>OZ030016.1:98578055-101075555 GCA_964023405.1 Apodemus agrarius
TCACCTGGCCACTGCCATAGTCCTGCGAGCGTCATTTAGCACAGACCTCGACTCCAAATGAAGGGACAGATTCTATGGCTATCTATCCGAGAGCCCAATTTAGATGCAGCAGCCCATCTTAGATTAAGGTTCAATGAAACTATCCAATGAGGGACTTCTAGCCTATAGGCATTCTGTTCCTGAAAATTACCACGATGGTGAGGTAGAAATTATGTCAGTCCTATAGGCAATGTCCAGGATACCATTCTTCTGCATTTGGTGTTTTGTTTATGCTTCCTTATTTTAATTAATTAAATTTACTTTGTTTTCTGTTGAGATTATGCTCTGCTGTGAGTGGATAAAACAGTGGTTTTCAGGCTACACCCTGCCCTGGGTGACTGCATTTCCTAAGTGGCATTTGGTTCCATTTTGAGTGCAAAGCCAGAAACAGCATAATTTTACACTTTGTGAATATATACTCCAGCTCCACTCCAGAGGAACAGATTGATAATAACTCATTTCTCAAAGTAAAATGTCCAGAAGCTCAGAATACTCAAGATATAATTCATAGACCAAATGAAGCTCAAGAAGGAGAACCAAAGTATAGATACTTTGGCCCTTCTTAGAATGGGGAACAAAATACCTATGAAAGGAGATACAGGTCAAAATATAGAGCACAGACTGAAGGAAAGGCCATTTTGTGACTGCCTCACCTGCAGATCCATCCCATATACAGCCACCAAACCCAGACACTATTGTGGATGCCAACAAGCACTTGCTGACAGGACCCTGATATAGCTGTCTGCTGAAAGGCTCTACCAGTACTTGACAAATATAGAGGTCCCGGTGGAGAAGCTAGAGAAGGAATGAAGGAACTGAAGGAGCTTGCAGCCCCATAGAAGGAACAACAATATAAACCAACCAGTAACCCCAGAGCTTCCAAGAACTAAACCACCAACCAGAGAGTACACATGGAGGGACCCATGGCTCCAGATGCATGTGTAGCAGAGGATGGCCCTGTCAAACATCAATGGGAGGAGAGGCCCTTGGTCCTGGGTAGACTCAATGCTCCAGTATAGGAGAACACCAGGACAGGGAAGCGGGAGTGGATAGGATGGTGAGCAGGGGAAGGGAGGATGGGATAGGGGGTTTTCAGAGGGGAAACCAGGAAAGGGGATGACATTGAAATGTAAATAAAGAAAATATCTAATAAAAAATTTAAAAATTAAAAAAGGAAAGAAAAAAAAACAAGCCTGAGAATTTATCTAATACACCAGACTGAAGAATGGCATAAAACTATCCCTGTGACTTCACAAAGAAGAGAACACATACAAATGAAAAATGCCACAGCTACAGCCTGCACTGCTCTATTATCTAACTATACTGTGCGTGCATTGAGGGACAGAGAGACAGAACTCTCAACTCTGTTGTGGATTCAGCTCTGCTCAGGCTCATTACTGAAGCCACTTCTTTGAATTACAACCCATCTGTCCACAGTCATTGGCCTAGAGTCTAGACCCAAGCCTGGGTTTTACCTCAGTGACTCCATAATCTATATCTTGCTTCTCTAGCTGAAATTTGGCTTCAACCTGTGACATGTAGTGGTTCTCTAACAGGGTTCCTTATGTAAACCTCTTATCTTTCCATCCCACTTCATTGGAAAGAAACCCTTAGATCCCTGTTAGCTTTTGCCCTCTGCCTCAAGTTAGCTCTGTCAAGCACCTTGGACTTTGTAATGTCAAGTTTTTTCTATCTTTTCTATAACACACACACACACACACACACACACACACACACAACACATGCACACACATATATATGCATATATATACACACACCCATAAATAAAATTTATATAGAGAGAGTAGATATAACTATTAGATCATGTGTAATGTGTGTGATCCAAAGGATTATATTATAGCTGTAATTCAGATTGGAATATAAGGATCTGTATTTACCAATGACCAGCTATTAGGAAAAATGAGGTCTACTTAGCCAATTGCATATATGTATGTGTGTGTATAAGTGTTCATATGTATACACATGTATGTAGGTGAATATGAATGTGTGCACATATGGTATACCCTGGTACTGAAGTGACAGATGCTTTTGAGCTGCCATGTGGTTGCTGAGACCTGGACCCAAGTCCTCTGCAGTTCTTAACCAGTGAGCCATCTTTCCATCCATCTTAGTGACTTAGCTTTTGAGGCAATGTCTCACAGTGGAACTGGATCTCACTGAGTGTAGGCTCTGTGACCAGCAAGCCCCAGGAATCCATGACTTTCTGACTCCCCAGAGTACTAAATGACATATGTATTACTACATTCATCTTTTTTACATAGGTGATATTGTATATGTAAACACAGGTGCTTTGCCTACTCTGCAAGTTCTTCACTGGCTTAACATTTCCCTAGCCCCTCCATTTTTTCTGTCACTAAGTCCTTGAATTTTATTTGAGAGTTGTTGACTTCCATTGCATTGCACTCTCTTTGCATCAGTTGTCCACTCTCGCAAGTTCACTCCAAGGTCGTATCTTTTCCCTTCATATATACTTGTTTACAATAATCTTCTTATGCAAAATTTGCATTTTCTAGCAATCCTAGAGTTAATTGGACTTGAGCGGTAAATATATTGACCATATTCTTTTGTCCAAATGTCTTTCTAGAAAGCTCCCAAAATGGAGCTGGAGAGATGGCTCAGCAGTTAAGAGCACTGACTGCTCTTCCAAAGGTTCTGAGTTCAAATCCCAGCAACCACATGGTGGCTCACAACCAACCATCCATAATGATATCTGATGCCCTTTTCTGGTGTGTCTGAAGAAACTACAGTATACTTAGATTTTATATATATATGAATCCTCTAAAAAAAAGAAAGAAAGCTCCCCAAAACCTTATCAATGTGCCACTCCTTCCTTAAAGCTACAATTTCAAATTCCTGACATCATTCATTTATAGATTTACTATAAATCTAATATTTCATGTAAACACATCTACCCTGGGAGTTCTTTGCTATTTTAGTTGAAATTTGTGTTTTTAGTTTGTTCTAAATGTGCAAGTTGGTCTTTTCTGCTATTCATTTTATTGTCAACTACTGTTCTTTTCTACGGATACACCACCTAATATTTGACTTATTTTGAGTTTATATCTTTTTTTTCTGTCTTAGTTTGGGTTTTACTGTTATGAACAGACATCATGACCAAGGCAACTCTTATAAGGACAACATTTAATTGGGACTGTCTTACAGTTTCAGAGGTTCAGTTCATTATCATCAAGGCAGGAGCATTGCAGCATCTAGGCAGGCATAGTGCAGGAGGAACTTTGGGTTCTGCATCTTGCTCCGAAGGCAAACAGAAGACTGTCTTTCATGAGGGCTAGGGCAGGGTCTTAAATCCCACACCCACAGTGACATACTTCCTCCAACAAGGTCACCCACTCCAACAATGCCATACCTCCTAATAATGCCACTCTCTGGGCCAAACATATTCAAACCACCACATTGCCTTTATGAATAAATGTTACGAACATTTATCTATAAATCTTTTCTCTAACATATTTCCATTTATCTTGTGCTCTGTGATTACACTGCTGAGTCACTGGGTAGCTGGGTCTTATAATTGACAGAAACATTCAGATTTTGTAAAGGAGTCTCTTAACTAATGGTTAAGGTTAAACACACAAGTGAAAGTTCTAAAACATTTGTTCTCTAAGCATGAAGCCATGTAGGACTTCTTCACTATGATGAATTAATCAAGGAACACACTCTCTGCCCCAGGCATATGAGCTAACTACAGACCTTCACAGAGTCTTCGCCGTTGTCCTGCTCTAGATCACGTCTGATTATTTGAAGCACCAGCTCTTTGTGTTCTACTTGTCCCTTTCCTGATCATCACATTCAGTTCCTATCCACTCAGTCCCTGCTGTGGAGAAAATTTGATTCTCCAGATTAGGTCCACTGTTTGAGAAACTAAAAGGTAACTTATAATAGACATGGTTGAAGAAGAAAAGTCAGGACCCAGCAGTTTACATGATCAAGAGCTTTCTATCCAATGTACAGGTGTCAATACTATAGCAGTAGTTTCTACAGTAAGTAAAACTTTGCTGGAGGATTGTTCCACAAGGAAATTCCTTCCAAAAGAAAGCTTAATGAAAGCTGTAATTCCAGTAATGTTTAGTCTAATAAGGAAAACCCAGTAATTTTTTTTTGTCTGAATCTTCTATTAATCATGTGCTTTTATGTTAGAGTACTAATACTCTACTCCTTGGTAGAGTATTAAGTACATCCTTATATATGTAATTACAGTTCCAAACTACAAATACAAATATAAGCTGCAGCAAGTGTTATGGGAAAAGTTTGCAGGCCAAGGCCATACAAAGCCTCTTTGGTCCATCTCTGCAGTGCTTTCTGTAAGTAGATCTTTACCAGTAAGCAGTTTCTGCTCAGGCCAGCAGTGTGATGATAAGACTTCTCTCCAAGTTATAAGGCATACGAATGGTGCTCTCTCAAAGCCGTTACATCCTTGGGCCACAGAAAAACTTCTATGTCTCCTTTAAGGGCCATCAGGGTTGTTTCCTGTCCCATGAAAATGACACCCAAAAAGAAGGAATGAGAGGCCCCTGGTTCTGGAAAGGCTCAGTGCAGCAGTGTAGGGGAATACCAGGGCAGGGAAGCAGGAAGGCGTAGATTGGGGACCAGAGGAAGGGAAGGGGGCTTATGGGACTTTCAGGGAAAGGGGATCCAGGAAAGGGGAAATCATTTGAAATGTAAATAAAGAATATATCAACAAAAATATGAAAAAATTATAAAAAATTCAAATGAGTAAGGTTAAAACAATATTTTTCCCTTTTTTTTATTATTTTCTATATTCCTTGTTTACATTCCAAAGGCTTTCCCCTTTCTATTTCTCCCCCTCACCATATGTCCCATAAGTCCTCTCCCCCCACATTCCCCAAGCACCCCCTCCCCACCATTTCTCTGTTCAGTTACTCTCCTACAAAGCAGGATTTAGTCTTTCTGGACCAGTGTGCTCTCCATCCCTTTTCTTGGGACTCTTTTGCTTAGCTAATTGTGTCTTGAGTATTCAGAGCTTCTGGACTCATTAATATCCACTTATCAGTGATTGCAATTCATGTGTATTTTTTTGTGATTCGGTTAACTCACTTAGGATGATATTTTCCAGATCCAACCATTTGCCTACAAATTGCATGAATTCATTATTTTTAATTGCTGAGTAGTATTCCGTTGTATAAATATACCACATTTTCTGTATCCATTCCTCCTTTGAGAGACATCTGGGTTCTTTCCAGCTTCTGGCTATTATAAATAAGGCTGCTATGAACATAGTGGAGCATGTGTCTTTATTGCATGCAGGGGAATCCTCTGGGTATATGCCCAGGAGTGGTATGACAGGGTCCTCTGGAAGTGTCATGCCCAATTTTCTGAGAAACCACCATACTGATTTCCAGAGCGGTTTTACCATCAGCAATCCCACCAACAATGGAAGAGTGATCCTCTTTCTCCACATCCTCCCCAGCACCTGTTGTCTCTTGAGTTTTTAATCTTAGCCATTCTAACTGGTGTGAGGTGAAATCTCAGGGTTGTTTTGATTTGCATTTCCCTGATGACTAATGATGTTGAACACCTCTTAAGGTGCTTCTCAGCCATCCGAATTTCTACTTGTGAAAATTCCTTGTTTAGCTCTGTACCTCATTTTTAATAGGATTATTTGGTTCTTTGGGGTTTAATTTCTTGAGTTCTTTGGATATATTGGATATTAGCCCTTTGTTGGATGTGGGGTTGGTGAAGATCTTTTCCCAATTTGTTGGTTGTTGTTTTGTCTTTCTGACAGTGTCTTTTGCCTTACAGAAACTTTGTAATTTGATGAGGTCCCATTTGTCAATTCTTGATCTTAGAGCATAAGCTATTGGTGTTCTGTTCAGGAACATTCCCCCTGTGTCCACGTTCTCCAGGGTCTTCCCCAGTTTCTTTTCTATTAGTTTCAGTGTGTCTGGTTTTATGTGGAGGTCCTTGATCCACTTGGAGTTGATTATAGTGCAAGGAGATAAGAGTGGGTTAATTTGCATTCTTCTGCATGTTGACCTCCAGTTGAACCAGCATCATTTGTTGCAAAGGCTATCTTTTTTCCACTGAATGGTTGTAGCTCCTTTATCAAAGATCAAGTGACCATAACTCTGTGGGTTCATTTCTGGATTTTCAATTTTATTCCATTGATCTACTTGCCTGTCGCTGTACCAATACCATGCAGTTTTAAACACAATTGCTCTGTAGTACTGCTTGAGGTCGGGGATATTGATTCCCCCAGAAGTCATTTTATTGTTGAGAATAGTTTTAGCTATCCTGGGTTTTTTGTTACTCCAAATGAATTTGAGAATTGCTTTTTCTAGATCTATGAAGAATTGATTTGGGATTTTGATGGGGATTGCATTGACTCTGTAGATTGCTTTTGGCAAGATGGCCATTTTTACTATATTGATCCTGCCAATCCAAGAGCAATAAATATTTTTCCATTTCCGAGGTCTTCTTCGATTTCTTTCTTCAAGGACTTGAAGTTCCTGTCATACAGATCTTTCACTTGTTTGGTTAGTCACACCAAGATACTTTATATTGTTTGTGGCTATTGTGTAGGGTGTTATTTCCATACTTCTTTCTCAGCCTGCTTGTCCTTTGAGTACAGGAAGGCTACTGATTTGCTTGAGTTGATTTAATAACCAGCCACTTTGCTGAAGTTGTTTATCAGCTGTAGGAGTTCTCTGGTGGCGATTTTTGTGTCACTTACATATACTATCATATCATCTGCAAATAATAAAAGTTTGACTTCTTCCTTTCCAATTTGTATTCCTGTGACTTCCTTATGTTGTCTAATTGCTCTCGCTAGAACTTCAAGTATTATATTGAAAAGATATGGAGAGAGCAGCCTTGTCTAGTCCCTGATTTTATTGGGATTGCTTCAAGTTTCTCTCCATTTATTTTGATGTTGGCTACTGGTTTGCTGTAGATTGCTTTTACTATGTTTAGGTATGGGCCTTGAATTCCTGTTCTTTCCAGGACTTTTAACATGAAAGGATGCTGAATTTTGTCAAATGCTTTTTCTGCATCTAATGAGATGACCATGTGTTTTTTTCTTTTAGTTTTTTTATGTAGTGGATCACATTGATGGATTTCCATATATTGAACCATCCCTGCATCCCTGGGATGAAGCCTACTTGATCATGGGAATGATCATTTTAATGTGCTCTTGGATTCGGTTGGCAAGAATTTTATTTAGTATTTTTGCATTGATATTCATAAGGGAAATTGGCCTATAGTTCTCTTTCTTTGTTGGATCTTTTTGTGGTTTTGGTATCAGCGTTATTGTGGCTTCATAGAATGAGTTTGGTAGTGTCCCTTCTGTTTCTATTTTGTGGAATAGTTTGAAGAGTATTGGTATTAGGTCTTCTTTGAAGGTCTGGTAGAATTCTTCACTAAAACCATCTGGTCCGGTACTTTTTTGGTTGGGAGGCTTTCTATAACGCCTTCTATTTTCCTAGGGGTTATGGGACTGTTTAGCTGATCTAATTGATCCTGATTTAATTTTGGTATTTGGTAACTGTCTAGGAAATTGTCCATTTCCTCCAGATTCTCCAGTTGTGTTGAGTATAGACTTTTGTAGTAGGATCTGATGATCTTTTGAATTTCCTCAGTCTCTTGTTATATCCCCCTTTTCCTTTCTAATTTTATTAGTTTGAATACTGTCTCTCTGCCCTTTGGTTATTCTGGCTAAGGGTTTATCTATCTTGTTGATTTTCTCAAAGAACCAGCTCCTCGTTTTGTTGATTGTTTGTATGGTTCTCCTTGTTTCTATTTGATTGATTTCAGCCCTTAGTTTGATGATTTCCTGTCTTCTACTACTCCTCCTGGGTGAATTAGCTTCTTTTTTTCCAGGGCTTTCAGGTGTGCTGTTAAGCTGCTAGTGTATGCTCTCTCCTGTTTCTTTTTGGAGGCACTCAGGGTTATGAGTTTTCCTCGTAGCACTCCTTTCATTGTGTCCCAAAGATTTGGGTAGGTTGTACCTTCATTTTCATTTTATTCTAAAAAGTCTTTGATTTCTTTCTTTATATCTTTCTTGACCAAGGTGTCATTGAGTAGAGTATTGTTCAGTTTCCATGTGTATGTGAGCTTTCTGTTGTTTTTCTTGCTGTTGAAGACCACTTTTACTCCATAGTGATCTGATATGAGGCAAGGGATTAGTTCGATCTTCTTGTATTTGTTGACATCTGTTTTGTGACCAATTATATGATCAATTTTGGAGAAGGTACCGTGTGGTGCTGAGAAAAAGGTATATTCTTTTGCTTTGGGATGAAATGTTATATATAGATATATATATATATCTGTTAAATCCAATTGGTCCAAAGCTTCAATTAGTTTCATTGTGTCCCTCATTAATTTCTGGTTTCCTGATCGGTCCATTGAGGATAATGGAGTGTTGAAGTCACCCACAATTATTGTATTAGGTGCAATGTATGCTTTAAACTTTAGTAAAGTTTCTTTCACAAATGAGGGTGCCCTTGCATTTGGAGCATAGATGTTCAGTATTGTGAGTTCTTCTTGGTGGATTTTCCCTTTGACCAGCAAGTAGTGACCTTCAGTGTCTCTTTTGATGACTTTAGATTGAAAGTCAATTTTATCCAATATTAGAGTGGCTACTCCGGCTTGTTTCCTGAGACCATTTGCTTGTAAAATTGTCTTCCAGCCTTTTACTCTAAGGTAGTGTTTGTCTTTGACACTGAGATGTGTTTCCTGTATGCAGCAAATTGTAGGGTCCTGTTTCCGTATCCAGTCTGTTAGTCTATGTCTTTTTATTGGGGAATTGAGTCCATTGATGTTAAGAGATATTAAGGAATAGTAACTATTACTACCTGATATTTTTAAATTATTTTTTATATTTGAGTGGCTATCTTCTTTTGTGTTTGATGAGAGGAGGTTTCTATCTTGCTTCTTCTGGGGTGTAGTTTTCCTCCTTGTGTTGGTGTTTTTCCCCTATTATCCTTTGAAGGGCTGGGTTTGTGGAAAGATATCATGCAAATTTGGTTTTGTCATGGAATACCTTGGTTTTCCCATCTATGGTGATTGAGAGTTTTTCTGGGTATAATAGTTTTGGCTGAAATTTGTGTTCTCTTAGAGTCTGCATGATATCTGCCCAGGATCTTCTAGCTTTCATGGTCTCTGGTGAGAATTCTGGTGTAATTCCGATAGGTCTTCCTTTATATGTTACTTGGCCTTTTTCTCTTACTGCCTTTAATATTCTTTCTTTGTTTAGTACATTTGGGTTTTTGATAATTATGTAACAGGAGGTATTTCTGTTCTGGTCCAGTCTCTTTGGAGTTCTGTAGGCTTCTTGTATATTCATGGGGAGTATAAACATATATATATATATATATATATATATATATATATATATGTTTATGTTAGGGAAGTTTTCTTCCATAATTTTGTAGAAGATATTTGCTGGCCCTTAAGTTGTAAATCTTCCCTCTCATCTATACCTCTAATCCTTAGGTTTGGTCTTTTCATTGTGTCCTGGATTTCTTGGATGTTTTGGGTTACAAGCTTTTTGCATTTTGTATTATCTTTGATTGTTGAGTCCATGGTTCCTAATGGTATCTTCCGCATCTGAGATTCTTTCTTCTATTTCTTGTATTCTATTGTTGAAACTTGCATCTATGGCCCCTGATTTCTTCCCAAGGTTTTCTATCTCCAAAGTTGTCTCCCTTTGAGATTTCTTAGTTTTTTCTACTTCTGTTTTTATATCCTGGATGGTTTTGCTCAGTCTGGTTGAGCTGTTCTCCCCAGGATAGTGTCGGACCGCGAAGCTCTGTCTCACAGCGGGCTCTCTGTGGATCCAGAGCTCCCCCAGTTGGGCTGCAGGGTTCAAGATAGTGGGATCTAAAACAATAATTTTAATATTATACTTCTTAGTGATTTGGGTCTGGTAGTTTCAAATATTAAATTTAGAAAGGGAGACTGAAGAAAAAAGTTGATTGCATCATTTAGCATATATAAAGATATTTAAAATATTTCATTAAATAGAATTTTTTTTATATTTTTTTCAAGGCAAGCTTAAAATATAAATTACAAGTTTACTTCAGTACTTTCCCTTTATGTCAGGGCACTTTTGCATTGGTCCATTTAAAATGTAAAGCTATTTGTCAGTGTTTACATGAGCTAATCTTTGCTTTGGACAGGACCCCCAGCCAAGGGATAAGGACACCAACACACCTCCAACATTTTTGACCCAAATTTGGTAATGTCTAAAAGAAATGCAGGGTCAAAAATGGAGCAGATACTGAAGGAATGGCTGAGCAGTGACCAGCCTATATTGAGACCTACCCATAGGTAGGCACAAGCCCTTACACTGCTAATGATGCTATGCTGTGCTTGCAGAGAGGAACCTAGCATAGTCAAAGCATTCCTCTGCGAATCTCTACTTAGCAACTGATGGAAATACAGATAACCACAAACACTGGACAGAGGTCAAGGACTGCTATGGGAGACTTAAGAAATGGATTGAAAGCACTCGAAGAGATGGCAAGCCCACAGGAAGATCTAGAGTGTCAACTAACCTGGACCCCTAGGAGCTCTCAGAGACTGTGCCACCAACCAAAAAGTACACACAGGCTGGTCTGTGGCTCTGGTGGCATGCTCTGGTAGCAGAGGCATGCCATGTCTGGCTGCAGTTGGAGAGAATGTTTTTGTCCTCCCAGGAAGGCTTGATGGTCCAATGTAGGGGAATACCATAGCGGGGAAGCAGGAGTTGGGGTGGGGGGAGCACCTTCATAGAAGCAGGGAGAGGGAGGATGAAATAGAGTGTTTCTGGAGGGGAAACCAGGAAAGTGGATAACATTTGAAATGTAAAATAAACTTAAAAATCCAAAAAAAAATCTTAATATATTTGTAAAGTAAAATGTAATATAATTCTGTCACTGTTTTATTATAGCTTTTCAGCAGCCATGGATGAAAGAAAGGGGGGCTGGAAATTAAATGGAGAGGAATAAAGCCAAGATAAGGTTCTGATCAAGGCTCCAATTTAATATTCAGCACTGCATTTATATAGGGAGAGGCCACAGCCCCATCATTTGTTTCAGCTGGATTATGTTGCAAAGCAAGTTCTTGTGCAACCGAGGCAGATGACTCCACCTAGGTCATTAAGGTCCTTTGTGGCAAGCACTCAAGATCTGTTCAGCCTGCTTAAGACTGGGAAGAGCACTTTTTTCTATTTTTTTCCACTTACTTTCTCCTTTTAAAAAAAATTTTTCTATATTTTTTGTTTACATTTCAAACGCTTTCCCCTTTCCCAGATCCCCCCCCATTGCCATATGTCCCATAAGTCCTCTTCCCTTATCATTCCCATTCCCCAATCACCCCCCCCCCATTTCTCTGTTCGGGTACTCTCCTACAATACTGGATAAAGTCTTTTCTGGATCTGGGCCATCTCCTTCCTTCCTTCCTTCTTGGGAATCTTTTGATTTGCTAATTGGGCCTTGAGTATTCAGAGCTTCTGGGCTAATATCCACTTATCAGTGATTGCATTTCATGTGTATTCTTTTTTGATTGGATTAGCGCACTTAGGATGATATTTTCCAGTTCCAACCATTTGCCTACAAATTTTATGAATTCATTGTTTTTAATTGCTGAGTAGTATTCCAAATATACCACATTTTCTGTAACCATTCCTCCATTGAGGGACATCTGAGTTCTTTCCAGCTTCGGGCTATTATAAATGAGGCTGCCATGAACAAAGTGGAGCATGTGTCTTTGTTGCATGCAGTGGAATCCTCTGGTTATCTGCCTAGGAGTGGTATGGCAGGGTACTCAGCAACTGTCATGCCCAATTTTCTGAGGAACCACCAGACTGATTTCCAGAGTGGTTGTACCAGGTTACAATCCCACCAGCAGTGGAGGAGTGTTCCTCTTTCTCCACATCCTCGCCAACACCTGCTGTCTCTTGAGTTTTTAATCTTAGCCATCCTGACTGGTGTGAGGTGGAATCTCATGGTTGTTTTGATTTGCATTTCCCTGATGACTAATGATGTTGAACATCTCTTAAGTTGCTTCTCAGCCATCTGAATTTCTTCAGGTGGAAAGTCTTTGTTTAGCTCTGTACCCCATTTTTAATAGGGTTATTTGGTTCTCTGGCGTCTAAGTTCTTGACCCCATCTGCCTTGATTGTGCAAGACCTTGCTTTGCAACATAATTCAGTTTGTATATATTGGATATTAGCCCTCTGTCAGATGTGGGGTTGGTGAAGATCTTTTCTCAATTAGTTGGTTGCTGTTTTGTCCTTCTGACAGTGTCCTTTGCCTTACAGAAACTTTGTAATTTTATGAGGTCCCATTTGTCAATTATTGATCTTAGCGCATAAGCTATTGGTGTTCTGTTCAGGAACTTTCCCCCTGTGCCCATGCCCTCCAGGGTCTTCCCTAGTTTCTTTTCTATTAATTTCAGTGTGTCTGGTTTTATAAGGAGGTCCTTGATCCACTTGGAGTTGAGCTTAGTACAAGGAAATAAGAGTGGATCAATTTGCATTCTTTTGCATGCTGACCTCCAGTTGAATGAGCACTATTTGTTGAAGATTCTATCTTTTTTCCAGTGGATGGTTGTAGCTCCTTTATCAAAGATCAAGTGACCATAATTCTCTGGGTTCATTTCCGGGTCTTCGATTTTATTCCATTGATCTACTTGCCTGTCACTGTACCAATACCATGCCGTTTTTTAACACAATTGCTCTGTAGTACTACTTGAGGTTGGGTATATTGATTCCCCCAGAAGTTCTTTTATTTTTGAGCATAGTTTTAGCTATCCTGGTTTTTTTTTTTTTTTTTTTTTTTTTTTTTTTTTTTTTTGTTATTCCAGATGAACTTGAGAATTGCTCTTTCTAAATCTATGAAGAACTGATTTGGGATTTTGATGAGTATTGCATTGAATCTGTATATTGCTTTTGGCAAGATGGCCATTAGTCTTGGAAAGAAGAGGAATTCAAGGCCCATTCCTAAACATAGTAAAAGCAATTTACAGCAAACCAGTAGCCAACATCAAAATAAATGGAGAGAAACTTGAAGCAATCCCACTAAAATCAGGGACTAGGCAAGGCTGCCCTCTCTCTTCATATCTTTTCAATACAGTACTTGAAGTTCTAGTGATAACAAATCAACAACATAAGGAAGTCAAAGGGATACAAATTGGAAAGGAAGGAGTCAAACTATTACTATTTACAGATGATATGATAGTATACTTAAGTGACCGAAAAAACTCCACCAGAGAAATCCTACATCTGATAAACAACTTCAGAAAAGTGGATGGTTATAAAAATCAACTCAAGCAAATCAGTAGCCTTCCTATACTCAAAGGATAAGCAGGCTGAGAAAGAAGTTAGGAAAATGACAACCTTCACTATAGCTACAAACAATATAAAGTATCTTGGCATGACTCTAACCAAACAAGTGAAAGATCTGTATGACAGGAACTTCAAGTCTTTGAAGAAAGAAATCGAAGAAGAGCTCAGAAGATGGAAAAATATTTCTGCTCTTTGATTGGCAGGATTAATATAGTAAAAATGTAATAAGAAAAGAGATTGCACACCGTCTCAGTGATGCCCTCAATGGTCACAGGATTTTCCCTGGATTTTTAGAGACCTCAAATCAGGTGTAGCCTAGATTTGTGGCTTTGATGATAAACAGACTTGGAGAACTGGCCAGTATAGTACAGCAGAAGTGGAATGTTTGGGATCTCCTGTCTACTTAGGTACCTGAAGAGGCCAAAAGTGAAAGTTGGGGTTCCCAAGTTACTGTGGTTGTGAGCCACGTGAACTGGGTGCTGGGAAAGGAACAGAGATATTCGGGAGGATCAGTAAGGTTTTGAATTGCTGAGTCATCTCTCTAGCCCATGGCATTTCTTAAGAAACAAAACCACACCCTGCAATTTGATTTCAACAGGGTCACCACAACTGTACTGTCATCTACTCTTACTTAGATCCAAATCAAAATCATATTCAGCCCAGCAGCAGAGTGCTGCTTTTCATATGAAATAGTGAGTATAAACATTATGATGTCCCTTTAGAATAATAATTTCACTTTCCCTTATTGATGATACTCCTCAAGTTTTCTCCCCTCACATCTTAGGGATTTTCTTTTGTATGTTGTGGTATATAGAACCTTACAGTGAGGACACAGATACTGGAGAATATCCAACTGATTGGGAAAATATTAGAATTAAGTAACATATACCATATATTTACATGAAGGCAATTTACAACATTGGTCACACATTTAGGAAACCTTATGTTTGTTATAAAGCCCATTTTTGTACTGCAAATGTGTGGTTCTTCTAGAAAGCTAGCAGAGAAATAGCTAGATTTACTGAAGGGCCTTAAAGCTGGCTGCCTCAAAGACCCTTGAGAGCAGGGCAGCATGTCCAGTCCTGTGAAAAATCACTGTGCCTGTGATATCAGTGTCCACATGCCCATTCTGTGTCTGAGCCCCAGAGAAGGATCTTATAGGAGAAATGAGCAGGTCTGATCTGTCCTGGTCTGTGCTGAGACACAAGAGCTTCCCCAGTGCAGCACCTCTAGGTGGTATATGATCTGCGTCTACAGAGGCCAACAAGGATGGCGGATGAGCTAGGACACACAGACCAAGGTGCCCTTGTGGAAGAAGTCCACAGGTCCTTTCACATTTTTCTAAAGTGTCAACTCATCACGTTTCAATTTTCTCTGTTTTAGAGACTCGTGACTTAAGCTAAACAGAATGTAGTTTATACATGTTTATATAAAATAAAAAAACTTTGTTGTCTCATTAGTCATTTCCTTTCATAATTATCACTCCAACTCCATATTATCCACACTGGTCTCATTCAAAGTTTCTTCAAAGATGAAATTATAGCTATGCCAACAAAATCTATACTATTCTGGAATTAGAATATTAGATAGAATATCATCACAGTGGCAAACATCTAGATCTATTTTCAACCATAGAGCTCTGGTTAAAACTGCTTCTAGTTCTTATAAACTGAATCCCATATCCTCCATTACATCTGGTTTTCCAAGCTTTTTCCTTCATTTCTGTGATAAGTTCTAAAAGTTTCTAATAGTTCTTCCCTTTTAGCCCAAATCAGCTAAAATGCCTTTCTAGTTCATATTTCTAATGAACCCTACCTGAAGCTGTTATCAGTATTTTCTCTTCTGTGTACAAGCTGTTGGGCTTCTCCAGAAAAAAATACCCATTTCTAAAATATGGGAATTCAGGAGTTTGTCATAACAGTCGTGTGATAACAAAAACCTCCATCAAAAGTTATGACATCCTTTCTGATTTTGCATCATTATTTATGGACCACTTTGGACTTCATTAAGATAATTGAGTATCAATATTGCCATTTGTAAAAAGGGAATATGTTTCCTATTTAACTGTGTTGAAGATTAACTGAAGCATAACTTATTTGAAAATACTTTGTCAGTTGTAAAGCATCATTCAAATGTCAGCTATTACTACCTTTATCATGTATCTATGATTGACTTGAGATGGGAGTTTCGAAACTATCCAGTGGGGAAAGGGAAGACTTACTTTCATCCAATGGAACTGGTGTAATTGGTTAGTCATGAAAAAGGGTTAGAACCACAAATATAAAAACCAAAACTATAAAAAGTCTTAGAAGACAAATCTTTTACATCTTCGTATTTGAAAATAGTGTCTTTTCTATAACACAAAAGGACAAGGAACAAGAAATAATGTATTTGACACTATCCTTCTGTACATACAAAATACACAACAAAGAAAGAGAAAATATAATCCACAGATCAGAAAATATAATCCACAGATTTATAAACACATCTACTAGGAATTGTATATAAAACTTATAACTCAATAAAAATATATATAATTTAATTTTAAAATTACACAAATTATCTGAATATCTGTCTAAAATTTATACAACTATACAATACAAACATGAGAAGATAGCATTATAGGTCACCAAAGAATTATAAAACCATGATGAGGTCACAAATTACCCTCACAAGGATGACTAGAATTAAAGTCAGAAAATAATGTGTTTACTAAAAGATGGAGAATCTAGAACCTTCATGAACTGTTGACAGGGATGTCAAATGGCACAGCCCTCTTGGAAACAGTGTTACTGTTTTTTCAAACAGCTAAATATTGAGTTACCAGATGCAATAATTATTCTTAATTGTCAGCTTGATTAAATTGAGAGATGCCAATATTAGTGAAACAAAGCTCTGAATGCATCTAGAATGTTACTCTAGAGATGTTAGATTGTGAAGACTCTGACCTAATCAATGGTGTGCTTGGCTGATGTGTCCAAACTCTGAGTAGAATACTGGAAGATGCCCAAACTGAGAAGGTGAGTCCTAGACTTGGAAGTATGCCTTTGGGCATGTGCTAGCTCTGGTAACTTCTCCTTGCTATCTCTGCTTTTCAAGCACAATGGCATGAGGTCCTCTGCCTCATAAGACAACCTCCACAGGATGTCTGCCTCACTGCAGGCCAGACCAGCAAAGCCAACCCAACATGCATTGTAAGCTGTGAATTCTAAATCCACGATAAATCCTTCTTTCCTTACATTATTTATGTCAGGTACTTTCATATAGAACTGAGACTAAAACACCATTTACTCTAAAAAGTCTATTCTTAAATGCTCTAGCTAAAGAGAGAGGAATAAATGTAAGCTTGCACACAAATGCTAATAACAGTATTGCTGGAATGACCTAAAGGCAACAACAGCTCAAATATTGACCTTGACCAACTGGCTAACAAAGTAAAATGTGGTGTACCAAGCAATTTCCTATAATTTGATTAGAAATAGCAATGGCCAATTGATACATATAGTATATTCTATGACAAATAAACCAGGACAACTTTAGTTGTTGATTAGGGCTGAAGGACATAGGAGGACCAGGAAACAGGGATTCAGATGATTTTTAAAACAAAGTCATAAAATCAACTTTGTTTTGATATGATTCTATCTCTGGGCACATTTAAAATAATAAAATTCTACATTTTAACAGAAGTGTTGTTTATGAATTAAGTTTTAAAACAGCCGTTTTTAATAAAATCTACCCATAGAGAAAGGAAATTTCACATCTCCGAGAAGGGATAGTCAATGAGAATAAATAACATGTTTGGTGCAAAAAATCAATAGGAGACAGAATCTATTCAATTTTACATACATTTTATGAAGTATGTTATTCCCAGTATTAGCATACATACCCTATAGCTTATATTTAGGCCTCTTTACCAAGCTGAGCTCCATATCTCTGAGCAGGGCTAAGTAAGGGACTTACTTAGGTCAGATACATGACTACACATTTTAAACGATTTGTTTTTCTCCTTAGTTGTATGTACACATGGAAGTAGAATGCTCACATGTGGGTGCAGGTACCCACAGAGTCTAGAAGAGACTATTTTAAATCCTCTAGAACTGGATTTACTGGTGGTTTTGAGCCACTCACATTTTGGATGCTAGAAACCGAATTCTTTAGAGGATAAGCAGTACTGCCATTTTCTCAAAGAACTTTGCATATGAAGTGTATCAGAGCTTGTTTTTGTACCCTGTTATTTCTTTTTATTTCAAATGCTTGCTATCTGAAACAGAGTTGAAGTCAAAGATGAGATGTTACATAGTCTTTTTCCCTCACTGAGATATCACTAAATTTCTGTAGAGGGATTAAAAACTTTAAATTTATCTGTAAAGAAGAGATGGTTAAGTAATTATAACATGAAACCACAGAAATTTGGAGTTTAAAAGGGCCTTAATAAAAACTTGGTTCAGTGTCTCAATGAGTTTATTCTTTCCATAATATTTTTCAGACAATGCCCTTATGCAAGCAACTAGTATAAAATTTCTATTATCTTGAAATCTTCCTCATAGATGTGTTCATTATATCCAACTGGCAAAGATTCATTACTTATGTTAAACCTAAGCTTGTAACTTCTAGCCTTTGGATATTCTGAGGCCTGTCATGTGTCACTATACAAGACTATCTAATTCATCTCCATGGCAGCATATTAATTATTTAAAAACACTGTGATAATCTCCCTGCCCTGTCTCCCAAGATTCTTGCTTCATTCAGATGTTTTTTATGGCTGTGATTTTTGAACTTTTCCCTGTAGAGACTCAGCTCCTCTAGAACTCCAGCAGATTTGCAATAACCCTCAAGTCATACTTTCCAGAAATGAAGCTCAATACTTTTATCGATATCGAACACAAAGTTCTTTTTTCCTGCCTCAATCTGCACCTGACCATTTGTTAATGACCAAAACTGCCTGCTTTACCTTGAAAGTGCCAGCACACCCTAGCTGCTCACTGAGTTGAGTCACAGCATACTATAGGCATTTACTAACCTTAGTCACTATATATATATATATATATATATATATATATATATATATGCTTACTAAACCTGCCATAACTGAATTCTGACATTTCTTTTGCAAAAGTCCTGCGCAGTCGGATGTTCTGAGTTACTAAACTTCCAATTAATCTTGTCACCATTCATAAAAGCTTTTGCATTGATTTCTAATAATAAACAAGATGCCCACATAACCTAGGAACCTAGCTAATATTGCTACTTTTCTTTCATAGCCCACATCAGTGAATACTACTGTGTGGTCATTCTGTGATTCTTGAGAACAGGGACCAGTACTTGGCCACCACTGCATCCTCATTTAGCAGGAGGGTTGTTGTTCTACAGTGTTTTTTCAAGGATGCTGCTTTCTCCCGGTTTGTACTGCCCAGATTCTAACAACAGTGTAAACAAATATCAGTTTGGTTTTATGGTCAGTCACTTAAGCACAAATTCTTAACTGTGCTAACAATATTTGAGATAATCTTTCAAAGATAATGCCAGAGTCTTAAGATTCCAGTCAGTGGCAAATTTCAAAATATGTCCTATCTTATCTGAGAATCTAATTTGTATCAAGCTACTATACATTCCAGAGGACACAATTTTATTTTTAACGAGAGCCATGGCTTTTCACGTAAGTGCTCTCCATGCTAGCAGGTCCTACCCAGTTGATTCACTATGACTACGGTGGCAGCTAGGGAATTCAAGGAGAAAAGATTAATGTCTTATTTTCTAGTTTTGCTACTCATAAAATGTTGATTTGAGTATAAACAATTTGTAAGATGTATAATCTGTTCTTTCCTTGAACAAGTTACAGTAAAATTCAAGGAAGATATTATGAAAACTATTTATAGATTTCAAAGGTGGCATAAATATACAAAAAAAGTTTGTTTTGAAAGAAACAAACTTTCCTTCAACTTAAAATTTTGAATTAAATCTGAACTAACTCAACTTAGGTGTCAGTGGGAGCACGAGATGATTCTTCATATCACATACCAATTTGAACACGGAATTTTATAAAATAAGGTGAGAATTACGAACACTTTGTGTCCCCAGACCTTCGCTGCTCATCTTTGCTAGCCTCATGTTATGGTAGAATTGGCAGACAAGCCTCCTGTTCTTTAATAGCACGGCACTGCGGATTTCTCGGAAACAAGACACAATAGAAAGAAAGGCTGTTTATGAGTCAGGAACGTGTGCTCGAGTAAGGTATTTCTGCTGCTAAAAACCTTTCAGTGGGGTGAAGCAGGCCACGTTCCATTCCTTTCATTTGCAGAGATGAGATGGATTTGAAAACCATCACCTGGTTTCCTGATGCAAGGACTCGCCACGTGAGCTAATCTTCAGCACATTGCTTTGGCAAGCAGTTCTTTCACCCCTTTGTCTCCATGAGCTACAGAAAATGTTAAATCACGTTGGTGTCCATACAAACTTTTGATCCTAGGAATAGCATAGGATCCCACCATTATCTTCCCGCCCATACGTAGGCCTGCACTAGGCACTACTAATTTAATATTTTTGCTAGACGAAAAAAGTAGCTGATTTTCTAGATCAATATTTGATTGAATATGTTTGAAATGTTGGCAGATAAAGGCCCCTTTTCTGGTCCAAAGACTTTTTGAAGCACAGAGGTATGGCGTTCTAGCTCCCCTGGGACTTGAGTGGAAGGAGGTCTCACAGATCTGTAAGAAGCCTTCCTGCCTTCCCTTGTGTTCTTCCAGCAAGACTCTCTAAAGGTTGAGATGAGAAAGACACAAGATCAAGAACAGGAATGTCTTTACATCCATTTTTTTTAATCTTTCCCAGGGCTTCTCTTAACTAAAAATAATCGTTTATATCACTAGTTTACAAAAACCTCCTCTGATAGGAGGGTAGAAAGAGAGCCCATCTGATCAGCCACAAGGATGTAACCCAGTGACTGTGGCAAGTAATTTCAGACCCCAGACTCGATATCATTTATGCCACTAATTAAAGAGAATGTAAAAGTACCACCAAAAAGAAATAAAATAGAACTGAAAAAATCCAACGCGTTAGAGAGATTAGAACTTCAGTTGTCTAGTTAGGTTGATAAGTAAAATATATTTTAAAAAATTATAAATTGTATTAATTTTGTAAAAACGTGCAAAGAAAGCATTGGAGTTATGTAAACTTTCATATAAATAATAGACAATATTTGAACGCACAAACAAAAATCTAGGTCAGTATAATCAGTATATGTCATTATAATCCGTCAGTAATTTCTTTCATTTCAAAGTTTTGCTTAAATTAATAGCCCTCATTCAAAACAAAACATAAAAGTCAAAATCAGCCTATCCTTGAGTAAAAGTAAAGAGTAAATTGTAGCAATGGTGCCTGCTGAGTCTACAGATGAATTCCAGTGAAAGGTTATTGGAGAAAGTCCTTCCCTCTGGGTCTCTCCTTTGCTGCAGAAATGGTTGTGCAGCACTAAAACAAAGACAAAAGGATGCTCACAATTCCCACCGCTGACTTCCCTGTTGCTGCCCTCCTATTTGGCTGGAAGTGGAATCTGTTACTCCTGCCTCGGCAACTGGATTTGAATGTTGAGGCAGACTTTAAAGAAAGTAGCCACTCCATGCAAAGCCAATTGCAACTCCTTGGAAATGCAGATTCCACCAGATTGATTTTCCACAGGATAAGTCAAATCAATTCTCTTATTTTGAGATGGGAGGACTACAGTAATTTAGTTTTTCTTACTGACAATTCCTCATCACTTTGATTTTCTTTGGTAAAGTCATCTAGTCAAAGTAATGATATTCCCAATATAAATTTAACAATTATTAAGGACATCATAACATTTTTCTTACCTAAAATAGGAAATAAGTAGGCTGTGAAAAAGGACTTAGATTCCGTGTGTTTTATTTATAACATGTTGCTCACTGCCAGGTGGAAAATAGAAATGCAATAAACACTTAAGTCAATTACATGGATAAATTGAATTTTTGAATTCTGCTTTTTAAGGAACAATCAGTTTAAATTAACAAGACCAACTTTCTGCATGCAAGAACATTATGAAATTCACACTTGCGGACTAACTGAAGCATCCTTCTGTGTGGTGCTTCTATACCGATGATGAAAAGTAACCTACAAGTAGTGCCATAGACAGAAAGATCATGAACTCAGATAGGTCCCGTGTCTTTGTTTTAGAATCCTGGCTTCAGGATCTTCTTAGTACCAAACTGCCCTTCCTTGACTAGTCTGATCTGACTGTTAATCCTTGAGAGTGTTCCGTTTACTCCTCCAAGATGTAAAAAAAAAGAGAGAGAGAAAAGTAAAACAGCAAGACCAGTTATTTGATATGAGAATGTAAAGTGCTGTCTCTACAAAGTATTCCACATATTTTTCCTTGTTATCATTTAAATAAAAGTGTATTTTCTTATTTGCCTAAAATGTCATGCTTTGTAGGACTTTATTTATATGTGTCTTATCATTACTGTAAAAGAATTTCTTTGATATGCTAAGATTTAAGGTTTTAATTTTCCTGATAATTTGTGTAAATGAAATGGTAGACATTGAACCAATGTATTTCCCTGATACTTGTAAGGTCTAATCTGAAATTTCTGATTCTTTAATGAGCAGATTTTGGTAACTGCCCAGATTGTCCAGCTTTTCAGAAATCACAAGCTGTGATTTTAAATCAGGAGAAGTTGTGTCTTCTTGACATGATGCACAGTTTTAGGAAAGATTGCTCATTCCCAGTTTTAGGAGGGTCAATGGGAAAGGATTTCTTTATACATTAAAGAGTAAGCAAGGAGACCACTGGAGGTGAAGAGCCTTGGCCCAGCCTGGATTAGAAGCAAGCTTAGAGTAAGACCTTTCCTGTGACCCACAGGGCACTTCTCAGGGCCAGGCAAAGGTATGTTTCTGGGGAATAGTCCAGGTTTTCCCAAGCCTGTGACATCCCGAGTTGAGTCTGGTGGTTTGCAGGGGTCCTGGATTTCCATGTTACAATGTTATCCTGTGTGCTGAGTGGTGTGGTAACTCCCTCCTTTCAAGTTATACCCGTCCCCATTTTGTCACTGCCACAAGAACCAGATTATTTGTAGGAAACATCTTTTTTTTTCTTTATTAGATATGTTCTTTATTTACATTTCAAAATATTTCCCTTTTCCTGGTTCCCCCCCTCCCTGAAAATTCCATAAGCCTTCTCCCCTCCCCTGGTTTTCCAATAGACCTCCTCCCGCTTCCCTGCCCTAGTATTCCCCTACACTGCTGCATTGATCTTTTCCAGGGCCAGGGGCCTCTCCTCCCTTCTTCTTGGGCATCATATAATATATGAATTGTGTCTTGGGTATTCCAAACTTCTGGACTAATACCCACTTATCAATGAGTGCAAACCATATGTGTGTTCTTTTGTGATTTAGGTACCTCACTTAGGATGATATTTTCCAGTTCCACCCATTTGCCTAAGAATTTCATGAATTCATTGTTTTTAATAGCTGAATAGTATTCCATAGTGTAAATATACCACATTTTCTGTATCCATTCCTCCATTGATGGACATCTGTCTTCTTTCCAGCTTCTGGCTATTATAAATAGGGCTTCTATGAACATAGTGGAACATATGTCCTCATTACAAGCTGGGGATATATGGGGATTACAAGCTCTGCATATATGCTCAGGAGTAGTATAATGGGGTCCTCCAGTAGTATCATGCCTAGTTTTCTGAGGAACTGCCAGACTGATTTTGACAGTGGTTGTACCAGCTTGCAATCCCACCAGCAGTAGAGGAGTGTTCTTCTTTCTCCACAGCCTCACCAGCACCTGCTGTCTCCTGAGTTTTTGATCTTAACCATCCTGACTGGTGTGAGGTGGAATCTCAGGGTTGTTCTGATTTGCATTTCCCTGATGACTAAGGATGTTGAACATTTCTTTACGTGCTTCTCAGCCATTCAACATTCCTCAGGTGGATATTCTTGTTTAGCTCTGTACCCCATTTTTAATAGGGTTTTTGACTCTCTGGAGTCTAAGTTCTTGATTTCTTTGTATATATTAGATATTAGACCTCTGTTGAATGTAGGGTTGGTAAGGATCTTTTCCCAATTTGTTGGTTGCCATTTTGTCCTTTGCCTTACAGAAGTTTTGTGATTTCATGAGGTCCCATTTGTCAATTCTTGATCTTAGAGCATAAGCTATTGGTATTCTATTCAGAAAATTTTCCCCTGTGCCCATGTGCTCAAGGCTCTTCCCTAGTTTCTTTTCTATTAGTTTCAGTGTGTTTGGTTTTATGTAGTGGTCCTTAGTCCACTTGGACTTGAGCTTAGTACAAGGAGATAAGAATAGATCGATTTTCATTCTTCTGCATGCTAGCCACCAGTTGAACTAGCACCATTTGTTGAAAAGGCTATTTTTTTTCCACTGGATAGATCTAGCTCCTTTGTCAAAGATCAAGTGGCCATGGGTATGTGAGTTCAATTCTGGGTCTTCAATTCCATTCCATTGATCTGCCTGCCTGTCACTGTACCAATACCATGCAGTTTTTAATGCTATTGCTCTGTAGCACTGCTTGAGGTCCCAGATACTGATTCCCCCAGAAGTTCTTCTACTGTTGAGAATAGTGTAGTTATACTGGGATTTTTTGTTATTCCAGATGAACTTGAGAATTGCTCTAACTCTATGAAGAATTGAGTTGGGATTTTAATGGGGATTTTATTGAATCTATATATTGCTTTTCGCAAGATGACCATTTTTACTATATTAATACTGCCAATCCATGAGCACAGAAGTTTTTCCACCTTCTGAGGTCTTCTTCGATTTCTTTCCTCAGAGACTTGAAGTTCTTGTCATACAGATCTTTCACTTGCTTTGTTAGAGTCACACCAAGATACTTTGTATTGTTTGTGACTTTTTTGAAGGATGTTATTTCCCTAATTTCTTTCTCAACCTGTTTATCCTTTGAATATAGGAAGGCTACTGATTTGCTTGAGTTTATTTCATATCCAGCCACTTTGCTGAAGTTGTTTATCAGCTGTAAGAGCTTTCTGGTGGAGTTTTTAGGTCACGTAAGCATACTATATCACCTGGAAATAGTGATAATTTGACTTATTCCTTTCCAATTTGTATCCCTTTGACCTCCTTTTGTTGTTTAATTGCTCTAGCTAGAACTTCAAGTATCTTATTGAATATGGTGGAGATGGAGAACAGCCTTGTCTAGTCCCTGATGTCAGTGGGATTGCTTCAAGTTTCTCTCCATTTAGTTTGATGTTGGCTACTGGTTTGCTATATATTGATTTTACTGTGTTTAGGAATGGGCCTTGAATTCCTGTTATTTCCAAGTCTTTTAACATGAAAGGATGCTGAATTTTGTAAAGTGCTTTTTCAACATCTAGTGAAATTATCATGTGTTTTTTTTTCCTTTGAGTTCATTTATGTAGTGGATTACATTGATGGATTTCCATATATCAAACAAACCCTGCATCCCTGGGATGAAGCCTACTTGACCATGGTGATTGATCATTTTGATGTGTTCTTGTATTTGGCTGGCAAGACTTTTATTGAATATTTTTGCATCGTTATTCATATGGGAAATTTGTCTAAAGTTCCGTTTCTTTGTTGGGTTTTTGTGTGGTTTTGGTAGCAGCAAAATTGTGGATTCATAGAACGAGTTGGATTCATAGAACAGTCCTTTCTGTTTCTATTTTGTCGAATAGTTTGAAGAGTATTGGTGTTAGGTCCTCTTTGAAGGTCTGATAGAATTCTGCACTAAAACCATCTGGTCTTGTACTCTTTTTTGGTTGGGAGCATGTCACTGACCACCCTTCTATTTCTTTATGGGTTATGGGACTGTTTAGATGGTCTATCTGATCCTAATTTAACTTTGGTATTTGGTATCTGTCTAGGAAATTATCCATTTCATCCAGGTTTTCCAATTTGTGTTGAGTCTAGGCTTTTGTAGTAGGATCTGATGATTTTTTTTTTAATTTCCTCAGTTTCTGTTGTTATATCTCCCTTTTCATTTCTGATTTTGTTAATTTGGATATGGTCTCTGTGCCCTCTGGTTCGTCTGGTTAAAGGTTTGTCTATCTTGTTGATTTTTTCTCAAAGAACCAACTCCTGGTTTTGTTGATTCTTTATACAGTTCTTTTGGTTTCTACTTGGTTGATTTCAGCCCTGAGATTGATGATTTTCTGCCTTCTATGCCTCTTGGGTGTTTGTTTTGATTATTATGTGCTGGGAGGACTTTCCGGTCTGGTCCAGTCTGTTTGAAGTTCTGTAGGCTTCTTGTTTGTTCATGGGCATCTCTTTCTCTAGGTTAGAGAAGTTCTATAATTTTGTTGAAGATATTTACTGACCCTTTAAGTTGTAAATCTTTGCTCTCTTCTATACCTATTATTCTTAGGTTTGGTCTTCTCATTGTGTCCTGGATTTCCTGGATGTTTTGGGTCAGGAGCTTTTTGCATTTTGCATTTTCTTTGATTGTTGAGTCAATGCTATCTATGGTATCTTCTGCATCTGAGATTCTCTCTTCTGTCTCTTGTATTCTGTTGTTGATGCTTGGATCCATGACTCCTGACTTCTTTCCTAAGTTTTCTATGTCCAGAGTTGTTTCCCTTTGTGATTTCTTTATTGTTTCTATCTCCAGTTTTTGATCCTGGACGGTTTTGTTCAATTCCTTCACCTGTTTTGTTGTGTTTTCCTGTAGTTCTTTAAGGGCTTTTTTCTCCCTGTTTACTTGTGTATTTCTTTAAGGAAGCTATTTATGTTCTTCTTGAAGCCTTCTAACAGCATCATGAGCTGTGATTTTAAATCCATATCTTGCTTTTCTTGTGTGTTGGGGTATCCAGGACTTGCTGTTGTGGGAGAATTGGGTTCGGATGGTGCTATATTGCCTTGATTTCTGTTAGTAATGTTTCCATGTTTGTTTTGCCATCTGGTTATCTCTGGTGTTAGTTGGTCCTGCTGTCCAACTAACTGGCTGGTGCTTATCCCTCCTGTGTGCCTGCAAGCCTATCTCAGCAACCCCAGGGTGACTGGCTTTCCCCTGGCACAGATTGCTATGAGGCTCCCCTGCTCCTAGGTACAGGTGGTGCCCTGGCAGACCATATCCCAAGCCGTGTCTTAAACTTGGGAATTCCCTGAGTACCTGTCTGCACCTGTCTGCTCAGTCACAGGAACAAAGATGATGGCCTCACTTCTAAATGGGGAACTCCCTCTAAATGTGGGACTCCCTGCAGGACAGATGTCCCCTAGCAGGGTAGATGCACAGAAGCTGTGGTGCTGCCCAGCTCCAGTGCAGGTGGGGCCCAGGCAGACAGAGTTCCAAGTGATCTATCTGACACTAGGATGATCTCTGTGTTCCTGGCTCTAAGGGTCAGCTCAGTCACAGGAGTGAAGATTGGTAGCCTTACCCCTTAGGAAACATCTTTTCATCAGATGTTATAGTAGTGCCCATCACTTTGCTATTTGAATATTTATGTTCTGATTCACTTTCCCCCAAAGGATGGTTGATGGTTTCTAAGGTTCTAGTCAATGCAGAAGTCAAAATTTAAAATATTTCTTTTAGGCCTGACTGACTTCTTGGTGACTGAGGTGGGGTGGGTGTAGGGCATTGTTGGTGTTGTGGATTACAGGAAGATACTGCCCTACTAGAGTAACCCATTTTGACAGCACAGGGTTCAGTACAGCAGGCTCATTTTGGTAACAACAACAGATCCTTTCCTTATGCTTGAATGACCCCATGAAGGTAAACTAAAACCACTGTTACATGACATCAAACAGGTTGATGTATTGACACATATAGGTTCAATAATATTACCAATCATATCAGGCACTATATTAGCATTATAGGAATCAAGAAGATGCTTTGAAGTTTCTAAAGAAACTAAATAACTACAACAGACTAAATAAAGTATATTTTTAGAATTGTTTATTATTTTCTTTGGGACTAATATAATATTAGTCTTTAAACTAGCTGAGTAAGTAATAATGAAGGAAAGAAAAACCAAACAAATCAGCAAATAAACAGAGAAATAAAGAAAGAAGACAAGATTCAACACTCAAGGTGTATGTAAAAGCCGATGTCTGAGACACTGTGTTTCCCAAGTTACTAGACAAAGGAATTTCTGGAAACACAGGGTATAAAGATGAGGTTCAAGAAGAGCAGAGGAGAAAATCTTGAGTCCTATGTAACAAGAATTGCTTCAGAGATTGCTCCCAGATGGATTTCTGATATAGGGTTTCTGTTGCTGTGCCGAAAGGGCAGGGTGTAAAGCTACTCGTGGAGGAAGAGTAGATTCAGTTCCAGTCAGTGAGGCCTGAATGGAAGTCAGGGCAAGAACTGAAGCAGAAGTCACGAGGGGGTGTTGCTTACTGTAGCTTCCCATGGCTTGCTCAGCCTAATATTTTATAGAACCCAGGACCACCAGTCCAGGGATGCCACCACTCACAGTAAGCTGGCCCTCCCATATCAATGACTACTTGAGAAAATGCACCACAGGATTGCTCACAGGTCAATTTAGTGATGGCATTTCCCAGCTGACATTCTCTTTTCCCCAAGTATCTCTAGCTTATATCAAGTTGACGTAAAACTAGCCAGCACAGTTTCTTCCTGGAAAGCCCTGTGAGTTTGTTCACTCCGACATTTGAACACTTAGTCCCAAGCTGACGTAGTTGCTTGGAGAGGCTTAGGAGGTATGAACTTACTGAAGGAAGTATGTTACTGAGCCTGTATTTGAGACTGTAAAACCTCCTGTGACTTCTGTTTTTCTCTCTCTGCTTCCTCCTTGTGCTCAAGAATATCAGCAATCGCTGGGCAGTGGTGGCGCGCACCTTTAATCCCAGCACTTGGGAGGCAGAAGCAGGTAGATTTCTGAGTTCGAGGCCAGCCTGGTCTACAGAGCGAGTTCCAGGACAGTCAGGGCTACACAAAGAAACCCTGTCTCGAAAAACCAAAAAAGAAAAAAAAAAGGATATCAGCAATCAGCTTCGGGCTCTAAATAGTGTGTCTTCTTCTGGCTGGCATGCTTCCTGCTATAATAAACTCTTATCCTCTCAAACTATAAGCCAAAAAGTAGGTCCTCATTCTGAAATTTGCTTTATTGGTTATCGGTTATCGGGGTTTATCATAGTAACAGAGAAGTAGCTTATACACACTGCAATTGAAGACGTCACTATTACAGTCAGAGTATCATTGTCAGGCAAGAAGGTAGCAGCCATAGTTCTGGAATCTCACAAAAGGATCAATCAGCTTGAAGTTATCCCCCTTTGTTGTTGTTGTTGTTGTTGTTGTTGTTGTTGTTGTTTTTAAGGAGGTGGTAAGATTTCCTGATACAAATGAGGTAGTATGTTGCTGGCACTTTTACTAGATGGGAATCAGAAGACCTCTCAAGCCAATGAGAGAATAGATACTGACATTAGGTGATCGGAAAAGGAGCAGAAATAATGTCCCTTGTCTCTGAAAATCTAACAGAATGTGCAATGCTTTCCATGAGCAAATGAGTCACTGCTACATGGAACAAAGCTGAATATGCCCTCCATAGGCCACACACTGGGGAGCACAGAGGTAACATCATGACGTAATTCTTTACAGAGAAGAATGAATGGTGTAGTTAGCTGCAAACACATACACTATGTACTGTGGCTGAGTATGGTCTGTAATGATGATAGCGTAAGTCATGTATCCTGCATTCCTGTCTTAGGCTGGTGCCAATAATTGTGTTGCTTTGGAAAAGCCGGAGATGCGATTCTGTCATTTATTAAATGAAAATGAGGATTCCAGTAAGAATCATCTGGAAGATATCTGAAAAAAAAAAAAGCATCATGCTTTGTGCTTCTCTGATAGAAATCCCTAAAGAATGGGTTCCATCTCTATTTTCCTTTCCCACATAACTTGTGTGGTCATGTTACTGTTCAGTATAAAATACAAGCTGTTTTTTTTCTAATTCACTTTTTTTTTTTAAGATTAGCCACTCTCCCTCTATTTCCACAGCATCCTTGAGGAAGTTGATCATATCAAACTGTGATGAGTCACCACAGTGACTCTAAATGAGGAGAAACTAAGTTCCCAGCAGTGCTGTTGGATACCCAATAGTCTCCAAAAGGATAGAGAGTAAGCCAGGCGAAATCCTTGTTTTGTACCTGCCTCCAGCCCATTTGTGAAGGAGTGCTAATGAAAAATGAGAGTGATGTTCCCATCACACATTTTTGGATTACTGGGCAGCAACATCAATTGGAAACATAATGAAATAGGGACCACCTATGGAGGAGGGAGATTGTGCTCCTCTGTCTGCCTGTATCCAATTTACCAGGCAACTGTGTGGAACAAGCTGCCTGTTTGTTATGCCTCTGGCCAATTGATCATACCTTTAACATTGATAATTGGCAATACAAGTTGCCACTATCTTTCTCAAGTGGAAGTAGACTGCAGTACTTTACCATTGTGCAATAATACAGGCAGCAATTTTTTTTTTTTCAGGGTGATCTTATTCCTTCAGCGCTTACATCATCCCACAATGGTGGGCTGTTGAAATTATAACATGCCATCCTAGAAAGACTAATTGGTCATTTCTCTATTTACTTCTTCCCATCTTCTAAATGACAATGCTATGTTTATCGTCAGGTAGAACTTCTCTTAATCAAGGAAATAACAATAGAAACCTAGTAGGTGAGCTCCCATTAAGCATCTAGAGATATGCATAAAGAGAAGAGCTGATGTTCCAAATGGTAACATCCTGTTTTTCGTTTTTGCACCTGTTCAAACTGGCATCTGGTGTTAGGCTGTGACTAGTCAAACATTACTACCTTCTGTCAAGCTTGCTGGGAGAAACAAAGGAAAGAGAATATGGTATAAAATATTAGTTAGTTCTGTGTGTTATTTTCTTACTACATTTTCCTTGTCAGGCTCCCTCCCTGTGTTTATCATCAGCATCCGCTTGGTCTCCATTCTCCTCCCTCTTAGTTTGAGTCCGAGCAGCCATCTGGCCTCCAGTCCAGACCCCATCTTATGGTTCTCCATCCATCAGTCGGCCGGCAGCTGTCGGGTAACAGGATTAAGTTTAAGGTTTTCTTAATTCATTGTGAGGTTCTTCATAGATTTGATCTATTATTTCTTTCCGAGGTTGTCCAGTTGTAGATTCCTGCATGTGATTTATGTATAACAGGTGTTAGTTTGCTAGAGTTCTCTAAATATTGGCTTCACAAAGCAAGGGAGGCTTCAGGAGACACTAGGACTCAGCATCATATTGCTATACAAGTGGAGGCGGATGCTTCCCTGCTGAAACTCTGTGCTGCAGAACTACCAAGTCATAAAGACAGATGCTGTGGTGCTAGAAGGTAGAGAGGCTCAAGGTCCATCACCAGCTCACCGGCTGCACCTCTGTACTCAGCGGCTCTCAAGATACTCATTTAACGAATAGGACCAAGGGGAGCGCCAACACACGGATTACCATAAACTTGAGTGCTATTTTTTCTCTCTCAAATATCCTACTTTTGTATGACTTTTGTTTTCCTGGTGTAAAGTTTAAGTGCACATTCAAAATGTAGGCCTTCTTAGATAGGGGAGGAGGAAAGACCTGAGAGTGCCTATTGTACTTTAAGATGTGTTATAAACACACTGGAATTTACACACAGCATCAGACAAAACAGAATAAAAGATAAAGTTCATTTAATGATGAATTTGCATAGAAGTCTTTGACAGTTATTAAAACCATCTCGTTTCTTAAGTTATATACATTTTCATAGACTCTCCAGGCTTGGAAATGCTGGTTTTCATACACTCATCTCAGTGGGTCATTCATCATACCATTGTGTGAATGACATGTCTGTGTCTACATTTTATAAACTCTGTGGCCTCTAACTGGTCTCCTAATGGTGTGTGTGTGTGTGTGTGTGTGTGTGTGTGTGTGTGTGTGTGTAAGAGAGAGAGAGAGAGAGAGAGAGAGAGAGAGAGAGAGAGAGAGAGAAACAGCCCACTTTATTTAGTTTTAGCCCCTTTCCGTTATTCATGGTCTTGTTTCCAACTATATAAGAAAGTTCTCACACTCAGAGGCTTAGTGGGAAGTAGAGGGTGAGTGAGATGCTGTGCTTGTGCTCACACTAAAGTTAACCAAAATTAACATGCACAACTCTGTGTTCCTGGGCCACTGCTCAGCCTCTGGAGCAGTACCACTAACTGCTATAAATCGTTGGTATAATTTTAAAAGTTTATAGCGTGCTCTTCAGTTTGCATATTGGAGTATAAACTACAAAGCATTACGATTGGCCACAATACCTCACCAACCAGTTAGTAAGAGGAAGGTGCTTAAGAGGCCCCTGCTGTGGAATGCACAGGTAAGCAAATGTGTGCACCTCTCATCTTTTAATGAGCACATAATTCAGCACGTGTGTTCTGGAGTTTTTGGCACTAGGTGAAAGTTTAAACATTGGCTTTTTCATAGTCCTTGACCTTTAATTATTAGGATAATTTTAAAAATTTTTCAGGAAAATTATCTTCATATGGTTCAGATATGATGATGTCAGCTTCATGCCATATGTTAGGTAAAAGTACTTAGGCATATACAAATCAGTAAAAATAATAGACTGTAGCTATGTATCTTAGCACATGCAGAGGCAAGCAGATAGATCTCTCTGAGTTCTAGGCTAGCCTGCCCTATATTAGAAAAACCATGTAGCAGTGTATGTTTGCATCAAATATGAGCTAATAGCCTTCGCTCACTCCTTGAGGAGTGGAAGCTGAACCCAGGGCTTTTCAGATATTCGAGAGGTGCCGAAACACTGAACTGCAACATAAGTGTGCTAAATGCATTCTGATTCCAGACTTCTGATGTAGTTTGTATTCAAGTTTTTGTTTCGTGTTGGGGGAAAATGTCTGGCATATGTACACTCAGATGGGGAGGACAGAAGAGGTTATTGGGTCTCCTGCCCTATCATTCTCCTCCTTATTCCTTTGAAGTAGGTCTCTCACTCAACCAGAAACTCACCTTAAATGCTAGACCAGCAGCTGCCAGCATGCCCTAGGGAGTCCTCTTGTCCCTGCACACCCCTCTCCTCCAGAACACCAGACTTAAAAGCTTGCATGGTCCTGGGCAGCCCTTTTATGAATGAGCTGGATATCTGAATAATACGGGTCTGTCCACTTGAACAGCAAATATTTTCTCACAATGAGACAACTTCCAAGCAAGCTTTTCTTGACCTCTGGGAATTTTTCTATAACAAGTTTTCCACAATTTTTCTGCCTTGGACTGTCATTGTCATTCTTTATCCCCTTATGGTATCAATGTTGGGATTCTCACAGACAGTCTCAGAAGAACAGTTATATAGCATTGATAAATATACTAACTCAAGACTGTCAAGAGAAAACATAGAATTCAGAATCTGTTTTTAAAGGTTGGCCATCCCACTGGAAACTGTAATTAAAGGGTGCGTGATTCTGCTTTTGCTAGGGAAGCATGGGCCCCTGTAGTGGATGGCACTGGGAAGCACCTTCCCAAGTGTAACAAAGCCTAGCTCCTCAGGGAGAGGCGTTCCCTGGGGGATCCACACCACCTTCTTTCTAAATGCTGTGAAGTGTGAAATTAGTGTTGTCCTGTAACATATATAGGATTAATTGTTAGTAATTGAACACAGTTTGGGGGCTAATTATATAAAAAATTGATATTAAAAGAATACTACCAAATTGATTGAGTTTTACAGTTCACAGTAAGCTTTCAAATTATATGAATTGAGAGTAAGTGGTAAGAAACAAAAAATCCATTCAAAACTGCTGCAAGAAATGAAGGTTTGCCAGTTCTTTGAAAGACAAATTAGTCAAATGCTGTCAAGTCGGCAAGGCAGTAAAATGATTCCGAAATTAACTATAGAATTAGAAGTGAAATGTTCAAAAGTTGACCAAGTTTTGTTGGAGGTGACTGACTTTTCTTGTGCATTGACTAGTTAAGTGGACAGCAAACCAGGAAACAGTGCGAGGTTCTTTCTTTCTTTCCTTCTTTTTTTTTTTTTTTTTTTTTTTAGTTTAGTTTTTTACTAACACTTGGCTTTTTTCCCCCATTTTTTAATTAGATATTTTAATAAGATATTAAACATGGAAGCACACAGCATGGAAGGAAACATCGTCTCATCAGTAGGGATGTTACTCCTGGAAACCTACTTGGTCAAAAGCCTCTTATGGGAAAGCAATGTCGCACAATCTGTTCATAGTGGACAAGTAATCAAACCCAGGAAATCAAAAGCAAAAGAATGAATGACCTTTGGACTTTAAAGGTCCTTGAGGAAAACTTGCTACCCACAGGCTGGCGCGAGCTTCTCTGCTCCGGAACTCCCTGGCTCTGAAAAGAGTGGTATTTCTTTAGAATTCTCAACATTGACATAAACTCCCCCAGCTTTGCAAGGACAACCCTGCCTCCTCTTTCGGCATTGCTGACAGTCATTTGCACGACTGATCAGTGCATAGCGCTGCCTCCGCGCTAGTCTGCTGCTCACTCTTCGACCCAGTTCTCACTGGACCCTTTATCTCTGCCTTTGTATTTGATTACCTGGCACTAAACCCTCTTTTTTCCTACAGCCTTGGCATCTACCAGGGCTTTTTGGCACTTTCGGTCTCTCCTCATCAAATAATCTTTCTGGTTTTCAGCCCATGATTTCTCTCTTCCTCAGAATCCCGTGGACTGGCTCCATAGCTGGTTTTTGCCTACCCGAGGCCAATCTTCACACTGGAACTGATATAAAGGGCCAAATAACAGAGCCAAAAATATCAAAATAGCTAAAGGGAAAAAAATTAAAGAACCAAAAAGATATTGATAGAATCACAATTATGCTAATGTATTTATCATAATACTATTTGTCCATATTAGAAAATCAAAACAAAATCAACGGCTCAGAATTCCAAAATCTTGAGAAATCTTTACCTACCCCAAAGACTAATTTTTCTCAACCTTCCATGCAATAATATGCTACTAAAAGTATTTCTTAAAATTCTGGGCCAAAAACATCAATACAACTATAAACATGTAACTCAAAATTAATTAAAATTCTATAGTTTGTGTACATGATATTTACATAGGTACACAGGTACATGATATTTCCAACATAGACTCTATATGGTGTACCAGATTAACGTTTTAAAAGGTTTGTCAATCCAGTGGGGATAAAAGCAACAATAATTTGTTTTTAATATAATTGTTTAGTAAGTGATTTATCAGATCCATTTTATTACTCATTTTATAGTATATACCAGAGAATATATTTACTATCCCTAAACTAAATCTATTCACAAATATGGGAGCGGGACTATAAGAAAGCAGGTAAGAGAGAGGGGTGGAGTTCATTGTTCCAACACACCATGAACACAATCTACCTTCTCACTTCCATAACTTAATGTGCATATGTTCTTGTTTAGGAGAACAATTTTTACCAAAAAGTATTTTCATTTGGGAATTTTCTATATACCAAAAAATTTGATGTATGATATATTTATTATTGAAAAAAATTCTTTACAATACAAATGAAGCATAAATATGCCAACAGGAAGTACCAGAAACAACTAGAATTTTCTAAAGTTTCTAAATGTAATAAAATAGAAATATAGGAAAGAACAGAGATGAGTACATAAAATTTAAAACTATATTTTAATCAAAATAAATCAAAGCAAAAGGCTGTGTCTATTTCACACATGAATTTTAATGTATTAATTCTTTGTTTTAGAAAAGTTTTATAAGAATGAATTTAAAATACAAACTCCTCATTTTTGTGTTGAGGGAAGCTAATTATTTAGACAGCACTATACAAAGGGAAAAACCCCGGACAATATCAGAACAATAATGAGGCTTCGGAATTTCAACCAGTGTTTGCAGAAGGGAATGTGGATGGAAGAAGGCCAGGGGTGACCAAAGCAAGAGGTGGCTAGCCTCATGTGCCCTAGAGTGGCTGTGTGGTTCCCTGATGGGCTTCAGAGATAAACTGGCTTCTCAGGCACTAGGGACTGAGAGAACTGCCTGGGAGCAAAGGGCTCCAGAGATGTGCTCAGGACTCGTGTGCTGCCTGTGTCTCTTCAGCCCAGCTTGGGGACTCTTCCCTTCATGCCTATGATATGAAAAGAATCCCCAGAAGGCATGCCATTATTCTCCAAGCTAAAAATAAAGTCAGAGTTTGTTTCAAAACAAACAAACAAATGGGCTGTCTGGGGAGAATTCTGAAATGGAAGAAGCTGACTTTGTTGCCTTTGGGCCTCCCTGAAAGATGGCGAGCCCCTAGCTAACTTACAGGATGGGGGAAAACTCTGCTTGTGCACACATGTTCTTCTACTTATATAAAAATACACTTGACAATGAATGAACCATGCAATAGGAAAGATCCAGGAGCACTAGCATGAACTGACCTACAAATGCCAAAGAAAATAAACTAAGACAAAATAAATGATCCCTCATAAATATTCAGTAAGCATTGTAGCTATAGCATATACATAAGATGCTACAAAGAGGAGGAATGTCAGAGGGAGAATTGAGATAACTCTCATAATTTAAGTAAGATTGCTAAATAACTACTGGGCCCAGCAAGATGGCTTTGTGGGTAGAGGCACTTGCTGCACAGACTCCATAATCTGATCAAGAGTTTGATCCCTAGAATACATGTTAGTGTAGAAGGAGCAATATGATTCCTCTGAAACCCAAATGCATGCTGTGGCACACAGATACCCTGCAGATTCATTCCATGTGCCCGCACAAGTATGCACGCATACAATAAAAGGACTATGGGTGGTGAACGAACGTTTGGGCAGGTTTATGACCAGGCAGATCAATGTAAGGTCTAGCTTTGTTTCATTGTTAACAAGAGAAAAAATAAAATTCATTTATCCTGTGGATAGTTCACTATAATGTGGCTTGTAGAATTACACACTTGCACAGTCTTTGGAAATGATTCAGCTATTGGTGCATCCACAGAAACTATTGGCCCAGTGCAGGACAGTTCTTCAGTGACCTTGAACCAACATTGTATCCCTTCTATTCTTGCATGGTATTCTCAAGAATAATTGGAGGATGTGCCAGAGATGTAATATTTTGAGGTTCCAGTACCTGACAGAAACTGGATATCCTTTGGTGCTTTAGCCCAGTGTGTAGCATGTTCCCACAGGGGCCACAGCTTTCTCAGCATCTTCAATTGTTGCCCAGATGAGCACCACAGATGTTGTCTTAAATCACTCAACCCAGTCAGCAGCAAATAGTGACAGTGATTCACACCCCGTAATTATATTTTGGTACCATGTAACTGGAATATACAATGAAATTAAAACGGAAAGCAGAAACAGTTGGATACCAAAATATACTGTTTATTACAATATTACTTTGAAGTATTATCTTAACAACTGTTTGTGTGTAAGCACCTAGTCTTCCATGTGTACTTCTAAAGTATCCACCAAGGAGCACAAGTAAGCATAAAAGCTCACCCACCGCCCTGGCAAATTCTACTCTCAGAGATAAGGTGAATTGCTTGACTTCTGCCATTTCTAGTTATTGGTTGATAAAATTTAAAAAAGGATATTGTTTGGAATGAGTTTTTAAAGATGAATAAGAGCCAAATAGTATAGTCCCAAGAGTTTTGTTGTTTTTTTTTTTTTAACTAGTATTTCAAACTCTGAAATAGCATAGACAAATATGCCCATGATAAAATCATAGAGAGATCCTGGGAGAGAGTAAATAGTTCAGGGTTTCTAAAGCTTCAACCATTTGGAGGTGAGGATGAGGAGGTGGATAACCAATGGAAAGTTCTTCCTTCAGGTGATAATGTGTCAAAGAGTGCTTAAACAGAGGGACAATCTGCTGCATTCACATCCACCACCATCACTGCATTCACAGAGGAGAAGGGTGTGAGATACAAGGGGTGGGTAGAGATGGGTTTCGTTTAGGATATGAAACAAAGGATATCTAAGGAAATATTTCAGCTAGGTAGTTAAATGCATAAAGGGGGAGGGATATTCATTGAATTTATTAGATTAAGTAACACACAAAAGCATGAAAGTGATAAAATTGCCAGATATTTACGCAGAGTATACAAGGTAAAAAGAAATCAGGGAGTTTGTGGCTTCCCTGTGGAACATGCAAAGAGAAAGAATCATAACCACAAAAATAGTGCGTTGTCAACCAACGGAGTAGAGAATTTCTAGAAACTGGCAAAGGTGTCAAAGAACCAGAGAAGACAAGGAACAAAGCATGGTCATGGGACTTGTTTATCTCGAGGCAACTGTGAAAAATAACTGAAAAAATATTCTCTAAAGGTAATTGTCATCTTGGAACCTTACTGCCTCTGTATGCTAACCCAGGCCTAGCCTTGAAAGCTTCTAGCCTCCATACAATCTTATCTAGGCCTAGAATGTTTTCAGCCTCTGAAACACTGCTAAATAAGCTCTTTCTGAACTCTGGATGGCTGGTTCAACATAGCTGTTCTGGCTTAAACTTCTCTAAGCAGAGTGATTCAAGGGTTTCTCTCAGCTTCTGACTGGATTACTCTGCTTGGCCTCAAACTAACTCTATCAATGTATTATAGTCTTCTGGTTCCTTATTCTCTGGCTCATTCTGTCTTCACTGGGTCTAGTTTGTTCTCTTTTCAACCTGTCTCTGTAAAGCTGCTTCTGAATTCCATGAACTTAACTCACTGTACTGCCCTTCGACTTATTGACTCAACCAAACACACTCAACAGTACTCACTAGAACTTAGCTCTACATGCCTGTCACCTGGGTACCACCACACCTGGACCTAAGCTTTTCTTTACCTGAAACTTGCTCTATACCAAGGTGGCCTTGGAATTAGAGATCTGCTTGCATCTGTCTCTTGGGATTGAAGGCATATCTATATTCCCACTGGGTCACACAGACTCAAGTCTTTGGATGTGATCTCTTGCCAGAGCAGCCATGTTATATGGATGACTATAGAACCAAGCCCTCCAGAATGTACACAAATGCATCAGAATTCACAAGAAGCTTGGAAACAGGAGTTGCATCGGATTGAACTAAGTTCGCATGGATTGTGGCAGAAGCTGGACAGGGAAAGTAGAGGGGTGATTCTGACACTAAGGTCCGGATCCCCAATTTGTTCGCGGCCTATCTGTAAAGATACCACAGGCCAATTGTTGGGTGGAAGAATAGGCAGGACTTCTGGGACCCAGCAGGCAAGCTAGCAGAAGCAGGGGAGAAGGCAGAATGTTGTTGTTTTGTTTGTTTGTTTGTTTGTTTTGCCATGCTTCAGAGGGACAGAACATGACCAGCCATGTGAGAGGACATGGCAGCTTCTACAGGTGGGAGGTTGGGGACACTGAGCTGGGACTGAAGGTGGCTGAGCAACTGAACATTGAGTGCAGACGTACAGCGCTCAGGGAGTGCAGACTTACAGCGCTCAGGGAGTGCAGACGTACAGCGCTCAGGGAGTGCAGACGTACAGCGCTCAGGGAGTGCAGACGTACAGCGCGCAGGGAGTGCAGACGTACAGCGCTCAGGGAGTGCAGACGTACAGCGCTCAGGGAGTGCAGACGTACAGCGCTCAGGGAGTGCAGACGTACAGCGCGCAGGGAGTGCAGACGTACAGCGCTCAGGGAGTGCAGACGTACAGCGCGCAGGGAGTGCAGACGTACAGCGCTCAGGGAGTGCAGACGTACAGCGCGCAGGGAGTGCAGACGTACAGCGCTCAGGGAGTGCAGACTTACAGTGCTCAGGTGGGAGTTCTGGAAGGGCCTGCTCGCCGAGGTAGGTTAGTACCCAGCAATAGAGCCAACAAGGCGAGTTGAAATTGAACAACTGTGTGTGTCTGTGTTTTTCATCAACGGATCCTATATTTTCTGGGCAGAGACTGGTAACATGGTCAGTTCCAGAGCTTAGGCAGGTTAGCCAAAGAGACATGCAACAGGGAAACACAGGTGTGGTTAAACAGGAGTGCTGCAAATGTAATGCTTAGTCACCATCGAGTGGCACTAGTTAAAAGGATTAGGAGGTGTGACCTTGCCTTGTTGGAGGAAATGTGTCACTGGGGGTGGGCTTCAAATTTTCAAAAGGCCATGCCAGGCACATTCTCTCTCTGTCTCTCTGCCTCTGTCTGTCTGTCTGTCCCTCTCCAACTCCTCTCTCTCTACCTGCAGATCTGGATGTAGCTCTCAGCTCCTTCATCACCGTGTCAGCCTGCATACCTGTCATGTTCCCTATCATAACAATGGACTAAATCTATGAAACTATAAGCCAACCCCCAATTAAATGCTTTCTCTTATAAGGGTTGCCTTGGTCATGGTGCATTTTCCCAATACTAGAGCAGAGACTAAGGCAGTAAGAAAATCAAGAGAAAATAAAACGTGTAGATAAAAATAGGAAATGTAATTTTAGAAGAGATAACAGGTGCTAAAATCTCAAGCCCAGGACTAGATCTTCAGCAGAAGGAAAAAGATCCAATCTTGAACAAGTTCTAGGCTTTACTACTCTGCACATGGCATCTTGGAACTCTTTGATTTTCTCCTTCCTCCTTCCCTGCAGTCATACTGGTGCTTGATTGCCTGTTAGAAAAGATCCTATGACTCTCGTTCAAGCAGGGCCCTTCATACTAGGAGGAAGTAGAGAAGACAGGGAAGTACAATGAAGAATCTGAACCAACAGGTCTTGATAAGTCCCCCTTCACTTCCTGTCACTAGTCCACACCCAATTCTGTGCAGTCACATCTCCAAATGACTGCCACTCATCACCAAATCTAAGCTGAAATATATAGTTAGTTCCTTTGGATTAGCTATTTTAAAAAGTAGCTCTGTGGAGGATGGGAGTTGGAATGTGTGTCATGTATGTATGAGTGCCCTCAGAGACTACAAGAGAAAATGAGATCCCTTAGAGCTGGAGTTATGGACAGCACTCTGCCTGAAGTGAGTCCTGCATACTGACCTCAGGCCCTCTGGAAAAGGAGAAAGTGTTCCTTTGCTGCATTGTACTCGGTTTTCCTTGTGGAAGGCTCTGAGTCATGACATTTGTACTGAATACATTTACATGTTCTCCTTTTCTTCATCTCCTTTTAAGGTATGAACTTGATGAAAAGTGAAAACTCGTGTTAATTTTTCTTCCATCCTTCTTTGTGTGTGTGTGTGTTTTTTTTTTTTTTTATTAAGGGGAGAGCACAATCCCAGTCCCCCACTATCCTGAGTTATGCAGTCAAGTTTCCCGCATTTGGGGAGATCTTAAGGTCAGCATACCCGAGTGCAAAGGAAGGCCTTGCCCTGGGCCAGTCACCTTCATGTTCGTGGTACCTCCCTTGCCGGGTGAGTATTAATGCTTTGTGATTTAAGAAAGGCAAACATGAGTGGAGGGTATGTCTGAGGTACATGGGAATAAGCTAAGGTCTTTGAAGTAGGAGGCTAGTTTATTTGGTAATAAAGTCAGAGAAGAGACAAGGTGGTGAAGAAGTCAGATGGGAAACATAGATGCTAGAGTACAATTAAGGCTAAAACGTTGTAAGTTGTAAATGTGTGGTGGTACCAACTGATGGAGGATCTAGAGATGGTTTTTCTAGCTATTCTCATTATCCTAAATATAGTAGAAAAATGATCTATCACCTTATCCAGGTAAGTGAGATATTGCTGAGTGGAAAAGCAGGGGGCTCAGGTTCCCATCTCTCTTGGCCTAATCAACACAATCTCTCACTGACATGTCCAGAAGCCTGCCTCCCAGGCTATTCTACATTTCATTGAGATCGACTACTCAAAAACCATTAAAACAAACAAACAAACAAACAAACAACAACAACAATAGCAATTAGATATGTATGTATATAGGAGTATTACTATATATGTTCATTTAGGAAAAACATCAATTTTACCAAATCTGCTCTAAAGTGGGTTGAATGAAATATTTTCCACAGGCTTAGGTATTTGAACACTTTGTCCCTGTTTTGTCTAGTTGTTTGGGGAGAAAATAGCTCAAGCTCTAAACCATGTAGTTTATGTTAGGTAAATAGTTTGCTCATGGGGTGGGGTTATTAAATAAAACAAATAGGGGTGGGTCAAAGGATTGTTGTCTTTTGCTTTTGTCAAATCAAAGAGAATCTATTACTTATGTTTCTGTTGCTGTGATAAAACACCATTACCAAAAGCAATGTATAGAAGAAAGACTTTAGTTTATAGTTCCACAGGCATGAGAGTCCATCCTAGTGGGAGGGGGACATGCCTGCAGCCACAGGAGGCTGAGAAATGCCATCTTCTCTCCTGCAAGCATGAAGCAGAGAGAGTGAGCTGGAGGTGTGGGATGATTATGACATGTCTAAGTTTGCCTCAGCCACATACTTCCTTCAAAAGGTGTACAATCTCCCCAGACAAAAACATGAAGTAGGAACACAGTGTTCAAATAGCTGAGCCTGTGGGGAACATTTTCATTCACCCCACCTTAGAGCAGATGAGGCAAAATGGATGTTTTTCCTAAGTGAATATATATTAGTACTATTATCAAAAAAATCCTTTGATGTTGTCGTTGTTGATTGTTTATTTGTTTGCTTGTTTTAATGGTTACATCAATAAAATGTAGAATCACCTGGGAGGTAGGCTTCTGGGCACGTCACAGAGAGATTGTCTGGATTAGCCCAAGTAAGGTGAGATGACCCAGCCAGTACAGGTGAAACCATTCTTTGGTGTCCAGATTTTATAAAAGAAGACAATGATCTGAGCACATCTGTTTATTATTCTCCACTTCCTGGCTATGGAAACTGTGGCCAGCTGCCTCAGGCTTCTGCTGCTGGGAGTTCCCACCTGATGGACTGCAATCCTGGCTGAGAGATAAAAGAAACCTTTCTCCTTTAAATTGCTTTTGTCGGGGTATTTTATCACATCAACATTTTAAAAATTACCTAAGAGAGTTACTGTTAATTATATAAGTGGAAAACTTTATTTTAATAACTACCAAGAGATAAATACGCCAGTTTTACAAAGTGAAATCTAATTTTGATCTAGAAAACACTTTTGATATGTCTGAACTATGCTTATATATATATAAGCATCTCCAGGAAAATCTGTTTTATATTCATCTATGTCAAACTTTCCAGATAAAGAATTTGGCGGAGGAGTAGGAAAGCAGGAGACAAAGACACTGAAAAAAAAAAAGGTAATTAGAAGACCCTTTGAGGTGGAAAACTGCAGCGAGTAAAATATGGCAGCTGTCACAAGAAAGTTGGTTGGCCTTAAAGCCAGACATATATATGAGAAAATTACCAGCATTCTTACACAGGTAGAATGCAAAGTGTCAGGCAGGACGTAGCAAGAATTAGAAAGTAGACATATATACACAGAGATCAATTAAAGCACAAAATCAAATATCAAAGTACCATGACTAAAATTTAACCAAACCAAAACATCCTGATATTGATGAAAACAAGAACACCATGGGAAACTGTCATGCTGAAGGAAGGCCTGCTGGGAGGGAGACGTGCTTGCCTATGGCTTGGTGGGCTTCGCACGCGAGCTTTGGCGTTTGCTGTTTCGAAACTAATAAAGCCCTCCTTGTGACTGCGCCATTACATTAATAAGGTCTTCAAGATGTTTTCCCTCAACATTTGCCTGCTTTGATTTTCCATGGTTTAATTGGAAACATCTTTCTAAGAGGCTGGTTTTACTGTGGTAGTATCACATATGCCTTTTCAGCAGTCTGCTGTTAATCACACTGGGTGATAAAGCGGATTCCCAGCACTTACTCTACTATCTGGTAGAACCCGGGCCCTTCCCGCTTTTAGTGCCCCTGAGTCATCATCTTACATTTGTTCATCAACATTTTAAGGGCCCCTCTTAAAAAATTTTAATTTGATAGTTAATTTTCTAAACTTGTTATTCTTTTATTTCTTTGCAAAGTAATAACATTTCATATCTGTCGGAGGGCATCGCCCTGCACCCGACTCCTTGTTCCTACTAAGGAAACGTAGTATTCTCATTACCTTACGATATGATTCTTGCTCATTTTTTTCTTACAGATTTAGTTAAATTAAATCAAATTCTTGTGTGGATTCATGAGCATCACATTATGCCACATCCTTCTATAGAACATACATAAACACTATAGTGGTCATCTTAAAATTGATAGCATGAGACTGAAGTTCTAAGACAAATCTTAAATATATAGCTAAAAAATTAAACTCATAGAACACGTGTTTATATGTAAGTTTATTCCTTCTAATAAAGAATGATTCTACATTTACTTATTTATATCACCTATCTATTTAATTTATGTTAGTGTTCAAAGAATTTTCTAGGTGAAATGCGGATTGAGACTTGCCAAACACTCACTAACTTGAACAGTCACATGGTACCCATGGTCGGTGAAGTGCAAGAGCTGGCCTCTCACTTTCTCCTGTCCGAGGGGAAACAGTTCTTGTTTACTAAGGAAACACCCACAGAAGCAGAGCGGTGCCAAGCAGCACTGGCCACACCCATCATCATCTCCATGAGTAAGACATGAAGCTACAGCTCTGAGCATCAGCTCAGGGCCCAGATGTGCTGGCTCTAGTCCTCATTTCTTCTGCCTCGCCCCATATGTGACTCAGGACAAATTATTGGACCTTTCTCTATTCTTCAGAAAATAGAGTAATAGTTTTCCATTTATGCAGTTCATTTAAAGTGTTTAGGACAGTAATGGCCTCATAGTACTTGCTGCCAAGAAAATTCCTTTACCTCTCACCTCTATGACCAAACGCCTGAGAAAAGTAACTGATAAGAACTAAGGGCTGGGCTGGCTCATAGCCTCCGAGGATCGGTCGCTTGGTCCCACTGTTTCTGAGCGCTGGTGAAGCAGGTATCGTGGTGGAAAGCACAGGTGCTCAGCTCACCATGGATGGATGGTGGAGGATTGAGAAGAGATAGAGAAATAGATATTTCCTCCCTGAGAAAACACCTTAGACAGTAGCCCCAGCTCAATATGTTTCCATGACCTTCAAATAGCACCACCAGAACATCAAACCTTTAAGACCCAAGGCTCTGAGGAACCTCCAGAACACCTGTTCCTCTTGTCATTTCTTTTCTTTTAAATATACAAGTAGCTCTTCACTAATTTATTATCCCACTCAATAGGGATTATTTGAGCATTCCAGACACAGACCTAAACTTAAGAGGATCCAGGATCCAGATGGTCTTGCAATGGTTGGAGTAGATTACCCGACACGGAGCCAGAGGGGCAGGAAAGGCATCTGGTCGGGAGCCTAGCAGGCAGCATCAATACCACGTTACTGAAAGATACTCTGTCTCCCCCATTGCCTTATGAGACCTCTACAGATTCACTAATTGGTTTATTTGACCACAAAGAAAGGTAGAGCCTCATGATTCTGTGTACACAGAGTATTTTAGCTTGCTTTGTGCAAAAGTTGGATAGCAGTACACGTCTTAGACAAAATGGACAGGACTGAAAGATAACACTGGATAATTGGGGTCCAGCACACCCAATTTATAAGCAAATCGGCTCCTCATTCCAACAGAGCATCTGAACAGAAGAGCTTTTGGGTGCGATGTGTTTCAAAGAGCGATTCACCCTGTAAGAGCAATTGATTACTTGATATTGTCACCTCAGATGCAGAAGAGTCCTATGCTGGAGAGAACTAAGAACCCCGTGTTTGATGACGGGCCAGTAAAGGAATTTTTATAGTATTCCTTTTCCATAATGCCTAAGGATTCCAGTGCCAATGATCACATTCTTGGAGCCAGTCAAAAATTGATCCTTTCTGATGCTGTATTTAATTTTCTGCATTATTTTTTAGCTTCAAAGCTCCTTCTAATTCCATTTCTGATGCCTTGTTTCTCCTGTGTGTACCCACCTCTTGCTTTGTATCTGGGGATAGCTAGAGGTCACTCTCATGAAAACAGCGCAGAAGTGGTAAGGCTCAAAGGATGGTCTAAGGAAGTGCTCCGATTTTACAGTGAGGAAAGCTTTAAGGAAATACAAAGTTTGGAACTTTAGACACAAAAATCACTGATGGTTCACAGCCAGGATTTTTGCTGTCTCTAAAATCACACCATCCTTGGTGGTTATGTGACCTTCAGAGAATTTTCTTCCCATCTGTCACCACTCTGGGTGCTGTTTTACTTTAAGAGCATGGTTCATGGGCAGAGCTCAAACACTGTCTGAGGTACTGGGTGCAAAATCAAATTGTCCACAATAGTTTTAAAAGACAATTGTTACTCTTTATCCATGGCAGAATAATAACAATAATTGTCACCACTTAAATAGTGCCTTTCATTCTCTGACCCCGAGACACTTCAACAGGGAGGCTACACATTATTTAAGTGAATTTCTTTTGGAAGACAGGGCAAACTGAGAGACACATAATACATGGTTAGCTATGCTAATTTTGTTTTCTTTAACAAATGCAAAATAAATAGCCTACTAAAAAGCCAGATAATATCTTGAAGATAAACCCTTTCTAAAGTAGGTTATTCTAAACAGATGTGCCTTGTTCTCCGTCAATATAATTTTTAAAAATCTTATTCATATACATGCAAAACCCAGAAATGATTAATTCTGAATTTTTTGGCCTATTTTTTTCCGAACACAACCAAACATCTTCCTTGCACATAGAAAAACTGTTGTAATGAGCAAGAATTTTACAGCATTTTAAAGCTGTGCTTTCTAAATTTTATGAGTAAATTTTGTGGAAACTGTGTAAATAGAGCATAATTATTTTAAAAATAGGAGCCTTTGTTATTAACCGTCTACCTGTCAGGGGTATGCAAAGCACCCTGCTGCATAGACAAAGGACTAAAAAAGTTACCTGGAGAGAGTTTTTGCTATTGAAAGAATAAAAACTAAAGCAATAGAATGAACTTTCCGTTCCCAGATGCAAATACTGAATGCCAAACCTGGCGGAGGGGAAACCGCTTTGCCTGATAACCAGATTACTTAGAACAAAAATAGAGAAAATTAAGAACTGAAGAGCAGAAAATGAAGGTGGAAGGCAATTTGCGGAGTGCGGTGCCAGCGCAGGCTTTCATTTTCTTCCCCCCTGTGTCCGGCTAATTAAAATTACAATCAAAATGAAAGAGTCTAAACTTGTAAATATCTTTAGCTAATGATTTTGTCTTTTTAATCATCCTCACATTCAAAGCCTTCTTTTATTCATTTCTGTCTTCACAATAAAATGAAATTGTTTTTCCCCTGTAAAATTCCTTCTTTAATGTTCCTTGTGGCTTCTCCCTGTCCCCAGCTTTCTTTCTTCCTCCTCCTTTAGAGCCTTTCAACTTTTCTTTGTACATACTTTACACAAGGCAAAAGTTTTGTTAGTGTTTATTTTATTTAAACATTTAAATGTTGGGGGCTGGACAAATAGCTGAGATTCGATCTCCAGCACCAACAGTTATAAAACAAACCAAAATATCAAATTCTGATATAAAACATAATACTTCAAGACTCCTTCTACAGCATTTTAAAGTTATGCTTTCTAAATTTTGTGAGGAATTTTGTGAAAACTGTGTAAATAAAAAATAATTATTTTAAAAACAGGACCCTTTGTTATTATTCCCTCAATAGCAATAAATAGCACAAAAAGAACAATTCTTTGTTATATATGTCTCTTGTATAAAGAAATCTACATATTACTGATTATATAATGCAACTATTATCTATCAATTAAACTTGAAAATTAATTTGATTCATATTTTGTACTATAAATGTTTTGTTTTTGCCATTTCAGCTAGAAATGTTCTTTATATTCAATATTCCTGTTTTTCACATAACTAACAAAAATTAGCAAGTCTTACAGATTTTATTTCCATTTTACCTGTTTGTATCAGTACCAACCCATTTCCAGCACCATCATAGCACAGCAAACTTATTTCAGAGCATCTCAATTAGTCTTTCTTTCTCTGCTGTAATGAATGAAAGTGGGAAACTTGAAGGAAAGCCTTAGAAAAGCATATTTCAAATTATCATGAATTATCTGGTTACCTTAGCCAGAAGTGAGCCATCTACTGATCCCTGCCCTCATCCTGACCCTCCCTTACTGCTATCCTTGTTAGTGAGATTGTATATAGTAAGTGATTATATATGCTGTAGTGAGTAATCTTTATCCTAAAGACTAGGTTGTAATCCTATCATGCTTACTCAAAGTCTCACAAATTCTCTCCCTGATTCTTAGTAAAATTCCTTACTTTATGGCATTGACTCCCAGATCTTCTAAGACTAAGAGTTATCTATCCTCCTCTAGCTATTCTTTATACAACAATACAACAGTTTTGTAACGCTTGTATATACTTTTGTCACTCAGATGAGAAAACACATTATTCTCTTGGCCCAGCAAAGTTCATTCATTCTTGCCATGATACTTCATATTCCAGACTAGGTGAACACTGAGGTGGGTACTTTTTGCATTGATTTCCACTTCATGGTATATATTATAATTGTACAGCATTATATCTGCCTCTTCATTTAGATGTAAGCTCCCTTCTGGCAAGGGCTCTGCTGGTTGTTGCTCACTACTTTAGCTCCAGATACTTCTTATACAAGCAGGTTATCACTGACCATTTTCATAGGAAGAAATAAAATATTAAAGGAATAAATAAGTATACCATACTAGATGCTAGCTTTGTGGAAGAATCAAGCATGGGTTGAATATAGAGTGAGATATTTTGACATTCATCATTGCACTCATCACTATATAGGATTTGGCCAAACACCCATCTTGGCTTCGTGTGAACACCAATAAAGTATGGGCACCACTAGATTCTGGCATCTGTTGTAAACACAAGTGCAAGTGGACAGTAGATGCTGGCATAATGGATAATTTTGTTATCAGTAGCGAAGGCCAATATCCATTAGGAATACTTATGACTAATTATTATATCCAACAGATTAATACCTATTAATTAAACACACATCATTCACGGAAAGACAAATAGGGAATGTCTGAAGCCCACAACCCCATGCCTCACTCATCCAAGGTTGCCATCAAAGTCCAGCCTTCCCCATGAATAAAGTCCAAGTTAAGCCAGTAACCATTAGAACCACTTGGCCTCAACAATAATTTAAGCTTTTGCAATTCACACTTGTTGGGCTCTGGAGGCCATCCATTTTATAGCAGAGCAATTTCCAGTTGAACTTCAGTTTGGAGCACCATGAAAATGGATTTGACTCTCTCCTATCACCACAGACCGCAGTTTCCACTCATGGGGATACTATTGTGATCTATTCTATTGAGGATGTTTGAGACATGTTAACTGTCTCAAAATATTACAACTGACAAGAAAATGAGATGCTCAAAATTGTGTAGCCCACTTTTTAAATTACCAATTCTATGATTCTAAGTTTCCTAAAATTGATGTCATGAAGTAAAAATTTGTATGTGTGGTGATTTATTCAGTAAATATTTGAGTTTCTATTGTTATCAAGGGACTAGCAAAGCAATGTAGTTACAGAGGAAGAGACTACCCTCTCCCTTGGAGTGTGCACATTGCTATTGGAGAGATAGAGACAACAAGCACATGAGCACCAGGTCAGAGCAGAAGGAATTATGGTTGAGAGGTGTAAATTCTAGCCATTATAACTAAGCTCAGCCACATCTTTATTAATAGAAAGAGAAACCATTTCAATGAATTATATTTTACTCATGAGATGTTTGTTTACCCCAGAATCATAAAAATTCATATGGGATTCAGTGAATTCTTGGTATGTATTTTGTTCATCTTGCTGGTTGGGAAGTATTCTGCCTTCAAAAAATTATTGAGATGCTTGAAGAAGGGTCAGTTGGGTAGAGAATAGTCAGATGAGTGTGAGGGTAGTAAAAACTCAGTACCTATGATGTTTGGCTTTTGCAGCATGTTTCTGTGGCATGTGGCTGAACCTTGTCCTGGGGAAATGGGTCATTGCTGCTTAGCAGTGGCAGCTGCAGGCATTACAATTTCCAATGCATCTCATCAGTTGCACTAATCAAACTTCTCAGAGGTCATAGTTTTGCTGGCCTCAGAAATCTGTAAAGGGTCAGATCACAGGAGTCAGGCCCCTTTTTTGTGCCAGTTTTGTTTTGGAAAGTGGTTTGGAGATTCTTCTTTGTCCAGCCACTGAGCTGGTCGTCAGTAGATGCCAAACACAAGTCACTGGTCATCACACATAATCATTCAAAAGAAGAGTGTCTCATTGTGGCTCAGAATAAGAAACAAGGACAGTTCAAATTTGCCAATTCCTTTATACTCTGGTCAGCTCATGGACATCCATATATTGAGCATTTTTATTACTTAAATTTTGCTTCAAATGATAACTATAATGGGGTGATACATATTGAGTTCTTTGGTGAGTTCTCCTGTAATTGTAAGATGATCAATTTGCATGGTTGTGCTCAGATGGTTGTTTTCTTCTTCAAGCTACCAGCTTCTATGCTCCCCCTTGTCATGTTTGCAAAGCTTTTTGAAGCACAACTGCCCTCTGTGTTTGTTAGCAGTTCCTGGATCAAAACATATTCTTGGTGGTTTAAGTTGTCTCAGCTGCATTATGAACCATTTTGAACACCTATAAGAAAATTGTTCAAATATGTTTTTGTCTAATATCACTTCCATAGTATAAAACAAATACAAAACAAACAGAAAATAGTAAGTCATTAGGAATAAAAACAAGAAGTGCAAAATCTCATTAAAATGATGTGTAACATAACCACATGTATTTAAAACCATATTCAAATATCAAATAGAAAATTTGGACAAAGCCAAAGTTGAAATTATTTTATAATGAACCAATAAGTTAAATAAATATTTCCTAAAAAATAGTAAGTCTACCAAAAAGTCAGGCTAAGGAATGGGATTGAGTAATGTGATGTCATTAAACAGTTGACTGAGAGACCCTTTGAAGAGATGCCATTTGAAAGCACCAAAACTAGGATGGAAATCAAATCCCAGAAAAAGCAAGAAAGTAATCTTTCAAGAAACTCAAAGAAGACAGTCACACAAACATAAAAATAACATAAAAATAACAGGAAGTGCCGGGCGGTGGTGGCGCACACCTTTAATCCCAGCACTTGGGAGGCAGAGGCAGGCAGATTTCTGAGTTCAAGGCCAGCCTGGTCTACAGAGTGAGTTCCAGGACAGCCAGGACTACACAGAGAAACCCTGTCTCGAAAAAACCAAAAACCAAAAAAAAAAAAAAAAAAAAAAAAAAAAAAAAAAAAACCAAAAAAAAAAAAAAAAAGAAAGCAACAGTCACTATTCCTTAATACTTCATAACATCAATGGACTCAATTCCCCAATAAAAAGACATAGATTAACAGACTGGACACATAAACAGGATCCAGCATTTTGCTGCATTCAGGAAACATACCTCAGGGTCAAAGACAGACCCTATCTCAGAGTAAAGGGCTGGAAAACAATTTTCCAAACAAATGGTTCCAAGAAACAAGCTGAAGTAGCCAAACTAATATTGAATAAAAGCAACTTTCATCAAAGGATAAGGACAGACACTTCAAACTCATCAAAGGAAAAATCTACCAAGAAGAACTCTCAATTTTGAACATCTATGTTCCAAATGCAAGGGCACCCACATTCATAAAAGAAACTCTACTAAATCTCAAAGCACACATTGCACCTCACACAATAATAGTGAGAGCTTCAACATCCCACTTTAATCAATGGCGAGAACATGGAAACACAAACTAAGCAAAGACACAATGAAACTAACAGAAGTTATGGGCCAAATGGATTTAACAGATATCTACAGAACATTTCATCCTAAAACAAAAGAATATACCTTCTTCTCAGAACCTCATGGTACCTTCTTCAAAACTGACCATATAATCAGTCACAAAACAGGCCTCAACAGATACACGAAGATTGAAATAATCCCATGCATTCTATCAGACCACTATAGACTAAGGCTAGTCTTCAACAGCAACAAAACCAACAGAAAGCCCACATACATATGGAAGCTGAACAACACCCTACTCAATGATAACTTGCTCAAGGAAGAAACAAAGAAATTAAACACTTTTTAGAATTTATTGAAAATGAAGGCACAACATACCCAAACTTATGGGACACATTGAAAGCAGTGCTAAGAGGAAAACTCAGTTCTGAGACCCTCCATAAAGAAATTGAAAGATCATACTCTAGCAGTTTAACAGCACATCTGAAAGCTTAAGAACAACAAGAAAACAAAAAACAAAACAAAACAAAAACAATGCTTACCAATCCTTACCATCTTTACCAATCCTACATCTAATAGAGAGCTAATATCCAATATATGCAAAGACCTCAAGATGTTAGATTTCAAAGAACCAAATAACCCTATTATAAAATGGGGTACAGAGCTAAACAAAGAATACTCAAGCGAGAAATCTCAAATGGTGGAGAAGCACCTAATGAAATGTTCAACATCCTTAGTCATCAGGGAAATGCAGATCATAAAGACTCTGAGATTCCACCTCAAACTACTCAGAATGGCTAAGATCAAAAACTCAGGTGACAGCAGATGCTGGAGAGGATGTGGAAAAAGAGGAACACTCCTTCATTACAGGTGGGATTGCAAGCTGGTAAAAGGACTCTGGAAATCAGTCTGGTTATTCCTCAGAAAATTGGAAATAGTTCTATCTGAGGACCCAGCTATATCATTATTAGGCATATACCCAAAAGAGTCTCCAAAACATAACAAGGGCACATGCTCTACTATGTTCATATAAGCATTATTTATAATAGCCAGAAGATTAAAACAATCCAGATGTTCCTTAATAGAGGAATGGATGCAAAAACAATGTGGTATGGAGTACTACTCAGCTATTAAAAACAATGACTGTATGAAATTCTTAGGCAAATGGATGGAACTAGAAAATATCAACCAGAGTGAGGTAACCAAATCACAAAAGAACACACATGGTATGCACTCACTGATAAGTACATATTAGGCAAAGAGTGTGGAATACCCATGATACAGCTCTTAGACCCCATGAAGCTCAAGTAGAAGGAATACTAAAGTGTGGATGCTTCAGTCCATAGAAGGCAGAACAAATTGATCACAGGAGAAAGAGGGAGGGAGGGACCTGGGAAGGAGGGAGAATGAGGAGGTAAAGGGAGAGCAAAAGCAGGTGTGGGAGGAGACTGGGAAGAAGTAGAGGGTCAAGAAATTGAATGGAGGTATGTAGGGGGTGGGGATGGGGTGATAAATCAGTGGTAGCCACTAGAAACTTCCAGATGCCAGGGAAGAAAGAGTTTCCCAAGACCCAGTGGAGATGACAATACCTGTCAAAGGGGAGATACAACTTGTAGAGACCATATTCAGTTGTTAGCCACAGCCCTCAGTTTAGGGATGGAGCCACCCACCCATCTCAAAAATATTAACCCAGAATTGCTCCTGTCTAAAGTAAATGCAAGGACAAAGAGTGGTGCAGAGACCGAAGGAAAGTCCATCCAGAGACTGCCCTACCCCGGGATCTGCAACCGCCAAACCCAGACACTATTGCTGATGCCAAGAAGCCCTTGATGACAGGGGCCTGGTATAGCTGTCTCCTGAGAGGCTTTGTCAGAGCCTCACCAATACAGGTGCATATGCTCACAGCCAACCATCTGTGACACCAATAAAGGAGTTAGGGGAAGGACTGAAAGAGCTGAAGGGGTTTGCCACCACAAAGGAAGAGCCACAATATCAACCAGCCAGCTGCCCAAGAGCTCCCAGGGGCTAAACCACCAACCAAAAAGTACACATGGAAGGACCCATGGCTCCAGCTGCATATGTAGCAGAGGATTGCCTTATCTAGCATCAATGGGAGGGGAGGTCCTTGGTCCTGTGGAGGCTTGATGCCCCAGCATAGGGAGATGCTAGGGAGGTGAGGCAGGAGTGGGTGGGTGGGAGGGAGAGCATCATCATAAAAGCAGCAGGGAAGGGAGATGGTATAGGGGATTTGCAGAGGGGATAAATAAATAAAATAAAAATAAATAAATGAAAATTTTATTTTCAGAAATAAAAAAAAGAAACTGATATTCATCTACAGAGATAGATAATATTCTTGTGAAAGTAAGACAGTGGTTAGAGAGTATCTATTGCTGGTATGTAGCACTAAAAATGTCCTTTGTATGGGTTGGAGAAATGGCTTAGATGGTCCAGGTGCTTTCCAAAAGTCCTGATTATCTGAATTTAACTCATAGGATCCATATGATAAGAGTAGTGAACCAAATCATACAAGTTGTTCTGTGAGCTCTCTATGCATGCTGAGAAACATATGTTCTCTCTATGAATGAATGTTATAAAAATAGTCCTTTGTGGTAATTTTTAAATTTTTTTATTGAATATATTCTTTATTTACATTTGTGATAATTTCTTAAATCGTTCTGTTTTAAATGATAAGAAAAAGAAACAGGATTCCTCTTAACAAAGTAAAGAGAGGAAGCAATATTCCCAGAATCTCTGGGCTTAAAAGTCTTAAAATATCTTTAGACAGCCATGATGACTTGAAAGTCCATTCCAATAGCAACAAAATAGAAAATACTTTATAAACTTTGGTTGGTGGCCTTTATGTATAGCTGTTTGTTAATTTTAAATTTTGATGTGATAAAAAGTTTTGTGAGTATCACATCATGTCATAAAAGTCAATGCTCGGGCAGTGGTGGCACATACCTTTAATCCCAGCACCTGGGAGACAGAGGCAGGCTGATTTCTGAGTTCGAGGCCAGCCTGGCCTACAGAGTGAGTTCCAGGACAGCCAGGGCTACACAGAGAAACCCTGTCTCGAAAAAAATAAAAATAAAAATAAAATAAACTTCTTAAAAAAAAAAGTCAATGCTTACATCACAGAAATTTTCAGTAATTTTACACATTTATTTACATTTATAAAGATTTTGTCTTAATTTGGTTCTTGTGATTCCCAACACACTGTTTCTTCTCCCTCGTTCACTTGCCCCCTCCAAAAAGAGGACTGCAAAATTGGTAAGGTTAACTGTGATGGCTGGCTTTAAAGTAAGCTTGACACAAGTTAGACCCTCTTGAGTAGGGAGCATCTGTTGAGGAATTGTCCTTGCTGATATGTAAGACTGCCCTGCCCTGAACATGGATGGTACCTTCTCTTAGCTGCCCAGAACAAGATCAAAAGGTCAGCACAGATGGAGATTACTTGCCTTTTAATTGATGGGTTTTCTTTTCATCTCTTTTCATCTTGTTTGCTGCTCTTTCTGTTTCCCTTATGGGTATTAGAACAAGTGTTTGTGGGCTTCTATATTAACTAGGGACCCATGATTCTCCGAGAAACCTCTAGGTTTTCAGTGCCAGATCTGGACAGCTGCCACGCTTAGCCCTGTGGGTTGAGCAATTGCCAAGTCTCAACCTTTGCAGTATGAGACAGTCACTGCAGAAATACTCCAAGCTTTCAGGGTAACCCAGCCTCAAGAACCAAGCAAGGTTCAGATATGCTGTACCTGTTGTTAGTGTTTTGAAGTAAGCTGATTTTATAAATCACACACACCACACATGCATGCTTCCATGCTCACACACTGTCACACACACACACACACTCACACACACATACACACTCACACATTCATTATGCGAGTTTTGTTCTTCTAAAGAACTCTAATACATTTATTAATGTCTAAGATTGTCTTATCTTCTTATCAATGCACAATTTCTCTGTACAATATTTTGCTAATAAGGAGTCCATTAAAATTTTAATTCATCATGTAAATTACATTCAATAATTGTTTAAAAATTATTATTCTACAGGAGGGACTAAATGCAGATATAGACACAAATTTTAAGAGAAAATGTAAAGCTAATTGTTCCTCCAGTTCTAATTCTGCTATGGAGTTTTAGTTTTGGTTAAATACATAAAAACATATCTGATCATGAAACTGTACAATTTGCTGTTAGCCTCTATATCTTCAGAAGGGTTGTTCTCACTGTATATAATGTCACTAAAATATGTAGACTACAGAACTGATTATCTTCATATGTGTTGTTTATATTTGTAGGGTTGTTTTTACAATAAAGCTTATAAAATTAAAGAAGTATTACCTTAAATGAGACTTAAATTACTCTATTTAGAGCTGGTTAAAATAAGCTAGTTTCTTGAGTTGCCATTGACCAAGTCTTTTAAAACATAATGCTCAGAATGTTTGGCACACCTCATAAAATGTATAAGCCTACAGCAAAGAATGTGTTATTTTGAGAGTTGTTTAAAAAATAGAGTTTATCAAGCCCTGCCAAAGTCTTTTATGAATGGAGTAAACAAAATGTGTTTTTTTCCAGGGGAAATATTTTCTGTGACATTACAAAGAAGCATTTGTCAAAATGAAATCTATTGGAACCCAAGGGGTCAGTTCATATGACGGTTTCATGAAAAATGTCGTCATGAGAGTGAGTAATAGTGTCAGAATAAAATGATTCGTGGGTGAAAAAGGACACTGATAGCACTGGAGATTCATTTGCATTCCTGTATTTATTAAAAGTTCAGTAATTTTCTACATGACTCTCACATGGTTCTTTTCTGACATAATTTTATTTTCAAGACAAATTCTTACTATCTAGTTCAGGCTAGCTGGATTTTGTGATACTCTTGTGTTAGCTGTTTGAGTGCTAGATTACAGCTGTGTATCACCCAGATAACTATATGTCTTAATTATATCTTTACGTATTCTTGCTGAGTCTCAAATTAATCTGAAACTTCCTAAAGATTCATTGTATTGATGTCAATGGCTCTGAGCTTTAAAGTTCACAATTTTAACCTTTTGGCCAAAGTTACTTTTCAGTATTATTCAATGTATGTTTAAAAAAAATTGGAAAACAACTAATTAAATTCACACTTTGGTTTTTCATCTCCATTAGACCACAACATTTCAAATTTATCAATAAAATCTTGGACCCAGCAATCCAAACCTATCCATATGATTCCAATCAAATCAAACATTCCTGATGCCTCATTTGTAATGATAAGCATGTTGATGGCCCTTGATGGCAATTTCTCAGTTCGAGGAACAAAACAGAACAAAAGCACATGAAATAAGTAAAAACACAGTTTCAGAGACACATCAACAAATTGAAAATTGCTACACTGCTGAATCTCCACATAGTACAAGACTAAAGTCTAATTTACAGTGGATTTAAATTATAATTATGGTAATTTAAAGAGCACTTTTTCAGATGAGTTTTGAACTGAGGTTTGTAGAAAGCTTGTATGCATGAGTTGGTAGGTGGGGCTAAGAATTTACAGGAAGAAGAGCAGAGCAGTGACTTTCAACGGAGAAACTGTAAGACATAGGGCAAATGACCAACAACTATTTCCGGAGTGGGTTTCAAGGAGCCCACCACTTCACCTTCTCAGGGGCCCGCTCGCCTTCCTTTGATCTAGTCACTATAATTTTCCATCTGTCTATGATAGACCTTGTGGCAAATAATTGCAGTCACTCTATGGCAGACACCCCATACCTTGTCTTCTCTTGCTGTCCTAGGCATGACAAGTCTTAGACAATACAAGGTAGTGTTGTGACCTATGCAGTGGACACTGATGAACTGCACAGAGGCGATCAAATTCAGATTACCTTTCTGATGAATGCCACAGATAGTCCTACTCTTGTGTGATGTTCTCAATGTCTTTTAATCAGATTGTTAAAACTTCATCTCAAACTATTATATCTGTAATTTCTTTAAGTTACCGATAACTGAAACCTAGATTTTCTCTGAGAGCATTGCTGACTGCTGGCATCTCAGGCTGTGGTTCCACATCTGATTACCCATGAACTGGAAAATTTGGATGAAGTCTCCTATTTCTCTCTGAGTTCCCTTGGCTTTGGTTTAGTTGGTTATTTTGTTTTGTTTTTGGTCCTTTGTGACTTTTACCTTCCTTCTCTTTCTCTCTTGCTTCCCCTCACTACAGAGCTGCATACCAAACACAAGGCCTCCAGCATCCTAGCAAGAACTGGGGATCTAAGCCTCCAGCTGCTCTTGTTCTCCTTCACTATCAAGGTTGTATGCCGGGCGTGGTGGCACATACCTGTAATCCTAGCACTTGGGAGGCAGAGGCAGGCGGATTTCTTAATTTGAGGCCAGCCTGGTCTACAGAGTGAGTTCCAGGACAGTCAGGACTACACAGAGAAACCCTGTCTCGGACCCCTGTACCCCCCCCCCAAAAAAAACCCAAGAATTTCCAATTCTCACAAAAACTGGTTACAGGAACCTCTTGTCAAATGAAATCTCCTTCCCCCCTTCTGCTTTCTTTATCTCTTAACTACTGGGCCCATGAGATGGTTGGTGGACACTGACCTCAAAGGTCTTTCTGCCCACATTAAGACTTAGGAACCTATTCTTCATTGGAGATCTGTAGAATGCTCACCTACGGTGGAAGCTTCTCCAGCCCTGGAACTAAGAGATCCACTTCGTAAACACATTTGCTCTCTATGCTTGCCTTCTGTAATCCTTCTCTCATCCCACTAGAAATTATGCACATAGGACCAGCCCAGGATCGCTTCTCAGCTTTTTGGCTAAGATCAAGTGTAGGACCAGCCCAGGAATCTGTGTAGGTCCTGATATCTAGGTAGAGATTTTTACTTGTAAGACAGTGTTTCACCATATAAATCTGACTCACCTCATCATTATATAGGCTGAACTAGTCTCAAATTCACAGAGTTCTGCCTGCCTCTATAGTCATATTTTTTTCCATGAAAAGCATCTGCTTTCTAAATCCCATGATCTTCCTGCTAAAAGGATTTCTATTTTCTGGTTCCCTAAGAGCTAGGAAGCTTCTTTTTTTTTTTTTCAGGAAGAAGTGTCTTGTATGCAGCCATATTAAAATTGGATTTAAGAGTCTAGAGAATGTCCCAGTAGTGAAGAGTGCTTGCCACTTTTCTAGAGAGTCCAAATTTGGTACCCAGAACCTGTATCGTGTGATTTACATGCACTGCTAACATCTAACACCTTCTTTTGAGATCTGCAAGCATCTGCATACACATCATACACGCAAACAGACACACAAACTCACACATGTAAGCACATACAGACAATAAAAACTAAAATTATTTAAAGATTAGGCTTAAGGAATTATCTCCTCAATCATTTGCCTAAAGGAAACTCTTCTAGGCTATAATTGTGAAATGAACCATGTGGGATGTTTGGAGGCTGACAAACCTGAGCTCTGTGCAGCCTCTGCATTCCAGGGTACCATGGACTCCACGGCTGTTCAAATTAGATAGTGCTTAGTTCATTACCTAAGTGAAGCCTAATGGAACCCCATGATAAATGAGTTCCTCCAAAGCTGATTTCAGCCCAGAAGTTCCCCATAAAACGTTCCCTACAGAAAGACGCCTCTGTTTAGCTTCTACCTGCATTAACAGGTATCAGAGTTTTATTAATTCAGTATCTGAGTTTGCTGAAGGAAGTTCCAACCCTGAAACCCCCAAGGTATGAAGATAAGTTGCTAGGATCCCTTTGACTGGACTTTTGGGTTGAGTACTAAACTTTCATTTCTTTCGCTTCTAAACATGGATAGACAAAGCTTGCTTATTTTGTAAATGATCAGAATATAAGACTATTTCACTCCTGAAATTGCCCAGGAATGTTAAGTGGCCTGCTCCTCAAAATCCACAGGTCTTTGTTACTACGACACGTAGCTGTTCTGTTTTTACAGATTGTCACAGCCATGAATATGATTTATTAAAGAAACCATCATTGTTTCTACTTTCTCTTGCCCTACTGGCATGATGTTTGGAATGTGCTGGATCAAAATGTAATAGCAGCATGTTCAAGTTCCCAGCAAACCAGATTGTTCACTAAAGTGAGGGAATTGGTATGTGCCCGAGGCAGATGATAAAAATGCATGACATTAGGGCTGAAGATATGACCCAGCCATTAAGAACACTGGCTGCTCTTCCAGGGGACCCGAAGCCTGACTCCTGACTCCTAGCACCAGCACTGCCTCTCACAACCATGTGTGAGTCCAGGTTCAGGGAATCTGATACTCTCTTCTGGTCTTTGAGGGCAGTCTATATAAATGGTGCACAGGCATGCATGCATGCAAACCACCCATATTCATAAAACAAACTAAATCTCCGCAAACAAAAAAGAAAAATGGGTTCTTCTATTGAAGATAGCAAATTCCTGGCAATTCCTATAAATAGAAACAAAAAGTGTTTGGGCAAGAACAGGACCTGCATCCTGAGTGCAAAAATAGGATAAAGTAACTGATCCTAGTAAGGTGAAAAACTTGTCAATAGCAGATACAACTATAGTCTCTGCTGGCTTTGCTTTTAGTAATTTAATACTGAAAAATCAGATGATAAAGCCATAGCCAGCCTTTTAAAAGTAATTCAATATTTATCTCTTAGGAAGCAATTTGCAGTTTGTTCTGTATTTTAACATGAAAGAAAAATTCCAAGTGACTTCTATTTGGTCTTCCAAAATATTAGTCCTTAGCTTATAATAAAAGAAATGTTGGGGATTCTAGATCTGAGAATAGGTCCCCCCCCCCTTATTTGTGGCAGGGTTGGGAAAGTATCCTCAGCCTCAGTTCATATACTCTGGTCCACACCTCTCTATTCCATAGTTACCCCTCCAGTAAGCTGACTGTAGTAGAATTCCAGATTCCTAAAAACTCAGTGCTGCCTCTGAGCCGGCGTCTGCTGGATCCTGGATTTCTTTGCATGGCCTCAGTGCTTAGGTACTCCGTTAACTATTTCCAGGACCATGGAAAGGGCAAGGTAGAAGGTTCATAGTGCGCCTCTGTGGTGTTGAACAGAATGTTTCCTCAGAGGCACTGGCCTCCCCGTCACTGGTCAATGCAGGGTCTAGGAACTCCAAATTCTCTGGCCCATTGGCTCCAGTGAGGTCTCTGTTCACCAGACCTAGAACAGCTTTAGTTAAATAAATCAAGACACACCTTAATTGGCTGTCTGTCTATTTCATTCCCCGGGACCCCTTGATTAATTAACCACAGTCAGAAATTTCTGCTGCTGAAGCCATTCCTGGGTCCCCAAGTGGAGCATCTGGCTATTAAAACAATACCCACTTTGCTTCAAACTGTTAACAGTCATCACCTGGGCCAGGCCTCAGCTGGCCTTACACACCCCCACCGGAGACCAGGAATACCATTTTTATTGCAGCTTCTTCTATACGATTCCCAGGTCAGGAAAAAGCAAAAGCCAGTAGAGCGTGTTAATTCTTTGGGTATTTCATTTTCTGTCTGTTTTTCTTGGCAAGGGAAAGAAGTCTTCTGGGCCTTAGAAGGACAGGAGTGGAACACTGTGCATCCAACCGACCTTCTCAGCTCCCTACATCTTTAACTTCTTTCTTCAACATTTACCAAGGACTCTCTGGCTTTCATTTCACCAAATGGAGCCATCAGGAGTTTGACATTTGTTTTTAGCAAACCTAGAAATTATTGAAGCTAAAGCCAGCTTTCTGAGCTACACTGGCTGCACTCTGCCTTGTGAGTGGACACAATAAAGGTCATGTGGGTTCCTGAAGAAATTCTAGATTTCTAGCATTGCTTCCCATTAAAATAATATTGATAGTTAAAAAAATACGACACCTTTATGAGTCCCCTCTGTCCCAGACAAAATCAGAATCTCCGGAGATGATTAGGCATCTCCAGGTTTTCAAATCTGCCCAAGGGATGTTCATTCACAGCCAGTTTGAAATCCTACTGGAACAGCAGTTGTCACTCACCACTACAGTTTCCATTTCCACTTACATGCTATTGTTATACAGTGTATATCCTTCTTCTGAGAGCTATCTCTGAGATCAGCCTCATAAACAACATTCTCCTCGTTGCTCCCCCATCCCGAACCCTGCAGTTTTACCAAGAATTTGTAAGCTTACATAATATAAAAGGGATCATTCAGTATTGTCATAGTTAAACTGTGTGGCAGGAACTGTGCCAAGCCCAGGGTTGGAAAGCCCCGCCTTGTTCTTCACTTTCTCTACACTTACATTTGGCTGCACGTGGGTGGGGGGCTTCTTCCCTGGGAGCCATTGCCATGTGGGGCTATCCCACTTTTTGTGCTGAATCTCTTGCACATTTGAGACTCTTTCTGCAGTGCTCCTGGAATCTACCCATTAATACACCTTGTCTCCTGTTTAACTGCTCAAAATGAATTGAGGTATAGCTAAATATTTATTGGGGGGAGTCAAAATTGCTCTCAAACTGGCTTATGATATTAAAATAGAAATATTGTTGCTAAAGTCTCACTATGTAACCCTGGCTGACCTGGCACTTGCTGTGTCGATCAGGCTGACCTCAAACTCAGAGATCCACTTGCCTCCATTTCCTAAAAGCTAGGATTAAAGGATTTTTGAAGGATTGTGTGCCATCAATCCTTCAAAAACCTTGTATTTTGATATGTTATGTATTAGATTTACTAATCTTCTTTCTATTGTTTCAATACTTTATCAATCAGAAAGCTCACTTTTCTAGGGTCACTGTATATTCTTCTACAATCAATCTGTTTCTAACAGGATTCACTTGCTTTTACTTCAGTCTGAGGTGATGTGCTTACATCTCTCAAGCTGAAACAGTTGTTCTGCCCTTTTCCTCTTATGCCACTTACTTGAAGAAATTTAGTTCCTTGTCTAACTAACTGTTTTCTTGATACTCTGCATTTGCCAAAGTCATGTAATCTGATTCCCTTTCCCTGAGTTTACAAATAATATTCCAAAACCTGAGTATATTGAGGTCAAACACCTTGGTACATCAGCTGGTACATATTGGATGGTTGGATTTCTAGTCACAGCTGTGTCACATGGCAACTCCACTATTATGAGACCGGTAGTATTGCAATCCTGGGAATTCTGCTCCACCACTGCTTTTCAGTCAATAGTTTCACCACCTGTTAATACTTGTTGCCAACTTTCCTTCAGGAGGTATGAAGTTTGGAAGTCCATTTTTGATACAAACTATTTCAAACTATTTGTAGTCTCTAAAATAGATAAACACAAACCTGAAGATTAGGGCTAGAAAGATAAGTTCAGAAGTCCTTCACATATAGCTGGCATTTTCTATCCATTATTAAATGCAATCACTGAAGGGAGAGGAGTTGTGTAATAATATCTTCCTTTGCCTTAGTGGTGCATTAACCATGGGGCAGAACACTGCCTGGAGGTGCCAGAGCTGCTAGGAAGGTACAAAGCTCTGTCTGTCACCCCTCACAACTCTGTCCTTGTTTCCTGGAGTGTAAGAATGGTCTTCCAGCTGAGCTTACTGCCTCCATTCAATTGTTTTCCTACTTAAATTTGTCAGATAAAGCTTGAGGGAAGACGGAATGTGTCCTTAGCAGGAAAGAGGTTTGGGGTTCAATGTTTAAAGCCCAAAACAACAACAGCAGCAGCAGCAGCAACAAAAACATCAAAATCTTTCTCTTTGAGTGTTTGTATTACTTGGGGCTTATGATTTGATTAGAACATTTCTTTTTTCTATTTCCTCCCTTCAAACTTTGCCCATTTGCATCTTTCCACTCCTTCAAACCCATGGTTGTTTGTTTGTCTGTCTATCTATTATCTACCTATCTATCATCTATCTATCTATCTATCTATCTATCTATCTATCTATCTATCTATCATCTATCTATATATTTATCTATCTATCATCTATTTATAGTTTTTACGACTTGCTCTAAATCCCTCTTCCAATAGCCTTGAATTGTTAAGACAAAATCCTCTTGTTTAAGCCACCATATGAGAGTCTTTCTATGTGATTCTTCTCTACCTCCCTAACCTTACACCTTACTTTCTTCCCTGTTCATTGATAGCTTCACCTGTCTGCTTGAAATAAACCTAGAGTCACCTGGGAAGAGGAAACCACAACTGAACAATTCTTCAGATCAGCCTGGCCTGTGGCCGTGTCTGTGTGACATTGTATTCAGAGCCAACTATGGGTGAGACTGTCTCTTGGAAGGTGGGCCTGGGCTGCATAAGAAAGGTATCTGAGAAATCCAGAGGGAGCAAACCAGTAGGCAGAATTCATCCATGGTCTCTACTTTTGTTCCTGCCCGGAGTTACTGCCTTGGTTTCCCTCAGTGAGGGATAATAACCTGTAAGCCAACTAGAGCCTTTCCTCTCCTAGGTTTTTGATAACAATGCTTATCATAGCAATGGAAAGCAAAATGAGACATACTTGAGGGCAGGTTTCTCCAAGCCATTTAACCCTGTTGTAATTTCATTCATTATCTTTGCAGATGGGCTTGTTTTATTTGATGAATACCTTACCCATAGTCTATGTTTGAGCTCCAGGAAATGAATTTTATTTCTCAACCATCAATCAAATATCCCTATTTTCAAGGAGTTCTGCAGTGTGTGCATACAGCTGTTGTGTACATGCATAAAACGTAACCTAATACAATGCGTTACAACGTGAGCACAACAATGGTCATTTACTATCTCCTCAATTAATAACCTGGTAGACATTAAATACTGTGCTACAAATTATAAACTAGCATATTTATGAGAGCTGGTTCTACTGAGCCCTGGTTCTACTGAGCACACAGGGCTCGCACACGTTAAGGCTGCCTTAAAGGAAATAGTGGCCCTGGTAGTCATTTTGGCTAATGAAATATAAGCAGGAATGATTTTCTAGAGGCCATTAGGTCCCATACTTGATTTATCTCTTCCTTCTTTTTCCTTTATGGAAGTCTGGGTTGCAATGGAGTCTTTATCCTCCAGAATCCCTGTGCCAAGAACATGTCAACTTGCTGGAATGTAGCAAGAGTAAAATAAATCTTACTTCTGTGAAACCCCTGGGTTTGGGGATTGTTTGTCAGCACAGCATAGTGAACCCAACCCTAGGCAGAATGAACAGAAGATGCATGTATGTGGTCTGAGGGTTGTAGTAAGGCCGACAGCCAAGCCAAACTGGGGAGTCTCCGTGCATAGACTTACGGAGAAGGGTTTCTCTCCGAGGCGCTCTCCAGGGAAGGTTCACCCTATGAGAATAGGATGTTTCACTTTTGTGCTAGAGATGCCAGTGGTATTCACATAAGCATATACATACAAGTTGTGGCAATGCAAGTATCTCCAACCACTGCTATGCATCATTGCAGTGCTGAAGGGAGTCAGTCAGCACTGATCCAGAGCTGCTGAAGGTCTGACCTTTACCCATGCTGCTGCAGATCTTCAAGTGGGAAACATCCCCATGTCATTATGGCTGTCATGAGGTTCCCAGAGTGACAGTTCTCAGGGTTTGGCTCTTCCTGGCCACAGAACCCCATTCTGCCCACATATTTTAGTCAGGTCACTCCAGGAGCATTAGTTAGAATTGCTTCACACTTCCTTTTCTTGTGGTCTGAATTTACTACCCTAGAGTAAGGTGGCTCTCAGGTATTTTTTTAAATTAATCTTGCAAAGTGCTTTCTAAGTGCAGGCTTTCTAAGAACGTAGATGTTCTGAGGGGTTTTTGCTCAGCAAGTCTTGGAGGATTCCAGAGCAGCTATGACTCTGGAAAGCGGAATGGCTTCAGAGTCTCACAGAAACTTGCTTTCTGTAAGCAAGAGAAAAATCTTTTCACCTTTAATGTTCAAGTTTTGTACACACATCCATTAGAAAACTCAGTAAAATTTATTAGATAAGCAAAATAGTAAAGATTTTTAAATGTCTTCATCCTAAATCAAACCACCCAAAGCATGTGGAGAACTGGTTACATTGGAGACTGCTGGCACAACGACACTCTTCTCTAGAGCTCTTAAACAAGAAAAGTATGCTACCATTTTGATCCATTAAAGTCATCCATTAAGACTGGTGTTTGAAACATTTTGAATAGAGAAATTTTTTCCTCCCCCAGAACACAGATGGGAGGAAACCACCCACAGAGAGGTAAACACAGTGGGTGGCTGTGGTAGGCTCCCAGGTGCCCTCAGAGCACCAGTCATAGACAGTCCTACATAGGAAGCCTAATCCCCAAACACGGCAGCAGAGTCTCATACTGTGCAATTCCACCATCTCAGCAGGGAAGACATATCTACTAAAATTGTTTGAATTTCTGAGACCAATAGACTAGCTGCAACCCCACATCATCCATGACTTGACTATGAAAAGCCAGCTCCATTTATGGAGAAGCCACACTTTTCTCTAGTAGTAAAAAATATTGACTGAAAATATATTATTTTGTTTTATTTCATTTTAATTTTTAATTAAAACTTTAGATATGTCCTTATTTTCAGATTTTCTTACATGTATACAATAGAATATCATCATATCTACCCCCATTTCCCTAAGGTTATCCCCATTTCCTCAAACATTGTCCCCTTTCAACTTCATAGGTTTTGCTGGTGGTGTTGTTTTGCTTGTTTTGATAACCCACTAAATCCGGTTATTGCTGCCCTTATGTGCATTTGTGTGAGACCATTCACTGGAATCTTACCAGTGGCCACATCCTTAATAAATAATGATCTTCCTTCCCTCCAACCCCCAAGGCTTCTCTGTAATGGGTAGCTTCCGGTGATCACCTCTCCCATCTGTGCCAGGCTCTTATAAAGGTCTTGTGTAGGCAAGCTGTGAGATCACTGTGGTAATAGTCATGTCCAGAAGGCATGTCTCCCCATCTTCTAGCTCTAATGGTCTTTCTGCCTCAGACTTCTAGATGTTCTGAATCTTGGTGTGGAGGACTAATACAGATGTTATGTTTAGAGTACAGCATTCTCTATTCTGAGTACTGTGACTGATGCAACTCTCCGTAAGCATTTTTCCATTGCAAAGGAAGTCTTTCTGATAAAGGTTGATAGTGAAAGACCCCCAAATCGGGAAGACCCTTGCTCTAGTCTAAGGATAAGGCGACACCCCAGAAATTCATGAGAGACCGTCTTGCTGCAATCACATGAGGTTTATTTAGGGGAGACCAGTGCACTGGGGCCGAGTTAATAACCCACGCAGGGGCAGAGGAGTTCGACCCCAAACAACTGAAGTCAGGGGTTTTTAAGCGGGAAAATGATAAGGCAGGGGGCGGAGGACAAAAAATCATGAGGTAAGGGGTGGAGGGTAAAGAAAATCACAAGGTGCGATGGGTGGGTCACAAGGCAAGGGGTGGAGAAGAGGAAGTCTGGGCAACAGTTTATGCCTCAAGGAAGGTTTAGATTTTATCTCAAACGGCTACCCTGGGGACAATGTATAGTTGAACTTTAAGCAGAGTACTGGGTGGGTCAAGGATGGGTTCCTGGAACAGGGTGTGTTACTTTTCTCAAGCCAAAATCAGAAAGATGAGTTACTTTGTGCTGAGCTGAAAGCAGAAAAAATTTACTCTGTGCTAAGCTTGGTTGCTAGGAGTCTAAAAACATTGAGTTAGGGTCTCTCAATAGCAGTCCAGGACTACAGGTCTGTGGGTTTCAGTATAAGTATTTAGAAGGCAGTATGGCCACATGGCCATTTAGCAAGATGAAGACAGTGGTTCTACTGCAGGGTTTATAGCCTCCCAAATCGAGGATTCCTGACCAGGACTATATGCCAGACAGGAAATCCGAATTCAACTGCTCGTTTAAATTTATACTTTATTACTTATTGTTTAGTTATTTTGGTTCATTTGTCTTATTTGAATATGCTTTTATGACTTACTTCATCTATACATCTGCACCTTCTTTATAATATTCTTTGAATTATTTCTCTTACCTATAATTCATATATTTCTCATTAATATTTTCACTTTTCCTTTTCCCCACTCCCCCTCATTCTGTTCTTTAATAAGTTTTGAGCTCTGAGCTCAAAAATAAGAACAACTATAGCTTACATTTTTCTAAGTCAGTGCACTATTGACACTTGTTTCTGAAGTTTATCAGTGACACAAATGAAGTCTACAAATGTCTTCTACTTCAGGTTAAGACTGGGAGAACTATGAAATCACTATTTCTGTTACCTCTGCGACTTTAGTAGGTTTCCCATAACTAGTAGTGGGGATAAGAATTCAAATGAAGATAGCTTACCAGAAAGATTGATATAAAACTAAAATTAAAATAAGCAGATTTGCCGGGCGGTGGTGGCGCACGCCTTTAATCCCAGCACTTGGGAGGCAGAGGCAGGCGGATTTCTGAGTTCGAGGCCAGCCTGGTCTACAGAGTGAGTTCCAGGACAGCCAGGGCTATACAGAGAAACCCTGTCTCGAAAAAAAAAACAAACAAAACAAAACAAAATAAGCAGATTTGGAAAAAAAGAAAACAAAACCAATCTGGAGGGCCCATCCCGTTGCAGCAGACATTCAGAGAGTTGACGAGTTTTCATCACCAACCTTAAAAGCCACTCTTAGTTTGGGTTTCTGTTGCTGTGAACAGACACCATGTCAATGGCAACTCTTAAAAAGGAAAACATTTAGTTGGGGCTGGCTTACAGATTCAGTCCATTTCTGTCATTGCAGGAAACATTCCACTCTGCAGGAATGACTACTGGAGAGTTGCTGAGAGCTCTACGTCTTGAGCAGCAGCCAGCAGAAGGAGACCATGACACACAAACAAGACTTGAGCTTTAAGACCTCAAAGCTCACCCCCAGTGACACACTTCCTCCTAAGGCCACACTTCCTTATAGTGCCACGCAGTATAGGCCAAGCATTCACATACATGAGTCTATGGGATCATTCCTATTCAAACCACCATGGTCAGAAAAGCATAGTTTAGGCCTTGAAAATAAGTAACCGTCAATCCAGATCACCAACCTAGAAGTTATCTATTTAAATTGATGGGAAAAAGGGAAAAAAAGCTTTCAAAACAAGGATAAACTAAGATATATTATGACAATTAAACAAATAGTACAAACATAAACAAACAAAATCTAAAAATTTACAGGAATGCTATTCACAGAAGATGCAGAAGTACTGTGGTATATCCATGGGAAAGAATAAATCTCATGAGAGGAAAAGACCAGGAAAGTTAGAACAGAGTGAATGGCTGAAAGACCAAATATTTTAGATCAACACATTCTTTACAGTATTGACAATTATTACTCAAATTAAATGAATTAGTTGAAGATTAACTAAGTACAGCCAAAGCTAAGACTATTCTTAGGAAAGGGCTCACCTACCTGGCATTAACTTTGGGTGAACTCATTTGGTTTGCTAATATAGCTATTTAATTTCTGTATTATTCTGTATGAACACAGGACTCTAGAAGAAGATGTATTTAGCAATGAGTCTTCTACCAAAATGTGCATGCTAAAATAGATATATATTTTTGGAAACTTGAACAAATTTTAAATATAGAAAGGAACTTTTACATAATTATAAGTTACATGAGGCAATATTGCTTCTTATGCTATATATAAGTAAATATATTATATATATGTATTAGCATATATCTATAGACTTTACATTCCTTAGAATAAATACAGCTAAAGGGACCTAAAACTTGCATGATGTCATCTTTTGTATTTTGCCATAGATGGGGTCCAAGCCACCATCTTGTAATGCCTTCTCTCATGTCCTTTACATTTTACTCTCTCTTTTCCTTTGGAACAGCTCTCAGATTTCAAGACAAGAGATTAAAATGAGTCCTGCTTATAGAGAGCTTTATTGGAGTGCCATGCCACCTGGCAGGAACTTGACATTGACCAAGGTGAAGTTTCTCTCTCAGCTTTAGAGCAGAAATACCTGTGTTAGCCATAATCCCCTCCATGTAGGGTGGAGCACTCAGACCAAGGCTAAGTACATTGTTCCTCCAGATCTACAAATTCCTGAATTAAGTAGTTGACCTGCCCAGCCCCCCCCCCCCAGCAGTGGCGCCAACGCCCAGTGAACAGCCAGACCAGTTCCCTGGAACACACCCTGGAATTTGGGACAGGGGTCTTGCCTGAAACCTTAAAATTCTGAGTCCTCCATTAAACCTTGAGACTTTGAGCAGCTGGTGTTGTCTTAGTCTCCATTTCTTTTCACCACCTTCCCATACATCTTCAGCTTCCCTTCCAGGTAACCTGTTCGATGTAACTGCGGGCAGTTACACCTGCTCAAGTGGATATGACCATTTCCATACAAAAACTATTAAGGTTTTTTTTTGTTTTGTTTTGTTTTGTTTTTGTTTTTTTTCGAGACAGGGTTTCTCTGTGTAGCCCTGGCTATCCCGGAACTCACTCTGTAGACCAGGCTGGCCTTGAACTCAGAAATCCGCCTGCCTCTGCCTCCCAAGTGCTGGGATTAAAGGCGTGCGCCACCACTGCCCGGCTAACTATTAAGGTTTTGATGAATGTTTTCATTGTCATTTTCACTTAGAATAGGTACCTAAGATATTACTTTTAAAGAGCTATAATTCACATGTATGGAAAGTGACTTTAATTTTGAAATGACAATTTAGAATGATCCAGGGATGGTGTGTAATTATAAAAAAGATTATCTACATTTGAGTTTGTAAGGTTTGTATGTTCACCCTAAATATTTTAGAAATTCCCTATCATCCAAGTCCTGAAGTCTTCTTTACTGAGTCCCACTCATTCTGCACATGAGTTTCATGTTTAGCTGCAGTAACTGTTCATTATGTTACAACATCATTTCTTGAAGGAATTTATTGTCTAATTGAAAATGCACATGATTAAGTGATCCTTTCCATTGTTGAGAAAATACTAATAACACTCACCAATGACATTCTAGTTATATTTCACAAAAACATTCTTTAGAAACTGCTAATTGGTGTGTATAAAGAGCTAAACTATAAATGAAAAGAGGGTATATAAGTGACTTTAAAATAATTATCATTCACACAATACACATTTACATGTAATTATTCTTTCAATTATTCATTCACTCCTTATAGAATTATTTTTAGAATTTCAAAGAAACTTAGGGATCATAAAGTGACTTATGTGAAGTGAAGCATTTGCATGATTAACTTATTATGGAAAAATGTTCCCAGGGAAACAAAAAGGCAAAGAGAGCTAAAAAAAAGAGGAAACAAAGGATTTTACACAAGTAGAAATCCATTCAGTGTTATCATATTAAGTGAAATGAAAATAGGGGCTGGAGAGATGGATGGTTCAGTGGCTAAGAGCACTGGCTGCACTTCCAGAGGACCTGGGTTCAATTCCCAGAACCCGCATGGCAGTTCACAACTGCCTGTAACTCAGGTCTCAGGGGATCTGATACCCTCACACATGAAAGCAAAACACCAACACACATAAAGTGAGAGTTTTTAAAAAGTAAGTGAAATCTTAAAAGACAGTTAACGTTAGCTTAGCTACCAGATTGGTAGACTTGAAAAAGTTTAGTTTATCAACTGAATCATAGGGAAGTAGTTAGTCATAAATTGTGGGAAAATGAGGTGGTATAAATTATCAGCATATGCCTGGCGGTGGTGGCGCACACCTGTAATCCCAGCACTCTGGGAGGCAGAGGCAGGAGGATTTCTGAGTTCGAGGCCACCCTGGTCTACAGAGTTAGTTCCAGAACAGCCAGGGTTATACAAAGAAACCCTGTCTCAAAAAAAACCAAAAAAAAATCAGCATATAATTTGGTAATATTTATCAAAATTATAATTTAATAGATACTTGAATACACTAATAATATAAACTTGACATTGTTTAACACGAGTTATGCCTTAATTTTTAAAAGTAGAACAAGTTAATAAAAATATCTTTAAATTAAATGCCATATTTCTTTAGAGGTCAAGAGATTATTTACTGGTACACAAAAAACTCAACCTAATTTTTAAACAAGTGTCTTTGCCCAGCTCTTTTCACTCTACATTCATAAGTGCTTTATTGAGTCAATAGATAATCTCAATTCTGACAGCATTTACCTTTCCAAAATCTTTAATGATGATTTATTTTTAAAATAAACATTACTGTTAAGTAATGTGTTTTACAACAAATGACCCATAGTTATTGATGTACAAGCTAATTATATAGCCTTCCTTTGATCTCTTCAGTGTTGCTTTTTATATAAATAAATTTTATGTGCAAATATCATGTGCATGCATATAACTTAGTGGCTTTTAGACATCTAATCACATTGCTGTAACTAAACAATCTGTAGTTTATTGATCAGTTGATTGTCTCTGTTTCCATAAACTGTTTTGGATTATTTGAGGGAGGATATTATGTTCCTATGTGTAGTACTTGTTCAAAAGACAGCAACTTTTATATTTTTATTGCATATAAATAAGTTGCTTTTTATTAAGTTTTGCATATTACACAGGGCTATAAGAAGTAGGATTGCATCTTTCTCTCCATTGACTTGCTAATACTGTTTATTATCGAGAAGATTTTAAAGAATATTAAGATAGTTGTTATTTCTTCAGAAAGATACTCAGATTGTTTTTGTCATATTGAAAAAGCAAAATATAATAAAATTAACTTTAGAATATTGAAAAATATTTTAATTTTTTGCTCAACTAGCTATCAAAGTTTTATAAAAGTCAGCTCTTTTCCTATTATAGACTATTTGTAATTTACTTCTAATTTTTCTGCAGAGAAAAAGAAACATCACTAATAAGAACCAAGTTATATAAAGGTTCAACATAAGATATAAACCTTACTATATATATGTTTCAGGATATTTGATTATTGTGCAAATAAAACCTAATTGTTAGCAAACTATAAAAGCTTAAATAGATACTGTGTTTGTTAGATGCAGTTAGGTGTGTCCTGAAGAGATTCAGTTTGGGTGTGCCCCTAAAAGCCTCCATAGATAAGGATGCTAAAGAATGAACAATTCCTGCCTATTTTTAGGCAGGTTGCTCCAGAGACATCTTGAGGTCTTTGTTTTTTGACCCCCTCGAGTTGCTCCACTGTAAATGTGAAATGATTTGGCTTCTACTGCCTTGGCTTGGACCCACACTGCTATGATAGTGGCATGGTTCAACCTGCCAAGATTGTAGGATGGGAGGTAGAGACTTTTTATATGTATGTAACTGGACTTTTGATAAAGTGCTCTCTGTCTCTCTGTCTCTGTCTCTGTCTCTGTCTCTGTCTCTCTGCCTCTATTTCTTTCCTCTCCTCTCCCTCCTCCCTCTTCTCTTCCTCTCTTCTCTCCCTCCCACTCTTCCCCTCACTCTACCTCAGCTCCCTCCCTGCATACCTCCCTGCTTCTTCCCTGCCTCCTCCACTCCTCCCTCCTCCTCCCTCTTCTCCTTCCCTCTTCCTCTCTTTTTCTAATCTCTCACTTCCTTCCTTCCTTCTTTCTTTCCTTCCTTCCTTTCTTTTTCCTTCATTCCCTTCTTTCTTTGCCTTTCTTCTTCTTCTTCTTCTTCTTCTTCTTCTTCTTCTTCTTCTTCTTCTTCTTCTTTTCTCTCTCTCTCTCTCTCTCTCTCTCTCTCTCTCTCCCTCTTTCCCTCTCTGAGCTCACAGACTTTTAACCTGTTTACACTTCTTTTTTGGTATAAAAATTAGATAGTTTAATTGATTATATACTTATTTTTCATGTTAAAAATATACTTACTTTATTCATAGAGCATTTTATCACTGTATATGCAGATGACCTTTTCCCCAAATACAAATCAGTTATTTAAAATAATAATAATAATAATTAATTATTATTATTATTTACTTTTCTCAATCAAGGTCTTGACATGTAGCCCATGCTGGCTTGAGCTATCTTCTTGCTGAAGTCCTTATGTGCAGGGATTGTAGGTGTGCCATAATGGTCACCTTAAAACTGTTTCTTTATTTTTCTCTATGATATTATAGACTGACCTAGTAACTAAGCCTTAAGGGATTTTTGATGTTTTCTTCTTCCATCCATCCATCCCTTCCTCCATTTCTTCCTATTTTTGGTGTATGTTGTATTATAGGCGTTTTTGTTTGTATTGTTTTTGTTGTTGTTGTTGTTGGTGGTGGTGGTGTGTGTGTGTGTGTGTGTGTGTGTGTGTGTGTCTGTGTGTGTGTGTGTGTTATGTTTGTGTGTTTAGATAGAGCTCAGGGCTTGTTCTCAATAAATTAGTACTATAGAGTTATAGCTGCAGCCTAATCCTTTGTAACAATATAAACGTTTGAAACAAAATAAGTATAAATTTATACAATATAAATTGATTCAGTAAAAGGAAATGCCATCTCAAAAATGTGTAAAATATAGGAAAATGTAATAAAATACTTTTAGATTTACTAATAATCAATTTTATACTGGATTTTACATCCTGGTCTTTTTTTTTTTCCATTTGAGACAGAATTCCATGCAGGGTGATCTTGAATTCAAAAAGTAGTAGAGGGTGGTATGTGTATGCCACCCAGTGTTGGTGATTCTGGATATTAGTCCTCAAGTAAGGCAAATGGCCTACCTAATGACCAACAACCCCAGTTCCTTTATGTTGGATCCTTAGTTTGAAAATTGGTCATGAATAATTTGAATACTCTTAGTAATTCTTTTTTTTATTATTTTCTATATTCTTTGTTTACATTCTAAGATGAAACTGTTTAAGTCTTTTGTGATTGTATGTTGTATGTGTACATGTGTGTATGTGCTTATATGTATGTCAGAAAGAATTTCATGGTTTAGAAGTGGAAAATCATACAACCCATAACCATTTTCTGCTTTCTTCGTCTTTCTAGAAACCTAAGCATGTGTTAGCATTAGAAGCTGTGTCTGCATACACAGATGGTTGCTACAATCTGAGTCATTTATACGTAAGGTCTCTACTAAGCTGTCATGGTCTTCTCATCCAGGAACCTCCTCAGCTCCACAGCCATCTTGCAACTTTGAGGAAAGGTTAAAAAGAAAATTAGCTCCCTAAAAATTTGATCCCAAGTAAGATGAATTTTTATAGATTTTTTCTATTTTTATAAGTAAGATTATCCTTATCTTAAAAATGTCTTTTAATAGTTTGGTTTCTTTATTAATTTAGCTTGTATCTGCTAGCCAGTTGTTTTTTTTTGTTTGTTTGTTTTTGTTTTGTTTTGTTTCTTTTTGAGACAGGATTTCTCTGTGTAGCCCTGGCTGTCCTTGAACTCACTTTGTAGACCAGGCTGGCCTTGAACTCAGAAACCCACCTGCCTCTGCCTCTGCCTCCCAAGTGCTAAGATTAAAGGCATGCACCACCACTGCCTCGTTGTTTCTGGGTTGGAACCATAAACCCCTGTTACAACAAATACTCAACTGATTAACTTAAACCTGTTCACTGCGGCTTCATAATGAAATCATGTATGAGAATTTATATTAGACAAGTTGAAAGAAATAATTGTTGAGTTTTAGCTTACATCAGAATCATTTTGATACAACTTAGATTTGCTATATATATTCCTGTTTTCTTTTTTAAACAAATTGATGAATTGCCTTGCCATAATTCACATTGTTATTTGAGGGGTGGATGTTCCTAAATCATGCTGACTCTGGTTCAGGGACCTGTCTTTGAGACCCAAAGTCAAGGGTACATCTTTGGAACTTAAAGGATTTACCATGATTTTGATGGTTAAAACCCAACGTGAAAGACTGTTAGGGTACAGTGCTTCTGAATAATTTAGTTCTGTCAGGGTTTCCAAATTAAAAGCGGAAGATTGCAAACTTCCTTTCTTGGGGCCAGAAGTATCTCCTTTTTTTGTATCTTTGGGTAACTTGGATTGACTGAATAACCTGAGGGAAACTTTCAAGATATAATCACTTCTCTCATCGATACTCTTTTTCCCTCTGTGTCTGTCACCTTTTCCTTCTTACTTAGTCTTCCTTAATCATGGATATTTATTAGTCAGTCCTTCTTGATGCAACCTCCACTCTGTGTATGTTTCAGGTTTGTACTCCTGTGGATCAGTGTGACATCCATTTCTGAATTGTAATCTTGGCTATGTGTTAGCATTTTAGGAATTTTTTTTCTAGCTTTTCATCAATAGATTATACAAGATCTGCAACCTCGTTGATTATTGGCTTTCACTGGGTATGGAGATAAGCTTTTCCTTTGAGACCCCTATTTGCTATTGTCATCATTATCATCATCATCATCATCATCATCATCATCATCATCATCATCATCATCATCATTTTATTTTGCTGAGAAGTCTTTGCTTAGAACTTGGACTGTTCTATTCCAGAATGATTCAAGAATCTTCTGAGACTTTTGAACAACGTGGCTTCTTGTCATTTCCTAATCCTAAAACAGAGTTGATCACTTGTTTCTTTGCATGTGGACCCCAGCACTCACCAAGTATATGTAGGAATCATTACTGTAGACTGTGGAGGGAGCACACTCACTATCTGGAAAGCTTCCTGGCAGTAAAGTCTTCTTCAGGAGTTTTGGCCTGGTGTGATATAATACCAAAGCCACCAGCCAAGCTCAAATCAAATGCAAGCCTTCATAGCTTATTTCTTATGAGCATGCTGTTCTCAAAAGCTAAAACATGAAAAGAAATACCAAAATCTCTCACTACACTACAATTTATGGGCTTCTTTTACATTTCTGAATAGAAAAGTGGCAAGAACAAAGTGCTGCTTCCAGCTAATCAGTGTTTTGCAATAAGGAAATTTGAAGGCTAATAATTACAGGGTCCAAACACCCCATAACTGTCAACAGTTTCCTCCTCTGCACAGCCTGCCACACCTTAACTCACACTGTAATCTTGAATAGCTCCTCTCTTTTTCCGCTATGACAGCATCGTGCTTGGTAAGATATTATGGTTTTGCTTTTCCAGTCTTCTGAGACCCTTCAATGGTTCCATTCATTCCTAATTTTGGTATCTCCCACACTTCTGCCTTCAGTTCTTTTCTCAGCAGACTTGAACAATCTCTCTAGTTCATCTCACTAAAGTCACTGCAGGTGTCCTGTCTTCTTCCACTGATGGCAATTGAAAACAACACTCCTGGGACAAAGTCAATATTAATATCATCTACTGGGGGTATCAGGTGATGACTGGAGGATATTAAGATTAGTAATTCTTTAAATTCTTTGAAAAGGCCTGTTCAGCTGTTGGATGGTGGGCCTTTGTAGATCATTTAGAGTTTGCTAGTGAGCTGCAGGCCTCCCTGAGTGAGCCTGGGACATTTTCTGTGGGAATCTCAGAATTAGAGGAGCTGTTGGGGAACAAATTTTTTTTTTGGTGTTTTGGATTTGGTTTTTTTGAGACAGGGTTTCTCTGTATAGCCCTGGCTGTCCTGGAATTCACTCTGCAGATCAGGCTGGCCTAGAACTCAGAAATCCACCTGCCTCTGCCTCCCAGAATGCTGGGATTACAGGCATGAGCCGCCACCACCACTGCCGGATTGGGGAACAAATTCTAACAATTTGTCACCTGATAGGTCCTTCTCCTCTATGGTAAAATAACCAATGAGGCACCAGAAAATACACTAAGTGATTGAACTAATATGATGTACACACACAGAGAGGGGTGGGGTGGGGAGGAGGTAGAATGAGAGAATGGGAATGGGGTCCTTCCTATTCACATCACAAATACAAAATTCTAGATCAATTTTTTTCATTCATCACAATGCTTTTTATAAGTTTTCTAAGTTACAACATTCAGTTTTCCAGGACTGCAACGTTTAAAGAAAAATGCTTGAAATTTGGAATGGATATTTTTGTAGCTTGTAAGAGATATCCCCAAAGTTAAAGCTTATTTATGGGGATAGAAGTAGTTCCTTTGTTTTCTGATGTTCAAATATCCTGAGTCTTCTCAGCAGGGTTTTGTGTGTGTGTGTGTGTGTGTGTGTGTGTGTGTGCGCGCTTCTTGTAAACAATAGCTTGCAACAATGAACCAATGATGGCATAAATTCCCAGTCTAGAACACCTCAGCACAGTGCTTGGACCATTGAATTAGTTAGTTTTTATGCAATATTCTTGTTTTGCTTTGTTTGATAGCAGATAGATTTCTTAGCTTACTGGATATTTTTTGGGAAATGCTCATCTAGACATTTATTCACCATGAAAATAACAAGACTTTCTCTTAAAAATGAGATAGTGTTCATTAATACATTTTTGGGAAATTCCTATTAATTTAATAATGAGAATTCAGAGGCAAGGAATCAATGACAGCAGTAAGTATGACACAGATTATAGGGGAAAGACTAGTATCTTGATGGAAACCCTCCACTGGATATCATGGTTATCAAATGTAGAACTTAGGCCTTGATTCTAGGCTTTCTCTACTTGGAAACAGCAAGAAATAAATGTCTTTTGGCTCAGAAGCTACCCAAATTATGGTAGTTTTGTGATAGCAGCCTGAGTAGGATAAGACATTTCACAAATAGTTAATGCTGAACCAGGGAATATACGAAGTGGGCGAACATAGCAATTATTTCAGAAGACAAGAAAAATTCTCATAAAGAGCATTTGAGAAAGATGTTCAAGGAAGGTTGACATTTCCACATGAAAAGCATGGCGATGCGAAACATTAAAGTACTGAAAATGGAAGGTCTTAACCAAAAAGGTATAAAGTGCTTGACAAGAGATTAGACATCTTCTTAATGTTGTACCATCCTACGGTTGAACACCCTTAACTGCCCCCTCACATAGTGCATAATGCAAACATTCTTAATGACTGAGTTGCATGACTGATCAGATGGTACCTCAGCATACATTAGAATCATTTGTAGAGTTGTTAAACACACCACAGGGACCCTTTTACCAGAATTTGGGAATCTAGATTAGAGTTAGGGGTGTGTGAGAATTATAGAAGTATCTTTCCTTCTCATCTTTTGTTTGGAATTCATATAACAAACAAATTAGAGGCAAAGCACTGGCAGACACTGAAGCTGCCTATGTGAGAAACTGGAATTCCAAGTGGTTGCTATCAAGATGGCCCTGTGGGAGGAGGGGAGCTCTTGGACAACCAAGGCTGGCAGTTCAGGTGGGCATTAAGCTGCGCCGGGGGCAGCCGCAGTGATGAGGCAGACAAGTGCCTGACACCAGTGTTTAAGAAGCAGACTGGATCATGGTAGAACAGTGCTGCTAAGAAATTGTCTTGAGTTCCCTTGGATTGATTCGCATGAACCCCTTCATCATTTACATGGAAGGCAATACCATTTCCAATGCTCTACTGTGTATGAGTGTCTGATGAGTCATTCAAGAACTTATGGACATTTTGGCTACTTTCAGAAGTAGCTCAGAGGTTGGTCTGTCTCACTGGGTATCTTGTCAGTTTGGATTAGCTATTTGCAAGTGACAGGTCTATGGAACTGATCCCACACATGTCTTGGATTTGATGGCCTTTATTGAGCTCCCTGAGAGAAGGGATTTCAATGGTGGAGGATTATTTTTGTGAATCTAAGAAAGAATCACCTAGTGCTGGAGCTTACAGGTCTCCTAATATCCTGTTTCAGTTCAGTGGCTCTTAAGTATATTCACTGTAAAAATAATCACTTATGCTGAAGAGCACTCAAATCATCCCAGTAATCCATGGTGAAGAGCCAGATCCTACGGTAGTACTAAAAATATATAAAACTATAGAACAACTCTTGAGTGAAAATAAAGAAAACTTTGATGTTCCCAGTACACTGCAAAACATACAATCAAATCCAGACTCTGTCTAAACCACAGAATAGTAGCTGCTAGATCAAGGACCAAAATATCATCTTTTTTTCAATAAGTTAAAGAGTCAAAAACAGCCTTTAAAATGTTGTACAAATTTCCCATTGGTAAAGTTGTTTTCTTTGCATTTCACTTCTATTTAGCATGAGCTGAGACAAAAATTCTATTGCAGACACTTTAGGAAGATGTACGAAACTAATGCTGGGTTAAAATTATACAGGATGAAATTCCAGAAAAAAGAAGATATATAAATTTTAAGACAAATTAACAAAAGCATAAAAAATTGTTTAATACAATTTACATGGCATATAAAATTAACAAACAGATTCAAAGCAATATAGAAACCTTTTTTTTAATTTTTAAATGAGACAGTATGACTATACTAAGGAAGTATGATCTAATGGTTACAAACTGGGGCAATTTTAGCAATTCATATGTACCTTCTTTTCCATGTCCCTGATTCTTCAGAGTCACAGAGAGTTCTTTATTCCAGGCATAAAGAAGTCCATCTGAAGTGAGTATTTTGGGAGCTGCTTGGGGCCAGAGGTGATTGGCTTGATCTAGATTTTGCTGTTTATTGAAATATCAAGGTCTGAATCCATCAGTGGTATACTTTTGTTTCCTTAATTGTATGGTAGAAGTGTTAGCTCACTTCTAGGTTTTGAAAACTTACCAATCCCTTAGCTTGAAAACCCAATCCCTAAGCTAGGCAAAAGCTCAAACTTTAAGTCCCACCAATCCCCACCCTGGAAATCTTCCAAGGAATCCCTATGTAAAGCCTGTTTCTAGCTTAGTTCTTTGCTGCTTCTTTCCCAAGCAGATGTAGCCATCTTCCTGTATTTTTTCTAATAAACTTGTGTGAAGTTTGTTGTATTGTGTGACTGTGTAATATTCTTTGGCTACAGACTGCCAGGATACCTTTCTCCTCAGAGTTGTAACACTTGCATTGGGGAAACCTTTTGCCTCAGAGCTGTAACACTTGGATGAAGTTGTGTAAGTTTTTTAGTGCTGACACTACTGTAATTTGAGTCACGTTTTGAGAAAGTTTTTTTTTTCTTCTTCCAGACAGGGTTTCTCTATTGTCCTGGAACTCATTCTGAAAACCAGGCTGGCCTTGAACTCAGAAATCTGCCTACCTCTGCCTCCCAAGTGCTGGGATTAAAGGCATATGCCACCACTGCATGGCCTGGGAAAGTCTTATGGAAGCGATTCTCAACCTGTTGGTTGTGACCTCTTTGGCAAACCTCTCCAAAATGAATTAGAACATTTAAGTTGTAATTCATAACAGAAGCAAAATTATAGTTACAAAGAAGCAACAAAATAATGGTATGTTTGGGGTCACCACATGCAGAGCTGCAGTAAAGGGTGGAAGCATTAAGAAGGCTGAGAGCCACTGTCTTAGTGTAACCTAATGTAACAAGTACAATATTATTCTGTTCTATAAGCATCCAGAATATTGTGACAAACTCTGTCAAGCTATTATCTTTTTAAAATCCAATCTTCAATGAGGGCAGTAGGAATAGGAAGGAAGAATATCTTATTCATCTTTGCACAATCTTTGGCATATTACAGTGATCTTAAAAATAGTAGAATCAAAAGTGACTTATTGTAATACCAAATTATCATATGGTAACTATTAAGTTTCTTAAATCTATACTTATTAAAGAATGAGTACCACCCCTAAGTTAGCAGAATGTATAGGAAAGTTTGTCAGAGTGTACCACCGCAAGAATAAGATGAATCTCTCTCAGTTTACATGGGCTTCTTTCAAATATATCTAATTAAACACCGTACAACACTGAATCAGCATACAATATACATGATGTATTGAATGTACAATTTATTTATATATGCGCTTGGTTGAAGGGTATATTGGGAGTATACAGGAGACCTAGTTCAGAGCAAATACAAGAACAGGGGTGGTGATGGGGCAGGTTCAGGGTGAAGACAGTATGCTATGGGCCCATGGTAAAAGCTCAGTCAGGGTAGGAAAGTCAGCTTAGAGTTGCATCAGTCTTCAATAAAATCAACAAAAGGATTTTGCTAGTGTTAATTTTTGACAGTCAAGGTCAGTCTAATCCTGATCAGTCAGACCTGTGGACTTGAGAGTGATCTTCCTTTCCCCTGCTTCTAAGGAGACCAGTTAGCTCAATTAATTGTAGGGTCAGGGCAGCGGTAACCACCGCGGCTGGGAACTCCAGACTTCCCGCCAAAGCCGGTTTCCGTCCCTCCCTCCGCAGACTGCGCATGCGCGGCGGCCATTCCTGTGCGCCATGGCCGACACAGAAGCAAACCTGTTGCGCCATTTCCCGCTGCTGCTTCCTCAGAACCGGGAGAAAACTGTGTATGAGGGATTCATTTCGGCTCAGGTACCCTACGGGGTCGTTTTGTCGCGCAAGAGCCTGTCACTCGTGGCACAGCCTGATCGCAGCGTCTCTCGCTGGTTGGCTGGGCGAGCTTAGCAGAGACCGAAGCAGGGCGGTGCTCTGCGCATGCGCCGTTGCTAGGCGGCGAAGCCGCGCGACCCAGGGAGGGCGGGGTGGCTCTCCCGTGCGGGGTTTGCTCGCCCGTGCCTGGCTGGTGGTGGAAGAGGGAGGTGCAGTTTTGTGGGTCTTAACCAGAGTTCATCACAGCTATGTGTTACTACACTCCCGATTTTGATTTATAGAGCACTCAGGGCCAATACTAAGCTGAACCTAAACAAACAAACAAACAAAAAACCCCAAAACTCTTCATTTTATAGTTGAAATCACATCCTGGGAAATTCAGAGAGACTAAGTAACTACCTTGACTATGATGGTGTCAGTTACCTCTGAAACTCTGGCTGTTTAAAAAGAAAATCTCACCCATCCCACCCCCTTGGTACAACAGATTACCATAACTTAAGATTTTTGACTATGAATATTAAACTCAGCTGCGTGTAACTTGCCCTTTAGTGACGGGAGTCATTAGTTTCCACACGTGTTGAAGCAACAACCTCTAGAATACTGAGCAGTTATCAACTTTTCTTCATAGTAAAGCTTGTCCCTAAGCATTACTGGGAGTTAAGAAAATGCTGTGTGTCGGATGTAGACACAGGAAGCATGGGCTTCCTTAGGGGTTTTCAAACCATGTGAACCTTCAAAAAATGGCAAAAATTTATTATCATAGACGGAAGTGTGGTAGCCATCTCTTGCTTAACTGTTGAAATATCCAGTTAAAACGTTTTTCACTTTTACAGAAATATTCAGAAAAGTTCAAGTGTGTGCGTATAGTCTGTGTGCGTGTGCGTGCATGTGCATGAGTGTCTGTGTGTGTCTGTATCTGTATGTCAGTGTGTGTGAGTGTGTCTGTGTGTTTGTGTGTCTGTGTATGTGAGTGTGTGTTATCTATGTGTATCTGTTCGTGTGTCAGTATGTGCGCGCGCGTGTGTGTGTGTGTGTATGTGTGTGTGTGTGTGAGTGTGTGTCTGTCTATGTGTATCTGTGCATGTGTCTCTGTGTGTGTGTGTTTGTCAGTGTGTGTCTGTGTGTGAGTGTGTGTATCTGTGTGAGTGTGTGTGTATGTGAGTGTGTGTGTTTGTGTGTCTGTGTATCTGTGTGTGTGTGAGTGTGTGTGTTTGTGTATGTGCGTGTGTCTGTGTGCATGTCTGTATGTTTGTCAGTGTGTCTCTGTGTGAGTGTGTGTATCAGTGTGTGTGTGTGTATGTCTATGTGTGTGTGTGTGTGCGCGCGCGTGCGCGCGCACATATCTATTCTGAGGATCAAACCTGCAGTGATTCACATGCCAGGCAAGCGCTACCCAGGACAGGCGGAAGCAATTGCTCTTTATCACTTGTCTACGACTCCAATAGCCCTTTAGAAAACAGTTATAGCCATCAGATCAGACTGGACACAAATTAGCCTTCGATGTAGGTAATTTCTAATTTTTTTATTCCTTAAGCATCTCCTCTAAGTCTTAAGCACTGTCTAAAAGCTATCCATCACAAATGATTTTATCCTGAGTGTGATTGTGGTTGGTCCTGTGCACACACTTTCCTGACCCTTTGAGATAAAATGATAAACACATTTTTTTTTTTTTGCTGCTTTATCTCTAAATAATTTAGCACTCATTTTATAAAACAAGGGTCCACTCAACCTAAACTCAGTACATTTACTACTGCTATCTGATGTAAATTTTCATGGAGTATTTAATTATCTTATCTCTTCTTTTGGAGCAGTTCTTAGTCTGCATTGTTTTTTGTTGTTGTTGTTTTTGTTTTTTTGGTTTTTTTGGATTTGTTTTTTTTTCCGAGACAGGGTTTCTCTGTATACCCCTGACTGTCCTGGAACTCACTCTGTAGACCAGGCTGACCTCAAACTCAGAAATCCGCCTGCCTCTGCCTCCCAGAGTGCTGGGACTACAGGTGTGCACTACCACTGCCCAGAAAGAAAAAAAAGTCTGCATTTTTATTTATTTGAATTTTAGTTTTAAGAGTTAAGCTTATTGGGTTTGATATTTTCTCACCATGAAATTCTGGCAATGTGTTTGGGCAGGGGCATCCCGGGAACTGTTGTGTGCCCTTCCAGGCACAGAACGTCAGCTGCTCCCAGTGTTGGCATTAATAATGCCGCTACCAGGTTAGTGTGGCTTCTGCTAGGTCTTTGGAAATCAACATGTACTTTGGGCCATTAACATTCGCCTATATACCACATCATTCATTCATCCATCCATCCATCCATCCATCCATCCATCCATCCATCCATCTATCTATCTCTCTATGTTCCTTTTCCCATTAATTTATTTATTCACTTTACATCCTTATCACTCTCCCCATTCCCCCCCTCACATAGCCCTCCCCTAACTCCCCTCCTTTTCTCCTTTGAGGAAGGGGAGCTGCCCCCTCCCCCCAGGAACCAGCCCACCAGGCACCTGAACCCATGGCAGGGCTAGACACATCCTCTCCCACTGAGGTCAGACAAGGCATCTCAGTCAGGAGAGCAGGATCCACAGGCTGGCAACAGAGTCAGGGGCAGGACTCACTCCAGTTGTTGGGGGACCCACGCGAAGACCAAGCTGCACTTTTGTTATATATGTGTGTATGGAGGCCTAGATCCAGCCCATGTATGCTCTTTGGTTGGTGGTTCTGTCTCTTGGAGCCCCCCCCAAGGGTCCAGGTTAATTGAACCTTTTGGTCTTGTCCCTGTCCCTTCCAAATCCCTCAGTCCTTCCCCAAACTCTTTCACAAGACTCCCAAGTTCTGTCTGATGTTTGGCTGTGCGTCTCTGCATTGGTTTTGTATATTGCAGCTTTTCAGTACTAGACTCTTGGCTTAAATAGTTAAATGATAGTGATTGGTGCCTAATCTCTCAAGCCTTTTCTAACACTATCATGCCTTTCTATCTATGAATTGGCACTTCGTTATAAGGAATAGCTTTCCCATCTTAGTTCTTTTTGATTTGTGATTGTGAGTGTTGATTCCTTTATTTTGTTTGCACTGTCACAATTCAGCCAGTGGCAAGCACACTCTCTGTTTCTATGCTTCCAAGGTGTCACATTTGGGGTTGCATTTCCCTCATCTTGCTATTTTAAAAGGATGTAGATGCTTCCATATAGTGTCTCATCACTGGTTTTTTTGGAGCTTATATAATTTCTATGTGTAGTTCTTTATTCTAAATTTCCTGTTTGTAATCTTTGTTAGAACTTATAGTTTTGTTGCACTACAATTAGCATTGTTTATAAATATCACCTTTGGTACCTTGACAATCAGTTTTTACATGAATGATTCATTTGTGAATAGAAATAAAGTGTGTTCTCTATTAATTAGGCCCTTTTGTCTTGAGTGAGCTTTGGTAGTTTGTGTCAAGGAGTTAATTTCATCTAGGTTTCTGAATATATTGATTTACAAAGTTATTTATGATATTCCTGCTTTTCTGTATTTTCTTTCTTCTCTCTCTCTCTCCTCTCTCTCTCTCTCTCTCTCTCTCTCTCTCTCTCTCTCTCTTTTTCTCATGTGATGTGTGTGTGTGTGTGTGTGTGTGCAGGAGTCCAGAGATTTACTTTTTTTAAATTGAATATCATTTTCGTTTACATTGCCAATGGTAAAACCTTTTCAGATTTCCTCCCACCCCCTGCTTCCACGTTTATGCCCCTCCACTTGACCCACTCCCACCTCCCCTCCCCCAGCCTCGATTTACTTTTGTTGGGGCATCTATTGAGCCTTTACCTGCCCAAGGATCACTCCTCCCACTGATGCCCAACAAGGCATTCCTCTTCCCCCTTTTTGGCTGGAACCATGTGTACCCCTTGGTTGATGGTTCAGTCCCTGGGAGTCCTGGGGCGTCTGGGTGGCTGAAATCATGGTTCTTTCCATGGGGCTGTAAATCCCTTCAGCTCCTCCAGAGTCCAGAGATTTACATTGGATGTTTGCCTCAATAACTTTTCACATTACTTTTTAAGGTAGGCTCTCTTGCTGAACATGGACTTGCCAATTCTATATAGTCTTGTCAGCCATCTTGTCCCTGCAAGGTTTTGTCTTTGCATGTCCAGAATTGAGCTTTTATTTAGGGTCTCAGAGACCACCTTCAGTACTTAGATTTGCAGTGCTTTATCTATGGAGATATCTCTCCTGCCTCTGTTGGCCTTGCAGTTAATGCCCCTTGGGTCTGTGATGATGCTTCTTGTACTGGTTAGCTCTTGCTACTTTACTTTTCTAAGCCTTGAAACAACAATGTAATTATCTGTTTCCCCAAATCAGGAATTTGGAAGCATCTCAGTTGGTGGCTCCTGATCAGGGTCTCTCATGAACTTCCAGTGAAGACTTTTGCATGGACTTTGTCTATCTAAAAGTTAAATAGTGATAGAGACTTTGCTTTCAAGATTTCCCCACACAGATACTGTCCAGAGGCCTCAGTTCCTGTTCTCATAATGTGCATGACTTCCTTCATAAAATGGCAGCTAGTTTCCCTTGGATTCTATAATACATGCTGTTTTTATATTTGTGTCTCTTGATTTATCTCCCCATTATGGGCTGTAGTTTTCTTCCTTGACTGTCAAATACATATTGTTAGGATACCCACTGTGAATGGAGTTTTGTTGTAAGTGGTAGTTAAATTACTTGAGGAGAGTCCAGCTGTTTTAAGGCTTCCTTTTATTTTTGTTAAACATGAGCAGAGCTTAATTTACCTGTACCAGTGAAATACTTTTCTGGGTGCGGTATTTAATGATTTTTATATTACAAGGAATTCTACTTTGGCTGGTTGTACTACACCAGGATTGAGTGAGCTGAATGACTTCTATGTAGACTAAACTTGGGAGTTTATTCTGTGGTAGAACACACCCCAACTGTGTGTGAAGCCATGGCTTCACTCCTGAGCTTCCTCCTTCCAAAACAAGACTTCTTTGCATAATCTGTTTCCTGGCTTTTGATATTTTCCTTAAAACCTCATTTCTTTTTTTTTTTTAATTTTCTATATTCTTTGTTTACATTCCAAAGGCTTTTCCCTTTCCCAGTTCCCCCCTCACCATATGTCCCATAAGTCCCCCCTCCCATTCCCCAATCACCCCCACCACCACCACCACCACCATTTCTCTGTTCTCCTACTCTCCTACAAAACTGGATCTAGTCTTTTCTGGACCAGGGTCCTCTTCTTTCTTTTTCTTGGGAATCTTTTGATTTGCTAATTGTGCCTTGAGTATTCAGAGCTTCTGGGCTCATTAATATCCACTTATCAGTGATTGTAATTCATGTGTATTCTTTTGTGATTGGGTTAACTCACTTAGGATGAAAATATCGTTTCTTTTTTTTTTTAATTAAACAAAATTACATTATCTTATGTGTGTAAGTGTGTGCGGATACATGCAACCGCAGCATGTACTCTGGAGGCCAGAGGGTAAGAGGAAGATGGGTCACTCCTTCCACCATGAGACAGGGATTGAACTCACTAAGGCTTGATAGTAAGTTCCTTTACCCACTGATTCATTTCTCTGGCCCCTTCTCTTTATTCTTAAATTCTGATTTTTTTTTCTGACTGGATTATCATGAGTACTTTTTCTCATGTCCATTTTAGTGTGAGAACTTACAGAACAGTGAAGTTAGGTTATGATTCTAAGTAACTTTTTCTACTATTTCCTTTCAGGGTCTCCTGAAATGTGTATTGGACTTTCTCTGGCACTTTCTAGTTCATGCATATATTTTTTCATGGTCATTTGGCATTTTTCTTGCTATCACTCCACAGTTGTGAAGGTTTGTTTCACTACATTCTTCCTTGTCATGCTTAAACTTATTCTCTTGTCTTAATGCCATTTTGATTTGCTTAATTTTCTTTCTGAGTTTAGTCAATATGGTCATAGCTTTTCTTAGTTTCTGGTCTTGGTTTTTAGACATTTCAGTCTTGAAATGCTTATTTCTTGATATTATAGTCTGTATATAATTGGTGCATGTTTCTCCTGGGCTCTGTTCTTTCTGGGCTCTGTTCTACTGGACTCCATCATCACCTCGTGCCCTGTGCCTGTGTCACAGCTCCTTTGGACTGGGGCCACAGATCTTTGGGTATGTGAGTGTTTTGCTGTTTGCAATAGTTTGTGAAATTTCTGATTCAAGAATACCCTCTTCTGCTGGTAAAGGAAAATGCAGTTTATTTAATGATTTATTTGGGAGAGGGGTTGAGGGAGTAATTATACATGGTAGGTTCTTATTTCTGTCATGAAAACTTCAGTTTCCCCACAGTTATTATTTTCGTTCTAATGTGCAGTTTCCCAAGGGTGTTCTGCCCAATCTTTTGCTGCTCTGAAATGTTTTTAGGCATCTCCTTGACCCTTTCTTTTTGTCTTTTTAAAACTAGTATCTCACTATGAGGTCCAGGAAAGCCTCTAACTCAGCGTTGTCCTATATGATCTTTCTGAGTGCGGAGGCAGATGCTAGCAGCCCACCATTGGACTGAGCGTGGAGTCCCCAGTGGAGGACTTGAGGGTGGACTGGAGGAGCTGAAGGGGTTTTCAGTCCCATGGGAAGAACAGATGTTGGCCACCCAGATGTCCCAGAACTCCCATCAACCAAGGGGTACACATGGTTCCAGCCGAAAGTGTGGCAGAGGAATGCCTTGTTGGGCATAAGTGGGAGAAGAGGTCCTTGGTCCTGTGAAGGCTCAATATCTGCCCCAGCGTGGGGAAATGGAGGGAGGGGGAGGTGCGAGTGGGTCGGGTGGAGGGGCATATACTTGGAGGCAGGGAGTGGGAGGAGGGTTTGGGGGTTTTCTGAGGGGGGGAAACCGGGAAAGGTTTTAGCATTTGAAATGTAAATGAAGAATATGTTCAATATATATATATATAAAAGTGCTGGCCATGACCACCAGCAGCCTCTCCTTGCCTTGTGCTTTATGTAGGATCTCTTCTTATTGTCGTTGCTCGGTTCCTCTACTAGTCTTTGTTACTCTCTTTGTATGTATTCTTCTGTGAATTTTTAAAATAACACTTTTAAACACTTTTCATTGCTCTTGGAACCAGAATGTGCTCTACTCAAAAGCGATTTTCATCCCCATTACAGTTAATTACAGATTTATTGTGTTCTCTGACTTCTGGTTGCAAACATAGTTTTTCTTGTCATTTTATTTGTTTATATTATTATTCACTCTAGTTTTGGGAAGGATTTGTCAGGATATTCAGGTTTAGATACTCTTAGTACTTTTGTTACCTGAAAGCTGGGAAAATCTGCTTTCTAAGAAAGAGTAATAGTGTTCAGATGCTTTAACTACAGAAATGCTGGTTTTGTATATTTTCTTGGAATAATTAAGTATTGGCCCATTTATGACACTTGGTTTTTTTACAGTGACTGGATTTCCTAAAACTTTGCATTTATTCTTGCAGGTAAAGTAGAATTGTTTTGCTGTTTTCGTGTACATGGTGAATTTCCTACCAATTTTCCACCTATGTGTGGGGTGTCTATGAAGTTTGGCTAAAGTTACTACATAATACCTTTTAGTGCTTTAATGAAATAGTGAATTATTGTTACTTGACCTTTTGAAAAGGTCAGTAGTACATTTTGTTTCATTTTTTTTAAAGGACATTTAAATGTAATGAAAGTCAGAACTGTGATATTACCATGAAAGTAAAGGTTATGGGGCGCATTTAATTGTGTTTCTCTGGTTTGGAATCTGCTTTGAGGGAGTCTGCTAAAATTCCACACGGTAATTGTTTTTCAAGAATTTTATTACTCTTTTCATTTTATATTGTTGGAGTAAAAGATTACATTTCTGTTTGTCTTTTCCTGCTTGTTTTTGATCAGATTCACCTGTATCCCCGTATGTAAGCTACAGAGTTTAGACTGTTTACCTCTTCACTTTGGAAAGAAACTGAAGCTGAGGGTGTTTCCAGAGAACACTTTACTTTCTTTAGACTCCTTAGAGTAAAATTTGTATAACTACGGAATATTTAGGTTTAAGAAATTAGTATATTACCTATTTTATTTATTGAAGGTTCACTATATGAAATTGTTAGAGTACATGGTGGAATGTGTGTATGTATCTGTGTGTGCATTCATGTGTATGTGTGCATGCCCGTGCACATGCACACACACCATGTGCACATACCTGCTTCAGTGTGTATATGTGTGGTGCACACATGTGTATGTGTGGGTGTGCCTGTTCATGAACATGTCAGTTGCAGAGGACACCGGCTGTCCGCCTTCATCATTCTTTCCTGTTTTGAGACTTGGTCTCTTGATCTTGGAGCTAGGCCGGAAGCTATCCTCCTGCCTTTACCATACAAAGCTCTGGGGTTGCAGCCTTTGTATATGTGTGCTGGGATCATTCCTCACGATTGTAGAGCAAATGTGCTTCCCTACTGAGACATCTCTCTCGACCTTAATATTATTTGTGTTTTATCTAAAAACCTAGATTACATAACAGTGTAGTTTCATTTTATTAAAATTTAGAAAGTTGCAAAATTGAAAGCCAAATATTCTTTTTGGTGAATTTGTACTTTAAGAAATAAATTTCTTTATGTAACCACACTCCTGTCTTAATGTTGTGTGATTTCCCAGTAGTTGTAAAGTTTTCAGCATAGAATTTTGAAATATCACTTTTCATCAAATATATTATATCTATGTATATATTATGTATGTATCTCTCTCTTATCTTGTATTTTTCAAGTATAAAAAGTTTAGCAAAATTTGAATCTTTTATAAATGTAGGAAAATGTTTGTTTGGCTTTAACTTTTCAGCATTAAGTGAAAGAATTAAATTTGCACTTTTCTTTTTCACAGGGAAGTGACTTCCACCTCAGAATAGTGCTGCCTAAAGACCTGCAACTCAAGAAGGCCAGGTGAAGTAAAGTTTGCTCGGCTCACGTGTTAGTGGCACAGGCGGCCAGGGAAGCCTTGACTCTGCTGGCTGCCGCGCTGCCTGGAGGGCTTTTCAGCACATTGCCAGTATCCCCAACACACTCAGGTTCTTCCAAACCAGAGCACCTCTGTGAATCCCTGCCCTGTGACTTTTCCCGTCACACTCCCTTTTGCTCTTTGTTTTTATTGAAAGCAGTGACAACAGTTGTGTACACTTACCTAACAAGTTCTGATTTAAGGGGCAATGGAAACGGTTAGAAGATTTGCCCCCTTCCCCAATTCCCAGCTTCCAATTGATATCTACTGCACGTGCATAATTTACTAATTTTTGAAGAACCATTCAATTGCCGTGGTCTGGGTATTCAGAGTAAAATTGATGTGAGCAGGAACTGCTCATCAGAAGCTAGAGCTGGAGATGTCAGTGTCACCACAAACCTCAGTTCTCTCTTCAGTGTCCGAGAGTAAAGAGAAGGAAAGCAGAGCAGGTTATGAGGAGAACCACAGAACTTTATGACGATCACAGGTAGAGGTGGTATTGGGTTTATAGGGAATGAGTGACTAAAAAGGAAATTGAAAACTGGAAATTGGTATGTAGAAAAGATAGGTGGATACTGAAGCAAGGGTCATGGAATTTTGAAAATAATATGTACTTAAACAGCTCAATTCTTTGAGCAGATATAACAAGGATAAACTAGGGAATGCCACACTAAAGGTATAATTAGTAAGAGACCAAGTCGGTGGCAAGCGATGGAAGCACACTGGCTACGAGCCTCCTGGTGGGGGGACAGGTGAAACGCTGCCCTGCTGCTGCCAGAGATGTGCTGGGCACAAGAGTGGACCGAGTCGCGGGCCAGGAAGGAAGTGGTTTGGGAAACCCAGACTTACTTCCTTACTCCCTTCATTTGTTCATTCATTCACTCATGAATTTTTGAGAGAGTGTCTCTCATGTAGCCCTGGCTATCCTGAAATGCTGTGTAGACTAGGATGACCTCCAACTCAGAGATCCCTGCCTCTGACTCCCAAGTACTGGGATCCATGCCTAGCCCACCGAGTTTTATTCTTTGTTTGCTTTTGTTTTGTTTTGTTTTGTTTTGTTTTGTATTATGTATGTGAATGTTCTGTTCGTGTATGTCTGTGAGCTACATCTTGGTCTGTTGCCCACAGACACTAGATGAGGGCATTGATTCTCCTGGAACTGAACTTATGAACAGTTCTGAGCTGCCATGAGGGTCCTGGGAATCTAATCTGGATGTTCTGGAAAAGGAGCTCTTAACTACCAAGCCATCTCTGCAGCCCTAAATTCAGACTTTCTGCATCTAGATAATTAAAATAATTTCTTTTAAATACTTACTGATCTACCAGTATTGTGTGAGTTGAGATGAGCCGGTGGCAATGAACTTCTTATTACCTATCTAATTAAAAATATCTGTTCAATTACATCAATCTAGAATTTGGAGGATATATTGTACTATAGGCTTTTCAAGTGTAAATTTGGTATATTATGATCCAAACTTTGTATTATATCTGCCCATTTTGATGAAGAGTCTAGTACAATGGAAGTTTTCATTTGGCTGTGTTATAGTTGAGCAAAGATACATTATTAATCTGCTGCTTACTGAGAGCAGTTATTTATGTTTGAAGTAAAATTGATACTGGCATTTTGAAGATGAGACTTTCAGCAGTATGAGTGGTTAATGTTTTTATTTACTTATATGAATTATGCTTATATGATTGCTTTGATTATATGTACATGTTTGTTAGCATTCAAAGACATTTTCTCCTTGTAATAGCAAACAATGTATAAACTATTTTCCTGTTAAAATTTTAGATTACTGTGTAGCTGGCAGCTGAAAAATATACTTAATGAATACCATCAAGTAGTCCAACAGGTAAGTCTGTTAAAAATCTTACACTTCAAATGATAGAGATTTCTAGATTTTCTTCTTAAAGTCCTGGTTTGTAAAAAGGGCTTTGTTAGTTGTTGAGTTTTGTAAGTTTCAAGAGCTTTAATGATTGCGTAGTACATAAAATGTTTCTCTCTTCCTTCCTTCCTTCCTTCCTTCCTTCCTTCCTTTCTTTCTTTCTTTCTTTTATCCTTCCTTCCTTCCTTCCTCCCTTCCTCCCTCCCTCCCTCCCTCCCTCCCTCCCTCCCTCCCTCCCTTCCTCTCTCTCTCTTTCTTTCTTGTTCTATTCCTAGATTCAGATGATTTTTCTCTTACACTGTTATCAGTAAATGCAACCTAAGCAGTCAACAAACATTTTATAAAAATTAAGTTGTCAGGTTTCATGAACAGGTAAGCCCGGCCACAGTTGTGATGCTCTATCTGCGAGCAGCGCCTTAAGAGCCATAAGCAAAGGCCACATGGGCATGACTACATTTCAGTCAACATCGATTATCAAACAAGGTGCCGAGTTGGGTGTGGCTGCTGGACTTCGGTGGCAGGGCTTTGATACGGTTGTCCAGTGTAGAAGCAGCTGTGCTATTAGATTTACTCTACAGGCATTTGGTCCACCAGAGGCAGCTCATGGGAATGGGTGGCCGTCATGTGCTGCGCAGTTAGCTTAGGCTCTTAATTTTCTCTTCTGAAAACATGGAGAAACTTTACATTTAGCTGGTTCAGAGCGTATGGCTAGTGAAGTGCATCAAACCGTAAAGGAGAAGCAAAGCGAACAGGCAGTTTCTCTTCAAGCATTCTAGGATGTAGCCATTTATTCTGTAGCTATCTTAAGAATAAAATAGTTTGAAGCAATGGAACACCAGCTCTCTGAAATTTTCATTCTTTTTTCCATTTTATTATAATTGTTACTATGTTATTATTTATTTCTCTTTTTTGAATTAGGATGAGTTAGTTGTGAAGGGCTGGCATCCATGATCTTAAAGGTCTAGAAGCAAAGTATATATCATTAATAAAAAATCTAGTAAATCCAAGTTACAATTTTACATGTTATGTTCCTCTCTTTTTTTAAAAAAAGATTTACTTACTTGTTATATGTAAGTATATTGTAGCTGTCTTCAGACACCCCAGAAAAGGGCATTGGATCTAATTTTGGATGGTTGTGAGCCACCATGTGGTTGCTGGGATTTGAACTCAGGACCTTTGGCAGAGCAGTCAGTGCTCTTAACTGCTGAGCTATCTCTCCAGCCCTAGGTTTCTCTTTTCATTCGCATCTCTTTTTTCTGCCTTTCTCCTTCTCCTTTTAAAATAATGATTCCTACATTTGTTAGATCTTTCAGAGAAGGAATGGAGGTATGTGCACAATTTTAAGTGATGTCTTCCATGATTCACTACATTTTATGCAGATAGGGTAGTCCTGGTTAGTTGTGTTCAACTTGATTGACACAAACTTGAGTTATAGGGAAGAGGAATCTCCACTAGGAAATTGCTTTCACCAGATGGCCTGTAGGCAAGTGTGCGGACATGTTCTTGAATAATGATTGCTCTGCCCACTGCATGATTCCATCTCTAGGCATGCTGTCCTGGATGGTGTAGGAAAGCAAGCGGAGAAGGCCACGGGAGCAAGGCTGTAAGCAGAGTTTCTCTAGGACCTCTGCTTGCAGCTCTGGCCTGGAGTTTCTAGCCTTTCAGATGGACTCCAGCTACAAATGGAAACACACCCTCTCCTTCTCACCTTGTGTGTGGTCATGGTATTTATCACAATAGAAATCAAAGACAAGTTTTAATCATTCTTTCAAAATGAAGTTGGCAGAAATAGACATTATGACAAATGTTTCACTAATTAATGACTTTCAGATTTAGATATCCATGTTCATTTCAGTTTCAATGAGTGAAACATCCATTTCATGAGTTACTATTGGAAAATATTTTAATTTAGAGAATGAGGCACTCTCCTGATCTAATGAGCTTCATGATGGAGTTGAAGATGATTTTGGTAAGAATTTTTTCTAACAGTTTTTATATCTAATAAGTTTATTGTTTCTGCAACTTTTTAAATGGTATTTATCTGTATATTGATGATTTTGTGTACACATGTGTCTATGTGTATGTGGACATACTCAATTGTCAATTTTCTCAGTTGTGTGATACCTTATTGAGATGGCGTGGCTCACTGATGCTGTCTCTATTTTTCCTCTTGAGCCTCTTTTCATGTCCTTTACTTGCTGAACGTAACAAAGCATGTGCCCGGTGAGATTTCTCTCCTTGCAAAGTGAGTATGTTAGACACTCATAAAAGCTTTCGCCACCCTCTCCTAAGGTCGAGCACCCATCACCTCCAAACAAAACTGTTTCACATCCCAAACACTGTGAACAGTGCCATGAAAACACAATGGCTGCGTGCTAATCATAGTTTAAAATTTCCTTTAAGTGATGTGTATAAGAAATAAAATATGAATACTATGCTTCAGTTTTGGTCCCACCTGAAAGATATCTTACTATGCACATGTAACTAATCTAAAATCTGAAAAAAAAAAATATCCTAAGCATTTCCCAAGCAATTTTAAGTAAAGGATAATTAGGGTTTGTTGTTATTTTGGTTTGGTTTGGTTTGGTTTTTGTTTGTAGTTTTCTTTGTAATCTGCCAGTCAGAACTCAGCATATTTCTTTTGATATTAATACTTGGTGCTTTGTACTTCTTTTTACTGTAGTACTGTAAGGGTTGTCCAAATGTCTCCTTATTCTTCAGTTAGTGAAAGTTGGTCAATAGGTTTAGATGTATCTGCTACAATTTCCTGTCAGCTTACCACCTAGATGTTTTACAATCCACTGTAGATCCTTCTGTGTCCACCATTTCATTGACATATTTAAAGAATTTTTTTTCTCATTACGTTGTATTTTACATTTTGTGGTACAGGGGACAAAACCTCACAGCTTGTGTAATGTGTTGTCAAAGGATAGTACCACAAATGGAGAGGAGAAGAAAATAAAACGAAACTATCATTTAGATTTATTAACCAAAAATATCTGAATAAGGACCCTTACCATTAGTTACTGTGAGGTATAGCTTACACTAGAGTAACAAGGTAAGTGTTTCTTTTCTTTAAAAAGCAATTTTTCTTATAATGAGTTAGTGCTAGCAACTACCACAGGGAACTAATATGTCTTTAGGAATCATTATTAACTCATGAGTTTCCTAAGTTTGATTAGCTTTAATCCATTGCAGTCATTTTCTTTCTGATGCTGAAAGTGTCCTATTTTTGGCCAGTTCAAAATGCTTTCTAGTGCCTCCTGTGGTCTTTTAATATAATCTAATCTTCCTGCTTTGTGATGCCAGTTGCGCTAGACATACTTATCCATTCTATTCTAGAACTGTAATCAACCACTCTAATAAATCTGTAAGATTTACTTGTAGTAATAATCACTATTATCATGGGAAGTGGTATCAGATACCATGGTCTACAAACCGCGTGCGGTACTCGTTGCTATTTCTGCTTCTCATTCTTTTCAGCAGACAAAGCTAGGGAAAATAAGCATGAGTTCATAACAATGTTTCCATTCTCATTATTGTTTTTTCTTGCATTTATGCTTCTGTCTCTTTACTCTAAAATGTTGGTTTCTAATTATATTTACTTACTCATTTACCAATTATTTGTGCTGACTAATTTTTTGTCTCTGTGATAAGACACCTGAGAAAACTTAAGTGAGAGGAGCCTTGCTTTGCCTTTACCTTCAGAAGTCTCAGCGCACGGTCATATGGCCCCACGGCGTCTGGGCTCCTGCTTGGTCTGGCAGAAGATTATGTTTGGGAGAAGAGAAGTGGCTTATGTTGTGATGGATTGGAGGCAGAGGCTGACATAAGGACACAGTGAGACATGCCCTCCAAGGCCCTGCCACCTCATGACCTCTCTCTAACCAGGCCTTGCTTCCCAATGGCCCATGGATTTGTGAACTTATGAGGGGATTGACCCATTCCAGAGCTTGTACTATTTTTCACTTTAAACACATGGGCTTTTGAGGGACACTTCAGATCCAAACCGTAACAGTTGTGTCTCTCCTGTTAAGCTTCTCCTATTTTTGTTTTCTGTCAACATTACAATACCAATATTGCTGCTGACAACTGAAAGCATTTTGATGTTTCTTATTTTGTAGTTTCTTTGAGACTTTTTATAGTGTAAGATGGTATTTACTGGACACTTAGTTGTTACATCTTTCTTCTGAGTCTATTCTTTTATACCTCTCTGAGGTATATCTTTGATAAAATGCTTAGAATTAGAATTACTTAGGTTCAGCTTCTAAATTTAAATTTTGACTTATGAATTTATAAACCCTAATAAAGATGGTCAAACTTATGAGCAATATTGATGAACACAGTATGGGAACTTGATATTGGAGAAAAATTAGGGAAGTTTGCCTGATTATTGTTTAATATGCAAATATAAAAACATGGGAACCAGATAAGTCTGTATCCTATTAAACTCTTACTATTAAAACTAACTATTGAATTGTAAGTGATGGCTCTCTTATTTAATTTATTAATTTAAACCAAAGTAACACCCTCTCACTTATCGTTGCCTCACAGTACTCTATTGTACGTTTGGGCTGTGTTTCTGAATACAAGTGAGATCATGTGGTTTGCCCTTCTTCAGAAATTGTAGACAAAGTTGATGATTTCAGTGCTGCTTAGAATCTTGTCCCTAACGGTGCGGATGGCTGGTTTGCTTCTGAGGCTGTGTTTTCACCGGCAGTGACAGCCTTGCTCACATGTGCTGCTCACATCAAGTCACTAGCTCTGGAACCTATTCAGGATGCTTTGTCACTTTCTGTGGCACTTTTTAGTGCACCAGGGCATGCGTAGTTTTAATTATTGAGAACGGTGACTATTTGAGAAGAACTCTCTGAGGTGGATTATTTTATTTCCTTTAAATAAAACCAAACCAACCAGTTTGACTTTGAAACCAAACCAACGAGCCTAAGTTGACTTAAGTAGGAAATGTTAAAGGCAGTATTTAACCTCCGTGAGACCTCTCTAAAATGTGTGCCACTCTTTCTGGGACTTGTGTGTTAGTTTCCCTATGTTATTCCATGGAGAATCCGGCTGTTGTACACCAGCTTTGAACAATACAACAGAACAGACCATCACCTGGGGTTTCTATAAAAAATAGTGAGCATTTCTGTTAGGTGATGAGAGTATTATGAACTTTGTTTTGTAATTAGTTAATAACTCTCTTGCTAATTCCATAGCCAATTAAAATATTTTTCTTTCAACAGGAAGTTGCTTTAAAGAATAAACAGGAGTTGTGTGTACAACCTCCTTCTTGCAGTTTCTGCAAAGACCTTCTTACTGAGATAGGAGCCGTTGGTTGGGATAAGTATGTCTATTTAAAAATATATCTTATAAATGCTGTTGTTTCACACATTGTAGCTTAATATATTTCTGGTTGTTGTAGCTTGGTGTTGTAGCTGCGTTTAGTTGATAGAGAGGACCTGATATTTTCTTTTAATGCTGAGTATTTGATCCTGGTTGTCGCTTGCTCTGTTACAGACAGAAGCATTATGGAATATTAACATGAAATGCTACATGTGATTTGAAAGAATGGAATTTTATGCACACGGGAAGATTCATCTTAATAGGACTTTTCACTAGGCACAGAATGGTATTGTGACTGTACATGTTTCATGTTTAATAGTAAAGCTCAGGGCTGGGTTATGCTCTGTGGATCGAGTGTTTGCTGTGCAAACATGAAAACTATGGAAGTGCCGAGTGGGTAGGTTAGTCCTCACAGAACAAGTTGATCAACTAAGCCAGCCTAATTCCTGACCACTCTCCCTCAATAAGTAAGGTTGAGTGCTATTGAAGAAAAAATATAGCATAAATATCGGGGTTCCACGTGCATATCTACACACATACATATACCTACACACCATATATATATATATATATATATATATATATATATATATATGTATATATATGTATATATATACACATATATATGTATGTATATATATGTGCAAAAATATAATACTAATAAAGATAAATCAAAATGGAAATTACAGTGTTTTTTAGTATGTGTATGTAGCTGTATTTGGCTGTTATTCAGTTTCTCTTTCCTAAATTTAAATATCCACATATATTTTAAATGTTTTGTAGTTTTTAGCAGTGAGTCTTCATAAATAAGATTTGGAAAAATCATCTTGTTTCTCTGAAGAAAATAACAAATAAAGAAACATAGAATTAAGCAACTTAAAAGAAGGTTTTAAGTGGTGGCACACACCTTTAATCCAAGCCCTTGGAAGGCAGAAGCAGGTGGATCTTTCAGGACAACAAGGACTGTATCGATAGACCCTGTTTCAAAACACCAGAAAGAGAGGGAGGGAAAGGGAGGGGAAGAGAAGAAGGAGGGAGGGAAGGAAGGTGGGAGGAATGGGGCAGGAGAGAAAAACATGAGATTCTGTAGATGGAAATGTAACTTGTTGGAACTCCATCCATACACCACTGAGAAAAAAAGTGTCTGGTAACTTCCCTGATTTTCAGTTGCTAGTTTCAATTCTTAGTGTGGACATTTTAAAGATTATATTTTTATTAAGTCTATGATAAGCTTGGGGCATTGTCAGAGCAGATGGGCAGCCTAGGTCTGTTTGTAACCGCTACCAGCTCTGCATTTGAGTTTGTTTACTATGCAGCTTAGGGCTCTTTATTACTAGGTAAACCGAAGGCTGACTCAGTTACCGCTTGGAATGTGGAATTTCTCACCAGCAAGTTTTTTTGAAGATATTTAAGACAGTTCATTATTTTTGTGTTGCTTCCTTGGTGTTTTCTGAGTTGGCTTTTGGACCACTAATTTAAAGAAGCCAAGCATCAACTAGCGTTTAAGAGGAGTCCATCATAGGTAGAAAGCATATTTCTTGCTCTCCTCCAGCCAAGCAAGGTGCCCAAAGGAAACAAGGTCAAGATGTAGAAGGTTGGGCCCCGCCCAGGCTGTCGTGAAGACTCAGGAGCCCCAAAGGTGCAGAATCCTCTGAGGAAAGGCCTGAGAACTTCGGCATTGGACTAGCTGTCCACACTAAAAGAGATTTTACACCCTTTGTCAAATGGCCCCTCTACATAGAGCTGCAGCAGCAAAGGGCCATCTCTATAAGCTGCTCAAAGTACAATAATGCCCGCCTTTAACCAGTTCGCCTAGGTCCTGGACCTGCTAATAATTACCTAGCTGCTTAAGCTTGCCCAGGAGCACAGGCAGAGATAGAACACGAGAAGCAAAGGCTGCTTATCTATGGTGAGGTGAAAGCTGCTGGCAAAGGGGTCTTTGGAGCAGGGGTCAATACAGTCCAAGCAGGGGTCAATACAATCCAAGCAGGGGTCAATAAAGTCGCCATCTTAAAGAACAAGAAGGCACAGCTGGTGGTGACCGCCCACAACTTAGATCCCATTGATTTGGTGGTCTTCCTGGTCCTGCCTGCCCTGTGTTGCAAAATGGGGGTCCCTTACTGCATCATCAGGGGAAAAGCTGGGGTGCCTGGTCCAGAAGCAGACTTGTACCACCGTTACCTTCATACAGGTTAACTCGGAGAAAGGGTATTCTGGCTAAGCTAAGTGGTGGAAGTTTAGGACCAATTACAAAGACAGATTCAATGAGATCTGTGCACTGGGGAAGCAATGTCTTGGACCCCAAATCTGTCATTTTGAAACTGGAAAAGGCAAAGGGCAGAGAACTTACTACTAAACTTGGTTAAACATATACTGCTAAGTTCTCTGTACATAAATATAATTATGACATAAAAATACTTTAAATAAACTGACACCATAACCTGGGTGCTAACACACACACACACACACACACACACACACACACACACACACACAGTTTCCCAAATTTTTTTCATATAAGTTTGTTTTCAGCTGCAATTATAGTGCAGTACACTTCTTACTAGTAGAAGGCAGATTCTGGTGCTTTGCCCATGTGTCCAGCTTCTCATGTGCCCCGTACAAATCTGTACTGAGAGCAGCTTACCCTCTTACCCACAGCTCATTGTCTCTGCTTTCAGCACTAGGCTTGAGTGGAGCATACGTCTTTTGGTATACTGAAGTGTGGAGATGGGTCAGCCATTATTTCAGACATTAATTTTATTTAGATTTCATATTTTTTTGGAACTGCTTCTTAACTTCATTGTCTTCCTGGCTAATGGCAGCAGCATACAGATCTGCGCTTACAAGCCTTGACGTTTATATGTTGGTCTCTTGCCAAAAATTACAACTTCACACCCAACTGTTACTAAAAGCATGATTGCAAATAATAGTGTTGCAGAATAGCTAGACTGTTGACGTGTATATAATGGAATTATGGTTTCCACATTGGATTTTCGGTGAGAACCACTATTGTGGAGTCACTGATTTGCGTTAAGGGATATTGAGTGCAGGTGCCCTGAGAGATGCAGGAAGTTATGTTGGTGTCTTCCATTTATAATATAATATTTTTGAGAAATAATGAAAGACAGTTTTTCTTTCCATATATTAAAAGTTACATACTCTGGAATATCTGCCCTTTTAATTAACCAATAATATAAATTATTAATTAATTGGTTAAACTCCCTTAGAAGTAGCTAGGGGAAGCTTCGTGTTAGATCTTTGGTCCATTTTCGAGTCATTTTGGGTAATTTATATTACCGTACACTAGTAATATTACTTTACCTTTTGTCTTCCCATTTTCATTTTTCCAAACTCTCACAAATTCTTTGTGAGTAACGTTAGAAATAAGTGTATTTAGTTGTGTGTCATCTCTGTGGCGACTCACTCTTACATTTACATTGAGCTGTATCCATGGAAACTGACAGGAGCTCTGACCATCCGGCTGTCCTCCTCCTTGGCCTCTTTAGTATGCTATAGTGTTCACTAACTTCTCCTCCCTAAACTCCTTCCACTGATGCACATTTTCCCTTTTCTTTTAATTCAGTGTGGTTTAACAGGGGTTCTTTTCTCTTCCCTTCCTTCTCCTTCCTTCCTTCCTTCCTTCCTTCCTTCCTTCCTTCTTTCATTCCTTTCTTCCTTCTTGCCTTTCTCCCTTCTTTCTCTTTTGTTTTCTTGTTCTGAATACTTGGTCTCATCAATAATATTTTAGCTTTATCATTTCAAACCACCCACCCTCTGCTAACCCTCAAAGCCACTTAGGAAACAGTTTAACCAGAGTTATTCTCTAATGCCTAGGATTTATTTCTATACATGCCAATTATGTGAGCTAGAATACATCTTGACTCTTTTGGTGCCTTTTTTCTAGTCAGATTTACTTGATAGGTAAGTCTACTTAATTTCGAGCAACCCTTATTTCTAATTTCCCTCTCCCCCTCTTCCTTCCTGCCCCCTTCTTTTCTCCCTCTTTCTTGGATAGAGCAGTTTATAGGTTTCGTTATCTACAGTTAAGGATCAATAGATACCAGTTAGCAAATGCTCAGTCCTCTGTATGCCTGATATCTAGCACATCGGTACACACTCCTGTAGGGTTTCTTACATTGCATCTTCACTTTCACACACTGCTTTTCTTTTATTGGATATATTCTATATTTACATTGCATTTCCCTTTTCCTGGTTCCCTGCCCCCCCAAAGGTCCCACATGCCCTTTTTCCTCCCCCTGTTCCCCCATTCACCACCTTCCCACTTCCCCGTTCTGCTATTCCCCTACACTGATGTTTTGAGCATTTCCAGAACCAGGGTCCACTCCTTCCTTCTTGTCCGACAACATTTGGTATGTGGATTGTGTCTTTGGTGTCCCAAGATTCTAGGCTAATATCCACTTATCAGTGAGTGCATACCATGGGTATTCTTTTGAGACTGGGTCACCTCACTTAGTATGATGTTCTCCAGCTCTATCCATTTCTCTGAGAATTTCATGAATTCATTGTTTCTAATGACTGAATAGTACTCCATTGTGTATATATACCACATTTTTTATATCCATTCTTCTGTTAAGGGACATCTGGGTTCTTTCCAGCTTCTGGCTATTATAAATAAGGCTGCTATGAACATAGTGGAGCATGTGTCCATAATACATGCTGGGGAATCTTCTGGGTATATGCCCAGGAGTGGTATGGCTGGGTCCTCCGGAAGTATCTTGTCCAGTTTTCTGAGGAACAGCCAGACTGATTTCCAGAGTGGTTGTACCAGCTTGCAGTCCCACCAGCAGTGGAGGAGTGTTCCTCTTTCACCACATCCTCGCCAACACCTGCTGTTTCCTGAGTTTTTAATCTTAGCCATTCTGACTGGTGTGAGGTGAAATGTCAGGGCTGTTTTGATTTGCATTTCTCTAATGACTAATGATGTTGAACATTTTTTAAGGTGTTTCTCAGCCATCTGAATTTCTTCAGGTGAAAAGTCTTTGTTTAGCTCTGTACCCCATTTTTTGATAGGGTTACTTGGTTTACTGGGGACTAACTTCTTGAGTTCTTTGTATACATTGGATATTAGCCCTCTGTCAGATGTAGGGTTGATGAAGATCTTTTCCCAATTTGTTGGTTTCCGATTTGTCCTTTTGACAGTGTCTTTTGCCTTACAGAAACTTTGTAATTTTGTGAGGTCCCATTTGTCTATTCTTGATCTTAGAGCATAAGCAATTGGTGTTCTGTTCAGGAACTTTCCACCTGAGCCAATGTCCTCAAGGGTCTTCCCCAGTTTCTTTTCTATTAATTTTAGTGTGTCTGGTTTTATGTGGAGGTCCTTGATCCACTTGGAGTTAAGCTTACTACAAGGAGATTAGAGTAAATCAATTCTCATTCTTCTGCATGTTGACCTCCAGTTGAGCCAGCACCATTTGTTGAAAAGGCTTTTTTCCACTGGATGTTTTCAGCTCCTTTGCCAGAAGACCAATTGGCCATAGATGTGTGGGTTCAATTCTGGGTCCTCAATTCTATTCCATTGATTCACCTCCCTGTCACTGTACCAATACCATGCAGTTTTTAACACTACTGCTCTGTAGTATTGCTTGAGGTCCGGGATACTGATTCCCCCAGAAGTTCTTTTACTGTTGATGATAGTTTTAGCTATCCTGGGTTTTTTGTTATTCCAGATGAATGTGAGAATTGCTTTTTCTAACTCTATGAAGAACTGAGTTGGGATTTTGATGGGGATTGCATTGAATCTGTATATTGCTTTTGGCAAGATTGCCATTTTAACCATATTAATCCTGCCAACCCACGAGCATGGAAGATTTTTCCATTTTCTGAGGTCTTTTCCATTTCCTTCTTCAGAGACCTGAAGTTTTTATCATACAAATCTTTCACTTGTTTGGTTAGAGTCACACCAAGATACTTTATATTGTTTGTGGCTATTGTGAATGGTGTCATTTTCCTAATTTCTTTCTCAGCCTGCTTATCCTTTTAGTATAGGAAGGCTACTAATTTGCTTGAGTTGATTTTATAACCAGCCACTTTGCTGAAGTTGTTTATCAGCTGTAGGAGATCTCTGGTGGAGGTTTTTGGGTCACTTAAATATACTATCATATCATCTGTGAATAGTGATAGTTTGACTTCTTCCTTTCCAATTTGTATCCCTTTGACTTCATTATGTTGTTGAATTGCTCTAGCTAGTACTTCAAGTACTATATTGAAAAGATATAGTGAGAGGGGGCAGCCTTGTCTAGTCCCTGATTTTAGTGGGATTGCTTCAAGTTTCTCTTCATTTACTTTGATGTTGGCTACAGGTCTGCTGTAAATTGCTTTTACTATGTTTAGGTATGGGCCTTGAATGCCTGTTCTTTCCATGAATTTTAGCATGAAAGGATGCTGAATTTTGTCAAATGCTTTTCAGCATCCCATGAGATGACCATGTGGTTTTTTTCTTTGAGTTTGTTTTTGTAGTGGATTACATTGATGGATTTCCATATATTGAACCATCCTTGCATCACTGGGATGAAGCCAACTTGTTCATGGTGAATAATTGTTTTGATGTGTTCTTGGATTCGGGTGGCAAGAATTTTATTGAGTATTTTTGCGTCGATGTTCATAAGGGAGATTGGTCTGAAGTTCTCTTTCTTCGTTGGATCTTTGTATGGTTTTGATATCAGGGTAATTGTGGCTTCGTAGAATGAGTTGGGTTGTGGTCCTTCTGTTTCTATTTTGTGGAATGATTTCAAGAGTATTGGTATTAGGTCTTCTTTGAAGGTCTGATAGAATTCTGCCCTAAAACCATCTTGTCCTGTGCTTTCTTTGGTTGGAAGACTTTCTATGATTCCTCCTATTTCTTTGGGGGTTATGGGACTGTTTAGACGATCTATTTGATCCTGATTTAATTTTGGTATTTGGTATTTGGTATCTGTCTAGGAAATTGTCCATTTCCTCCAGATTCTCCGGTTGTGTTGAGTAGTAGGATCTGATGATTTTTTTTTTTTTTTGGATTTCCTCACTTTCTGTTGTTATATCTCCCTTTTCATTTCTAATTTTGTTAATTTGGATACTGTTTCTGTGCCCTTTGGTTATTCTGGCTAAGGGTTTATCTATTTTGTTGATTTTCTCAAAGAACCAGCTCCTGGTTTTGTTGATTCTTTGTATGGTTCACTTTGTTTCTACTTGATTCATTTCAGTCCTGAGTTTGAAGATTTCCTGTCTTCTACTCCTTCTGGGTGAATTAGCTTCTTTTTGTTCCAGAGCTTTCAGGTGTGCAGTTAATTTGCTAGTATATGCTCTCCTGTTTCTTTTTGGAGGCACTCAGGGCTATGAGTTTTCCTCTTACCACTGCTTTCATTGTGTCCCTTAGATTTGGGTATGTTGTGCCTTCTTTTTCATTAAATTCTGGAAAGTCTGATTTCTTTCTTTATTTCTTCCTTTACTAAGATATCATTGAGTAGAATATTGTTCAGCCTCCATGTGTATGAGGATTTTCTGTTGTTTTTGTTGTTATTGAAGACCACTCTTACTCCATGGTGATCAGATAGGAGGCATGGGATTAGTTCGATATTCTTATATTTGTTGAGGCCTGACTTGTGATCAATTATATGGTCGATTTTGGAGAAGGTACTATGAGGTGCTGAGAAAAAGTTATCGTCTTTTGCTTTAGGATGAAATATATATATATATATATATATATATATATATATATATATATATATTTCTGTTAAATCCAATTGGTCCAAAGTTTCAAAGAGTTTCCCTGTGTCCCTGTTTAGTTTCTGTTTTCCTGATTGGTCCATTGAGGATAGTGGAGTGTTGAGGTCTCCCACAATTATTGTGTTAGGTGCAATGTGTGCTTTGAGCTTTAGTAAAGTTTCTTTTACGAATGAGGGTGCCCTTACATTTGGAGTATAGATGTTTACAATTGTGAGTTCTTCTTGGTGGATTTTTCCTTTGGCCAGCAAGAAGTGACCTTCTGTATCTCTTTTGATGACTTTAGGTTGAAAGTCAATTGTATCTGATATTAGAATGGCTATTCCAGCTCGCTTCCTGAGACCATTTGCTTGTAAAATTTTCTTCCAGCCTTTTACTCTAAGGTAGTGTTTGTCTTTGACCCTGAGGTGTGTTTCCTGTATGCAGCAAAATGTAGGGTCCTGTTTCTGTATACAGTTTGTTAGTCTATGTCTTTTTATTGGGGAATTGAGTCCATTGATGTTAAGAGATATTAAGGAATAGTGATTATTTCTTCCTGTCATTTTTGATGTTATTTTTGTTTTTGAGTGGCTATCTTCTTTTGAGTTTGATGGAAGAAGGTTACTATCTTGCTTTTTCCAGGGTGTAATTTTTTTCCTCGTATTGGAGTTTTCCTCCTATTATCCTTTGTAGGGCTGGGTTAGTGGAAAGATATTGTGTAAATTTGGTGTTGTCTTGGAATATTTTGATTTCTCCATCTATGTTGATTGAGAGTTTTGCTGGGTATAATAGTCTTGACTGACAGTTGTGTTCTCTTAGAGTTTTCTTGCAATTCTTTAAGAGATTTTTGTGTTTCCTCTTTCATGACTTCTGCCTGTTGACCCAATTTCTCCTGCATTTCTTTATGTGATTTTCTTTCATTTCCTCTTTATTGGCTTCTGTCTGTTGATCCATATTCCCATGTAATCCTTTAAGTGATTTTTGTGTTTGCATTGTAAGGGCTTCTACCCTATTCATGTTCCCCTGCATTTCTTTAAGAGATTTGTTTATGTCTTTTTTGTGTTCTTCTAGCAGCATCATGACCAGTACAGTGCTTTTAAATCCAACTCTTGTTTTTCTGGTGTGTTGGGGTATCCAGGACTTGCTGTAGTTGGAGAATTGGGTTCAGATGCTGCCATATTGCCTTGATTTCCATTAGTAATGTTCCTATGTTTGCCCTTTGCCATCTGTTTATCTCTGGAGTTAGTTGGTCTTGTTGTTACTGGTTGGTGTTTGTAGCTCCTGTGAATTCGCGTTTGGTGCTGCTGTTGTAGAGAGTGTCCGTTCTCCAGAGGTCGATGTTGGATTGTTTCTGCTACTGGGCTCTGAATTACCTCCTCAGCTCTGCTGGGCCGGACCCAAGTCTCCCCCTGGCTTGCTGCTAGATGTGCAATTGGCTTCCCGCCGTCTCCTCCTAGCCTGCCTAGTTGCCAGCCTTTAAGAATCAGATCTTATTTTTCGCAGATCTGGGCTCCTCTGTTGGTTCTCTATGGTGACCTATTCAGGCCACCAGCTCCTAGATAGTGGAAGGTCTTGGGGCTCTGTCTAACCATGGGATTCCCTGTAGGGCTGCAGCTTCCCTGTTTGGACTGTTGGAGCCTAGATGGTGGCGCTCTCTGTCCACAGGGCTCTGTCTGGTTAGCTGTCTTTGGTGCCCTGAGGCAAGATGTTGGCCTCCGGCTGTACTCCAGGCACAGACCCCAGAGCAAGTTGGTGCCCATGCAGGTCAGTGCAGAGACCGTCTGCCTAGCTGATAGCTGAGCTGTTGGTGCACAGACCTCCCACCTCTAAGCTGCTCTGGCTCTGGGTGCAGGCAAGATCCTGACGAGCCTGATGGGGTAGTCGATGTTAGGCTAGGACTCTGATCACACACCTGGCCCCAGCTGCCAGATGCCCGCAGTGACCCGAGGCAAGATGGCTCAGTCCTCTGCAAGCCGATGGGCCCCCAGTGGTAGCTGACAGCTGCTGAGCTGTCGGTGCACAGACCTCCCGCTGCCTATCTGCTCTGGCTCTGGGTGCAGGCAAGAGCCTGACAGGACAGTCGATGTTAGGCTAGGACTCTGTCCACGCACCTGGCCCCAGCTGCCAGCTGCCCTCAGTGACCCGAGGCAAGATGGCACCCTCCTCTGCACACACTGCTTTTTAACTGAAATTTCCCATTTGGAATCTCTCAAAATGCCATGTTTCATGAACTCAATACAGAAGCTACAAAACGATGCAACACTTTTTATTCCCTGAGTATCCATAGTGTAAGTGCACCCTAAACTGACTTATAAGTAAAGGTATAATTCTACTGGTTTCTGTTTCCTACTCATAGAGCCCCACCTTTGTGGCCCCAGTAGTTACATGCTCCTTGAAATCTCCATTCTTGCTTCTGTGCAGCTCTAGATTTTCTCATTTCCTTTAGAGCCTTTGTTTTCGCTGTTTGACTTAGTGATTTATAAAAATCAAAGTACATTATATTTGGTTCTGTTGTCCTTCCTCATTGCCTTGAACTCAGTCTCTGCTCCCTTCTGCCTCGACCCGGTCTTCTTTCCCTGCTCTTCTTCCTCATTTTCTTTTTCCTTAAAACATTGTTTTAATTCACTGACATTATTAATATTTTTAAAAAGAAACTGGAAAGTGGCTTAATTTGGAGATAGCTCAGTCAGTGTTCCTTGGTCAGTGCTTCCGGGAGTCTGATTTTCAGTGTTTGCTTATGTAGGCTGCAGCACTATGCCCAATAGTCTTTTGTCCCAGGTCGGAAAGTGTGATTAAACAGGTTAGAGAGTCAGGGTAGTACTTGCTCATGCCCCACAAGATTTCTTTTGCTAGACAGATAAAACGAGGAGAGATTTCGTCAGGGCCTGATTGAGTTCAAAGGTGGCTGTTTCCAAGAGTTGATTAGTCTGATTGCTTGCTTCCTTCCATCTTTTCTTTGAAGCAAGAGCCACGTGTATTCGATGACATCCCCCCCACCCCCATTGGTGGATTTTAAACTTAATATTTTCTATCTACAAGACCAGTTTTCATCTCAGTTACAAAGTTACAATCTTTTTTTTTTGTCAAAAATTCATCCATTTCTTGTTTGCAGTGCTTTTAAGAGTCAAGATTCATGGGGTCTTCATTAAGCTTTTTCGGGTATCCATTTAGATTTCTTCTCATCCCAGCTCGAAATTCTAACTAATCTCTTCTTACTATTATTGATTTCTAGATGTTTTGTCTTTTAGTAGCTTTCTCCTGCTACTTTCACCCTGTTTGCTTAAAGGTTTATCAGAGGGAAAGCTGGGGGACTGTTAGAGCAAGTTCTCTAGACATGCCCTTTTCTAGGTTCTGACTCTTCAAGACAGTCATCTCTAATCCTCATGAAGCTGATAGCTGGAATAATGAGTTTTGTTTTGTTTTGTTTTGTTTTGTTTTGTTTTGTTTTGTTTTGTTTGTGTTTGTTATTGTTGTTTCTTTGTCCACTTAATAGCTGTTCTTTATCTGGATCCTTTGACCCGATCGCCACCCCCCCTCACCACCCCCGCCCCCCTAGGGCCCCCCCCCCCCGCTGTGCTGTCCACAGCCTTTAAATCCTGGTGGTGATTCTTTGATGGTCCCCTCTTCTTCCCACTTTTAAGTAGTTCAGAAAAGTTCTGGTCCATAGTATTATTACATTTTAGCCAGCAGTGGGTTTTACATATAGCTTTAAATGTACTGTCCTGGTATAATTAGGATGACTTGATGTCCTTGCTGGATAGTCATCAAATCTGGCTGTGGGGATCTTAGGGTTGTCTTCCCTACTGGGATTTGGAATATAAGTGTCTTTCAAGTAAAATTAATCATAACAATGGGGCGAGGAAAAGGATCAAAACAAGTATTGAAATGCTGTCATAGCGATTCCAGTCAGGAAGACTGTTTGGGCCTTTGAACCCTAGAGTCAGTCATTCTTTAGATACAAAGGGTCAGGAAAGAGAAATCATTCAATTTCATTTCCAGATGTTTCCATGTTACCTTCTGAATGTTGAGGATGTAGAAGGGCTTAGCATTGGCAGAAACAGTTGTCTTCTTGCTGTTCATTTTTCAACATTTTATTGGTTCTTTGTGAATTTTGCATCCTGCACCTCAGTTCCACTCATCTCCCCCTCCCCTGGTACCTGCCCTGTACCCTTGCAACCTTCCCTTAACAGGGAAAAAGAAAAAAATATTGTGTAGTGGAAGCTATACTGTGTCCTACAATATCCTCTTCTTTGCTTGCAAATGTTCATTGCCATAACTTGTTGTTGGTTTGGTCTGAGGCCTCTGGCTTCAGACACACTGTCAGTACTGGAACCTCACTGGGACCCTCTGGGATACCCTCCATTGCCCTGTGTCATGAAGATCCCGCACCTCTGGATCTGGAGGAGTAGCCCCGTCATATACCCTGGCAGTTCTTAGATGGGGTAGATGTAGAGATGGGCCAACTCAAAGCCCTAGCTTGACAGCTGGTCCGCCCACTGCCACTGCCCAGTGCCAGCTGCGCTCCCACTCTCATGCCCTTGGGCTGGCTCACCCTGTTGCCCAGGTGATAGGTACAGGGCTCACTCTCCCAAGTGTCACAGCTAGTGAGGGACATGGCTGGTTACGCTACCCTCATGATCCCGGGTTCAGCTCTCCCACTTATCATAGGGTGGTGAAGCATATGGTAGGGGAGGAGAGCATCTCTCCATGTCCTTGCCACCACACAGCAGATAAGAGGCAGAATCAGCTCTCCTGCATTCATGCCCACCTGCAGCTCCCATGGCCAGGGACACAGCTACTGTGCTCTCTCAAGTGCTGCCGCAGTTGAGAGGCAGGCACAGCTCGCCTGCTTTCAGGACCCCAGGGCCAGATCTCCTGCCTGCTGTAGGCACCAAGGAGAGTGTGGGAGTGGGTACCTCTGCTTCACCCAGGCTGCCTCACAGCACACAAGTTGTGGGCTCGGCTCTCCCGCACTCACACCCTCAGGGCAGGCTCACCTGAGCCCCCACCATCAGGTCCCGTTCTACTGTGCCCTGAGCAATGGTCTTGTTTTATTTCTGCATTTAAGGGAGGTTTCCAAGTGGATCTGACATGATTGAGGCAAATCCTATCATGAAATTCATGTAAGCATCAATGCTAGGGAAATAGGAGTTTTGAATCATTCAGGTTTTTTTTTTTTTTTTTAAGCCCAGCTATTGTGTATTGATATGATTTAAAACAATGAAGGTATATAGGCAACTTAAATTACCACGTGGAACTTTACATCCAGTGAGTTTGGGTGGTACACTGGCTCAGAAAGGTCCATGCTATTGACCCAAGATGAGATGATGGGTCTGTCTTGACTTCAGTGTATGCTGCTTTCCAGAGTGGCTCATTAAAATGTTCAGAACTGGAGCATTTGGGTCGTCTTTGTGGTTGAGTATCCTAGACTTGAAAGCATCAACTATTTGCCTCTGTAGGTAGTTATGTCATGTATCTGGTTTTGCCTAGAACCATCCCAGTGCCTGTTTGTCTCACCACTTGAGACTGCAAAGTATTGAAGTTTGGGAGAAATGTATAGTCATCATTTGTCAGATAACTTATATTTATTTTAATAATCACATGTCCCTAGATAATTCATAGATTAAATGGTTCTAATGTCTATGTGAGCTGATGCTTTGTTCTCCCCGACAGCATGTTATTTATCATTTAGAATGAGTACAGTTCTGTGGCTTGGCCTTTGCATTTATCTTCAGGAAGAGTTGACTCATTCTAAATCTGATGTGCTATTGAAAAATTACCAATATGTGTTGTTAGGCTTTGTAGTTAAGCCTATAATCCTGGAAACTAGTTAATTGTAGTATTTTTATCATTCCTAATACATTTTAAACAATCATAGCAATGGGAGAAATGAGAATACATATTTATTTATACAATTCAATCCTAGTAATTAGAGCACAGCTAATACTTCCTAATAAAGCTGAAAAAGAAACACACTATATGTTCTAGCCTGGTTACCATTGTTGTGATAAAATGCCACAGCAGAAAGTAACTTGGCAAGAGCAGGTTTATTTCAGCTTACTGCTCTTAGTTCATCATGTAGGGAAGTCAGGGCAGGAATTGAAGGCAGGAACTGAAGCAGAGACCACAGAGGATCACTGCTTACTGATTTGCTCATCCTGGTTTCCTATACAGATCAGGTCCACCTGCTCAGGCAGTGGTTCTCAACCTTTCCAAAGCTGCGACCCTTTAATTCAGTAACTCATGCGGTGGTGGCCCCCAACTATAAAACTACTTATGGTGATATTTCACAACTATAATTTTGCTACTGTCTTAATATAGTACCTGTGTTTTCTGAGAGTCTCAGGTGACCCCTGTGAAAGGGGTCTGAATGCACAGGTTGACAACTGTTGTGCTCAGGCCTGTCACTGCCCACAGTGGGTGAGGACTTATCACCTACATCAGTCATTAATCAAATAAATTCTGCCTATGGGCTAATTGATGGAGGTTCTTTTTCAGTTGAAATTCACTCTTCCCAGATGACACTTGTGTTGAGTTGACTAAAGAAAAGAAAAAAAAAATCTCGCCAGGAGCTAACGTGACAGAACAGTGCTTTGCGGCTGGATTGCAGGATTTCCACTGCTGGGTCAGAGACTGCAGGGGATTGGGATTAATTGAATATTTTGGGACAAGGAGTTGATTTGATTTAGAAGCAGGGCTAATGCTGACACAGGAGACAGCGTGGATTAATGTTATAAGGAGAGATGAAGAGACAAGCGTGATCAGGGGGCGTTTTGAATAGTCAGGACTGAGGCAGTTAGTGCTGAACATGAGAATGGAATGTCAAAGATCTGAAGAAGGGCATACCTCTGTCCTCTCAGTCTGTGCTTTAACGTGGGCTGCCGTGCTCGTCAGTACTACTTCAGTGCAGGGAGAAAGGCTCAGCACTCTTAGTTGTGAATTAAACTGGTACAGTATGGTTTAGTATGTTTTAAATCCCGTTCTTGTACTCTTGGTTCAGTATGTTGCTCTTGACTTTCACACCAGTAGTTACAGATTTCATTGCTATTAATCTTTACTCTTGACCTTTTCTTCATGCTTCTCAGGGTTTGTCATCTCTTTCTTTTAAATTTCAGGTATTAAGTAGATTGACATCAGTTTCAGTAGTGTAATCAGTCTTTTAAGTTGTTGTCTTGCTTGATTCTAAATGCTGTGATTATTTCACTGAAAAATTAATAACAGAACAGTTGTAAGTTTTCTGCATGTGTTATTATTTATAATTTAGTTTAAAAATATATCTTCCATTTCGATCTCTTTGTGTTAAAAAGAAATGCCCATATTTTTGGCCACTTACAATCACACCCTGTTTTACAGATTTTTTTTTCCTTTTGCTAAGTGGGAACCCACCCACTTTCATCTGTTGCAGCCAGTGCTTTGAAAGCCGCGGCTTCATGAAGTTAATGTTTTTGGTTTACTCAGTGCTATTCTTGTTATTTTTGAAATTGGAGTACTTTAGAAATCCCTTTATTTTTAAATAATACTGTCGCTTATAAATAAAGGGAAAGTAAATAAATGCATATGCTTCTCTTCATTTTGGATCTGAAGAAATTTTCAGTCAGCTGCTCATGTGTCTGAACCAATGAAAAAGGTGATGGAGACAGATGTTTATAGTTTTTGGATGTGGGAAGATTGATAGGTTTTAAAGGTATCAGTGGGAAAAAAACTAACCATGTAAACAAACATGTTTTCTACCATGATTTTACTTTCATTTGTTTCTAAGACCCTGGACATTTTACTGATTTAAAAAAAATTTATAATTTACGTAGCTTCGTCTTCTGCCTTAATCCATTGTTAACACATGTTCTCAGATTCCTGTCTGCTTTTCATTAGTGATTCACACCTTTGTTGTCCAATGCTTTGTTTAATTGAACCATTTTTCCTTTTTTCCTGGTCAGTAACCACATGAATTATAGTGATGTTAATAAAATTCACCTGTGTTTGGAGGCAAATGTTTCTTCTGATTTCTGAGTTCTTCATCCATCTGGGTGATGGGTTGCACAGTGTTCGCAGCCCACAGTCCACTTTTTATTTTTACAGGGAAGAGTATTGTAAAAATGTCAAGAGCTGTCCACAAGGCCATGAACTAGTAAACACACTGCTAGCTTTGGGAGCCATCCGCTTGGCCGTGGACTAGTAAACACACTACTAGCTTTGGGCTACTTTGGCAGTAGCTTATGGCACTCAAGGGACTGTAGTTTTACAGAATGATGTATTTCAAAGGATATTGTAGAGAATTCATGCATTTAGAGCGATGCAAAGCCAAAACAATTGAGTTTGAGCTATGTGTTTAAAATATTAGTCATCTTGAATATATGCCTAGGTTAAGTGTCAGAAGCTATATTTTTGCAAAAGGGAAATTTATTGCTAAGAAACCCGTCCATACCCGTGCTTACACAACATTTTCCATAGGATTGATTTGAGTATGTGAACTAATACCAGCCAGATTGTTGTACAGTAACATTACTGATAACAAAAGAGAAGTTCATTGAGGGGAAAAACAAATAAAGGAAGTATGAAAATCCCACACTGTATGAAAGTACAGAAATGGATCAAAGAATTTGACAGGAAGTTTAATGTGTGTGTAAGTGGAGGCTGACAGAAACATGCTGTGTGTGCCAAAGGTTCCAGTGATGGAAAAGCGAGACATAGTGCTCACTGACCACAGCATGAGCCTTGACACACACTGTAAATAATCCAGAGAGCTATGGCCACATTAAGCACTAGGCTGGTGTATTAACTGCAGTAAATCTATAGCAGGAGGAGAAGCTGGCATGCAGAAATTCCTGATTAATTTTCTCCATGTAGTAGTAGGAATGGTCCCATCTCCCCACCTCATAGCCCACCTCTGTGTGATCATTTTTTATTCTCTTCTCCTCACAGACTCATATGTGTGGATAGTTCCTTCAGCACCATCAAGTTAAAAGCAGATGATGCTTCTGGTCGAAAGCACCTAATCACTGTGAAGTTGAAGGCGAAGGTACGTGCCTTGTTCTTGTGGACAGGAAATACTTTTAAGAGATGAACTCTGAATATTTTCACTGTTTAGAAGTGCTGGCTATTTTTAAAAGACATGGGTGATTTTAAAAATTGATTTTAGAAAGTCAAGGAATTGATTCATTCAGTTTCCAAAAGCCTCATTAAATTCTTGTCACTAATTTATTCCAAATTTCATAAAAATGTAGACTTTATTATCAAGAAACATTAAAGAGTCAGTAGCTCCAAACACTGCGATGTTACTGTTGTTCTGGGAACATCTTTTGCTTCTAGTTTTGGCTGAGCTGTTTTTGTAGTTTTTAATCTTTTTCCTTACCCCACCCTCTAACACACACAGACACATAGACACACACAGACACACACACAGACACACAGACACACACACACACACACACACACACACACACAGACAGACAGACACACACAGCATGCACATGCATGCTCACAGTTTATTATTCACTTTGGGTGTATATATTTTAAGAATTTAGAAAGATTATGTCTATTTATAAGCTTATCTATGCTAGTGATCTATAACCATTCACAAAACATTTATTTTATATTTTCATTTCATCTTTATTCTTTAGTTCTAGATTTGGAATTTTAAGAAATAAATAAGGGAGCTCAACATATTAATCATCCCTTAGTAAGGAGTGGGGAAACACCGAAATGTAGAGGACACCAGGACATCCAGATTTTTATTGTTTTTGGGAGTCATCAATCACTTCTATTTCAGAAGATTCTAGTGATGAAAAGATCAATTGTGTTTGTCCTTTTTAAAAATGTGTCTGGCATTTAAGGTTTTCAAAAGAGAAAATAAACAAACAAATAAAGCTGTAGTGGGTGTCTCAGGAAAGTTATTGACTCTTAGTGACTCCAGGAGACAACTTTGGTAGTGGCTCTTTTTTCTGGTACACATGGGACGTTTAGGTGTAATATTAGCAATTTAGTTGGATATGAGTCTAGTTAAGTTTTAAAACGAGTTAGAGGTTCGTTTCATTAAAATACAGAGTTTTATTTTTTTTCCAAAAAGTTTTAACAGGTATGCATTAAAACGAAAATAGAAGGGACCTTTGAGGGACAGGGAACCAGAAAAAGGGAAATGAAATATAAATATAGTGTATATATATATATATATATATATATATATATATATATATATAAAACCATAGAAGAAATCAGTTTTTATCTGTAAAATGCACACTTGTCCAGCAGCATGGGTTCTTTCTGTGTCTTTCTTCAAGTGACTGTGTGTCAGATCCATACACTGGTGAGAGCTGCCTCGCCGACAGGAAGGGCCGAGTGTGAGATTTTAAGTGCTTCTGTTGGCAGGCTTAAAGTCTTGTGCTCACTAAGCAGACAGTGCTTGGTGCTCACACCACCTTTAAATATGCTGCGAAGACTTAGCTTTTTTTTTTTTTTATTAATTTTATGTATTGTTCAGTTCAGTGTAGCAAAAGATTTTTGTAAGTATAACATTTACTTCATTAATTGGTATTATTGAAAATAATGGTATTAGTATTCCCCATTATGTCTGCTACTTTTTAAAATTATAGCTTTGTAATGCAGATGAGATATTTCTCTAAAAACATTTTCCTGTTTCAGTTTTACATCTGTAGTTCCACAAAACATAATACAGGCAAACACTGGTGGAGAAAAGTCAAAGCTTTATTTGAGATGGAGGGAAATGGGGGTTACTTTGTATTTGAAAAAGGCATTGAGATCTTATTCTTATTTTGGTGGGATTTATTAGATTTGTTGATTTAATTTAGGCTTATAGGGAGGCCAGGTTTGTCTCCAATATACGGTTTCTGTTCCCCTCCTCTTCCCCACCTAGTGTTTGGGCCTAGGAATATCAGTAAGAAACATTAATCACTAAAGCTATTTGGTAAGATTGTAGAAATAATATCTTAATATAAGCTATATATTTTTTTAAGCAACAAATCTTAAATTGAGTTTTTATATTTTTGGTACTTACATAAACCATTGTTTCTTGACAACATTAAAGGAGTACATTTTTGTTTTGTTTTGCTTTGTTTTGTTTTTATTCTTGAACACATTCTCTCACAGTTCGGCCACTGCCTTCTCAACACCTCTAAACCACAGTGAATGCAGTATTGATCTGAGCTACACAACTCTTGTTGAAAATAATTAATCCTGAAACAAACAAACAAGTAAATAAGTACATAAGTAAACAAACAAACAAATAATTGCTCTTTTGTGATGAACACAGCTCCTGGTGTGTTGGAGACCTAGCACTTGCTGTTGTGGTTTGTGTGGTCACTTAGGGTGGCAGTCCTGCTTTGCTCAGAGCATACTAGGACTCAGAATGCTCTGTGGAGTGAAAGATTGCAGAATCTAAGAACTAGTACAACAAATATATGGACTTCATGGTATATAATTTCTTAAAAATTCAGCACCTGGCTTTCTTCAAGAGAGATTTACAGAATAATTACACTGAGAAATTATTAAAACTCACAATTGAATATATATATATGTGTGTGTGTGTGTGTGTGTGTGTGTGTGTGTATACATATATATATATATACATACACACACACACACACACACACACACATATATATATATATATATATATATATATATATATATATATATATAAAATCAGAACCTCACTATACAGTCCTGGTTGTCCTGGTAGTTGCTGTGTAGACCAGACTAGGCTTTAGCCTGTGATAATCATGGTTTTGACTTCTGGATACTATAATTACACATGTGTATCATCTTGTTCCATTCCTATATACAGAATGTATGTTGTCAATTAGATTTCCAAAATAAAAATTTTTAGGCTGGAACTAAGTTGACTGACTGCTTTACCCAAGGCCATGGATTCCATGCCCAGAGGCGTCAAAACAAAGAAAAATAACAAAATAGTTTTTATAACTAATGCATGTTGGTACTATATACACCCAGAAAACTTAAAGGCCGTCCAAACTTTGCCTATGTGGGTTATGGACATTGTATTTAGTCCTACATGGTAATTTAGCCACTACAGTCCAAAAGCCATTTTAAAAATGAATTCTAACATAATGATCCCAGCACTTGAGAAGTTGAAGAAAAAAGGATTGCTCCTAACCTAATTTGGAGATAACCCAGGCTCTACAGTGAGTTGAGTTGAGTTCCAGAGGCTGTCTGCTCTATAGATCTTCCTTTCTTTATATCTATGTATGTATGTATGTATCTACCTACCTACCTACGAATCTGTATAATCATTTTTCTTGTGTGTGTGTGTGTGTGTGTGTGTGTGTGTGTGCGCATGCGCTCATTGTGGTGGTATACATGCTGAAGGACAACTTTTGGGAGTCAGCTCTCTTCCTCCACCATGTGGGTTCTCTGGATTGAACTCACAGTGTCAGGCTTGCGGCAAGCCCTTTAATCTGCCAAGCATCTAGCCACCTGCATATTTTTAAAGAATCGTGATAATGTAGAGGAAATAGGTCTTTATAACACTTCAAGTTCTGCCATTGTTACTCTTAACCTGATTTTGTTTTCCATTTTCTTTCAGAATTAAGGATTATATTTTTCTGGGGCTTTCTATTAATTTTGCTACTAGCTTTATATCTGCAGATAGAATTAATTGCTGTCTCTTAATACTTAGTTTCATTTTCATCACTTACCTTGATAGCAAAATGTTAGTTCTTTGGAAAACATTGGCTTCAAATGTAGTAATTTTAAAAACCATGTTAAAGCTGCATCTCCTCTTCCTCCTCCTTCCCTCCCTCCGATGACTTTTACTCAGTAAAGTAATGAAAAATGAGAGACTGACAAAGTGAAACCACTTGTCATCGGAAACTTTGCAAAACTCATTTTCTTTCCAGGAATTTAGTTTTAATGGCAAGTAATGAGTATTTTTAATTATAAATGACTTTGAAGATTCTAGAATTGTATTTTAATTGATCTTAAAATATAGTTCTGTAACAAGAAATTTAATTTAAAAAATGTTGAATCTTTGGTAACTTAGAAACCTGATTTGTTCTTATGACTATCATTTCTTTTTATATAACCAAGTAATTAATTTTCTAATAGTTCTACCAAGCTTAAAACTGTAAGTTTTATTTTCCCCCAATGAAGCAGAAGGCATTTCATTATTTAATTTTTGTTTTTTTTGTGTTTGTTTGTTTGTTTTTTGTTTTTTTTTCTTTCTAATATGAGTAGTTGCTTATTATGGGCAGTCACACTTAAATTAATAATGACATATAGTGATTGGTGTGTGCTTCTTGATTATTTTAACATATACCACTTATTCAGTTTGTGACTGAAGCTAATTGAAATGTAATTTATGATCAGAATAATTAAATAACAAATTGTTTAATCTCTATTTAAAGAAAAACTGAAACTTAGCCTTTGTTGCCTCAGATCATAGCAGCAGCATGGATACTGACTCAGGCCAATGCTGCCTACTCAGTACGTTTTGCAACCCCCACACCACTGAGCCTTGTACCTCCTAAGCATGGGGTGGCTGGCACTCGGCTCCCAGTGGCACTATAATAGTGCAATTTCAGTGTATGTATGTATGTATACATATACAGATACAGGTACATATAGACATAAATACATATAAATATCTTAAGTATTACATCAATATGTATGTTGACATAATGATGCTTTGTCTAATGTGTCTGGTTTTTATGAAATACCTCATGTCAGCTTGTCACATAGACGCAGGAATGACCCACTTTCATGCTTTCTCACAGTACCCTGTAGAGCCACCAGATTGCATTGTGGACTTTCCTGTCCCGTTTTCTGTTTCCTGGACACCACAGGTAAATAATTAAGTTTATTTTAAATAATTAGAAAGTATATTCTTTTTAGTCAAATGATTGCTTTAGGGTCTAAAATTAATTATTTATTTTAAGCCTCTCTATATAAAACCTCATTCTTTAATAATTCATATTTTTCCAAAAATTAATGTATTTTCCCTCTCTAAATGCAAACATGAGCATGCACGCACATACTGTCTAGACAGCTTTAGGCAAGCATGTAGAAGCTCTACTGCTTGCTGTACATTGTCAAGTTTAAATCTTAAAAAATTCTTTAGAAAGCAGTGGCTATAAGTAGAATGTGTGTGTGATTATGCATATTGCTAAAATTGATGACTCACAGATACCTTCTCTAAGAGAGGAGTGACGTAACACTTGAACCCCACCGTTTGTCCTTTGTGTCCATGCTGGCTTTAGTTAGGCTAATCAGTTTTCTGGTATTTTAATAGAGGTCAATATCTTTAGAATTGTTCTAGAAACTGATTTTATATACATAGAAGGTTATATTAGTAGTAAAATATCCTTCAAAATCAAAAGAGGACAGTGTTTAAGTTCAAAGAAAAATCTCACGTGACACTGTCCTCCTTGTTAGTGGTTGACAGTGCCCAGGAGAAGATATCTCTGTTTATAGAAAGAGAAAACAAACCATAGTGACGCTTTACAGGGTTCTCTAAGTGGAAGCCAGACATGTTTTTGTTCTGAACTTTAATTATATGTATATATATATATATATATATATACATTATATAATAAATATCACATTATAATATTATATAATAAATATATATATAAGTTTATGTTTAAAATTATACATGAATAGTTATTGTTTTTAAGCTGTTAGTTATTATTGGATGTGTTGTGTGCAGGCACTGGGGAGAAACCCTGTCTCAAAAGACCAAACCAACAGTTCATCTGCCTATAAGTTGTAGGGTTTTTTTTTTTTCTTTAAAAATGTCTGTTTTGATGTGGGAGCATCATCTTTCACTTAAGAAGCTTCCTTGAGATTATGGGAAAGTATCAAGTCTGGATTGTGTATACTGTTTCCATTTTCATATTTATCTTAGTGGTGCGTTGGGTAGTTTTTCGTTTTAATGTGAATACTGTGTAAGTTTCCCGAAAGAGCTTGAGGAGTATTATATCTGCACAATTGTTTTGTGACTAGATGTGGTGCCCGTTTACTATGAGCTTGGAGCCTAGGCCCTGTGAACATGGACTAACGTAATACTGTCCATTAGAACTTTAGATAGGGCTCTCAGAAATTGCTGTTTGTAATGTATCCAAGCAAACAGGATTAACTAGTAGTAACTGGAATGTATCAAAGTTGTTGCTAAGTAAGACTTCTATTTGTCACATTTGCTTGAAATCCAGTCTACACCTTACACCTCCCTTTTCTTTTTCTTTCTTTCTTTCTTCTTTTTTGTTTTTGTTTTTGTTTTCGGTTTTCAAGACAGGGTTTCTCTGTGTAGACCTGGCTGTCCTGGAACTCACTCTGTAGACTAGGCTGGCCTCGAACTCAGAAATCCACCTGCCTCTGCCTCCCAAGTGCTGGGATTAATGGTGTGCGCCACCACTGCCCGGCTTCCCTTTTGTATTAGAATAGAAATTGCATGTCCACGGAGCTAGCGTGCTCGTCCTCCTGTCTCTGGGCCTCATCTCTTCTGTGTGTCCTAGTTTCCTGCCATGCCGTGTTTCTAATATAAGGTGTTTGCAGTCAGTAGTGTTTAGTTGATTTATCTATACTTGTCTATGTGTGTCAGTTTGCTGTTAAAATGCTATAGATTTTTATGTTTGTCAATCAGTTAATTCATTCACTGTCCTACGGATAAAGTTACCCAGTTTCTTATTCTCAGTCTGCAACAGAGCACTTGTATGTACTTCCGGTGCATGTATGTGAGGATTTCTGTGAGTACTGCTGTGGCTGTTGTATGGGTTATGCCTTTGAGGTCACTAGATGCTGCGGCTCCCCTTCCCTAACTGCCTGCGTACGTCTGCCTTTGCATCCAGGCACACACAGTAATTCTTACATTACCGTATTTTCTTTGATCATACTCGACCCACAATTGATAAGTTTTGCTGTGTTCATGTTCTTTGTCTATTTGAAGTATTTTTAACATTATATGTACCCATCATGCCGTTTCGATACTAATGCTTTCATGGTTACATGGACTATGAGTATCTTTTCACCACCTCTGATAACTGTTATATCGGCTCAAACGTTCAGAGCAGTCCTGTATATCTGTCTTAATGGTTTTGTTTTTATGGCTTGTCAAGGAAAATCTTTGTCTTTTGTTCATATTCAAGTATTATAGAACAATCTAAACTTACTGCAGTTTGCCCACATTTGTATCTGTTTGAGGTAATTTCTGTGTTTTTTTAATGCAATACATGGAATTAAAATTTAGAAAGTTTCAAAAATCTTTATTTCCTTTTAAGATCTACCTGTGTCATAAAGCTTTTGGTGGTGGAAATTATGAACTCTTTTCAACAATAGAGTTGGCAATGCTAAGTTCTATCTGGATAGTAAGATGTAGCAAGATGTAAAGTGAGACAACATCGCCTGAAGGGCACTTATGGTCCTACAGGACTAGTTTGTTCCTTCCTTCCTTCCTTCCTTCCTTCCTTCCTTCCTTCCTTCCTTCCTTCCTTCCTTCCTTCCTTCCCCCCTTTCTCTCTCAACAATTATTTTTAAACAGCTGTGATTTATAAGCCACACGAATGTTCCTGTTGTAGTCTAGTAGTAAAGTTGCATTTAAAGCAGTTTCCACATAACTGACTCACAAAGTCTTTGTCTGCTTCTGTGTGTTTCTTCTCCAGCTTCAGTGCTTGGAAGATCTTTATTTTTCCTTTCTTTTTGTAACATAACAGACACGTCTTTGTGGCATCCATATTAGGAATGGGTGATTTTCCGTATGGTCCCCGTCGTCCCGCTGAGTTGATAATGTTTTGATGTATTTTTCCTTTGCTCTGATGAGAGGTCTGCCGCTGCTGCTCTGACACGCTCATTTGGATGAGTAATTATAACGTGCACAGTGTCAGGCCGAAGATGGCAGGGTTTTGTGCAGCATGACAAGCCTCGCACCAGTGCAGGTGTCTCACAGCATGAGCAGCAGCAGCCAGTGTACTCTGGCGCAGAGGAGACATTTCCTGTGGTAAGAAATCGGCAGCAAGGGCAAGACGGCTTGCATGTGCTGCAATGGTGTGTGCCAGAGAGACAGAAAAGTGCTTCTCAGACCCAGGGGCTGGGCCTTCGTACACGCATCCCTCCTTAGTCAGTACCTCCTGCGTGTATATCTTAGCATAGAGTGTGAGCCCTCCTCCTCCTATCATATGTTCTACGAAATATGTTACGGTTAAAATTTACCCACAGGCCATACATGTCCATATTGTCAGCTGATAGATTGACAGGGGCTACTGTCAGACATTTTGGACAAAAGGACTTTTGCTTTGCCCAGGTCACAGACTGTTTTCTACCTGTGACTGTGTCATGAACTGCAGGTTTCAGAGAGTAGCCTTGCCAGAGGCAGTTGGAATATTTAGGTTTGATCAGATGTGACAAGCGGTGTTTTATCTTTCTTGCCATGGAGACCTCTGACCCTCCTGGGACAGTGCCAGGGGTCGAGAAGAGTGAGCGTGTGGTCCAGCCTGCTGATGGGCGGGCTTCTGATGACCAAGGGGTGTAAATGAAGAGTCCTGTGGCCTGGCAGGGAGGAGGTCTCTCCCCAAAGCTGCAGACCCGCAGCTGGGCACGCCCACTTCACTTTACACTTTACCATGGTTTTTTTTTTTCCATTTTTTTTTTATTTTCCTTATTTTATTTTATTTTTTTTTCAAGGCAGGCCACACTATATAGTTCACACTGCCATGAAATGCATTATGTAGCTCCAACAGTTCTGAAATTTAAGGCAAGCGTTCAGCCTCTGTTTCCCGATTATGGTTTGTCAGTCAGTGGTGAGCTGCTATACTTGGCCCTTAAACCGTATAGTTTTATACAGTTTTCTTGCCTGCCTTTTACCTCAGTTCACACATACTCAAACTTTCCCTCTTCACAGATGTCCGGGAAAATGGACTTTGTTAAGAAACACAACTTCCAGGCTGGAGAGATGGCTCAGTGGTTAAGAGCACTGACTGCTCTTCAGGAAGTCCTGAGTTCAGTTTCCAGCAACCGCATGGTAGCTCACCACCATCTATAATAGAATCACATGCCCTCCTCTGGCGTGTTTGAAAACAGTGACAATGTACTCATACATAAAATGAATAAAAAAATTAAAATTAAAAAAAAAAGGAATAAAAGAAACATAACTTCCTTGAGGTTCACAGAGCTCAGCTCTGCTCTGAGAAAGCACTGCTGGTCACTGACATTAGGCTTTAGTTATTATCCCTTTGTTGATTTGGTCAGAAAAGTCACAAAACTAAATTTTCCTTACTCTTATATTAGGAAGTTATACGTACTTTTGCTTTTGTGGCAATATTATTTTTTTCATTGGTAGTATTACAAATAAGAGAAAAGTAATTTTTAAATTCTGTAACATAGAAAGAGTCCAGTGCAGGGGTCATGAGCTCAACTGCCTGCTAGCTGCCTTTGTTTCTTTCTCAGTAACATCTATTCTACAAAGATAGGCCTTAAATGTAAGAAAGGGAAATGCAAAGATGCAAAATTAGAACGTAATCATCACCTTGCCCATCTTTATACATACTGTGGAAGTATGTCTTGCCATTTCTAAAGTATCAGTAATAAAATGTGCATTTATTCAAATGATCCTTAGGATCATGGGAGTTTTCTTCATAACTGGGTTGGCATGTGTCCATGAAGTGGAGACTGTACGTTCACAGCCGTCACCTGAGACCTGCCTGTTTCCTATGCTGCTGGCAGCACTGGCTTTTCTTTTTGATCCAGGTGTTCTGCATCTTTATTTTCCCTTAGGTAAAGAGTTGGTTGTAAAGATAGTCTCTGCCATTGCATTTTGTCATAGTATGGATAAACCATTACTTTAATTTTCTAACAAAATAGAACTTACACTTGAAAATATTTTGGGTTAGGATCCAGGGCATAGCTTCATACTTTTCTTTCTGTTTTAGACAAAGTAGCATGTCTCCCCTTCTGCCCAGCGGTTTCTCTCCAGTGTCAACCACTTTAAACTGTTAGCTCGTGCTTCTAATATTTGTGTTAACCAGTTTTCCTGTTGCCAAAGTAAATGTGTGAGATAATCAATTTAAAAAGAGAAGTTGGGCAGTGATGGCACACGCCTATAATCCCAGCACTTGGGAGGCAGAGGCAGGCGGATTTCTGAGTTCGAGGCTAGCCTGGTCTACAGAGTTACAGGACAGCCAGGGCTACACAGAGCAACCCTGTCTCGAACCCCCCCCCCCAAAGAAAAAGACAGAAGTTTTTTTGGATATAAGTTTTGAAAGTAGAATCTGTGCTCCAGGAGGGTACATTACTTTAGGTGACTGGTATTGAGTGGCATCAGTGACCCAAGACCTCTTATCAGCTCCACGCTCTCTACAATTGCTAGCTGTTCAGTACCACCATTCTGGGAACTTTATTAAAGCCTTTAATGAATAGACCTTTGAAGGAACATTTGGGATTCAAACTGTGATAGTTCATGATATTATGTGTTCAGTATATATATTTGTTCATTTAGGCATTATGTATAATTTTACACTGTGGAAGGTGAGTTGGCTGGGTTTTGTTTCCTTATTTTTTGTTTTCATCTGTTTTAACCTGCCTGCGCCCCTCCCCCCACACCAAATAAGCCTAATGTCTTGATCTTCATCAAATAATTGTATAAGTTTGATATCAGTTATTCAGTATTTATTATCATGAATATGTATACTATGCACAGATAAGCAATGAGTGATTGAGTATAGTTATTTTTCTTTAGCCACCTTAGTTTTTGTTTTTCCTAGAGTTTAATAGCTGAGTAGTACTCCATTGTGTAAATGTATCATATTTTCTGTATCCATTCCTCTGTTGAGGGGAATATTGTTTCCAGCTTCTGGCTATTATATTATAAGGCTACTATGAACATAGTGGAGCATGTGTCCTTATTACACGTTGGAGAATCTTCTGGGTATGTGCCCAGGAGTGGTATAGCTGGGTCCTCGGATAGTACTATGTCCAATTTTCTGAGGAACTGCCAAACTGATTTCCAGAGTGGTTGTACCAGCTTGCAATCCCACCAACAATGAAGGAGTGTTCCTCTTTCTCCACATCCTCGCCAGCACCTGCTGTCACCTGAGATTTTTGTCTTAGCCATTCTGACTGGTGTGAGGTGGAATCTCAGGGTTGTTTTGATTTGCATTTCTCTGATGACTAATGGTGTTGAACATTTCTTTAGGTGCTTCTCAGCCATTCAATATTCTTTGTTAAGCTCCGTACTCCACGTTTTAATAAGGTTATTTGGTTCTCTGGAGTCTAACTTCTTGAGTTCTTGGTATATATTGGATATTAACCCTCTATCAGATGTAGGATTGGTAAAGATCTTTTCCCAATCTGTTGGTTGACATTTTGTCCTATTGACAGTGTCCTTTGCCTTACAGAGTCTTTTTAATTTTACGAGGTTCCATTTGTCAATTCTTGATCTTAGAGCATAAGCTTTGGTGTTCTGTTCAGGAACTTTTCCCCTGTGCTCATGTGCTAGAGGTTCTTCCCCACTTTCTCTTCTATTAGATTCAGTGTGTCTGGTTTTATGTGGAGGTCCTTGATCTACTTGGACTTGAGCTTTGAACAGGGAGATAAGAATGGATCAGTTTGCATCCTCCTACATGTTGACTGCCAGTTGACCCAGCACCATTTGTGGAAAATGCTGCCTTTTTTCCACTGGATGGTTTTAGCTCCTTTGTCAAAGATCAAGTGACCATAGGTGTGTGGGTTCATTTCTGGGTCTTCAATTCTATTCCATTGATCTACCTGCCTGTCACTATAATAATACTATGAAGTTTTTATTACTGTTGCTCTGTAGTATAGCTTGAGGTCAGAGGTGGTGATTCTGCCAGAAATTCTTTTATTGTTTGAATAGTTTTTGCTCTCCTGGGTTTTTTGTTATTCCAGATGAATTTGAGAATTGCTCTTTCTAACTCTATGAAGAATTGAGTTGGAATTTTGATGGGGATTGCATTGAATCTGTAGATTGCTTTTGGTAAGATGGCCATTTTTACTATATTAATCCCACCAATCCTTTGGCATGGAAGTTCTTTCTGCCTTCTAAGATCTGCTTTGATTTCTTTCTTCAGAGACTTGAAGTTCTTATACAGATCTTTCACTTGCTTGGTTAGAGTCACACCAATGTATGTAATATTATTTGTGAGTGTTGTGAAGGTGTCATTTCCCAAATTTCTTTCTCAGCCTATTTATTCTTTGAGTATAGGAAGGCTACTCATTTCTTTGAGTTAACTTTATATCCAGCCACTTTGCTGAAGTTGTTTATCAGCTTTAGGAGTTCTCTAGTGGAATTTTGTGGTCACTTAATTATACGATCATATGTTCTGCAAATAGTGTTATTTTTCACTTCTCCCTTTCCAGTTTGTATCCCTTTGACCTCCTTTTGTTGTCTAATTGCTCTAGCTAGAATTTCAATTACTAGATTGAATAGATAGGGAGAGAGTGGGCAGCTTTGGGTTGTCCCTGATGTTTAGTGGGATTGCTTCAAGTTTCTCTCTTTTTAGTTTGATATTGTCTACTGGTTTGCTCTATATTGCTTTTTACTATATTTAGGTATGGGCCTTGAATTTTTGATCTTTCCAAGACTTTTATCCAAGTCAAAATATCAATATTTGCAGATAGGACAGTATATTTAAGTGATTCCCAAAAGTTCCACCAGAGAACTCCTACAGCTGATAAACAACTTCAGCAAAGTGGCTGGATATAAAATTAACTCAAACAAATGAGTAGCCTTCCTCTACTCAAAGGATAAATGGGCTAAAAAAAGAAATTAGGGAAATCATACATTTCATAATAGTTACAAACAATATAAAATATACCTATGACCCAGGTATACCACTCCTGGGCATATACCCAAAAGATTCTCCAAACTGTAGTAAGTACAAATGCTCCACTATCATAATAGCTGTTGTATTTATAATAGCCAGAAGCTGGAAAGAACCCAGGTGTCCCTCAACAGAAGAATAGATACAGAAAATGTGGTATATTTATTCAATGGAATAGTACTCAGCTCTTTTTTTTTTTTTTTTTTTTTTTTTTGGTTTTTTTGAGACAGGATTTCTCTGTGTAGTTCCTGCTGTCCTGGAACTCACTCTGTAGACCAGGCTGGCCTCAAACTCAGAAATCCACCTGCCTCCGCCTCCCAAGTGCTGGGATTAAAGGCGTGAGCCACCACTGCCCGGCTAGTACTCAGCTCTTAAAAACAATGAATTCATAAAATTCTTAGGCAAATGGATGGAACTAAAAAATATCATCCTGAGTGAGTTAACCCAAACAGAAAGAACACACATGGTATACACTCACTAATAAGTGGATATTAGCCCAGAAGCTTGAAATATCCAAGATATAATTCACTGGTCACATGTAGTTCAAGAAATAAGACCAAAGTATGAATTCTTCAGTTCTTAGAAGGGGGATCATTGGAGGAGAAACTGCAAGAACTGCTTAACCTGGCAATCCATCCCATATAGTGTTACCAAATCCAGACACTACTGTGGATATCAGCAGGTGCTTGCTGACAGGAGCCTGATATAGCTGTCCCCTGAGAAACTTGGCCAGTATCTGACAAATACAAAAATGGATGCTCACAGCCAATTGGGTCTCCAGTGGAGGAGCTAGAGAAATGACCCAAAAGGCTGAAGGGGTTTGCAGCCCCATAGGACGAATAACAGTATGAACCAGCCAGTACCCCCAGAGCTCCCAGGGACTAAACCATCAATCAAAGACTACACATGATGGGACACATGGCTTCAGCTGCATAGGTAGCAGACGATGGCCTTGTTGGACATCAATGATTGGAAAGGCCCTTAGTCCTATGAAGGCTTGTTTCCCCAGTGTAGGAGAATGCCAGGACAGGGAAGCGGGAGTGGGTAGGTTAATTAACAGGGGGAGGGAGGATGGGATGGGGATTTTCGGAGGGGAAATGAGGAAAGGGGATAACTGTCTCAAAAGAATACCCATGGTATACAGTCACTGATAAATGGATATTAGCCTAGAAGCTTGGAACATCAAAGACATAAATCACATACCAAGTGATGTCTCACAAGAAGAAAGGAGTGGACACTGGTGCTAGAATGGACCAAAGCATCATTGTGGGGGAGTACAAGAACAGTGAGGTGGGAGGGGGTGGATGAGGGAGCAGTGGGAGGGAAAAGGGCATGTGGGACCTTTGGGGGTGGGGAACCAGAAAAAGGGAAATGAATTGTAAATATAGAATATATCCAATAAAAAAAAAGAAAAAGAAAAAGAGAGAAAGAAAAGGAAGCCGAGAGAGAGAGAGTGAGAGAGAGCGAGAGAGCAAGAGATGGGTAGAGAGAGAGAGAGAGGGAGAGAGAGAGAGAGAGAGAGAGAGAGAGAGAGAGAGAGAGAGAGATTGTTTAGAGGACAAATGGGTGGATAACTTTGACTTTTAAATAGTTACTTTATTTTAGGGAAAAGAGAATTTTAATTAGTATTGATTTCCAAACTTATCAAAGTTTGTTTAAGCTTATTAGCAAAATTTGGGTTTATGTATGTGGGAGACTTCTTGCAATAATCAAAGTCTTCTGTGCATGGAGACCACAGAGACTGCTGTAATAGAATAAACTGTTTATCAAATGTCTTCCTATCACCTAACACACATCTGAAATGATGTACCTGCTCCTGTTAATATCTTCATAATAGCCTTCACAATTTAAACACAGTGTAAAAGGCTAGATCAGATCCTGAGCATACCATTTGTGTTATAGACTGCATATGACAAAAATTGAGATTATGAATAAAAGTTCTTTTGAGGTGTAAAGTGTAATGCAAATATAAAATGTCTGTGCACAGTGAGCTCTTAACATAGAGCTCAGAGAAAAAGAAGTGTCTGTCACGTCTCTGTGTATTACATGTCTAGCTAGTAATAGCTTATATGTTGACTTACTTTTGCCTTAAGGATCCTCAAGGCTTTAAGAATTGTATCATGTTTCATAAAGAGACATGCATGAGTAACAAGAAATGCCTCAATATCAGCAAAATGTGTGGACATGAAAGACGACTGATACTTATTGTACTTGAACATGGACAAAAGCTGAATGCCATGCTTTCTGTGGATTAATATACGGCTGTTATTTAAACTAATATTCCATGCTTAGCCTGAATTGATAAAATATTCATACATAGCACATGCCTCAAGTAAAAGGAAAAGCACATCAGATTCCAAATGGCTTCTTAATGTTATGATTTATGTTTTAAAATACTATTGGCTAAGAAGATTATTTCAGCCAATATCAGTGAAGCAAGTATATAATTTTATAACATCCTTTATCATATTTTGTGTTTATCAAAGATCCTTTCTAACAAGTTCATCTCCTCTATTTGCACTTATATAAATAGATTTTTTGTAGGCATACAGAATAGTGATTTCATATTGGTATTTTCCTCTGTGTGTGTGTCCTCATACTTTACTGACATGGTATCCCCCACCCCTGCTTTCTCTCCAGTCTTTCCCTTGACCAGGGAATAGAGTATAGTGTAACTACCCTGATAAAGAAAAAGCTAATCACAACGGTATGAGCCACCCAGTACTACCAGAGCTCCCAGGGCCAAAACCATCAACCAGAGAGTGCACATGGAGTTCTCCATGGTTCCAGACACATTGGCAGCCGAGGATGGTCTTGTTAGACAGCAAAGGGAGGAGAGGCCCTTGGTCCTGGAAAGACTTGATACAGTAGTGTAGAGAAATACCAGGACAGGGAAGCAGGGGAGGGCTGATTGGGGAAGGGGAGATGGCTTATGGGATTTTCGGGGGAGGGGAAACCAGGAAAGGGGACAACATTTGAAATGTAAATAAAGAATATATCAACTTAAAAAAAAGAATATATCTAATAAAAAATACTGAAAAGGAAAAAAAGGAAAAAGCTATATAAAGAATATATCAAATTAAAAAAAGAATATATCTAATAAAAAATACTGAAAAGAAAAAAAAAGCTATCTATATAGAACTTTTTCTCATGCATACCAAACATAAAATAAAAAAACGAAATAAGGACTAATCTTACACACATTGCTGGAGACAGGACACTCACTCACTACCTTGAGAGCACGTTAAAAATACACACAGTCCTGTTGCCTCTGCTGCCTCCTCCCAGCTCCCCTTCCCTTGGAATGGGTGGGGTTTAGTGTGTTTATGCATGGGAGCCCTTGCATATTTTAAAACATTCCTTGGGGCCCAGTGATATGACTCAACATAACATGCTTGTCACCAAACCTGGTGAGCTGACTTGAGTTCAGTCTCCAGGACTCACTCAGGTGATGGAGAGAGCTGACTTGCATTTCCTCTCTGTCACCCGCCAGTGTAGGGCGGCATTTGTACACACACTGTGGCCTCTCTGTCACCCACCAGTGCAGGGCGGCATTTGTACACACACTGTGGCCTCTCTGTCACCCGCCAGTGCAGGGCGGCATTTGTACACACACTGTGGCCTCTCTGTCACCCGCCAGTGCAGGGCGGCATTTGTACACACACTGTGGCCTCTCTGTCACCTGCCAGTTCAGGGTAGATACATTGTGGTTCTTTCTGAAAGCACCTTAACACACCCTCCATTTGAAGATAAAAATCTGGCAGGTCGGCAACAGAATGAGGATGAGTTATGAAACGTGTGAGAGGCACTAGAACTTTCTGGCAGGAAATATCTTTCTCTCTGTGTGTGTTTGTGTGCATGTGTGCATTCATTTCTTTCTCTCCCTCTCCATCCCTCCCTCTCGCTCTCTTTCTCTCTCTGGTGTGTGTTTGTGTATCTGTCTTTCTCTCTCTCTCTGGTGTGTGTGTATCTGTGTGTGTGTGTGTGTGTGTGTGTGTGTGTGTGTGTGCACGCAAACGTGTGTGAAAGAATTTGAATATTAAAAGCCAAAGTAGCTCAGTAGTCAGGCGGAGAGGGAGTGGAGCTGGGAGGAGGCAGCAGAGGCAACAGGACTGTGTGTATTTTTAACGTGCTCTCAATGTAGGGAGTGTCCTGTCTCCAGCTATGTGTGTAAGATTAGTCCTTACTTTTATTTTTTTTTAATATTTGGTATGCATGAGAACAAGGTGTATCAGGGTATTGACACTATAGTGTATAACAAAATTATATTGGTCTCTGGAAGTAGTTCCATTGGTAATGCTTATTGCAGAAGCCTGAGTAGCTGTTTGAATTCCCAGCATCATGTAAATTTTATGCATGGTGGCACTTGTCCATGACTCTAATGCTATGTGGCAGTGACAAGCAGATCCTTGGATCTTGTACATCAGCTAGTCTGGGAGCTCCAAGATCAGAGGAAGACCTTGTCTCAAAACATAAGGTAGAAGCTAATAAGAAGATACCGGGCAATAATCTCTGGCCGCCACATGAGTCTGCACACATGTACAACACATGTACACATATGCATATACTACACGTATATCACACATACAGACAAAGTTAGGCTGCCTTATTTATTTTACTAACTGACTTGATAGTATTTTGCTTTTTTGTTGTTGTTTTCTTTTGTAGTGTAAGGACAGTATTAAAAGTGCCTACTTATTCTCAACATGACTTGACATACTTTCTTGTTCTTAGTACAGTTGCTGCAGCTGTTCTGTCAGACATGATGGGCTTCTGCCTCATTCCTCCCTCATGGCATATAGCTTATTCACAGGAATTGAAAGAGCAGCAAGTGCCTGAAACGGTCAGTGGCAATTGAAATAATATTGGCACAGGAGAGACAAATCCTTTGTGGATTCACTTACCAGGAACCATAGGGTGGAGTAGATGCGGGCACAGACGTAACTATATACACAGATGAGGATCTTACTGGAAATGCAATACAATCAAATAAACTCGGTATGTAGATTTATTTAAAGCTACCTGATTGGAAATATTACAATCAACTTTAAAATTAAATTTCTGAGGTTTAATTTCTTCATGTTTTCATATTCTTTGCAAGCCTTTTGAATCTTCCAAAGATTAAAATGGTTATTAGAGGGTTTATCTGCCAATATTATAGAGAAATATAAAAAAAATCAGAATAGGAAGCAACTATTGCAAGTCCTGGAAAATTATGCTATTAATTTAAGTGTCATCAGAGCACAAAAGCTCACATCCCAGGACTATGTGAACATTATTAAAATACTGGTAATAATAGTGCTTAAGAGGAAGATGTTACACTCTGAGATCTGCTTAAGTGACTGCTGTTACTGCTTATCTTCAGGCATTAGTAAAGTAACAAAATGCTTTTAAAGATAATAAGCACTGCACTTTGAGTCTGGCGGTGTTCACACTTTAATGCCTAAGTGCTTTTGTAGTTTAACATGACTTCATAACAGCTGTGGGGTAGGAGCTGGTATCCTAGTCCACCTGCGTTTCTCTTTCTTCCTTCTCTAGTGTACATACTATGTATCTGATACAATCTCATTATCTATGCATTTATGGATATGAACCAATTATTCTTTTGTCTTCTCTTAGCTATAAGGAGTATTGTTACTTTGGCCTAAGTTTTTTAATTGTTCAGGAAAACATTTCAAACATACTGGTGGATCTGTTACCGTTTGGAGACCACATAATTACCCTGGAGAATCTTGATGCTCAATTAACCAATCAGATTTATATATCAATAAAATCACAATTTGTAAAATGTCAATACAATAATTTAAGAGCCAATTGATAATGATAAAAGCTTTATCCCAATATTTCTAACCTAGTAAAACTCTTAGCTTTCTGTGGCTGTTTAAAACCACGGAAGATCAGGATCTCCTTCCTGTCCATCTGCCTCCATGTTGGCTTTTCCTCCTCCTTTCCTCTTTCAACCTCTCTCCCTCCCCACCCAACTTCTAGCTCCACCTCCCTTTTCCTGTCCAATCACAGGCCTTCCTCTATCCTCATGTGACTGGGCAGGGAAAATCCTGCAAAAGCAGCTTGTCATATAGTTTCTGCTTTTTTTGTTTGTTTGTTTGTTTTTCTCATTTTTTTCTTTATTTTCTTTATTCTTTGTTTACATTCCAAAGGCTACCCCCTTTCCCAATCCCCCCCACCACCATATGTCCCATAAGTCCTCTCCCACGTAACTATTCCCCAATCACCCCCCCATTTCTCTGTTCTGATGCTCTCCTACAAATCTGTATCCAGTCTTTTCAGGACCAGGGTCCTTTCCTTCCTTCTAGGGAATCTTTTGATTTGCTAATTGTGTCTTGAGAATTCAGAGCTTTTGGGCTCATTAATATCCACTTATCAGTGATTGCATTTCATGTGTATTCTTTTGTGATTGGGTTAAGTCACTTAGGATGATATTTTCCAGATCTAACCATTTGCTTACAAATTGCATGAATTCATTATTTTTAATTGCTGAATAGTATTCCATTGTATAAATATACCACATTTTCTGTATCCATTCCTCCTCTGAGGGACATCTGGGCTCCTTCCAACTTCTGGCTATTATAAATAAGGCTGCTATGAACATAGTGGAGCATGTGTCTTTATTGTATGCAGGGGATTCCGTTGGGTATATACCCAGGAGTGGTATGACAGGATCCTCTGGAAATGTCATGCCCAATTTTCTGAAGAGCCGCCAGACTGATTTCCAGAGCGGTTGTACCATCTTGCAATCCCACTAACAGTGGAGGAGTGTTCCTTTTTCTCTACATCTTCGCCAGCACCTGTTGTCCCTTGAGTTTTTAATCTTAGCCATTCTGTCTGGTGTGAGGTGGAATCTCAGGGTTGTTTTGATTTGCATTTCCCTGATGACTAATGATGTTGAACATCTTTTAAGGTGCTTCTCGGCCATCCGAATTTCTTCTGGTGAAAATTCTTTGTTTAGCTCTGTACTCCATTTTTTGATAGGGTTATTTGATTCTTTGGGGTCTAACTTCTTGAGTTCTTTGTATATATTGGATATTAGCCCTCTGTCAGATGTGGGGTTGGTTAGTTTCTGCTTTTTGGTTGTGAAGTGTCTATGGATAGCTGTGCCATGTGCCGCCGTTCACTTGTCTGTGGACACACGTTTTCAGGAGTTGCCCAGGTGTTAGGGAAGATTCCCAGCTGCGGGTTTTGCCTTCCACGTTAGCCTGCCTATTGGTGTCACCCTTATTCATGCCACGATTAGGTAAACACTTTGTTGAGGGATTGTGAGTATAACTTCTCTGCCATTTCTACGAGACACAATCTCCCAGCAGACTCTCTGATCCTCTGGCTTTTACAAGCCTTGCACTACCTCTTCCATGATATTCTTGAGGCCCGGGAGTTGTGTTGTACTCAAATCAATTGACACTAGGCACCTATGATGTCAACTGTCAGTTGTGATATCTTTGTTTTGACACACATGGCCTTTACATATAAAAATGATGCTGCTATAAACAATGTGTGCCATTGTATAGGAATATGTTTATATATATATATATATATATATATATATATATATATATATATTTGTTTGTTTGTTTGTTTTTGTTTTTCGAGACAGGGTTTCTCTGTGTAGTCCTGGCTGTCCTGGAACTCACTCTGTATACCAGGCTGGCCTTGAACTCAGAAATCCGCCTGCCTCTGCCTCCCAAGTGCTGGGATTACAGGAGTGTACCACCACGCCCGGCTTTTATATTTCTATTGATGACATGTTTAGTGGAGAAGTGGCTGGATATTACAAAAGCTGTATATTTAATTTCTTAGGGAACCATCAGAGTATTTTTCTTTCTTTTTTCATCTCTAATGTATTTATTTCTTCACTTTACATTCCGGTTACAGCTCTGCTCTCTCCTCTCCTCCCAGTCCTACCATGGCAAAACCCTCTCCCAATCACCCCTTCTCCTTTACCTCAGAGAAGGGGATCTCTGTCCCCCAGTACCAACCCACCCTGGCACATCATGTTGCTGCAGGACTAGGTGCTTTCTCTCTTAGTGAGGACAGACAAGGGAGGCCAGCTAGGGGAAAGGGATCCAAAGGCAGGTAACTGAGCCAGAAACAGCCCCTGGTCCAATTGTTAGGGGACCTAAATGAAGCCCAAGCTGTACATTTACCACAAATGTATGGGGGCTAGGTCCAGGCCCTGTGTGCTCAGTAGTTGGTCGTTCAGTCTTTGTGAGGTTCGAGAGGTTCCATAGGCCCAGGTTAATTTGACTCTGTAGGTCTTTGTGGTGTCCTTGACCCCTCCAAGACCCACAGTCCTTCACTGTCGTTTTCCACAAGACTCTACCTAATCTTTGGCTGTGGGTCTCCGCATCTGTTCCCATCAGCTACTGGATGACATCTTTCATAAGACAGTTATACTGGGTTACTGTCTGTAAACAGTGGAGTATCATAAATAATAGTGTCAGAGGTGGCTCTCTCCCATGGGATGTGTCTCAAGTTTGGCCAGTCATTGGTTGACCATTCCCTCAATCTCTGCTCCATCTGTATCCCTGCAAATCTTGTAGGCAGGACAATTTTTGGTCAAAGGTTTTGTCCCCCTCCCTCCACTGGAAGTTTCTCCTGGCTACAGGAGGTGGTCATTTTAGTCTCCATATCTGCAGCTACCAGGAGTCTCGCTAGGGTTATCCTCATAGACTCCTGTGGCAGGTCTTCAGCTTGTCCCAGAGATTTCTGTTTTCTCTCTCTCAGCCCTCTCTCCACCTGCCCATTTCTTATCCCTACCCCATGTTTGTCTTTCTGGGTCTGGGTTATCTCATTCAGGATAATCTTTTCTGTTTCTATCCTTTGCCTGCAAATTTCATAACATTTTTTGTTTTGAATAGCTGAGTAGTATTCCATTGTGTAAATAAACTTTTTTTAAAAAAATCCATTCTTTAGTTGAGGGACATCTAGCCTATTTCCAATTTCTGGCTAGTTTTATTATGAACATAGTTGAACAAGTATCCTTGTAGGATGATAGAGCATCTTTCGGGTATATGCCTATACAACTTAGGTCTTGAATTCTTAACTTCTGATAAACTGCCAAATTGATATCTAAAGTGGTTCTACAAATTTGTCCTCTTACCATCAATGGAGGAGTGTTGCCCTGCTCCACATCTGTAGTGTGTAATATTTAAAAACAACACATGCCAGGTAGGCACTGGCTAGCGGTTCTGTCTGTTCCCAGCCCAGTACTGAGACTGCATGTTTCCCTTTTGTTGATAGTTGTCTTACCAAAGCTGGCTCTGTCTCTCTAGAGCTCCAACATTGTTCTCTCCAGTTTGTGGGTGGCTGGCTGCAGCTAAGCCTGCTCAGCACTCCCAAATTTCCATGGCTTGCTGGGGTGCACTCTTGCAAACCCACACTCTGCTGTAGTTACTTTTACCTAGAGCTCAGTTGAATCACCATGAGAAGGAAGATACCAGGCATCCTTAATTTAGAATTAATACATAACACAATCCCTAGATGTAGGACCTAACATGCTAAATTTATCAACTATTCTTTGTTAGAAATCTTCCGTCACTCCTCCACCTGAACTAACAGCCTCCAGTCTACATTGTGTCTGCCTTGTTCCCCCTGAAGTCTAAAAGGAAGTCCCTCTCCTCTGCCTTCTCTCTTTCTCTAGGACCCAAAAGTCCCACCTCCTTCTCACCCAATGATTGGCTTCTTGTATTGATTATAATAGTCAATTAGGGGAAATTTCTGCTATATACACCCTCACCAGAAAGTGCTATCACTTGAATTTTTGATCTTAGCCATTTTAACTGTTGTAAGATAGAATCTAAGAGTTGTTTTGATTTGCATTTCCCTGGTGACTAAGAACACTGAACATTTCTTTAAGTGCTTCTAGGCCATTTGAGACTCCTCTGTTGAGAATTCTCTGTTTAGCTCTGTGCTCCATTGTTTTAATGGGGCCATTTGGTTTGTTGGTGTCTAATTTCTTGAGTTCTGTATATATTTGGGATATTAATCCTCTGTCTGACGTAGGGTTGGTGAAGATCTTTTCCCATGATGTTTTGTCCTATTGATGGCCTTACAGAAACTTTGTAGTTTATTAATTGTTGAGCTTAGTGCCTGAGCTATGAATGTTCTGTTCAGGAAGTTGTCTCCTGTACCAATGTGTTCAAGGCAGTTCCCCACTTTCTCCTCTATAAGATTTAGTGTATCTGGTGTTATATTGAGGTGTTTGATCCACTTGGACTTGAGTTTCATGCAGAGAAATAAATACGGATCTATTTGCATTCTTCTACATGTAAACATACAGATAGAGCAGCACCATTTGTTGAAGATGCTTTCTTAAGAGTTGGTTCTTTGGGAAAATCAACCAGATAGACAAACCCTTAGATAAACTAAGTAAAAGGCAGAGACAGATTCAAATTAACAAAATCAGAGATGGAAAGGAAGACATAACAATGGATACTGAGGACTGTGCCAAAAGATCCTTAAAAAAGATCTTATTTCAAAAGACTGTCCTCCACAAAGTGGGAAAATCTAAAGGATATGGATGATTTTCTTGATTGATACCACTTACCATAGTTATGTAAGGGTCTGAAATTCACTGAAGGAAGACCCCAGACTCAGAGTATGCAAAAACATACTCTGTAACTAGCATTCTAGGGTCACCATTGTTTCCAAATGGCAACACAGTCAGAGACACTGGACCCTTTTTATAACAGAATTGCTTAATTGCTTCTGAGATAACAACAGACTTCTAAAATTTAGGGCACATTACAAGGAGTTACAAAAACCATTAACCAAAAGTCATAAAGAAAATATATATCACAGGACCACAGGTGCAAAAACAGGAGATAAGATATTGACTGGGTTTATCTCTACAAAAGTTAAAGGACAGCTTAGTTATGGTCTTTAACTTTCCCTAAACCTATAAGCTAGTATCAAGTGATAAAGCACTGGACAGATAATTGCTCCTAGCAGATATGCATGTAGACATTCTCTGTTATAAACATCTTATTCAATTTATGACCTGAATTTATGTGTAAACTCATAGTAATCTTTTTACAATGTGAACTCACACTCTGCAAGTCATACAAGTACTTAGAACAAAGGACAGAGCCAGGCCTTTCTCCCCTACTCTTTCCAAGTCTTATAGCAGCACAATCCCCTGCTGAGGCTTTATGTAGCCTCCCTGCTCTTCTCACCGGAAGGTGCTAAACTGCAGGAGGCAGTCTCCAATCCCAGAGCAACTCAGACAGACAGATCTGCTGTGGAAGCCACACCCAGGATAGCAAATGGCCCATGGCCTAGTTTTCTAGTGGAGACAAAATGGAATAAAAAGGAGTCTTCCGTTATATCAAAATCAGTTAAACAATTTAAATAGACCTATTACCCCTAAGGGAATAGAAGCAGTCATCAAAAGTCTCATAACCAAAATCCCAGGACTAGGTGGTTTTAACACAGAATTTTAACAGACTTTCAAAGAAGACCTAATACCAATACTCCTCAAACTATTTCACAAAATAGAAATAGAAGCAGCATTGCCAAATTCATTCTGTAAGGCCACAGTTACCCTAATACTTAAACCACACAAAGACTCTACAAAGCAAGAGACCAGTTTCCTTTATGACCATTAAAGAAAAATTACTCAATAAAATACAAACTGAATCCAATAACACATCAAGAAAATCATCCACCATGATCAAGTAGGCTTCATCCCAGAGGTGCTAGTATGGTTCAATATATGAAAATCCATCAATGAAATCTACCATATAAACACACAGTAAGAAAAAGCCCACATGATCATCTCATTAGATGCTGAAAATGCCTTTGACAGAATCCAGTCTCCCTTAATGTTAAAAGTCTTAGAGAGATAAGGGATTCAAGGTGATTGCTAACCACAAATACTCATAAGCCTAATCCAAGAATTGGAGAGGAAGAAGTCAAAGTATCAATATCTACAGATGATATGATAATATACATAAGTGACCCCAAAAACTTCTACTAGTGAACTCCTATAACTGAAAAACACCTTCAGCAAAGTGGCTGGATACAAAAATAACTAAAAATATCAGTAGCCCTCTTTTATGCAAATAATAAACAGGCTGAGAAAGAAGTTAGGGAGACAATACCCTTCACAATAGCCACAAATAATATAAAATATCTTAGTGTAACTAACTAAACAAGTAAAAGACCTATACAACAAAGACTTCAAGTCTCTAAAGGAAGAAATTAAAGAAGATATTTGAAGATGGTATTCATGGATAGGTTTAACATAGGAAAAATGGCCATCTTACCAAAAGCAATCTATAGATTCAATGTGATTCCCATTACAGACCTTGAAAGAACAATTCTAAACTTTGTTTGGAAAAAAAACCAGAACATTAAAACAGGGTAGGTAAGACAACCCTGTACAATAAACAGACTTCTGGAGGTATCACTATTCCTTATTTTAAGCTGTATTACAGAACAGTAATAGTAAAAACTGCATGGTATTGTTATAGAATGAGACATTTGCTCAATGTAATCGAATTACAGACCCAGAACTAAACCCATTCATCAACCTTCCTTGATTTTGACAAAGAAGTATTTATCAGTGTTGTACTGTTGTGCCTTTTAAATAGTAGTGTCTGCTACTTTCTACTCTGCTGTTTCCTTGCTGACCCTTGCTGTGCTCTGACCCTTGCTATGCTCTTCATTTTAGTCACCTAGGTGACTTGTGGTCAAGTTTCATTTTCTTAATGACTAAAGGTGAAACCTCTGTCCATGAGCTTGACATACATCATCTCTGCTGAAGTACCTGCATATTTTCTCAGTCTGTATGGACAGAGGGAACTGTGTCTGTAAGTTGGAGGGGTCAGAGTTGTTAAGATGCCACTTCTCTTCCGATTGACCTATGGATTCCATAAAAGCCCACTGAAAAGTTCAGTTTATTCCTAGAGGCCCTGATAATTACTTTAAAAATCATATCAAACCAGGAAGGATCTTGATAGACAAATAAATCTGAAGAACTGAAATGGAGGAATAACCACATGTGGTCCAAGGATTTAGAGATCTGCTATTCTTATGATAATTTGGTGTCTGAAGGGTCAACAATAGGCGAGAGGGACATGCATGGCAGATTCCCATGTACCTGTGTTCACTAGAGGTGCACACGCCTGGGTACAGCCAGGCTAGTCTTTTCAGCAAATGATGTGGAGACAGTTGGAGTCTCTGGGCCAAAGGTTGAACTCTGACTCTTAAAAAGATAAACTCAAAATGGATAAGCATAGCATAAAAGCTGAAATTCCAAAACTCTAGGGAAAAAAACTAGAAAGTACTTATTGAAAGTATTTTTCATCAGTCAGAGAGACATCTTGATAGTCACCAAAGACAACATCTAGGAGGGTACTACTTGGCATTTGGACTTTGTCAAAATTTTCTTTCTTTATTATGCTGTTATGAGTATGGAGAGGTAGCCTATAGGCTAGGCTCATTTTCCACTCATGTACTAATAATATACTTGTGTTTACATTATATAAAGAACTCTCGAATTTCGAGGAAGGCCAACTGGACAGTGTTTCATGCAGACAGAGATTCTCTTTTATCCTCTGATTAGCATGAAGCCTTTCTATGAGCCGATTTCTTGTGGTGACCGTTTTCCTAGATTGGTGTCCCTTGCTGACTTCTTTTGGCCACCTCCCTTCCTCAGTCTCATTCTGCCGTGCTGTTTCCTTCAGCTTCATAATGGAGTATTCTTCTCTCTGGGGCTTTCCTAGCACCAGGTCCAGGATGAGGGGCTGTGTGTGTAGGAGCACGCCTGAGATTGTGAGATTTTGTACCCTTTGTGACAATGGTTCAGTGGAGCATGGAAACCAGTAACTAAAGACTCCCAGTTAGGTTAGTAAGGAGAATTTCCTCTTCAGCTTTTCACAGTGCTTTTTATTGCCATGGGGTCATCTCAAAAGGATGCCCCCTGTAGTGGCCCTCATTTTCAGTCCTTGTGTTCATGTTCATTTTTAACGCTTTCCCTCACACTAGCCCTTATCTTAGCCTTTGCTTTCTGGTGGCATCTTAGGCTCAGGGAAATAGTCTTTGTTATGTGCTACAGATAATGATGGTGAAGACAAGTTTACATCTATCGAGTGCATTTAAAAAGTCCAAAAGTTTGCCTTAAGAAAATATGTTGCATCTCAATTATTTGACTTGTTTTTCAAAGTTGAACAAACCCTATGCAACTGATGTGACTTTCTAAGTTTTGTTGCCAGGATGTTTAAATTCTATTCATAAAAAGCAGGACTAGACTTCTTTTGGATGATTTTGTTGGCCCTAGAGAATTGTAACCTTCCTCTTTGGCTTTTTGTCAGTATGTGGAAAGTGTTTGTACCTTCTTTAACAGTGGACTGGAGGTGCTAACTTCATAGGTCTACTTACACCTTGGTAATTTATAGAACCAAAAATATATTTTTGAAGTCTTATTTATTTTAAATGTGTGGGGACACTATAGGTCATCTTCAGATGGTGCCTTGTCTCTAGATACACCAGAATAAGCACACAATCCAATTTCAGATGATTGTGAGCCACCATGTGGTTGCTGGGAATTGAACTCAGGACCTTTGGAAGACCAGTCAGTGTTCTTAACCACTGAGCCATCTCTTCTTCCCAAGAATATATTTCTAATCATTTCAGGAACAGGTATTCATTTGTGTGGTTTTGGTTTGCTTGAAGAGTTTAGACCTAAGCACATATTACTTCCAGATGGCAGTGTGATAGAAGTCAAGAAATAAACACTTTTTAAAGGTACATCGTCTAGTCATGGAACAAATGAACTCTTTGCCTTCCTACTCATTGGCTCACACTTTATAAGCTATAGTTTAAAAATGCCTTACTGTCTTAATCAGGGTTTCTATTCCTGCACAAACATCATGACCAAGAAGCAAGTTGGGGAGGAAAGGGTTTATTGAGCTTACACTTCCACACAGCTGTTCATTACCAAAGGAAGTCAGGACTGGAACTCAAGCAGGTCAGGAAGCAGGAGCTGATGCAGAGGCCATGGAGGGATGTTCCTTACTGGCTTGCTTCCCCTGGCTTGCTCAGCCTGCTCTCTTATAGAACCCAAGAATTCCAGTCCAGAGATGGGACCACCAACAAGGGGCCCTTCTCCACTTGATCACTAATTGAGAAAATGCCCCACAGCTGGATCTCATGGAGGCACTTCCCCAACTGAAGCTCCTTTTCCTATGATAACTCCAGCCTGTGTCAAGTTGATGCACAAAACTAGCCAGTACACTTACCCTTCCTGCCTTTTAAACTATGTGATTGTCTTCCTTATACTCATTGTGCTGGCTAGTTATATGTCAATTTGGCATAAGTCATCTGAGAGGAGGGAATGTCTATTAAGAAATGGGCATATGCATGCAAGCCTATAGGCTTTTTCTTAATTAGGGATTGATGTTGGAGGGCCCAGCCTCTTGGAGGTGGGGCCATTCCTTTGCTGGTTCCTGAGACCTATTAGAAAGCTGCTAAGCTAGCCACCAGGAGCAATCCAGTAAGCAGCACCTGTCCATGACCTCTGCATCAGGTCCTGCCTCCAGGTTCCTGCCTTGTTTGACTTTCTGTCCTGAGTTCCTTCAGTGGTAAATGGTTATTTGGAAGTATCATGGTTATTTGGCCTCAGGTTGCTTTGGTCATAATGTTTTATCACAACCATAGTAACCCTAACTAAGACACACATACTAGAGCTGTCTGAGTTGTTCTTAGCACCTCTTTCCCATGTTAACCCTATTCTATATTAAAATAAGTCCTATTGTGGTTGGTGTAGCTTCATATGGCCCTTTACTGTAAACATTTTCAGGTAGGTAGCATCAAATGTACTTGGCAGGCAGCTTTCTCATAGTGTTTCATAGTTACTGTCTTCTTCCTCCAACCCATTTCCTCTCTATTTCCCTCTCCATCTCTATATGTATATCAGAGTCTGGAAGATTCTGGAAGACATTGCTCTTTAGCATTTTTCCTCCCACCATATTAGGATTTAGCTAAAAGGCTTCTGTGTTGCTTTGCTCATTAGATACTTTTTGCCTCTGAGTTTATTGACTTGGAGGGTCACTTAGCCTTCTGTTTGTATGTTGAGTTTGAATGTTTGTGGGCTAGTCATTACGCCTGCCTTCTGTCCTGCATCTGTTTTGCTTTGTTTGAGAATGGTTCTAATGTAGACTTTGTATTTGAAGCCCAGACTGACCTTCAACTCCTGGACTTCTTTCTCAGCTTCCTGACTACTGGGGTTCTAGATGTGTTTTACGAACCCTGGCTCTATTGTATATTTTCTTTCTTTCATTCTGTATTCATTAATCATCTTCTTGGGAATATGTGCAGAAACGATGACACTTTGGGTTAGTTTACCAGTTGCCCTGGCATAGGTTGATATTGTCTTATTAAATTAATATTTTTAGTATATTATAAATATCATTAAATGCAAAGAAAGCTGAGACTATTTTTTTCCACTTTCTACATAGGCTTTTTAGTATTATGAAAATAATACATTGTTTTATAGAAAATAAAAAGTACAAAGAAGAAAATATAAAACATAAAGGGTGTATGTGTCTGTTTGTGTGTGTGTTAAACTATTTTAATTAGGAATCAGTGAAAAATAAAACAAAGTTTTTCAAACAGATTCACAATGGATCTAAGATTGATTAGTTTGGAAAGGGTTAAGGGTATTGATTAAGGTCCCATAAGGATCTGCAAAATAGTCACCTCTTCCCTGAGGCTCTGCTACAGAGCATCACAGAGATGGGAATGCTGTCAGATAATGAGAGAGCAGGGAGAGTGTGGCAGGGAGCTGTCTGTTGGAGGAAAGGTTAGTTTGGACAGCTCAGATATCCTAAACACTTTGTTTTCTTCCTTTCCAAAGCCTGAAACTGTTTCTTTGCTCACCATGTAGCTCTGCAAACAGAGCAGTGATGTCTCAATCACAAGGTAGTATTTCTGCTAGATCATCTGCTTGTTGACTTTAGGAAATTATTTCTTCCCCATTTTATGTTAATGCCTGTTCATTTCTATTTTACTTATGCTTTAAATAACCTTTATGTGTTAATTATATAAGTATTCATGGTACAAGTATTTTCCTACTTGATTTGTCTTTAAATCAAATAGGATACAAAATTCTTTAAGTCAAGAACTAACTATATGCCTTAAAATGCTTCCTTTGAAAGTTTAAACACACACTATATACTAAGCAGTTGACATTTTATACAGATTATCATTCTCAAATCTTAGAAGGATCTCTGTAGTATAGAAGTCCTAAGGTGTGGTGAGCATCCCCAAAGGCCACATAAAGGCTTGGTCTGTAGAGTGGTTTCATCGTCAGCTGTCAGAACTTGTATGTAGAAAGCCCTTCAGTCATTGATGGTACCTTTGAAGGAAATTGAAGGACCTTGTTTTCTTCTGTCTTCTGTTTTCTAGCTGTGTTTGAGGAGTTTACTAATAGGCTCCCTCATTGCTTGGTCAACACAATAGTGCTTTCCAGTTTGAGACTGGTAATTCCATACTGTGAGTTAAAGTAAGCATTTTCTCTTTATAATTATCTTGTGGAAAGGAAAGCCAGTTACCACATGAAGCCTAGACTGAGTTATTTGCCATGGTGGTTTGAATTGGCCACTAGGGAGTGGCACTATTGGAAAAGGTGTGGCCTCATTGGAATAGATGTGGCATTGTTGGAGATCTATCCCTCCAAGTGTGTGTGTGTGTGTGTGTGTGTGTGTGTGTGTGTGTGTGTGTATCTCCCTCCAACAATATCTATCTGAAACTTTGAAGTCTTGGAAGTTCAGACTAAGCTCCCAGTGGCCCCCTTTGCTCTCCTGCTGGCTGCCTGTCCAGATGCGGAGCTCTGGGCTCTTCTTCTGCAGCACCATGCCTGCCTGCCTGCATGCTGCGGTGCCTCCTGCCATGACGATAATGAACTACACCTCTGAAATTGTAAGCCAGCCTCAACGAAATGTTCTTCTTTATAAGAATTGCTGTGGTCATGGTATCTCTTCACAGAAATAGAACACTGACTAAGACATTTTCTGAGAAAGATGTACCTGACATAGAGAGTGTGGGACGGGGACTTTGACTATAATGCATGATGATCTCACCTGTCATACTTAGAGTGTCATTGATACCGGACCTAACATTTAGTAGACTCATTGTTCGTATCTGCTGTATTGAACTGGATAAGGAAAGGCACAGAGGCACAGGTGGGAGTTCCAGGTCCCAGGAGGAGCAGGCAGATGAAGGAAGGACAGGGGCTTTTCTGCCACGCTTTGCAGGAAAGAGGATGCTGCAGTCATGTAAGGTATCAGGGCAGCTAGGGCCTGTGGTCTCTGCTGTGGGTGGGCGGCCAAGGAGTTGGGGGTGGGTAGCAGATACAGTGTACTAAGTTTGGGGCGGAGGAGAGATGGAGATAATAAATGCATTTCCAGGCCGGAGGTATTTGCACCCAGCAATTGTGCTAGCAGGCAAATTCTAAAATAATAAAGCTGTCTCAGTGTCTTTTATCCTTGTATTCAAGCATCTTGGGGGTGGGCTGGTAACTTGACCCCTCCCAGAGGAAAGATGGGGAGGGAGAGGCCATGTTAGGGCTGGCAGCAGCTGGTCCCAGAGCCAGACCGGAACAAAGGCAGTTAGAAAAGGAAGCAGGGTTGGGCTGGTTTCCATCTATCCCAGAGCTAAGACGCCCAGGACAAGAGGAAGCCAGGAGCGGCCAGAGCACAGTAGCCCCTGGGTACGGTGCTGGCATGTGCTTAAAACTACAGGAAACAGCATCGATGATGCAATCTCTGAGAAATAAATTAGGAAAAAGTATCCCATTCAAAATAAAAAGAAAAGAAAAACAAAAATATTAAATACCTAGGAACACACACCTAACTGAAAGAATGAAAGATCAGTACAATAAAACCATCAAGACATTTAAAAAGAAGGTAAAGGAAGACACCAAAGGATGAACAGACTGAAGGAAAGGCCACCCAGAGACTGCTCTACCTGGGGATTCATCCTATAAACAGTCACCAAACCCAATACTATTATGGTCGACAATAAGTGCATCCCGAAAGGAGCCTGTTATGGTTGTCTTCAGAGGGCCCTGCCAGAGCCTTACATACACAGAGGCTGATGCTAGCAGCCAACCATTGGACTGAGTGTGGGGTCTACAGCCCCACGGGAAGAACAACAATGCCGGACACCCAGACGCCCCAGGACTCCCAGGGACTAAACCATCAACCAAGGGGTACACTTGGTTCCAGCCAAAAGTGTGGCAGAGGAATGCTTTATCAGGCATCAGTGGGAAGAGAGATCCTTGGTCCTATAAAGGCTCAATAGATGTCCCAACAAAGGGAAATTGAGGCAGGGGAGGTGGGAGTGGGTCAGGTGTAGAGGCATATTCTTGGAAGCAGGGAGTGGGAGGAGGGATTTGAGGTTTTTGGAGAGGGGGAAAATCGGGAAAGGTTTTAGCATTTGAAATGTAAATGAAGATTATATTCAATAAAAGTTGTACTAAGGACAAAAGGCTAATGTCCAGAATTGCAAAGTAAAGAAGAAAATAAAACTGCCAGCTAATAAATGGACCAGGAATATGAACAGACAGTTTTCATATGAAAAAACACAAATGACCAATAAGTTTCAAAAAGTATTCAATATTCCTAGATATCAAAGAAACCCAGATTAAAACTACATTGAGATATTTCCTTACACCTTTCTTGACTGTCATCAAGAAATCTGGCAACAGATGTTAGGAGGATGTGGGGAAGCAGCCCATATTCACTGCTTGTGGAAGTGCAAATTAATACATCTACTATGGAAATCAAGATGAGGTCACATCAAATTTAAACTAAAATGCCATATGACCAAGATTCTTCACTCCTAGGCATGGACCGAGAAGGCCGGAGCCCACTGCAGACATAGCTGCACATCTGCAGACAGAGCTGCACATCTGCAGACAGAGCTGCACTTCTGTAGACAGAGCTGCACATCTGCAGACAGAGCTGCACATCTGCAGACAGAGCTGCACTTCTGCAGACAGAGCTGCACATCTACAGACAGAGCTGCACTTCTGCAGACAGAGCTGCACATCTGCAGACAGAGCTGCACTTCTGCAGACAGAGCTGCACATCTGCAGACAGAGCTGCACTTCTGCAGACAGAGCTGCACATCTGCAGACAGACCTGTACTTCTGCAGACAGAGCTGCACATCTACAGACAGAGCTGCACTTCTGCAGACAGAGCTGCACATCTGCAGACAGAGCTGCACTTCTGCAGACATAGCTGCACATCTGCAGACAGAGCTGCACTTCTGTAGACAGAGCTGCACATCTGCAGACAGAGCTGCACATCTGCAGACAGACCTGTACTTCTGCAGACAGAGCTGCACATCTACAGACAGAGCTGCACTTCTGCAGACAGAGCTGCACATCTGCAGACAGAGCTGCACTTCTGCAGACAGAGCTGCACATCTGCAGACAGAGCTGCACTTCTGCAGACAGAGCTGCACATCTGCAGACAGACCTGTACTTCTGCAGACAGAGCTGCACATCTACAGACAGAGCTGCACTTCTGCAGACAGAGCTGCACTTCTGCAGACAGAGCTGCACATCTGCAGACAGACAGAGCTGCACATCTGCAGACAGACAGAGCTGCACATCTGCAGACAGAGCTGCACATCTGCGTTTATTGCTGCTCCACTGACAACAAGACACTGGAGCAGCGCATATGTCCACCCGTAGGTTAATAGACAGTGATAATGTAGTATATGTGAAAATGTAAACGTTTACATAGAAAATGGAGTAACGAGTTCAGCTGTAAAGAGAAGTGAAACCTTGAAAATTTCAGGAAAGTGAATGGTCCCACATTGAGAGAGGAAGCAGACAAGCGTGCCCTCCCAGAACGCGCACATATTTCCCTGTATGTAACTCTAAGTCTAGTATGCCGCTCTTTTCTTCTGCTGTTTGAGGTAAATATGCTGACCAAAAGCAACTGGGGAAAGGGTCTGTTTCAGCTTATACTTCCATGCTTTTTATCATCGATGGGAGTCCAAGCAGGAACTTAAAACCGGATCGGTGGCAGGTCCGGTGGAGGAGAGCTGCTTACTCACGGGTGCTTGGCTCATGCTCTGTGCCTTCTTACATAGTTCAGACCCGCTTGGCTAGGGATGTGCCCACCCACAGTAGGCCAAGCCCTCCTCCGTCAGTTACAGATGAGAAAATGCCCACATACATGCTCATAGGCCTGTCATTAAAGTGGAGAAAATGTCCACATACATGCTCATAGGCCTGTCTGATTAAAGTGGAGAAAATGTCCACATACATGCTCATAGGCCTGTCTGATTAAAGTGGAGAAAATGTCCACATACATGCTCATAGGCCTGTCATTAAAGAGGTTCTTAAGGTGAGATTCCCTCATCCCAGGTGACCTAGGTTGACAATAAAAGCCACCCAGGATAGTTTCTACCTTATTAAGTTGAAAAAAGCATTAGTATTAAACCACAACATTTCTGTTCTTGTGTGTGCCTAGAATATCTTGTTACTACAATAATATAAAACATAATACAACTTTAAAAGTCTCACTGCTTAAAAAAATGCCTCCATGCTTTAAAAGTTTGTTGTCACGTTAAAAGTCCATAGATTCTCAGCTGTGGGCTCCTGTAAAATTTCAAAAAAGTAATATACTTTCTCACTCCAAAAGGCAAGGGCCAGGACAGAGTTAAGATTAGTACCAGCGGAAAGCCAAACCCCAGCAATGAGAATCCAAATGGTATGGGGCAGCGTCTGGAGACTTCTGCGTGCCAGAGGTTTGGAGTGGCCCATCTCTCCAGAATTGCCATCCAAGCACACACAGCGTTTGTTGCAGGCTCAAGACAGCTCTACTTCATACCTGTCACTGTCCCTGGTAGCAGATAGCCACCATGGTCCCGACATCTCTGGTGTCCTCGGTTCTCTACTGCAAAAGAGGCTGTATCACAAGCAGTGGCCTCTGTAGGCACACTGACCCTGCTACATAGCCAGCCTCAGGTGCTCTCTGACTCCGTCCTTCTCACCTCTCATGGCTTCAGGATGAGCACCAGGTATGGTTGACATGTTACCAAGTTCTGGTACAGCTTGAGATGTGGCCTTGCCCTTCTCCTCAGGACCATGGCTTCTGTTCTTCACGCTGAGAAAGAATTTCCTACGTATTTCACATCAGCAATCATTAATTGATTAATTGCTCTCATTAATCATAGCTGTCTCTTCAGCCCAAGCTGACTAGCATCGTTTGTCCAAATAATGCACAGGTTCTGTGGTACTGATCTGTTGTGAAAGATAATTTTTCAGGTTAAGTTGACCAGCAACCATAGATTCTTAAAACAAAATATTGCACAAACAACCCCAGTATGTTTTGTCTTTCCTCTGAAACTTCACAAATCACACTTCCATTATCTGCATTTCTCCCAACATGCTTCTTTAAAGACCCACAACATATTGAGTCTTTTTGCATTGATGTTCATAAGGGAAATTGGTCTGAAGTTCTCTTTCTTAGTTGGATCTTTGTGTGGTTTTGGTATCAGCGTAATTGTGGCTTCATAGAATGAGTTGGGTAGTGTTCCTTCTCTTTCTATTTTGTGGAATAGTTTGAAGAGCATTGGTATTAGGTCTTCTTTGAAGGTCTGATAGAATTCTGCACTAAAACCATCTGGTCCTGTTTTTTTTTTTTTTTTGGTTGGAAGACTTTCTATGACCCCTTCTATTTCTTTGGGGATTATGGGGCTGTTTAGATGATCTATTTGATCCTGATTTAATTTTGGTATTTGGTATCTGTCTAGGAAATTGTCCATTTCCTCCAGATTCTCCAGTTGTGTTGAGTATAGGCTTTTGCAGTAGGATCTGATGATTTTTTGAATTTCCCCAGTTTCTGTTGTTATATCTCCCTTTTCATTTCTAATTTTGTTAATTTGGATACTGTCTCTCTGCCCTTTGGTTAGTCTGGCTAAGGGTTTATCTATCTTGATTTTCTCAAAGAACCAGCTCCTAGCCGGGCGTGGTGGCGCACGCCTGTAATCCCAGCACTTGGGAGGCAGAGGCAGGTGGATTTCTGAGTTGGAGGCCAGCCTGGTCTACAGAGTGAGTTCCAGGACAGCCAGGACTATACAGAGAAACCCTGTCTCGAAAAACCAAAAAAAAAAAAAAAAAAAAAAAAAAAAAAAAAAAGCTCCTGGTTTTGTTGATTCTTTGTATGGTTCTCTTTGTTTCTACTTGATTCATTTCAGTCCTGAGTTTGATGATTTCCTGTCTTCTACTCCTCCTGGGTGAATTAGCTTCTTTTTGTTCCAGAGCTTTCAGGTGTGCCATTAAGTTGCTACTATATGCTCTCCCCTGTTTCTTCTTGGAGGCACTCAGGGCTATGAGTTTTCTTCTTAGCACTGCTTTCATTGTGTCCCATAGATTTGGGTATGTTGTGCCTTCATTTTTATTAAATTCTAAAAAGTCTTTTCTTTCTTCCTTTCTTTCTTTCTTTCTTTCTTTCTTTCTTTCTTTCTTTCTTTCTTCCTTGACTAAGGTGTCGTTGAGTAGGAATGGATACAAAAGAATGTGGTATATATGCACAATGGAGTACTATTCAGCCATTAGAAACAATGAATTTATGAAATTCTTAGAGAAATGGATGGAGCTGGAGAACATCATACTAAGTGAGGTAACCCAGTCTCAAAAGAATACCCATGGTATGCACTCACTGATAAGTGGATATTAGCCTAGAATCTTGGAACACCAAAGACACAATCCACATACCAAATGATGCCCGACAAGAAGGAAGGAGTGGACGCTCCTTTTGGAAAGGCTCAAAACATCAGTGTAGGGGAATACCAGAACAGGGAAGTGGGAAGGGGTGGATGGGGGAATAAGGTGAGGGAAAAGGGCATGTGGGACCGACCTTTGGGGGGTGGAGAACCAGGAAGAGGGAAATGAAATGTAAATAAAGAATATATCCAAAAAAAAAAAAAAAAAGCTGTTGGGAGAGAGAAAGCATCATTCTCTTTTGAGGATGTAGCCACTGGTAGGTTGCCCATACTAGAGTGGATGTCCCCATACAAATGTGCATATGGGCAGCACCCAATGGACTCAGTGGGTTACCAGAAAAGAAATGGAGATGAACTTGGGAGGAATCCTGTTGGGGTACAGAAGAGTTGGAGGAGAAGAGAATGGAGTAGATATGATTCCATTCCATTGTATATATGTATATATAAAGTTCTCAAGAATAAAGAAAAACATTTTAAATCTTTCAAAAAAAGTAATAATAATAATAATAATAATAATAATAATAACGACCCACAACATAGCCCTTTAAGCTCTTTACTCAGTGGCTTATATTTCTCAAGGTTCTCCCATAGTTCTCTCCTGAACATCATGGTCAGTCCACCTCAGCAACACGCTAGCTAACTCCTGGAACCAGCTCCTATTTCAGTTACTTTTTCTGATGCTGTGATAAAATACTCTGACAGAAGGCATCTTAAAGAAGAGTTTTGCCATGAACTGCCCAGTTTATGGATTGTCCTACTGGGGGTGACATGGGGTGAAGAAATGACAGACACACATATAGAAAAGTAGGGATTGATGAGCCACGGGGATGCACCAACAGCCTCCTCGAAGCTTCTCTTCAGCATGAGGGCCTAGGAAGTGTCTGTGGTCTCTGCAAACGGCTCCCCCATGGTCCCGTAACCAGGGCTGGGGTGGCTGATCGTCTAGATGAACTCCATGCTATATATGTCATGAAGACCACAGGGGATCCTCCTCTTGGCCCTTAAGATAACATGGAAGGCCATTTTTAGAACCCATCATTTTGGGAGAAGTGGCATGTAATTTGAAAAGAGTTTCAATGTAATTATGCCTCCTCGTGCAAATGGGAAACACGCCTCAGTAGCTGGTGTGGCTCAGACTTCTAGCGTCTACACTGGACAGTTTATTTCAGGCATATTTAAGCACAGTACAATTTGGATAAAATTTACTGAAATGGTAGGGGTCCTGGCACATACTAGTTTGTCCTCATCTCTTTCATAGACTTATAGCTTAATTTAAACATCATTTAAATGGACACGTAGTACATGTGATGGTGAAAATAAAGAACTTGTCCCTATTTTCTCTTCTTTGGCAGGATACCTGGACCTGTACAGGTTTGGGGTTTTTCTAAGCATGGCTGCAGCAGGTGTTCTTGCAGACCTGTTGCTATGCACGTGTTTTTGCATGTCTCCTGGAGTGGAATTGCTAGGTCATAAGGTTGGGTGTCTTTAGTTTGTAAATAAATAAAATTCCCAGATCTTTTTAAAGAGGCAGGACTTTTACACTCGCCCCCAGCCCCTCAGCTCAGGTTGATGTGTGTCCTTATCGTGGCTTTACACTTTCTTCCATCTTTATTAAGAGCTGTAGCTCTTACAAAAGATTTCTCACTTGGTTTTTACTGGAGTTTTCATCTAGCATTTTTCGAGTTGACAGTAAGAACCTTTATCAATATGTCAGTATTCCAACTATATCAATATATCAACTATACCAGTTGTGAATTCTAAACTTGTACATATTACAGGATGAAGAGTTGGCTATTTTATTAAAAAACAAAAAAAAAAAAAAAGAGAGAGAGAGAGGCTTACTCTCCTGGTAATAATGGCTTTTGACTTTAACTTTGGCCACACTATCTTTCTATACATCTGTATCAATACTATTGCTAACATATAGGAATGGCATAGTGGTTTAACTGGGTAATTTCAAACTAAGTCTTTGTGTGTGATTTGACAATTAAATCAAACAATTGAGAATCTGACTTCTGGCTTTTGGGGAGATGGTTTTATTCCTCTCTTCTGCTTTCCTGATGTTGTAAGCACAGTTTTTTCTTTTTCCTTCCTCACCTAGAATGCCTACCTTGAAGCATTTATTCTGAACGTCTTTCTCGTACAGTCTAACACTGGCTGTGATGCAAGGGCTTCCTTTCTGCCAGCTACATCTATAGTTTGTAGGTTATTTGTGTTGTTTACTCTTAAACTGTCATTTTCTTATTTTAAAAGTATTTATTGTTCAAATTTTGAACAATATGTTTTGTATGTAGGAAAAATGGCAGATGTGTTTGTAAATACTTTCAAGTAAAAGATGCTACTATGAAAAAACCCTTGTCATTTCTTTTGAATCGAGTTAATCATTAGGTAAACAGTGAAATACATAGGTATCGATACAGATGGAGCACAGAGAAGGCTGGGTACACGGACTTCATTACTAGCTCTTCCACAGCTAATAATAGAACTGTGTGATTTTGTGTTGTCACTTATATCTGTACCATAATGTAGAATACCATAAAAAGGACATTCTCCCTTTAGTGTTTATAAGGTAATTTTCAGACTTATGGTTTAGTTCCTATTCTTATATTCCAACCCCACCCTTGTAGCTCAGTAGACTAGAGGTGTGAAACCATTTCTGCCACAGGAGCCAATGATTCACCTCACACTGCAGCATTCCAGCAGGCAGGGGAGGGGCTTCCGGCAGGGGTGGGGCTTCCGGCGGGGTGGGGCTTCCAGCAGGGGTGGGGCTTCAGGCAGGGGTCGGGTGGGAGCGTGAGCAGTGCCTGCAGAGCATTGCAGAGGACCCCCTCCCTGTTTCTCTGGCACTTGTTTTGAATGAATACATGCAAACTATTTTCAGACTTGGTATACATGTTTTGGTTATTTGAAACACTACTTATTCTTCTTCAGTTGCTATACAAAAACTTTCAGGAAATAGTTGTATCTTTTGAATGCATTACATTATCTTATGAGAAATATATTCCTTTTCTAAAAGGAAAAATATAAATTATACTGTAAAATACTTATGGTTTATTTAGTGAAATATATTTAAGTTAACTTGTAATGATTGATGTATTTAAACTGAATTCACAGGTTGACTAATGTGATCAAATATGAAAGTTACAATTTTTTTGAATTCTTAAAGAAAACAATGCAAAGCTGTTGGAGATGGAGCTCAGGGGCAGGTCAGTGCCCAGCACTGCTTCATCCTTGGTTCAATCCCCAACACAGTAGGAAACAAACAACAAAACAAAACAAACAACAAAACACATTTGCATACTTTTATACTAATTACGTCTGCAAAGCTTGTTCGTTTGCTCCTACTTACAATCAATGAGTCCAGTTATGAATATCATTGTTTCTAGTTTCATTTTTATAGCAAAAAAGTAATTTGTATTACCATCATAGGTATATGCTCAATGCATTAGCTATGATAACATCAATCAGTTTCTTCACATGTATCTATCTACATCGCTTTGTGTGATTTCATGTATGTAGCGTGCGTCACGTAGCTTCATGAAGACCACTCTTGTTAATGCAGACTAGAGACAAGAAACCTGCCGCAGAGCCCTGGTGACTGTCCGGGTCCACACTCGGGGGGTGAACCAGCTTCCGCGGCCTGGGTCCAATGTGTTTTTTGTAGAAACTGACTTGCTAGATGTAGAGCACATTAACTTCCTAGCTTCTATCTTTTCACAGAGCTCCTTGGTAAATATTTATAGTCAGTTCTTGGCGGCATTAGAGACGCTGAAGGCATTCTGGGATGTTATGGATGAAATTGATGAGAAGACCTGGGTGCTGGAACCAGAGAAACCTCCCCGGAGTGCAACATCACGCAGGATTGCATTAGGTAGGGAAGAAAGATGAGAGTGTTTTTAGGTCTGATTTTATTCTATATTGTTTTGCAAAAATAAATTTGAAGATGGCATTTAAAACCTAAGATGAAATTTCTTTGTATGGTTCAGTTATTGAAATTCTTGGGAATAAAACCTGATTTTTATTACTACATAGTTGATGTAAATGTTTTAGATGGGAAGGTCTGAGGTATTTGGTTATGAAAGAGGATCAATGGGAACAACCTTCAGACAGTGGTAATTAGTGTTAAGTAGCACAGAAACCGTGGCACGGGTAATTCCAGATGAATGCTAAATTAGAAGCCTGTGTTAGAAATGACAAAGTCTTCATCTTTTGTGGAAGCAAAGATCTGGCAGTCTTCTCTGACAGAATGTGGAGAGGAGGACACTGAGTTGGGCCAGGCCACTGAGAGCCACCTGAGGCACCACCTTAGCCTGGTGTATGGCGAGTGCCTGCTCGCTAGTCCGTAGCCGTGGCTGGAGAACAGCGTGGCTGGAGAACAGCGTGGCTGGAGAACAGCGCGGCTGGAGAACAGCGGGGCTGGAGAACAGCGGGGCTGGAGAACAGCGCGGCTGGAGAACAGCGTGGCTGGAGAACAGCGTGGCTGTCGTGGGCCGCAGGGCCCTCCTCTCGGCTCTGCCAGACGCTTCTCTTCAGGAGCAAACAATGCAAAGCCTCAGGGCGAGTTTAACCTTCCTAAATTTTAGATTTTTATCTCTCTATATTTTTATATATTTCTCATCACATTATGGTAAAGGCTGCTTATAGTTCCCACTTAATATCCTCCCCCCGTTGTTTTGATCTTGTTAAAAGGGTGTATTCCAGTAGATATTGAAACAATGATGTGGATTGTACTGAAGTAGTGAACAACCTGGCTTCTGTATTTTCTGTCCCGCATACTACCTGGCAGACCTGGTGAGACTGATAACTGTAGCACTTTACTAGCGACATGTCAACTTCCAGTATTTGACTTGGAATAATCAACCAATTATAGTGTATTTGTCAACAAGTACATGCTAAGACTGAAATCATTTTCTTTAGAGAAATGTCATGATTAATTATCATCATGGCTCCATTAAAATAATGATTCTTGAATCACATTTTCTATTAGTTTCTTTATTGTTCAGCTTGAACAGCCAATTTTTAGACATGGCCTGCATTTACTTTTAGCTCTTCTCCCTGCCTCAAGCAATGCTTTGCTGTAGGGCTAAGCCTTGAGTGGGGGGTGTTCTTACAGCCATTGCCTAAGTGGCAGCACTTGCTGGTCTGTGGTAGCCAGTACCTGAGACGAATGGGCAGTGTTCGTCTGCAGTGACAAACAAAGTGGGCAGGTCTTGTTTTTCTCACTGAATGCCTATACCACATATTTCTTTTTTACTTTAACCATTTTTTTGCCAGATTTCTTTATTTAAATTTATTATTGCCAACATTAGCAAAAAAGTTATAGAATTTATCTTATCACTTTTGTATAAACATGAGCTGAAATTGGTCTTATACTGCATAACTTCACCAATGAGCTTTGTAGAATTTGTACATATCCAGTATGGTTAAACCTGTAAAAGAATCTAGTGCTGAATAAAGTCCTTTTTCTTAGCTGCAGAAAGGATTTTTGAGGTACTAAGTAAGATAAGCATCTGTTTAATGTGAATTAAACATTTGTTATCTTTCATAAAGCACAAATACAAAGTTTTTATGTAAGTTTTCTTAGACATATCAACTTTTGACAGTTATAACACTAGTTTTTTTACATTTGACCATAATTATATGAAATATTCAGTTTGTAAAAAAGGGTTATGAAAAGTAATTTAGCTCATTTTTTACATGTATGATTTCTATATATTAAAGGCCTTTATAATTTAACTGAAAATTTTTATTAATCTTTACTGGAACATAATTTGAAGCATACCAATTTAAGTTAATCATATACATTTTGGTCTTGTCTTTTGAAATTTGAGGTCCCTGAATCTTTAATGATAGTCATAATAATTTCAAAAATATATCTCAGTGTTAAAGAACGATGTTTACTTCTACACAACCCTGAAAATAATTTGCTAGTTTTTCCTGAGATAAAATAGGTGGCTGGATCAGCATACATGGATTTGTATTGGCTTGCTTGACACTCTGAAAGCCACATCTAAGTCTTGTTCTTTCATTTCAGGGAATAATGCTTCCATCAACATAGAGGTAGATCCCAGGCACCCTACCATGCTTCCTGAATTTTGCTTTCTTGGAGCTGACCACGGTATGTCATCTTAAAGTTGTAGATCTGGAACAGGTTCATAAACCCTGTCTAACATTATCAAATATTCCAAAATATTAACATTATAATTATTTTAAATACATTTCTCATTCTGAACTATATATTGCCTTACAAAATAGAGAATTGAGATTTAAAGCCAAATAGCTAAACAAATGCTGTGGCAGTGGTTGCTACAAAACAAAAGCAATGACGCCTAAGTTATTAAAATGTTTTTCTTCTTTTTAACATCCACAGTGACAAAACCCCTCGGACTCAAGCTGAGGGGCAACATTCATTTATGGTGGGTACCTTGGCACTGTGCGGGCACTGCTCTATGGCCTAACAAACTTGATAGGGTTGTTTGTTTGTTTGTTTGTTTTTAGGGATCCAGAGAATAGTCTGTTACAAAATTTGAAAGATGTGTTAGAAATTGATTTTCCAGCTCGTACTATCTTGGAAGAATCTGTAAGTTTAATTATTGCTTCAATAGTCTACATTATGTTAATAATAAAATTTCAATGGTTCTCTCAGGAAAATAAGGCTGAAAAAGAAAAGAAATTGGAAGTATGTTGCAACACAGAGTTCTTAGTTAAAGTGACACTGGCATCAATGGACTTGTTAACCGTCTGTTAGCCAGTCCTTAACAGGAGCTTTGTTCAGGATTGCCAGCAGGGAAGTGGTTAGTGACAGATACACTTATTAAAACTACAAAAAAAGAAGAGACACTAATGAGATGTTTGGGGTTTTGTACTGCTTGCTATGGGTGACTACAGTACAGTTTTAATTAGTTTGCTGTAAGTTTGTGAAGGACAGTGATAGTTTTTCAGAAGTGAGCAGCACCATTGATACGTTAAAGATAACGCAGGCAGGGCGGGCTTTGGACTGAGCCACCGCTGTTAACACTAGTGATGGCGCTCCCTTTCCTGTTCCCTTTGCTGCAGGGAACACCGTTCGGCCTGGTGTTTACTAGCTCATGTCAGATCTGTCTTTGTGTCAACACAGGAATGATTATGTATATGGAAAAAAATGGCTAAACCATAAAAATCTTGCCAGCCAAAAATGAAACCTGTATATATGTTAGTGCAGAGGGAATACTATGACGAGACAAGGCATTATCCCTGCTTATATTCGCCCCAGGATAAAAGCATACTTAAAGCACAGATATAGGAACTAATATTGTATATATCATATTTGTTCTTCCTAATCTTACCTATCCACATTCAGCACAAACGTTTCTCTTTTGAAGGACTTTAGCCTGGACTGTGGAATCTGTTATGCCCGTCACCTGAACGGTGCCATTCCAGATCAAGTGTGTAACAATCCCCAGTGTGGACAGCCTTTCCACCAAATATGCTTGTATGAGGTAAAACTCGCAGTTCTCTACACAGGAAATACAGCATTAAAATAATCCGTTTTACTAAAGTACTCCTCTGGTTTGCCACAAACTCCTCTTACTAGTTAATTTCACACACCCACAGACTTCATTTCTTCATCCTGTAAACTATTGAGTGTGCTAGAGAGCCCCGGGGAGACAAACAATCTAGAGTATTCTCATGGATAACTTGCTGACACTTAATAAATATGTGGTAGGTGTAACTGAAGTCTCCCCGAGTGTCTGCTACCAGAATGTAAGTTCTCTAGACCTGCCAGATGAGGAAGGCAGGAATATGGTCAGGTGCTTACTCAATAGGTACTGTGTGCTACTGTGCAGGCTGCATAGACATACAGAACGAATAAAATAATTCTCTTTTGAATGCTCAAAGGTTCTTGTGACCTGAGCATCTCTTTTCTACATGAACTGTGCTTCCATCTCTCAGTCACTCAGTTTCTGTGGCACTCCTGTTAGGGCACAGCTTACGTGACTGGATGGTCTCTGTGAAAAGCATCTTACAGTGGGAAAGTGCCATGCGTTTTCTGACTTTCTCTCTTGAAATATGGATAGTAATTGGGGCTGTTTACCCTTTCTTAATAGAAAACTTAGGGCCACTCATTTTACTGTAGACAATCATAAAAATACCAGATCTACTTGGGAAAAGTATAATGGAATTTGTACTTTCTTTTGTAATACTGAGAATTCATTTTCATTTTTAAAAACGTATTGCCTCATAGTCAGTACAGTGAAAATTAGCCCACTGTTGAATTAAGATCAGAATCTCAAAATCCTAAGATACTTTTATAGAGAAATTGTTGATATATGATTAATTGGTTTAGTTAATGATCCATAGGAACTTGTATGAGTAAGTCTGTCTGTCTGTCTGTCTGTCTCTCTCTCTCTCTCTCTCTCTCTCTCTCTCTCTCTCTCTCTCTGTTTATGTCTCTTTTGCATGGAATGTGTGTAATTGTCAGCCAAATCTTAAAGGTCCGATAATTTGCTTATACATTAGAAGTTTATATTCCAAATGTTAATAGTGATTTCTCAGTTATTCTATATAATAGCAATTGGGCATTGGCTCAGGAAAAAAAGTTTCCCTTTTATAGAACAAAGTCAGTCAAAGTCCATCTGGATGGCATGTGTCCACTGACATGATCCGCACTTTGCTTTGTGCAGTGGCTGAGAGGGTTGAGCACCAGCAGACAGAGTTTTAACGTCTTCTTTGGTGACTGTCCCTATTGTAGTAAGGTAAGCCAGTTGTCATGATATAGGAAATGTCAGTCACATCTTTTGTAAAGTGTGCCTGGCTCCGGGGAATGTGTTATAGAGGATATGTAGTCAGCTTACCTAATGGCTTTTAAATGTGTTGCTTTTTATTTAATCAAATTATGATAGTTTCTTATCATATACCTTTGAGTATACCTTAATTTTCAAAGTATTTTTGATCAAAAAGATTTATTTCTTCTAAATTTCTTGGTGATCTTAAGAAAATATTTTAAAATTGTGTGGTGAAATAATTTCTAAGAAAAAGCAATAGTAAATTAAAATACTATTTTAATTCTTAAGAGTGTACCTAAAATTTTGTTAAAATATATTCTCTCTCTTTCTTTTATAAAGCCAATTACGTTGAAAATGTCTGGGAGAAAACCCTGAATGGAACCCACCTGTCAAGAGATGGAATGTTTAAAAATTGTTTAAAAACAAAAACAAAAGTAAAAACAGATTTATTTGATGACTTCAGAGAAAATACAAAGCAAGACATACTAGTGTCAGCAGGCAGAATATAGTGAGTCCATAGTAACACACATCTGCCTTTGTCTCTTCACTCAGAGTCAACTGAAAAACTGCAGGCCAAAATCTTGGAGAACTTTCCATGTCTGTGACTCCCAGATTACCCATGGGCATGTATCTGTTCCGAGGCAGGGGCCTTGGCTTCCTGATGGGATCTCTACTGGTGCAGTCCAGATAGGGCTTACAGTATGAACCTTGGAAAGGTGCATAGCTGGGTGTCTGTGGAGGACTCTGCACTTCACGGGAAATGTCAGAATATTCATGTACTTTCCTTGTCCTTGAGATTTCCTATGGAAAAAAATATTTTGTGAGATTTGAGTTATTGAAGCATTTATTGTGTACTCATCAACAGTGCTAAATAAAACAACACACCAATCAAGTCTGGTCATTAACGCCCTTTGTTGGCACTGGCACATCACGGGAGCACAGACCTCTTTGGAAGGCTGCAGCTGTGCTGCACTGAGGCAGGGGGACATCATTTCATGTGTCTGGAAGCAGGAACATTTGAACTACTGCTTGACTGCTCACTATTTAACTTGAAGGAGGTCCAAGGTTGTTCTGTTCTTGCTTTAGCTTGGTGACTTCTGGCATATCCCCTCCTTCTACCAATTATTGAATAATTTAGCAAAAGATAGCTTCCTTTTAAGAGAGCAAACACACATCTGTTCTCTTCACTGTTGGCATCTGCCATCAGACTGCATCCTCAGAACTGCCTGCCACCCTTCAAGCAGTGTGTCTCCAGCCCCTCCCACTACAAGGTCACTTTCAAAGGTCAGAAAGGGTTTGTGCAGGAGAGTATGTGTTGACCAGGCACATGCCTATAATCTTAGTACTTCAGATTTCTGAGTTCAAGGCTAGCCTGCTCTCCAAACCAACTTTCAGGTCAGCTATGGCTACAAAGTAAGATCCTATCTGAGACAATGCAAAAACAAAACAAAACAAATCAAAACAAACAAAAGATACATTTAAGAGGGATGTGATATTCACAAGGGAATAAATTTTTACTGATAGTCTTGGTCACTAGAAGAAAATAATTGCCTTTTTTCTCCTGGTTACCAAATCATTCTCACATAAAGGGAAAGAAACCCTTTATCAAATATATTTCCAACAGCCAAGAAACATTGGAAAGTTGATCATATACCTAGTCAGGAACGGAAATCACACTACTAGAATGTTAGGAGGGAGCTGCTGTGACCTTCACAATGTCTCTCAGCAACAACTAATGACATCACATGAGAGATCCTCCTATGGTTAGGAGAGGCAGGCTGTAGTCCAAGCTTATACAGTTTCTTCATGTACTAGAACTCGCCTGCTTGCTTACGCTTCACCTATGGTTGCTTTTGCACTGACATAGTACACTTAAATAGTTTTGACAAAAACTATGGGTTATAAGACCAAAAATATTTTCAATCTAGACAAAAATTTTGCTGGGCTGGAATGTAACTCCATGGTAAAGTTCCAACTCAGAACCAAGTATTCCATTCTGAAAGGCATACGGCATCCCACTACCATGGAAGGTACAAAGATGACCATGGGAAAACGTAGTGTTCTCTCTCAGGTCGGAGTACATAGAGCTGCAAGTCTGTTCCCCACGTCTGGGTAACTCCAGGACAGCTGGTTTCCAGGAGTAGCAAGGGCTCAAGGCAGTGCAGTCATCCGTCTGTAGTCTACTGGCTTTCAACCTACAGTGGTATTCGCTCACAGAAGAGAACACAGTCTCTGGAGATATTTATGTTGTCACAACTAAGAGGAAGCATTATTAGCATCTAGTGAACACACAACGGGAGTGTTAGCAAACATCCTACAACACAAATCAAAGTCATCCTATAGCAAATAGCTCAGCCCTAAATAGCAACACTACTGCTTCTCGAAGGCCATCTGGAGAGTGTCACTAACTTTAACTGTACATTACAACCATGCACAATGGCTATCAAACTAAGGTCTCAAACTCTTGGGAACTTAAAGGAAAAGTTAAACATAAGTAAAAAGAATCTTAGTAGAGATATGAAAATACAATCTAATCCTATAACTGAAAATCAACATAGCAGAATCAGAATGTTACTGGCTAGGTTCAATTGCTAATTAAACCCTGATGATTTGACAGTTACCCTGTCATTAGGCCAAAGAAATACGCAAACAACAAGACTAACCTGAAGACCCAGTGCCTCTGCTGCTATGTGTAAGAAGTAATACTACATGCATGTGCTTGGCACTCAGGAGGAAGAGGAGGAAGGACTGAAGCAAACATGAAGAAGTAAAGGTTGGAAGGCTTCTAATTAGATGAAAATGTGAAGCCATAAATAAAACAAGCTCAACAGACTCCAACCCACAATGGTACTTTGGAGATGTTTTGTCTCAGGCTTTGTTTGGCTTTCTCTGCTTGTTTGTCTTTATATTGTGGCTCTCTTGCTTATATATTATGGATTCTGATTTTGTATGTGTACATGTGTGTTTGCCTCTACATGTGTATGTTACTTGTGCTTTTTCTTTTCTTTTTTTCCCCTGGTTTGATTGGCTTTTGTTATTTTTTATTTGCCAGTTCGTTTTCTAGGGAGATAGAGAAAGGTATGGAGTTGACTGTGTAAGAGGTTGCGAGGCCACGAGAGGGTAAACAATGATTTGAATATATTGTATGGAAAACAATGATTTAAATCATCTTACAGAGGGAGCAAGGCTTAATGGCTAGAGCTCTGTGGTGTTTAAAGCCCGAAGGAGTCAGAGTCACTGTAACCCTGCCGTGATGCATGTATTCTCCCAGAGTGGAGGAAAACTGTCCAGTAGGAGTCCCACTCACACACTTGGCTATTTTTTAAAAAACTATTCAAGCCAGTTCAGGTGGGAAAAGGAAAATTATGCTTCCACAACATGATGCTTTGATAAGGAAGGTATGTAGGAGTGGACCTCACCTCCTCACTCATGCTGTACACAGGAAGTCAGAGGCAAAATTCTACTATGAATGAACAGTATAAGGAAACGGGGAAGAGGAGGCTACGCACGATACAGAAGTATGACGAGGGTCTGTGTGTAGACCATGTAAACAATTCCCAGCCCTTGGAAAGTCAGGCTATAGGAGAAAATATATACATGTCCAGTAAAATCAGTGTGAAAGGCATCATGTAACTATCTGTACTCAGGTGGAAGCTAGTAGGCGTGCAAGAGTGGTGAAATGTAAAAGACTGGCAACACTAAGTGTTGGAGAAGAAATGTCGGCATGACCAGCCACTTGCACATACAAAGGGCACAGCCACCTCGCGCATATTGGCTAACATCTCACACTCACATGTTTGTCGAGTTGGGGAGCTAAGCCCATGCCAGGGCTCATGTATTGAGTTCAGAGGGTAGCTTGAGGGAGTCAATCCTTTGCTTTTTACCAAGTGAACCCCTGGGATCAAACCCAGGTGTTCTGTGTTATACACGTTTACTTCGCAAGCCATCTGGCCTCCCCATGTGCCAGGTTTTATAATGGAACATTTTTATCCAGTGATCTAGTAATTCCATGTGTGCAATGTCCAGAGTAGACTCAGGGCAGAATGAATAACAACACTTTCCATAAATATATTAAACCAGAAACGACTCATGTGTCCACTAGAAGGGAAATGATGAATTGCACAATGACAAGGAATTATTGGTATATTCATGAACACAGAGAAATCTCAAAAGGTAATAAGCGAAAGGGGCAGACATAGAATAGTGCATGCTCCTACTGCGGTATTACTGTGTGGTCATGGACTTTGAGAGGCAAAGCCAAACTTGAGGTAAGAACTGGACTGATGCTAGAATCGGAGGGCAGAACAAACCAAGGGTGGCTGAAGTGCGGGCGCCTGTCCCGGCATCCCACCGCCAGGCAGGCCAATGGGAATGCATCTCTTCACTTGAAACCTGGGTGTCTACTTTCACAGGACTGCCCTGCCTTCTAAAGACTTAGAAGTTTTGATTTTGTCACCAAGCAGTATTTGTGTTTAACTTTACAAGTGGGACTATAAAATATGCCCATTTGAAATAGATTTTGGCATGTAAGTTTAAAATAAAACCACAAATAATGCTATTTCATACTGAATAAATGCAAGAGGTTCCTTTGCGCACTAACAGCATATTTCTCTCTGATAAACTTGTTTGCTGGTTGGATGAGAAATGTATAACTCCACTTCTAATTTTTGACTCAGCTGCCAAGAAGTTCAGAGCCAAATTCAGTGCTCAGTTTAGTGATTCTCATCCCAGCTGCCCCGTACATCAGTCTGCCTTGGGCAGAGGGTGAGAAAGGCGGGGTATTAAATTCCCCCACTTCATGCGGTGGACTGCTTCAAACCATGAGGATGGTGGTGCACAAATCAAAGGAAACACTGGCTATTCTGACATAAGTAAACTTTCCTTTTCTTTCCAGATACATTTTATATGCTTTGCTTTTCCATCATAGGATGTGGGCTCAGGGAGGGCTTTTTGCTGTTGTCTGCATGAGTCATGTGCAAAGGGCAAGGCATTCTCCATCCAAGCAACACCAAACAGCCTACTGACTGGTACTACCCTTATGTTTGATGGTGAGGATTAGAGGAGAGGAATCATGTAAAGTGAAGAATATGCAGGGGAGGGTCCCTAATGGACTATAGATGGTAAAAGAAATCCAAATGTGCTTCATCGCCTTTCTAGTGGTTAGGGGAAGTAACCAGATCTACCCGCATGTGTGCTTGCTTCTGTTCCTGTGACAATACTGCATGGTTCTTTGATTTTACCAGGAAGACAGGATATTTCTATCTTCACTTGACAAAAGCATACATTGTTGGCCTTGGGGGCCGGGAGTGGATCTGCCTGTATTCCCAGAGAGTTTAATCTAATGTAATAGCAATAAGACCCCTCGAGCCAGCTCTCACCGCTGCGGCCAGCCTGCTCCGCACTGTGGGCGCCCAGCTCTCTTCCGGCTCCTCTCTCCGTGCTGCTCTTGTCGCGCTGCAGACTTTCTTGGTGAACTTAGCTCGGAACTCATTGGCTGGTTTCCTTGTAGCCTTTGGTGAATCAACCTGTTGGTATGGAGTAACAATATATAATGAAATGAAAACTATGACATTAAAAAATTCACTCATATCCAGATTCTTTAAAAACCTAAAGTGGCTAACAATGAGCTTGAGAAAGAAATGAAAACCAAAAGCAACAATGGCTATCATGGAAACAAATGCAACACCTAGCAAGACCCAGATCCTTTATCATAGGATGTGAGGGGACAGACCAGTTAAAGTTAGTGCCATTGTTACGCACACGCTTTAAAAATTATCTCTACAGAAAACTTGCTTACAATGAAAATTGTATTTTTATGGAGCATGGTCACATTTTCAAGCTGCATGTAAATTCATTATTAACCTTTGCAGTGAGTGGAACCAGTTATCATTGTAGCTTAAGTTCCTATTAATTAAGATCTTATTTTCCTATTGTTGAAGAGAGGCTAATTGATGTGAAAGTACACAGGAGCCTAAGAAGTTGCATACATAGAGTGTAGGTAGTTTAACCTCTGTGCGTGTTGCCTGGCAGCAGGTACTAATACCAGAGGTCAGCGTCATGACAAGCTCAGTCTCTCAGGCTTCCTTTGCACACTGTGGTGATATCTGGGGAAAGACTGACTCTCAGTAACCTGGAGTAGACACAGGACTAGAGGGCAGACCCTACAACACAGGTGGAGAATTGAAAGCCAACGCAGGTCCTTGAGTGAAGTGTTTGTACAGCAGCTTCACAGTTCTAGCAGCTCAAAGTGCTGTCGCCTTTCTCCCTGGGTTAAATGGAGAGCAGGACACAGGAACAGCAGAAGGCGAAATAATGGAGTAGCCAGTGCCAAAATAGAGAATAAATTATGCTGGCTGGGCAAATAGAGTCTTAATTTGCAGTCTCTCAATTTCCAGTTCCTACTGCCAAGCGTGTTCATTCCTTCTCTTTGAAATAGGCTGGTGCTCGGAGGGCGGATCAGTTGTCACAACAGGCCTTCCCTCCCGCCTCCTCCCGGATCTCAGCATCTTAATGAATGGCAAAACCACTGCCTTTCACTAACCTGCAGATTGGGACTGTTTCCCAATCACTTGGAGTTTAACTGTTTTTCACCCTCCCTCTAAGTCCACTGGGAAATTTGATGGGTCCTATGAGCCGCAAGCGCCCCGCCCTCCCTGTCATCAGCTGGGTAAGAAATGCAAACTTGTTATATATTTAACTGGTGTAAAATGGGGGTCCCCACACTTGTTTCATCCCCCCTGGAACACTGGGATAGCAGTCATTGTGAAACCTTCTCTAGATTAGTTGAAGGTTTTTCCCTTCCATCTTTATTGAGACACAATCAACATGAATATTTAAGTTGTCTGCTATGATATTTTGAAATTCTCACATTGTAAAATACCATGAATAAGTTCATATATTTATCACATCTGTGTGTATGGTGGGGTAAGAATATGACATCTATTTTCTTAGTAGATTTCAAGCACATGGCTCAGAATTAAGTATAGCTGTCATGTTGCAGAATAGACTTCTATAAGTCACAACTGAAATGTTTGGGTCTTTAACCAACTTCCCCCCATTTTCCCCACCTCCAGACTTCTGGTATCTACCCTTCTACTCTGCAGTGTCTTCATGAATTAGATTCCACATCTGAGTTACAACCAGGCAGTGTCTGGACCATGTTTTACCGAGTATTAACGAAAAGAGGGGAGTTCTTTCTTTTCTAAAGCTGATGACTTTCTTACCCAGTGCATTACTTTTATCCATTTGTCAGTGCATACTACTTTCCCCACTATAAATAACTCTAGAATAATAAGATGTTCAGATCTCTGTGACGAGATTTCATTTCATCGGGTTGTATGGACTGTTGTTACTTGCAATAACTGAGGACTTTTAGTCTGCATTAAAGGTATCAGTTTTCCCTCCAGAAACTCTGACCTGTGAACAGGATTGGGCATAATAGATCTTATCACATATGAGGCTTCCTGGAAGAGATGGTGTCCTCTGGATCTGGTCCATGGCCAGAGGATTGAGCTGCAATGCCATGGACACGTCTATTTAATTAGCAAAATGCTTCATAACACTAAGAGAAAGATGGGATGAGTACATTCTTAATTTTGAACAGAGTGGCACTTTCTTATTTATGAGTATATGAAAAGAAATACAAAACACTCCTGGCATCTCAGAATATTAAGAAGGCATTACCCAAATATGCATCACTTTCAATGAAACTCACTACTTAAATGAGATAGTATTTTGATTAATTTTCCAATGTAACCTTACACTGTTCTATAAAACAGGAACACTTTATACTCCTAAACATTGATAATAAAGTCTCCCTGCCAGGGATTTGTGATCCATTCCTCTCATATAGAAAAAAACAGGAAGAAAACCTCAGAAAATTCTATGAAGAATTAAAGTTCCTCCTTGAAGCTTTGTATCCCAGCAATATATATTCCTCCTTGACTTGCTGGGCCTTGGGTTCAGGCTGAGAAAAGGACCCATATTTTTCTGTGTGAGAGGAGGGAAACTGGAACCTTCAAACTGACCCACAGATTTCTTTCTGCCTTGACATGGCAATTCCTGCTCCTCAAGGAAGAGGCCTGGCCACTGACATATGACCCAGAGAAAGAGGCAGGGCTGTACCCTGAAGTTCTGTGGTTGGGTTTACACTCTAAGAACCCTGGAGCTGAGACTGACCTAGGCGAGCACTGGAGAGCTGTGGTTCCATTCACTGACTCTAAGAGAGTCAGCTACAGAGGGTGGTGCAGGGGGTGTGGGAGGGAAGAGCACAATGGTGGCATACCTGCTAAAGCAGGCGTCAGTCCAAATCTCACATTGCAAAGAAGGTGCTCCTGTGAGTGGCATGAGCAGCTATGGGCCATCTTGACCAGGAACCTTGTAAGCAGACCAGCCTGGTCCTGCACATGAAGGTTGTGCTTTTCAGGAAAAATAAAACAGTGGCATCTCTGCTATGTTGGAAAAAATTTATTTCCAGTTTAGCTCCAGAGAAAATCCCAGTGTACTGTAAATGTTCACCACACTCATTCAAACATCTATTAGTAAAATACCTCACTTTGCTTTGCACAATCAGTGCTATGAATTCAAGGAGATTCTATACTAGTGTGCTACTCTCTAAGTCAAACAAATTTTACTAAGAATGTTACATTTTAAAACTTTCTTTTAGAATTAAACAATATGCTGAAAATTAAATATCTATAACCTCTTTTCCTTTGAATAATAAAAGGTAGGAAACATGTATCTGAATATGTATGCTTTGTCAGGTACATATACTGATATGTCTAAATATCTATCAAGGAATACCAATTTGTTCACTACCCCATCAAATAGCAGCAGCAGCCCACACGCATAGCAGCAAGGTGTGCGGAGTGACTGGGAAAGAGGATGGCACATGGAAGCGAAAATTTGTAGCCGCCATGTGGACAGTTCTTGGCTCATACAATTCTGCAGGTGCCATCCTATGTGCGTCACTCAGCAGAACGGAGGAGAAGACAGTTATGACAGCAAAAGGTCAACATTTGCTAGATTGATTTTTATAGTATTAATCGAAATCTGTAAACTGTAGAACTTAAAAGTAAGATTCAACTTACCCATATACAAACTATATTTGATATATTTAAAGATATATGTGCACATAAAATAGTCCAGAAATAAAATCATTAATTAAATATTGATATGCTGTGGAATATCTTCCTGCCTTGTATCCAGGCTCATCATACTAATAACAGAAATTAAGATTTTAAAGTTACTATTATTTTTAAGTAGTGTTTCTTAAAATCAAAGTGGTCCAATGAAAAGGAACAAAATACTTTTAATGAAACCTCATTGGAAAATGTTCTATATTATGTTATTTTTTGCTTAAAAATGGTTTCACAGCAAATCCTCTTTGACTTGCAGAATCAAACACTGTGGAGATAATGATTGGCATTTTATACCAGAAGATATAGTAGTTTTTCAATGCTTTGTTTTACATTTTAGTTATGCTTATGAAATTGAAAACTACCAAAAAAGGGTAAAAATCTTCTTAATTCTTAAGTACTGGGGACCCGGGCCACCAGCCAGTCATCTAAGAACAGGAGCTTGACAGAGCAGCAGTTCCTGTGTTCCAGCAGGGCGTGGGTTCTCTGCCCTCTGGGAGTCCCTGCACTCCGCACTCCCCACTCCCTGCGGCCACTGACAGCATACTTGCTGCTGACTGAACTAAGCAAGCAGATCCAGAGAAGACAAGCAGCATCAGGTCCACAGAGATAACTGAATATAACATTGCTTAGAGCAAGATACACCAGGGGTCCAACAGCACCCAAGAGGAGAACAACACATCAGCAATCTGTGCCAGGGAAAACTCAGTCATCCAGTGGTGGGGAAATAGCCTTACAAGCCCACAGGAGGTTCAAGCACCAGCTAGTGACTATAGGACCAACTAAGGCCAGACATAACCAGATGGCAAAAGGCAAAGGTAGGAACTTTACTAACAGAAATCAACGCAATATGGCAGCATCCGAAACCAGTTCTCCAACAGCAGTAAGTCCCGGGTACCCCCAACACACCAGAAAAACAAGATTTGGATCTAAAATCACTGGTCAGGATGCTGAGAGCGGAAAACTTAGATAAATCTCTTAAAGAAATACAGGTGAAAATGGATCTAAAATTAGAAGCCCTTATAAGACAAACACAAAAATCATATAAAGAAATTCAGGAGAATATGGAGCAAAAATTAGAAGCCAACAAGGAAAAAGTACAAAAATCACTTAAAGAAATACATGAAAATACAAACAAGCAAGCAGGAGATCTGAGCAAAACCATCCAGGATCTAAAAACAGAAGTAGAAACAACTAAGAAATCACAAAGGGACACAATTTTGGAGATAGAAAACCTTGGGAAGAAATCAGGGGCCATAGATGCAAATATCAACAATAGAATACAAGAGATAGAAGAAAGAATATCAGATGCAGAAGATACCATAGAAACCATTGATTCAACAGTCCAAGAAAATACAAAATGCAAAAAGCTTGTAACCCAAAACATCCAGAAAAACCAGGACACAATGGGAAGACCAAACCTAAGGATTACAGGCATAGATGAGAGGAAAGATACACAACTTAAAGGGCCAGCAAATATACAAAATTATGGAAGAAAACTTCTCCAACTTAAAGAGAGAGATGCCCATGAATATACAAGAAGCCTACAGAACTCCAAACATACTGGTCCAGAACAGAAATACCTACCATCACATAATAATCAAAACCCCAAATGTACTAAACAAAGAATATTAAAGGCAGTAAGAGAAAAAGGCCAAGTAACATATAAAGGAAGACTTATCAGGATTACACCAGACTTCTTACCTGAGACCATAAAAGCTAGACGATCCTGGGCAGATATCATGCAGACTCTAAGAGAACACAAATTTTAGCCAAAACTACTTTACCCAGCAAAACTCTCAATCATCATACATGGAGAAACCAAGGCATTCCATGACAAAAACCAAATTTGCATATTATATTTCTATAAACCCAGCCCTACAAAGGATAATAGGGGAAAAACAGCAACACAAGGAGGGAAACCATACCTCAGAAGAAGCAAGATAGAAACCCCCTCTCATCAAAGCCAAAAGAAGATAAACACTCAAATATAAAAAAATAACGTCAAAAGTGTCAAGAAGTAATTACTATTCCTTAATATCTCTTAACATCACTGGACTCAATTCCCCAATAAAAAGACATAGATTAACAGACTGGATACAAAAACAGGACCCTACATTTTGCTGCAAATAGGAAACACATCTCAGTGTCAAAGACAAACACTACCTTAGAATAAAAGGCTGGAAGACAATTTTACAAGCAAATGGTCTCAGGAAACAAGCCGGAGTAGCCATTCTAATATCAGATAAAATTGACTTTCAACCTAAAGTCATAAAAAGAGACACAGAAGGTCACTTCTTGCTGGTCAAAGGAAAAATCCATCAAGAAGAACTCTCAATACTGAACATCTATGCTCCAAATGCAAGAGAACCCTCATTCATAAAAGAAACTCTACTAGGGTTAAAGCACACATTACACCTAACACAATAATTGTGGGTGACTTCAACACTCCACTTTTCTCAATGGACCGATCAGGAAAGCAGAAACTAAACAGGGACACAGTGAAACTAATTGAAACTTTGGACCAATTGGATTTTATATGTATATATATATATATATATATATATATATATATATATATATATATATAATTTCATCCCAAAGTAAAAGAATATACCTTTTTCTCAGCACCCCATGGTACCTTCTCCAAGATCGATCATATAATTGGTCACAAGACAGATGTCAACAAATACAAGAAGATTGAACTAATCCCATGCCTCCTATCAGATCACTGTGGAGTATAAGTGGTCTTCAATAGCAAGAAAAACAATAGAAAGCCCACATACACATGGAAACTGAACAACACTCTACTCAATGACACCTTGGTTAAGGAAGAAATAAAGAAAGAAATCAAAGACTTTTTAGAATTCAATGAAAATAAAGGTACAACCTATCCAAATCTATGGGACACAATGAAAGCAGTGCTAAGAGAGAAACTTATAGCCCTGAGTTCTTCCAAAAAGAAACTGGAGAGAGCATACACTAGCAGCTTAAAAGCACACCTGAAAGCCCTGGAACAAAAAGAAGCTAATTCACCCAGGAGGAGTAGAAGGCAGGAAATCATCAAACTAAGGGCTGAAATCAATCAAGTAGAAACAAAGCAAACCATACAAAGAATCAACAAAACCAGGAGCTGGTTCTTTGAGAAAATCAACAAGATAGATAAACGCTTAGCCAGACTAACCAATGGGCACAGAGACTGTATCCAAATTAACAAAATTAGAAATGAAAAGGGGGATATAATAACAGAAACCAAGGAAATTCAAAAAATCATCAGATTCTACTCCAAAGGCCTATACTCAAAGCAACGGGAAAATCTGGAGGAAATGGAAAATTTCCTAGACAGATACCAAATACCAAAATTAAATCAGGATCAATTAGATCAGCTAAACAGTCCCATTACCCCCAGAGTAATAGAAGGGCTAATAAAAGGCTCCCAACCAAAAAAATTACGGGACCAGATGGTTTTAGTGCAGAATTTTATCAGGCTTTCAAAGAAGACCTAACACCAATACTGTCCAAACTATTCCACAAAATAGAAACAGAAGGAACACTGCCCAACTAGTTCTACGAAGCCACAATTACACTGATACCAAAACCATAGAAAGATCCAACAACGAAAGAGAACTATAGGCCAATTTCTGTTATGAATATCGATGCAAAAATACTAAATAAAATCCTTGCCAACCGAATCCAAGAGCACATCAAAACGATCATTCACCATGATCAAGTAGGCTTCATCCCAGGGATTCAGGGATCGTTCTATATAAGGAAATCCATCAATGTAATCCACTACATAAACAAACTAAAAGAAAAAAAACACATGGTCATTTTATTAGATGCTGAAAAAGCATTTGACAAAACTCAGCATCCTTTCATGCTAAAAGTCCTGGAAAGAACAGGAATTCAAGGCCCATACCTAAACCTAACAAAAGCAATATACGGCAAACCAGTAGCCAACATCAAAATAAATGGAGAGAAACTTGAAGCAATCCCACTAAAATCAGGGACTAGACAAGGCTGCCCCCTCTCTCCATATCTTTTCAATATAGTACTTGAATTTCTAGCAAGAGCAATTAATTAGACAACATAAGAAAGTCAAAGGGATACAAATTGGAAAGGAAGAAGTCAAACTATCATTATTTGCATATGATATTATAGTATATTTAAGCGACCCAAAAAACTCCACCAGAGAACTCCTACAGCTGATAAACAACTTCAGCAAAGTAGCTGGTTATAAAATCAACTCAAGCAAATCAGTAGCCTTCCTATACTCAAAGGACAAGCAGGCTGAGAAAGAAGTTAGGGAAATAACACCCTTCACAATAGCCACAAACAACATAAAGTACTTTGGCTTAACTCTAACCAAACAAGTGAAAGATCTGTATGACAGGAACTTCAAGTCCCTGAAGAAAGAAATCGAAGAAGACCTCAGAAGATGGAAAAATATTTCTTGCTCCTGGATTGGCAGGATCAATATAGTAAAAATGGCCATCTTGCCAAAAGCAATCTACAGATTCAATGCAATCCCCATCAAAATCCCAAATCAATTCTTCATAGATCTAGGTAGAGCAATTCTCAAAATCATCTGGAGCAACAAAAAACCCAGGATAGCTAAAACTATTCTCAACAATAAAAGGACTTCTGGGGGAAACAATATTCCTGACCTCAAGCAGTACTACAGAGCAATTCTGTTAAAAACTGCATGGTATTAGTACAGCAACAGGCAGGTAGATCAATGGAATAGGATTGAAGACCCAGAAATGAACCCACAGACTTATGGTCACTTGATATTTGATAAAGGAGCCACAACCATCCAGTGGAAAAAAGATAGCCTTTTCAACAAATGGTGCTGGATCAACTGGAGGTCAACATGCAGAAGAATGCAAATTGACCCACTCTTAACTCCTTGTACTAAGATCAACTCCAAGTGGATCAAGGACCTCCACATAAAACCAGACACACTAAAACTATTAGAAAAGAAACTTGGGAAGACCCTGGAGGACATGGGCACAGGGGGGAAGTTCCTGAACAGAACACTAATAGCTTATGCTCTAAGATCAAGAATTGACAAATGGGACCTCATAAAATTACAAAGTTTCTGTAAGGCAAAGGACACTGTCAGAAGGACAAAACGGCAACCAACAATGTGGGAAATGATCTTTACCAACCCCACATCCGACAGAGGGCTAATATCCAATATATACAAAGAACTCAAGAAGTTAGACCCCAAAGAACCAAATAACCCTATCAAAAAATGGGGTACAGAGCTAAACAAAGAATTTTCACCAGAACAAATTCGGATGGCCGAGAAACACCTTAAAAGATGTTCAACATCATTAGTCATCAGGGAAATGCAAATCAAAACAACCCTGAGATTCCACCTCACACCAGTCAGAATGGCTAAGATTAAAAACTCGAGAGACAACAAGTGCTGGTGAGGATGTGAAGAAAGAGGAACACTCCTCCACTGTTGGTGGGATTGCAAAATGGTAAAACCGCTCTGGAAATCAGTGTGGCGGTTCCTCAGAAAATTGGGCATGCCACTCCCAGAGGACCCTGGCATACCACTCCTGGGCATATACCCAGAGGATTCCTCTGCATACAATAAAGACACATGCTCTACTATGTTTATAGCAGCCTTGTTTATAATAGCCAGAAATTGGAAGGAGCCCAGATATCCCTCAAAGGAGGAATGGATACAGAAAATGTGGTATATTTATACAATGGAGTACTACTCAGCAATTAAAAATAATGAACTCATGCAGTTAGTAGGTAAATGGTTAGATCTGGAAACTATCATCCTAAGTGAGCTAACCCAATCACAAAAGAATACACACGAAATGCAATCACTGATAAGTGGATATTAATGAGCCCAGAAGCCCTAAATACTCAAGGCACAATTAGCAAGTCAAATGACTCTCAAGAAGAAAAAAAGGAGAGGACCCTGGGCCTGTAAAGATTGGATCCAGTTTTGTAGACCCAGAACAGAGAAATCATGTGTGTGTGTGTGTTGGGGGGGATGAGTGGGGAATAGCATGGGGGGCGAGAGGAATTATGGGACATATGGTGGGGGGTAACTGGGAAAGGGGAAAGCCTTTGGAATGTAAACATAGAATATAGAAAATAAAAATTAAAAAAAAAAAGAATTGAAGACCCAGAAATGAACCCACAGAGTTATGGTCACTTGATCTTTGATAAAGGAGCTACAACCATCCAGTGGAAAAAAGGTAGCCTTTTCAACAAATGGTGTTGGTTCAACTGGAGGTCAACATGCAGAAGAATGCAAATTGACCCACTCTTATCACCTTGTACTAAGATCAACTCCAAGTGGATCAAGGACCTCCACATAAAACCAGACACACTGAAACTAATAGAAAGGAAACTGGGGAAGACCCTGAAGGACATGGGCACAGGGGGGAAGTTCCTGAACAGAACACCAATAGCTTATGCTCTAAGATCAAGAATTGACAAATGGGACCTCAAAAATTACAAAGTTTCTGTAAGGCAAAGGACACTGTCAGAAGGACAAAACGGCAACCAACAACGTGGGAAATGATCTTCACCAACCCCACATCCGACAGAGGGCTAATATCCAATATATACAAAGAACTCAAGAAGTTAGACCCCAAAGAACCAAATAACCCTATTAAAAATGGGGTACAGAGCTAAACAAAGAATTTTCACCAGAAGAAATTCAGATGCCTGAGAAACACCTTAAGAGATGTTCAACATCATAAATTATCAGGGAAATGCAAATCAAAACAACCCTGAGATTCCACCTCACACCAGTCAGAATGGCTAAGATTAAAAACTCAAGAGACAACTGGTGCTGGCGAGGATGTGGAGAAAGAGGAACACTCCTCCACTGCTGGTGGGATTTCAAGATGGTACAACAACTCTGGAAATCAGTCTGGTAGTTCCTCAGGAAACTGGGCATGACACTTCCAACGGACCCTGTCATACAACTCCTGGGCATATACCCAGAGGATTCCCCTGCATGCAATAAAGACACATGCTCCACTATGTTCATAGCAGCCTTTTTTATAATAGCCAGAAGTTGGAAGGAGCCCAGATGTCCCTCAAAGGAGGAATGGATATAGAAAATGTGGTATATTTATACAATGGAATACTACTCAGCAATTAAAAATAATGAATTCATGCAATTTGTAGGCAAACATCCTAAGCGAGTTAACCCAATCACAAAAGAATACACATGAAATACAATCACTGATAAGTGGATATTAATGAGCCCAGAAGCTCTGAATACTCAAGGTACAATTAGGAAATCAAAAGATTCCCAAGAAGAAGGAAGGAGAGGACACCGGTTCAGAAAAGACTGGTTCCAGTTTTGCAGGGGAGTACCAGGACAGAGAAAGGGTTGGGGGGTGACTGGGGAATGGGGGTGAGGGGGGAAGAGGACTTATGGGACACATGGTGAGGGGGGAACTGGGAAAGGGGTAAGTCTTTGGAATGTAAACAAAGAATATAGACTATAATAAAAAAAAAAAAAAGGAAAAAAATCTTAAGTACTGACCATGACTTTGAGGGGCACAATGTCAGGGAAATGCTGTTTTGTTTTGTTGGAAAAGTCATAGAAATGCAAAAGTCAATACAACTGTTAAAATAAGTCTCCATAATTACCAGGATCAAAACCCAGTGGCTTTTCATTAAATGTGAACTTTGGTGCTGCCTCCTGTAACATGTAAACAGTCCTGACAATTGGTTTGTGAGGCACTTGCTACAATAAAATGTAATTGTGTCACAAGAGAAAGGTGACAATCATGGGATCATGAAAAAATTACATATTCTCACTGCTAGTTAATTAGCCATGCAAACCCTCCTCAAACAGATATTCTCTTCTATTAGGAATGATTACTGTGTGGGCCTGCAGATGTCAATACCACAGCCATTCAAATACTTCTTTTCCTACTAATTGAAGGTTGTAAAGCTCTTGTGCCAAGGTTTTGCTTCCAAAGAGCTAATTTATGACTAGAAGGATATTTTATGTCTTCAGTTGCAGCAGCTACAAAATTCAGCAAATCAGAACCATCTGTGCACTGAGACTTGACTCAATATTCTCCAGCAGCCATGTTAGCCTGCACCCTGCATCCACGTTAGCCTGCACCCTGCATCCACGTTACCCTGCACCCTGCATCCACGTTAGCCTGCACCCTGCATCCACGTTAGCCTGCACCCTGCATCCATGTTAGCCTGTACCCTGCATCCACGCTAGCCTGCACCCTGCATCCACGTTAGCCTGCACCCTGCATCCATGTTAGCCTGCACCCTGCATCCACGTTAGCCTGCACCCTGCATCCATGTTAGCCTGTACCCTGCATCCACGCTAGCCTGCACCCTGCATCCACGTTAGCCTGCACCCTGCATCCACATTAGCCTGCACCCTGCATCCACGTTAGCCTGCACCCTGCATCCACGTTAGCCTGCACCCTGCATCCACGTTAGCCTGTACCCTGCATCCACGTTAGCCTGCACCCTGCATCCATGTTAGCCTGTACCCTGCATCCATGTTAGCCTGCACCCTGCATCCACGTTAGCCTGCACCCTGCATCCAAGTTAGCCTGCACCCTGCATTCTTGGCTCAAGGGCACTTGTGATGACCCGAAGTTCATAGGAAAGTTAGACGTGAATGGCATCCCAACCCTAACTTGTACCTCTGGCAGAAAAGAACACCTTCCACATACATACATGTAGCTTAATTACTTCTCTTACTATGGAGAGCTTCAAGTGAGAGTTACAACCTTGTCTGTGTAATACTGTTGTTAATCACAGATTCTGGTTTCTACCATCCTCTTCTGAGAATCCTTTGACTTTATAATTGTTAGCTTTAAGAATTACCTTTTAAAAAGTTGATATGAGGGCATTTATTCAAAGAGGCACAATAAAGGAAATAATAAATTCAATAACAACTTTGCTAAGAAAATAATTCCTTCTATAAACTGAAAGGTCAACAGATATGTATCAATATTCTCTAAGAGTATTATTGTGCTCCATGTTATGGTGAGACTGGGAGAGAAAAGCTCAGGGTCCAGTGGTGAGAGACAGCCTGAAGAAGCACATGAAGGCTCCCGGGGCAAGGCCATGTGGCCTTAGCTCCCTCGTTCCTAGTAATCCATGCACAAGACCATCGGTGATCGCGTCATCTCTCATCAACACACAGTAGGAACACATCCCATTCTGAGAGACAACACACCAGAGTAATGTTCATGTTTCTTAGTGTTGGATTAACAGAAATAAGAATGAATGTAGCAAGCAAGTCACTTTTGCCCTGAAATGTCTCCACGGATGCACTTTCACAGAGTGAGATTGGCAGGAACAGAAGGATTCTGTTCTACTTACGTTTTGATGGGTTGGAGTCCACACATTGAAACTCTGTACTGCAGTGGGAAATTCCAGTGGCCCTAAAGGTGCTCCATCTGGATTCAAAATTTTCTTGAGCTTCTGATAATCTGGTTTGTCATCATAAGCTAAATTATGAACATACATCAAGTACTTGACGAGTTCACCTGTAAAGTATCAAGTTTTTATGTGTCACTCATAATTGGGAAGATTTATCATAACTCATCTTTCTGTTACCTCCTTTCCTTTAAAACACATACAACCCTACCTGACTGAACAAAAAAATAAATAAGTCTATAAAAAGCATTAAAAATAATTTAAAATAAATGTTTTTAATAATTGGCATGATTTGCTGGCAAAGCTGGCATGCGTACAGTGGGCTCGCAGCAGGCGGACATCCCTGTGCAGTTAGGAAGCACAGAGGCCATCAGAAGTGCAGGCGTGCCATATGCTTCGGACATCTCAGGTTGACCATTTAAATATTTACTTAAAAACAAACGTTCCTCATTATAAATCTAACTTCAAAGGGAAAATGCATTGCAAGTTTCACGTACAGGTTTCATTTTGCTGTTCTATGAGGATGCTTGGACATGAGCGAGGACTCCTGTTCTTAGTTATGGCTGGCTTTAACAAGGGAGGAGTCCTCCCTTGAGTCCTTTATACTGCAGTATCCCAGTGCACCCTGCTATTCTGGATTTTAGGTCAGTAGGATTTTAGGTCAGTTTTCTACTTTCTCTCTAATGTAAAAGTATTACCAGAGTTACATAGTAACTTCTTATTCTAATGTCCAAGTTAGTGCTTAGCACATGTGAGGCCTTGACTTCAAAACCCATCAATAAAGTAAATAAAAGCTCACTAGTTTTTAAAAAGGAATACAATTAGTAATAAAAAGGTATAGTGTTGCATTAAAATGTCTTTTCTCTGTTCTTTTTGTTTTAAAAGGATCATGGTAAAATCCTATTTTTATTTGCTTATACTTATATATGATTTTATCCTTTAAAAACTTACTACTGACCCAGATATGAGTAACTCATTCTTTCTCCTTTAGGTGTTTATATTCCATAGCCAGAAAGTTGGGACAGCTCTGTGAGCTGAGGAGTAACTTCTAACACTTTCCTGTCCCTCATGTCCTCACTCCATTCAAAGAGACATATAGAGGCACTGGGTCTCACTCTCTAGAAAAAAAAATCCCAAAGTAATAGTCACATCCTTTCTTTACGGCCAAACCAGGGTGATCTTTTTATTTTTTAAGTGTGTATTGTATATGTGTGTATACACACAAGTACACTCACACAGGCATGTGGGAGCATAGCAGATTTCCCCTAGCACTGGAGTCAGAAGGGTTGTGCCCTCCTCAGTGTGGGTACTGAAAACTAAATTCTGCAAGAGCAGCCGACCCTCTTACTAGCTGAACTATGTCTCCAGCCCACCCAACGCGACCATCCTATACCAGTTACAACGGTCTAGAAAGGAAGAGCTAATGTGGTTAAGATGAGAGCGCTTGGCTTTGTTATTTGTATTATGTATTTAACAATCTAGCAATTAGACAACTTATTTTCTCCTTTTTTGTTGTCTAAAAGACATATCAAGCTCTGTTATCTGACACCAAGTCCACCAGATCACTGGCAGCCAGCTCCTGCTTGATAATTTAACTGACATTTGCTGGTATCTCTCTGGGAGCTACCGAATCCAATTCCTAAACAAATATCTCTGCCTTTTTCTAGGACATATTCTGCTGATTTTCAGTCTTGTACTAGCTGGTAAGCTAAGCTTCATATAAACTACAAGTCCTTTTAATCAGAAGATCCCAAACTGATAACAGAGCTGAGTTTGCTGGGAAGAAATGTCTGTCAAAAGTCAAAGGCAAACTCCCAGCATAGCACCAACTGAGCATAGCTGTACAAAAGACCTGTGGGCACCAGTGTGGTCTGAGTCAGGCTCTGGAGGCCAAAAGGGAGATTATGGACTTATTATCATGAGCCTCGAGCTCCAAGGGTTTAGATGAAGGTCTGATAAGTAAACATTATCCTTCCACAATCTGGGCGTATTCCATGAAGTTTCCTCTTTGATTGACTTGTGAATTTCCAGAGCTACTAAACATAATACATAGAGTATCATGGAACTACTACACTATTGAGTTATCTGCTTTCAGGGATAGTAACACATTAAGCATCCTCACTGACTACCAGTTTAAGACATAAAAAACTTTAGACGCTACCACATGAGTTGGACATACATGTTGCAAACTTCTTGACTGCAGTATGTGTGTATGTGTGTGTGTGTGTGTGTGTGTGTGTGTGTGTGTGTATGTATCTGCAAATCAGCTTATTTGCAAGATTGTGTTGGTTCTATGTTTGCCAAAGAAAATGTTCTATTAAATATTTTGTGCTCTAAGCACTAAACCTGTTTCATCATTACGAGCACAGAGGAAATTCATGGTGTGAAAATGAGGAGTCAGGTATGACCCGGCACTAGATTTTCCTCTTGACTAAAATTCTTGACTATACTTCTGTAATGACAGAAGTATAATGAGATACAGACTGGCTCACAAGCAGTGAGCATATACAATCTGAGGCAGCTAAGACTTCTTTTCTAGACCTGAGCCGAAAGGACAAGTAAGTTAAGGGAGGCATATAATTTTAAGAGGAAATGATATCTCTGATCCATCATGCTTTGTCTTGCTGAGGAAATATACTCTCGAATGTGGTAGGAAGGCTAGCCATAGGGGAATAGTGTCAGTGTAAGCAAGTTCGTTGATGTGGTTACAGAATAAAGCAAACAAACAACAACAAAACCTGCAATTTTCAGCTTGTCCCTTCTGGTAGAAGAAAAATGTCACAGAAACAGGAAGCCTGACACATGGGGACTTAGGAAATGGAGGTGGGAACAGGCCTTGCTTCCTTTGGTCCATAGGTGAAGCTGGGCTGTGAATGTAGAGCTGAGACAACATTTCTACTGTTCTCCTCACACGTGAGACATCACTACAGAGCCGAGGACGCGTGCTCTTGCATGTCAGCATAAGGCTAATATTAACATCCATTCTGCTAAGCTGCCCTCGTGGGGGAGACGCCTGAGAGCCACGTGCGCTCGCTCTTTCCTATAGACGAGCAGCTTCATGCGCAAGTCACTGGGTGGGTCACAGATGTGTATAACAATGACAGGACTGGGAGCCAGGGCTGTTGACCATTTGTACTGATAATGATGCCAAAGAACTTAGAAAAAGTCCTCTGCAGACTTGAAAGGAAAAAACTGATTGTAACATACACTGCTACATGCCCAAATTAGGTGATTTTTCTTATCTAAAATGTTTTGTTGGCTGGTCAGTATAATGTGACCCAGGTGTAAATAGCATTCAAGCATGCAATGATTATGCTCTTCAAGTATACTGACTCAAAATAGTCTTTTTATAGGTTGACTTTATCTCTGTTCAAAAATATCTTAATCCTAAAAATACCAGTTGCTATTGAATAACCTATGAACAATTCTCAAAATATAAACCTAAAACTCTGAAAAAACAAAGAACCCATAAGAGCTAGCCAGTCTCTGGAGCACCACTGTTTTGGCTCTCACGTCAAAGGTGACTTAAACATCTTCTTTAGCAAACTCTCCATGATCCTCAAGCTTTAGCCCATGGCAATGGGAGTGGGTAACACCCACAGTGCAGCTACTGTGATAACTCATGGATCAAGAGAGGTTTTATCATACAACTTACTGCAACTGCTTCCAGAAGGAGCCCACTTAAGCACCGACTCCGGGAGTTCGTCCAGCAGGCTAAACAAAAACCAGACAGCACACAGTGAGTGTCTTCAGCCAAGCCTCCCGTTTCAGATAGAAGCTAAAACTTGGATTCTGTGTTGATAGGACACAATTGTGCCCTCTTTGTACCCAACTGTAATGGATGGGAGGATTAGCAAAGCGGGAGAGGATATTCCTTAGTCCCTATTGGCCAGTTTTATAGTTGTAACCACCTAGAGGCCAAGCAATGTAGAAACATAGACTATTTAACTCCACGTGTATACAATTGAAGACTGTAGAATGTTGGCTATGATGTTTCCTAAAGAAGAAGAAAAACTACATAAAATCTTAGGTGTGGATGGGGAAGTCTTATTCCTCATATATTTAGAGGTATGTGGGTCTCTGCGGATGTCACAACAGGCAGCAAAAGGATCTGCTAAGTGGTGAGAATGGAAAGTTGGTTCAGACTGACTTTTTCAACCTGGACCAAAACTTGCAAGAGTCTGATGCCAGAGGTCTATCGTCAGTGCATCTAAACATAGTAGAATTCAGGGACAGCTTTCTAGGCAACGATCATTTCATCTTTAGGTGCAGAATAAATCCCAGGGCTACCTAGAAACTCCTTTGAAAAGTACATGTGCCTTTGAAGGTGGGGTCTATAGCTAAAAGGCCTAGAATCTCGTGTGGTCTCTGAGATAGCACTGCCATTAGTAGGCCATAAAATACATGTGACATCCTCCCTAAGGATGAGTTCTACCAACTGGGAACCAACAGTTAGAGGTCTAGAGAGAGGGGGGCGTGGGCTGGGATAAATATTTTGAGGCCTTTGAGGGAGGTTTACTTCCACAGATAGCAAATGTTAGCAGGTTAACAATATCCACTCCTCTTCCCGGGTGGGAAAATAAACATGTGTTCTCCTCCACTGGGGAGAATCTGCTGTGTCTTTATCATTACTGGTCTCTCTAGTGACCTGTGGGCATGAATGCCTTGGTGTCTCTGTAGAGTCATTTTCAACATGTATTGATCACTCAAAAGGGGTGAGTTTTAGTTCTCTATGTGCATTTTTTCTGCACTGGCAAGAGTTCATATAACCCAGTGGTTAAATAAGTTAACAAGAAATACCAATAAAACAAACACCTGGTAAATGCTTTCCAGTATTTGGGGCTAAGTAAATATCACTCTCTTAATTTACTGTAGCAAAAATATATAAAGCCTCAACTAAAATTATAAACAAAGTGAATGAGTCACAGAGAAACACAAGCAGAAAAGCAGCAGTAGTACATGTAGTGATCTCCAGTGACTCATGACAGCAGAAACAGAGTGACGCAGCGCTGTGGCCAAGCCTGCTGTCCTGCCTCACAGTACACCTTCACAGGCAAATAAAGGAGCATTTATTACACAGGAAATCTCAGGTTTTAAAATTTTGATACATAATATATTAGCTCTACTAGTATTTGGATTTATATTGCTAATCAAATAAAAATGAAGAAAGTAACATACTTAAATTCAAGATAATATTTCACTTCTTGAAACCCTATTTTATGTAGTACCCTTTTACTATACACAAATACATGTGGACATATTCACTAGCTATCAAAATGAAGGCATCTGTGTGCATGTAGATACAAGACTAAAACAAACCATTTATTAGTCGTATAAAAGAAAGCCCATCAGTGATTGTTAGGTTAAAATGCTGGCCTTTAACTGAAGCACACTATATAAATTAGTTAAACTGAGCTCACAAAGTGTGTACAATAACTGCTTATGGGAGTGTTGATGCCCATGGGCTCTCTTGGCTGCACTGTGGAGAGTGACAGTTACACACAATACACACACAATACACAATACACACAATCCAATAGATGTCCGACAAAAGGAAGGAGTGGACCCTGGTGCTGGAAAGGCTCAAAGTGTCAGTGTAGGGGAATACCAGAACAGGGAAGTGGGAAGGGGTGGATGGGGGAACAGGGGGAGGGAAAAAGACATGTGGGACCTTTGGGGGGCAGGGAACCAGAAAAAGGGAAATGAAACATAAATATAGAATATATCCAATAAAAAAATTTAAAAAAAAGAAATGGACAAAATTCATCAGAGTCCCAGCTCGGTTGGACTTGCACAGATGTGTCAGGGACTAGGGTGGTCAAGCTTCCAAGTGCAAGGACTGTGCATGTCAGTTTGCGAGCTCTGCCATTTCTAGCCTTTAGCCCAGACCTTCTGTCCTGGGCACAGATCCTACAGGGAATATAAGTGTGGGGGTTGCATCTCTCCTCCCAGCACTTGGGAGGCTGAGGCAGGACGATCATGAGGGTGAAACTATCATGGGTTACAGAGGGAGACCCAGTCCAAACATTCAAATCTAAGATTGATTGATCTGGCCGAGCTGCCCTTGGGCCTGCTGTCATTATCTGTCTTACTAAAAACCCCACTGCCTTGCTGCACAGCAGTCTCTCCATAGATAACTACTTCAGCCCTTCTTAGAATGTGACGAAAAGCTGCCCACTCTGTGCCTTGGACCAGCTGACCAGTGAGAGACTTGTAAAACACACTTTCTTCTAAAACTGACCTCCTTGTGCTAACAGAATCAAGGTAATAAACTTTGAATGTAGACTATATTTGAAAGGTTTATGTGAGTGCAAGTATGTTTCATATAAATAGCTCATGTCAAAGTTTTCTTTGTTTCTACCTCAAGAAAGAAAAAAAGTGCTTTTGGAGACAGGACCTGAGAAACACAAGCCCTCCTCTCCCACCCCACCCTGCTCCTTTGCACAATGGATATCGATCACACCAGAACCAGACTACTTCCATACCCACCCAACAGTCCATCTTGAAAACACCTCCATAGGATATAAGTGCCAGAAAATAGCATGTCTAGAAACTGATATTTTATATCTGCATCGTAAAATTATCAAGTATAGATAATTTTACGTCTTCATGATTTTTGTTTTTAAAAAGTATTTTTCAAGCTGCTGACATGTTTGTTTTCACTGTGGCCGAGGGGCAATTATCTAAGTCATTTCTAGTCCCTGCTGTTGGTCCTACTGCATAAAGGGGCAGGGTGCTGGAGAATCCCTACTTGGTTTTAGCAGTCTGGACAGCCACGGGGTCCTCCAGGTTTGTTTCCCAAGGCAGCTTCCCACAGAGCCAGCGCAGCATGCAGTAACCCAGGATCTCCACGTCGCTCCTCCTGGATGGGGCTGCAGCAGGGGAGGATACGGAAATGCGTGAGAAAGAGAGCGATCTTTGAGTGAGCCCCCACTGATGAACTATGAAACAGCCAAACGGGCAGAGCCTCGTGTTTACTCAGCTGGAGCGGCATTAACCGTCTGGGCCTTTGGCTCAGTCCACAGACAGGCAGCAACTTGCTGCTGAACCAAGGGTCACTTTCTTCACCTCCTCCAACTTCATCTTTCCTTAGTCTAGCCTGTCATCTGAACTTGATCCCGTGGCCTCTGACATGATCCAGACAACCCATAACCCGGCACCAACACTTTCTCAAAGAGCCAAGCAGTAAAACAAAGAAATAAATGTCTGCAGCTAAATTGCTAACACATGTCCAAGGAGCCCACGGGGTCTGCCGCGGTCAGCAGAGACCCTCGGAGTGCAGACTAAACACTGAAGGCCTTTCCTATTCGGTCACACCAGGGGTTGCACTTGAAGCCAGAAGAATATGACAAAACTGCCATCTAGTGTGCAATCTTTAAAACCAGGCCCAAGAAGGCCTGCAGCTCTGTGGAAGAGCCACAACCATGGCTCAGCCCCCACGTGCTACACACATCATGTTAGATATGAGAAACTACACAAAATCCTAGTCTTGAATCTAAAAGCCAAAGGTGAGGCAAAGGGGGCAATGCGGTCCAGAGGTATAGTGGGGAAGGAAGTTCTAAAGCCAAATCGAGACTTATTTTAAGATGGCTTTTCTTAAACCCTAGTAAAAGAACATGGTCAGATCCCAGCAAATATCATAATTAACAAACTCCTAAATGCTGTGGACTAATTTCATCTCAATTTGACATCTTTTTTTTCTCAAGTACCTTATAACAAAAGACAGTGAGACCTAAGACGTGTTAAATTCAACTGACACTTGGTAATACGTCATTGAATTAATGAACAACACGCTTACTGAATGCCTATAAAATAGTCATTTTACAAGCATACCAAGCTGTTACAAAAACAATAAGGTGGTATTTATACTTACTCTACTACTTGAATGTTCATCTGCACAGGGGTATATAATATCCTGAGCAGTATGTGGCTGTTAAAACTGTTGTAAACAGGTATCCCATTTCATTGTCCTTAATGAAATAAACTCTAACAAGTCACTGAGTACACTGGGCCAGTATTTGGTGCTCTAGTATTAAAATGAAAGCACAGTCTCTACCACGCTGTTGTGAAATTATTTCTTTGGGGATAGATCTCCCCTTAATAATGGAATGGTTCCATTTGTACAGATGTGTGCACACATCCCTTTTCTACTACAGGAATTCCTGATTAGCACCAATTAGAGAAAGTCACATCCTTTACTGTTCAAAAAAAGATATGCTGACGTGTGTTTGGGGGATACTGGTTACACACAAGACAAGAGAAAAGCAAATCAATGTGAATGAATGAATGTGGAATCAACGGTTTCAGGGACTCCAACCACCCCAGCTGAGGCACACGGCTGAAACCAATATTTCATAAACTGGTCTTCATGTAAAATAGTCCTTTGAGAGTTGAGTTCATTTCACTATTATTGATCAATCTTATCTAATTAAATATATTATCAAATTTTTGATCTTCCACTATATGCTTAGTTAATCAGTATGGTAAACAAACATTTTACCAGTGCTCTCAGTGTTACAGAAACATTTATAGTGTTGAACAAAATGGTCATATGTTCCTAGTCTAAGAAGCATGACAAAAGCATAAAAAATATCTCTCTGGCTGAAACTCGATCCTAGAGAGACAAAAACTCTTGACCTGCCTTAGGGAAATTAAATTCTTTCATGTCCACAGTCCAGCTACTACACAGAGTATAAGTGTAATGCTTGTTAACTCAAAAACAAGCATTGTTGAGTTGGAACAGTAAGGGTGACTCAGTAGTAGAACACATGCCTTATAGGTGCAAAGATTCTTAGCTTCCTTCCCAGCACAGAATAACCATTTGAAAAATTTTAGAGATAGAGAGATGGCTTGGTGATTAAATCTAAAAGCTGCTTGTTTCACTGTAAACTTCCAATCCATTGAAAATGTGAATTGAACCAAGAAATGAGAAAAGAGTTCCAGAGTAGGAATCCACAACGCAGGGTTGGGACCCCATGGCCAGCGCTGCTCCACCCACAGTTCTGTGGCTCAGACGCAGACAGTCCCTTTGCCTTAATGCCCTGTACTCACTCAGAAAGAAAGCATATTATGAATTGTTCTCTCCTGCAAACATATGTTTGCATAATTCAGTGAAGTACATAAGGTTTTCAGTTGCACTTCATAACTAATGTTATCCTCATGTAGATGATTCCCAACTACTCAAACTTTTACTTTCTGTTTGGCAATTTTTCTATCTCAACTTTCTTAAATTAGTTTCCAAACACTATTTAGCATCTAATGTTATTGTGCATAGTAGCACGAAGCAAGGCAAATTACTCGTTTCACTGAGAGCATGTTGTTTGCAATGCTCAACATTTCCAAATGATAAAATATTGCCAAGTGTAACAATAATAAAAAAATAGGCACAGGTGGGGACTCAAGTTCTATTTCAGAAAAAAAAATAGTTTCCAGAAATAGCTGACTCTAGAATTCATAATTAAATAAAACAACTATGTGATTTATGGAGAACAGCCACTGCACCACACACTGGAGGACTGCATTATTACTTTTTAATCAGTTCAGCACTGTCAGTATTCCTAATCACATTGGTAATAAGAAAACAGTGGTGTGAAAGGTTAAATGAAGTCCTTCCTATCAGAGAGCTAGGCTGACAGAGCAACCCTGGAGAGTGACAAAGCACATGCTGTCTAATGATGGCGGCCATCCTCAGTTTTAGAATCATCCAAGTGATATTATCTCACTACTTTTCAGTATGGCAGGAGCTACATGACACAGACCTGACTTAAAACACAAAAAGACACTGTGCAATAAAGAAATAAGTGGCAGATCCCATCTTCACTGAGTTACTGACAACATTCTTGTGACCATCCTTTCTGAAAAGTTCCATCCCCATCATTCCAATATGATAACTGAGCCTCTATTAATAATATTGATTTATAAAATAATAGTCTATCTAATCTGGTATATAATCACCAGAAGGGTCACACTAGAGATCTAGTATGCACTCTAAAGTAGAATAGTTAACTGGACCGAGTCACTAAAAGTAAAGAGAGAAGAATCAAAGTTCATCACACCTGGTAGTGTAGGCAGGGCTTCTAATTTCATTTCTTATAATATTATGGAAAACAAAGAAGATACAAGATTTAATAGGAAATAAAGCAAACTTGAAAACACTTGCTTCCAGTCGACAAGATGTGCCTAACATATTATTATGTTTGTCTGAAATTATGAGAAAATAGAAATGTTTGAACAGGAGGATAACCTGAGGGGGTCATGACTAACGACATGAAACATGGATACATTTTTAAGGCTTCTAGCTGTTGAGTGTGTTGTTGAATATTTTGTCAACTCAAATGTACAAAGAACAACAAAATATTATAGTGGTTCTTGTTTTGATTTGTCTGTCACAGACTTCTGTACTAGGGCTTGGTGGTAGACTGAGGAGCTTCTCCGGCGTGTGTCCATGGAGTAGGGGTAGGGATAGGGGCATAATCCCGAGGGCTTTACCCCTTTGGTACATTATTAATATACTGCTGGACGTGGGTAAGGTGCAGGAGCTGGCTTCCCTGAAGGACGTAGCCACTGAGCAGTCGCTGGCTGAGGAGGCATGCACAGCGGCTCCTTCTCTCTGCTCATCAGACACCAGCCACGCTGTTCCTGTGCGGCATGGCCCCACTCCAACAGAGTGCAGCTCACCATTCGCCAGTGTCCAGGAAGCTGAAGAGCACGCCCGGAACCTTTAAGACTGTAAACTAACGTACATCTTTCTTCTACAGATGTGTGATTCCATCATTTTGTGATAGCAAAGCAAAGTCCGACTGATGTCCTACCACTTGTTGTGATTCCAAAGGGATCGGAGGGGAGTAGAGTCCAAAGTATCAGGTTTCAAATAAATGAGAAACTTCTTAGTACCTTTTACATTCTAAGTCCTCATTTGTGAGAGTGAGTGTGTGTGTGTGTGTGTGTGTGTGTGTGTGTGTGTGAGATGTAGAGCTATTAGGAAAAGTTATTTAATAAAGCAAGGAGACCTTACATTTAGGCACTAGGCATTTTACCTTCCTAACCAAAGAGTTCAATTAAAAGCCAAGAAATATTACAACTTAGACATGTACAAATGTCAAAGGGGCATGTGAATGAGATGTCTTGATGAATAGATGTACTCACATCAGTGGGAGGACCTGAGTTTGACCCCTGACCTCCACACATGGTAGAAGGAAAGAATCAAATGCATCAAGCTGTTGTCTAACTTCTAAACCTGGGCCACAGTGACCCATCCACCCAAAAAAGTCAAATGTTAAAAAAAGGGCTGATGTCAGATAGAATCAATGACTTCATCATCTTTCTGTGTTAACTAAAGACAAGATATTAACAGTATAGTTTTCTGACTTTTGGGAAATATAGGGCAATGCTAATATTTAATGGTATTGCTTAATATCCTGTAATAGAAACATGAGTTTGGTCCTTTGACTTAGTTGTAGAATCTAAGTTGTGGGGCCTGTGCATCTCACCAACTTATTACATGAAAGGAAATTCTCAGTTTCCTTTGCCTGTATTTTGTAAATCAGAGTCCTGAAACAAAATGAAACAATACAAGAAGCAGCACAAGACTTGGCTTCCATGGCAATAATGTTTTTAAAGCATGGAACATATTTTTTCTTTGACACCGGATATCTTATATAACCAAACAGACATTTAACATGTAATTTAGATATCATATTTTATGGTCATAAATGATGTCAAATTAGAACAGGTATTACATACTCAGTGCCCAGGTCTGAAGTGTTTAAGAAAGCTCGCTCTGTTAAATGCAGTCTGTCTCTAGAGAAATTAGGTATTGACTGCATGCCTCAGTGAGTAGAAAAATCTACAAAAATCCATATTACACATTGATCCAAATATTGCTCCTTAACATTACTAAGAATGCAACAAATTCTAAAACAGTGTCTTTGACATACATATAATTCTCTTTAATTATCTTGCAACAAGAACAAAGTATGTCAGTGTTCGTACATGCTAGTTTTTATGGAGCGAAAAATTAATAATGAAGAACAAGCCTAATGTCCTTACTCTAGTTTTACACTGAAGGAAGCAAGTCAGCGGCAGAAACTACCCTGAGGTCACACGGAGTACTGAGGTGAGCAGAGCAGCCGCCATGTTTAAAAGGCACAGTGTTCATCAGCACTCCCCGGAATCACCTTCTTGCCATTCATCCTTTTGTCCTTCCCTCTCACCGTGGCATGGCCCTCTGCACAGCTTTTGGGTTTTCCTGAGCTTCTCAGCAGCACATCTGGCCTGTTCTTTGCTTCCCTTTCACCCACACTCCCGCTACATGGGTTAAAAGACGCGGAGGGAAGAGGCCTAACTGGACCACTAGACATTATGTGCTCAGTTTCTAGATGAATTAGAAAAATATTTTTCTGATCTTAAACCACACAGTGGCTGTGCTAATAGCTAACATATGAATATTTATAGATCTTATTTTCTCCATTTGCATATAGTATTTGAACCCTTTTGTTCAAAGGGTTAAAGTACAGCTAAATGATTAGTTCATTTCTAACAAAATTCTAAGATGAAATGCTTTATTTTGCAAAATTCAAAGGGTAATATTAGGAACAAGTATTATTAATACATGTGAGAATATCCAATTTTCCATTTCTATACCAGAACCAATACACATACATTTAGCAAATACATGTATATATGTTAACATATGTGTAGACATGTGGACATACAGATATGTATTTATAAAAATGTTAACTTGCCACAGGGGGAAAGTTCCTGAACAGAACACCAATAGCTTACACACTAAGATCAAGAATTGACAAATGGGACCTCATAAAATTAAAGTTTCTGCAAGGCAAAGGACACTGTCAAAAGGACAAAATGGCAATCAACAAAGTGGGAAATGATCTTCACCAACCCCACATCCGACAGAGGGCTAATATCCAATATGTACAGAGAATTCAAGAAGTTAGACCCCAAAGAACAAAATAACCCTATCAAAAAATGGGGTACAGAGCTAAACAAAGAATTTTTACTAGAAGAAATTCAGATGCCTGAGAAACACCTTAAGAGATGTTCAACATCATTAGTCATCAGGGAAATGCAAATCAAAACAACCCTGAAATTCCACCTCACATCAGTCAGAATGGCTAAGATTAAAAACTCAAGGGACAGCAGGTGCTGGCGAGGATGTGGAGAAAGAGGAACACTCCTCCACTGTTGGTGGGATTGCAAAATGGTAAAACTGCTCTGGAAATCAGTGTGGCAGTTCCTCAGAAAATTGGGCATGTCACTTCCAGAGGACCCTGGCATACCACTCCTGGGCATATACCCAGAGGATTCCCCTGCATACAATAAAGACACATGCTCCACTATGTTTATAGCAGCCTTGTTTATAATAGCCAGAAATTGGAAGGAGCCCAGATATCCCTCAAAAGAGAAATGGATACAGAAAATGTGGTATATTTATACAATTGAGTACTACTCAGCAATTAAAAATAATGAACTCATGCAATTTGTAGGTAAATGGTTAGATCTGGAAAATATCATCCTAAGTGAGCTAACCCAATCACAAAAGAATACACATGAAATGCAACCACTGATAAGTGGATATTAATGAGCCCAGAAGCCCTAAATGCTCAAGGCACAATTAGCAAGTCAAATGATTCCCAAGAAGAAGAAAGGAGAGGACCCTGGGCTTGTAAAGATTGGATCCAGTTTTGTAGACCCAGAACAGAGAAATCGTGGGGGCGGGGGAATGATTGGGGAATAGTTGTGGGGGAGAGGAATTATGGGACATATGGTGGGGGGGATGGGAAAGGGGAAAGCCTTTGGAATGTAAACATAGAATATAGAAAATAAAAAAAACAGATTTTACTATATAGTCAACAAAAAAATGTTAACTTGCTAAATGCATGAAAGAAATGTACTGTTTCAAAGGAAAGCTGGACCATCTGTGATAAAATAAATGCTTATTCAAGCACAAGACTTCCCTGCAAATATCAAAACAGTTCATGTGCCCCTGTTTTGAATATTTCTTTCAAGACACAGCACCATCTCCCTATGATCATGCTGAGTCAAATTTTCTCCCCAAGACCCAGAGTAGTGAAATCTACGTGTACCATGCAATGCATACCGTGATTGGGAAGAAGAAAGTTTGAGAACAGAACAGAAACTATATTAAATATTTTATGAAGACAAAAAAGCACCATGCAAAATTAACTAAAGGACACTCCAAAATAATGCAGTTCAAGCTTTGGTTAAAACAACACACAGCCCACTCTGCTGCTGCTCCTCCTCCTCCAGTTAAATGGTCCCTCCCACAGAATCAGCAGTAGAACATTAGTAACAATGCTTGAGAATCTGTTTGGTGACTTTCCAGGTATAACACTGGGTAAGGAATCTGTATCTCTGAAGATTCTATTTTATATCATAAGCTGTTAGTTTGACAAAAGTTCTTCCTCTCATTAAGCAAGAGAGAACAAGTTTAGAATGTACCACTGCCTGGACTGGAGATGACTTCATGATTGAGGACATTCACTGCTCTTGCATAGGACATAGGTTTGGTTCCCAACTTCCCTATGGTGGTTAATAGCCATCCAAACCCCAGTTCCCAGGAATTCAACGCCCTTTTCTGACTCTTGTGGGCACCAGACATGCACATGGTGTACACCAAACTCATATACAGAACGTAAAATAATAAATTAAGTAAACTGTTTAAGAAGTGCTACCATCCATCCTCACTTTGTTTCCATATTTCCTAATTTAACCAAAGTCAAGTAACATTTTACTTTTAAGTGTTAACCACACCATTAATAATGTAACTGGTGAAAATTACACAATACTGATCTTTTCTTTTTTTCACTTGAGAAAGACAATGCTATGATTTCTTTTACTCCGTTTCAGAGTATAAAAGCTAACTTGCAATTCAGAAACTGTCCTGTGACAGTCTTCCTAGAAGAAGGTGGCACACAGTCAACACACTGACTCCACTTACTTGATGGACTTCCTTAAAAGACTGTGGGTTTTAGTTGCTCTAGGAAATGATCAACACCCTCTGTATTACATGGTCAATGGTCCTTTTAATAGGAAAGGCAATAATATACAGTTGTTTGCACCAACTAAAACTCATTAGAAAGTATTAGTTTAGGGTAAGAGTTCAACAACCATTACCAGTGCACATGTCTAATTGATGTGCAGTGAAGATGATTTCTTTCAGAGCTGTTTAAAAATTATCTATTTGCTTTATGATATCTGACAATACTTTTATAAACGAAGTTTGCAAAGAATATAATTTTGAAAGCCAAAGTTTTTTAATAATCGCCATTTTTTCACTAGTATAACATTAGAATTGACTTTTTGTCTTGCTGACAGAGCAACTAAGAAAGTACAGTTGCACCGAGCATATTGATTGTGAGCAATGCAGCCGTCAGTGGGGCCCAGCTCCATATATTTTCAATATTGACCTCCTCCTTCCTTTTCCATGGCTTCCTGGGTTGGCTATTGGATTTGGACTGCAGAGTAATAAACAGCTAAGGTTTAATTAATGGTAAATGAATACAAGACATAGGTTATGACTTTAACTAATTAGGGAATTGTTGAATTAAGTCTGCCTTGGAATGCAAGGCAGTACAATCAATATCCAATAAAAGGGCTATGTATGTAATTTACCTGCAAATGTGTTTCCAATACCATCAAAGTGAGTTTAAATAAGTAAGATCTATGAAAGGCGACTGGGAGAGATTTCCCAAGTTAAGACTTTGGGGGTTCAGAAGATACTGCTGTTGTTGAGAGAGTATCTCTTTCAAGGTTCTGAGAAGGCCACAAAGCAAACAAGAGAATGCATAACCACCACTGCCTCTGATGCCCCCTCAGCACAGCCTAGCAGCCCCACATAGAGTCACACCCCTATGACTTCTCTCCCTGAAGAATGTCAGACTTTGCTCCTTTCTCAAGAGCCACAAGCTCTTTCTAGTCACATGATTTCTGATTTCTGTCAGATATTTACTGAGATAACAGGACGTCATCATTTTCCACAGAAATCTTCCCAGAGGGCTCGCCCTGCAGCCTGAGCATGCAGTGGTCCTCTCATGTAACAGCTTCAGCACTCTCCACTCAGGCATCCTTCTGAAATAAGAAACATGAACCAGAAAAAGAGTCCTACCTACTCCTTTGTGTGCATCCAAACTTGTAAACTCTATTGTCCCATTATGGCCCTTTCTGGGATCTTCCTGATACTGTTTGTGGTTGCCATTGGGACAATATCTGTAGGAAAGTCCATAGTCTGCAAGATAAACCTGGAAGAGATGGAGAAGCCAATAAATACTACTTTGTTTTCTGAAGATTTATAATTAAGTCTTAAGAAACTTGTCAGTTGTAGGCCAGTGAGGTGGCTCAGTGGGAAAGCTTTCCAAAAGGAGAGATATCTGAGACACCTCTGCAACTCTCATGGCAGAAGGAGAGAATCACCTTCTGCAAGTTGTCTTCTGACCTCCTAACCTTCACACACGCACTGTGGTACAAGTAAGCACACACAGGCACACGGATGCACACACACATACACACACCACAACATAGTCAATGAATTATACAACTTAAATATGCTTTAAATAGGAACTTGAAAGTTAAGAGAAACTTCAGACTTGAGATCCCCTCCTCATTTAGCCTCATGGCAGATGAATATGCACTAGAACGCAGGACACGTAACTTTGAAACTTAAACCCTTGCTTAATCATCTGCTTAGACCAGACCTTTCTCCTAACTGCCTTCCCTTCAGGTAGCCATCTAGACTCCAGAGACATCTGTTTTCATATAGGTTACAAGGCGCTGCCTTTTAAGAATCCCTTTGCTGACACTTAAAACCATGCTAAGTACAGAGGGCAGGACAGAGGAGTGTTCTTACGTACAAACGTTCTTACGGCAGGAACATTTTAAGTCTTTACCTGTAGGAGGTTAGCACTAGTGAGCAGCCTGACAGAGGGAACAGTGTAACAGAAAGGAAGAAATCAATATCCCCAACTATCCCCGGGCTTGTAGTTAAGAATGGAGCATCCAGGTATGTCTGCTGGACACTCGGAGCAGTCCAGCTCAGTGCCACCAGTCTCCTTGGAAGCCACACAGACTTGAACAGGTTCTCTAAGCAGAGACACAGACTGTTAGAATCAGAGAGTATTTCACACAAGATTTCCTATGATTACTTCGGTGGCGGAGTGGTTTTAGGGACACAGTATACTCCAGATGAAGAACTGTTTGGCCACACATTTCTGAGACCAGAGACAGAGCAGTGTTCCACAGTTCACAAATACATTTAACCACACCCGCCAGACCTTACAAAGGAAAGCGGTTTCAACTGAACAACACATCGCTTCATACGTATTTGTTTAACGCTTAGCAGTTGGTGCAATGTGTCAATGGAGTTTCAAGACAGTAGAGTATTAGAACCTGCTTTAAAAAGAGAAACATATTGAAAGGAAATTTAGTATTTAGATACTAGTTTCTTCAATGTTTCATTCTAGAATATCTCAAATAGAAGATATCTAGAATTTCTAAACATAGGACAAACACAAGTTTCTTCAACTGTTGGACAAATAAGTTTGCTGAACAATCTGAAATATGTATATAGTATTTTCTCTTTGTCCCGCAGAGGAAACTGATGTCTAGACCCCAGTAGCTGGGTGTTTCCCATCAGGAGAGCAATCAGCTCTCGCTTTCATTATGTCTCATCAACTCTTGCCTTTGTTTATTTCAAGAACCAAATAATATCCTTTGCAAAGAAGAATCCTAAAGGACACAACACTGATAATTCTATAAATGGCCTTATTTAAAACACCAAAGCAATTGCTATATGAACAAAATATCTTCACATGCAACATTAGCTCAACAAACAAGATCTACCTCTTAAGCAGTAGACCATGCACTATGCCGAACTCAGTCACCAACCTGACACAGCAGCAAGTCCTCAGGAAGGTCATGATGCCCATTCTATTTATATGGACCTCGAAGCCAAATAGGTCACAGGAAGGGAGCCGGGATCTTCAAGCAGTTTTTAGCTAGCGTGAGTGAGCACTTTTAAAGTCAACTTAAGTTAATAAGTGACACTTCATTCAAGACTATTGTAATAGGGAAGGGATATAAATAGAAGTCTGGGAAGAGAGAGACCACAGTATGGGCCACAGTTCAGAATGCTTATGTCCCTTCTGTTTGCTAATAGGCACTGTTTGTTCATAGGCATTATTACCCCACTCAAAGACTTCCAAACTACACAGGGAAGTAATTTCTGGATCCTTAGCAAACTGTCCAAACAGCTCCAGAACTAGAGAGACACAGAAGAAAGTCTGGATTTCAGAAAGGAAAGATAAGGATTTGCATTTTACTCTCTTGTGTCAACAAGGAAAGGGAAGTGAGGTGACAACAGTCCAGAAGAATCTCTAGCCCCAGCTTTGGGCCACCAAGTGTGCGCAGAATGTGTCAGGTGCAGGGCTCACACCTCATAGACAGAAGCTACCAGTGCAGTAGTGAAGGGGGGGCAGTTCTGACTTAAAATCCTGTTCCTTAGTTGGGTCTTGGTTTCTCAGTAAGGAAAATCAGGGACCAATTATTGGGTGGTAGGTACAAGCAGGACTTCCGGGTCCCAGGAGGAAAAAGCAGATGCAAGGAGAGAGGAGTTTCTGCTATGCTTTGGAGGGAGAAGAACACAGCAACTGTGTGAGGTCTGGAGGCTGGGGGAGGGGTGGGGAGCTGGGGCCTATGGCCACTACTACAGGTGGGTGGCCAAGGATGTTTGACAGGGACTAGGTGGAACTAGCTACTGAACTTTAGGGCAGGTGGAGAGACAGAGATAACAAATTGGTAAGGGCATGCTTTTCCAGGCGTTAGACAGTAACGCCCAGCAATTGTGTTCTAAGATGAGTTGAAAATGAGCAAACTGTGTCTGTGTCTTTTGTCCAGTAATTCAAGGGAAGCTGGAAGGGGCTGGTAGGGCAGTCACCTCCCAGAGCAAAAGGCCAGTGGAGCAAAGGGAAGCAGGGTCAGTGCTGGCAGCGCATGTGGTTGCGGAGTAAGACCCTAGTACAGAGGCAACACAGTAGAGAAGAGAACATTAACCAGATCTTAGACAATAACTACCTCAGACATAAGTGATCTAAGTCACCCATGGTAACAGTCTTCAGCAGCAGGGCAGCCAGAAATGCTGGAGTTTCAGCAAAGTCACAGGAAGCAACCAAGTTAACACAAGAAGCCACCAAACACACAACAGAACCGTTTGAGCAAAGCAAGCAACTCCTACCACCAAAGTGTACAGTCACCCTATCAAAAATGGGGTACAGAGCTAAACAAAGACTTTTCACCTGAAGATCTTCGGATGGCTGAGAAGCACCTTAAGAAATGTTCAACATCATTAGTCAGGCAAATGCAAATCAAAACAACCCTGAGATTTCACCTCACACCAGGCTAAGATTAAAAACACAGGAAACAGCAGGTGTTGGCAAGGATGTGGAGAAAGGAACACTCTTCCACTGCTGGTGAGATTGCAAGCTGGTACAACCACTCTGAAAATCAGTCTGGTGGTTCCTCAGAAAACTGGACACAACACTTCCGGAGGACCCTGCTATACCATTCCTGGGCATATACCCAGAAGATTCCCCAGCATGTAATAAAGATACATGCTCCACTATGTTCATAGCAGCCTTATTTATAATAGCCAGAAGCTAGAAAGAACCCAGATGTCCCTCAATGGAGGAATGGATACAATAAATGTGGTATATATACACAATGGAGAACTATTCAGCCATTAGAAACAATGAATTCATGAAATTCTTAGACAAATGGATGGAGTTGGAGAACATCATACTAAGTGAGGTGACCCAGTCTCAAAAGAATACCCATGGTATGCATTCATTGATAAGTGGAAATTAGCCTAGAATCTTGGAACACCAAAGACACAATCCACATACCAAATGATGTCTGAGAAGAAGGAAGGAGTAGACCCTGGATCTGGAAAGGCCAATGCATCAGTGTAGGAGAATACCAGAAGAGGAAGTGAGAAGGGGAGGATGGGGGAACAGGGGGAGGGAAAAGGGCATATGGGACCTTTGGGGGATGGGGAACCAGGAAAAGGGAAATGAAATAAAGAATATATCCAATAAAAAAAATTCATCCTCATTTGGAATCTGAGCAACTACTTTAGCTCATCATTTATAATATTTATATATTTCTATAGTTTTTATAAGTACTGAACATGAAAAATTCTCTAAAACCCTCTCGAAAATTTCATCAATAATTTGAATGGAGATATATGGGGGTAACTCTTTTACAGTGGGTAGAGATTACAAGAAGAAACAAAGTTAATTTCTCCAGAGGAATCCAAGTGTTAACTAATTAATTTTATTCAAGTTATGCAGAACTGAACATAGTAAGTAAACAGACAGTCTCTGGTTCTGCTCGATGATTCCAGAGGAAGGGTAGGGAGTGGCAGGGTATGGGAAATGTTGTCAAACAGGAAAGGGAGGGCCTGGGAAGCGCCATCCCTTGAAGTTCTGTTCTAGACAGGGACTTGCAGGGTATGTTCTCAAGCCCACCAGCTGCTTCACTAGGGCAAGCCAGCGCAGCTAGACAGGCAGGCATGGCTTCCTTTCTCCCAGGCGACGACTGAGCACCCGGGTAGCCAAGACACTGGAGCACTGGATGCCCCTCTAGTATGACCGAGAACTCGGCAATGTCTGAAGTTACAGGGATGTGAGAGTAATGTCAACTGGAATTCAGCACCCGTCAGGAGCCAATAGTTAGATTTTATGTTGGTACATTTTAAGAAAATTTAAGAGATTGTAAAATTTAGAATGAAAAGAAGAAGAGAGATGGAAGGAGAGAACAAGAGACCCACCAGTGGCCTCAAAACTTATGGAAGCCTAAATTACTTATTGTCTATGCTGATCTGCAATGCAGGGGAAGTCTGATTGTGTTGATTTTTAAATAATATGAAAGGAAAATCAACAGGGAGTTAGGAGTTTTCAGTTTAAACAAACAAATAGATATTCCCCTGGCTTTAGACAGACAATCTGAAGAAACTCAAGACTCAGGTCATTCCTGGGAGGGGTGTGCACGTATACTGAGACGCGCACAGGGACGCATGAACAGCTTTTGGCGCACCTAAAAGGGCATCATACGGTTTTTCTGACTGCACCAACTCTCCTTCCCTCCGTGAGTAGGAGAGCCCCATTTGCTTCCCTGTCTTCGGTTTCAGAGATCTATGGCACTTACTAAGTAATAATCATATTTCCAAATAATTCTCTATTAACTGTTTTGCATAATTTAGTGTGAATGAAGGGAAGGTATATCATAATATCTACAAAGTGATAAAAAAAATATAATAGAAACAATAGGCACCGCCTTTTTCAAAGACCAGTTTCCAAGGAAGTTTTTTTGTTTCAGAGAATGTCTGTGATACCCAAGCAAGTACCTAGGTTAAACTAATGCTTTCATGGACTCTGAACTTTACCTATTTTGTTTGGGAAGATAGTGTGTTAGTCACTGAGGGGAGATGGTATGCCTGCGGCTGGTGGGCAAGCTCTTCAAAACCAACTGTTCTTTCTCCTGGGAGGAGTCCAGTAAGCTGAAAGCCTCCAGTACCTTGGCCACTGGGATGTGTCAGACAGTTGGCGACCTGAGCCACACCATTACTGGGCAGTTCCCACACACGACCAATCATGGAAAAGACATACTGCCATCTGGCATCTCCTCTGATGGGCAGTCTTTGCTTTGGAACAGTATCGCTGCATAGGAGACATGCCTCGCACTGCCAGTATCACATTACATGACCTCCATAAACTTCTTGAACTCCTAATTCTGTCTCAGCATCTACCTTCCTGAGAGTTGATCTGACAGACGACCAATAAATCAAAGCCTTGACTGGTGAATGAACTGAAATTCTCCTTTAGCACAACCATAAAGATCACATTCCTGGACTCTGCTTCCGTTGTGGCCCGGACAGAGCAGGCTCCCACACAGTGCTCCCCAGCTTTCTGCTGCTACTGCTTCCCTTCTGGCTCCCGAGTACCTGATACTGTCGCCTTAAACGCTCTGGTTCTGGTTCTGTAGTCTGGTGAGTGAAACCACAGATGATTAGAGGGCACCTGTGGTGAGTCTCCTGCAGCACTTTGCATGGGGAGGTAGTCTCCTCTCCACAGAGACAGCTCTCACACCCCCTCAAGAGCTTCTCCACTCCTGACTCCACACTTATTCTTCCTGGCAAATCCCACCTGAACATGGTAGGTCCCCTAAACCACAAAGACTTTATCAGGGTTTATGAGTGTCCATTCAAATTTGTTATTTGAAAAATATGCAAAAACATTTCTCTTTTCTTTGTATTTAGAAGTTGGACAGCCCTAGGGGAGGAGGGAGGACAAACTGGACATACTTCATGCTCTGTTGTACAAACTTCTGCTTGACTTAAACTGGCAGCACACAAACAGAATAAAGCAAACTACGTTCAATAGATCAGGGGTCCAAATAAGTTATTGGGAATCACAAGCTTAAAAGAAAAATGCATATTTATTGGGTCTTAGCGAAGTGGAAAAGGCTAGTGCTGGTGATTGTTAAACCATTCACACTTCCCTAAAAGGACAGTATTTTAGGGTCTTTCTGGAGAATTAGAATATGGGATGCATGGGGTTAGGAGCTCTCTGCAAAACAAACTTCTAGTAGCTGGTGAAGCTGAGATTTGGAATTCCATCCATCTGACCAGAAGCTGACATCCGGCCACTGGCCTCACATAACAGGAGGGATGAGTGAGGCAGACACAGCTAAGGCTCTGGAGGCAACCCCTGCTGGGAACAACAAACAGCCTGTGAAGCTTCTGATCAAGAGGAGCCTGCACCCATCAGAGACTCAGAAAAAGAAGCAACATTTAACGTTGGAGATAAACTTCTAGAGTTGAAAACAAAGAAACAACACAGGGAGGAAAGCCAGGAGGGTCTGGGTCAGTATGTGCTGGCAGCAGAGAGGGCAGTTGAATCAACACAGGCCAAAAGACTTGGAGCATTTTAAAGAGACTTTGAAGGTTGCTCTAAGAAGCTGGGACACAAGTTACTGCACCTTCTGGCGAGGACCAGCATCAGAAGCGTTGTCAGTGGGCTAAAGGGGACTGAGAGGCAGAGGCTTAGCAGAAGGTGCTGGGCTATGTTGTTTGTATTCTTATGCTAATTATGTTCCCCCCAAACCTGTTTACAGTGTCCCACACATAAGACAGAGGGATCCTGCCCCCATTTGGTTCTGATTAGTAAATAAAGATGCTGATAGCCAATGGCTGGGCAGGGCAGACAGGCCAGGACATTTGGCATTCCTGGGCAAGGGACAGAAGAAAAGGAAAGAGAGATCAGTCATCCCTGGGAAGGAGGAAAGACAACCTGCCTGAGAGCTGCAGAAGATAGAGAATAAAGCAGTCATGTAGGTGCCAGTAATAGAGCCAAAGAGGGCCTATGTCTGGGTCTGAGGCAGTCAAGATAGATTATAGGTTTTAGTAATAACTCGAGAATATCGGAGCGTGGATTAGCCATGTGAAGGGTAGGAAGTGGCCCAACCATTGAGCTGTTTTAGACATATCAAAATGGAAAGGCTGTGTGTGTCTCTCATTTAAGAACATAAAGCACGAGGAAGGTGGCAGGGACACGCTGTCACCACCAGGGTCGTTTCAGTAGCATTTATTGGGCACAGCAACAGTGGGGGGCACAGCAGGCTGCTGAGATGTTATGTACTGAAGTGGACCAGTCATAATGCCCGGGGCGGGGAGGAGTCAGGTAAACTCTGAATGGCTGAGGAGGTGATGGGTGTCAATTACTAGGCAGGGGTATTGTGGAAGAAGTGATTTGAAAAACAGTCACTTCTGTACCAAAAGCAAACTAACCAATTAATAATGGACACCTCTATTCATTCAGCTCTGGGTTCTGATACCAGGATAGGGATAAGTGACAGCTGTAGCTGATGGAACAAGCATACACTCTCTTTCCTGCTAGGGCTGAAATCATGAAGCGATGAGGAACTTTGAGTACAAGTGAGCTACACTACCTCAAAAAAATGCAACTTTCAGTTCCTAGAGCGCAAGATGCACCCACCGTCCAGAGCATGAGCTCTGGCATCAGACTCCACCAGGCGGAGGCATCTCTACCTCCTGTGCCTACTGTGTTCTAGCCAAATTACTTTGCTTCTTTTGAATTTCAGTTTGCTCATCCAAGAAATAAGGATAGTATCTCCTTAGAAGTGATACTCTAAGGGTAGAATGATTTAAACCTAGAAATCTTACACCAGCACCCAGTACAGAGTAACTACTTGGAATAATATCTAATATATATGCCATGCTTCATAAATATGAATATTTATAGAACAAAATAAATAAAGTGATTTTTGTTGTCTTTATGAAAATCAGAAAAACATTACTTTCTAGATAGTATTCCTGAGGCTGTGAAAGACGAGCACACCACAGCCCTCTACTCTGTGCTGGTGGCTAAGGCGTCCTATCCTTGCACATGGGAAGCCCTGTGTGTTCATATCAGTGTCCCTCTATGCATTTTTGTCTCTTGAGTCTCCCAAAATCATACTGGAATCGGGTCCTCCCCCTGCCTATTCCATTTATCCCTATAAATGACTTTATATTATCTTGATCCCTATTTTTAAATGAGGTGTCAATCACACATATTAGGGATAGAACACCATCTGTTTTTGAGGGAACACCTTTAATCTAAAACAATTCCTACTATGTCTTTGCAAACAAACTGACCATCCCTTTTATGAGATGATCACATTTCCTCGTTCCAGAACAAAAACAAAACAAAACAAAACAAAACAAAACAAAACAAAACAAAACAAAACAAAACAAAATCTAGAAAGCGTAAGAGTATCTAACATTTTGTTAGGAGTACCAATGTAATCATGATAATATGGTGAGTACAGTGAATACTTTTTGGTTTTTTGAGACTTATGCACACATAAATATTTGGGTGAGATGCCAGAGTACCTATAATTTTCTTTTAATATCCTTCTGTCAGAAAATAAAATTTTAAAATGTTACCTGTAAAATTAACTTGTATATTAAGACCTCTATGTGGCAGTATGCTTTAAATTTTTCCAAATAAAGTTTGAAACTATGTACCTCCCTAGTCATGAAATCCTGTACAGTTTCTCTAAGTCGTTAAGCTGGACGGTATATTTCATAAAATATTAATTTTAAATATGAACACAGGTTGCTAACTGTACATTTTTATATTATTATTGTCAGTATTTCCTATCCACTGATGCTCTCCTAAATTAACAAGATGTTAATAGTCCATACTCAGAGCATCACCCTTCTGTGCCTTAATTTTGCTTTTAATATGCAAAGGTGAGAATAATTTTGAAGAATAGGAATACTAGTAAGCTGCCAATGCATTTGATTACTTAAACAATTTAAAATATTTCAGTAAATAACTGAGATCAAATAACCAGTACTACTAACACATTATAAAAGTTAAATGTAAACTAAATTTTGGGCTGATTTTTATTTCATTTGAAAAAAACTAGTGAAAGAATTCCTAAGGACCTTTGAGAAAGTCTAGATACACAGCAGGAAGGCAATGTGACTGATGTTCTAAAACATGACATTTGTTGTCTGTCATGTCTGAACACTCAGAGGCTCACATGTTGCATCCCTGGGAGGGTCATCCTCTCAGACTCAATAGACAGCTTTGGACACATACAGCACAATAGGCAAAGAGTGTCATATCACTTTGACATACTCCTAGTAATGAACGAGGCTACAGATACTATCAAGCTGGCTTCACACCTTGGCTCACCAGCATAGTTTTTCCGTGAAGAGTTACAAGAAAGAAATACAAACACAATTGCTATGAGAAATGAAGAGAAAGGACAGAAAACCAACCCATAAGCCTTCCATTCAGGAAGGATAACAGCACAGCATGCAAGAACTGAGTATTCTCAGTGTTAAAACACTATTGGAGCTAACGGAAATCAATCATGATCAGGATCCATCAAAATCAGCAGGGAAGCCAGCACACAAACAAGGGCACACCAAGCCCCTTGATCAGCAAAATGGGTGTCTTTCAAGGTAGTTTTAAACAGCTGCACCAGTGCCAGTCAGGCTTTTAGCACCCTCATGTTATACTGGAGAATACAGCAGGATGGTCAGGACTCAAAACCAGCACAGAGAACCACCACTCCGGATAAGGCCAGTATAAACAGTTACAATAAAGTTGACAGACTCTTTTCTAAACAGTAGATCAACATGCATAGTCTAGGTCCTGAGGACCAACCAGGCAATGGCTTTCCATATTCTACAATCAGGAAGGTTTTATAAACACTTTTAAAACAGTTTAGGAAGTCCAAGATGTTGCTATCCATCAATACAGATGTACAATACCATTTTACTATGAACACGATATACTGTCAATGGCATAATTATTGGCTAAAACTTCTTTAAGTATATGTTTATCAATATAATTTATTTTAAAATATTTTATAATTTAGATACTACATAATTAAACCAACACAGAAAGAAAAATCATATTTTCTGTAATAAATACAATATCGCCAGTGAAGGATTTCTTAGTCATTTTGTCTAATAGAAATAATTAAATAAAACCCTCATGTTTAAAGGAAGATAGCCTGAGTAAAAAAATCCAAAATTACCTTTGACATGCAGAGGGTATCACTACCATAGTATTGTCAAGAAATTATAAAGCACATATTCAAAAAACTAAGTATTGTAAGTTCATCTAAACTGATCTTAAGTACTGATCCAAATTTTCAAAGTTTTAAATATGTATGGAAATAATGTTACCCACAAGCTCTTGAACAATGTCCTAGGAGAGCAACAGCAGGCATTCAAAAGATGTGTAGGAAATGCTGGCACACAGGTGAGCACCTAGAATGGTCTAAGATATGGCATAATAAGAACAAACATGGGGCTAAGTGGAATAACATACAAATGACATACTTTCCAAGAGAAAATGAATGCCACTAAAACATAAAAAAGTAGCAGGAGAGCAATCAAAGGAACCACATACACACACTGGATATGCCGGGCACAGAAATAACTGAGAGTCACACAAACAACTCCCATGAAGCCACAGACAGCCTCCCAGTCATCCCTTCCAAAACAAAAGTAAAGGGGAAAGGTGGTATTGGGGGTGGGGGGAGCAAAATAACTGAAAGAAGGGAATCGCTGAGGTAAAAGAAATTTAAAAGCATAAGACAGCCCAACATAGAGCACTATATAAATCTGGAAAACTATATGAATGAGCAGTAGAAAACCACTTTATAAGACCAAAACTTAATAAACATATGACCCAACCAGAGATAAAGTGCTTAAACAACCATTTCCATATAACAAGCATAAAGAACAGTAAGAAACTGGACTGAACCAGAAAAGAAATTCCCCTCAGCACATAGTAATCAAAACACAAAATGTACAGAACAAATAATGACTATTAAAAGCTGCAAGGGAATAAAGGCAAGTAACATATAAGTTAGACCTATTAGATTTACACCTGACTTCTCAATGGAGACACCTAGGGGTGACCCAGCAGGGCGTGGACAGATGTTCTACAAACACTAAGGGACCTCAGATGCCAGTTGAGGCTATTACACCCAGCAAGACTTTCAATCACCATACATGGAAAAAATAGACATTCTGTGATATAATTAAAGTTAAACAATCTCTATCTACAAATCCAGCACTCCATAAAGTACTAGAAGGAAACCTGTAACCAAGAGGTTAAGTACATTTTAGAAAACACAAGGAATAAATATTCAAGACCAGCAAAATCAAAAGTGGGGAAACACACACAATACCACCACCAATAATGACAAAATAACAGGAATAACAATCATTGGCCATTGGTATCTCTCACCATCAGAGGTCAAAACTCCCTTAAAACAAAAACAAAAATGGCAGACTAAGAGACAGGATGTGAATCCAGGATACATCCTGCTGCATTCAAGAAAGAAAAAAAAAAAACCCAACTTCAAGGACAGATAGATGTCTTTTCAGGGTAAAAGGGTAGGAAAACATATTCCAAGCAAATGGACTAAGAAGCAAGCTGATGTATCCATTTTAATATCTGACAACATAGACATCACTACTCAGAAGAGATAAAGAAGAGGTAAAGATACATTGTAGTTTTGATTTTTTTCAAAACCTACTTTTAATAAAGGGTTTTAAATGCTTTAATGTCCTTTCTAACCTATCACCCACCAGAGATAGTGGAAAAGAAAAGTTATTAGGATATGGGGAAAGTGGACCTGTTTAGAAATTGTTCTTTGGAGCAAATATAATCTGCATTGTCAGGAAATCAGCAATTCAGTTCATAGGAATCAGCAGTGGTGGCAGTCCCAGCAGAAACATCCAGGCCTTCTCTGAGTCAGCACGAGTCAGCCAAGACCCGTAGGGATGCCAGGAGAAGGTCTCTGCTGTACCTCTCAGTGAAGATCAGCTACTTCAAAGATATGAGACCAAAAACCACTGCAAAGCTAACTATGTAAGCCCTGTCACTGTCTGCTGAGACCTTTTTACACTTCCTCCAAACATCACATGTCCTCCCACAGTTCTGGCCTCAACAACATGAGTCTGTTTTAGCAAAACTCCATGTGAGTCCTTATCAGCTGACACCATTCTGCCAATTGGTCCCGGTCTGTGGAAGCAGTTAGAAGCCACCAGAACACCACCAGAAAGGAAAGAAACTAGATATATTTAGTCTGGTAGAAGAGAAAGTAGGAGATAGCCTTGAACTTATGAGCACAGGAAATGATTTCCTGAACAGAATACCATTAGTGCAAGCTGTAAGACCAACAATTAAAAAATGGGACCTCATGAAACTGAGAAGCTTTGCATGACAAAGGACAGTGTCATTTGCACCAAGTACCCATCTGAGAGGACTAATATTCCAAATACATACGTGTAGAGAGCCTCACTGGGGTGCCAAGCCACCTGGCAGGAACTTGACATTGACCAAGGTGAAGTTCCGCTCCCAGTCTTTGAGCAGGAACTCCTGTGTTAGCCATAATCCCCTCCACCTAGAGTGGAGCACTCAGACCAAGGTGAGGCCCATTGTTCTTCAAGGACCTGCAGTTTCCTGAGAGATACTAGCCACCTGATGAACAACTGAACCCGTTCTCTGGATAGTTTCCAGCCTTTGCGGGAAGCCCTCCCTCCCCCCCATATATTTGGAGTCCTACATTAAACCTTTGGACCTTGATCAGCAACTGTTGTCTTAGTCTCATTCTCATTTTTCCACCTTCCCATACATCCTCAGTTTCCCTTCCAGGTAACCCATTCGATATAACTGCAGGCAGTTACACATACGAAACTCAAGAAACAAGATATCAATAGATAACACAATTATAAAATGGGGCAAAGATATAAGCAGAGTTCTCATAATAGGAAACTCAAAGGGCTGAGAAACTTACAAAGAAATGCTCAACATCCTTAGACAACAAGGAAATGCAAAGCCAAACAACTCCTCTGACATTACACATGTCAGAATGGTTAAGATGAACAAAACAGGTGAAAGCTCATGCTGGAGAGGCTGTGGGTGGAGTAAGGGAACTCTACTTCAATGCTGGTGGGAGTGCAAACTGAGACATTTACTATGGAAAAGGCAAGGCAGTTTCTCAGGAGATTAAGAATTGATCTACTTCAAGATCCAGTTAAACCACACGACTTAGCTAAGGTTTTATGGCTATGAAGAAATACCATGACCATGGTCACTCATAAAAGAAACTTTGAATTGGGGCTGGCTTATAGTTTCAGAGGTTTAGTCCATTATCCTTGAAAGGATAAGGTTGTAAGCTAGGAATCTGCCTGGGCACGTGGGGGGCACTTGGGTCCCCAGCGCCAGTGGGGGAGGGTGGGCGCGACACTGCGTGGCGGCCACGTAAGCAGAAATGACTTAACTAGTTCTTGGTTCTCAGAGAGCGTGGGTTCGGATGGTTTGAACTGATTGGCTTAGAAGCTTGTGGTAGGGGGGTTCTGTTATAAGTCTATAAAAGGCCAATGCAAGCCAGTCCGCACTGGGCTAACTTCTTTTACCCTGCGTGGGGAGGCTGTAACCCCCCAGAGCTCTGGAAATTAAAATCCTCTTGCAAATTGCATATCAAACATTTTCAGTTTATCTAGATAAATGAACACAGAAAGTATAACTAGAGTGACCGTGGGGAAGAAAAACATAATAAAAAGAAAATCCATAGAGCAAGAGGTGAGGAGAAGGCTGCAAAGGACTGTCAGATCAACCTAATCCTGAAACCCACTGTAAAGCCCAAGGAACCAATGCACCAATATTGTTCATGGTACCGAACACTGGTACAGGCACATACCAGTAGGATTCAATAGACAAAACTAAGTATTAAGATAAGAATTATAACTGAGCCAACTAAGTGTTTCTGTTTGTTACTTTGTATTGCAGAAATGGGAAAAGTTTAAAACCTAAAGAAAAGTGAAGCTAGATTCTCTTTTCATGTAGAAGAATAAATCTTAAATGAAAATCAAACTTTGCAATAAAATTCTTTAAACAAGTCACTAATTATAGACCAAAATCTTAATTAAACGGCTGATCCACTTGTTCACATATTAATGATCCTCTACACAGATATAAAATGCCCAAAGCACAGTTTAAGCACAGAAGATAGGTTGAAAAATCAAGCATGGTAGCTAATCCCTGTGGCCTAAAATTCTGAATCTGGAGGTAGATGGAGGAGGAGTTCCAGGCCAGATATGATTATATGAGCAAATTCAAGGCCAGTCAGAGCTATTTGAGATTGAAACTAAAATACCCCAAAAAAGGTAAATTATAAGAAAACAAGACATGTAAATGATGAAGCAGCAAAAGATATTTAACAGTTCATATCAAATGTTTCCCAGTGGAGAGGAAAAGCAAAATAAATAAGGATTTCTTAAAAATGGGTAAATGGTAAGAACAGAAATTCAACAAAATATAAACATTTAAATAAGCCCTTTTGGTTTTAGAAAGGATGTGAGGAAGAATGGCTAGATTCCCATTTGTCTTAGTTAGGGTTTCTACTGCTATGAAGAGACACCCTTACCACAGCAACTCTTAGAAAGAAAAGTATTTAACTGGGGCTGGCTTACAATTCAGAGCTTAACCCAATATCATCATGGCAGGACATGGTGGCACACAGGCAGATGGAGCTGAGAGTTCTGTATTGGATTGGTAGGCAGCAGGAAGAAAATGTGAGACACTGGCCCGTCTTGAGCTCCTGAGACCTCAAAGTCCCTCTCCTGTGACACACTTCCTCCAACAAGGCCACACCTCCTAATAGTGCCATTCCCTATGGGCCTATGTGGGGTCATTTTTATTCAGACCACCACATGTCCCTACTGCGCATAATAATCTTGAATGATGTAAGTTTGGGGGATCTAAACATGATACGGGACGATGCTCCCCAGAAGAGCCACAGCTGGGTGAGCCAGGCACCCAGGGCTGTGGGGACTGCTGCAGTGCGTGGGCACCGTGAGTGGCGGCAGAGCCCAGGCAGAACCGAAAGCTGTAGATTCAGCCGGGAGAGAACCACAGAAACCTGCGCAGGCTCTCCCTGAGGAAGGACAGGAAATGGAATCACTCCCCAGACTCAAATAGTGTAGATGTTCAACTCCTGGCTAGCACAAGTGATAAATCGTGTGAGAACTGTCTAGCAGAGAGAACCATCTGAACCCAGGCTAAAGTGTGACAATAAGAATCATAATGGACAGCCTGCCTCTTTCCAAGAGTTTAATATCCATGTACAGGGAGAAAAAGATCAAACGCCAAAAGATAGAAAAGATGTACAATTCCAAAATCAAGAGAAGTTGTGATGGACACCAACAGAGACAAAAACTTTCAGATAAAGATAAAAGAGACAATTGATTTTTAAAAAAAAAAAAAGACATAAAATCCATATGCACCCAATATATACAAATTCCTGATGAGGGTTTAAGAGAGGAATTCACGAGTTTCTAAATTCTTCTGAGTAGAGATACTGAAAACTGCAACAAAACGGAGCCTGTTTTACCAAGCTGGCAGTCACCAGTCATTCTATCCCAAGCCACAGAGCAGGTTAGGCATTATTTTTAAGAGTTTATGAAACATTCCAAAAGTAGCCTTTATCTTTACAAATAAAGTAACTGTCAACCAGTTTTAAAATACTAGAATTATAAAATGTAACTCTCTAATACAGAATTAAGGTCCTGCTAGCCTTCAGTAAGGACCTTCAGTGGTTAGGAACACTTGTTGCTGTCTGGAAGGATGTTAGGATCCATTCTCAGTAACAGATGGTGGCTAGCGGCTGACCAGAACTCTAGTTCTAGGGATCCTGATAGCCTCTTCTGACCTCAGGTAGTACTAAGCACATAGGTAGGGTACAGACACACAAAAGAAAAGCAAAATAGTCATACACATAAAATGAAAATAATATATCCTTTAGAAATTTTTCCAAGAAGAAAAACAATCTATGGTAGTGGTCAAAGAGTTGGCTCCGCAGTTAAGAGCATTCACCGCCCTTGAAGAGGGCCCGAGCCCAGTTCCTAGCACCTGCACCAGACAGCTCACAACATCTCTAATTCCAGGCCTGGGGCAGCAGATACCCTGTTGTGGCCTCTACAGGCAACTGCACTCACAGGCACATAGATACATATGTGAACATATTATTTAAATAGAATTGATGAAAGAGGAAGATTTAAAAACTCCCAAATATGTGAAAATTAAATATAATCTCATATATGTGAATTCAAACCTCAAGGAAAATGAGAAAATATTTTGAAGTTAATAAAAATAAAAACAAGCAAAAGGAGAATGGGGATGTTCATCCTTTTCAAGGTATCCTGAAGTATCAGAATAGCGGTTCATTCAAGAACATCTGTACCACAGACACAGTCAGAATTCTAACAGATTTTCTGATAAAACAAACTGACTCTAATATATTATATATGACAATCTAAAGGAGACAGATTAGCCAAAACAATTTGTTTTTAAAACAAAAACAAAGTTGGAAGATTCCCACTACTTAATTTTAACATTATAAAATTGCATTAATCATGATAGTGTTATACTGGATGCCCCACTATTTATCAACAATATCACTGAAAAAAACAAAGACAAGCTGCAGAAGACATTTGCTAAACAAACATCTGACAAAGCTCCTTTCTACCCTCAATATTTAAAAATGAGGCAGCTCATTCAGAAGACAAGTTGATTTAAAGATGGACATATTCACCAAGAAAACACATGACTGGAAGCCAGCACATGGAGCGTGGTCAGCAGCAGCAGGCAACCAAGGGAAATTTAACTGACAGATGCCTAACAGAACAGTGGAAACTAAGGAAATGAATGGAACCAAAATATGAAGGAAATGGTATCATCAGGCATTGCTGATGGGAACATTAGAATGACAGTTCCCAAAGAGCAGTCTGGCCATTTCTGCATCACTTACACATCACCATATGATCTAGGGAGTTCACCTGCAGTTATTCACCCTCTGAGATAGTAAAACAAGAGCCTGCATAAAAGCGTCACATGCACCTTAGCTCGGCCATGCTGCTACATGTAACTGCCAAAACCAAATCAGAGCCTGGAGAGAGGAGTCAGCAGTTAGTGGTGTTAGCTGGTTTTCCCAAGGGCCCAGCACTCATGATAGATAATAAATACGTCCTAGATACATCCGAATGCCCAGCCGAGGAGAACAGATAAAGCAACAGTACTGTTCAGGGAGAAACTGACAACCTGGTAACCGTGGAATGATTACAAGGGTCTGAAGTATTTTGCTAAGTGACTGGAAACAGACAGAATATACCCCTTCCTATTTCAGATCTTTTCCATTGGCTCTGTCTTTTAAGAAAGGCGCCTCCCTGTTTCATTTCTACACTTCTAGTTTTAGTAAGGGTGACCTATTTTCCATTTGTCTCAAGGACAGCGCTGTCTCCTTCCACCCACCCTGCTTTCATTTTTATCACCACACTGTGAAATTATATGCTATTTTTTCTATTAATTTCTTATTACTTGCTAGATATTTTTAAAAATTTACTATAAACATCTTTCACAGGTACTCATTCTTATGTCTAGTATTAATTTAGAGATATATTTAAAATTTTAATCTATCAGTGTTTTCTGTCAAGACTTTTCTCTTATTTAAAACATATAGTATTCACGGTGTCCATTAAGAAGTTTTTTTATTTTTTATTTTTTATCATTTTTTTTATTTTCTATATTCTTTGTTTACATTCCAAAGGCTTTCCCCTTTCCCAGGTACCCCCCACCATATGTCCCATAATTCCTCTCCCCCCCCATGCTATTCCCCACTCTTTCCCCCCCCCCCCCACGATTTCTCTGTTCTGGGTCTACAATACTGGATCCAATCTTTACAGGCCCAGGGTTCTCTCCTTTTTTTCTTCTTGAGAGTCATTTGACTTGCTAATTGTGCCTTGAGTATTTAGGGCTTCTGGGCTCATTAATATCCACTTATCAGTGATTGCATTTCGTGTGTATTCTTTTGTGATTGGGTTAGCTCACTTAGGATGATAGTTTCCAGATCTAACCATTTACCTACAAATTGCATGAATTCATTATTTTTAATTGCTGAGTAGTACTCCATTGTATAAATATACCACATTTTCTGTATCCATTCCTCCTTTGAGGGATATCTGGGCTCCTTCCAATTTCTGGCTATTATAAACAAGGCTGCTATAAACATAGTGGAGCATGTGTCTTTGTTGTATGCAGGGGAATCCTCTGGGTATATGCCCAGGAGTGGTATGCCAGGGTCCTCTGGGAGTGGCATGCCCAATTTTCTGAGGAACCGCCACACTGATTTCCAGAGTGGTTTTACCATTTTGCAATCCCACCAACAGTGGAGGAGTGTTCCTCTTTCTCCACATCCTCGCCAGCACTTGTTGTCTCTCGAGTTTTTAATCTTAGCCATTCTGACTGGAGTGAGGTGGAATCTCAGGGTTGTTTTGATTTGCATTTCCCTGATGACTAATGATGTTGAACATCTCTTAAGGTGTTTCTCGGCCATCCGAATTTCTTCTGGTGAAAATTCTTTGTTTAGCTCTGTGCCCCATTTTTTGATAGGGTTATTTGGTTCTTTGGGGTCTAACTTCTTGAGTTCTTTGTATATATTGGATATTAGCCCTCTGTCGGATGTGGGGTTGGTGAAGATCATTTCCCACGTTGTTGGTTGCCGTTTTGTCTTTCTGACAGTGTCCTTTGCCTTACAGAAACTTTGTAATTTTATGAGGTCCCATTTGTCCATTCTTGATCTTAGAGCATAAGCTATTGGTGTTCTGTTCAGGAACTTTACCCCTGTGCCCATGTCCTCCAGGGTCTTCCCAAGTTTCTTTTCTAATAGTTTCAGTGTGTCTGGTTTTATGTGGAGGTCCTTGATCCATTTGGAGTTGATCTTAGTACAAGGAGATAAGAGTGGGTCAATTCGCATTCTTCTGCATGTTGACCTCCAGTTGAACCAGCACCATTTGTTGAAAAGGCTATCTTTTTTCCACCGGATGGTTGTGGCTCCTTTATCAAAGATCAAGTGACCATAAGTCTGTGGGTTAATTTCTGGGTCTTCAATCCTATTCCATTGATCTACCTGCCTGTTGCTGTACCAATACCATGCAGTTTTTAACACAATTGCTCTGTAGTACTGCTTGAGGTCAGGGATATTGATTCCCCCAGAAGTCCTTTTATTGTTGAGAATAGTTTTAGCTATCCTAGGTTTTTTGTTGCTCCAGATGAATTTGAGAATTGCTCTTTCTAGATCTATGAAGAATTGATTTGGGATTTTGATGGGGATTGCATTGAATCTGTAGATTGCTTTTGGCAAGATGGCCATTTTTACTATATTGATCCTGCCAATCCAGGAGCAAGAAATATTTTTCCATCTCCTGAGGTCTTCTTCGATTTCTTTCTTCAGGGACTTGAAGTTCCTGTCATACAGATCTTTCACTTGTTTGGTTAGAGTTACGCCAAGGTACTTTATGTTGTTTGTGGCTATTGTGAAGGGTGTTATTTCCCTAATTTCTTTCTCAGCCTGCTTGTCCTTTGAGTACAAGAAGGCCACTGACTTGCTAGAGTTAATTTTATAACCTGCCACTTTGCTGAAGTTGTTTATCAGCTGTAGAAGTTCTCTGGTGGAGTTTTTTGGGTCGCTTAGGTAAACTATCATATCGTCTGCAAATAATGATAGTTTGACTTCTTCCTTTCCAATTTGTATCCCTTTGACTTCCTTATGTTGTCTGATTGCTCTCGCTAGAACTTCAAGTACTATATTGAAAAGATATGGAGAGAGAGGACAGCCTTGTCTAGTCCCTGATTTTAGTGGGATTGCTTCAAGTTTCTCTCCATTTATTTTGATGTTGGCTACTGGTTTGCTGTAGATTGCTTTTACTATGTTTAGGTATGGGCCTTGAATTCCTGCTCTTTCCAAGACTTTTAGCATGAAAGGATGCTGAATTTTGTCAAATGCTTTTTCAGCATCTAATGAGATGACCATGTGGTTTTTTTCTTTTAGTTTGTTTATGTAGTGGATTACATTGATGGATTTCCGTATATTGAACCATCCCTGCATTCCTGGAATGAAGCCTACTTGGTCATGGTGAATGATCGTTTTGATATGCTCTTGGATTCGGTTGGCAAGAATTTTATTTAGTATTTTTGCATCTATATTCATAAGAGAAATTGGCCTGTAGTTCTCTTTCTTTGTTGGATCTTTTTGTGGTTTAGGTATCAGCGTAATTGTGGTTTTGAAGAATGAGTTGGGCAGTGTCCCTTCTGTCTCTATTTTGTGGAATAGTTTGAAGAGTATTCGTGTTAAGTCTTCTTTGAAGGTCTGGTAGAATTCTGCACTAAAACCATCTGGTCCCGTACTTTTTTTGGTTGGGAGGCTTTCTATAACCCCTTCTATGTCTTTAAGGGTTATGGGACTGTTTAGCTGGTCTACTTGATGCTGATTTAATTTTGGTATTTGGTATCTGTCTAGGAAATTGTCCATTTCCTCCAGATTCTCCAGTTGTTTTGAGTATAGGCCTTTGTAGTAGGATCTGATGATCTTTTGAATTTCCTCTGTTTCTGTTGTTATATCCCCCTTTTCATTTTTAATTTTGTTAATTTGGATACTATCTCTGTGCCCTTTGGTTTGTCTAGCTAAGGGTTTATCTATCTTGTTGATTTTCTCGAAGAACCAGCTCTTGGTTTTGTTGATTCTTTGTATGGTTCTCTTTGTTTCTGCTTGATTGATTTCAGCCCTTAGTTTGATGATTTCCTCTCTTCTACTCCTCCTGGGTGAGTTAGCTTCTTTTTGTTCCAGCGCCTTCAGGTGTGCTGTTAAGTTGCTAGTGTATGCTCTTTCCAGTTTCTTTTTGGAGGCACTCAGGGCTATGAGTTTTCCTCTTAGCACTGCTTTCATTGTATCCCAGAGATTTGGGTAGGTCGTACCTTCATTTTCATTGAAGTCTAAAAAGTCTTTGATTTCTTTCTTTATTTCTTCCTTGACCAGGGTGTCATTGAGTAGAGTATTGTTCAGTTTCCATGTGTATGTGGGCTTTCTGTAGTTCTTCTTGCTATTGAAGACCACTTTTACTCCATAGTGATCCGATAGGAGACATAGGATTAGTTCAGTCTTCTTGTATTTGTTGAGGTCTGTCTTGTGACCAATTATATGATCAATTTTTGAGAAGGTACCGTGCGGTGCTGAGAAAAAGGTATACTCTTTTGTTTTAGGATGGAATGTTCTATATATATCTGTTAAATCCAATTGGTCCATAGCTTCAATTAGTTTCACTGTGTCCCTGTTTAGTTTCTGCTTTCCTGATCGGTCCATTGAGGAGAGTGGAGTGTTGAAGTCACCTACAATCATTGTGTTAGGTGCGATGTGTGCTTTAAGCTTTAGTAAAGTTTCTTTTACGAATGAGGGTGCCCTTGCATTTGGTGCATAGATGTTCAGTATTGAGAATTCTTCTTGGTGGATTTTCCCTTTGACAAGCAGGAAGTGACCTTCTGTGTCTCTTTTGATGACTTTAGGTTGAAAGTCGATTTTATCTGATATTAGAATGGCTACTCCAGCTTGTTTCCTGGGACCATTTGCTTGTAGAACTGTCTTCCAGCCTTTTACTCTAAGGTGGTGTTTGTCTTTGACACTGAGATGTGTTTCCTGTATGCAGCAAAATGTAGGGTCCTGTTTCCGTATCCAGTCTGTTAGTCTGTGTCTTTTGATTGGGGAATTGAGTCCATTGATATTAAGAGATATTAAGGAATAGTAATTATTACTTCCTGACATTTTGGGAATTGTTATTATTATTTGTATTTGAGTGGTTCTCTTCTTTTGGGTTGGATGAGATGGGGTTTCTATCTTGTTTCTTCTGGGGTGTTGTTTCCCCCCTTGTGTTGGTATTTTTCCCCTATTATCCTTTGTAGGGCTGGGTTTGTAGATAAGTATCTTGCAAATTTGGTTTTGTCGTGGAATATCTTGGTTTCCCCATCTATGGCAATTGAGAGTTTCGCTGGGTATAGTAGTCTTGGCTGAAGTTTGTGTTCTCTTAGGGTCTGCATAAGGTCTGCCCAGGATCTTCTAGCTTTCATGGTCTCAGGTGAGAAGTCTGGTGTAATTCTGATAGGTCTTCCTTTGTATGTTACTTGTCCTTTTTCTCTTACTGCTTTTAATATTCTTTCTTTGTTTAGTACATTTGGGGTTTTGACTATTATGTGACGGGAAGTATTTCTGTTCTGGTCCAGTCTATTTGGGGTTCTATAGGCTTCTTGTATATTCATGGGCATCTCTCTCTTTAGGTTGGGGAAATTTTCTTCCATAATTTTGTAGAAGATATTTGCTGGCCCTTTAAGTTGTAGATCTTCATTCTCATCTATCCCTATAATCCTTAGGTTTGGTCTTCTCATTGTGTCCTGGATTTCCTGAATGTTTTGGGTTACCAGCTTTTTGCATTTTGCATTTTCTTTAATTGTTGAATCCATGGTTCCTAAGGTATCTTCAGCATCTGAGATTCTGTCTTCTATCTCTTGTATTCTATTGTTGATATTTGCATCTATGACTCCTGATTTCTTCCCAAGGTTTTCTATCTCCAACATTGTCTCCCTTTGCGATTGCTTAGTTGTTTCTACTTCTGTTTTTAGATTTTGTATGGTTTTGCTCAGATCTTTCAGTTGCTTGTTTGTGTTTTCCTGTAATTCTTTAAGGGATTTTTGTGTTTCCTCCTTTATGACTTCTACTCGTTGACCCATGTTCTCTTGTATTTCTTTGGGTGATTTTTGTTTCTCCCCCGTATTGGGATTCACTTTTTGCTCTATATTCTCCTGGATTTCTTTAAGTGATTTTTGTGTCTGCCTTGTATAGGCTTCTAGGTTTTGATCTATTTTCTCCTCTATTACTTTAAGAAATTTATCTAAGTGATCCTCAATCTGCATCTTTACCAGTGATTTTAGATCTGAGTCTTGTTTTTCTGGTGTGTTGAGATATCTGGGATTTAATTGTGTTTGTCTTGCAATGGCTTCTAGCTTTTGATCTATTTTCTCATGTATTACTTTAAGAGATTTATCTAAGTGTTCCTCTATCAGCATCCTGACCAGTGATTTTAGATCTGAGTCTTGTTTTTCTGGTGTTTCGGGGTATCCAATATTTATTGCTGTTGGGGAACTGGGTTCGGATGCCGCCATATTGCCTTGATTTTTGTTAGTAGCGATCTTACGTTTGCCTTTTGCCATCTGGTTAACTCTGGTGTTAGTTGGTCCTGTAGATACTAGCTGGTGCTTGACCCTCCTGTGGGGTTGTAAGGCTATTTCCCAGTGACTGGGATACCTGAATCACTGTCCTGCGGGGGTCTTGCTCACAGATTGCTGATGGGTGGCCTGAGTCCCCCGAGGTCTTAACCTCAGGATATCCCAGGTATTTGGTTCCGCCTGTTGGGCGGCTGCTCTGCACTGCTCCTGCTCAGGGTTCGCTGTCTGATATCCTGTTTCCCCAGGGGTCTTAAAGATGGGATATCTCAGTTATCTGGTTCTGCCTGCTGGTCCCAAGCTGCTGGGAAGCTGGCTGGGTCCGGTTTCCAGCTTCCCTGCCACTGGCTGGATGGGAGGCTGGTTCGGCCTCCGGCTGGGTCTGGGTACCTGGCACACTGGCTGACTCTGGCTTCCTCACCACCAGCTGGACGGGAAGCTGCAGGCAATATGGCAGCTGCCTGCAGGGAGCTCGGGGTCCGCCCCGCGCGCGAGTGCAGAGTGCACCCGCTATTTTGTGCCCAATTCCCACTCCAGGCCTGAGTCCCCGAAGGTCTTAAGCTCGGGCTGTCTCGGGTACCTGGTTCTGCCGCCGCCGCCGCCGGATGGTTCTGAGCACCTGGCACGCTGGGTGACCCTCCGGCTTCCCCACCACCAGCTGGGCGGGAAGCTGCAGGCAATATGGCAGCTGCTTGCAGGGAGCTCGGGGTCCGCCGAGCGAGTGCAGAGTGCACCCGCTATTCTGTGCCCAACTCCCACTCCAGGCCTGAGTCCCCGAAGGTCTTAAGCTTGGGGTGTCTCGGGTACCTGGTTCTGCCGCCGCTGCCGGATGGTTCTGAGCACCTGGCACGCTGGGTGACCCTCCGGCTTCCCCACCGCCAGCTGGGCGGGAAGCTGTCCATTAAGAAGTTAATGATGGTTTCCTAATATTTTTGGGTCACAATGTTTTTTTTATTTAAATCTATAGAGACTGTAGGCAATAGTTCCATATACTTAATACTTAAAATTAAAGTATTTTCAGTTATTCAATTACTTTTTTGATATTTTTATAACCTCTCTTATTTGGAAAAAATATGTTTAATGTAGATAAATTTTGAGCAATTAAACTAAGTAAACTTGAGTAAAACTAAGCAGTGAGTGTGGAGGCCCTGGACAGAAAACCTCCACCTCCACACCCTGTCAGTAAGACACTTGTTAATATGGATAAAATGACAATGACAGATGAGCATCACTTCAAGTCTACAGTGTCCAACGAGAACAGACTTGACAAAGAACTAATGACACGTGTATACTCTGGTGTATATAGGAGGGTCTCACTGTCTTAGAAAACTCGGATCCTGACTGGTCACACCCCTTGCTCCCAACCCCAGGTCACTATTACGTGTTTAACTGTGGTCATACTTTAACACAGAATGGCACACAGTTGACATATATAGCTTTTACCCCTTGACTTTTTCATGTAACATTTTCAAGTTCTACCATATCTTCCCATAGTTTGGCAAGTATCTTTTCAGCACCGAATAAAACTCCTCTACAGAGACATATCTACACTTCAACAGGAGGGCATTCCAGTTACTTCTAAGTTTTGATAAGATTGAATAGTCTTATAGACTTTTTATGTAGACATAAGTATTCAACTCATTTCAGTTAAGTAGAGGAAACATGATTACTTAATATCATGATAGGAGATTTTTATGTTCCTGAGAAACTGAGAAAAGTGGCATCCAAGACGTCCACACCATTTTGTCATCTGCTCCTTACATACATTTCAGTGAGTGGTATTGAAATCACAGCTGCAGAAATGCTATGATATTGGGAAGAAGGTGTCTACCACAACAGAAAGTTCTTTTGGACATACTTCTTTGCTCCAACTATTGGAATCTAAAATGGAGGCCTATGCAGTTATCTTTCTGCACACACCTATCCCTTCTCCCTGGACCCGGTGCCATGGTACTTAATCTACATTTTCTTATAAACTCAGCTTACTGCTCAGCCATTTCTTCAATGTATGCCCATTAGCAAATGATTTAACCCTTGTGACTCTCTGCTTCTTCATCCTAATTACTCATTAATCTGGTGCAAGGATTAAATCAGGTAAGCAGAATAGGACAAATTGAAACATTCATCATATTAAGCCCTCATTTGTAAACTCTTGTGGGTTAAGCGTCGGCCTTCGGCACTCCTAAACCCCTCAATAAAAGCAAATGTTCATTTTCTCTTTACCCGATCTGGATTTGTGTAACCCAACAGTAGATTTGCAGCTTTTATATCACCATGAACATATTCATTTTCATGTATATATTCCAGTACATCCAGCTGTGAAAAGAAGTAGATAAGACCAGTATCAGTGTTTTACACTACAATTAATATGGCTTGTTGTACACATGATTTCCCATAATTATTGATTATTCTAAAATATCATAATTTCTGGTTTCTCATTGTTAAGTAAAATATTTGCCCACTGTGGGTGGAGTCATTCCCTGGGATGAGATTCTGTGCTGTGTAAAAAGAAGGAAGAGAGTTGAGCACAGGTGCCCATAACTATGTTTCTTGACTGTGGATGTAATGTTGCCCCAAAATACTGTTTGTGATTTCACCATCATGAAAGACTCTAACCTCAAATTATAAAACAAAGTAAATATTTTCACTGTTAATTGGCTTTTACTGGGGTATTTTATCACAGTAAGTAAAACAGTAATATAGACTGGGAATAAACAGCATTAAAAAGTACATGAAAATAGTTAAGACATCTGTGGTAAAACAGTTATACAGTCCATTCATCCATCAATTATTATGATTCAAATCTTGAAGAACTCAGAACAAAATATTATGTCTATGCTCAGTCTCCTGTGTAAAATCAAAAAAACTCTTGGACATCATTAAAGCCCTGAAACCCTGCATGGCAAGCATGTGTTTAGCCGGGTTGAGGGGATCATTCCATAAATATTTACTAGGTGAGCAGATAAATGAATGGAGAAAATAATATTTTCCACAACACAATCTGGTATGAGTTGTTTCATCCTACTTATAATTGGAGGTAGGGGAAACTGAAGACTTATATGTAAATAACATAAAAATGTGGCATTATCAACAAATGACTGTATGCATGGTTCATTTATGACTACACTGCTTCCTTCTTAACAAAGTACACCTGTGTGTTATTCATTACCACAACTAACTGTCCCCAAATTACACTTAAAATATTTTAAATCAAATCAAAGCATATTTAATATGAAAAGTAGTATATTTGGCCATAATTTGTGGTTACAAACATAGCAGACAGCAGACAGGTTGTTCTTAAAGCTCTACAGGCCTCCTCTGAACTGTGAAAGCAAGCTGCCCAGCTGGGAAAGCCGGGTCTGGTGGCAACAGTCAGCAACAGCACGGCCTGTGTAGAGCCGCTGGTTACCAAGTTCACCAAGATACTTCCTACTCTCTATGACTGACATTCCTAGGCAAAATCTTATTTTCTCATAATTCTATAAAGCAAAAATCAAGTAAGTCATCTGTGAAGCATTTGAAGCAAGCTATCTCAAACTCACCATCCTGATTCCAAGTTGCAGGACAGTTATCTTTTTAAAAACACCATTCTGGTCCAGGAGTTTCTGTAAATCTATTCCAAGTCTTTCCATTACCATGAATCTGTAACTGTGAGGAGATATCAAAAAAGAGACCCTTCTGAAAAAATAATTCTGAAATTATCTGAACTTGAATAAAGAACTACAATACTTGTACCTATCAGCCAAGCATCTACACAGCTAGACAGTGCGGGCACAGAGGCTGCATCTGTGCAGCAGCTCAGGGCTTCCTTTGCACCCCTTTCACTAGTGCTGACCAGTTAACACCGTCATGGATATGGAGAGACTAGAGTTTCAGATTTTCTCTTCTGGTCTCTATGGCAGCGCTAATTGCTGAGTACAGATTTATCCCCACCAGCCTTTTCATTTGTTCTAGAAATGTGACTACCCATACAGAAAATGGGAACACTTCTTTATCATAAAATTGTATTTTACTCATCGTTATAGACATTTTATTTAGAGGACATATGTGGTGAGAATGGGAATGTAAACAGAGGGGGGGCCTGAGCAAGCGGGGCCTGAGCAAGCGGGGCCGGAGGGAGGGGGGCTGGAGCGAGCAGAGGTCCTGAGTTCAATTCCCAGAAAACCACATGCTGGCTCTCAACCATCTAAACAGATACAAAGTGTATTCATATACATAAAAATAAATAAAATAAATAAATCTTTTAAAAAGAGAGAGAGAGAATGTGAGCAGAGGATGGAAGTTGCCATTCCACAGTACTAAAGCTGAAGGCACCCGCGGAACTCCGGGATCTGAATTGGTTACTAGTAGGTGTGCAGCTGTGCCCGGCACAGCTCCATCTATCTCTCCATCCCCACCTATCTTTGTTGTAACTTCCCATCTTCCTTTTCTGTTCAGCTGTATCCTTTTGCCATTTCCCCTTTCTAGCACATCAACCCATATTCTACATCTGCAATTACAAAAATATACACACAACTCCTTTGGGGGTTTTGTTTTACAGAAGTGTGATATTATCATGGAAGCTTTCATCATCCCTTCATTATATTCAGTCTCCATGCAGAGTTGTAGGTGTCTGATGGCACTTTCGTGGCATATTTGTATCATTCATTCTCCTCTCCCACTGCCCTCCCCAGTCACCCTGCAGCTCCAGACATCCTCCCTCTGGCTTCCATGTCCCATATATTCCATTATCTTATCCCTTATCCTCCTCCTCCTTTTCATGTCTTCCCAACTTCTCATAGCCCCATCTTCTCTCTCTCCCTCTCTCTCTCTCTCTCTCTCTCTCTCTCTCTCTCTCACACACACACACACACACACACACACACACGCATACACGCATGCACACATACACATACACTCACACACACACACACACACCATGTATATATATCTGGGTTCCTCAGATGAGATCAAACACAAAGAAACTGTTTGACTTGAGCGTAGCTTATTTCTCTTAGTGAATATTCTACAGTTCAGTCCATTTTCCTATAAATATCATGATTTTATTTTCCTTATGGTTGAATAAGATTTTATTGTGTATTTTGATTATCTGTTGATTAGGCATCTAGGTAGATTCCATTCCCACATATTGTGAGCCGTGTAATACTCAATATAGCTATAAAATGTCTCTACAGTATGATGACTAAGACCCTGTCAAACAAACCCTCAGGAGTGACATTGTTGGGTTATACAGTCATATTCTATTCCCAGTTTTTTTGAGAAACAGCCACAATAATTTTAATATTGGCCTCATCAGTTTGCATACTACCACCAGTGCATGAGGATTGCTCTTTCCCAACACACTTGCTAGGGCTTGACATTTGTTTTGTTTATTTTAATAATAACTATTCATGAAATATAACTGCACATAGTTTTCTCTCAAGATTTGTTTTTGCTTACCTATGCATGTACATTTGTGCCTGTGTGCATGCATGTGTGCATGCATGTGTGTGTGTGTGTCTGTGTGTGTGTGTGTCTGTGTGCCTGTGTGCTACATATGTACAGATGCTTACAAAGGTCAGACAAGAGTCAGATTCATAGAGCTGGTGTTCTGGCAACCCTGAGCTCCTCCCAGTGTGGGTGCTGGGAAGTGAACTTCACTCCCCCCCTGAGCAACAGGCACTCTTCCCCATGGCCCGTCTCTCCAGCCCTTCTGAGCGTCTTCATTCGTATCTCCTGATGGCTGAGAACATTAAAAACTATTTCAAAGTGGCAATTTTTATTTCTCCCTTTCAAAACCTATTCATTGAATTCATTAGTCTACTTATACATTGAATGATTTAGTATCTTTGCTGTTTAATCTCTGCAGTTCTCAATATATTTCACATGACAATAGTTTATTTACAGAAGAGTCGAAAAAGGTGTTTTCCTTCATAAAGGCTGTCTATTGAAGAAGACGATTCCTTTGCTGTGTTGAGACTGCTAAATTTCACGAAACCTCTGCAGTGGTTTGAATGATAAAATGTCCTCCCTAGCCTCCTGCATTTGAATTTTGTCCCCAGTTGGTGGCACTGTGTAGGAGCAGTTTAGAAGATATAGCCTTCTGGCAGAAGTATGTCACTAGGGGTGTGTTTTGAGAAAGAAAGTGGCTGTGACTGAGCAGCCAGGCTCAGACAGGTACACAGAGATCACATGCGTATAAGACGGTTTGGGACATAGCCCGCCAGGGCTCAACCTGCACCCAGGACCTGGGCAGCGTACCCATAGCCATCTGTGCCCCTACTCTGCCAGGGGAATATCTGCTCTGGAAGGGAGTCTCACAATCAGAGGTGAGACATCTTCACTCCTGCAACTGAGTGGGTTGTTTTAGCCAGGAACACAGAGAACACCCAAGTGTAAGATCACTTGGGACTCCGTCTGCCAAGGCTGCACCCGGGAACAGGGCAGCCCCACAGCAATCTGTGCCAGGGGAAAGCCGGTCACACAAGGGTGCTGAGATAGGCTTTCAGGCACACAGGAGGGGCAGGTACCAGCCAGTGACAGCAGGACCAACTAACACCAGAGTTAACCAGATGACAAAAGGCAAACTTAAGAACATTACTAACAGAAATCAAGGTAATATGGCACCATCCAAAACCAATTCTCCCACAACAGCAAGTCCTGGATACCCCAACACACCAGAAAAGCAAGATTTTGATTTAAAATCACAGCTCATGATGCTGATGGAGAGCTTCAAGAAGGACATAAATAACTCCCTTAAAGAAATAGAGGAGAACACAAGTAAACAAGGAGAAGCCCTTAGAGAGCTAAGGGAAAACACAACAAACAGGTGAAGAAATTGAACAAAACCATCCAGGATCTAAAACTGGAGGTAGAAACAATAAAGAAATCACAAAGGGAAACAACTCTTGACATAGAAAACCTAGGATAGAAGTCAGGAGTCATGGATGCAAGCATCTACAACAGACTACAAGAGATAGAAGAGAGAATCTCAGATGCAGAAGATACCAGAGAAAGCAATGATACAACAGTCAAAGAATATGCAAAATGCAAAAAAGCTCCTGATCCAAAACATCCAGGAAATCCAGGACAAAATGAGAAGACCAAACCTAAGGATTATGGGTATAGAAGACAGTGAAGACTTCCAACTTAAAGGTCAGGTAAATGTCTTCAACAAAATTATAGAAGAAAACTTCCCTAACATAAAGAAAGAGATGCCCATGAAAATACAAGAAGCCTACAAAACTCCAAATAGATTTGACCAGAGAAGAAATTCCTCGTCACACCATAATTAAATCAACAAATGTACTAAAAAAAGAAAGAATATTAAGAGCAGTAAGGGGAAGAGGTCAACTAACATATAAAGGTAGACCAGACTTCTCACCAGAGACTATGAAAGCCAGAAGAGCCTGGGCTGATGTAATACAGATCCTAAGGCCAACCCCGACTGCTATATCCAACAAATCTCTCAATAACCATAGATGGAAAAACCAAAGTATTCTATGGCAAAAACAAATTTACACAGTATCTTTCAACAAGCCCAGCCCTTCAAAGGATAATGAATGGAAAACAACAACAAACGGAGGGAAACAACACACTAGATAAAGCAAGAAATTAATGTTCTTTCAACAAACCCAAAAGAAGATAACCACACAAACATAAAAATTACATCAGAAATAGCAGGAAGCAACAATTACTATTCCTTAATATCTCTTAGCATCAATGGACTCAATTCCTCAATAAAAAGACATAGACTAACAGACTGTATACATAAACAGGACCCAATATTTTGCTGCATACAGGAAACACATCTCAGTGTCAAAGACAAACACTACCTCAGAGTAAAAGGGCAGAAAACAGTTTTCCAAGAAAATGGTCTCAGGAAACAAGCTGGAGTAACCATCCTAATATCCAATAAAATAGACTTTCAACCAAAACAAATAAAAAAGACAGAGAAGGACACTTTGTACTCATCAAAGGAGAAATTGACCAAGAATAACTCTCAATTGTGAACATCTAGGCTCCAAATACAAGGGCACCCTCATTTGTAAAAGAAACTTTACTAAAGCTTAAAGCACATATCGCACTCCACACAATAATTGTGGGTGACTTCAACACCCCACTCTCCTCAATGGACAAATCAGGGAAACACAAAAAATCGGAAACACAGTGAAAATAACAGAAGTTTTGGACCAAATGGATTTAAAAGATATCTTTAGAACATTTCATGCTAAATCAAAAGAATATACCTTCTTCTCAGCACCTCATGGTACCTTCTCCAAAATTCACCATATAATTGTTCACAAAACAGGCCCCAAAAGATACAAGAATATTTAAATAATCCCATGCATCCTACCTATCAGATCACCAGAGACTAAGGCTGATCTTCAAAAGCAACAAAAACAACAGAAAGCCCACATACACATGGAAGCTGAACAATGCTCTACTCAAAAATACCTTGGTCAAGAAAGAAATAAGGAAAGAAATCAAAGACTTTTTACAATTTAATGAAAATGAAGGCATAACATTCCCAAATTTATGGGACACATGAAAGCAGTGCTAAAAAGAAAACTCATAGCTCTGAGTGCCTCCAAAAAGAAGCTGGAGAAATCAGACACTAGCAGCTAACAGCACACCTGAAAGCTTTAGAACACAAAGAAGCTAATACACCCAAGAGAAGTAGAAGGCAGGAAATCATCAACTCAGGGCTGAAATCAACCAAGTTGAAACAAAAAGAACTATGCAAAGAATCAACAAAACCAGGGGCTGGTTCTTTGAGAAAATCAACAAGATAGATAAACTTTAGCCAGACTAACCAGAGGGCATAGAGGCAGTAACCAAATTAACAAGATCAAAAATGAAAAGGGAGATATAACAACAAAAACTGAGGAAATTCAAAAAAATCATCAGATTCTACAACAAAAGCCTATACTCAACACAACTGGAAAACCTGGAAGAAATGGACAATTTCCTAGACAGATACCAAATACCAAAGTTAAATCAGGAACAGATAGACCATCTAAACAGTCCCATAATCCCTAAAGAAATAGAGGTGGTCCTTGACAGTCTCCCAACCAAAACAAAAAACAAAAACAAAAAAAGCCCAGGGCCAGATGGTTTTAGTGCAGAATTCTATCAGACCTTCAAAGAAGACCTAACACCAATACTCTCAAAACTATTCCACCAAATAGAAACAGAAGGAACACTACCCAACTTCGTTCTATGAAGCCACAATTTCACTGATACCAAAACCACACAAAGATTCAACAAAGAAAGACAGCATCAGATCAATTTCTCTTATGAAGATCAATGCAAAAATACTCAATAAAATTCTTGCCAACCAAATCAAAGCACACATCAAAGCAATCATTCACCACCATCAAGTCAACTTCATCCCAGGGATGCAGGGTTGGTTCAATATACAGAAAAACATCAATATAATCAGCTACATAAATAAACTCAAAGGAAACAAAACACATAGTCATTTCATTAGATGCTGAAAAAGCATTTGACAAAATTCAGCATCCTTTCATGTTAAAGGTCTTGGAAAGAACAGGAATTCAAGGCCCATACCTAAAGATAGTAAAAGCAATATACAGCAAACCAGTAGCCAACCTCAAACTAAGTGGAGATAAACTTGAAGCAATACCACTAAAATCGGGGACTAAACAAGGCTGCCCTCTCTCTCCATATATATTCAATGTAGTACTTGAAGTTCTAGCTAGAGCAATTAGACAACAAAAGGAGGTCAAATGGATACAAATTGGAAAGGAAGAATTCAAATTATCACTATTTACAAGTGATATGATAGCTTATCCTACAGCAGATAAACAACCTTACCAAAGTGGCCAGATATAAAATTAATTTAAGCAAATCTGTAGTCTTCCTATTCTGAAAGGATAAAAAGGCTGAGAAAGAACTTAGGGAAATGACACCCTTCACAATAGCCACAAACAATATAAAGTATCTTAGTGTGACTCTAACCAAACAAGTGAAACATCTGTATGACAAGAACTTCAAGTCTCTGAGGAAAGAAATCGAAGACCTCAGAAGATGGAAAAATCTCCCATGCTTGTGGATTGGCTGGATTAATATAGTAAAAATGGCCACCCTGTCAAAAGCAATATACAGATTCAATGCAATCCTCATTAAAATCCCAACTCAATTCTTCATAGAGTTAGAAAGAGCAATTCTCAAATTCATCTGGAATAACAAAAAACCCAGGATAGCTAAAATTAGTCTCAACAGTAATAGAACTTCTGGGGGAATCAGTATCCCAGACCTCAAGCAGTACTACAGAGCAATAATGTTAAAAAACTGCATGGTACTGGTACAGTGACAGGTAGGTAGATAAATGGAATAGAATTGAAGATCCAGAAATGAACCCACACACCTATGGTCACTTGATCTTTGACAAAGGGAACTAAAATCATGCAGTGGGAAAAAAGATAGCCTTTTCAACAAATGGTGCTGGTTCAACTGGAAGTCAGCATGCAGAAGAATGCAAACCGATCCATTCTTATCTCCTTGTACTAAGCTCAACTCCAAGTGGATCAAGGACCTCCACATAAAACCAGACACACTGAAACTAATAGAAAATAAACTGGGGAAGAACCTTGAGCACATGGACACAGGGGAAATTTTCCTGAACAGAACACCAATAGCTTATGCTCTAAGATTAAGAATTGACAAATGGGACCTCATAAAATTACAAAGTTTATGTAAGGCAAAGGACACTGTCAATAAGACAAAACAGCAACCAAAACGTTGGGAAACGATCATTACCTATCCTACATCTGACAGAGGGCTAATATCCAATGTATACAAAGAACTCAAGAAGTTAGAATCTGGAGAGCCAAATAAAATGGAGTACAGAGCTAAACAAAGAATTTTCACCTGAGGAATATTGAATGGCTGAGAAGCACCTTAAGAAATGCTCAACATCATTAGTCACTAGGGAAATGCAAATCAAAACAACCCTGAGATTTCACCTCACACCAGTCAGAATGGCTAAGATCAAAAACTCAGGAGACAGCAGGTGCTGGCCAAGATGTGGAGAAAGAGGAACACTCCTCCACTGCTGGTGGGATTGCAAGCTGGTATAACCACTCTGCAAATCAGTCTGGCAGTTCCTCAAAAACCTGGGCATGACACTTCCCGAGGACCTTGCTATACCACTCCTGGGCATATACCCAGAGGATTCCCCTGCATGTAATAAGGATACATGCACCACTATGTTCATTGCAGCCTTATTTATAATAGCCAGAAGCTGGAAAGAACCCAGATGTCCCTCAATGGAGGAATGGATACAGAAAATGTGGTATATTTACACTATGGAATACTAATCAGCCATTAGAAACAATGAATTCATGAAATTCTTAGACAACTTGATAGAGCTGGAGAATATCATCCCGAGTGAGGTGACCTAATCACAAAAGAACACTCATGCTATGCACTCACTGATAAGTGGATATTAGCCCCATAGCTTGGAATACTGAAGACACAATTCACATATCAAATGATGTCCAAGAAGAAGGAAGGAAAGGCCCCTGGTCCTGGAAAGGCTCAGTGCAGCAGTGTAGGGGAATACCAGGACAGGGAAACGGGAGAGGGTTAATTGGGGAACAGGGGGAGGGAAGAGGCCTTATGAAACTTTGGGGGAGGGGGGAACCAGGAAACGGGAAATCAGTTGAAATGTAAATAAAGAATATATCTAATAAAAAAATAAGAGAGAGAAAGCAAGCCTCCAGTCCTCGGTTCTCTGACTTCCTTCTCTTTGATGTTTTGTGCTTATGGTTCACAATGTGAGCTCTAAGCTTCCTGCTCCCCTTCCGTCAGGATGCCTGCTGTATACTGTCATGTCATCATGCTCTCCTGACACTATGGAAGCTAGCCCTCCAGAACATAAGTGAAAATAGTCTTTCAGCTATAAGTTGCCCTGATAATTATGTTTTATCACAGCAACGGAAAAGAAACTAATACAATTTCATCAGTAGACTTAGGAAATCTCCCTGAGTTATTGGAGCCCTAGCCTATGCCTCTGCTTTAGAGTATTTTACCTAAGGTTTGTTCCAACTGCTCAGGGTCATTGGTCCTAAATTAAGGCCTTGATGTGTTTCAAACTGATTTTTTATGCACAGCAGTTCTCAACCTGTGGGTTGTGATATCCTTGGGGGAGGGTGGGTGTCAATCAACACTTTCACAGTGGTCACATATCAGGTATACTACATATCAGATAGTTACATGATTATTCATAAAAGTAGCAAAATGACAGCTATAAAGTAGCAATGAGAATAATTTTAGAGTTGGGAGTCACCACAATATGAGGAACTGTATTAACAAGTCAGTTTGTTTTACAAGTGTAGATGGCCAGTATTCCCAGAACCATTGACAAGGAGACATTTTCCCAGTGTGTCTTTTTAAGACCATAAGTTAGGAAGGGTATCTGTGTGCATGTTTACTTCTGGCCTCTGCTCTAGTTCACAGGTCTATAAGTCCCTTTCTGTGCCAGTGCCCTACTTTCCATAGTCACTGATCATAGGAAGATTTGTAATACAGTATTCAGATACAAGTAGCATTTTCTGCTTGGAATTGCTTTGGATATTTGGGTATTTTATATGTATTTTAACATTTTTCTTTCAGTTCTAATTTTGACGATGTATTTTTAACTTCGATGGCGGGTGGTACTGAACTTACAGAGCATATTTAGTGATACAACCATTTCCACCACACTAATTCTGGCAATCCATGCACAATCTTTCACTGTTTCCTTCTATTTCTTCAATCCCTGACTATTTTTGCTAGAAGATATTGAGGTATTTCCCCTCCAAAAGTAGGCTTATTCCTAGAATTCTTTAAAAAAGATGTTTAAATGTGAAGCCCTTCCTGTCCATATTTTTTTTCTCAGCAACTTTGATATGAGTACTTAAGCTGTTGTTTGTTTATTTGGTTCACTAAGACCACAGTAGTAGAATGATTCAGTCCTACTATTATGCTCAAGTGCTGATCAGATCTAACTGCTATCTGGTAGATACTTTTCTATTTCTTAAAAACAGAATCCAGCAGGTTTTAAATTGGGATGGCTTCAATTTTTTCTTTTTAATTTCTATTTCCTGTTACATGTTTCCCTTTTTTATTTTCAAGTATTATGTTAATAAGAGCAGCAAGTGGAGACCCTTGTCTTTCTGGATTTAGAGAAAATGCTTTCAGTTTCCTCCTAATTTATATAATGTTGGCAGTTGTGTTTCACATAGAGTGTTTATTGCACTGACGGACGTTGCTGTCTCTATCTTTTTCAGAGCATTTGTCATGAAGGGGTACTGAATATAATCAAAGTTATTTTGGGCCCTGATCAAGATGATCATGTGATGGGCTGGATAGATGGCTCAGTGGTTAAGAGTTCTAACTGCTCTTCCAGAGATCCTCAGTTCAATTCCCAGCAACCACATGATGGCTCACAACCATGTGTAAAGTGATCCAATGCCCTCTTCTGGTGTATCTGAAGACAGCTACAGTGTACTCATATAAATAAAATAAATAAATAATTCTTTTTTAAAAAGGGATGATTGTGTGATTTCTTAATGATTACAGATTCCCTAGAGTACTACTTACATGTCTATTAAACTACTGATGTCCATGTTGGGCAAACCATGCATCCTCAGAATAAAATCAACTTGGTCATAGTGTACGATCTTTTCAATGTATTCTTGAATTTGATAAAAATTTTACTGAGAAATTTTATACCTATGTTCACTAAAGAAATTGGTATTTTCTCCATCCCCCCTATTACATCCTTTCCAGTCTAAGTTATTACAGCATGATAGCTTCACAGAATGAGTTTTTCATTGCCCTTCCAAACTGATAGCTGTTTTCTCTTTCCCTTCCTGCCACTCTCTCTTTCAGATTTACAAGCTTGTCTCTAAATAACTGATAGAATCAAAAAGTGGAATCCATCTAGTTCTGGGATTTTCTTTCCGGAAAGACTTTTTTTTAATTACTGCATCATTCTATTTTTTTAAAAAAGAAAAAGATGAAGACAAAGATAGAGAAGATGAAAAGGAGGAGGGGGAGGAGGGGGAGAAGAAGAAAAAGAACAAGAAGAAGAGAAAGGAAGATGAGGGGAAGGAGGAGGAGAAGTAGTAGTAGCTGTTGTTCTTGCTGTTGTTTCATGGGCTGGAGAGATAGTTTAGCAGTTAAGAACACAGACTGCTCATCCTGGGAACTTTAGTTCAGGGTTCCTACACCAATATGGCAGCTCCACAATTATCCATAACTCCACTTACAGGGCATCTAACACACTTTCCAGGCTCACCAGGTACTGCATGTGTCTGGTATGTTGCAGATGCATACACATAAGCAAAGCACACAAACACATTTTCAAATTATCCCCTAACAATGCTTGATGAATTGTTCCATCTGTTAATACGTACTGTTCCTCTTCATTTTGGTTTGGTTTGGAATCTACCTAATTAAGGATAAAAATAATTTCAGCAGCTGCTCCAAGCTTCTATATACTTTCAAGATTGACTTCCCTCCACTGATTCTCAATCGTGGATGTCCTTACTAGTGAGGGCTGTTTCTTGGAGATGAATAGCAGTTCAGTCTGTTTTTTTAATCTATTTAGCCAATGGTTTCTTATTGGTAACTCTGAGGTCAACTGTTTGTAAGATTGTTACTGAGACATGCTTATAAACTCCTGTAATTTTCTTGGTTGATTCTGTGTTATTATTTATCCTTTTCTTTCTCCACCATTAATGCTGGAAGTTTACTAGTGTACTATTAATGGAAATGATGGACTTCCTCACAGCTCTCCTTTAGTCATCTACTGTACTAATTAAATATATTTCTTCCTTTACACTTGGGGCCAAGAATGTCTTTTTTATCCTCCTGTGTGTAATGTTTCTTTATGTCTTCTCTAGTGCTGACTTGCTGGTTATGGATTTCTTTGGATTTTTTGCTGTGTTGAAATCTTTTATTTTCAATCAGTTCTAAAGATTGGCAGTTCCACAATTATCCATAACTCTACTTCCATGGCATCTAACACACTTTCCAGGCTCACCAGGTACTGCATGTCCCTGGTATGCTTCATATACATACACATAAGCAAAGCCACAAACGATTTTATTTAAAGATAAAATAGTTGAATATGGCAATCATTTTTGGGAGTTATTTACTTTAAGGGCATTATATTTACTTTAATCAAACAATAGATGATTCCTAAATTTTAGGATTATGGATAACAAGTCTGGGTGAAGGCTGAAGTATTTGTCTTCGGAGATAAATGGGATTTTCCCTTTATAGCTTTTCTCTATTTTGGCTATAAGATGATATGGTTCCCTAGTCTTGTATATTTGTAACTCAAAATATCTTTTTGGATATCAATTTTTTTCTCCAGATGGAAAAATCTTTGTTATAATGTCATTAAATAGATTCTCTATGCTTTCAGTTTCTAATCTTATTTCTTCTTAGTCTCATGGCTTCTTAGGTTTGGTCTCTTTATTCTATCCTAAAGTCATTGGAAATTTTTTCCTTCCTTCCTTCCTTCCTTCCTTCCTTCCTTCCTTCCTTCCTTCCTTCCTTCCTTTTCTTCCCCTCTATTGGTGTTTGAGTAGTAAATTTTCTTGACTTTTCCACATCCCTGATATTCCTTCTTCCCAACATTTTTTAATGTTTAAGTGATTCATCAAGTTTTTCATTTTTAACATGTTTTTCAATTTCATTGCTGTATTTTTTGTCTTGATATTATATCATCTCTGTCATGGATTTTCTCATCCATCTGCTGATATTCTCTCTATTACCTGGGCATTTCCAGGTTCTGGATTGAATTCATTTGTTTGTTTATATCCTCTTTAAAGTCACTTGCCATCTTTACTAAAAGCATTTGAAATCACATGAGGTTTTATTTGCTTTCATGTGCTTGAGTTCAGTAGTCAAGAAATTATGATCTCTTTAGGAGTCATGTTATATTTATCATGTTCTTATGATGTTATTTGTATATCTGTGGGTTTGCATATCTTTTCTGGTTATTGAAAAATCCATTTTTCAGAGTTCAATACCCAAAACCATTCAGAAAGAAAATAAACTGTGCTGACAGCTATAGTGTCAAATGCTAAATGCCAGTAAAGTAATTACTTTTAATAAGTAATTATCTTAAGTCAAATAAAGGTGGGGCAGGAGAAATGACTCAGCAAGTTTAGTTCACAGCACCCATGTTGGATAGCTCATAGCTCTAGGTCCAGGGGATCTGACATCCTCTTCTGGCTATTGCAGGGATTCACAAATTCACTTTAACATACCCACTGGCAGACTCAAACACATACACTTACCAAAAAAAATCTTTTAAATACGATGAAGTATAAATGCTGCTAAAAAGTTTTTCACTAGAAGATAAAACACTAGAGCTCCTTTCTGAGTCTTCAAACTTGAGATGGCTATTTATATGGAAGGGCATACAATTTGTGGACTTGTGTCTTGCTTTCATGCTGGTGCTGAGCTTATATTTGCTATGTGCTTGATGCCTGACACATCTTCATTCTAGTGTTTTCCCTTGTTTTTATACATAGGTTCTCTCTGGCCACACTTTGTACTATAAGGCTGAGGTGAATGCTGCCATCCTTTTGAGACTCCATAGGGTATAAGCCTTGGGTTGGCTAATGATCTACCTGGTGGTCACATCCTATGTGTTCTACATCTATGTGCTCACATGGAGAAAGCAACTGCAGCATTCATATGCACAGAATGAGAAGACTTGTCTTACACTGGAACCGAACACAGGTAGCACAAGCACTAAGATCAACAATTAATAAATAAATGGGATCCATGAAACTGGAAAGCTCCTGTAAAGCAAAGGAAATTGTCACTGGAACAAGGTGGCAGCCTACAGAACAGAAAAAGACTTTTGCCAACTACACATCTGATAGAGGGCTAATATCCAAAATACATAAAGGACTCAAGAGACTAGATATCAACAAGCCAAATAACCTAATTAAGAATTGAGTGACAGATCTAAACACGATTACCAAGAGGCAACTCAAATAGCCAAGAAGCATTTTTAAAAGGTTCAGCATCCTTAGCCAACAGGTAAAGGCAAATCAAACCAAGTCTGAGATTCTATTTTATATCTGTCAGAATGTGTAAGATCACTAACACAAGTGACAGATTATGCTGGCAAGGATGTGGAGCAAGGACAACACCCATCCATTGGTGCTGGGAGTACAGACTGGTACAACCAATATGAAAATCAATATACCTCAAGACCCAGCTACACCATTCTTGGGTAAAGAATACCCAAAAGACATTCCATCCTACCACAAAGACATTTCCTCAGCCATGTTTATAGAGACATTACTAATAATAGCCAAAAACTGAAAACAAGCTAGAAGTCCCTCAGCTGAATATTGTGTTAAAAAAAAATGACATCATACAATTTTCAGGAAAATGAATGAAACTAAGAAAAAAAATCATCCTAAGTGAGATAATCCAGACCTGGAAAGTACACACAAACATGGTATATACTCACTTATGAGTGGATATTAGCAGTTAAGTAAATGATAATCATGCTACAATCCACAACCTAGAGAACTTAGGTACAAAGGAAGGAACCAAAGAGGACGCATGGGTCTTCCTGGGAGGGGAAATATGTAGGAAAATAGGGATTTATAGGTAGATTGGAGCCAGGGGAGGGGCAGAGTGGAGGACAAAAAGAGAAAGATCGGGTAGTAGAGGGCATTTACCTGATGGGTTTAAGGGATGGAATGAGGGTAGGGACAGCTACTGTATGGCTGATATGGATGCTGTTATCCTTCTGAGACTCCCTAGGTTGTAATCCTGTGGCTGGCTAATGATCTAGCTGGTGAGTACATCCCACCCATCAAATGAAGAACATTTGAGGAGCATTTGAGGGGCAGTATGGAAGCCTAGTACAGTGCAAACTTCCTATAATATGCAAAGGTGATCCTAATGAAGTCTCAAAACATTGAGGGAGATGAAACCCCTACATCTCTTGTCACCCAAATGAAGATTCCAGTACCAGAACAGGTTTGATCCAATTGAGTCATTGGCCAAAAGGATCTTAAGAAAATCTTCAGAAAACCCAGGTGTTGTCAAGCCAATAGATTGCTTTACACAAACTGAGTGCAAGACCCTATTGTTGAAGACAACACATATACAACTCAGTGAATATGGAATGGCTGAGATGATACCAACATAAAACCTTCACTCCATGATCTATGACATAGAAAGATACCATGCAGGCTACCAGAAGAGAAAAGTAAACACCAACCCAACCACAAAACCTTTGACCTACAATCTGTGCTACTTGCAAAATATACTAGGGCAAGGAAGGATGAGCCTTTTCAAAGTAACCAATAAACCAATGTCCAATTTGACTTAAGGCCCTCTCCATGAGATACAACCCAAACCAAACACTGCTTGCTTGGGTGAACAAGAACCAGATTCTAGAAAGCCCAAAAATCTAGGGTAAAACCAAATACTGCTAGTAAAAAAAACAAAACAAAAACAAAAACAAAAACAAAAACAAAAAAAACCAAAAAAAAACCCAAAACACCAATGTGACTCCTAATGACATTCTGCTATACTCATAAACTGATCCTTCATAAGCCACCATCAGAGAGGCTTCTTCCTGCAGCAGATGGGGATGAATAGAGATCCCCTGCAAGATATTACACAGAGAGATTTGTAAACACACAGCTGTAAACAGGAAATATTCCCCTTAGAGCTCAGCAAACCCCCTGGAAAAGGAGGCAGAGGGAGTGGGGAAGCCAGAGGAGATGGAGGACACAAAAAGAACAAAGCCCTTGGAATTAACTGAACACTATGAACTCAAATGAACTCACAGACTTGGAGCAAGCACAGGGATCTGAACCAGACCCTCTGGATATATACTATAGATTTCAGTTTAGTACTTTAATAGGATTCCTGAGTATGTAAATGAGTAGATCACTGATTTTTATGATTTCTCAAGGCTCTTTTATTTTTATGTCGGCTTGGCTTCTCCAACTTCTGCATGATAGTTTTCATTTTATCTTAAAGTTGATTATATTTTGTTGTTATTTCCTAGAAGCCAGATCTTCTGTACTCAGAGATACAAATGGAGCAGATCCAGATGTGAGAGGAGGTGAGGAGCAACTGGGAAAAGTAAAGGAAGGAAAAACTATATTCAATTAGTAACAACTAGGAAGACAAGGAGGAGGAGGAGGAGACAACAGCGACCTGCATTCACACTGCTAAGACTTCTCAAGTACCAGTTTTAATCACTACTATACTGGACACAGCGATGCCTGTTCAACTGGGCGCTACAGTAGTGAACACAGGTGGGGATTCCAGAAGTGATCTACCTACTGACCTCAGGCTCAGGGTTAGTCTCAGTTGATAAATCTGCTCCCAGCCATCAAGGGCAAGGCTAACTTTATTTACTTACTTCAAAGCTTGAACCACCTCCTCCAACCTGTATCCTTTGATTGCCTTCATCCCTCTGACTTTGTAGGTTGCTTCTTAAGGATGACTCTCATGTTGAGGCTGGAGCAGGTTAAATTTAGATTCTCTGGTATTCAATTACTTCTTTCTCAAGCCTCCAGGTATCTCAATTTTAAACAAATGTTTTTTTTTTTTTGTTTGTTTGTTTGTGGTTTTTGTTTTGCTTTGTTTTGTTTTGGGGTTTTTTTTTTGGTTTTTAGTTGTTTTTTTTTTTCCTCAAGATGATGCCTGAACCCAAGCCTGTGAATTATACTGAGTGACAAATGGATTTTTTTTCTACTGTTGACTAGTCCATCAGAAAAATCATGTTAGACATTGGTCTGATACTATGTGTTTAAGTCCTAAATATTGGTCCCCAAGATCTAGTTGTACTGACAAGCAAATCCTCACATAAATTAAGTGATGCTATATAAACCTTGCTTTCCAATTTAAAGCTATTGGTTAAATAAAAATGGTACAGCCAATTATTGGGGAGAATAAAAAGAGGCAGAGTTTGAGTTACCAGACTGGGGTCACAGGTAGGCATCACAGGTAGGAAGAAGGAGAGAGAAGGAAGAGAAAGGAGGGTACAGGAAAGAAGGAGAGGACAGAAGGTCTCCATTAGATGTGATGGACAAGAAGCACGGGTCCCAGAATTGACTGCTGGAGCAAAAGTAAGAAGCAAGACTCAAATAGCAAGTACTTGAGGAGAGCATCTGGGGAAATAGCCAGTCTAGAATATATAAAGATTGACTAGGGGTAATCTCCCAGTAATTGTGCAAATCTGGTTATATAAATCCATAGGACTTTGGTCAGATCATATTAATGCCTAATAGAGAAACACCTAAACAAATGTTCAACATCCTTAGTCATCAAGGAAATGCAAATCTCAGGGGTGTTTTACCTGACTACAGTCAGAATGGACAAGATCAAAAACTCAGAAGACAGTAAGTGCTGGAGAGAATGTGGAGAAAGAGTAACACTCCTCCACTGCTTGTGGGGTTGCAAGCTGGTAAAACCACTCTGAAAATCAATCTGGAGGTTCCTCAGAAAACTGGGCATGATACTACTGGAGGATCCTGTTATACCACTCCTGGGTACATACCCAGAGGATTCCACAGCATGTAATAAGGACACATGCTCCACTGAGTTCATAGCATCCCTACGTATAATAGACAGAAGCTGGAAAGAACCCTGATGTACCTCAACTGAGGAATGGATACAGAAAATGTGGTATATTTACACAAAGGAATACTACTCAGCTATTAAAAACAATGAATTCATGAAATTCTTAGGCAAATGGTTGGAACTGGAAAATATCATCCTAAGTGAGGTAACCCAATCACAAAAGAACACACGTGATATGCACTCACTGATAAGTGGATATTACCCCAGAAGCTTGGAATACTCAAGACAATTTACAGATCAAATGATCCCCAAGAAGAAGGAAGAACAAAGTATGGATATTCTGGTCCTTCTTAGAAGGAGGAACAAAATACCCACAGAAGCAAATACAGTGACAAAGTGTGGAGCAGAGCCTGAGTAAAAGACCATCCAGGGACTACCCCACCTAGTGATCCATCCCATATACAGTTATAAAACCCAGACACTATTATCAATGCCCACAAGTACTTGCTGACTGGAGCTATATATAGCTGTCACCTGGGAGGCTCTGCTAGTACATGACAAAAATAGAGGGGACACTCTCAGCCAGCCATTGAACTGAGCACAGGGTTCCCAGTGGGGGAGCTAGAGGAAGTACCCAAGGAGATGAAAGGGTTTGCAGTGCCATAGGAGGAACAACAATATGAACCACCCAGTACTCGCAGAGCTCCCAGGGACAGAACCATCAACCAGATAGTACACATGGTGTTACTCATGGCTCTAGGCACATAGGCAGCCTTGATGTACATCAAAGGGAGGAGAGGCTCTTGGTCCTGGAAAGGCTCAATGCCACAGTGTAGGGGAATACTGGGACAGGGAAGTGGGAGAGGGTTGATTGGGGAACAGGAAGCTGGGAGATATCTTATGGGATTTGGGAGGGGGGTGCCAGGAAAGGGGACAACATTTGAAATGTAAATAAAGAATATATCTAATAAAATGAAAAGAAAAGTATGGGCAAATGGTTATTCATGGAGCAGAAATGACGAAAAGACAGTTACAACTCCAAAATCCACCCCAACCTGGCTCACAGATCACAAAGCTGGAACTCAGAAGCCCACTGCACAGCCTTCTGGCAGCTCCAAAGCTTGGAGAGTGTCCCTTCAAGACTCAGTTGGTCTAAATCGCTCCCAGGCAACTCAGCTGGTTTCTGCTTCTTCCAGGTGGCTGGCCTACTCTGAGAGTCTTCTCTGTAGCTTAGATTTGCTTCCTCTTAGAGAGACTCTCAGCTTATATTACTTACTCTGACAGGGAGGAATCTAGTGTATCTTGTCATTTTCAGGGATTCAATGAAAGAATTTTCAGTTATTGACCTTCCTGTTTAAGGAAGTCACTGCAGGATTGAGTAGTTCACTCTTGGAGGAAACTGCCACATAAGATGGAGCTTGTGGGGGACATGGGAGACTGTTCTGAGGACTCATGGGCATTTTGTTTTGTTTTACCAGAATCCATCTGATTACCTTTGGGATGAGGTTCCTGCTGCCCTCCTCCAGGAAAAGAAACATGTGCTCTGGGCCCTGTATGTTCTGGCTTCATTTGGTGAATGTTGCAGTCTCTGGTTCCACACTTGTGATGTACCCTCTCATGACTTCTATGAATCTCCAAAGTTCTTCCTTGATTCAAAATGTCTATTTTTTCCCCTCACAATTGTCCTTCATCTGATCACACTGGCAATTTCTACTCTGCCGATTGACCCAGAACTCTGTATCTTTTCTTCAATAACATCTTAGATAGTTCTTATGCCAACTACTATAATTCTAGATAATTTAAGTGAAACTTGTAATGCGATATACATGACTTCTATGGCTCATTTAGTGCCCTGTTTAAGCCATTCACTTTCTTTATATTAAAGGTCTTTGAGCACAGTACTGTGAGCCTCTTTTCTCACATGTAAAGTAGAGCCTGTCTAAAAATGTCAAAGTAGGATAACATCCATGACATTCCCTGGGACAAAAATGGGTGCAAAACAAGTGACTTTTTCAAAATCACAAGTAATGAATTTTCATGTGTACAAAGAGCCACATTCAAGGACAGCTTTATAAATCTACTGCCGTGTTATTTCCTCGAGGTGGAGAATGATTTTCTCCAAACTTTCAGAGGCAGAGCTAGTAACTAACTTCTAGCAGAGAGAAGATGGCTATAGGATAGTATACAACTTTTAAGATTAGATCATGGACAGGGATCCATACCAAAATAGCACAGAGAGAGAGAGCTATCCTTCCAGGAGTGACAACAAGCCTGTGAGTACAAGGAAAACCACCACTGCTGCTCAGAGGGACCAACCCAGAACCCTCAGGACAGAGAAACCTAGAACCTGTCTGGAAGAGGAACCTTCCTGTTTCTATCTGCCAGCTGATCTAATCCTCTGCCACAGGGATATATGCACAAATAGCACTGAAAAAAACCTGCTCTCCCAGGAAGGCCAACACATCTTCGAGCACAGGAATGATCACCACTTCTGTTCAAATTCCTGGCCCAATAGGAACCCTTCCCAAGCCAGTGGAACTAAGAAATAGCTGGAGACAGGATCCTTCTCGTTTCTGTCTATACCCCAGAGCTCACCCTGCACCACAGCCATTCATACCTAAATTCTTCCCTGAGAGAACTGGACTCCCAGGAGAACTGACACACTTACATGAGGGATAAGCCATACTCAGAGACAGCAAGAACAGCTAAGATCAAGAATCAACAAATGGAGGTCAACATGCAGAAGAATGCAAATTGACCCACACTTATCTCCTTATACTAAGATCAACTCCAAGTGGATCAAGGACCTCCACATAAAACCAGACACACTGAAACTAATAGAGAAGAAACTGGGGAAGACCCTGGAGGACATGGGCACAGGGGGAAAGTTTCTGAACAGAACACCAATAGCTTAAGCTCTAAGATCAAGAATTGACAAATGGGACCTCATAAAATTACAAAGTTTCTGTAAGGCAAAGGATACAGTCAGAAGGACAAAACAGCCATGAACAAATTGGGAAAAGATCTTCACCAACCCTACATCTGACAGGGGGCTAAAGAACTCAAGAAGTTAGACCCCAAAGAACCAAATAACCCTATCAAAAATGGGGTACAGAGCTAAACAAAGAATTTTTACCAGAAGGAATTCAGATGGCCGAGAAACACTTTAAGAGATGTTCAACATCATTAGTCATCAGGGAAATGCAAATCAAAACAACCCTGAGATTCCACCTCACACCAGTCAGAATGGCTAAGATTAAAAACTCAAGAGACAACATCCTGCTGGCGAGGATGTGGAGAAAGAGGAACATTCCTACACTGTTGGTGGGACTGCAAGATGGTACAACCGCTCTGGAAATCAGTCTGGCGGTTCCTCAGAAAATTGGGCATGACACTTCCAGAGGACCCTGTCATACCACTCCTGGGAATATACCCAGAGGATTCCCCTGCATACAATAAATACACATGCTCCACTATGTTCATAGCAGCCTTATTTATAATAGCCAGAAGTTGGAAGGAGCCCAGATGTCCCTCAAAGGAAGAATGGATACAAAAAATGTGGTATATTTATACAATGGAATACTACTCAGCAATTAAAAATAATGAATTCATGGAATTTGTAGGCAAATGGTTGGATCTGGAAAATATCATCCTAAGTGAGTTAACCCAATCACAAAAGAATACACATGAAATGCAATCACTGATAAGTGGATATTAATGAGCCCAGAAGCTCTGAATACTCAAGGCACAGTTAGCAAGTCAAAAGATTCCCAAGAAGAAGGAAGGAAAGAACCCTGGTCCTGAAAGGACTGGATCCAGTTTTGTAGGAAAGTACCAGAATAAAGCAGAGAAATGGTGGGGTGGTGATTGGGGAATAGGCGGGGGATGGGGTGGGGTGGAAGAGGGACATACGGGACATATGGTGAGGAGGGAACAGGGAAAGGGGAAAGCCTTTGGAATGTAAACAAAGAATATAGAAAATAAAAAAAAATTGTAAAAAAAAAAAAAGAATCAACAAATGGGACCTCATAAAATTGCAAAGCTTCTGTAAGGCAAAGGACACAGCCAATAAGACAAAACAGTAACCAACTGACTGAGAAAAGATCTTTATCAATTCTATATCCAATAGAGAGCTAATATTCAACATATACAAAGAACTCAAGAAGTTAGACACCAGAGAACAAAATAACTATTAAATTGGGGAACAGAGCTAAACAGAATTATCAATGGAGGAAATTCAAAGGGCTGTGAAGCACCTAAAGAAATGCTCAACATCCTTAAGCATCAGGGAAATACAAATCACAACAACCGTGAGATTCCTCTTCATACCAAACAGAATGACTAATATCAAAAACTCAGGTGACAGCAGATGCTGGCAAGGATGTGGTAAAAGAGGAACACTCATCCACTGTTGGTGAGACTGCAAGCTCAGTCTCCACCAGTTTCCACAATTGTGGAAATCATTCTGGAGGTTCCTTAGAAAATTGGACATAGTACTACCTGAGGACCCAGCTATACCACTCCTGAATATATATACCCAGAAGATGCTCCAACGTATAACAAGGACACGTTCCACTATGTTCATAGCAGCCTTATTTATAATAGCCAAAAGCTGGAAAGAACCCAAATGTTCTTCAACAGAAGAATGGATACAGAAAATGTGGAGCAAGAATAGACAAATGGGACCTCATAAAACTACAAAGTTTCTGTAAGGCAAAAGACACTGTCAAAAGGATAAATCGGCAACCAACAAATTGGGAAAAAATCTTCACCAACCCTACAACCGACAGAGGGCTAATTTCCAATGTATACAAAGAACTCAAGAGGTTAGACCCCAGAAAACCAAATAACCCTATCCAAAAATGGGGTACAGAGCTAAACAGAGACTTTTCACCTGAAGAAATTTGGATGGCTGAGAAACATCTTAAAAAATGTTCAACATCATTAGTCATTAGGGAAATGCAAATTAAAACAACCCTGAGATTTCACCTCACACCAGTCAGAATGGCTAAGATTAAAAACTCAGAAAACATCAGGTGTTGGCGAGGATGTGGAGAAAGAGGAATACTCCTCCACTGCTGGTGGGAATGCAAGCTGGTACAACCACTCTGGAAATCAGTATGGCGGTTCCTCAGAAAACTGGACGTGATACTTCCGGAGGACCCAGCCATACCACTCCTGGGAATATACCCAGAAGATTCACCAGCATGCAATAAGGATACATTCTCCACTATGTTCATAGCAGCCTTATATATAATAGCCAGAAGCTGTAAAGAACCCAGATGTCCCTCAACAGAGGAATGGATACAAAAAAATGTGGTATATATACACAATGGAGTACTATTCAGCCATTAGAAACAATGAATTCATGAAATTCTTAGAGAAATGGATGGAGCTGGAGAACGTCATACTAAGTGAGGTGGTGACCCAGTCTCAAAAGAATACCCATGGTATACAGTCACTGATAAGTGGATATTAGCCTAGAAGCTTGGAACACCAAAGACATAAATCACATATCAAGTGATGTCTCACAAGAAGAAAGGAGTGGACACTGGTGCTAGAATGGACCAAAACATCATTGTGGGGAAGTACAAGAACAGTAAGGTGGGAGGGGGTGGATGAGGGAGCAGGGGGAGGGAAAAGGGCATGTGGGACCTTTGGGGGTGGGGAACCAGAAAAAGGAAAATGAATTGTAAATATAGAATATATCCAATAAAAAAAATCTAAAAAAAAAAAAAAAAAAAAAAAGAAAAGAAAAGAAAAAGAAAATGTGGAACATTTACACAATGGAGTACTACTCAGCTATTAAAAATGATGAATTCATGACATTCTTAGGCAAATGGATGGAACTAGAAAGTGTCATCCTGAGTGAGGTAACCCAGTCACAAAAGAACACACATGGTATGCACTTGCTGATAATTGGATGTTAGCCCAAAAGCTCAGAATACCCAAGATACAATTCACAGACTACATGAAGTTCAAGAAGAAGAAAGGCCAAAACGTGGGTGCTTCAGTCCATCTTAGAAAGGGGAACAAAATACTCACAGAAACAAATATGGAGACAAAGTTCAGAGCAGAGACTGAAGAAAAGGCCATCCAGAGACTGTCCCACCTGGGGATTCATCTCTGATACTGTCACCAAACTCTTGACACTATTGTGGATGCTAAGAAAGGCTTGCTGAAAGGAGGCTGATATAGCTGTCTCCTAAGAGGCCCTGCCATAGCCTTACAAATAGACAGACATGCTTGCAGCCAACCATTGCACTGAGTGTGCGGTCCCCAATGGAGGAGTTGTAGTATGGACTGAAGGAGCTAAAGGGGTTTGTAACCCCATAGGGTTTGTAACCAGCCAGAACCACCACCCCCCCCAGAGCTCCTAGGGACTAAGCCACCAACCAAGGAGTACACATGGCTCCAGCTGCATATATAGTGGAGGATTGCCTTGTCAGGCATGAATGGGAGGAGAGATCCTTGATCCTATTAAGGTTTGATAGATGCCCCAGTGTAGGGGAACAAGGACAGGGAGTTGGGAGTGAGTGGGTAGGTGAAGGAACACCCTCACAGAAGCAAGGGGAGGAGGGTAAGAGAGGGTTTTTTTCTGGAGAGTGGGAAACTGCGTAAGGGGATAATACTTGAAATATAAATAAATTAAAAGAAAGGTTATATCATGAAGAAAAATTATGACCTGGATCCAGTTCTGATACACTTGCCTGCACATTTATATTCATATTCACATTTATATTCTCTTCATGTATCCTTCCCTCCTTCCCTCCCTTCTCTTTCTCTCTCTCCTCTTCTCCCACTCCTCCCTCCCTCCCAGACTACCCATGCATTTTCTCTGAAGATAGCCAGCTGGGTTTTCTTTATCACATACTAGTAGCTCATTGTAGAGACACCTTAGGCCCATCAACATTCATAAGTGACCAACGAAATAGGTCCTTCCCTGGTAGGAACTAAAATGAGTGCAGCTTAGCAGATATCAGATTATATTCACCAGGGAGATCAGAACCGAAAACCAAGCTGACTAGCCATCATGGGGTTCCTGATGCCCAGAAGTTTTGAGTAGTTTGTTAACTGGCCAAAAAAAAGAGCAGATAGATCATTGAGGAGGGAAGGTCATTTGGCGATTATTGGTCATAAAATTTGCTATGGCTATAATATGCTTTTTACCTTCTTCCTTTGAAATCGGTCAGACCAAATCCATAAAATACAGGAACTCCTAAATAATCAAATTTCTTCTGTTGTACCCATTTTTGGACTACAAAGAAAAATTTTAACAAGAAACAATAATTAGAAAGGTATATTCCTTTGTAAAGACTCCAAGGCATATTTATCAAACCAAAATAGTCATTAGATAGTCTAAGAAAATAAAAACTTTAAAATATCCCATGGTTTGAACTTTGTTAATATAAAATATCTCTTTTTAAACTAAATTAATAGTGCTATAAAAGACATAGTCTTACAAAGCACATTGTTATCATTCATTCATAAATATTTCTATTTGTAAAGACAAATCATTTCATCATATGCTATGTTTCTACATATAACACATGTTGACTACCAAGTGTGAGTGCTTTCTCCACCACTACCTACATTTTAAAGACTAAAATCATGTTAGTCCACAAAATACAAATTGACAAGAAAAAGCGCCTTAATGTGAAAATGCTGTAAATAACTGTTTTGAATAAATTGAGTTTACCAAAAAAAAAAAAAAAAAAAAAAAAAAAGTCCTAATTGAATTGCTTAATGCAGTTAAACAATCAGGTAGTGTAATCGCCATTCTTACTTCTCTGCCACATGTGTTTCATGCTAAAGACAGCTTTCCTGATAAAACAATCAAATGTAATGGAGTCTATTTGTCACTCTGACACAGCTGAAGCAGTTGGTGGGGACCTTTAGAGTGTTTAGAAGCTTTATTAAGGGAAGAAAAGTTAATTATTCAGGCCAGATCCATCATTCATTTTCCTCAACAGGATATAAAGGAGGCTGTCCACACCAGTCATTATGACTCCTACCAACTCCAGCAACATTTAACTTAACACTTAGAAACTTTCTCACTTTTCTTCATCTCTGCTTATAATCATTTCATATTTAAATCTCCAACCACTAGTTCTTATTTACGATATCTAACTTCAAATAATTCCCAACATTCACCTTATTAGTATTTTCTTTAAAATCTCAACATGTAATCATTTACAAATACTTAACTCCACTTTAAAACCATTCCCTGTCTGCGTGTGTGTATTGTGTGTGTAAGTGTGTATTGTATGTGTGTGCATGTGTGTGCATGTGTGTGTTATCTACCTACTTTACATACCCTTTCTATCTAAATGCATCTTTATAAAAGAAATAATTTCATTCTATAATCTTTAAATGCTTAAAAACTCTTGATAATTCAACAAATCAGCATGTAATATAAAGTAGTAGAAAAAAACTGAGTAAAAATATATAACCCATTATGTGTGGTATATCAAGATGTGTATACCATCTGTATTGCTTTTCTATGATATAACAGTTAAGTATATCACATTACAATATAATTTCTTATGGAAAAGAATTTTTAGAAGGCCAGAAAAAGACCAAAATGTTAACATTCATTTGAGCAAGTGCATACACAGCAGTAGCTGGTTGGCTAATGTTACTTACTACATTCTCTTTTTGCAGCTCTCTGATAAAATTTAAGCTCTGAAAATAATGGGCCATTTTCTTGATACTCCTATAAAGCAAAAACAATAATTAATATTAGTAGGATGAATTATCCTAAGATAAATTATATTTCAACTGGATGGATGAGTGGTCATTACAGAAACATGACTCAATGCAAATATGTAATAGTTATTGACTTCTTCTCATCAAAAATAGGAACCAGATTTCTACTAAAAAAAAAAAAACTAATCCACTAAATAAACTTGAAAAGTCTCACTGTAGACAACAAAATGTATTGTGATCCTAACATAGTCTTACACATGAAAGAAGTCTTCCGCAAAGATCTTATTAAAAGCATCCAGAACTGTGTACATGAACAAGCACTGGCTGTATACCAGTGTGTCCTTCAGGGGCAGGCACACTTAAAAGTACTGTGGAGTCTCCTCACATACATTTTTCATTGTCTACTGCATGTCATTCATTGTTGTATGCACAGGGCACATGAACAGAGGTGGAATTCTATGCCTTACTTTAGGGTCTTACTACCTAATGGCGTAAAGGAAAGAGTGAAGGAAGACAAGTCAAATAGAGGACATGGGGCAATATGGTGCAATGGCTCCCCAGTCTTCACACACTAATGATGTGTAAGTGAGATATGTGCTTTATTACTCTGCACCTACAAAAGTTAAGGTGATAGTATTTTTATAAGAATAAAGCAGAATAAATCAAATACAGGAATATAAATATATGAACAACACTTACCACTTTTATGACATGTCTTGCATCTTTGTTTGGTTTATTTGTGGGGAAAGCTAAAGGGAAAAAAAGACAATTGGAAAACAATAGTTATTCCAAATCATTGAATATCTACTAAATCACAGACAGATCACAGATTTCTTAGTAAGTAAAGTAGATTATACACAAAGCCTCTTATACCTGTGGTACCATCTCTACTTTACAAAAGGTGCTGTTGAAGCTGGAGAACTGGAATAAATTTCTCACAAAGAAAAATATATTGGGGTCTGAAATTCTTATCTGTCTTATACAGGGCAAACTATTTAATCTATAGTCAAGCACTCAGACATGGGAAATAAACAAATAACATTAAGCACATCTTCCAAGTGTAGTGGAAGGTAAGAAAACTAAAACAGATGAGACTGAGAATGTTGAAGGTATCCCAAGGATATAGTTCTTACGTCCACATCAGAGTGGACTTCTCATTGAGCTATCTGTCCAAATGAGTCATGTTTCTGTAATAACCACTCATCTATTCTCTTGTAAGGAGTCCTTTATCTATACTGCTCTAAGTAACCCCAATAAAGTCATTGGTCTGCTAAACTAGTTTTGAGTGGACTCTTTGCTTTGGTATATCCCTGTCATTATATTGGGGTTTGCCCAGGAATTGGCATAGAATACATGATGCATGAACACTATTCAAAAACCAAAGGTAATAGAAAGAAACAATTGCAATGGATGATATTATATATAACTAATGGCTGATCTGTCTATGGGTGGAATGCCAGAGGGGCAATCCTGATATGGCTGCCTTTCCCCATGCTGTAAGGCATGGTGTGGCTTTTCCAGGTAGTGATAGTTGCATATTCATTGCTATCCTTGGTAAAACGTGCAAGCAAGCCTGAACAATCTGAACTAGGAGCCCCAGGGTTGTTGTTTTCCTTTATATGGTATGGGATGGCATTTCTCCTTGACAAATGGGGTCTGCCTTATGCTCCCAAACATTCCTGTTGACCTGAGAATATACCATTATCCTTTGAAACCAGAATGTATGGAAGTGATCCTAGCCAGAGGTAGTGTCAGTTGTATGGTCTCTGTTGTGAGCACTAAGACAACTGAAGCTGGCCTTTCTGTGCGGAAAGAACAAGTGACAAAACGTGAGCAAGCAAAAACAACCATATAGGTGCTATCCTTTACACTAACCTTTAACTTGGCAGGAAAGGGGCAGGGTAAGTATGAGACAAAAGAGGCCTTCCTGGGATTCAAAACCTTAGATTCCTGGAGATGATCAGTGATAAGGAAGAGGGAGATGTTGAAGTGATAGAAAACATTCTTCTGGTCCAACCTTCATAATAGAGGAAGGGAAACATCCAAGATTCTGCATCCAGATGAAGATCTTAACCATGGCACAGTAGAGTAAACTATAGTCCTCACAGATACACTTCACCTGAACTGTATGACTGAGGAAAAGTTTTAAGGAGATGAAGGAACACATCCCCAAGCCTGGCTCATGAGGTTATTAAACATAAGGTGGATGGGGTCAGTCTGGATGATATGGAAAAAGAAAATACATATGAAATTACTTGTCCCTTCTTCAACAAAGATTGCATACCTTAAGGCAATACACAACAAAGCAGTCCTGATAGACTGGTTCATATGTGTGAGCCATTAGCCCCTTGCTTATCACTGGCTGAAGTTCCCATTAGAATCGCTAACTGGAAGACAGGAAGACACAAATAGAGCTGAGGGAAATGGGCATGTTAGAGGCAGTGTCTGCTGGCTCATTCACTGGGTTTATAGAATGATATTCACAGGAGCATTAAGAGGCTGATGGGTAGGGACCTGGGAACTGGTATGAGGTTTTAGGAGCTTTGCTGAACCTTGTGGTGAGAAGTAATCTTAGGAAATAGAGGAGGTTCTGGCACATTATCATGTAGGCACACATGTAAATAAAGCAAGATTACAAGGTCTTGCTGACTCATGGAAATGTGGCAGCATTTATGTCAACGAAGAATTCTTGGGAAAAATCTGACTGAAACCCAAATTCTATCCTAGTAAGCTTCCAGAAATCTTGAGGACCTGATCAAGAAGACCTGGAGGACAAATGATTAGAAGAGCACAAGTGAAAAAGTTTGTGCTTATCTTCAAGTGGGAAATCATACCCTCAGGGATTGTGCACTCTCTCTCCCTGCAAGAAAGAAGAGGAAGGTGTGGACTGTTCTTTCAACCCAGCATCTGTTCAGTAGCCACTTGTGGCCAATGGGGAGGCAAGAGCTGTGGGGTGTTTGGAGCCTATCAGATTCCAGGAGTCACTCCACTAGCAGTTGCACCACACAAAAGAACATCCCTACCCTCTTTCCCACCCTTGGCTTTCAGCTGGGCCAATCAGTATAAGCTGATGCTGCTGAATCCATGAGGTGTAGAGAGATGCACAGCAGCCTGGCAAAGTGTCCCGGGATGAAGAACTAAAAAAGCTCACAGAGAATGACAGGAATTGTAGGGAGCTGAATACAATAGTTTCTTTCATGTAAGAAAGTGTGTCCAGGCTGATCCTGTGCCACAGCACTCTGTACCCAAATACCACAAGGAGAGCGCTGGTCTCCAAGGAGTGCTGACATGCATGTAAGCACAGGTAAGACCACCACTTCTGCTTCGAGGGACCCACCCTGAGACCTCAGGACACAGGAACCAAGGAATAACTGGAGACAGGATTCTTACAATTTCTGTCTGCACCCCAGAGCTGACCCTATGCCTCAGTTTTCCATACTCAAATTCCTCCCGGAGAGGACTGGTCTCCCAGAAGTACTGACACACAGGCTTGCAGGAGGGACAATCCACAATCATAGACAGCAAGAACAGTTAACACCAAAGATAACCAGCTGGCGAGAGGCAAGGGCAAGAACATAAGCAACAGAAACCAAGGCTACTTGGCATCATCTGAACCCAGTTCTCCCACCACAGTGAACCCTGGATACCACCACATACCAGAAAAGCAGGACTCTGATTTAAAAGCACATATGATGATAGAGAACTTTAAGAAGGACATAAATAACTCCCTTAAAGACGTACATGAAAACACATGTAAACAGCTAGAAGCCCTTAAAGAGGAAACACAAAAATGCCTTAAAGAATTACAGAAAAACACAACCAAACAGGTGAAGGAATTTGACAAATCCATCCAGGATCTAAAAATGGAAATAGGAATAAAAAAAAAAAAGCGAGACAACCCTGGAGTTAGAAAACCTAGAAAAGAGGTCAGGAGTCATAGATGCAAGCATCATCAACAGAATACAAGAGATAGAAGAAAGAATCTCAGATGCAGAAGATACCATAGAAAACATTGACTCAACAGTCAAAGAAAATGCAAAATGCAAAAAGCTCCTGACCCAAAAAATCCAGAAAATCCAGGACACAATGAGAAGACCCAGCCTAAGGATAATAGGTATAGAAGAGAGTGAAGACTCCCAACTTAAAGGGCCAGTAAATATCTTCAACAAAAGTATAGAAGAAACTTCCCTAATCTAAAGAAAGAGATGCCCATAAATATAAAAGAGGCCTACAGAACTCCAAATAGATTGAATCAGAAGAGAATTTCCTCCTGTCACATAGTATTCAAAATACAAAATGCACAAAACAAAGAATATTAAAAGCAGTAAGGGAAAAAGGTCAAGTAACATATAAAGGCAGATCTATCAGAATTACACCAGTTGGGGGGTGATTGGGAAATGGGGGGCGGAGAGAACTTATGGGACATATGGTGAGGGGGGAACTGGGAAAGAGGAAAGCCTTTGGAACGTAAACAAAAAATATAGAAAATTTTAAAAAATGGAGAAAAATAAAGAATTATAACAGATTTCTCACCAGAGACGATGAAAGGTAAAAGATCCTGGGCAGACCTCATACAGACCCTAAGAGAAAAAAAATGCCAGCCCAAGCTACTATACCCAGCAAAACCCTCTATTACCAGAAATGGAGAAACCAAAATATTCCATGACAAAACCAAATGTATGCAATATTTGTTCATAAATCCAGCCCTAAAAAGGATAAGAGATGGAAAACACTAACACAAGGAGGGATAGTACACCCAAGAAAGTAATCTTGTTTCAACAAACCCAAAAGAAGATAGCCACACAAAAACAACAGGAAGTAACAATCACTTTTCCTTTGTATCTCTTAAAATCAGTGGTCTCAATTAACCAATAAAAAGACACAGACTAATAGACTGGATACATAAACAGGACCCAACATTTTGCTGTATACAGGAAATGCACCTCAGTGTCAAACACAAACACTACCTCACAGCAAAGGACTATTTTCCAAGCAAATAGTCCCAAGAAACAAGCTGGAGTAGCCATTCTAATATTGGATAAAATCAACTTTCAACTAAAAGTTAGCAAAAAAGAAAAGGAAGGACTCTTCATAATCATCAAAGGAAAAATCTACCAAGAACTCTCAATTCTAAACATCTATGCTCCAAATACAAGAGCACCAACATTCATAAAAGAAACATTACTAAAACTCAAAACATACATTGCACCTAACACAATAATAGTGGGAGACTTCAACACCCCACTCTTAGCAATGGACAGATCATGGAAACAGAAACTAAACAGAGACACAGTGAAACTAACAGAAGTTATGGACCAAATGGGTTTAACAAATATCTATAGAACATTTCATCCTAAATAAAAAGAATATGTCTTATTCTCAGCACCTCATGGTACCTTCTCCAAGATTGATGATATAATCGGTCACAGAACAGGCCTCAACAGATACAAGAAGACTGAAATAATCCCATGCATCTTATCTATCAGATCACCAGGGACAAAGGCTGATCTTCAATAGCAACAGAAACAACAGAAAGCCCACATACACATGGACACTGAACAACACTCTATTCAATGATAACTTTAGTCAAGGAAGAAACAAAGAAAGAAATTAAAGACATTAGAATTTAATGAAAAGGAAGGCACAACATACCCAAACTTCTGGGAAACAATGAAAGCAGTGCTAAGAGGAAAACTCATAGCTCTGAGTGCCTCCAAAAACAAACTGGAGAGAGCATACACTTGCAGCTTAAGAGCCCTCCTGAAAGCTCTATAACAAAATGAAACAAATACACCCAAGAGGAGTAGATGGCAGGAAATCATCAAACTCAGGACTAAAATCAACCAAGTAGAAACAAAAATAACTATACAAAGAATCAACAAAACCAGGCACAGGTTGTTTGTGAAAATCATCAAGATAGATGAACCCTTAGCCAGACTAAGCAGAGCCAGTACCCAATTAACAAAATAAGAAATGAAAAGAGATATAACAACAGAAACTGAGGAAATCCAAAAAATCATCAGATCCTACTACAAAAGACTGTATTCAACACAACTGGAAAATCTGGATGAAATGGACAATTTCCTAGACAGATAGCAAATACCTAAGTTAAATCAGGATCAAATAAACCATCTAAACAGTCCCATAACCCCTAAAGAAATAGAAGCAATCATTAAAAGTCTCCCAACCAAAAAAAGCCCAGAACCAGATGGGTTTAGTGCAGAATTCTATCAGACCTTCAAAAAAGACCTAATACCAATACTCTTCAAACTATTCCACAAAATAGAAACAGAAGTAACACTACCAATTCATTCTATGAAGCCACAGTTACACTGCATATTCTCCCTTGGAAATGGAATGGTTGGGGTTGGGGATTTAGCTCAGTGGTAGAGCGCTTGCCTAGCAAGCGCAAGGCCCTGGGTTCGGTCCTCAGCTCTGCTAAAAAAAAAAAAAAAAAAAAAAAAAAAAAAAAAAAAAAAAAAAAAAAAAAAAAAACAAAAAAAAAAAAAAAAAAAAAAAAAAAAAAAACAAGGTAACTGGAAACGGAATGGTTTCTTTCTAATTAGGAATCTGTCATAATTTCCTTTCATAGAGGACTTCATAAGAGTTTTTTTCTACTTCTATCATGTTTAATATTCCAAATAAAAATTTAAAACTTGTTGAGTGCATATTACTTTAGCTTTAGAAGATATGTATATTTGAAGCATTTAACTATTATAAATTAATTTGATGACTTTAAAATGTCAATACTGAGTTGTATATTTTTTTAAAAAATTTATTAGTTTAATTTAAAAAAAAAGAAACTGTGCCCAATATGCTCTTTTGAGGAAACACATGATACAACTTAACATGAGTTTTATGTATTATTGCATGTTGCTAACTTTTTAGAACAAATCTCCTGTTCTTCTGAGTCAGTACCAATGAGCACTTGGTTGGACTGTATGGCAAAAGCCTGGACAGAGAGGAGATGCGGCTAAGGCTCTAAAAGCTATAAAGGCTCTCACTCCTGTTGTTGATGACTTACATGGTAAGTCCCTATTGATGAAGGCAATGTATACTCTGTTGAAGAAGGTAGATGAACCACAGAGCTAGAAACTCTTTTCCCACTGGCTGGTTTTACAGTGCCAGGCTGTGGGGGAAGCATTGTCACCAGCAGCTCTGAAGTAAATAACAGACTGGATATGGAAACAGGACCCTACATTTTGCTGCATACAGGAAACACACCTCAGAGTTAAAGACAAACACTACCTTAGAGTAAAAGGCTGGAAGACAATTTTACAAGCAAATGGTCTCAGGAAGCGAGTTGCAATAGCCATTCTAATATCAGATAAAATTGACTTTCAACCTAACATCATCAAAAGAGATACAGAAGATCATTTCTTGCTGGTCAAAGGAAAAATCCACCAAGAACAACTCACAATGCTGAACATCTATGCTCCAAATGCAAGGGCACCCTCATTTGTAAAAGAAACTTTACTAAAGCTCAAAGCACACATTGCACCTAACACAATCATTGTGGGGGACCTCAACACTCCACTATCCAAAATCAACTGATCAGGAAAACAGAAAATAAACAGGGACACAGGGAAACTCATTGAAATTTTGGACCAATTGGATTTAACAGATATATATATACAGAACATTTCATCCTAAAGCAAAAGACTATACCTTATTCTCAGCAGATCATGGTATCTTCTCCAAAATCGACCATATAATTGGTCAAAAGTTAGACCTCAACAAATATAAGATCAAACTAATCCCATGCCTCCTATCTGATCACCATGGAGTAAGAGTGGTCTTCAATAACAACAAAACAACAGAAAATCCACATACACGTGGAGGCTGAACAATATTCTACTCAATGATACCGTAGTCAAGGAAGAAATCAAGAAAGAAATCAAAGACTTTTTAGAATTTAATGAAAATGAAGGCACAGCATACCCAAATCGATGGGACACAATGAAAGCAGTGCTAAGAGGAAAACGCATAGCCTGGAGTACCTCCAAAAAGAAACAGGAGAAAGCATATACTAGCAACTTAACCGCACACCTGATGGCCCTCGAATAAAAAGAAGCTATTTCTCCAGGAGGAGTAGAAGACAGGAAATCATCAAACTCAGGGCTGAAATAAATCAAATTGAAACAAAAAGAACCATACAAAGAATCAACAAAACCAGGAGCTAGTTCTTTGAGAAAATAAACAAGATAGATAAACCCTTAACCAGGCTTACCAAAGGGCACAGAGACAGTACTAAAATTAACAAAATTAGAAATGAAAAGGAAGACAAAACAACAGAAACTGAGGAAATTAAAAAAAAATCATCAGATCCTGCTACAAAAGCTTATACTCAACACAACCGGAGAATCTGGAGGAAATGGACAATTTTGTAGACAGATTCCAAATACCAAAATTAAATCAGGATCAAATACATCATCTAAACAGTCCCATAACCCCCAAAGAAATAGAAGGGGTCATAGAACGTCTTCCAACCAAAAAAAGCACAAGACCAGATGGTTTTAGTGCAGAATTCTATCAGACCTTCAAAGAAGACCTAATACCAATACTCTTCAAGGTATTCTACAAAATAGAAACAGAAGGAATGATACCCAACTCATTATAGGAAGCCACAATTACCCTGATACCAAAACCATACAAAGATCCAACAAAGAAAGAGAACTTCAGACCAATCTCCCTTATGAATATCTATGAAAAAATACTCAATAAAATTCTTGCCAACCAAATCCAAGAACACATCAAAATCATCATTCACCATGATCAAGTTGGCTTCATCCCAGGGATGCAGGGATGGATACGAAAATCCATCAATGTAATCCACTACATGAACAAACTGAAAGAAAAAAACCACATGGTCATCTCATTGGATGCTGAAAAAGCATTTGACAAAATTCAGCATCCTTTCATGCTAAAAGACTTGGAAAGAACAGGAATTCAAGGCCCATACCTAAACATAGTAAAAGCAATTTACAGCAGACTGGCAGCCAACATCAAAGTAAACGGAAAGAAACTTGAAGCAATCCCACTAAAATCAGGGACTAGACATGACAGCCCCCTCTCATCATATCTTTTCAATATAATACTTGAGGTACTAGCTAGAGCAATTCGACAACATAAAGAAGTTAAAGGGACAGAAATTGGAAAGGAAGAAGTCAAACTATCACTATTTGCAGATGATATGATAGTATATTTAAGTGACCCAAAAAACTCCACCAGAGAATTCCTACAGCTGATAAACAACTTCAGCAAAGTAGCTGGTTATAAAATCAACTCAAGCAAATCAGTAGCCTTCCTATAGTCAAAGGATAAGCAGGCCGAGAAATAAATTAGGGAAATGACGCCCTTCACAATATCCACAAACAATATAAAGTATGTTGGTGTGACTCTTACCAAACAAGTGAAAGATCTGTATGACAAAAACTTCAGGTCTCTGAAGAAGTAAATTGAAGAAGACCTCAGAAAATGGAAAAATATTCCATGCTTGTGGGTTAGCAGGATTAATATAGTTAAAATGGCCATCTTGCCAAAAGCAATCTACAGATTCAATGCAATCCCCATCAAAATCCCAACTCACTTCTTCATAGAGTTAGAAAGAGTAATTCTCAAATTCATATGGAATAACAAAAAACCCAGGATAGCTAAAACTATCATCAACACTAAAAGAACTTCTGGGGGAATCAATAACCTGGACCTCAAGCAATACTGCAGAGCAGTAGTGTTAAAAACTGCATGGTATTGGTACAGTGACAGAGAGGTGGATCAATGGAATAGGATTGAAGACCCAGAATTGAACCTACACATCTATGGCCAATTGATCTTTGACAAATGAGCTGAAAACATCCAGTGGAAAAAAGATAGCCTTTTCAACAAATGGTGCTGGCTCAACTGGATGTCAACATGCAGAAGAATGAGAATTGATCCACTCTCACCTCCTTGTACTAAGCTCAACTCCAAGTGTATCAAGGACCTCCACATTAAACCAGACATACTAAAATTAATAGAAAAGAAACTGGGGAAGACCCTTGTGGACATTGGCTCAAGGGGCAAGTTCCTGAACAGAACACCAATAGTTTATGCCCTAAGATCAAGAATAGACAAATGGGACCTTATAAAATTACAAAGTTTCTGCAAGGCAAAAGACACTGTCAAAAGGACAAATCGGCAACCAACAAATTGGGAAAAGCTCTTCACCAACCGTACATCTGACAGAGGGCTAATATCCAATGTATACAAAGAACTCAAGAAGTTATATCCTGGAAAACCAAATAATCCTATCAAAAAATGGGGTACAGATCTAAACATAGACTTATCTCCTGAGGAAATTCGGATGGCTGAGAAACACCTTAAAAAATGTTCAACATCATTAGTCATTAGAGAAATGCAAATCAAAACAACCCTGAGATTTCACCTCACACCAGTCAGAATGGCTAAGATTAAAAACTCAGGAAACAGCAGGTGTTGGCAAGGATGTGGAGAAAGAGAAACACTTCTCCACTGCTGGTGGGACTGCAAGCTGGTACAACCACTCTGGAAATCAGTCAGGCGGTTCCTTAGAAAACTGTACATGATACTTCTGGAGGACCCAGCCATACCACTCCTGGGAATATACCCAAAAGAGTCCCCAGCATGCAATAAGGATACATGCTCCACTATGTTCATAGCTGCCTTATTTATAATAGCCAGAAGCTGGAAAGAACCCAGACGTCCCTCAACGGAAGAATGGATACAAAAAATGTGGTATATATACACAATGGAATACTATTTAGCCATTAGAAACAATGAATTCATGAAATTCTTAGAGAAATGGATGGAGCTGGAGAACATCATACTAAGTGAGGTAACCCAGTCTCAAAAGAATACCCATGGTATGCAGTCACTGATATTAGCCTAGAATCTTGGGACACCAAGACACAATCCACATACCAAATGATGTCCGACAAGAAGGAAGGAGTTGACCCTGATTCTGGAAAGGCTCAAAGCATCACTGTAAGGGAATACTAGAACAGGGAAGTGGGAAAAGTTTGATGGGGGAACATGGGGAGGGAAAAGGGCATGTGGGACCTTGGGGGGCAGGGAACCAAAAAAAGGGAAATGAAATGTAAATATACAATATACCTAATAAAAAATATAAAATAAAAAACGTAGATGCCTTAGATATATGAAACATGAAACACTAAATGGACTGGAATGCAAAGAAATTAAAAAAGGTTCAGATGGAAGACTATTAAAAGCTGTGAAGGAAAAAGACCAATTAACATATAAAGATAGACCTATTAGAATAGCAGGGGACATCTCTCTGGAGATTCCAAAAGTCAGAAGAGCCTCAACAGATGTTCTACAAATGAAAGTATCACAGATGTCAGACCAGGATACTATAACCAACAACTATCAGTCACAAGTGCTAGAAAAAGACACTTTATGGGACAAACCAAATTTAAGCAGTATTTCTCTGCAATCCAGCTCTACAGAAGATATCAGAAGGAAAATGTCATTCAGAAGAGGTTAACCACACCCAAGAAAACACAATGAACAAATAATCAGAGACTAGCAAATACAAATGGAGAGATATGGCAGGGTAAGACCACACTGTAGAAACAAAACAACATGAATTGACAACCATTGTTCATTGATAACTCTCAACCATAATTTTCCTTCCAATAATAAGACACAAACTAACAGACTGGATTTGAAAATAGGATCTGCATAAAACCAATAGAAGAGAAAGTGGGGAAGAACCTGAAGCACATGGGCACAGGGGAAATTTTCCAGAATAGAACACCAATGGCTTATGTGCTAAGATCAAGAATTGACAAATGAGACCTCATAAAATTGCAAAGCTTCTGAAAGGCAAAGAACACTGTCAGTAGGACAAAATGGCAACCAACAGATTGGGAAAAGATCTTTCTCAATCCTACATCTGATAGAGGGTTAATATCCAATATATACAAAGAACCCAAGAAGTTAGACTCCAGAGAACCAAATAACCCTTTTAAAAAATGGGGTACAGAGCTAAAAAAAGAATTCTCAACTGAAGAATACCAGATGGCTGATAAACATTCAACAGCCAAGAAATGTTCAACATCCTTAATCATAAGGGAAATGCAAATCAAAACAACCCTGAGATCACCAGTCAGAATAGCCAAGATCAAAAACTCAGGGAACAGCAAATGCTGGAGAGGATGTGGAAAAAGAGCAAGACTCCTCCACTGCTGGTGGGCTTGCAAGCTGGTAAATCCACTCTGGAAATTAGTTTGGCAGTTCCTCAGAAAATGGGACATGATACCGGAGGGCCAAGCTGTAGGATATACCCAGAGGATTCCACAGCATGTAATAAGGACACATGCTCTACTATGTTCATCGCATCCCTATGTATAATAGCCAGAAGCTGGAAAGAACCCAGATGTCCCTCAACAGAGGAATGGATACAGAAAATGTGGAGTACTACTCAGCTATTAAAAAAAATGAATTCATGAAATTCTTAGGCAAATGGATAGAGCTAGAAAATATCCTGAGTGAGGTAACCCAATCATAAAAGAACACACATGGTATGCACTCACTGATAAGTGGATATTAGCCCAAAAGCTCAGAATACCCAAGATACAACACACAGACCACATGTAACTCAAGAAGAAGGAATGACAAAGTGTGGATAATTTGATCCTTATTGGAAAGTGGACCAAAATACCCATGGCTCACAGCCAATCAATAGAATGAACATAGGGTCCACAATGGAGCAGCTACAGAAAGGACCCAAGGAGCTGAAGAGGTGTGCAGCCCTGTAGGAGGAACAATAATATGTACCAACCATTACCCCCAGATCTTCCAGGGACTAAGAGTACACATGGAGGGACCCATGACTTCAGCTACATATATAGCAGAAGATGACCATTTCAGAGAGGAGAAGCCATTGGTCCTGTGAAGGCTGGATTCCCCAGAATAGGGGAATGCAAGTCAGGAAATTGGGGGATGGGGGGAAGGGGACAATCAGGGGCAAGGGGGATGGGTTTGGGGGTTTTCTATTTACACAAAGGAATACTACTCAGCAATTAAAAACAATGAATCCATGAAATTTTTAGGCAAATGGTTGGAACTGGAAAATATCATACTAAGTGAGGTAACTCATTAACAAAAGAACACACATGGAATGCAGTCACTGATAAGTAGGTATTAGCTCAGAAGCACAGAATTCCCAAAACACAACCTACATATCAAATCATTCCCAAGAAGAAGGAAGAAGAGGGCCTGGGTCCTCGAAAGGCTTGATGCAGCACTGTAAGGGATTGCCAGGGACAGAGGAGTGGGAGGGGTTGATTGGGGAACTGGTGGAGGGAAGAGGACTTAAGGGACTTAGGGGGAGGGGGAACTGGGAAAGGAAAAATCATTTGGAATATAAACAAAGAATATAGAAAAATTTTTTAAAAAGATTTAAAAAATATAGAAATAAGTGTACATTACGTATCTAATAAATAATTTCTGGAATAAAAATAAAGAAGAAGAAACTAGCTCTTCTTTACACAAAAGATGAACTGACTAAGAAATAAATCCAGAAAATAATACTTTTGATAATAGCCCATCACACCCCCAAATGTAATATTTTATGGTAACTCTAACCAAGCAACTAAAAGACTTGTATAATAAAAACTTTAAAAATTTAAAAAAATTAAAGAACATATCAAAAGATAGAAGGCCTCCAATGCTCATGGATTGTTGCAATTAATACAGTAAAAATGTCCATTTTACTAAAAATAGTCTATAGATTCAATACAATCCTCATCAAAATTACAAAACACAATTTTTTATAGATATTGAAAGGAAAATTTTCAGCTTCAGGTGGAAACACAAAGAGCCCAAGTAGCTAAAACAATTCTGAATAACAACAGATAATAATAATAATTTAAAACTGCTGGAAAAATGGACAACAGGTTTTATCTGTGCCATTTAGTTACTAATATGAGTTCTCGCCATTTTTTTATGTAAGAACTTAATCCTATGAACTTGTCTCTTATACCTGCCTTATTTATGTATACATGTATTAATTTTTATTCTTTTCTAAAAATTTTTAATTTGTCTTGACCTATTCTTCCTTCAGTAAGAAGCTGTTCACTTACCATGACTTTGTAAACTTTCTGTTGTTGTTTATATCAAGTTTTAATCTGTTTTGATCAGATAGAATATAGTGTGTTATTTCAATTTTTTTGTATGTGTTAAGACTTCCTTTGTGTCCAAGTATGTGGTCAGTTTTGGAGAAAGTTTCATGAGCTCCTGAGAACAAGGTGCATTCTATTGTGTTTGGGTGAAATGTTCTGTAAATATATGTTAGGTACATTTGACATATATGATGTCATTTAGCTTGAGCATTTCTCTATTTAGTTTTTGTCTGGGTTATGGGTCCTCCTTTCACCTGGGGTTTGTTGGCCCTGGCCCATGAGGATAAAGGGAGCAGAGTTGACTAACAGGGCTTCTGACAGTCCATGAGTACAATGGAAATAACAGTCTTATCTACAGAATCAGCTGTGGGGAGACCAACTTTACAGGGGGTGACTTTGGGGAAAGTGCAGCAGGAATATCCAGGGTGGGCAAGGCTGAAGGGTAAGGTTCAGAGATGCCTCATTAGCATAGAGAGGCATTTCAGGAATCTCAAGTGCTTGGTGATCAGGTTCTTAAAGGGAGAAAGGAAGCTGAACCTGTGCTCTAACCAAGACTAGATGACATTCTAAAGGTGGATGATATAAAATGTGTGAAGCTGAAAATTGACAGAAGAAAAATGGGGATTTCTCCTAGCTTAAAATAGCTTATGTTACAACTGGGAGAAGAAATCCAGCCTGTTAAATGTTTGAGTCCTGGGTAATTTCAATCTGTGTTCCCATCACTATGTAATCTGAATCATTTACATTTTTTCATATGAACATAATCGTGTGTTCATCCACACTTGAGACATTTCCATACTTTTCATGATATAGCTATACAGCCTTCTCAAACTTCTAAGTCAAGTTATATGCACCTCAGTCTAAAAACAATTGACCAGAAGGTCCTTGGAGACAGGTGTTTACATACACAAACCTTTTTCCAGTCACCACTGTTTCAGTTACATTAAAATAATCAGTTACTTGAAGCAACCAGTATCTACTTTCAACTGTAAGTCAAGCCTATTTTACATATTAAAATGATGGCAAAAAACAACACAGTGTCTGCTTTTGCTGTCTAGTGAAACAAAATCAGGTATTTCTCAACTACTTATATAAATGCAATATTGCAACAAATAATAAAGCCAAATAATAACACTGACAGAAATTGTCACCTCTGATAAATGAGTGCATCTGGGAACTAATAACATCTTACAGATGTTGTCCAGCATGTAGCAGCTGAGTATAACTGTCACTGCATAGATATGAAGTCAATCCTAGATGTCCCTTTGCCATTTATTGATCTTGCATATTGATGGCACTTTTGCACAATAAAATTGTCATTCAGTTGATGTTAACGAAAACTGAATTGTCATTAGCTACACATTTAAAACAGAAACAAATGGTGATCCCAGAAAAGAACAATGGAAAGATATTTTGAAGTTAGTGGGGAGAAATATTATCACAATATGATTATGTTAACTGAGTACTCTATGAATTGCACAAATGACTACTTTTAAGGTATTTTGTCAAATTTCAAAGCACCAAGTATTAGACCTATATATCAAGTTCAAGTCCCACAAAAAAGAAATTACTCAAGACAAAAATTATGATTCTGAACTGTGTTAGTATCTAACATGAGTTCGATATGCACACATAAAAATGATATATATCACTTGATACAGTTTCAAGTATCTTCATGAGTTTAAATATACTAAGTTCATTAACTAAAATAAGAAAGGCCATGTTGTGAAAACTCAGGCTAATCTATAGTATTGAAAAAACACAAATTTAAATGTGATGACAGCAAATTGTTAGGTTTAACAGATAATTTAAAAAAACTAATACATCAAAAATAAGTAAAATAACAAAGAAAGGTAGAACATAGAGTTTCAAATCTGAAAAAAACTGAGGGAAGAATTATTAGGTAAAAACCAATCATGAAGGCATTGTGTAATAAACATAACTTGAAAGTATTTAACAATAGTTTCAAGACATATAAATAAACAACTAGCAGAACTACAGGGAAAATTTATGACAAAGTGATAGAATAGTGGAAAATATTCTTGATATTCAATAATGTACAAGCAGACAGACAATAATGTACAGTTCACAATTATTTTTCTAGAAGCTAGACTTAAAAACAGTAAAAAACATACATTCTTGCCAAGAATGCATAAAACATTACTTTTAAACTGTTTACATTGATATCTATAAAATAACTCCAGTTTTGATTCCCTTTTAATTTAAAAAAAATTCATGCATATATATCCTCACCTATAACTCCTCCCAGAACTTTTTAATTTCCCTACCTACCCAACTTTGTGAGCTCTCTCAAAACAAAAACCAGACACACACACACACACACACACACACACACACACACTCTCTCTCTCACACACAAAAAACAAAAAACATGGAGTCTGTTTTTTGTTAGCTAACTATTCCTGAACATGAGGCCTCTCTTGATAGGGTATATGATATACTCAGTGACACTCTACTGGAGAAAAAGAATTTCCCCTTTCAGAACAGGTATCAGTTACAAATACTTTCTTGGTTAGAGGTGGAACTTTGTGTCTAGTTCCCTTTTTCCATATTGGTCATGCAACATGGAGAAATCAAGCAAGTCCCTGCTGTGAGTCAGGTTTAGGGATGGAGCCGAGAGTGAGAGAAAGCAAGTGCCTGTGACTTGGAGGCTCAGGGTACACTAGTATTTATCCATAAACAACAATGATCAAATATAAATCGAAAAGGGATCAATCACATTCACACACACTCTCAACTCTGGTCTGGTAAGTGCTGTAGCCTATTTCTGATGGAAGTGCAGGCCAGGCCTGTGGCATTTCCCCACTGTGCTTTGGATCCCTGCTGGAGTCTTGGTCCAGAGTTGGGGTGTCCAGAATCAGTGGGATGGCTCCAGGAATGAGTCGGTCTCAACATGAAGAGTCTCCAATGGAGCTCTGGGGAATGAGCCAACCTTAGCTGCCAGACCAGGATTTTTAAGTCTCTTTCAGCCCAGGCATTCAGCACCACTTTATCTGACACTAGGCCTTCTCATCTACACACACATACACACACACACACACATACACACACACACACACACACACACACACACACTCCAAGCTTTGTCCCCAAAGTATCTTTTTAGTCACTCAAACTTGAGGCATTCACTTAGTCAGGATATTTACCTTATCACATTTCACACACTCTGAGTTCCATTACATTTGTAATTTCTTTTATATTTCTTACATTTATTTCTTACAGTCCCCAACTAGAAGCTTCACCAAAACTAACATTATGGTGCTAAAAGTTACTCTTCACACTACTAGAGGAGAAAAGCAATCATCAATATACTGCAGCTATAAACTGTGACCTTCAACCATGACCTGGGTGCAATAGTGGCACAAATGTTATAGCAATAACCAACCACTTTTTGACTGTTTCTAAGGCCTAATCCATGAAATAAAACCCGTTCCTGACAATACTAAAGTGACAAAAATTTGAGGCTGAATAGGTCATAAATTCCAGAGAAACAAATATTATTATTCTGCTAAAGAAACAAAGCAATAAAATGACCCCTAATGACATATTACTATACCACCATTTAGTACATCAGAGAAGACTCTTCTTGCAGTAGCTAATAATTAACAGACCCTCATCAGGAAAATGTGAACAAAGAAAGTGAGAGCACTCAGCCCTAAATGCATTGTCTTCTCTAAATGCAATGTCTTCAACAAATCCCTCCCCTAAGGGATCAGGGATCTATGTGGAAGAGGAGGTAGACAAAAGTAATGGATAATTCCATGGCCTTCCAGATACAACAGGACTGTTGCAGGTATAAACTCAACAAAACCTGTGGCAGCCAAGTACAAGACTTGCATAAATTCACAAAGTAACTCTTAAAAATATTAAGCCATGTTCTCTGACCATAGTAAATGTTTCCTAAAAAAATGAGAAAGTATAATAGAACCCATGAAATGTATAAGACTGGATAATAGTGAAAATATATCAAAACTAATAGGAATATAGTTTTAAAAATTCTTGTCTCCCTTTGCTAGGATATAAACCAAAGAATAGAAATACTTCTGCTTTATTCAGTTGTGTCTTGAGCACACAGCCACATTCATTCAATATGTAGTAGATGTGTTAATGAATTGATGCTGTACTTAGAAATTTAAGAGTACAAAATATTTTTATTAAAAACAAAACTAAGCCGGGCAGTGGTGGCACACGCCTTTAATCCCAGTACTCTGGGAGGCAGAGGCAGGCTGATTTCTGAGTTCAAGGCCAGTCTGGTCTACCTAGTGAGTTCCAGGACAGCCAGGGCTACACAGAGAAACCCTGTCTCGAAAAAACAACAACAACAACAAAAAAAAAAAAAAAAAAAAACTAAAAAATGAATAATCTGAATAGGTAACTAATAACTCAGAAAGGTAAAGATATAAGTAAATTTAGTAAAATCAAACTTAAAAAGATTAACCTCCTCCCCATATAGTCTATTTGGAGTAATGAACAAATCACACACACGCTATGGTTACTTTTTGTTATTTTTCTTTTTTTTTTTCAGAGCTGAGGACCAAACCCAGGGCCTTGCATAGGCAAATGCTCTATCACTGAGCTAAATCCCCAACTCCTCCTTATGGTTTCTAAATACCATTCATAATGCAAGGAACCAGGGCTGCTTAGAGAAATGGCCAACTCCAGTGCTGAACTAGGCAAGGAAAGATAAGGTACTTAAGTTATGAAGTATATTATAGTAATACATTTTAATACAAAAAATCTATTGACCATAGGGATGCAAATGATTGAATAAACAAATGAGGACGATAAGACAATGGTTGCTTTTGAGTAAAATTAAATTAATAAAAGAATAAATCATAAAAATCCAAAGTCAATGTTGGAAAATATCACAGTAATAGCCATAGTAAGCAAAATTTATTAATGAAAGCTAAAATTAACATGTAAACAGATGAAAAGAACCAAGTGCCAGCATTTCTTTCTACAATATACTGCTTGAAAGTAGAAATATATATATCTAAAAGTGAGAGACCTGCAAGAAGTCATCAGTCAGCTATCAGCCTGAGAAGAAATGGCACAAAACACAAAGTTGTATGGTCCATTGATTCTTCTGCTTGAAGCACAGAAACAGTTAAGGAATTAATAGAATTCAGGAGGGATAGTTTTATGTGGTATTAGTGACCTTCCTGTACTGACAGAACAGAAGTCTCAACAGTATATGTTGGCAGGGCAGGAGACTCCAATATATTTAATTATCAGACTGAGTTTTTTCAACAATGGTAGAAGCTCTGGACTGCAGCCGAATAAAGTGTGGAAGGATGGATGGAGTATATGTCTCCATGCACTATTGTACTTTCATTCCTTTGGAACACCCTATAGTTTAGAAGCACTTACTTCTTTGAATCATATCAAGACATTTTAAATCCTTCCTATATGCTCCAAAAGCATGCTTAAAAGAGGATGGTAAATGAAAAGACCACTAAAAGCATATGTAGCCTGATCTTCTCTAAGTGGAGAAACAACCCATCTACTTGGACAGAGATAAGATATAGAATGTTTCAGATAGGACTTCACTCACTCAAGAAGGGAGAAGCTCCAAGGAGCAGAAATGATTCAGAGACGTCCACAGATTAGAGGCATGAGGACTCATTTGGAGTAACCACCACACACAGGATTGACAGAGTACTCCAGGCTTCCTTTACCAGTATTTTCTTCTGTATTCCAAAGTGTGCTGACACTAACATATCTGAAGTTTTCAATGTAACACCAAACGATAGCTTAAAACACAAGGGTAAAAAGTACTAAGCCCATAAAGGAGAAAGCTGACTGAAGAATCACTGGACATTGTGCATGTGTGTGTAATCCCACAATAACCAAGAGCTTGAACCCTAAAACCTGGGAGCAGACTGGGCAGCACTACAAGACTAAGTCTCAAACAATAACATAACATAACATAACATAACATAACATAACATAACATAACATAAAATATCAAAGAGTTTGTCCAGTCGTCAGAAACTGTTATATCACCCCAGATTTGAGAGTTTTTAAAAAGGCATTAAGACAATTGGCAGTTTTAAGATCCATACGTTAAGTTAATGGTATTATGTCATATAAATTAATGGTATTGTACCAGAGCTGATGACTAGGATATTGGTACGAAGGTTTTCTAAGTCAACAGTCTGAGTGACTGGTTCACAGGCACTCTCTTCTTCCAAGCATTTTTTAAATCTGAAACTTACAAACTACAAAATGAAACCTTAAAAGTAAAAACTGAAACAAAATAGTAAAAAATTAAAAATCCTCTTTAAAATGTAAAAAATAGTGATAATTCAATGTCTAAATTATTCAAAGAAAGAAAAAAGAAAAACAAGATAGAAGAGATTTAGAAACATAATCTTATATCATAAACTCATTACGAAGAAATGTTGAAATGGAGAATGACAGTTACACACAAAACTAAGTTTCCAAAAGTACTTCAGAGAATAAAATTCATAAATATAGAAACTGAAAATTAAAAACACTAGACCAGATAAAGGGGGTAGGACATTCAGCTTTCACCCTTCTCATTGAAAGTGACTTTAGAACATATGCAGAAAGGAAAGGCAGTGGGGGCTGAGGAAGCTCAGTGGTTAAAAACACTGGTCGCTCTACCAGAGATCCTGAGTTCAGTTCCCAGGAACCACATGCAGCTTACAACCACTCAAAATGAGATCTGACACCCTCTTCTGGCATGTATCATATGAGCACACAGAACACTCATATATAAAGAATTCTTTTATAAAAAGAAAGGACAGTGGAGGCACTTAAGATTCAACTCTAGCTTCCTGTGCAACCTAATGAGAGAGCTTAGAAGAAAAAGCTTGAGGTCTGAAGCTCTTCTTAGAAACAACTGAGAACCAGGCTACTGGGTAAACCACCACTGGATAAGCAGGAAAAAAAGGGAACATTCTGAACTAATGAGGCCAAACTGGATTCTCACAGTGAAGAGCCAAGAAAAACTAAACAAGAAAAAAAGGAAAGAAAGAAAGAACAGAAGGAAGGAAGGAAGGAAGGAAGGAAGGAAGGAAGGAAGGAAGGAAGGAAGGAAAAAAGGAAGGAAGGAAGGAAGAAACAAAGAAACAAAGAAAGAGAAAAGAAAAGAATTTTTTAACATTTGTAGAATGGGTTTCAATATGTGGTTCTGTGAGAGGACTATGTATAGAGGGAAAGTGGGAAGGATGAGAGGAAGGAGGGAAGCAGGAGAGGAGAAAGAAAGAAAGAAAAGAGATGGAGTGATGGTTAAAGTTCAATTTAGTCAACTATAGCTGTGCATGTCTAGTATTCCAGCTACTTGGGAGACAGAAGGAAGAGGATTATTTGAACACCACAGTTAAGGAGACGATAAGTTAGACTCTACCAGACAGTGAGGATGGAGTGCCAACCCTACAGAATTCTCCTTGCTGACAACCACTGGGGACTACAGCTGTGAAGATACCTCAAGCCCTGTGGAAGCTTATGTTTCCTTCCCCCAGACCAACCTCCCCTTTTAAAAAGACCTTTTAAAAACATTTTATTTTATAACTCTCTCTCTCTCTCTCTCTCTCTCTCTCTCTCTCTCTCTCTCTCTCTCTCTGTGTGTGTGTGTGTGTGTGTGTGTGTGTGTGTGTGTGTGTGTGTACAGTTACCCACAGAAGCAAGGACTTGGTACCTAACGCCCTGGAGCTGGTATTACAGACAGTTCTGAGTCTGTTCCCAACCCTTCCCCAAAGTATTCTTTTAAACCACAAGCAAAAGCCTGTAGGAGTCAACTGACTAACCTGTCTAAGCCTCCTCCTGCTGGTAAGAGCTCAACTGACCATCTCGCCTTTGCACACCTTCCCTTCCTCTGCTGCCTGAGCTTATTTGTGGAACTTGTCAATGAGAGCCTGTCCCTGGCTGCTGGTGCTAAGAGCTCTGTGGCTGGTCCTCCTGAGTCTCTGAGACCTTTGCACCAAAGTGCCAAGTAGAATCCACTGCACTCACGATCATTGGATCTCATTCAGAAATCAGCCAGTCAACCTGACAAGACCTTTTCTCAAAATTAAAAAAAAAAAAAAGTCTACCTCAGTGCCTGTGCCTAATGTGGCCTTTATGGTCAATGCTTCAAACACAAACACTGTGCAGTTTATGGGATGTAGCAAAAGGGATGCTAACCTGGAGATTTATTGTACTGAATATATACAGAAGATTAGAAACTATAAAATCCATCTTTAAGCTTTTACCTCAACAAAGGAAAAAGAGGGTTCACCAGGGAGATGGCTCACCAAGAAAAGGCCCTTGACATTGGGCCTGACAACCTACATTCCATGCTTTAAACTCAGCTAATACAAGGAGGGAACCAACTTCTGTAAGTTGTCCCATGACCTCCACAAAGCTCACCAGGGCATGTGTGCCTGGAATGTGCAAGCACGCATGTACATGCATACACACACACACACATATACACACACATATACATACGCATACACACAAACACACACACACACACACACACACACACACACACACAAGAAAAGAAAAAGAAAAAAAATCTGAAGGAGAGTAATACAGGCCACCTAAATCAAGAAGATAGCAGCTTTTGAGCATAAAACTAGTGACATCAAAAATAGAAATCTGAGAAACTTAACAAATCACAAAAGCAAGTTCAGACAAAGAATAATTTGAGAAAATCTCTAAGCTAGACTGACCAAAACAAGATAGAAAAAACACATTGTGCTCATATCTCAACCACAGGAACTAAGAAGAATATGTTACTGTTAGTCTGCAAAGCCAACAACAAAATGTTACATACAACGTGGCTGAATATCAAAGGAAAAGACCTACTAGTTGACTGAAGAAACCTTCTAAAGTCTGAAAACACACACACATACACACACACACACATACACACACACACACACACACACACACACACAACTAGCTTTCCAAAATGGAGTGATCCAAGCCCAACCCTTCCTGGCCAAGCTGGATTAACTGAAGATTTCCATAAACACTTGTAAGAAATCACAGCTTTAAATGTCTACTAGAAATAAATATAAAAGGAACAGTTCCTAGCATAGTCTATGAAATTAGTTTTGGTTTAATACCAAACTATATCAATACATTAATAGAAAAAGAAATCACAAGTGTAGTATAATACCTCTGATATTGCTGCAAAAATCCCCATCAAAATATTAGACATTCAAATAAAAGTTAATAATGACAAAAACTATATGTGAAAATTGACTCAAAGTCCCTTAGTCTGTACTGGGAGACTGAGGCAGGAGGATCCTGTGGCCAGGCTGGTACAATGGTGGTAAGAGAAAAGAATAAAAGGGGAAGAGATAAAAAAAAGAAAGAAAGGGGGCAGCAGATAAAAATATACAGTACAAAAGCAAAAACTTACAGAAAGTAACAGTAAAAATTGAGGTAATATGGATTTCAGAATCAGCAACAAACTATAATCAATGATTGAAAACTAAAAAATCTGAGCTTAACTATTTTTTTCTGATTTGAAAAAGACACTGTAAATAGAATTTTTAAAAAATCAACAATTTAAGAGAAACAATTTGGAAAGTATACATTTGACAAAAGACATAATAAAACATACAATGTGCTCTTAAAATCCAAAACCAGTGTCCTGCAAGGGAAATTTCTGGTCAAGAGAGTTTAAGAGATCTTGAAACAACATAAGTTGTAACTGGTAATTTGTGTCTGGCAGTGCATATGTCCAGAATAAGCTCAAGTTGGACTATAGTCCAACAATAGTTTCTACTGGTTAGATCAAAGTCAGCATTGCTCAGAACTTATTTAACAGGTTGGGTTCCTGTCTCCAAAAGAAGTCATTCTCATTTCCTCTGTCAGAAGGGACAGAGGGCTCTCCACTGACTTACCCTGTGGCTACATATTAAAGCCATGCTGGCCTCCAGGTGCCCTTGGTCCATTTCAAAGCCAATACCAGCCTCTCGAGCCCTTCACCACTGAGTTAGCGATCCCCCCACCCCACCCAGCAGTTCCAGGGTGGGGGCTCCTTTATAATGGGAAAGTTTCCACAGGGCTACTCCTAGTCTCTTGCTATTTTCTTCTCTTCCACTGCTTGCCCAGCCTTGGCCTCATCCAGTCTGCTTCTTTTTCTTTCTGCCCTGGACTCTTCCAGACGCCTCTGGATATAGTCCCTCTCTTAGCCACAATACAAACCTTCTCCCTCACCCAAGAGCAGTGCTTTCTTTACTGTCCCCCTCGCATCTAGCCATTGTCCTTGATGAACTTGAAGGGACAACCTGATTGCTAAAATATCACATAATTCAAATGTAAAAACTGGAGAAATCAAACTAGAACTGAGTCTCCTCTCTTAAGACTGGCTCTCATCACATCAGAGGATTCACATAAATACCTTTAAGGTTCAAAGAACATCATAGAAAGGTTACAAGATCCAAAGGACCAGCTAGGAGGGCTACTATGAGACAGTGTCTTCTAGATATGTCAGGGAATCTTCACCCATAAAAGCTCAACAGTAGGTTAAGACCTATATAATGACTGCACCAGTTGATATGCCAACATGGATGGTGGGACATTTCACAAGGCACCAACCATGATAAAGAGCTACAGTCAATGGATGCTGAGGGAGAGAAAAATCAGCTCTCCAGGGACAAGGTTATCCAGTTACAAGCAGCCAGCTCACAGCCACATGTGAGTAGCTGATAAACCCATCAGTATGCCAGGCTTGGTCTACTGTTGATGTTCTTCCTAGGATAGACATTTGTTCAGTCTCCACAGGAAAATCACACAACAGGCACATATCTCATTTATTTCTCAAGGAACTTTGGAACAGGAAAATGATTTGTATATGCTTGGCCCAAAGGAGTAGGTGTGTCACTGTGGGTGTGGGTTTAAGACCCTAGCTGCCTGGAAGCCAGCTAGCGGCCTTCAGATGCAGATGTAGAATTCTCAGCTCCTCCTGCACCAAGCCTGCCTGGATGCTGCCATGCTCCCACCTTGATGATACTGGACTGAACCTCTGAACCTATAAGCCAGCCCCAATTAAATGTTGTCTGGGTCATGGTATCCACAGCAGTAAAATTTTATGACATAAGTTGGTAGCAAGGACTGGGTATCGCTGTGATAGGCTTGACCATGCTTTTGTTAGGAAGAATGTGGATTTGGGGACTTCGGATTTGGAAAACCATGGAATGTTTTTATTAGGGTTTAATGAGTCATCCTAGTAGGAATATGGAAGACTTTGTTGCTGAAAATGATTTGAACTGAGGAAGTCTGGACTAAGATGTTTCCATTAGTATGTCGTCTAGAGACTGTTTTGTAGTATTTTGGTGAGGACTGTGGCTCTTTGCCGTTCTCTAAGAGTCTGCCTGAGGCTAAAGTGAAGAGACACAGATTAATTGCACTGACAAAATCTCAGAAATGCCCATCATAGACTTAATTCTCCGGTTAAGTCTCATGAAGAGTATTTTGAATAAGCATAGCAAGCTTAGAAAGAAAAAATATAAAATATATGGTTTGGGTATAAAGGGGCACCAAGAAGTGAAATGGAGCTGAATCTTGTGTTCAAACTGAATTAAGGGAGTAGTGACCTTGGGGCAAGATCCCACCCAGCTAAATTTTGGTCCAGGCTGGTAATATAAACCTTTAATCCCAGGAGGCAAACACAAGCAGATAACTGAGTTCAAGGCCAGCCAGAGACAGAGCAAGTTTCTAGATAAAGAAAAATTTAAATCCAGGCTTAGTGGACCACACCTTTAATCCCAGTGTTTAGGAGACAGGTATGCAGATCTCTGAGTTCAAAGTCTATGGAGCAAGTTCCAGGACAGCCAAGCTTAGGCAGTGAAGGAGTTGGAAAACAGAAAGCTGGTGATAATGTATTAGAACAAGGGGGCCATGTTCGAGCCCCAGCAAACGGCAGACTTCAGCAACTTTGGTCACATGGTTCTGGTTTTAGAGTTCAGAATAGAAGAGACTATTGGGACAATTAATGCTGGTTAGCTGGAGCTAGAAAATTAGTGATGATTAAGAAGAGGCACACACCTTTAATCTCAGCACTTGGGAGACAGAGGAAGGCGGATTTCTGAGTTCAAGGCCAGCCTCGTCTACAAACTGAGTTTCAGGACAGCCAGGGCTATACAGAGACCAGCATCACTGAGGTGAAATCTTCCAGGAAGTATTTTCTGAGAGCACAAAGAAGCTGTGTTCCAGAGATAGCCAAGGTCATACCTCTTGCTGCAGCTGTACTTGGTAATATGTAAGAGTCACCCAGGTGGTTCTGGTTTTGAAGGCATGAAGGCATCATGAAGAGCAGATGAGGCTTGGTACTGTGAGAGACCATCGAAGGCCATTGGTGTATATGCAGCCTCAACTGTAATTGATGGCCTACTACCGAAAAGGTCATGCAAAGGATTTGAGGCTTGGCACCATAAAGAGAACTTATGAGAGGATACTGGTAAAGCCTAGTTGCAATAGAAGAACCCAGTATATTGAAGATGCCAGTACCATGGGATAATCACCAAAAACAGCAGCAGCAATGGTGTGGATCAACCTGAACTACAGAGGGTAGAGATGGAGAAGTGACACCAGCCCTTTGGAGGAGCCTAGAAGGTCATGTGTGGATCCCAGACATTGAAACAAGAAGCTTTAACATTGAAGTTGCCTGGAAGATCTCCAGCTGTTCGAGATACAGAGCCATGGCCTATCTGCTGAGGAAACCTGCTAACAGAGAGTGGAACCAGGAGAAAGAAGCTTATTGCAGTCAACAAAGATCAAAAAAGGAGTTGGAGATCTGAAGTATGCTTTGACATCAGCTATGGAGATGCAGAATTTGGAGTTTGCCCAGTTTGTTTCTTGTCTTGCTTTGGGAATTACAGTTAAGTAATTAGATGAATCTCAGAAGAGACTTTGAACTTTGGACTTTTAGCACTGTTGAGACTTCTCTAGACTATAGGGACTTTGGAAGTTGGACTAAATGTACTTTTTTAATTATGCTATCGCTATATATGGCCCCTATAGACTCATGCATTTGAACAAGCTTATGGGAGCCAGGGAGTAGAATGTTATGGTTAGTATATGCCCAGGAAGTGGCACTATTAGGAGGTGTGGCCTTGTTGGAGTAGGTGTGTCAATGTGGGTGTAGGTTTAAGACCCTCACCCTAGCTGCCTGGAAGTTAATATTCTGCTAGCAGCCTTTAGATGAAGATGTAGAATTCTCAGCTCCTCCTGTACCATGCTTGCCTGAATGCTGCCATGTTCCTACCTTGATGATATTGGACTGAACCTATGAGCCTGTAAGCCAGCCCCAATTAAATGTTGTCCTTTATAAGACTTGCCTGGATCATGGTGTCTGTTCACAGCTGTAAAACCTTAAGACAATTGGCTAAGAAGAGACACCATGACTGAGACAACTCTTATAAGGCATAACATTTAATTGGGGCTGGGTTACAGGTTCAGAGGTTCATTCCATTATCATCATGGCAGGAAGCATGGTAGCATCAAGACATAATGCTAGAGAAGGAGCCAAGAGTTCTACATCTTGATCAAAAGACAACCAGGAAAAGACTATCTTCCCGGCAGCTAGGAGGAGAGTCTCAAAGCCCACCCCACAGTAACACACTTCCTCCAAGAAGGCCACACCCACTCCAAAAAAGCCACATTTCCTAACAGAACTACTCCCTGGACCAAGAATATTAAAACGTCACCATCTTTCTAGCATCTGTTGTTCTGAACTCAAATTTTGAAGTCTGTATCAGTACAAACAGAAAAAATTTCAGGAAAAACTCTCAGGTTAAAACTGGATGAGGAGGGAGCAACTGAAATGAGTATTCAGAGGTTGGAAAACTCACTTTTCCTTAGTTTACTCTCAGCATAGCAACAAAGGGAGTCTGATGGGGCTCAGAAATCCTAAGGCACATAAACTGTGACTAGAGGAAAAGCTTCTGTTCTACCCTGAACAACTGGGCTCCTCCAGAGCAGAATGACCTAATTACACTTTCTGCTTACCTTTCCCAGAGCCCCCGGACACAGGTGAGCAACATTATGAAGAAGGATAAAAAGGGTCTAGCTTCCTAGTCAAACAACCTGAAAAATACACAGAGAACCAACACATCAACGAGACCGTGGGGGAGAGGGTTCGAGGCTGCCAGGCTGGAAAGTACTTATGAACTCCAGCCTCCCTCTTAAACCTCTCACTTGAGTAGCTTACACTAAGCAGCCCACACTGGAAAGAGTGAAGTAGAGGGCAAAGTGCTAAGTCTTGGGTGGGACACACCTGGGGCAGACCTGGGTAACGCTGATGAAAATGAAATAACAACACACCAAAACCTAGAGTGCACTTGTCAGACCCTGAGGGCCGAGCACAGCCCAGGACACCTTTCCTGCGGTTTATATCCCTAACTATTCATATTCTCTATCTAAAATAAAAACAATATGAAAATTCTCAAAATACTTAAGATATGCACAATTCAATCTAAAAGCACCAAATATAGAAAGAACAAAACAAAGGAAAACAAAAGAGAAACAAAACAAACACACTCACATACAAAAAGACAATCAGCAGACACCAGGGTGAAAGGACAGAGACATTAAAGCAATCTAACAGATGTGAGAACAACTGTTCTCCGATGCCCAGGCAAGAAAAGGCAAAGGCTTTTGAATGAAATAGAAAGCTAGAGAAACCTAGGAAAGATAAACAAACAAATAAACAAACAAAAACTGCTAGGAAGAATGAAATGACAACTGACAGTGAGAACATTTAACCAAATTAGGTTCTAAATTATCAAGTGGCAGCCCTTGTTACACTTAGACACAATACATGGAAGAGTCATGAAGTTTGATGACAAATCAATAGACAAGTCTCCAGTCTAGAGAACAGAGCCCAGGATCCTGAGGGCAACGAGAAAAGGAGAACACGAGGAGGCACTGAAGTAAAGGAGTAAACAATCTGGAAAAGAAAGACTGAGTGGAAGGAGATGCCAAATGTACACGGAACCTGGACCCTCTTGAAGCTCATAGACTCTGGCAAGGGAAAGCATGAGGATATTAATCCCTCATCAGTTACGGTCATGCTGCTGAGGGCAAAGAATAAGGAAATCTTTCAAAGGACCTAGAAGAAAACAACACACTATCATTATGAAATAACAAATGAATTGAAGGACTAGATTTCTCATCAAACACCATGAAAAGGAAGGTACTAGAAAAACACAATTTTGAGCTAAATATTTATTAGTAAGACTCTTTCAAAAGGAAGGCTCAGTGATAAAGAAGACACTGTGTAAAATAAAGAAAAAAAAGTATAAGAAAATGTGGACTACCAGGAACAGAGGGAGTCTGTATTTGTAGATAGTTAGAGAACATAATGGCTAATATATCCTTCTTCCTAGTTTCTTTAAATATACTTGACAGCTGAGGCAAAAGTTATAACATGTATTAACAAGACTTTTATTTAATATAAATGGAATATATAAAATAAGTACAATATATCAAATTTGTGCAGTTCTGATACATTAAAAGTATAACACAGGGCTGAGGTACAACTAGGGGTACAGCACTTGCCTAGCATGCACAAGGTTCTGGGTTCAACCACTGCCATCAGACACAAAATTAGTGTAATATGTCAATACCATAAATGACGTCCATAAATTTGACAGTATAGATGGAAAATATTGTTAAAAACTGAAAAGTAAGGAAAGTCATGTGACAAGAAAATGGCCAAAGCCTATTGACTGTGTGGTAGAATTCTAAGAAAACATTTGTAAAGGAGCAGTATTAATCCTACACACTCACTTCCAGAAAGAAAAGGAGAAAATAGTTCAGAATTTGTTTTTATGAAGTTTATGTTACCCCATTTCAATATGTAAAACAGAAAACACGGTCAAAGAAAAGGGATGGAAAGGAGAAAGATAAGGTAGAAGGAGATAGAGGAAAGAGAAGAGGGACAGGAAGGATGGGAGGACAGGAAGGAGGAGAGGGACAGGAAGAAGAGGACGGAGAGGAAGGATGGGAGGGACAGGAAGGATGGGAGGACAGGAAGGAGGAGAGGGACATGAAGAAGAGGACAGAGAGGAAGGATGGGAGGGACAGGAAGGAGAGGAGGGACAGGAAGGAGGAGAGGGACATGAAGAAGAGGACAGAGAGGAAGGATGGGAGGGACAGGAAGGAGAGGATGGACAGGAAGGATGGGAGGGACAGGAAGGATGGGAGGGACAGGAAGGAGGAGAGGGACAGGAAGAAGAGGACAGAGAGGAAGGATGGGAGGGACAGGAAGGAGAGGAGGGACAGGAAGGAGGAGAGGGACATGAAGAAGAGGACAGAGAGGAAGGATGGGAGGGACAGGAAGGAGAGGATGGACAGGAAGGATGGGAGGGACAGGAAGGATGGGAGGGACAGGAAGGAGGAGAGGGACAGGAAGAAGAGGACGGAGAGGAAGGATGGGAGGACAGGAAGGAGAGGATGGACAGGAAGGATGGGAGGGACAGGAAGGAGAGGATGGACAGGAAGGACAGGAGGGACAGGAAGAAGGAGAGGGACAGGAAGGAGAGGATGGACAGGAAGGATGGGAAGGACAGGAAGGAGAGGATGGACGGGAAGGATGGGAGGGACAGGAAGGACGGGAGGGACAGGAAGGAGGAGAGGGACAGGAAGGAGAGGATGGACAAGAAAGAGAGGATGGACAGGAAGGATGGGAGGGACAGGAAGGAGGAGAGGGACAGGAAGGACAGGAGGGACAGGAAGGAGGACAGGGACAGAATGGAGGACAGGGACAGGAAGAAGGAAGGGAAAGGAAAGAAAGAAGGGAAAAGAAGGAGGGAAGAACAGGATAAGGAAAGGGGAAAGCTATAGATCAGCAGCTGTCTTTAACATAGAAGAAAAAAAAAAACAACAAAATGAAAATAAATCAAATCCAGAAAACAATAAGGATATAAAATATAGATCAATGAGGGCTTATTTGAAGAACACAAGAAATTTCAATATTCAAAATTATCATTTATCATCTACCATAATCAGTCTTATTATGAACCATAGAGTTTATCAATTGTTACATACAAAATCATTTGATGCACCTAAGATCCATTCCTGATTAAAAAAAAAAAAAAAAAACTTTCTACATACTCAAGGAAGCATCTTCTCCATCTTGTTAAACAGCATTGACAGAACAAAACACCAAAATCAGACTTCATGATGATTGGTTGGATGCTGTTCCCCCAAATGGAGCCAGGGAGCGGAGGGAATCAGAGCTCTGTTGTTCTACCATCCTACTCAAACTGCAAGTACTAACCAATGGGACTGTCAAAAACACAGATAAGAGAAAGGGAATATGGGAGAGAGTGACATATCTACAAAAAATACCCCCAACATCTGTAAAACAAATAAGAATAAGAATGTCAACCAAGATCTCCGCTCCAGGACTGACTGGACAGGCAACACCAGGTACACAGAGATATCCCGAGTTTAAAATCGCTCGGGACACAGCCTGCCATGCTTCTGCCTGCGCCCAAGGCCTGGGCAGCTCTGCTGGTCCTCTGTTTGCCAGCTCTGTCCCGGGACATTTGCCCTGAGGAGTAATCGGCACTTGGAAGGGGTCCCTGCAGCCTCCACTATCTTCGCTCCTGGACGGACAAGGTGGGCAGCACGAGGTAGACAGAGACAACCTGAGTATAACATTGCTTGGGGCAAGGCAAACCCAGGCTCCAATGGCACCCAAGAGTAGGGCAGCCCATCAGCAATCTGTGCCAGGGGACTAAACAGTCAAAGAAAATGCAAAATGCAAAAAGTTTGTAACCCAAAACATCCAGGATATCCAGGACAAAATGAGAAGACCAATCCTAAGGATTATAGGTATAGATGAGTGTAAAGATTTACAACTTAAAGGGCCAGAAAATATCTTCAATAAAATTATGGAAGAAAACTTCCCTAACCTGAAAAGAGAGATGCCCATGAACATAAAAGAAGTCTACAGAACATCAAACAGACTGGACCAGAACAGAAATACCTCTCATCATATAATAATCAAAACCGCTAATGTACTAAACAAAGAAAGAATATTAAAAGCAGTAAGGGAAAAAGGCCAAGGAACATATAAAGGAAGACCTATCAGAATTACACCAGACTTCTCACCAGAGACCATGAAAGCTAGACGATCCTAGGCAGATCTCATACAGACTCTAAGAGAACACAAACGCCAGCCAAGACTACTATACACAGCAAAACTCTCAATCACCATAGATGGAAAAACCATGATATTCCATGATAAAACCAAATTTCCACAAAATCTTTCCACAAAACCAGCCCTACAAAGGATAATAGGTAGAAAACACCAATACAAGGAGGGAAACTACACCCTGGAAAAAGCAAGACAATAACCTTCTTTCATCGAACCCAAAACAAGATAACCACTCAAACATAAAAATAACATCAAAAATAACAGGAAGTAATAATCACTATCCCTTAATATCTCTTGAATCAATGGACTCAATTCCCCCCCAAAAAAGACATGGACTAACAGACTGGATATATAAACAGGACTCTACATTTTGCAGCACACAGGAAACACACCTCAGTGTCAAAGATAAACACTACCTCAGAGTAAAAGGCTGGAAAACAATTTTACAAGCAAATGGTCTCAGGAAACAAGCTGGGGTAGCCATTCTAATATCAGATAAAATTGACTTTCAACCTGAAGTCATCAAAAGAGACACAGAAGTACACTTCTTACTGGACAAAGGAAAAATCCACCAACAAGAACTCTCAATTCAGAACATCTATGCTCCAAATGCAAGTGCACCCTCAATCGTAAAAGAAACTTTACTAAAGCTCAAAGCACACATTGCACCTAACACAGTAATTGTAGGTGACTTCAACACTCCACTCTCCTCAATGGACCGATCAGGAAAATAGAACTAAAAAGGGACACAGTGAAACTAATTGAAGCTTTGGACCAATTGGATTTAACAGACATATAATAGAACATTTCATCCTAAAGCAAAAGAATGTATCTTTTTCTCAGCACCTCATAGTACCTTCTTCAAAATTGACCAAATAATTGGTCACAAGACAGACCTCGACAGATAGAAGAACATCGAACTAATCCCATGCCTTATATTAGATCACTATGGAGTAAGAGTGGTCTTCAAAAGAAACAAAAACAACAGAAAGCCCACATACACATGGAAGCTGAACAATACTCTATTCAATGATACCTTGGTCAAGGAAGAAATAAAGAAATCAAAGACTTTTTAGAATTTAATGAAAATGAAGGCACAATATACCCAAAATGGGTCACAATGAAAGCAGTGCTAAGAGGAAAACTCATAGCCCTGAGTGTCTCCAAAAAGAAACTAGAGAGAGCATACACTAGCAACTTAACAGCACACCTGCAAGCCCTGGAACAAAAAGAAGCTAATTCACCCAGGAGGAGTAGCAGACAGGAAATCATCAAACTCAGGGCTGAACTCAATCAAGTAGAAACAAAGAGAACCATACAAAGAATCAACAAAACCAGGAGTTGGTTCTTTGAGAAAATAAACAAGATAGATAAACCCTTAGCTAGACTAACCAGAGGGCACAGAGACAGTATCCAAATTAACAAAATTAGAAATGAAAAGGGAGATATAACAACAGAAACTGAGGAAATCCAAAAAAAATCATCAGATCCTACTACAAAAGCCTATACTCAACACAACTGGAAAATCTGGATGAAATGGATATTTTCCTAGACAGATACCAAATACCAAAACTAAATCAGGAATCAAGTAGATCATCTAAACAGTCCCATAACCCCTAAAGAAATATAAGTGGTCATTGAAAGTCTTCCAACCAAAAAAAAAAGCACAGGACCAGATGGTTTTAGTGCAGAATTCTATCAGACCTTCATAGAAGACCTAATACCAATACTCTTCAAACTATTCCACAAACTAGGAAGAGAAGGAACACACTCCAACTCGTTCTATGAAGCCACAATTATGCTGATACCAAAAACCACACATAGATCCAACAAAGAAAGAGAACTTCAGACCAATTTCCCTTATGAATATTGATGCAAAATTACTCAATAAAATTCTTGCCAACCGAATCCAAGAACACATCAAAACGACCATTCACCATGATCAAGTAGCTTTCATCCCATCGATGCAGGGATGGTTCACTATACGGAAATCCATCAATGAAATCTACTACATAAACAAACTCAAAGAAAAAAACCACATGGTCATTTCATTAGATGCTGAAAAAGCATTTGACAAAATTCAGCATCCTTTCATGCTAAAAGTCTTGGAAAGAAGAGAAATTCAAGGCCCATACCTAAACAGAGTAAAAGCAACATAGAGCAATCCAGTAGCCAACATCAAACTAAATGGAGAGAAACTTGAAGAATTCCCACTAAAATCAGGGACTAGACAAGGCTGGCCCCTCTCTCCATATCTTTTCAATATAGTATTTGAAGTTCTAGCAAGAGCAATTAGACAACATAAGGAGGTGAAAGAGATACAAGTTGGAAAAGGAGAAGTCAAACTATCACTAATTGCAGATGATATGATAGTATGCTTAACTGACCCAAAAATAAAAACTCCACCAGAGAACTCCTACTGGCTGGTTATAAAATAAACTCAGGCAAATCAGTACCCTTCCTATGCTCAAAGGATAAGCAGGCTGAAAAATAAGTTAAGGAAATAACACCCCTCACAATAGCCACAAGCAATATAAAGTACCTTGGTGTGACTCTAACCAAACAAGTGAAATATCTGTATGACAGGAACGTCAAGTCTTTGAAGAAAGAAATCAAAGAAGACCTCACACCAGTCAGAATGGCTAAGATTAAAAACTCAAGAGACAACAGGTGCTAGCAAGGATGTGGAGAAAGAGGAACATTCCTCCATTGCTGGTGGGATTGCAAGACGGTAAAACCGCTCTGGAAATCAGTCTGGCGGCTCCTCAGAAAATTGGGCATGACACTTCCAGAGGACCCTGTCATACCACTCCTGGGCATATACCCAGAGGATTCCCCTGCATGCAATAAGGACACATGCTCTACTATGTTTATAGCAGCCTTGTTTATAATAGCCAGAAATTGGAAGGAGCCCAAATACCCCTCAAAGGAGGAATGGATACAGAAAATGTGGTATATTTATACAATGGAATACTACTCAGCAATTAAAAATAATGAATTCATGCAATTTGTAGGTAAATGGTTAGACCTGGAAAATATCATCCTGAGTGAATTAACCCAATCAAAAAAGAATGCACATGAAAGTTTCCCAAGAAAAAGGAAGGAGAGGACCCTGATCCCAAAAAGACTAGATCCAGTTTTGTAGGAGAGTACCAGAACAGAGAAATGATGGTGGTGGTGGGGGGGGGTGATTGGGGAATGGGCAGGGGGGGAGGAAGAGGACTTATGGGACATATGGTGAGGGGGGAACTGGGAAAGGGGAAAGTCTTTGGAATGTAAACAAAGAATATAGAAATAATTTTAAAAAAAAGAAATGTTCAACATCATTAGTCATTAGGAAGATCCAAATCAAAACAACCCTGAGATTTCACTTCACACCAGTCAGAATGGCTAAGATCAAAAACTCAGGAGACAGCAGGTATTGGTGATGTGGAGAAAGAGGAACACTCCTCTACTGCTGGTGGGAATGCAAGCTGGTACAGCCACTCTGCAAATCAATCTCGCAGTTCCTCAGAAAACTGGGCTTGACACTTCCAGAGGACCCTGCTATACCACTCCTGGGCATATACCCAGAGGATTCCCTGGCATGCAGTAAGGACACATGCTCCACTATGTTCATAGCAGCTTTATTTATAACAGCCAGAAGCTGGAAATAACTCAGATGTCTATCAATGGAAGAATGGATACAGAAAATGTGGTATATTTACACAATGGAATACTACTCAGCAATTAAAAACAATGAATTTATGAAATTCTTAGGCAAATTGTTGGAACTGGAAAATATCATCCTAAGTGAGGTAACCCATTCACAAGAGAACACAAATGGAATGCAGTCACTGATATGTGGACGTTAACCCAGACACTCTGAATACCTAAGACACAACTCACATATCAAATCATTCCCAAGAAGAAGGAAGGAGAGGGCCCTGGTCCTGGAAAGGCTTGATGCAGCATTGTAGGGGATTACCAGAACAGAGAAGTGGGAGGGGGTTGATTGGGGAATGGGTGGAGGGAAGAGGGCTTATTGGACTTATGGGAAGGGAGGAATCGGGACAGGGGAAATCATTTCAAATGTAAACAAAGAATATAGAAAATTTAAAAAAAAAGAAAAGAAAAAAGAAAAAAATGTTCAATAATAAAAAAAAACTTTTATATGATTATCTGGAAAGAAAAAAAAAGAATGTCAACCAAGATCCTAAGATACAAAGAAACAGTGAGGACTGGAGAGATTACTCAGTGGTTAAGAGCACTGACAGCTCTTCCAGAGCTCCTAGGTGCAATTCCCAGCAACAACATGGTGGCTTACAACCATCTGTAATGGGGTCTGATGCCCTCTTCTGATGTGTCTGAAGACAGCAAGAGTATACTCATATAAATAAAATATATTAATTAATCTTTAAAAGAAAAAAGAGGAGGAGGAGGAAGAGAACCAGAACCCCCAGAGCTCCCAGGGACTAAATCACCAACCAAAGAATACACATGCAGGGACCTATGGCTCCAGCTGTATATGTAGCAGAGGATGGCCTTTTCAGACATTAATGAGAGGAGAGGCCCTTGGTCCTGTGAAGGCTCGGTGCCCCAGGGTAGGGGAATGCCAGGACAGGGAAGCAGGAGTGGGTGGGTTGGTGAGTAGGGGGAGAGGAATGGGATAAGAGCTTTTTGGTGGGGAAACCAAGAAAGGGGATAGCAATTAAAATGTAAATAAAGAAAATATATAATAATAATAATAATAATAATAATAGTAATAGTAATAGTAATAGTAATAAAGACTCCTTTGTTCTATCTGTTACTTTGTCAAAGACCCTATAGGTCTCAATATCATCCTTCATTCACTGGTAGAAGGAACATAAAAGTCCTCTGGGATAACAATCTCTTCTTTTTGAGAGCTTTCATGTTGCATACAATTTATACTAAATTAAATAATTAATTTCAGAATACTGAGATTGGTTCAAAGGGTCTCAGTTCTTCTGGGATGGAGGTTTTTCTGGTTATGGGGATTCATATAATTTTCTTCCTCCTCAATCACAGAACATCTTTCTATTCACTATGTTTCTATGATTTGATTTCTTTCCAAAGTTTACTGGGTGTGATTCTTTTTCCTATCTACCTCCCAGTATTTTGTAAAGATAGAAGGTTTCTATAAACATAACCACCTTCAGTTTCTTCACATCTGACATTGGAGATCAGTGACAATACATAATCTTTCGATTCAGAGACTGTCAAGTACCATGGATACCTTCCCTTCACATTCTACAAAAATTGAAATGAATAACCCATTTCTCTCTTTTTTTCTCTCCCTCCACCCCCTTTCTCTCCTGAGAGAAAGTTCAACTAAGTAGCTAAGGCAGGCCTTGAATTTGTGATCTTGGAAAGCTCGAAAGCTTTCTCACAGCCTTCACTAAGTATTGGGGTCTCAGGGTTTTACCTTCAGGCTTGCTAAAAGTGTTTATTCTAATTTAATGTAATAGCTTTTTTGCCATTTATTTTTCTTATTATGTGTACATGCCAAATAAAAAAGGATAACAACTATCATTGTAACCCACAAGTCCTCCAATGAATACCTACTCCCCTCTACATGACCTGTCTTCATTTTTCCCATGACAGCATCTGCATAGTCAGCCTCAAAAGACACATACTTCAAAAGAACTAATCTTGCTTTCAAAGTCTAGATGCTATTGTAAGTAAAATATTTTAATCTGAAACAAATTCTTTAGCAAGAAGCAAATTCTGTAACAAGAGTCTATTTACCAATGTATTTTTGTGTTTTACCTTTTAAAAGACCTAGTTTTCTAAACTGTGCATCTTTATCCTCTAAGAAAAAAATACAGTTAAGAATAATTCAATATCTGTAAAGTTCTCTCTGCTCCATGTAGAAGTGACATCGTAACGTGCATCATAATTAGAGAGGCCTGCTCCCTTTTTGTCCTTGCCCTGCATGTTATGAAGACTTAACACATCCCTTTAAGTCAGACAAATTTATTCAGTTTCAAAAAGCCTGAAAATCCAGCAAATCTCTCCTATCAGATCTGAGTACAACTAGTTGACAAATCTCACTATTTTTTCATTAAAACATTGTATGACCTAAGCTACAGCGTGTTTTAGGGTTTTTTTTTTTTTTTTTTTTTTTTTTTTTTTTTTTTTTTTCTGTTCTAGCGCTGGGCTTCCTGTAAATATCAGATGTTCTTTCACAGACGTGGTGATCTTAGTAACAACCACCTAGCCAGCACCAGCGCTCTGTGCCTAGGGTTGTCAATCTAAGGAAAATGGCACCACTGTAGACATCACCACTAACAGATTTCTCCACTAGTTGCCAATACTATCAATCGTGTATTTAGCTGTTGTGTTAGAAATTAGCTTGTCATACTCACATCACTTGCCATATTTTCTCTGGCTAGCTATAAACTTTACAGCTATAAGCTACAAAGTGTTCTTCCACAAGAGATACCAATCCTTAGAGCAAAAGAGACCTGTGCTCAAAAGCAAACAGAGAGAGAATTTTAAAATGTGACCTGGAAGCACAGCACTACCTCTTAGGGTCAGGAACCTCCTCACCAAGTTCCAAGAAGATTAAATGAAGTAATGCACATAAACCACTTACCCCAGCACTCAGCACACACTAAGAAAAAGATTGTAGTAGTTGATGATGATTTCCCAGATTGCAAAAGCTGATCTTTTAGGTATCAGACACAGCGGACACACTCATTGTTCTCTTCCATTCTTTTTCACGTCTCTACTCTGTGTTCAAGGTCCCCTTAGTAAGGCTGTGGTAGTATTCCTCTCAAAAGTCTCATTAGGGGACACCCAGAGTGCCTGAAATGGAAGCTACATTCGTCTAGTGTCTCTCATATGTTGAAGCTTCCAATTGGTCTTGTTTGAAATGAATTTGCAGGCACTGCCTTTACTCCACACTAAGCATAGGAGAGAAAAATGGCCAGTGTCTCTGGGGAATAATTAACAAAAGACAGTTTGTTTCATCTTCATGATAAAATACAGCATCCCTACCAAAAGGCAAATTCATCATTCCCCAAAGTTAAATAGAATGGCACTTTAAAAGTAATTCCAGCTGATTAAATTTAGGATTCCGGGAAAAAAAATTAATTCACGAATATACTCTGAATCTTTCATTTGATTTTAAAATGTATAAATGTTCATTTAACTTTGAGCCCTTGCTTCTCAGTGTTCTATTCTGAGCTAGTCAAGCCAGTGGTAGCAGACATGCTGGGTTCAGTGATACTGCCTCTCGTATTTAAATACTCTCTTTCACTTGGATTGCAAATTAAAGACAGTCTCTTGAAAACTGACATATTTCCAATGCCTGACTTCACAACTCGTGTTGATTTTCCTCTACTGTTTTGCCTCTGTGTGTGTCAACTTTGGCCTTCTTTTCTTGCTCCCCTAAGGCACTGCTGTCTCTTTGAAGCCATTGTCAGCTTGATATGGAAAAAAAAGCACATTAAACCTTGTGACTAATTATACAGTTAGAAAATTCTGATTCTCAAATATAAAGTACCTATGCTTGGAGACTGTAACATAAGCTTCTGACTGTGCATAAATACCCCCATCACAATCCTGAGCTAGGCATGTGGCTCAGTGGTAGAGTGCCTGTGTGGCCTGTGACAGGCATGTGGCTCAGTGGTAGAGTGCCTGTGTGGCCTGTGACAGGCATGTGGAATCCCCAGCACCAGACAAAAGGAAGAGGGACAGAGAAGAATAGTTTATTTTCTGTTAAAGTTACTGGTGCTTACACATTCCGTGCCTGGTAGAAAGCTGACCCAACAGAAAACACCATATTTTTCTCTAAAATAGTGTACAATGGCTTACTATATCTACTTCAATTAAATATTACCCAGAAGACCTGGGTTTTGTTTGTTTGCTCATTTGATTGTTGCTGTTGTTGTTGTTGTTGTTGTTGTTGTTGTGTTTAGTATAAAAGGGAGTTTATTTGGCAGGAAGGGGACCTGGAGAAGAAGGTAGAGGCAGAGAAAGGAGGGCATAGAAGGAAAGAAAGAGGAAGAGAGAAAGAGGGGAAGGGGCTGGCTGGGGACACCTGGGGAAGAGACAGAGACAGAGAGAGTGGATGGACAGAGAAACAGTGAACTGTTTTATTATAAACATGGCAGTTGTTAGACTTAATACAGTGGCCATTTTTTAAAATCCCTGCATATTATGCATTAGCAGAGGATACTTTTCCCAATAAGTCCTGTAATCTATAGTTAAGTACATGGTATCTAAATGTATATTTGGAAAAATAAACACATTCTACTCTTACCCCAAACTCCCTAAAATGTAGAAAATACTGTCTCTAAATATGAAATTACAATATCTTACACATAGACCACACATTGTACTAAAAACAAAGAAAAGAAAGCTCACAAAATTCAGTACTTTTTTTTCTAAAACTTTTCTATTTTTTCCTATAAAAATATCATTTATTAAGATTCTGGAGAGATGGTTCAGAGGTTACAAACACTGGATTTTCTTCTAAAGGACCTGGATTTTATTCCCAGCACCCACATAGCTGTTCACAACTATCTGTAATTCCATTTCCAGGGGATTTGATACACTCACCCAGACATACATACAGGGAGGACACTAATATACATAAATAAAAACAATCTATTTTTAAGAACCTTTGTTAGTAACTGTGACCTGCAAGGCCACCTCTCTACACCCTGAGAGTGCCAGTTAGGACAGCACAACGTGGTGTCGGAAGAAAATGGCCAGGAACATGCATGCAGGTGTGTGAATAATTACTGATGCTTTGTCCCCCTTGTATGGCCACAAATGTCGTCTTGGTTCTCCCCTGCTTATCTGCCCTTCACTAAAGTTTCTAGTCAACTGGTCCCAGCAACTGGTCTTCTTGGTTCCACGCTGCAATCTAGGTCCTGTGCTGGCTAGCAGCTGGGGGCCATTACTGTGAGACCGATCTCCTCCTCCTCTCAATGTACTGCACACGTCACATGGTTACCAAGAGCATTGGTAAACTACAGGACACCACCATGCCAGTGCTCCAGGAAGCCCAGCAACGACTGGGTTATGACAAACCAGCCCAATGCTGCCCAAGCATGTTTCTAATAGGAAGAGGAAGAGTTAAAAGCCATAACCTCACTCTCTTCAAAATTGGTCACAGTACCTGAGCAGAACAGGTTGGATTAAGGTCTGCGCAAAGCCAAAGCATAGAATTTCATTGCCTTTGTTGGCTCGTGCCATTTCTCTAATTAATGTCACTTTCTCTGGTTTAATATCAGAGCGAGTGACAAGAGAGCTTCTGCATGAGTTGTGTTTTCCGAGGACTGCATGGCACACTCTCCTGCAGTCTGACAGAGGGACGTGCCAGCTTCACTTGGCAGTTACAATGCACCAGCTTTAGTTTTAGGAGTTTAATTTGTGGCAGTTATATGTTTTGAATACGTTGAAGTATTCACAACGGTCTTGTGGAATCTGTTCCATAGATAAAGTTTACACAGTGGAAAAGCAAAAGCAAGGGTTATAATGTGATTAGCAAAGCTGTTCACGGCCACAGCTGGCCTCCCAGGCATGCCTATAAATTTAAGGGTACTTAGGAGACAGGATTAAAGTGATCACAGGCATGGGGCCCTCTCTTCCCGGTGTGGGGGCAGCTCTGTGGTGGGTGTGAGACAATCATAAGGAATATGATGTTTAGAACTCAATTTTATGCAAAATCCATTATTCAAGAAGCAAAGTTTATGTACATGATAGACATGCAGGGAAGCGAAAGTGAGAATAGGAAGTTTAGTTACTTATGTATTAAGTTGGTCCTAACATTCTGTAACCTAAGTTGTTATTGATAAAAAGAAAAAATTCAGAAAGATTTCTGCACTGAGAGGAAAGGGCTCAACTTTCTGTTGGCTTGTTAAAGCCTTTCCCGTTGCAGGCTGGCCGGCTCTGAAGGGTTCAGTCTGGAGTTACCCTTCATCCCTCGATTCCTCTGTACACCCCTGTGAAGCACCCTCAGCTCGAGCAGGAACAGCTACCACCACGGAGTTCTTCTAAACTTCGCCTGCCCTTTCTAAATTTAAGATTCTTTCCTGGCGCAGGTTGAAGATGTGGCTTTGATTGCACCTGGCTCCACTGGAGAACAGAAATATTCATCTTCACTGAGCGCATGCTGCTTAAGTGCTGGAGGGACTTGCAGGGGAGTCACTCTCCTCGGAAACTTCATTACAATACTTTCTCTTCCCCACAGGAACGAGCAATTCTCATTCACCAAAGACAGAATTTTGCCTGACACCACCACAGGAGTTCCTGTTTGACTTTCAAAATTAATCAACCTCTAAGCTAGAGTAGAAATGGCATGTCCTTTAACCTTAAGCACAAAAAGCTCTCAACAGACTGCAGATTTTAGATCCCTGGATGGGAGTTTGGGCCCCTGATACTTAAACTTGGTTCACATACTGGGTTTCTGGCATGCCTTTGCCCATACCCATCTGCTGGTCTGGCACGATGCCCATTCAGAAGGTGTGATGCCAGTTTCAATAGGGCATAGGTGCCAATCAAAGATGGGTTGGAGGGGCAGCATGCAGAACGCAGCGAACGTCAGCCCTTCTGCCAGGAGACCCTCCTGTGCTAGTCCAATGCCAATGCAGGGCCACATGCTTCACTGCCGCCTCACGCTGCATCTGTAGGTGCTTCTGGCCTTCAGTGGATGTCTTTCTACAACATCATTTCCCTGGATTGCAGATGCTAAGGAAAAGCCTGGCCTACCTGGCTGTCATTTGTAAAGAGAAAAAAAGAGTATGCGTCACTAACAACTGTCTTGAAACAATTGCTGAGTCTCTTCTCCTAAAGTGGTCTTTGACACACCATAACTACACAGTGCTCAGGAAAAACACAGAACATGTGAGAGAGATGTAAGAGGCAAACCCTCAGAAGCATAATTACAAATCCAAGCACGGAAGCAATATAAACTTCACAAGCAGCTTTATATCATTAGATGTGGGAACTGCCCTGATCCTAGTAGCTAGTTTCTAGTGATGTCTTACTCCAAGTTTTAAAGTTTCTCAGATTTTTTTCCTAATTTATTTGGTATATATGGATGCCCCTGGGTCTTAAGGAAAGAATATACCTCATACTATTTATTCTTCCCCTCCCTTCTCCATAGAAGCAGAACCTAAAGCACTTCAGAAACAAAAGTCCATCCATATTTCATAAGGAAGCCAGAAGCTCGCGAACACAGAGAATTCCTTTTATTCTGTGGCAATAGAGGTGAGTTCATTTCATAAAGAAGGAACTTCCCCACAGCAGTGAGTTTCAAATGGAGAGAGCAGTAAGGCAGCTACAGTGCAGTGGAAGGGACAAAATACATAAATGTAGGGCCGAAACAGGGAACTTATGGACTGCCCGTGATAGTTAAAACTGGTGAAAATGAAGACACACGATAAAAAGCAGGTTGTTTTAAGGTCAGGGATATTTAAAAAAAATACAAATGAGAGTTAAGCCTTGCAAGAAACCACTCCCCCCTTCTTTCTTATAAACAGAAGACAAGCCTGGGAAATGAACAGCACTATTTGGTATAAACTCAAGGCAAGCATCCTATTGAAGGCGCTTGAAATATTAATATCTCCTAGAAAATTTTGCTTATCTATATGCCATATACATCTAACAAATAAATAAAAATAGGAGAACTCTTCTAAATTTACATGTTTTACCTATGCTTTCACTGGGAATGATATTATTGTATAAATAATATGCACTACTATTATATTCCCTTAAACAAATTATCCTTCTTTCCTATCATTATTATTTTCACAAGACTAACTACTTTCTATAGAAAAAAAATGCAAAAATAATATTTAAAATTGCTACTAATGTCATGATTGGACTCTCCTGAATATTATTGCACATAGCTTAAAAAGTAAATAAACTGCAACATATAAATAATAAACAAAACAACAGTCTTCTAAAACATCATAAATAGAAATAGCTCCTCACTAGTAAATAAGTTAAATTTAATAACCTCCAAAATTCACACCCGAAAGCATCTTCTGTTTCTGTAGCACCAACTCAGGATAATGTAAAAGCAGTAAGGAAAAGCTGCAAGATGCACTCTACTAAGGCTAACGGCTCACCCATGAATAACGGTCCCTAAAATTAAATCACGTGGCCAACGTTAGTTGGGAAAGATATAATATCAATTTATTGTCAATACATCAATAAAGCATGGGTACATTCTTTTAGAGAAATGGTTCTCAACCTGTCGGTTACAACCCCTCTGTGGGGGGATGCAAATTTTTCACAGGGGTCACCTAAAAACACCGGAAAACAGTTTCTTATGATTCATAACAGTATCAAAATTAGAGTTATGACATAGCAAAGAACATAATTTTATGGTTGAGTGTTCCCACAGCATGACGAACTGTACCACTGTTTGAGAAGATGACATAAGAGTACCTTACACAGGTCTTTGTGCCTAAAAGGACCCCTCTGTGCTGGCCGACTGGGCAGTGGGCAGCAGCTGTAGTCCCACAGTCTGCCTCAGGCCCTCCAGTAATGAGCCATTTTAAAGGAATGTAATGGACATTTATCCCACAGCTTTCTTTTCTGCATTTTCATTAATTTTTGGACCCCAATTCCTTTCATATCTTAAGCAATTAAGTTGTAGTCTAAATAGAAATGTTCCCTATGCCCTGTGCCACTCTAGAAAACGTTAAAGGGAACAGACACAGAGTGGGAAATAAAACATACAAGCACCTGTGCGCAGTGTCTGTGTTCTTAGTTTTACAATACTAGGAGTTAAATCCACCACAATTCAAGACAGAAGAAACAGGAAATCCTTCCAATGAAGGTCTCTTCCTAATGCATCATGGCACCGGATATTTAGAATGTAAAATTCTACATAAATTCTACTTGTCAAGTGCTTACTAGGTTCCAAATTCTTTAAAAAACATCTCATTTAATCTTCACAATTATTCTTACAATTACATGGACTAGAAACAAAAAGTCCAGAGGATTAGTAGGGCGGCGGCTGCTTGGTCTGTCAGTGACTTACATTCAGGATGGAACCCAGCGTTCCCCAGCTCCAGAACTTTTTGCTCCTATTATACATGTCGCCCTTGGGTGAACGGCTTCCAAGAGATGCGAAGCAGTAAAGGGAATTCAAACCTTTAGTTCTCTCTTTCCCTGGAGTTTTAGAAACTTTTTTGCTCATTTGGTACTAAAATGACAGCAACTTTCCCACTCCCTAAGCAGTCTCCTTCCCTCCTGCTTTCATATACAAAGCGAGCGCACAGGCTTTGTTCTTGTATTCAGACTTTTCTCTTCCCTCTTAGGACTACTGCTATGAAGGCTATAGGCACATTATTCCTCTGAGTCAAGAGTAAACATGGACTTCTCCGCCCCTTCCCCTTTGCTCCAAGTTGCTGATTACCAACAGGCCTGGGCTATTGATCTCAAAGCTGGAGGACAGTTGTACACACACACAATGAGCCAGCCAGAGAGCTAGTTTCTTCTCAGCCTTAGGCCACAAATGTTGATAAAGTGTCTGCTAAAGCAGTGTGTCTGGGAAGAATGTCTGAAAAGCATCACTGGACACGGTTATTTTTTTTTAAAAAAAAAAAAAAGCTTGAATTTAAGTGCTTTGTAATATTGTGATGTGTGTGTGTGTGTGTATGTGTGTGTGTGTATGTGTGTGTATGCAGGACATGAAGAAAACTGTTAAAACACCAGAACCAAGGGGCTTCTCAAGGAGGTGCTTATTGGTCAAAGTAATCAGTGAAAACTAACACTAACAAAGTCAAGCTGATTCTGTGATTCATTGCACCCCAGGGACAGAACAATAAAGCACTGTCACACACTTCTGAAGAATGAAGTCCCCCACCTTTGAAAATAACTGTTTCTGAGAGTTCTTTCCCAATAAGGAGTGCTTGCTAGTATACACCTTTCCAGAATACAGTTTCTGAAATTCAGATGGTGGGAGGGGCTGTCACCCAACGTGCTTAAAAACACATTGCAAGACAGATTTTATTTAAGCAATAACAGAAAACAAAAGTTAAAAGCCATGTGACTTGCACCTAAGACTAAGGGAACGTTCTGCATTTGAAAAGAGATGTCCATCGCTCCAACACATGGAGAGTCTTCCTTTACAACCGGAGCCAAACAAGAAGTTCGTATGTGTACACACAGATTTATAAAATGTGTATATAAAGGCTAATACTTAATCTCCAACTTATACCTGAATTCAAATAAACTCAAATAAATATTTACATTGTAAGAAGTGAAAAGGAGTAAGACCATTATAGTCTCTAGTTCTTTGAAATTTCTCAACTAATTCAAAAATTAGAAAAGTAAATGTGTGTAGATCCAAGGTCACAGTCACATTAGCAGTAACTGATTCAACTCTACTTCTGACCGGTAGTCACAACTGTACGTCAGAGATCTTCACTCACTGCTAAGAAGAGAGCTCAGTAAGCCAAGGTTTAGATAGCACTGGTAATTCCACCCTCTGCTCGCCGGGCCCTCCCTAGACACAAGGCCACCTTTCTTAGGAGCCAGGTATGGCACTGGGCGCATCACACTGGAGTTTTGAAGCCTTAATTACACTCAGATGTAAAGCATTTCATTACTTTTATATGAACATGCTAAAATGAATTCTTTTGGATCTATTAAATCGAATAGTACCTATTATTAAAATGAATTTCACCTGTTTCTCTTAATTTTTTAAATGTGGTTCTTCGAAATTTTCAAATTATATAGATGAGTCCTATTGGGTTTCTATTAGAAAGTGTTGCCTGTCTGTGGTACTCAGTCTAGCACTCAGGTTACAGGGTTGTGAAACAGGCTGTAACCCTGTCTGGTCTTCGATCCACAATCAGCGGTCACACCTCCCAAAGGCTGCGGCCTCAGGTCTGAGGTGCCTCACAGGGGCCCTTTAGACTGGGGAGCCGCTCTGCACTCAGCCCATAAAATGTTCTTGTCCTGATCTTGTTTTGCAATTATATTAGACACAAGTAATAGGTAGGCAGTTGCTTATTTACTAAATGTATTTCATTCACTGAAAACTGTAGTATGGCGGTTTGCACCTGTGGTCCCAGCCCCGGGGAGAAGGAGCAGGAGGATCAAATGTTCAAAGGTAGCCACAGCTATTTAAGACTGCCTCAAAAGAAACAAACCAAAGGGCAAAACATCAGTATTAATATCTTAATCATTTGTAATTCAGAAACATTGACAAGGAACCCAGAATTCCCCACAAAGAGGTCCTATTTTATTTGTTTTGAGATTTTGAAGATATTTTTGGTCTGGTATTTGGCGGGGGGGGGGGGGTCTTTTGGGTTTCATTTTCCCTTGTTTTTTTGTTTGTTTGTGGTTGTTGGTTTGGGTTTTTGTGGGAGGGTTCCCCCTGGTGAGTGGGTTGTTTGTTTGTTTGACTGTTTTGGGATATGGTTTTACTAAGTAATCCTGATTGGCCTAGAACTTATGAAATAGACCAAGTTAACCTTGTCTTCACCCTTCAAATAAGATTACAAGAATAAGTCACCATGCCCAAGCCCCAAAGATATCTACTACAGAAACAGAGGGTTCTAGGGAAAATGAATACATATATAAGGGAATCTTATGTTGTAATTTTTGTTTGGGTTAGGTGATGAAAATCATGTTATCCACTATCTTTCAAAACCCAGTTTACTCTTTTCTAATCACCAATATTTGATTCATCAAACCCAGTCATTTTCCCCATCTCACACAGCATTAAGATATTCCTAAGTGGTCTCCTTAAATTCAACGTAATTTCTAAATATTTAGATGCCATGTAGAAGTACACCCAAGCAGGGTCCCCTACCCCTCCTAAAGCACAAAAGGTAATCTGAGCATCGACTCTGATATTTCCCAGGGACAGCACAACCAGTAAACTGCAGTCACACGAGAGAAGTTTGTTCACGCCCCGTAAAAGATGCTTTCAGTCATAAGCTTAAGTTTATGTAGAACCCTAGACGATAATTATTAGTCAAAAAGTAGGGACGAGAGCTACAGCACAGCAGGTAAAGGCGTGTTCTCCAAAAGTGTGGCCCCCTCCCTGAGTTGGCATCCCAGAACCCACACAAAGGTGGAAGGAGAAAAGCAATGTTGTCCCCTGACCACCACAGGGGCCCTGTGACACGTCCGACATATACCATACACATAATATAGCAAATACTTTTTAAAAAGAATCACGAAATATTTATATTTATACAGTTGTTGTTTATGACATATAAAAATAAGTGGTTTCAGGAAAACAAGTTCTCAAAAAGAAAATTTGTATTCTGTCTGGCAGACTGTGCAGTTATGCTCTGAAAAGACTTCTAAAAAGTTACTGGGGCCAAAAAAATGATGAACGTGGAAGATGTTATGTCAGTTACGGCTTGTACCTAAGGCTAAAACATCTATGAATTCTGTTATTCGGTCAGCTCCTAAAATACCATTGTCACCATAGTTACAGTGACCACAGACATAATCAGACTTGGCAGCTCAGTCATACTTTACCTAAGTAGATGAGCCCAAACCCCCCGGAGCCGATCATCTTGCCCAGTGCCCACCGGTTTCCTTCCATATCATCCAGAATTTTGCCTTCTGGAAGCGGAACCGGAAGCTTGTATTTCTCTTTTCTTCTTGGTGCCATCGCATCTGTTGGCAGAGGGATGAGATAAATAGTTAAAACTCTATGACTGAAACTCATTTCATATATATATATATATATATATATGTGTGTGTGTGTGTGTGTGTGTGTGTGTGTGTATACACACATATATATATATACATAGGCACACACACACACACACACACACACACAACATATGCAATACTCTAGTAGAGGATCTGGGTTCAGTTCCCAGTACCCAGTACCCACATGGCAGCTTACAACCCTCTGTAACTGGAGCTCTGGGGCTTGATATATTTGACCTCTTTGACTGACACCTGTACACACACACACACACACACACACACACAATTAAAAATTAAAAATAAATTTATTAAAAAATAAAAATATCGACTATTTCATTTAAAGCAATACTTCAAAATTCCATGTAGAAGTTTATTAATATTTAGCAACACTACAGAATATATCTTAAGAAACTGTTAATTATCATTGTTTAGAAATTAGCAAACTAGTAATGCTTAGGTTGGCCAAGAACCAACCTTCCTAGGGGATACATAATTAATAAATATCAGAATAAATGCTCGAAACTAAACGTGAAAGTAGCCATGGTCCTCTTAGTATTTCTAGACAAAAACAAACAGAAAACTGGTAAAGAAACTTGGAATTATTTCATATAGTGGACAACTCATCCTAAAGGGGGTGGGGCAGGAGGTCAGAGCAGGAATTCCAGGCAGGTACTGAAGTCACCTGCCTGCTTCATGGCCTGCCCTGGACTTAACTAGCTCAACCAGCTTGGCGTTCTTATACACACCGGGCCCAAGGGTGGCACTGCCGGTCTGGGCCCTCCCCAGCAATCACTCCACAGATCCACACGGGCCTGAGGACATGGAGGCATTTGGCCTTCTTATGGAATGTGGGATTCCTGTCATCTGTAGAGCTGTAATCTCTAGGGCAAAGCTGCTCTCACAGTTGATGGGAGTGGGTAGGAGGGAAGGTCAGAAAGCCAGAAATAACCTGAACTAGTCAGAGGCCGGTGTGCCACATTAGCTGGCCCTAGAAATCCTTCCTCATCGAAGTCATTCCTTGGTGATGGTAGTGTCTGACTGTCATTTCAACTTTCAACGTTTGTCCCTCTTCCCAGATGGCCCCGGATGGAGACCAATCGATAACAAGAGCAACATCTAACCAGGACAAATGCTTCCGTGAAAGTTATTCTTAAATACAGATACACACGGTACAAAAAGTTTCTCTTAACTTCCCATCTACTTAAGTAGTTTTCCCTCCTTCGCTTATGGAAGCCAGTGCCTCCGAGGTCGCCGAAACTCCATGCAGGGCTGGAGAGCCCGAGGAGGGCGGGAAATCTAAACCGGGAACCGCGGGGCCACCGAACTGGAGGAGGACCTGATCCACCGAGTTCCCGCAACCGGGCGGTATGTCGGGCCACACCCCAGAGTTGGCTGGCTAAGCTGGCCCGGCTTCCTACAACAACTTCTGAGCGGAGCGGGACAGCTAAAAAGTAAGTTTGGGGGACTCGGTGGCTCCGGGGTGACGCTCGCCCGGTTCAAACGCTCCCTCCCGGCGCGGAGCGGCCGCCCCGTCCTGGGGATGGCCGTCCCGGGCTGTGGAGAAAGAAGCGCCGGCCGGTTTCCGGGACGACTCGGTACCGGGGCCCGGGGATGAGGCTGGGCCTGCAGCCCGCCCGGACCACGCCGCAGCCGCCCGCCGGGCACCGAGCGTCGGAGCCGGGATGGAGGGAAGACTGACCTGCCGCCGGAGTCCCCGCAGCGCCGGTCTCCGCGGCCAGGCGGAGCCGAGGCCTCGCAGCCGGGCGGGCCTCTCCAGGCGCCTCCCAGGGGCCGGGCGAGCCAGCGGGCCGCCTCCCCGCGCCCAGCCCGGGAAGCCCCAGGGCCCGGCCGAGGCCGTCCGGGGAAGAGGCCGGGCGGAGGGGCCGCACTGAGAGGGAGGGTTAGAGCTCCCGGGCACCGGCTCCAGGGCCTGCCCGAAGAGCCTTCTCAGGACCATGGGGCAGTGAACAGGGCCAGCGCTTACGTAGGAAGAACTTCCGTAGTGCTGACCTGAGTACCAACCCTTTCCCAATTGACACATCCCTACCTACAGCTCGCCCTGCCCTGCCTCTAGGTCCACGCAACAGCCAGGCTGGGAGGGTCTGCTGTCCGGGTGTGTCACTTACAATTGACTGCCCTAAGGCTAGTTCTGTCATCAACACTTGAATAATGTTTAAAACAAAAGTTAGTACATTTCCACCTTCCCATCTGTAAAATGGAAAAGATTAGTTATTGAGTTTTAAGGTTGCTATGACATCTGAGAGAAATATGTTAAGTGTATATATTAAGAATACACAGTTTATATTTTAAAGCAAACAAAACAAATCCTTATAAAATAACTGTTCAAACATCACTTAAGTTTCTTACCTAAAAACACTCGATAACTGCCCCAAAGCAAACCCTGAAAGAAAAAAGGTCATTCTTTCAGTGCAGGCTAAAGTTGTTATAAGTTTTAGTTACCATACTTTAAGAGACCTATAAAGCAAACGAAATAAAACAAAAATACCTCTAACTTGTAAGCCCCACTTGCTCAAGGTAACTTCTAGGGATGCTGGGGTCTGTAGTTCATAAAAGATAACAAGCTTGGTCGCCCCAGTGCACAAAATGTGCTTGATCACGTGTAGGCGGGAGGTACACGGACCGGAAGTGCGTCAGGATGGAGGCTTGCCCTCGATTAGACAAAGACAGGAAGTTCATACCCCATGTGGGTTTTGCCTTCATAAGCCCCTGACAAACGCAGTTTGGTGCCATACCCTAGGTATCCTGGGTGTAGACCTGGCCAATGTCCATCGTTCCTGGCCAGTATTTTATAAAGCTTGTTTCAAGAGGGACTCAAATATCACGGTAGTAGTTTTATTCTTGCCTGGTGGTGTTAATATCTATTTGGTGAAATAAGGAAATGAACCTTTAGCAAACTCGAAAAATGGTAGACAGCATGAAACTATTTCTTAAAAGAACTGTGTGATTGGAGTATGGAAACATTTTTAAAACGAATTTTGTAGACAGGGGTGTAGCTTCATTGGTTGTGTTTGTCTGGAAATTCTCAATAAAATCCCCAGAACATCAAAGCTCCATAGCAAAGGCCTGTGACCCACACTTCTGAGGTGGATCATGAGCTGAAGGTTAAGGTCATCTCCTGCGTAGGAAGTTACTGTGCAGAGAGTAAGGTGGATATGACAGACAGGGAATATATTCTAAGATTCACAGGGAATATCTGAAACTATAGATAGAACCAAACCTTACATAGTCTGTGATAAGTTTCTTCTTTACTGTAAGGTCATTTTTGAGGCAAAATAGCTTTTATTTTACCTATAAACAATTTTACTTAAAATTAGACATAGTCAGAGGTTAACCATAATTAATAATAGGTCAGTTGTAAAGATAAAGCTCAAGGGAAAGTTATGTGAGTACGATTGTACTAGTACATTTCGCTTGCTATGATAAAACAAATGAGCAAAGGCGACTTAAGGGAGAGAGTCTATTTCTGGTTCGTGGTCCCAGAGGGATAAGGGGCTATGGTGGAAGAACAACAAGATGGCGGCAGCCATGGCAGCAGGAACAGCAGGCTGAGGGCTCACATCCTGAGCCACAAGCATAAAAGAAAGGGAGCCAACTGAAGACGGCGGAAGGCCTTTCCTTCCGCAGTGGCATCTGTACCAGGCAGGCGGCGCCAACCAAACCGCCCCAGACAGTGCCAGGAGTGGGACGCCAAGTGTTCAAATGCCTGAGGCTGTCTGGGACATTTCTTATTCAGACTAATACAAAACAGCTTACTGTACCACATTCACCCTGCTTGCGATGGCACGGAGAGACACATGTCCATGTGATGAGACATGAGGGGGTGGTATGGGACATGACACAGAAGAATGACATATTCACTTGAACACAAACCGTAATCCCCCAGTCCTCAGCGTGAGAACCCTCGTGATACTGGATGACTGGCACAGGCAGCGTGTAAAAAGTGAATATGCCAGACAAAAGAGGGGCCGACGCGCCTAACGCAACAGGACGGGACTCCTCCGTCACCCAACTCGGTTTCGGGATGTTCTATTTCCTAATACAGGATCATGGCTGACTACAAGCAGCTAGGGTGGAATAAGGTGCCAGTGTGGTACCAAGTATGTGCCCTCACATGCATGTTCCCAGACTTTTCTTCAAGAGAAAGGCACCCAAGGGATCGCTCAGCGGTTACGGGAGCACATAGCTCTTGTGGAGGACCCAAGTCCCCAGTACCAGTGCTGGGCGGCTCACACTGCCTATGACTCCGGCTTCAAGGGGTCTGAGTCCCTCCTCTCGACTCTGTGGACTACACTCACATCTGCACACACAAACATCTAGAAACACATAATTTAAAACAAAATAGATCCTTTGAAAAGGAGAAACGTCCTCTATCCACACAGAGGCATGCATAGGAATGCTGAGTAGCAGCTGAGTGCATAAAAACCTCAACCTGCCATCACATCCCCATCTCTGTGGGCGGATGAAATACATGTAACATGGATCTTATGTGACGAAGTATCACCCAGCGACAAAAGGGAGCAAGCCAGTCATCAAAGCATCAAGCTGGGCAGATCCAGCATGTCTCCTGGCCCGGGGAGAGGAGAGAGATGCATGGGAGTGCATTGGAGCGCTCCAGCCCAGTGGAGAGGCCAGAGCGGGCGGGGCTGAGGAAGGGGACGGTGGTGGCTAACGGAGCTTTCTGGACATATGAAAATGTTTTGATTTGTGCTTACATGATTATAACCTTGCCAAAAATCCTAATCGTAAACTTTTAAACCTGATTTAAAAGATATGTCAGAAGAACAGGATGGGGGAAACGGTGTCCTTGAACCTAGGACCTCTGCTAACCCTCTAGCAGCACACATTCCCATCCACCCCCAGCTGTCCAGGGTCCTCCTATCAGTTAAGCCATCTAGCCTTGGGTTTTATCTTCCTTGCAGCCAAAAATCTGCCTAACCTTGCCTTGAGGATGCAAGTCTTGGAGATGTTAATGACTTTCAAATGGTAATGAGTTCGTACCAAATACAAACAGGAACAGTAGAGCAGGTAAACCTACACTGAAAGCATTTTCCAAATGTTGGGATTTAATGCCGAATTTTATGACTCAGAACATATTGCTGCGTGTGTGTTTTCAAGATGAAAACTGACAGAATATAGAAATACAAATTTTGGAACTAGTGAAAGACATCTTCTGAGTGAATGTGATAAGAAACAAGAAAGAAAAGGATTTAGATACTAAAGCACCCAAGTCTAAGTCATCAAGGAAAAATGGTTAGGAAAATTCAGATTTCAAACAAACCTATTTTGATAGATCTTAGCAGCTCTGAGTGATTTACCACCAACACACAAAAAGGCTTTCTTGGTTGTATGCCAGCTCTTAGGTATGGTGGGCGTTCTGTTTGCCAAAGAGCTAGGTGTTGTAAATCCTGCCTCAAAGGAATAGGAAAACCTCAGCATTTAGTAAGTGCACTTTACAAGCCCAAGATCATTTAAAATCAATTAAAGTGTTAAAGATGTTGCCCAGACAAAACATTTAGGGGGAAAAAAACAATCTTTGTTATTTAATGTGATCAAAGGAGACACTTCAATGAAAATGCATTGCTTGCCAAAGAGCTCTATTTTGTTTTATAAAATCAGAAGTCCATTTACAACTCCTAAACCCACAATCCCTGGAGAGCTAAGCAATTACTGACATAGAAAATTTGAAAATAATGTAATTCAAGTAATTAGAATCCAAGCCTGTCAGACATCCATGTCCTCTGATTTGTTTGCATAGGAGATGCCTTAGGTGGCAGGAAATGTCTCAAAGGTCCATGCACTGAAGGCTTGCTCCTTCGCTTCTGGGGCTTTTGAGAAGTAACTGGCCCAGCAAGATTCGAACTTTGTCAACATATTAATCCACTGATGAGTTCATACTCGAATTAATTATCAGAAAGTTGGACCTAGTCGGATAAAATAGATAGCAAGGGGTATGCCTTTCGAGAGTGAGTCTTGGCCCTAGACTGCTTCTTTCTCTCTCTGCTCTCCAGCTGCCATGAGGTGGGCAGCCTGGTCTGCCACACACCCTTCCTACCTAAGCGGTATGTCTTAACACAGTCCCAAAGTGACGGAGGCTCTGTGCTCTCTGATGAGGCAAATCTTTCTGCTCACTAACTTGATTTCCTCAGGTATTTTGTCAGAGTTATAAATATTTGGCTAAATGTGACCACCGTAAAATATGACTATTAGCATCCAAAAGACATTAATATTGACTGTCCATATAATTTAAAATGTCATCTTATAGGGTTGGATCTAAAGTCAGTTCCTAGCATGAAATTCTGGTGGCTCACAACTGCCTATAGCTGTGGCTTCAGGGAATCAGATACTTCTGTAAAACAAATAAAGTGTCGTTTGTTCATCTATCACAGGTTAGGTAAAGTCTTTTGCAGAGATATTATTTTGTAGAATTTAGATACAAAATATGTATTAAATTCTCAAATGTGTTAAAATCCAATATTTTATGAGCTAATAATATTTTACCCTGTCCATTTCCCTAATATAAACATCATTAAAAGTTAACAATATGACTTAATTATACTTTAATTTCCCTTCCTCCCCCACGAACATATCTGTAATGGTCAAAAGCTTGAGCTGAAAAAGGAGGGAGACGAGCTGGCTTGATCATTTGTGTGCACATGTGTGTACTCGCTGATGTTGATTTGATTACCTGCTTAGAGACCAGCAAAAGACGATGTTTCCCCACATTTCAAGGGAGCTCTACCTTTAAAGTTTTTCTTTCAGGCATTGGCATTATTGTCCTCTAAGAGACCTGGGAAGAATTTTCTATCCCCTAAGAATGCCTAGCCATTCCAACAACTTAAGATATACCCCTAAATAACTCTCATCACCTCCCTCCAGAAACAGACTTTCTAATGGGTATCTACTGCTGAGACATAGCCTGTGGAGGAAGGTTCCGGGTGTGCCAGTGGTTATCTTCTTCCATACGGCTCCATCTCTGTCATTCTGCAATATGCAAAGGGTCAAATGGACTTTCATTTTTAGAACTCTTAAAGCACTCAGCCTGAGCTGTGTTCTGTACAGAAACAAAGGCTTTTCTTATCCACTGGAACTTGGTCTCAGTGACTCATCCCTTTCTCACCAGGGCTAACAAATGTTTTAGTGTAATACATTTGTACAGGTTTTCTCTAAGTCTCATTTCAAGTTCAGGACTTGATGATGCACTAAGAAGCTAATGTGTACATAACACCAATTATAGTGTTATACCTTGTCCATTTACATGAGGCAAAGCTACTGATGGAATCTGGATATCCTCACTCTGTCTTCTTGATAAAGAGCCATTCTTATTTCAAGCAAGTAGACTCACAAAATCATTATACCTCTTAAATCTCTTTATTATAAGTAGATACACTTGGGGAAATATGGAGGAGAAGTAGATACAAGAAGGTGTGGGGCTACCCAAAGAAAACCATTCAAAGATGATTTTCTTTCTCTTATCCCAGAGGCTGTGGATGATCAGTTTTTCACAGCTGTGTTCATACACAGGATGTCTTTACTTCTTGCACTTAATCTCTTATAGCAACCATGTATCGTCCCTGTTTTGTAGTGTTCTTCTTAGTGCCAAACAAGTCACCTCTTAGTCCTGAATCCTCAAAACACATGTCATGTCAAAACATGGTCAGAAAGGCAGGGAGTTTATATAGAAATAAAGATGACCTTAGAAGGAAGGCTAAAGCCTGGCCTGGAGGTGTCGATCTGGAATTGGGGAGGCTGAGGCAGGAGGATGAAGAACTCAGGCCAGCTTGGGTTGCATAACAAAATCAAGGCTCAGCGGGCCTCTTCAAATCAAGAGAAAAGTCTGGGACTGTTGCTCAGCGATTGAGCTCTTACATAGCATGCAGAACAGACCCCGAGTTCAGTCTCTAATAAGACACATGTGCACACGCATGTGTGTGTGCAGGCACACACACACACACACCTCTAAAAGGGAGAGAGAAGCAAGAAAGCCAAGTTTTCTGACCAGATGGGTGAGTCTAGGGCAGGCATAGGAATACAGAAGAACATGGCTGATTCTGCGGAGAGGAAGCGCCCTGAGGCCTGGATGCCTTTCTCTTCTGTCAGCACAATGCAGTCATTGGGCATGCTGTTTCTAGTTCTCCCTGGCCACAGGACGGTTCTTAGGTTCTGATCCTATTCTGAGAGGCTTCCAAATGAGGATGGGACCTTGTGAGGATTATGAAGTTTACATAATGGGTGTTTGAAGTGCATTTACTTTTATATGAATGGAACAAGACTTGCTTTTCACATCTCGGTTTTTGTCACGTAAAAGCATGTTGGCATCCCCTAGTTACCATCAACACTTAAGCATTTACCATATTGTAACTTTATCATTTTCTACTTTTCAAAACCATGGATGGATCCTAATTCAACTACTTCCTTTTGAACGACTATTTAGTTATTTTCAACTTCGTTAAAATTTTTGAAAGCGGGAGTTTTTCAGCTTCACCAGCACTGACAGTAATGGTTGGATATTCTGTAGGCACTGGAAAATTAAACCAAGAAAACTCAAACAGGACCTACATCTTCTAATGCCCCTTTTTATGATATAATTTTTTCTTTATTCTTACCTGCATAAGATCTAAGAGAAAGGAAGTTAAAAAAAATCAAAGGATGTTGGACTTGGGGGCTCTTACACGATCTGAACCAAGATGGAAAAATAAACAAATAGAGGCCTTAAGGCTCCTTGGCGAAGCAAATTATGGGAAAGCAACGAGGAAACATGTAATAGTATAAGTTAATCAGTGTGGCTTGTTATAAAATACAAGTCTTTTCTTGTTACATCTCTTTACTTTGTGTAGGAATGCTTTGCCTTCATGTGTGCATGTGCACCTTGTACATGCATGTTGCTACCCGGGTCAGAAGAGGACATTGAATCCTTGGAACTGAATTACTGGTGACTGTGAGTCACCATGTGGGTGCTTAGAAGTGAATCCAGGCCAAGAACTGTTCTTAAACACCGAGCCATCTCTTCAACCTCTAAAGTCATTTTTTTTTCTTACTAAAGAAAGCAAGCTTCACACATAAACTTATGTTGCTTTCCCATGGGGAAAATTCTACCCTGCTTTTCTGTAGAAAGGGGGTCTGGGGACTCAGAGAATGCTCTTACTTCTCCTTCTTGTCAGCTGTTTTCACTCCCAGTGACCTTCATGCCCAGTGAGGTGTCATATTCTCTTCCCAATTGGCTTGTAATAAAGGAAGTTAAAGAGCTTCAAGAGAGAAGGAGGCCGACTGGTAGCAGTTTGACAGTTTCTGACTGTCTGTCTGTCTCTTACTTTTATGTATAAGATGCATATAAAACATACTGATAATGACAACTCAGGAAAGGCAAGGAATGAGGTGGAGAAATGGCTCAGTGGTTAAGAGCACTGGCTGTTCTTCCAGAGGCCCTGAGTTCAATTCCCAGCAACTATATGGTGGCTCACACCTATCTGATTCCCTGTTCTGGTGTGCATAAAAACAGGGAACTCATATGCATAGAATAAATAAATAAAGCTTTTTTTTAAAGGAAGGAAGGAAAAGTAAGAGTTCATTATGATTCACAGTTCCAAGGTTCAGTTGATCCTGGTGAAGTGAGGTCACGGGGGTGGGAGGGAGCAGCTCACATCACACCCACAGTCAGGAGGGGCTTGAGAATTAATGTTTTGTTCAGCTACCTTTGACTGTTTTGTGCAGTCTGGGAACCAAACACAGGGGATGGTGTGAGTGTGAGTGATATCCAATAAAGACAATCCTTCTCAGGCATGCCCAGAGTCTAATCTAGATGATCCTCTAGGTAAGCTTGTCTTCTGAGTGATTCTAGACCCTGACAAGTTGGCAATCAATAAAAGCCATCAAAGGGTCCCTCTGTTAGTCTGGTTTGTCCTGTAAGTATTTATTTCTAGCCTAAGGCCCAGGGTGTTGGCTTTGTTTTTGTAATTATTTTCTTTAGGTTCTGCTACAGGATTCTTGGGACCTCCTGTGCTCTTAAGGTTATTCTGTGTCTCTGTCCTCAAGAACAGCTTGTGCCATTAAACAGCAAGAGAGAAGACATGGTGGGTTAGTCAAGACAGGCCAGATTTTCTCTTCTTTCCTTTTGAATAAAATAAAACTTTTTATTTTAAAAGTTTTATTTATAAAAAGATGTCTTGCTAACAACCAAAGAACAACAAAACCTTATGCAGCAAACAATTCAATTTTCTTAATGCTGAGAATAGGAAGGTGATAGTTGGCCCCCTTACAAATGTTCATTTTGAAAACATGTAGTTTGACCACTCTCCCTGATAACATAAACATTTTGTCTATGCAAATATTTCTGAAACAAGAGTCAAAATGGCTTCTGCTTTCCATTTGCTTTTGTGTTGCATACACACAGAGTGTGGACAGGTTGTAAAGGGTTCAAGTTTTATCCTTAGTTCCTTCAGCCTTTGCCCCCAGGTTATCTGAACTAACATAATGAGGATGGTAGGTGTGTGACAAGAAATCTGATGACATCAGAGGTTTTGCAATTAAACAAAACATAAACATCTAGGATCTCAGTGTTGTGATTCTTGCTTTAAGTACTGGATAGCCTCATGTGGCTGATATGCGAACTACCGTAAAGTGAAGTAATAGATTGACTTAATCATTTTAGAGGTCTTCGGGATACCACTGAGCAAAGCATGGATGTCAGCTGGATCAGGAAGGCTAACACTAATTGGCAGTGTACAAACCCCAAGCCTCAGAAATAATGGACAAGCACTGAGCTATGTACCCTTTTGGTGACAGAAGTTTTATAATATATGTAAATATTCATGTTTTGTTTCATATGTTTCTTCCCCGTGCAAGTTTATATAATTTTATTGTATGAAATTGAGAAGAGAATAGAAAGTGCGCATGATCTTTAGACTGATCAACCTGGGTGTGCTGGCTAGTGTTATGATAACTTGACACACAAACTAGAGTTATCTGAAAGGAGGGACCCTCAACTGAGAAAATGTCTCCATAAGAACAGGCTGTAAGGCATTTTCTTAATTAGTGATCAATGGGAGCGGACCCAGCCACAGTGGGTGGGCCCATCCCTCAGATAGTGGTCCTGGGTTGTGTAAGAAAGCAGGCTGAGGAAGCTGGTGAGAAGCACTCCTCCGCAGCCTTCTGCCTCCTGGTTTCACCCTGCTTTGAGTTCCTGTCCTGGCTTTATTCAGTGACAGACTACAGTGAGCCCAGTTAAACCCTTCTCTCCCTGACTTGCTCTTTCATCATGTTGTTTCATTATAACTAAGACATCTCTTAGTAAGTTTCATCTCTAACTAAGACACTACACCATGAAATATGGTATAGACTAACGAAAATAGCTTAATAACTTGATTTAGAGCGTAGAACTGTTCCACTTACCGCCACAAACCATGGGAGCTATATCTACACACAAAGAAATCAATGATAGTCCTAATTACTTTAATGCCATTGTGACCACAATACATGATAAGGATTGCCTAGTTTGGGTTCATAAGTTCAGAATCTGGTCTATTAGGTATAACAAAGCTGCCCAGTTCACATCACGGTGCCAGAAGAAAAAGAGAATTCCTATGCCCAGCTTGTTTTCTCTTTCACTTCCTTTCCTTGGATCAGGGGCCACTGGCCATGGGATGGTGCAACTCATAGTCAAAGTTGCTGCTTCCTTCTCAGTTAACACACACACACACACACACACACACACACACACATGCACGCGCACACACAGGCATGCACACACACACACACACACACACTCATACTCATGCACATACCACACATACACACACCACACATATACCCACCATATTATGCACACACATACTCTCACACACCACACACACACACTCACATACACATTCTCACACACAGTCATACACACCAACACAGCAAAAGGTGTATCTCACCACCTCCTAGGGGACTCTAAAGCCCTTCAATTTGACATGAAGATTAACTATTGTGTGTACATGGTCTTCTCATTACATTTATTATTTAATGGGGAAGATAATTTAGTAGTACATGGAATTCAGTAACTTTATAATCTTTTCAAAAATAGAGTCCCAAAATAATATTATTATGTTAAATAAATATACCCCATTTACTTTATTCAATAGACTATACAATGTTGGTCCTGTTCTACTGTCTGCTTACCAGTTATATGCAGTTACAAAAGGTATATAATTGGTAACAAGTCAGAAAGCAACTGTATACAATTAAGTGTATACAACTATATACACCTCTTTGTCTCAGTTCTGGAAATTCCAGTGTTAAATCTCAGGCAAATAATGCCAACAATGCTTTTATTCAAGGGGATTTAATAGAATACTTAGAGTCCTTGTCAAGGATGATGCCCTTAACTAACTAGTAATGGAAGATTTTCCTTCCAAGATCATCCTCTGGTGATAATTTCATAATTATATGTGTTTATGACACAGTGTTCTCATTTTATTCCTGAATATTTTACCCACATCTGTGCCTGGACTTTACCTGATACTTCTGGAATCTACCTGTGAAAAGCAGGCATTTAATTTCTATTCCATACACCACTGAACTTTTTCTCTTTTAAGTAACGGAAGTGGAGGCTATATAAGCCCCATTCCTTGCCAATGACCTTAGCAAAGCTGTCGTAATGTGCTAAAGTCTGAACATTTAAGGACCAACATCCAGGAGTAAAGTAGCAGTGAGGAGGCAGCTCCATAGTGCTGTCAGGTTCTCAGTCAACTGTGGAACAGAAGAAAGATTACTGAGCTCGTGTGTGAAGAAAACAAGTGTCCTCTGGTGTTGTCTGCAGAGTCTTTGCAGGATTATCTCCTTGTTTTTTAAACATACTTGTGATCCTTGTTTTTTAAACATACTTAATAATCTTATGTAGGTGAACTTTTTACTTACAACAAAAATAAACTAATAAATAAATAATAGGTGGGAATCAGCACAGGGATGACGATGTAGAAAGGAAATTATTGCAACCGCTACTGTAAGGGACCGCGGGCAGGCTGCTCCCAGCTGCCCTGGTGCAAGGCCAGAGGCATGGAGAAGTCCAGCAGAGCCTTGGGCCTGGCCCTGCCTGGTGGCGAGAGCCTGGCAGATCCACCCGTGCAACGGTAGCCCCAGCTGGAGTCTTTCTACCTGGGCCTCTCTAGCTGTGTCCTGGTAGCAATATGGAGACCTACCGTGACCGCTGCTGTAAGGGACCGCGGGCAGGCTTCTCCCACCTGCCTTGGTGCAAGGGCGGAGGGCATGGAGAAGTCCCACAGAACCTCGGGCCTGGCCCTGCCTGGTGGCGAGAGCCTAGCAGATTCACCCACACGATGGTAGCCCCTGCTGGCGTCTGTCTACCTAGGCCACAAGAAGTTAGACCCCAAAGAACCAAATAACCCTATCAAAAAATGGGGTACAGAGCTAAACAAAGAATTTTCTCCAGAAGAAATTCAGATGACTGAGAAACACCTTAAGAGATGTTCAACATCATTAGTCATCAGGGAAATGCAAATCAAAACAACCCTAAGATTCCACCTCACACCAGTCAGAATTGCTAAGATTAAAAACTCAAGAGACAACAAGTGCTGGCGAGGATGTGGAAAAAGAGGAACACTCCTCCACTGTTGGTGGGATTGCAAAATGGTAAAATAGCTCTGGAAATCAGTTTGGCGGTTCCTCAGAAAATTGGGCATGTCCCTTCCAGAGGACCCTGGCATACCACTCCTGGGCATATACCCAGAGGATTCCCCTGCATACAATAAAGACACATGCTCCACTATGTTTATAGCAGCCTTGTTTATAATAGCCAGAAATTGGAAGGAGCCCAGATATCCCTCAAAGAAGGAATGGATACAGAAAATGTGGTATATTTATACAGTGGAATACTACTCAGCAATTAAAAATAATGAATTCATGCAATTTGTAGGTAAATGGTTAGATCTGGAAAATATCATCCTAAGTGAGTTAACCCAGTCACAAAAGAATACACATGAAATACAATCACTGATAAGTGGATATTAATGAGCCCTAAATTCTCAAGGCACAGTTAGCAAGTCAAATGATTCCCAAGAAGAAAAAACAAGAGGACCCTGGGCCTGAAAAGATTGGATCCAGTTTTGTAGACCCAGAACAGAGAAATCGTGGGGGGGGGTGATTGGGGAATAGTTGGGGGGGAGAGGACTTATGGGACGTATGGTGGGGGGGAACTGAGAAAGGGGAAAGCCTTTGGAATGTAAACAAAAATATAGAAAATAAAAATTAAAACAAACAAACAAAAAAAAAAAAAAGAAAGAAAGAAAGAAAAGAAAGAAAGGAAATTATCCAAAGCATTGGCCAGTAAAATGTGGGGAAGATTTTATCTTCCTGTCACCAAAACTCCATGGAAATGCCCAATGTAGTTTCTTTTTAATATTTATTTATTTTATGTATATGAGTGCACCTTAGCTGTCTTCAGACACACCAGAAGAGGGTGTCAGATCCCATCACAGATGGTTGTGAGCCACCATGTGGTTGCTGGGAATTGAACTCAGGATCTCTGGAAGAGCAGCCAGTGCTCTTAACTACTGAGCCATCTCTCCAGCCCTCCAATGCAGTTTTAAAAAGGAAAAAAAAATCTATGCTACTAATACTGGCCATTTACAAAAAGTTTAGTCATTTGTACTGAAAACACTTTACAAATAATATCATCAAAGAAAGAAAAGGAGTATACCTTTGTTAAACACACTCTTTAAAAGACGCACATAACTGAATTCAGTAGAGAAAATGCCAACCAAGGAACACCGTTACACCATGAAGTTTGGAGGTGTTAAAAACAGAGGGAGACCAGAGGTATCTTATCACCAGAGGCATGAACATAAACACTGCTTACCCTGTTTGGATCATGACTGTTCTAAGGTCTCATGCAGCGATGTGCTGGTGCCATCGAGACTCATTTCTCATGTCAAGAGAAAGCTACCATGCACGGACATACCCAAGGGAACTTTCTCAGAGATTTCTGGAGGAATACATGGAGGTTTTGTTGTTTGTTGTTATTTGGTTGGTTGGTTGGTTGGTTGGTTGGTTGTCAGTTTTGTTCTGAGTTGAAAGATGAAATACGGTGTTCATGTTCTGAGGTAGATTTTTTTGAACAGAAGGTAAGATGAGATATACAGAAAAGGACAGAAAGGCCAAACAGGTGGTCCAGATCCATTTCTTCTCTCAAATATTCCTGAGCCTGATCTCTACAAATGATATGGTGTCTGCCTTCGTACAACTTGATATGGACTTAAAACTAGAGGGACAACTATTAAGTAGTTACTGAGGAAAATTAAAGGATTCACTAGGTTAAGCCAGCAGGCTGGGTCAAAGGAAACCTTTGAGGGAGTAATATTTAAAAATGGGATGTGAATGACTAAGAGTTGTTAGACTCCACCATCTTCCCAGCTGTTTCAATCCAGCCAGCAGAACCAGCCTCCGCCATCTTCCCAGCTGTTTTGATCCAGCCTGTGGAACCAGGTACCTGAGATATCCCGATTTTAAGACCTTTGGGGACTCAGGCCTTGAGCAGGAGCTGCGCACAGAGCAGCAGTTTGGGGGGCCCCAGCCAAGTCTGAGCACTGTGCCCTGAAGGCGGACACCAAACTCCCTGTAGCCTCCACCATCTTCCGAGCTGCTTTGAACGAGCAGGAGGAACCAGGTACCCAGGATATCCCGAGTTTAAGACCTCTGGGGACTCAGGACACCAGACAGAAATCCCTGAGCAGGAGCAGTGCAGAGCAGTGGCCCAGCAGGTGGAACCAAGTACCTGAGATATCCTGAGCTTAAGACCTCGGAGGACTCAGGCCACCTGTCAGCAATCTATGAGCAGGAGACCTGCAGGGGAGTAGTTCAGGTGTCCCAATCGTGGGGAAATAGTCTTACGAGCCCACAGGAGGTTCAAGCACCAGCTAGTAACTACAGGACCACCTAACACCAGAGATAACCACATGGCAAAAGGCAAATGTAAGATCATTACTAACAGAAATCAAGGCAATATGGCAGCATCCAAACCCAGTTCCCCAACAGCAATAAATCTGGGATACCCCAACACACCAGAAAAACAAGACTCAGATCTAAATCACTGGTCAGGATGCTGATAGAGGAACACTTAGATAAATCTCTTAAAGTAATACAGGAGAAAATGGATCAAAAGCTAGAAGCCCTTACAAGGCAAACACAAAAATCACTTAAAGAAATTCAGGAGATATGGATCAAAAAATGTATGCCAATAAGGGGGAAACAAAAAAATCACTTAAGAAATACAAGGGACCCTGGGTCAACAAGTACAAGTCATAAAAGAGGAAACACAAAAATCCCTTGAAGAATTACATGAAAATACAAACAAGCAAGTGAAAGATTTGAGCAAAACCATCCAGAATGTAAAAACAGAAGTAGAAACAACTAAGAAATCGCAAAGGGAGACAACATTGGAGATAGAAAACCTTGGGAAGAAATCAGGAGTCATAGATGCAAATATCAACAATAGAATACAAGAGATAGGAGACAGATTCTCAGATGCTGAAGGTACCATAGGAACCATGGATTCAACAATTAAAGAAAATGCAAAATGCAAAAAGCTGGTAAGCCAAAACATTCAGGAAATCCAGAACACAATGAGAAGACCAAACCTAAGGATTATAGGTATAGATGAGAGTGAAGATCTACAACTTAAAAGGCCAGCAAATATCTTCTACAAAATTATGGAAGAAAACTTCCCCAACCTAAAGAGAGAGGTGCCCATGAATATACAAGAAGCCTACTGAACCCCAAACAGACTGGACCAGAACAGAAATACTTCCTGTCACATAATAATCAAAACCCCAAATATAGTAAACAAAGAAAGAATATTAAAGGCAGTAAGAGAAAAAGGACAAGTAACATATAAAGAAAGACCTATCAGAATTACACCAAACTTCTCACCTGAGACCATGAAAGCTAGAAGATCCTGGGCAGATCTCATGCAGACTCTAAGAGAACACAAATTTCAGCCCAAACTACTATACCCAGCAAAACTCTCAATCGCCATAGATGGGGAAACCAAGGTGACAAAACCAAATTTGCACGATATCTATCTACAAACCTAGCCCTACACAGGATAATAGGGGAAAAACACCAACACAAGGGGGAAACGACATCCCAGAAGAAGCAAGATAGAAACCACCTCTCATCAAACCGAAAAGAAGAGAACCACTCAAATATGAAAAATAATGCCTCAAATGTCAGGAAGTAAAAATTACTATTCCTTAATATCTCTTAACATCCATGGACTCAATTCCCCAATAAAAAGACACAGACTAACAGACTGGATACAGAAATAGGACCCTACATTTTGCTGCATACAGGAAACATCTCAGTGTCAAAGACAAACACTACCTTAGAGTAAAAGGCTGGAAGACAATTTTACAAGCAAATGGTCTCAGGAAACAAGCCGGAGTAGCAATTCTAATATCAGATAAAATTGACTTTCAACCTAAAGGCATCAAAAGAGACACGAAGGTCACTTCTTGCTTGTCAAAGGGAAAATCCACCAAGAAAAAATTCTCCATACTGAACATCTATGTTCCAAATGTAAGGGCACCCTCATTCATAAAAGAAACTTTACTAAAGCTTAAAGCACACATTGCACCTAACACAATAATTGCAGGTGACTTCAACACTCCACTCTCCTCAATGGACCGATCAGGAAAGCAGAAACTAAACAGGGGCACAGTGAAACTAATTGAAGCTTTGGACAAGTTGAATTTAACAGATATATATAGAACATTTCATCCTGAATCAAAAGAATATACCTTTTTCTCAGCACCACATGGTACCTTCTCCAAAATTGATCATATACTTGGTCACAAGACAGACCTCAACAAATACAAGAAGACCGAACTAATCCCATGTCTTCTATCAGATAACTATGGAGTAAAACTGGTCTTCAATAGCAAGAAGAACAACAGAAAGCCCACATACACATGGAAACTGAACAATACTCTACTCAATGACAAGTTGGTCAAGGAAGAAATAAAGAAAGAAATCAAAGACTTTTTAGACTTCAATGAAAATGAAGGTATGACCTACCCAAATCTATGGGACACAATGAAAGCAGTGCTAAGAGAAAAACTCATAGCTCTGAGTGCCTCCAAAAAGAAACTGGAGAGAGCATACACTAGCAACTTAACAGCACACCTGAAGGCCCTAGAACAAAAGAAGCTAATTCACCCAGGAGGAGTAGAAGACAGGAAATCATCAAACTCAGGGCTGAAACAAATCAAGTAGAAACAAAGAGAACCATACAAAGATTCAACAAAACTAAGAGCTGGTTCTTTGAGAAAATCAACAAGATAGATAAACCCTTAGCTAGACTAACCAAAGGGCACAGAGACAGTGTCCAAATTAATAAAATTAGAAATGAAAGGGGGGATATAACAACAGAAATTGAGGAAATTCAAAAAATCATCAGATCCTACTACAAAAGCCTATACTCAACACAACTGGAGAATCTGGAGGATGTGGAACATTTCCTAGACAGATGCCAAATACCAAAATTAAACCAGGATCAATTAGATCAGCTAAACAGTCCCATAACCCCTAGAGAAATAGAAGGGGTTATAGAAAGCCTCCCAACCAAAAAAAGTAAGGGACCAGATGGTTTTAGTGCAGAATTCTGTCAGACCTTCAAAGAAGAACACCAATACTCTTCAAACTATTCCACAAAATGGAAACAGAAGGAACACTGCCCAACTCATTCTACAAAGCCACAATAATGCTGATACAAAAAGCACACAAAGATCCTACAAAGAAAGAGAATTACAGGCCAAATCCCCTTGTGAATATTGATGCAAAAATACTAAATAAAATTCTTGCCAACCGAATCCAAGAGTACATCAAAACGATCATTCACCATGATCAAGTAGGCTTCATCCCAGGGATTCAGGGATGGTTCAATATATGAAAATCCATCAATGTAATCCACTACATAAACAAACTCAAAGAAAAAAAACCACACGATCATCTCATTAGATGCTGGAAAAGCATTTGACAAAATTCAGCATCCTTTCATCCTAAAAGTCCTAGAAAGAACAGGAATTCAAGGCCCATACCTAAATATAGTAAAAGCAATATACAGCAAACCAGTAGCCAACATCAAAATAAATGGAGAGAAACTTGAAGCAATCCCACTAAAATCAGGGACTAGACAAGGCTGCCCTCTCCATATCTTTTCAATATAGTACTTGAAGTTCTAGCGAGAGCAATTAGACAACATAAGGAAGTCAAATGGATACAAATTGAAAAGGAAGAAGTCAAACTATCACTTTTTGCAGGTGATATGATAGTATACATAAGTGACCTCCCAAAAAACTCCACCAGAGAACTCCTACAGCTGATAAACAACTTCAGCAAAGTGGCTGTTTATAAAATCAACTCAAGCAAATCAGTAGCCTTCTTGTACTCAAAGGACAATCAATGGTCAATTGTTCTTTGATAAAGGAGCTACAACCATCAAGTGGAAAAAAAGATAGCTTTTTCAACAAATGGTGTTGGTTCAAGTGGAGGTCAACATGCAGAAGATTGTGAATTGACCCACTCTTATCTCCTTGTACTAAGATCAACTCCAAGTGGATCAAGGACCTTCACATAAAACCAGACAAATTGAAACTAATAGAAAAGAAGCTGGGGAAGACCCTGAGGACATGGGCACAGGGGGAAAGTTCCTGAACAGAACACCAATAGCTTATGCTCTAAGATCAAGAATTGACAAATGGGACCTCATAAAATTACAATGTTTCTGTAAGGCAAAGGACACTGTCAGAAGGACAAAACAGCAACCAACAAATTGGGAAAAGATCTTCACCAACCCCACATCTGACAGAGGGCTAATATCCAATGTATACAAAGAACTCATAAGTTAGACCACAAAGAACCAAATAACCCTGTCAAAAAATGGGGTACAGAGCTAAACAAAGAATTTTCACCAGAAGATATTCAGATGGCTGAGGAGCACCTTAAAAGATGTTCAACATCATTAGTCATCAGGGAAATGCAAATCAAAACAACCCTGAGATTCCACCTCACACCAGTCAGAATGGTTAAGATTAAAAATTCAGGAGCCGGGCGGTGGTGCGCACGCCTGTGATCCCAGCACTTGGGAGGCAGAGGCAGGTGGATTTCTGAGTTCGAGGCCAGCCTGGTCTACAGAGTGAGTGCCAGGACAGCCAGGGCTATACAGGGAAACCCTGTCTCAAAAAACAAAAACAAAAACAAAAACAAAAAAACAAAAAAACCTCAAGGGACAACAGGTGCTGGCCCGGATGTGGAGAAAAATGAACACTCCTACATTGTTGGTGGGATTACAAGATGATACACCTGCTCTGGAAATCAGTCTGGCGGTTCCTCAGAAAATTGGGCATGACACTTCCAGAGGACCCTGTCATACCACTCCTTGGCATATACCCAGAAGATTCCCCTGCATACAATAAAGACACATGCTCCACTATGTTCATAGCAGCCTTATTTATAATAGCCAGAAGTTGGAAGGAGCCCAGATGTCCCTCAAAGGAGGAATGGATACAGAAAATGTGGTATATTTATACAATGGAATACTACTCAGCAATAAAAAATAATGAATTCATGCAATTTGTAGGCAAATGGTTGGATCTGGAAAATATCTTCCTAAGTGAGTTAACCCAATCACAAAAGAATACACATGAAATGCAATCACTGATAAGTGGATATTAATGAGCCCAAAAGCTCTGAATACTCAAGGCACAATTAACAAATCAAAAGATTCCCAAGAAGAAGGAAGGAAAGGACCCTGGTCCTGAAAAGACTGGATCCAGTTTTGTAGGAGAGAATCAGAACAGAGAAATGGGGTGGGGGGTAATTGGGGAACGGGTGGAGGGAAGAGGACTTATGGGACATATGGTGAGGGGGGAACTGGGAAAGGGGAAAGCCTTCGGAATGTAAACAAAGAATATAGAAAATTAAAAAAAAAATGTTGTTAGAAGACAGATGGGGACCAACCCCACATCCGACAGAGGGCTAATATCCAATATATACAAAGAACTCAAGAAGTTAGATCCCCAAAGAACCAAATAACCCTATCAAAAATGGGGTACAGAGCTAAACAAAGAATTTTCACCAGAAGAAATTCAGATGGCCGAGAAACACCTTAAGAGATGTTCAACATCATTAGTCATCAGGGAAATGCAAATCAAAACAACCCTGAGATTCCACCTCACACCAGTCAGAATGGCTAAGATTAAAAACTCAAGAGACGCTGTTCATGGTGCTGCATGCCTGTAATCCCAGCACTCTGGGAGGCAGAGGCAGGCGGATTTCTGAGTTCGAGGCCAGCCTGGTCTACAGAACCAGTTCCAGGACAGCCAGGACCACACAGAGAAACCCTGTCTCAAAAAAAAAAAAAAAAAAGAAAGAAAGAAAGAAAGAAAGAAAGAAAGAAAACGAAAAAAAAGAAAAAAAAGAAAAACTCAAGAGACAACAAGTGCTGGCGAGGATGTGGAGAAAGAGGAACACTCCTCCACTGTTGGTGGGATTGCAAAATGGTAAAACAGTTCTGGAAATCAGTTTGGCGGTTCCTTAGAAAATTGGGCATGTCACTTCCAGAGGACCCTGGCATACCACTCCTGGGCATATACCCAGAGGATTCCCCTGCCTACAATAAAGACACATGCTCCACTATGTTTATAGCAGCCTTGTTTACAATAGCCAGAAATTGGACGGAGCCCAGATGTCCCTCAAAGAAGGAATGGATACAGAAAATGTGGTTTATTTATACAATGGAATACTACTCAGCAATTAAAAATAATGAATTCATGCAATTTGTAGGTAAATGGTTAGATCTGGAAAATATCATCCTAAGTGAGTTAACCCAGTCACAAAAGAATACACATGAAATGCAATCATTGATAAGTGGATATAAATGAGCCCAGAAGCCCTAAATACTCAAGGCACAATTAGCAAGTCAAACGATTCCCAAGAAGAAGAAAGGAGAGGACCCTGGGCCTGAAAAGATTGGATCCAGTTTTGTAGACCCAGAACAGAGAAATCGTGGTGGGGGGAATGATTGGGGAAGAGTTGGGGGGAAAGGAATTATGGGACGTATGGTGGGGGGGAACTGGGAAAGGGGAAAGCCTTTGGAATGTAAACATAGAATATAGAAAATACAAATTTAAATTAAAAAAAAAGAAGACAGATGGGGAAAGAGAGGATACGTGGTGCCAAGGTCCTGAGGAAGAAAGGATGCTGATTTGTTAGGGACACCACACAACAGCACTGAGGTGAGTGTCACATAGCATGGCAAAGTCAGACAAGGGAATTTCTCAGTGCACAGAGTTTTAGCTTTATTGTTACTTGTCCTCATATAAGGAGATAACAATTTCTGATTATTCTAGCTAATGAGCATCTAGAGTTCCTATTTAGAGTTGTCAGTACTTATTAAAATTTGAGTATGTTTACCTGGAATCCCTAGGGGCTTGGAAACAACTAAATAATTTATATTCACTTAGGGGTTCCTTTAATTCCAGGTTGAAGAGTTATTCTGGAATCCTTGATACTTGGGATTTCACCAGCATATTTTTCCTTTGTGTCATTTGATCTCTACAGGACACCTTTTAGTAGGAAATCATACCAAGCTACCCCAAAACCATCTCTATTTTTATTTGGTGTTAAGACTAAGAACAGGAGCCCTCAGTAGAGAACTAACCACCCAGAGAAGTATTACTACATATATGGAAATTTCCTAGAATTTAGAGACTATTTTTTTCCTGAAAAGTTAAAACATTTTCATTTAAAATCAAATTTATTACAATAAATATAAGCCATTCTAAAAATGTTTGATGTATGTGTTTAGATAGCTTTACATATGAAGCTAAAAAATATTATCATTCATTTTCTATGGCTGTAACCTCCCAGTGGATAAAAACCCACTGTGTGTTACTGGTGGCCGAATGACTGAATGCTATGCTAATGGAGAGTTAAAATGCTGTAGACCAAAGCTAGATTATCTCATGCTAATTTTCATCCCTTTAAAAGCCATTCATTGCCCACCCCGCCCTGTATCTGACCTAATATTCTCCTGACTATCAAACCCTTAAAATGTATTTGGAACAAGCTGCTAGCTGCCAATGTCCAAAAGCTAAGAATACCACCAGAAAGCATCGAACTAACAAAGGCTTCCCAACTTTGCTATAATGTACACCCCTAATGTTAAGGTATCTTTACTTATATCTTTCTTTGCTCTGTCACTATAAGAATTCATGAAACTGTTGTCACATTGGAACCCAAGTTTTGGATAAGCTGGATCTGTGTTCCTGGGCCACTGGCACTCTTATTTGACTCCAGAACAAATTTTTATTCCCTTTGAAGTGAGAGTTCTAGTAAAAAGTTGAGAGTTGTTTGAAAAAGCGAAAGCAGTTATTTAGGAGATAAACATGTACAATTGTTTTTTAATTCAAACAGAATTATGGCCACAACCCCGAAACTGACTGGGCCACAGACTCCTTTTTGTTACAAACTAAAGAAGGAAAGGCGTGCAGACCACAGAGCTGTGAACACAGAGATGGCACTTAAGAATTGCAAACATAGTCAAGTTATCCTTATGCATGAAAGCAAAAATGGAGATATTTTCAAATATGTAAATGTCAGAACACATATGCTATAGAGAGAATGTTTGTGTCCCCCCCGGATTCATATGTTAAATCTTAACATCCAATGTGATGATATTTGCGAAGCAGGTTCACTGCGCACTGGTTCCCAGCTTATCTAAGTCTGGTGAGACAGAACACCCACACACATAACACGTTCCACGAAGCAGATTTATTACTTACACACAGGCAGCAAGGGACAACAGAAGCCTAGGATTCCTTGAGAGCAGCTTTCCCAAGTCGGCAAAGCTGGCTGGGCTAGAGAGAGGATTGCGAGACGCCTGCTGCACTTGCCCACCAGCGGAGGGGTCTCCCCAAAGCAGCTCCTCCAGGCTTATAGAACCCGGAGTTAGAAGCCCCTTACCTCTTTGGGGGAGGGGAAACAGGAACAAATCCTGGGCTGTACTGGTCAGCTCCCTGAATGTTAATAAACATTCCTAGCACTTTCTAAGGTCTCCTCCCTCCTTTCTCCCTCTCTCCTGTCCTGTCCTCGCCTCCCCCCACTTCTATCTCCTTCTTTTCTGTCTTGTGCTGGGGATTGTATGCAGAGCCTGGCATAAACCAGGCAGGCAATTCACTACCGAGATATCACCAGATGTGGACTATAACCCTTGAGAATTACAAGGAAGAAACTAGAGGTTGGTCAATGCTGGCCACTAAGAGAACTGTTTTGTAGATTTTCAGAGTGGGAACTTCAAGAGGTGATCAGAACACTAGAGCTTATATATGGGTCTTTCATAAATGGGACAGTTCCCTTTTAAATGATCCTAAGAGCCCCCGCCTGTCATGTGATCACAACGACTCACAGCACAGGGGCTTCTATTAGCCAAACACGTTGAAAGGAAAATTTCCCAGTAGAATTAGAAACAATTTGCTCTTCATGAGTTTCCAAGTGTGAAAGCGGGGGGGGGGGTGAGAAAGGGGGAAAAAGGAACAAAAACAGAGGAAGGAAGAGAGATAAGCCAGACGGATAATGGGATGCGGAATGCTGGGTAGGGCACAGGTCACCACGAGTCAGGGAACCTGATGGGGACACTGAAGCCTGAACTGGTTCCCGTAGCTAAAGCTGCTGTGATCTCAGCTGGTCTTCTACCCACCTTTCTCTTCCTTCAGGGAGCACATGCCACCGCTGAGCAGGGAGGAGCCAAGAAGCACGCGTTCAAGAAGCCTTTGTCCACCGAGACCCTGAAGCTCCCCTGAAGCTCTTCACAAACTGGAGAAAGCTTTCGAGTGGATTTTACGTATCTCTAGGAGAGTAGGAGCTGCCCATGAATTTGGGAAATTACAGCTGGCCGACATGAGTAATAAGGAACTGTTAATAAAATCGAATACTTGCGTGAGATTTCATTTCAATATACCTGAAATTTGTCTTGCTTTGTCTTGCCAACTTGAATTTTCTCGATCTTTGCTCGCGAGATTCACTCTAAGTGACTTGTGAGGCTGGTATTCATGCCTTTGGCTTCCTTATCTCCTAAAGCTAATCCCTTTCATCTCAACTCCATTTTTTTTCGGTTTTTTGAGACAGGTTTTCTCTGTGTAGCCCTGGCTGTCCTGGAACTAACTCTGTAGACCAGGCTGGCCTCGAACTCAGAAATCTGCCTGCCTCTGGCTCCCAAGTGCTGGGGTTAAAGGCGTGTGCCACCACTGCCCGATTTTTTTATTTTATTTATTTTATTTTATGTGTATAGTCATTTCACCAGCATGTATGCCTTTGCACCTCATGCATTATGGTGCCCAAAGGGAGCAGGAAAGAGTATCAGATCTCCTGGCACTGTAACTCAGTGGGTTGGAAGCTGCCACTGGGTGGTAGGAATCAAACCTGCATCCTGTGGAAGATGAGTCAATGTACTTAACTACGTAACTCACCTCCCTAGCTCCCCACGTTCAACTCTTGAATCAGAGACACTGCACTATGTCTTACTTAGCTGTTTTCTAAGCATCTGAGCCCAGAGTTCACATACAACATCTTTTATGCAAGTGGGGAAGGAGGACTGAGAGTTTAAGGATAACTTTCCAGGCATTAGACTGAAGGTTGTGCTCATCAGAACTCAGAACTTTTTATTCCAATCGGTGGTGTGGGGCTGGAAATGATATGGCTTCTTGTCACTCCTGTCACTTCTTTCTGAGGGACTCGGATCACAAACCACCCAGTCGGAAGCAAGAGAAGCTTTCCCTTGCTCTGGCTCCTGAAAACAGCCACTCAGTTCAAATGCAGGATTCAGATCTGTTCACCTAGATTAAAGGTGGAGGCTTGGGATTGTTTGAGTTCTACTGAATAATAACAGATAGTCACTGTCTTCCATACCAGGGAACGCTTGACATGAAAGCCTTACATGCAACGTTTCTTCTCTACCAGATAGACAAAGAGGGCATTACCTTTCCCAGTTTGTGAAGCAGTTATTTAAGAACATCTGATTGCCTGTCCTGGGATCAAACACATGCAAGCATGTGTTCGGAGCAGCACTTTCTGTTCTGTAATGCCACTACTTTTGTTTTTCTCTCTTTGGTCTCTTTGCCAAAGAGAGATTGTTAGCCTAGAAATATTGTATATGGGGTCAGGATTGGTTTTCTGGTGTAAAACACTTGGAGCAAATTATGTCACTATTTCTATCTGTATTGGGGTAAAAGTTTATATGCATTGAGTCATATATACATGAAAAGTAATTTTAATTTATGTAGTTGACAGAGTTAAAGAAACATAGTAAGTTATATTATTTTCTGTGAATCTACTCTACTTCGACAGATGGCTAACCAACCTTTTCTACCATTTGCCTCAGTGACACTATAAAGATATACGTCAAATAAAAGTATACTTTGATAACTAGCAGAAAACAGTCTTCTGTTGTTTAAGAGACTACTGTGGTTGTATACATATAAAGGTAGCCCATCAATCATAACTGCTTATTTCCCCTATAGAAACCTTTCCTGTCTCCCATTCTTGATGCTTTTCTCTAGACTGACTTAATTTAAACACCTGTGGAAATGTGCATATGATTATGGCTGAGATGGAAAGATATTTGCCCTTTGTCTTATGCCCTGAATTCCCAGTGGACTCCAATAGGGTTTTCTTTATGCTGTGAGTCACTGAACATCTCAGATCTTCAATAGATGCTAGTAGACAATGTGATAGAATGCAAATACTCAAACATTAATAAAGCAGAAAAATTGTTAACAGACTAAGAAACCTTAAGTCTCCATGGCATGATATAGCTATTTGATTTACCATTGTTTTCCTTAAAACTATTTAAAATCAAAATTATATAGCTATGGTTTTATTAAAAATAAACCAATAAAACATGTACATTCTTATTTCTTAAGTAGTCAACAAAGAGTTCCTTTTGACATCACCCAATAATAAAAATGAAGCTATAAAATGGCCAGGTTCTCAATTACAGCCAGTATATTCTATAAATGAAACATAACCACACTCATTCTTTCAAAATGGTCATATGCCAATATGAAATGCCTCATTCATGACCTCCATATCCTATGGTAACCTACTGACTTCCCAAGCTTGTATATGTGAAGGAAGAGTTATTGTAGGTATGGAGTCATAATAGCTTTCCTTAGCTAAATATAGGAGATATTTTCATGCTATGGAAATTAGTAAGATATACATAAACTATGCAGTATACTAATCTTGCCCTCATATATTCCATTGGCCACCCTTGCCAGAAGATTAATAATAAGCTCAGCAATCCAAAGGCATTATGTTATAGTCCCAGAAGAAATGCATTATAAGCACTATTCACTTCATATATCTCTATGATAGAATGAAACAAGACAGGGTACACAGAAAGACAGAAGACTCAAAGACGTTGGTGTGTGAAAATCTTCTGTAGAGACACAATTTACTTCGTTTACATACTTTTATAGAACACTAATTAATGTGTGTGGAATGGACACCTGTGCTGGAATCACAAGGACCATGACAAACTGATGAATATCTTGTACCTCTTATAAATTTAATAAAAAGGAGCAGAGATAAAGGAGTAAGAGGTCTCAAATGGAAGGATTTGTTAGAAATCCTAGCTCAGTGGAGCCTGTGATCTGCTAAGGTGGACAGCATATGCCGCATGTTCTTAGCAGATGCATTTCCTTTTCTAGAAGCCACTCATTTGGCAACCTGTCTTTGGTAAACTTTACGTTCAAGTAAAACATTTAAAGATCGATGGACATTTTCAATCCAGCTCAGGCCTTCAGGACATGCTCAGGCTCCTTCAGTTATGTACCACTTCCATTTGATTCAGATTGCTGGTATGCAAGTTCTACTTCATGACTTGGTAAGTTAGATGACACCCAGCTCATGATAGGCAGCTCAAATGGCACAGTGACTTGGTGGCCCATTGTCAAATGTTCAGTTTCCACTAAGGCCCAATAGCAGGACAATGGCTGTCTCTCAAAGTGGGAATAGTTGTCTGCCGATGATGATGATAGATGATTGCTTCTAAATCTCTGCGGTTTCATCTGTGATTCATCTATAGAGGTCTGCAAGAGGCTCCAAACAGCATCCCTGTCTTCCACTAATACCTCAAGAACCATCAGGTCTTCTGGATTATATGGTCCATGTGGTAGATCAACCTGCACAGCAGTCTGCACCTGTTGAGACTTTTCCTGTTCCAGGCCACACACAAAGTGAGCAACTTTCTAAATCACTTGTTAGATAAGCCAGAGTAACACAACCAAGTGAGGAATGTGCTGTCTCCTGAACCCAAATAGGCACAATAAAACGTTGTGCTACTTTTTTGGTATAGAAGGGTCCAAGTGCAGTAATCCTTGGAAGGAAATTTTCAGCCTGTCCCCCACAACTGGACTTCTAAGAATTTCACTGAAATAGAAGGCTTTTAAATTGTGATGGGTTTATTTCCCATTCTCTGATTCGTGTGTGTGTGTGTGTGTGTGTGTGTGTGTGTGTGTGTGTATGAATATATATATGTATATGTTATATATATAATATATATATATATAAATATATATATATATATATAAACAATGAGTCCAAAGTGATTATTACCTTCTGTTTACTTGGTCCAACCAGCATTCTGTCATTAATATGGTGGACTGATGTGATATTTCATAGAAGAAACCCATGGTCAAGATGCCTATCAAGTTATGATACAGGGCAGGAGAGTTAATATATCCTTGAGGTAAAACTGTAAAGGAATAATGCTGGCCTTGTCAACTGAGACAAAAAGCATTTGCTAGATCAATAGTTGCCTACCATGTATTAGAGATGTGTTAATCTCAATAAGGACATCCCATCTGGTGTAGCCACTGCAATCTGAGTGACTACTGACTGAGTTTTCATAGTCAGCTGTCATTCTCCATGGTCCATCTGTCATCTGCACTGCCCAGATTGGAGAGTTAAAGAGAGATGTGGTGGGAGCTATCACCTCTGCATCTTTCAAGTCCCTTGATGGTAGCAGTAATTTCTGGATGTGATACTGTTTTTGATTTACTATTTCCCTGGCAGAGGCAACTCTAAAGGCTTCCATCTAACCTTTCCAACCTTGCTCCATAGGTCAGAGAACCATTGTAGAATTCTGCCAACTTCTAAGTATATCTAAGTATATATATTCTGGGACTGGAGAAAAAAAAAAAAAACAGGAGGAGTTTGGAGATTCGCTGGACCTACTGTGAGTCAGAGCTCTGCCTAAACTCTATTACTCATCTGAGCTCCATAAACCCCTCCTTTAACTGGAGGACCACAACATTTGGGGAGGGGGGGGTCTTTTGGAATCAGTGTTAGTTCAGAACCAATATCCCGGAGATCCTGGAAAGTCTGAGTATTTCCTTTCTGCTAGTGTACAGTTATCCTTGGAAAAGACCAGAGGTCCCTCTGGAGAAGGACTGGAGAAAAGGTTGGGACTGGAGAAAATCTAGCAGTAAAACCTTTTACGTATTTTATCATGATTCTTCCTCAGGGGAACCTGGTCATCCCTTGATTTGAGGTTTTCTCAGTCTGCTAAGTGGCTTAAATCTAGAAATTGATTCATGGGACAAGTTCCCCTTTTCAGCGATCGAATGTAGCCTTTCTTTCATTTATTTGAGAATTTTTCTGCTTTTACAGATCAAACAAAAAAATCAATAGGCATCTTACCTATTTCATGCCTGGAAAAACCATGATTGATTTAGCAGTACCACACAGGACCATATGAGCCATGCCACCATCAAATTCACTTTGCTGGTGCTGACTACTATGGGCTAGCCCATTATGTACACCACTTTATCTAGGCTGACCATTACAATAACCAAGATATCCTTGCCTTTGGCAATTTAGTGCTGCTACCTGACTCCTGCTACCCCAGGATCCAACTAAACCCACTGAATGTAATTCATCCAACTGACCAGCAGCATTTCCAACCACTGGGGTCTGGCACAAGAAAAAAGGTTGCTAACAAAACTCTTCAAATATGTTGGTGCCCCTTTTTTGAAGGATATTTTGTGTCTTGCAAGATTAGTGAAAGGAATGTCTTCTCCTCAGCCTTCCCATTGTAGGGATTAGGCTGTTGCAATTCCCTGAGCCTTAAAATTTCTTCATCAACACTAGGCCAACAATATCAGGCATCTCCAACTCCTTTTAAGTAGGCCATCTTTTGACAAATATTTTAACCAACCATTCAAACAACTTTCCACACCTTTTTTATTTTAACTGTGTGAGCGTCTATATTAAATTCAGAGGGCCTATATCAATAAACTCAGCCTGATCTAGTTTTATGTTTCTTTCCACCACAAGCCCACACTGTTAAAATCCATTCCCACACACATTCTCAGGATTTGTGCTTTAATGAATTAGCAAACTCATTAAGCTCTTTGGTAGAAGAGCTCATTCATGAACTACACTTCCTGCCTTCCATCTAGGGTCCTGCGTCTCTTAAGTCTGGCGACAGGTCTACAGGCAGCTAATGGCAGCTGAGGAACAGCAGCATTGTCTTCCCTGGCATTTCCTTCAAAGAAAGTCCCTGCTGGTTTAGCAGACATTGAGGAATTAATTTCCTCAGTCAAAGTTGAAAAAGGCTACTATTGCAAGGGGTGAAGGTGTAAATACATCTTCTGCTGTGGATGGAAAGACTATTTCCTCAGGAGAAAAAAAAACTTGTGAATCTGAGAGTTCAAAGTTCTCAGCTTCAATAGGGTCCTCCCACAAACCTCCACTCCAAATTACAGGATCCTTTTCTTTACTGCCCTTACTTTAACAGCCAACTCCCTCCAAGGCTGGGACTTGAGCTTTCACTGTCATTCAGCCAGCCTTATAAGGAGGGCTTTGGTTTGTTTCCCCCCACCCCCACCCCCACCCCCGTGTCTTGAGCTCTGTGGCTGCTAGAGAGAAGATTCTCCTTCAGGGCACACTTAGAAACCTCTAGACTGAAGTTGGTCAGTTCTGTCACCGAGTTCATTGTTTTCTCTCACCACACTCTAACATGCTAGACGTTGGTAAATTTTATCATGGTGCTCATTTCTATCCTTTGTCAATTTACCAGAGACACCAGGAGCAACTGACCATTGTCATCCTTTTCTCCCTCCATTTCCTTCACAAATTGTCAAAAAAAAAAAAAAAACAACCCTCCTTTGCCACTCACAATTGATAAATCAGGATAATCAAATGCAGCAATGTCCTTAAATTTGTAATATAGTCCCACAAAATCAGTACTCTCTGATATAATATATAATATATAATATACACACACACACACATATATATATATATTTGTTTTTAAAATCATGTAACATATACACATGTATATTTGTTTCTATATATTAAATATATATGGAATTTACTAGAATGACTTACAGACTTTGGTCCAGTTAATCCAACAATATCTGAGTATGGGCAGAAAGTTCGAGAGTCCAATAGTTGTTCAATCCACAAGGTTGTATTTCTCAGGCGGTGTTTAGTCTATGCTGGAATCCTGAAGACGTGGGTTCTAATGCCAGGGAAGGAGTGGACTTGCTAGTGAGGGTAAAGGTAAGCAAGCAAAGAGAGAGGCTTCCTTTTTCCACATCCATATATGCTGCCAGCAGAAGTCTTCTAACCAGATTAGATCTGGATTAAGGCATGTCTTCCTTCCTCAATGACCTGGATTAAAAGTCTCACTTCAAAGTAAGCAGAAATCTCTCACAGGTGTGCCCTCTATTTTTGCATTTTAGTTAATTCCAGATGTAAGCAAGTTGACAACCAAGAATAGCCATCATAGGGAGATTCTCCTCAATGGAAAAATATTAAAGGTTATACATCTAAATTTACACTGAATTATTCATTTATATTGTGTGCGCGTTGCATAACCTCTGCAGAGTGTATGTGGAGGTCAGAAGACAACTCAAAGGCGTTGGTTCTCTCCTCCCGTCCAGCGGGTCTCAGGGCTTGGCTGCAAGCACCGCTGGCTTGCTGAGCCATCTCACCAGCCAATCAACTGAGGCTTTGACTGATCTTAGTTCTTACTGAATGACACAATGCCCCACAAATCTTTTGTTAGTTTTTGAGTTATCCTGCTTTCTAAGCCTGGACTTTCTACCTTTACATTGAGATCCTTTGCCAACAAATACTCAAACTGTTCATGTGAATCCATCTCCAGTTACTACAATTACAGCATCAATCCTGTTTGTCCTGAGCTGCCTCTCTGTCTCTCCGTCTCTATGCTGCCGTGAATGTACACATTCGTCTGTAGGGCTACACTGCCCAGCAAGCCGCCATGCTGTGGTAGTCTGCTCATGTCGTGTAAGCGCCGTTGCCATTCCCTCCCAAAGGTCGGTCCTAATTCTGCAGTAGTGAGCCTGTGCTGTCCCACAGTCGCCCCTACCTGTTGGACAGGGATAATTCTTTCACATCTCAGCAGTCCAGAAACAGAACTTTTTACCTTTAATGCTTATCACTGCAAGCTTATCTAATTTTAAAAAAGCCACAAACATGAAAGTGTGGTACTTTGGAAATTTCCATCATTTCGCTTTCAAAGTGCTGATTTTTTTCCTCTATCTTTTTTTTTTTTTTTTATTGGATGTTTTCTTTATTTACATTTCAAATGTTATCCCCTTTTCTGGTTCCCCCTCCCCAAAACTCCTTATCCTATCCTCCCTCCCCCTGCTTCTATAAGGGTGTTCCTCCACCCACCCCACTCCTACTTCCCTGACCTTAATTCCCCTACATTGGGGCATCTATCAAGCCTTCATGGGACCAAGGACCTCTCCTCCCATTGATGCCTGACAAGGCAATCCTCTGCTGCATATGCTGCTGAAGCCATGTGTACTCCTTGGCTGATAGCTGAGTTCCTGGGAGCTCTGGTTGTTTCATATTGTTGTTCTTTCTATGGGGTCACAAACCCCTTCAGCTCAGACAGACCTTTCTCTAACTCTTCCAATGAGGAACCCACCCTCAGTTCAATGCTTGGACTTGAGAAATCACTTCTGTATTTGCAAGGCTATGGCAGGGCCTCTCAAGAGACAGTCATATCAGGGTCTTTTCAGCAAGCATTTCTTGGCATACACAATAGTGATGGGGTTTAGGGGTCTGCATATGGGATGAATCCACAAGTGGGGCAGTCTATGGATGACATTTCTTTCAGTCTCTGCTCTACACTTTATCTCCATATGTACTCATATGAGTATTTTGTTCCCCTTCTCAGAAGAACCAAAGCACCCACACTTTGCTCTTCCTTCTTCTTGAGATTCATGTGGTCTGTGAATTGTACCTTGGATATTCTGAGCTTTTGGGCTAATATCTACTTATCAGTGAGTGCATACTATGTGTGTTCTTTTATGATTGGGTTACCCCACTCAGGATGATATTTTCTAGTTCCATTCATTTGCCTAAGAATTTCATAAATTCACTGTTTTTAATAGCTGAGTAGTACTCCATTGTGTAAATATACCACATTTTTGTGGATATATGCTCAAAAGTGGTATAGCTGGGTCCTCAGGTAGTACTATGTCCAATTTTCTGAGGAACCTCCAAACTGATTTCCAAAATGGTTGTACCAATTTGCAATCTGACCAGCTTGGAAGACTGTTTCTCTTGCTCCACATCTTCACCAGTATCTGCTGTCCCCTGAGTTTTTCACCTTATCCATTCTGTCTGGTGTGAGGTAGAATCTCAGGGTTGTTTTGATTTGCATTTCCCTGATGACTAAGGATGTTGAACATTTCTTTAGGTGCTTCTCAGACATTCAGAATCCCTCAGTTGAGAATTCTTTGTTTAGAGCTCTACCCCAGTTTTTTTTTTTTAATCTGTTTCTTGCCATTCTTTTTTTTTTAATTTTTATTTTCTATATTCTATGTTTACATTCCAAAGGCTTTCCTCTTTCCCAGTTCCCCCCCACCATATGTCCCATTTTTTTAATATGGCTATTTGATCCTCTGGAGTCTAACTTATTGAGTTCTTTGTATACAGTGGATGTTAACCCTCTATTAGATATAGTATTGGTAAATATCTTTTCCCAACCAGATGGTTGCCAGTTTGTCCTATTGACAGTGTTCTTTGCCTTATGGAAGCTTTGCAATTTTATGAGGTCCAGTTTGCCCATTTTTGACATTAGAGCATAGGCCATTGGTGTTCAGTTCAGGAAAAATATCCCCTTTGTGGATGTGTTGAGCCTCTTTCCCACTCTCTCTTCTATAAGTTTCAGTGTATTTGGTTTTATGTGAAGGTCCTTGATCCACTTGGACTTGAGCTTTGTACAGGGAGATAAGAATGGCTTAATTTGCATTTTCTATATGCTGACCACCAGTTTGAACCAGGGCCATTTGTTAAAAATGCTGTCTTTTTTCCACTGGCTGGATTTAGCTCCTTTGTCGAAATCAAGTGACCATAGGTGTGTGGGTTCATTTCTGGATCTTCAGTTCTATTCCATTAACCTTCCTGCTGCTCTCTATACAAAACCCATATGGTTTTTTTTATCACAATTTCTCTGTAATACAGCTTGCTATAAGGGATGGTGATTCTGCCAGTAGTTCTTTTATTTTTGAGAATAGTTTTTGCTATCCTGGGATTTTTGTTATTCCAAATGAATTTGCAAATTGCTCTTTCTAGCTCTATGAAGAATTGATTTGGAATTTTGATGGAGATATTGCATTGAATCTGTAGATTGCTTTGAGCAAAATGACCATTTTTTCTATATTAACCTTGCCAATCTATGAATATGGGACATCTTTTCATCTTCTGATATCTTCTTTGATTTCTTACTTCAGAGGCTTGAAGTTCTTGCCATACAGATCTTTCACTTGCTTGGTTAAAGTCACCCCAAGGAATGTAATATTATTTGGTACTATTGGGAAGAGTGTTGTTTCCTTAATTTCTTTCTCGGCCTGTTCATCCTTTGAGTATAGAAAGGCTACTGATTTGTTTGAGTGAATTTTATATCCGGCCACTTTGCTGAAGTTTATGAGCTTTAGGAGTTCTCTGGTGGATTTTTTGGGGGTTACTTAAGTATATGATCATATGATCTGCAAATAGTGATACTTTGACTTCTTAATTTCCAATTTGTATCCCTTTGACGTCCCTTTGTTGTCTAATTGCTCTAGCTAGAACTTCAAGTACTATATCGAATAGATATGGAGAGAGGGGGCAGCCTTGTCTAGTCCCTTACTTTAGTGGAATTGCTTCAATTTTCTCTTCATATAGTTTGATGTTGGCTACTGGTTTGCTGTATATTGCTTTTACTATGTTTAGGCATGGGCCTTGAATTCCTGATCTTTCCAAGACTTTTAAAATAAAGGGATGCTGAATTTTGTCAAATGCCTTTTCAGCACCTAATGAAAGGATCATGTGTTTTTTCTTTGAGTTTGTTTTTGTAGTGGATTATGTTGGTGCATTTCCATATATTGAACCATCCCTGCATCCCTAGGATGAAGCCTACTTGACTGAGTTGAATGATCATTTTGATATGTTTTTGGATTTGGTTGGCAAGAATTTTATTGAGTGTTTTTGCATCAATGTTCATAAGGGAAATTGATCTGTATTTCTCTTTCTTTGTTTGGTCTTCATATGGTTTAGGTACAAGCCTAATTGTGGCTTCATAGAACTAGTTGGGTAGTTTTCCTTCTGTTTCTATTTTGTGGAATAGTTTGAAGAGTATTGGTATTAGGTCTTCTTTGAAGGTCTGATAGAATTCACCACTAAACCCATCTGGTCCTGGGCTTTATCTGGTTAGGAGACTATTAATGACCGATTCTGTTTCTTTAGGGGTTATGGGACTGTTTAGATTGTTTATCTGATCCTGATTAACTTTTGTACCTGGTATGTATCTAGAAAATTGTCCATTTCATCCAGATTTTCCAATTTTGTTGCATATAAGCTTTTGTAGGAGGATCTGATGATTTTTTTCAATTTCCACAGTTTCCATTGTTATCTCTCCCTTTTTATTGCTGATTTTGTTTATTTGGATACCGTCTCTGTGCCCTCTGGTGAGTCTGGCTAAGGGTTCATCTATCTTGTTGATTTTCTCAAAGAACCAGTGCCTGGTTTTGTTGATTCTTTGTATAGTTATTTTTGTTTCTATTTGGTTGATTTCTGCCCTGAGTTTGATTATTTCCTGCCTTCTACTCCTCTTGGGTGCATTTGCTTCTTTCTGTTCTAGAGCTTTCAGGTGTCCTGTCAAGCTGCTGGTGTAAGCTCTCCCCTGTTTCCTTTTGAAGGCACTCAGAGCTATGTGTTTTCCTCTTAGCACTGCTTTCTTTGTGTCCTGTAAGTTTTGGTATGATGTGCCTTCATTTTCCTTACATTCTAAAATGTCTTTAATTTCTTTCTTAAATTCTTCCTTGACCAAGTTATCATTGAGTAGAGTGTTATTTAGCTTCCATGTGTATGTGTGTTTTCCATTGTTTTTGTTGGAATTTAAGATCAGTCTCAGTCCGTGGTGATCTGATAGGGTGCGTGGGATTATTTAATCTTCTTATATATGTTGAGGCCTGATTTGTGACCAATCATATGGTCAGTTTTTAAGAAGATACTATGAGGTGCTGAGAAAAAGATATATTCTTTTGCTTTAGGATGAAATGTTCTATAATTATCTGTTAGATCCATTTGGTTTATAACTTCTTCTAGTTTCACTGTGTCTCTGTTTAATTTCTGTTTCCATAATCTGTCCATTGCTGAGAGTGGGGTGTTGGTCTCCCACAATTATTGTGTGGGGTGTGATGTGTTTTTTTGAGCTTTAGTAATGTTTCTTTTATGAATGTGGGTGCCCTTGCATTTGGAGCATAGATGTTCAGAATTGAAGAGTTCATCTTGTAGATTTTTCCTTTGTCCAGTATGAAGTGTCCTTCCCTTTTTTTTTTTTTATGAATTTAGGTTGAAAGTAGATTTTATTTGCTATTAGAATGGCTACTCTAGCTTGTTTCTTGGGACCATTTGTTTGGAAAATTGTTTTCTAACATTTTACTGTGAGGTAGTGTCTGTTGTCACTGAGGTGTGTATCCTGTATGCAACAAAATGTTGTGTCCTGCTTACGTATTCAATCTGTTAGCCAATGTCTTTTTTATTGGGTAATTGAGTCTATTGATATTAAGAGATATTATGGAAAAGTGATTGCTGCTTCCTATTATTTTTGTTGTTAGAGGTAGAATTCTGTGTGGCTATCTTCTCTTGGGTTTGTTGAAAGATTACTGTTTTGCTTTTTCTAAGGTGTAGTTTCTTTTCTTGTGCTGGCATTTCCCCTCTAATATCCTATGTAGAGCTGGATTTGTGAAAAGATATTGTGTAAATTTGGTTTTGTCATGTAATATCTTATTTTCTATGTCTCTGGTAATTGAGAATTTTGCTGGATGTAGTAGCCTGGACTGGCATTTTTGTTCTTTTAGGGTCCATATGATATCTGCCCAGGATCTTTTAGCTTTCATAGTTCCTGGCGAGAAGTCTAGTGTAATTCTGATAGGTCTGCCTTTATAAGTTTCTTGACCTTTTTGCCTTACTGCTTTTAATATTCTTTCTTTGTTTAGTGCATTTGGTGTTTTGATTATTATGTTATGGGAGGTATTTCTGCTCTGGTCCAGCTGTTTGGAGTTCTGTAGGTTTCTTGTATGTTCATGGGCGTCTATTTCTTTAGGTTAGGGAAGTTTTCTTCTATAAATTTGTTGAAGATATTTACTGGCCCTTTTAGTTGGGAATCTTCACTCTCTTCCACATCTGTTATCCTTAGATTTGGTTTTCTCATTGTCCTGTATTTCCTGGATGTTTTGGGTTAGGAGCTTTTTTGCCTTTTGCATTTTCTTTGACTGTTGTGTCAATGTTTTCTATGTTATCTTCTGCACCTGAGATTCTCTCTTCTATCGCTTGTATTCTGTTTTTGATGCTTGCATATATAGCTGCTGATCCTCTTCCTAGGTTTTCTAACTTCAGGGCTATCTCTCCTTGCTATTTCTTTATTGTTTCTATTTCCATTTTTAGATCTTGGATGGTTTTGTTCATTTCTTTCCTGTTTGTGTTTTCCTGTAATTCTTTAAGAGATTTTTGTGTTTCCTCTTTAAGTGCTTCTACCTACTTACCTGTGTTCTCCTGTATTTCTTTAAGGGAGTTATTTATGTCCTTCTTAAAATCTTCTATCATCATCATGAGAAATGATTTTAGATCCATATCTTACTTTTCTGGTGTGATGTTATATCCAGGACTTGCTATAGTGGGAGAATTGGGTTTTGATGATGCCAAGTTACCTTGGTTTCTGTTGCTTATGTTCTTACACTTGCCTCCCACTATGTGATTACCTCTAGTGCTACCTGCCCTCGCTAGGGGTTCCTGTGTCCCTGGATCCTGCTTGTTCTAGTTATGCCTGGTGGTGTTGAGACAGATGTTATGCCCTCCTCACCTCCAATCGTATGATCCTGTGTGTGTTAGAGCACCTGGAAGTTTTGTTTCCTCTGGCATTACCAGAGTGGCTGCAGAGTTTGTGCCCATGGTAAGCCAGCCCAGACTGGAAGGTCAAACTGGCAATAATTTTATTTTCAGGTTTTTAATATAATTTCTGATTAGTGTCCTTAAGCAGGGTAGAGGCCAAAGTGCACATTTAAAGTTTTATGCTTTAAATAGCTGTTTGTAATTAAATGTGGAGTAGATCTAAAGGCCTAGATCATCTCATCACAGAGAGAGTATGAAGGGAGGTAAGGAAGAAGGAAGGCAGAAAATGGGGAAAGTGCTAGAGAGGGGAGGAGGGAATAATGGAGGGAGAGAGAGCAATCAAGTGATCAAGAGAAAATGAGCATAGTTCAGATATCTTCATATTTATGTTCACAGAAGTATTATTCACAGGCACGAAAATGCACTCCAAGAGTCTACTGACAGTTGAAGGAATACATAAGATATTGTGTTAGACTATAATATGTCTATGCTTGTATATATGATATAAAATATATTTGCACATAATAGAATCATTTTCAGCTTTTAAAAATAAAAATTCCTGTGTTTATTTATTTAATCTTTGTGACAGGGTCTCCTGTAAACTCACTGTAGATGGCATTTTCTAGAGACAGACATTAGTGATAATGCTATGGAGCATACACACAAGTGCACGTAAAGCCATGATATGGAACAGTTTAAAACAAGAGCTTCCTAGGTGTTAATATTTTACCACAGTAATTATATGCATATGTGTGCATATATAAATATAGAATATAAATGTCTTTCTTTAAAGGTTATTTTTATCACTCTAAATGATATTTATGTCTATGTATGTGGTCTGTGTGTAAATACGGTGTCCACAGGGGTCAGAGATGTCTCCACTAAACAGACATGGGTACAGAGAATGGAACTCATGTTTTCTGCTAGAGCACACACCTTTTAACTCTAAGCTGTCTGTCCAGTCAATAGTGTGTGAGTTTAGAATCTCTCATTTCTTTTGAGATAATTCCACAGTGTTTCTCTTAGACAGTGAAACATTTTCACTTATTCTTTATGTACTTATGTTTTCAAAAAAGATTTTTCCTTGTTACAGAACTATGTGAAATTACCATTAGGAATTTAATGTGTGAATATAGTCAACACTGAGGCATTTGAGATTTTGTACCTTCTCTTCTGGGCAAGCCGGTCATACTCATTAAGTACTGTAACATTCCACGCTCTTCAATTCTCAGACAGCTTCTGATGGTTTCCAAGAACTTCTCAAGTAATTACTTTTTGGGTATCAAGGGACTTATAACAACCAAAGAGCATGTTGCTCATCTCAGTCATTGTCTGGGTGCAACGACACCCATTCTAAAGGCACTGACACTATTATGTGAGCCTGGCCTCATGAATGAGATCACATAATTGCAATAATTAGGAAACTCACCTCAGGATATTATCAAAATGACCCACCCAAAACCAAGTCCATATGGTTTGAAATAGCTAATGAGTCAGTTAATGTGCTATGTCCAGGAGTAATGGCTACTCAATATGGATTTCATGAAGGTATAATTTACCAACATTCTGAATGATTAAGGGTTTCAAGTGGGCATTTTCCAACTTAAAGAGGAATCAAAGTATTAAATGCTTTAACTATTAAAATAAAAAGGAGAACCAATAAATATTGAAAAGTTAAGGGCATTGGGATGTGAACAGTGTCTTTCAGGCACACATTCTAGGATTTAAACTCAATGCAATATAAAATTAAATGAAGATGTAGGCTTTAGTCACCATTTGTACACTGTCAGAAAACATGGGAAATGCTACTTACTGAGGCTTGTGTGTAATGAAAAGAGCTAAATAAAATGTTATACATTTAATTCACTGATTTTAGGTGAGGTGAGAAAAAGAATAAGTTATAGTACAAACATTTTTAGAGAAGGAGCAAGGAAAACAAGGGAAAGAGCCACACTCGATGTCCACAGATACAGAAAGAAGACATTTACTGAATAATTAATAGACTTCTTTGATTACTGTGTGATTATTCACTCAGATAATATGTCATAGTGTGTGACACTAACTTCATGTTTGTGGTATCTCTGAAGGGGTGTATGTATGACACATAATTAGGAAAAAATCTACAGAAGTATTTTAATTGTTCATGTTACCCTTATGTTAAAGGGGCTTTCAGAGAACTGTAACTCAAAGTATTCTTTAAAGTGTGCTTTTCTATTGTTAGATTTTAAAATATTTTTTGTGTATGTTGGTGTGTATGAGTGTCTTGTGTGCTAAACTAGAATTTTCAATTTATTAAGACATATACCCCCCAAAGATACTCATGTATCTTTAACATTATCTGAGATTGTTTTCAATAAAAGAAGCTAAAGATGTCTCATTATCACAGCAAAGCTTTTATAGATCTCAAGATATTTATGTTTACTACTATTGCAGAAGCCTGAATGATATCAGACCAACTGTAGGGTCTAATATTTTTAAATATTTAAAAACTAGATGTAGTGACCCAGATGTGGTGGCACACTTCTTCTGTAATCACAGGGCTAAAGAGGTGGAGACAGAAGGATCAGGAGTTCAGAGCATCTTTGGCTTTACAGAGAGCAGGTCAGGCTGCACTACATGGTACCCTGCCTCAAACTACAGAAGCAAAAACCCAAAGATGTAATGTATTTGTTTCTTTTATAGTCTTATGTATTTTATCTTATTCATTTTTAAAATAACAAAAATTCATGGAGAATTGATTCAAATCTCTTTCTGCCTGTTAAAGGGCTTTGTGTACACAATACTTTGAGTCTCTGCTGTGAGGGCTTTATTAAGGTCCACATGTTTTACAGTAAACATTGGAGCTTTAAACTGTAGGTGTCTCTTCATGTATTTATTTTATTAAAAATTCATAGAAAATGAAAATCTTAAATTGCACAAAAAGTTACACAATGGAAAATAAGTCTTTAACCACCAGCTCTTGCTAGAAGAAACTATCTTTCAAAGATACTCCATTTCTATCTATGTAGATAATATATGCCAATTCTTATAAATGTATATATATATACATACATATATGTATATATATATATATATATATATATATTTACATAGGTCATTTATTTTGGTACCTTTAAAATAAACAATAGCAGGTTATATATAAGAATATGTACATTTCATATAAGCACATAGAATAAAACTCTTACTTTTACAATTAATGGTTATGTAGTGCTTGAGTTAGCTTTAACTGTCAACTTAAAATAGTCAAGAATCACCTGAAAAAGGAGTTTTACTTGAGCAATTGTTCTTATCAGCTCCTATTGGTGTTCCTTCCATGACTTCCGTCAATGACGAAATGTGACTTGGAAGTATAAGCTTAAATAAACCCTTGAGAAATAGAGATCATTGAAAAGAGTGTACAACTTTATATCCAGCAACTCTCATGAATTGATACTCTTGTGTCAACTACTGTGGGCTAGCAATGTTAATGTTTTGGTTTTTGGTCTGAATGTTTAACATAGTAACATCGTTCAGTATTTAGTTTCTATAGAAAAGAATTTTAAGGGAATTATAATTACATATTCAAAGAAGAATTAATCACTGACCAAAATACTAATGTGAGTGAGTTTATATACTAGAAAGGTCAATTAAAGTGTATTATAACTATCATATTGGAAGTACTGTTATGTGTTGGGTACAGCAGTATACAGCTGTAATTTCAATGCCAGGGAAGTCAAAGCAGGAGGATTGTGAGTTTAAGGCTAGTCTAAATTATATAGTAAAATTTCAAAGAAACAAAACCAAACAAGATAATGTCATAGTGATGAGCATAGCAGAGAACATAAACCAATTTTGATGATACAAGAAATTTTCCAGAGAAAGAAGAATATCATTAAGAGATACACAGAAATCACTTGGATGAGTGTTCACAAATTTCAGAGTGGAGAAGTATGGAAGTGGTCCAGGCATGCAGCATCAACCCCCAGAATGTGGAACCATCTTGCTGTTTGCAGCCTTATGACATTACAAGTGTCTGGAGCAGAAGGAGGAAGTGAAACAGTTCTTCATAGCATTTAGGATCTCTGGGAGACACGGCCCTGGCTATGCCTGTCGAAGATTACCTTGATCACATCAATTAAGGTTGGGAGACCGGCCCCCTGTGGGTGTCACTGTTCCCTGGCTGGGATCCTCAGCCATACGAATGAAGAAAGTGAACTCAGCTGTGGGAATAACTGTATGTATGATGTAATTGTCTCAGGCTGCTGCTGCCTCATCCTTTGTGCCAAGATGAACCATAATGTGAACCACAAACCGGAAAGAACCTTTTGCCTTTTAAACTGCTCTTGTCACAACAGGAACAAAATCATATTAGGAGTGAGTATAAATGAAAAATCAGGTCCAATGAGATGGCTCAGTGAGTAAGATGCTTGCATGCCAGGCCTAAGTTTGAGCTTGTCAACCTCCACATGTACACTATGGTGTATGCATGCCCCCACACTATGCACAGAAATATATAATAATAATAATGATGATAACGATAAGTCATTTTGATTATTAATCAGACCATGTTTCTTACATAATATGAGCAATATCAAAGTTCAGACATTTTTCCATATACAGTATTTTCATCTAATATATTGGATGAGTCAGATCTACAAGAGGGCATATCATATTTTCTGCATAATTATTGTAACTCTATAAAGGTTTGCTCCTCAGCTTGTGGTGGAGTACTTTCTCAGGGTGCATGAGGAACTAGGTTCTATCACTACTGTAGTCAAAAGTAAACAAAAGGAAGAAGAGATTGGATAAGGCAAAGTTCAGTATTATGTATACTCATGTAAGGGAAATATCTATTGGAATAAACTTTCCATGAACATAATAACCTGGAAATTCTTTAATGAAAATTGAACTCATATTTCAAAATATGCAGAACTCAAATATATAACCCCTAAATGAAATTCCTGAGTTAAAATGTGAGAAGAAACAAATAATGTCTGTTTTTCTTGAGTGTGAAGAGCCATGACTAATTGTGTGGTTTTAAAGGTTTTGTTTTCCTAAACCAGAAATCATCTCACTTGGGGAACAATGGAGACTAATGCAGGGGGAGGCAAAGTGTAAGAAAGAAGATGATAGGATGATATGGGGCGGGGATAGCCTTCAAGTACAGTGCATATGGGAATGAAAAAGTCCATATGTAAGCTACTACCACATCTGATGCATATTTATTGACAAAATGAAACTATATAGATTCTAATATACAAAATGATTTTTTTCAATATATACATCATTTCTATTATGATAAGGCATGTTTATATTTTCATATTATTATCTAGTTGCGCCATAAATTCATGTAATCTTTTTCTTTTAATTTACAAATCTTTTTTATTGAATATATTCTTCATTTACATTTCAAATGTTAAACCCTTTCCCGGTTTTCCCCCTCCCAGAAAACCCCCAACCCATCCTCCCATCTCCTGCATCCAAGAATATGCCCCTCCACACAATCCACTCCCACCTAAACCCCTCAATTTCCCCATGCTGGGCCATCTATCAAACCTTCATAGGACCAAGGACCTCTCCTCCCACTGATGCCCTACAAGACATTCCTCTGCCACACTTTTGGCTGAAATCATGTATATCTCTTGGCTGATGGCTTAGTTCCTGGGAACCTTGAGGCTTCTGGTTGGCCGACATAATCATTCTTCCCATGGGGCTACAAACCCCATCAGCTCCTTCAGTCCTCCCTCCAACTCCTCTATTGGGGACCACATGCTCAGTCCAATGGTTGGCTGCTAGCATCTGTCTCTGTGTCTGTAAAGCTCTGGCAGCCCCCTCCCCCCTGGAGACAACCATAACAGGCTCCTTTTGGTATACACTTCTTGTCCTCCATAATAGTGTCAGGGTTTGGTGACTGTTTATAGGATGAATCCCCAGGTAGGGCAGTCTCTGGGTGGCCTTTCATTCAGTCTCTGCTCCACACTTTGTCTCCGTAATTGCTCCTGTGAGTATTTTGTTCCCTTTTTCAGAGGAACCAAAGCACCTCCATTTCAGTCTTCCTTCTTCTTGAGCTTCCTGTGGTCTGTGAATTATAACTTGTTTATTTTGAGCTTTTTAGTTAATATCCACTTATCAGTGAGTGCATACTGTGTGTATTCTTTTATGATTGGGTTAGCTCACTAAGGATGACACTTTCCAGTTCCATCTATTTGCCTAAGAATTTCATGAATTCATTGTTTTAAAGAACTGACTACAATTCCATAGTGTAAATATACCACATTTTCTGTATCCATTCCTCTGTTGAAGGACATCTAGGTTCTTTCCAGCTTCTGGCTATTACAGATAAGGCTACTATGAACATAGTGGAGCATGTGTCCTTATTGCCTGTTGGAACATCTTGTGGGTATATGCCCAGGAGTGGTATAGCTGGGTCCTCAGGTAGTACTATGTCTACTTTTCTGAGGAACTGCCAAACTGATTTCCAGAGTGGTTTTCCCAGCTTTCAATCCAACCAGCAATGGAGAAGTGTTCCTCTTTTTCCACATCTCGCCAGCATCTGCTGTCCCCTGGGTTTTTCATCTTAGCTATTCTGACTGGTGTGAGGTGGAATCTCAGTGTTGTTTTGATTTGCATCTCCCTGATAACTAGGGATGCTGAACATTTCTTTAGGTGCTTCAGAGCCATTCAAGTTTCCTCAGTTGAGAATTCTCTGCTTAGCTCTGCACCCCATTTATAATAGGGTTATTTGGCTCTCTGGAGTCTAGCTTCTTGAGTTCTTTGTATATATTGTATATTATCCCTCTATCAGATGTAGGATTGGTAAAGATCTTTTCCCAATCTGTTGGTTGCCATTTTGTCCTATTGACAGAATTCTTTGCCTTACAGAAGGTTTGTAGTTTTATGAGGTCCCATTTGTCCTTTCTTGTTCTTAGAGCATAAGCCATTGGTGTTCTGTTCAGGAAATTTTTCCCTGTGCCCATGTGTTCAAGGCTCTTCCACACTTTCTCCTCTATAAGCTTCAGTGTATCTGGTTTTATGCAAAGGTCCTTCATCCACTTGGACTTGAGCTTTGTACAAGGAGATAAGAATGGGTCAATTTATATTTTTCTACATGTTGAACTCCACTTCATCCAGCATCATTTGTTACAAATGCTGCTTTTTTCCACAGGATGTTTTTAGCTATTTTTTAAATCAAATATCAAGTGACCATAGGTATGTGGACTCATTTTTGAGTATTCAATTATACTCCATTGATCTTCCTGCCTGTATCTGTACCAGTACCATACAGTTTTTTATGACTATTGCTCTGTATTAGAGCCTGAGGTCAGGGATGGTGATTACCCCAGGAGATCTTTTGTTATGGAGAATAGTTTTCCCTATCCTGGAATTTATGTTATTCCTGATGAATTTGCAGATTGCTCTTTCTAGCTCTAGGATGAATTGATTTTGAATTTTGATGGGGATTGCATTGAATCTATAGGTTGCTTTTGGCAAGGTGGCCATTTTTACTATATTAATCCTGCCAATTCATGAGCATGGGGGATCTTTCTATCTTCTGAGATCTTTGATTTCTTTCTTCAGAGGCTTGAAGTTCTTGTCGTACAGATCTTTCACTTGCTTGGTTAGAGTCACCTCAAGGTATGTAATATTATTTGTGACTATTGTGAAGGGTATCATTTCCCTAATTTCTTTCTCAGCTTGTTTATCCTTTGAATAGAGGAAGGCTACTGATTTGTTTTTTTATATCCAGCCACTTTGCTGAAGTTGTTTATCAGCTTTAGGAGTTCTCTGGTGGAATTTTTGGGGTCATTTAGTATATGATCATATCATCTGCAAATAGTGATAATTTGTCTTCTTCCTTTCCAATTTGTATCCCTTTGACCTCCTTTGTTGTCTAATTGCTCTGGCTAGGACTTCAAATACTATATTGAATAGATAGGGAGAGAGTGGGCAGCCTTGTCTGGTGTCCAATTTTAGTGGGATTGCTTCAAGTTTCTCTCCTTTTAGTTTGATATTGGCTACTGGTTTGCTTTATATTGCTTTTACTATGTTTAGGTATGGGCCTTGAATTCCTGATCTGTCCAGGGCTTTTAACATGAAGGGATGCTGAATTTTGTCAAAAGCCTTTTCATCATCTAATGAAATGACCATGTGCCTTTTTTTTCTTTGAGTTTGTTATGTAGTGTATTACATTAATGTATTTCCATATATTGAACCATCCCTGCATCGCTGGGATGAAGCCTACTTGATCATGGTGAATTATTGTTTTGATGTATTCTTGGATTCTGTTGGCCAGAAATTGGTTGAGTATTTTTGCATCAATGTTCATAAGAGAAATTGGTCTGAAGTTCTTTTTCCTTGTTTAGTCTTTGTTTTCTTTAGGTATAATTGTTATTGTGGCTTCATGGAATAAATTGGGTAGTATTCCTTGTGTTTCTATTTTGTGGAATAGTTTGAAGAATACTAATATTAAGTTTTCTTTGAATATCTGATAGAATTCTCCACTAAACCCATCTTGTACTGGGCTTTTATTTTTTGGTTGGGAGACTATTAACAACTGCTTCTATTTCCTCAGGACTTATGGGACCATTTAGATGGTTTTATCTGATCCTGTTTTAACATTGGCACTTGGTATATGTCTAGAAAATTGTCCATTTCATCCAGATTTTCTAATTTTGTTGAGTATAGGCTTTTGTAGGATCTGATGATTTTTTGAATTGCCACAGTTTCTGTTGTTGTATCTCCCTTTTCATTTCTGATTTTATTAATTTGGGTAGTGCCTCTGTGCCCTCTGGTTAGTCTGGCTAAGGGTTTATCTATCTTGTTGATTTTCTCAAAGAACCAGCTCTTGGTTTTGTTGATTTTTTTTGTCATTTTTTCTTTATTTTCTAGTTTACATTCCAAAGGCTTTCCCCTTTCCCAGTCTCCCCCCACCATATGTCCCATAAGTCCTCGCCCCCCTAAATATTCCCCAATCACCCCCCATTTCTCTTTTCTGATGCTCTCCTACAAATCTGTATCCAGTCTTTTCAGGACCAGGGTCCTTTCCTTCCTTCTTCTTGGGAATCTTTTGATTTGCTAATTGTGTCTTGAGTATTCAGAGCTTTTGGGCTCATTAATATCCACTTATCAGTGATTGCATTTCATGTGTATTCTTTTGTGATTGGGTTAACTCACTTAGGATGGTATTTTCCAAATCCAACCATTTGCCTACAAATTGCATGTATTCATTGTTTTCAATTGCTGAGTAGTAGTCCATTGTATAAATATACCACATTTTCTGCATCCATTCCTCCTTTGAGGGACATCTGGGCTCCTTCCAACTTCTGGCTATTATAAATAAGGCTGCTATGAACTTAGTGGAGCATGTGTCTTTATTGTATGCAGGGGATTCCGCTGGGTATATACCCAGGAGTGGCATGACAGGGTCTTCTGGAAGTGTCATGCCCATTTTTCTGAAGAACCACCAGACTGTTTTCCAGAGCAGTTGTACCATCTTGCAAACCCACCAACAGTTTAGGAGTGTTCTTTTTTCTCCACATCCTTGCCAGCACCTGTTGTCCCTTGAGTTTTTAATCTTAGCCATTCTGACTGGTGTGAGGAGGAATCTCAGGGTTGTTTTGATTTGCATTTCCCTGATGACTAATGATGTTGAACATCTTTTAAGGTGCTTCTCAGCCATCCGAATTTCGTCTGGTGAAAATTCTTTGTTTAGCTCTGTACTCCATTTTGAAATAGGGTTATTTGGTTCTTTGGGGTCTAACTTCTTGAGCTCTTTGTATATATTGGATATTAGCCGTCTGTCAGATGTGGGGTTGGTGAAGATCTTTTCCCAATTGGTTGGTTGCTGTTTTGTCCTTCTGACAGTGTTCTTTGCCTTACAGAAACTTTGTAATTTTATGAGGTCCCATTTGTCAATTCTTGATCTTAGAGCATAAGCTATTGGTGTTCTGTTTAGGAACATTTCCCCTGTGCCCATGTCTTCCAGGGTCTTCCCCAATTTCTTTTCTATTAGTTTCAGTGTGTCTGGTTTTATGTGGAGGTCCTTGATCCACTTGGAGTTGATCTTAGTACAAGGAGATAAGAGTGGGTCAATTCGCAATCTTCTGCATGTTGACCTCCAGTTGAACAACCACCATTTGTTGAAAAGGCTATCTTTTTTTCACTTGATGGTTGTAGCTCCTTTATCAAAGATCAAGTGACCATAAGTCTTTGGGTTCATTTCTGGGTCTTCAATTCTATTCCATTGATCTACTTGCCTGTCGCTGTACCAATACCATGCAGTTTCTAGCACAATTGCTCTGTAGTACTGTTTGAAGTCAGAGATATTGATTCCCCCAGAAGTCCTTTTATTGTTGAGAATAGTTTTAGTTATCCTGGGTTTTTTGTTACTCCAGATGAATTTGAGAATTGCTCTTTCTAGGTCTATGAAGAATTGATTTGGGATTTTGATGGGGATTGCATTGAATCTGTAGATTGCTTTTGGCAAGATGGCCATTTTTATTATATTGATCCTGCCAATCCAAGAGCATGGAATATTTTTTCCATCTCCTGAGGTCTTCTTCGATTTCTTTCTTCAAGGACTTGAAGTTCCTGTTATACAGTTCTTTTACTTGCTTGATTAAAGTCACGCCAAGATACTTTATATTGTTTGTGGCTATTGTGAACGGTGTAATTTCTTTTGCAGCCTGCTTCTTTGAGTACAAGAAGGCTACTGATTTGCTTGAGTTGATTTTATAAACAGCCACTTTGCTGAAGTTGTTTATCAGCTGTAGGAGTTCTCTGGTGGAGTTTTTTGGGTCAGTTACGTATACTATCATATCATCTGCAAAAAGTGGTAGTTTGACTTCTTCCTTTCCAATTTGTATCCCTTTGACTTCCTCATGTTGTCTAATTGCTCTCACTAGAACTTCAAGTACTATATTGAAAAGATATGGAGAGAGAGGGCAGCCTTGTCTAGTCCCTGATTTTAGTGGGATTGCTTCAAGTTTCTCTCCATTTATTTTGATGTTGGCTACTGGTCTGCTGTATATTGCTTTTATTATATTTAGGTATGGGCCTTAAATTCCTGTTCTTTCCAGGACTTTTAGCATGAAAGGATGCTGAATTTTGTCAAATGCTTTTTCAGCATCTAATGAGATGATCATGTGTTTTTTTCTTTTAGTTTGTTTATGTAGTGGATTACATTGATGGATTTTTGTATATTGAACCATCCCTGCATCCCTGGAATGAAGCCTACTTGAGCATGGTGAATAATCATTTTGATGTGCTCTTGGATTCAGTTGGCAAGAATTTTATTTAGTATTTTTGCATCAATATTCATAAGGGAAATTGGCCTGTAGTTCTCTTTCTTTGTAGGATGTTTGTGTGCTTTTGGTATCAGTGTTATTGTGGCTTCGTAGAACGAATTAGGCAGTGTTCCTTCTGTTTCTATTTTGTGGAATAGTTTGAAGAGTATTGGTGTTAGGTCTTTGAAGGTCTGATAGAATTCTGCACTAAAACCATCTGGTCCCGTACATTTTTTGGTTGGGAGACTTTCTATAACCCCTTCTATTTCTCTAGGGGTTATGGAACTGTTTAGCTGATCTAATTGATCCTGGTCTAATTTTGGTATTTGGTATCTGTCTAGGAAATGTTCCATTTCCTCCAGATTCTCCAGTTGTGTTGAGTATAGGCTTTTGTAGTAGGATCTGATGATTTTTTGAATTTCTTCAGTTTCTGTTGTTATATCCCCCCTTTCATTTCTAATTTTGTTAATTTGGATACTGTCTCTGTGCCCTTTGGTTAGTCTAGCTAAGGATTTATCTATCTTGTTGATTTTCTCAAAGAACTAGCTCTTGGTGTTGTTGATTCTTTGTATGGTTCTCTTTGTTTCTACTTGATTGATTTCAGCCCTTAGTTTGCTGATTTTCTGTCTTCTACTCCTCGGTGAATTAGCTTCTTTTTGTTCCAGGGCCTTCAGGTGTGCTGTTAAGTTGCTAGTGTATGTTCTCTCCAGTTTCTTTTTGGAGGCACTCAGGGCTATGAGTTTTCCTCTTAGCACTGCTTTCATTGTGTCCCATAGATTTGGGTAGGTCATACCTTCATTTTCATTGAAGTCTAAAAAGTCTTTGATTTCTTTCTCTTTTTCTTCCTTGACCAAGGTGTCATTGAGTAGAGTATTGTTCAGTTTCCATGTGTATGTGGGCTTTCTGTTGTTCTTCTTGCTATTGAAGACCACTTTTACTCCATAGTGATCTGATAGGAGGCATAGGATTAGTTCAATTTTCTTGTATTTGTTGAGGTCTGTCTTGTGACCAATTATATGATCAATTTTGGAGAAGGTACCATGCGGTGCTGAGAAAAAGGTATATTCTTTTGCCTTAGGATGAAATGTTCTATATATATCTGTTAAAACCAATTGGTCTAAAGCTTCAATTAGTTTTACGGTGTCCCTGTTTAGTTTCTGCTTTCCTGATCGGTCCATTGAGGAGAGTGGAGTGTTGAAGTCACCTACAATTATTGTGTTAGGTGCAATGTGTGCTTTAAGCTTTAGTAAAGTTTCTTTTACGAATGAGGGTGCCCTTACATTTGGAGCATAGATGTTCAGTATTGAAAATTCTTCTTGGTGGATTTTCCCTTTGACAAGCAAGAAGTGACCTTCCCTGTCTCTTTTGATGACTTTAGGTTGAAAGTCAATTTTATCTGATATTAGAGTGGCTACTCCGGTTTGTTTCCTGAGACCATTTGCTTGTAAAATTGTCTTCCAGCCTTTTACTCTAAGGTAGCGTTTGTCTTTGACACTGAGATGTGTTTCCTGTATGCAGCAAAATGTAGGGTCCTATTTCTGTATCCAGTCTGTTAGTCTGTGTCTTTTTATTGGGGAATTGAGTCCATTGATGTTAAGAGATATTAAGGAATAGTAACTATTACTTCCTGAGATTTGGGGCATTATTTTTTATATTTGAGTGGTTCTCTTCTTTTGGGTTTGATGAGAGGAGGTTTCTATCTGGCTTCTTCTGGGGTGTAGTTTCCCCCCTTGTGTTGGTATTTTTCCTCTATTATCCTTTGTAGGGCTGGGTTTGTAGACAGATATCGTGCAAATTTGGTTTTGTCATGGAATACCTTGATTTCCCCATCTATGGCGATTGAGAGTTTTGCTGGGTATAGTAGTTTTGGCTGAAGTTTGTGTTCTCTTAGAGTCTGCATGAGGTCTGCCCAGGATCTTCTAGATTTGATCGTCTCAGGTGAGAAGTCTGGTTTAATTCAGATAGGTCTTCCTTTATGTTACTTGTCCTTTTTCTCTTACTGCCTTTAATATTCTTTCTTTGTTTAGTACATTTGGGGTTTTGATTATTATGTGACGGGAAGTATTTCTGTTCTGGTCCAGTCTGTTTGAGGTTCTGTAGGTTTCTTGTTTATTCATGGGCATCTCTCTCTTTAGGTTGGGGAAGTTTTCTTCCATAATTTTGTAGAAGATATTTGCTGACCTTTTAAGTTGTAGATCTTCATTCCCATCTATACCTATATTCCTTAGGTTTGGTCTTCTCATTGTGTCCTGGATTTCCTGAATGTTTTGGGTTACCACCTTTTTGCATTTTGCATTTTCTTTAATTGTTGAATCCATGGTTCCTATGGTATCTTCAGCATCTGAGATTCTGTCTTCTATCTCTTGTATTCTATTGTTGATATTTACATCCATGACTCCTGATTTCTTCCCAAGGTTTTCTATCTCCAACGTGGTCTCCCTTTGCGATTTCTTAGTTGTTTCTTCTTCTGTTTTTAGATTCTGGATGGTTTTGTTCAGATATTTCAATTGCTTGTTTGTGTTTTCCTGTAATTCTTTAAGGGATTTTTGTGTTTCCTCTTTTATGACTTCTACTTGTTGACCCATGTTCTCTTGTATTTCTTTAAGTGATTTTTGTGTTTACCTTGTAAGAGCTTCTAGCTTTTGATCCATTTTCTCCTGTATTACTTTAAGAGATTTATCTAAGTGATCCTCTATCAGCATCCTGACCAGTGATTTTAGATCTGAGTCTTGTTTTTCTGGTGTGTTGGGCTATCCTAGATTTATTGCTGCCGGGGAACTGGGTTCGGATGATGCCATATTGCCTTGATTTCTGTTAGTAACGATCTTACATTTGCTTTTTGCCATCTGGTTATCTCTGGTGTTAGTTGGTCCTGTAGTTACTAGCTGGTGCTTGAACCTCCTGTGGGCTCGTAAGGCTATTTCCCCAAGACTGGGAAACCTGAACTACTGCCCTGCAGGGCTCCTGCTCACAGATTGTTGACAGGTAGCCTGAATCCCCCAGGTCTTAAATTCGGGATATCTCAGGTACTTGGTTCTGCCTGCTGGGCAGCTGCTCTGCACTGCTCCTGCTCAGCATTTGCTGTCTCGTGTCCTGAGTCCCCAGAGGTCTTAAACTTGGGATATCTTGGGTACCTGGTTCCACAGGCTGGATCAGAACACCTCAGAAGCTGGCTGAGGTTGGTTCTGCAGCTGACTGGCTGGGAAACAGCTGGGAAGATGGTGGAGGCTGCAGGGAGTGCGGGGTCCGCCCTCCGGGCCCAGAGCCCAGGCTTGGCTGGTGTCCCCCAAACCGCTACTCTGTGTGTAGGTCCCGCTCAAGGCCTGTGTCCCCGAAGGTCTTAAACTCGGGATATCTCGGGTACCTGGTTCCGCAGGCTGGGTCAGAATGCCTGGAAAGCTGGCTGAGGCTGGTTCCGCTGCCGGCTGGATGGGAAATAGCTGGGAAGATGGCGAGCTTGCTGATTTTTTTAAAAAAGATCTTTTTGTTTCTATTTGGTTGATTTCAGCCCTGTGTTTGATTATTTCCTGCCATCTACTCCTCTTGAGTGTATTTGCTTCTTTATGTTCTAGAGCTTTCAGGTGTGTTTTCATGCTGCTAGTGTATGCTCTCTCCATTTTCTTTTTGGAGGCACTTAGAGCTATCAGTTTTCCTCTTAGCACTGCTTTCATGTGTCTTATAAGTTTTGGTATGATGTGTCCTCATTTTCAATAAATTCTAAAAACCCTTTAATTTCTTTATTTCCTCCTTGATCAAGTTATCATTGAGCAGAGGATTGTTCAATGTCCATGTTTATGTGTGTTTTCTGTTTTTTTTTTTTTTTTTTTGAACTTGAGTCCAGCCTTAGGCTGTGGTGATCTGATAGGGTGGATAAAATTATTTCCATATTCCTGTACCTGTTGAGACCTCTTTTGTGACCATTATCTGGTCAGTTTTGGAGAAGGTACCATGAGGTGCTAAGTAAAACGTATATTCTTGATCTTGTCTGCAGCTGCCCATCCAGCCGGTAGCAGGTCAGCCATACGTAGCCAGCCTGCCAGGTGCTGAGACCCTGCCGGCGGAACCAGGTACCAGAGACAGCCCGAGTTTAAGACCTCCGGGGACTCAGGTCTGGGGCAGGAACTGCGCACAGCCTAGCGGTTTGGAGTACAGCGGCCGTGCCTGTGCTCTGCACTCACAGGCCAGACCCCAAACCCCCTGCAGGCAGCGCCATCTTGTTGGCAGCTTCCCATCCAGCCGGTAGCAGGTCAGCCAGACCTAGCCAGCTTGCCAGGTGCTCAGACCCTGCCCACGGAACCAGGATAAGCAACAATTCTTGTTTATTAAGAAGAGTGAGGACCAGCTATAGCGGCAGGCCTCCATATTGCAACCAGGACACAGCTGGAAAGGTGCAGATAGAGACTCCGCCTGGGGCTAGAGCAGGGAGAGCTGCTAAGCTCTCGCCCACAGGCGGGCCCAGGCGCCTAGGCTCTGCAGCACATCCCTGCGAGCTTAGGCCGTGCACCGAGGCAGCCGGAACCACCCAGCTTCCCAGGAGCCCGGACCAGCGATAGCGGCAGGCCTCCATACTGCAACCAGAACACAGCTGGAAAGGAACAGGTAGACAGATTCCATCAGGGGCTACCACGTGGGGGGATCTGCTAAGCTCTCGCTACTAGGCAGGCCCAGCAGCACCTGCCGAGGCTCTGCTGCACTCCCCCACACTTCCCGGAGACCTCAGGCCTTGCACAAAGTCAGCGGGTGGCAGCCAGCTCGTGATCCCGTTGAGCAGCAATCACGCATAACCACCAGTAGAGAAACAACAGGTAAGCCGAGCCTCATAGGAGATTCAAACACCAGCCAGTGACAACAAGATCAACTAACACCAGAAATAACCAGATGGCAAAAGGTAAACGAAGGAATGTCACTAACAGAAATCAAGACAACATGACAGCATCTGAACCCAGTTCGCCAACAACAGGAAGCCCTGGATACCCCCAAACACCAGAAAAACAAGACTTGGATATAAAATCACTGGTCAGGATGCTGGTAGCTGAACACATAGAAAAATCTCTTAAAGAAATAGAAGAGAAAATGGATCAAAAGTTAGAAGCCTTTACAAGGCAAATACAAAAATCACTTCAAGAAATGCAGGAGAAGATGGATCAAAAAGAAGAAGACAATAAGGAGGAAAGACAAAAATCACTTAAAGAAATACAGAAGAACGTGGGCCAACAAGTAGAAGCTATGAAAGAGGAAACACAAAAATCTATTAAAGAAATACATGAAAACACAATCAAGCAAGCGAAAGATCTGAGCACATCCATCCAGGCACTAAAAACAGAAGTAGAAACAACTAAGAAATCGCAGAGGGAGACAACATTGGAGATAGAAAACCTTGGGAAGAAATCAGGAGCCATAGATGCAAATATCAACAATAGAATACAAGAGATAGAAGACAGAATATCAGAAGCCGAAGATACCATAGGAACCATTGATTCAACAGTCAAAGAAAATACTAAATGCAAAAAGGCGGTGACCCAAAACATCCAGGAAATCCAGGACACAATGAGAAGACCAAACCTAAGGATTATAGGTATAGACGAGAATGAAGATGTACAAGTTAAAGGGCCAGCAAATATCTTCTACAAAATTATGGAAGAAAACTTCCCCAACCTAAAGAGAGAGATGCCCATGAATATACAAGAAGCATACAGAACCCCAAACAGACTGGATCAGAACAGAAATACATCCCGTCACATAATAATCAAAACTCCAAATGTACTAAACAAAGAAAGAATATTAAAGGCAGCAAGAGAAAAAGGCCAAGTAACTTATAAAGGAAGACCTATCAGAATAACACCAGACTTCTCACCTGAGACCATGAATGCTAGAAGATCCTGGGCAGATATCATGCAAACTCTAAGAGAACACAAACTTCAGCCAAAACTACTTTACCAAGCAAAGCTCTCAATCACCATAGATGGAGACATCAAGGTATTCCATGACAAAACCAAATTTGCACGATATCTTTCCACAAATCCAGCCCTACAAAGGATAATAGGGGGAAAACACCAAGACAAGGACGGAAACTACACCCGGGAAGAAGCAAGATAGAAACCTCCTCTCATCAAACCCAAAAGAAGGTAACCTCTCGAATATAAAAAATAAATAAAATAAATAAATATAATTTCAAAAATGTCTGGAGGAAATAATTACTATTCCTTAATATCTCTTAACATCAATGGACTCAATTCCCCAATAAAAAGACATAGATTAACAGACTGGATACGGAAACAGGACCCTACATTTTGCTGCATACAGGAAACACATCTCAGTGTCAAAGACAAACACTGCCTTAGAGTAAAAGGCTGGAAGACAATTTTACAAGCAAATGGTCTCAGGAAACAAGCTGGAGTAGCCATTCTAATATCAGATAAAATTGACTTCCAACCTAAAATCATCAAAAGAGACTCAGAAGGTCACTTCTTGCTGGTCAAAGGAAAAATCCACCAAGAAGAGCTCTCAATACTGAACATCTATGCTCCAAATGCAAGGGCAGCCTCATTCGTAAAAGAAACCTTACTAAAGCTTAAAGCACACATTACACCTAACACAATAATTGTGGGTGACTTCAACACTCCACTCTCCTCAATGGATCGATCAGGAAAGCAGAAACTAAACAGGGACACAGTGAAACTAATTGAAACTCTGGACCAATTGGATTTAACAGATATATATAGGACATTTCATCCTAAAGCTAAAGAATATACCTTTTTCTCAGCTCCACATGGGACCTTCTCCAAAATAGACCATATAATTGGTCACAAGACAGATGTCAACAAATACAAGAAGATCGAGCTAATCCCATGCCTTCTATCAGATCACCATGGAGTAAGAGTGGTCTTCAATAACAACAAAAACAACAGAAAGCCCACATACACATGGAAACTGAACAATACTCTACTCAATGACACCTTGGTCAAGGAAGAAATAAAAAAAGAAATCAAAGACTTTTTAGAATTCAATGAAAATGAAGGTACAACCTACCCAAATCTATGGGACACAATGAAAGCAGTGCTAAGAGGAAAACTCATAGCTCTAAGTGCATCCAAAAAGAAACTGGAGAGAGCATATACTAGCAGCTTAATGGCACACCTTAAATCCCTGGAAGAAAAACAAGTTAATTCACCCAGGAGGAGTAGAAGACAAGAAATCATCAAACTCAGGGCTGAAATCAATCAAATAGAAACAAAGAGAACCATACAAAGAATCAACAAGACCAGGAGCTGGTTCTTTGAGAAAATCAACAAGATAGATAAACCCTTAGCCAGACTAACCAAAGGACACAGAGACAGTATCCAAATTAACAAAATTAGAAATGAAAAGGGAGACATAACAACAGAAACTGAGGAAATTCAAAACATCATCAGATCCTACTACAAAGGTCTATACTCAAAACAACTGGAGAATCTGGAGGAAATGGACAATTTCCTAGACAGATATCAAATACCAAAATTAAATCAGCATCAAGTAGATCAGCTAAATAGTCCCATAACCCCTAAAGAAATAGAAGGGGTTATAGAAAGCCTCCCAACCAAAAAAAGTACGGGACCAGATGGTTTTAGTGCAGAATTCTACCAGACCTTCAAAGAAGACTTAACACCAATACTCTCCAAACTATTCCACAAAATAGAGACAGAAGGGACACTGCCCAACTCATTCTTCGAAGCCACAATTACGCTAATACCTAAACCACAAAAAGATCCAACAAAGAAAGAGAACTACAGGCCAATTTCTCTTATGAATATAGATGCAAAAATACTAAATAAAATTCTTGCTAACCGAATCCAAGAGCACATCAAAACGATCATCCACCATGATCAAGTAGGCTTCATCCCAGGGATGCAGGGATGGTTCAATATACGGAAATCCATCAATGTAATCCACTACATAAACAAACTGAAAGAAAAAAACCACATGGTCATCTCATTAGATGCTGAAAAAGCATTCGACAAAATTCAGCATCCTTTCATGCTAAAAGTCTTGGAAAGAGCAGGAATTCAAGGCCCATACCTAAACATAGTAAAAGCAATCTACAGCAAACCAGTAGCCAACATCAAAATAAATGGAGAGAAACTTGAAGCATTCCCACTAAAATCAGGGACTAGACAAGGCTGCCCTCTCTCTCCATATCTTTTCAATATAGTACTTGAAGTTCTAGCAAGAGCAATTAGACAACATAAGGAAGTCAAAGGGATACAAATTGGAAAGGAAGAAGTGAAACTATCATTATTTGCAGACGATATGATAGTTTACCTAAGCGACCCAAAAAACTCCACCAGAGAACTTCTACAGCTGATAAACAACTTCAGCAAAGTGGCAGGTTATAAAATTAACTCAAGCAAGTCAGTGGCCTTCTTGTACTCAAAGGACAAGCAGGCAGAGAAAGAAATTAGGGAAATAACACCCTTCACAATAGCCACAAACAACATAAAATATCTTGGCGTAACTCTAACCAATCAAGCGAAAGATCTGTACAACAGGAACTTCAAGTCCTTGAAGAAAGAAATCGAAGAAGACCTCAGAAGATGGAAAAATATTTCTTGCTCCTGGATTGGCAGGATCAATATAGTAAAAATGGCCATCTTGCCAAAAGCAATATACAGATTCAATGGGATCCCCATCAAAATCCCAACTCAATTCTTCATAGATCTAGAAAGAGCAATTCTCAAATTCATCTGGAGCAACAAATAACCCAGGATAGCTAAAACTATTCTCAACAATAAAAGGACTTGTGGGGGAATCAATATCCCTGACCTCAAGCAGTACTACAGAGCAATTGTGTTAAAAACTGCATGGTATTGGTATAGCAACAGGCAAGCAGATCAATGGAACAGGATTGAAGACCCAGAGGTTAACCCACAGACTTATGGTCACTTGATCTTTGATAAAGGAGCCACAACCATCCGGTGGAATAAAGATAGCCTTTTTAACAAATGGTGCTGGTTCAACTGGAAGTCAACATGCAGAAGAATGCGAATTGATCCAATCTTATCTCTTTGCACTAAGATCAACTCCAAGTGGATCAAGGACCTCCACATAAAACCAGACACACTGAAACTATTAGAAAAGAAACTTGGGAAGACCCTGGAGGACTCGGGCACAGGGGAAAAGTTCCTGAACAGAACACCAATAGCTTATGCTCTAAGATCAAGAATCGACAAATGGGACCTCATAAAATTACAAAGTTTCTGCAAAGCAAAGGACACTGTCAGAAGGACAAAACGGCAACCAACAAAGTGGGAAAAGATCTTCACCAACTCCACATCCGACAGAGGGCTAATATCCAATATATACAAAGAACTCAAGAAGTTAGACCGCAAAGAAACAAATAACCCTATCAAAAAATGGGGCACAGAGCTAAACAAAGAATTTTCACCAGAAGAAATTCAGATGGCCGAGAAACACCTTAAAAGATGTTCAACATCATTAGTCATCAGGGAAATGCAAATCAAAACAACCCTGAGATTCCACCTCACACCAGTCAGAATGGCTAAGATTAAAAACTCAAGAGACAACAAGTGCTGGCGAGGATGTGGAGAAAGAGGAACTCTCCTCCACTGTTGGTGGGATTGCAAAATGGTAAAACCGCTCTGGAAATCAGTTTGGCGGTTCCTCAGAAAATTGGGCATGTCACTTCCAGAGGACCCTGGCATACCACTCCTGGGCATATACCCAGAGGATTCCCCTGCATGCAATAAGGACACATGCTCCACTATGTTTATAGCAGCCTTGTTTATAATCGCCAGAAATTGGAAGGAGCCCAAATATCCCTCAAAGGAGGAATGGATACAGAAAATGTGGTATATTTATACAATGGAATACTACTCAGCAATTAAAAATAATGAATTCATGCAATTTGTAGGTAAATGGTTAGACCTGGAAAATATCATCCTGAGTGAATTAACCCAATCACAAAAGAATGCACATGAAATGCAATCACTGATAAGTGGATATTAATGAGCCCAGAAGCCCTAAATACTCAAGACACAAATAGCAAGTCAAATGATTCCCAAGAAGAAGAAAGGAGAGGACCCTGGGCCTGTAAAGATTGCATCCAGTTTAGTAAAGAAACCGAGGGGGGAGGGGGAATGATTGGGGAACAGATGGGGGGGAGAGGAACTATGGGAACTATGGTGGGTGGGAACTGGGAAAGGGGAAAGCCTTTGGAATGTAAACATAGAATATAGAAAATAAAATAAAATAAAATAAAAAATTTACTGGAACACCAAAAAAAAAAAAAACGTATATTCTTTTGCTTTAGAATGGAATGTTATATAAATATTTGTTAGATCCTTTTGGTCCATAACTTCTGTTAGTTTCTTTGTGTCTCTGTTTAGTTTGTTTCATGATTTGACCATTGCTGAGAGTGGGGTGTTGAAGTTTCCCCCTATTATTGTGTGGAGTGTAATGTGTACTTGGAGCTTTAGTAAAATGTCTTTTATGAATGTGGGTGCCCTTGCATTTGGAGCATAGATATTCAGAATTGAGAGTTTATCTTGGTAGATTTTTCCTTTGACCACTATGAAGTGTCCCTTCTTATCTTTTTTGACAACTTTTGGTTGAAAGTCGATTTTATCTGTTATAAGAATGACCACTCCAGCTTGTTTCTTGGGACCATTTGCTTAGAAAATTGTTTTCTAACCTTTGGCTCTGAGGTAGTGACTGTCTTTGTCACTGAAGTGGGTTTCTTGTATGCAGCAAAATGTTGTGTCCTGTTTATGTATCCAATCTGTTAGTCTATGTCTTTTTGTTGGGGAATTGAGACCATTGATGTTAAGATATATTAAGGAAAAGTGATTGTTATTTCCTGTTACTTTCATTGTTAAAGATGAAATTCTGTTTGTGTGGCTATCTTCTTTTGGGTTTGTTGAACGAAGATTACTTTATTGCTTTTTCTAGGATATAGTTTTCCTCCTTGTGTTGGTATTTTCCACCCATTATCCTTTGAAGAGCTGGGTTTTTGGAATGATATTGTATAAATTTGTTTTTGTCATGGAATGTCTTGTTTTCTCCATGTATGATAATTGAGAGTTTTGCTGGATATAATTGCCTGGACTGACATTTATGTTCTTTTAGAATCTGTATGACGTCTGCCCAGGATCTTCTGCTTTCATAGTTTCTGGTAAGAAGTCCGGTGTAATTCTCATAGGTCTGCCTTTATATGTTACTTGACATTTTTCTCTTACTGCTTTTAATACTCTTTCCTTGTTTAGTGCATTTGGTGTTTTGATTATTATGTGACAGGAGGAATTTCTGGTCTGGTCCAGTCTGTTTAGAGTTCTGTAGGCTTATATTATGTTCATGGGCATCTCATTTTTTAGGTTAGGGAAGTTTTCTTCTATAATTTTGCTGACGATATTTACTGGCCCATTCAGTTGTAAACCTTGCTCTCTTCTATACCTAAAATCCTTAGGTTTGCTCTTTTCATTGTTTCCTGTCCTGCATTTCCTGTATATTTTGGGTTATAAGCTTCTGCATTTTGCATTTTCTCTGACTGCTGAGTCAATGTTTTCTATGGTATCTGTAGCATCTGAGATTATTTCTTCTATCTCTTCTATTCTGTTGTTGATGCTTGCATCTATGACTCCTAATTTCTTTGCAAGGTTTTCAATCACCAGAGTTGTCTCACTTTGTAATTTCTTTATTGTTTCTACTTCCATTTTTAGATCCTGGATGATTTTGTTCAGTTCCTTCACTTGTTTGTGTTTGCCTGAAATTCCTTAAGGGAGTTTTGTGTTTCCTCTTTAAGGGTTTCTACCTGTTGTTTTTAGGGGTTGTTTGTTTCCTCTTTAAGGGCTTCTACCTGTTGGCCCATGTTCTCCTGTATTTCTTTAAGGGAGTTATTTATGTCCTTCTTGAAGTCCTCTATCAGCATTATGAGGTGTGATTTTAAATCCAGCTCTTTCTTTTCCAGTGTGTTGGGGTATCCAGGATTTGCTGTTGTGGGAGAACTGTGTTCAGATAGTGACATGTTGCCTTGGTTTCTGTTGGTAATGTTCTTTCATTTGCCTTTTGCCATTTGGTTATCTCTGGGTTTAACTGGTCTTGCTCTCTCTGACTGTGGCTTATCTTTCCTGAAAGTCTGGGTATCTGTACTCCTGGGATTCCTGTTCTCTCTGTGTATACTGTTATGTAGATACTTCTGGGAGACCAGCTCTCCTGTGGTGGTTTTGTGTATGTAGTTTTGTGGCCCAGGATCAGCTCTGTACTCTCAGGCTTCTTCACAGACTTGGGAGGTTAGCTATCTCACTGTTTCACCTGGATGGGGTGCACTGTGCTCCCAGGCCTCTCTGCACTCCTGAGGAGGGAGCAAATGCCCTGAGTGCAGCGGCTTCATTAGGATATATCAGGACATGGTGTCTTCACTATGGCAGACCCAAATGCCCTGAGTGTTGCTGGTTCTCAAATGCCCTGAGTGCAGCTGATTCTCTAGGATGTAACAGGAAGTGGTGTCTTCACTGTGGCAGACCTGGGAAGAGTCTGTCCCAGGAAAAAAGAGAGGTGGTGGTGGAAGGGGCAGAAGGAAAGGAAGGGGAATGGTATTTGGGAAGGCTGGGGGTGGGAGGTGGGGGGGTGGGGATGGGTTTGGTGGTTGCTTGGAAGCTTGTCCCACAGGACACCCAGCAGCAGCTCTGGGACTCCGGAGGTAGGAGGGAGTTCTTACCAAATGCCCTGAGGGCAACAGATTCTCTAGGATGTATCAGGAAGTGGTGTGTGTCTTCACTGTGGCAGACTTGGGATGAGTTTGTCCCAGCAGAATAAGCCATGTAATCATTTTTTTATTTGTTTGGGGTTTTTCTTTCTTTTTTATTTATTTATTTATTTATTTATTTATTTATTTTGTGATAGGTTATAATTCTATAACACAGCTAGCCTCAAATTCAAATTATCCTCCTGCCTGAGCTTCCCATGTATTGATCTTATAAATGTGAGCTACAATGAATGCCTAAGTATCTATTATTTATGGAGTCTAAGTCTTAGAGACTGACTTTACTATCATGAACAAGAAACCACATAACTAGCATTTCTTTCAAAGAGATTCATTATAGAGTTAATCACATGCTTCAAACAGTATTCAGTGTATATTGAAGCTAGCACTTTGGAAACCTAAGGCTCCCCCATAAAAAGAAAGGAAGGCTGTCCAGTTCAGGATGGCAATATAATTACACATGAATATATAACATGTTCCATGTCCCAAAGTGTTGGTCAGAGATTAATTTGTGGCTGGTTCTGTAAAGATTACTTAGTGTGGTTAAGAGTGCTTCCAGTTTCTCCTGAGGAGTGATGTTTGGTTTTCAGCACCTGCACTGGCCCTCTTTTGGCTTTCATGGGTACCTGCACACAAATGGCATGCACAAAGACAGATAGACAGATAGACACACACACAGAGACACACAGACACACACAAAGTAAAAAATGAAGATTAAAAAATTCTATTGTAGGAAAATGAAAGAGAAATTTTTAACAACACTAAAATTCAGATGTCCATAAAGAATCCTAAACTTAAAAGAGTCTCAATAATGGAGCCTGTGTCTTTATTGTATGCAGGAGAATCCTCTGGGTATATGCCCAGGAGTGGTATGACAGGGTCCTCTGAAAGTGACATGCCCAATTTTCTGAGGAACCACCACACTGATTTCCAGAGTGGTTTTACCATTTTCCTATCCCACCAAGAGTGGAGGAGTGTTCCTCTTTCTCCACATACTTGCCAGCACTTGTTGTCTCTTGAGTTTTTAATTTTAGCCATTCTGACTGGTGTGAGGTGAAATCTCAGGGTTGTTTTGATTTGCATTTCCCTGATGACTAATGATGTTGAACATCTCTTAAGGTGTTTCTCGGCCATCCAAATTTCTTCTGGTGAAAATTCTTTCTTTAGCTCTGTACTCCATTTTTTGATAGGGTTATTTGGTTCTTTGCGGTCTAACTTCTTGAGTTCTTTGTATATATTGGATATTAGCCCTCTGTCGGATGTGGGGTTGGTGAAGATCTTTTCCCACTTTGTTGGTTGCCGTTTTGTCCTTCTGACAGTGTCCTTTGCCTTGCAGAAACTTTAATTTTATGAGGTCCCATTTGTCAATTCTTGATCTTAGTGTGTAAGCTATTGGTGTTCTGTTCAGGAACTTTTCCCCTGTGCCCATGTCCTCCAGGCTCCACTATGTTTATAGCAGCCTTGTTTATAATAGCCAGAAATTGGAAGGAGCCCAAATATCCCTCAAAGGAGGAATGGATACAGAAAATGTGGTATATTTATACAATGGAATACTACTCAGCAATTAAAAACAATGAATTCATGCAATTTGTAGGTAAATGGTTAGACCTGGAAAATATCATCCTGAGTGAGTTAACCCAATCACAAAAGAATACTCATGAAATGCAATCACTGATAAGTGGATATTAATGAGCCCAGAAGCCCTAAATACTCAAGGCACAATTAGCAAGTCAAATGATTCCCAAGAAGAAGAAAGGAGAAGACCCTGGGCCTGTAAAGATTGTATCCAGTTTTGTAAAGAAACCGTGGGGGAGGGGGAATGATTGGGGAATAGTTGGGGGGGAGAGGAACTATGGGAAGTATAGTGGGGGGGGAAACTGGGAAAGGGGAAAGCCTTTGGAATGTAAACATAGAATATAGAAAATAAAAATTAAAAAAAACTAATACAAAGTAATATAGTTTCCAGAGATTCAGAATAAAGATAATTAGAAAATTAAAAAAAAAAGAGTCTCTATAAAATCCAGTGCATGTTAGACTGAATTAAAGATTGTAACAACTGATCCAACTCGATACTTAAGAATTTTTTATTGGATATATTATTTATTAACATTTCTTTTTTATTAGATCTATTCTTTATTTACATTTCAAATGCTGCCCACTTACCTGGTCCCCCCTCATCCCCGAAAGTCTCATAACCCATTTCTCCTCCCCCTATTCCCCAATCCACCCTCTTCCACTTCCCTGTGCTTGTATCCCCCTACACTGCAGCATTGAGCCTTCTCCAGACTAGGGGCCTCTCCTCCCTTTGATGTTCAACAAGGCCATTCTCTGCTGCCTATTTGTCTAGAGCCATGGGTAACTCCATGTGTACTCTTTGGTTGATGTTTTTGTCCCTGGGAGCTCTGGGAATACTGTGTGTCGCTCATATTGTTGTTCCTCCTATCACGCTGCAAACCCCTTCAGCTCCTTGGATTCTTTCTCTAGCTCCTCCAGTGGGGACCCGGTGCTCAGTTCAATGGCTGGCTGAGAGTGACCCCCTCTGCATTTGTCATGCACTAGCAGAGCCTCCCAGGTGACAGCTATATCCAGCTCAGGTTAGCAAGCACTTGTGGACATCCAGATAGTGTCTGGGTATTGTAGCTGTATATGGGATGGATCCCAAGGTGGGGCAGTCTCTGGATGGTCTTTCCCTCAGACTCTGCTCCACACTTTGTCTCTGTATCTCCTTCTGTGGCTATTTTGTTCCGTCTTCTAAGAAGGGCCAGAGTATCATACTTTGTTGTTCCTTCTTCTTGGGCATCATTTGATATGTGAATTGTGTCTGGGTATTCCAAGCTTCTGGGCTAATATCCACTTATCAGTGAGTGCATACCATGTGTATTCTTTTGTGATTGGGTAACCTCATTCAGGATGATATTTTCCAGTTCCACCCATTTGCCTAAGAATTTCATGAATTCATTGTTTTTAATAGCTGAGTAGTACTCCATTGTGTAAATAAACCACATTTTCTGTATCCATTCCTCTGTTGAGGAACATCTGGGTTCTTTCCAGCTTCTGGCTATTATAAATAGAGCTGCTATGAACATAGTGGAGCATGTGTCCTTATTACATGCTGGAGAAACCTCTGGGTATATGCCCAGGAGTGGTATAGCAGGGTCCTCAAACAAATTAGTAGCATTCCTATACTCAAAGGATAAACAGGCTAAAAAAATTAGGGAAATGACACCCTTCACAATAGTCACAAACAATATAAACTATCTTGGTGTGACTCTAACTAAACAAGTCAAAGATCTGTATGACAAGAACTTCAAGTGTCTGAAGAAAGAAGTCAAAGAAGGCCTCAGAAGACAGAAAGATCTCCCATGCTCATGGATTGGCAGGATTAATATAGTAAAAATGGCAATCTTACCCAAAGCAATCTGCAGATTCAATGCAATCCCCATCAAAATTCCAACTCAATTCTTCATAAAGTTAGAAAAAACAATTCTCAAATTCATCTGGAATAACAAAAAGCCCATGACAGCTAAAACTATTCTCAACAATAAAAGAACTTCTGGTGGGGTATTCCGGACTTCAAGAAGTACTACAGAGCAATAGTGTTAAAAACTGCATGGTATTGGTACAACGTCAGGCAGGTAGATCAATGGAATAGAATTGAAGACCCAGAAATGAACCCACACACCTATGGTCACTTGATCTTTGACAAAGGAGCTAAAACCATCCAGTGAGGAAAAAAATGGCCTTTTCAACAAATGGTGATGGTTCAACTGGCAGTTAGCACGCAGAAGAATGCAAATTGATCTATTTTTATCTCCTCATACAAAGCTCAAGTCCAAGTGGATCAAAGACCTCACATAAAACCAGATACACTGAAACTAATAGAAAAGAAAGTGGGGAAGACCCTTGAGGACATGAGCACAGGGGGACATTTCCTGAACAGAACACCAGTAGCTTATACTCTAAGATCAAGAACTGACAAATGAGACCTCATAAAATTTCAAAGTTTCTGTAAGGCAAAAGACACTGTCAATAGGACAAAATGGCAACCAACAGATTGGGAAAAGATCTTTACCAACCATATATCCAACAGAGGGCTAATATTCAATATGTACAAAGAATTCAAGAAGTTGGACTCCAGAGAACCAAATAACCCTATTAAAAATGGGGTACAGAGCTAAACAAAGAATTCTCAAGTGAGGAATACCAGATGCCTGAGAAACACCTAAAGAAATGTTCTACATCCTTTGTCATCAGGGAAATGCAAATCTCAGGGTTGTTCCACCTCACTCCAGTCAGAATAGCTGAGATCAAAAACTTAGGGTACAGCAAATTCTGGAGAGGATTTGGAGAAAGAGGAACATTCTTCCATTTTGAGTGGGATTGCACACTGGTACAACCACTCTGGAAATGAGTTTGGCCGTTACTTAGAAAATTAGGCATAATACTACCAGAAGGTTTTTTTTAAAGTTCATCTAAAAAATGAGAAGAGAAATTTAACCTTTCTCCAAAATCCAAGGTGTAGTCAGAAGGTAGTCGCTGTTTCTTGAGTGTCCAGGGGGTACAAACAACATGACTTTGTAGTGTCCACTGTTAGTTCAGGATTGTCAGAGGTGACAAAAGAAAGACATTGGTGTCTCCAGATGCAGACTCGTTCTTTAAAACTGAACAGTTGCGAGGTCACAGTCTCTTCGAGGAAGTGGAACCTGTGCACTGTGGCACAGGGAGCTGAGGTTTTGTAGGACTTTAAGTAGGGCAGGGTGTATCAGTGTGCTGGCGCAGTGAACAGTCTCTGGCCTTAGTTCTGCTTCTGCAGTTTCGGATAGGAACTGTGTCTGGTTTCAGCAGTTATTCTTGAATATGGGGATTTCTGGACCAAACTTTGATTTTTTTAAAAATGCTTTTTACCCTTTAACCACCAGTAGGAAAAGTGTCTACATGCACAATGAGTAAGAACCAGTGTTAAGATGAGTCACCGTAGCTGTTGATTAGCCCCAAGAAGGCTGAGCATGTACAGAAAGGAAACCAACAGGTGGAGAAGTTCCTCTTGTGGAGTCGAGGCACCAGTAACTCTTGAGCAGCTCAGAGCTGCAAAACAAGCTAAGGAAAAGGGAAACACTGTCTTTTCTTCTTTGTCAATAATTTTAAATCAGCAAAAAACTTACAAAATTGTTGGCCAAACATTTAAGCCAACTTGCTCAAATACAAAAATGGCTTACCCTGTAAAGCTGAGCAAATAGTAACAAAAACAAAAACAAAACAAAAACAAAAACAAGCTGGGCAGTGGTGGTACACACCTTTAATCCCAGCACTTGGGAGGCAGAGGCAGGTGGATTTGAGTTCAAGGCCAGCCTGGTCTACAGAGTGAGTTCCAGGATAGCCAGGGTTACCCTATCTTGAAAAACCAAATATAGATATATCAGGTAAATGGGAAATATTTGTTTTTTCCTGGAAAAAAAGTCTTCTAAGGAAGATCCAAAGCAATTGTCCTCTGCTTGGGAAACAAAAAGGTTCCAAGAAATGGGGGTTGACTGTAATATTCACCAGGAAAAATCTAGGAAATAAGTTTTTTTTTGGGATATATTCTTTATTTACATTTCATTTCCATTTTCCTGGTTCCCCACCCCCAAAGGTCCCCTATGCCCTTTCCCTCCCTCTGTTCTCCCATCCTCCCCTTCCCACTTCCCTGTTCTGGTATTCTCCTACACCGATGCATTGGCATTTCCATATCCAGAGTCTACTCCTTCCTTCTTCTCGGGCATCATTTGGTATGTGGATTGTGTCTTTCGTGTTCCAAGATTCTAGGCTAATATCCACTTATCAGTGAGTGCATACCATGGGTATTCTTTTGAGACTGGGTTACCTCACTTAGTATGATGTTCTCCAGCTCCATCTATTTGTCTAAGAATTTCATGAATTCATTGTTTCTAATGGCTGAATAGCACTCCATTGTGCATATATACCACATTTTTTGTATCCATTCCTCTGTTGAGGGACATCTGGGTTCTTTCCAGCTTCTAGCTATTATAAATAAGGCTGCTATGAATATAGTGGAGCATGTATCCTTATTACATGCTGGGGAATCTTCTGGGTATAGCAGGGTCCTCTGGAAGTATCGTGCCCAGTTTACTGAGGAACCTCCAGACTAATTTCCAGAGTGGTTGTACCAGCTTGCAGTCCCACCAGCAGTGGAGGAGTGTTCGTCTTTCTCCACATCCTCGCCAACACCTGCTGTCTCCTGAGTTTTTAATCTTAGCCATTCTGACTGGTATGAGGTGAAATCTCAGGGTTGTTTTGATTTGCATAAAAGTGTTCTTTTTGCTGTTGTTGTTGTTGTTGTTGTTGTTGTTGTTTTGTTTCGAGACAGGGTTTTTCTGTGTAGCCTTGGCTGTCCTGGAAATCACTCTCTAGACCAGGCTGGCCTCGAACTCAGAAATCCACCTGCCTCTGCCTCACAAGTGCTGGGATTAAAGGCGTGTGCCACCACCACCCGGCGATTCAGATATTTTAAAATTATATTTAAATGTAAAACTCATTTTACACTAGAACTTGTGATAAGAATATGAAATTAGAAGTTCTCTCGGGACATAGTAACAAACACTGTAGTCCCAGCTACTTCGGAAGATGCTAATCTCATTTCATGGCCAGTCTGGGAACAGAGTCAGACTACTACTAGACGAAACTAGTGATTGAAATAACACCAGTAAATATTAGTGTTTGTCAATACTCTGTGCTAAACAAAATGTTGATCTTTTCTTTGCAGTTATAGACTTATGCTCACAGTAGGAAACGTTATGCATGAGGAGCCCAAGTTCAAGGTGCTTTTCTCAGATCAAATGTGTGCAAGTGACAGAGCCGAGCAAGGTAGTCTAAAGGCCCATAGGATTAATTACAAGAGGAAGAAGGAAATAGACAGAAAACCAACCATCATGAAATACTTTGGAAGCTCTTTGACCTTTGTGAACGACAATCTGCATCTTTATTTATTTTTTAAAAACCTTATTATCTGAGGAACCGCCAAACTGATTTCCAGAGCGGTTTTACCATTTTGCAATCCCACCAACAGTGGAGGAGTGTTGCTCTTTCTCCACAACCTCGCCAGCACTTGTTGTCTCTTGAGTTTTTAATCTTAGCCATTCTGACTGGTGTGAGGTGGAATCTCAGGGTTGTTTTGATTTGCATTTCCCTGATGACTAATAATGATCACTTCCAGAGGACCCTGGCATACCACTCCTGGGCATATACCCGGAGGATTTCCCTGCATACAATAAAGACACGTGCTCCACTATGTTCATAGTAGCCTTGTTTATAATAGCCAGAAATTGGAAGGAGCACAGATGTCCCTCAAAGGAGGAATGGATACAGAAAATGTGGTATATTTATACAATGGAATACTACTCAGCAATTAAAAATAATGAATTCATGCAATTTGTAGGGAAATGGTTAGATCTGAAAAATATCATCCTAAGCGAGTTAACCCAATCACAAAAGAATACACATGAAATGCAATCACTGATAAGTGGATATTAATGAGCCCAGAAGCCCTAAATACTCAAGGCACAATTAGCAATTCAAATGACTCCCAAGAAGAAGAAAGGAGAGGACCCTGGGCCTGAAAAGATTGGATCCAGTTTTGTAGATCCAGAACAAAGAAATGGTGGGGGGGGATGATTGGGGAATAGTTGGGGGGAGAGGACTTATGGGAAGTATGGTGGGGGGGGCTGGGAAAGGGGAAAGCCTTTGGAATGTAAACAAAGAATATAAAAAATAGAAAAAACCTTATTATCTTTGGCATCTGAGATTCTTTCTTCTATCTCTTGCATTCTGTTGTTGATGCTTACATCTATGATTCCTGATTTCTTTTCAAATTTTTCTATCTCCAGAGTTGTCTCCCTTTGTGATTTCTTCACTGATTTTATTCCACTTTTAGATCCTGGATAGTTTTATTCATTTCCTTCACTTCTTTCTTTGTGTTTTCCTGAAATTCTTTTTTTTTTACTTTTTTTTCTTTTTTTTTCTTTTTTTTTATTTTCTATATTCTTTGTTTACATTCCAAAGGCTTTCCCCTTTCCCAGTTACCCCCCACCATATGTCCCATAATTCCTCTCCCCCCATGCTATTCCCCACTCTTTCCCCCCCCCATGATTTCTCTGTTCTGGGTCTACAATACTGGATCCAATCTTTGCAGGCCCAGGGTCCTCTCCTTTTTTTCTTCTTGAGAGTCATTTGACTTGCTAATTGTGCCTTAAGTATTTAGGGCTTCTGGGCTCATTAATATCCACTTATCAGTGATTGCATTTCGTGTGCATTCTTTTGTGATTGGGTTAGCTCACTTAGGATGATAGTTTCCAGATCTAACCATTTACCTACAAATTGCATGAATTCATTATTTTTAATTGCTGAGTAGTACTCCATTGTATAAATATACCACATTTTCTGTATCCATTCCTCCTTTGAGGGATATCTGGGCTCCTTCCAATTTCTGGCTATTATAAACAAGGCTGCTATAAACATAGTGGAGCATGTGTCTTTGTTGTATGCAGAGGAATCCTCTGGGTATATGCCCAGGAGTGGTATGCCAGGGTCCTCTGGGAGTGGCATGCCCAATTTTCTGAGGAACCGCCACACTGATTTCCAGAGTGGTTTTACCATTTTGCAATCCCACCAACAGTGGAGGAGTGTTCCTCTTTCTCCACATCCTCGCCAGCACTTGTTGTCTCTCGAGTTTTTAATCTTAGCCATTCTGACTGGAGTGAGGTGGAATCTCAGGGTTGTTTTGATTTGCATTTCCCTGATGACTAATGATGTTGAACATCTCTTAAGGTGTTTCTCGGCCATCCGAATTTCTTCTGGTGAAAATTCTTTGTTTAGCTCTGTACCCCATTTTTTGATAGGGTTATTTGGTTCTTTGGGGTCTAACTTCTTGAGTTCTTTGTATATATTGGATATTAGCCCTCTGTCGGATGTGGGGTTGGTGAAGATCATTTCCCACGTTGTTGGTTGCCGTTTTGTCCTTCTGACAGTGTCCTTTGCCTTACAGAAACTTTGTAATTTTATGAGGTCCCATTTGTCAATTCTTGATCTTAGAGCATAAGCTATTGGTGTTCTGTTCAGGAACTTTACCCCTGTGCCCATGTCCTCCAGGTTCTTCCCAAGTTTCTTTTCTAATAGTTTCAGTGTGTCTGGTTTTATGTGGAGGTCCTTGATCCACTTGGAGTTGATCTTAGTACAAGGAGATAAGAGTGGGTCAATTCGCATTCTTCTGCATGTTGACCTCCAGTTGAACCAGCACCATTTGTTGAAAAGGCTATCTTTTTTCCACTGGATGGTTGTGGCTCCTTTATCAAAGATCAAGTGACCATAAGTCTGTGGGTTCATTTCTGGGTCTTCAATCCTATTCCATTGATCTACCTGCCTGTTGCTGTACCAATACCATGCAGTTTTTAACACAATTGCTCTGTAGTACTGCTTGAGGTCAGGGATATTGATTCCCCCAGAAGTCCTTTTATTGTTGAGAATAGTTTTAGCTATCCTGGGTTTTTTGTTGCTCCAGATGAATTTGAGAATTGCTCTTTCTAGATCTATGAAGAATTGATTTGGGATTTTGATGGGGATTGCATTGAATCTGTAGATTGCTTTTGGCAAGATGGCCATTTTTACTATATTGATCCTGCCAATCCAGGAGCAAGAAATATTTTTCCATCTCCTGAGGTCTTCTTCGATTTCTTTCTTCAGGGACTTGAAGTTCCTGTCATACAGATCTTTCACTTGTTTGCTTAGAGTTACGCCAAGGTACTTTATGTTGTTTGTGGCTATTGTGAAGGGTGTTATTTCCCTAACTTCTTTCTCAGCCTGCTTGTCCTTTGAGTACAAGAAGGCTACTGATTTGCTTGAGTTAATTTTATAACCAGCCATGTTGCTGAAGATGTTTATCAGCTGTAGAAGTTCTCTGGTGGAGTTTTTTGGAACGCTTAAGTAGACTATCATATCATCTGCAAATAATGATACTTTGACTTCTTCCTTTCCAATTTGTATCCCTTTGACTTCCTTATGTTGTCTGATTGCTCTCGCTAGAACTTCAAGTACTATATTGAAAAGATATGGAGAGAGAGGACAGCCTTGTCTAGTCCCTGATTTTAGTGGAATTGCTTCAAGTTTCTCTCCATTTATTTTGATGTTGGCTACTGGTTTGCTGTAGATTGCTTTTACTATGTTTAGGTATGGGCCTTGAATTCCTGCTCTTTCCAAGACTTTTAGCATGAAAGGATGCTGAATTTTGTCAAATGCTTTTTCAGCATCTAATGAGGTGACCATGTGATTTTTTCTTTTAGTTTGTTTATGTAGTGGATTACATTGATGGATTTCCGTATATTGAACCATCCCTGCATCCCTGGGATGAAGCCTACTTGATCATGGTGAATGATCGTTTTGATATGCTCTTGGATTCGGTTGGCAAGAATTTTATTTAGTATTTTTGCATCTATATTCCTAAGAGAAATTGGCCTGTAGTTCTCTTTCTTTGTTGGATCTTTTTGTGGTTTAGGTATCAGTGTAATTGTGGTTTCGAAGAACGAGTTGGGCAGTGTCCCTTCTGTCTCTATTTTGTGGAATAGTTTGAAGAGTATTGGTGTTAAGTCTTCTTTGAAGGTCTGGTAGAATTCTGCACTAAAACCATCTGGTCCCGTACTTTTTTTGGTTGGGAGGCTTTCTATAACCCCTTCTATTTCTTTAAGGGTTATGGGACTGTTTAGCTGGTCTACTTGATGCTGATTTAATTTTGGTATTTGGTATCTGTCTAGGAAATTGTCCATTTCCTCCAGATTCTCCAGTTGTTTTGAGTATAGGCCTTTGTAGTAGGATCTGATGATCTTTTGAATTTCCTCTGTTTCTGTTGTTATATCCCCCTTTTCATTTTTAATTTTGTTAATTTGGATACTATCTCTGTTCCCTTTGGTTAGTCTAGCTAAGGGTTTATCTATCTTGTTGATTTTCTCGAAGAACCAGCTCTTGGTTTTGTTGATTCTTTGTATGGTTCTCTTTGTTTCTGCTTGATTGATTTCAGCCCTTAGTTTGATGATTTCCTCTCTTCTACTCCTCATGGGTGAGTTAGCTTCTTTTTGTTCCAGCGCCTTCAGGTGTGCTGTTAAGTTGCTAGTGTATGCTCTTTCCAGTTTCTTTTTGGAGGCACCCAGGGCTATGAGTTTTCCTCTTAGCACTGCTTTCATTGTATCCCAGAGATTTGGGTAGGTCGTAGCTTCATTTTCATTGAAGTCTAAAAAGTCTTTGATTTCTTTTTTTATTTCTTCCTTGACCAGGGTGTCATTGAGTAGAGTATTGTTCAGTTTCCATGTGTATGTGGGCTTTCTGTTGTTCTTCTTGCTATTGAAGACCACTTTTACTCCATAGTGATCCGATAGGAGACATGGGATTAGTTCGGTCTTCTTGTATTTGTTGAGGTCTGTCTTGTGACCAATTATATGATCAATTTTTGAGAAGGTACCGTGCGGTGCTGAGAAAAAGGTATACTCTTTTGTTTTAGGATGGAATGTTCTATATATATCTGTTAAATCCAATTGGTCCAAAGCTTCAATTAGTTTCACTGTGTCCCTGTTTAGTTTCTGCTTTCCTGATCGGTCCATTGAGGAGAGTGGAGTGTTGAAGTCACCTACAATCATTGTGTTAGGTGCGATGTGTGCTTTAAGCTTTAGTAAAGTTTCTTTTACGAATGAGGGTGCCCTTGCATTTGGCGCATAGATGTTCAGTATTGAGAATTCTTCTTGGTGGATTTTCCCTTTGACAAGCAGGAAGTGACCTTCTGTGTCTCTTTTGATGACTTTAGGTTGAAAGTCGATTTTATCTGATATTAGAATGGCTACTCCAGCTTGTTTCCTGGGACCATTTGCTTGTAGAACTGTCTTCCAGCCTTTTACTCTAAGGTGGTGTTTGTCTTTGACACTGAGATGTGTTTCCTGTATGCAGCAAAATGTAGGGTCCTGTTTCCGTATCCAGTCTGTTAGTCTGTGTCTTTTGATTGGGGAATTGAGTCCATTGATATTAAGAGATATTAAGGAATAGTAATTATTACTTCCTGACATTTTGGGAATTGTTATTATTATTTGTATTTGAGTGGTTCTCTTCTTTTGGGTTGGATGAGATGGGGTTTCTATCTTGTTTCTTCTGGGGTGTTGTTTCCCCCCTTGTGTTGGTATTTTTCCCCTATTATACTTTGTAGGGCTGGGTTTGTAGATAAGTATCTTGCAAATTTGATTTTGTCGTGGAATATCTTGGTTTCCCCATCTATGGCAATTGAGAGTTTTGCTGGGTATAGTAGTCTTGGCTGAAGTTTGTGTTCTCTTAGGGTCTGCATGAGGTCTGCCCAGGATCTTCTAGCTTTCATGGTCTCAGGTGAGAAGTCTGGTGTAATTCTGATAGGTCTTCCTTTATATGTTACTTGTCCTTTTTCTCTTACTGCTTTTAATATTCTTTCTTTGTTTAGTACATTTGGGGTTTTGACTATTATGTGACGGGAAGTATTTCTGTTCTGGTCCAGTCTATTTGGGGTTCTATAGGCTTCTTGTATATTCATGGGCATCTCTCTCTTTAGGTTGGGGAAATTTTCTTCCATAATTTTGTAGAAGATATTTGCTGGCCCTTTAAGTTGTAGATCTTCATTCTCATCTATCCCTATAATCCTTAGGTTTGGTCTTCTCATTGTGTCCTGGATTTCCTGAATGTTTTGGGTTACCAGCTTTTTGCATTTTGCATTTTCTTTAATTGTTGAATCCATGGTTCCTATGGTATCTTCAGCATCTGAGATTCTGTCTTCTATCTCTTGTATTCTATTGTTGATATTTGCATCTATGACTCCTGATTTCTTCCCAAGGTTTTCTATCTCCAACATTGTCTCCCTTTGCGATTGCTTAGTTGTTTCTACTTCCGTTTTTAGATTTTGTATGGTTTTGCTCAGATCTTTCAGTTGCTTGTTTGTGTTTTCCTGTAATTCTTTAAGGGATTTTTGTGTTTCCTCCTTTATGACTTCTACTCGTTGACCCATGTTCTCTTGTATTTCTTTAGGTGATTTTTGTTTCTCCCCCTTATTGGGATTCATTTTTTGCTCTATATTCTCCTGGATTTCTTTAAGTGATTTTTGTGTCTGCCTTGTATGGGCTTCTAGTTTTTAATCTATTTTCTCCTCTATTACTTTAAGAAATTTATCTAAGTGATCCTCAATCTGCATCTTTACCAGTGATTTTAGATCTGAGTCTTGTTTTTCTGGTGTGTTGAGATATCTGGGATTTAATTGTGTTTGTCTTGCAATGGCTTCTAGCTTTTGATCTATTTTCTCATGTATTACTTTAAGAGATTTATCTAAGTGTTCCTCTATCAGCATCCTGACCAGTGATTTTAGATCTGAGTCTTGTTTTTCTGGTGTTTCGGGGTATCCAATATTTATTGCTGTTGGGGAACTGGGTTCGGATGCCGCCATATTGCCTTGATTTTTGTTAGTAGTGATCTTACGTTTGCCTTTTGCCATCTGGTTAACTCTGGTGTTAGTTGGTCCTGTAGATACTAGCTGGTGCTTGACCCTCCTGTGGGGTTGTAAGGCTATTTCCCAGCGACTGGGATACCTGAATCACTGTCCTGCCTGGTTCTTGCTCACAGATTGCTGACAGGTGGCCTGAGTCCCCCGAGGTCTTAAACTCAGGATATCCCAGGTATTTGGTTCCGCCTGTTGTGCGGCTGCTCTGCACTGCTCCTGCTCAGGGTTTGCTGTCTGATATCCTGTTTCCCCAGGGGTCTTAAAGTTGGGATATCTCAGTTCTCTGGTTCTGCCTGCTGGTCCCAAGCTGCTGGGAAGCTGGCTGGGTCCGGTTTCCAGCTTCCCTGCCACTGGCTGGATGGGAGGCTGGTTCGGCCTCCGGCTGGGTCTGGGCACCTGGCACACTGGCTGACTCCGGCTTCCTCACCACCAGCTGGACGGGAAGCTGCAGGCAATATGGCAGCTGCCTGCAGGGAGCTCGGGGTCCGCCCCGCGAGTGCAGAGTGCACCCGCTATTCTGTGCCCAACTCCCACTCCAGGCCTGAGTCCCCGAAGGTCTTAAGCTCGGGCTGTCTCGGGTACCTGGTTCTGCCGCCGCCGCCGGGTGGTTCTGAGCACCTGGCACGCTGGGTGACACTCGGCTTCCCCACCACCAGCTGGGCGGGAAGCTGCAGGCAATATGGCAGCTGCCTGCAGGGAGCTCTGGGTCCGCCCTGCGAGTGCAGAGTGCACCCGCTATTCTGTGCCCAACTCCCACTCCAGGCCTGAGTCCCCGAAGGTCTTAAGCTCGGGCTGTCTCGGGTACCTGGTTCTGCTGCCGCCGCCGGATGGTTCTGAGCACCTGGCATGCTGGGTGACACTCCGGCTCCCCGCCACCAGCTGGGCGGGAAGCTGCAGGCAATATCTTTCCTGAAATTCTTTAAGGGATTTTTGCATTTCCTCTTTAAGGGCTTCTGCCTGTTCACCCATGTTCTGTATTTCTTTAAGGGATTTTTTTTTGTTTCCTCTTTAAGGACTCTTGCCTGTTGACCCATGTTCTCCTGTATTTCTTTAAGGGATTTTTTGTTTCCTCTTTAAGGGCTCTTTCCTGTTGATCCATTTTCACTATATTTCTTTAAGGGCGTTATTTAAGTCATTCCTGAAGCCCTCTATCAGCATCATGAGATAAGATTTTAAATCCAACTCTTGCTTTTCCGGTGTGTTGAGGTATCTGAGACTTGCTATAGTGGGAGGACTGTGTTCTGATGTTGCCAAGAAGCCTTGGTTTCTATTAGTAGGGTTCTTGCACTTGCCTTTCGCCATCTGGTTATCTGGTGTTAGATGGTCTTGCTGTCTCTGGCTGGAATTTGTCCCACCTATGGGCCTGTAAGCCTGTGTCCATATTCCTGGGAGACCAATTCTCTTCGGGCAGAGTCTGTGCACAGAAGGCTGTGAAGCCTCTTGGCTCCCTGGTGCAAATGGAAGCCTGAAAACTTCTGTCCCAGCTGCTCCACTGATTTGCTCTGTGTGCTCCCAGCTGTTCCCCTCCAGAGAGAAGGTAGAGATCTCACCTCTGCACTCAGAAGTGAAAGTACTGCTGGGAGATCATTCTCTCTAGGTGGACCATACACAGAAGGCTGTGGAGCTGCCTGGCTCCCTGGTACAAATCACACTGGAAGATTTAATGTTATTTTTCACTTCAAATTTTGCTGTATAATTATTGAATGATAATAAGGTGGCCAAACTAACTATTATCATTCAGCTATACACACAGAACATATTGAGCTAGTAAATACAGATTTCCTATTGATATACAGTAAACATATCTGTTCTTTATCACTGGTCCCTGGATCAGAACTCCTAAAGTTCTTGGGATTTCCCTACCAACAGCTGCCTTTTGTTTTTGGGATCCTGACTGTGACCACACTTGAGTTTTCTTACTTAGGCCAGGTCTGGATGCTTAGAACTTTCAACTTCACTTTCCTTCTCAAATTCTGGCAAAGTGTTGAGTTCAACCACCAATGGCCAGTTCTGTGGATTGCAGGAGTAAATTTTAAAACTATTACAATATCATGTTACTGAACCGGACTTTATATTATGCCAAAGACCCCAAGACAAAATATGCAAGTGTAAATGTCACTTTTATTTTTTCTGATAAAGGGATAAGATTAGAGCCATACCCAAGGCTTATAAGTACATGACTTATGCTGAGTCCAGAACATTTCTACCTCTGTTTTAACTATTCCTATGCTTAGGTTTGGAGACCTCCAAATATTTCAATGTTCTGCTAGTGCAGACTCTGAATACTTCAGTTTCTAGCCTCCATCTGCTAATCTAGGAATAGAATGGTTCAGTCATGAGACTCACTGCTGAATAATCTCACCTTTTCTAGCCCTTTCTGGACTTGGGCTGGGTGTTCAACTCAACTGTTTTGTCTCAAACTTCTCTCCAAGTTGACTGATTTAAATTGGCTTCTTTTGGATTCTATCTGAATTGCTCCGCTTGGAAAGACTACACCTGAACTCCATAAACTCAACAGCTCTAAACTAAACTGTAATGAATTACACTGAATTCTCTCTCCCTCACTGCTCTTGAAGTAGCCGCTCTTTCTATCATGTGAGTTGGATGTATCTATTGAGGTCTGCTCCTTTTACCATAACTATGGTCATTTTTAATTCAGTCTTCATTTGCTCAAAAGGTGAAATTAAGTTCAGACTCTTCTTCCCAGAAGTAATTATTCATACCTGATACTGAAGAATACTCCTAAATGGCACAAGGCTATTGTCTTAGTCAGGGTTTCTATTCCTGCACAATCATGACCAAGAAGCAAGTTGGGGAGGAAAGGGTTTATTGAGCTTACACTTCCACACAGCTGTTCATTACCAAAGGAAGTCAGGACTGGAACTCAAGCAGGTCAGGAAGCAGGAGCTGATGCAGAAGCCATGGAGGGATGTTCCTTACTGGCTTGCTTCCCCTGGCTTGCTCAGCCTGCTCTCTTATAGAACCCAAGAATACCAGCCCAGAGATGGTACCACCCACAAGGGGCCCTCCCCCACTTGATCACTAATTCAGAAAATGCTCTACAGCTGGATCTCATGAGGCACTTCCCCAACTGAAGCTCCTTTCTCTGTGATGACTCCAGCCTGTGTCAAGTTGACACACAAAACCAGCCAGTACAGTTATGGTTGCAATGCTTATGCTCTATTTTCTCAAAACTCTAAAAATCTCCTGTCCATGGGGCACCCTTCTATAAGACTTTGTCTAGTTAGCCAAAATGTAGTAATGCCTCCACCCTAGCCTTCTAATCTTCTGAACATAGCTTTTCCTATAAAAACCTGCCCTAAAACAGATTGGCACCACAATTTGGCTCCCAAAGTCTTTTTTGTGGTCCTGATCGGTCTTAGGGTGTGAACAATAAACTATTTTTGCTAAACTGAGATCTATATTTATACAGTTTGTAAGGTTCAGGCAATTCCTGAACCTTAACTGTATTTTATTTCTGACTTATTCTGTCAAATTTTTCTCTGAGTCATCACTTTGTCTGCCCATCAATTTTCAACTTTAAAATATGGCTGTTTTCTTGTACAAACGAACCTTTTTTATTATATATATTTTTATTAAAGCTAAGAATTAAAGATGTGTACTAAGGGCATGTTTGTATTCCAGCCAGATCATATAATCCAAGGTGTGTCTACATTCTGGCCAGATCATATCTTTGGATGTAATACCTTGCCAGAGCAAATATATTGCTGGATTAAAATTCCTCTACAGAAATACCAGGACTAATGAGTACTATGAAATATAATGTGGCAAGGAGTACCTGGCATCCCTATGTCAATGTTTGTCTCCAGTAATTATGCCATGCCACAAATCTGATATAAATGGGCCTTACTGGGGAAATGAAGAGGAGTGAAGACATGAAGAAGGGCTAGAGGCAGACGAGTGGACATGTAGACAGTCAGATAGACCAGGGCAGAGCCATGAGGGAAGAGAAGTTGGGGGGACAGAGAAAAGAGGACAGAGAAAGGACAGAGGAAAGAGAGAGAAAGAGAGAGAGAGAGAGAAAGAGAGAGAGAGAGAGAGAGAGAGAGAGAGAGAGAGAGAGAGAGAGAGAGAGAGGGAGAGAGAGAGAGAGAGAGAGAGAGAGAGAGAGAGAGATGCAGTTTGTTTATATGCAGCCCACACTTGGAACACCTGGTGGTTGTGGCAGGTGGTGACTTAAGCCATTGCTAGGTCCCAGGGAAAAGCCTAGTGGAATCACCTTAAACTAACAATGAGTTAACTTCTTATTCTCTTAATTTAAAAGCTATGATTAGGAAAAAAAAAACAAGAAAGAAAGCCATACTAAACAAAGCTGCTTACTTCTTCCACAATTTAATACAGTTTCCTAAAGGAATGAAGCACCAAGTCGTTGCTTAACATTAAGAAATTCCAATCCTAGGAACTCCTCTGGGGGCAGCGTTGGTCAGAAAACTATTTACTGGATGTTTTGAGTATGCAAAACCTAATTTCATTTATTTAACAAAGCAATCACAAGATGGGATGGAGGGAGGAACCTGGGAAGAAAAGTGGCTGAGGTGGGGGGGGAGTGGAAGGGAGAGGGGAACCTGATCTGGTATTGGGTGAGGGAAAAAGACTGAAGACCTGAGGGCTAGCAGAAAGAATGGAAACAGGTAACCTAGGGAGATAGGAGGTTGGGGGAACCCTCCAGAAAACACCAGAGACCTGAGAGATGAGAGACTCTCAGAACTCAAAGGGAGGGACCTTAGATGAAATCACCAAAAGTAGGGAGAGGGAACTTATAGAACCCACCTCCAGCAGGAAGACAGGGCATCAAATGAGGGAGAGGGGGCGCATCCCACTGTCACAACTCTGACCCATAATTGTTCTGTCTGAAAGAATGGAAAGAAGGGATAGAAATGAAGAGGAGTGTGAGGAAAAGAAGGTCCAGTGACTCTCCCAAAGTGGGATCCAGCTAAAGGGGAGGTTCCAAGGCCTGACACTATTACTGAGGCTACAGAGCACTCACAAAGAGGGACCGAGCATGACTGCACTCTGGAAGACCCATCAAGCAGCTGAAAGAGTCTGATGCAGATATTTAAACCCAACCAATGGACAGAAGCGGCTGACCCATCTTGCTGAATTGAGGAAGGCTGAAAGAAGCTGAGGAGAAGGACAATCCTGTAGGAGGACTAGCAGTTTCAATTAATCTGGACCCCTGAGATTTCTCAAACACTGGACCACCAAACAGGCAGCATACATCAGCTGATATGACGCCCCCAGCACACATACAGTAGAGGACTTCCAGGTCTTGGTTTATTCAGAGATGATACACCTAACCCTCAAGAGACTGGAGGCCCCAGGGAGTTTAGAAGTTAAGTGGGGTGAGGGGTAGGGACATCCAAGGAGCTGAAGGGGTTTGCAGCCCTCAAAGAAGGAATAACAATATGAACCAACCAGTATCCCCAGAGTTCCCAGGGACTAAATCAGCAACCAAAAAGCACACATGGAGGGATCCATGGCTCCATCTGCAGATGTAGTAGAGGATGAACTTGTCAGACATCGATGAGAGGAGAGGCCCTTGCACCTATGAAGGCTCAATGCCCCTGTGTAGGGGAATGCCAGGACAGGAGACTGAGAGTGCGTCAGTTGGTGAACAGGGAGAAGGGGGATGGTATAGGGAGTTTTCAGAGGGGAAATGAGGAAAGGGGATAACATTTTAAATGTAAATAAGGAAAATATCTAATTAAAAAAAAACACACACACTTGCTGTCCTTTTCTAGGAATCAAGGGGCTAAGGTCATAAAATACTGATTCCTGGGATAATATAAAGGGAAAGTGGGTTGACAATTGAATTGATATGTGAATAAAAGACTGGGCTTTTTGTGCATGAACTGAGCTATCTTGATGAGCTGTTGGAAAGCCAGCAAGAACAGAGTACTTTGAGTCATTCTTTCCCCACTCCCAAACATCCTTTCTTCAGGATCTATTCTCCAAACCAGGCCTGGTCCTTCACATTAGAAGATATTCTAAATCTAATCACTGTGCTATTTTATAATCAGAAATAAGACAGGATAGCAGAGGATGGCCTGGTTGGACATCAATGGGAGCAGAGGCCCTTGGTCCTGTGAAGGCTCGATGCCTCAGTGTAGGGGATTTTGAGGTTTGGGTGTGGAAATGGGTGGGTAAGTGGGGGAAGACCTTCATAGAGGCAGGGGTAAGAGGGCTGGATAGGGGGAAACTGGTAAATGAGATAACATTTGAAATGTAAATAATGAAAATATCTAATAAAAAAAAGAAATAAGACAGAAAAAACCCTCTATTAATTATATGCTATAAAAGTCCACTGGATGGCCATGGATGACAGTAAAGACATGATACACAGAGAAGAGAATGCAGAAGGCTGTGTGGTCCTGGCCGAGACTGGCAGTGGCTCTCCCAGGCATTTACTTGTTTGCTTTTCTTGTCTAAAATTAGTAATGGGTGCTTGTGCCTACATAATGTATTCTCTGTCTAGTATGATAAATTCATAGATTACATTATCTTAAATCATAGGATATGTTTTCAGTCCATGAGAAATGATTAAACATATTTTGTATAAGCTATCTCAATGTAAAATATGGTACTTAAGAGAGTTGTTGAACTTGAATATGGCTACAATTTTTCTCTAACAATAAGATGTATATTCTCCGGCGTTTGTGAATAGCAAGATCAAGGGCACCTCGCTTTGAGCCAGAACCACCAATGTCTGAGTAACTCTTTAAAAAAGAGAAAAAAAGAGAGAGGTACCTCTTTAGGTCATGTATGTCCACATGTGTTCACCAGCGGGGGGGGGGGGTGGAGAGAGAGAGAGAGAGAGAGAGAGAGAGAGAGAGAGAGAGAGAGAGAGAGAGGTAGAGAGATGTGATGGTAATTGGGAGATGAGTTGTTTAGAAAGAGATGGCCACAATCTTCCCACAGCAGACCTGGAGTGTTGTATAGATGCTGATAGAACTGTTCAAAATAAAGTAGGGTAAGATTTTTGCTCAAATTCATCTGAAACCTGAGCATGTTACATGCACTGAGAGATGAAATAGCTTCCTGATGTAAGATGAATCAGAGAAAGAAACCAGAGAAGCAGATATCAGAGTAATATTGAAGTACCAGTTGTATGAGTCGTTTAGAAATGGGCTTGAGTTGCTGGAGCCCATTTCCTATGAGTTTATGGTGTAATAATAAAACCATACACACATACCCACTCATACCCATACCCTCCCATATACCCACCCTATCCTTCTCCATCCCCACAGAACCCCAGATACCTAACCTTACACAAGTACCCACCTATACAGAACCCTACACATATACCTGCCCTCTCCTATATACCCAAGCACAGACCTATCCCCACATATACCCCCATGCTCACACATACTCACCCTTACAGAAGTCCCCCCCCTGCCCTCACAGAACTCATGTATCTAAACTGCTTAAACTAGAGATAAAGAGAGTCTGTGAAATAGCACAGCAGCTTAGCGTACACAGTGCTCTTGCAGAGGACCTGGGTTTGGTGCCCAGCGCCCACATGCTGCAGCTCACAAACTGCTGGCAACTCTCGCTCCAGAGCATCAGATTCCTCTGGCCTTCAAGCTCATCAGTACTCAAATACACATACCCAAACTCACACATGCACATAAGTAAAAACAATAAATCTTGAAAGATTAGAGAGAGAAGTACTTATAGCTGCTAGAAGATTGTAACTTGGTATATTTGCTAAAAAATTAGATAGTTTAATCTGACTTCATAGTATAAAGTTCATAAATAAGAAAACAAGAGCTTTTCTAAAGAATCTCACTATATGGGAAAATTAGTCTGAAAGAACTGCATAGAAATGTCTGCCTCATAATGTGGGTATCATGCATAATAATGAAATACATTTTGCTATTAATGAAAACTCATGCATTCACATATATCAAAGACTTGGACACAAATATTTAAGCTGAGATCTTTCATATAAGAAGTTTCAGTGACTTTTGGAACCTTTTACTAAAATGTAAATTTTTCATTTAATGCTGAGATGGCTGTGCTGGTGAGAACTGTCCCTGTTGCACTAGCAACACTAGGAGTTCAAGTTCTGTAAGTTATGAAAAAAAAAACAATTCCTGAATGCTGCCCTGTGACCTACAGCAGCATGAACACACACACACACACACACACACACACACACACACACAGACACAGATTTTTTAAAAATAAAATTATATCCCATTTTTATTTTCCTGAAGGGCAAAAGTTTATTTGTTAATTTAAGTAAAATAAAATTATTTAATCAATTAATACATTGCATCATAAAGTACTAAGCCAACATGACACATTCAAATGAGACATTCAATTGCTATCGTGAAAATAATTTTATTATTAAAAGTTTTATAAGTAATATTTTAGAAATAGAGAGCTCTTGTCTTAATATGTAAACTATGTCCCACATTTATTGTGTGCCATTTAGTTATCTGGTTTTGTATACATTTTGTGATATGGTATACATGTATGGTTTTAAATGAATAAATAGAGACTTACTGTGCTGTGGAACAAACCAACCGTGACTTACTTCATTTCAACTCAGGGACATTGACCTCTCAGCCCAACCACCCTGTAAATCAAGCTGATGGCGTTTATAAGGGAAGGCAGTGGAGATAGCCTACTTCCTAGTGCCTTTTAGCAAGATAGATATGGTCGGTCTGGAATGCATACTGTAAATCAACCTGCAATGTTTAGATTTATGGGTATGGCTTGCTGAAGAATAGCCTATGATAACATGAATATATTCTCTCTGTGTAACTGAGTATGAAAATGGTACATCACAAAGTGAAATGCTTCTCTGAGAAAGTAGTTCCCACAGCCAATATTCAGAATTCACTTGGCATCACAGTCAAAAGTGCTTTGTGAGAAAAGGGATGTTTTTTGAATGGTTTCATTAAAACACGAGGACTTTTGATAATGAAATGTGGCATCTGTATTGTTTTTTGCTTATATCTTTAAGCATTAATACAAATTTGTGTTATATCTTGGTAGTATGTATGACTAACCTGAAGTGAATATACTTTGAAATTCAAAACTCTCTGGGTAAGCTATCAGTTCAAGTTATGCTGATGCTAAACTGGCTCAGAGGAACTACACAACCTGTGCAGTAGACATCATCAAAAGCATGATAGCTGATTGCAAGTATTTAAAAGAACAAACTAAAAATTTATTTTTGCAAGAAAATTATTATATAATTAATAGAACATAAGAAGGGACTTTCATGTCAGGTACTCATATCTTTTGCAAGTGACAGAGAAAGCTCAGCCTGATAGAACAAAATGAGAAACCTTGAAGTTCATGTCCAGATAAAATTGATCATTAGCACTAAGTATCATATGTAGAAAACCATGTAATTGATAGCAGAAGAAAGTGTGAAAGTAGTTTCACACATCTATTTCATATAAAAATAGAGTATGTGAGGCCGACAGGAAGTGCCCAGTTAGAAGGTGCTCATACTGCTATTTTTCATAGAATGGTCAAGAAAGGTTGTAGGTAGAGGCTGAATAAAAACAGAGTGGCTTCTTTCAACGCTAAGGAAAATGGAAATGAAGCCCAAAGTTGCTTTTTTAGATAGTGTCTTAGGTAGGTGTCTTAGAGTTTTATTGCTGTGAAGAGACACCATGACCAAGGCAACTCTTATAAGGATAACACGTAATTGGGGCTAGATTACAGGTTCAGAGGCTCAGTCCATTATCATCAAGGCAGGAACATGGCAGCATCCAGGCAGGCATGATGCAGGAGGAGCTGAGAGTTCTACATCTTCATCTGAAGGCTGCTGGGAGAAGTTACTTCCAGCCTACAGTGACACACTTCCTCCAACAAGGTCACAACTACTCCGACAAGGTTATACCTCCAAATAGTGCCGCTCCCCAGGCCAAGCCTACCGAAACCATCACAGTAGACCAGGCTGTTCTTTATTGAATATGCAGTTGAGTATGACTTTGAGCTTCTGAGCCTCCTACTTCCATCCCCCTCCCTCACACTAGGACCATGAATATTTGTTACCATGCAGTGCTGGGGATCAAACACAGGGTCTCATGTGCTTGGCAAGCACTCTTTCAACTAGGAATGATTCCCATTCTTGACAGTAGCAATCAGAATACTCCCCGTTGGAACAATAACCTTTCTCCCCTCCCCACTACCCTCCAGAACTTTATTCAGAGCATGCCTGTCTCAGGATTTTCCCTGTCCAATTATATTAGTACAGAGGATGTCTGTGATTGGACAAAGAAAAGGGGGTAGAGAGAGGGAGCATTCCAGAGGGTAGAGGGAGGAGAACCAAGATGGCTTCGGACATGTATTGGTGTGGCATTTACCGGCCACAAGTAGCTATGTTTTCACAAGGTTAGAAATATCAGAATAAAGCTTTTATCATTATCAATTGGCCCTAAAATCAATGTATTGACAACTTGTAAATTGTGATATTATTTATACATAAAAATGATTGGTTAATTAAAGCTTTGAGTCTTGATTCTACTAGGTAATTAGATGTTGGGGTTGGCAGATTGTGGTGTGTATGAGGCATTGCATTGACGGCAGGACTGCTGGAGAGATGACCCAGCAGGGGCAGGACAGTAGGTGGGTCAATTTTTTAATATTTCCTGCAAAACATACCTCTGCAACGACAGGTGTCCAGTAAATGTCTACAGTTCAACTGTGGCATGATGCCACCTACATTATTAATGTCAATCTTAATAATTAATTATTAATTAATAGTAATAATTACTAGTATAGTAATTGATGGTAATAATTAATAATTTATTATTATTAAGTGGAAATCTTGGACTACTGTTCCAAGATATCCTAATTTCAACCTTAAAAGCTTGTTCTTTCATTAATACTATCTCCTTGAATATGCTCAGTTAGTCTAGCATACACCTGTAGCAGGAAATTTTAAAAAGAATGGCAAGTTCCCATGCTACACCAGGCACCAGTGGGCCACATAGCACCAGCAGAAGCTCCCAAAACATTTCCACCTGATTTATTCAGTTCCCTTGGTGGGTTGCTGCCAAGACGGCCCCATGCAATCCACCTCATGATTAGCTGTCACAATACCCAGTAACCCAGTAAAATCTAAACTTTAGAAGCTTACAATCAATCAGTCAGATTTATATATCAATAAATTCTCAATTCACAAGATGCCCACACAATAATTTCAGAGCCAGTTAATAATGATACAGGCTGCCCACCTAGATTAAACAAGTTATACAGATTATTCTATCTCTATATATTATAGCTACTTGTGACTATTTAAAGCCACGTGAAATCTGAATTTTTTTGCTCATCCTCCATCTTTCTCCTCTTCTCCGCTGTCACTCCCTGTCTCTCCAACTCTTAGCTCCACCTCCCTTTTCCCTGTTCAATCACAAGCTTCTTGTTATATTAATATTTAAATTAATTGGACTGGGAAAATTCTGCTACATATGCCTTCCCAGGGCAGTACTCTTAATTCCACATTTTATTATGCTTGGATGAATTTGCTTGACTGCTATTCAGTTGAGGACCACACTGATAAGTCCTGAAGGTATTACAAGAATGAATTGAATGAAAGTTATGAATGAAATGTAGGCATGACTACTCCAAAGTATGGTTGGAAAGAATTTTATTGATGAGAGAGAGAGAGAGAGAGAGAGAGAGAGAGAGAGAGAGAAAGAGAGAGAGAGAGAGAGAGACAGGCTAAGCATCTGGAGCAGTCCACAGAAGGGAGAGAAAGGGGTAGATTGGGCATGGTTAGCAGACTGGGTATCACAGATACTGAGTAAGTCTGGGGGCTGGTGTGTGTGCTTTGGTATGCTAGGAGACATTTGTCCAGGGTTTCCTCTGCACCTGTCAATCTGGAGGAGCTCACCTTTGTGCTAATTAAAAATCAAGATAGCTGGAGCCAAGAGAGCAAAGCCGGGTGGCAGGAGATGTGCTCTGAGGAGTAGTGCAGACATAAAGAAGGAATCTGGAGGTTCATAAAGAAAGGAACAACCTTATGTCACTCAAATTCTAGGAATACAAAAAAAGTACACACAAACACAGATGAATACATAAAAATGGTTGTTTGAAAGCCAGTATAGATTAAATCCTAAAATAGTGGGTTAGAAACCACACAGCTGAGTTTTCTCTCTGCTCCAGAGCTGATCCTGTGCCACAGCTCTCCATAACCAAACTCCTCCCTGAAAGAGCTGACCCCACCACTGAATAAGGCTGGTCTTCAATAGCAACAAAAACATCTGAAAGCCCACATACATATGGAAGCTGAAAAATGCCCAAGTTATTGATAACTTGATTAAGGAAGAAATAGAGAAAGAAATTAAAGACTTTTTAGAATTAAATGAAAATGAAGGTACAACATACCCAAACTTATGGGACACAATGAAAGCAGTGCTAAGAGGAAAACTCATAGCTCTGAGTGCCTCCATAAAGAAACTGGAGAGAGCATACACTAACAGCTTAACAGCACAGCTGAAAGCTCTAAAACAAAAAGAAGCAGATACACCCAATAGGATAGATGGCAGGAAATAATCAAACACAGGGCTGAAATCAACCAAGTAGAAACAAAAAGAACTATGCAAAAAGTCAACAAAACCTTAGCGGGACTAACCAGAGGGCACAAAGATAGTACCTAAATTTTAAAAAGTCAGAAATGAAAAGGGAGACATAACAACAGAAACAGGAAATTCAAAAATTCATCAGATCCTACTATAAAAGCCTCTATTCAACAAAACTGGAAAATTTAGATTACATGTACAATTTTCTAGACAGACACCAAATACCTAAATTAAACTAGGATCAGATAAACCTTCTAAACAGTCCCATAATCCCTAAAGAAATAGGAGTCATTAAAACTCTTCTAATGAAAAACAAAACAAAACAATAACAGCAACAACGAAAAACAGGACCATATGGGTTTAGTGCTGAATTCTATAAGACCTTCAAAGAACACCTAATACCAATCCTCTTCAAACTACTCTATAAAATAGAAACAGAAGGAACATTACCCAATTTGTTCTATGAAGCCACAGTTACACTGATACCAAAACCTCACAAAGACCCAACAGGGAAAATGAACTTCAGGCCATCTAGTATGCAAGTTCAAGCACATGGGCACAGGAGAAAATTTCCTGAACAGAACACTAATGTCTTATGCTCTAAGATAAAAAATTGATAAATGGGACCTCATAAAATTGCAAAGCTTCTGTAAGGCAAACAATGCTGTCAATGGGACAAATCAGCAACCAACAGATTGGGAAAAGATCTTTTCCAATCCTACATCTGATAGAGGGCTAATATCCAAATATTCAATATATACAAAGAACTCAAGAAGTTAGACTCCAGGGAATGAAATAATCCTTTTAAAAAATGGCGTATAGAGCTAAACGAAGAATTCCCAACTGAGGTATGCTGAATGGCTGAGAAGCACCTAAAGAAATGTTCAACATCCTTAGTCATCAGGGAAATGCAAATCAAAACAACCCTGAGATTCCACCTCACACCAGTCAGAATGGTTAAGATTAAAAACTCAGGTGACAGTAGAGGCTGGTGAGGATGTGGAGAAAGAGGAGCACTCCTCCATTGTGAGTGGGATTGCAAGATGGTACAACCACTCTGGAAATCAGTCTGTCAGTTCCTCAGAAAATTGGTCATAGTACTACCTGACAACCCAGCTGTTCCACTCTTGGGCTTACAACCAGAAGATGCTCCAACATGTAATAAGGACACATGTTCCACTATGTTCATAGCAGCCATATTTATAATAGTCAGAAGCAGGAAAGAGTCCAGATGTCCCTCAACAGAGGAATGGATACATAAAATGTGGTACATTTATACAATAGAGTACTGCTCAGCAATTAAAAACTTAATGAAATTCATAGGCAAATGGCTACAACTTAAAAATACTCTCCTGAGTGAGGTAACCCAGTCACAAAAGAACACACATAGTATGCACTCTATCAGATGTAGGGTTGGTAAAGATCTTATCTCAATCTGTTGGTTGCTATTTTGCCCTACTGACAGTGTCCTTTGCTTTATAGAAGCTTTGCAGTTTTATGAGGTCACATTTTTTTATTCTTCTTCGTAGAGCATAAGCCATTGGTGTTCTATTCAAGAAATTTTCTCCTCTGCCCATGTGTTCAAGGTTCATCCCCACTTTCTCCTCTGTAAGCTTCAGTGTGTCTGGTTTTATGTGTAGATCCTTGATCCACTTGGACTTGAGCTTTATTCAAGGAGATAAGAATGGTTACTTTGCATTTTTCTGCATGCTGACCTCCAGTTAATGTAGCATCATTTGTTAAAAATGCTGTCTTTTTTCCACTGGATGTTTTTAGTTCCTTTGTCAAATATCAAGTGACCTTAGGTATGTAGGTTCTTTTCTGGGTCTTTAATTCTATTCCATTGATCTTCCTGACTGTCTCTGTATCAATACCAAACAGTTTTTATCATTAGTGCTCTGTATTAGAGCTTGATGTCAGGGATGGTGATTTCCCCAGGAGATCTTTTACTGTGGAGAGTAGATTTTGTTATCCTGTGGTTTTTTTGTTATTCCAATAGAATTTCAGATTTGCTCTTTCTAGCTCTATGAAGAATTGATTTGGAATTTTGATGGGGATTGCATTGAATGTATAGATTGCTTTTGGCAAGATGGTCATTTGTACTATATTAATCCTGCCAATCGATGAGCATGGAAGATCTTTCTACCTTCTGAGGTCTTTTCTGATGTTTTCCCTTAAAGTCTTGAAGTTCTTGTCATACAGTTCTTTCGCTTGCTTGGCTAGAGTCACCCCCAGGTATGTAATATTATTTGTGACTATTGTGAAGGGTGTTGTTTCTCTAATTTCTTTCTCAACTAATTTATCCTTTGAGTAGAGGAAGACAACTTATTTGTTTGTGCTAATTTTGTATCCAGCCACTTTGCTGAAGTGGTTTACCAGCTCTAAGAGTTCTCTGGTGGAATTTTTGGGGTCACTTAAGTATACTATCATATCATCTGCAAATAGTGATAATTTGACTTCTTCCTTTCCAATTTGTATACCTTTGACCTCCTCTTGTTTTCTGATTGCTCTGGCTAGGACTTCAAGTATTATATTGAATAGTTAGAGTGGGCAGCCTTGTCTGATCCCCAATTTTAGTGGTATTGAGTCAAGTTTCTCTCCATTTAGTTTGGTATTGGCTACTGGTTTGCAGTATTTCACTTTCACTATATTTAGATATGGGTCTTGAATTCCTTACCTCTCCAAGACTTTTATCATGAAGGGATGCTGAATTTTGTCAAAAGCCTTTTCAGCATCTAATAAAAATGACCATGTTGCTTTTTTCCTTGAGTTTGTTTATATAGTGGATTATATTGGTGGATTTCCATATATTGAACTATCCCTGCATCCCTGGGATGAAGCCTACTTGATTATGGTGAATTATTTTTGATGCTTTCTTGGATTTGGTTAGCCAGAAATCTGTTGAGTATTTTTGCATCAATGTTCATAAGGGAAATTGGTCTGAAGTTCTCTTTCCTTGTTTGGTCCTTGTTTGGCTTAGGTATAATCATTATTGTGGCTTCACATAATGAGCTGTGTAGTGTTCCTTGCGTTTCTATTTTGTGGAATAGTTTGAAATGGATCGGTATTATCCCTTCTTTGAAGATCTGATAGAATTCCCCACTAAACTCATCTGATCCTGGGCTCTTTTTTTTTTTTTTTTTTTTTTTTTTACACAACTGTTTCTCAGGACTTATGGAACTATTTAAGTGGTTTATCTGATCCCGTTTTAATGTTGCTACCTGGTATGTATCTAGAAAGTTGTCTATTTCATCCAGATTTTCCAATTTTTTTAAGTATGAGCTCTTGTAGTAGGATCTGATGATTTTTCGAATTTCCATAGTTTCTGTTGTTATGTCTCCCTTTTCATTTATGATTTTATTAATTTGGGTAGTACCTCTGTGCCCTCTGGTTAATCTGGCTAAGGGTTTATCTATTTTGTTGGTTTTCTCAAAGAACCAGCTCTTGGTTTTGTTGATTCTTTTTATTGTTCTTTTTGTTTCTATTTGGTTGATTTCGGCCCTGAGTTTGATTATTTCCTGCCATCTACTCCTCTTAGGTATTTGCTTCTTTTTGTTCTAGAGCTTTCAGGTATGTTTTCATGCTGCTAATGTATGCTCTCTCCATTTTCTTTTTGGGCACTTAGAGCTATGAGTTTTCCTCTTATCACTGCTTTGATTGTGTCCTGTAAGTTTTGGTATGATATGTCTTCATTTTCATTGAATTCTAAAAAGTCTTTAATTTCTTTATTTCTTCCTTGACCAAGCTATCAGTGAGAAGAGCATTGTTCAAAGTCTATGCGCATGTGTGTTTTCCATTGTTTTGTTTGAATATAAGACCAGTCTTAGACTGTGGTGATCTGATAGGTGCATGGAATAAATTGAATATTTCTGTATCTGTTAAGGCCTGTTTTGTGACCAATTATATGGTCAATTTTAGAGAAGGTACCATAAGGTGCTGAGAAGAATGTATATTCTTTTGCTTTAGGATAGAATGTTCTATAAATATCTGTTGGTGCGTAGCTTCTGTTAGTTTCACTGTGTCTCTGTTTCTGCTTCATGATTTGTCCATTGCTGAGACTGAGGTGTTGAAGGTTTCCACTATTATTGTGTGAGGTGCAATTTATTCAAGTTTCTTTTATGAATGTGGGTGCCCTTGCATTTGGAGCGTAGATGTTCAGAATTGAGTGTTCATCTTGGTAGACTTTTCCTTTGCCAGTACGGCATGTCTCTCATTTTTTTTTTTTGACAATTTTTGGTTGAAAGTCAATTTTATTTAATGTAAGAGTGGCCACTCAAGCTTGTTTCTTGGGACCATTTGCCTGGAAATTTGTTTTCCAATCTTTGACTCTGAAGTAGTGACTGTCTTTGTCACTGAGGTGGGTTTCTTATATGCAACAAAATGTTGGGTCTTGTTTAAATATCCCATCTATCAGTCTATGCCTTTTTATTGGAGGAATTGAGACCATTGATGTTAAGAGATATTAAGGAAATGTATTGTTGCTTACTGTTATGTTCTTTGTTAAAGATGAAATTCTGTTTGTGGCTATTGTCTTTTGGGTTTGTTGAAAGAATATTACTTTATTGCTTTTTCTAGGGTGTGGTTTCCTGCATTGTGTTGGTATTTTTCACCCATTATATTTTGTAGAGCTGGATTTCTGGAAAGATATTGTGTAAATTTTCTTTTGTCATGGAATGTCTTGTTTACTCCAACTATGGTAATTGAGAGTTTTGCTAGTTACAGAAGTCTGGGCTGACATTTATGTTCTCTTAGTGTCTGTATGATATCTGCCCAGGATCTTCTAACTTTCATAGTTTCTGGTGAGAAATCTTGTGTAATTCTGATAGATTTGTCTCTATGTTACTTGAACTTTTCCCTTACTGCTTTTAATATTCTTTCTTTTTGTAGTGCATTTGGTGTTTTGATTATTATGTGACAGTAGGAATTTCTCTTCTGGTCCAGTCTGTTTGGAATCCTGTAGGCTTCTTGTATGTTCATGGGCATTTCTTTCTTTTGGTTAGGGAAGTTCTCTTCTATAATTTTTTGAAGATATTTACTGGCCCTTCAAGTTGTAAATCCTTGCTCTCTTCTATATCTATAATCCTTAGGTTTGGTCTTCTCATTGTGTCCTGGATTTCCTGGATGTTTTGGGTTACAAGCTTTTTGCATTTTGCATTTTCTTTGACTGTTGAGTCAATGTTTTCTATGGAATCTTCAGCATCTGAGATTCTTTCTTCTATCTCTTGTATTCTGTTGCTGATTCTCTTGCATCTATGACTCCTGAATTCTTTCCAAGGTTTTTTATCTCCAGAGATGTCTCACTTTGCGATTTCTTTATTGTTTCTATTTCCATTTTTAGATCCTGGATAGTTTTGTTCAGTTCCTTCAGCTGTTTGTTTGTGTTTTCCTGTAATTCTTTTTTTTTTTTTTAGTAATTTTTATTTTCTATATTCTATGTTTACATTCCAAAGGCTTTCCCCTTTCCCAGTTCCCCCCTCTCCCCCCCAACTATTCCCCAATAATTCCCCCTCCCCCCACAGTTTCTCTACAAAACTGGATCCAATCTTTCCAGGCCCAGGGTCCTCTCCTTTCTTCTTGGGAATCATTTGACTTGCTAATTTAATTGTGCCTTGAGTATTTAGGGCTTCTGGGCTCATTAATATCCACTTATCAGTGATTGCATTTCATGTGTATTCTTTTGTGATTGGGTTAGCTCACTCAGGATGATATTTTCCAGGTCTAACCATTTACCTACAAATTGCATGAATTCATTATTTTTAATTGCTGAGTAGTATTTCATTGTATAAATATATCACATTTTCTGTATCCATTCCTCCTTTGAGGGATATTTGGGCTCCTTCCAATTTCTGGCTATTATAAACAAGGCTGCTATAAACATAGTGGAGCATGTGTCTTTATTGTATGCAGGGGAGTCCTCTGGGTATATGCCCAGGAGTGGTATGACAGGGTCCTCTGGAAGGAACATGCCCAATTTTCTGAGGAACCGCCACACTGATTTCCAGAGCGGTTTTACCATTTTGCAATCCCACCAACAGTGGAGGAGTGTTCCTCTTTCTCCACATCCTCGCCAGCATTTGTTGTCTCTTGAGTTTTTAATCTTAGCTATTCTGACTGGTGTGAGGTGGAATCTCAGGGTTGTTTTGATTTGCATTTCTCTGATGACTAACGATGTTGAACATCTCTTAAGGTGTTTCTCAGCCATCCGAATTTCTTCTGGTGAAAATTCTTTGTTTAGCTCTGTGCCCCATTTTTTGATAGGGTTATTTGGTTCTTTGGGGTCTAACTTCTTGAGTTCTTTGTATATATTGGATATTAGCCCTCTGTCGGATGTGGGGTTGGTGAAGATCTTTTCCCACTTCGTTGGTTGTCGTTTTGTCCTTCTGACAGTGTCCTTTGCCTTGCAGAAACTTTGTAATTTTATGAGGTCCCATTTGTCAATTCTTGATCTTAGTGCATAAGCTATTGGTGTTCTGTTCAGGAACTTTCCCCCTGTGCCTATGTCCTCCAGGTTCTTCCCAAGTTTCTTTCCTAATAGTTTCAGTGTGTCTGGTTTTATGTGGAGGTCCTTGATCCACTTGGAGTTGATCTTAGTGCAAGGAGATAAGAGTGGGTCAATTCGCATTCTTCTGCATGTTGACCTCCAGTTGAACCAGCACCATTTGTTGGAAAGACTATCTTTTTTCCACTGGATGGTTGTGGCTCCTTTATCAAAGATCAAGTGACCATAAGTCTGTGGGTTAATTTCTGGGTCTTCAATCTATTCCATTGATCCACTTGCCTGTTGCTGTACCAATAGCATGCAGTTTTTAACACAATTGCTCTGTAGTACTGTTTAAGGTCAGTGATATTGATTCCCCCAGAAGTCCTTTTATTGTTGAGAATAGTTTTAGCTATCCTGGGTTTTTTGTTGCTCCAGATGAATTTGAGAATTGCTCTTTCTAGATCTATAAAGAATTGAGTTGGGATTTTGATGGGGATTGCATTGAATCTGTATATTGCTTTTGGCAAGATGGCCATTTTTACTATATTGATCCTGCCAATCCAGGAGCAAGAAATATTTTTCCATCTTCTGAGGTCTTCTTCGATTTCTTTCTTCAAGGACTTGAAGTTCCTGTCATACAGATCTTTTGCTTGTTTGGTTAGAGTTACGCCAAGGTACTTTATGTTGTTTGTGGCTATTGTGAAGGGTGTTATTTCCCTAACTTCTTTCTCAGCCTGCTTGTCCTTTGAGTACAAGAAGGCTACTGATTTGCTTGAGTTAATCTTATAACCAGCCACTTTGCTGAAGTTGTTTATCAGCTGTAGAAGTTCTCTGGTGGAGTTTTTTGGGTCACTTAAGTAAACTATCATATCATCTGCAAATAATGATAGTTTGACTTCTTCCTTTCCAATTTGTATCCCTTTGACTTCCTTATGTTGTCTAATTGCTCTCGCTAGAACTTCAAGTACTATATTGAAAAGATATGGAGATTCTTTAAGGTATTTTTGCATTTCCTCTTTAAGGGTTTCTACCTGGCTGGGCGGTGATGGTGCACGCCTATAATCCCAGCACTTGGGAGGCAGAGGCAGAGGCAGGTGGATTTCTTGAGTTTGAGGCTAACCTGGTCTACAGAGTGAGTTCCAGGACAGCCAGGGCTACACAGAGAAACCCTGTCTCAAAAAAAGGGGGGGTACCTGTTGACACATGTTCTCCTGTATTTCTTTAAGAGATTTTTGTGTTTCCTCTTTAAGGGCTTCTGCCTATTGACCGATGTTCTCTTTTAATTCCCTATGCGATTCTTGTGTTGCCTCTTTAAGGGCTTCTACCTGTTGACCCATGTTCTCCTGTATTTTTTAAGGGTTTTTTTTTTTTTTTTTGTTTCTTCTTTAAGAGCTTCTACCTGTTGACCTATATTTCTTTAAGGCTGTTATTTATGTCCTTCTTGGAGTGCTCTATCAGCATCATGAGATGCAATTTTAAATCCAGCTCTTGCTTTTCAGATGTGATGTGGTATCCAGCATTTGCTGTTGTGGGAGAACTGGGTTCTGATGGTGCCATGGTGCCTTGGTTTCTGTTAGTAGTGATCTTGCATTTGCCTCTTGACATCTAGTTATCTCTGGTGTTAGCTGTTCTTGCTGTATCTGATTGTGGCTTCTCTGTCCTGAAAGCCTGTGTGTCTGTACTCCTGGAATTCCCATCCTCTCAAATGTCCTGCACACGGCTGGTTCTCTAGAAAGTATCAGGAGATAGGGTCTTCCCTGTGACAGATCTGGTAGGGGTCTACCACAGCAGAATGAATGGTCAGGCAGCGATGGAGGAAAGGGGAGAAGGAAAGGAAGGGTATCCTGGAGGGTGGGGTTTTGGTGGTTGCTGGGTAGTAAGTTCCAGCAGCTCTTGGCCTCCAGAGGTGAGGGCGGTTCTTACTGAATGCCCTGCAATCTGCTCTTTCCTTAGAAAGTATCAGGAGTTGGGGTTTTCCCTGTGGAAGGACTGGCAGAGGTCTACTACAGCAGAATGAATGGACAAAAGAAGGACTTTAAACCAGGCACTCAAACGGGTTCCTATGTAGCATCATTTTGTGCAGTAAAATAAACCACTCCCCCTTGCCTTTACTCATCTTGACTTAGAACTATATCTGAAAACCACAGGTCAAAAGATATGATAGTATTTGGTACAGAGAGAAGAATTTTGCTGAGAAAAATGATTTTGAGTTTCTTAAGGTTAGAATATTGAGACTCCCCCCCCCCCCACATTTCTGGTTTGAATTTCAATAAATTCAGAATCCTGACCAAAAAAAATCTATATATGGCATTGGTCATAATTTATAAGCTCAAAACATTAAATTTCTTTTCTAAAGCTTTCAGAGTAAAAATGGTTGTCTCATTTTTTATTTGTATGCTGTATTTGGGTTATTCAAATACATAAAACTAAGCAAAATAATAATATTGTATTCTTTTATTAAATATGGTGACATGTGGGAGGAGCCCCCAAAGAGTAACCTAACATAATTATACATCAGAGGAATGATTAAGTTTCTTTGAGACCCGATTATTCACCATGGATTAAGGCACAAATTTGTGAATAAATATCAAATGTATTAAGATAATTCAGTTTATTTTTGGGTTTAAAATTATCTTGGGATTCTTTTTTATTTGTTATGCTTCTTCTGAATTTCACTTTATTTATAAGAAGTATTTCATAACTTTGGCATTACAGCCACCTATTAAAATATTATACTGTGTAGATAGAACACTTTTATAAATAGAAAATGGAGAATCCAGAGCTTGAAAGCCTTGCTCATCTGTTGTGCATATTTGTCTTCTTCTAGCCTAGATAATTTCAGAGCTTTTTGCCTATGCAGTCATCACACAAGCAAATATAAGTCCAGAGTCTGCAGTTCTATTTGTATTACCACAGGCTAATGAATTCTGTTGTACAGCAGGTGTCAAATCATATCTGTTGTTTTGCAGTTGGGTATGAATAGAAGATGCATTGCTATTGTAAGTGGATCTGATATGAAGCTAACGAGCAGTAATGAGCAACTGTTTTGTCATTATTGAGACAACCACTGAGATGCTAATAAACTCTCATTTTGCTCTTTAGAAAAAAAGCAGTGACCAGGATTTACAACATGGCCTTAATATCCCCAAAGCCCAAGGCAAAAATAAATAAATAAATAAATAAATAAATAAATAAACAGTGAAATCTTAAATGGAGAGTGATTTAGCCATTTTCTGTATGATGGTCCTCCTGTGTAGTAAAATGAGCTTGCTTTATAATATCTTCCAAGAATTCATATAGTCTAAGAAAAGATGAAGAACATGTGTCCATTAAGTGAATATGAAGTTGAGAAAAAAAGGCACTGTGCCTTATTTTCCTTAATTAAATATGATTTCAGAGTTTCTCACTTGCCAATTCCTTTGTAGTATAATGAACTCAACACAGAAACAACATTTTTATTTAACTGGGTTATTAAAAATAACATTTCTGAGATTTTTTTTGTAATTAACCCTATTTGTTCCTGTGGGTAGCCTAACTTGGTAAATAATCAAGAGTATTATTACACAGTAATCTGGCCATATGTTTTATGTCTCTACTTTTTTTTACAATAGTGCAGAGCAGAGAGCCCAATAAATATTTATAGGATAAATGATGAATAAATAATTGAATGAATGGAGAAAAGTCCTTTCATTAAATTCCCTTTATTATATAGAAATAATGTTGTTGCAAAGACTTGTTAATACCTAGCCATTTAAAACCCCCCAAGACTCAACTAGGCTTTGAATACTTCATATTTCCTGATAAAATATTTTAGTGTATATAACTGAAACCTTGTTGATATACATGACTAGTTTATGTTAACTCTGAAAACTAATTAATTTTAGTAGTTTTCTATAGATTTCCCCCCACAACTCATTTATAAATGTGTACTTTAATTAACTAATTAGTTGATCATTTGATAAACATTTGATGTGTAAGGATCTAGATTGATGGCCAAGCACTTGACTACTATATGTAAGATCTTGGTTTCAATATAAAAACAACATAAAAATTATTACTCATATGAATTTTACAGCCTCAAAGTCCAGTTATTTTATTAAACATAAAGATTTACTTTCTTCCTTGGCTGTCAAATAGGCTGTTGCAGACATAAGTCTACATAACAAATCCATCCAACTTGAGTTATGCTAGATTGCATCTGTGCAACCTTTTTCTGACCTCTGACATGGCTATATTGTATGAATATATTTATAACTTCTTTTATGATACATAGGAATAAGTTATGTATAAACATAGTATATTTATATTCTGTAGGTTCTTTAGAAATTAAGCAAAGAATATAAAGAGAATACCACTTGAATACTGAAACACATAAAGGAAGAACAATCATGTTTTATAGGACAATGCAGATATAAAGCACTGCACAACACATTTTATAGTATTTAGAGAGAAAGTTTATTTAGGTTGGGATGGTTAACTAAATGGGCTGAAACAATAGAACACTGCTGTACTCTGCTTCATCCAAATGAACACAAGCATTTGGGGGCCCCATCTTCCCTCTCCCACTTGAATAGCAACATGGATATAGCATGTCCAATAGATTTAAACTTTTTCTCATGCTCATATACATAATTTTTAAGTATTAGAGTTTTAGAATTGCAAAACTGCAAGGACTTATTCATTCTGAAAGCCTGTTTTCTTTCCCGACCATTGTCACTGACTTGAGGCACTCACTTCTACAGTGAATGTCTTATATCCCAGTTTATTTGACAAGTATTTGGGAGAACGTTTTTTTACAGACTTATTTCCTGCATAACCTAGTGAAATCACTAATTGTAATGCTTATAAATTTGTGTAAAGTGGCATCCTTGAAACATGTCTAGGAATTATTATAAGCCTTTTGTTCTCTATGGTGACCTGAAGATTAGAAATGAGAGATAATTATGCCATATAAATATAAGTTATGGTTCACTGGGGCCTGTTCGTCAAAGAAAAAATAAATTCCCAATGTAATTTGCAATTTTGGTAAGGCCAACTTTTACCATTAAAGCACAGGTAACTTTTAAAGCAATGACCCTTAAAAATAAGCTATAGGTTTAATGTCCCTTGTCATTATGGAAAAGGAATTGAATTATAAATTATATTCCCAATTCAAACTGGAAGTAGTTTATCTATATTTTATTATAAATGTAGACTTGCAGATATATTAAGAGTTAAAGAGAAATTGCTATTAAACCAAAGAACTGCTCACTATCATGTTTAACCAAGTTAACTTATATTGATCATTCATTGTTTATAGGGATTAAAGAGAATGGCAACACACTTTGCAAATGGCACTATTACTGACAGGATCACAAAATGCATCTTATGTGTTGATATTTCACCCTGTCATAGTAATGAATGCATATTGTAAAAATTAAAAGATCACAGAAAGACTTTTAGTCATGAACAACTGTTCACTATTTCAACTATCCAATTTTTGGCCTTTTCTTTGCATTATATTTTTATTTAATTAAAATTTATTTTTGTTATTTTAATTAGCATATTGTGTGTTACAGATACAGGTCCTTGCACAGGCCAGAGGAATCATATACCCATGGAGGGGAAGTTACAGGCATCTGTGAGTCACCTGATGTGGGTGTTAGGAATTGAACCTGGGTCCTCTGGAAGAGCAGTGTGTGGCTCTATTAGTCTCTATAGAGCAATAATAACCACTGAGCCATCTCTCCAGCCATGTCTCATAATTTCTTCTTCTCTCATATATTATATCCTGAATGCAGTTTCCCTTCCCTCTCTCCTCCCAGTATCTTCTTCCACCTCCCCTCTCCCCCACCCCCAGTCCACTCCTCCATTTCCACTTCAAAAAAGTGCAAGTATCCCTGGCATGTCAACCAAACATGGCATATGAAGTTATAATGGTACAACATATGTCCCCTTAGTTTAAGGCTGGATGAGGAAATCTAGTAGGAGGAAAACGGTCTGAAAAAGCAGGCAAAAGGGCCAGTCAGCCAGTCAGTCAGTCAGTCAGTCAGTCAGTCAGTCAGGCAGGCAGGCAGGCAGTCTTTCTCCCACTGTTAGGAGTCCCACAAGAACACCAAATCACATGACTAACAGAAATGCAGAGGGCTTAGGTCGTACCCATGGAGGTTCCCTGAGGATCAGTTCAGTCTCTGTGAGCCCCTGTGACCCCAGGCTAGTGGGTTCTGTGGGCAATTTTTGTTTTTTAAGTTTTTTAAAATGATTTATTTTTATTTGATGTGTATTGGTGTTTTGCCTGCATATATGTCTGAGTAAGAGTGTTGGATCCCCTGGAAGTGGAGGTACAGGCAGTTGTGAGCTGCTCTGTGGGTGCTGGGAATTGAACCCCGGTCCTCTGCAAAAGCACCCAGTACTCTTAAGTCTAGAGCCATCTCTCTAAAACTTTTTAATCTTATTTATTTCTAAGTAGTTGTAATCAGTGCTCCATTTTTCTTTTTAAAAATATTGATTTTTATCTATGTGTATGTGCAAGTGTTTGTATGAGTGCAGATACCTGTAGAAGCCAAAAGACAACACACAAAAGGGTCAGACTCCCTAGAGCTGGAGTTCCAGATGGTTCTGAACCACCCCATATGATTCTGGGACCCAAACTCCAGCCCTCTGAAAGAGCAGCAAGTTCTAACTGCTGAGCCACTTTTCCAGGCCCCATCTCCCCCACTGTTTCCCCATTAAAGACTTATGTTTGAAAACATGGGCTGTACATCACTGATGTTCTTACTACGACATGGCCAGTCCTTATAGAGCTTGAGACTTCCTGCTGCCCACTCTCTCTTTGAAGCAAGGTGTCATTATGTACCTCCAGCTTGTCTGAACTTACTATGTAGACCAGGTTTGTCTGTCTTAAATTAACAGAGCTCTTCCACCTTCTGCTACTTAAATTCTGGGGTTAAAGGCACTTGAGTCAGCAAGACTCTCTAACTGAAAAGTGTAAACAGAAGAAAGATGCCAGTGTCCAGGACGGAAACTGACTCTACTCTGAGTTGAAGCTATCATAGTAGTTGCTTATTTCTTGGGCTTTGCCCAATCTATTTCATTTCCTTTTTTTTTTTTTAATCAGTTTTCAGAGTATGGTCTATGGACTCCCAAGAGTCTGCTGTGCTATTTTGGAGGTTGTAAATAAAAAAATAATTTCCTGTAATATGAATGCAACATTATGCCTGATTCCTTGTTCTCTTGATGACACAAAAGCCAGGAAAGATGCTGGCACTCCAGCCAGGATTCTGGTGATTGTTAACCTGGGGAACCTGGGCTCAATTAAAATGGAGACAAGAAAAGACAATGTCATAGAGTATTCCTGTAAAGAAGAAAAACTTGTTACCTTCATTAAGAATTGACTCTAGCACAGTTTTCTGAATATTCTGTGTGGCCAGAGAGGTTTCCAAAACACAGTGCCTCTCTTCAACAAACAACTGTTGTAAAATGTGTGAGAAATATGAGGTGAAGACTTTTTTAATGAAATGTCAGTTTTATGAAACTGTCTAATAAACTAATAAAAATCGGCAATATTTTCTTAATGATAAACCAAGCAAAACTTCCATTCAAGGGAAACAACTGATAACAACACTGTAATAAAAATAAAATTTAAATTTCAGACAAAAGCTGTCTGTTTTTCTGGTCTCTATAGTTTTCAAATAGTATTTTTTTCTATTGAAAAATACAGTGATACTAAACAATGTTAGTTCTAAAATGTATCATGTGATTGAAGATAGACATAATTAAGTGAAGTTATTTCCAGATGAACACAGAATGATGTTGAAGATCATATATGAGTTGCATATTGATTCCTGTATTTCATAGGGGGATTCATTGCTACCGATATTCTGACAGAATCTGCATTTGCCATGTTAGTATGTTAGAGACCCAAATGAAAAGACTATGAAAATTGTCATTTCATTTCCTGTTAAATTTTGTGTGATATCATATTTTCTAGGTATTTTTAATCAAAACTAAAGATGTCACAGCAGATAATCTGTGTGCTTCACACCTGTAATCCCAGTACTAGAGAAGTTGAGGCAGAAGGATGATGGGTTTGAGACAGGTCTGGGCTGCACAGGGAAAACTTATCTCAAGCAAACAATATGAAATAAAACAAAACAAACAATAGAACTGAAACCTAGTCTATCAGGAATGGGGCAGGGCAGGTATTATTTGGCAGTCTTTGTAAATATAAAGAGAGATTTGCAGAAGTATGTAAGATAGTGTTTATTTATAAATCTATGTTTATGCTATAGCAATTTTGTTGTTTTTAAATATACCAATAAATATATAGCTTTTCCAGTTCAACTTTAAAAATTGTGAATATTGAAAAATATAATTCATGTAAACAAGTTTTGGTTATGTTTGTATTTAAGGATGCAGTGGAACCCAGAGATAAAGAGTGTGAGAACAAACTATTGACTTTATTTATCCTACACAGTCTGAAGACTTGCCACTTCCTTTCTGCTTAGCCAAATTTTTGTTTTTGGGTCTTTTTGAATATTTTTGTCCTACTGCTATTTAGCTCAGTGAAGCGGGGTGGGAAATGGGATACTGGATGCTTGCTTTCCTCTGTAGCTTTTGCAGACAGTGCTACTTCAGATTCCCATTCATAGGAGCAAAGACACGTTGGACAGATCACTATCTACTTATGGGTTACTGATTTTACAAGTTTGTTGACATGAATTGACATCCCTACCTCTTTGAACAATGCAGTTTATGTTATAGAAATAAATATTATTTCAATGTGATCCTCCCACTCCTCAATTAGCAAATGTACTCCTCTCTCCCAGCAAAGTTATAAATTTTATTTTTCTTCTGAAAAGCAAGACATGACCTCCTCTCTCTTCCTTTGTGAAGAGGTGCCACCTTTTTAAAATTTCGATGACCATAAAGTTTTCTTTAAGAATGTCAAATAGAACCATCTATAGACATTTCTGATGATTGTATAAAGTCATCGGAAGAAGACAAAGGTGGGTGCAGCCTTAGAAAGGAGAAGCCTTGATCACGGTAGAGTTGCTTCATCTCTTTCACTGGGATTTCAAAGGCTGTTTTCGGTAATTTATGTTAATACTTTATTTTCTAAGTTTTCTTTCTTCCATAAGCTCTTCATACTTTGCCCAAGACCTGACCTTTCCCCTCTTTGAAATTTACCCTCCAACCCGCCCCCATCTCCAAACTAGCTTTTCATTAGGGAACATGGGAGGCATGCCCTCTTGTTGCTATGCGTTGTGCTCTGGTGGTGAGCCTCCCTAACAAAAATCAAAGGGCTGCGAAGGCCAGAGGATGAACTCTGTGATCTCAGCCCCCTAAAGAGAAGCGTCCCTAGAGAGAGGTTCAGTTCATGTCAGTTCCATCTTAATTCATCCGAGAGATGGGAAGCAGGCAGCCTCTTGAATAATTTTATTGAGAGACAGTTTCCAAATCACAGATCTGGTTAGTATCGCGCTCCTTTGAATGGATCTAGTTCAAGTCAACAAACAAAGCCAAAGGCTGACAGGTAATGGAATGTAGGAGGAACTGGTTAAGATTTGAAAACAGTTTTTGCTGCATTTTTTCAGGTTGAGTAGGAAATAGACATTTTTCTGGAGCTCCTTGGCGTTAGTGAGCTGCCCAATGCCTGGAATAACATAATTTGAATTTAACTGCACTCGGAGTCTCCCAGTGTCATCCATGGAAATGCAAAAAGTGCTCAGAGGTCTGAAGCTACCAGATATGTAGGTAGCCAGTTATGGTAAATAAGACTGATCTAGTGTTGGCCTCTGTCTTAAAAGTGCAGCTAAATGGAGACATTATTATTGTGGTTTAGAAAGGACTGAGTTGTGTTTTAAAAGTTGAAGAATATCTAACCTTCATGGGAAATATCTTGGGATTTTAAATAACTGTATTAGTCAAATATTAAAGTACACTAGTCACATTTTAACCTGCACAGACTATATCATTAGAAGACTTCATAGTCACAGTACTGTTGTCTCTATAGGAACAGAGGAACATAGAGTTTAGAAAATTTGTCAAACAGAATTAGTAAGTTACAAAAATTAAGTAAAAGGTATGGCTTCAGAAAGTGTGAATCTAAACCACTGCATGGTTTTCCCATTAACAAGTAAGGTTCAGGGAGACAGAATAATAATGAGTTTTGATGGCAAATTACAGGATTTTTCATACTTTACATATTTGACTTATTGATTCATTTCTCTTTGACTGTAAAGCAACAGAAAGTTTCATACCTTACCACATGCTATTTTCTAATCAAACCATCTCCTTTCTTGATATTCAAGATGTTCTACCCTTTTAAAAATATCCATTTCAAGTTTAATTTTCCTCACAATACTAAATGCCTCTAAACACCACACACTCTCCAAATTTGACAGTTGGAATATAACATGCTAGATTGTTAATATAACTTCCACTCAAGGTAAGTAATTATTAAGACAACTCAGATAATGTCAGTGTCTAGTGGAAAATGTGCTATTCCATATCTGTCCCAGTTTGTTTTGCTGTTTCTGTTATAAATTCTTGACCAGAACCCTCGTGGGAAGGGAAGGGCTTATCCTCACTTATAGGGAACAGTTCATCACTGAAAGAAGTCAGGGCAAGAACTGAATGCAGGGGGCTGGAGGCAGGAACTGAAGCACAGACTATGGAGAAATGACACTTATTGGCTTCAGTCACCTTTACACATCCCAGGCACGCACAGCTACATCCTGCCTACAATAGGTTCTACCTTTGCACATCAATCAGAAATCAAAGTCATGCTCCAACAAACACACCTCCAGGTCGTGTCCTGGAGACAATCTCAAATGGAGTCTTTCTTTCCTCAGATGTTGAAAACTGAGTTAACAACTGTAGATAACTATGACTGTGCACAGTATGTTTCATTCAGGTACATCTAGAAACTTGTGATTATCATACCGTTTGTTAGTATATATATTGTTTTGGACCAAGATTTCTGCTTATATGGGTATTTGCCATTAATCTCCATTTTTTAATAGATTTCATTTCAATAGATTTTAATTTTAATTTTAAAGGTTTGCTATTCTTTTAGATGGGTAAATGAGAGAAGGAGTAGATGTCTAGACCTGGACTAGGAAATGGCGGGACAGTGAGAGTCTGGCATGCTGCTGCTTCAGAAAGCAAAGGCCTAAAACGGGAGCAGACAGAAATGTGCAGGCTGATCCTGCCGGACAGATCCACTGCCCAAGATGTAAACAGTAAAGGAATTTGCATGAGGCAATAAAGCTACTTACTGAAGAATCGAAGTTTGCCTGACATTTCATTCAACAATGGCTGCCCTTAAACTGGAGCCAGGAGAGGGGTGTCATATTCAGGGGGCTGGAATACTCGCTGAAAGTTAGCGTGAGGGAAAGGGTTACTGTGAGAAATGAACAGAAAGTGTAACGGTTGCGGGGCATGGTGGTGATGGGTGGGGGACATTGGGATTTCCAAAGCTATGACTATTAACTTGTCTAACCCAAGCGAGTGTTTGAATTTGTTCCCTTGATTCTAATTTCTTTTTACTAATGCCAATTTTGTTTCTTCCTGATGCAACTATTAATTTTTACCATCTTCTTACTAATTTCTTTGAAGATTTTAAAAATGCATTTTTCTTGTTCAATTTAACTACATGTATTTTGCCTCCATTTGGTTGCTGTTTCTGTTTTATAAAAACACTCTTAAGTCTTTCTGGTACACTAAATAAAGATCTTGCATAATATGTTTTCTGTAGAAAGAATTTTCAGTGGTATACTTTTGAGTTTTCATGGACTGGTACTTTTATCTTATGTCGCATTTTTAAAAAAATATATTTAGATAATTTGTAAATATATCTGATTTATACAACATATATTTACAGATAGCTTTGTCATTCAAATTGGAATTTTTTAGACATGTGTATGCCTATATCTTTACTCCCCTAACTGTATATTTTAGCTTTTATATAATTTGTTCCAAGTTCTATCTGTGGTTTGAAAGTCAGTATTTATTATCTTTATATCCATCTATACTGTCTATGAGGTAGGTGATTAACTGAATTTTTATACTTTTAATTTTAAGGCTTCTATTCTGGATGACCAAATTAAGTCTTTAGTTGCTAGAGAATTTCCTGTGTGTTGGTTGGTATTCATGGGAAATAAGATCTGACAGTATTCCCTGTTTTGTGAATGCACTGCCAAGTACAAAGCCAATTGGTTTTATTTAGCATGGTTGATTTATTTTTAAAAAAATCAGTATTAAGCTTATATTGAAAGAAATTTGAATTTATGTCTATGAATATATATTGGACTTTAATTTGGTAAATGCACTGTGGTGAGAACAGCTGACTTCTCATAGATTTAAAAAAAAAACAAAACATTCTTAGTATGAGCCCCCATGATCTCAGTATCATGCGGATACAGGTACTGTGGATGGGTATGCACTGGGAAAAGTTAGTCACCTTGGAAGACTTGTCTCATACTCAAAGAATACCTCTGAGCTATTGGTAAATACAAACTGTATAAATACTAGAGAGAAAGATAGATGAGAGATGCTTCTTTGTTTGTTTAGTTGGTTTGTTTTTTTTCTTTTCAGGCAATCCTTGTCATTTTGTTTTAGAGAGGACATCTTAGATAATCAAAGATGTTAAATTATCTACTCATCTAAACAGAGATGAAAATTCTTAAGATCAGATGTCCAAATTCATAATAGACTTAATATATAGTTTATGTTCTCTACTCTTGCCTTTTCTGTGTGTGTGTGTGTGTGTGTGTGTGTGTGTATTATAATGAGACACAAAGAGAGATTTTGCCATGCAAACTATCATCATAGTGTTTTGTGAATAACAAAGCCTTATTAAAAAGTAACATATATTTCTCTCATCTCAAGACTGCTTAGCCAAACATGGACAAAGATTTTTCATACAATGGATTTTTTTTTCTGTAATTGATTGGTTACACAATGTGTGAGATGTTCTATAGCGGTAGACAGTGCTGCTGGAGGGATATTGACTTTTATATTAGAGCAGTTTTCTCATGGTATTTTTGATGATGTGTGTAAGGAGCTGCTGTGCCGCTCTGAAAGGCAAGCCTTAGAGTATGTCTGCCTGTGATCCGCTCTCATGATGTGGACTGTATTTACCCTGTATAATTCTTTTCTTTCAGCTCAGTGTGACATTGCTCGTTTTTAGTACAAGACAGGTCATGTTTATCTGTTGCTCTATCTATGGTCCAGTGATCTTCTTTGTAGTCTAAAGGGAACTGTAGGAAAACTGAACTGTGTCAAGGAGACTAGAGTGTTAAAGTTCACCAAGGAATCAAGATGAGGCTTTGCAGAAACAAGAGGGAGTTAAAATTAGTATGAATTGATTTCCTATCCCCTTTTCAGAAATTATTCTCACATGTTGAGAGCCTCCGGCCATTTATGTTCTGCTCTGTGTTAAGATGGTGACATGACTATGCCAGAGGATGGCCAAGGTCAATGACGTGACCTATTTTTATTTTTCCTTAATAGGAAAAAGTTGCCATTCTTTCCCCACACTCGCAGTCTTTCTGTGTGGTGGCTTTGCAGACGCTCTTTGTGAGCGTTTCACATCTTTTCCTTTGATTAAGCTTGTTCCATTGCAGACCTCCTTGAACTCTAAACTTCTCATTTCCAGCTTTTCCAGTTAGAGGTCCTCAATCTAGTGATCTATTATACAATATTAGTAACTTAGCTCTCATTGGGCACCTTTGTTCACTTCACATTTATTTTTCCTTAAAAAAAAAACAAGAAAGAAACATTGTTTTAAAATATTTCTAATTGAGTAATTTAATTTCAAGTTTGAATTACCCAAAGCAAGTAGGAAAGAATTTATTACATACACATTTTGCATGTCTCAACTTATCTTTCAGGTTTCCTTTCATTGGCTAGGGTTACAAAGACATCTTGTTTCTTGATTATATCACTTACAGTTTATTGGTTTGGACATGTATCTGACTAAATTGATTATTAATGTATTAAAAGCCAGTACATCAGTCACTATGAAAAAATAAACCAAACAGCATATACCAAAGCATGGAGGATTTTGTAGAAAACTGAAGGTATATAACAGAAATTTAATTATAAAATAGCTAAGTCATAGGCAAATACTTCTTTTTTAAAAATCTGCAACAAAAGTTAATGCTCTAAATATTTTTTTGTGCCTGAAGAAAATCAAGTAATATTAGAATTTTACATCAGGGAATATTGCTACATGACTTTCAGTTAAAACAACAGTCATTTCTGGATTAAGTTCTAGAGAAATGATAGAGAAAATAAGATAAATTAAATGTATAGCTGATTATAAAGCAACAAAATGGGGGGTGGGTTGTTGCCAGAAGAGAAGACAGAGATGAGCAGAGTGAGCCTCTGCAGAATGTCTCTTGGGGCATCTCAAATCTGGTCATAAGGACAGTGATGAGGAGTTGGATCCATTCCTAATCAGTATATAGAAGCTGATCTAGCAGGAGTTAAAAACAAAACAAAACAAAGCAAAACAAAACAAAAAACCCAAAAGACGGAAATAGAAGAAAACTCTGTTGGGCTGGAAGTAGGCTGAAGCTGCCATTTTCTAGGGCTTTGAGTTGAAAAAGAAGTAGAATATACAACTCAAACCTGTGCTTTTAATAACTTTGTGGGCTGTGTTAATCAGGATTCTAGAAAGAAACAGAGCCAATAAGATATATGTAAAGTGGGTGGGAGGGAGGCTAGGAGAAGAGATCAGAAGTTTACTGTGGGTGGGTATTGGTAGGTACATTCCTGGTGTCCATACATGGTTGCTGTGATTCACTTCTCAATGCTAGAAAAGCAAGGGACCAATGGAGCAATTCTATTGGCCAGAGACCCAAGGGATAAGTCAGGCTAAAGGGCTGGGCTAGTGTGGGGCAATGAGGCTGGTCACTGATATTCATTGTGGAATCTGTAGTTCTTTTTCAAACATGGAACTTACCCTTCCAACAGTTTTCTGTTTCCATTCTTTGGTTGATTGGAAGAAGTCTGCCCCTGCAGGAGAAGTCTTCCCTTTCAGTTTCTTGATCAGAGACTAAGGTTTGCTGTAGACACCCTCACACTCTTAGTCAGACATATTTGGAGCTTTCTGAACACTCTTAAATTGGTCAAGATGACACACACAAAATTAAGCATTATAGAGTTGAAATTTGCACAGACTTTTATGATAGAACCCTAAATAAAGTCATTAGGAAGAACACTGGTCTTAAACCATTGCTGAAGATAAACTTTCTCAAGAAGTAGAAACCATAAAACAAGGCAAAGAGATGTCTTAAAATAAATCATTTTGAAATGTTAAAGAGCCAACACAGGAGAAAGCATCAAGTTTGGATGGAACAAAATAAAAGAAAGGACTTTTATTCCCATAGTTTTAATTTATATTTAGTTTTCATAAAACAAATTTATCCTTGTTAATACTTAGTTCTGCAAGTTTTGGCAAACTCATATACTGACTGCTGCTGTAGTTAATGAATATAAAGAACAAACTTCCCAACCTTGTTCCTGACCTTATGGGTTCTTATGGTGTCAGCAACAGTGGGGGCTGAGACATGTTTCTAAAGAAGTACTAGAGCAAACAAGTTGTAGAGCAAAAGCATTTAGGAAGATATATTCTGAAGCAAAGTTTTAGTTTATGGGAAGGAATTTTAAAATGGATTAAGTAAAGGAATTAGTAGAAATAGTGTTCAGGACAAGTAGAAGGCAGAGAGTTTCTTTGTTACAATTGGCTTTCTAACTCTAATTAGGGTGGAATTTACAAGAAAGTTTGTTTATCAGTGTTTTCACCATCATATTGGAATGATTATGATCTATCAGAGAAACGATATGGCGTTTGTGCTCCACATTTAAAAGAATTTAGATGCTACATTGTTGTTTTTAAGACAAAATTCCAGATGTTCAATTTACCAAAGGAAGATACAGGAGACAGATGCTGTGGTTAAATCTCCTAGCTCAGATAGCTGAGAAAGATCCCAGCTGACCTTCCTTCACTGATGTCCCAGAAGGAAAAAGCTCCTTCTCCACACTTTTAAATACCCTGCAACTCAAAGACCCTCCTTTCTACTTCCTGGGTTTTCTTATTTATGTTCACTCCCTCTCAAGTGGTTGCTTGCTCAGCCTCCTGCCCTATTGTTTACAGAAACAATAGGTCTTATTTACAGAAAGCTCTTGGGTTAAAGGTGAGTGCTAGGGCTGAAGCATTCCACAAAATAAGACAGATTATGCCAGTTCACAGTCTTGGGGTTCACAGTGTGATCAAATATCCTGCAACATATTGCCATATAGGTTGGGTACATACAAACTGCCCTATCAGTTAGAAAAATATTGAAGAGTGGAATGGCTGGGCCATATGGAAAATGTATGACAAAATTTATAAGAAATTTCCAATCACCTTCCAAAGAGCAATAATGTACAAGGAAGTCTAGTTTTTCTGCATACTTACTGACAGCTGCTAACTATTTTTATGAAACCATTCTAATGGCATTTAGTAATATTTAATTATACTTTTAATTTGCTTTTCTCAGATTACTAATGACTATTCAAATACTAAATTAATGAAGTATTCATTAATTTGTTAAATTTTCAAAGATTTGTTCAATTTTATTGGATTGGTTTTTTTTGTTTGTTTGTTTTTTGGGGGCTTTTTTTTTTTTTTTTTGAGACAGAGTTTCTCTGTGTAGCCCTGGCTGTCCTGGAACTCACTCTGTAGTCCAGGCTGGCATCGAACTCAGAAATCTGCCTGCCTCTGCCTCTGCCTCCCAAGTGCTGGGATTAAAGGCGTGCGCCACCATGCCCGGCTTGGATTATTTTTTTAATTGATTATTTAAAACTATGTTAAGTTTGGCTCTTTGATAATCCAGCTTGAGTACAGAATTTATATTGGAGATCTGAGGTAATTTTTTTGAAATTCAATTTTATATTTTTTGAAGGTAGTTAAGCCCCAAAAATGAAGAGCAAAGATGTTGAATGAAGATGAAACGAAGATGAAACTTCAACTTTGGAGTGCTCAGAATGCCAAGAAAAAATTCTAGGGGAATCTTTGTGGCACTGGTCCTGGCAATGGCATTTTATTTTGGACATATCAGCAATAACATGCAACAGAATAAAAATAAGCATGCAGTTGCTTGTTGTATACCTGTTTCCTCTGAATAGAGACATTCACTACTGGAGGGAGGCTTAGAAGACTAAGAAAAGCAAACAGGGTACAGGCTGCTCATGCAAGTCTCAGGAAGGAGAGGAAGTTACTAGATTGGCAGGTTCCTTCTGAGGCTGCTGAGAGGAGAGGCCTCACCTCTCCTCTGGGGAGTTGGGGGTACAGTTTTCCTGTGTCCTCACCCTGTAGGGTTTTTTTATTACATGTATCTATGGATATGGATATATAGATAAATAAAACCTGCTCAGACTATATAGTGTTACTGAAGGGAAAGATGGCTTAAATGTGTTAGAAAAGTTACACAAGGGATACAGATTTTTAAATAGAAGAAGAGTCAGTTTTGTAGACTTAATGTGTCACAGGGACTAGAGGTAATCATGATATGGCACCCTTGAAGTTTTCTGATAGAGTAAATTTTAAATATCTTGTTTTTTCTCCATGCACACAGCATATACACACATGCAACATATCTCCCCACACAACATATACATACACAAAGTATACACACATCATATATCCTCCCTACAGCATATATGAACATACAACATATCCTAACTCACAACATATATACACATATAACATATCCCCCCAAACAACATGTATACATACACAACATATGCTCCTACAACACATACACACACACCAAGATAAGTTTTTCATTTGTCATTCATTCATTAACAAATTAAAAAAAATGTTCAGTATTTATTTCAATTCTACTTACTAGAACTTCCCATTTTATTATTTTTCTAATGAAACTTCATTATTTTTCTACATGTAGCAAAAATATATTACTTTACTTTCCATGTTATTTCTGTTACTAAACATTATCACATAATTTATTTTTCATTGTACATTTTATTGCATAAAGATATGATTTTTAAGTGATACATTTTTGCTGCAGATACAGTTTTACTTAATATGATGGTTCTTTTTTGTCAACTAGAGCCACCTGGGAAAAAGAAAACTCAAGTGGGAAGCTGCCTCCATCAGATTAGCTAGCCTATGGCCATGCTTGTGGAAGAGTTTCTTGATTGATGGGCCCAGCCCACTGTGAGAAGTGCCATTCCCAGTATTTGGCATTGGTTGTATAACAAGCCAATGGAAGTAAGCCAGTAACCTGCATTCCTTTCCCTAGGTTTCTGCCTTCAGCTCCTGCCCTGGATTCCCTTGAAGATGGACTGTGATATGTAAGCTCCCCATACTTTTTTTCCAGTTGCAGTTTTTATTTCACAACAGAAAGCAAACTAATACACAGTCTACTAAAACAAAATTTAAATGATGTACCTTCAAATCCAGAAAATTAAAAAGCACTATGCATATATGCACAATGGCACACTGATATAATGCTGATTTTTTTAGTGGCCTCCCTGATGATAGCTTCTTGTTTACTTATTTATTTCATACTTGCTATATAATTTGACTCACTGCCACCCCACCCCCTTGCAGAAGCCTCTTGCTGTATAATTAGTTTCATAGTTCAGCTTCTTCTGTGAGTGCTTAGATTGCAAGCATGCACCATCATAGGTAGCCTATCATTTCTATATCTGAAAACATTTCTTTATGCTTTATACCTTTTCCACTTCCCTTTAGCTGGTAGGTTGAATTTTACATGCCTATTTTACAATTATCACTTTAAAGGAGTTTAGTACTGTTAAGTTGTTTTCAATGCTCCTTTTGGTGATAGTAAGGTTACATAATAAGACCTTTGGTCTCCTTTTTAGCAAGGCATATGCCCCAGAAAATATTTTCAACAAAATTTTAGTAGAAAAATTTCCTAAGCTTAAGCTGCAACCAAGAAGCACACCTCAATATCAAGGATAGACATTACTTTAGGGTAAAGAGTTAGAAAAAGCTATTCCTGGAAAATGGACTAAGAAGCAATTTGGTGTGGCAATTTTCATATCTAACAAGATATGAAAATTTTTATTGGGTATAATCTTCATTTACATTTCAAATGTTATACACTTTCCTAGTTTCCCCCCTCCCAGAAAATCCCCAACCCATCCTGCCACCCCATCCCTCTTAAAAGTAAAAAGTCAAAAGTATTATTATTTGCAGCTGATGTAATAGTGTACATATACAACCCTAAAAATTCTACAAGGGAACTCCTAGAAATGATAAATACCTTCACCAAAGTTACTAAATATGAGATTAAGTAAAAAAAAAATCAGCAGCTCTCCTATTCACAAATGACAAACAGGCTGAGAAAGAAATCAGGGGAAAAACAGTCTTTACAGTAACAACAAATAATGTGAAATGTCTTGGTGCAACTCCAATGAAGCAAGTGAAAAACTTGAAAAAAAAACTTCAAGTTTTTGAAGAAAAATTGAAGAAGATATTAGAAGTTGGAAATGGCTCCCATGCTTATGGACTGATAGAATTAATAGAGTAAAAGTGACCATTCTACAAAAAGCAATCTACAAATTCAACACAATTCCCAACAAAATTTCAATGCAATTCTTTACAGAACTTGAAAGGAAAATTCTAAACTTCATATGGAAAAACAAAAAACCCAGGATAGCTAAAACATCCAAAACAATAAAAGAACTATTGGAGGTATCTCCATCCATGATTTCAAGTTGTACTACAGAACTACAGTAATAAAAACCATGCATGGTATTGGCATTGAAAGAGACAAGATGGTCAACAGAAATAATTGAATTAAAGACCTAGATGTAAACCTACACATCTATGTATACCTGATTTTTTTTATATAGAAGCCAGAAATACATACTCGAAAAAAGAAAGCATCTTCAATAAGTTGATCTGGTCAAACTGGATACCTGCATGTAGATGAATGCAAATAAATTCAAACTTATTGTCCTGTACGAAACTCAAGTCAAAGTGGATCAAAGACCTCAACATAAAACCAGACACACCAAACCTGCTAAAACAAACTGTTGTAGATAGCCTTGAACACATTGACACAGGAGACAACTTTCTTAGTGCCTGATAGCACAAGCACTAAGAGTAACAATTAATAAATGTAACTTTATGAAACTGAAAAGCTTCTAAAAGGTAAAGGACACCATCAACTGGGCAAATTGGCAGCATACAGCATAGGGAAAGACCTTCAGCAAGCCCACCTCTGAGAGAGGGCTGATATCCAAAATTGATACAGAACTCAAAATACTAGATTTAAAAAAATAAAAAAATGGGGTACAGAACAAAGCAGAATGTTCAGCAGAGGATTTTCCAATGGATGAGAAATACTGAAATGTTCAACATCCCTAGTCATCAAAATGACTTTCGGGCTTCATCTCACGCCTATGAGAATTTCTAAGGTCAGTATTACAAGTGACACTTTATGCTGGTGAGTACACTCCTTCATTGCTTTTGGGAGGTCAAACTTTTACAACCACTATGGAAATCAATATGGTGGTTCCTCAGAAAACTGGGAATAGTTCTACCTCATCTGAGCTATACCACTGTTGGACGTATAGCCAAAGGACACCCATCATACCACAAGGACACTTGCTCAACTATGTTTATAGTAGCTTTATTCACAAATCCAAAAATGAAAACAAGTTAGATGCCCCTCAACAATACAGATGATAAAGAAATTGTGGTATGTTTACACAATAGAGCATTAACCAGCTGTTACAAAAATCATAAAATTTGCAGGCTAATTGATAGGCCTAGAAAAAAAATCATCTGGTGTTAGGTAACCCAGACCCAGAAAGACAAATATGTTATGCATTCACAGATAAGTCGATCTTAGTTGTAAAGTAAGACAATCATGCTATAGCCCAAAGACCCAGAGAGGTTTAGTAATAAGGAGGGCTTGTGGGGAGCAGGGGTGGGAAGGCATATAAGGATCTCCCTGGAAAGCAGAAATTGATTTCAAAAGTGGACTGGGAGCAGGTGGAGTTCGGAATAGCAGGGAGGGCAGGGAGATGGGATGGAGGGAGAATTCAAGGAGAGACAGCTAGAATTGCAGGGCAGTGTAAAAACATAGTACAATGAGAACTTTCTGGAATCTATGAGGGTGGTCCTAGTGAGAACTCCTAGTAATGGGGAATAAGAAGTCTGAACTGGCCATTTTTTTGTAGCCAAGCAAGATTCCCACTAACAGGACTGTGTTGAATTTGGGTTGTTGGCAGAGACAGACCGTTGGAGATAAGCAAACAACTCAGGCTGAAGCTCAGCCAGAGGGTCTCTCTCCACAGTCTCATAGCTGTGTCTCATTTCCAAGGACAGCACCTATATAGCTCATTGTAGATTATAGATCAAGCTTGTGCTTGCATGGATCCTTTATTCCTTGTGCTAGTCTCTATGGTATAGGAAGGTACTCTTCAGGCTACTAAAACAGAAACATGGACACCCACCAGCCACAAAACCTTAGACATAAAATCTGGCCTTTATGAAAGATGTGGTGGGGTAATGTGGCACAGACTTGTGGGAATGGCCTATCAATGTTTGATTTAACTTGAGTCCCACCCCATGAGAGGGAGCCCGTGCCCTATACTGCTTGGATGGTCAGAAACTGGAGACTGTAAACGCCAAAGACCTATGGTAGAACCAAACTGGAGTGACTGCTTTGTACAGTGTCATCTGACCTCCTCATCCCACCACCCTACTCCCACCCACACTCCATCGCAGCAGATGGGAGTAGATGCAGAGACCCACAGTTAGACATTATGTAGATAGAGATTGTAAATTGGAGACTCCATTGGGTCTCTCTATTGTGATCATAAAAAGAGAAAGAGATTAGAGAATATGTTTTACAGCAGTGTGGGGGAAGGGGGTACCTCAGGCATCCCTCCCCTCCTGAGGGACCAGACACACACCTGCATAGTATAGAGTAGAGTTTATTCAGGGCATGGGATGGGAGTTAAGGGGTAGTAGAGGCAGAGAAAGGCAGAGAGAAGGAGAGAATATAGAAGCAGAGGCCAGCCATGACCATGTGGAGAGAGGGAGGAGGGATGGGGAACCCAAGATAGGGCAAGAGAGAGGCTGAGAGTAAGAGAGGTAAGAGAGAGAGGAGGGGCTGAACAGCTCTCTTTATAGTAGGCCAGTCCTACCAGGCTGTTGCCAGGTAACTGTGGGGTGGAGCTTAGAATCCTAACATTCCCCAGTTTTGGTTTAATTAAAATAGAAAAAAATTAAAAAGAGGTGACAGTGAAGCAGGAATAGGATCATTGTGATATCTGGCTGTTTCATACTGACATTGGGGGTTGACATGTCATAGGGAACCTAGAGAAATGGGTATGGGGGATGTTTGTCCAGTCTCAGGAGAATTGGCTGCTTTCTTGCTGTCCAGGGTCTGTGGAGCCATCTGAGGATAGGTCAAAAAAACAGGTCCAGTATAAGCTGACTGTGTCCAGAGAAGCTGAGAGGAGATTGGAGCATCTGAAGGTTGCTTCTCTGGAGCTGTCCTGGTTGTAGCAAGGAGCTGGACTTGACAAGATGTTGAACCACATTAGTATAGGTAGGGAATAAGATTAAGTACATTTGGGAGAAAGAAAAATTTTCATAAGATGTACAATTGAAACCCAGAGGAATCCCACCCTTTGGAATAAGTAGTATGTAAGAACTTTGGACAGATGTACTTATCTGGATGGAGCCTATTTGGTCCATGAGAGGTAGATCTGGGTAGGCTTCCTGTAGCTAACAAGTTTACTAAAGAGATAAAAATGTGAGTTAACCACATGAACAGTCTTTAAGATGAGCCTTTTGTGGAGCAGAAGGAACAACATTAAAAAGTTGGATCGTTTAGTGGAATGTTTATTATTAGAGTCAGGCAAATTTATAGGAACTCAGATAATGTTAGGACAGTGGCATAGCAAGAAGAGGAAATATGAAGCATTGAATGGAAACAGAGTTTAGGGAAGGAGATAACTATCTAGCTGTCAATGTAAGAAGTCTGAGGAATAAACAACAATTTAGCAGTTATATTTTTTAAATATGACAGATTGCGGTAGCCAGCAGTTCTCTGTGGTCTCTGGTCTCCACAGCGACTTTGGCTGTCAATCTGGCTTTCAAGTGCAGGAGACACAGGGCTTTTTCTCTGGGAAGGGATTTTTCTCTAGAATGGTTTACTTTTGTTTAGCTAAGTCATTTGAATCAAGGTATCTGGTCTTGTCCACTGTGTTCTTCAGTGAATATTATATCACATACAAGCTAGGCAGTATTCTGTAGTGGTGTCTACATCTTTCTTCTGAGACCTCATGGGAGAAACTGTTAGAGGCCTTTGGGAATTCTATCTGTCATAAATTTAATAATTAACAAACTTCTGACAAGATTGAGCCTCAGATAGAATAGCAGTAGTCAAGATAGGATAGGAATGAGAATCTTAAGTAGCTTTGACAGATTGCTTAGGTAGAGGAAAAGTATACTGTTTTATTAACGAAGAGGGTAGGACCAGAAATAAGAAAGCTGGCAGCAGTGGCATAAAACCGTGGTGACAGAAATGAGTTTGTCTAGGCAGATTTAAGCTTGTGACACCCACTGAGGACATAGGCTATGAGGGAAAGCCAGGGGTGCAGGAGCGCAGATAGGAAAGTGCTTCGGTCTTTTTCATCTACCAGACAGCTGGCAGCATGTGTGAAGATCCCTTAAAACATATGTTCAAAGACAATTTAGTGCCCACAGGGTGAGAGGGAAGTGGGAAGGAAGTTACTGAATAATCTGTACCATTTGTCCTGACGAGCTATTAGCAACATGGTTAAGGCCAGGCTAGAAATTCAGGTCATCATGAGAAAATCTAGGGGTCCTGAGGCAACATTTCCTGGAAATGTCAAGAAATCAACCCAACCTGGCCCAGGACTTTCAGCAGCTGTGAGAGCTAAAAGGGAAATGTAGATTTCTTCTGAGAGAGGGAGTTACCCAAAGGCCCTATGTCCTAACACAAATGTCAGCCAGGAGTCCAGTCGTATGGACTGGGCATTGAGAGCCAACCCTTAGCCCAAAAACAGGCCCTTATCTGGGCCTAAGGGTCCTTCTGGTCAACAGGAGAAACTCTTTCTTAATTAATTTGTGGGAATTTGCAGTCTGGTAGCAGAAAATGTGAAGTTGTCTGACAGAAGCAGCTTGTCCGCGGGAGCCGGCTGTCTGCACAGCTGCAGGGCACAACTTCCTACCCGCAGCGGAAGTTGCAGTCAGCGGTGGGCAGGGAAAGAGACTTTGAGTAGCTTGTTTCATGTCTGCATGGCTGAAAGACCTAAAGTAGCTTGTTTCGTATCCTGGCCATTTACTTGTGGCCCCACAGTACCACACCCCGTGCAACTGAGCACAAGCTCGCAGGCAGAATACATATATAACAGCCCAGTGAGTGACTGGGAGAAAGTAAGCAGAGGAACATGTTTGGAAATTTGGATTTATAGTCCTATCAGCACAAACAGGAAAAGTCTCTCTAAAATACAAGTTGTTTAACACAAACCTGAGACAAAAGAGTTTTATTCCATGCTGATGAGAGATCCCTAGATTGAAAGAGTGTGTGCAAGAGACCCTAGGATAGCAGCACACTTTACCTGAACCCAGAATAGCAAAGCAAGCTTTGGGAGCTAAAGTGAAAATTCACGGCTGGCAGTGGAAGGCAGACAGCAAGACACAGACAGAGTCACAGTCCAGACAAGGCCAAACCAGTAGGTCGCAAATGAGAGAGCGAAAGGGGAAAGATGATAGAGTGACCCAGGGTCAAGACACGTGAGGGTAACCAGGCCCGACCTGGAATTCTTAGCTGTGAGAAAGAGGGGGAAATCAGACCCAAGAGAAAAGGTTCTAAAATGAGGGTCAGTGAAAAATTAAATGTCTCCCATCCTCAAGGACAACACAAGGGTAGCTCCAAGCTCAAGAAATACCTAGGACCATGTAGACAGTTGCTCTGACCAGTGTGGGGGAGGGGAGCTTACTGGGCTCGGGCTAGCAAGAGTGATTGTGGCTAAGATGGGATGCAAACCTGCAGAGTTTCTGGATCCAGTGTTGGCATGGCACCAGTCATGCCATCAGTGTTGATGACCATGGCCATCAGTGACCATAAGAAGAGAAAGAGGTCAGAGAATATGTTCTACAGCAGGGTCAGGGAAGGGGGTGCCTCAGTGGACCCGTGCTGAGGCATCCTTCCCCTAACACCCTCCCCTCAGAGCTTTGAGAACCTCGAGGAAGTGGACAGAAGGGTTGTTTGGCATCAGAGGGTATGGAAGACAGCACGCGAACGTGGCTCTTTGAATAAACTACCAGGTCTGTTTATATGTTGTAGTTGTTAGCCTGTTTTGTTTGTTTTGTTTTGTGGAGCTTCAAGGGTGGGAAAAGGAATCTCCTGACTGTTCCCTGCTCTTGGGCCTCTTTTTCTCCTGTTGTGTTGCCTTGTCCAGTAGGTCACAAATGAGGGAGGGAAAGGGGAAAGATAATAGACTGACCCAGGGGCAAGACACATGAGGGTAAGCAGGCCTCAGTGTGACGGCTTTTGTCACACTTGGTTGTTGTCTGTTGGAGAGCTATTCTTTTCTGAAAGGGGATGGTGGAGTGGATGGGGAAAAGAGGGCAGTTGGGGGAGGGGATCTGGGAGGAGTAGCGGAAGTGAAAGCATGGTAAGGATATACTGTGAGGGAAAACACATAAAACCTGCTAAGAGTTACCAGTTCAATATCATCTGGTGCTCAAGATTGCTTCTGAGATGATTTTTGCCACTGTGTTGTGATGTTTATGTATTTTTGGTGTGGTTAATTTGGGGAATGATTAGACTCAATTAGTTATATAACCTAGAATAACTTTGAAAACTACTAACTTTCTTCATTTCTCGGCAGCACTGTATTTTTCTCATTGATTATGGAATACTGTTTGAACAAAGTCTACTCTTCCAAATGTTAGAGGAGTGGTCTATGGTATGATTAAATTATTTTATAAACAGACATTAGAATATAAAATACAAGTAATACATATTCACTATGATATTCGTGATACTTTGCATAATTTAATTAAATAAATCTTTTTATATCATATTTTTAAAGTTACCTTCAGCAGATGTTTAGTCAACCTGATCTTAAAATCCCGAGATGGCCATTTCCCTTATAATAGCCATAATTTGTAAGTTTTGTTGTGCATGTGCGATGTCGATTCTTTCTACATTTTTGTGGATATTCTCATCAAGCAAGTGTCGGCTGCCATTCTGTTTTCAGTTGGGATTATAACTTATTACTTTATTACTCTATTCCCTATATTTTAAATTTGAAATTTTTGTATGCTTTCAGATTAGTAGTTGACTGCTTTCTTAGAATTTTTATCATACTTTTCATTTTACTAGGGTGATTTTGGCTTTGCCCTACAGTCTTAAGAGTGTGCATCTTTTGCTAATGATTTAGCAGACAGTGCTTACCATTGTTCTTTAACTTGTAGTAGGGCAACGGCCTGTTTGCTTTCCTGACTCAGTAGGATTTCCCTGAGTGTCTAAGAATGGAAACTCCTGTTTGCTTTCCTGACTCAGTAGGATTTCCCTGAGTGTCTAAGAATGGAAACAATTTGTAAAATGTTTATGTGCTGAGAGAAAAATCTTGTGCACTAAGGAAAGTATCTATGTTAGCTAGACATAGGGTTAACTTTATTAATCTACTGAGTCACTTACATGATACATTATATCTTATATATCCCATTTGACAATTGTGAAAGAAAAGTATTAGAAAATATTGGAATATTTATACGTGGATGGACTCCTCTCATTCCTTTCTCTTGAATAGAGAGAATTGTTTTAGATGCACTAACACTCCTGTTTCTCCTCTCAGAGCATCCGCACTGTCCTTCTCTTCTCTGAAGCACCTCCTTCTTCCTGCCTGCCTCCTTTCTTCTGGCCATCGCTCTAACTCTGCCTCCTCCTCCCTGTGTAGTTTCAGGTAGTTGAATTATTTTTCTTCCTCACAAAAGTCCACTCAGAGCTAAGGTAGACTTGTATTGAAGAAGAGCAATTTTACAAATGAAATATTCTGTCTGTCTCTCTGTTTCTCTGTCTCTGTCTCTGTCTTGTGTGTGTGTGTGTGTGTGTGTGTGTGTGTGTGTGTGTGCATGCAGGTGCACTAAATAGCAGCATCAGCCTCTTTGAACACAGGATTTCTCTGTGACATTGGGGACATGGACCCTCAGTCTTTGAGGAAGCTTTCCTCTCTGTGATCTTTAATTCCCTTCCATGGTTGACACCTGGAACCAGAATGAGTCTTTACAACTTTAATGAGTTTCATTCTATCTCCAGAAAATCCTAAGATTTATTGCTTTTTTGGTAGTCCATCTCATGGCGTAGCAGTAATGCTGTGTAATTATTATTTTGTGTTTCGTCTCCTTTCACTTTATTGTGCAGCAAGGAGATGTGTGAGAAACAGTTATATGAGAATTCAGATTTTCAAATCTGAAATCTAATGAGTATTAAGACCTTGTTGACAAATGCCCTTTGATGTATTTGGTAGACTTATATGTTGTATTAATTTGGTTCTGTTTCACTAGCATTCTTGTTTCTTTGAGATACATCTACAAGTTAACAGAAGATCATGCTTTTTCAAAAATTTTTATACTTATATTTTTCTGACCCTTACAGTTATTAAAAGATATTTAAATTTATTCATAATAAGAGAAATGGCAATTAAAATTATAGTGAGCAATTACTTCTTTCATATCAACTTGGCAAAGGTCCAAGCATTTGATGCGTGTTGGAAAGGCTGTGAGAAAGAAGCCATTCTCCTGCATTGCTGGTGATAAAATGTAGAATAATATGAGATAAATTTGGCAGTATCTGACAAAAGCATTTACCCTCTGACCCAGAAAGCTCATTTCCAGGAATCTATCCCAAAACTACCCAGGAAAAATGTTAAAAGACATGTACAAGGCTGTTTACAAGAGCACCAGTTATCATTCCCAGATCTGGAAAGAACTCAAATTCTCACCACCCAGGGACCGAGTGAGCTTCTGTACACCCATCTAATGGGAATACACACATACCAGAGGACTAATATTTTATATAAACATAGAAAATAATTTCTGGGATAAGTTTTTAGAGAAAAATGAAAATAAATTTAGAGAAAATTGTGACTGATAGACCAAAATATTTAAAATAAATAATCCACAAACTTTGTTTTTAAGGATTTGGATTTGTAATGGATACATTTTGCATATATATTCAAATTTTAAATGCAAGCAAGTAAAAACAAAATGAAATGTAACAAAAGATTCTAAGTTTATGTTTAATTGGTAGCATGATCATTCAGAAAAGAATTATTGTAGCATTTTAAAATTTAAATTATAGTAAGCTTACTAAACTTTCTTAATGAATTATATTCTAGGACAAAAAGTATAAGAGAATAGCAAATTGTCTATGGTCGTCTCTACTTGGTGATAGTGCTCTGTAATTATTTCATGCATAATAGAATTAAGCAAGTGTGTGTGTGTGTGTGTGTGTGTATATGTGTGTGTGTGTGTGTGTGTGTGTGTGTGTGTGTTAAGAACTAATTTTTCAAATGTAAGATTTAAGAGATAACTGCAAAATTAATCAGGTTGGGTAGCCTAAATTTCACATTTGAGTTAGGGATTTCAGTATGTTGTTTTAATATATTTTTTTATCTTGAAACAAACATAAACTAATATATTTCCTAAATTGCCTACTGAAAAATTGAGAGTAATTAATAAACAGATGCTAGCGAAATTTGATGTTGCCTAAAGTGTGGTATTTAAGTACCATTTCCTACTTAAACAGGCACATAGGCACACACACACACACACACACACACACACTCACACACACACACACAGCTGAGTCCATTTAGCTGTTAATGTATGTAAATTCATATTTGAGATTTAAATTTTCCTTCTTGTATCATTTTTGCCTTTAATATTACATTTATACTTGCTTTGTATTTTTGCTATTGTCTGGACAAAATATATTTTAAAAGCATGATCCCAAATCATTTGAACAAAAATATTTTTAAATAGATAATCCTTAAGTATCTATTTTCATCCTTTTCTCTTTTTAATGATACTAGAAATTTATTTATTTTGTATATGTGAGTACAACTGTGGTTGTCTTCACACACACCAGTAGACAGCATTGGATCCCATTACAACAAACACCATGTGGTTCCTTAAAATTGAACTCAGGACCTTTGGAAGAACAGGCAGTGACTCTTAACCAGGGAGCCATCTCTCCAGCCCCAATACTAGGGATTTAACCCAGGGCCTTGTGCATACTAGGCAAGCATTCTGCCAGGAACTTACCCCCAAACCCCCTTCAGTTTTTATTTCTATTTTACACTGATGGTGCTATGTAATATTTTATATTTTCATCGAAGATAGACATTTAAAAATTTGACTTCGGGAAATACATACTCAGCCTTATTTAAATATGACATTTTATGTGAATATGAATCCATGTATACATACATTATATACATCGACATTTCAAAAGGTGTGTTTACTATGCCCTTTGACATTTTAATTGTGTAACCTTTACTCCCACATTTAAATAGACGCATGTCTGTACTCCATGCACTATAAAGGATTTGGGTGGGGACAACTTGTAGGTAGGAGATGAGATGGGATAGAAGCGTTTGCTCCAAGGGCCAGTAAGATTCTCTGATAGCCCTGCTGCAGGACCTTGGCCTTTGGACAGTGGGGCTATTTGAAGTTCTGAAGTGCTATCCAATCAAAGCAGGAGAGCTCTGGGTCAGAACAGGAGACTAAGATTTCCTAAGGTGCTTAAGCACTGCCCCAGCTGCTTCCCCAAAGAAATCAGCTCCAGGCTTTTGTTCCTGTGAGTTCCTGCACCCATTCTGTTTTACATTTCAGTTATATTTGATCTGACTCTTAAAATCTGCTTTCCTCTGCTTTGCTCTGGCCTTCTCAAGCACCCTTTCCACAGACAAATCCTCTATCACTGAGGAATAGCCTTGAACCACTCCTAAATTTTTGAAATGATGTTTCCTTGACTTAATTCTTACTCTCTTCCTTCAATAAAGTTATAAGATGAAAAATCATTTTTGATCTCATTAGCTCTATCTTCAAAGTTTGAATATACAAATAATCCTCAATTTCATAAATTTCCTAAATTGTTATTTTTAAAATTGGTCCTGTTGATAAAATAAGCACTACATTTTTAGGTTATTTTATGCTTAATGCTAAATTAAGCAAATATATTTACATTTTTAAGTGTTTGATTTGCAAAACATTATTGTTTTTCTTTACTAGTACTTTATAGTACTAGTTAATTGTGAAATGTTTTTCATCCTAGCAATGTATATCAGACTTATGTAATCTCACCTTATTCTCAAACAAATTTGCCTGTGTTTACTTAAAATAAAGAACAAAATGGCATTTGGCTTCATCATTTGAAGACTCTTGCCTTGTCTGCTTTGTTCCCAGGCATTATTGATACCTTATTGTCCTCGTCCTTGTCTTCTTAGGAGCCCATTTCCTTCTTCACGGCGGCTCTGCAATTTTTCACTTCTTGTCTTGTTTTGCATGTATTCATCCTTACTATTTAGAGCACATACTCCAGTTTGTGAGTCCCAACACACTTTGTTCCACTTGTTTAAAGACTCCCGAAAGCAGGATTCTGATGATAAAAGGGAATTTGCAACTGAGGTAAGTACAGTTCTTGACCATCTTGTTGAAACACTTTGGGACAGGCTTCACAGCTATATGCTCCAAAGTATTCTGACTCATGTGTGACTTATGACTATCTCCAATGTCTTTGATTATGGAGTATGTCTTGCCTGCAACACAACATCACCATTGTGAACCTAGTTCTAGATTTTAAACTAATATAAAGTCTTCCATTTCTTCCTTATTTCATTTTTAGTTACGATTAATATCCTGATGACATAGAACAAATTTTCAGATTTGTGTGTGTGTGTGTGTGTGTGTGTGTGTGTGTGTGTGTGTTTGCGCACACTTGTCTGTGTGTGTGTGAAAAGTACAAAGCGGTTTCTGATATGTTGCCAGCCTCTCCTGCCTGTACTTCTCAGACCTGGTCATTCTGCTTCCCTAGCATAATGATTCTTGTTCTTCCTTCTTCTTCTGCATGCCTCGCCCAGCATCCTCAAGTCACAGTCAAGCCTCTGTCTCCCAGTACAGCCATTGGCAGCTGGCAACTTTGTTTGCCAATTAGAGTCAACTAGGGTTAGGGACCCTCAGAGTCTTACATGCAGATGTGCAAATTTCCAAGTATTGGGAACCCAATTAACACACTATAAGCAATAAATCAAATCTACAACAAAGAAAGCCCTTTAGTGCCTACTTTATTATTTAACTATTTGTTTGGCTTTCCTCTCATAGTGCATAGTTTTAATCTTGTATTTTTTTCTTAACCATATTTACCTAATTTATATAACTTTATCCTCCTCTTCTGCATATAAGGAATACTTATTTTGCATATTTGTTCTGTTTATGATGATTCATGGTTTCTATAGTTTGAGCTTGGCTTCTTTTGATGCTTCTAAAATTTGGCTGCTTGGGGGGGCAATTTCTTTCTATAGTAATTTTTCTATCTGAAGTTAGGCTTCAGTTTGACTTTATCAATTAGTCTCTTATGTGTAAAATCCCATTGCGGTAGACCATCCATGTATACACCCACGCACACACAAAAATATATCAAATATTTGCATCTTGAATTGGAAACATTTGATCCCAGGAAGTATTCTTTATGGCTGATATGGAGCTTCATGCATGGAAGATTCATATACCCCACCAATGACAAAAAGTGTCTAAATATGTGGAGAAGAATGGCATGTTTGGTTCCGGAGTCCTGGAGCAGTGTTGAAAGGGAGTCACAATCTCACAAGTAGATCCTCTGTAGGTCCAGGCTCTGTTTTTCTGAAGATCAGTCCAAGCATTTATTTTGACACTCATTCTGTAATCCACCCCATCTGCTGCACCTAGATGAATGTCAAGAGAAGTGAAAATGGAAGACAAATATCTCTCCAGTGGGTCAGGAGGACAGATGATGTCTTTTGTAAACAGTAAAGCATTGGGTTATGGCCACTAAATAAGCTAATAGATATCTATATAATCATAAAATGTGTAAACTCATGAAATCAAGCCATATATTTCAGGCCTACTATAATTTTTTTCAAGATGTATATTGAGGAAATTCTTCATTATTGCAAATTGGATTACATCTTATTTTTATATTTGCTATGCAGACCTCAAAAATATAGAAGTTTTAAAATGATCAATTAAAAATTTAAGTGAGACCTTTGCAGACACCTCTGTCCTCTGTTGCTGTTTGCTGTAGCCATGATCAACCCCACTGTATCTTCGCTGATGACAAGTCCTTGCGGTGCATCTCCTTTGAGCTGTTTGTAGACAAAGGTCCAAAGACAGCAGAAAACTTTCATACTCTGGGCACTTGAGAGAAAGGATTTGGATATAAGGGTTCCTCCTTTCCCAGAGTTATTCTAGGATTTATGTGCAGGGTGGTGACACCATGATGCCACTGGTCCATTTATAGAGAGAAATTTGAGGATGAGAACTCCATCCTGAATCATACAGGTGTTGGCTTCTTGTCCAAGGCAAATTCTGGAACAAACACAAATGGTTCCCAGTTGTGTTTTATCTGTACTGCCAGGACTGAGTGGCGGGAAGGCGAGCATGTGTATGTAGTCACTAGGAATGTGAAAAGGAAGCATGAGCATTGGAGAAGTCAGGGAGCATTTTGTGTCTGAGAATTGCAAGGCAAGCAAGAAGATCACCACTTCCAGTGGTAGGCAGCTCTAATTCCTTTATTTTGCAGGTATCTTATCCACCAGACCATTGCTCCTGTATCTCAGGGGAGCACCCTAGCCCCGTATGCTTGCAATACCCTGTATAAGGGTATTGAATACAGAACCCTGAGAACTTCTCACTGAAGTTCTTTGGGTTCTGTATTTTTCTTATTCCCCTCCAAGTATAGTTGAATTGCAGAGTTAAGTTTATGGTTATGAATAAGAACTAAATAAGGAAAAATAATTTAAGTGAATGTTATATTGTTTAATATACCATGAATAGTGGCCTAGGAATACATAGTCTGAATAACAAAAGTTCTGTATTGTGGTTTGGTCGTTGCTATGTATTGCAATGGGAAACACCGGTCCACAAAGCCTGGTTGCCCTTAGGAATTTGGAGAGCCTCACATATACCAAGTGATGTTTTGTAACCTTTCTCCTTAATTTAAAACTATTGGTTGACTAAATATACCTACAGTCTATAGCTGCGCAGAAGGTAGGCGGAGTTCTGTAGGAGTACGAGCAGCCTTGTTGGAGCATGGCAAGTGGTGAGCCATATCTCGGGATTACTGGCAGGGAAGTAGACATAATAGCAAAAAGGGCAGATTCTGCCAGATCTAGAACTTTAAAGTCTTATTATAAATATAAATAAAAAGATATATATCTTTTATCTGTGAACTGAATGATCAAAGGCAGGTTAGGAACCCCCAATTGAGATTAATTATCACCACAACAGGACTGATAAGTCAATATTCTTCTTAATTTGAACAAATGTTTTTATTTGTTAAAATAGTTTATCATAAGAGCAACTCACTATACAAATATGATCCAGATTTCCTTTAAAATACTTTTATTACATTAATAAACTTAGTGTGTGTGTCTCTCTGTGAGCATAGTATGTATATGTTCTTGTGTTTGTGTGTGCATTTGCCTTGACACATGTGGAAAATAGAGGACAAATTGCAAGAATACGTTCTCTCTTTTTACAGTGTGAGTCACAGTGGTTAAACTCGGGTTGCTATGGTTAATATAAGAGCCTTACTCCTGAGTCACCTCATAGGCCCAGATTCTGTTTTATAAGCAGACTACTGAGTCTCTGGAAAGATGCTATTCACATGCTGCCACTGCAGACATGGTGTTCTATGTACTACAAACCAGTCCAGTTTCATCTCTGCTTTATAAACTGCCTCTCATCATATTTATATTAAGTTCTTAGGATTTTATTTTCTTGACTCATTAAAAAACAAAGCAAAGCAAAACAAAACAAAACTAATGACTGCTGGGAAAAAGAGAATTAGCCTTTCCCAGGGATGACCCCGCCTTGTTGGTTGTACAATACAGAGTGGTCAGCCTTGAAACCATATACATACAAACAACAACAAAAAAGAATTCAGTAGGATATACATATGTATAATGTATGATACATTACATACATACATATTTGCATATATACATTTAGGAATAACACACTAAAGAGGCCATCACATTGAGAATGAAGGGCATGTGAGAGGTTTGATGGAGAAGAGCTAGGAGAGCTTGGAGGGAGCAATGAAAAGAGGAAGTGATTAAAACTATTTTAATTAAAAACATTTTTAAAATGCAGAGACAAAGAGCAGAGCAGAGACTGCCCCACCTAGGGCTTCATCCTATTTGCAGACACCAAACACAGATACTATTGTTGATGCGAAGAAGTGCTTGCTGACAGGAGCCTGGTATAGCTGTCCCGAGAGACTCTGCCAGAGCTTGGCCAATACAGATGAGGATGCTTGCAACCAACCATCAGACTGAGCACTGGGACCTCAACGGAGGAGTTGGGGGAAGGACTGAAGAAGCTGAAAGGATTTGCAATCCCACAGGAAGAACGACAATAACAACTAACCAGACTCCTCAAAGCTCCCAGGGACTAAACCAGCAACCAAATAATGCACATGGAGGGACCCATGGCTCCAGCTGCAGATGTAGCAGAATATTATCTTGTCTGACAGCAATAGGAGGGGAGCCCCTTGGTCCTGTGGAGGCTTGATGCCCCACTGTAGGGGAATGCTATGGCATTGAGGTGGGAGGGGGTAGCTGGGTAGAGAATCACCCTCATAGAAGCAGGGGAGGTGACAGGGGAGGGGATGGGGCATTAACTGGGAAGGGGGATAACATTTGAAATGTAAATAAATAAAATAACCAATAAAATTAAAACAGCTAAAGAAACTGAGCTTAAGAAAGGAAAAAAAACAACTTCATTTTTATTACATTTACAACGAATGTTCAAACTGTTCAAATAAGTGGTTGGCTTAGCTTTTTGTGCAAAAAAAGAATAACAAAATATATGAAATAATTTATCTCAATATGATAACTTTCATAGTGGTTGAAAAGTAGAAGAATTAATTTATATATTTAGGATGAATATGTCAAACATTTCTGATAAGATTCCTGATTTTTATCCCTGCTTATAAATCTATATACCTAGATAAGCTCTTTAGCAATATATTTGTGCTGTGTTGTCATAGGTGCCCCATGCGACTGCTCTTCATTGGCAGTCCCATGTTACCTGTTCACTACTAACAGACTGGGATGAAGCAATGTCGGTTGAATAAATACTTCTGGTCACTACTTTTTATTCCATTCAGCACACTTCATATTTCTATAGTTTCTTGAAAGTATTTCTATATATATATTTTGTATTTCTATAGTTTCATTTGTTATTTGTTTATTCTAAAAGGCCTTCCTACCCATTTTTTTAATTTAACAGTTTAAATTTTTAATTTAATATTTTTATGTGAGAATTTCATACTGGAAATTCTATATCTATATCACTTTCTTTCATCCCACTCCTTCTGCATCTCCTGTTTCTTCCCCTTCCAAATTCATGATTTCTTCCTCAATTATTATTACACACACACAGTTATGAGTCCATTTAGCTTTGCTTGTATGTAAATGTGTCCAGTTAGAAACCTTATGTGGGAGCTCATTCCTGGAACAAAGCCATTCTTACTCTCTCAGAAGACATTGACCATTCTGTCCGCATTGGCACATCAACTGTCATTTTCTCTAAGTTGGTCTTGTTCAGATAAACTAATTGATGAAAGCTCATTGGTGTAGATTGTTACATCTAAAAGTCTCCTGCATCTGAGATCTTTTTGCTCCCAGAGAGTTCCCCCACCATCACTTACCTGCGTTTAACCAGCAGTTAATTGCTGCAATAGCCCCTGTTTACTTTGAAAAGAAGCTTAGAGCAGAGTTGAGAGCTACACATTCTTTTGGGTATGAGGATAAGTACTTAGAATGCAGTTAGCAATTATACTGATTTAGGAAAATAGCATTAGTTAAGTTTTCTTCTAAGGTCTATGACCTGTCCAGTCATGGTTAGTTGGCTAGAGTTTTACAGAACCAGGTATGGATTCCCTCCCATGGAGTGGGACTTAAGCTCAATTAGACCACTGTTGGTAGCCATGAGAAAGAGGTGTTACAATTACAACACTGTGGATATCTTCTCATTTCCATCATTATTGTGGTTTGTTAGCTTTACTTATGGCTAATATTACAGACTTTCCCTCTCCCTTGGCAACTCACACAGCATCTTAAGATATGATAAGAATTAGCCCCCAGGGGGCGAATTCCAAGTCAGCTCCAACTTCATTCCTTCAAATCCAATCTGAAGTGAATTGGGTCTTCAGGAACAGGGTCTTTCCTTCAAATTGTGCGAGGCAACCAAAGTCAATGACAGTACTTTATATTGTTTTGGGATTTAAACTCTTCTGATCAACAATTCAAAAGTTAATTTCCTATGCTTTGCACTGAGGGCTTTTGGGGGGGAACATTACCCCCTATAAGCTTTTAACTTTGTCTTAAATGTAATTCCAGACCATTAATAAATATCTTGTTTTTATTATTCTGTCTATTTTCTACTTTGTACTCTAATTATTCAACCCTGACTGCTTTCCTTTCTCTGAAAAGCTTCTCTACATTTCATTAATGTTATTATGCAATTATATAACAGAAGAACCAACTTCTAGATTTTCATAGATGCTGTGGAAGTACTTAGATAATAATATTGCACAGGAGAAATATTTAATTTTGAATCTGGATATATAGTTTTATGTGAATCAAAACCTTAAGGCATCCCCTAGGGCTTGCAAAAAGCAAAACAAGATACATAAATAAGCAGAAAGAACAATAGTTAACTCATGATCTCTCTCTCTTGTGACATGAGTAAAACATATAGCTAGCCACAGTTTTATTTCCTGCTTGCTACAAAACAGTTAATTCCTTGAGCATCTCTTCTTCAACTGCCACACCATTTACTATGTGCAAATTAATCATTCAGAAGACCAGAACACCCAGAAGACTGAGGAGGCAAGAGGGGTGTGCCTAGGATCACAATGATTAACTTTGGTTTCCTGACCTATGAGTAGTCATAAACTGGGTTGCTCTAGTGCAGTACATCTTACTGTCTACTTCTGCAGCATGATTATCTCTTGCCATTTTCTATGAGGCTGGGGTTGTTGTCTGACAGATTTTAAAGCTTCTGAAGGTATATCCAATGTCTTAAATCTAACTCCAGGGAAATAAGTTAAAAATGACTTAGAAAATCAACAGCTTTGGTAAACATTTAAAGTACTCTATAACTACAGCATGCATATGCCAATGTATTTTTCATTTAAGTAGATTAAGGATCCATTAATATATACTGTATGAATATGTTCTGATGAACTCTGGCCTGTCATAATTGTGACAGGGTCTCTCTTTTCAATAATTTAGTTCAAGGTCTGGACTCAGATTTAGAATCTCACCCAGTGGCCATTGCTGCAGACCAGGGGTCTAGTAATGTTTTTCAAACCAACAAACCTTATGTCTAATACAGATTCACACAATTCATTGTAAGCAATATCCTTTCTGGAAATATGAAAGGCAAGAGTGGCTAAACAGGAAGCAATCTTTTTCCCATCAAGAAAAGAAGCCCAAGAAGAAAAATTATAATCAAAATATTATTCCACAAGGCTAGAATCAGGCAAACAAGATGCTAAAGAAGGACAACATTGTTATTTTTCAAAGGCTCCCAGTGCTCTGGTTGTATGTGTTGACTAGCCCATTGCCAGGTGTGCAAATTGTTCTCTCTATCTTTGCTCGCTGATCAATAATAAAAATATTTTTCTGTCATTTGTTCAGAATGAAACTGGACAAATAATAAACATCTCTAAAAGTCAAAATTCAGCTTGGCATGACTGCCACCATCTTGAGTCAACAAACAAACAAATAAATATTGCTTCAAGGTGACTTGATTACTTTCCCTTCCTTATTTACCCAGCATATATAGCTAAGGAAAAGCAATAGGATTAAATGTGCGACTTTACGGCAAACATCAAGAATGTACTGATGTTTTTAATATTAGTTTGGTCCATGTAGATTCCATCTTGGATGAAGATGTTTTCACATTGAGAACTTCATGCTTGTGATTTAAAGTGAAATTCATACCTGGTCTTACTGGGCTTTGCCAGTATATCTCCAATACATTGTATTCTATGTTATCCTTTTTGCTGCATGATGTCTTGGACCAGTTCTTCTATACTGAGAGTAGGCTATTCCAGAACATCAGGTTTTACCTTTATCTGTGGAGGGCTTCAGTTTCTTTAAAATATTTAGTTAACTATTATGGATTTATAGGACTGGAGAGAGATGACTCAGTAGTGAAGAGCAATTATTGCTTTTTCAAAAAACCTAGGTTCATTTCCCATCACCCACATGACATCTAACAATCATCTCTAACACAAGTTCCAGAAGATCCAACATATTTTTTCTGGCCTTTGTAGGAACTGCATGTACCTGGTACATATACTTACATACAAGCAACACACACACACACACACACACACACACACACACACAGAAATAAAAATAGTGGATTTATTTTATAACACTGTTTCATACAGAAATAAGTTGATGAAGGGGAAAAAAGCCAGTCCAAAATTGAAGCAAGATAAAGGTGGCTACTTTAGATAGTACACTCTGGGAAGCCTATTAAATGAGTAGATACTCTTGTCATTTCTGTGGTTTTCAGCCTAAGATGAGGCAATGCCAATAATATGAACAAATCATTAGTTAATAAACTGACTTTCTATCACATTAGTTATACAGATATAATCATTGATTGGTTATAAAAAGAATAGAAAAGTATGTCTAGCAGCAATTACATATACATACCTGGAGGACTAGGTAAACAAGATTGGTATTTAAAGTGTGATGGAGTAGGTGCTGTAGGAATTCAGATAAATCTGAGAAATTATCCAACTTCAGTTGGTATATTAATCTTCTGTCTTTTTATAATCCATAAAAAGGCACAGGGTGTACAGTAATGTGTCAAGATTTTCTTTTAAAAGAAACTATTTATGTGTCTAAGTTCACATTAGGTGCAACTTCTTTTGTGAATTATATAATGATGCTAAAATATGGGGTCATTTAAGGATTTGCCAAATGTGGAGAAAGAAATATATTTGCAGTTTTCACATTAGGATACAATTATGCTGTGGAAAATACCATTGCCTAAATACATCTTGAAAATCTGCTTCTGAGAGGCAATGAATAGCACACAAATTCTGATTTCTTCTAAGTCATCTTGAAAAACAGACCATAGACAAATGAGCTGAGCTTTAATAAGTGTAAATTAGGAGCATATGCCACAGTTTGAAAAGCGGCTGCATAAAATGCATAGAAATCTCAGCAGCAGAGGAGCAGCAGAGGGTGTGCAGGGCACACTGATGTCTGTGGATAGCCTGATGATGGTGCATATCTGTCGTCGGGACACACTGACATCTGTGGGCTGGCCTGTTGATGGTACATATCTGTACTCTGTAGTGCTGACAGGGCTCATGGTGATCTATTCAAATCCTCCTTTGCACAAATGGCAGTTTAGTATGAAGGAAACTTGGCTCAAAGCAATGCAGCAAGCTGTCACCTGACCTCACCGCACCAGTTGAATGTCACAGAGCCGAGGCGTAGAGATAAAGCAGAATCACCATGTGTACATTTTCCGTTCCCTTCTTTATATATATTTTTTTTCTTTTGAACACAGTTTCACCATCTAGTTAAGATTGGTCTCAAACCTCTGAACCTCCTAGCTCCACCCCCCGACACTTGGAATTCAGGATAAATTTGCCTGCTGCTTGCTAGCTGTGTTATCAGACTATTCTACCACAGAAAACAATGACAAAAAATGAGTTATAATGTTTAAAGGTTCCAAATTATTATCTTAACTAATGGCCTTACCATAGAAAGGTTTACAATTAGTAAATACCAATAAGAAGATGCAGAAATGGAGGTTGGAAGAATCTGATTTGGCCAGTGTTGGTAGGAGAGAAAAGAATGCCAGACTGAAGTAGATAATCATAGATTTCAATCACCAACAATGTCTATGAATCTTAAAAAGTATTAACTATCTTAGGCCATTCTTCATCTAGAGAATTGAGAAGGTTGCTTGGTTAATTTCTGAGATTCTTTTTACATAACTGGTCAAGAACTGGTTATTCATGCAGTTTTCTTAAAGTATAGGCAAGTGTTTGTCGCATGCAATGAGGAAACACTAGTTTATTTTCAGGTAGAGACAAAGCCTTCCCCAGTGCCAGCCAGTACATCTGTTGACTTGGAATTACATTCAATTACTGATTGGGGGTAGTAGTAACAAAGAAGTTTCAGAGTGAGAGTTTCAGTGACCACAGTCTTGTGTCAAACAGAACTCCAGCATGAAGGTTAGTGTGATTGGTGGCTAATGGCATATATGTAGACGTGTCTTCAAATATGAGCTCTTTAGTTTCTTGCCATGTAAAACCTGACAAGGTTTCTAAGGCCTTGCCTGGACTGTGACTCTGTCTGTGTCTTGCTGTCTGCCTTCCACTGCCTGCTGTGACTTTTCACTTTAGCCCCCAAAGCCTGCTTTGCCATTCTGGGTTCAGGTAAAGTATGCTGCTATCCTAGGGTCTCTCGCACACACTCTTTCAATCTAGGGCTCTCTCATCAGCATGGAATAAAACTCTTTTGTCTCAGGTTTGTGTTAAACAACTTGTATTTTAGAGAGACTTTTCCCATTTGTGCTGATAGGACTATAAATTCAAATTTCCAAACATGTTTCTCTGCTTACTTTCTCCCACTCACTCACTGGGCTGTTATATATGTATTCTGCCTGCGAGTCTTCTGCCTAACTCATGCTAGTAAGGGAATCGTTTAGAGATGTCCTCACTTTTAACTATTTCCTTGTCATATAACTGAGGTCTAAAACAATGTCCTGCACTTTATAACAGTATCAGGAATGGCTACACCTAATCCAGCTGAGGACAGTGATGATGAGTGCTGATAGGCGACCCATTTCCCATATGCTACAAAAGATTTTTACCTCATGTGTATCCCATTTGTTATAAACCACTTCAAAGAATTCACAGCTAGGTTGTCCACTAAACTATAACACAGTCTTAGACACATTTAATCTGTATTTAATTTTATGTCTTCCCTGTCAATCTCCTTTGCTTCTGATGATAAATGAAAATGAGGCAGCAGAAGTCATACAGCTTCTAACTGTTCCTCTTGGCATGAGTGTGTCCAACAAGCATGTTCTTGGCAGTTATAAAGTGCAGGACATTGTTTTAGACATTGGTTATGTGACAAGGAAATAGTTAAAAGTGAGGACAGCTCTAAACGATTCCCTCACTAGCATGAGTTAGGAGTCACACTGTTCTCTGACTGGAATGCTGGGAACACTTAGTAATAGCCGCAGGTATGAACTTAGGAAAAGATTTTATGTTGATTAATTGAAATGACACATATGTAAAATGTGTATAATGTGAGTGTGAATGCGTGGGACATATGTGGGGATAGTCAGTTTCAGTGAATGTCCAGACCACTCATGTGACAATTGTTCAAGCCCCAATTCCTTCAGACATTTTCTGTGTAAGTTTAGCATGATTAATACCTTTCCAGAAGCTTTAGCACAGTAAAAGCATAGGGGATAAAACTCCATGATGTAGTAGACAACAGTGGAGGAGAGGGCCTCAATGTCACATGTGACAGATTTATTCCTAATTGTGGCTCCTGGAGGTGTCTAATGGTTTAAGACAAAGTTTTTGGAGTATGGAGATAACTTTCTTAATTATGACATTTTGTAAACAAGAGAAGCAGACATATAACAAGGGGAAGTTTTTATTTTACATGAGCATTAACATTAGTAAAAAGTTAACAATAATGTTTTTGCTTTTCTTTCTCCATTCAGCATCCTTTATCACATGAAACCCAAGTATGAGCTCTCTCTCTCTCTCTCTCTCTCTCTCTCTCTCTCTCTCTCTCTCTCTCTCTCTCTCTCAAACACACACACACACACACACACACACACACACACACACACACGCTCACGCACGCATCCTGGGCTCCTCACCCCAGGACTCAGATGATCAATGCTCAGCTGGGCCTTGCTCCTGCTGAAGTCACAAGTGAGTTCTAACAAACCCCTCTAAAGCAGCCTCCTAGCGTATGCTCCTCAGGACAGGATGAGCACATCCACTGAAAATCATGTTTTCTTTGCATCCTAACTGAAACAGCATTAAAGGGGGAAATGGGAATTCAGCGCCGCCAGCTACAGTATCTCTCCCATCAGTTCCCCAGTAGGGCCTGGTAGGGACCTGCCGAGCCTCTGGATAAATTGTATTTTCCAAGGGTTAATTAAGCTGTCTTGAGCTTCTGCATGAAGAGGAACAAACTGGCACTTGCAGAGCTTTCTGAAACCTGCTGTCGACATTACAGTCCCTGCTGCTTTTAGCTGTATCGATCTGATGCCTGACCTGTGAAATCCTTGATGGCTGCTAACACTAGAAGCTTACTGGAGCTTTCCAAGGGAGCTTGGGACAGCGTGTGTAGTCAGGTACAATTACCTATCCCTCCAGGAGAGCCAATTAGTTCACAAAGAGCTGGAGCAGAACAAATGTTTTGTATGTGATTTAGAATCCTAAAAAAAGAAAGGGGAAGCGAGGAGGCAAAGGCTTTGTTCTATTGGAATCTTTTGTTCCTAATTTTATGATTATTGTTCAACTCACAGTGGTCCTCACATTCTCACACGTGTTTCTGAAAGAAGTATGTGAACATGACAAACCAGGCCTACTGTCTTCTCTTTAAGCTATGAAAATTGCCTTGTGCTGTTTAAGGTCCAGTTTCTAGACTAATTGTGTGAACTGAAAGGTAGGAAAACCCAAGTTTGTTCTACTTTCTATATTTCTGAAACTTTCTCTAAATGACACAATAAGCTTCAGTCATCATGAGAAAAAGGAAAAAAGAGTTGAGTGATGACTCCCGCTTTTATTTGGCTTTACAGGTAAAATATAGGAGTAAGAGATTCCTAGGTAGACATATGCTCTACAGAGCCAGGCAAACAGGAACATTGCCTCTCATCGCTGTTTCTCAAACTTTATTGACTGTTGTTCAATCAAATGTGGTATCCTTGGAATAAAAGATGCTAATCCTGATGGACATTTTCTGTCTTGTGTCAAAGCTTGCTTTTCTAGTCAGAGATGTTAGTACTCCTATAGTAGCCACATTCCTTGACCAGTGTCTTTTGTCATCAGTGGTCTTCATTTATAGGCTATCTACAAAATATGGTCTGTACCTTAAATGTTTCTTCTTCATTTACCAGTAGTTCAATAGTTATCTCTTAAAATGTATGATGAGAATTAACTAAAGTGGAGTTCAATATACTCCAATGTTAAAAACTGGCAAAAGAAGAAAATGGAAACCAGTATTTATAATAGAAAAATATAATCTTTTATATTTTATCTTTATATAAATATATATATCTTTATATAATCTTTTATATTGGCAAAATCAAATCATATGAGTGTATACAGTAACATACATATGTATGCTATATATAGTCCAAACAACAGTGTGCATGCATTCACACACTACATGTATACAGTAGCTATCAAATAAATTTAGATCAGAAGTTTTATAAGAGAAAGAAAGAGAGAGAGAGAGAGAGAGAGAGAGAGAGAGAGAGAGAGAAGCAGAGGTCACACATGTCACTGAAGCCTTTGTTCGCAGCTTAAAAGAAGCTAATGTAGACATTTGATTCCTATTCTTAATAGAAGTAAAATACAAGTGAGATTGTTTCATTTTATCTTAGAAATAATAATCTGAAGTAAATGTGGTTTCCTGGCTGAGTCAGAAGTCCAAACACAATAAAATTAAAATAAAGCATATAATTCAATCAGTTGTTTTATCTCAGATGCTGCTTTTAAAATATGATTTTAAGGTATTATAATTATACCTTAAATATTATAATTGCACAAAGTAAAGGGGGGGTCTTGTCATGGACTTTCAGAGAGGTTGGTTTGCTACACAGCATGAGATGAGGTGGGGGAATTCCTGAGTGCACGTTGGTGTCTGTACCAGAGATCTTCCAGGGTTCCTTGTGGGTCTGATATCACACAGCCACAGCAGCAATAGTAGATCCTTGCTGTTCTGGCATCTTCACCAAGACTCTTAGTGCATGGTGTGGGAGCTGAGCAAGCTCAGTCTCTCATTCATGTGCTGGTAAAATGGGTTGGGAATTTGGTCACAAAGGCAGCCTGCTGTTTCAATGCTTTTCCCTTCCCTTATTAATGTCAAGTGGTGTCAAGACTACTCTAATTGGGGTATTGGAAAGGAACTGGTAACAGTTTCCAGCACTGGAGAGGCCTGGCATACATAAATTTGAAACTGCATGATTCAGGGATAAATTCAGCATTTCATTTGGTAAGAGGCATATAGATGGTCTGTTCTATTTGTGGTCAAATCTCCCTTCTTCTCTGTCTTCCCTCCAATCTCTCTTTCTCTCTCTCTCTCTCTCTCTCTCTCTCTCTCTCTCTCTCTCTCCCTCCCTCCCTCCCTCTCTCTCTCCCTCTCCCCCACCCCCGCTCTCTCTGTCTCTGTGTATGTGTGCTTTCCTGTCTGTTTTGCTGATGGTGATGGTCAGAGAATATTGTCCAGAATATAAGTTCTAAACTAGGAGATTAATTGCTGCAGAGTCTCTCCTCCATTGCATGCTCATTAATCATGGTTTTGCCTCTCTAGGTGATTTTCACAGTTATACATTGTGCTCTGAGAAAGCAAATCTTCCACTATTATTGGAAAGGCAACCCAAATTTGGTGTCAGGACTATGATCCTGAAATGTGAACTACATATTTTTTATTTTTAAAATATGCTTTCTTATAAAAATAATTTTCAAAGGAACATTGAAAATTCTCCAAATAATTTTTCTTCAAAGCCATTTTTTGAAGAGATAGTAGAAATTCAGTAAACTTCCTTGATTTATATATTGTTCTCCTGAATAGAATATGGTGCCATTTACTTCAGTTACCAGTAACTGTGATCAAATTTAACCTGAAATCTACAAATATGAATTAATTAAAGGCCTTTAATAAATTTGACAGTTTTCTACCTTTTTTCACTGTTTGCTTTATTAGGTCTTTTGCTCAAGAGAAATAGAGAACAACTTCCTTTCCATTCAACTTGAAAAATTTCAGTCTATTTAAATAATGATTTTTCTAATCATGAAAGAACCTAGAGGTGGCTACAGAGGATATAACATGTGCATAAAATCACAAACTATTATTTAAAATTTGCAGTAATAATGTCTAAAATACAGAAAAAAGGATCAAATACTTTAACACAGCATCATAATAAAGGGGTAGCAAGTAGGCTGAACCTAGGATCTGTTTGGACAGCTTCATTTGTAAAGCATCTAGAACCTTTTTCTTGGGTATATTTTTTTCTCCAACAGAGAAATGAGTCTGTGCTTTGCCTTTAGAACTGCTCATGCTTCTTTCAAACAAGATGTCTAGGGAGAGAAACAGTGTAGTTCTCAAACTTGATACATGCAGTTATTTAGATGACAAAGTGTGGGACAGAGACACAAATAAGGAAAATTATAAAACAATTAAAGAATCGTCTGTAGAGAATTATACTTATTTGCATCTACATGCTTACTACTTGTCTGTTAGGATTTCCTCAAAGGAAACACAGTGCAAGAAAGCTGATCAGAGCAATACTTCCAGTGTTGTAGGAAGTTCTTAGGTTTTATGTATGTATTTTTACATATTGAAAGATGAATATAAATATTGAAAACATGAAGTTCTTAGCTTTCTATAAAATGTATTTGTTTCACCCAGTACCACCCTCTCAGCCTGAGAATATCCTCCTCTTCCATTCGAGGTGGAATGCTCACTCTGCCATTTACATTTTGTCTTGTGACTTTGTTTCAGCGCAGATATCAAGACCCTAGTTACTTGTGTCTTGAAGTATATGAGCTAATCAGCAATCATAGTTGTTCTTCTACCTCTCCTTTTTATCTGTTGCCTATTTACAAGTTGCTATGCTTTATCTTGTTATTAATTTACAGACTAGGTCATCTGGGCTGACTTTAACCCATGTAGGGATATATACTACACCTGAATTGATTTTGTGCATATATGTGTATACATTTTTGTATGTGTGTGTGCTCATATATGCACACAGACATGTGTGGACCTAAAACTGCACATATTGGCCAGAAGTCAATGCTGAGTATTTTCTTAAGTTGCTCTCCACATCATTATTTTAAGACAGGGTCTCTCACTGCAGATCACCAATTCCATGAGACCTGTAGCTAGCAAGCTCTAAGAAGCCTCTAGCTGAGCTTACAGGCATGTCCTGCCATGTCTGGCTTTTTACATGGATGTGGGAGAATGAAACTTAAGGTCTTTGAGCTGGCAATACTAAGTGTTTTGCTCACTAAGTCTCTTTAAGCAGTCCCTGCACTGACTTAATCTTATTACACGAAGAATGGGATTCCCAGCTCAGACAATATGATACTATGGGCCTGAGTTCCTGTATGGTTGCAAGAGGCTGGAGCTGAGAAGCAGCAACTTCATTTCAGTTCTGCAGAGGTGTTACCTGTCTTGTATTATAGCTGGCCTTTTAAAATTTACATGTTATGATGGGTTTCTTTCTTTTTTGTTTTGTTTTTTTTTTTTTTTTCATGTCAGGGATTTAATCTAGGGCCTTGGACATATGGAGCAAATACCATGAAGCTGTTCCTCAGATCTGGCTGATTGCCTTGCCAGTTCATTTTAGATACAACTTGAGTTGTAAACAACAGCTAACACACAATTTTTATTAGAAAATAAATTTACTATACTGGTTATGATTAATTACAATTCTGTGTCTTCTGAATATAGTAAGACCAACTAACACAGTAATAAAAAATATATCTGCATGTAAAAGTTAATTGATTTGTTAATTGGTTTCCTTGGAAAACAGAAATATATTAATTGTCCTCAAATATTTAAGGTAGACAAATCATAAGGAGAATATGAAAATACATGTGGAGCTGACATGTCAACTTCATGCCAATCTCTTTACATGAACGTCACTTCCATATACTCAGACATGCATCTGAGACATGGTGTTTGCACCCCAATCCTCAGAGTTATTCCTCCTACCCTTAGGCTATAACCAATGTGGTTTTGGTTATGTCAAATTCCCCTTGCTTCAATTCACATATCTTTATGATGCACAGTCTAGTACGTTGACACTGTAACTGGAAGTGGTGGACTTTTCGCTCACACACTGGAAACTATCCCCACTTCTTTTCTGTGCTGTGAAGTTGAGCATATCGGATGTCAGTGTCGGACCACCTGCTTTCATCTTTTTGTTCATCTCTCTCATCTTCTTTGTACTTAAATGTATTTCTTTTTTTTCTAAAATATTTTTTATTGGATATATTCTATATTTACATTTCATTTCCCTTTTTTTGTTTTCCCACCCCCCCTAAGGTCCCACATGCCCCTTTCCCTCCCTCTGCTCCCCCATCCACCCTTTCCCACTTCCCTGTTCTGGTATTCCCCTACACTGATGCTTTGATCCTTTCCAGCACTAGTGTCCATTCCTTTCTTGTCAGACATCATTTGGTATGTGAATTGTGTCTTTGGTGTCCCAAGATTCTAGGCTAATATCCACTTATCAGTGACTGCATACCATGGGTATTCTTTTGAGACTGGGTTACCTCACTTAGTATGACGTTCTCCAGCTCCATCCATTTCTCTAAGAATTTCATGAATTCATTGTTTCTAATGGCTGAATAGTACTCCACTATGTATATATACCACATTTTTTGTATCCATTCCTCCGTTGAGAGACATCTGGGTTCTTTCCAGCTTCTGGCTATTATAAATAAGGCTGCTATGAACATAGTGGAGCATGTATCCTTATTGCATGCTGGGGAGTCTTCTGGGTATATTCCCAGGAGTGGTATGGCTAGATCCTCCGGAAGTATCATGTCCAGTTTTCTGAAGAAATTCGGATGGCTGAGAAACACCCTAAAAAATGTTCAACATCATTAGTCATTAGAGAAATGCAAATCAAAACAACCCTGGGATTTCACCTCACACCTGTCATAATGGCTAGGATTAAAAACTCAGAAGACATCAGGTGTTGGCGAGGATGTGGAGAAAGAAGAACACTCCTCCACTGCTGGTGGGACTGCAAGCTGGTACAACCACTCTGGAAATCAGTCTGGCGGTTCCTCAGAAAACTGGACATGATACTTAAATGTATTTCTACTGTTTTAGCCTAGTCATGAAAGAAGCTCCATAGCTTTGCTGTCTTGAAACCTGAGCCTTTCACCTTAACTGTAGCCACATCTTAGTCACACTGAAGACTTCAGTTATCCTTCCCATGCTATCTGTAACCATACAGCATATCTCCTAATATTTGTTGAAAGTTTTTATGTTCCTCCCAGTTTTTCCTAGTCTCTTTAAAGTATTTATTGTATGTTTTCTAAAAGATTAGAGTACTCTTCTCTTTGAATTTCTGGTGTTTTATGCCTAAGAAATTTACGAATGACAGAGCTAAATTGATCCATATTGTTAGAGGCTGGGACAATCAAGAACATAGCACCAAGCTGCCCGGCATTCATGAGGGCCTTCCTGCTGCGTTATTGCATAAGCGAGTACATCAACTACTGTGATGCCGCCGGAGTGCTAGCTTGGCTCTCGTCTCCTTCCATGAAGCCGCTAAACCAATATGGCTCAGGGGTTGCCTCCATGATTTCATCTAACCTGAAATACCTTCAAAGGCCCCCTCTACATCCTAACAATGAGAACGTGGGGACTGTTGGCAACACACAAATTTTTAGGAGTGGTCCTAAACCACTTTATCAGCCGTGCTTTAACATGGTGTACATGGGATATACTATTAATTTTGATTATGAGAATTGCACATTTTTGTGCTATGAATAGACATAATTGTGTGACTTGATTTGGCCAGAGACATGTGAGGAAAACATCTATAGTTTGTGAACAATGTCACTGGAGACCCTGGAATCCCTTCACCTGCTTTCTTCTCTTTCTCCCATGCTTAGTTTTATAGCACCAGCAAATCCTCCTGGCTCATTTGAGATGATGACTTGTGATGGTGGCCTCTGTTAGGTTTAAGCCATTGGGCTTTGACTTTGCTTGTTAACACAACACTACCTCGACTCTCCTCTGCTATAATTGATTACAGTTAGGGTTTTTTAAATCACTGACAAATAATTCCTATAAAGGTCCATGAGGTAATTAGCATTGGCAGCCTTCCCTCTTTCCAAGATTCAAACTTTATTATAATTTTAAATGAGTTTTCTATCATCAGATAGTATTGTTAAAAAAACAAAACAGCAATCTTTCTGTGTTTGTGTATATATGCACTTGTGTTTGTGTATGTGTGTGTGTGCAGGTCAACATGGGGCATTGTTCCTCAGGTTCTGTCCATCTCCCCACCTTTGCTTTAGGGGCTGTCCCTGGGATCTGAGTCTCACTAGTTGGGCAAATTGTCTGGCTATAATCCTCTAGAGATCTGCCTGGCTCTGCCTTCCCACTGCTGAGATGACAAGCACATGGTACTACACCCAGCTTTTTACTTAGCTTCTTGGGATCAAACTTGGGTCCTCATGTTTATTCAACAAGCACGTTACCAACTGGTCTATCTCTCCAGTCCCAGTGACCTTTCTGGCTCCAGAGTATAAGGAATTTTTATTTTGTTTGTAGTTCTTGATCCACTGTCAATTATATTCTCTCTATGTTGTGTCTTCTAATACATACGTGTGTGAGTGTATGTATATATATACATAAATATATATCTACATACACACACACATACACACACACACATGAATTCTGTCAACTATTTCTTACTTTTACGTATTGGTATCATTCCAGTGGAATTTGAACATCCAATACAGATAAATTGATATCATAGAGATTTAAATGCGACCTGTAGTAGATGATTTACTTGTATCATCTTATATTCTGCTAGATGAATAGTTTTGTATTCATTACTCATGCAGCCACAGATTACAGCATGAATAATACTTAGCTCTATAATCCTGTTAAAAAGCTTACTCTTTACATTAAACAATACTGTGGCAACAGCTTTCTTAAGTAATATGAAATTTCTAGATGATTTGGAAAAATATGTGTAGGACCTCATATTTTTTGTCTTGTTTTGAAGTGCTCATTTGCATTTGGATAATGGAATGGAATTGTAAGATCTGAAGAAGTCAGCGGTAAAAATAGGTAGGACCATTCTCTATTTAGTCTTACTGAGGAGCAAATTCTTTTGAGGAATCATCATGTTCCAAACACTGACACAAGGGCTGTGGTGATGGATGTCACAGTAAGGGGAAGAATGGGGAGGAGGGGTAGAAACAGCAGTCTTCGACAGGAAGAACTGGAATCAAGCTGTTGTCTTAAGTAGCTTTACCCATAATTCCTTCCTTGTGACAAAACATTCCCACACAGTCTCTGTGAGGATCCCTTTTCATCTCAGCAAACACAGAGGACAGGGCATGGAACTAATTCACTTTCAGTTTTATATATAAATGCATACATGTGCATATATATATATATATATATATATATGGGGAACTGTAGAAACTAATATGAAGAAATATTTTAAAGTATATAACTATAGTAATATATCTATATAAAGTATGTAGTTCTAACATCATTTTAAAAATTTACAAATAATGGTCATATTTTTATGGGTAGATTTGGAAAGATTTTCCCTGCTTTGTGGCTGAACTAATTCATTCCTAAGCTAATGAACTGAAGAGGCAGCTCCGCCAGCAGAGCTGTGATACAGATGCAGAAATAGTCAGCCAATGGGAGCAAATCCAGCGTGGAGCAAAGATGCGATAGCCATTTAAAGGGAGCTGAAGTGAAGAAGCATGAACAACACGAATTTTAACAATTTAAGTCAGGAGTATGGCAATCTGTTTTTCCCTTTAGAAACAGGTCAAATTGGCATGACAGATGGCAAAACACACAGCACACACAGCTTTCGAAATTAACATAGCAATGTCCTGTTCCTCATTCTCTTCTTCACCTCTGTCCCTCAGATTTCCAAACTCTCAGATTCTTGGGTATAATTTGTACAAAATAGATATGGTCACAGGCCACTCTGTTCTTAATGCAGGTAACAGAATCAGATCAACCCACAGTTAATAAGACGTTAAGAAAATGAAATATATAAGAATACAAGGGACTTTTGAGTTCAAGCTCTCATTGAAAATGTGAGAAAAACAAGCTGCAAGAAACCTCTCTGAAAGCTTACAGTTGTTATTTTAAAGGTATATTTATTTATTTTATGTATGTGAGTATACTGCCACTCTCTTCAGACACACCAGAAGAGGGTATCGATTACTTTACAGATGGTTGTGAACCACCATGTGGTTGCTGGGAATTGGACTGAGGACCTCAGGAAGAACAACCAGTGCTCTTATCCCCTGAGCCATCTCTCTAGCTTCAAGCATTAAGTCTTTAACGGAGAGGTGTGGAACCAAGTGTGGGTTTCAATGGATTGTGTGCTATCGACACCAGTCTTCTTTGGTTTGGGTTTTGAATTTTCAGTTTCATCATCTACAGAGTAGGTAAGTGCTGCAACTCCTAAATCTCCTAAGATCACATGTATGAGAATACATTACAAGCATTTTAGTTTAGACACAAAGTCTTGCCTTACTAACAATTATTTTTCCAGACAAAAATATCTACTTATTTAACAAGATGTCTAGCATTTGGTGGTTTTTGTTGTTGTTGTTGTTTGGGTTTTTTTGTTTGGTTGGTTTTGGTTTTGGTTTTGGTTTGGTTTTTTTTTCTTTTTGTTTGTAAAATGTTTGTAGAATCTGGATTTAATCCCAGCACTCTGGAGGTAGAGGCAGGCTGATCTTTGAGTTTGAAGTCAGTCTGGTCTATGTAGTGAGTTTCTGGAGAGCCAGGGCTACAGAGTGAGACCCTGTCTCAAAAACAAAACACAGACCACACAAATGAGAAACAATTTGGACAAAAAAGCTTGGGAAAGAATGTGTAAGATATTTCCTTGTTTGCCCTATGGCTCCCCTTTTTATGTTTCATGTATTGTACTTTTGTGAACCAACTCAAACTCTAACATAGAGTATGTGTTTCCAGTCCCCCACTGCCACCCCCTGGTCCTCAGTTTCTCTTTCCCAGTATACTCCTTTATCCTGTTTAAAAGACAATCAAAGCTCTCTTATTTCTGCAAACTTTACCTTTCTTGATTCTTTTTCCCAAATTTAATCCTCTTTCCTGTTTTTTTCTGGTTCTTTCACATTGCTTTAAAGAACCATTTCCCATTCTCATCACCAGCTTCTTAAGGCTTTTCCATTTCTCCTGTGATTACAGCTGTCCTCAGTAAGGACAGATTCCTTCTAGATGGTTCTGATGTTGAACAGTTTGACCACACCCCAGTAGTGGCTCCGGTGAGAGATAGGACTCTAACATATCAACTCTGTTGACCTTTAAGATCCCAGTTATGGTTAACTTAAAATCATTTCTATGGCTCAGTTGTAAAGGGTTGCTACACAAGCATGAACACCTGAGCTCCACCCCAAACCCTACGTAAAAAGGCCAGGTGCTGTGCTGCCTGCTTCTAATCTCAGCTCCTGGGAGACAAACTGAGGAGGACCCCTGGGGCTAGCTGGCTTACCTAGCTGAATCAAGGACTGCCTTGAGAACCTGACCTGTGTTGCTCAAAGTCAACCTCTGCTTTCACACATACAGTTACAGGCACATGCATACACATATACATATATAAGCAAATGAATACATAATTAAAACTTGTTAAACATCATTAGTCATTAGAGAAATGCAAATCAAAACAACCCTGAGATTCCATCTCACACCAGTCAGAATGGCTAAGATTAAAAACTCAAGAGACAACAAGTGCTGGCAAGGATGTGGAGAAAGAGGAACACTCCTCCACTGTTGGTGGGATTGCAAAATGGTAAAACCACTCTGGAAATCAGTTTGGCGGTTCCTCAGAAAATTGGGCATGTCACTTCCAGAGGACCCTGGCATACCACTCCTGGGCATATACCCAGAGTATTCCCCTGCATACAATAAAGACACATACTCCACTATGTTTATAGCAGCCTTGTTTATAATAGCCAGAAATTGGAAGGAGCCCAAATATCCCTCAAAGGAGGAATGGATACAGAAAATGTGGTATATTTATACAATGGAATACTACTCAGCAATTAAAAATAATGAATTCATGCAATTTGTAGGTAAATGGTTAGACCTGGAAAATATCATCCTGAGTGAGTTAACCCAATCACAAAAGAATACACATGAAATGCAATCACTGATAAGTGGATATTAATGAGCCCAGAAGCCTTAAATACTCAAGGCACAATTAGCAAGTCAAATGATTCCCAAGAAGAAAAAAGGAGAGGACCCTGGGCCTATAAAGATTGGATCCAGTTTTGTAGAGAAACGGTGGAGGGAGGCGGAATGATTGGGGAATAGTTGGGGGGGAGAGGAATTATGGGACGTAGGGAGGGGGGAACTGGGAAAGGGAAAGCCTTTGGAATGTAAACATAGAATATAGAAAATAAAAATTAAAAAAAAAACTTGTTAGAGTGCAGAGTTTTGTATATTAAAATGCACTTATAAATGATAACTGTTTAAGTCTAGTTTGAGAACCTAAAATCCAATACTACCCTGGGACCTGCCTTTGGGCACCCTTGAGATGGGTCAGATGTCTCTATGAATGTGTCCTTGAGAGGAAGGCAATACAATGCTCACCAGTATTTACTTAACTGTTTGTTTTAATGGAATAAAAGCATATAACAAATGTGGAAAAATCTCTGAACAGAAAGGGATAGAAAAGGAAAAAATTCAAGCACACAAGAAGAGTGGGACATTTTGGAGCCCTACCATCAGAATATTAAGCAATCCAGGTTTGGGTCTCCATCTGTGCCCCATAGCTAAAGCTGTACCACAACCCTCCATGCCCAAATACCACCAGAAAAGAGTTGATCTCCCAGGAGTTCTGTCACTCCTAAGCTCATGGGTGAGACTTTTGCTACAATAACTGACCAAAGAGGGGCCCATCAGGAGCACACAGGGCACAGGAACCATGGAGTAGCCAGGGACAGGATCCTTCTGGTCTCTGTGCCACGAAGCTAACCCTGTGATACAACACTCCTCACCCAAATCCTGCTCCAAAAGGACTGGTATCCCAGAAGCACTGACACACCTAAGATAAAAGGCTCACAGGCACACAAGAGGAACAAGCTCCAGTCTGAGACAGCAAAACCAACTAATACCAGAGATAACCAGATGTTGAGGCAAACACAAGAACCTAAACAACAGAAAACAAGGCTACTTGACACCATCAAAACCCAGCTCTCCCACCACAGCAAGTTCTGGACACCCCAACACATTAGAAAAGCTAGTTTCGGATTTAAAATAGTGTAGCATGATAATAATAAAGGACTTTAAGAAACACATAGTTAACTCCCTTAAAGAAATACAGGAGAGCACAGGTAAACATCTAGAAGCTCTTAAAGAGGAAACACAAAAATCCCTTAAAGAATTACAGAAAAACACAACCAAACAGGTGAAGGAATTGAACAAAAGATCTCAGGATCTAAAAATAGACATACAAAAAATAAAGAAATCACAAAGAGGGACAACTCTGGAGATAGAAAATCTAGGAAAGAGATCAGGAGTCATAGATGAAAGCATTACCAATAGAATACAAGAGATAGAAGAGAGAATCTCAGATGCAGAAGATACCATAGAAAACATTGACACAACAGTCAAAGAAACTGAAAAAGGCAAAAAGCTCCTAACCGAAAACATCCAGAAAATCCAGGACACAATGAGAAGACCAAATCTAAGGGTAATAGGTATAGAAAAGAGCAAAGATTCCTAACTTAAAGGGTCAGTAAATTATCTTCAGAAAATTATAAAAGAAAACTTCCCTAACCTAAAGAAAGAGATATTCATGAACATCCAAAAAGCCTACAGAACTCCAAATATATTGGGCCAGAAAAGAAATTCCTTCTATCACATGAGTCAAAACACCAAATACACAAAGCAAAGAAAGAATATTAAAATCAGTAAGGTCAAGTAACATATAAAGGCAGACCTATGCGAATTACACAAGACTTCTCACCAAAGACTATAAAAGCCAGAAGATACTGGACAGATGTCATACAGACCCTAAAAGAACACAAATGCCAGCCCAGGCTACTATACCCATCAAAACTCTCAATTACCATAGATGGAGAAACCAAGATATTTGAAGAAAAAACAAATTTGCATAATATCTTTCCATAAATCCAGACCTACAAAGAATAATAGACAGAAAATGCCAATTCATGGAGGGAAACTACACTCAAGCAAAAGCAAGAAAGTAATCTTCTTTCAAGAAACCCAAAAGAAGATAGCCACACAAACATAAGTCTACCTCTTACAACAAAAATCACAGGAAGCAATAATCTCTTTTCCTTAATACCTCTTAATATCAATGGGCCCAATTTCCCAATAAAAAGACACAGACAGAGGGAAAGGCTGGAAAACAATCTTCCAAGAAATTGTTCCCAAGAAATACTGCAGTAGCCATTCTAATATTGAATAAAATTGACATTCAACCAAAAATGATCAAAAAGGATAAAGAAGGACACTTCATACTCATCAAAGGGAAAATCTACCAAGATAAACTCTCAATTCTGAACATTTATGCTCCAAATGCAAGGGTACCCAAATTCATAGAAGAAATTTTACTAATGCTCAAAACACACATTGCACCTCACACAATAATAGTGGGAAACTTCCAGAAACTAAACGGTGACACAGTGAAACTAATAGAAATTGTGAATTTAATAGATATCTGTAGAACATTTCATCCTATATCAAAATAATATACCTTCTTCTCAGCACCTCATAGTGCCTTCTCCAAAATCAACCATATAATCGGTCACAAATCAAGTCTAAACAGATATAAGAAGATTGAAATAATCTCATGCACCCTATGAGATCACCACAGACTGAGACTGGTCTTCAATAACAAGAAAAACAAGAGAAAGCCCACATACACATGGAAGCTGAACACGGTTCTGCTCAATGATAACTTGATCAAGGAAGACATAAAGAAATTAAAGATTTTTTAGAATTTAATGAAAATGAAGGCACAAAATTCATTATACATAGTTAACCCCTTTAAAGAAATACAGGAGAACACAGGTAAACAGCTAGAAGCCATTAAAGAGGAAATTTTGAATTATGGGTATTCAAAATACCCCAAATTATGGGACATAATAAAATCAGTGCCAGGAGGAAAACTCATAGCTATGAGTGATTCCAAAAAGAAAATGGAGAGAACATACACTAGCAGCTTGACAGCACATCTGAAAGCTCTAGAACATAATAAAGCAAGTACACTGAAGAGGAATAGATGGTAGGAAATAATCAAACTCAGGGCTGAAATTAACCAATTAGAAACCAAAAAACTATACAAAGAATCAAAAAAACAAAAACAAAAACAAAACAAAACAAAACAAAAACCCAGGAGCTGGTTCTTTAAGAAAATCACCAAGATAGATAAAGCCTTAGCTAGCCTAACCAGAGGGCATAGAGACACAGAGACAGTACCCAAATTAAAAAAAAAAACAACAAACACAAAATGAAAACAAAAACAAAAATTAAACAAAAAAAAAACAGAAATGAAAAGGGAGACATAACAAAAGAAATTGAGAAAAAAAAGAAATTGAGGAAATTAAAAAAAATGTCAGATCATACTACAAAAGTCTGTATTCAATAAAACTGAAAAATATGGTTGAAATGAAACAATTTTCTAGACAGATATAAGGTATAAAAGTTAAATTAGGACCAGATAAACCATCTAAACAGTCCCATAACCCCTAAAGATATAGAAGCAGTAATTAATATCTCCCAACCAAAAAAGCCTAGGACCAGAAGTGTAAAATTCTATCAGACCTTCAAAGAAGACTTAATACCAATACTTTTCAAACTATTCTACAAAATAGAAACAGAAAGAACACTAATAAATTGGTTCTATGAAGTCACAATTAGGCTTGTACCTAAACCACATGAAGACCAAACAAATAAAGAGAACTACAGATCAATTTCCCTTATGAACATTGATGTACAGATACTCAATTAAATTCTTGCCAACTGAATCCAAGAACACATCAGAATGATCATTCACCATGATCAAGTAGGCTTCATCCTAGGGATGCAGGGATGGTTCAATATAAGGAAATCCATCAATGTAATCCACTACATAAACACACTCAAAATAAAACCACATTGCCATTTCATTAGATGCTGAGAAAGGATTTGACAAAATTCCGAATCCTTTCATGTTAAAAGTCTTGGAAAGATCAGGAATTCAAGGCCCATACCTAAACATAGTAAAAGCAATATACAGCAAACCAGTAGCCAACATCAAACTAAATGGAGAGAAACTTGAAGCAATCCAACTAAAATCAGGGACTAGACAAGGATGCACTCTCTTCCCATATCTATCCAATATAGTACTTGAAGTTCTAGCTGGAGCAATTAGACAACATAAGGAGGTCAAAGGGATATAAATTGGAAAGGAAGAAATCAACTATCACTATTTGCAGATGATATGATAGTATACTTAAGTGAATCAAGAAACTCCACCAGAGAACTCCTACAGCTGACAGACAACTTCAGCGAAGTGGCCAGATATAAAATTAACTGAAACAAATCAGTAGCTTTCCTATACTCAAAGGGTAAACAGGCTGAGAAAGAAATTAGGGAAACAACACACTTCAGAATAGTCACAAACAATATAAAGTGTCATGGTGTGACTCAAACCTAACAAGTGAAAGATCTGTATGACAAGAACTTCAAGTCTCTGAAGAAAGAAATCAAAAAAGACCTCAGAAAATGGAAAGATCTCCCAAGCTCATGGATTGGCAGGATTAATATAGTAAAAATGGCCATCTTGCCAAAAGCAATCTACAGATTCAATGCAATCTACATCAAAATTCGAACTTAATTCTTCATAGAGTCAGAAAGAGCAATTCTCAAATTCATCTGCAATAACAAAAACCCAGGATAGCTAAAACTATTCTCAACATTAAAAGAACTTCTGGGAGAATGACTATCCCAGACCTCATGTAGGACTTCAGAGTAAGAGTGTTAAAAACTCCGCGGTATTGGTACAGTGACAGGCAGGTAGATCAATGGAATAGAATAGAATACTAGAAAAGAACCCACACACCTATGGTCACTTGATCTTTGACAAAGGAGCTAATACCATCCACTGGAAAAAAAGATAGCCTTTCCAACAAATGGTGCTGGCTCTACTAGAGGTCAGCATGCAGAAGAATGCAAATTGATCCCTTCTTATCTCCTTGTACTAAGCTCAAGTCCAAATTGTTCAAGGACCTCCATAATAAACCAGACACACTGAAACCAATAGAAAAGAAACCGGGGAAGAGCCTTGAACACGGCTCAGGGGAAATTTTCCTGAACAGAACACCAATAGCCTATGCTCTAAGAGCAAGAATTGACAAATGGGGTCTCATAAAATTACAAAGTTCTCTAAAGCAAAGGAGACTGTCAATAGGACAAAATCACAACCAACAAATTGGGAAAAGATCTTTACCAACCCTACATCTGACAGAGGGCTAATATCCAATATATACAAAGAACTGAAGAAGTTATACTGCAGAGAACCAAATAACTCCATTAAAAATGGGGTACAGAGCTAAACAAATAATTTTTACCTGAGGAATATAAAATGGCTGAGAAGTACCTAAAGACATGTTCAAAATCCTTAGTCATCAGGGAAATGCAAATCAAGACAACCCTAAGATTTCTCCTCACATTGGTCAGAATGACTAAGATAAAAAACTCAGGAGAGAGCAGGTTCTGGTGAGGATGTGGAAAAGAGGAATACTCCTCCACTACTGGTCGGATTGCAAGCTGGTACAACCACTCTGGAAATCCGTTTGGTGGTTACTCAGAAAACTGGGTATAATACTACTTGAGGACCCTACTATACCACTCCTGGGCATATACTCAGAGGATTCTCCAGCATGTAATAAGGTTATATGCACCACTATGTTCATAGAACCCCTGTTTATAATAGCCAGAATTTGGAAAGAATCCAGATGTCCCTCAATGGAGGAATGGTTACAGAAAATGTGGTTTATATATACCATGAAACAATGAATTCATGAGATTTTTAGACAAATGTATGGAAATGGAAAATATCATCCTGCATGAGATAACTCAGTCACAAAAGAACACTCACTGATAACTGGATATTACCCCAGAAACTTGGAATACTAAAGACACACTTCACATATTAAATGATGTCCAAGAAGGGGGAAGAACAAAGTATGAATATTCTGATCCTTCATAGAAGGGGGAACAAAATACCCACAGAAGTAGATCCAGGGTCAAAAGGTGGAGCAGTCTGAGGGAAAAGACCGTCCAGAGACTACCTAACCCAGGCATCCATTCTATATACAATTACAAAACCAAGACACTATTATCGATGCTTGCTGAATGGAGCTGGATATAGCTGTCACCTGGGAGGCTCTGCTAGTGCATGAGAAATACAGAGGTGGACACTCTCAACCAGCCATTGAACTGAGCACAGGGTCCCCAATGGAGGACCTAGAGAAAGGACCCAAGGAGCTTAAAAGGTTTGTAGCAACATAGAAGGAACAACAATATGAGCCACCCAGTACTACCAGAGCTCCCAGGGACAAAACCACCCACCAAAGAGTACACATGGAGTTCCCATGGCTCCAGACACACAGGCAGTAGAGGACAGCCTTATTAGACACCAAAGGGGGGAGATGCCCTTGGTTCTAGAGAGACTTGATACGATAGTGTATAGAAATACCAGGATAGAGAAGAAGGTGAGGGTTGATGGAGGAAGGAGAGATGGCTTATTGGATTTTCGGAGGAGAGGAGGAACCAGGAAAGGGGACATTTGAAATGTAAACAAAGAATATATCTAATTAAAAAATCTCCTAACCTCAAAAAGCCCAGGACTAAGTGGGTTTAGTGCAGAATTCTATTTGACCTTCAAAGAAGACCTAATACCAATACCCTTAAAACTATCACAGCTGATAAAACATAGCCTGCTGCCTCTTTTGTTTTTGAATAGACTTCAAGTTATTCATGGTTTACACAGTTTTTAATAAACTGAAATCTGATTTTTTTTAAAAAAAACTATTCCACAAAATGGAAATAGAAATGACACTATCTAATTTGTTCTACGAAGCCACAATTATGCTTATACCTAACCAAACAGAGACACAACAAAGAAAGTGAACTTCAGACCAATTTTTGTTATGAGTATAAATGCAAAAATACTCAGTAAAATTCTCACAGACTGAATCCAATTGCACATCAAAATGATCATTCATCCTGATCAAGTAGACTTAATCCCAAAGGTGCAGGGATGGTTCAATGTACAAAATTCATCAATGTAATTCAGTATAAAAACAAACTAAAAAAAACCACATGATTATCTCATCACATGCTGAGAAATCATTTGAAAAAATTCAGTACCACTTCATGGTAAAAGTCTTGGAAAGATCAGAAATCCAAGGCCCATACCTAAACATAGTATAAGCAATATAGAGCAAACCAGTATCCAACAGCAAATTAAATGGAGAGAAACTTGAAGCAATCTCACTAAAATCAGGGACTAGACAAGGCTGCCTGCTCTCTCCCTACCTGTTCAATATTGTAGTTGATTTCTAGCTAGAGTAATTAGACAACGAAGAAGGTCAAAGGGATACAAATTGGAAAGGAAGAAGTCACTCAAAATAACACTATTTGCCGATGATATGGTCATATACTTAAATGACACCATAAATTCCACCAGACAACTCCTAAACCTGATAAACAACTTCAGCAAAGTGGCTGGATATAAAATTAACTCAAACAAATCAGTAGCCTCCCTGTACTCAAAGGATAAACAGGCTGAGAAAGAAATTAGAGAAATGACACTCTTCACAATTGTTACAAATATTACTTACCTTGGTTTGACTCTAACCAAGCAAGTGAAAGATCTGTATGACAAGAACTCCCAGTCTCCCTGAAGAAAGAAATTGAAGATCTCAGAAGATGGAAAGATCTCCTATCCTCAAAGATTGGCAGGATTAATATAGTAAAAGTGGCAATCTACAAATTCAATGCAACCCCCATCAAAATTCTCACTAAATTCTTCAGAAAGAGCAATTTGCAGATTAGTTTGGAATAACTAAGAAACCCAGATTATTGAAAATTATTCTCAGCAATAAAAGAAATTCTGGGGAAACACCATCCCTGATCTCAATGTGTATTACAGAGCAATGGTGATAAAAAACTGTATGATATTGGCACAGGACAGTTCAATGGATTGGAATTGATGTCTGAAAAATGAACCCACTTGATCTTTACCAATGAAGCTAAAACCTTCCTGTCGAAAAAGACAGCATTTTCAACAAATGTGGATGTTTCAACTGGCATGTAGAAGAATGTACATATATCCATTCCTATCTCCTTGTAGAAAGCTCAAGTGCAAGTGGATCAAGGACCTCCAAATAAAACCAAATACACTGAAACTGACAGAAGAGAAAGTGCGGGAAGAGCCTTGAACACATGGGCACAGGGGAAAATTTCCTGAACAGAACACCAATGGCTTTTGCTTTAAGATCAACAATCGACAAATGGGAACTCATAAAATTCCAACGCAAAGGCAAAGGACACTAAATCAGACAAAATGATAACTAACAGATTGGGAAATATTTACCAATCCTCTATCCTAAAGAGGGCTAATATCCAGTACATACAAAGAACTCAAGAAGTTAGATACCAGAGAACCAAATAATTCTTTTAAAAACGGGATATAGTTCTAAACAAAGAATTCTCAATTGAGGAATATCAAATAGCTGAGAAGCACCTCAAGAAATCTTCAGCATCCTTAGTCATCATGGTAATGCAAATCAAAACAAGACTGAGATTCTATGTCACACAAGTCAGAATGGTTAAGATCAAAAACTCCCATGAGAGCAGATGCAGGTGAGGATGTAGAGAAAGAGACACATTCTTCCACTACTGGAGGGATTGCAAGCTGGTATAACCACTCTGGAAATCAGTCTGTCAGTTCCTCAGTAAATTGGACATAGTACTATCTGAGGGCCCAGCTATACCAATTCTGGGTATATACCCAAAATATGCTCCAACATATAACAAGGACACATGCTCCACTATGTTCATAGCAATCTTATTTATAATAGCCAGAAGCTAGAAAGAAGCTAGATGTCCTTTAAAAAAGGAATGGATACAGAAAATGTGGTACATTTACACAACGGAGTACTATTCAGCTATTAAAAACAATGACATCATGAAATTCTTAGACAAATGAATGGAACTAGAACATATCACACTGAGTGAGGTAACCCACTCCCAAAACAACACACATGGCATACACTCACTGATAACTGAGTATTATTCCTAAAGTTCGGAATACCCATGATACAATTCACAGACCATATGAAGCTCAAGAAGATGTGGATGCTTCAGTCCTTCTTAGAAGGGGAAACAGAATACTCAGGGGTGGTAGAGGGTTGGAGGGACTTGGAAGGAAGAGAAAAAGGGGAGGGGAAAGGGTGCAGGATCAGGTACGGAAGGAGAAGGGGATGATATACAGAGGGTCAAGGATTTGAATAGAGGTGTGTAGCAAGGGGGGGCAACTTGGGGTAGCCACCAGCAAGTCCCAGATGCCAGGAAAGCAAGAGCCTCCTAGGACCCAATGGGAATGAGATTAGATGAAATGCCCCGTAAAGAGGAAGAAGAACCTGTAGAGACCATATCCAGAGGTTAGGTAATGCTCCTGGTTGAGAGTGGGGCCACCCACTCATCTCCAAATTTTTAACCCAGAATGGCTCCTGTTTAAAGGAAATAGGGGGATGTGTGTAGCAGAGACTGAAGGAAAAACCATCCAGACACTGCCCCACCTGGGGATCCATCCCATATGCAGACTCTAAACCCAGAGGCTATTGCTGATGCCAAGAAGTGCTTTCTGACAGAAGCCTGATATAGCTGTCTCCAGAGAGGCTCTGCCAGAACCTGACAAATACAGAGGCAGATGCCCAGAACCAACCATTGAACTGAGCTTGGAGACCCCAATGGAGGAGTTAGAGAAAGGACTGAATGAAGGGCTTTGTAACCCCATAGGAAGAACAACAATATCAAACATCCAGACCCCAGAGCTCCAAGGACTAAAGTACCAACCAAAGAGTATACATGGAAGGACCCATGGCTCCAGCTGCATATGTAGCATATGATGGCCTTGTCAGGCATCGATAGGAGGAGAAGCTCTTGGTCCTGTGAAGGCTTGATTGCGGAGAATAGGGGAATGCCAGTATAGTGAGGTGGGAGTATGTTGGTAGGAGGGGGAGCATTGCCATAGAAGCAAGGGGAGCTGGAATTCAGAGGGGAAACCAGGAAAGGGGATAACATTTGAAAAGTAAATACATAAAATATCCAATAAAAATGTGTAATTTCTCCCAAGAAAGGGGCAAGGAATGTGTAGGATTTGAATATGTTCCCTAAAAGTTGTAAGGAGGTTGAGGATGTCAGGACCTTTCAACAGGAAGGTCAGATGGAAGGTGAATATGTCATTGCAGGGACTGCATTTATCAGAGATTAATCAAGTTCTCTCTATTATTACCCTTTAGACCAGGTTGTTATTGAAAGGATATTGAGATGGTATGAATATGTCATCTAGGTGTGCACATGTGGACATACACACCCCACAGTGTAGCGGTAATTTGGCTAATCACTTTGTGCTCTTGATGGGTCACACTCCCAGCCACCCTCCAGAGCCTTCTGGACTTAAGAAAGAAACACACACACACACACACACACACACACACACACACCAGTTAATTTTAAATATGCCTTAACTAGCTCAAAGACTGGGCAGTTCTAATCCTCCCTGCTGCTAGCATACATTTCTCTCGCCAGTTTTCCTGGCTCAACACCTTCTAAATCTGTTTATTTGCTGCCCTATTGCCTTCTGGTTAGCTCCTCCCATAGGGCTGCCTTCCCTTTCACCTACATTTCAGATGATTTTCCTTCTGCAGTTCTAAATTTGATCCATCTCTCTCCAAATCATGGAGGCTCTCCTTCCTCCCTCCCAGTCCCTAGGCCTCTCAAGTCCCCACATCCCACCTTAGTCTATATGTCTAGGCCTTGGCCATTAGCCCTTTATTGATCAATCAATAACCAACTAGGAACAAGGACCTCTAATGTTTGGATATGCAGATTCCCAATTTTTGGAGCTGGATTAATTCAAAGCATTAGAACCAATCCCCAACACTACACATAATAATAAATCTTTTAAAAGCACAGTTTGAGGGTCTAAATTATAATTCTATTAAGCAATTTTTTAATACAAAATGTGTACAGCCGTTGGTTTGCTTTGTTGTACTGGAGATTGGATGCAGAATTCTATACTTGCCTGGCAGATGCTCTACCTCTACACTAAACTCTCAGCCCCACAAATCCTTTTTCTAGGTGCATATTAATAAAAAGTAGGAGTTTTGGTAGATATCAGGAAAAGCAGTTCACTGAAGTTGTTCATAGATTGGAATACAGCTTTTTACTCTTTTACAATTACCTCATGATAACTCTAGTATTATTAAAATCACTGTTTTGATGAGAGTAGTCTGGATAACTGGAGTTTATAATACTACATATTCTTGAGAATATTTTAAATCTGCAGCTGGATCTTAAACATGGATACTTTGGAATTTGGATCTGAATAAACTGTAACTTTACTACTAATGCAGATATATTCACAATCTTGCAGAAAGTGTGTATAGAGCTTCCTAGTAGATTAATATGTCTTTGTTAATACTGTATTTCAGCTATCTATTGCGAACAGAGGGATAGAGGACCTTGGGATCCTTTGCTGTTCTTAAGTCGCAAACACATCTTTAACTCACTTGTTACTACAGCTTACTTGTATTGCCCTGTTGGATCATTATTTGTAAAACACTACAGCTTGCTACCACTTGTCTCATATTTTACCTTTCTCTTATCCCCCTAGCCCTCTGTAGATAGACAGAGTTAGGAATATAACTAAGTCAGAATTATTTGGATACTGAAACAATATCTCTCTTGTTCACTTAATATTACATATTAATATAATATGTAATACTAATATTAAATATTATAAATGTGACATTACTGTAATTGGAAGTCCAATGTATGCAAATCATCTAATATTAAACAAGATTCTCCGTTTGACTTGGTATGGAGCTTTGATAAGGACTAGATATGGCTACAGTCAGACAATCTGACTGAATATACCTTTCAAAAAGCTAAAATAATAACAAATATGTCAAATATACTATTTCAAATACCTTGTAGCTTAAACTACTTCAAATACATTGAAGCTTAAAGTTATATATGTTGTATTTAACATATTTTATTAAATATATATTATATAAATGTTTTAGGCAATGAGATGACACAGTTTATAGTTAAACACTATTTTATGTCATATTTCATATAAAATGCACAAGATATTTTGGCTAATATATGAATTATCTCAAACATTCCAGCATGTACTGTATTGACTGGATAGTGGAGTAATTTTCTATTTTAATGACAGAAAATTCACAAATATGGTTAGAAACAGCCTGGCTTTACTAGCTGACAGTACTATAGTGGAAAGCCGCGCAGGTGGTCTGCTTACTCTCTGTCCTGAGTGTCAACAGGCTGAGTGTAAGGCAAGGCTCCTGTGGAGGCTCTGGGAACATCTGCTTCCAAGCCCACTCAGGCTACTGGTTAAACTCACTTCCTTTGCATATACAGAGCCAAGGTTCTGTTTAATGCCAGCTGGGGGATAGTGTACGTTTCTCATGCTTTACCATGGGTCCAGCTACAGGGATGTGTGTCAAATCCTTCAAAGATGGATTCTTTCCCACCTACCCTTTGTTCTTCCTGGGTGGCTTCTTTGTTTCTTTTTTCTAGTTGGAGAAATACTATAAGATTTTAAGGCTCACACAACTGGGTTCCTCGGCATAATGCAGCATTCTTTCCTTACTTCAAGGATCCTAAACTTAACCACCTATGTGAAATCCACTTTGTCATATAAAGTACTTTACATAGATACCTGGCACGTAAAATTGTGGAGGCCATTGAATGCGCTAACACAGAAACGTTTGCTGACTCTTAGAGAAAGAAAAAGTGTCACAGATGTTTTTAGCCTAAATATAAGGGAGGAAGAGCTCATGCTAGAGTTTATGCAACTGGTTAATGACAATTCTGCCACTGAAAATATGTGATCCCAGATTTTTGTACAAGGATCTTTCCTAAGCACATCGTCATTTAATTTCAGAAAATATTCATAGCCTGTGAAGCAATAGAATTGTAATTTTGTCTATAACAGACCAATGGAAAATTCAAAAGAACTCAGTAAAAAGCCGTGTTTTATAAATATTCTAGTTGTTTTATAAATAATAATACTAAGATATTTTGGTACTGTCTTACTCTTGTTGCTTTAAATGTTTGGCATTGTTTAAATCCAGCCTGAACTGGGAAACTTACTGAAGTGAGTCACACACTGAAAAAGATTTGACTTTATCCAAAGAGAAATGTCCAAGTGTAAAGCCCTTGTGCTTTACTGAAAGTTCAATTTGATATTTATCAGAACGGTGCTTACATAAGAGCTCCGTGCAGCCACTATTCATATTCTCTTACAAATGCTGTTGTGGAACTGTGGCACACAATCTCAGACTTCCAAGTATAGCAGTACACGCAGGTGAATCTATAAAACTCTATATACTGGTGCATCAAATTAACCTTACATCACAGCGCTCTAGTGAAGCATGTCTTGAATTTTTCAATAATTCTTCAGCACATTGAAGGAAACCACTAACAACAGGAACTCTTCAGTAGACATAGAGAGATGTTCAATTCCTGAAGGAAATAAATTCACCTCAGAGGGGCTTTCACAAAATGCAGATAAGCTGGTTTGGGCTTTTGTCCCTTTATCCTGTTGATCCTTTGTTCTGCTCTGCTTACCTCTTGATTCTTTTTCCTAAAATCCCAGCCCCCACCTCTTTCCATTTTTAAATGGAATGCACAATGAGAAGACTAGGAAAGCACGCAGAGCATGTAGGTTTAAGCCTTCCTGCAGCAGGGTTGTGGTCATCAACTAATCTAGCTGCCCGCCTATAACTTGTCACCCTTTCCGTTACATTTGTGCCAGGTGTCTAGGCCTGTCCAGTGATTGGAAGGGATGTATGTCACTGTCCTGTCAGAGCAGTGGCATCTATGCTCCCTCAGGCTGTTTTGTTCTACCAAGGAATACCAACGGCCATGAAATGATAATGCTATAAGGTGAGATAAGATTGCTTTACATATCCTAAATTGTAAGTAAGCAAAACCCAACTCAAACTTAACCAAACCTAAATCTCCTTTTGTATGAACTCAACAAGATGCTTGGATGCACGCTAGCTTATCATACCTCAACTATAATTTATCCCTTCCTTCCCCTGTCAGGCAGCCACAGTGCTGTTGTTCATGAGTGGAACAGTCCTGCCATGTCCACAGACATCCTTCCACAGCAGTTCTCCCAGCCTCCGTCTCATAACTCCTCTATGGCATGAGTTGATGCCTAGGATGAGAGGATGCTGTTGTGTGGAGCACGTCTGTGATTCTCTGTGTTCTCTGATTTCCACATCAAAACAAGTTTCTCTGATGAGGGCTGAGAGCTGAGAGTGGCACAGGTAGGCAGTTTAAAACAGTCTGTTTAGAAAAAAACATTTGTAACTTCTGTTCCATAGTCACAGATCTGCTTTTTGGCTAGGTTTCCAGTGCCAGACACAAGTTTCATACCATGGAGTGGGTCTTATATATCTATAGAAAGTGGTTATTTCCCTCCATAACATCAATGCCATCATTGTGTGAAGGGGCGTATCTTGCCAGACTGGTTATCACTGCAGAGTTCACAGCTGATTAGGACTGTTGACTTTCCTCTTCCTTGAGCCTCTCTAACACCTTCCCTTACTATGACCACTAGCCACTAAAAAGGAATTTTCCAAATCAGTAACATCTTGATTTCTGCATGTCCTGAGTCCTAAGTATGTGTGGTAGTCTCAAAAATCAGATCTTACCATCACTTCTGGTGGGAATTTAAAGCAATGGCAATAGTTTGTATTGTTTTGGTTTCTTTGGGATCTGACAGACAGCTAAAAAGGAGGTAACATACTTCTGTCACTGAGCTTTTTTATTGGAAAATATATAGCATATGGGAGAAGCATTGTACACACACACACACACACACACACAGAGAGAGAGAGAGAGAGAGAGAGAGAGAGAGAGAGAGAGAGAGAGAGAGAGGGAGAGAGAGATGGAGAGAGAGAGGGAGAGAGAGAGAGAGAGAGAGAGAGAGAGAGAGAGAGAGAGAAGCTGATATAATAATAGGTTTCCAAATGACTGGTTTAGCTTTTTGAGGACGTGACACACTGATTTCCACAGTGGCTATACCCATTTACATTCCCTGCAGCAGTGAATAAAGGTTTCCCTTTCTTTACACCTATATCAGCATTTGACTTCTTGATTTCAGCCATTCTGATTGGAGTAAGATGAATTCTCAAAGTAGTTTTAATTTGAATTTCAATGATGGCTAAGGATGTTGAACATGTTAAAATATTTCCAAATCATTTGTTTTTTTTAAAAACTATTTAATTCCACATCCATTTTTAAATTGGATTTTTTTGTGACCAAATATATTGGTCAAAGAAATCAAAATAATATCAAGCAATCAAAGATCTTTTCCCCACACTATCAGCAGCCCATATGGTAAGGAATGTCATGAGGTCTGCCAGGTCCTGAATTCTATTGGTCATATCACCTAGAAGTGGACTACTCAGCAGGAGAGTATTAATAAAAGACAAACCTAGATAGAGTTTTAAGATGAAGGTCAGGAAAAAATTGAAACAAACAAACAAACAAAAAGTGTAGATTGTCAGTGGAGAAACTGCAATAATAAATATTTGATACTTTGACTACTGTGAGTGCTTAAATCTTGGAAGAGAGAAGCAAGGGGAAGAGAGATGAAAGAGGAGGGGGGAGGGGAAAGAGAGAGGGAGAGGGAAGGAGGGAGACAGAGAGACAGACACAGAGGAAGGGACAGAGAGAGACAGAGACAGAGAGACAGACACAGAAGAAGGGACAGAGAGAGACAGAGACAAACAGAAAGAAAAGCACAGAGAAACACAGAGAAAGGGATGGAGAGAGGGAGGGAGGGAGGGAGTGGGGAGAAATAGATGATAGATGATAGATAGATAGATAGATAGATAGACAGACAGACAGATAGAATACCATAAAATACTATAAATCCTTATATGTTGTAATTTACATGTAGGCAATTCTTTTAATGGATGTTGTCCTCAATATGTACTGTATGGAATGATGTAATTGCTTTCTGTTTCTTAAATCTTCTGTCTATGCAAGAAATTTACAATGAATGTGAAAAGATGTCACAACCAAGCAAACTAAGACTTGCACCTTTCATCGTTCTGAAGAAACAGGTGGATTCATTACCTCAAATTAAAAAAAAAGATAGTTTTCCCATTCCATCTGCTGCCTCTTCCCAATATTGATGGCTTCCTTCACTGTACAAAATCTTTTTAGTTTCATAAGATCCAATTTGTTTGCTGTCAGTCTTCACTATTGTATTATCAGAGCGCTGTTCAGAAAGTCTTCCTTACTTTAAAGTGTGTCATCTGTGTTTCAGTTTGTCAGTTTAGAGGACTCGCTAATATGTTGAGATCACTGACCTATTTGGAGTTGGGTTTCGTGAAGGGTGTGAGGAAGAGTCTAGTTTTCTCCTTCTACACACAGTCATCGTACCCTTCCAACACCATTTGGGGACGATGCCATCTCTTCTCTGTATTTTTGGCATCGTTGTCAAGGATTGGGTGGTTATGGGAGCATATACATACAGCTGCATCTCTGTTATACCCCATTGATTGGTGTGTGCATTCTGATGCCAGTACCATGCTGTTTTATTATAATGGTTCTGTAGTATAACTTGAAACCAAGAACTGCAGGGCCTGCAGTAGTGTTTCACTGTTCAGGCTCTTTCTTTTTGTTATCCATTAACAGTATGTACTGCTTTATAAACTACATCTTACTTAAGCTATGAAATTTTTCACAGATTCTGTCTTAAGGGTTTGGGAATGGCTTAGCTGCATCATTTGATCAATGCCTCACTGTAGTCAAGAAATCGGGCAAAACTCTGGTCCCATCAGACGAGTTATTTTCTGAGCATTTATAGTTATAGAAGATTCCATACCCTCACATCAACTGTCCTCAGAGTCTATTCCTTTCTCAGGACCAGTAGCAAAAAAAATTTTGGTTAGCGTCTTCTTCCCAGAGAAATCCCCTTGCTTAGTAACTGGGTGGATACTCTAGCTATAATTATAAAATGTCATCACTTTATCATGGTGACCATTTCCTACAAGTACTTCTCAAGTGTGATACCCATTATATTCAGGAGTTCTTCTCCTGTATGTACTACTGGAAAGGGAGGCTATGGTCCACAACACGTATAGGAAGATAGTAATTTGAGTTCTATCATATACATTGATTTGGGGACATAAAAATGAAATTACAGTGAGGACAAAGTAGATAAGACTTTCTATTAATAGAAATTAAGTAATTCATAGAGCATTTGAATCTAAAAACTGTCAGACACATATAACTAGATACAAAAATATCACAAATAGACTATTTGCAGAGGAGGTGAATTTCCAATGAATCAGATTAAATACATTTTGAAACCTTTCACAGTTTGAAAATTAAAACAAGCAAACAATAATGAAAACTAAAAACAACACTGGTACCATGTCTTCAAGAAGAAAGAATTGAAGAAGAAAGCTGTGTAACTACCAAAGAATGAGATATAGCTTTTGAGGTTATGAACAATGGTAGGCAGAGAGTATTCTGAACAGAATGAGGGTCTTACTAAGGACATTTTACACCATGCAGAAACAATTAAGACCAGTGGCTATCATGTACCTCAGTTGGCATAGGCTAACATGTTCTCTTTCTTCTGATTTCATATGTTGACATCCTAATCATTTGACCTTAAAATTCTGGCAGTATTTGAAGATGACTAAGAGTTAACTAAGATAGAATGAGCTACAATCCAATCAAACTGATTTCTTTCAAAGAAGACAAAGGTGTGAACACGTAGGCCCAGGGAAGAGTTTACAGAAAGCTGGGAAGACTAGTCTCCGGGATTTTGAGAAGTAAGTTTCTGCTAAGGCTTCTTACCTAGATAACTAGGCTTGACCTTACATCTCAGTCTTCTCTGTTTCTCTTGTTTCTGTTCCGGTGTGGGCTGGGGACTGGATATGACTTAGATGATGAATGTTTTTCACTTGGTAAGTATTGGTAAAGAATGACAGAATATCATAGGAATCAGAGGAAGATGCTTGTAGAGTGGAAGGCTGTGAGGAGACAACAGCTCTGCTGAGAAGACATTGCCTGCACTTGGGGAATGACAAAAACAAAAGCAAACAAACAACAGACAAACATGGATCATTTGTTCTAACGGCAATATATCCCAAGGGTTTTTTGTTTGTATTTTTAAACCTAGAAAAGTTATTTTTTAATGTCCTCAGCTATGATCACCTCTTTCCAGAGGAGCGGCTTGGACATGGCTGCTGTTGTTAAGGAGTGGGGTAAAGTGAGCTGTGCGGCTGGGGAAGTGGGTAACAGGGAGGGCAAGATGTATCCAAACCCTGAACATCTCATCTGAGACCGGCAGGAATAAGGATCTCTCCCTTCTTCTGGGCCTGCATGCCACGGTCCAGCACACTTCCCACCCTGCCCTCTCTGAGGTAGTGTGATGGCCAAATAAGAGGTTTAACTTCCTCTCTCCCTAAAAGAACATGTCCTGCAAGCACCCGGATTTCTTCTTCATGTAAATGAAGCATTCCCAGCACCCGAAGCATACCCAATAATGCACACTCACTCTAAAAACCCTACTTACTTCCCACCACCTCTGAATAACCTTGGCGGAGAAGGTCCCTACCCTGTCTAGCCCCCTACTCCCATGCCTGGACAAGCTTCGTTCCTTTCATTCTGGCCCAGCCTGGTGCCTTGCAATAATGCCTGAATACACCAAGGGCAGAAGCAGAGCCAGCCACACTGAGGTGCTGTTAGTATGGTGCCTCATTTGTGAGGGCAGCCTGGAACTCTGATTGCTCTGAATAAGCGTGTACATCTAAGGAGAAATGAGGTTGTCCATTTAGAGCAGAAGCACACAGAGTCAGTTTTCCATCCAATGATTCTAATCTGTGAAACATTTATGACAAACAAAGTCTTTTAGGAGAGTGGTTTGAAATTTTATCAGTGGGGAGCAAACTCATTAGCATAGTGGGTAGTAATGCTAGAGAGACTGGTCTCTATGCACACATACATGCATGCATACCCACATGTTTGCATACTTCATACAATCAGAACATTGAGCACTGTGTGCCAGACTACTGACTTTACAGTCACAGGTTCCATCAAGGCAAGAGTTCAGAGCCAAGCATGAAGAAGAGAAACTAATGGAGCTGTGACTGAGGAAACTCGAAGCACACAATTTAAGGAAGTTCATCCACCTTGATATCATGTGAAGGGATTTTATGCAAACTGTTTTCAAATTTTAGGACGAGAGAGTTGGATCAGCTGCTAAAATGCTTGGTGCCAAGTCTGTACACTTAAGTTTAATTCCCGGGACCCACATAATGTAGGAGAGAGCTGACTCTTGCAAGTTGTCCTCTGACCTCCACACATGTGCAGTAGCATGTATGAATGCATGCCTGTGTGCGTATACATGTGCACATATATACATGTGTTTATATCCACACCTATGCTCATGATTCAGAACTATTAACAATTGAAAGAAGATCTTTGGTACAGAGTGCTTGCTAAGCATGCTTGAGGCACTAGTATCTAAGAAAGAAAGAGAGAGGAGAGAGGAGAGAGGAGAGAGGAGAGAGGAGAGAGGAGAGAGAAACAAAACACATTATACCAAAGAAGGAAGAAGGAAAGAAAGAAAGAAAGAAAGAAGGAAGGAAGGAAGGAAGGAAGGAAGGAAGGAAGGAAGGAAGGAAGGAAGGGTATCAGGAATCGCATAACAGACTACAGATGCAATTTGCGTTTCTATTTATTATTTATTATTTATTATTTATTTTTAATTGGATATTTTATTTGTTTACATTTCAAATGTTATCCCCATTCCTGGTTTCCCCTCTGCAAACTCCCTATCCTATCCCTCCTTACTCTGCTTCTATGAGGGCGCTCCCCCACCTACCCACTGACTCCTGCCTCACAGCCCTAGCACTCCTCTACACTGGAGCATCAAGCCTTTACAGGACCAAGGGATCCCCTCCCATTGATGTCTGGTAAGGCCTCTTCAGTTCTTTCAGTCCTTCCCCTAACTTCTCCATTGGGGTGCCTTGCTCAGCCCCATGGTTGGCTGGGAGCATCCATATTCCAGATGCAATTTAATCCAAAGGTGGCTGGTATGACGAAGGGAGGCCAGACATAGAATTTTTGTTAAAACTTGTAATTTTTTTGTTTTACTTTTCAATTACACCAGAACCTGTAAGCCAAGCTTGCCTGACCAGCTGTTTTGTTAAAGTTTTCTTGACCAAGGCATGGCGATACTATTATTTCATTTGTTTTCCATGATGGCAAAGTTGCCTCATTGCAAAAGATACATATAACCCTTTACAGTATCACTATATGGCCCTTTTCAGAAAGATAAACCTTTATATTGAGAAAATTGAATTTGCTCAACTGGTAAGATAAACCATGTCAGATCCTTTCCTCTCTGCCCAAGTACTGAGCATGAAGAAAAAGACAAAGACGTTTTTTCTCTTCCTCCTCTTTCCCCCTTCTTCCTCCTTCTCTTTCTCCTTCTCCTCGTTCACTGTTTGGTCAGTAGATACACACCCTCTATAGTCAGTTCTATACCATATCATTATATATGTCTTCCTTGCTATGCATAACATTTCCACAAATGAAATCAATCCTCATGGGAAGTCCCAGTGTTCTGATATCCTTAGAGAATCATGAGACAACTTCTTGCTTCTCTTTCAGAAATTCAGGAGAAATCATTGTTTTTCATATTTTGATTTTTTAAATAGTACCACTATTCTCAAATCTATCTAAAATCTGTTCATGAATGTGAACTTTCCTCTTACAATTAACTGGATTGAAGACAAACAAATATAGTATGCTAGTCTCCATGAAATTGGGAATTAATGAAATCTAGTTGCCTGCCTCGCTTAAATTTTCTAGACATGTGCCTGGTAGTGTGGTCTGCTAGACTGATCATGCCTCATCTTAGATATTTAATGAGAAATAATAGGCTGGTAAGAAGTATCCAAGCCCTCAGTTTGAAAGCTGCTGTAAGTGGGAAGGTTAGAAAAACAGATTCAGAGGTTTGCTTCAATTTAAGAAAAAGCTGTGAAGTGCCCTTGAAACACTGTGGGTTTTTAATTGTTCTGATGCCTGTCTGAAGTGATCCTGTGAATTGGATATTTTTCTTTTCTCTTGCAAGTAACAATTTGAAAAAGATATACACATATAAAGGGAGAAACTCAGGCATTGTAGAAGTGGTACATTCTACTTTATGAGCTCTGAAGTACTGGATCTCAGAGAGGAGTATGTAGGAGCCTGCTATCAACTGTGAAGACATTCTGGATTGGCTGACTCTGAAGTATCATTTCCCTTTCATCCTGGCACCTGGATAATATTAAATCGGAACCTTTGATTTGATTGATACATCTTGGCAGCAGGACATTTAGACATTTATGTCATAAAACCAAAATGAAATATTTTATACCACTGAACACAGCCCTGCTAGGTAGGGTAGTTAAAATCAAATGAAGTTAGCATCAATTTTCCAGTTACTTAAAAAGCACACACACAGACTCACATGTGCATGTGCACACATAAGCTCACCATTGAAATGCACCTTCCTTGTTTTGGAATGACATTTAGTAAAATCATAAAGTTTACCTAAAGAAGCTGAGGTGGCAGCATTAGATACAATAAACAGGGACCTACTTACATATGCAAAACAGCCACTCACAGGTGCAAGAAAGGTAATTGCTGGTGCAAAATGTGCCATTACCTGTTTTACATGCGCAACCGCCTGATTGTAAGGGCAGCTAGCTGATTCTGTCTCCCTCTGCATAATTTTTATGCACAAATTAGTTGCTTTGAACAATTTGCCACCACTTTTTCTCTGTCCTTGAACCCCAGATATAATATTACATATAGAAAGCAGAAGCTTTAGACTCAGCCAGTAAAATACATTTCCTCCCCTGTTTTTACTCTATAACATCTTAAAGATAAGAAACCTCTTCTTGAACTGTATTTTCTTCCCTTGATCCTTGATACATAATGTGTGTGTGTGTGTGTGTGTGTGTGTGTGTGCGCGTGTCTGTATACATACACATATGTTTTTTTGTATAGCATGCCTCATTAGTACTTTAAAATCTGAAGCTAGGCTACAGCTTGCTGATTAGTTCAGTTGAAGACCCATCACATTGGTTGCATTATGCATTGTCCTGGAAACAATTAAGACATGCCATCCCCACTAAGCAGTTTTTAAATGGGGGAAACATATTTAATCGTAGGGTTTGTGGCACCCAGAATAGAATTGTGATGAAAACTCTAGAGACTACATATTACACTAACACTAAAGAGGTTCCCTGTAATTCACACATGTACTCCTGGGATATGACATCCAATACAGACATCCTAAGTGTTGCTAATGAAGTGTTTATCATCTACGGCAGCCTAAGCAGAAGAGCGTAATCTGTGGCCAGCCAAAGGGCACCATTAACAACAGCAATAACGCAAGTTTAATCCAAGCATAATTATTGATCTTTTAGGAAATAAACCTTATGAATAATATTTTTATCTAGGGAAAGAAAATAAAGCACCTTGGGAATCAGGCATCAACAGCTGAGGTTCCGATGGGCACAGGCAGCTCCGACCACGCCAGTCTAGCAGTGTGTAATCAACAGAGACAGAAGCATTGAACGGGTGACTTAAAACATACTTTTATAACACACGGAAAGACAAGAATCAGCACCTCCTTTCCTTTCTTAAGATGATACATGCATGTTTCTAAAGCAACAATGTTTTTTTTATTATTTCTTTTTCATGGTCTCATGGTAGGCCAGAGTCAAACACAGGACGTGTCTAGTCTAAGATCACGGTTCTCAATGGCGCATGAAACATAAAAATGTATTAATAAATCAATGCAGAATTTGTTAGTCATTCTTATTGTGTCTTTTAACATTGAAAATTGGGAGCACATCTGATCTAAGGATTCCAAGAACTCTTTGGGGTCAAGTTTTCTGGTGTTTTGTGTAAAACCCCTATTTCTTGAAATTCAAAGCATCATGTCAATGACCAGTTCTTGGAAAGGAATGAGTCTGAAAATTCTCTAGTTTTGAGCTAAATCTGAATTTCTACCCCAGTAGTCATTTTTGTTGGGGATCAGAAGGAGTCCTACCTCTCAGGAGTATCTGCAGCCAGATGTTAGGTCTTATTGTTCTGAAGGATCCACAACAATAAATTGTGTAAAATGTTATCAGTAAGTTCTTTTGTTTGATACCTTTTACTTGCATATTTTTTAAAGAGCAGAATTCAGATAAACTCCTAGATATAAATTCAATTTCTCTGTGATGTAGTTTGATTAATTAAAATCCTGTTTTATCATCTCAGATGAAGGTAGAAGTTGGGTTTTATTTTTTAGTCCAAATAACTAGTAGAGATATTTAATGTTTTCTTTTTATTTTTAAAACGTTACTATGAGAATGAATGTATATAGGATAATATAGGAGGAAAAAAGAAAGAAGAAAGACCTTGGGAAATTTTAGATGTCTTTCCCTTATTTTGTATGAGAAGAGAGGCAGTCTGGGTAATGCCGTTCTAAATAGACTATGTAATGGTAAATTTTATGTCTCATCCTGAATGAGCCACAGGGTGCCCAGATTAAAGATTATCTCTGGTGCATTTATAGCGGTGTTTTTGTATAAGATTGACATTTGAATTGGTGAACTTGGTAAAACAGATGTGTATCAGCCCTATCTATTGTTCCCTGGGGCCCAAAGAATAAAAAGTGGAGGAAAGAAAACAAACTCACTTTGGAATGTAAACAAAGAATGTAGAAAATTAAAGAAAGAAAGAAAGAAAGAAAGAAAGAAAGAAAGAAAGAAAGAAAGGAAGGAAGGAAGGAAGGAAGGAAGGAAGGAGGGAGGAAGGAAGGAAGGAAGGAAGGAAAGGAAGGAAGGAAGGAATGAAGAAAGAAAGAAAGAAAGAAAGAAAGAAAGAAAGAAAGAAAGAAAGAAAGAAAACAGACTCACTTCTTTATAGCTTGTGTATCTGAGCTGGGCATCAGCAGTCTCCTGACCACAGAGCAGGATTTACACTGGTGCCAGGCCTCCAAATGCAGACAGGAGCTCTGTCATATCCTTGCCTGGGTCTCTACTATGAAGGTATGTCATGGCCTCCAATTTCCTGTAATATCATCTATCTGTCGTCTATCTGTTGCATCAGTAGCCTCTCACTCGTTTAAGACTCTTGACTAGCATAACTATATTCTTTTTTTCAGAATCAATGGTAACTCAATCACTGGGTACAACAACTGGAATCCAAATCCTATAAGGCATATTAAATCTAAGTCCTCCAGTGGAGAATCCTGGCGTATTAGCCATCTAAACTGGGGACCACTCTCACTGTCTCCATCCAAAAAGCCAACTATATTCTTGTTAGTACAAAACCTCTAAATGTGATGATTTGTATTTTGAAAATAGTATTCAAAATACAGCATTTTATGTTTGTACAAAGGATACAGTGGGAACTATACTGATTAATGAGCCACATAATCAAAGCAATTTGGAGATTGAAACAAAAAGGGAAAAAACAAATAACAACAACAAAAACAAATCCAAATTCCCAAAACATCTCCAATAGCCAATAAATTGATACTTCTTGATAATCCCAATTAAATATTTCTGGTCTGTTTAAGGCATTTAAGAGTAGTGGGATCTGGTGCCCTTTTCTGGTGTACATGACAGAAATCACTCATATAAATAAAATACATGAATAAAAGAACAAATCACGCTGGGTGGTGGAGGCACTTGCTTTTAGTCTCAGTACTGGGAGGCAGAGGCAGGCAGATCTCCATGAGTTAGAGGCCAGCGTGGTCTACATAGGAATTTCCAGGACCCAGGGCTGTGCAGAGTAGAATCCTGTCTCTAACAACAACAAAACAAACAGAAAGAAAGAAAGAAAGAAAGAAAGAAAGAAAGAAAGAAAGAAAGAAAGGATAAATCATTAATTTCACAAAGTATTAATAGAAAAGTATTCCGTCAACAAAAAACAGTTAAAGGACAATATGACATGAAACATTATTAGAAGTTATACATGTTTTCCCCTGAGATATGCATTCTTATATAATTCTATTCTTTTCAGTGAACCTCTTTTTTTTCAACATGGCATAAATATTACTTAATTTTCTAGGATTAAATAAGGTTTAAATTAAAATTATAATAAGTATATATAAAATAATGTCTATCTATGCCATTGTATATGTTTAATTATTGTGCTTTAATCATATTCATTATCCATCCCCATCTCTTGCTTCATCTCCTACCCTCTGGCATCCATTCTCTCCCTAAGTAGTCCCTCTGTTGCTTCCATGTCAGATATGTGCATTGTGTGTGTATTTAAAGTTAAAGTTCATATACAAGAAACATACCAATATTTACAGTTTTCTTTTCCATAATTTTTGTTCTTTCCTCCCTTTGGATCTTTGCCTCTCCCCACATAGTTCTCTTTCTGCTTCCATATCATATATACACATATTTATACACATAGATGTGTATATGTCCATGTGTGTGTGTGTTTTAGTTGTGCTACATAACTCTTTATGGAAAAAATGAAAATGGAGAAGGCAAATATTATGGAGCCCTCATTCTTAAGTTTTGTTTTTTGGAATCACGGACAATCTATATGTAACTTTTGTATAAGGTGCATGTCTGGTACAGAGCCCTGAGTCTGTTTATTACTTTAAGAAGCAGCTGGAGATGGTAGAGAAGTTCTGTCACTGAAGGAAAAAAAGGGAATGAAGCCTGTTGCAAAACAAGAGTTGATATTTTAGGAAACTGATGCATTTTTGTATATAAAAATCACACCTACAATGGCAAATATGGCGACAAAGCTCACGTCAGGAAATATTTTATGGAAAATGAGCACTTGGTAATGTGGCTCGAGGTAGAGACTTATGTGGTGAGATGCTGTTTTGAAAATATTGGTTATGACTCAATGAAGCTCAGAAAATTGGCTTCAAATCTATCAGTGCTGTTAGATTACAGGCTGCCTACCCCGCCCTGTCCCGCCCTGCCCTACTCTGATCTCATCTACTCTGCTTCGGACTTCAAGCGCAGCCACTGTGGGCATCATGTCCTTTGCTTTCTGGGTCTGATAGCATGTCTCAAGTCTATTCATGTCTTATATATTTTGTAGCTCGGAGTGTGGAGTTCTTGTTGGTGAATAACGTTCCCTTGGTCAACAAGCGCTCTCAGAAGGATCTAGAAGTAGTGTCTTCTGTCAAAGTGTCACAGGTATTTAAATGGCAGGTGAAAGACCACTGATTAGCTGTGTGTTTCCATTGCTGTGATAAAAATACAACCCAGGGGAGAAAGAATGGAAGTCAGGGCAGCAGCTCAGGTTGGGGACCTGGAGCACAGGCAATGGAGGAGTGCTGCTGACTGGCTTCTGCCTCATGGCTTGCTCACCTGCTTTCTTATACACTCTAGCACAGCTTGCCCAGGCTGGCGCAGATCTCGTTGAACTGGGTTCTCTCACATCAATCATCAATAAAGAAAATGCTCCATAGGCTTGCCCCTGGGCCAGTTTGGAGGGACGATTTTTTTTTAAAATTAGGTTCCTCCCCAAACAACTGTAGCTTGTGTAAAGTTGACATAGAACTAGCCAGACAAGCAGTCTGTTAGACATGCACTGAGAGATGCTCATTTGTGAACACCCACAGGATGTGTCACGTGCCTCTGTTCACTGGAGGCATTCTATTTGGAAATGGTACATGATGCTTGCTATTAAAGAAAAGTTTCCCCAGAAAAGCCTTTTGTAGCTGCTAGATGGGGGGAGGGGATTGAAAGGAAAAACAGTGATAATCATGAAAGGGAAAAGTAAAGGTTAATATTCAGAGGAGCTAGGAATCCGGTGTTACGACAACTCATATCAACTTAACAATTTATTAAATGGTGCCTTATATTCTGGAAAAAACCAACACAAATTCACTTACTTTCTGTCTATCACCTTATTCTTGGGCAAGAATTATTTTATTTTGTTCTGTATAATTTCTTCCATATACATACATTTTCCCACTGTGTTTTAAGCTCTTTGGAGATTATAAAGGCGCTTTCTTGCTGATTCTTTTCCTAGTATATAGTTTGGCATCCTAATATATAATGTAAAAACAAAATTGATGTATGTGATCAACAGACATTTAGTATTTTTATGGAGAAGGTACTGAACTGTATGCTGCAGTTTATTTATATAAAGGAAAACAGTAACCTTTAAGCAGTAAATGCTAGTTGTATAAGCTTTTATAAAGAAAGAAACAGTAATTGGAGATAATATATTCTAAGTTCCGAATAAGATTGTTAGGAGGCACACAAGCCACCAGGAGTGAGTCATCCTTCAGAGCTAGTAAAGTATGGCTATCTTCCACACTTCTGCTGTTCTCCCGTAGGCAAAATCTTAAAGCACCAGACTTCCATGAGGACCTTTGCTGGAGTTGTGAAACCATGGGATCATTTTACTTCTTCATTTTCTAAGTAGTACTCTTTGGTTCAAGAATAGACAGATTTATATAGTCACCATCTGAAATAATAAAACATTAGAAGTAACACCAAACAGAAGGCAATTAGAGCATTTTATTATTGATTTGTCTACTTATTTATTTATTTTTAAAGGACAACTGTTGATGTGAAGAAACGAAAGCATAAGTCACGTTCTTAGCATCAGGGGAATGTGCTTTTCATTTGTTTGCTTTTAGTTCTGTTTGTTTTCTGGAAGGAAGGAAGCAATCAAAGGCTGAAGCAGCCTGGTTGGAACACTCTGATGTTAAGAATTTTTCTTACTGTAGTTTTGGATCCCCACACAAGGTGAGGGCCTTGGACTGAAAATGTGCAGTCTTGATCCCTGAGGGGTTCCAGCAGCTCTGATTCAGAGCCTCCTAGCCTGTACTCCTTCCTCCTGTTTCCGCACTGGTCTAGGCTTCTTATCCTGTAATCCCAGGAAGCCACCTGTACCTGAGCTTTGTTGAAGTGCAAGTCACCTGTGCTTGCTGGGGTTATAGAGTGTTACTGCAGAATGCTAATGCCTGGGAAAACTGGAAACCAGGAATCCTTTTGGTGTGGGTAGACACTTCAACTGTCATCACAACTATCATCAGTTGTGGAAAGAGCAAAGTCAGATGGGGCATGAACACAGAGTTGCTAGCATCAACAACCTACATTTTCATAGCTATAACCCCTCTCTCTCCCTCCAGGCCCTCCACCTCCCTCCCTCCTCTCCTCATGCCCCATCCAGTGATCATCAAACCTAGGGATTTCTCCACGTGAACTGCACCTTTAGTTCCAACTCAAGCTCTATAAACAATTATTCCATCCTTAATACTAAGTATCCACCCACCCATTACTCATCTAGTCATCATTTAATGACTCATATCAAGTTATAAAGATGAGGAAGTAAGTACAATAAAATTAAAAATACATCATAAATTAATAAACATAATGGGAATGGAAATAAAGAGTCTATAACGTTGCCAAAGGGAAAGGACCCCAGAATGTTTCACAGAGGATGTCATTTGTGAGCTTGATCTTAAAAGATGCCCAATTCAAAAAAGGGGAGGATCGACATTTTAGAAGGCAAAGAGTGAACACTGAATTATTTATATTTGCATATGGGGATGCAGAATTCCATATTGCTTATTAGTTATGTAACTCGGTAAGAAAAGATAAACGTGATTATGTTTTTATACATTAATGTTCCAAAACCTATCACTATTTGTTTAATTATATGCCAGAAAAATCAGACAATAAGTCTAAACAGAAACTTTGTTTAAACAAAACAAAACAAACAAACAAAACCCCCAAAATAGATATTTGTAGAAACAGATACAAATGGGGAGTAAATGGATAGTTAAATATGTATTTCCATCCTTACCTTAATTCTAGACTTGGAATCATAGTTATGAACTAACTAATAGATGGTCTTTATGAATTGAACAAGTATTTAGTGAAGTGATAGCAATTTTACATATTAATAAAATTGAAGGGAATTTAATGAGTAAGTGGAACAGGACTATTATTCTACCTGTTCATAACATTGGTGTCAATTTCAATCTCTCCATTGTTGGAATTTTTGAGTCCAGAAAAGTTTCTGTTCAACGTGGAACAAAACCCATCAACAAGTCTGTTAATTAACACACTACAGATGCTAAGAGGATGTTTCACTTTATCTGTCATATCTCCTCCAAGGAAGAAAACGTGATGTCAAGAGCTACACCAAACTCAGCCTTCGGTTTTCCACCTGGGATAAAGTAAGAGAGAGTCTTGAGCATCTATCTTACCACTGTGTGGACGATGCTCCCACCCCCCCCCACGGCCATTTGATCTCACTTGATGCTAATTCCCGAGTGCCAGCACTATGTAGATGTGGACACAGGATGGAGAGGCCGTGGTTCCTCCTCATCACTGTGGACTGTATCAGAAAACATCCCTTCATGATTCTTTGCACAATTCTCCTTGCTGAACTACATCATGTGGCCAGTGAACATGCAAGACACTCAGGTACTCCAGTCTTTCCCTTGTAGAGCTTGCTTCCAGAGAGCAAGCATTTTGCAAGGTTGACAGCCATAGACTGGACTGGAAGAAGCTTCACCAATGTGAGCATTCCAGGCACCACACAGAGAATACAAGTAAGGAATTTTTTTAGTTCCAACTCTGGCTTCTCGGGATTAGGAAAAGAAATGTAATTTTAAGAATTCCTACTGACTTTCTACCACCAGCAAAGATAGGTAAGTAGTGTCCAGTACACACAAACATGGAAGAGATCTGAGACAATCACAATCAGTAGAACTAATGTCAAAATGTCATTACCATTTAAAGCAATCTATAGCTTTAGTTTAATCTCTAGCCTCTAGCAGGGCTAACCTGTAATCCTCCTTACTGTAATAGATAACCTTGCTGGGCTTTCTGGGAGACATATTGTGCTGGTTGCTATTGATTGTGTTTTTATGTTGGTATCTAAGCATTTGGGTTTGTGATGATCGTAATTCTAGGTACTGATCTTGTCTTTGTTGGGTGGGTGTTTTGTTGCTTGGTTTCTGTTGCCCTCTCTGGTTCTTAGGAGGATATGGTGGCTGTGTGTTGCCTGGTAGGGATTTTTGGGATTCTGCTAGGTATGGCCACTGTGGTTTGGGGTGAAATGTGCTTATAGGTATTGAGGACTGACACACAGGAATGAGGATGGGCTGGGGTAGGGCTAAGGGAGTCAACCTGAATCTGCTTAATCCCCTGGAATGAGGGCAGGGTGTAAGGAGAAGACACACTGGGTAGTCTGCTACTCACCTAGGCATGACACTGGGGATTGAATTTGGAGGACAGGAGGGAAAGGGAAGAGCTGGCACTCCCTCATCTACCTGTTCTACTATATTACCTGATTCTCCAGCAGGCTTGGCTGGTGGCTTCCCAGGGAATGCTGCTGGAGGTGAGTGCTGGGAAAGCAGGATGAGTAGGGGGAAGATTGTTGGAGAATGACTATATGACCCGTTGAAGTTGGCCTCAGAGAGGAAGGGAAGGCCCCATCAGGTGGTCTGCTACAGAGTGGAGGCCTGTGAGAGTGGGAATTGGTTATGGAGCAGAGGAGAGAGGAGTGAAGATCTGCAGCTGGCTACCCACTTCCCTAACCTGAGTCTTGTATTTGTTTCCAATATCCCGCTGAACTGTTCTGAGTATTTAGGCATGCTTTAAAAAAATAACAAATATTTAAACTGGACAGGAAGACTATTGCAGTATGATATTTTGTTTAACACAGAAAATTCGAATGCTTTACCAAAAATCTGTTGGGTCTGATAGATGAATTCAATAAGAATACAGGATACAAAACCAACATACGAAAATCAGCTTCTCAATCCCATTGAAAACATATGCAAAAATCTTATCAAGCTTAACTAAAGAAGTGAATGATTTTTATACTGAGAACTATAACATAGTGATGAAAGAAATTAAGATAGATATAAATCAGTGGAAAGATATCTCCTGGTTATGGATTAGTAGAACTAATGTCAAAATGTCATTACCACTTAGTTTAATCCCAATTACAATTAAATGACTCTTTTCCCAGGATAGGAAGACAGCCCTAAAATTCTTAGACTCAGAAAATACCTTGGCAGCCAGGCGGTGGTGCATGCCTTTAATCCCAGCACTTGGGAGGCAGAGGCAGGTGGATTTCTGAGTTTGAGGCCAGCCTGGTCTATAGAGTGAGTTCCAGGACAGCCAGGGCTACATAGAGAAACCCTGTCTTGAAAATACACCAAAAAAAAAAATTAAAGGAAGAAAGAAAGAAAAAGGAAGGAAACTACCTTGGCTAGGTAAAACATTTTGAGAAGAGATATAGTACTTACTGAGTGTATCTGTTCCTGTGTGTGTGTGTGTGTGTGTGCGCGCGCACGCTGAATAAAATTACCAGGCATGAACTCATTCACATACATCCAATTAATTGTCAGGAGTTCACAACAGGGAGACTTTACTCCCTTCAACAAATTTCATGAGTTCATTGGTTGGACAGTACATATGCATAATTTTATCTTACATGTTATACCCCAATCAACTTAAACATCAGACATGGTCCTATATAGCTCCTCAACTAAAACAGGATAGTTTTGTGACTTGGCTCTGGCCAGTGAGGTTCAGAAGGGAAGCAGGACTGGAGGATTTCTAAACAGCAAGGTAAACAGCAAAGTGCATAGGCCAACTACAGAAGATGGTTGTAAGTCTGACAGCTGAAGGGATTTAGCAAAATGTATATGGAACACATAGTACTCACAAAGAAAAAAAAATCCACATAGTCTGTACTAAGGGGTCTCAATAGACATTTTTCTGAAGTTATACCAGTCTTAACTTCAGTAATCATCAGGAAAAAGGAAATCAAAACTATTATCTCATACTTGCTAGAATTGCCATTATTAGAAGCTGAAAAAAATAAATATTGATATAGAGGAAGAGAAGAAACACTTATTATTTGTGAGTACGTGGAGAATTAACAAATGGTGGACTAGACATAGTGGTGCATGTTTTTAAATACAGCACTCAGGAAGCAGATTTCTGTGAGCTCAGTGTCAGCCTGGTCTATATAGAGAGTTCCAGAACATCTAGGGAAACATAGTGAGACCCTGTCTTTAAAAATAACTAAAAATGCTGTTATATTATTAATAAATGCCAACTCTATATGTGGAAAGAAATGAAAACAGTATATTACAAAAATATCAATACTTCCATGTTCTTTGTAGTATTAGTCATACTGGCTATGATCTGGAAAAGAAGGTCAGTCATTGAATGAACGGATAAATAAAATGTGGATTAAAGAGGCACTGTAGTAATGATATCAAATCTTAGAAAAGAAAAGAATCTTGCAATGGATGAGCTTGGAGGGAAGAAATGTACTAAGACAGGCACAGAACACAGACACTGCTTAGTATCATTTATATGTGGTCCGTTCAAATGTCTAAGGGTAGAAACAGAGAGCATAGGATGGCTACCAGAAGTGGATTGGGTAATGTTGACCAAAGGCTGTAGACTTCAATGATGAGATGAAGCAACTCTGGAAACCTAACTTATAATGTGGTAACCAGACAGCAATGTGCTATCCACTTGAAATTTGCTAAAAGGGTAGATTTTATTTTCAATGTATCACATAAAAGTACCTATGGAAGGTAATAGCTATGATAATTATTTTTATTATGGTAATTGTTTTACAATGTGTATATCAAGACATGCCTTTGTATATCTTAAGTATATGCATTTTTCTGCTAATTACATATCAACAGTTCTGGAAAGATGATGACAGTCATAGAGATGATGGTATTGTTCTCATACACAGTAGTGTTTGATAGGCTTCCTATCCTACTTCTTTTTTAACTATTTTTAATTTAAAAAAGATGATACCATTCTTGATGGGTCAGCTATCTTTATGAGAGGGAATTGTTGGGCTGTTTGTAAGGGTCCACATCCACTCTACTGATATAAATCCATTTAGGCACAAGTAGCCTTAGGAAAATCCAAAGTTTGAGCTAATTGGGTTGTATTGTATATAAGATATTCAGATGAGGTATTGAAAACAAGACTTTAGAGTTTACCAAGGATACTAAAACTGGAGGCTGAACAAATAATGAGGAATGAAACAATCAGACTCAAAAGAATTTGGATTGTATAAGTAATTGGATCAGCAGATGGCAAATGCAGTTTGGTACAGGAAAATGTAAAATAGAATTGAAGCAAAAGAAACAAACCAGAGAATGTGTGCTAAATGGAACAATCATCCAGAATGCTGACCAGGAAATGGAAGGGAGGGGCCATCATAAAGCACAAATCACAGCAACTCCTTGCTTGTGGCCAATTCTGTTGTTTTACAATCCGATCAGAAAGGATGCACATGCATATTATATATGCTGGGAACTGACTGTACCCTATGGGAACTGGCAGGCTCTTGAAATTTTCAATCATTTTACATCCCAGTTTTGTAAAGACACCTTTCCAAAAACATTCTAAGGTTTTGCTTATTTTTTATGTCCGTTTTCTTCTTTGTTTAGACTCATGTACATGACTCTTCTCAGACATTGCTGGGAAGATTCAGAACAATGTTTTCAGGTAATTTATTAATTACCCTATATTTTCACCTTGTCATAAATGTCCCAGGAGGAGCCATTTCAGGGTATCATTCCCTCTTTGCCCCATTCCCTGAAGATACAATGTAGTCTTTCAGGGGTTGGAGATCAACTGCTTGGTTCTTGGGAATTATAGATATGGAGTGTGCTTGTGTGTGTGTGTGTGTGTGTGTGTGTGTGTGTGTGTGTAAGAATTTTCTGGTCAGTCCCCTTTAAGGGAAATGTCTAAATGCCGTCCACAGAGACTGACACAATAGTGCCAAGGAAGGACTGACGTTGACTGTAGAGCACATGATGGACCTGCTGCAGGTCATCTTTGAGAGACATTTGTAAACTCAAGTGAGTGAAAAAGAAAAACAGAAAGAACAGCCCCTGTTCCTCAGGGTGACTGAGTAACTTGTCCATAGTCACACTACTCAGGCCTCCAAGTCAATCTGGAAAATGACAAACGTAACTTCCACTGTGCTTGTCAGAGAATAAATGAAATAGTAGCAAAATTTTATTGCATACAAATACAAGCAAAGGTAAAAACTTGCAAAAAGAAAGAAAGAAAAAAAAGAAGGAAGGAAAGAAAAAAAGAAAAAAGAAAAAAAGGAAAAAGTAGCCAGTGAACTGCTTTGCTCCTGCAATAACATGATTTTAACTGGATGTTTGAAGCAGCTGTGGACAGCTGGGCAGAGTCAGTGTTTCCTTTTTATCTGTTGCCCCAGGAATTCTCACCCAGAGTTGATCTGTGTAACCAAGTAGGTACTGAAAGTAGTAGGTGTTTTCTTTTGTATATATTGAAACCATGCTAACAGAGGGTTACTAACTGTGTCCCCATGGTTTTGTTACACGCAGGGAGCACCGTTTTGAATAGCAGTCTTCAGTGTTCAGATCTAGTTGCATACCCTATGGTCACTGATACTCAACTCCAGCTTTTGTTGTGGAGAATGAAAATGACTTCCCCTGGCCTGACAAGCACATGAGAATCATCCTTTCATCACCAACTACTGAGGTCTGTTTTTCATGTGCAGAAAGTAAAGCTGAAGTCTGTTTACAAATCATGACTAAGCCCATAGAGCAAAGTAGCCTGTGAAATCAATTCATCTTGTGAATTCTGTGAAGATGGCCATGGCTCTTTTGTATTGAAATTCTGCATTAGTTAGGCAGTCTCATCTAGACTGTGACAGTTGGGTGAATTGAATTAAACAATGATAAAGCCCCAAACAATAGGAGTCAGCTAGACAGAGGCATCCAAAGAAGCTGTGCTCTGGAATGCGATTTACCACAACCTAAGCTGCACATGCGTGGCTGTGGACATGGCTACCATGTAATTAGCTGAGCAGTAAGTTAGGTGTTTAAAAATATTTTTTTCAGGTGCTTTTTTGTATTCATGATAGATTCCCAACACCAAAAAAATCAATCTCAATCAAAGCAGCAACTGAGTTTATCATAAATTATCATGGAAAGGTTTTCTACTGAGTAGATGGTTAATTACTATCTAATTTGAATATTTTTGCATATTAATGAGAAATGGATGAAAATCATTTTTAGATTCTTAACTTCAGCTGAGAAACCCATGGAGATAATAGCTCCTTTACAAAAGACATGTGATTTCTGTTACTAAAGGAGATACTGATTTATTTTTTCCAAAATTTACTGACTTGTTTTAAGGTGATGAATGAATGGATTAGTATTTTGTCATTAATATACTATATTCAAATGAAAGACAACTCCATTCCTTGACACCATAGCCCCTAGCTGCTTGCCAGCTAAGAAAAATGAGAAACAGATGAAGAACATGCTAAGGAAAAGTATAACCTCGCTCAGTCCTTTAGAGTGTCCATGTTTGTGCTTCCGGTTGTGAGTGTATTTCTATATATTGTACTTTTTGCCATATGAAATTCTATGTATATTTGTTTACGAGACATTTAGATCTAGAATATGCATACAGAGGAAGAGATATACTCTTAAAAATCACTGCTGTAGTCTACAAATTGAAATTGGCTGACAATTGCCTCCAGATTCAGAAATTGTTGCTATCTATCCAAAAGTCAAAAGTCCCTTTCATAAAATGCCCTTGAAATCTTTCTAACTTTACAAGCAAAAGACAATATTTCTTATATTTTTATATACTTGGATAAAGTAATTCAGAGAACAAATGATGTCTTTCCTTCCAGTTCTTTTTCCTTTACTCTTATTTTGTGTGTAAACCCATTTGTGATATAAATTTAAGCTCTCTTCCTTTCTGCTCCACTTTGGACAGAATCTGCAACATACCAATGATTCCATTAATTCAGCTGACTATATCCAAGATTTATTGCAAACAAATGAAGACCAGTCATGATGAATTAAATCACATACATATTTTTGTATTTTTGAAGTAAAACTTCCTCCCAGGTGGGTAATATAAATAAGATATTAATTCTTATAGGCCAATGTCAGTTTAGCACAATATTGATTTAGAAAGGACTCAGATAAATTGAAATGGTCTTAAATATATATTACTTGGCATTATATTTTACTACAGAAAGTTGGGAACATGGAACTTTATTCAGGCTCATAGACTTTAAGGCATGATCATAGAGTTTAAAAGATATCTGAGAATTATTTAACTCAAAAGAAGAGTAAAGCGTAGAAGAGAGTTTGCCTTCTGAGTCCAAAGGGCAAAACTCTAAATATACAAGCTAACACAATCCTGACATAGAAACCAGTCCCAATCTCACTCTGTCATTTAATCTACCATCATGGACAAGATCTATTAGAACAGAAAGAGAGATGTTTCCAAGGCAAGGGTGGTGGGCTCTGAAAGTGGGAATGATATTATATCTTTCTGAGGAAAAGTCTGTAAAAGAGGCAAGCCATTTTAAAAAGAACGAGAAACCTGATGTTTCCAATTGAGCCATATGCCAGGGTAACTCTCAGGATAAGAAATGAACTATATTTTTTATGCACAAAGTGGGATTTTAAAAAAATGAAATCAAGACTGGCATTAGCATGAGCTGTCCACTCCCCCTCTCCTCCTTCTGGTCTCTTCCAGTCGTTTTTGCCAAAGAACTGAGAATGAATTTTTGAGAGCCAAGGATATGGAAAGGAAGACAAAATAAAGCTGGGAGAATTTTGGCAGAATTACATGCTTAACATACTGCACCATTTCTTTAATATGTTTCAATAGTCCCATGTCATCAGTCAGTAGTTTTCCTTTTCAGAGATTTACAATATATTTTGTTTTTTCTTAATTAAGCTTAACACAATGAAATTAATCACTGCTGGATAGTCACAATCTGTTAGGCTGATTTTCAGCTTTATCTAATGGAACATAAGTCTGTAGTCACCACTGAAATTACCAACTTTAGTATATTGTATTTTTTTCTCCATCTTCTAGATTATGAATGTGCAGTGTGGCTACAAGTTACAGTTATGGTATAAGATAGCTGGCCTTGTGTGACTCATGAGATTTTCCCAGTAATGTCTTTCCTGTGTGGAAAGTTACAGGATTTCATATAAAATTTGGAAATTGCTAATGAATCTAAAGAACATTCAGAACAATCCCTCTCCTCTCCTTCAAATGCAGCTAAACAAACATTTATTTCACGTGTCAAAAAGATAATGTGCACAATATCTCTATATTAGGAAACTTAATAGGCTTACATAAAATAATTCAGAAGTATTTAGATATCATTATCCCAAAGTAAATATTTTGGGGCTTCTGCAAACTTCAGTAAGGGATTGATATAAAATAGGAAAACAGCCCTGAGTACAAAGTATGCACCCAAAACTGGTATCAGATTTTTAGTGGTTAGCACACACACATAGAATAACTTTCATATACGTGCTGAAGCATGTGAACAGGTGTCATTTTTTTTCTGTAGATGAGGATGCTGTGGATATTGGTTGAGGTATCAGCTTGCTCTATACATAATTTATCTAAATTTGTAGCTATACTGTCAGCGTTGCTCAGAGTGTAAGGGAAAAGCTGGAGGCAGGAAAGTGATCAAGTGAAGAAAGGGCAGGGTCCCTAGAATCCCGTGTTCTTTTCTCAGCATTGTGATTTTTATTTGCCCAAGTTCTCCAAAATATTGTTGCTAGTTTCTTTCTCCAGTTTGCCCCATTGCCTGAATTCCTAGTTGACAGTTGGCACAAAAGCACTCTCTGATCTAGCTTTAGCTCTAGGCTGTGCTCCTAATGTGACTCTGACAAGTGTCTCTCTAGTGCTCTGGAGCCTCTACATGGCCTGTGCTGTTTACAAGCTCTTAAGTTCTTAAAATTCAGAAATTAAGAGCTTACATTGAGAACTTAAAAGCTTCTCCATCATACAGGACAGATATTGCTCATCGTTGTTCATTGCAACAGCCTAAATCAAGCAGGTAGAGCTCAGATCCTAATTTTCCCGAAGAATAAACAGATCAGAGGATTCATGTGCCTTCCTCAAGTGTAGGAACTAGAATCTGTGCTCATATGTGTCCAGTTTTAGGGGCTTCCCTTGCCACTTGAAGAAATGGCCCTGCCCTTCTCAGACTCAGGGAAGCACATGCGAGCTGTGCCACTTTGATCAAAATACTTAATTATGTGAGCATTTATTTTCTCTCTCCCTTTGTCAAATGCGTCTAATGACTACATTCTTTTTATTAAAATGTGTGATAAATAATGAAAATAAAACTTTTGTATAGTGATAGCACAATTATCACTGTTGGTTAAGATGGATCGGTTGGTCCCATGGATACTCTGAATGTACAGGCTAATCTGGAAATAGGAGCCCCTGCTTACACGAGTGTGAACCTATGTATGGTCTCAAGACCAAACGTTTAAGTTGAAGAATTGCTTGCATCAACCAATGAAGAGCTTGCTCGTGATTAAATCCATGAACACAGGTCTCACCCTGCTAATTCACTGCGAAGAGGCAGCTTCATTGTGAACAGTGAGGAGTCAAGAGTGGAGGCTTCTTCTGCACAGTGGCGGTCCTATCTGTCTCCCCATTGCTTTCTTGGAAAGAAAGATGTGACTGCAATGGAATGCCTTATAGCCGGACTTTCCAGGCTATTTTACCACTTCGTGAAGACATTTGCATTCATTTCTTTCCTACATTTCAGCCTAGTCACTACTTTTAGCAATATGGTATTAGGATATAACAAAATTTGCTTCCTTAAGGTTGAGTCTCAGGCTGAGGTGTTCTATGATGCCTTACCTTTGTTGACAGAATAACAGAATTGTTACACTACTCATGCTTCTATCTTCACACAACATTTCTTTTATGTGGGAGTGCATGTGGTGAACTATGATAATTTTTATAAGTACTTTATTAGTATTTTGTTAATTTTTAGTATATTAGGAGGTAATTATTTTAAATGATAGCTTTTTTTTCTATTTCTGATTTTGTCCTCTAGATGTAAATATATATTATGGATAGTTCATTTCACACTGTGGTTCTTTATCAGCACAATACAAATAGCCCTGCAAATGTGTAGTATTTTTCTGTAAAGATCTTTGAAATAGAAATAATCAACAGTAAATAACCAAACTACAGCAGCAGTTTTAAATATTTTATAATCCAATCAAATTGTTTGAGTAGTAATGCATTTAAATGTTGTTATGGAATCCCCTCCAGACGTTTTAAAATGGTTACTCTCTTCCTCGGTTTGCTAGTTCTGAATTTCATAAGGGATGACAGTTTTTAATAATGGAGCATTTGACTTACAGATCAGTGTTTCTTTTTGCATCTCAATATGATCTATAATTTTCTGGCATGACTTGCAGAGGGACACAGCTACAAATTATCTTTTATTAATGAACATATATGCATCTGCTGTCACTTCTGTAATTAAAATGATCTTAAATGAAAAGTTCCACCTGAGTCACTTAGCATCATTTTTAGGTATTTAGAAGAAGTAATTTTATCTTAAGAGAAAATACATCAGGCTGAAATTCCATGTGAAAAAAAATGCTTTTATAAGTGCCTCAAAGTAGATGCTATCTTAATTAATATAATGTGTTATTTGAGGCCAGGTCTAGGACTAGTTGTAGTTTAAATTATTTATAAATCAAATGGGTTAAATGGAATTGTGAAAGGTTTTTATGACAAGGATATTAACTGAAGGCTCACAATGTGCTGTTTTCTGGACTAAAACAGGTCTCACAACTCATGCCACAGTTTTATAACACAATTTCCATTGTTAAAATAAAAACCCAAGAGAAGTAGAGGCTAAGAACCACAAATACCAAACCCTGAAATCTGGGCTTTCTGGCCTAGCATCTCACGCATGTCAGGTGCAAGCATGCACTTCCTTAACTGTGCAAATTCATCAAATGTATCTAATGGGCAAAGGATGCTCATCTAAGTCAAATTGTCTTAACTGTTTGAAGCATGAATATTTTATACAATGGATTTCTTATCTTAAAACATAGCATTTACTCTTCTCCTGTGTTTGACTTAGAGTGAAAAAAGTAATTTGACATCATCACCTCTCCTTGTTGGCATTCATGATTATTTGCTTCTACCTTAAGATGAGTCATTCAATTAGTGGCTTAGAGTATTCTCACATATAAATACTGTTAGATACTGCTAAAACGTGCTTTCATCTTTGAATTAAAATATGATGTAGTCAACAGATGAGAAGAAAGAATAATAAGGATTTGTGTAACTGAGTCTTACTAAAAGCAAAATCAGACAAAAATGAACTTCATAGTTTGATAGCTTGATGTGAGTAATCCAGTTTGGTATCTTAATATTCTATAGGTACTCTGAATTGTTACAGCATTCAAAAGGCAGGCATGATTTGTGAAAATAACCTATTATAATAAGCTAAGATCATTGTATAAATATATATCAAATGAACAAAACCACAGATGTGAATAGTAATGTGGAAGAATGCAAAAAGTGCTGGAAATATTTGTGTGCTATAGGATATAAGCTAGTAGGATGGGGTTACTGAAAGCCAGGCGTAGGTTTACTAAACAAATGTGGTTGGTTGCTCAGATAATATTCAGATAAAATAAATACACTAGGTGGATATACCTTGTCAGGCAGGTCATGTGAAGCATCATTCAACCTTTATACAAACTGCATAAAATATATGTTTTAATCAACTGAGTATTAAAAACTCAAGTGTTTCAATGATCTACCTAAGGTTAATTAATTGGAAATAAATACTAGGGCCAAGCTTGCATATTAGGTCTTAGAATCTATTGGTTAAATGGTCATAGCTGGTTAATTGGTAATGTATCTGTTTGGACTACTGTATCAACAAGTAATAACCGTACACTAGATAGTTTAAAACACAAACATACTTTTTACAGTTCTGGAAGTTGGAAAGTCCTAATTGGGGACTGACAGACTTGGTGTGGGGTGAGTTCCCACTTTCTGGTTCATAAGCAGATTCTCACATGGAAGAAGACTTGGAGATCTATGAAGTCCCTGTCAGGTGGGTACCAACCACATTTATGAGAGCTGCAGTCTCGTGATTGTGTCCCAAAGGTCCTGTTTCCTATCAGCACATTAGGGGTAAGAATTTCAACATTTAAATTTTGGGAGGACGTAAGTGTTTAACTTACAATACTCCAAAAAGATAAATGTGTTTCCCTCTTTGTCTAAAGGAATTACAAGTAGGATGAAAACAAACATGCAAACCACCTAGGTAGTTACATGGCAGATTCTCTCGGAGTTGCTGAGAAACGTGAGGCAGTGGATGATGCCTCTTCAGAGCTGAGCTTTGCAGCTACTAGAGCACATCACCATCTGAATACCTACCCTGCTTAGAAATCCAGTCTTAGACTGGGTACAGAAATATAGGTATTTTGAGAAGGTAGAAGTTATTGTATTTCCCAGCATGTGTTCCAACACTGGTTGAAAATTGCTATAAATAAGCAACATGTGTAGAGGTATGTATTAATTTCTTTGGGATGTCCTTTGGGATTTGTTTATTTATTTTAATATTATTTTTTGTTCTTTAAAAGTTCTATATATTTATATAATGTATATAGATAAATCCATTCACTTGTATCTTCCTCTCTGAATAACAACCTCATCATCTTCCTAACTATATGTTTTCTTTTTATTTCTTTTATTATCAATAACTCTGAGCCTATTTAGTGCTATACATATGTACATGAGTAGGTGGACATTCAATGACGCATGGGCAACATACTAGTGGTCACATTCCCAAAAGAACATCACTATTCCTCCCTCAGGAGCCTCTCTGATGGGGGGACTCATGAATTTGTCAGTATTTATGTCTGAATTTTGACTGGCTTTATCTTGTGCAGGTAACCAGAGCTATTATGAATTGATACATGTAACAGCCATGTCATGTAAAGAAGTCACTGTTTCAGAATTGCCACCTCTGTCTTCTCTTCTGTGATGCTCTCTGAGCCTTTTATGGTGGGAGTTGATATAGATGACACAATTGAGCACTCAGAGTTATTTATACTCAGCTCTTTGACCACTTATGAGTCTCTGCACTAACTGGATAAAGGGGCTTAACTGGCCAAAATCAAAAGCAGCACAAATATGCAGATGGGCACAAACAAAAATATAGAGAAGACAGTTGACAGCAGGAGTATTAGTAAAATCAGCAGTAGTAAGTTACTGTCCCGGGACTATGATCGTTCCAGTCTTGGGCTTTTGATAAGGTTTATAGTGCCAGACCTGACATTCCCTCACACAGAGCAGTCTTCATATTCACTCAGGGGGAAGTTGACTACTCTCCTAACTGTCATGCCGGTGTCACCAGTGAGCACATCTTGCTAGCAGGTCAGTGTTGGAACAACCTGCCTAGTGTAATGTAAGACCACTGGTGTCGTCCCCCCTCAGAAACCTCTATAGCATCTTTCGGCGCTATGTAGGCCATTTATCAAGAGAGTTTCCTGGTCATTTTGAGGTTGATTTCTCCATGCCTGTTAGCAGTAAAATCTTGAGATGTATAGTTTTAATTACTGTAAAGTTTCTCAAGACTTTTAGCCAATATTAATGTATTTTACTATAGAGCTTAACATTTTCTTTTTCTTGTTTTCTTAAAGTATTTCTCATGTCATGTCTTTAGAAATGTAAAGTTTGGCAAACTCTGAGAGACAAGAGCACAGATTATACTGTTATAATCTGTTGTATATTTGAGAATCTTAATTCAAATTATGTTATTAACATTAGAAAACGTTAATGACTGTTGAATTAAAGCTAAGCCATCATACTCTTTCTCAGAGATACAGAAACAGATGTAGAAAAAAAACCCATTTCTTCCCTTTCTATGCTTGAAAAGTTAAAAAATAAATTCAAAATATATACCTCTCCAACGAACCCCTAGAGAGCCCGTTTGTGTTGCTGGCTTCTCTCACTGGCTCTTAGAAGGGCATTTAGGGATAGACTTCATCCTTCCTGTTTAGAGCTACTACAGAACCAAAAATCAGCTCTCAGAGTTTTCATCCCAAGTTTGCCTTAACCTTTCATGAGTAAGTATGACAGCTATTGAGAACTCTTTCCCTCTGAAGCTCATTCAAAGCCATCTCCTTTTCTTTCCCAGGGAAGAAGTGGCTATTTGGAGACAGCTTAACTGTCAACACCACAGCAAGCAGGGGTAACTGGTGGCTGATGTGCATTGCTGGGAGCAAATGTTTCTCTCAGTTTTTCTGTCATATAAGGTCAGGAACATAAAAGACAGATGTAGAGAACTTCCACAGCAATCAAAAGACAAATAATAATCAGAGGCGCCAAAGAGCAAATGCAGGTGTACCTGATTACCAAAGCCACAGCCTTTCATGGTTTACTGTCTGCCAGTCTGTCTCTGAGATACTGAGGCACTCATTTCTCCCAGGGTACGAAAGGATTGGGATGCCAAAGTGGCCATTCCCTTTCTCTGTACAGTTTATCTGTATCTAAACTTAAGCATTGTGTTTTAGAATCATAATCAAGAAGAGAATTCCAAGAGTCAAGATTCCGGTAACTCTGCTCGCAGAAGTGACCTTATTGTGTGTGGAAATTACCGTGGAGGAGAGATTTATTTAGGTAACCCACAAAAATAGTGGAATCATTTTTTTTTTTTTTTTGCAAAGTATAGCAATGCCAGAATCTGTCTAAGACTGTTTTGCATGTTTGTCAGGGAGTGTATGTAAGCTTATTTTCAGACTCCCTTCCAAGGTTTAGATTCTGGGGACTTAGTTTACTTATGATGCTAATTATAAATGATTTGTTATTTTACTCTGAAATAAAGCCTCACAGTTCTTTCATAAATGAACTTTGTGGGTGAAATGTTTTCCTCATACTTCCTCATATACCTAAAATAACAATACCAACAATGTTTTCATTGCACAACGCTTCTGCAAAAATTTGAACAAAGCCAGCAGCCAGTAAGGACAAAGGCCCAGATGGAACTATTCAGTAGGTCAATAATTTAATAAGTTCAGAAAGTGTGCAGTATCAGTTCTCACAGAAATCTGTAAGATAGATTTCTTCATTAAAAATCTATTAAGGGATAGAAGGAATTTATTAAACAAATTATTAATATTTCAGGCCACTGCTAACTAGCAAATTAAAACAAAGATAAAATAGGAAAAGTAAAATATATTTCAAGATTAAAAATGAATTTCTACTTCACAGTGAATTTTACCAAAGGCTAATTATATCTCAAACATTTCAGTTTAAGAGTTTAATTTCTTTCCCTTTTCTGAATCAGGAGGTAACAAGTAGTCCTTTAACAAGTTCTTTTTCCTTTATTTTATCCAGTGCTACTCTGAGTCATGTTTTTTCTTGGTAAGAACTAAAGCATACATATATTACTTATATGAAGTACTTATATTGGCTATTTCCCTTCACAGTACAAATCACCAGAAATGATAGCCAAAATACACGTATTTTCTTTCCCTTGTAACAGTGCCATGAGCCCCGATGACTCCAGTTTACTCTGGGTATTTTAGTCTCTAAATGGGTACTCTGTACTTTTAAGTAATGCTTTCTGGAGATGTTAGGCATGCGGTATGTATGTTGTATTTGCGTTATGGGAAGTAAAAAAAGAGTTTGTAAACTGCGAGTTATAGTTTAATCAAAAACAACTCTGAGAAACTATATTTTATTCCTTTTATTTCAGTCAAATATTTGGTTCAATTAACTAAAACCCTATTAAATGCCATTTGGAATACACTCTGCAGAACTTATGACAGTACAACATTATAAAAGCTTTTAAAGGTTTTATTAAGAGGGTGTCATTTGTCATTTGAAAACAGACATTTTTGAAGGATTGCTTATATATTCTGAAATAATGAAACTCGTTTTGGTTTTAATGATCTAGCCATGCATGCACGTCTGCATCTATCAAATATTTCTCAATCATACTTTCTGCTAAGATATTGCAAGTTTCTTGGAGGGAAACTACGCAAAAATGGGACTATCCTAAAAAAATTGCCAGGTCAGTAAAGAGACTAAATGGTCACAGCTGCTGTCTTTTGCATTTGATCAGTTGTACAATTTTAATATTTGACAGAAAGTTGCATGAATTTTAAGAAGCAGTGAGGTCTGGGGAAGGCATGGCCGATATGCAAACACCCAAGTACAGACAAGATGATTCCATGATGGCATCATATGTGATGGAGGACTCCATTCTCAGGAGCTCTCTTGCTCCAGGCTGTGTCTTAAGAGTTCTGATTTCAGACTTCTTTCGCTCCACTTTTACCAGTTCCTTGAAAATCCTTTGGGTGCTAATTTCCGTGTTATCAATTCCTTGAAAGTTTCATTCAAGAAAGGACCTACATTGGTAAAATTGCTCCCTGTGCTTTGATTATCATGGTATGAATTGACTAGACTTTCCTTTGCCCTTGCTCCCTGATACCCACAGAAAGAGTTGCAGATTTTACTCAGGACTTTGATACAGTACTAATGAAGGAGAATGAGGAAGACTTGCTAGGGAAAGAGATGTTTGTTTGGCTCATAAAGGAGAAGAAGAGTGTGGGTTTGCTGGGGTTCCTTCCGTGAGAAGCTTGTTCTGGTGCAGGAAGCATAGAATGCGTCTAAACCATGGACATGGAGATCTAGGCACCCCCTGGGGCTGCATGGCTGACTAGCAAGATTTGGAGGAAACCTTGGGGGCTGAAATGTTGCATTTAGAAAGGCAAGGGGTCTGGTACTGAAAAGGCTTGATCCAGTATTGTAGGGGAGTGCCAGGACAAAGAAAGGGGAGAAGGGTGATTGGGGAATGGGCTGAGGGAAGAGGGATTATGGGACATATGGTGAGGGAGGAACCGGGAAAGGGGAAAGCATTTGGAATGTAAACAAAGTATATAGAAATTTTTTTTTAAAAAGCGAGCTGTTTACTTAAGTAGAAAGTAGATTGTGCTAACTAACATCTCTTTGAAAATAACCTTGCAGGAGATACAGTGAATTAGTGTTTAGAGAGAGAAAAATGATTATTATCTTCACAGAGATGGTCCTATGCAAGCTTGTGACAAGTTTTAAGATACATTAGAAGGGAATTAAGTGTTAAATGGGGGGAGGGGGAGCAGAAAAAATTTGAAGGTCCCTTTCAGTCCCGAGTTCAAAGAGTAAAGCTGAACAGAGATGTGTGTTGGTATTAGGACTACTTACTGTTACTTTGAGTGAGTGAGCTCTAAACATGTCCCATGGGTTTTGTAATCTTTAAAAAATGAATTATATTTTAACATGATAATGGGAAATTTAAATAGAAAACACATGTGAAGCCTTTGCTGTAGTACATCTCACAGGAAAACTACAACAAATCCTTGCCGACACTGCTCATTTTCTTGACATCAAAATGCTAAAGGGAAGGGAGAGGAAATTTTGCAGAAATGTAGGGCCAAAGTGGGAGTCTTAGTAGTGGCAAACTCATTAATTGCAGGTGGATGTAGGCCAGACACCCCAGTGAGATGAAGAAAACCTCAAACTGTTGGCGAGGAGTAGCTGAGGATGCAGGAGCAGCAGCTTCTTCAGATTAGCAAGGGAGGTTTCCTCGTCCCAAAAAAAGATTTTTCTGAATTTTCTTTTCGGAATTGCATAAGTTTTTAAAACTTAAATTTATGAACCAAAATACGTTTTTCTGAACAGCATTATTTTTAAATTCTCTGCTTCTAATTTAAGGAAAGATGAAATTTGACTTTGTTCCAGTGAGGTAAACATCTTTGATAAACCTGTGATAGTTCCACCAGTGTGAGGCTGCTGAACTTGGTGCAACAGCATAGACTAGTGGTGGGAAGGAAGATTGTAGCAGGGAGGTGTGGATACCACTTTTTCTAGAATCCATCCTGGCTTTTAAGCTACATATAGCACTAACAGCAGACTATTAAATTAAACTTGCTTATGGTATGAATATTTTAATAATCCAATTCTTGTTTATTAATGATCAGAACATTTGAAAAATTCAGTTTCTTTTCTCTTTTGAAAGAAGTGCCTTAACAGTGATGATGGTTATGCATTCACATGTAAGAAGGTGTCTCCTTCTGTCTAACTGAAGAGTGTGGCTGAACTGAAGGGACCATGAACTACAAGCATTCACAACACGGGGAAGAAAGGTGTGATGTTTCTTGCACTGAGTCTCGTTTTCCATATAAGAGCAGCACAGCAATCAACAATCATCTACATATAACATCGACACCATGGAAAGACATGGACTTAACTGAAATCTACATCCTGAATTTATAAATTAATAATAAATATTGCTACACTTTATACAGTATCTACCAAATAAATAAATATTGTATTGCATATCCAGAGAGCCATCTATGAAGATGAGGAAGTTAATCAAACTCCTTTGAGGGAAAAAATCTCTGCAGGAGTCAGAGCTCAGGAGATTGCGAGGAAAAGACTGAACAAACACTCAGTAAGCACTTGAACAAATTCATATATGTAAGCAAATAAACAAATAAACTAAAAAAACTTGTGGTTAAAAATAACTACTATGTTCTATTTCTTATGGTTTTCCTGTGGGCTAGAATTTGGAAAACACCTCCATTTGGAGGTTGTCAGTCATGTCTCTTGGAGAGGAACAGCTGATGTCAAAGCTGGAGATGGAGGCTGAGCTCCTGGGGGAAGCCAGCACTTCTCTCTCTTGTGTGATCGTGTGACCTCAGAAACTGCTTTGTCCTTTGAGCCAGTTTAGGTTTCCTTATGTCATAGTATTTTCAGACTTCTTTTGCTTTAAAGATTTTACTTTATGTTTAATTTTTTTTTTGTGAGCTTGCATGTGTGTGAGTGTGCATGTATGTGTGTGTGCATACGTAAGCACAAGTGTTAGCGGAGGACAGAGAGAGTCATAATTTTGTCCTCTAGTGATGGAATTACAGTCAGCCTGGTGCTGGAAACCAAACTGGAGCCCTTTTCAAAAACTGCGCCACATCTCAAGCCCATAGTCTTAGACTTCTTAGAAGGCTGTAAGGATGGGTATTTCCCTGAAGAAAGCCACGTGGCTTGATCAGTAGAGCACTTCTGCCACACCCTATTTGTCAAGGTCTACTCTGAAATTAGAAAAGAGATACAGACTTTGTCTCTTCATAGAAATACAGTCAAAGACACTTTAAGAAGTAAACTTTACTACTGGAGGCATTTTTAGATAAGTTGTGGAAATTATACTTGCTAAAGTGAGTTCAGTATTTGTTCAAATGGTGAAGATTGTAAGTTTCTTATATTTCTTATTGCCTTTTTAAAAATTAGAATGTTATATACCACAACCTGATAAAGGGCTTTCTAAACTTACATCATTTAAAATGTAAAACCCCTGTTTGGAAAACATTTGATTATATGTTCCAATCAGACAACCATCTAATTAAGTCACTATTATGACAAATATTTAATCTATCAAACTTATTTGTTAGCATAATATAAAAACAACAGTAACAAAACATCAAGGATGAAACTGAAACTAAGAAATTTGTACACACAATTTTTCTTTTTTCTTTTCCATATTCTTTGTTTCTTTCCAAATGATTTTCCCGTTCTCGGTCCCCTCTCCCCGTAAGTCCTATAAGTCCTCTTCCTTCAGTTCGTTCCCCTTTCTACTACTCTGTCCTAGCAATGCTCTACAATGCTGCATCAAGCCTTTCCTGGACCTGGGCCCTCTCCTTCCTTCTTCTTGGGAATGATTTGATATACGCACAATTTTTCAATGGAAACAAGACAAGTTCTCCATCTGTATAATTTGTTTTTCTTTTAATGAGCTAACAAGTTCCTTTGAGATAATACAGAAGACAAGTCTTAGGTGACCAGGAATTCATCTCATTGTACTACATGAAGGCTCCAACCAGAGAGGTGGTTTTACCTTGAATGCAAAGATGCTCTTGATGCGAGATGCTTCCAAGGTGCAGAAATCTTTAGGGCACATACAATACCATTTGGTGCACTTGTGCAAAGTAGATCATTTTTCTCTTTAGATACTTGAGCGCAAGGATAATGTAGAACATTTAGAAACTAGCCTTCCTACTGGGTGAAAAGCATGATGGTAACTATCTTCTGCCTACGTGTCTGTTGAGACCTTGTGAGAACTTACATGTATTCCAGGAATATCCTCTGACTTTTGGACTTTACAATTCACAAAGGGAAGCATCCAGTCCCACATGCATGGGGTTATTATTGCCAGTGAGAAGGGTACAGCAATGTGATTTTGAAGTCGACTTCATCATATACCAAATAATAAACATTCATTATTGACAAACTAACTTCATATTTTATTTTTTAAAACTAACTTCCTCATGCAATACTTAAATGCTTATATATACCACTATCCAATTACAGTTTGCAGACGAGTTAACAAAGCAAAGAGGAAGTACTTTCTCCTGGTCCCTTTTGTGACTGTTGGTGTGGAGAAATGAAAAAGCATTCTGAAGTTGTCTGAAGAGAAAAAGGGATGACACATAAAACCAACAATTTCAAGCACACAATGATGTATAAAGTATAGTGCTACCGGTGGAGCCTGAGGGTTCTTTGATGGTTTTATTTTCAGGATGCTTTTGTGTGTTGCAAATACCTTGTAGCATTGCAAGATGTTATAAGTTAGCATCTAACACCTGAAAATACAAATTCAGTTCATTCATCTCCTTCATGGGTTCCTAGCTGCTGCATGCAGATGTGGGGAAAACATTTTTCTTTTTCTGCCATATATCTTGCTTTGTTTTAGCTACCTCAATAGCTCTGTGTTCCACTGTGGAAGGCATAGGCATTAAATGAGTTCACAACAATCATTTTCTATCAAGAATCCCGGCAAAGTGTCTGTATTTTCTTGAAGACATGTGGAAAATCTTATCATTTATGAAATTTAGGCAGAATATGCATGATGGTTTAGCTAAAAAGTCAAAATCTGATTCCTTTTTGGGATCACAACAACATTCTGGGGTGAGGAGAAAGCTGAATATAGACAACGGTGTAAAATAAAACTGTGGTTGAAGTTCGCTCCCTCCCTCTCATCTGTTTGTGTTGCTTTGACACTGAGGTCCCACGGGAGAGATGCTGGGGGGCGGGACAGCTTTCCTAGTTCTTGATTCTTCTAATTCTGAGTGAAACAAAGGAGCTATGTACTGAAGACTCAACAAGCAATTGTACTCATTCTTCTTTTGGAGTGCCAGGTCTGAAAAGAGAAGAATCAGGATGGACACAAGAACAATATTAAAAGTGAGCTTTGCCTATAGTCAATTTTTTTTATTATTATCTGAGATTTGGTTCTACTTGAGTTGACTTGTATTACAAAACATCACTTAATCTTTACCGAAATATTGTTATGTTTATCAAGTACAGCTTTAATCTGTTCTGTCATTACATTAGCAATTGAGTTCAAAAGTGTCTTTACTCACTTCTGCTGTGATATGAGAGGAGAGTTTTATAAACCATTGAATTTTAATTTCAAAATTCCACCCAGTGAGCTGAAAAAAATAATGTTTGGAGTTTGCTTTTACATGATGAAATATAACAGCATTTTTTATATAATCAAAAGGAAACAACCAAAAAATGAAATTATGACAATTCTAGCATTCAGTTGATCAAATGTTTGTGTACATTATTAAATTCAATAATTCTGGGAAACAAAAGGAACAAATCTTACTATTTGAAGTAGTAATATATATATAATGAGAACATACATAATATATAAACATATGCATAACAGAATAGTTTATCTTTGACATCTTCAATACTTCCTCTCTCTCATCAGTATCTTCTATTCAGAATTTATATTATGTGTGTTTCCTAATATGACCACTTCTGTTTGTATCTCATCCATGGTGAGCTGTCACGTGTTACCCTTTGTGTTAGTAGCATCTCCCTGTGAGTGCAGCCTCCCCAACATTTCAACCAGTTTTATGTCAGCAAAGCAGTAGAAGCTTTGCTGGTGGAACATAACAGAGCTGGTGTCTTGTCTTCTGTTTCTCTTCTGGGTTTGGGTGCCACTGCCAATAACCTAACAAAAGCCCACTTGCTTACACAAAAGCTTCTGCAATACAATAGTGCAGGTACTGTTGGGGGGCAATGTCAAGTTTACAATGTCAATATGTAAAGTAAGGTCACAAAATGTGCAAAAGCCAAGCCTATCCTTTGAAAAAGAAAGATTCATTAGCAACACCAGTGTTCAATTTAGAACTTTTCCTGCACTTCAGTGATAAATTTTTAGGCATGTAGGATGGGTCAACAGAAAGGCAAGGTTGGGAGGGTAATAGGAAAGTCTACTAGATTAGCTTAAATATTATTTTCTCCTATACATATCACACAAGCACACACACATACATGCACACACACACACACACACACACACACACACAGAGAGAGAAAGAGAGACAGAGACAGAGACAGAGACAGAGAGACAGAGACAGAGAGAGAGAGAGAGAGAGAGAGAGAAACAGAACAGACAGACAGACAGACAGACAGACACATGTATAATCAAAAGCTTTTCCATACTCAGTCTTCATTGTAAATCTCCTGGATTGAATGATTTTCAGTGGCTCCATTTGACTAAAACTTGATTTAGAAAAGAGGAATAACAACTTCATGGATTAATTACCATTGCGTATATGATATGGGTGCATAAATGCAGGGTTTTATATAGACACCAGAGGACAACTATTGGAATGTTTTGGAATACAGGGGTTATTTTTCACATTCCATCTGTATGCTGGAACTCAGTTTCCCAGGATTATTCATTGAAACAGTATCCAAAGAGCAATCTACTGGCTCTCAGGAGGTAGTAAAGATAGTATCCTAAAAATAGAATGTCCACACATTCCTACCTACCAGTGTTCCTTCTGAGAAGAGAGAGAGAGAGAGAGAGAGAGAGAGAGAGAGAGAGAGAGAGAGAGAGAGAGAGAGTTCATGTCATATAAGATAGTGAAGTTTACAGGGATTTTGGCGGTTATGTGTATTAAATGCATTTTTGACTTAGGATATTTTTACCTTATGGTGGCTTTGCCAAGGCATAAGCCCATCTTTAATGGACAATCAGGTTTATCTTAAAACATAGTGAGTACTTTGCTAGGCAATGATTCACTTTATTCATTTCTTTTTGTTTACAATGCATAGTTTCAGAATTATCTTTATACATTGCTACATTTGTTTATGTTCAGTATTGTCATCTCATATAATTTCATGGACAGTTTCAGGGTTCTATGTATGACTCAGGTACCTCTGACTGAGATAATTGCCATGTAATTTAAAAGTTTTCATGCCATTGTGAAGATGACCTGCTGTAAACCAATTTCCAAAACTTCAATATACTTAATGTAAGAATAAAGAAAAGTCCATAATAGTGTTGGGGTTTGGTGACTGTTTATAGGATGGATCCCCAGGTGGGGCAGTCTCTGTGTGGCCTTTCCTTCAGTCTCTGCTCCACACTTTGTCTCCATAATTGCTCCTGTGAATATTTTGTTCCCTTTCTCAGAGGAACCAAAACACCTCCACTTCAGTCCTTCTTGAGATTCCTATGGTCTGCAAATGTAACTTGTTTATTTTGAGCTTTTGGGCTAACATCCACTGATCGGTGAGTGCATACCATGTGTGTTCTTCTGTGATTGGGACACCTCACTCAGGATGATACTTTCTAGCTCTGTCCATTTGCCTAAGAATTTCATGAATTCATTGTTTTTAATAGCTGAATAGTACTCTGTTGTGTATATATACACCATAATTTTGGTCTCCATTCCTCTGTTGAAGGACATCTGGGTTCTTTCCAGCGTCTAGCTATTATAAATAAGGCTGCTATGAACATAGTGGAGCATGTGTCCTTAATACATGATGGAGCATCTTCTGGGTATATGGCCAGGAGTGGTATAGCTGGGTCCTCAGGTAGTACTATGTCTAATTTTCTGAGGAACCACCAAACTTATTTCCAGAGTGATTTTACCAGCTGACAAATCCCAAAGGAGCCTGTTGTGGTTTTCTGCAGAGGGGCCCTACCAGAGCCTTACACATTCAGAAGCAGATGCTAGCAGCCAATCGTTGGACTGAGCATAGGGTCCCCAATGGAGGATCTGGAGGGCAGACTGGAGGAGTTGAAGAGGTTTGCAACCCCATGGAAAGAATGACAATATCAGCCAACCAGATGCCCGAGGACTCCCAGGGACTAAACCATCAATCAAAGGGTACACGTGGCTCCAGCCAAAGGTGTGGCAGGGAAATGCCTTGTTGGGCATCAGTGGGAGGAGAGGTCCTTGGTCCTGTGAAGGCTTAATAGATGCCCCAACAAAGGGAAATCGATGTGGGGGGGTGGGAGTGGGTTGGGTGGAGGCAAGGGGTGAGAGGAAGAGTTGGGGTTTTCAGGGAGGGGGGAAATCAGGAAAGGTTTTATTGTTTGAAATGTAAATGAAGAATATATTCAATAAAAAAGAATAAAGAAAAGTGTGGTTTGTAAGTAGAGGATCAGGATGAGTGGGACCTACGCCAACTCGGGGTAGAAAGGGAGATTGAGGCTGGGATAAGGGTAAGGGATACATTAAATTTTAGGGGAAGACCTCTGGTAGATTTGCAAAGATATAGCATGGATGGTATTCTACATGCTCCCCATTATTGCCCAATTGTAATCATATCAAACTCGGTATGTAAGAGACATTTGTTTTCTATGAACCAGTTCTTCATTGTTCTGAAGATGCAGGTGAGGCACATGTATGGTGGAATTTGGATTCTACAACTTCAGTGGTAGCACATGGCCACTTCCTTCCAAGTTCCAAGGTCATTGGCTAATGTGACTTCTGAATCTTACTTCCCCAAATTAAGATGGTTTTAATGAAAATAATGGGGGGAGGTGAGAGTGCCATCTTAATTGACTGATGTTTTATCCAGTGACCCCATTTTAATTGTCACCTAATACATTTGTATTTCTGTGTTGTGCCTGGCTTTGGGCCTGTACTTCTAGCTAACTTAACCAAACCTACAGCCTAGGAGTGATTCCTTTAATTCCAAGATCCAAGTGATTCCTGAGAATAATATTTCCACTGGGAGAGTCCTTCAAGAACAAAAATCTTGTGGATACTGATGTGGTGATAATGTGATCTCTCTCCATCCCTCTAATACAGACTCCTTTCATGGTTCTTTGCTTCTAGTAGGTCTGCACATTAAACAATCATTTTCCATGTTGACATGCTTCATGATCACATCAGTGAGACAGTAAAGGTGCCGTGTGTTCCCTCACGTTCAGCCTTTGCATCATTCATGGACCAAAACTTAGTATCTTGCATCATGGATTCTCTTCATAGTGCATACAGATCCTCCAGTCCATCAAATCTGAACATGTGCACCACAGTCTAGTGTCCTCAAAACATTTACTCCCCTGCCCCAAAGAGGCAAGCTCAAGTGTTAGGCTTAGAAATTCTATGCTGACTATTGTCAGTATTGGTTCTAGAAGAGGCACAGTACATTTACAGAACTTAAATACACATTATTTATGTCACAAAACTAGCTCATCTATTGTGCTAAGTAGGGTCAGACACATGGGAAAGTCTCTTCATGATATCACCTATGTAGAGAATACAGGGGGAAAAGTTCAAGCATATAGTTCTTTGGTCTGGTGTGTGAGTTGGGTCTAGAGGATAGGTACAAAGATGTAATTGTGTAGGATGAACAAGTCTAGAGATCTACTGTGTAAAGGACTGTTATAAATAATATTGATCACAATATACTAGTACAGTGTTGTTAACTAAAATATAATGGAGTATCTTGTAATTACTTGGCCACATGCACAAAAGATATGAGATGTAGTTATTATCTCCATGTGAGATGATAGGATGGTGCTTTGATTTACTATATATTTATGTAATGTGTATATATGTATTTATGTATTTGTGTATATATACATCTAGCCATCTATCTATCATCATTATCTTCATCATCACCACTACCCCCCCACCATCATCATCTATCTATCTATAGCATACTATAAGCCTCAAATTCACATAATACTTTCCTCATATATTCTTTGGGGTAAGGAATAAACCACAGTATATTTTATATAATACAGCAGTGGCTAGTTTTGGATGCAGTTTTGCTTTGCATATTTGCTTTGATAAATTATTTCTATAAAAGTGCAGATCTCTTATTTGCTCAGTGTCTTATAAGATTCCAGCAGTTCCTCAGTGGCCAGAGATTCCCTGGCTAAGTCACTAAGCAGTGCTGGCTTGTATGGGGCTGTGGCATCTTATGGGGAAACAACATTTGTCCAGTCAGCTTCCTTGTAGGACTGACTGAAAGGGCAGCAATGTGGCACTTGTTAATTTTTAAAAAATGGAAGGAAGGGGGGCTTTTAATTGTACAGGAAATTTAATTAGATTTAGCCTAATTAAATTCATTTTTTATATTAACATGTTCACAAATATTATTGCATCTCGTTAGATTTCATTCTTCTAGCCTTACTGAACAATATTCAGTAGTAGTTTCTGATTACAATAAGTTCATTATGAAGATAAGGTGGAATTAGTGCAGAAGCTCAGCTGGTTGAAGAGGTCTGTACTTTAATTACTGCAGAGGGTGTGCATATTAATTACAACACAAGTGATATTTACTGTACCTCAGGAACATATGACAGGGTAAAGATACTGACGGCACCAGCTAATAAACTCAGTATGATAATGAGGAGGAAAGACCATAAAAATAGAAGGAAATAAAATTATTCATAAAGTATATTGATCCCAAAGTAAAGACATTAAGCTCTGATGAAGGGCAGCAAAAGGGAAGCTCTTCACTTTATCAAACAAATAACCAAAGTAGAGAAATGTTAGCAGGGAGACAGATTGTCATTATACTGGTCACGTGCTCACACTCCCGAGAGTACACAGGAGACATAAAATGGGAGATTTTTAATAAATCAGCATAAAGCCATACTGTCACCTGCAGGAGAAGAGGTGGCAGTGGCTAAGGAAGCTCCTACCCTCTGAAGTCAGATAAATGGGAAGGAGCCACACGTGAAAAATTTAGTTTAAGAGAGACCCTTATTCCTGGGGCAGCATGACTTCCCTAAGGAGGTGGGGATTCTCTCTCTCAGCAGCGCCCCTAAGGCCATTGTCATGTCCCATCTGAGTTTGAAAGTGCTATGGTTTTGAGACTGTCAGAGGAACAAGTGGGTTTTGGTTGTATCTATTTTCTCAGGAAATGAATGATCCAAAAGCCCGAAAGGAAAGCTCAGATTCTTCTGCAGTCTTTGAATTTGAAGGTTGGGTTTTACTGTATTGTGTGTCCTACAGGCCTTTGAAAATGGATGGTCATGTTTCACAGTAAGCTCATTTACAAACAAGCACAGTCTAAGAAACCAACAATGAAAATGCCAAATTTTATTTTATATCAAATAATTGATATGTATATAGCAATATAGTTATTTTTGTAAGGACTTGTCATTTGGAGATTAATCTGCCACAAACTGTGGTAATGGTTGATTTCAAATGAAAGAAAGTATATCCTTTGCTTAGGTTGGTGATCAAACCCTTGGGGCTGTTTTATTTGTAAAGCATTTGTACATATGTGCATATGTGTGTGAACTGTGATTTTAATATATACTTCTGGTACTTATGACAAATACATATGGATAGGTATGACTTTAAGTCTTTATCTCAAGATACGCACTTAAAAAAGAGAGAGAATGATAAAGAAAACAAAGACTTTAGAGAACATGGCAAGTGAGGTATATCTAGGGGACTATATGATCTGGTGATCTGTGATTTGGTGACATAACTATGAATACTCGGAGACAAAAATGTAGTTATTCTTCATTTCATTTGAAATCATTAAAGTCATGAATTGAGAAGATTAGACGTTGAATTATAGAGTAAAATGATGGCAACTCTTACTTGGCAATTTGGAAAAGACAATAGAAAGGAAGGAATTCTCTCAAACCGCAAGTGTTTTAATTTTTGTATTTTGGGGTAGATGAGATGGCTGGACACAATTCTGATCTGATGAGGGGACCGTTCTCTATTATTTCCTCTTTCGCACTTGTGCTGTTCAGTCCTTACTCCCTTTTTCCTAGCATCTCCTCTGAAACTAGCACCACTCTTTTGGTGGTAGAGTTGAGAGATGAATTGCTCACTGTAAGATGAAACGTACTCAAGTGCTTTATTTTAACTGCTTAATGTTTACTGTAAGCTTAGAGGCTATCGTTTAGCTATTGGTAGAGAAATTATGTATAAAGAATGGGATCCATATGGAATCCATCACTTTTCTGAATATAATCTATATATAAAGGCCCAGAAGAGCCAGAACATGCATGAGTTCTATAGTAATTCTTGGTGTTCATTGGTCTATTGTCACCAATATAGATAACATTATTATGTCTTGACACCAAGGCTGTAGGACTGTGTAGTGCCTCAGACATGGGGAATGAGCAAGTGCTTAAATGGTGGACTGGATCCACTCTAGGTGCTGGTTCTCCAGGCCATGATTCCATTACCTCTGAGCTGGGCTTTGTCTGTCACATCGGCATCTCAACTTTCCTACTAGTGCACTTCTACTTCATCACAATTGCTCTCTTAAGTTCTGAGGTCCACATGATAGCTATCATGGATTCATGTTACCCAGTGGCTAGGCTCCTGTGCCATGTTTGGATGTGAAAGATATAAACAATGATGGGAGATTGTGTGGCCTGAGCCGAAGTATGAATCATTGAGCTGTCTGCAGATCATCTTTTAGGAAATTAAATTATTTGGGGATAAATACAAATATAAATATATTTAGCAACATTCAATGATCAAGACGTTAAGGTTGTTCCTGTCTAAAAGAAATATAGGGACAAAGAGTGGAGCAAAGACTGAAGGAAAGACCATCCAGAGACCACTCCAACTGAGGATCCTTCCCATATGCAGATACCAAACCCAAACACTATTGCTGATGCCAAGGAAATGCTTACTGACAGGAGCCTGAGATAGCTGTCTCCTGAGAGGCTCTGCCAGATCCTGACCAATACAGATGAGGATGCTTGCAGCCAACCATCAGACTGAAAACGGAGACCCAAATGGAGGAGTTAGGGGAAGGACTATAGGATCTGAAAGGGTTTGCAACCTTATAGAAAGAACAATGATATCAACCAACCAGAACCCCCAGAGCTCCCTGGGACTAATTAGCAACCAAAGAGGAATACACATGGAAGGACCCATGCCTCTGCCTGCATATGTAGCAGAGGATGGCCTTGTGGGGCATCAATGGGAGGAGAAGCCCTTTGTTCCTTGATAGCTCAATGCCCCAGCATAGGGGAATGGTAGGGTGGTGGGATGGGAGTGGGTGAGGGAGTGGGTGAGGGAGCACTCTCATAAAAGCAAGGGGAGGGGGAATGGGATAGGGGGTTTATGGAGAGGAAACCAGGAAGGGAGATAACATTTAAAATGTAAACAAAACAAAAACAACAAGATGTTAGGGTAGAGTGTTTTTATTTTGTTTAAAATATTCTGGTATTTGGAAACAAAAAAGGGGGTTAGTTGCACACCAATAACAAGTACTCAGGCCTTGGGGAATGGAAGTTCACCTCTATGTCTCATCAGGTGGGCTTTAGGCTAAAGCACTGGACTGAGAACCCTGGGAAAACAGGGTGGTACTGCATTTAAAATTGTGGTAAAAAGAATTTTGATTCTCTGTTAGGGCCTCTGTGGCCAGGGTTACTTTTTCCTCTTTTGACACTGCTCTCCTTCTCTCTAAGCTCACATAGATTCGTGCGTCTTCTTTGCTTTTAGCTCCTTCTCCTTCCTCATATACACTGCCTCATTGGCCTGTAGCTGAATGTTTACCACCACTGTTCATCCTCCTCCTATCTAATTTGATTCTGAAGTCTATTTCTGCAAGTAAAGCTTTCTTCTGTCCATGTTCTTACTTTAGTTGCTAAGTTTTAAACTTGACATTCTGGGACTGCTCCTCCCTTCTACAGCAGAGAAGACTGAGTCTGAGAAATTGGTTTGAGTGACATCAGCTAATATATATGAAGAGAAGAAAATTTTTATCATCCCTTGTTTATATTTTTCCATGAGTGTATAATAAATAATGTTTGACTCAACATCAAACAGACGTGGGTTCTGATGTTTATACATATTTGCAAAAAACCAAGACTATAGGCATTGAAATCTGAATGGAAAAAAATGGGTCATATGTTATATGAAGATTAAGTTTAAGATTAATAGTTTCTAACATAAAGTATATGCAATGGTTATCTTACATTTGGCATAGGCATATGAATCATCTTATTGCAGAAGAAATTAAATATGAAGATTTAAGCCAAACAAGTGAACTTCAACATATGTACATTCCAGGCACCTGCAAAATCCTTGTTTCAAGCACATGGAAAATGTCATTGATTTTTCATTGCAAGGAGCAAAGTCTATGACAAGTTCCCAATGTGCTTGAACCTCTGTGCAGTTTAATCCTTTAAGAACTTCAAACTCTAAGTCATTTCACAGATTAAAATTTTAGAAGGTTATGCTTCAGTTATAACAAATTTATATTTGTGTATGCTGGTAATTAGAAAAAAGTATTTTGCAAAAATCCAAGGAAGTAAGATTGAATAGATAATTAAAAATTGCAACATTCTAATCAATAAATGAGATGGATATGATTGTTCTTGCCCATTCTGCTTCTTAGACCACGTAAATCTTCATCAATTCCTTTCTTCTTTCGATGCATCACCTGCCCTGCCGAGTGGGAAGGACTCAGGGTTGCTCACGTTCCTGCAGTCTCAGGTTAAGCTGGTCCAGAGTGTATGAACACAATAATTGATCGAGTAACCTCACCGGTGCTGCATAAAGCAGTAGTGCAAGAAATCGAGAACAGAAAGGGCAGACGATGAAGGAGAATGTAGAAATCTCACGGAAAGGGTCAGACTGACCAGCGTCACCTGAAGCTCCACAGAAGAGAATCGGCATGCTGCCTGTTGCAAGGTTCAGTGGGAGCAAATATCTTAGCAAAAATGTTTGATTTTATTTGGAAAGGATCATTTCTTTGGTTACTTTTTTCCCCCAGCAAAATCTATACCCTCTCTTCCCTTATTCCTGTTACAATTAGTCATTACCTACTGTTGCTAGGACTTTGTTGGCAGTTCAGAACCACAATCTGTTGCCAGATCAATTCTTTCAGTCCACAGACTCATTCCTGAATCCAAATGAATACACACAAACATATATGTGCACATACGAACGCACATGCAAACACACATGCACACACAAACACATGTATACACATATGCACACACAAACACACATGCACACACACACATATACACACACAAGTCCATGTTCCCTTGTTTTGGCTAAAGTTACAGAATATTCTCTTAAGGTCATACTTTTAAGGAGGATATTAGTCAACCTTCTTATATGTGAAGCATATGAAATATGTCTACCCTCATAGAATGGGTTCTGATTCTATCCATGTGGACTGTGGGACTTGATGAATGTTTGTTTACTGCCATTGCTTTCATAGGAGACAATTTTAATGCATATTTGAGTTAGAAAAGAGTAGTTGCTGCTGAGCGCACGGAAGAGCATTTGTAGAAACCCTGTTGTTTATACCCACACACACATAGATGTGTACATAGCACCGAGCCTAAGTAATCCCACTAAGACTCACACTGCTCGGGTGTTTCAGCAAAAGAAATTATAGCTTTGCTGCAATCAACTTAACAGTCAGAGCAAAATATATGCTTCGTAGCCCTTCAAATTTTATGCGTTTATACATATATATGGTATGTATTTTGAAGTGATACGTATGCTGAAATTTCTCCTCACTTAAAGCCATGTTGTATAATTGATTGGAAGTTACTCTCATCACAGTCTATTTTTGCCACAAAGCAGAGACTATTTGAGATGCTTGTAACTTTTTTTTCATTTTTCTTAAATGCTTTATTTCAAGGAATGGAAAAGCTAGCTATTAGAGATAAGCTATTATTCATTGTTCTTTTGTCCTGAGCAATACTGAATTAAATGACATTGAATCATGGCAACAAAAATATGTAAAAAACGATACAAAACAAAATGCAATGAAACAAAACAAAACAAACCCACAAAGCCTTGGGTCTCTGTAGCTGGACTCTGTGAGCTCTTGGTGACTCTCAATTCCATGCCCTGCCTCCACACACACTCAGGCACACACACATGGACACACATGAATGACACATGGAAGACATATGCAAACCAGAGGAACAGCTTACTTCTTAACAAGTCCAAGCTAATCCTCCTGATAACAAAATCTGGGGCCACCAACTGACAAATTTAGAAAATGCAATGTCAGTTAGAAAACACTCCTGAAGCAAGGGGTGGATGTGGACTGAATGTCTGTGAAACCCCTCCTTGTCAGCAGGTGTCAACCTCAGATTCTGGAATCACTCCTGTTTTGGGTGTGTTTCCATGTGAGATTTTAAAGAGGGTCTCATGTATGAGCTTTGCCTATCCTTCAAAGAAGGGAAGGTAGTCCTCCAGAATAAATTACCCCAGTGACAAACACCTTTGTTTTCAAGCACAGGGGTAGTGATTGTGGTCATTATGCAACTTTACAAAGAAGTTCCAGTGAGCCGAAGAGGAATTTGAACAATATACAAATATACAAAAGCTGAAGGAGCTGTAAGCTTGTATTTGTATTTTTTATTAGATATTTTCTTTATTTACAGTTCAGATGTTATCTCCTTTCCTGTTTCTCTTCTGAAAACCCCCTGTCCCACCCCCCCTCCCCCTGCTCACCAACCCACCCACTCCGGGTTTCCCTGTCCTGGTTGTATTTGTATTCTAATTGATCTCTTTATAAAATGCAAAAAGAGAAAGACAGGCTTTCTAAGTCTCTCGGAATAGAAGATGACCTATCGCCTGAGCAGTGACGAAGGGCGGGCAGCTCTGCTGTGCTTTGCCACCACCATTTGTTTTCCTGATCGTTCAGAATAATCTTCCAATGATTTTTAATATTATAATTCTCAGACGTATGATTAAGAAAACCACTTAGATGAGCACACCATTCATAAGATTAACATTGATTTTTAACATGATTGCATTATGCATGGACTCTGAAGACTTTACCAAATTATTTAGACTTTACTAGATTTGAATAAGTGGTAGGGAACACTCAAACACTAATTCAAACATATTCCTTTGTTCTTTTTAATTACTATATATGGGTTAGGCTCTCTCACATTGGAAGCACTATAAAAAGTATTTTTCCCCCACCCATAACCCCAGTGTATTTTAGCCATCATCAAAACACATTTGAAATATATTGTCATTATGTGTGAAGTGACATAAATACATTTGATGATTAATATTTATTCTGTCAAGACTTAGTTCGGCAATATGATTTCTAATTGGAACCCACAAGAGCTTCCTTTGCCAGCAATCCCGTCTCTCAACACTTTCTTATTTGCTCCCTCACATCTTAGAAACAGATCTGGTCAGATACATGTTTCTTTTTCTTCCATATTTGAACTGTTGAAACAAAAAAGTGAGCCTTTGGCCTCATGTTTCTGGTGAACTATACTGGAACATGGAAAATGTGTAATTGTTTTGGGGAATGTGGAGAGTCATAAATTCTGGGACGATGATTGCTTGCATTCTTGCTGCGCTGGGAGTTGTGCTGGGGATAGTGTGTCCTACAAGTCCTATAGAAACTCCATCTGTAATCTGCAACCTGTTTCCATATATACAGTTAGTAAAAATGGCAGTCAGATATGAGGAAGACCTCTCTCAAAGTTAAATACAGGTCCCATCCTCATTGTATCACTAACTATCCTCATTCTTTTATTTCCATCCCCCTTGCTAAGAGTGTCCTTTGTGGCATTTAGCTGTGATGAGATGGGCGCATGAGCAGTCTCCTCCAGCACTGACGCCAGCTGGTTTGGAAAGACTGGCAAAGCCTCCACTCTCCCTCCATCTACCAAGTTAGAGATTGACTTTATTATCTGCTAGAGTGCCATGGCATGCCCAACCCAGTCTCCAAAGGCCTGGGATGCAGTCATGGAACACAGCCTCATTCTCCATGGCACTCACTTTGATTTAGTCATAAGTTCAGGAATTGCTTTTTAACAACAACTACAAAAAGAGTGAGGGTCATCCACTTCTAATGCTGGAAACCTTGTGCTAATCTGTTCCATGCATTCAAATGAAAATATGACTTCTTGGCAGAGAGTAGCATTATAATGTAAAATCCCATATGCTCTTATACAGTATGTTGCAATCTGTTTTATGGCTGTCTCTACTCTAACGAGTGAATACTGCCAATAAAGCAATTGAAGATAACACTAATTGCTTATTTCTGTGATCCATAATTTTTATGGCTGCCTTATAGCTCTTTAGTCAAATAGATGCTTTTTGGCCTTTAAGATCTAGAACTCATATACTGTAGCAGTGAAACTGGAAATGCACATGCTGGCCTGAGATGCTTTTCTGTGCTTGATGAATAGGAGGAAGCAGAAAAATAGGAAAAAGATGAAAAAGAAGCTCCAGTGTTAAGTCAGCTTTAGAAGACAAACATTAGATTTGAACAATATTTGGGTAATTTTAAACACATACATAAATATATGTCTCTGTATGAAACTAAAGCTGTTAGCTCCCCTTGGCTTCCCCAAATTTGGAGAACAATGAGAGCAATGCTGACCATGGAAATCATTGGAGTTTGAATACAGGCATTCAAAGGTGAGGACTGAGCTGGGTCCTTAGGCTTCCCAGGGACCGTGGGACTAGAGCACAGTGAGCTAACGAATCTGAGTTTCAGAATCAGATTCCTATTCAAAATGTTCTACTTACTAAATGGGCATAAAGATCTTTGTCTACTGTGTAGGGCTGTATAGATGTTTATAACAGTGCTAGATCCTTATTTGAGGACATCTGGCATTTCTTCTAATGGATAATAGCATTGAAACATCAAATTACATATCAGTTATCTTCTAACTTGTCCTATCCCTTGCTACTTGTTGTGTAGCTTGTGGACTAGTTCTAAGGTATCCTGGGAGCTTGTTGCAAGTTCTGTATTTAGGCTTTGTCCTAGGCTCATGGATCACAATCTTTCTTTATCAAAACCTCTTGGTGATTAGTATGCTCATGAAAGATGGAGATGTCTCACTTGAAGATGGAACTCAGCAAAGGTACATGACTCACAGGAGACCACAGTGAGCCAGATGAAAGCTGAGTACTTGTCCCACAATATAACCCATACTACCTACACCACAGAATGAGGATTTCATTAACAGGTAACAGATTTTTGATACATAGGCTCAAAACATGGGACATATATTTGAAGTTTAAAATAACATAACTCAAGAAAGTTTTGTTTCTTTTTTGTCAGGGGTTGAAAATAAAATTCAGAGCAAGTAGCCAGTAAGTCATAGCACAGGACTTAAACTGTATGTAGGAAGTGTTGAAAACACCCATGATTTCTAGTCATCCGGTTCAGAAACAGTATTCTTAAATGGAGGAATTAAGACACTCTGAAATTTAAGGTTTATGTGCAAAGACCACAGGAATCTAGTACTCATTTTGTTTTGTTTGTACCCAGATTTCTGAACATTATGATTGCTTTTGTAAGAAAAAGAGGTGATAACTATGGTTTTTTCCATGTTCAAACAGGAATGAAAAAGAAGCATTGAATCCAAATAAGAGAGGCTAAAAGATCTCATTAGCTAGAACATTAAAATCTTACAGTTCCCCTACAAAGGATAGACACAAGACATAGTTTAGAAAGACATGACTAAATTGGTTTCATCATCAAACCCATACATCAGTGCATATTGTATACTTGCTATTGGGTAGACTAGAATTATTTATTACATTTACTAATAACTGAACATGAGTCATAGATGTGTTATTTCATTTAATCTTAACCAAAATTCTGTGGTTTGCTATTATTTTCCTCATTTAACTTATAAATTCATTTGGCTGGTCTTAAAAACAAACAAAAAAAAATTCACCTGTGACACAAAGTTAGTAAAGTAAGAACATAGTGATAAACTGAGTCACCAGAAGTTGAAAGCAGCCTTCTAAATTAATGTTGTGACTTGAATGAGATGTTTGATTCAACCCCTGAAGATCTGATTTCCCCAAATCTCTATTCTGGGTTGAATTTCTACTGACTTTCTGCAGTGAAGTGCATATGCTTCCTTCTGTATCAACACACAGAACCCATGAGAACACAGAAAACCTTTCTTTGTAGAGCTGTGATCTGTTGGAGGTTGGAATCAAGTGTAGGAGACACTGCCCTTATGAATGCTCAATCAAGATGCTATTGCTGAGCTGTTCAACAAAAAGCTGATTTAAAATGCTGATTTAAACATTTTGAGCATATTCTTATTGATATCAGCTGTACTAGCCTTTTCTAAAATTGTGTTGCAGGGCAAGTGGTGGGATAGAGCAGCCCAAAAGGGTTTTAGGTATACTTGGGAATGTTGTTATGATTAGAGGTGCAGAGCTGACAAAATTTAAAAAAAGGATCAAAAAACAAGAGCCCATATTAGAAACTGTTTATATAGCCCAAGATTTAGACCCTAAGCAAAAGGGGAACTGAAAAATATTCCAAAAATTGATGAATCATCTACAAAAAAAGAAGTTCACAGTACATCCTCCTCTTTGCAATAGAGGCACACAGGCTTTGTCTTGCCAAAAGTTAAGTGTCAATCCATGTTCAGAACTGATCATGAAATGTGAGTGATCAAAGCAAGGACTTACAGCATTCAAGTGGCTACTTAATATAAGAGACACGTCTTGATTCCTTAATTTCAACACTTGGTGATACCTCAGAGAGCAGAAATGCTCAGTCCTCTCTAGGCCTCACTTCTTATGCTAGGTGGTTTAGGTGACTGGACTCTGCTCTTTCGAACTTCAACTTTGACTGGAAGATTTCCTCTTTTTAAGTCCTGGCTAGAGCACCAATCCAGTTCCCACAGGCTGTTCCTTGGAGACAGTACAGTGTTTATGATACTTTGTCTATATGAATGAGATTTCTATTTTGGGGAAAAAAAGAGATATATTGTTCCCTGGATTGAGAGAGAGAGAGAGAGAGAGAGAGAGAGAGAGAGAGAGAGAGAGAGAGAGGGAGGGAGGGAGGGAGAGAGAGAGAGAGAGAGAGGGAGGGAGGGAGGGAGAGAGAGAGAGAGAGAGAGAGAGAGAGAGAGAGAGAGAGAGAGAGAAAGGTTTTCCACAGAACTCTGTTCTTAGGAGAAACGTCACACATGGTGACAGCCATCAAGCCTACACAAACAGAATCTCCTTGCTCTTTACTGAAATATGCTATGATTTTGAAACTTACCAGCTTCACTTCAGGGTTGGAAAAATTCTGGCATTGCCTCTTGTTGGGGTTTGATCAGCTTGATTTTTCAGCTATGCCAAGGGATTTATTTCACCTTTGTAAAATTGGCCAGTGTCCCAATGTTATTCAGATTTAATATACAAAGAGTTGGAGAAAATAGAGAAATCTATCTGGTATCATTTTATTAATTGCATAAGACTCAACTGTCAGAGTGGAGAAGACAGAAAGCTCAGCACGCAGATGGCTGGGAGGTTAAAGCCGAGTGAATGATCTGAGAGCAGAGAGAGGCAGGACTGTACCTCAGTATGTGTTCCTTCCTGTGATTCTGTATGCATGCCTTTGAATTTCAAATTCAAATAAGGCATGTATATGTACATACATAAATGGAAGACGTTTTTTGATAAACAAGTAGGCCAGGTATCCAAACAAAAAGATATTGCTTTGCCTGTTTCCATTTAATCACTGATGTCCTTATGTCACAGATGTCACAGGAGTGGAATCACCAGAGTGAACAAACTTAACCCTTTTTAGCTTACTGGGTGAGGTCTTAAGGCATGAGGAATCCTAGGCCTTCCAGGCAGGGGGAGATTTGGAGAGTGCAGAGGAAAAGAGGATGTGGAGGGGATAGGAATAATAGAAACGCTGTTAATATATTGATCTGAGATGGGAGGTAATTCCGAAATGTGGTTTAGTGCTGACCTCTCCGCTGGGTGCTTCAGGGAAGCAGGCTTGTTTTCTTTCATGGAGAAATGCTGGCATGCTTGACTTTAGAGAATCAGGAGGATTGTTTGGCAAATAACAGTGATGGTGTGTGTCCTTGTCAAAACACCTGCTGTATTCTCCCAGCAAACGCTAGGGCCACGGTGTCTCTCCTCTAATGACACCTCATCAATCCGCTCCTATCAATGTCCCAGCCATGGAGGTGACTTCGAGTGCTCACAAGCCTTAGAAAATGTCAACGTTTGGGGAGAAAAGGTCAGTCATAGCTCCCCCCTATACCTCCCCTGCCAAGCCACCATGGGCCTGGCGTTCATTATCCTAATTAAATCCAGCAGCTGAACATCTTCTTATCTGTAGGGGAGGAGAGCAGGGGCATGATGCAATAGGATTGATTTGCATATCCAAAGTTAATTAGTGTGGAGGAGCAGGTGTACAGTAATAATAATTATCACACATGACAATCACCTGTGACCACTTCCCCGCGCTCCTTCCGGGATTCAACACAGTGATTGCTGGCTGGTTTTTTCCTTGCTTCATACCCATCCTGAGCTGTTTATGTCCTTGTGCCTCTCTTCACAAACCTGCTGTGAGAGCCTTCTCTGCTCCTTAACAGGCTCTGTGTTTTTATCTAAAGGTATATTTCCCCCTGTTTCATTCAGAGGGGAGACTGTTGTAAGGCAGCTATTTTCAATTTTGTTTGCTGAAGTTGTCACATCCTGGTGGAGCCCGGGTGTTTATTTTTAGATTACATGTAAGTGGATAAGAAAAAAAATGCTCAGGATCATAATTTGAAAATCCCACTCTGCACCATTTGAAGATTCTATCTCAAGCATATGCTGGGAAATCAGTCTGATCCAAAATAAACTTCTCAGGCTGCAGACACATGAAACCAAGTGGCGATTTGATGTTTGCCACAAGGTAGTCCATGCCAGTTTGAGGGCGCGGGGACCTGAACCAGACAGAGCCCACAGTTCTTAGTCTGGGCAAGGCACGCTCACTGACACAACCCTAAAGAAAGAGAGAAATGTGGCGAGCTGCCGGGGAGCTGGAAAAATCAGGATAAACAAAGGTTCGCGTGATGAAGCTGTAGGACGGCTTCCACCATAGCCTTGAAAGAGACTCAGTGCAGCTTCCAGGACAGCTCTCCAGGAGCCTCCACGCTCTAGAAGGCTTAGATAGATTACACTCTTTGGACTTAGCTTGCACATAAATGTGTAGGTTATGCAGGTTGCAAAGTGTTTTCTCTGTCAAACTGGGGTAATTTTTTCAAATTAACTCAAAAAGCATGTCCTGGAAATGGGATGTGCTTTTATAGAAATGAATTATTGCTGTACACTATACAGGAATTTAACACTCACAATGGTAGGCTAATAAGTAGGTAAGAACAGAATATTAAATACAAAGAAATTTGGTAGGTAAAGGGAGGCATTAATGTAAAATGAGCTATGAAACCGCGACTGTTTTAATTTTTTTCCTTTTGACTTTTGTCTGTTTCACTGGTATTTGTCAGGGTGCATTTTTGCCAATCAAGTCAAGTATAACAGGTAGGTCTCCCGTTCACACAGCTTTAATGATAAGTGACAGAGATGGCAAGAGGCACTCAGCTGCCTGCAGAATGCATTAAAAATGCAAAACTTTACTTATCAGTCTTTTATTAAAACTTTCTGTAATTGTGAAAAATTATTTTCCCACTGGGTTAGCTTTCAATATGGAGTACAATTATATTTCTGACACAAAATAATTATAGTTAAAAAACTACAAGAAAAAGAAGTATTTATTTTTAAAGCAAAATTCATCCATTTTATATCCACAAAGAATTACAATGAAAAATTAAGCAATTACTGAGCCAAAGCTCCAGTTTTGAACATTTAACTTCCAGTAGGAGACAGCTGGGTGGAAACCTAGGCAACTGAATTGAAAAGAATTATGGGTTGTAGACGGAGACTTTGTAGTCCTTGTCTGCTTATGAAGGACTTACTTTCTACTTTTAATCTATCAGCATTAGAGTGTGACATGGCATGTTTTCCAGCACGGTAAATATTGAGGATTAACAGGTGAACTTCAGTGTGCTACCTATGTTTTGTTTATTGTTTGGTGTATCTTTAACTTAATTTTAATTCTAAGTGCTGATTGCCCTGTGTACTTATTTAGTGTGTATAGCATAACATTAAAATAATCCCCATATGTCTGGTTTTGCCATCTTAATTTAAACAACAACAACTCCTAAAATCCCAGTATGCAAATCTCTATGAAACCAGAATTGTGTCTGGTATAGATCGCTTTAAAGATTTAGAGATTACCTGGGCTGAGGATGACTTTCAGTGGCACGGTGCTTTCATAGCATGTGCAAGGAACTGGGTTCCATCCCCAGCACTACAGAAACAAGGAGCTATTGCATCTCTGGGATATAGCACATAGATAGTGTGCTTCCTAAGGGTACATGAAGCCCTGGGTTAAATTCCTGGTAACAGTTATACTCACAGAAAAGCACATAAATTTAAAGATTAACAAATATCTAGTTAGGATACAGGTGTGTGTGTGTGTGTGTGTGTGTGTGTGTGTATGTTATATACATGTATGTATATTTGATATTTTAGAAGATATGGAAACACAAATTTGTACTTTTAACCAGAAGGCTTTAGGATCAGCTCCCATTTTTATAGAATCTGAGACCACTACATATTACTTTATCCATACCCTGCTCTGGTGGTTCATTCATTTGTTCCCAGGGAACTCTCTGTCTTCAGTATACACTCAGTAGAGTTTAAGCAACTGCAGGGAAATCCAAAGATTCCTGCCTTGTTTGAATTTCTGTTCTTGTCCTTAACTACCTTGCTATCTAGGGTTATATGGAACCAGACTATAATTCCATGTGAAAAAACAATCTGAGGTCTCTCCCAGTGAGCAGTTCCTGAGACTCCACTGATGGCGGTGGTGTGGGGGAAGATATGGAGTCTTGCATTTGTATTTATATTTCAAACTCATTAAATTTTTATATTTCACTTAATGTACATAGCATAAATATATAATCTTGTAGCTTAGTGACACAAATTCAAATTTTAAGTGAGAATTTTCATAGAGCATGTTTATCTCTCAATCTTGCATACAGAACTTAAGTCACATTGTTTTGCTGATATTGTTCACAAAGGTTTGGAAACTTAAATACAGTATTGATAATACTATTAACTAGGATGTCTTTAAGTAATTCTACATTTAATGTGTTTGAGGTTCTGTGTCTTTTTTGTTTGTTTGTTTTTTCGAGACAGGGTATTTCTGTGTAGCCCTGGCTGTCCTGAACTCACTTTGTAGACCAGGCTAGCCTCGAACTCAGAAATCTGCCTGCCTTTGCCTCTCAAGTGCTGGGATTAAAGGCGTGCGCCACCACCGCCTGGCAAGGTTCTGTGTCTTATCTCTTTCTTCTTAATTCTTCTTTATATAAAACAGCATGACATTTTTGAAAAATCACTTTAAATCAAGTACTGTCCGAAGTGTACACATTTGTTACTCATAGAAACTCTGATGATAGTTCTAGTATTTTTCTATACTAGAAATTAATAAACCAAATAGAGATTGAGTAAGTTGCCCTGTGTGGCAAATTGAAGGAGTCTGAAGGTTAAAAGGGAGAGTTCCAAAAATTAGTTTTAAATTTTAAACTCATTACCTCTCCTATGGTACTGTCAATAATTCATTTAATCATTTATTGATGGATTGTTTAACATTTGCTCTATGCCAGATATTGTAATAGTTGAAAATATCTCCAAACGGGGATGGCTTCATCATCTGTTAGGAACATAATTATGCAATCATGTAACTAAGGGAACATCCAAGAGGAAGTGGCTGGCAATTGTCAGACTAAAAAAAATGGTAGTGTGACTGCTAGTGTGGGAGAATGACTAACAGGACAACCAGCCAAACCAGAGCAGGGAAGACACTGGCCATAGGGAACATGGAAGAGACCATGCCTGTGGCGCCCTGTGGCTGAGAGCCATATTAGGTTCAGGAGAAATAAGGCAACTGGGAAATGAGATAAAAACCTAAAGTAGTATTTTTTTATTATGTGTAGATTTTAGTTTGTCACAGATAAAGAGTTCCTGTGGAGACATTGTGGTCTGGAATTCAATGGTTTAGTGTGGTTCAGAAGGTGTACAGTGAGTGGTTCAGGCGTGGGGTGAGGAGAAGACCATTGCAAGGCTGGGACTAGAAGATGTTTCAGAGTCCTGGGCCTGCCTGCTTGCTTATCCATGCAATTGTTTATTTTATTTTATCTAATTTTGTATGCCCACCGAGAGTGAGACATTGTTCTTGATGCTCAGATGTCATTAATTAATGGAGTAAACATGGCAAAACCATTCTTAAATTGTAGCAAAGTTTATGTAGACTTACCGAGAAGGATCTGTTTAAGGAGTTCATGGGTTTAAAGAGCAAATTTGTAGACAAGGCCACTAGTTAAGATTAAATGTCCTTGGCTCTGAAACTCTGAAAACAATAGAGAATTGTTTGGTTATTCAGAATCCTGAAAAATCAAAACTGGTCCCTCGGCTAAAAGGAAATTTACTGTTCAAGGAGTCTACAACCAGACTGTCCAACCAACTTTACAAGCTCCAGGATGGGGGCTAGATGGCCATTAGGAACATTCTTTGAGCCATCAAGGTGATTTCAGACTGATAGGAAATTGTGCAGGATCTGTTGCCTTTCAAACCCAGTGGTTTCCAAAGCAAAACATCCTCTTTAAACCTTCAATTTGACCAAAGATAAATGAACAGGCTGACACTGACCATCAGGACCATTGAAGGAGGAACAGATAGACATGCAGGTTTTATCATATGAACTGATGTTATCAGACCCTATATCATTCTCAGATTTATTGAATGCCTTTCCAATGAAGGAAAGTGGTAGACCCACTTATAGAAAAACATGTTACTCTGAGTTAGAACCAATGAAGATAAGCCTTAGATCTGTTTTTAAAAACATGCTAATTTGAAGAAGTAAATGAAATGGCAAGATGATACAGGAGTTTGAGTCATATTGAACACTAGCAAGAAAGCTTGGCAGGAGCCACCATCGCATGTGTTCTCCTTGAGCTGGTAAGGTGGCTGAAGCTTAAGGGAACAATTAGTAACAAGGGGTGCCTGGCCAAGTGGATGGTTAGGACATCAGTTCTCCAAAAATAACCAGGGTTCTTTCAGGCCTTGGGTTTGACTCTTAAGACAGGTGAGGGGTCAAGTTCTTGATTCTTATATGCTTCAGGAGGAAGAGAAGGAGGAGAGAGGCAATACTTGTCTGCAAGCAAGGTTCAAGCAAGTCCTTGGAGAGCCTGAGAGTCCTTGGAGAATGCATATTGTTTCATTTATGTTGATGGCATGAATAAGAAACATAGGCAGTTTGACCAGAAGCATCTTCATAAGAGCATTTTCCACAGTGAAGAATGGCTGTCAGGGGCACTGAAGGCAGAGATACCATGCACTTTGGCCCTAGCCACTGCCTCTTGACATCTAAAACCTAATATTGGAGCTGGTCTCAGACCTCATGGATTTGGAGGTGTGGGAGAACAAGGAAGCAGAGAGCTGCTTCTGCCCCTGGGGCCTCATGAATATGTGGCTGAAGTAACTTTAAAATAGTAGGAACTTAACAAGAGTTTTAAAAATGAACAGGCTTGAGGAGCTAGGTAAAGCAAACAACAGGAAGAATAGGGGTTTTTTTCCTTCCCTAGTCCTGATGTATGGCTAAACAGGTCAAACACCTGTGAGAAGAGGGTGCTTCAGGGACACCCTTGGACTCAAATTGTCCATGGGTGTCTTGGAGATTGCATGCCTCTTCTGGTGCAGTCATTAGCTGCCTCTTCACCACTGTGGAGCCCGGCAGTGAAGATCTGGGCCTTCACCTGCAGGTGTTGCTATGGCAAAGGACACTTGGCATAGACTCAGGTGACAATGAAAGGCAAAAGTGGAAATGAAGGTAGAGAAAATAGAAGCTTGATTCAAGTGGATCAAGCTACCTCCTCCACTGAGACTTTACCCAGAATCAGGTTGATCGAACCTTGAACTCTTGACACCTTGAAGATGTCAGAGTCCTGAAACTCTGGTACATAAATCAACTTTAAAAACAACAACAAAAACAATAACAACAATAATACCCTCCAACAAACAAACAAACCCAAAACAACAAATGCAGCTCATTTTAGTATTAATTTACTGTAAAAACTTCTGTTTCTAAAGGAGATGAGTAGTTTCAAAAGTATTAAGAGTATTGAAAGGAAGTGCTTCATGAACACTGTAAAATCATTTCTTTTTCCTAATGCAAGAATTGGCTAGCAACATAGCTGATTTTATCTGCAATTCTGATTTTTTTCTTTCATTGCTACTTTCATTATCATCCACATGGTTTCTCAAGACAACCCATGCTCATTTCTCTGGTGTCAATCAAACAAATTTCTGTCTTAACTTTCAGTTGATTTCCACACTAAATTGAATTTTTCTTTTATTTTCCATTTCCAACTTTGTGCCTGTCATCCTATTTAGTCATTAGGGTTTCATCATGGTCAAGGTTTTATTTTTCTATCTTATCTATCTATAAAAATATCTTAAAGACATCTAAAGATATATGTCTTAAAGATAGATATGATACAATATGATACCATATGATATGGATATAATTTCTAGGTCAGGACATGATATAGCCACTTCTCCACTCTGACTAGTTGACTCACTTTGCTCCTTATTTACTAGTGGTTAACAATAATGGCAAATTACATGTTGATTGCTTGAGAATTCCTGCAGTGGACCTAGATGGAAGTTCTTTCTCAGCTCCCAAACTTTAAGACATTGAGTGCTTGTGACTCAGACTTATAGCGTGGTTGGAAAGGGCAATGCTACGAACACATGGTATATATTCAACACACACTGAATTCCTAAATTGCTTGTGACTTCTTGTACAAGAAAGTACCATGGTTCTAAAGTATCCAGAGTACAGTGAAACATGGCTTAGGTCAGGGAAAGATGTGAGTGAAAGGGAACTTGGCTTCTATCAACATGTGGGCATTTTCCTATGCATCTTTCTGCATTGATTAAAAGTGATCACATAGCTCTCAGGTACAATGTTTGCTCCTTAAGAGGAGGGGCTGGCGGGCAGCTCAGTGTTCACTGTCAGCCCTTTCCTCTTTACTCATCCTCCATATGTGTGTGCCAGTTCACACATGGACATCCAAGACAACTTGTCGAAGAGATCTCCTGCCACCATGTCAATTTGGGGAACTGAGCTCAGGAAGTTGGCAGAAGTGCATAATCTCAGGAGCCATTTCATTAGTTCTTTTCCTTCTTCCTTCCTTCCATCCTTTCTTCCTTCCTTTCTTCCTTCCTTCCTTCCTTCCTTCTTTCTTTCTTTCTTTCTTTCTTTCTTTCTTCCTTTCTTCCTTTCTTCCTTTCTTCCTTTCTTCCTTTCCTTACTTGAGGCAAAGTCTGTGGATGTTAGACTGGCCTTGAACCTTTATCCTTACTGCTTCAGTCAGTCTAGCAAGTTGAGATTGCAATCATTCACTTCTGTACCTTGTCAACAAATTGTAGGTAATTGAGTTAAAAGAGGAAGGGCAGAAAGAGACATTTACTGAAACTGGATTATGAATCTCCTATATTTGAGGCAAGTATTCTTAAATTTGCCAGGTACAAAGACAATAGTTTCTGAGCAACTGTCAATGCCCACATTATTGGACAGTTTGAGGATGGCTTTTCTCACAGTTACCAAGCCATTTCTCCAGATATAATTGTCTATCTGCAAAAGCTATACAGGATGATTTCAAAAAATCACAGATTTTTTTGAACATTCTGATAAATTTTGATCTGACTGTACAGTCTAACATTCTGTCATCGTGTCAGAACCTGTGTGAGCTGCTCACACAGGCTGGATTATTCTCTACCCTGTCTTACAGGAAGTCCTAGTTGTTCTTTGATGACAAAAGAATGTCAAACTTGAGTGAATTAGAGCTGCTACAGCCTAGTTAAATGATTTTGTGCTAGTTGCTTTTGTTGGGCTGGATCCACACATAACATAATTTCAGTCCTGTTTGTAGGCATCCTGGGATAGATTTGAAATTGGCGTTACCATTTAAGAGAGGCTAATCAAGCATGGCATCATCCAAAGCTACTGTCTAGTTATCAGACATGAGAGATGACCACTGCTGATAGGTTATACTGACTGGCTGTATCTTTGGGTTACAAGGTGGTGTGCAGGGTCTGAGTGTTATCCCAGCCTCAGCCTTGGCCTCTTTCTGCCTAGCCCTTGGAATGGTGCAGCTGTTGTCAGTCACAGAGGAGAGCTCCAGTTATGAACCACTATGCTCTGCTACAGCAATGTGCCTCTACACAGGGGAGAGAGAGGAAGAAAAGGGGGAAGAATAAAAACAAAAAACAAAAAACAAAAAACAAAAAACAAAAAACAACCACAAAAAAACCTTACAAAACCAACTCATCTAAAAAGCAAACATTGTTTTTTAATATGCCTGGCTCTGTTTATGTATATAAAACTGACATTATAGTGGAGTGGAAAAGACCCTCATAAAAATCCTTCTTGAAAACCATTGTTGCTGACAGCCGTGACCTCTGTGCGTCTGCATGTTTACCCATAATTCATAATTAACAAAGACATTAGAACTGCCACAGGAGAATTCTGGGCTTTATTTCTTTCTAACTGGGCAGTACTAATGCTGGAAGTACTCCCAAATCAGTGATTTAACATTTCAGGAAATCTTGGAGAGGCAGCGGAAGCCTCCTTACATAGCTCATACACTGGGACTTTGGCGATACGGATACAGCCGAGATAATTATTCAGCTCTCGTTATTGCTGTAGCTCCGCACCTGATCCCCGAACCATTAGAGCACTCTGCAGGTTATTACAACTATCAAACATCAAGGTCTCTTTTCTAGTCTCTTGACTATGTGGCTATCATTTTACTCCTTTAAAATCCCCCATCTGCATAGAAAGCCTCTGGTTTTTTGTTGTTTTTTTTCTTTCTTTCTTTTTCCCTGAGATTTGCTCATGGCTTTCTCCCACCCTCTTCTTTATTGCTCCCCAAATGGAGCCCTGTTCTTACTAGCACATTTGCATAAAAACATAAACCTATAGAAACCTCATGCCTTTCCACTTGTATTGTTTTTATACTCTTTCTCTTGTTTGATTTCTCTCTTTCCGTCCTCTGTACCTTTTAATTTGGGCAGCAAAGGAGTCAGTAGAAGGGAATTCTCTTGAGCTCAAGGAAACCATGATGATATAATTTCAGATTATGGGAGTTGATAGTGAAAATGTTTAATCTCCAAGTTGAGGCCCTCTTGACTTTCTGTAAGCTTCTGTGCATTTGTACTATATGTGATACCTAAACTCAGAACCACACAAAAGGATATAAGGACAATTTGGGTAAAGAAATCTTTGCAATGTGTGCTTATTTAATGAGTCATTACTTTTTACCCTTCCAGGGAATTTAAGAATAATCAGTGTTTGGATGAAGTGTGTTTTCAGTTTGGGTCACAATCTAACCCTATCATCTTTTTTGCTTCTAAAATCCTTCTAGACAAACTAGAAGATGATCAAAACTAGACAGCTCTGCATATTCTGGGCACTGTGTCAGCTATCTATGGGCAAACAGTCACTTGTCATGATATAGAAAGGTACTATTATAAATTAAGTGTCTGGAGTAGACCTCTGCGGGTTGCATCTTAAGTGAAAGCAAGATGCTGTCTCCGGATGTCTTACACGGTTTTCATTCCCTATAGAAGCCTTTACTTTGCATGATCTCCAACAAACACCAGGCCCACTGTAGGCCTATCTGCAGAAAAAGCTAATCCAACAAGGGGGGTTGAGAAGCCACAGCCAGTATGGCGGGGCTAAGAAACATATGGCTTCCTCACTTAATATCGCTGCACAGTTGTCCCACACCATATTCCCTTAAATGGGCATTAGCTCCATAGCCAAATTAGCAGGCTATAAGTTATATGAAAATAAAGGTCTTTTTTGGTGTTACAAAAAAAATGAAATGTATCTGCCCATTATCAGTATATGTGCATTCTCTGTACGTGTGTATAATAAATGTGTTGCACTTTTAAAAAGGAGGAATACAGAGAGGATTAAAAGACAGTTTTTCTTTTTTGTAAAATCATAAGCAGTGAGACCTAAGTGGCTACATGCTGTACTTTTCTGGCCTATCACATAAACCAACTGATTTCCCTGACTTTTAGGAGATAGTAGTTTCTTTTAGAGCCTCATTTTGTCTCCCCCCAAAGAGGCTTTAACGGTTTCAACATTATATTACTCTCTTTTGCCCATGGTGCATACGCATGTTTTCCTTCACAGCTGAGGAATATAGGCTTCTACACTAGATATCCATCTATTAATGCAAATGCATGCAGATTAATCATAAGAGGAAGCCAGTGGGCAGTATTTGTTGTATGAAGTTTTTCCTACAACCAATGACCAGTTAAGAACGTCTCTCACTTAGGACCCTTCTGCTACTGTGGGCTCATCCTGCACTGTCAGAGGCATCCTATTTTGTGTGTGCTTTCATTTTCAATACTGTGTGCACTAACTATTCTTCAGGATATAATGAACTTCACTATTAGAAAGTCTGAGCTAATCCATTAAAAAAAAGAAAGTTTGAGTTAAAATATTGTTTTATTTTTAAAATTCTTATCAGGTATTGTCTACTTATTTAATAAGAAAAATACCTGGATAAGCCAAATAGCTTGTTTAATGTCATAGAGCCATGAGTTCATGACACCCTTCTCTTCTGATCTTTTGAGGACTTCCTGCTGTTACACTAAGGTGCTGCTTCCAATACTTTCATCATGCATGATACCATCAAATCAAGGAAAGATATTTTCATGTTTTTTCTAGAAGAAGTAGAGGCTTAGTTGCAACCATTCATTATCTGGATTGGTGAAAAGATGCATAAATTTGCAAGATGGTGGATCAGTAATATGGCAAAGGCTTTTCCTTTGTATGACAACCAACTGACCCCTAAATGAATTGAACCTATGACCTCTTCCCTCATTAGCTCCAGAAAAAAAAAAGACAACTGCCCCAGAAACAATTGTTACAAGCAAGTTACAACACAAATCCCCCATGTTATTCCTTTGGGACTAATTAGAGAGCTAAAACAATGCTCTTTGAAAGAAATACAAAATCGTATTGCTATGTTCTTCTGAGTTGTGAATCTCTTGATTCTATGCAAAATTTTATGTAAGAAAAGACATACACTGCTTTGGGGAGAAGTTTCTAAGTTTCTTTAAGATTTCCACAATGTGGGTGTGTTATTCAAACTATGTTAAAACTAATCATTTTATTTGATACACCAATGGACTGAGATGACATCATCATGGGTCTTAGTGTTTACTCTGAACAATTTATGTTTTTTTACTAACTGATAGATTATAGCATTTTATATTGCTGGAGAAGTGCAAAGAGTACAAGGTAAAAATATATGTGCGGTCTTTATAATTACTTCTAAACACGTTACAAATAATTTGGGATATTATGAAAATTCAGTTAATGTTTTGAGTGAAGATGGATGTCACTCAAATCCTGAATGCTTTTTTATGCATGAGAAAAAATAATGTTGTAATCTTTAGTATGAGAAAAAAAAGAACATCGAGGATAAAGAAAGTGGACCTAGCATAAATAAAACAGTCACATATTTGAGAGCAACCTTGGCTTAGATAATTTATGGAAAACAGTACTGCCTTTCTAGTAATCATGGGGTTAAAACACTATAAGGAACCTTCCAGATGCACTTTGTTATCCAAGAGACAGATAGAGAGATGCTGTTCTACTGATATATTACATAAATCATGGTGCCAGCCAGAAAAACAACAGATGACCAATTTGTACAAAGCATTTTTCCTTATGTTACATTTATTTAAAATACATTAAATCATTGCATTGAAATTGAGGCAGCTGGCAGTCCAGGCAACCTTATAAGATTTCTGTTTTCTGGATGAAGGCCCAGTCACTTAGAAAGGTGAGCCATTGGGCTAGCATATTCACTTCGTTCTATGCCAAGCCTTGCCGATCATAGGTAGTCCAGAATGCACCAGTCATCCTTTCCTTTCTTTCCTTTTCTCTCTTCCTTTTCTTTTATATATTCCTCTCCCCATATCCTTCTATTCACGTCCTTTCTCCTTCCAATCCTTCTATTATTTTTAGAAGTCTTCTGGAAAATAGGAAAGAAGGGGTTAGTACCCACTTTTCCCAAGTAAAGTCACTAATTAAGGATGCCAAGCATCAAGCCAAAGCAAAGGACCTCTGTGAGATGGAATTGGAGAAAAGTGGTCATTTCCAGGGACCTCTTTTCTCTCATGCATCTTGGCATTGCTGTGATGCCTACCTGACTTTGAGGATAAAAGTTTTGTGTTGGTTATATTAACTGATTCAAACAGCCTTATTTTGTGAATGAAAATTAAATATTTGTTGCATTTTAGTTCATACTTATATTCAGATTATGTATGTATGTATGTATGTATGTATGTATGTGTATACTCAATGTTTATTGCCAATTGCTTTGAAAATAAGTTCTGAATAACCAAATTCAAGACAGAAGTCTAAGCTGAAAACTTTGCCTTTTTGCTGATTTAATGACAGTTTTATACTATGGCATGTAATGCCTTTCATCTTAAAGAATTTTGGTTGTTTGTAGTATCTAGTTGTTTAATGAAATCATCTATGCAAATGAGAATTCACTGGTTTTAATAAAATTTTCTAATTTATTGGTCAATAATCAGAGGATTAGAATGGGAAATTCAGTTTTGCAACTAGTTGAAATTTGAAGCTACCAAGATGATACGATTCTATTTAAATTCATCAACTATTTTTGGGTCACTACTGTGTTCACAACATGCTAGGAACATATTTGGTAAATTTTTAAGGACTTAAATATACTTTTTTCCTTAGGAGACTAAATTAGAGCATAAGAAAAAATATAAAACAAAGTCTGTTCTTTCAGTTTATGATCTCTATGGAGAGATTGATATTTTGGGTAAATATGCAAACAATTAAAGAACAATTCCAGACCTCGAGTGGTGTCATGCTGAGTCTCAAACAATACAGACATATAGCCTTGACTGTTTAGAAGAGGCAGAGGTTATGTAGACCATTGCTTCTGAAATATCATTATAGAGATTGTCTCAAAGGACCCTCACAGAAGATGTAAGGATAGAAATAATTTCTTAACTGTAGAGATTACAGTGTTTATGACTGTTGGAACATTTGGTGTTAACTAACAATGAGACCATCTAAATAGGTTTATTTTATCATACTTGGGATGAATATGAGGCAAATTTAATTCGTGAATTCTTAACAAACAAATCTGAGGTGGACACAGTAGCACACATCTATTATCCTAGCACTCAGAAAGGGAGGCAGGAGGATTATAAATACAAGGTAATTTGGTGCTACATTGTTAGATTTTCTCAGATGAAAAAAGTAAGTACTAGTGTATTGCTACAAAGGAGAAAGACAAAAATATGAAGTATAAAAAAGAGAATTCATTATTTTTATTTGTAAATTAATATCAAGTGTAAATTAATATCTAGCAAGGGCTAAGGTAAAATATACTTGCTAGTCAGCTATATCTAACTGCTGGAGCCCTCCTGATAGAGTGTATTTATAGCAGTGTCCAGGATTCAGTACTCAGAGCATAGGGATGTCCTAAGTGAGTGTGGTGCTTTGCTTTGTGAAGTCTTGTTATGACATGGCTGATAGATGCTGTCCTATCCTATTAGATGATAAATACTTATTTAATGTACTTAGGGAAAATTAGTGTAAGTGAGACAAATTAGATCATATATGCTCAAAGCATATCTGTTTTCACTCTTCTCAGTATCTACAACATCATACCATGCAACAGAAATATACAACTCATAGTTCTGGGATCCAGGGTTAAGGTTTTAGATGATTAAACATGTAATCTTTTAAATCTTGCATGGATAGCACCTCTTGCCTGTGTCCTCATGGGCTGGAGTGGACAGATTTTGTTTTCTAGTCACCTTCTAAAGGTCTCTCTACATAATTCCACTACCATGGAGGTTTGGATTTTAACACATGGATTAAGGGAGGGCACAGACATTTAGACCATAGCAATATACAAAGTTAGTAACCATAAACCTATATGAGATGTCTATCAGAGTTTCAGTTTTTAACTGATTTGAAGTTATACCCAGCCATTTCCCCCCATTTGGATGTGACACATCTTAGAATAATCAACTCTCTAATGGCAGAAGAGAATAGTTAAATTGATCTGATGTGTATAAAATGACCAAAATTAGAACTAAGTGTGTGGGTCTTTTTTTTTTAACCAAACTATTGCTTTCTTCTCTCTGTTCCATTCTACCTGCCTCTCCCACTTTCTCTCCCCAGTTTTTCACCAATAGAGTCTGAGTTCTTGAATTTCCAATAATCACTTTCTTATTCCATAAGTATGTCTCTCTGTGCCTTTAACTATATACTATACTTTACTATGCTATGCTATGCTATGCTATGCTATGCTATGCTATGCTATGCTATGCTATGCTATGCTATGCTATGCTCTGAGTAGCATATCAAGATCTCCACCCATTCTGATGATGTAGAACAGGCATGGCTATAGGTGAACCCTACGGATTTATGGTTCAGGCTTTACAGGAGGGCTTAAATGTTGGTTGTGTAACTTCAGTGCTCATACTCTTGGTTTTAGTTTCTCCATCCGTTAAATGGGTATGGAGAAACATATTTTGTAGAATTTCTGAATTAGTATGTTAATATTGCAGAACATTTCAAGTGATAGCTGAAACACAACAGGGTTAGGGTAACTTTTACCCTTTCTGTAATATAGTTGAAGCTCAGAACAAACTATTCCTAAATGTGACAGTGGAGACTAGAATAAAATACTCCAAAATATACTTGTTAGGCATATTTTGAGCAGATTATTTTGAGAAAATGTGGACATAGTAACAGCTTTGCAAAGCTGCCCTTTGGAAATGAAATTTACATCTATAAGGCAAACCTATATTTTAGTAAACTGTGTTTACATTAGGATGAAGGCTGCTTTCAGACAACTCTCACTCATAAAATTTTCTATACTCATGATAAGGTAATGTATATGTACCATGTTTTTCTTCTCTTTGCTTTCTCATAACTTATCCTTATATTTCTCTAGAAGACACCATTGCTTTCTATTCCTAGGGGTTGTGGACAAGCTTCAATTATTTGGCATTGCTGAATCATTTTTTGAGGGACTGCTATGCATTCATATATAATGAAATCTTTTTTTTCCTACTGCTAATGTGTCTTATGCCCATTTTATGCAGTGGTTCTCAATCTTCTTAATGCTGTGATCCTTCAAAATATACCTCATGTTGTGGTGACCCCAACCATATAATTATTTCATTGCTACTTCATAACTGTTATGAATTGTAATATAGACATCTGATATACAGAAAATCTTATATTTGACCCCCAAAGGAATAGTGTCCCACAGGTTATGAACAACTGAATTATTGTATATCATAGCTAAAGAACCTTAAAGCACATACAGACAAACTATTTTCCCTTCCCTATAATATTCTCATCTAACTTAGGAATTCACTTTTAGCTCTTAAATAAGCCAAACTAATGAAATATCTCAAATACAGCTACTATCAAATTTACTTTAAAAAATTATATGATAGGAAATTAATCCTATTCAATTGCTGTCACAACTTTGAGAAATAATCTTTTACAGTAGAGTCAGAGCCTTGGTCTACATCTGGTCCTGTTGCATGATTCCTCCAATCCCTTTTCCTCACTAGGGGTCAAGTTAAGATTTGCTGAACTGGCTGTGTCATTTCAGAACTCCTGGGCAACAAGTCCTCTAAACTGGTGAGTACACAGAGTAATAGCTATTTTCCCCTGCCACTCTTATATATATATATTATCATTTGTAATTAATATTCTAAATACTAATTATCTGAATTTGAGATCAGTTAATTCTCTTGGGCATAGAATGTGTATTTTAAGAGAAATGTTCAATGAGGATTTTCCAAACAGGCTCATGTACTTCTTTCAAGTGATTTGTCTTTTAAATTGGCTAGTATCAGGGCATTTTGATTGAGCACCTCTGTCCTCAAATACACATCATACACAGATCTAAACTCTACGTGGTACATAAAGGAGTAAACTATTAAAGTCAATGAGTGTTGAGTAGCTAAAATGTACTATGCTTTAAAAGTAAAAAGCTTGATTAAAAAATCTTCAGCTAACACATTTTAGAATATCATCTGGTCTCCTTGCATGTATAATGTATGCACATTAACAGAAAAGAAACTGAACATGGTTTACTGGGACTGAGGACCTTCTGATATTATCACAAGGTAATACCATGCTGAGATTTTTAAGTCCCCAGTATACATGTTTATTTAACAATCCTAAATGCTTCAGAGAGGCCATTAGACTCAGGTAGACAATGAAGAGAATGAAGTTTGTAGTTATGTTCAAACATATCTATATAAGACACAACATTCTCCAGTGACTCTACCATTATCATCTAAGATGTCAACATTTGTTTGCACCCTAGATATTGTCACTCATTACTTCGCCATTTCTTTTTCGTGGTTTCTATTCATATTCTCAAAAGTAGACCGTTTGGTTTTCAAATTTACTCTACAGAAGCCAGGCATTTTTTTGCAGCTGTGCTTAGAGGGTGTCACTGGCTGGAAAAAAAATAAAAGGATTTTGAAATGGAATCCAAAATGTTCTGGCCCTTTCCCTGCACACCAGGAAGCAGAATCAGAGATCCATCTTTAACTATGCCTCATTGTGAATAGGTATTATGGCCAAAATGTTCTGTAGACTCATTCTCTGAACTTCTATAGTGGAACAGAGGAATTCTAGTTCATTGGAATTCTAGTTCATTGCCCCTGAGCATATTTGCATATCTTCTTGGAGTAGTGGCTTAAAATTAGGAACTACTCTTTAGGAGACTACTATTATTTGGTCACTCTATGGAGGGTTTTAAAGAAATATCTGAAAGCTGGGTGAGTCTGGCTGCCTTTACCCTTCCTTGTGTTTTTTCCAATGCCTGTCTTTAGCATCTTCGCTTCACTGCCCATGCGTCACCTGTGCTTAGCCATGAGGCGATATATCCGCTTCCATTCCAAAAACATTGATCTAAGTCTCCCTCCTTCCATTTTTTAATAAATCTTAGTGAAGCAATATAACATTCCAGGTCAGTCCTGTAGTGCTGTTCTGGCCTCGCTGGAGCGGTTGCTGTAGAGCATGGAAACTTGCTGGCACAATATTGCAAAGTGACTCTGTGGGGGCTGGACGACTTCCAGCCAGCAATGAACCACTGCCAAGAAACGCCAATATGGATAATGCAAACAAGAGAGATTTGGGGCACATTTCGATTTAACCATCTGATTTAATTGACAGAATAAATGCACCTGTCAACGGGTAATATTCTTGTGATTAGTTTTGGCTGTGATGATGAGATGATGTTAAAAGAATGTCAGAACAACCTGTCCTGGGACTCTTACAGGCAGTTTTGAGCAAGGGAAGGTCAGTTTTTAGCTGGTTGAAAGAAGCAGGATTAAAATGTGAAGGTATTTTATGGAAATGGTGAATGTTTTATTTGATGTTTTCCCTCTGTGCATAGCCTTCACCACAAATCAAAGTAGGGGGACACAGTCTCACAGTAGATATTGGCATTTGAATGAGACTATGGCTACTGGGGGTAGTCTTCTTTTGGAAATGGCTAAAGTTGCACCCAATGGTCCCACCTCACTCCAATTGTGCTTTCTCTATGACCAGAGTAAGCTATTTAGGCCAAATTTTAGTAGGAGGAGGCTTGTAATTGAAGCTTTTTAAATTTCTTCAGAGAAAATGCTGACCTTAGAACAAGTGCATTAGTTAATGCTTGTACATCTTGTCACTAAGCCTTCGCCATCTAACTCCAGGCAGGCTCCTCTTGGGAAACTGGGCTTTAGATCTGGCCTATGAGAAATTTCTCTGGGCTCTCTATCACTGACCTCTCTCCATTTTGAATAGTTGTTGCTTTTGCTTCTGTGTAAAGGCATGTATCAAAGGCAGATGAGGATTTCGGGTATCCTGCTCTGTACATCTCCAGCATTTTCTTTTGAGTCAGGGTTTCCCAGCAAACCTAGAGCCTTGCTACTGTTATACATGCATTCCCCTAGTGATCCTCCTGTCTCTTCCTCAACCACAGCTCTGTAGTTATAGTCACTCACAGCCACAGTTGGCGTTTGAAGTGTGGGATGATGGGAGTGTGAACCAGGTCCTCATGTGTATGTATCAAGCACACTTAGCCTGTGATGCTCTTCCCCCAGCCCTCAGTTCTCCTTTGCGGTTATTTGATCCTCCACACTCACTGAGTTCTCCTTATCCTTCATGGGTGCTTCCTAAATTTATCTTCAGAACAAATTCCATACCAAACTTCTGGTCACATAATCAGTTTGCTTAGAGTATATGTCCCAGGCTGAATATCCCCTTCTCCATTTTCCTTTTCTGTGTATAGCAACTGTTCCTTTTATAATCTTCAAATCATCAAACTAAACCATTCAAATAAACTCAAGCCATTGATTTTCTTACTTAAAACATACTATGCAAATTCATGCTTAAGGTTTGTTGTCAGAAAGCAATAATTTCCTATTGGCTACTGAGTGAGTTTGCCTTGCCAGGCAGGTTCTTCTCGAGCCCAGCCTGGTCTTTCCTTATCTAAATGTTTGACATGGAATAGGCAACGTAGTTTTCCAGTTGTGTTCTTTTCTCATTCAGCTTTTCTCCCCCTTTCCTTGCTCTTCTCCCAAACTGAGATTTGTTTCTGCTGAATTATATTATTGTGTATTACCAGCTTCTAGGATAAGCATAAATTTCTTGGGAATGCGATAATCTTAATTCTGTCCATCAGATTTAGTTTTTTGATCCATTTCAATTTGATGTATCACATTTTGTCCCCTAGATTCATTATTGTTGAGGAAGCAAAGAGCAAAGATGAGATGTCATTTTTTAAAACTTATCGGGCTTTTAATTAGTGGCATTTAAAAATGAATAGCTAGAATAATAGCTCAAAATTATCTTTCTTTTAAATATTGTTTTAAAATAATGCATTGAAATAGGTTTATAGAGATGTGTTGTGCTAGGATTCTTCATATTACTGTACAATCACTTCATAGGACTGTACAATCACTGAAATATTTTCCTGTCAATGTTCTGACTAGAAGTATATAAAAAAGAAGACATTGACAACTTACTAGTTAATATGTACTCAATATGGTGGAAATAGTCATTTTAACAAAATTGGAGAAATTAGTACTGATATAATATTTGAATTGCCATCATTCCAAAATCCAACTCGGGGTTTTCATTATACTTTTTATTAATTTCTAATATAATTTTATATTTTAATATAAATTAATATAATTTTTAGTATAATCTCAATATACTTTATATTAATCCCTGTAATTTGTTAACCTTATTTATGAGAATATTGATTTTATATAAGAAATTATTTTTCACACAGTGTGAGAAAACAACTTTTATAATTATGGAGTATTTAATGGTGATAATAGACTATATCTAATTATAGAACAATCATGATCTTACAGAGGAAGGTGGGATGTGGAAATACCCATTGTTTGAAAGTTCCTTCATTGTCTCTGGCTTAGTGTACTTGGAACCAATATTTATGTCAGTGTGACATCAGGTAAATGGTAAAGGGAGAAAAAGAAACTGGTCATTGCTGTCCTGTTTGTGTAGACAGCAAGGTGTGCCATATTTTTTCCTCCCCAGAACATCATGATTCTTCTATCCTTGAGTCCTCTAATGGTCAGATGTATCCTTGGATGTTAGCTATCACTTTGCTATTCAAGTTTCTTTTAAAATAATACATTTCCAAAGTGTAAGAACTTTCTAAGCTTAAGAACATGAAAACAGACAGGAAAATATAAAAGTTGGTTGCTTTGAACATCCAGTATAAATTATTCAACGTGGAGACCACAGTTTGGCAGACTTCTCTGCAACTGTTGTCTTCATCCTTGAGATGTGTGATGTCATTCTTTCACAGTATATAGATTAGGAGATTAATGCCTCACAAAATGTGAAATTCCTAGAATAATAGGATTTATCAAAGGAGAGAAAAGTGACCTTCATATGAAATACTTTTGTAATGGTCCCAGCAGCTGGATTCCAGTGTTGCACCTCTGTCTGGAAGTACTCTTGTCTCCAGAACTCTCTGCGGAGATCCAGTAGGATAGCTTTGGAAGATAAGAGTAAGTGGAGGAGGCACAGTCTCCAGGCTTGTCTGAGTTTCTTTTTGATCATGGTGCAAGCAGTTCTTAATGCATCACAGAAAGGAAGAACAATGTGTTAAATCTTTTCCATGCTTGGAGCTTTCAACTAGGATATAAATTTACCGCGTTCATCTTCCCAAAAGCCAATCACAAACCAGTTTTTGAGATTAGTGCCATTGCTTGATATTTGAGGCATTTTTATGAGAAATAGCTTTTCCTGTGTGTGCTTTTTTCTCAGTTACTTTCATAGTAAAAGTTGCAACTACATCTTAAGTACCATAAAGAAAGCATGATACACCAACTATTGAAGGGAAACTTAGGAAAATGTATCTGGTATTATATATTTTGAAATAGTGGGGCCTGGTGAACTATACCTTTATTCACATCACTGGACAGGAAAAGGCAAGTGTATCTCTGGGTTTAAAACCAACCTATCCACATAGATAATTACATGCTAGCCAGTTACATGAGACCATATTTCAAACAAACAAAACAGAAAGAACTAAATCCTATTTCAACATCACTTAATTTAAAGCAGGCACCTATGTCTATATATTTTTATTTAAAGAGAAGATCTACATTTCACAAATATTTAAAAATTTACCTACAACTAAGTTATGTCTGTCAGCATTTGAGGTTTCAGCTTGACTTAAAATTCCTAAAAGCAAGTTTAATGCAGTAATCTTAGTATCAGAGGTATTAACATCAGGCAGCCACCCCCCCAACCTAGTACTAATCCCACCACAGTACTTCTCCCACTCCTGTACCACTTTTGATGTTTATATGTGTTTTGGGAGTTACATTTTTTATTTTAGTAGAATTATGTATATTGTGTGTACACTGTATGGTACTAACTTAGTGTAAAATATGGCATTGTGAGATGGCAATGTGGGTAGAGATTGCAGCACAATCCTGACACCCTGAGTTCAATATACGTATATGTAGAAGAGGTCTAATGCCTTTGCAGATTTCCATCATGCCATGTGAATTTGCATATGGACGCACATACATACACTCACACATATGCACAAATACACTCATATAAACACAAACATACATGTCTGCATGCATGCATGCACACATGCACAATATACACATGCATGAATACACACATACATGCATGCATACATAAATACACACATACACAAGCATACAAACACACAATGCACAAATGCATGCATACACACATGCATACACACATGTATGAATGCATACATACACATACACATTCATGCACATACATGCCTTTGTGCATGCACATGCAGAAAATTTAGAGTGTGTGTTTCTTTTCAGGGTTCTATTCCAGAATAAAAGCATCAATTTTACATTAAAGTATCTACAGACTGCATAGCTCAGGAGCTTGAACTCCTTTCCCCCATTTTCCCTTGTAGTATTTTTTACAGCTGGACACAGATTGTTCTCTCTGCCATGGTATATTTTGCTTATAACACAATGTAGTTTATTCAGGTGCTTTTCTTTATTTTTTGAGGGTTCATGCTTTATGAAATTAATTAGGTTTTCTACAGTTATTTTGAAGGGTTTTGCAGTTTTATTTGTCACGTTTACTAGCAACCAAGTTATTTTAAATATGTTTTAAATATTACATCTGAGTTTTACCAAAGGAGTTGGGAATAAAGGCTTTATCAGTTTCTAGGTCATATTATGATGGTCATTATTTCAAGTGAGGACTTGCATGTTATTTATAGTCTATTTGCACAGAATTTAATAAATAAGAAGCCCACTGGTCAGAGACAGTTACATGTACATATGTACAACATATCATATGGTGGGATAATAATCTTTCATCTGGACAAGTATCCTGCACTGACTTAATGTCATGAGTACTACTTGGGATCTTAATAGGAATGAAAACAATGATCAAAACAAATTCACACCTGACAAATGTATCTTACAAATCTTTGTAACTATGTAAAACTAAAGTAATTGTGTACAAACTGATGCACGGAAGTGGTCATCTAAAAGGTGTTTATTGATTGACTCTGGTTGTATAATCATCAGCATTTTGGTGAGTTTTAATATCTTACATACTTGACATTACTTCATTTGTTAATCCTTTCAATTTTAATAATTTTGATACATATATTTATGAATCATTGTTTCAATTAGCATTTTTCTCATAACCAGTCATCTTACTTGCTTATTATCTATTGTGAATAACATTTTATCTTAGTATTTCTTCATGTCTTCCCCCAGTTCTCTCTTCTCTGTATATTATTTTGTAGATGGACTTTATATGTTGGTAGAAACCGTCAGTTAAATATATGCATTGCTGATATAATTTACTATTCTGTGTGTTGTCTTTTAATATTTGGAGCACTTTCATGGAAGTTCACATTTTATAAATATGGTCTTTTCCTTTAGGTTAGTCATTTTTGGCATCTTGTTTTAAAAAACAAATGATGGTGAATCACTCCAGAGGTTAAAGAATTGGTACTTGAAGCCTATAGCCACCCTCTGCTACGCAGAAAGATTTTGTCTTCTAAAAGAAAAAAAAGAAAACAACAAAACAAAACAAAATGCTTTTGCCAAGATCTTAAGATATTTCAATGGCATACTACTTTACTGTTCTATTTATATTTTCCCATTAAGCTGAAATATTAATATATATTAATAAAATATTACCTACTAACCTTACAGACTTTTCATTTTCAATTTTCATAGAATGAGTATTTGAATTAAAAAAGTACACTCAACTAGAGCAAACTAAGCCCACAACCTGGTGTTGCACAGCAAGTTCTCAAATAGATAGTATTTGCTAACTGAGAGGCTCATCCTCCTGCCTAAAAGAAATGGCATGCTAGATTGCTTAAAATATAAATTAATGACTCTGGGTGTATGTTCAATCACAAAAGGTCAGGTTGTAGATAGTGGAACCAAACTTCACTAAAACTTCTCCCACTGAAATGGTCTAGTGGAACAGAAAAAGTTCTGAAAATATGTTCATTTTCACACAGAAAAAAAGGATGACAACAATAATATTGTCAGAAAGTGGAGGAAACCATTGTTAATTGAATAGCCATGGCAGAAAAGTGAATCCATACCTCTACTTTATGACGTAAACAAAGAGTATTTCCAGTGAGATTTAGAAATTACTGAATGGGGAGGTTAATATGAAATACTTTATTAATATGTGTATTAATATTTTAGCTTAATGGGGGCATCTAACTAGGATAGTAAAATAATGAAACAAGAGAATATGCTAAATTAAGTCTCTGGGTAAAAAAGATCAGAATTATTCTTAGAACTTTCCTGTAAATTTTAAATTGCTTTTTTAAAAAACTCAGTAATATTTTAATATAAACACATGGTTTATATTATTATATTATTGATGTATGATACACAGTGTGAGATAGTATATTAAAGCTAATAGTGTGTTATCATACTATAACTTGAATATTCGGCAGAAATAAAATGAACTTTAAAATATTTGGTTTCTAATAAAGAAAAGAGTAAATTTGCCATAAAAATACTGCCTTTGATAAAATAATGTTTCTATTTTCCATTAGATTGGATATCTGTTCTTTATGTTATCTTCATGTTAAATAATAGAAAATTCATGCCAGTCTCCTTACTTCAATATTTCTCATTGAACATAGCTAATTCCATGGATGGAATACGAAAACGTAAGACATAACTGGAAGTGAACAGTAGATTCTCTGGTACTGTTTAAGATGTCTGTCACAGGCAACCTGTCTCACCCATGTCTTCTCAGTCAGGGCACAGATATTTTATTTCAAACTGAGTGAGATGTGGGTTACACAGCACAACCACTAGCAACAGTGATATGTTCAACCAGTCACATTCCCACGCTCACTAGAAAAAAGAAGAAAGGATTATCATACCAAATGTCTTGTAGATGGAGAAATTAATCCAATGGAAACCTGTCTGGTCTGTGAAGATGTTGTCATGAGTAAGGCCTGTGTTTTGGAGACTGTTGAAGTTCTTGAGAAGGAGGACCTGAAGGTGACTGATATAATAGAGGTGAGGATATGCTTCAAGCTCTCAGGATTCATTGCCACTCAGGGTGTACAGTGTACAGCAGTGGGTCGCGGTGGGGGTGGGGGTGGGGAGCTGAAATTGTCGAGAGAATAATAAGGTGTAGCAGAATTTTCCCTGTCCAATCAATTTAAATATTAAAACAAAAAGAAGCCTGTGATTCGACAGGAGAAAGGGAGGCAGAGCTAAGGTTTTCAGACATAGGGACAGAGAGAGAAGAAAGGAGGATGGAGGAAGAACAGGATGATCCAGATTCTGCACAGTTTTAAATAGCCACAGGTAGCTATGAATATCTTATAAGGGATGGATAATTTGTCTTATCTAGGTGGGCAATTTATATCAATATCAATTGGCTCTGAGTTCATTGTGTGGGCGTTTTGCAGGGTGAGAATTTACTTATATAAATCAGACTGATTAATTATAAGCTTCTAGAGTTTTGATTTACTGGGTGTTAGGTCTATCTTGTAATAGTTGTGCTCAATTTATATCCGAGATAAAAGAGCCTTTTAATTGGACAAAAAGGGGGAAGTATTGCAGATAGTCCTGGTACTGTTTGTAGTTTGATACTAATTCTTCTTCCCCAAGAGGTGCTGCAGACAAGGAGTGAATAACATCCTCAGGTAACTACTTGTGAACTTTCTCTCCACTTTAACTTGTAAAATAAAGGCTAGAGACAGTGATTGGGCAGTGCAAGGAAGGTGGAGCTTGAAGGTTTGGGGGAGAAGGAGACAGAGAGTGAGGATGAGGAGAGAGAGAAGGAAAGAAGATGGAAGGAGAGGAAGACAATCCAGATTCCTCGTGACTTTAAATAGCCACAGGTAGCTATGGATATCTTAAGGGGATAAAATAATTGGGGTAACTTGTCTAATCTAGGTGGGCAGCTTGCATCATTATCAATTGGCTCTGAAATTATTGTATAGGCGTCTTGTGAATTAAGAATTTATTGGTATATAAATCTGACTGAGTAATAAAAAAAGATTTTTTAGTATTTCTTGCAACAGGTGGTGGAACAATGTGTTGGGCAAGAATCCACTAGAAATTTAATAATATTAGACTGAAAGTTAGGGTTATATTTTATGAGAGAAAGGTAGTGCTGGGACAAGTCACAAGGACTCAGGTGAGGGAATCTTAAAGAAAAGAAAGAGGGTTCTGAGGTCCCCTTCTGTGGAAAGAGACAAGATGCCTGCTCTGACTCAGCGTGGGAGAATGGAAGCTGCCTACATATTGGGGAAGATATTAATTTAACTGTGAATTTATAATGTGGGGATTATTTGATTTTTGGATAGATTTAAATAGATTTTGTCTGAATCACATGGGGAATTCTGCCAGTGATTTGGAACTAGGATAGGGAAAAATCAGTCACTGACTCCAAGTAAAGAGTACAGTGATAATTATCTGCTATGAACAGGTATGAATTAATAATGTCTATGGCTCCAGGTAGAGAGATCAACAGATAGATATTATAACAGGTATTAATAAATAAATGTCTGTGGCTCCAGGTAGAGAGCTAAACAGGTAGATGGTATAACAGGATGGCCACTCTAGGCAGAGAGCTTAACAAGTAAAAACTACCTGCTTTCTATAGGCAGATATTAGTGAAAATTTGGATTAATTGGTATAAAGGCATATTGCTCTATTAAGTCTTACAGGATACTCAAGTTCTGTCAAATGTAAGCTCCACAGGAATTCTGGGTTTTAAGCCTGCTTTGATTAGCTGCCTGCTTATAAGCAGGTATTGAATCAATTGTTTTAAAGATGGTATAAAGATATACTGCTCTATTAAGTCTTACAGGGTACTCAAATTCTGCCTAGCGTGGGCTTCATGGGAATTTTGGGTTGTTATCCTGCATGGCAAAATAGAAAAAACATAATAGGCACATACAGTATTTTAGTTTACTTCATTTGTTTTAGATTTTTTTAATTTTCAAAAATGGGTGTGATTTTGAGTTTTGTGGTTATATTACTCCTCTGGGAGAGAGGTCAAAACAAAGGTTTCTTTTTTGGTTACTGGTGGAAGGATATACTGATTTGGGAGAAACATGTTTAGGCTCTGGACATCTTCCAGAGCTATATGGATCAAATTTGATAGAGGGAGACCCCCAGAGAACTAGATTTCAAAGAATCAAACAAAAAAGTTATTTTGATGATACTAAAAGTTGTTTTGAGATTTGTATATTATAGGATATATAGCTTTGGTGAGAACCATCATCAGAAATACTAATCTGACTTGCGTGAACTCCTGATGTCTTGAACTTTCAGCCAGATCCATTCAGGGCACAGACATCAGAGACTAATACAATCGTTGGTGTGGCCTTCTTAAGGCCAACCAATTCCCTCCTTTTCCCTACTCTTCTCCCCTTCAAAAATATCTTAACGCCTATATACAGCTTGAAGAAGTTATGGAGAATCATTGTCTTGGTTCCTTGAACTTAGGGGGCTGTAGGTGGCTATTCTAAGGTTGCCTTCCTGGGGAACTTAGAAATAGTCATAATTGGAACAGGGAGGAAATAGCTAGAATTGATTGTGTAGCCATAATCTTATTTGGTAAAAATATTTGTAATTGTTACTAAGTTTGAATTATTTCTTATTTTGGTACAGAATTTATATTGATGTAGAATCAAGGTTTCATTGATATAATTTTCTTCTATTGATAGAAAAATTTAAAAGTGAAAGGCTTGGACCCAGTCCTTCTATAACTTGTATTATAAACTGATCTGAGATGTTTAAGCAATATACGGAAATACATCAACGTAATCCACTACATAAACAAACTCAAAGAAAAAAACCACATGGTCATCTCATTGAATGCTGAAAAGGCATTTGACAAAATTTAGTAACCTTTCATGCTAAAAGTCTTGGAAAGAACAGGAATTCCAGGCCCATACCTAAACATAGTAAAAGCAATTTACAGCAGACTGATAGCCAACATCAAGGTAAACAGAGAGAAACTTGAAGCAATCCCACTAAAATCAGGGACTAGACAAGGCTGCCCCCTCTCACCATATCTCTTCAATATAGTACTTGCGGTACTAGCTAGAGCAATTTGGCAACATAAGGAGGTCAAAGGGATACAAATTGGAAAGGAAGAAGTCAAACTATCACTTTTTGCAGATGATATGATAATATACTTAAGTGACCCAAAAAACTCCACCAGAGAACTCTTACATCTGATAAACAACTTCAGCAAAGTGGCTGGTTATAAAATCAACTCAAGCAAATCAGTAGCCTTCCTATACACAAAGGATAAGCAGGCCGAGAAAGAAATTATGGAAATAACACCCTTCACAATAGCCACAAGCAATATAACATATCTTGGTGTGACTCTAACCAAACAAGTGAAAGATTTATATGACAAAATCTTCAGGTCTCTGAAGAAGGAAATTGAAGAAGACCTCAGAAGAAGGAAATTGAAGAAGACCTCAGAAAATGGAAAAATCTTCCATGCTCGTGGGTTGGCAGGATTAATATAGTTAAAATGGCAATCTTGCCAAAAGCAATATACAGATTCAACACAATCCCCATCAAAATCCCAACTCAGTTCTTTATAGAGTTCGAAAGAGCAATTCTCAAATTCATCTGGAATAACAAAAAACCCAGGATAGATAAAACTATCATCAACAGTAAAAAAAAAAATTCTGCGGGAATCAATATTCTGTACCTCAATCAATACTACAGAGCAGTAGTGTTATTTGTGTATCTTTTAAAGCATTGTTCATTGGAGTGGGTCCAGCCCCTTCAATATAAAAGAAAGAAAAATTTTCTTTTACACTTAAGAGTTTCATCTATCTTACTTGAGCATGCTGCTGAGCTGTCAATAGGCAAAGTCATCTTTCTTAAAATAAATTATACCTGGAAATTAGTAACTTAAGATAGAGCATTTCAGTTTAAGAGTGGTGTTTTGATTTATAATACATGAGAACTTTGAAATTATTGTAATATGTAGTGTTGCAAAATAGCTGATTACACTGTGGACACTGAGACTGTGAACTGGAAAACCTGTTTCTTGTTGTGGTGTGGCTCAGCCCTAGCTGAGCCTTTAACCCAAGAGCTTTCTGTAAATGAGAGCTAAATAAAGTAAGCTTTTCGTTATTTTATGGAGTAGGAAGGTCAGCTCGGTGCTTTCTCTGACTTTCTGAGCTAGCAGCTTTCACTTGGTAAATCAAACATTTTGGATTTTGTTTTAAGAACAACAATGTAGTATCTAAGTGAAGTTGAACTTTGTGTATAAAGTACAAAGAATATTTATTCTCTTTGAAATCATAATCATTCCAATACAATAGTGACAACATTGATATACTCTGGCATATATTCATATAACATAATACTGTACAGTTATAGGATTGGAGCCATTGAGTCACAAGAAGATATGACTGTAACTTAAATACACATTATTAAGTAAACACAGCCAGTATTAAATGGCAACATGTAGCATGCTTCCATTTACATGACATTTTAGAAAAGACAAAAGTGTAAATACAGTAATTTGATCAGAGAGGCTCACAGGAACTTGGTGAAAGGGGAAGAAGCTGAAAAGTTCATGGGATTTTTGTGACAGGTAATTATTCTTTATGGAGTGAAATGATAGAAATACATCATGCATTGGTCAAAACACAGAATTGTACAAAACAAAACATAAAATATGCTTAAAAATTAAAATGCAACTTTCACAAATTTGGAGATCTGAGCACAAGATGGAAATTTTGTTTGAAAATATAGCAACTAAAAACATGTAAAATTCCCTCTAGGGAGTTTTAAGGAAGAGGAGTAGGTAAGCTCAGCCTAGCTCCAAAAATGACATCTCCAACCAATCTGTGTTCCAGTTTACTGTGCTTTCACGTTTATTTGTCTCAAGAGACAAATTGCCTGTTGTCTATTTTTGCCTGTTGATATTCTCTTTGACTCATTCTATAGTACAGAGCATTAATTTTTGTTTACTTATAACTCTCCTCTTATTATCTACTTATTTATAATTCTCCTCTCCCTGTTTTCTAGCTGTATATCACTTTGGACATAAAAGATGCTTGGTGTAATTTCTGTCTTCTTGAATTTATTAGGACTGTGCAGACTAACTTCATCTATCATGTGCAGCATCTATACATAGTTGAAAAGATTACATACTGCTGTTGTTTATATGTAGTTGAAAGGATTATATGCCGTCTGTCCTACTGTTGTATAGAGAGTTCTTTATGTGTCTGTGAGATCCATGTAGACTGTGTCATTGTTCACATTTGCTCTTTATTTGGTTTTTTTCTTGGCAAATAGGCCATCTAGTATTCATGTATTCTGCTATTATGTTAAATCTATTTTTCTTCCAACTCTGATAATGTTTGCTTGATATTTGTAGGTGATCTACTATTTGGTACATCCATTTTATGTTCTGTTGTTGAATTAATTTTCATCTTTAGAATATAATAGTTTAATTTACTCTTAATAATTTCATGCATGTATACAATGTAATTTGATCATATTAATCCCATATTTTCTCTCCTATTCCCATACACTCTCATCTCCTCTTTTGACTTTATATGGGTACTCTGTTTTTTAAACCAACCCCTGCATCCAGTCCATGTTGCAAACATATGCATGAGTATGGGCACCCACAGGGTCGTCACCAAACTCCTAAATCCCACTTGCCTGAGGAAAACACTCTTTCCCTCTTAAGAGGCATCAAATGTCAGCCTTAGTGTGTGCCCCTCCCTTATCCATGCTGGAATAAGACTAGCTTGACTTGTGCAAATTGTGTGTTGCTATCACAGCGGCTTTGACTCTGTAACTATTGGTCCTGTCATATCCAGAAGATAGGACTTCACATTAACCTCCTCCTGCTCCACTTCTGGCTCTTACCATCATTCCATGCTCTCTTTCATAGTGTTCCCTGAGCCTTGTGGGAGGGGCTCTGGCACACAAGTCCATTTGTGGCTGAGCTCTCAAGAACAGATGCTTGTTTTCTGCACTTTGACCAGTTGTGAATGGGTATTAACCCACTCTGTGTTATTCGTTGATGATATATTTCTCTTCTTTCTCTAAGAATTACTTTTGGTCTTTGACATTTTGTACATGTATATATTTTGATTATTCTCCCCACCCCTTATCACCCTCCCATCCACATCCAAACTCTCTTCCTCAACCTTATGCCTTTTATTTGACTCTCTATTTGATATATATATATATATATATATATATATAATCTTTTTCTACATCCTAACTTTCAGCCAGAATGTGTCTTTAAAGAAAAACAAATGGCTTGTAGGAAATATGTACTTAAGTCTTGTTTTCTTTTCACTCTATACTTCTATCAGTTGCTCTGCCTTTTAATTGAAAACTTCAATCTAAGATTCTTAAGGAAGTTATTGGTAGGAATAGACTTAATATTTCTGTTTTATCACCAGCCTATTTTCTTAGCTTTTGTTTCTTTTGTCCTCTGATTATTTGATTGTTTTTTTCATTATTTTTTAATCTACTAGACTTTCTATCTCAGTGGTCACTGTGGGGCTTACAGAAGGCATTGAATTTCATGATTCCAGCCATTCACAAACACTATATGCCCCTCTTACTTATGCTATGTTTACATTTTTTATATTGTGTATTCAATTTCAGATTATTGTTTCTGTAGTTATTTTTAATATCTTCATCTTTTAACTTTTATACTGCAGTTAAAAGTTATTTGTTTCCTTGATGACTGCTATTCTGCTGGGGGATGAGATAGAATGTCAATATAGTAAAAACAATTTATTCACTACCATTACAGTTTGTATTAAATTTGGAAGTTGACTATATTCTAACCTTTAAAATGAGCTATAAACTTCCATATCTTTTAATGTTGTTAGCATTCTTTCATTCCAGCTTAGGTTCCCTATAGCCAGTTTTTCTGTGGGAGGTCTAATGGAGGCAGCTTCTTTCAGCATGTTGCCCTGTAGTAAAGTATGTATGCTACTTCACTTCTGAAGAGCAGCTGAGCAGGTACCATAGTACTCATTAATTTTCTTCTTTGGGACCTTGAGCACATCACTCCACTACCTTCAGACTCAGACAATTTCTGATGAAGAATCTATTTTTTCCTTAATCTTGAATTCTGATTGCTTCTGTGACAAAATTAAACGTAGACCTTTGAATTTGTGCTTTTATTTGATAATTTAATTCCATCTTTCATTGTTTCTTGAAAGATTTGATACAGTGATACACAAACTTTCAATGGAAAATTTTTATTACTATCATCCCTAGTTTCTATACATATTTTTCTGATTTCTGATTTTTCTAAACTTTTTAGATATGCATTTTTATTTAGTTTAAGGATTGATCCTTAGCTCTGAAGAATGAACAGGTAGATACCTGCTTTAAGTAAATACCTATGGGCTGGATCAGCACAGGAAATGAAATCATTACTATGTATTATGTTTAAAATACAAAATCTTAATTTTGTATTTGTATTTAATATTCTTTATCATATATTACTACATGCATTTGAATTTAAGGTGTGATATCTTATTTAAAGATTGTATCTTAGGAACATTTTTAATAAATAAGTATTTTTGGTATAATAAAAGTGTCTTAGACTAGAATTTATAAGACCTGAATTTTACTTTTTGTTCTTGTGTTTACTCTAAGGTGATTTAACATCAAGACTCATATTTCTTGGAGCAAAGAAAACTGTATTATTACTCTGCTACAAAAATAATTTTTATATTTTTTATGAATTATCTTTATTTAGTGACCAAAAAATTACTGGGAGGAAAGCACAAATAAGTTCAAATTTATTTTATAATTGATTCAAAAGAAAAGTTATAAAGAGAAACATATCAAGAAAAAAGTGACCAAGTTCATTTGGACACTAGTTAATAATCTAAATATTGGTTTATTTTAACACATTTTTAATGAATACACCATCATAGCTAAAATTCCCATGGCTCTTATATTGAAATAACTGTCATTAAATTTCTTAGAGTCTCGAACCTGCTGATGTTTTCAGTGGAAATCTCTCCCTTGGAACCGTAATTATACTGTGAGTGTGCACTGGAGGACTGTAATGTGTACCATCGTGCTCTCAAAGCACTCTCTTCTACGGTATTCACTTTCTTATTTTACACTTGGAAATTGCAATGACTTCCAAGTGAAGGTTGAATAGACAAGATTAGGGCAATAAAGCATTTGTGATTCCAGGTTGTCAGGTATCCACGCTAAGGAGTGTTATCCACTATCTCCTACATTCTCAATGTCAACATTGAAAAAAATGAGGGGTGAATATGGGTTAATTTTACTGCTTATTCATACCATGTAAAATAAATCACAAATGAACTTTCTATTCTAGACACTCATTAGTCTCCATGAATAAAATAAATGAGCATAAAACCTAGAAATTGTCACCTGTGGTGGAGGTGGTACACACCATTCATCCCAGTCAGAGGCAGGTGAATCTCTGTAAGTTCAAGGCAGGTATGGTCTAGAGAGATAGTTCCAAGAGATCCAGGACTACACAGAAAAACCATGTCTTGAAAACTCTCCCAAACGAACAAACAAATATGAATAATTTTCAGCATTTTAAACTTACTTTCCACACATACAAGTAACTACCAAACCATGCAAACAGAGCTGTTGAGAATAATGGGGGAAATCAGTGGCTTAAAATTCTTGTTTTTCTTTAAGGTATATAGATTTGTAAATAATAATTTTGACTCCTAAATGTTTCACTCTTGGAAAATAATTTAAGGTCACACTTAGGTGGCAGGTATCATTAGTAGACAAACAAACAAACAAGCCATAAAGGTAATTATATCATGAAGAAAGTTCCATCTTGATAGTCATATCCCCTCATGAAAGTCTCTCTGATAGTGTCTTTGCTTTATTCTTCATGAATAAGTTATTTGCAATAAATATTTCTCAAAACTATATTATTTCCACATAAGCCTAGTAGAATATTTTCTTCTGGTGTGCTAACTAAATTTATGTCTCCTTGATAGTTATCTATTAACTATCTGGAAGGATCTGAAAGGTGAGAACCTCACTCAAGAAAATGACTAAGATTCAGCTGTAAGGCATTTTAATTAGTGATTGATGAGGGGAAGGAGCCTATTGTGAATAGTGACATGCATAGGCTAGTGGTCCTGGGTTCTATAAGAAAAAGCATACTAAGAAATCCATGGAAAGCAAGTCAGTAAGTAGCACCTCTACATTTCCTCTGCATCTGCTCCTGTGTCCAAGTTCCTGCCCTACTTGAGTTACTGTCTTAGCCATGGTATTTTATTTCAGCAATAGAAACCCTAACTAAGATCACTGTGTTGATTATTATATTGGATTGCATAGAATAGGCTTAATATGGAGAAAAATACTGTTTTTCATATTATAAAATTTTGCTATGAGCATTCTTAAAACAGAGGACTAGTTGGTTCATGATTTCATAATTTATAAAGTCTTATTCTTTTAGAGATTATCTTTGACTATCTGTATCCAGAATTCCAATGATTTTTGTTCCTCTCTCTCTCTCTCTCTCTCTCTCTCTCTCTCTCTCTCTCTCTCTCTCTCTGTGTGTGTGTGTGTTTAAAACATACACTTAAATTTGGCTTAGACTCCAATTGTCTCTTTATCTTTCTAAATATTGGTCTCTCAAAAGTACAACTTGATAATCTCCATATAAATGAACTGCAGCTACAAGGGGAATCTTTCTGAAATTCTCTCTAGACATGGGCAAATACATAGCTATACATGCATTCTAATTTAAAATACCCATGAAAATAAATTTCTGTGTAAAACAGCAAAGACAAAAATTCTTGCTAAAAACAAAAGTGTCCATCAAAGTCCTATTACTTTAAATAAACTTATGCTTGCAAATATTTCTAATATACAATTATAAACAATGTAAAAATTGTTTTAGGTTGACAAGAAGTTGGAATAACTGTGTAGAGATACCTTTTTCAATAGTTTTACATTCTATTTGTGCTCTTTTATGTATTGTATATGTTACATGATTATATCCATTTATTTGGCTGACTTATATAAGATTATGAATAGTCAAATTGTGATCTATGTATTGCAGTGTCTTGTGGATGAACATATTATTTATTATTTCTATTAAACTTTACTTAAATTATTTTAACATTCCAGATGTTTGAACCACTTTAAAAATTGGAAAGTTGGAGCTATATGTGAAGAACAATTGAAAGTGGGAAGATCGTTTTAAAAAACAATCTGAATAAGTAGATGAATGAAGACATATGAAAGAACATGGGTGAAGTACTAAATCTTGTTTCTTCAAGGTGACATTTCTACATGACATTATTTTTGAAGTTTCTAGATGTTTCTTTCTCAGATGCTCTTTGTGTATGGTGACAGACCATATTTCTTTACCTTTCTTTAAGAATCTACAGGAGCAACTGAGAGTTCTACATCATCATCTGAAGGCTGCTAGCAGAATACTGGCTCCCAGGCAGTTAGGACAAGGGTGTTAAAGCCCTCACTTACAAGGCCACACCTACTCCAACAAGGCTACACCTCCCAACACTGTTACTCCCTGGGTCAAGCATATACAAACCATCACAGTATCCATCAACAAAACTGAAAATATCAACAAACACCTATTTTTATCTATATTACTAGAAATTATATTTTCTTAATTACTTAGTGATATATTTGAAATTATAAAGAATCAAAAGCATTCAGCTTAGCAGTAGGACAGATCTTAACCTCTGATCTTACTACTCACAGGAAGAGCCATTTGCACTTGATGTATTGATTTTAATTAGAACTATCACCAGAACAGAATGAGACATTTCTTAAAAATTGAAATTCTAAAAAGAAATCATCAATTTGACTACATCTTTGAATATAGGGATTATTTATATTAAACAACCTGAATCCATCCAGAAAAACAATGACCAAGCATGGAAGGTAGTGTAGAAAAGGGTAGAGGTTTGTAGGGCTATGTGTATGTGAGAAGAACACAGGGGCAATTCTATTTAAACTCACCAGATGTTCCCAATTTTCTCTAACTATTCCACCCCCAGAAATTATACATTTAGGAGATAAGGATGATTCACAGATTTAGGTCTCACTAACCTAAAGATTAACCAAAGGCTGGGGAGGGTGGGAACTCTAGCGTCCATCTGCTCTAATGGTGCAGTTTAGTGGGCTTGTCCATGGAACATTGATCTCAGTATCTCTAGGGATGATGACAAGTGCAGACCTCTATTTCGAGTTATGTCCATGGATGGTCTTCTGGCATGGCAGAGCCATCCGGCTGCTTGTCCTTTGGGATTACACAAAACTGATTTGTTCTCACCCACAGTTTATTTTGCTTACCTGCTCATCTTGTGCTTACCCAAGCAAGACCTAGCCTCTCACAGTGACCTTGCTAGCATAACTGAATTGCCATGCAGGGGGATAAGTATAACTTTAATTATAATTGAAGCTGTTTCTTTGCTTTCTACTTATTTTGAGATTTTTCTGGAAAAACTTGAGCAGCAAAAGATTGGACAGAAGGTAAAGAAGTCATGGTAATTTGTGAGAACAAACTAATTTTAAAATATATTTAGTCTCTGGTGAAAATGTTCTGTGGGTCCTCTTTCCCACTACATTGCTAGAACATTCATGTACCTAAGAGATTATTTGCAAGGGGTATTGTCCTTTTTGTTGTTTTTGAGGAAGTCATTAACAGGGAAAATAGCACAATACAAATAACATTTTATTTCATAAAGTGATTCAACATAATGACTGTATTGTTAGAGACATCCTAAAAGGAAAAGGCTAGTTGGTTTCAGAGCTGATCCAAAGGCCGAGCTGAGAACTGTGGTTAAGGGTGACAGCTGTGCTGGGACTCACATGGTGGGTGTGAACAGTCGTGCTACATGCCAGTTCACATTAAAGCCGTAGATCCTTCTAGTGCTCAGTTTGAAGCCCTTCCCTAACATGTGGTGGTACTACTGTAGCTTATCAAGTTTTAGTTGATTTTTAACATCTAGCTGTTCTGGCCTATTCTTGGACTCCATCCAGGTAATGATGTCAGTCATTCAAACTTGGCAGATTCATTCAGACATTTCATACTCATCTAACTTTCATAATTAATATGGATTTATCTTGGTCAATGTTGCTATCTTTAAATCAACACACCTAGAGGATCCCTATGCTGTGTCTTCCTTTGTCTTTTAGTCACTTAGCCAAAGCTGTGCTGATTATGACTTGCATTCTTCATTTGATCCTCAAATAGATCTTCCTTCTTTCCCTTCCCCCTCCCCTCCTCTCCCCTCCCCCTCCCCTGCCCCTCCCTCCCCTTCCCTCCCCTTCCCCTCCCCTCTCCTCCCCTTCCTCTCCCCTCCCCTTCCCTTCCCCTCCCCTTCCCTCTCCTTTGCCTCTCCTCTCCTCCCTTACTCTTCTCTTCTCTTCTCTTCTCTTCTCTTCTCTTCTCTTCTCTTCTCTTCTCTTCTCTTCTCTTCTCTTCTCTTCTCTTCTCTTCTCTTCTCTTCTCTTTCCTTTTGAAACAAAGTTTCTCTGTGTAGTCCTATATAGTCCTGGCTGTCCTAGAACTCACTCTGTAGACCAGACTGGCCTCAAATGCAAAAATCCACCTGTCTCTGCCTTACAAGTGCTGGGACTAAAGGTACAACTTAAGTAGCTATTTCCTTCTATAGATTCTGAGCTCCTGGAGGGAACAGATAATTTCCTCAACTAACACAATGCTGGCAATACCAGCATCATTCCTGGTTTGCTACATTATCAAATAAAATGATATAGTGTTAAGGAAGTGTTTGTAAACCCTGAAATACCAACCAGGAGCCAATCTGATGTAATCACACCATAGTCTTTACAAACTAAAGTTTAGGCTTAACTCACCACCACCTAACAAGATAGTTCCAGAAGAGCCCTGGAGACTCATCAGGACAATCTCTTTTTCTACACTAAATGTTCTCTACATTAATAGCAATATTGACTGGATGGTACACTTACAGGATTTCAATGTTTAACAGAATAGCATTCTGGCATAGAATGGGAACCAGGAATCTATCTCTTGGCAATCTTAGACTGAGAATCCAAGAAAAAAATGTATTTGAAGAAACTGGATAGTTGAAAAATTCACTGGTGCCAAAGCATTTCTATAAGTGAAGCTTCATTTTCAATAATGGCTGTACAATTCTGGGCACACTCACATTGTTAGAAGACATTTACAGATAACACAAGTATGATAGTAGGGGGGTGCACATGCCTGGACTTCCAGCATTCAGAATATTAAGGCAAGAGAAATACAAGTTTGAGACTAGACTTGACTACAAGAAAGACCCTTTCTGAACCAAAGTTTGATCAGAGGTAACCCTTGGCTTCCTTGGATATTGAAGTGGATATTTTGTATCTGGAAACTCCTTACACATCAAAAATGAGTGAGGAGAAGCCTTCTTGTTTCTCTGTAAGCTTTCATCAATAACAGGAGTTTAAAAAGAAAGGGCCTGTGAACTATAAAGTTATGCTAGTTGTGTGGCTCCAGCAAATTATGTCAGCTCTCAGTTTCAGTTTATTTATTTATAAAATAAATAGGATGTCAAATTTGAACGTTATTGTGAAACATATCTTTGTCTCAATATCTGACAATGTGTATGCCGAGAGTGTCTGATATATGATGGACATTCAACTGATAATTATACTACTACAATTATATATTCTTTGTCCCTCAGTTTAGTCAATTCCAGAGTTATAGCCTATATAATAGATTTAAACCTTAATTTTGTTTATCTTTTTAATAGGTTCCTAAGTAAACTATGTTTTGAAGAAATATATCTTATCACTACTTTAAAAACTTTGCTTTCAATGTGATACTTTCAATCTAATATGCTTTAGCAATATTTAAGCAGGGGTATTTTAGTTGCTTGCTGACTACAAATATTTCAAATTTATTTTGACTAATACATAAAATATAGAATTTGTATATATTGATGAAAAGATTTTCAAAGCAGGTTAAAATTGAGATCTAAAAGGTCTATCTCTTTGTCTTCTTTTTGAGATTTTTTTTTTTACTTTATCTGCGTTTGAATTTATTCCCATGACATGTGTTTTTGTTTCTCCAGTTTTTTTCTGGGAAATCTTTTGCTTCTGTGCAATCTCCTTTTCTCGCTTTGGAACAATCTGATCCTCCCACACAGGATCCCCACCCTTTTATCCTCCGTCCTCTCTCCCTCCCAGATCCCTCTGTCCCTCTCCCTTCCCTTATTATTTTGTTCCTCCTTCTTAGTAGGATTGAAACATCCACAATTTGGTTTTCCTTCTTGACCTTCATATGGTTTGTGAGCTGTATTGTAGTTATTCTGAGCTTTTGGCATAATATCCACTTATCAGTGACTACATACCATGTGTATTATTTTGTGACTGGGTTACCTCACTCAGGAAGGTATTTTCTGGTTTTGTCAATCTGCCTGTGAATTTTGTGAAGGCATTGTTCTTAATAGCCAAGTAGTGCTCCATTATGTAAATGTACCACATTTTCTGTATCCATTCCTCAGTTGAGGGTCATCTGAGTTATTTCCAGCTTCAGCTTCTGGCATATATGTGTGTGTGTGTGTGTGTGTGTGTGTGTGTGTGTGTGTGCTATAAATATAGTGGAGCAATATTCTGGTTATATGTTAGAGCATCTTTTGGGTATATGCCCAGGATTGGTATAGCTGGGTCTTCAGGTAGAACTGTTTTCAATTTTCTGAGGAACCACTGGACTGATTTCCAGAGTGGGTGAAACAGCTTGCATTCTCACCAGCAATCGAGGAGTGTTCCTCTTGCTCCACATCCTCGCCAGCATCTACTGTCACCTGAATTTTTTAACTTAGCCATTCTGACTGGTTTGAGGTGGAATCACAGGCTTGTTTTTATTTGCATTTCCCTGATGACTAAGGATGTTGAACATCTCTTTAAGTGCTTCTTAGCCATTTGATATTTCTCAGTTGAGAATTCTCTATTTAGCTTCACACCATTTTTAATGAGGTTCTTTGGTTCTCTGGAGTCTAACTTCTTGAGTTCTTTGTATACATTGGATATTAGCCCTCTATTGGATGTAGAGTTGGCAAAGATCTTTTGCAATTTGTAGGTTCCTATTTTGTCCTATCGCCAGTGTCCTTTACATTACAGATGTTTTTCAATTTTATGAGGTCCCATTTGTCTATGGTTTATCTTAGAGCCTGAGCCACTGGTGTGTTCTGTTATAATTTGTGGAAATGTTTGAAGAGTATTGGTATTAGGTCTTCTTTGAAGGTCTGATAGAATTCTGCACTGTAACCATCTGGCCTTGGGCTTTTTGTTTGTTTGTTTGGGAATCCTTTAATGACTACTTTTTTTTCTTTAGGAATAAAAGCACTGTTTAGATGGTTTATCTGATCTGGATTCAACTTTGGTACCTAGTATCTGTCTAGAAAATCATTCATTTCATCTAGATTTTCCAGTTTTGTTGAGTATATGCATTTATACTAAGATCTGATGCATTTTTCAATTCCCTCAGTTTCTGCTGTTATGTTACTCTTTTCATTTCTGTTTTTGTTAAATTGGATTCTGTCTCTTTGTAGTTGAGTTAGTTTGGCTAAGGGCTTATCTACTTTGTTGATTTTATCAAAGAACCAGCTCCTAGTTTTATTGTTTCTTTGTATAGCTTGCTTTGTTTCTACTTGGTTGATTTCAGCTCTGAGTTTGATTATTTCCTGCTGTCTACTTCTCTTAGTTTTCTTTGCTTCTTTTTGTTCTGGAGCTTTCAGATGTGCTGTTAAGCTGCTAGGGTATGATTTCTCCAATTTCTTTATGCAGGCACTCAGCTATGAGTTTTCTTCTCAGTACTGCTTTCATGCTGTCTCATAAGTTTAGTTATGTTGTGCCTTCATTTTCATTAAATTCTAAAAGTCTCTAATGTCTTTCTTTATGTCTTCCATGGCCAAGTAATCATTGAGTAGAGAGTTGTTCTGCTTACCTGTGTATGTGGGATTTATGTTCTATTTGTCATTACATACAGGCCTTAGTCTGTGGCGGTCTGATAGAGTATATGGGATAAGTTCAATGTTCCTCTATTTGTTGAGCCTTTTTTAGTGTCCAATTATGTTGTCATTTTTGGAGAAGGTGCCATGAGCTGCTGAGAAGAAGGTAATTTGTTTTGTTTTAGGGTGAAGATATCTAGATTCTGTAGATCTCTATTAAATCCATTAAAATGAATTTTTGTTAGTTTCACTGTGTCTCTGTTTAGTTTCTGTTTCCATGATCTGTGCATTGGTGAGAGTGGGGTGCTGAAGTCTCCTACTAGTATAGTGTGAGGTGTAGTGCTTTAGGTAGTATGAGGTGCAAGTGCTTTAGGTAGCACTTGGTACTACCTATACTACTTGTTACTAAGTATAGTGTGAGGAGCAGTGCTAGGTAATGTTTCTTTTACAACTGTGGGTGTCCTTGCATTTGGAGCATAGAAGTTCAGAATTGAGAGTTTATCTTGCTGGATTATTTTTCTTTGATGTGTATGTAATTTTCTTCCCCCATCTTTTTTTTTAATAACTTTTGGTTGAAAGTCTATTTTATTGGATATTAGAATGGCTACTCCAGCTTCTTTCTTAGGACCATTTGCTTAAAATATTTTTTCCAGCTTTGTACTCTAAAGAAGTGTCTGTCCTTCTCAATAAGGTGTGTTTTCTGGATGCACCCAAATGGTGGATCCTGCTTATATAACCAGTCAGTTAACCTATGTCTTTTTGTTGGGGAATTGAGTAAATTAATGCTGAGAGATATTAAGGACCAATGATTGCTGCTTCCTGTTATTTTTGTTGCTAGAGATGTAAATATATTTGTGTGGTACTCTTCTTTTGGGTTTGTTGGGAGAACATTAATTTCTTGCTTTTTCTTAGGTATAATTTCCCTCCTTTGTTGGAGTTTTCCTTTTTTATCATCTGTAGGGCTGGCTGGATTAGTGGAAAGGTATTGTTTAAATTTGCATTTGTCGTGGAATATCTTAGTTTCCCTATTTATGGTATTTGAGAATTTTGCTGGGAATAGTAGTGTAGGCTGGCATTTTTCTTCTGTTAGAGTCTGTATGACATGTGCCCAAGATCTTCTGGCTTTTAGAGTCTCTATTGAGAGGTCTGGTATAATTCTGATAGGTTTGTCTTTATGTGTTACTTGACATTTTCCCCTTACTGCTTTTTATATTCTTTCTTTGTTCTGTTCATTTGATGTTTTGTTTATTATGGGACAGGAGGAATTTCTTTTGTTGTCCAATCAATTTAGTGTTCTTCAGGCTTCTGGTATGTTTAGAGCATCTCTTTCTTTATGTCAGAGAAGTTTTCTTCTATAATTTTGTTTAAGATATTTACTGACCTTTAGAATTGGGAATTTTTTCTCTCTTGTATACCAGTTTTTCTTAGGTTTCTTCTTTTCATTTTACCCTGGATTTTTTGGATGTTTTCAGTTAGGAGATTTATGCTTTTTGTATTTTCTTTTACTATTCTGTCAATGTCTTCTTTTAAGCCTGAGATTCTTTTTTTTTTTTTAACATTGGTACAGAATTTATTTGATTCAAATTTAAAGTTTTCATTGGTATGAATTTCTTATTGATATAAATTTGGGATTGATATTGTTGCTCTCATATAGGCATTGTGGGTATGTAACACATTTAAGAATACAAGGATTAGATCCAGTCCTTCTATAACTGTTTTTAGATGATTAAGCAATATGAATTAAGGACCAGATAGCAAAATCATAGTTCTGAGTTAATTAGAGTGGTGTTTCTGAGATATTTCTTTTTTTAATCTTTTATTGGATATATTTTATATTTACATTTCATTTCCCTTTTTCTGGTTCCCCATCCCCCAAAGGTCCCACATGCCCTTTTTCCTCCCCCTGTTCCCCCATCCATCCCTTCCCACTTCCCTGTTCTGGTATTCCCCTACACTGATGTTTTGATATTTCCAGCACCAGTGTCCACTCCTTCCTTCTTGTCTGATATCATTTGATATGTGGATTGTGTCTTTGGTGTCCCACGAGTCTAAGCTAATACCATTTACCAGTGAGTGCATACTATGGGTATCCTTTTGAGACTGGGTTACCTCACTTAGTATGATATTTTCCAGCTCCATCCATTTCTCTAAGAATTTCATGAATTCATTGTGTCTAATGGCTGAATAGTACTCCATTGTGTCTATACACCACATTTTTTTGTATCCATTCTTCCATTGAGGGACATCTGGGTTCTTTCCAGCTTCTGGCTATTATAAATAAGGCTGCTATGAACATAGTGGAGCATGTATCCTTATTGCATGCTGGGGAATCTTCTGGGTATATGCCCAGGAGTGGAATGGCTGGGTCCTCAGGAAGTATCATGTCCATTTTTCTGTGGAACCGCCAGACTGATTTCCAGAGTGGTTGTACCAGCTTGTAGTCCCACCATCAGTGGAGGAGTGTTCCTCTTTCTCCACATCCTCGCCAACTCCTAATGTCTCCTGAGTTTTTAATCTTAGCCATTCTGACTGGTGTGACGTGAAATCTCAGGGTTGTTTTGATTTGCATTTCTCTAATGACTAATGATGTTGAACATTTTCTAAGGTGTTTCTCAGCCATCCGAATTTCTTCAGGTGAAAAATCTTTGTTTAGCTCTGTACCCCATTTTTGGATAGTGTTATTTGGTTTTTTGGGGTCTAACTTCTTGAGTTCTTTGTATACATTGGATATTAGCCCTCTGTTGGATGTGGGGTTGGTGAAGATCTTTTCCCAATTTCTTGGTTGCCAATTTGTCCTGTTGACAGTGTCTTTTGCCTTACAGAAACTTTGTAATTTTATGAGGTCTTAATTGTCTATTCTTGCTCTTTGAGCATAAGCAATTGGTGTTCTGTTCAGAAATTTTCCCCCTGAGCCAATGTCCTAAAGGGTCTTCCCCAATTTCTTTTCTATTAATTTTAGTGTGTCTGGTTTTATGTGTAGGTCCATGATCCACTTAGAGTTGAGCTTAGTGCAGGGATATATGAGTGGATCAATTCTCATTCTTCTGCATGTTGACCTCCAGTTAAGCCAGCACCATTTGTTGAAAAGGCTATCTTTTTTTCCACTGGATGTTTTCAGCTCCTTTGTGGAAGATCAAGTGGCCATAGATGTGTGGGTTCAATACTGGGTCTTCAATTCTATTCCATTGATCCACTTCCCTGTCACTGTACCAATACCATGCAGTTTTTAACACTACTGCTCTGTAGTATTGCTTGAGTTCTGGGATATTGATTCCCCCAGAAGGTCGTTTACTGTTGATGATAGTTTTAGCTTTCCTGGGTTTTTTTTTTATTCCAGATGAATTTGAGAATTGCTCTTTCTAACTCTATGAAGAACTGAGTTGGGATTTTGATGAGGATTGTGTTGAATCTGTATATTGCTTTTGGCAAGATTGCCATTTTAACTATATTAATCCTGCCAACCCACGAGCATGAAAGATTTTTCCATTTTCTGGGGTCTTCTTCAATTTCCTTCTTCTGAGGTCTTCTTCAATTTCCTTCTTCAGAGACCTGAAGTTTTTGTCATATAAATCTTTCACTTGTTTGGTTGAAGTCACACCAAGATACTTTATATTGTTTGTGGCTATTGTGAAGGGTGTCATTTCCCTATTTTTTTTTCTCGGCCTGCTTATCTTTTGCATATAGGAAGGCTACTGATTTGCTTGAGTTGATTTTATAACCTGCCACTTTGCTGAAGTTGTTTATCAGCTGTAGGAGTTCGCTGGTGGTGTTTTTTGGGTCACTTAAGAATACTATCATATCATCTGCAAATAGTGATAGTTTGACTTCTTCCTTTCCAATTTGTATCGCTTTTACTTCCTTATGTTGTCGAATTGCTCTAGCTAGTACCTCACGTACTATATTGAAGAGATATGGTGAGAGGGGGCAGCCTTGTCTAGTCCCTGATTTTAGTGGGATTGCTTCAAGTTTCTCTCCATTTACTTTGATGTTGGCTATCAGTCTGCTATAAATTGCTTTTACTATATTCAGGTATGGGCCTTGAATTCCTGTTCTTTCTAAGACTTTTAGCATGAAAGGATGCCGAATTTTGTCAAATGCTTTTTCAGCATCCAATGAGATGACCATGTGGTTTTTTACTTTGAGTTTGTTTATGTATTGGATTACATTGATGGATTTTCATATATTGAACCATCCCTGCAACACTGGGATGAAACCAACTTGATCATGGTGAATGATTGTTTTGATGCATTCTTGAATTAGGTTGGCAAGAATTTAATTGAGTATTTTTGCATCGATGTTCATAAGGGAGATTGGTCTAAAGTTCTCTTTCTTAGTTGGGTCTTTGTGTGGTTTTGGTATCAGGATAATTATGGCTTTGTAGAAGTAGTTGGTAGTGTTCCTTCTGTTTCTATTTTGTGGAATAGTTTGAAGAGTATTGGTATTAGGTCTTCTTTGAAGGTCTGATGGAATTCTGCACTAAAACCATCTGTTCCTCTGCTTTTTTTGTTGGAAGACTTTTTATGGTCTCTTGTATTTCTTTAGGGGTTATGGGACTGCTTAGACAATCTATTTGATCCTGATTTAATTTTGGTATTTGGTATCTGTCTAGGAAATTGTCCATTTCCTCCAGATTCTCCAGTTGTATTGAATATAGGCTTTTGTAGTAGGATTTGATGACTATTTGAATCAGTTTCTGTTGTTATATCTCCCTGTTCCTTTCTAATTTTGTTGATTTGTATACTGTCTCTGTGCCCTTTGGTAAGTCTGGCTAGGGGTTTATCTATCTGGTTGATTTTCTCAAAGAACCAGCTCCTGATTTTGTTGATTCTTTCTATGGTTCTCTTTGTCTCTATTTGATTGATTTCAGCCCTGAGTTTGACGATTTCCGGTCTTCTACTCCTCCTGGGTGAAATAGCTTCTTTTTGTTCCAGAGATTTCAGGTGTGACATTAAGTTGCTAGTATATGTTCCCTCCTGTTTCTTTTGGAGACACTCAGGGCTATGAGTTTTCCTCTTAGCATTGCTTTCATTGAGTCTCATAGATTTGGGTATGTTGTGCCTTCATTTTCATTAAATTCTAAAAAGTCTTTGATTTCCTTCTTTATTTCTTCCTTGACTAAGGTACCATTGAGTAAAATATTGTTCAGTCTCCATGTATATAAGGATTTTCTGTTGTTTCTGTTGCTATTGGAGAACACTCTTACTCCATGGTGATCCGATAGGAGGCACGTGATTAGTTTGATCTTTTTATATTTGTTGAGGTCTGTCTTGTGACCAATTATATGGTTGATTTTGGAGAAGGTACCATGAGGTGCTGAGAAAAAGGTATAGTCTTTTCCTTTAGGATGAAAGGTTCTATATATATATCTGTTAGATCCAATTGGTCCAAAGTTTCAATGAGTTTCCCTGTGTCCCTGTTTAGTTTCTGTTTTCCTGATCAGTCCATTGAGGATAGTGGAGTGTTGGGGTCCCTCACAATTATTGTGTTAGGTGCAATGTGTGCTTTGAGCTTTAGTAAAGTTTCTTTTACGAATGAGGGTGCCCTTGCATTTGGAGCATAGATGTTTAGAATTATGAGTTCTTCTTGGTGGATTTTTCCTTTGACCAGCAAGAATTGACCTTCCTCATCTCTTTTGATGACTTTAGCTTGAAAGTCAATTTTATCTGATATTAGTATGGCTATTCCAGCTTGCTTCCTGTGACCATTTGCTTGCAAAATTTTCTTCCAGCCTTTTACTCTAAGGTAGTGTTTGTCTTTGAACCTGAGGTGTGTTTCCTGTATGCAGCAGAATGTAGGGTCCTGCTTCCATATCCAGTATGTTTATCTATGCCTTTTTATTGGGGAGTTGAGTCCATTGATGTTAAGAGATATTAAGGAATAGTGGTTATTTCTTCCTGTCATTTTTGATGTTATTTTTGCTTTTGAGTGGTTATCTTCTTTTGAGTTTGATGGAAGAAGGTTGTTATCTTGCTTTTTCTAGGGTGCAGTCTCCCTCCTTGTATTGGAATTTTCCTCCTATTATCCTTTGTAAAGCTAGGTTAGTGGAAAGATATTGTGTAAATTTGGTCTTGTCGTGGAATATTTTGATTTCTCCATTTATGTTGATTGAGAGTTTTGCTGGTTATAGAAGTCTTGGTTGACAATTGTGTTCTCTTAGAGTCTGCATGAGATCCGCCCAGGATCTTCTAGCTTTCATGGTTTCTGGAGAGAAGTCTGGTGTGATTCTGATAGGTCTTCCTTTATATATTACTTGGCCTTCCTCTCTTACTGCCTTTAATATTCTTTATTTGTGTAGTACATTTGGGGTTTTGATTATTATGTGACGGGAGGTATTTCTGTTCTGGTCCAGTCTGTTTGGAGTTCTGTAGGCTTCTTGTATATTCATGGGCATCTCTCTCTTTAAGTTAGGAAAGGTTTCTTCCATAATTTTGTTGAAGATATTTGCTGGCCCTTTAAATTGTAGATCTTCACTCTCATCTATCCCTATAATCCTTAGGTTTGGTCTTCTCATTTTGTCCTGTATTTCCTGAATGTTTTGGATTACAAGTCTTTTGCATTTTGTATTTTCTTTGACTCGAGTCAATGTTTACTATGGTTTCTTCAGCATCTGAGATTCTTACCTCTCTCTCTTGTATTCTGTTGTTGATATTTGCATCTATGACCCCTGATTTCTTCCCAAGGTTTTCTATCTCCAAATTGTCTCCCTTTGTGATTTCTTAGTTGTTTCTACCTCTGTGTTCAGATTTCGGATGGTTTTGCTCAGTTCCTTCACTTGTTTGTTTTTTCTTGCAATTCTTTAGAGACTTTTGTGTTTCCTCTTTCATGACTTCTGCCTGTTGACTTAATTTCTCCTGCATTTCTTTAAGTGATTTTTTTTTCATTTCCTCCTTATTGGCTTGTGTCTGTTGATCCATATTCTCCTGGAATTCTTTAAGTGATTTTTGTGTTTGCATTGTAAGGGCTTCTACCCTCTTCATGTTCCCCTGCATTTCTTTAAGAGATTTGTTTATGTCTTTTTTTTGTGTGTGTTCCTCTAGCAGCATCATGACCATTGCTTTTAAATCCAACTCTTGTTTTTCTGGTGTGTTGGGGTATCCAGAACTTGCTGTGGTTGGCGAATTGGGTTCAGATGCTGCCATATTGCCTTGATTTCTGTTAGTAACATTTCTACGTTTGCCTGTTGCCCTCTGTTTATCTCTGGAGTTAGTTGGTCTTATTGTTACTGGTTGGAGTTTGACACTCCTGTGAGCCTTTGGTGCTGCTGTTGTAGAGGGCGTCTGTGCTCCTGAGGTGGAGACCAGGAGGTTTCTGCTACTGGGCTCAGAATTACCTCCTCAGCTCTGCTGGGCCAGACCCAAGTCTTCCCCAGGCTTGCTGCTGGACCTGCAATTGGCCTCCAGCGGTCTCCTCCTGGCCTGTCTAGTTGCCAGCTCTTAAGAATCAGATATTTTTTTTCCATCGATCTAGACTCGTCTGTTAGATATTTATGGTGACCTGGGCTCCTCTGTTGGTTTTCTATGTTGTCCTGTTCAGGCCACCAGTTCCAAGATGGTGGCGGGTCTCAGGGCTCTGTCTAACCACAGGATTCCCTGCAGGACCGGAGGTTCCCTGGTTGGACTGCTGGAACCTAGATAGTGGCACTCTCAGTCCACAGGGCTCTGTCTGGTTAGCTGTCTGTGGTGTCCTGAGGTAAGATGTTGGCCTCTGGCTGTACTCCAGGCACAGACCCATGAGCAGGTTGTTGCCCATGCTGGTCGGTACAGAGACTGCCTGCCAAACTGATTTGGCTTTGGGTGCAGGCAAGAGCTTGACAGGGTAGTAGATGCTAGGCTAGGTCTCTGTCCACACACCTGATCCCAGCAGCCAGCCGTCTGCAGTGACCCGAGGCAAGATGGTGGCCTCACTGCAAGCCCAGAGAGCTGGTCCCCAGCAGTTGGCCACAGCCACTAAGCTGTAGGTGCACAGACCTCCTGCTGAGCTCCTCTGGCTTTGTGCGCAGGCAAGAGCATGACAGGGTAGTCTATGCTAGGCTAGGTCTCTGTCCACGCACCTGACCCCAGCAGCCAGCAGTCCACAGTGACCCGAGGCAAGATGGCGCCCTTGCTTAAGATTCTTCTTTCTATCTTTTGTATTCTGGTGGTGATGCTTGTGTCTGTGACTCCTTCTGTCTTTCCTAGATTTTTCACCTCCAGGTTTGTCTCCCTTTGTATTTTCTTCATTTCCATTTTTAGATCCTGAAGAGTTTTGTTAAATTCCTTTACCTGTTTGATTTTGTTTTCCTGTATTTCTTTAAGAGGTTTATGTGTTTCCTTTTTAGGGACGTCTACTTGCTTACCTGTGTTCTCCTGTTTTTCTTTAAGGGAGTTATTTACTTCCTTCTTATAGTTTTCTATAATCATCATGAGATAGGATTTTAGAACTGAATCTTGCTTTTCACCTGTGTTCATGGATTGCTGTGGTGGGAAAACTGTGTTCTGTTATTGCTAAGTAGCATTGGTTTCTGTTGCTTATGTTTTGCTTTTGCCTCTCGCCATCTGGTTATCTCAGGCCTTAACTGGCCTTGCTGTCAATGACTGAGGTCTGTCCCTCCTATAAACCTCTGGGTGGGGGTTCCTGCATCCCTTGGGTCTTGGGATGTCCCAGTTAGGCCAGGTATTAGGGCAGGGGTTGGACCTCACCTGTGATCCTGGTCGTGTCAAGACTTCTAGGTGTCAAGTTGTTCTCCATTTTCATATCTTTATGGTACAAACTTCTACTTTTTCAAAGTACTCAGTGTTGCTTCTTCCACTCTTATAATGGTACTCCTTATTTGCAAGTTGATTTGACTTATGATCATCATGCAAGCACAGCTATGCATCTGTGTATAGTGGTATCACAAGAAAGTATATCTGGTGGTACAGAACTCATCCTGAATGTGAGCAGCAGCATCCCTTAGGCCAGGTTCCTGGGTTGACTATGATGGAAAGAGTGAGCTGAAAGCTGAACACTGAGATTCATCATTCCCACTTCTTACTGTGGTTGCACTATGACCACCTATCTCATACTCTTGCCAATATACTTTCCCCACCATAATGGAGTCTGTATTCCCTTAAACTGTAAGCCAAATCAAATGTTTCTACCCATATTTTGGCTTTATTAATGATTTGTGATAGTAATGACAAGAGTCGCTGATATTACTGACTGCATTAGAACCTGCTCCTATCACTATTTTCACATCTGCTTCCTCATATTTCTTTAGCACCTGGCAACCAACGTTCTGCCATCAGCTATGATGAGATGAACTGTTTTTATATTCCTCATGTGGTTGAGAACATTAAGTCTTTGAATTCCTTGCCTGGATTGTTTCACTTAACATAATTATCCTCTCACATCATGGTTGTTACACATGACAGAATGTCATTTATTTTTATGGCTAAATAGTACTCCATTGTATGTGTGCCATGCTGTCTTTATCCATTTATCAAATGATAGGCATTTAAGATTTTTTTCACTTTTTTCAATGACTATAAATAGTGCTGCAGTCAATGATGGATGCAGATGTCTCTTAGATGTCCTGATTCATATTTATTGGATACGTATCCAGCAGTGAGATTTACTGGATCCTATGGAAAGTCTATTTTTAATTTCTGAGAAACTTCTCTGCTGTTTTCTGTAATGGCTGTGCTAATTTCCATTCCCACTAGCAGTATGCAAGAATTCCTTTTCACATATCCTCACCAAGCACTTGTTATCAACAGCAGCTATGCACAATATGGTTTGACCTGCATTTCTCTGAAAATCAGCAGTGATGGATACTATTTGTTTATAATTCTTAAACATTTGTATATTTACTTTGATAAATTTTCATTTTGATTCATTAACTATTTTCCCCATTAGTTTGTAGACAGGGTTTTTTGGTATTGAATCTTTGGAGTTCCTTTCATTTCCTAGTATTAATTCTTTATCTAGCATACATTTGTAGGTGTTTTCTGCTGTTCTGTTGTTTGTTTGCTCTGTTTGTGCTTTCCAATAACCTTTTATTTCTGCCTCTGTATTCTTAGTTTTTAGAGACTTGTTCAAAAAAATCTTTGTCCATGTCAAAGTTCTGACATATTTTCTTGGTATTGGGCTTTTTTAAGTATGAGTTTTATAGTTTCAAATTTTATATCTAGACTCTCAGTCCATTTTGAGTTTATTTTTATAACTAGTGAAAACCAGATGCAGTTTTATTTTCCCTTATATGAATGTACAGTTGCTCTAGCATCAATAATTGAAAAGGTTATCCCTTCTTCAGTGTGTGTCCGTCTCACCTGCACTAAAAATTAGCTGACTGTGCTTTGAGGATCATGTCAAGGATAATATTCTTTTAGACTACTACCTGGAAGCAAATAAGATAATTGACAAAGACTTTTTTTTGATTTTTCAAGATAGGGTTTCTCTGTGTAGCCCTGGCTGTCCTTGAACTCACTCTGTAGACTAGGCTGGCCTCGAACTCAGAAATCCATCTACCTCTGCCTCCCAAGTGCTGAGATTAAAGGCTGTGCCATCATGGCTCGGCGAAAAAGACATTCTTATACTGACATATGGCTTTAGGCTTAATTAAAAAGAAACATGAAATATTTCTACATTTGTTTTCAACTATAAACCCACATAAGTCTACACACACATTATTAGTTATTGGAAATGATAATGTTGATCCCATGACTACTCTAGTCAACCAGTTAGCTGTTAGTGCTTGGTTTAGGTTCTTTATTTCCTAATAATTCCATTGCAGTAAGGTGTGCATGTCCAGATAATTGGATATTTCTTCTATATTTTCTTTTTTTTGTGAGTAAAAAACATTTACTCTTTTTTTTAGTGAAATGATACAATTTAATTTATTTAATTTATTTAGTAGTTAGCATTCAGTAGCTATAATGGACTCCAGAGCAAGGATTGTACAATGAGAGTGTTTTCCTTTTCTGAAACACATCCCTAGTTCTTTTACTATTAGATCCTTCATTATGTGTCACAGGCGTCATAAACTGAGGAATCATGGAAATTCATGAGATCATAAGAGAGTTTCCATCTAGCATTCTGCCTGTAGGAGCCATGGAGAAGGTGAGACTGAACATGGATGTCCTCTTTATAAATTTTCTTGTTTCTTCACAGGTAAGCTTGACTTGGGTGGACCCTTTATAGAATGAAGATTCTTTTGATATTGGTAATTTTGCTTTATTTACTGAGTCTGCTTTTTACAGTTAGAAGTTGGAGATGGAATCTGGAGAGCCTAGCCCAGCATTAAACCACTGTTAAAGCCAAAGGAAATACTTGAGATAAAAAAAGGCTAGGTTGGTATATTTTTTTCCTCAGAGAAGTTTGCAGTGGGCCTTATGCTTTTGAAAATAAAGTTTAGAGGCCTAGCATATGAATAGCACTGTGATACACAAGAATATTCTATCAGACTCTAAAAATTAACATAAACACAAACTTTTTCAGTCAACAAAATAGTGGCAAGTTGCCAATTTTTACTGGATAAGTTGGTTGCATCATTTTATTATTTACATCTATTTAGATGTAGCTGAAATTCAAAATGCACATACAGTAAGACTATATCACAACTCAAGACATACTAAATATCTACTTGGTCTCTGAAGTAAAATTCTAGTTGGTCTTCCATTTTGACTTCCTTCTTATGATCCAAGTGTCATTAATGGAAATGTTTAGGTATCAGAGTAAACATTTCTTTGTTGCTTTGTAGAAGAAAGAACACTTTGGGTAGTGTTCCTTCTGTTTCTATTTTGTGGAATAGTTTGGAGAGTATTGGTATTACGTATTCTTTGAACATCTGATAGTACTCTGCATTAAACCCATGGTCCTAGGCTTTTCTTGGCTGGCAGACTATTGTTAACTGCTTCTTTTTCATTTGGGGTTAAGGAGCTGTTTAGATTGTTTATCTGATCCTGATTTAATTTTGGCACCTGGTATATGTCTAGGAAATTGTCCATTTCACCCAGATTTTCCAGTTTTGTTGAATAAAGGCTTTTGTAGAAGGATGTAATGATTTTTTTGGATTTCCTTGGTTTTTGTTGTTATGTCTCACTTTTCATTTCTAATTTTGTTAATTTGGATACTGTCTCTGTGCCCCCTGGTTAGTCTGGCTGTGTTGGAAGAACTGGGTTCTGGTGATGCCAAGTAGCCTTGGTTTCTATTTGTAATGTTCTTGAGCTTGCCTTTTGCCCTCTGGTTATCTCTGGTGATAGTAGGTCTTGCTGTCTCTGACTGGAGCCTGTCCCTTCTGTGGTCCTATAAACCTGTGTAAGTACTCCTTAGATACCAACTCTCTTCTGGTGTGATCTGTGTGCAGATGGCTGTGGAGCCACTCTGCTCCCAGATAGAGATGGCAGCTGGAAACATCCTGTCCAGGCTACTCCACTGATTGTATGCTCTGTTTGCTCCTAGCCATTCCTGGAGAGAAAGTGGAGATCTAACCTCAGTGCCTAAAAATGAAAGAGCTGCTGTTGGGAGGTCACTCTCTTCTTGTGAGCCATGAACAGAATGCTATGGAGCCACCTGGCTCCCAGGTACCTCTCCTACATTTTCAAATGTTTGGTTCATAATTACCTCTAAGAACCTTTTGTGTCCTAGTTGCATTGATTCATTTTCTGGCTCTTTTTTTATTTAGTTGATCCATCTTTCTCTTTCCTTGGCTAATCCCTCATTTATTTATCTGTTTAATGAACCAGCTTCTAAGCTAAGTGTGGTACATGCCTGTAATCCAAAATAGGAAAACTGTTAGTTTGAGGACAGCCTTAGCTATTTCAGGAAGTCTTTTCTAAAAATCTGGAAAATAACAAGAAAACAAGCAAACAAACAAATAAACAAACAGTCTCCTTGTCCTAAGGAGGTAGAGCCCAGCACATTCATAGAGTTCACTACTTCCCTGCTGTAGAGTTTTACTTATTCTTATTTTTATAATTCCTAAAGATTCATTGGTAGTTTCTTTTTATTTGAGAGATTCTGTAGTGTGTGTGTGTGTGTGTGTGTGTGTGTGTGTGTGTGTGTGTACATATGCATATAAGATCCAGAGACTGATGTAAGGGGCAGTTCTGATGTTGTCCTTTCCCCCAATTGGTTCTTGATCTGTCAGTAAGAAAGACATAGGCCAATTGTTCTGTGGAAGGTACAGGCAGGACTTCCATGTCGCAGGAGGAAAAGGCAAATACAAGGAAGGAAAAGAGGAGGGATTTTTGTTTTGTTTTGTTTGTTTGTTTGTTTTTTGCCATTCTTTGGACAGAGAAGAAGTCAGCAGCTTTGTGAGGTCTTGGGAGGAGCTGGGGCCTGTTGCCACTACTACAGGTGGGTTATCATGGATGTTTGACAGGAGCCAGGTGGGACTAGCCACTGAAGTAGCCACAATTTTAATTGCTAGAAATCTTTATAATTGATGCAAAGTTGAGTTTATAATTTCTTACATTGATACAGAGTTTATTTTGATACAGATTTAAGGTTTTCATTGATATGATTTTTTTGTATTAATACAAAATTAATATTGTTACTATTGGATAGGCATTGTGCCTATGCAACTCATTTAAGAATACAAAGCTTAGATTCAGTCCTTTTATAACTGCTGTTATAGGCTGTTTTTAGATGATTAAGCAATATGAGTTATGGGCTTGATATCAAACTTATGGGTGTTAGATTCTGACTTAATTATATAAGGGTGTTTTTTTATATATTTCAATTAAAAATAGCTAAGAGTAGTAAACGTTTGCAGCCTATACATAGTTTGTCTTCAAATATGTCAGAGATTCACAGAATGTGACATTTGATGTTATTTAATCACTGGACAGTGAGACATATCAGCTCCTGACAACACCCGTTTATTGGTTCAAAGAAGATAAGCATCTTCACCTCCAGATGAGGTTGTTTATTGTCGTAAGGTGTCCACTGGGCAGAAATTGCCTATTTCATCTGTAGACAAAATACTTCCCAGGAAAAGGACACATTATGCAAAAGAGTGGACTGTTGGCTCTGGTGAGACAGGGTAAGCAGTCCTTAATAATTATGCTTTGCCTAAGTCTGTAAGATGATCCTGGGCCAGAAGGCCAAAAGACTGATGCAATAAGGTTTTGAGAAATTAAGAGGTTGTTCATGTAGTCAGCTGTCTCTACAGTTTTTTTTTTTGAGAAGCTATGTTTGGTGCTTTCTATATACTCAGATAATTTTTAAGTCATTCTCAGATTTCTGATGGGGTTGAAGACTAGTATTTTAGTCTCATAATCAAACTCAAGTTGTTTAACATTGAGAAAGAGAGTTTATAGAATGGATGATTTTTAGCTGGTGTTACAAGTTAAAATCTAAACATAATCAAGGGATAGAATCATAACCCTTTCAGTTACGAGTGACTGTAGAGTATCTATTTGACAAATAGGATGTTCTGGATGTCATTTGTATATCATACCATGTAATTTATATGCTTGTTATGGTTTTATTCAATTTTTGACTGGGAGAAGAGGGTTTTTTAAAGTAAGTTTTTATTGGCCAGAAAAGGTGAGGTGTAGGGGCAGTTCTGATATTTTCCTGTTTCCCAGTTGGTTCTTGATCTGTCAATAAAGAATTGGGCTAATTGGTGGGGGGAAGGTACAGATAGGACTTTTGGGTCCTATGAGGTAAAAGCAAATGCAAGGAAGGAGAGGATTTTTTTTTTGGTTTTTGATTTTTTTTTTTTTTTTTTTGCCATCATTTGGAGGGAGAAGAAGCCAGCAGTCATATGAGGTCTTGGGAGGAACTGTGGCCTATAGCCACTACTACAGGCAAGTGGTCATGGACATTTGACAAGACCTTGATGGGATTAGCCATTAAAGTTTAGGGAAAGTGGAAGGAGCAGAGATAAAAATATTATTAAGAACATTCTTTTCCAGGTAGTAGGTAGTAATGCCCAATCTTAAGGCAAGAAGAAAAGGAACAAACTGTGTGTGTGTGTGTGTGTGTGTGTGTGTGTGTGTGTGTGTTGTCCAAAGATTAAAGGGAAGCTGGGAGGGGACTGGTAGCACAGTCAGCTCCTGGAGCTAAAGGCAGGTAGAAAGTAAAACATCATGCTTCAGATTGACAATGGATGTCTTTCTCAATTGCCTTTCAAATGTTTTTTTGAGACAAGGTCTTGTAAAGAACCAGGAACCCGCTGAGATTTAGAGTAGGGTAGTGTGCAAGAGAATGCCTTGCTCCTACATAGTACTTCAATTCCAGGCATGTTTTTATGTGCCCAGATTTTTAATGGAAGAGCTGGAGGTCCAAACTCAGGCCCTCATGCTTATGTAGTAGACACTCCACGAGCATAGCCTTTATTTCTAATATTCTACCTTCTCAGTGTCATTTTACTAACGTGTCTTCTTGCTGTGTGACTTTTACTGTATCCATAAGTTCTGTCCTTTTCATGCCCCTTTTCATTTGCTTCAATGTTTTTTAAATTTATTTCTCATTTCTTTCTTGACTAATCATTACAAAGTATTTCATTTAATTTCAACATTTTTGTACTCTTTTTTTTGCCTCACTCCTCTTTTATTTATTTATTTATTTATTTTCTATATTCTATGTTTACATTCCAAAGGCTTTCCCCTTTCCCAGTTCCCACCCACCATAGTTCCCATAGTTCCTCTACCCCCCCAACCATTCCCCAATCATTCCCCCTCCCCCCTCGGTTTCTTTACTAAACTGGATGCAATCTTTACAGGCCCAGGGTCCTCTCCTTTCTTCTTCTTGGGAATCATTTGACTTACTATTTGTGTCTTGAGTATTTAGGGCTTCTGGGCTCATTAATATCCACTTATCAGTGATTGCATTTCATGTGCATTCTTTTGTGATTGGGTTAATTCACTCAGGATGATATTTTCCAGGTCTAACCATTTACATACAAATTGCATGAATTCATTATTTTTTATTGCTGAGTAGTATTCCATTGTATAAATATACCACATTTTCTGTATCCATTCCTCTTTTGAGGGATATTTGGGCTCCTTCCAATTTCTGGCTATTATAAACAAGGCTGCTATAAACATAGTGGAGCATGTGTCTTTATTGCATGCAGGGAAATCCTCTGGGTATATGCCCAGGAGTGGTATGACAGGGTCCTCTGGAAGTGACATGCCCAATTTTCTGAGGAACCACCTAACTGATTTCCAGAGCGGTTTTACCATTTTGCAATCCCACCAACAGTGGAGGAGTGTCCCTCTTTCTCCACATCCTCGCCAGCACTTGTTGTCTCTTGAGTTTTTAATCTTAGCCATTCTGACTGGTGTGAGGTGGAATCTCAGGAGTGTTTTGATTTGCATTTCCCTGATGACTAATGATGTTGAACATCTTTTAAGGTGTTTCTCAGCCATCTGAATTTCTTCTGGTGAAAATTCGTTATTTAGCTCTGTGCCCCATTTTTTGATAGGGTTATTTGGTTCTTTGGGGTCTAACTTCTTGAGTTCTTTGTATATATTGGATATTATCCCTCTGTCGGATGTGGGGTTGGTGAAGATCTTTTCCCACTTTGTTGGTTGCCGTTTTGTCCTTCTGACAGTGTCCTTTGCTTTGCAGAAACTTTGTAATTTTATGAGGTCCCATTTGACGATTCTTGATCTTAGTGCGTAAGCTATTGGTGTTCTGTTCAGGAACTTTTCCCCTGTGCCCAAGTCCTCCAGGGTCTTCCCAAGTTTCTTTTCTAATAGTTTCAGTGTGTCTGGTTTTATGTGGAGGTCCTTGATCCACTTGGAGTTGATCTTAGTGCAAAGAGATAAGAGTGGGTCAATTCGCATTCTTCTGCATGTTGACCTCCAGTTGAACCAGCACCATTTGTTGAAAAGGCTATCTTTATTCCATCGGATGGTTGTGGCTCCTTTATCAAAGATCAAGTGACCATAAGTCTGTGGGTTAATTTCTGGGTCTTCAATCCTATTCCATTGATCTGCTTGCCTGTTGCTATACCAATACCATGCAGTTTTTAACACAGTTGCTCTGTAGTACTGCTTGAGGTCAGGGATATTGATTCCCCCAGAAGTCCTTTTATTGTTGAGAATAGTTTTAGCTATCCTGGGTTTTTTGTTGCTCCAGATGAATTTGAGAATAGCTCTTTCTAGATCTATGAAGAATTGAGTTGGGATTTTGATGGGGATTGCATTGAATCTGTAGATTGCTTTTGGCAAGATGGCCATTTTTACTATATTGATCCTGCCAATACAGGAGCAGGAAATATTTTTCCATCTTCTGAGGTCTTCTTCGATTTCTTTCTTCAAGGACTTGAAGTTCCTGTTGTACAGATCTTTCACTTGTTTGGTTAGAGTTACGCCAAGATACTTTATGTTGTTTGTGGCTATTGTGAAGGGTGTTATTTCCCTAATTTCTTTCTCAGCCCGCTTGTCCTTTGAGTACAAGAAGGCCACTGACTTGCTTGAGTTAATTTTATAACCTGCCACTTTGCTGAAGTTGTTTATCAGCTGTAGAAGTTCTCTGGTGGAGTTTTTTGGGTCGCTTAGGTAAACTATCATATCGCCTGCAAATAATGATAGTTTTTTTACTTCTTCCTTTCCAATTTGTATCCCTTTGACTTCCTTATGTTGTCTAATTGCTCTTGCTAGAACTTCAAGTACTATATTGAAAAGATATGGAGAGAGAGGGCAGCCTTGTCTAGTCCCTGATTTTAGTGGGAATGCTTCAAGTTTCTCTCCATTTATTTTGATGTTGGCTACTGGTTTGCTGTAGATTGCTTTTACTATGTTTAGGTATGGGCCTTGAATTCCTGCTCTTTCCAAGACTTTTAGCATGAAAGGATGCTGAATTTTGTCTAATGCATTTTCAGCATCTAATGAGATGACCATGTGGTTTTTTTTCTTTCAGTTTGTTTATGTAGTGGATTACATTGATGGATTTCCGTATATTGAACCATCCATGCATCCCTGGGATAAAGCCTACTTGATCATGGTGGATGATCGTTTTGATGTGCTCTTGGCTTCGGTTAGCAAGAATTTTATTTAGTATTTTTGCATCGATATTCATAAGAGAAATTGGCCTGTAGTTCTCTTTCTTGTTGGATCTTTTTGTGGTTTAGGTATTAGCGTAATTGTGGCTTCCAAGAATGAGTTAGGCAGTGTCCCTTCTGTCTCTATTTTGTGGAATAGTTTGAAAAGTATTGGTGTTAAGTCTTCTTTGAAGGTCTGGTAGAATTCTGTACTAAAACCATCTGGTCCCGTACTTTTTTTGGTTGGGAGGCTTTCTATAACCCCTTCTATTTCTTTAGGGGTTATGGGACTATTTAGCTGGTCTACTTGATGCTGATTTAATTTTGGTATTTGATATGTGTCTAGGAAATTGTCCATTTCCTCCAGATTCTTCAGTTGTTTTGAGTATAGACCTTTGTAGTAGGATCTGATGATGTTTTGAATTTCCTCAGTTTCTGTTGTTATGTCTCCCTTTTCATTTCTAATTTTGTTAATTTGTATACTGTCTCTGTGTCCTTTGGTTAGTCTGGCTAAGGGTTTATCTATCTTGTTGATTTTCTCAAAGAACCAGCTCCTGGTCTTGTTGATTCTTTGTATGGTTCTCTTTGTTTCTATTTGATTGATTTCAGCCCTGAGTTTGATGATTTCTTGTCTTCTACTCCTCCTGGGTGAATTAACTTGTTTTTCTTCCAGGGCTTTAAGGTGTGCCATTAAGCTGCTAGTGTATGCTCTCTCCAGTTTCATTTTGGATGCACTTAGAGCTATGAGTTTTCCTCTTAGCACTGCTTTCATTGTGCCCCATAGATTTGGGTAGGTTGTACCTTAATTTTCATTGAATTCCAAAAAGTCTTTGATTTCTTTTTTTATTTCTTCCTTGACCAAGGTGTCATTGAGTAGAGTATTGTTCAGTTTCCATGTGTATGTGGGCTTTCTGTTGTTTTTGTTGCTATTGAAGACCACTCTTACTCCATGGTGATCTGATAGGAGGCATGGGATTAGCTCGATCTTCTTGTATTTGTTGACATCTGTCTTGTGACCGATTATATGGTCTATTTTGGAGAAGGTACCATGCGGTGCTGAGAAAAAGGTATATTCGTTAGCTTTAGGATGAAATGTTCTATATATATCTGTTAAATCCAATTGGTCCAGAGTTTCAATTAGTTTCACTGTGTCCCTGTTTAGTTTCTGCTTTCCTGATCAGTCCATTGAGGAGAGTGGGGTGTTGAAGTCACCCACAATTATTGTGTTAGGTGTAATGTGTGCTTTAAGCTTTAGTAAGGTTTCTTTTACGAATGAGGCTGCCCTTGCATTTGGAGCATAGATCTTCAGTATTGAGAGCTCTTCTTGGTGGATTTTCCCTTTGACCAGCAAGAAGTGACCTTCTGAGTCTCTTTTGATGATTTTAGGTTGGAAGTCAATTTTATCTGATATTAGAATGGCTACTCCAGCTTGTTTCCTGAGACCATTTGCTTGTAAAATTGTCTTCCAGCCTTTTACTCTAAGGCAGTGTTTGTCTTTAACACTGAGATGTGTTTCCTGTATGCAGCAAAATGTAGGGTCCTGTTTCTGTATCCAGTCTGTTAATCTATGTCTTTTTATTGGGGAATTGAGTCCATTGATGTTAAGAGATATTAAGGAATAGTAATTATTACCTCCAGACATTTTTGAAATTATATTTATTTATCTTATTTATTTTTTTATATTCGAGAGGTTATCTCCTTTTGGGTTTGATGAGAGGAGGTTTCTATCTTGCTTCTTCCCGGGTGTAGTTTCCATCCTTGTCTTGGTGTTTTCCCCCATTATCCTTTGTAGGGCTGGATTTGTGGAAAGATATCTTGCAAATTTGGTTTTGTCATGGAATACCTTGATGTCTCCATCTATGGCGATTGAGAGTTTTGCTGGGTAAAGTAGTTTTGGCTGAAGTTTGTGTTCTCTTAGAGTTTGCATGATATCTGCCTAGGATCTTCTAGCTTTCATGGTCTCAGGTGAGAAGTCTGGTGTTATTCTGATAGGTCTTCCTTTATATGTTACTTGGCCTTTTTCTCTTGCCGCCTTTAGTATTCTTTCTTTGTTTATTACATTTGGAGTTTTGATTATTATGTGACGGGTTGTATTTCTGTTCTGGTCCAGTCTGTTTGGGGTTCTATAGGCTTCTTGTATATTCATGGGCATCTCTCTCCTTAGGTTGGGGAAGTTTTCTTCCATAATTTTATAGAAGATATTAGCTGGCCCTTTAACTTGTAAATCTTCACTCTCGTCTATACCTATAATCCTTAGGTTTGGTCTTCTCATAGTGTCTTGGATTTCCTGGATGTTTTGGGTTACCACCTTTTTGCATTTAGTATTTTCTTTGACTGTTGAATCAATGGTTCCTATGGTATCTTCGGCTTCTGAGATTCTGTCTTCTATCTCTTGTATTCTATTGTTGATACTTGCATCTATGGCCCCTGATTTCTTCCCCAGGTTTTCTATCTCCAATGTTGTCTCCCTCTGTGATTTCTTAGTTGTTTCTACTTCTGTTTTTAGTATCTGAATGGATGTGCTCAGATCTTTCGCTTGCTTGATTGTGTTTTCATGTATTTCTTTAATAGATTTTTGTGTTTCCTCTTTCATGGCTTCTACTTGTTGGCCCACGTTCTTCTGTAGTTCTTTAAGTGACTTTTGTCTTTCTTCCTTATTGTCTTCTTCTTTTTGATCCATCTTCTCCTGAATTTCTTGAAGTGATTTTTGTATTTGCCTCGTAAAGGCTTCTAACTTTTGATCCATTTTCTCCTCTATTTCTTTACGAGATTTTTCTATGTGTTCAGCTACCAGCATCCTGACCAGTGATTTTATATCCAAGTCTTGTTTTTCTGGTGTTTTGGGGTATCCAGAGATTCCTGTTGTTGGAGAACTGGGTTCAGATGCTGTCATGTTGCCTTGATTTTTGTTAGTAACGTTCCTTCGTTTTCCTTTTGCCATCTGGTTATTTCTGGTTTTAGTTGGCCTTGTTGTCAGTGCTGGTCTTTGATTCTCCTGTGAGGCTGTTGTTGTTTCTCTACTGGTGAATATGTGTGACTGCTGCTTTAAGGGATCATAAGCTGACTGCCACCCATGCGATTGTAGCCCCTGTTGGAGTCTGTCTACCTGGGCTTCTCCAGCTGTGTCCTGGTTGCAAGGAACTTGGCCTGCTTGGCTCCGAGAGTCTAGCAGATTCCCCCGTGAGGGTAGCCCTGGAAGGGGTGTCTACCTGGGTCTTTCCAGCTGTGTCCTCGTTGCAATATGGAGGCCCACTGCTATGGCTGGTCCAGGGGCTGGAGAGCTGGTTGCAGAACACAGCCTCGGTCCTCGGCCAGAAGGCACAGGGATGTCCCACAGAGCCTAGGCGGAACTCGGCCTGCTTGGCTCCGAGACCCTAGCAGATCCCCCTCCCCCGTGAGGGTAGCCCTGGAAGGGGTGTCTACCTGGGCCTTTCCAGCTGTGTCCTGGTTGCAATATGGAGGCCTGCCGCTATCGCTGGTCCAGGGGCCGGCGAGCTGGTTGCAGAACGCAGCCTCGGTGCTCGGCCAGAGGGCACGGGGATGTCCCACAGAGCCTGGGCCTTTCCAGCTGTATCCTGGTTGCAATATGGAGGCCCGCCCACATTTTTGTACTCTTTTGTTGATCATTATATTCTAATTCTAGAATATGCTTAATATATTTTCAACATTTAACAATTACTGAGACTTATATTATGGTCTAGCATATGAACTATCTTGGTAACTGTTCCATGAGCTGATGATGAGTAAACAACAAGACAAAAACAAAACAGACAGACAGACAAACAAATAAATAAACAAAATCAGAAACTTTGCAATGGGTAGCCATTAACTGGAATCCTCCCTGAGTATTTTCTAGACCCATTGGGTTTGCAGTTGATTCATGTTTGTTTCATTGACTATAAATAAATATGATACTCTTTTTTACTGATGACTTCATGTGCTTGGCATATCTTATTGCATTCTTAACACAGTTAATGGGTGTTCTTAGAGGTGACAACACTTTCTTATAGCCAACACAGATTTGAGTTGTGCTTTTAAATCTATTTAGTAATTCTACTTAGATTCCTAGTTCTTTTAGTGCTTCTCTGTGAGTACAGGAACCTCTGTGTGCCAACAGATTGACATGCAGGATTGTTTCAGATAGGTAAGGTCTTAAAGAATTTTTATTAGTTCTTTGTATATTTAGTATAGTATGTGTTGATCATATTTAGCGCCCCCCCCCCGCCACTTGTCCCAAATCCATTCCTCGTTCTGTCTCATGCAGTTTTGTCTCATTGTTTTCTATTGAGGACAATTTGGGCTTCCCAAATAATCTTAATCATGTGGCCTTCTACTGTACTTTGGCCAAATTATCAGGGACCATACTCAGAGGAAACATCTTGAAGGAGAGAGACTGGAAAGAGGCAGCTTTACCATGATAGTTTTACAGAGATATGTGGGAGAGAGAGAACATAGGTGAAGACAGAAAAACCTAGAGAATGAGAAGGAGCCAGAAGATTAGAGATTTCCAAAGTTGGTACGAAGCCAAGCAGAACAATTCAGTCAGAGTCCAAGAGTGAAGTCTGATTGAATCAGTCAGTTTGGTGAGTAGTTTGATCCAAAACAGTTGAGTTGAACCAGCTAGCAAGAGTTCAGAAAGAACATCTAGCAAGGGAGAGTTTATTCAACAGTAATTCTCCAAAATGTCAATTACATCTGGTGAATATAAATTACATTTATATACCTCGACCAGTTGAGGTATCTGTTGATCATCATCTACTACAAACAGAACCGACTTTGATTAGGGTTAATTCCTTAACCTGTGAGTATAATGACCTATCATAAGGAGTTAGTTGAATAATATGTCCATTTAGTAGAATAATAGTAGATTCTGTGATAATATCTATAATTTGTCTAGCCATAGTTTCATAGTTTAAAAAAAATATCACTTACAGATTTATGATTTCTGGTTATCATGTGACTGTCCAGCATTTTGATTATACCAAGCTGTTTTAAATTTTAGTAATGTAATCATAAAGACAACAGAAACACACAAAAGTATAAGAGAAAATTTACTAGGAAAATTTGACACTTGCACTCCATCTTCTCTGTACTTTGAGTGTTTCTTCATTGTTTTGTTATTCTTTTCTTCTTCCAATTTGTATTTTCAGATTGCCCATCTACATACTCGCTAATTCTTTTTTATTTCTCCCATCAGCAATGCTTTGTTCTGGTATTTTAATACCATCGTTGCATCTATTTTTACCTCAAGAATTTGCTTGATTTTTAAAAGTGATATTTCCTTTCTAAAATTTTCCTACACTACTGAAACATTTCTCCTTGTTTTCTTAAGGTCATTTGACTGCCTTAATATGCTCCATTTCAATTTAATCTGACTTGTTTTTCATCTACATTACCTGACCTGTTTCTGATACCTTAGTAGGTAGAGGGTTTGGTTCCTGAAAGCTATTGCCAAATGAAACCTGTCTTCAGAAGATTCAATAATTCCAAACTTTTGGACTGTAGTTTTTTGTCCTTTTGGAATTTCTAATTAGGCAGATAACTTTCTCGGAGCCCATAGTCACTTCTTTTATTTCAGCAAGGTACAGAGTTTTCCATGAGCTATTTGTGTGTTACTGGTACTATTTCAATGGTTGAAGGCCATCCCAGCCTAGATTTGTCCTAACTATGCTATTGAGAAAAAGAAGCTGTCCCTACAAATCTTTTTTGGCGCCAGAACAGACTGAGATGACTTGTCTATAGTGTATAGTAAAGCTTTGAGAAACACCTCTGGGCTCTAGACAGTCTATGGACAGACCAATCAATCTCAGTGTTCTATGTCATACCTATGACTATTAAGATGCAAAGCAAAGTCCTACCCTGGAACCCACAGACAGTAAAGAGAAGCAAAACTCTTGGCTAGAAACAAAACCCTCACTTATAGAAACTATGCATTGTTGATGTGGTTTCAAGACCCAACACTGCTTAGCAAGTTAGAAGTGATTCAGTCAATATGGAATGTAAGTGTGATGGACTCAGGCCATTACGAGGCTTCATACCTATGTATGTATGGAATTTGCATACTTAAGGTCTTCCCAGAATTAGGTTTTACTACTATAGATTCAAGTCTCAGAGTTATAGTCATTTTGAAACCCAGTGAATGGAATCTTGTGTCATGCTATGCTGCTTAAAGTTGTAGTAGTCTTGGTAAAGATAAGCCCTTGGCTATACAGGTTGACAGTATTTCATCTTTTATTTCACCTTATTTAATTGTTGTCTCCAAAGCTTACTATCTCAGTCTACTTATCTAGCTCTAGTTCTAGAAGCTTCTAGCCTGTATACAATCTTATCTAGGGCTAGAATGTTTTCAGCTTTTGAAACTTGCTGATGAATAAGCTCACCCTTTTTATTTCTTTTCTTTTCTTTTTTTCATTTTCTGAGATAGGGTTTCTCTGTGTAGCTCTGGCTGTCCTGGAACTCACTTTGTAGACCAGGCTGGCCTCGAACTCAGAAATCCACCTGCCTCTGCCTCCCAAGTGCTAGGATTAAAGGCATGTGCCACCACCGCCCGGCACCCTTTTTATTTCTTTCTGAGCTGTGGCTAACTGGTTCTACTTAGCTGTTCTGGCTCAACCTCCTCTCGAAGCTGATTTAATCTAGCTTTTCTCTTGGATTCTGACTTTTGCTCTGCTTGTGTTCAAAGTTACTCTGGCATTCTGCTCTTATAGTTCATTTAGTTCTCATTCTTTAGGTTATTTTGTCTTTGCCTGTGTCTAGTTTGTTTTTTTCTGCCAAGTGCCTCTGTTAAACTCTCCCAGTAAAACTTCCTCCTTCCCTTTATTTCTCTCTTTCTACACTGTTTTCTTAAGTAGCTTCCTTTACCTCTTTCTCCTCCTGAGAGTTGGGCATATCTTACTCTGTCAAATCTTTCTCTGATTCATCACTTTGTCTGCTACTCATTTAGGTATCACTTTCAAACATGGGTGCTTCTTTCTATAAATGAACTTTACCTTCATTGTTTGTGATTAAAGGTGTATACTAAGGGTGTGTCTGTGTTTCATCCAGAGGGATTAAAAGGTATGTGCCAAAGCCGAGCCAGACTCAAACTAGAAACATCTCCTTTCAGTAAATAAACCAATCTCAGGTTTCACAGTGTGATCAAATATTTTGCAACACAATAATGTAGTTTTCACTTGAGTTTTACAGTCATGAGTACCTACATTGTCTCAGCAATTCCAGTGTCTATAGATGTGAGTAATTTTAGTTGAAAGGGGAGTATATTCCAGTGGCAAAGTTGTCTGTCTAATGCTGAGACATTTCTGTTGCTCCCGCTGCAAATGCTGTACTTGTCATACTAGTATGAGATGAGACTAAGATGGCAAGAAGTAAGACAGACTTACAGTCTAAGGCCAATACTGAGCTAAGTTATACCTAGTCCCACAGTTACATGGATCCTAATAGCTTTAGCAAAATGTGGTATGTATTTCAGACTCTCCAAGTATGAAAAGGAGGAAAGTGTAAACTTAAAGCAGCCCTACCAGAACACAGGTTCCTTCATGAGGTTGGGATGTTCCAAATGATACATCTGCAACCATGCCTCATGTAACCATCACCTGTTTATAGGGACTTTAGTTTCCATGAGGTATTAGTTTAAAAGCAGTAGGCCTGACACAAGCTCCTGTTTTGCTGACACTGAAGGAGGGGTGGGTGGTAGGAAGCAGTCAAGTACTTACCTTAAAACTATTCCAGGTGTTCAATCTGGAATGGAGGAGTGTCTGGACTTTTTTACAATTCTGAGTGTTATTTCTTGATTTCTTTCTCTTTCTGTTCAAGTGAGTAATGACACTCCCAACACTGAGATGCATAGAGTTAGGGAAAAAAGGACATTTTTTCCATGTATGCCTTTTCAAGGAATCTTCTTATTATACTTTAGATATAGAGACTGGACTCCCTTGGCTTCCTTGGCTCTTATGAAAGTAACCTTGTGCAATAATGTTCAGATTTTGTGCCCTTGGGAAACAATTATGATGACCTTGGTCAGCACCAACTTGTTCAGCATCTATAAACATGCCTTTCTGAGAAATTCTAGTATTTTCAGCATTTATTACTCTTTTTATGAATTTCTTTGTGCAAGGGATCTGAATTTAATTTGGCCATTGATATAATAAGCTCCCAGATACCACAAATTCCTTGTTATTAATAAATTCTTACTAACTGACTGATGTTGAACTCAGAGCACCTCAGAAAAAAGAATTATGGATTTCTTTCTTCCCACAATAAAAAAGCTAAGCTAAGCCTTGGTGTCCCCTTACTAGCATATGTAACTACCAATTGAAAATGGGAAAAATAAAAACCTTGAAATTGAGAAGACACATCTCCTTTTAAATACTCAGGAACACTTCACAAATCACTCATTTCCTTTTTAAAAATCTATGTATTAATATAAGATAGATATTTTAAACCTCCAGTTATATTCACTCAAATATCATGGCAGCTGGTAATGCTGGAAATATTAATATTTGGTTTCTACCCACTGAGATAATTAAAATTGGTAAAAGTGATCATAAAACTATAGGTTTCTCAGGACCATCATATTAAATTTCACATGGAGTTTGAGTCCACTAAAGAAATGTACTTATGATATAAACAGAAATATTGCTTAGAAAATTTAGAAGTAATGTCTTCCTTTGAAAAGTTTTATGAAAAATACAGACTTCTCAAAATACAAAAACAAAAATGATGGAGATTTTGAGGTTATATGTCATTTGTATATCTTCTTCAGTATTCTGCCTCATAGAACCTAAATCTTCTTTTTTGTTTGTTTATTTTCTGAGACAGGGTTTCTCTGTGTAGCCATGGCTGCCCTGGAATTCACTTTGTAGACCAGACTGGCCTCAAACTCAGAAATCTGCCTGCCTCTGCCTCCCAAGTGCTGGGATTAAAGGCGTGCACCACCACTGCCCAGCGAACCTAAATCTTCTTAACTGAGTTTTAGAGAACCCTATAAAGCATAAGAAAAGAATCAAGTCCATAAATGTAGCAGTGTTTTTGCACTCATGGTTTGAAATGCCAACCTGTTATTGCTGTGCCTGAAATTGGACTGCTTGCTTCTAACATGCAATTTTGTTCAGCAATGGTGGTAAAACTGAGCTCATTGTTAGGCACTCATTGTTGAGAATAAACATCCCTTTGAAGAAATGTTATTGTCCTTCAATAATTGATATTGTCTTTGTTTAAAGCTCAATTAAGTAAACATACTGTTGTGGTTTATTCCTGTCTCAGATTCTTTTCTGGCCTTTCTATCCATAGGAATAATCAGAACAAATGCATACTGTTGCCTACATTGAAACAGCTATGGAACATTGGCCATTTGTGTGACTCTTAAGATATAAAAAGTCCTACATAAGATATGTTAGACTTCTGTTATTGTATCATCAATCAAAATAATCTTTAAAAAGGTGAAAGTTGCCCCAGCTGTTTTGAACCAGCTGGCTGAACCAGGTACCCGAGATATCCCGAGTTTAAGACCTTTGGGGACTCAGGCCTTGAGCAGGAGCTGCATGCAGAACAGCAGGTCTGGGGCCCCAGCCAGGTGTGGGCTCTGGGCCCGGAAGGTGGACCCCACACTCCCTACAGCGTCCACCATCTTCCCAGCTGTTTTGAACCAGCAGGCAGAAACAGCAGGCAGAACCAGCAGGCAGAACCAGCAGGCAGAAACAGGTACCCGAGATATCCCTAGTTTAAGACCTCTAGGGACTCAGGCCACCTGTCAGCAATCTGTGAGCAAAAGCCCTGTAGGACAGTGGTTCAGGTGTCCCAGTCGTGGGGAAATAGCCTTACTAGCCCACAGGAGGTTCAAGCACCAGCTAGTAACTACAGGACCACCTAACACCAGAGATAACCAGATGGCAAAAGGAAAATGTAAGATCGTTACTAACAGAAATCAAGTCAATATTGCAGCATCCAAACCAGGTTCTCCGACAGCATAAGTCTCAAATACCCCAACACACCAGAAAAACAAGACTCAGATCTAAAATCACTGGTCAGGATGCTGATAGAGGAACGCTTAGATAAATCTCTTAAAGTAATACAGGAGAAAATGTATCAAAAGCTAGAAGCCCTTACGAGGCAAACACAAAAATCACTTAAAGAAATTTAGGAGAATATAGATCAAAAAAATGGATGCCAATAAGGGGAAAACACAAAAATCACTTAAAGAAATACAAGAGAACGTGGGTCAACAAGTAGAAGTCCTCAAAGAGGAAACACAAAAATCCCTTAAAGAATTACATGAAAACACAAACAAGCAAGTGAAAGATTTGAGCAAAACCATCCAGAATCTAAAAACAGAAGGAGAAACAACTAAGAAATCACAAAGGGGGAAAACGTTGGAGATAGAAAACCTTGGGAAGAAAACAGGAGTCATAGATGCAAATATCAACAATAGAATACAAGAGATAGAAGACAGAATCTCAGACGCTGAAGATACCATAGGAACCATGGATTCAACAATTAAAGAAAATACAAATTGCAAAAAGCTGGTAACCCAAAACATTCAGGAAATCCAGGACACAATGAGAAGACCAAACCTAAGGATTATAGGTATAGATGAGAGAGAAAATCTACAACTTAAAGGGCCAAAAAATATCTTACACAAAATTATGGAAGAAAACGTCCCCAACCTAAAGAGAGAGATGCCCATGAATATACAAGAAGTCTACAGAACCCCAAACAGATTGGACCAGAACAGAAATACCTCCTGTCATATAATAATCAAAACCCCAAATGTACTAAACAAAGAAAGAATATTAAAGGCAGTAAGAGAAAAAGGCCAAGTAACATATAAAGGAAGACCTATCAGAATTACACCAGACTTCTCACCTGAGACCATGAAAGCTAGAAGATCCTGGGCAGATCTTATGAAGACTCTAAGATAACATAAACTTCAGCCAAAACTACTATATCCAGCAAAACTCTCAATTGCCATAGATGGGGAAACCAAGGTATACCATGACAAAACCAAATTTGCACGATATCTATCCACAAACCCAGCCCTATGAAGGATAATAGGGGAAAAACACCAACACAAGGAAGAAAACTACACCCCAGAAGAAGCAAGATAGAAACACCCTCTCATCAAACCCAAAAGAAGAGAACCACTCAAATATAAAAAATAAAGCCCCAAATGTCAGGAAGTAATAATTACTATTCCTTAATATCTCTTAACATCAATGGACTCAATTCCCCAATAAAAAGACACAGACTAACAGACTGGATATGGAAACAGGACCCTACATTTTGCTGCATACAGGAAACACATCAGTGTCAAAGACAAACACTACCTTAGAGTAAAAGGATGGAAGACAATTTTGCAAGCAAATGGTCTCAGGAAACAAGCCGGAGTAGCCATTCTAATATCAGATAAAATTGACTTTCAACCTAAAGTCATCAAAAGAGACACAGAAGGTCACTTCTTGCTGGTCAAAGGGAAAATCCACCAAGAAGAATTCTCAATACTGAACATCTATCCTCCAAAAGTAAGGGCACCCTCATTCATAAAAGAAACTTTACTAAAGCTTAAAGCATACATTGCACCTAACACAGTAATTGTAGGTGACTTCAACACTCCACTCTCCTCAATGGACCAATCAGGAAAGCAGAAACTAAAAAGGGGCATGGAGAAACTAATTGAAGCTTGGGTCCAATTGGATTTAACATATATATATATATATATATATATATATATATATATATATATATATATATAACATTTCATCCTAAAGCAAAAGAATATACCTTTTTCTCAGCACTGCATTGTATCATCTCCAAAATCAATCATATAATTGGTCACAAGACAGTCCTAAACAAATATAAGAAGACCGCATTAATCTCATGCCTCCTATCAGATCACTGTGGAGTAAAAGTGATCTTCAATAGCAAGAAGAACAACAGAAAGCCCACATACACATGGAAACTGAACAATACTCTACTCAATGACACCTTGGTCAAGGAAGAAATAAAGAAAGAAATCAAAGACTTTTTAGACTTCAATGAAAATGAAGGTACGACCCACCCAAATCTATGGGACACAATGAAAGAGTGCTAAGAGGAATACTCATAGCCCTGAGTGCCTCCAAAAAGAAAGTGGTGAGAGCATACACTAGCAACTTAACAGCACACCTGAAGGCCCTCGAATAAAAAGAAGCTAATTCACCCAGGAGGAGTACAAGACAGGAAATCATCAAACTCAGGGCTGAAATCAATCAAGTAGAAACAAAGTGAACCATACAAAGAATCAACAAAACCAAGAGCTGGTTCTTTGAGAAAATCAACAAGTTAGATAAACCCTTAGCCAGACTAACCAAAGGACTCAGAGACAGTATCCAAATTAACAAAATTAGAAATGAAAAGGGGGATATAACAACAGAAACTGAGGAAAATTAAAAAATCATCAGATCCTACTACAAAAGCCTATACTCAACACAACTGGAGAATCTGGAGGAAATGGACAATTTCCTAGACAGATACCACATACCAAAATTAAATCAGGATCAATTAGATCAGTTAAACAGTCCTATAACCCCTAGAGAAATAGAAGGGGTTATAGAAAGTCTCCCAACCAAAAAAAGTGCGGGACCAGATGGTTTCAATGCAGAATTCTATCAGACCTTCAAAGAAGACCTAACACCAATACTCTTCAAACTATTCCACAAAATAGAAACAGAAGGAACACTGCCCAACTTGTTCTACGAAGCCACAATTACGCTGATACCAAAACCACACAAAGATCCTACAAAGAAAGAGAACAACAGGCCAATTTCCCTTATGAATATTGATGCAAAAATACTAAATAAAATTCTTGCCAACTGAATCCAAGAGCACATCAAAACGATCATTCGCCATGATCAAGTAGGCTTCATCTCAGGGATGCAGGGATGGTTCAATATACAAAATTCCGTCAATGTAATCCAATCCATAAACAAACTAAAAGAAAAAAACCCACATGGTCTTCTCATTAGATGCTGAAAAAGCATTTGACAAAATTCAGCAGCCTTTCATTCTAAAAGTCCTAGAAAGAACAGGAATTCATGGCCTATACCTTAGTATAGTAAAAGCAATCTACAGCAAACCAGTAGCCAACATCAAAATAAATGGAGAGAAACTTGAAGCAATCCCACTAAAATCAGGGACTAGACAAGGCTGCCCTCTCTCTCCATATCTTTTCAATATAGTACTTGAAGGTCTAGTGAGAGTAATTAGACAACATAAGGAAGTCAAAGGGATACAAATTGGAAAGGAAGAAGTCAAGCTATCACTTTTTGTAGATGATATGATAGTATACGTAAGTGACCCAAAAAACTCCACCAGAGAACTCTTACAGCTGATAAACAACTTCAGCAAAGTGGCTGGTTATAAAATCAACTCAGGCAAATCAGTAGCCTTCTTGTACTCAAAGGACAAGCAGGCTGAGAAAGAAATTAGGGAAATAACACCCTTCACAATAGCCTCAAACAATATAAAGTATCTTGGTGTGACTTTAACCAAACAAGTGAAAGATCTGTATGACAGGAACTTCAAGTCCTTGAAGAAAGAAATCGAAGAAGAACTCAGGAGATGGAAAAATATTCCATGCTCTTGGATTGGCAGGATCAATATAGTAAAAATGGCCATCTTGCCAAAAGCAATCTACAGATTCAATGCAATCCCCATCAAAATCCCAAATCAATTCTTCATAGATCTAGAAAGAGCAATTCTCAAATTTATCTGGAGTAACAAAAAAAAAAAAAAAAAAAAACACAGGATAGCTAAAACTATTCTCAACAGTAAAAGGACTTCTGTGGGAATCAATATCCCTCACCTCAAGCAGTACTACAGAGCAATTGTGCTAAAAACTGCATGGTATTGGTATAGCGACAGGCAAGTTGATCAATGGAATACAATTGAAGACCCAGAAATGAACCCACAAAGTTATGCTCACTTGATCTTTGATAAAGGAGCTACAACCATCCAGTGGAAAAAAAGATAGCCTTTTCAACAAATAGTGCTGGTTCAACTGGAGATCAACATACAGAAGAATGCAAGTTGACCCACTCTTATCTCCTTGTGCCAAGATCAACTCCAAGTGGATCAAGGACCTCCACATAAAACCAGACACACTGAAACTAATAGAAAACGACCTGGGGAAGACACTGGAGGACATGGGCACAGGGGGAAAGTTCCTGAACAGAACACCAATAGCTTATGCTCTAAGATCAAGACTTGACAAAGGGGACATCATAAAATTACAAAGTTTCAGTAAGGCAAAGGATACTGTCAGAAGCACAAAACAGCAACCAACAAATTGGGAAAAGGTCTTCACCAACTCCACATCTGACAGAGGGCTAATATCGAATATATATAAAGAACTCAAGAAGTTAGACCCCAAAGAACCAAATAACACTATCAAAAATGGGGTTCAGAGCTAAACAAAGAATTTTCACCAGAAAAAATTCGGATGGCTGAGAATCACCTTAAGAGATGTTCAACATCATTAGTCATCAGGGAAATGCAAATCAAAACAACCCTGAGATTTCACCTCATACCAGTCAGAATGGCTAAGATTAAAAACTCAAGGGACAGCAGGTGCTGGTAAGGATGTGGAGAAAAAGAAACACTCCTACACTGTTGTTGGGTTTGCAAGATGGTACAACAGCTCTGGAAATCTGTATGGCGGTTCCTCAGAAATTTGGGCATGACACTTCCAGAGGACCCTGTCATACCACTCCTGGGCATATACCCAGCAGATTCCCCTGCATGTGAATAAAGACACATGCTCCACTATGTTCAAAGCAGCCTTATTTATAATAGCCAGAATTTGGAAGGAGCCCAGATGTCCCTCAAAGGAGGAATGGATATAGAAAATGTGGTATATTTATACAATGGAATACTACTCAGCAATTAAAAATAATGAATTCATGCAATTTGTAGGCAAATGGTTGGATCTGGAAAATATCATCCTAAGTGAGTTAACCCAATCACAAAAGACTACACATAAAATGCAATCACTGATAAGTGGATATTAATGAGCCCAAAAGCTCTGAATACTCAAGGCACCATTAGCAAATCAAAAGATTCCCAAGAAGAAGGAAGGAAAGGACCCTGGTCCTGAAAAGACTGGATCCAGTTTTGTAGGAGTATATCAGAACAGAGAAATGGGGGAGGGTGATTGGGGAATGGGCTGAGGGAAGAGGATTTATGGGACATTTGGTGAGGGGGGAACTGGGAAAGGGGAAAGCCTTTGGAATGTAAACAAAAATATAGAAAATAAAAAAATATATCAAAAAAGGTGAAATTTATATGCAACCACTCTATGTGGACAGACCAACACCGGGAAGAAAAAGTTGTCTGTTGATTACTCAAAATTATTTTTGACAATTTATTTTTAAATAGTTTAAAACTCGAAGGGAAACTGTAAAACATGAATTTTTGTGCAGTCTTCATTCATCTTTGCCAATATTAATTAGTTAATTGATTAATGCATGAGATGGTGACCATTAACCTACACATTTAATTCAAATTAAATTTTCAGAGAAACTGTTTAAAAAGATTTGCTTTAAGCACAACCTCAGATTTGCAGTCTCCTATCTGGCACTTATTGAATGTTGAAGTTACAGATGTGCACCATCATGCCACACTCATTAATTTTGAAAAATTGGATTTCTTTTTCTTTGCTCTGTTGCAGGGTCTTGTTCTGATTGTCCTAATACAGGTGCTATGGTTTTCTTGAGTCTTCACCTCAATAGTTAATCCTCATCATTGCTTTCTGAATTGATGACACTCTTGAGAGTACTGGTCTACCCTTGTAGAATAATCTCTATGTGAAATGGTACCATATGTACCCCCAAGTAGTTCCTTTTTTATATGGATATTTCAAAAAGTATTATGCCTTTCTCACTTGAGTTTTGGGAAATATATGATTCTACTATACATTGGATATTAGCCCTCTGTCAGATGTAGGGTTGGTGAAGATCTTTTCTCAATTTGTTGGTTGCTGATTTGTCCTGTTGACAGTGTCTTTTGCCTTACAGAAACTTTGTAATTTTATGAGTTCCCATTTGTCTATTCTTGATCTTAAAGCATAAACTATTAGTGTTCTGTTCAGGAAATTTCCCCCTGAGCCAATGTCCTCAAGGGTCTTCCCCAGTTTCTTTCCTATTAGTTTCAGTGTGTCTGGTTTTATGTAGAGGTCCCCGATCCACTTGGAGTTGAGCTTAGTACAAGGAGATAAGAGTGGATCAATTCTCATTCTTCTGCATGCTGACCTCCAGTTGAGCCAGCACCATTTGTTGAAAACACTATCTTTTTTCCACAGGATGTTTTCAGCTCCTTGTCAAAGATCAAGTGGCCATAGATGTGTGGGTTCAATTCTGGGTCTTCAATCCTATTGTATTGATCCACCTCCCTGTCACTGTACCAATACCATGCAGTTTTTAACACTACTGCTCTGTAGTATTCCTTGAGGTCTGGGATACTGATTCCCCCAGAAGTTCTTTTACTGTTGATGATAGTTTTAACTATCCTGGGTTTTTTGTTATTCCAGATGAATTTGAGAATTGCTCTTTCTATCTCTATGAAGAACTGAGTTGGGATTTTGATTAGGATTGCATTGAATCTGTATATTGCTTTTGGCAAGATTGCCATTTTTACTATATTAATCCTGCCAACCCACAAGCATGGAAGATTTTTCCATTTCCTGAGGTCTTCATCGTGTGTGTGTGTGTGTGTGTGTGTGTGTGTGTGTGTGTGTGTGTTATTTTGGGCTTTCTTCAATTATAGGTTAAATTTAACATTTTATATATTAATTTTTAATGATATGTATGGGAGTACAGGATTGCAGAATGTGTGGAGTCATGTATTTGTCTCTACAGCCATAGTAGCATAACCTTAGTACTCTCAAAAGATGTTAAGATAACAGTTTCTAGTTCAATCCATAATACGAATTGTATATAATATCTAGGGTTTTGCTTTTTCCACTAGCAAAATACACTTAAAATTCGTATATTTTATATAAATCAATATTTTGTTTGCTTTGTATGGGCAAGTAGTGTTCTGTTTTCTGAGTGTATCAGAATTGATTATTCATCTACCAGAGAAGTACATTTGTGTTGCTTCTGGGATGAATTGCTTTGGCAATTCATCAATAAGATTACTATAGAGATAAATTATACGTGTATATTTACATATTTATGTATATAATTTCTGTCAATTTGTGGGCAGAAATTACCAGCATTAACATTTCTTGCATGCAGTGAATGTGTTTAACTGTGTAGGAAACCTTGGACTAGTGCAGTAAGATATTGTTCTGTTGTAGATTTTCATCAGCAATGAAAGAGAGTAACAGCTTTCCAGAAGCCCACCAGCCCTTAGCAATCTCATCCTCTTCATTATAGATGGAGAGATGGAAATTAGAGATATTCCAGACAGTATTCAATGTCACAAAGATGCTATCAGGGTGGGGACATGAACTCATGGCCAGCACATCCCAAATATAGTGATTTTTCCCTGAGACTTTTCTTTAAAATTTTTTTCTTTACTTTAATTCATATACATGTGATCATTTCAGGTTAAATCCCAAAGAGTATTTACTTGTATTATCTGAATTAATCATTCTGAACAATTCCTGAGAAGCAGAATAGCTATTTAAATTGTCTTCTGTTCAGTACCATGATCTTTGAAGTCGTTGGTCAAAATTCTGGTAATGTACACAATTAGCATTTGTCATTTCCACTTTGGGGCACACACATGAACAAGACAAAATATTCTCACTTTGCAACGTGACAAATCAAACCGAGTATATTTAGTATGTATTTAAAATCAGCATCTCTTCACATCTGAAGAATTAGTAGCTCATAAAATGCACATCTCCAAAATATTAATAGAAGTATATGGGGGCGTGGCACTTCTCGGAGAGACACAGTGAGGGGAGGATAACCAGAGAATTGTGTGTGCACGGGCATCCTCAGCTCCGTCTGTAGGAACTTCAGACAAAACTGGAAGGCATTCAGATGGCTCGGCCAGCCTCCCCCACCTCGTCTTTAAAATTCCTTTTTCTGGGATACTCTGGCCAAAGACTAACGAGCAGTGAAGTGGCAAAAGGCAGGCAGCCGGTAAGGAAGGAGGCGCAAATGGCTGGGGTAAAACACAAACTGTGATTAGGCTGTGGATAATCAGGGCCTGGATCGGAGTTGGTTATGCATATTCCATGGTCATAATTTGATATTTTGAAGAGAAAGAAAAAAAAAAAAGAAGAAGAAGAAACCCATTTAAAACCAACATTAAAAAAAAAAAAAAAAAAGGCAAAACAAAACAAGTACCTTTCTGGCTCCAGACATTACAGCACACCTTTGAAAAGGATCCCTGCCCAGGACTGCTGAGCTCCTCGAAATACATTTAAGGAAAACAGTGACACACAGGACCACTTTAATGGTGCATCGATTCTTTCATTATGTAGTTGGTTCACATACATCAACATTTTAAATTTTGGACATTCTAAAATACATTTGGCAAACGGCTGAGGCGAAAGCCGTCTGTGAGCCGAGGAACTGAGCCTGGTGCTGTATGAACCGGCACAGGCACCCATTTGTGCTCCCCCACGTGGGCAAGTCTTGGAGCTTTGTGTGACCTTTTCAAAAATTCGTGAGCAGCTTGAATACCATTAAAAGTTTATCCATGGCAATGTGTTTAATGGTGTGCTCGTGTGTGGGGGGACTCTTATGGTGAGCCCTTCTCAAACCTCTGGGATGATTTGTAAAGGTTCTGTTAAGAAAAGATAGTTAAACATTTCCAAGTAACTTAGTAAAAACACAGATGACAAAGGGTTCAAATTTCATAACTCAAGTTCTAGAGTGTAAAATAAGGCCCACGTGTGGCTGTTACTTACTTATAAATTGACTCCATGATTCACATGCCGTTTGGTCTCTTTGCCTAGGAAGGCACAGACAGGCAGAGACTGAAGTGAATCACCTTCTTCACACTTTAACTTCAGGTTTATAAAAGTTATTTGACCTGGTCTAATGGGACAATTGAAAGCACATCATGATTGAATGGGAAGGGGAATCATTAACTGAATAAGAGCTGTATCAATATTATGCACATTTCCTTCTATATCTATATTCATAGCATATTCAGTTCAAAGCAACCACACATAGGACTTGTTGCTATCCTTTTTATGTCAATGGAAAGAAGGATTGGGCAGTGGAATGGGACAACTCAAATAGAAGGGAAGGGCAAGGCTGCAGTTAAAACATCCTCTGTCACTCATGCTGCTCCTATAGAAATGGTGTCTCTACCATAACTGCACCATAATGAAACCCAAGCACTCAATGACACTGAAAACAGCCCAGAGCAGGAAGCTGGAGGTAGTTTTCTTTTCATACACTGAAAGATCATGATTCCCCTTTTCTTCTCTTTTATCTAGAACATTTGTATTGTGAGATGTGGAAAGTACACTGCAATGCCATGAACCTTGCTATTTATAGCTGGTGTGAAAAAAACTACAGATATTCTTATACAGTTTGAAAGAAAATGTTTATACCCCTTAGACACAGGAAATGTAGGTGGTTATTTTTAAGAATTGTCAAAAATTAAAATACAAAGATATTCACTTTTTGTACTATTTATATTAGTGTGGAATTTTAAACCAAGCAAATGCTTAGCGGTTAAAAAAGTAAATAAATTATGAAACATACATATTTTGATATAAAATATAATCATTAAAATGTTTTGAAGAATATTTACCAGCAACAAGAAAATTGGAGCTGTAAATTTCAGATGCTCTATAAATGTGTTGAATAAATAAACAAAATACTAAATTCAAAATTATGTGCATCGAAGATTTAACATTATCCAGTCAGATAGCATGAAAACCTACTACTTTTACTAAAGATGACACTTTTGAAGTCCTGGGGGCCTCACTGAATTCTTATAGCCCAAAGAAATGGCTTTTAGGGAAATGCACACATGACTATAACCCGGTCAATAGTAACAGTCTATAAGCCTCCTCATCTACTGTAGTACTGCATCTCGTGTATAACATTTGAATGACATTAATGTCTAAATGATATCTGAGTTATTCTAAATTATAGCTGCATTTGAATTCTGTATAAGTGCTTCTTTTGTTTCTATATAATTTGGTCCACATTACATTTATGCTTCTATGTTACTTCTTCTAGGACACTTTAATAATTAGTAAATCTGTTTAATGTCTTTCATTTGTGCACTACTATTATTGGGTGTTTGTCTCCAAGATTCTAACAAACATGTCAGTGAAGAGTCTACACTGTGCCTTTTTGATGCACATGCAGGTGTGATTTTCACACTTCTGAGAGTGTGTCTGCCCAGTCTCTGGTGCACAGATATACAGCTTTAGTAGATGCCTCCATCATTGTAAACAGTTGCCCCAATGGACAATCTACAGGTAGAGCCGGAAGGAAAAAGTCATTTTCTGCATTGCCTGATTTTGACCATGAACACTTCTTTGTTTTTTATTAGATATATTCTTTATATTTCAAATGATTTCTCCTTTCCTGGTTCCCCCCTCCCAAAAGTCCCATAAATCATCTCCCCTCCCTCTGTTTCCAAACCACTTCCTTGTCCTGGTATTCCTCTATACTGCTGCATCAAGCCTTTCCAGGACCAGAGACCTCTCCTCCCTTTCATGTCCAACAAGGCCATCCTCTGCTGCCCATGTGTCTGGAGCCATGGATCACTCCATGTGTAACTTCATGTGTACTATCTGGTTGATGTTTTTGTCCCTGGGAGCTCTGGGGACACTTCTGACTTTACATGTTAGAAGAATGTGTGATAGTATTTGACTGGGTTAATTTGCATTCTTAGATGAGCTATAGCATTTTTTATGCTGATCTCTTTATTTGTGACATCATTCTTCAAGTGATTAGCCTATTTTTAGATTGTTTCAGTTTTTGGTCAATGTCATTCAAGACTTAATCATGTTATTAATGAATAATGGCTTTTGTATTCTTTCTTCATTATGTATATGAAATATTTAATATTTATGTAAATTTTTATATAAAGTTTTATATGAAATTTATTTTATATTTATATAAAATTTTATTTTATTACAATGATTAGAATTTTCTTATAATTTATTTATTGGTATGAATCTTGTTTTTCCATTGTTCCTTCTATATTTTGGTACAACTGAGAATTCAGCTTTTCCATGCATGCTTTGCATTTTGTTTTATTATTACACAAGCATTTTACCAGAGAACTAAAACCCAAGCCAGAACCAATTATTGGGAATACTGTCCTCTCTCCCTTGTGAGTTCCCGATGCCCTTTTAAAGGATCGATCGACATAAATGCATCTGCCTTGTTTGGGGGTGTATGTCTGTTATTATTTTCGCCACTGTATGGTTTTGATTCCTGTAGCTTTGTACTGTAGACTGACATCTTGATATGTGATGTTTCTTGCTTTAGTTGCCTTGCTCAATAGTCTTCTCTTCCCTCATTTTTCTAAGAAGGAAGGGTTGTTTCTGCTTATGGTCTCAGACTCCATAAACATTTACAGAGAGGAAGGAATGACAGCAGGACAGTGTGGCAGATGCTCACGTTACTGCAACCATCAGACAGATAGATGGATACTGGTGTTCAACTTGTTTTCTACATTTGTCGCTTCTAGGAATAAAACATTTATTTTATTATATGTATTCATTTTTATTTATTCATTGAAAAATTCATACAGGTATATTGTGGAACCATAATGACCCAGTATTACAGAGAAAGGGCTAAGGAGAACTTCAGCCCTGTATACCTAGATAAGAACCACAGGAGTTTGCTAGCCCCTCTCAACCTGACACTCTAAAGTTGGCCACCCCACCATTAACCCTAGTAAGAATTTTTTACTCTGACAGTTATCATACTTCACTACTTGTTTGACCTTATAAGCCATTCAATACTACTTTACAAAGTCGGGATATGCTGAGGGCTATGCAGGAGGAAGTGCAAATGGCTTTAGAACTCAAGAAATGCAGCCCATGGATTACCACAGCAGCATGGGCAGGCCTCAGTGAGTTACGGTACTGAGGACTATGTGTCCTGAGAACTTTATGCTGTTATAGACTTATGCTGTGCTTGCTGCCCTCACATCCCTCTTAATCTAAGAATTGTTTCAAAAGTTTAAGGGGACTCCCAGTCTCTCACTGGACAGTATCTCTGGTACTCACCATATTAATGATTGATTTCTTTCAAGCATTGCTGCTGGAGCAGATTGTGATTCTATCACCACCTTAAGGAAGAACTTAGGGATGCAGATTGTCAGCAATGACCACCACTCTTCGAAAACATTTGAAAGAATAAAGTTGTTAGTGAAGATAGGTTGAGATATTTTTACTACCGGCTCTGATGTAGAAAATGGGAACTATCTGAAGCTCAGAAAGGCATACTCTTATTAGCTAGGCTAGGGAGCCTTTATCATCAGGGAACAAGGACCAATGGCAGCCCTGGCTGATGTGACTCTCACTGAGGCTGGACTGGTGATGGTTGGTTCCTTATGCCCATTTTTGCTCTTAACTTCCTGATACAATTTATTAAGAATTGCTGATGAGTAGATTTTTTGAGCATTTAAGGTAGATATGATTGATTTTATATAAAACTTAGATTTTTGATTCTTTTAAGATTTTTATAAGATTACTTTTAAAGATAAGTAATAAAATAACTCTTTCCTTGTGACTGCAAATTGATGCCTACCAGTAAGAGAAACTGACTGAGAAAACTACCTTGCTTACATATACTTTGTTAATCCATAACAAGTTCCTTTGTTATTAATGTATGTGTGTTTTTCAGAATAATTTGTTCTTTTGAATCTTTGATTCTTTACCCATACTACATAATGTTATATCTTGTAATGGTATTAAAAACACTTTTTATAATCATTCTCTAGAAGAAAACTAAAATGTAATCACATTCTAATTGTATACTACTTGAAAACTTTTGCTGAGATATATAAGCTTTGGAAGAAAGAATAAAGTAGGGGATGGTATGGTGTGGTATGAAAGGGTATGCTATGACAGGGTATGGTATGGTATGACAGGGTATATGGTATGGTATGACAGGGTATGGTATTGTATGGTATGACAGGGTATGGTAGTGTATGGTATGACAGGGTATGGTATGGTATGACAGGGTATGGTATGGTATGACAGGGTATATGGTATGGTATGACAGGGTATGGTATGGTATGACAGGGTATATGGTATGGTATGACAGGGTATGGTAGTGTATGGTATGACAGGGTATGGTATTGTATGGTATGACAGGGTATGGTATGGTATGACAGGGTATGGTATGGTATGGTATAACAGAGTATGGTATGGTATGACAGGGTATGGTATGGTATGGTATGGTATGGTATGGTATGGTATGGTATGGTATGACAAGGTATGGTATGGTATGACAGGATATGCTATGCTATGCTATGCTATGCTATGCTATGCTATGCTATTCTATGCTAAGCTGTGCTATGCTATGACAGGGGATGGTATGGTAAGGCATGGTGTGATGTGACTGGAACATTGTCTCTCCCATCCATCAACTAGGTGTGTATGTGTACAGTTTGTGTGAATGGGGGTTGGAACACTGTTCCTTCCATCCACAAGTTGTGTGTATTTATGTATGTGTGTGTGGAATGCTTAGAGTCTGCTTTTTGTAAGTTTGCTCTAGCATAGAATTCTAACATAGAATTTGCTCTAGTTCTAATGTACATCTATTTGCATGTTTGTATGTGTGTATGTATCTGTATATATTTGTGTGTATAAAGTTATTGGACTCTGCCTTTTATTTTATCCATTCAGTGTGTGTGTGTGTGTGTGTGTGTGTGTGTGTGTGTGTGTGAATTTTTCTCTTTCCTTCTCTTTCTTGCTGGCTCAAGAAGTTAAAAGAGTTCATAGTTTTTCTGCTGGCCACAGAGAGTGCCAGACCCTGTAAATTATGCTTTGCTCCCTCAGAAACAAGTCTGCTGAGCAGCTTCTCTAATCCCTGGATGCTTGACAGCAGCCCTTGTAGGTATCTGAATCCACCCCGGTCAGCCCCCATGGCTGCCTGCCTCGATTTGCCCATCTCATGGATGCCAAAGGGATAATAATTTTAAAATTACTATTTTTGTGCAAAATGTCATCTCTATTTTGTTGACAGTAAAATCCAAAATATTCCAAATAATTCTCATAAATTCATATCCCCAGCAACCTATCATAAATTTAAAGTTCCTTTAACACATCAATTCTATTCACCATTAATATGGTTTACCTAGAGTGCATCACAGAATCCTAAAGGCACATCTTCATTATCATTTGGCTGTGGCTCGCAACCTCTTGCCAGCAGTGTGGGAGATTATCATAGTTATATGACATCCGAGACTAGTATTTTTATTTTAAAGATTTATTTATTATTTACTTACTTCATGTGTATGAGTACACTGTAGCTGTACAGATGGTTGGGAGCCATCATGTGGTTACTGGGAATTGTACTCAGAACCTCTGCTTGTTCCAGCCCTGCTTGCTCCGGCCCAAAGATTTATTTACTCTTATATGTAAGTGCACTGTATCTGTTTTTAGACACACCAGAAGAGGGCATTAGATCTCATTAAGAATGGTTGTGAGCCACCCTGTGGTTGCTGGGACTGGAACTCAGACCTTTGGAAGAACAGTCAGTGTTCTTACCAGCTGAGCCATCTCACCAGCCCGAGGCAATTACTTTATTGATGTCTATTTTTCCCTTCTGTTAATAGTTCCTTTATATAGTTAAATTCTTCATTGTTTGAGATACTCTCGTGATTGTCATATCCTCTTGGTGAATTGTCCCTTTTGTCATTAAATAGTGATATTTGCTGACAGTTTTTACATAGAGCTTGGATTTGCATGATGTAGCCATAATCAGGTTTTGTCTTCCATTGGCACAGAGTAATCCTTTTCTTTACTTTTCTTTTTTATTGAATATTTTATATATTTACATTTTAAATGTTATCCCCTTTCCAAGTTTCCTCACCAGATTCCCACTCTCCCATGCCCTGTCTCACTCCTTCTATGAGGATGCTCCCCTCCACCCACCCACTTCCACCTCGCCATCCTGGCATTCCCCTACACTGGGGAATTGAGTCTTTGCAGGACCAAGGGCTTCTCCTCCTATTGATGCCTGACAAGGCCATCCTCTGCTACATATGCAGCTGGAGCCATGGGTCCCTCCGTGTGTACTCTTTGGTTAGTGGTTTAGTCCCTGGGAGCTCTGAGGGATGTGGCTGGTTATTGTTGTTCTTCCTATGGGGAAGGACATAGCTCTCAGGAGACAGCTATAACAGGACCCTATCAGCAAGTGCTTCTTACCATCTGCAATAGTGTCTAGGTTTGGTGACTATATATAGGATAAATCTCCCGGTGGGGCAGTATCTGTATGGCCTTTCTTTCAGTCTCTGCTGCATACTTTGTAAATGTATTTCCTTTAGACAGGAGCCCTTCAGGATTAAAAATTTGGAGATGAGTTAGTAGACCCCTCCCCCAACCAGGAATTTATTGATGACTTATAGTTTGTAATCCAACTCCCCAACAATGATCACCAGCAGTTGTGAATGGAAGTCCAAGGATCTAGCAGCTCAGCCCCACAAGGCAATCAGGTGAAGAAGAGAGTGAATCTTCCTTCTTCCAATGTCCTTATATAGGTCTTCAGCAGGTGTGGCTCAGATTAAAGGTGTGTGCCACCACACCTGAATCTGGGACTTGCTTCTTCCCAGATGACCTTAAACTCAGAGATTTCCGTGTCTTACTCTTCTGGGATTCATAGCCAGTATGCCTCAAAATCTCCATGCAGAGATCCAGGTCAGAAATTTGTATCTCCCAGTCTCCAGATTAGGATCACAGGTGAGCCTTCCAATACTGGATTGTAGTTCATTCCAGATATAGTCAAGTTGATGGCCAGGAATAGCCACTACAATTATCATGATGATCTTCATTGTTTTCTGACTTCTAAGTAACTTTCAGTATCTTTTAAAACTAAACTTAGTAATTCTTATCTGGTGAGTATAAAAAATAATGTTTCTATACTATGCCATTAAGACCAGCAGTCTCAAATAACCTGGACCCCTGAGATCTCTCAGACCCTGAGCCACCAATCAGGCAGTATACACCAGCTGATATGAGGCTCCCAGCAAATATAGAGCAGAAGACTGCGTGGTCTGGCCTCATCGAGAGAAGATGCACCTAACCCTCAAGAGACTTGAGGCCCCAGAGAGTGGGGAGTCTGGTGGTGTGGGGGTAGGAGAGTTGGGGCATCCTCTTGGAGATAGGGATGAGGAGGAAGTACGGGATGTGGAGCAGCCAGAGGGTGGAATGAGAGGGACTGTAAATAAGATTAAAGAATGCATGTTTAAAGTAAATAAGATGGTTGGATTTTAGATATGGACCTTATGTTTAAGTCATTTTAGGTTCAGAGAAAAAGTATGTAGAAGATACAGTTTTTAAATATTATCCCCACACATCTGCCGCTGCCTGAATGATTAGAATCACTCACCAGAGAGTTATATTTCATCTAGCTGGTTATTCTACAAGGACACAACACTGTTTTTCAGAGACTGTAGTTTAAGTGAAGTTCACAGTTTTAGTGTGTGTTTGTGAAGATGGATAAGTACATAATGATGCGTAGCTATCTTCACAGAATCACGGTGGGTTTGTAAATTTTTAACAATTTCCTGTGTTCTGCCTCTTCCTCTCTCCCATCTTCTAACATTTGGCAAACTTCAAATTTTATTTTTGAGAGTCCTGTATCTTTGATAGTGGTTTATGTGATCAGAAGCATAAAGCGATTTCAGATAGTAGTACAAACTTTATTAAATGCCATGTCTTCAGTGTAGGACTGAATAACATTCTATTGTTTGGGTATACCACAATTTATATGAAAGTTTATCCCTTTACCTCCTGACAGTCATTTCAGTTACTACGAAGTTATACAGTAATGAATAAAGCTGCTATAGACATTCATGTAGAGGTTTTAATGTGGGCATGAATTTTAGCTAAGCACAAAACAGTGCAATTTCTAGATAATTTAAGAACAATGTGTTTAGTTTTAGAAGACAACACTAAACTGTCTTCCAAAGTGATTTTACAATTTTGTGATTCACCATAATAAATGAACATTTTCATTATTCTACATAAACATTATTCTAAAGTTTCTTTATCTAAACCAATTTTTGACATTATTCTGGATTCTTATGCTAATAAATATATAAATGTATATAATATATATGTACTCTTGATTTAATTTTGATTATGACATTGTTTAGGAAATCTTTTCACAAGTTTATTTGCCATATAATGCATGTATAATATAATTATATACATATAATACATATGTACATATATACATACATACACACATATATGTGTATATATACTCCTTGGTGAGATTATTTGTCTGTTTGAACCCATATTTATTTATTTATTTATTTACTTATATTATTTTTCACTTTACTTTATCCTGCTCACTGATGCCCTCCAAGTCCCCTCTCCCCTCGTAATCACCCCCTATTCTTTCCCTCATTCCCCACACCCAATCTCCTCTGTGAGATTTTCCTCCAATCCTGCCAGGCTAGGTGCATCTTTTTACAATGAGACTACACAAAACAGCCCAGCTAGAAGAATATATCCTACATAAATGGCAACAACTTTCGGAATAGCTCTGGCTCCAGTTAGTTGTTCAGGACCCTCCTCAAGACCAAACTCCACATCTGTTACATATGTGTGGAAGGTCTAGGTCCAGTCTCTGTATGTTCTTTGGCTGGTGCTTCAGACTCTCCCTGTGGAGTGAGTTACTCTTCCCTTCTGGGCGGCAATCCTTCCTCCTATTCTTCCATAAGTCCCAAGCTCCATCCACTGTTTGACTGTCGGTGTCTGCATCTATCTGTATCAGCTACTAAGAGGAGCCCCTAAAAGGACAGAAGAACTATTAGGTTTTTTCCTTCCTCCGAACAAATGTTTATTTATGGATTAAATATAAACAAAAACACTAAGGCATAGAAGAGTACATGGATTCACAATAATTTAAAACATTTGGTCTGAAATCTTTAAACAGATACTCTAAGTACTTACCTGAGGTAGATTTAGGTTGACCCTGCTTGGGGGAACCTTCCTCCACCCCAGAAATTACCTTCTAGCTTTGCTTATAGCCTCCTCTCCAATCTCAAGTGATGTTTTGTAACACCAACACCTTCTCACCACAGTTAAAAAACCTAAGCCTGTTTTACATCCTCAAAGTTCTGTTTGAGAAATAGTCTACTGATTTAATTAATTTGATTGGAGACTATAGACAATTACTAGTGAGACAGGCTGAAGGAAGGGTTAGTCACAAACCTACTAATGTTTTAAACTTTGTCGCTTTCTTCATAGTCTCTCTCTAATAAATAATGAGAAGTCATAATGACCTTAAAAAAAACCAAAAATCTTCCATTGTAATAAAGCCAGTATTATGTTAAGTATCACAATTATCAAACTTTTGCTTGTGATAGACATGATTTTCTTTAAGGAGAAAAATACATGCTGTGGGTGTATTTATTACAATGGACAATTTTTACTAGTACTAGAGTTATTTGTAAGAATTACTGGATTATATTGGTTCAAAAATGTGACACAGCCAGGTAGTGGTGGGACATGCCTTTAATCACAGAAGTAGGGAGGCAGAGGCAGGAGGAGCTCTATAAATTTGAGGCTAGCCTGGTCTTCTGAGTTAGTTCTAGGACAGCCAGTGATACAGAGAGAAACCCAGTCTCAAAAAAGAAAACAAACAAAACAAAATATAAAGAAAAAGAAAAAACAAACAAATGAATAAAACAACCCCAGATTTTTTTTATAGAGCTAAGTTCCCTAGCCTTAAGATTATGATTCTTAAACAATTATCAGGTTGAGAGCTTACAGGCACATGTAAGGCAGCACCAGACAAATCTCATGACTCCAAACACTAATACCCCTGGAATTCAGGGGTTGACTAAACAGATTACAAAAAGAGCCAGGACTGTAATTAACAATAAAATAATAATTCTATAGAGTCAAATATGCACGAACTTGATATATTTGTATTAAGTCTGTTAAGTCAAAGAACTGTCCATTAGACAGATGCTTGAGTCATGAGCTACCCAAAGAATGACAAAGACTATCAGTTACTCTGCTGGACTTGAAACAAATGTTATCCTTAAACTTTAGGTCAGTCTGCCAGCTGCTTTTCTAACATTTAGAATCCTGTGTTCCAAACCAAGAATATACTGTATACTGTGTTGATTTCAATCCTTTCTCTGGAATTAAGCTGTACTTTTCTTTCCTCGATAGAGCTGTATGACTCTTCTTGTTTTAACTGGGCAGTGTGTCATTCTTGTTAAGTCTTCAGGATGCTTTTCTTGTGTTGGATAGCAGCACTTTCTCTGAGGCTCTATTGTACACACTTCCTCTCAAATCATGGTTAGTTTTCATTTTCTTAGCAGTGTTTCTCATAAGCATGAAAGTTTACTTCTAATGAAAGTTAGTTTATCAATTCTTTCCTCGTTCATGCCTTTCATATTGTAGTTACATGCCACCCCAGACCCTAGTTTACAGTGTTTCCTGTATTGCCACCTTCAGAGAGGATTTTAGTTTTTTGTTTTATATATTTTATGCTCTATTTTTTGCTTAACTTTTATGAAGTAAGAGCTGTGTCTAAATTCCTGGCTCATACCCTGTGTTACTGGTTTTGTTCTTGTGTCCTGCTCATGTGACAGTCTTTGAGCTCACCCTGAGCACCCTGTTTGCTCAGGGCTGTGTGGTCTTAGTGCCAGGCTTTCTTCATCAGCATGATTCTACCATGCCCTGAAGTCATGTAATGTTAGCTATGTACCTGTCTCTCCATTGCAACAAAAAGGCATAGTGTGCATTTTACCTTTCCATATGTAATTCAAAATAAATCAAACAGTAATCATAAAATGATTTTTTAATTGAGAACTGAATTAATGTATCAATCAAACTGGGAAGAATTAGCATCTTTGTAATAATGAATCATGGGATACATATTTAATTATTTACCTTCTTTTGTCAAAATTTTGCTATTTTACAGAAGGAAAATGTGCATGCTCTGTCTTACATGTACATCCTAGCTTTTATTATTTGTATGTTTACAAATAAGAGTACAAGAGTAGATATTAGTTATGAAACTAGATAAAGACTATGATAGGTATAATGTTTTGAGAAAGTGAGTGGGTAGGAGAGCAAAAGAACATTTATAATATGAAAATAAAGAAGATGTTAATTGGGTTGGTGGGTCAGAACAGCTTGGGAGGAGGAAAGGAAGGAGAAAGAAACAACAGAAAACACTTTTTAAATGCAATAACAAATCCCATTTCTTTGATGTTAAGAAAAATCAAATTTAAAGATTTTGCTATTTCCACCATACAATTGTACACACTTTGCTATATTTGTTTGGAGGATTGTAGTGATACACGTTGAATTCATTGCTGATGTAAAAAGGGATATGATTGTTTTTTGTAGTGTTATATGACACCATTTCTGGGAAAACATGAACAAATGTCTTCATATAGTGAAATAACAATAGAACAAAATAAAACTATTACTAAAGTTGAACTTGATGGTGAAGCAAAGAGATTTATTGGGGTAACTTATAGCAATATGGGTAATAGATTGCTTATAGGAGTTTAAGTGACTCAAAGACAGCATTAGGAGTCCACATAGCATTGCTAATGGCCCACAAAACTAAGAAGCTTGGATTACACTGCACAACATGGAGGCTACTCAAGAGGAAGAAGAGTCTCTTTCTTAGGCAGCTCACATGGTCTCAGGCTCTTCCAAGCAGTTCAGTTGGTTTCTGCCTCTTTGAGACAATTTGGCTTTTCCAATGGTGTGTCTTAGTAGTTCTTTCTGTTTAAGTACGCTTAAGGAGAAAGGGGACTAGTGAATCTGGTCAATTTCAGGGACTTTCTGAAACTTCTGAGTTGCTTAATTCCTTTTGCAACATCTTGAATTTTAATGAGCTTCCCCACAGAACAGAATGTTTTATCTCAGGGATTTGCTGCACAAATGGATTAAGTTTTCTATCTGGCAACACTGTTATAATTGCTTATTAACTTTAAAAGATTTGTTTTGTCAACTCCTTGGGGTCTCTAAGAAAGAAGAAACAATGTCAAAAGTAGATTTCTTTTGAACATTCCATCATGAATTCATTTCCTTTTATGATTGCATTAGTTAGGATCAACAGTAGAGGGCTGAAAGTAATGCTGAGCTGTTTTTAATCTCCCTGGCCTGTTTTTAATCTAGATAGACATAAAGCTCCATATACTTTAACCATGACAGTAACAGTAGATCATTTAAAAATCATAGATATTACCAAGTAGAAGAAGTTTATCCCCATTGATAATTTAGTGAGAGTTGTAATAATGAATGGATCTTCTGCCAAAAGCATTTTCTACACATCTTCATACAACTATGTCATTTTTCTTCTTCAAGTTCTTGGTTTGATAAATTCACCAATTAATTTTTCTAATGCAAAACTAGTTCTGCATATTTTGCATAAATCATACTTGGTTGTGCTGTGTAATTCTTCTTGTATGCTGATATATTTGATTTTGTTTACAATTTTTATAACTATAACCATTAGAGTCTGGCCCGTGATTTTCTTATACCATCTGCTTGGATTAGATATCAGCATGTTTCTAGTTCATAGAATTACATAGAAAGAGCTCTTCTGCTTCTATATTATGAAAGACTTTGTTGCAAATTGGTTCAAACTGCTTCTTAAATTTTTGTTTACCAGTGAACTCATGACAGTCTGAACTCAACTGGGTATTTTTTTTTAATTTTTATTTTCTATATTCTATGTTTACATTCCAAAGGCTTTCCCCTTTCCCAGTTCCCCCCTCCCTATGTCCCATAGTTCCTCTCCCCCCCAACTATTCCCCAATCATTCCCCCTCCCCCCACGGTTTCTCTACAAAACTGGATCCAATCTTGTATTCCTTAGAGAAAAAACAACCTATCTTTTATATATTCTTCTTTTAATGTACTACTCATTATATTTGAATTATTGTTTAATGCTCATCATGGTTAAGTTATAAGTTTTATTTTCTTCACTTTGGCTTTATGATATTGGGCATTTAAGATTTAGCTGGTCACGCCATTTTCCTTTTTTTTTTTTCATTTTTTATTGGATATATTCTATATTTACATTTTATTTCTGCTTTTCTGGTTCCCACTCCCCCAAAGTCCCACATGCCCTTTTCCCTCCCCATGCACCCTCATCCACCCCTTCCCACTTCCCTGTTCTGGTATTCCCCTACATTGATGCTTTGATCCTTTCCAGCACCAGTGTCCACTCCTTCCTTCTTGTCAGACATCATTTGGAATGTGGATTGTGTCTTTGGTGTCCCAAGATTCTAGGTTAATATCCACTTATCAGTGACTGCATACCATGGGTATTCTTTTGAGACTGGGTTACCTCACTTAGTATGATGTTCTTCAGCTCCATCCATTTCTCTAAGAATTTCATGAATTCATTGTTTCTAATGGCTGAATAGTACTCCATTGTGTATATATATTTCGTTTTTTGTATCCATTCCTCTGTTGAGGGACATCTGGGCTTTTTCCAGCTTCTGGCTATTATAAATAAGACTGCTATGAACATAGTGGAGCATGTATCCTTATTGCATGCTGGGGAATCTTCTGGGTATATGCCCAGGAGTGGATGGCTGGGTCTTCCGGAAGTATCATATCCAGTTTTCTGAGAAACCGCCAGACTGAATTCCAGAGTGGTTGTACCAGCTTGCAGTCCCACCAGAAGTGGAGGAGTGTTCCTCTTTCTCCACATCCTTGCCAACACCTGATGTCTCCTGAGTTTTTAATCTTAGCCATTCTGACTGGTGTGAGGTGAAATCTCAGGGTTGTTTTGATTTGTATTTCTCTAATGACTAATGATGTTGAACTTTTTTTTTTTTTTTTTTTTTTAGCCCTGTGTTTGGGGCTTCATCTCTAATTTTTTAAACCATAAAAGAGCTTCTAAATTACTCTTCTTTTTTTATTTTTTTATTTTCTATATTCTATGTTTACATTCCAAAGGCTTTCCCCTTTCCCAGTTCCCCCCTCCCTATGTCCCATAGTTCCTCTCCCCCCAACTGTTCCCCAATCATTCCCCCTCCCCCCACAGTTTCTCTACAAAACTGGATCCAATCTTTACAGGCCCAGGGTCCTCTCCTTTCTTCTTGGGAATCATTTGACTTGCTAATTGTGCCTTGAGTATTTAGGGCTTCTGGGCTCATTAATATCCACTTATCAGTGATTGCATTTCATGTGTATTCTTTTGTGATTGGGTTAGGTCACTCAGGATGATATTTTCCAGGTCTAACCATTTACCTACAAATTGCATGAATTCATTATTTTTAATTGCTGAGTAGTATTCCATTGTATAAATATACCGCATTTTCTGTATCCATTCCTCCTTTGAGGGATATTTGGGCTCCTTCCAATTTCTGGCTATTATAAACAAGGCTGCTATAAACATAGTGGAGCATGTGTCTTTATTGTATGCAGGGGAATCCTCTGGGTATATGCCCAGGAGTGGTATGCCAGGGTCCTCTGGAAGGAACATGCCCAATTTTCTGAGGAACCGCCACACTGATTTCCAGAGAGGTTTTACCATTTTGCAATCCCACCAACAGTGGAGGAGTGTTCCTCTTTCTCCACATCCTCACCAGCATTTGTTGTCTCTTGAGTTTTTAATCTTAGCCATTCTGACTGGTGTGAGGTGGAATCTCAGGGTTGTTTTGATTTGCATTTCTCTGATGACTAATGATGTTGAACATCTCTTAAGGTGTTTCTCAGCCATCCGCATTTCTTCAGGTGAAAATTCTTTGTTTAGCTCTGTGCCCCATTTTTTGATAGGGTTATTTGGTTCTTTGGGGTCTAACTTCTTGAGTTCTTTGTATATATTGGATATTAGCCCTCTGTCGGATGTTGGGTTGGTGAAGATCTTTTCCCACTTTGTTGGTTGTCGTTTTGTCCTTCTGACAGTGTCCTTTGCCTTGCAGAAACTTTGTAATTTTATGAGGTTCCATTTGTCAATTCTTGATCTTAGTGCATAAGCTATTGGTGTTCTGTTCAGGAATTTTCCCCCCCCGTGCCTATGTCCTCCAGGGTCTTCCCAAGTTTCTTTCCTAATAGTTTCAGTGTGTCTGGTTTTATGTGGAGGTCCTTGATCCACTTGGAGTTGATCTTAGTGCAAGGAGATAAGAGTGGGTCAATTCGCATTCTTCTGCATGTTGACCTCCAGTTGAACCAGCACCATTTGTTGAAAAGACTATCTTTTTTCCACTGGATGGTTGTGGCTCCTTTATCAAAGATCAAGTGACCATAAGTTTGTGGGTTAATTTCTGGGTCTTCAATCCTATTCCATTGATCCACTTGCTTGTTGCTGTACCAATACCATGCAGTTTTTAACACAATTGCTCTGTAGTACTGTTTAAGGTCAGGGATACATTTTTTAAAGATGTTTCTCAGCCATCTGAATTTCTTCGGGTGAAAAGTCTTTGTTTAGCTCTGTACCCCATTTTTGGATGGGTTATTTGGTTTTCTGGGGTCTAACTTCTTGAGTTCTTTGTATACATTGGCTATTGTCAGATGTAGGGTTGGTGAAGATCTTTTCCCAATTTGTTGGTTGCCGATTTGTCCTGTTGACAGTGTCTTTTGCCTTACAGAAACTTTATAATTTTATGAGGTCCCATTTGTCTATTCTTGCTCTTAGAGCATAAGCAATTGGTGTTCTGTTCAGGAACTTTGCCCCTGAGCCAACGTCCTCAAGGGTCTTCCCCATTGTCTTTTCTATTAATTTTAGTGTGTCTGGTTTTATGTGGAGGTCTTTGATCCACTTGGAGTTGAGCTTAGTACAAGGAGATAAGAGTGGATCAATTCTGATTCTTCTGCATGTTGACCTCCAGTTGAGCCAGCACCATTTGTTGAAAAGGCTATCTTTTTTCCACTGGATGTTTTCAGCTCCTTTGTCAAAGATCAATTGGTCATAGATGTGTGGGCTTACTTCTATGCCATTGATCCACCTCCCTGTCACTATACCAATACCATACAGTTTTTAACACTACTGCTCTGTAGTATTGCTTGAAGTCTGGGATACTGATTTCCCCAGAAGTTCTTTTACTGTTGATGATAGTTTTAGCTATCCTGCGTTTTTTGTTATTCCAGATGAATTTGAGAATTTTTCTTTTTAACTCTATGAAGAACTGAGTTGGGATTTTGATGGAGATTGCATTGAATCTGTATATTGCTTTTGGCAAGATTGCCCTTTTAACTATATTAATCCTGCCAACCCATGAGCATGGAAGATTTTTCCATTTTCTGAGGTCTTCTTCCATTTCCTTCTTCGGAAACCTGAAGTTTTTGTCATATAAATCTTTCACTTGTTTGGTTAGGGTCACACCAAGATACTTTATATTTTTTGTGGCTTAGAAAGCATGCTACCTGATGTTGATTAGTCTTCAGAGTAAAGCTCTATGATGGGAATTGCGTTAAGACAGTGTTCCAAATGGAGGCTCAATTTTATTAGCAGAACTAGACAAAGTTCATTGCTCACTTTTAACATTTGTTTTAAAGTAATCTTTATTTCACCTAGGGCTGTATGCTTGAAATCTTAGGTGATAATGTCTTAGTTTTTAAAATCTATAAAATTTTCATAATATTTTTTATTGTTCTAATATTTTTAAAATCTTACATTCATGAATTGTAATTATTTTACCAAGAAGCAAATGTTGAGTTTTGTATTCATTCATTTTCCATATCTATGCATCAATTTACCACAACTTAGTGCCTTAAAGCAGCACACATTTGTCTTACAGTTCTGGGGGTAAAATCCCAAGTGTGTCTCCTGGGCTGACTCTCCATGTCTGTCACAGCACACCCTCTGGAAGTTGTGAGGGGTAATCAACTCCCTTGCCTTTTGCAGTTCCTTCCTTGAGGGTTTTTTTTCTTTTTGGCTTGTGGCCTCTTCCTCTAGCATCACAGCCAAAAGCACAGCACCTTGCCTCAGTTGTCATGCTGCCGTCTGTCTCTGTAGTCAAATATTCCTGTTTTCCTCTTACAAGACACTTATAATTGCATTTAGGGACCACCAAGATAATCTAGAAGAATCTGCATTTTCTCAAAAACATTTTTTTTTGTATGCAGCCAGAAACAGGACAGCTGGATCATATGGCAGATGTATTTTTAGCTCTTTGGAGGAACCTCCATGCTGCTCTCCATAATGGCTGTGCTCATTTCCATTCTCACCAGCAATATGGGAGTTTTTCTTTTCTCTGTGTCCTAACCAGCACTTGCTATGTTTTGTGGTTTTTATTATAACTCTTCTAACTAGGGTGAGATGACCTTTCCTTGTGGTTTTGATTTCCATATCCCTAATGGCTACTGATGCTGAAGATTTTTTTCATATACTTATGAGTTATTTGTAATTCTTCTTAGAAATGTCAATCTAGTGACTGTTCCCATTTTAGGGTGGATTATTTTTGTTATTGCTGATTCTTGAAACTCCTTTGCTATTACTCCCTTGTCTCCTGACTAATTTGTAAGTCCTTTCTTCTCTGAAGGTAGTTTGTATGCTCTGCTGGTTGGTTCCTTTGCTGTACAGACTCTTCTTATTTTGATATATGCCATTTCTTCCTATTTGCACTTTCTCTGCTTCACTATTTTGTATTTTGGGGCTTTATTAATCTCTGTCCTCTGGCCTCTTTTGGTAGAGAATTAAGAAATTGATCTGGATGTTTTGAAATATCTATTATATGAATTCATGTAAGGCTTTAATTTCCATTGGAAATATTTATAGCTGCATCCAATAAGCTTACTATGTAGCATGGTCATTATAATCTGGTTAAATATTTAAAATTTTGGCTATGTGATTATCATTCATTTGGCCATCAATTTAAAAATGCTATTTAATTTCCAAATGTTTGGAAACATTTATAGCTATCTGTTTCTAAATTTACCTTAATTATCCTTAAGCCAAAGTACAAGTTTAGTCTTTGTTTAGCAACCTGTTGGGTGTGCTTGTATATGTAGGTGCATGGTGCATATATGAGTTCTAATGTAACTGTGTATATGTTTATGTACAGGTCAGAGGTCAGCCATAATCTCATGTGTCAACATATAATATCATCTGCCTACCTTGTTTTTTTGAGACAGAGTTTGACACTGGGAGAGTTTTGCCAATCAGGCTTGGCTGGTCAGTGAGCCCCTGGAATTATCCTTTTCCACCTCTAGAATTATCTACCTTTTAAAATTAATTTAAGAGGCCATCAATTTGATGCTTGAAAAATACTATTTTAAATATCTAGCTACATATTTACAAGTATCTCATTTAGTTCCACTATTTTCTGAGAAAGTGCAATTGAAGATACCTACATTGAGCATGAATTTGTGTATTTCATTTAATCCTATTAAGTTTGGGTTTATATATTGTAAGCTATTACATTTATTTTGTAGAGTAACAATACTTATTGAATAATGTTTATTCTATAAATGCTTATGGTTTAAATGTATATAGTTTAGTGTTGTATTGATTTACCATCTTTATTTTAATCTGTGTTCACAAAGGTTTTGTTTGTTTGTTTGTCTAGTTTTTATTTACTGTTTTTTTTTTGTGGTGACCAGTTTACTTCTCATTTACTTTGCCATTACAGTTCCAACTCAAAATGGAATTGGTCTTCAGCATCTTTGCTTTGGGTAACGAGGAAACTATAATCTCGAAGACCAAGTACTCTTTGTCTCTCACTGCTCATTTATACAGTCTAGAGGTTCTGAGGGTCCACCTCCTACCCTGCAAACTTGAGAAAATTCATTACTTTCTTGGAAACTCACTTGATTCTGTATCACGTATTGAATAGTCCAGCCTCTGTGCACTGATCACAAAAATACTTCCCAAGTCCAGAATCTGTTTAAGCAGCGAAACTATTTTTATTTTTCTATACTTTCTCACCTCAATGACATGTTTCTCTTATTTCTGGTAATAAATACATAGCAGAGTCATTCTTTGTTTATTCACTTTTCTTTCTATTCAATACAGAAATTGATGCTGTGTGTTGGAATTCTTTGAACTGATATGATAATTTGAAAGTTGACTTTTAAAAGTATTTAGCCTATCTACCCACAGACATCTTATTCCTCCATATAGTTTATGCTGTTCTATCATTCAACTTCCCCAAATTAAAATTATATTATTTCTCTGTGTAAAGGATTCTTAAAGCAGTCATTTGTAGAATTAAAGATCCATGAAATTTCTTACTCTATTTCAGAGATTATTTGAAAGCTTGAGTTTTCTAGTTCTGTGTTGCCTTTATATATGATGTAGCTAAATTTGTTTGAGTTCAAAGTCAAATCAGATAAATTTACCTACTACTTTTAATTGTTACCTATGAATTATTTGCATTTTCTTCACACATGTTCAGATTTTTCAAGAACACAGGAAATTTGGCTTGTGAATAGTCCTTAAGGCCATTACTTTTTCCTCCTTTTCCCACAGGTATCTTAGGAACAGAAGTGGTCTGAGCATCCTCAGCTCACTGCTGAAGGTCCAGAGCACTTGCAGTGCTCACCTTCCCTGTGTTTTCCATCTAAGACCTTTCAAGAGAAGAAGCCTTTCTCCTCCAAGTGATCTAAGAATATTTATCATGATTGAATTTTCTTTATATCAGTAATGTGGTCATAGAAATTACATGAATTTCTTTTTATTATTATAAATATTTTACCTGGAATTAGCACGAATCTTTTTGTGTTGCTTTCCTTATATATTGATGAATTAATTTTGTATAATAATTGTTTTAAATGATTTCATCTATGGTTATTAGTGATACTAAAATAAGAATTTTCTATGTGACCATGGCTTTGGAGAAGATCCTCTTTTTCTTTTTTCTTGATATATTTCTCCAAGGAAGTAGATATTAAATATCTGTTTTCTTCATTTATTTTATTACTTTCACTTCATCTAAATATTTAGATTAATATTTTATTTGAATACCTTTACTTTTAAATGCTCTGTGTGCTTTCTCTAATGGGCTCAATTTTAGACTGTATAGGCTATACACTGTGGTACAACCCTTCCACATCCCTACTGTGGCCCCAGCTCAGCAAAATGAAACATGCAAAAATAAAATTTCGACGCATCTAGGTAAACTTCTGGCCAGACCTGGACATGTAAAGTATGAGTATCCTTTAGAAATGATGATACATTATTCTCAGGTTTTTTCCTATCATTTAAAAACAATGCAAGTCATCAGAGATTGCAGATGTAAAAGTACAGGAGACTTATTTTGGCAGCAGCCTGTACTTCATCAACATCTGGCATAGAATTGCTCCTTTCAGAGACCTGTTGAGTCCTGTAGAATCATTAACAAATTCATTCTTTTTCTTTTCAGTTGATCTTTTACTAAAATATGTACTCTTGTTGCTTCTTCACTAGCAATGTAATCCACTGCAACACTGCTGACATCATCTATAATTTCATGACTGTGGCTCCATCCACACTGCAGACCCCAGACTGTCCAGTACCCACGATCTCCCTAATAGTTATAGAAATTTCTCTAGCCAAAGATAGATGTTCCTTCTACTGGGCATCTCATCAAATGTGATGCTTCTATGGCATTTTATGTTTTTCTGTCTTTCTGTCTTTCTGGCTCTTGAGGGTGCTGATGATCAAGATAGAGGCAGAAGGGACCCTTCTATATGTTCTGAGTGGTCAGTTTCACTGTCATCCTCAGACCTGTCTTATCACCAGTTGTCCTGACAATGTCATCACCGACGGATTCTGCAGATAGTTATAGGAGACAGATCTGAAGGTCCACAAGAACTGTGGTCCCAATCTTGCCTTGAATGCACCTCAGTTATGTGCCAAGGATCTTGCTGGGCTTGAATTGGGGCAACATGGTGGAGGTGGCTGGTGTTGGATGAACCTGTCTTCAGGACAACCAAAAAAAAATTGTAGTGTTCACCAGGCAGAAAGCTGAAAAGGCCCATACTCATTCTATTGTTCCTTACATTTTCATTTATAAAACTGATAGATTAAATCCTGCTGGTGGGTTTTGATTTCAAATCCTTTTCATGGTCCAAAGCCTTAGCTCTTGCAGCATTTCTGAAGGTTCTTTTCTGTAGCATTCTCTGAGCCTTGGAGAAGGTGGGGTTGCGACCACAGGCCATCTGTAGTGAGCACTCAGTGGTGGGCTTGAGACCATGGGCCATCTGTAGTGAGCACTCACGGGTAGGGTTGAGACCACGGGCCATCTGTAGTGAGCACTCAGTGGTGGGCTTGAGACCACGGGCCATCTGTAGTGAGCACTCAGTGGTGGGGTTGAGACCACGGGCCATCTGTAGTAAGCACTCAGTGGTGGGGTTGAGACCATGGGCTATCTGTAGTGAGCACTCACTGGTAGGGTTGAGACCACGGGCCATCTGTAGTGAGCACTCAGTGGTGGGGTTGAGACCATGGGCTATCTGTAGTGAGCACTCAGTGGTGGAGTTGAGACCACGGGCCATCTGTAGTGAGCACTCACTGGTAGGGTTGAGACCACGGGCCATCTGTAGTGAGCACTCAGTGGTAGGGTTGAGACCACGGGCCATCTGTAGTGAGCACTCACTGGTAGGGTTGAGACCACGGGCCATCTGTAGTGAGCACTCAGTGGTGGAGTTGAGACCATGGGCCATCTGTAGTGAGCACTCAGTGGTAGGGTTGAGAACACAGGCCATCTGTAGTGAGCACTCACTGGTGGGGTTGAGACCATGGGCCATCTGTAGTGAGCACTCAGTGGTGGGGTTGAGACCATGGGCCATCTGTAGTGAGCACTCAGTGGTGGAGTTGAGACCACGGGCCATCTGTAGTGAGCACTCACTGGTAGGGTTGAGACCACGGGCCATCTGTAGTGAGCACTCAGTGGTGGGGTTGAGACCATGGGCCATCTGTAGTGAGCAGTCAGTGGTGGAGTTGAGACCATGGGCCATCTGTAGTGAGCACTCACTGGTAGGGTTGAGACCATGGGCCATCTGTAGTGAGCACTCACTGGTAGGGTTGAGACCATGGGCCATCTGTAGTGAGCACTCAGTGGTGACTCACTGTCAGGTCTTTGAACTGTGCTAAGACTCTGCATTAGCTGCTTCCTCCTGCAATATAAAGTTTCTCAGACCAAGGTTGAGAAAATTATAAAATTATGGCTATAAACATAAAAATTTCAAATATAGTTTGAAAATGTGACCCTTAAAAACAAAACCAACCAACCAACCAACCAATCAAAACCATCAATAAGTTCTCCCTATTCTCCTTTAGGGCCATGTGTTCTCTAGCTATAATTTCCAATAGCTTTACAGTAAAAAGCATGAATTCTTTCCTGTGGACCAGACTTCTAACTAATCAAGAGAACTGTTTGGTTTTCCCATAAACAATCTTGCCAATATTGTGCCAGTGGGGACATTGTGCCTGGAATGTTGGTATTATGGTACACAGGATTCAATGTTGGGTGAGACCATGAGTAAATTTTCTCCCCTAGTACCTTGCAAGCACCTCCCAGCACTATGAAAACTAGCCAGTTAGAAGACAGCTCCTATGGCTTCAGCAATAGGGTTTTATTATCTAGTTGTGGTGGGCAACAAAGACCAATGATAATAGCCTATGTTGTTTTTAGAACCCTTGGGAGCTCCCTGATCAATAATTCACTGGATAGTAAGCATTGCCTACTTTGAGATGCTCCTTTAATCATTTGTAACTCCTAGAGGCAGCTTCATTTACCCATGTGGGATCTTTTTGTTCAAGCTCTTTTAAAGACACTTACATTTTAAGTAGCTAATAAACTAGTGGAATTTTATTAGACTTTATACATCCCTAGTTTTGATGATCATACTCCCTAGCCTTTCTCTCTGTCTATGCCAGCCCCTCTTAGACTGCCATATGTCATTCCTTCTTTTTGTCCTCATTCCTTCATACATCTGTAAATTGATTTGATAGATGGCTACTTCACAAGATGAATTATTTCAGTCCATGAGTCTTTCTATCTTCTAGCATCTGCCTCAATTTCTTGAAGTTTTTATTACAAAGGTCTTTCATTTCCTTGGCTAGGTTTGTTCCTAGGTATTTTATTTTCATATGGATGAGGCTTGTCAGAGTGATTGTTTTCCTGATTTCTTTGTTATTGTCATTCCTGCATAGGAAAACTCTCTTATGTGATTAGTTTCATACCTGCAAAATTAATAAGCTTTGAGGGATTCATTGGTGTCATTACAGTTTCACATAGAGAATCATATATTTGCTTTCTTTTTCCTATTTGTATCCCTTTATTTCACCATCTTAACTTGTGCTTTACCTGTGACTTCAACCACGATACTAAACAATAGTGTGGAAACTGGATATGCTTGCCTTGCTGCTGATTTTAGTGAAAAATTTAACTTTTGTGTTAGATATTCAACATTATATTGGCTATGGGCTTGTTTTCTACATTTTTTTTTATTACAGTGAGGTATTATCTTATCTCTCCATCCAAAGCCTCTTCAGGAAGAGATGTTAGAGTTTGTTGAAGGCCTTTATACATCTGATGAGAAGATTTGTTGTTTATATGTAGATGATAGAAAACATTTATTCATTTGAGTGTGTTGAATTATTCTGCATCTCTAGAATGAAACCACTTGGCCATTCTGAAGGATCTTTGTTTTATGATCTTGAATTCACTTTACCAGTATTTCACTGAGAATTTTTGTATCTATATTAATGAGTGAGATGAGTCTGGAAATTCTTTTGTTATTGTGGTTTGACCAGAGAACTGTGTATTAATGAGAATACAGTATTAAAATAACCCTCTGTCATCATGTTAAGGTTGATCTGTGGTTTTATATCTAGTGGTGTTTCTTTTCTATAATTGGGTACATCTGTGTTTGGTGTTTGAGTTGGCTAATAGTCATCTGAGAGAAGGTAACCTCAACTAATCATGCTTCCATGAGAACAAACTATTCCATCCCAATTTTTTTATATCATGATGTATCATCACAGCAATGGCCATCCTAACTATAAAACTACATGTATGCCAAGAATGTAATACCTTTTGGTAGATTGTTCTTTTGATGAGTATGAAGTGACCCTCCTTATCTCTTTTGATTAGTTTTGGTTTGAAGTCTACCATGTCTGATATTGAAATATCAATGCCTTCTTGTTTCCCAATTCATTTGTTGGAAATGACATTGTCTATCCTTTGGCCATCAGGTGGATTCTATCATTGATGGTAAGGTGTGTTTCTTGAAGGTGGCCAAATCGTAGATCATGTTTCCTAAACCAGCCTTTTAGTCCGTTTATATCTTTATAGGGGAACAGAGACTGTTAAAATTAAGAGTTCTTTTTGAAATCTATATTATGTCCTGTCACATTGTTGGTATTTTGATTTCTTAGACCTTGCTTAATTCTTGTGGTGGTGTTTGTTTCGTGACCTCACAGATGCATTTCTTTTCATTTTGAAGTATTCCTTCCCATTTCTTCCATGCAATTAGATCATTAGTCATGCATTCCTTTCATCTGTCCTTATCTTGGAAAGTTTTTGCTTCCTTTTACATTTTAATAGATAGTTTTATTTGGGACATAATAACCCGGTAGACAGTTGTAGACTTTCAGAACTTGGAATGAGTCTTTTTAAGCCCTTCTGGATTTTAAAGATTCTTTTGAATAATCAGTTGTTACTCTGTTGGTTCTGGCTTTGTAAGTGACTTGACTGTTTTCTCTTACAACTTTCCATAAATGGTATTCTGGGAACCACTTACTTCTTAGCATGGGGAGGAAATGTGGAGTGCAAAGATGTAGTCAGAGATACATTACCTGTCAGTACCTATAATCAAGGGACATGGTGGAAGCTTAGGGCCTTGACCCAAATATCTTACTAGTTTATAATTTGACTAGTTAACTCTTATAAAAAGCTATATTCTGTATTTGCTTAGTGAAGCTTTTTGTAATATACATCCAGCTGATCAAATTAGTTAATTTTTTATTTCAGGAACAATCCTTAATTACATCTCTTTCAAATTGCTTTTATAGTTATTAAATTTCTCCAGATCTCCTACTGTCATATTTGTTTATTTTTTCTAACTTTGGAAAAATTGTTTTTCTTTATGTATTTTGATAATGTTTTGAGAAATAGCTAAATTTATAATTGAGCTTATTAATGTATTTTTAATCTCAACAAATGCATCTGTTTTGAAAGTGCATTTTGATTAGTGTTAATTCACCTGCATTAAGCTCCTTTGGTGTTAAAAGGAGATATATTTCCAGTTCTTTTACTTTCACCCTTTACATTTTCACACTATTATTCTTAGTATAAAACACTTCAGATATTTTTGTCTTTTATATTTTATGTGGCAATGTGTCAGTGTATATACAATATAACACGAATTATATTTAAGCTTATACTATCCAGTTTTCCTCTTTTTAAAAATTTATCTTCCTCTTCTATGTTCCTTTAATCCTATTCTTGCCTCTTTTTCAATTTATTTTTATTATTTAACAAATTTTTGGTCTGGAGAGATTGCTCCGAGTTGAGTGTGTTTGCTGCCTTTGCATAGAACCTAGACTTGGCTTTGCCTAGCAGCCACACTGCGTGTGTCACACCAGCCTGCAGCTCCAGCTCTAGGGGATTCAATGTTTGCTTCGGGTGTCTGCAGACACGTGAACACAGCTGAACACACCCAATCTCATAAACAAAGGCACGATACACACAAATAAAATACCAACATTTAAATTGGTTTTTGCTCCTTCTTATATTATTAGACAAGGGTTCTGTTTTCTTTCTGTCTTTGTCACAAATACTGAACAAAAATAACTTGGAGAGGAAATGTTTCATTTCATGGTACACTTCCAGGTCACATGGTCTATCCCTGAGGGAAGCCAGGGCAGGAACCATGGGGCAATTCTTTACTGGATTGTTCCCATTGACTTGATCAGCTAATTCTCTACAAGGGCACAGACCTATCTACCTAGGAACAGCACAGCCTACACTGGCCCAGGCCTTCCTGTATGAATTTGCAATAAGAAAATGTCTCCAACTGTTGGCTAATCTGACTGAGGCAATTGACCAGTTGAGATTCTGTTGGGTGTTTCTAGTATGCTTTAAATCAACAACTGGAGCTAACTAGAAAAAATAAAGTTTTCCTTTTTTTCCCTAAACAACACTGTACATTTTTCTTCTAAAATCCACTCTAGAATATGTTATACACATATTCTTACACACATCTACCAATGTATTACTCTTCCATTCAGACATTATTCAATTAGATTTATCTGGACATTATCTTTTGGTTGTACTAATCATGTTCTTTGTAATCAGCACATCTAACTTAATTTTGCTTACTGGATTGATAGTAAATTCATTAAGTTTTAATATTTTGAAAATATATTCAGCTAGATTGTGTTTTTACTGGATCTAGAATTCTATATGTAGCTATTTTGTAGCTGCATAAATGTAGTTGTGATTTTCTGCATTTGATAATATCTATTTAGTAACTGTCATCTCCTTAGATTCCATCAGATGTTTCTGAATACACTGTTTGGTCTAGAATGGAAACATTTTTATCAGGTCTTTTCCATTCTCTATGCTTCTGTATGTTAAAATGTTAGCTTAGTGTTTCCCCTCCTTTGCCTCTCAGGTCATCATTGTTCCTTCATTTTCATCCTGTTGTGCTACCTGGTGAGTTCTTATTTTCAAGATACTGCTTTATGTAACTTAGAATTTCTGCTCCACTCTCTTTTGTATTTGTAGGTTAACACATTCTTGCTCTTAACAGTCTTAATTCTAAGTATATATTATACAATTATATTGAATTCAATGACTATATTGGTATTTCCTAGATACAATTTAAGCCTTTGCTTGGCTGATTTATCATCTCCCCCACACCTAGTTATTTTGTGTGCTGATTTTCATTTATTGCTTTATTGGGTGGTATATATGGTATCCCTCTGTGTTACTCAGGCTGGTCTCCAGTTTCTGGCTAAGTGACCTCTCTACTTCAGCTCTCCTGGGCCACAGAGTTCACCACTATTCTCAGCATATATAAGAAATTTTATGATTGTAAACGTACCTGGAGTCTCTGGATGACCTCATCATCCAGAATGTGTTTACCTTCACTTCTAATTTGCAGGAAGGATAGACAATAATTTGAAGCCACTTCAACCCAATGAGAAACTGAAATGTGAATCAAAGCCGGGCTTTAGTGTTTATGAGGAATGGCTTATTTCCAGATTTTATTTATTATGAGAAGAGAACCTTTGGAATCCAAAGTGAATGAGAGCTTCATTGGGGTATCTTCTCCTGAATGCCAATGCTTGACTTTTCAGATTCGTAGATCTGCTAAAATGCCTGCGTGACTGCGTGGCATCTCAGCACTGCCTGGAACTAATCATCATGATGAGAAGAGTCGCAAAGGCAGAGAAAACCCTTCACGGCTTTCCTTGGCTCAGTGTTGCTCTCTTGCTTGCCTGCATCTTGAGTTTGTATTTGTGAATGCAAACTTATGTTTTCAGTGAGTTGATTAGAAATAAAATGGTCAGCTGTTGGTGACAGAACTACCCTCACTGGGTTTTACATTTGGCTTTTTACACTTTGTAACTGTAGTTCAAATATTATTACTTTCATTTCTTTAAGTGTCATAATGTTGTTTTGTAAATTATATATCAAACTTTCAATTTTAGGTTTGCATCCTAGGCTTTTCATGGGCCTTTGTGGTTGGTTCTGGATCATAGTACCATATTTCTTTCTGTGCCTTAAAAAAATCTTGGGAATTTCAGTTATCCTTGAAGAGCACAGTTGGCAGATCTTACCATAGTAATTCCTTTCCTTCTAGTTAGCACTTGAGTTTGTGATGAATAAAAAAAAATGTTTGTTTACCCAAAATTAAATTCAAAGTTCGCAGTACTGTCTAGAAAGCATAGGTGCTTGGGGCTAGAACAATTTTCAGTATTAAGAGCACCCACCGTCCTTGCAGAAGTACTGGCTTCACTCCTGCAATCAATTTGAGAACTCACAACTGACTGTAACTCTGGTTTCAGAACTGTGGTGAACTTTTCAGACACCCAGGTGTACATGATACACATATAGAGAAGCAGCTATACATGTACTCGTAATTCAAAACATATATTTTTGAAAAGAATGCATTTTTATTTAAGAACACCTAGATATACCATCTATAGAAAGGATATTTCTCAGCTTTCTTTCTTTTTATTCAGCCTTCCCCCTAAACAGTAGACATTCCTCTTAGATTGGGAAGTCTTAGTTTGGACTATAACTTTCTCCTCTGTCCACATCACACTTTGACAAATTTGATGCACATTCTAGGCTTAAAGCATCTCAGTGACTATTTGAGCTGGTAACAAAATGTAACAATCAGGGTAACATAAAAAGTAGAAAATATTTGTTTGGCTGTTTGGTTCTGAGAACTCTGGAAAGTCTAGTGTCTGGTAAGGACTTGCCTTTGCTTCCAAGATGATGCCATACTGCTGTGTCCTCCAAAAGGAAGCAGTACATCTCCTTCATGTGGTGCAAGGAGGATCAGGCCAGCAGGATCTAGGATAGCTGCCTCTGTCCTTTGTAAGGTACTAATGCATTCATGGGCTTTCCTTCTGAACTTAGTCACATTCCCAAAGGTCTTATCTTTAATACCACAACAATGGGCATTAAGCTTTAGCATGGATTTGAGAGAGGAAACATTAAAACTGCCAAGGTTTTCAGATGTACACCTTTGTTTCCTCCCTCCCCACCCTTTTGATTTCTGTATGCCCTTACCATTTGTTAGTCTTTCATGATTTTAAAACATTCCAGGCAGATTTCAATTCTTATCACTAGTAGATTTGTCCATCAATTCTAAAAACAAAACAAAACTTGTTTTCTTTTAGTTTTTATATATAGGAAAAAAACTACTCTATGAAATGTATTTTGGGAAATATATTGCTGTTTTCTTAGTGTTGTATCAACACATTCAACATATGGTCAGAAATCTAACTTCTTTTTTTTATTGGATATATTCTATATTTACAATTCATTTCCTTTTTTTTCTGGTTCCCCACCCCCCCAAAGGTCCCACATGCCCTTTTCCCTCCCCCTGCTCCCTCTTCCGCCCCTTCCCTCTTCCCTGTTCTTGTATTCCCCTACATTGATGCTTTGATCCTTCCAAGCACCAGTGTCCACTCCTTTCTTCTTGTCAGACATCATTTGGTATGAGAATTGTGTCTTTGGTGTTCCAAGATTCTAGGCTAATATCCACTTATCAGTGACTGCATACCATGGGTATTCTTTTGAAACTGGGTTACCTCACTTAGTATGATGTTCTCCAGCTCCATCTATTTCTCTAAGAATTTCCAGAAATCTAACTTCTTGAGACAAGTGGTCATTGAATAATTTGTTGGGCAAAGTGCTAATTATATTTATTGTCTTCAATGTAGCTATTATAGAAAATCAATATATTTTAGTGTTTGTATGAAAGATTTAATGCCTTTTTAAAACATGTATTCTGTGTTCTTTACATATTAAGTTTAGTGTACATTAATATATTTGATTATTTTGAGTTTTTAGAAAAACTCATTTTAAGCATGTTTACATTTGCCTGTGCCTAGCTATATCAAACAGGTTGAAATGGAATGAGAAGATAGGTAAGCACAGTAGTGAAGCTAACAGTGGAACTAGCAATGGGAGAGCATGGGCAGCATGGTGAAGTGGAAGGGAGCTGAAGAAATGCTTGGTGGCTCAGGCCCTGGGATAGGGGGCTTGTGGAGGGGAAACTGGGAAGGCAGATAACAGTTGAGATGTGAACAATTATAATAACCAATAAAGAAAGAAACACTTGGGTGTTCAGATTTGTGAGTCTTAAGAACATGCAGAGATCTAATCCATGAGTCAGATTCTAACATAAATACTTGTTCATTTCATATGCTTTTGTGGTTAAAAAAAAAGGTTGCCAAGATGAGTTTCTTTAACTCTTGGAAAAAAGTTTTTAAATATGTATAATTGCCATTTAAAAATGAATTCATAGAGAAATATATTTATTGTTTTATGTAGATCTCCTGTGGAAACCTGCAGATGCTCAAATAAGAAACATTCTTGCCCACTCTCTTGAATAAACATGTTGCAAACCCAGTGTATTTGCATACACAAGAGAATAATTGTTTCAAAGATATGGGCTGTGAACACATGTGGTTGTCTGCCAAATTATGAACACTAGACAAGAGACATATTTTTCAGGTATACAGCTTGAGGAAATTATTGAACACTCAGAGTAAATGTCATGTCTTGGGGATTATTTGGAGAAATGTAGGTGTGAGTATATATGGAGTAGTCAGCCCCTCTGGCTCCTGCTGAGACTGGTGGAAAATTTATCTTATTTTTCTGTTGACAAAGAGAAACAAAAGTGTAGCTCTCTTAATGCAAGGTTTGTTAAGCAATTTCCATTTTGTAGTTGCATCTCACAGATGTTCCAAAATGGTTAAGCTAAAAAAGTGTGTTTCAGCTCCTAAGTGGTAATGAAATGCATTTCTCTCAGTTGAATGCATACGTACGTTTGTCTATTTGTATGTATGTGTATATGAATTTATTTTTACAACTCACATACAGAAAGAAGCATGTTTAAATATGTATTTGCATTTCCTTATTTGTCTGTATATGCATAGCATGAATGTGAAGGTCAAAGGATAACTAACTTCTCTCATTCTGCCATTTAGCTCCCAGAACTGGAACCCACTTCCTTACACTTAGTGGTAATTGTCCTTGCCTGATGGACTGTCTTACTAGCTAAAGAATCATGTTTAGAGGTCAGTAAAATCCCTTTTTGATTTATGGTCAAGAAGTTATAACATTATATGCTGTGCTCAAATGCTTGAGTTTCCATTGCACTTTATAATTTGTTCTCAGGGGAGCTAAAGCAGTCTCAGAGTGTTTACAGATAGTTGTAGCCTAGTGGCTCCAACATAGCTGAAAGAGCTCCAGTCCTTCACCCACCGACATCAGCACTCCTTACAGTGAACGCTTAGTATTAGCTGGGCAATAGAGTAGCACAAAAGAGAAAGAAGTTTCCAAAAGCATCCCTTTCCAGTAGCCACGCCTCAAGCAGAGCGCTGACACAAATGCTCCAGTCTAAGGGCAGCCGTGCAGCCAGCTTTGTCAGACCCTCTGGTTCAGACAGATTTTGTGGCATTATTTATTACTAGTGACCCCTTTACTCTCAAAACATAGTTTTGAATGATTATGTGGCTATGCTAGATTTTAAGGCTAAGTAACATTTAAAAGGAAGAAAAATGGCCTAATATCACATATACATGTTGAACCCTACCATACAGTGAAGGACTATCTGTGTTTAAAGAGTTTCCACTGGTCTTCAGTTTAAGTATGTAATTGATTTACATTTTGGTGAGAAGTAGTTTGGGGGTTCATTATCTTGGGAGTTATAGAAATCATTGTCATCTTTTGTACAAAGTGAGGGGATCTGTATGAACACATTTAAGTACATTATTTCTTTCTATTTGCCTAAGAACCTAACCCAAACACAATCAACTTATAGCAAATAATGTTTGATGGTAAACTGGATATGTTTATGTGAGGAAAAGGTAGTAGTATGAATTCCAGATGTGGAGAGTTGTAGCTAATGGGTTTATGTTAATCTCCACATGCCTTTATGACTTTAGTCATTGGTTTCCTATATCATATACAGGTACTATCATATTATGTCATAATTATTAATAACAAGATATATTTGAATTGACATTTTGATTCATTGTTAATGCTTGATTTAGATTCTTTAGATTTAGTTGGATGACTAGAAATTTTATTCCATGGTAGTAAGAGTCTGTATTCAAAGTTCCTATAGGAGTTCTGGGTAATAATCATTCCAAATCTTCCTGGGAACATGTTTTTATTCACATATGAACAAACTACAACTTGAAACCTCACAGATTTGATGATAACAAGCCAGATAACAAGAACAGAGAGAACCATGGGCCATGGGAAGATATCCATCTACATATAGATGATGTTTCTCTAGTCCAGCAGTTCTCCACTGTCTAGACGCTGCAACCTTTTAATACAGTTCCTCATGTCGTGGTGACCCTGCCAACCATACAATTATCTTTGTTGTTTCTTCATAATTGTAATTTTGCTACTATTGTGAATCATAATGTAAATATTTTTGGACATAGAGGTTTTCTAAAAGGATTACCATGCACAGGCTGAAGTTGCTGCTCTAATCCTAGCCAGAGCAGTGGTCTTGACGGACCATTAGGATATCGAGTAGTATGTTCAGTGTCACCAGTGTGGGTAACAAGGAAAACTGAGTTTGCAAAAGACTTCAAACAAAACCATAGACCGTCAGATATAGATTCTGATTAGCTGTTACTCAATAAGGTAATGGAAATTATGCAAAGGTGTTGAGTGACCCAGTTACCTGGGCTGAAGCCTTCAAAGACAACTGCAGCTCTGCTTATTCTTTATCTCTGTGGTTAAAAACAGTAAAACTCAAAAAGCTTATTTGCTCTGTTTCTATGAAAGAAAGGTCAATAAGCATCCATAGAAGGCTATCTTCTGTTTCCTGTAGGAAGCATGATCATTGCTTGAAGTACAATAAATATTTTCTCATTTTTTCCTTCCTGTAATTGAGTGGCATTCTTGATCAACTCTACAGCAGGCTAAGGATGAAGAGTGTAGTCTTTGACAAGCTCTTTAGTTTTCCTGCTTTACTCACACCACGTTCAGCACTAGAATATGTATCCACAGCAAGTAAGTAATGGGATGGAATTCAATGTTTTACTAATGCAGAAATTCTGAAGTGAAGTTGTCCTTCATATTCATTTTGTTTTGTTTTTTATACTCACAATCTTTGCTGATTCTCTCACTGCCAAGTAATAAAAACTGTTCATAAATCTGTCTAAAAGTCATTACCGTCTTCATACCTTCAGGTGACCAATAATAACTTTAAGACAATTCATCAATTACAGTCTTATATGATCTACAGCACTAAATTCCTGAACACAGATAAATGTATTTCTTTCATAACTATAACAGATTAAAGTTGCTGGGTCTATTTTGGGTCCGTAGTGACCAGTGATTGCATTTGCGACAATTCTGATTTTCAGATCTCAGGCCTTAAGGATGGATCCTCTTTGCACCTGCTCTCATCCACAGGGTTGTCATGGCGTTCTTGTTCACCCTGGCCCTTGGTACACTAAGGTTAGTATCATGATAGGATCTAGCTTTAGATGCCGAGAAAGCCCCGGACCTGGAGCTACTATGGATGGACTGTCCCTATGAGGTTTGTGACATTTTCCTTTCTTGTTAAATTTAAATGTGGCTATCAGCCACATCTGAGATAAAATATGTCTAAGTCATGAAGAACTTGAGGTTGTGACAATACAGCTGAGTAGGGAGTCACATGCAGATAAAGTCACAATAAATTAGCAGTTTTTAAAATTATCATGTACTATTGTCTTCTTAGCTCTGGGGAATATGAGTTTGATATTGAGTTCTCTCTGGGGAATGCTTCCCTACAAAGTGTGTGTGTGTGTGTGTGTGTGTGTGTGTGTGTTGCTCTTTTACATTCCTCAATACAAAATCTGCAGTATTAATTCAATACTTTGTTCTAAAAAATGTATGACACATGTTGAAGTCCCATACAAAAGATAATCATGGCTCCCAAGCAAGCAGGTATATCGCAGAGATTCAGCAACAGCTGACATGTGTATCATTTAATAATTTAAACTAAATAGACACAATTTTGAATAGATAGTTTTTTCTTGGCACCTGGTAGATTATCCTAAAGAGAATAAAATTCACGCGTGTTAAATTATTGATTAAAACCCAGCTACTGGGATTGGCTCATGTCATTTTGGATATGAGACATTTAAAACTGGAAAATCATCACTTTAGAGATTAAAACATATTTAGAAACCATTTCACTTTTGGAGTTTCAAAATCTTTAAGAATTACATAAATGGAAAGTATAGCTTCCTTTCCACATGTGCTTCAGCAGAGCAGATGACAGACCCTACCGCATACTTGGACGCTTCCTTCATGTCTACGTGTGCTGCTCCTCAATCTTTCTATAGAATTTGAAATTTTGTTTTTCTTGTGTTTTATTTTTGAAAAGGCTCTCTGCTGTCGTATCATTCCATTTTCTGGTTTTATCCTTTTGTCTGGAGCGTATTGCCGCATTCCTGGTCTGAGACTGTACAGTGAGGGAGATGGAGAGCCATGAGCTTGTATCTAGCCTAGGTTGAAAGAGAGCAGGGCTTCTGAAACGAAAGCCGCCGTGCGTGGGGGACATGTAGGTTATCGCCATGACAATTCTAATTGTGGGAACTTTATTCTTATCATGGTCTTTATTCAGTTGGATTCCCCTGAACGGCACTCATAGATGAGCCACTTTAATTTCTGGGCTGGTTTTTGGAGAACATGTAGCCAAGAATCATCACCTTTTTGTTGCGATAACAAAACACACGGTCAAGGGGATCTGAATGGAACTGCAATTTCTAGGCATGCAGAGATAGGTAAGAAGCGAGCCTTGCTCCCTGTGACCCCTGGACGCTCTCTCTAACAAATGATGGGGCTACATTTTAAATTACAGGATATTCCAATTACTGTGAAATTATGGGGCTCTAGGAGCTCCCTCTACGGGCTAATTTAACGTCTGCAAATGATATTTCTTCTTTTCCTTTCTCCCCCCTTCTTCTTCCCATTTTTTCCCCCAACAAAGCCTCTGTGTGGCCTCCGGGATGGGGTGGCCGCCTAAGGGCCCTGAGGTTGTGCTCCTTGGAGCGTGTGCAAGATGGCTGCCCAAGGCTGTTTGAAGCCGGCGCGTTTGAAGCTGCGGCGCGTGTTTGAAGCTGCGGCGTTTGAAGCTGTCGGGCTTGAAGCTGGCGCGTGTGTTTGAAGCTGCGGCATTTGATGTTCCTGAGGACGTTTGTAAATTTGAGACAGACTTTAATATTGTTAGACGGTAGGGGAGTCCTTTTCAACCCCCTTTTCATATATTTTTTCACTTGAACTTTTAAAAAAGTTTTATTTAACTTTTTTTTCAACTATTTTAACTACTTATGTCAGCCGAGGAGTGCTGTGATTCACAGTCATTATTGTAAGAAGGCTGTTATGTATTTTTAGTGCTGCTGGGACCGTAGGAACTCTTGAGTGGCTTTGACTGGATACAACAATGTGGAGAATAAGCCCAACTGTGAAAAATGCCACTGTGGCCACAGAACAGCACAGAATAATTTTGAAAGAGGGCACTTTCCTTGTTGCTTTTAGGAGAAGGCTGGGGATGCCTGCTGTTGCATTAGCAACATTAATGAATGTTCAGGTAGAACACACATTTGAGGTAGAGGTTGGGGATTCGTAGGTGTACAGATTGTAATTTCCTTCCTATTATTTTTCCTCTCCGATTTCTAAGAGAATTGGAGAGAAATGCAGATGCCATTGCACACATCACTGTCAACCTTTGGACTGTTCTGTGAAATGTCTGGGGGCTGTAGAGAAGCCCCCACTTTAACATGAGAGAGAAGGGGCTGAGCGTTGCTGGTTCCCGGGCATGGGAGTAGACGATGGATTCTTGAGAGCTTGTAGATGATGATTCCAGAAATGTCTTGGTTGGAGAAGTCCCTTGTGTAGATGTGAAGGTTAGATGAAATTTGGGGAGGAGCCATGAGCTACTAATTGTTTGTGGACTTGGAGGCACATAACTTCAAGTAGGTCCTCACCAGGATGAACACACCTTTGCTCCAGAGTTGATGAAGTAAGCTATCTCTTGTTGTCTGTGCGTCTCTCCTCATGCTGACTTTGGTGACAGAACTGACTGGCTTGATGGGTCTGTCATTAGATTTTCTTTTTTGAAGTAGGATATTCTATTCTGCTAATGATAACTCTTTAAAATAAGAAATGGTATATTGGCGTTGGTTCTTCCTTAGGGCTTAAAAGTATTTATTTATATGTCTATTCTAGAATTTTTCATTTAGAAAATAAGATTCTACAAGAGTGCTACTGCTGATACTCAAATGGATTAGCATCGATCCTCCCAGGATCAGGGTGTCCGGCCCTGTGCCTCTTTTGTAGGATTGAACATCTACTTCATTTTCATGTGAACCTTCCATGGATGAGCTATTCGATCCATACAGTCAAAACAGAATTCCTGCTTCCCATGTAGAGATGAAACAGATTTTATTCTAATAAATAATTTAAATGGGTGCTCTGTTTATTTTGGAGAATACGAAGCTTGTAAAACTTGTCAAAGTTTAAATGATTAAAACATGTATTTCCCATTTCTTCAGATCATTTGGCCTTGGACTCTGTTTTCTTGCAAGTAGATGACTTGAAGTTATTTCTCTTCATTTGCTGAAAATTTCTGATTTTGAAAGAACTGAAATTTGATGAACGTTTTTCTTTAAACATAATAGTCCTATTTCCTTTTAAAAATATTTTTATTGACTTATTTGCATGTGTGTAGGGATGCATGTATTGTGACTGGAAGACAACTTGCCAGAGCTGGTTCTCTCCTTCCATCATATGGAAACGAGGGATTGAAATCATCACCAGGCTTGGCATCAAGCATCCTTATCCACTCAACCATCTCACCAGTTAAATCCATTTCAATTCTAATCTGTCCTTACTAACTTGTTTAAATGTATTCTTTGACCCCTCTAATATTTTTCCTTTTGTTAGGTAATATAGTGCCTTTTTTAAACCCAACTTTTATTTTTAGTTTCATGTTAACAATATGGACAATAATTCATTAAGACCTAAGTTTCTGCAGATTGTTGATGAAATGAATCAGTAATTTCTTCTTATAAATTATTAGACAGTAAAACAAATGTACTTGGGAATCCACAAAATTAATTATTGTACATTTAGATCCATAGTATTTGGTTCTAAACTCTGTTGAAAACACTATAAGCCAAAGGAAGAAGACATTTGACATGCATGTGTGAAGTTATGCATGTGTGCATACACAGACAAATAAACAGGGGCACATAAGCACATACTCCTATGTGTATTGTACACATATATTTGTTTACTGCTTTGTACAGTCTTACGATCAGTTCATATATTTTCTCACTTCTCAGCATCTGTAATGTTCATTGGATGTATATCACTGCTTTGTTAAATTTGAAGAGAAGACTTTAAATTCTTCCTATTCTTTGTCAAACATAAATTCACTTGAGGATAATTGAGTGTGTGTTTGAGTGAGAGCCACACCTATTTAATTATATGCTTGGTTAAGCGTAAGTAATTCAATAAGGAAGATGGGGAAACACTGATAGCTGGAGTATCTTCCACAGTAAGAAACCTGGGGGAAAGTGCTTTGTGCTAAGAAGTTGTTTCTTACTTTCTGAATAGTTACTGTTGTTTTATTCACACACTCATTCATATTTTCTGTTTCTGCTTCACTTAATTAAAACTAAATTTTAATGTTAGTTTTCAATGGATGCCCACACTTGATATGCTCCTTTTATCAAACTCTTCCTTGGGGAGATTATTACTGTTCCAGAATTTCACCCATCGGCTTGCTAGTTTTCTTTATTTCCCAAATTTCCTGTGTTGACTTTCTCTGCCTCTGTTAGATATTTTCAGATATCTATCATGATTAAATACATAATTTGTTTCCTGTCATTAAAAACCTAAGTACATCAATTACTGAGCTCTAAACTAGGAAGATTTCTCTGCTAGATAGAACTAAATAATTTTATAACTCCTAATAGCAACACACCTATGTCTATGCCTATGTCTATATCCATATGTATGTTTATCTATATCTACTTATCTATTGTCTATCTATATCTATCAATCTATCTGTAGTTATGTAGACATTTATTTGATTCAGCTTTTGCTATGAGGTTTGGCCACATAGTATTGATATTCCATCCTTTATGTTCCTAAAAGTTTTCTGTTTCATCTTTTCCCTGTGCACATGTGTGTCTATATACACATAACACATGCACACATAGACACATACCACACAAACCCAATGTCATGGCAACCACTGATCTTTATTTTACACCAGTTGTAAAATTATAAAAAGACATCATATTCATGAGATTTTTCAACATATGTTCTTTTGTGATTAGCCTCTTTCATTTATAGCAACAATCATGTCTCATCTCTGCTGCATGGATACAGAAATTCTTCCTATTGATGGTTAGTATTTCTGTGTATGGACATACCACAGTATGTCTATCTAGATATCACTGGCAACTTCTTTAGTTCATTTCAGGTTTGATGAAATCCGTATATATCTATGTATATATTTTTTATAAGATTGAACTTTTCTTGGAGACATATCTAGTCATGCCATGACAGAGGTTCATGATAGTCAGATTTTAGATTTTGTGAATTGCTATTAAACTGTTTTCCATAGTAGCTTTATTGTTTTACATTTCTACTATGATATTTCAGCTATCAATATGTAAAATAGTCACTGACTTCATCAACACTTGGTATGGTTAGTCTTTTTAATTTGAGCTATAGGAGTGAATACGTATAGGTTTCTTTTTAAGATGCTTTTCTCATTAGAATCACTTGTTTCTGTCTTGACCAGCTTTCTGTGACTGCTTCATCTATTGGATTAAATTATCATTTTATTTCTTCATGTTATTTTTATAACCTTATTCTTTTAAAGATTGTAGCCTTTTTAATCACTCATTTTTGTTTCTTTGAGTGCTTGGTAAACACAGTGACTTAGAGATAAATGATTTCCTCATTTTTTTGAGAAGTAAAAAATATATTTAAAAAATAATATAGTTATCTTGAAGGCTGGTTTTACTGATATCTATCAACAATAAAAATTGCAAATTTATTTTCATATTCAGCAGCTAGCAATCTGATATTTCAAGAACATGCCATTTTCAAACATTTTCAGAGACATTCAACCACTACACAGTCATTATGAATTCATCTTTGTCATTTTGTAAAGTGGCTGTTTTTATTCTTCCTTTCTCATTAGATACAGTAGAGAATAATGTGGCACTGTATTTTAAAGAAGCCACTTTTATTTAACTTGGTACCTACTTACATTGATAAGAATCAGTGATTTTAATTTTTCTTTCTTTTTTTTTTTTAATAAAAAGCAGCAAGTGTCCTCAGATCTCTGTCTTTGTTCCATGGATGTTCAAAGGGCACATAGTCACTTTGTTAGGCTTTCAAAGGGAGTAAATGACAATGGCCACCACCACTTTGTGCTTCATTTGAATACATGCCAGGTTCGCTGTGGCTCAGTTGCTATTTCAGCAAAACAACCTGGCTAGTCAGAGTTTTTTTCTTTCTTTTTTAATCAAAGATTTCATACAACAAACTAAATACTAAATAATTACATACCTGTTCCCATATGCTCTCCTTGTAAAGGAACCTTAGCTAGAAAGTCAGCTTTTATTTAAAATAGAAAGAAAAAAGAAAAGGTGACTGGGTGCTTTAACAATATTAGTACTATTAATTCTTGCATAAGTTATTTTGTGTTAGAGGACAAATATGAATTCTGTACAGACTTCTCTGTCATGACTCTGTAGTATGAGATAGGATGCTTGCCATGATGTTTACCTTTAGCTAATGGAAGCTTTTCCTATTCAGTGGAAGCCACTTTTTCAGACATCAGGGATATTTACCACAAAAGACTGCATGATAAAGCTAAGAAATAGTAAATATTTTGGGTAATCTTTTACAATTTGCAAGTACATAATTTTTGCTATTTCTATTAAATTTGCCTGCTAAATCTTATTTTATCTTAGAAATTCTGTCAAAAGTGAGAGTTTAGAATTGTGCCTATTGCTTGAGAGAGAAAAATGGATGATAATGAATACCAATATTAGAAATAACTCAAAATTTACCTCAGTGATAATCCATATATTTTTACTATTCTACAATATTAAAATTGGAATAAAAAATTCCTCATGCAAAAACTTCTTTTTAAAGGTGTTGACAGGACATTTCACCAATCATGTCTTTTAAACTGCTTGGCTGCTGTTTGGGCTTTTGGCTTTGGTTTTGTTTGATAGCTTTTTTTTTTTTTTCTGAACACATTAGTCCTCTTAGACTCAAGTTTCCCTCTGACCTAGACTTCAGCCTTTCAGAGGCTTTTATTTATTGGTTCAAGGTTGATTGCGTTATTTCAAACACTTGTTCTTGACTCATTACTAAGTCTACAAATCAAGTGACCAAATGCCCACACCTCTCCACTGATTTCTTTTCTTAATTCTAGAAAGCCAAATTGCATTTTCTAGAGGTATGTACTATGTGTTTTTCCTGATGTCAAAATCTTAGTATCCCGGGGTCATTCCTGGTGTTTATCTTCCCAGCTAATCCCTAAGGAATCCTGGCATTGCAATCATCTTCAATGGCTGTGCCTTTAGTCCAGCCTTAATCCTCCCTGGCAATTTGCATCATAGGAATCTCCACATCTGTTATGCAGTAAGGGCAAATCCAAGGGGGTTAAGCCTCCGACTCCCCTTCTCATTCATTCTTCACAGAGGGAGGCCTGCCGGCCTTCTGCCTGCTGTTCTGCTCCCTGGCCACAGGGGCATTCTCTCTCGTGCATGGTCCAGAAAATGTATGTTTTAATACACTGTGCTCTTTAGGTGTGGTCTTTTTATAAACCAGAGCACTGTGGTAGCCTTCGGTTTGTTTGTCCCCCTGTGGGAATTTAAACACACGTGCCTTCTAACTTGTTTGAAAGATTAATTTAAAACTTCACTTTGAAATTGTTTCTTATTTCAAGAGAAAAAACATCCATAAAAGACATATTGTTGACCTTTTCTACTGAATGTGACTGTTTGTCAGAACATTCTTTGTATCTTGATCTTTTACAAGCTACAAAGATTACTTAATAATTTTTATTACAAAATTTTTATTCTTTAATTTTTATCAGAGTTGATCTTAAAAATTATTGAGAATGACTTCTCTGTCTGGATTGCTTTTCATTTTTCTAACTCTTTATGAAGTTGTCCCATTTAAGTTACAATAGAAAAAACCAAAATATATTAATATAACATTAAGAAGAAAATACATGTGGAGACTATATAATAAATATGACAAAATTTTTCTGTGCCCTGAGACACATTTCTCCAATGGGATGTAAATGTCCTGAAACTTCTCATGTGTTAGCTCAGAGAGTGTATCTGATTTGATAGAAGATTTGTTATTTTTAATATGGAATTTTAATCCAATATGAATTTCTCAGAACAATCCAATGCAAATGACCAATACCATTGGTAATAGAAAAATATTCCTGGAGTTTAGGACACACCACCCCAAGCATGGTACATGCTTGCCTCTCCTGAGTCAGGCCCCTAAAAAACATTCTGACTTTCCAAAAGACCCTCCTTGCAGAGGTGTCTTCCTTGAAAACATGAAGACTGAAGATACAGGACCTAATATGCTGTGCTGTCTCTCATCGTTCCTTATAATCAGGTCTGGCCCTTCGCTTAGTCACACTTCCTCTCTGGGCCTTTATATTAGCTAAAACTTAAGTTAAATGCACTCGTATACTTCCTCTTATGTTAGAGGTATCAGCTCTGAAGCTGGGACGGAGACAGTCAGATGTTTGATTTTCTGTGATAACTAATGAAGCAATAAAAAGAAGGAATATCAAGTCAGATTAAAAAATATAAAGCCTCATTAAGTTGGTCTACTAAGTTAATGGTAGAATTATGGACTATTGAAAAATGTGGTTAAAGAAAAATTTGTTCATGAGTATTAGAACAATAAGATTGAATTTTATTTTGATTTTCTGTGTATCACGAACCAAGATAAACTCTAAGTTATCAAATTAAAAAATATATCATAAATGTCATAGCTTTGAGAAGTACCACTCACATGCACACAAAATAAATAAGCAAATATAAGAAAATAATCTAGCATTTGAAATGCTTTGTCATAACAGGGAATTAGAGGTCTGTATATGTAAACATCAGAATTAATAAGTATACTGGTATTTTGGTGAATGTCTTTCCAGTTTTCTTAATACATCCTTGTGTTTACTAAATTTTCTTTTATTCTCTATCCATTTAGTTCTATATCCTTTCATTATATTTTTAAATAAACATAAATATATATTTGTAGTTTTCCCCATTAAATATATTTTCAATCTGTTCCCACATCATGGCGTGGCTATCTGTGTTCTATTCCTAGAGGCACATATGCCGGGGGTGGTGGCATTTCCTGTAAGCCCAGCACTTGGGTGGTGGAGGCAGGAGGATCGGGAGTTCTATCCATCCTCAGTTACATAGGAAGTTCTAGGCTAGCCTGAGCCGCACACCATATCCCAGTATCAGTTTTCAAATGTTTACACACACTAGAAAACATAGTTACATTTCACATTAGTGAAAACGATTGCTGCTATTTTTCTTTATGGAAGAGGGAGAAGGCTTACTGCTTGATGATTGATTGATTGAAAGCATATTACACATCCCAGGCAGACCTTTCTTTATAGCTAAAGCTGTCGGTGACTTTCTGATTCTCTTCTTCCTATTTCCACAGTACTGATGTTTCGGGAGGGTTTTATGCACCTAGCTTGTCAGGAGAAGGAGTGGGACACGGACCCGAATCCGCTGAGCGAAGCTCTCAGCCAGCTGAGCCCTACCAGCACACTCTTCATTTGTTCATGACCTAAACGATGACAACGTCTTTCTCTGCTTCTTGTCCATTTTGTTTACCTTTGAGGAATTCCTTATAGTTTCCTCTCATTTTTCTCTTGATGTATTAATCATTTCATTATTTATTTATAAAAGTTATTTATTTAATAGGCCTTTGTACAAAGACATTTTCTAGATTAATTAGTAAATCTATCAAGTATTTCCTTGATGGATTCCAATTTCAGTGTCAAAGCTATAAAGCCCTCAATGGATATCAAGATTATATTAAAGTAGAAGGAGAGAATATTTTAATTCGTCTATCCCATTTTCCTCCAGGTTTATAGTTGTCTTTCATTATAGAAAGCATGATCAATGGGAATTTTGAACACAAAGCCTTAGAGGGAATCTCAGGACCACCTGGTTTTTAATTAAACTGAATTCTGCGGAAAGCTATTATAAATGTGACTTCCCAGTGACTTCCCCCTAGTATTTAGAATAGGCTCGTTGAAGGGCTTGTAGTCTGTTAAGATTCTATGAAAGGTAGACATAACTATTTTTAATATTAAATTCCTGTGTTCACAGGAATGCATTGCTCTGCTTGAGTACAATCTAAGAGTTCAGTAGCTAATCTTAATGTTTAGGGAGGAAATTTGCTCTGGCCATTAAGCCTCAGAAGGCTAGATTACTATAGAAGCGACTGAACTGACTTTAGAGAAGCAGCATGTCTGTACTGATGTGGTGGGAAAATCTCTAGGGAACCAAGGGAAAAAAGGGAGCTTGCACAGTGAACAATCAACAAGTAAGCTTAAGACCCATAATCACTGCTGTAGATTGAAAGGGGATCGCCCATTTGGGGATGAGATTTGTAAATACCATGGTATATGTAAGCTTCACAATTCTTTCAATCCTACACTATAGAAGTGAGTGCATTATCGATTCCATGTGTTTGTGCTGAAAATGCACACACCAGTTCTGTACAGTACTGTGTTCTAGCCACCTGGATTCCTTTCAACAATGCAGATTTTTGAATCCCTAAGTTTTGACTAGGACCCAACATTCTACAGTTTGGTTTAGCCTCCAGGACATACTACTGTGCTGGCTGGTTGCCTCCTTTCTGAATAGCAATGGTGAAAAAGAAATCATTTCCTGACAATTCCAATTATCTGAATATAAAGCAGCAGGTTAAATATATGATACTCAAATTATAATAGAGTGAAAAAGTTAACCATTTTCTGAGTGTCACATGAAGTCTGCCCATGATAACCAGTAGGTCTAAATGGGATCCAAGAAGATTGTTTCCTGAGAAACAGGTGACCTGTGATAATGTTCTTGGGCCTCAGCCCACATCTCCAGTCCTGAGGTCATCAGTGCTGTCACAGAGTTTCAGGGCATGCTATTCTCTGACATAATAGCTTATGATATTGAATATTTTAAGCTGAAGGAATTTTAAAATGACAGATACAGGAAGGGCAATCTGACATTTCCCAGAAGCAAGTCACAAGCCCCTCACGTTTATGTTCCCTGCAACTAGATACCAGAAGGAAAGCAGTCTTTTGTCTCCAAAGACAATGACAAGAGTCTGCATGGAAAGATCCTGGTAAGTGTTCCCAGTTTTATCATTCTTTGGGCTTTGCTGTTGTTGTTGTTGTTTTTGTTGTTGTTTTTGTTTTTGTTTTTGTTTTTTGTTTTTTCAAGACAGGGTTTCTTTGTGTAGTCCTGGCTGTACTGGAACTCACTTTGTAGATCAGGCTGGCCTCGAACTCAGAAATCCGCCTGCCTTTGCCTCCCAAGTGCTGAGATTAAAGGCCACTGCCCGGCTATTCTTAGTTCTTTGTACAACAACCTTTCACCCATAACTCTCCAGTCTCCATTAATCCATGTTTAAACAGTCCCAGATTCAACCTTTTTCTAGCTCTTCATTTCTTTATCAAGTCCCATGTCATACAAAAGTCATAGCTAATCATAGTATGATTTTCTTTTTTTTACTTTGCTTTTGTCGTTACTTCCTTGCTTGTTTTAGGTTGTTGTACAGGAATCCAGGAGAATATGAAGAAAGGCTATTGTTGGCTATTATGAAGGTAGGACTTTCCAGAGTTGGAAGTTAGTGACATCTATAATAACTGGAGCATCTTGAAAGAGAAACATGTACATTGGCTTTGTGGTTTCTCTTTAGAAAAATGTGGTACCTGCTGGAATACCATTGTGAGAGAAGCAGGGGCTTCATTTGGGGTCGTGTTTACCTGGTAGCCCAGACTTCACCAAAAATAGCTTCACCCAATTTCTGCTCATTTTTTGGGGTCATACACAGAAATACAAATTTGTTAGAAATATATTAATTCCTATTGGAATACATTTGAGTGTTAGTATATTAGAATAGTATAAAATATTTGCTGCAAAAATAATCTGAACTCTTTTATGTTTTTGTATGGTTTGAGCTTTTGGACATAAGTGAAAATGTATGAACAGGAGACCTTCATGACCAGGATGGAGTGCATAATGTAAAGTGATGAATTTGGTTGTTAGGTTGGCAAGAGCTCAGTCTGTATTGGTAAACCTTCATTCTAAAGTTGATAGAATTTACAATCACCTTTGAAATATACCTCTGGACATGTCTATAAAACTCTGTCCACACAGAGTCAACTGAAGAGGGAAGATCTTCCCCAAATGTGAACCTTAATGTGGAGAGCACCATTCTGTGAGCTGGGGTCACCAGGTGGGGTCACCAAAGGGTGTGGCAAATGGGGGCAGTGGCGTTTCTCACGGTGTGTGATCTGACTGCAGAGATAATGTGCTCCTGCCTGTTCTCAGCTGCCTCATGCTCCTATTGCTACTCTTTTCTGTCCCGATGGACTGTACTCTTGTACAGATAAGTCCTTCCTCCCCCCTAAGCTGCCATGTGGGCCATCTTTTCATATAATGATAAGAGAAACTCCTGGAGTTATTATTTGTGATTTTGATATTACAATGAAACATTTTATAAGCTTAGATTCTCCTCTTAGATTTTATAATTTATAATGAAACCAATTTTAAAACCAATGATAGATTCATGACAAAACTTTAAAGCCCAATTCTCTGACATGTCTTATCTCCTAAAACCATAATTATTGACACTTATAAGGCTCTGTTTTATGAAGTATTAGACTACTTTTTCAAGCTGAGTAACATTTATAGTCTCAGTTTTACTGTTTTACTGTTTGGTGTTGCCCAATTCAGTGGCATTTATTATAACCAATTCCAGGTAATATTATTTATTCTTCCTCAAATCCAATATACTTCTTTAAAAAAATTAGTAAGCCTAGTATTACATAAGTCCTAGAGTAAAACTTACCCAATCTGTCAGATAGGACTTGTTAGTTTCCTGTATTGTGAGTTCCCAGAAGCATCTAGCAAAGGTAGGTTTGTCTCATGTGTTCCTCTCGTTTTCCTAAGATACTTGGGAGACTAGAGATTTACAGTGTATTCAGAGTTTACCTCCTAAGGCCTCATGATAAGACCACAGTCTGAAAGAGGGTTTCCCATGTTCATTGGCGGGCACTACTACTTAATCACACCCAAAGTGTGTATTTACTCTCTTGCCCTTCCTTATCTAAAACACTATATGGGGCCATCAGTTCTTTGTATTCATAAAAGATTTTCTTTATTTTGAAATTCTTTTAGCTACTTAACTTGATCCAATAGAAAGACTATTATGGGATTGTGTTAGGTTAGAGCTACACTCCCAAGCTAAGTCTGGCTTGTCTCTTTTTGTTTTAATAAAGCTAGTTTTTATTTGCTGAGAAGATAGCCACATTTATCTACTTGAGTATTCTGTGGATGCTTTTGTACTAAAAGTCAGATCTCATAGCTGGAACTGAGACTTTAGGAATGAAAAGCATAAGGTGTTTCTTGTCTGACCTTTGCATTCCCTTACATGGAGAGATAGTGCAGAAAAACTGGGTCCTGAATCACACATCTAGCAATAGCAGATAAACCAATAGAAGGAGAAGAAAAGCTTGAGTTCCCTTCTGTAGCTGAAACAGATGGTCTGAACTGTATTTCTAGTAAAATACTGAAATATGTTTAAAGATGAAATATAACTTAGGCATTGACGATGAGTAAGAAATTTTGGATTTCTCAAATTCCAGAAATAAAATGAATGTGGAAACAGGTAGAAGTTGTTTTGGGGCTCTAAAGATGCTTTTGTCTACAAGTACACCATGTCAAACAACTGGATTTGATGTCTTTAACAGATTGGTAAGGTACACAGGACTAGAAGCAAATCTCCTGCATGCACAGAATGAGACATGCACATCTTTGAGGAGACCTACACGTGATTAAGATGCCCCAAAGGGCCACCTCTCATGTTTAGGATGAACTAGCCATAAACTTCCACAAGCACAAGAGTCTGTGCCGAAGATTTTGGTGGTAAACGGAGGGTGAAAACATTGGCTTGTGGTTTCTTTATACTCCCTTCCTTCATTGAAATGAATTAGCAAATCTCTGTGCAACAAAAGAGAAGCAAGTAGGAAAAGTCACACCACAAACATTTTATTTTATGTATTTGGTAGCATAATTATTATAAATTTATTTATTACTGCTCTGCAGTCCGGGCTGGCCTTGAATTTGTGATCCTTCTACCTCAGCCTGCAGTATGCTAAGATTGTCAGACAAGCAACATCCTACATGTACAATTATTAGTTTTATTGAACAATCACTGTATACTAAGCATAGTTCAGATTATATTAGATCTGTGTTTTTCTACAAGATAGATCAACGAAGCCCCGTGCAAGGAATATGCAGATCAAGAAACAGCCTAGTGTTTATTATTGAAACTACCCACAATCACATATGCATAGAACTGTGCTCTTCAGGTAATTGTGGTCATTCCCTGCTCTCATTAGAGCTTTCATACAGGTATATGAATCCTTAAGGTTTGTCTATCTTCCTGCTATGTGTTAAAGTAAATCCTTTGGTGTAATTTCTCAAGTAAAATGCTACGACTTGTTTGCTCTCATTTCAGTGGGCTCTGCTATTTATGGATTGATTAGTTAATGTCTGGAACATGACTAGCAGTTTTTGTCTGTAACCATGTAACCATGAGCCTTTTGTACACATGTGCCACAGTCCTGCAGTATCTTCCCTGAGATCATGTTATTGATATGTAGCCTTTGTATGTCTTTATTTGTCTGAAACAATGACAAATGCATGCTGTATTGTACAATCAGGATACAGGGATTTATTCTCCATATCCATATTTCGCATTGTAATATAGTTTCCATTTCTACACATTTTGTATTGTAATTTAATGGTGAAAGCAAATACCATCATTTTCTTTCTTCTCCCTCCCTCCTTTGATGAAGCCATGTGCATATGAGGCAAACATCCTAAGAGCTGCGTCTCTCAGCTCTATGCTTTTCTACAATGACTGTTCTAATATTTTTCTGCTTTTTAGTTGGGTTGTATTATTCTGATATGTAACAGTTGGTACATAGTTTTTGCATGTTAGTCTTTGCTGTTTATTTGTGTGTGACATTTCCTGACCAAGCTCACTTTTAACTTTCCTGACTTTTGTTGGAATTCCATAGGGCACAGTAGTGGTACATTTTTCATTTGATTCGGGACTGTCTTAAGAAATTTTTTTCTACCTTGAGAAAATGAAGATTTTCCTTTGTGTATGCTCCAAAGGTTGTTGGTTTTTATTGTTGTTGTTGTTGTTGTTGTTGTTGTTGTTGTTTTTGTCACCTTTGACATTTAGGTCTTTATGTTACCTGGTTTACTTTCCATTCCTAATCTAACTCTCAGGATTTATTCCTTTGCTTCTGAACTGACTTTCTGGGCTGAAATGATCATGAGTCATTTCTTTCAGGACCTTCACTGGTTAGTTTAGTGAGTGTGTTATTTAATACCATCTTTCTCTCAGCTCTGCAATTCTGGTGGAGGGCCATTTTGTATACCACAGATTCCATCTCTTTTGTTTGATTTTCATTGGTAAGAGATGGCTGCTTCTGAGTGAACCTTCAGTGCAGCCTCTCCCATCACCCTAACCTATCTGGCGAAGGGTGTTTCCAAATGACATTGTTTGTGTCTCTGGGAAGGCTACTTCCTGAGGAACTCAATACAACCCAGATGGGTACACCTCAGCTGCAAGCAGAACGTGTGTGGCAGTGTGTAGTACCTGGACATCATGTACCTTTCAGAATGTGTGTGGCAGTGTGTAGTACTGGGACATCATGTGCCCTCAGGTGGCAGTCATTATGGAATCTGTAGGTCACCCAATCACAACGTCTTTGCCCGAAGCCTTATGGGGTCAACAAGTGACAACCTTTCTTCCAGTTGTGTGTCCCATTTTAAGCATGTTATAAAAGAGACATACTGCCTGCTCCTTAGTGCCTTCAGAAAAAGTGGTCCTGGGGACAGCCTTGTACAGCTTTTGGCAGCACAGTGAACAGGCCTGCATCTTTCTGTAACAGCATTTCTGTTTCCAAGAATTTAGTTTTTCAATTATATTTTCCACTCGTCCCTTAAGGAGTTCACAAAATAGTTGTTCAGGAAGTAGATGGTATAACAAAACTTTTAATTAACACATACAAACAAGAAATAAATCACCACGAAGAAGAGCCAGTAGAAGAAATATATAATACTAACTCAGTGAAGACGTCATAAAATGTACTTATATAAACCCAAAGTCATTGAATATGTTAAAGAATCAAAATGATAGAAATACATGCCCCAGGGCTACTAAATCATCAAATTTGGAAAGATATGCAATTAACAATATAACAACAACTGTCAAAGTTCTAAAGGATAAGTTATATAGCACATAATATAGAAGTCAACTGAGTTTGAGGGAATGAAAAGTAGGGTCAGAACCTAGAATCCAGACAGAACTCCCAAAGGAGATACAGTGTGGACAGAGATGGGTAGAAGGGAAGAGCCACGTGGATTTTCATTGGAGTCTCAGAAGGAAAAATAGAATATGGAAGACGTAGTTCCTAGAGATATCATGGTAAGAAATTTCTGAAATTGATAGGTAAATTTAATTTTCAGATGCAGAAATATTAAGGTATGAGACAGTATAAACTAGTTTCTGCATATAGAAAATAATTTTCTATTCAGAATTTTATAGCCAAAAGTATTTCCCACAGTTTAAGCAATAGCAGGAAATTTATGACAAGAACTGAAAGATCTCCCTGGACAATCTTCTACCATAGAGAATTATAAAATGGGTCTTTCAAAAACAAGAATAATCCCACTGGAAAGTCGATGTATATCGAAAAAATAACATAAAAGAAACACTGACGATATAATATAAATCTACTTTCAGAGAACGATAAGCTAGAATAATGTTCACAAATGACATTTTTCTGGAGGTGTGTGTGTGTGTGTGTGTGTGTGTGTGTGTGTGCTTTTGTTGTTTCATTTTTTTTTATTGCTACAGCAGAATACCTGAGCCTGGGTAATTTATAAAGAAAGGGGTTTTAGTTTTGGCTTATGGTTCAGCAAACAGTATTAACCAGCTAGTTCTAGGAAGCCCATGTACCTTTATAATGCAGTACATGGAATTATGTACCTGGAGGATGTGTAAGATTGAGAAATCCCTAAGGAAGAGGACAGAACAAAGGGAAGTGATGCTCTCTGAGAGAAAATATCTAGTTACTGAACATCATGCTCTCTCAAAAACCCTTCCCAACACTGCTGCACTAACAATATGATGCCAACAGAAGTTTTACTGAGAACTGGATAATATGACTCTAAAATGTATGAGCGAAAATAGAAGGTAAGAAAAATCAAGACAGTCCCACAGAAACGCAGACAAGCGCAGGCCACAACACATCAATTCTAATTGTAAAGTTATTTGGGTTTATATATTTAGTACAGTTGTAGACACTAGGATAAGAGAGGCCCAATAAAGGAACACTTTCTTTAAGAGTGTTGCTTTTATAGGTCTGTGAGGGAAAGCAATGATTGCAAAATGCATGTTCAGGCAACTCCTGTTTAACTGAGATATGGGTCCTCTCACCTCCCTCCTATGTCATGCAAAGTTCTCTGTTCTAAAAACCTTCATCAAGGTGTAATTCCTAACCTTCTGACAGACAGTACAAGCAGATATGGCTACATCTTTGGTTAAGATAGGTTTACTAATGAGAACACAGGCTCATCAATATGTGAAAGCAAATTTAATGTCTCAATATTATGAATGTGTTTCAGTTGATAGGAGGTTAAAACAGACCATAGGGGGAAGAATTATTTATCATATAGAATTAGAGCCTATAACACACAATAATATTGTACTGATTTGTGTGCAAAGCACAAATAAGGGCAAAAGAAAAATGGAATTTACACTCTCATAATAGAGCAGTAGGCAAAAATTATTCTGATTTAAATCTGGTCAAGAAAATAGAGATTGAAGTCATGACACAACACCCACAGTTGCCAGCGCAAAGCCCACCACAGGATGCTGGGGAGATGAGGAAGTCAGGAAGTTGGGGAGATGGAGCAGTCAGGATGCTGGGGGGATGGAGCAGTCAGGACACTGGGGAGATGGAGCAGTCAGGATGCTGGGGGGGATGGAGCAGTCAGGACGCTGGGGGGATGGACCAGTCAGGATGCTGGGGGGATGGAGCAGTCAGAATGCTGGGGGGATGGACCAGTCAGGACACTGGGGAGATGGAGCAGTCAGGATGCTGGGGGGGATGGAGCAGTCAGAATGCTGGGGGGATGGAGCAGTCAGGACACTGGGGAGATGGAGCAGTCAGGACTCTGGGGGGATGGAGCAGTCAGGAAGAGAGTATTGCTCAAGCAGAAAGGCCCAAATTCAATCCTCAACACCCCCACAAAAGCCAGATATGGTAGCCTAAGCTTGTTTTTCTCCTACAGGGCAGTAGAGACATCAAATTCCTGGGGCTTACTAGCCTAATCTGCAACTTCTGTGTACCAGTAAAAGACTGTGTTTCAAAAACACAAATGGAAGGCTACTAGAGAATTATTCTTCCTGGCCTCTACGTGCATGCACATACCTATTTGTACATGTGTGAGCACATATATACCTACACATGAACACACATGATTTATAATATGAAGGATTGATAGAAGTTGGAGCAAGAGAAAAAATGTATTTTCAAGTGAAAATTAAAGCATGTTAGAATTTAATCTATGTGACAAAGGATTCCAAGAATGCCTTCGGGTCTCAGTAGGAAATTAATAGCGATGCCGTATACATGTATTAAAGGACACATAAAAGAACATATGCCTTGCTTATGACAACAGAAAAAGTAAAGCACCTCAAATGCCCTCTGTCGGGAGGATGGGTGACCGAGCTTCTGAGTGTTCATGAAGTGCAGAATCACACAGCAGTCAGCATCCATGGCTCCGTCCCCCATCCCAATCAAGCCTTATGTAGATTAATTTCAGTGGACTAAATTTAGGATGTGAATGTGGGGCTCTATGAGGGTGGGTGGTTTAAATAATGAAATTTTAATCACTTTTTAAAATTTTCACTTAAATGTTCATTTGTTGTAGGCTATGTATACTTACTTAAGAAGAAACAAAGAGTATACTTCATTAGTATTAGGGAATGCCTTTGATAACTTCCCTCCTAGAATATCCTTCATGTCTCAGTCCAGTACTGAGGCTGGTCAAGGCAGGCGGTCAGGACAGGGGCTCAAGGCAAGAGCTGCAGCAGAAACCACAGTCAAGTGCTGCTTACCGATTGCCCTTTACAGCCTGCTAAGCATGCTTTCTTCTACTTCCTGGGACACACTTGGCCAGCAGGCCTGGAGCACACTACCTACTCTGGACTGTATCCCCCATCATTAATTAAAAAAATGTCCTACAAACTTGTAAAGTCCAATCTGATGGAGGCACTTTTTCCAACTCTCAACTCTGACTCCCTCTTCCCAGATGACCACAGCTGTCAAGCTAACCAAACCAAACAAAATAAAACTAATCAAAACTCTGATCAGCACAGGTAACTAACAGTTTTGTAAGTGCTATAAAGTTTATCAATAAAGTAAGTCCTAAAGTCCTATAAGTGATTATAACTGATTGATTTATCATTTAATTTTTATCTTATTTAATTTATTGTCCACTCAATATTAATTTATTGTTATTACAAAATAAAATGATTGTGATGTAATTATTTTTATTATTAATGACGATGCTACAGTGTCCTGACGTAACCTACTTTTCCAAGTCCCGTTTCTGCCATGCTCCATTGTCATCTGATCCTGCACACACCAGGAGACGTAGGCAAGTGAGCTTTACCTTGGCAATCTCTTCTTCATAATAGTGACAAAGTTAATTTTCTATCATATTAATCATATAATACCAAGTTCAAGTGTCCTGTTTGCCATCACCATGGGTTCTACAAGCCCAGTGAAGTCAAGTGCACACTCACATTGTCATCCTGCTTTACCCACCATACAGTCCTGTCTGCCACTAACCACACCTGCATCCACCCCACAACGCTTCTCTCCTTCAGAACAAACAGCCCTGTTAGTGTACCAGATATATTCATGGACCAGCCTCTTGCCTTATTTGCAATGCTGCAGCTGTGTTATGATTCCACATGGCCCCTTTCAACTTTATGTACATGTTTACTCAATTACCAAGGGCAGATAGAGGATATGTGGCCTCTCTTATAGACAGAGTATTTGTAGAACACATTTGTAGAATGGCTTTGCATATATGATTCTTTGTCATATAATCTTATGAATATTTGCTTATACATTTATTTATTTATTTATTTATTTATTTATTTATTTATTTATGTTTTTACCACTATGTAAATGCTCAGATTTGGGATTGCCACTTCAGTGTTCGTAGGCTAATCACTTCATTTCTTTGAGCCATGGTTATGTCATCTGTCAAACAAGAACAAAAGCTTGGTGTAGCTCCCAGGAATTAGCTAAGCATTTGCTAGATGTACTTCACTGCACTAGAGAGCACTGTTCTTATTAAACGTTGGAGCTGACATTCTACTCAACTATTTCAAGTTATAAAATAGTCCCCACATTTTAAAAAATAATATCATGAATGAGTGTTGCTAGTGTTACTCTGGCATTATTTTCAGCATTTTCTCTAGGCAATAACAGGGTCAGAATAACAAGCACTGTACACTGCCATAGCTCATCTTCCAGAAGACACCCTCAATGAATGAATGAATGAATGAATGAATGCTGGTATCAGATGCAGCCACTTGTAAAGGGATTGGAAAGAAGCTGCAGAGATTGAATAGACCTTTAAATTATACAATAATTTATTTCAAAGTTATCTTACAACAGTTATGAAATGTCTGTGAAGTCTCACTGGGTACCTGTTTGCATTATATGTACTTAGAGGCAACAATGTGTTATCAAGCACTACATGGTCCTTGTTGTTGAAGTCACCATTACCATGAAAGTTGGCCTACCGAACACAGACAGCTCTAAAATGGAGAAGTCAGGTTTTTCTTTCTCATACTGTATCATATTGCTGAAATCCAAACAGCCAAAGCTCAGTTGGAACAGTTGACACTGAGTCCTGGAATGTACTTCTGATAAATCCTGCAGTGTAGATTCTTCTGTACCTATCTGTGGCTCAGTCTTCATCTATGCAGTGAGGTTAAAACTGACCTTAAATCACTGGACTGCTAGACAGTTAGCAGTGCAGTTAGTGCCACTGTTTGGCAAGTCAATGTAGGGCTTGTTTTCTGTTAGATGAGGCTAACATTTTATGCTAGATGATTCTTTTTTTATTCTTTAATCTGTTTTTATAGTCCAATCTTTATCCCCCTCTTGGTCTGCCCCTTGGCTGCTCCCCATCCCATTTCCCCCATCTCCAAGAGGACACCCCCATCTCCACAACCCCAACTCACCAGACCTCCCCACTCCCTGGGGCCTCAGGTCTTTCCAGCATTAGGTATATCTCCTCCCATTGAGTCAAGACCTTGTAGTCATATGCTGTGTATGTGTTATTTACCCCTACATATTGTCACTATTTCCTTAAATGCCAGATCATAACTGCACACCAATCTAACGGATTTATATAGTGGAATTGAACCTAAGTCTTTGTGGACACCAGTCTACTATGTTATCACCTGACCTGGCTCCTCAGCTTGGTTTTGCTTTTTTCTACAGCAGAATTCTCATCTATTACTGCTGGCTATTGTTCGGTATTTTCTTCTCTTTTTGAGATTATAGTATAATTATACCGTTTCCCCCTTTTCTTTCCTCTCACTGTACTCTCCCATACTCCTCCCTTGCTTCTGACTTCTGTTTTCATCAATGTATTAACAATACATGTATCTATGTATATGCACATTTATATTCCTAAATAAGACATGCCCAGTGATGGCTGCTGTGCTTTAACACACTGGACTCTATTGATATGCATTAAGTTGTAGAATCTTTTGATATTCAATATTTCTTTCTTTGTTTATTGGGCTCTACACTAGATAATTTGTTCTGTCAATACCATGACCTGAAGGTCTGTGGTGTGGGGACCTACACAAAATGCTGTTCACTCTCCTTCATTGATAGGTTTGGTAAAACATAGATCTAATTGTTTTTGCACTGTTATCAGCATCCCCTTTTAAATAGCAGTTCATACAATTGTTAATACTCTGCATAGTAGAAAATAAACCAGTTTTGTATCATTTTGCCTTAGATAAAAGCGACCGTTTGCTTGGAACATAAACCTAATTCCATCTTTTGTTGAGCTGCCCAATTTAGTAAAAGCATTTTAATGGTACTCTTTAAGTGGAGAAAGACTTAGAATACTGGAAGCTGCCCAGAATGTTTAAAAAGGAGAATAATTTATATTTAATTGGTTTAAACCCACCTTTCCTAGGTCAATAAGAAGGGAAATCTGCAGCATTAATCAAGATAAAATTATCAGTTGATTAATCAGTATTCTAATTACTGTATATTTCTTTACCTTTTCAGTTTTAATTACTAGACCCATTGTCTTTTCCATATGGCGAACATGTATTTACAAGTGTGCTTTTTTTCTCCTTGCACAGTCGTTAAGATAAAAATATACATTCTGGACATGAAAACATCAAATGCAAGAAATTGTTAGTGTGGCTTAAGAATTTTTCCAAAAGGTATAGCTAAGCTATTGGATTACACAAGAGAGGCACAATAACTTGGGAGATATTGACAAACTATAGGGCCAAGGAATGCCACTATGCCTGTGAGCTGCAGGCCCGAGTCCCACCACAGTTAATCCAAAAATGGGAAAATAAAAAATAAAAATGTTCCCAGTGAGCACTGGTTTCCCTGACTAGTCTCTGAAGGACTGAGTAGAAGATGAACATATTTGAGCATTTTTTTTCTTTTGCCACATGAGCAGGACTTTCTGCAGGTCAGATATTTTTATGGAAAATTACCTCAAAGAACAAATCCCTACCTATATGCTTCTCTTGGTTCTGTGGGATCAAGATGCAGAATGGCTAGAGGTTCTCAGAGCTCTCCAAAGCAGTCACCATGCAGAGACGAGGGTCGGCAAGCCTCACCTCATTGACTTTTTACAGCAGATCTACCAGCGAGGACGGTTGACACTCATGCTTCTACAGCTCGTAGGAAGGTTTTGCCCAAGACCAGGTATACCCAGTTACACTTCCCTAATTTGTTTAATAAGGCATGCATAAAAACAGAATTCCTGAGGAAAGCCCGGGTTTTCTAATGTTAATCTTTGCCTTCCTTCTTTGGAATAGTTGGGAATGCGGCCGGCATTCTCAGTTTGTCAATATTGACACGATTATAGAAACTAACAGAAAAATTAGGGTTTTATTTAAGTATTATAGGAGAATTAGCTAAAAATCCCTTGTGGTGTTTAGCTGAGCAGACTGTTGTACACTGGTTACGGTGAAGCAAGCACTGTATTGTGATTATTATCATTGTAATTGGAATATACAGTTTTCCTAAAATGAAGATATTTTAGCAGTTTTTTTATTCTCATCTGTTTATTTTCCATTCATTTCTTCCTTTACTACATTTTATAGCTATAATCTCTATTTTGTATTACATACACTAGAAATTCCAAAACTAGAGAATTAAGCCATCATGAAGCCAATCAATTTGAATAGCAGTTTTGTTTTCATGATAATATTTATATATAGACACTAATGTAACAAAGATCTGATTGCACTATTTTGCTATGTTGTTCAATTCTAAGTATGGTAAGAACTTAACATTGTTTCTCTCCTACTAATATTGCTAATTTTTTATACTTTATGTTTTGGTTGGAGTTTCAATTATGTATGTTCTCCCTTTCAGATGAAGATATTCTAAAAGTTAGGCTGAAAGGGACAGACTGTTCTGGTGCGTGTTCTCCCAGCAGAGCTCGTATAAGGCAAATGTCATGCTTAAATACAAGACTCCTAAAAAAAATTGTGTGACAAAGGCTGACATAGCTCAGGCTGCTGTCATGCTCACTGCTTGCCATGGATGACTCTGATCTCTCGATTCTCCTGCCTCTACCTCCTAAGTGCTGTGATGACAGAAGCTTGCCTGGTGTATGACTGTTTAATGCTCGTAGTCAACCTCTTATTTACCATGCAACAACGATAGTTTTCAGATTGCCCGTTTAAGTGTAGTGTAATAAAAATACTCATTACTTTTTATTCTTTTAAGGGAAAATAAAATTTCCAATGCCAGGACTTATAGGTGGATGTACAATTATTTTTTATAGGATCTATGATCACAGTATTTAGTATAATTTTATGTTTCTTAATTATAATCTTATGTGAAGTTAATGGCTGTAATGTCTCACCTATAAGACAAGATACATTTAGAGTGACCATTTGCTCAGGATATCAGACCACCATGAGTTATATGGCAATTATGTCTGGCATGCCTAATAACATATTATCATGTTTGATTGGGACTAGCCCACAACTCTAGGCTGGCAGTACAGGGAATGATAAGAGGTTTTGGTGTGTGGCCTCCTTGTATTTTACAGTAGACTTCATCATCAGAAATCTAGTTTCTAGAATGCTTCACTAAGTGATGATAGAGACCTAGCAGAAAAATGAACAGGAAAGAAACAACATTTTAATGAGAGCATGCTTCATCTTATTGATAAAAAAAAAAAAAAACTGTCAAATACCCTAAACCATCACATTTTATTTTATGTTAGTAACTATCTATTAACAGAAATATATAAAACAATAATCCTAACATTGGGTATAGCTGATACAGTTTTTATTAAGGTGACTCTGGATATACACATATATGCTCACACACACACACAAACACACACATACACACACACACTATAATTTAAATTTGTGAATGTAGGCACTTTACTGTGCATAAATATTCAACTGTAACACTTCAGCTAGTTTTGCTTTGCTGTTAGTAAAGCTTTTCTGTGGCTACTGCACAGTAGTAATAGGCCAAATGCATTCACAATAGTTGATAATGTCAGGAGGAAAATAAAAATGAAACAGATAACCCAACATTATGTATCTTTGAGGAGAATATACCATTCCGGTGAAACACTCTTGACAAAGTGCAACATCTAGCTTAATCTGAACCAAAGACTCACTCCATGAACCTACACGCCAGAAATCCCGTCAACAGAGGAGCCTGGTAAGTGGCACTGGTGAGAATGCACCCAGCAACTCTGAGGACATAAGAAATACCATCACTTCAGACACATTCTTTTGTTCCCAGAACTAACTGACCAAGCGAGGGGGGTAGGGAGAGCCCCAGAGGGCCCTGCTCATGTTGGGGATGAATGCATATGAGTTAGATGCTCAGCTCTACAGTCAGGAGAATGGAGACTGATTTTCAAGCAATGCTTGGGTACTGATGACGTGAAAGGATGGTAATATTTTTGTGGTATGATAGTGGTTTTGCAGTTTTATTTACCATTTTTCTTATCTTTTAATGACGCACAGTGAAACGTACAGATAAAATCCTGAGTCGATATTCTTCCCAGTAGCTGAGGAGCAAGAATAAGAGGTTAAGGGGTTCAACTCCTACCACAAGCTGCAAATAGTTGATGCAGGGTTAGGGTACAATTGTTTTTTGCCTAAAACTGGCAACCCCACATATTTAATAAATGATGATCTTATATTAGTAATTTATAATGAGTCCATGAAATAAGTATAGTTCTTTGGATTTTTTTTTTTTTGAGACAGGGTTTCTCTGTGTAGCCCTGGCTGTCCTGGAACTCACTCTGTAGACCAGGCTGGCCTGGAACTCAGAAATCTGCCTGCCTCTGCCTCCCAGAGTGCTGGGATTACAGGTGTGCGCCACCACTGCCTGGCTTAAACATTTTTTTTAAAAGTATAGTTCTTAAATTTATTTTCATGCTGTATAGAAAGTTTAAGATTTGGGCATTCAAGATGTTCATAAGATTGTGAGCATCCATAAAGTGGGCACACGGCAGGAGAGGAGAACCTGGGCACACGCCGGGAGTGAGGTGAGAGTCTGCACATCAGTGGCAATCACCACAGCGTAGAGGAGTGTGGGGGCTTCCTCTCCTTTGTGAGTTTTATATAATTTTTTCAAATTCCTACAGTTAGTTTCTATACAGTTAGTTGCTATGAGACTTATAATGATGGAAATAACATAAAATGATGGAAATAATGACTATGGTTTAGAAAGTTTTTACTCATAAATCATGAAGACAATGCAAATTTTTAAATACAAAAGGGCACATGCTACTTTTTGGTTATATATTATAAAAGAGTCAATTATTATAACTCAATCGAGCAAAGCCAAAAAAATTAATTTAGTTATTCGTGTCTTATTTAGGAAAATAGCAAGATAAACAGACCATGTTTGCTTACTTTTAATAAATGAAGGCCGAGGAGGAGGCTGGCTGTCTCTTTGTCTGGATGGAGGTGCACATGTGACCTTTGCAGCTCCCAGTATAGCATTCCAAGTTTTACTTATACAACCATTTTTTTCTAGGTGTGATACAGGAGCTAAGTCCCTGTGCATGTACCTGCTTCAGCTCAAAGTCAAGATACAGGCACTGGCTTCTTGACCAGTCATTCTTGCCTTAAGGCTATGACCCTTTAATACATTTCTTCATGTTGATATGACTTCTAAGCATAAAATAATTTTTACTGCTACTTCATAACTGTAATTTTACGACTGTTATGAATTTTAATGACAATATCGTGTTTTCCAATGATCGTAGGTAACCCCTGTGAAAGAGTTGTTTAAATCCCAGATAAACCATGCCCACATGTTGATAACCACTATTCTAGACCATCTATGAAGGTTTTTGTTTGTTTGTTTTTGCCAGGGTCAAAGTGTGTTACTGCCCATTTTCATGATATCATGTTATGTAAATAGAAATCGAATAACATATCATTTTGATTTAATACCAGGTTCAAAGATATTGTCATTTAGTGACTTTATTTGGAAAATAAAAATAACATGAAGTGATAAAAGTTTTGGGGTTGCTGATGATTAATTAGCCGGTGAGCCTTGGCTCTAGAATTTCTCTGGTAAGAGCATCTTTTGAACACAGGAGATGGCATATGATGTGAACAAGGATCCCCTACTCTGTGTTCTCACTTCATATTAAAGAGATAGAGAATAAAATTCTAAATGACACAGCCACTCATCCTCTGATGCTCCTGTTCTATGGACCCCTAGTTGTCTTGGTGTCTGTTGCCTTCATTTCCTCCTTTCTTCCCCTTGTTCCCCTCCAGTGCTTCCTACTGCTCATCCTCAGCAAGGGAATACATGCAGTAGAGTACGCATGAGTAGAGCAGAGGACAGGGAGGGTCAGCTGATGGCCAGTCAAGGACAGAGAGTGTGCTTAAAGACCAGCATGTGAGAGACCAAGACGGCTCTTTTCGGTTGATATGTGGTTGGTACATCCATTTCCTTGCTGTGGGCTTTGACTGAGCACCAATCATGTAACAGGATATAAATTTATTAAAATCTTCTTTAAAAAATAGAGTTTAAAATATATTGTATAGTGCATGGCATCCTTTCCATAGTTACCAGGGACTGGTGTCGGCTAATCTTTGAATTGAAAAAGAGAAAGAAATAGAAACAGGCACAAAGCATGCAGGACCATTCTTCCCTTCCTCCAAGGTCCAATGCTCACATATATACATATATTCTCTCTCTCTCTCTCTCTCTCTCTCTCTCTCTCTCTCTCTTTCTCTCTCTCCTCTCTCTCTTCCCCCCCGTATGTGTGTATGCGTGTATGCTCACATGTGCACATATATACACACACAGAGAAAGCCAATACAATATTAATGTATTTTAATATAGACTATTAAAGAACTCATTGAATGTATATCTCATGGTGGTTGATAACAATGTATTTCTGACACAAAGAACCAGAGCTTGCACGTAAGAGAATGTAATGTCACATTTAAATTACTATTGGCTTTATTTCTAATATATATTAACCAAGATATTATCATGATAATTATCATGATCCTTAACATAGATTACCCTTTTATTATAGTCTTTATCACAGCATAAAGAGTAATCTCTTGACCAATCAATTTATTTGTCCTTACCCTAATAATTTTATAAAAACTTGTGAAAAATGACATCTGCTCACTTTAAGGATTAAAAAATCATGAGCCATTGTTCTTTATATTATAGAGGAATTTATATCCCTCATCCTTCCATATCTCAAGTAAATGTCTCAATTTGAGAAACTCAAGTGTCAAATCCATTGTATGTTTTTGCATTTTCTGAAAAATGAATGTTCTGTGGCCACTCTCAAGTTACTTTCCAATTCTCTTCTGAATTACGCCCATTAGTATTGTTTTCCAAATACAGAAGCAGCAGAGATTGCCTAGCTTATGTAAAGAATCTGTAGGGCTGATGGATAATTAACCATGGAGCATACATCTGTCTGTCTGTCCTTCATCATATCTGAGAAGTTGCTGAGTCTGTTGCCATTATGGTTTTATTTGCCACTTACTTTCAACCCCAGACATGAGACATAAATTTATCTGTGTCACACCAAAATTGCACAGTCTGTCTGAAGCAGTTTAGTGTATTTTCCAGGGCTCTGGACCTGGGCAAGACACACAAAAGAGTCAGGAGTAGATATTTGTAGGTGACAGGGCAGCAAAATGCTGCCCCTGGTGTTTTGGTGAAAACTCTCTACTTTGTCATTAATGGCTGACAATAGGAATTTCTTTTCTGTTTTTTTTTCTTTTCTTTTTATGTAGGAAAAGGCAGAGCTGATGCTTTTCTCTCTGTGGCTTAGTTTGGTCTTTGTTTTAATGGTACAGTTTGTTTTTTAGCATGTAAGAATATGAAGTTTTCCACGTATGGTAGAAGACAGTTCATTCTGCAGTTCTTCTCTGACCACTTGAGAAACAGTGTAAGTAGTTATAGGTGTGGGAGACATCCTGGGGATTGCACACAGAAGCAAGGAAAGGGTGACTGGGCTGTTCACAAACAAGAACAATGACTTTTTTTTCAATATTTTTTGAGGATTGTTTTTAATAAAAAGTTCTGTTGAGAATGAAAGTACCTTTTTCTACCTCTTAATAATTTCTACAGTAGATCAAGTTTGATTCCCAGGCCGTGTGTGTGTGTGTGTGTGTGTGTGTGTGTGTGTGTGTATGTGTGTGTGTGTGTGTGTGTGTGTGTGTGTGTGTGTGTGTGTGTGTGTGTGAGAGAGAGAGAGAGAGAGAGAGAGAGAGAGAGAGAGAGAGAGAGAGAGAGAAAGTAGCCCTTACAGTGAGCCTAGGTCTTTGTATGCTGATGTTTCCAGGATGCATCAAAGAAATACATTCCTTTGCTCCAGAGAAAGAGAAGATGACTGTTTATGCCTCTGCCTCTCCTGAAAGATTTGTGATAAAGATCTGGAGCCCATGTGTCTATGGTGAGGTTTGGAAAAAAGGCCCTGGTTTCTACACCGAGGAACTGAAAAGTTTCATGTGGTCTCTTTGTTTAATCCTGCAGGAAATATTCCCTGTGTCAAAGCCAGATGGGCGACACTGAGTCTGGCCACTTGGAACCCGAGCAGGTGCCACAGGAGGGTGGGTGTGGGCCATTCTGGTATCTAGGGACCATGTGAAGATAATTAATGAAATCAATACCCACTTCACTCTTAATAGCTTAGGAATAGGTGTGAGGTTTTGTTGTTTACTTGTTTGTTTGAGACAGGGTTTCTCTGTGTAGATCAGGTTGCCCTGGAACTCAGAAATCCACCTGCCTCTGCCTCCCAGGGATTAAAGACATGCACCACCACTGCCTAGCTTCTGTTTGCATCTTTATAGAGTGATTTTCAAAGTGATTTGACACCACAAATTCACCCAGCCCCCAGTGACTCAGAGGGAGGGTCAGCCGGGTTGGAATTCTGGTTCCTGTGATCCAATGGGAAAGCCAGAGGCTGTTCCAGCTCTGCTCTCTCTTAGACTCAGGTGCTCTATGTCTCAGTCCTGTGCACCATCTCTGTAGCCACACACACACACACACACACACACACACACACACACACGGAGGCTTGTTTCCCTCTGGTTATGACAAACAGAAATGACAGATCTTCCTTCAACAGTGCCTCTCTCTGCTTTTCTCATGTCTCTTCCCCGGTACTCACATCTGCGGTTTCCTCTTGGCCCTTTGCAGCCAGCCAAGCATCAGGACCTGGGCTCCCCACCCATCTGTCTAAAGCCCCCTCACATGTGCCAGACCTACTCTGGATTCTCCTCAGTCCTTTCAAGCAGATGCAGTCTTCTTCCCTCTGCACCTCCTCTGGCCTTCTCTCAGAACTCCACCATCCAATTAGAGGTCTCTAAGTCACAGCTATATTTATGTTCCAACTTATCTCATGCATATGTGATGTTCCTCCTCCCTCCTCACCTCACCTCCCTTCCTTCCCCTCCTTTCCTCCCTCTGTTCTTCATGCCTCCTTCCTTATATCTGCAACTCCACTACTATCTCCTACATTCAAATGTACTACTTGGGATACCCATGTCTCATCTTGCTTAAAGGTGGTACAATTGACTCCTTTATTCAGGCCAGCAGTCTGGGAGCATTGGCAGCTTTGACCAGTTCACTGTTGGATAGCCCGTGGCTTCCTCTCCCCGTCCCTGGAATCCTGTGGATTATAAGTTACTACCTTTGAAAAGTAGAAGTGCTTTTCATTTTCGAATGCTCTTACACTGCTCAGGGGTCTCCTGCTCACATTGTTGCAAAGCCTTCTAGTTGGTAATCTGCTTCTGGTTCAGGTCTTCTCCATATCTATCCTGGGATGGTTGTAGAGTTTGTTTGTTTTTAGATTTTTGGTTTTTAAAAACTATCTAAGAATTGTTCTTTCTAGATCATCAGGAGTAACAAAAAGCCCAGGATAACTAAACTATTCTCAACAATAAAAGGACTTCTGGGGGAATCAATATCCCTGACCTCAAGCACTACTACAGAGCAATTGTGTTAAAAACTGCATGGTATTGGTACAACGACAGGCAAGTAGATCAATGGAATAGAATTGAAGACCCAGAAATGAACCCACAGAGTTATGGTCACTTGATCTTTGATAAAGGAGCTACAAACATCCAGTGGAAAAAAGATAGCCTTTTCAACAAATGGTGTTGGTTCAACTGGAGGTCAGCATGCAGAAGAATGCAAGTTGATCCACTCTTATCACCTTGTACTACGATCAACTCCAAGTGGATCAAGGACCTCCACATAAAGCCAGACACACTGAAATTACTAGAAAAGAAACTGGGGAAGATCCTGGAGGACATGGGCACAGGCAGAAAATTCCTGAACAGAGGACCAATAGCTTACGCTAAGATCAAGAATTGACAAATGGGACCTCATAAAATTACAAAGTTTCTGTAAGGCAAAGGACATTGTCAGAAGGACAAAATGGAAACCAACAAATTGGGAAAAGATCTTCACCAACCCCACATCTGACGGAGGGCTAATATCCAATATATACAAAGAACTCAAGAAGTTAGACCCCAAAGAACCAAATAACACTATTAAAAAATGGGGTACAGAGCTAAACAAAGAATTTTCACCAGAAGAAATTCAGATGGCTGGGTTGCACCTTAAGAGATGTTCAACATCATTAGTCATCAGGGAAATGCAAATCAAAACAACCCTGAGATTCCACTTCACACCAGTCAGAATGGCTAAGATTAAAAACTCAAGAGACAACAGGTGCTGGAGAGGATGTGGAGAAAGAGGAACACTCCTCCACTGTTGGTGGGATTGCAAGATGGTATAACTGCTCTGGAAATCAGTCTGGTGGTTCCTCAGAAAATCGGGCATGTCACTTCCAAAGGACCCTGTCATACCACTCCTGGGCATATACCCAGAGGATTCCCCTGTATGCAATAAAGACACATGCTCCACTATGTTCATAGCAGCCTTATTTATAATAGCCAGAAGCTGGAAGGAGCCCAGATGTCCCTCAAAGGAGGAATGGATACAGAAAATATGGTATATTTATACAATGGAATACTACTCAGCAATTAAAAATAATGAATTCATGCAATTTGTAGGCAAATGGTTGGATCTGGAAAATACCATCCTAAGTGAGTTAACCCAATCACAAAATAATACACATGAAATGCAATCACTGATAAGTGGATATTAATGAGCCCAGAAGCTCTGAATACTCAAGGCACAATTAGCAAATCAAAAGATTCCCAAGAAGAAGGAATGAGAGGACACTGGTCCAGAAAAGACTGGTTCCAGTTTTGCAGGAGAGTACCAGAACAGAGAAAGGGTTGGGGGGGTGATTGGGGACTAGGGGGGGAAGAGGACATATGGGACACATGGTGAGGGGGGAACTGGGAAAGGGGAAAGCCTTTGGAATGTAAACAAAGAATATAGAATATAATAAAAAAGTATTTATTCACTTAAATCTATTTCTTTTTTAACCCTCTTCACCAGCTCGAAATCTAAAGTCACAGAGTCCTTTGGGTCCACCATTTCCCTCTCATCTTTCTTCCTGACTGGGAGGAGGGATCTGAAGCTCTTGGGATGCTGTATCCTCTAGCATTCTTGCTCCAAGTGACCTCAGAGCTAAATTGAATTGCAAAACATCTCCTTATTAATAAAAAGCCATTTTACAAGTTATATCTATTTAAGGCTCATGAATTAGCATTTGATTTACACGGTATCGTGATTGTTCCCACCATCTTGTGAACTATGACACCTGACATGTAACTCCCGGGGCAGGCAGCATCTGGAAGCTAGCGCACAGGGGAAGCACTGCATTTTCCCTCAGAACTGAGCACTGCACACTTGAAACTTCCAAAATGGCGAAAAAGTAACCTGTCTTCTCAAGCTGGCTGTGGGCAGCATCCTTTTGCTGCACAATTCCTCTTCCCTGACCCTTCAAACACCCTGCAATTCCAGCCGCATATGCAGCAGAGGATGGCCTTGAAGGACATCAGTGAGAGGAGTGACCCTTGGTCCTGTGAAGGCTCGGTGCCCCAGTGTAGGGGAATGCCAGGACAGGGAAGCAGGAGTGGGTGGGTTAGTGGGGGGCGGGGGGGGATGGGGACAGGATAGGGGGTTTTCGGAGGGGAAACAAAGAAAGGGGATAACATTTGAAATGTAAATAAAGAAAATATCTAATAAACAAAAAGGCCACAGAGGCTGCTAAAGAGTACAGGAAGAAAGAAAGAAGGAAAGAAAGAAAGAAAGAAAGAAAGAAAGAAAGAAAGAAAGAAGAAAGGAAGGAAGGAAGGAAGGAAGGAAGGAAGGAAAGGAAGGAAGGAAGGAAGGAAGGAAGGAAGGAAGGAAAGGAAGGAAGAAAGGAAGGAAGGAAGGAAGGAAGGAAGGGAAAGAAAGAAAGGAAGGAAGGGAAAGAAAGAAAGGAGGGAAGAAAGAAAGAAAGAAAGAAAGAAAGAAAGAGAAAGGAAGAAAAAGAGAAAAAATTTAAAAAGTAGAAGGACCTCCTAGGTTCGGGCAAGGGACCAACTTCTGGAGACTGTTGTTGACTCCATTACTGTTTGAAGCCACCAGCCCAAGGTGAGCTCCTAGACAGCAGGCCCAGACTGGGTTCCCAGTGCCTGACAGGCATTGTGGGATAAGCCAGTGGAGCTCTGTGCCAGCCCTCACCTCTCTGAAATGCTAATTCAGATATCACTTACTATGCATTTCTTCTAACTTTTGCGATGTGGAAACTATACGGGGCCCAAGACCTGAGAATATGGAAGTGTAACCCTTTGCGGTTTGGACTCTGAACTGGAAGCGCGCTCACTGAAGGTCTGAGAAGTACTTTTCTTCCTGGTTAGCAGTTGCTCCTCTGATAACAGACTATGACAGAGAAGCACTCATATTTTCCCACTATGTTTTATAGAACGACAGCTGCATAAAGAAACAAATGCCGGAAGATGCAGGGGAAGTTGCGCGCGCATGCTCGGTGAGGGGCTCAGCGAGGCCAGGAGGCCTCTGTGGTTGTTGCCTGTCCTTTCGTCTCCAGGACCACACCTGCCCGGTGATGCTCTTGAGTGACTTCTCTGCTTCTGACGCTTTCTCAAATCACCTGTAGGAAATGAGCTGTGGCGTCTGTCCTATGTAGTTCGGCTTCTGTTTTATCCCGAGCAAGTCCGTCTTGCTCCTCTGCTACTTTCTGCAGAATCCAAGTGGCTTTTTCTCTGAAGCTTCTAATGGCTCCTCGGATGTCCTAATTCTTCTCTGTAATGGACCAGTCTTTGCTAAGCATTACTTCATCCTTCTCTCATAGGTGACCAGAAGTAAAAGATAAGAGCTGAGAATTATTTTTGCTCTATTGCCAATTTTCTTCTCTTTTTAGTCATCAGAAGGCAAAATTAACCTCAAAATTCATGAATTTAATACTTCTGTCACACATCTCGAGAAGATTCTCTTACAGAAAAAGAATAGACATCAATTATTTGATTAGCTGATGAGAAAGAAAAGGCCAAGTTTGGAAAATGTTCAAGTTTTCTGTGAATATTTATAAATAATGAACTTGTATTTCAATTTAGAACCTAACAGCAGTTTGTTTCATTAAGAAATATATACAGCTATGTTAATTATACACTGAGGCCTGGTTGTGGGTCTTCTGGTAACGGGGTGACTGTTGTTGACAGTAGCAGTGGCTTTGAGCACATTTCTGTGTAGCTGGCAGGAACGGGAGTGAAGGAAGGCTCTTTCGCGATGGTGTTCCTTGATGGACCAGCAACTTCCTGAAGGGCACCTTCTTTCTCCCTTTCCCTCCACCTTATTCTTACCCTATTTTGTAGCCCTCTTACAGACACTATGCAAACAAGCAAACAAAACCAATAACGGTGTGGGGGAGGGGAGAGTATACAAAATGCATTGAAGAGGAAAAGGGGGAAAGGAAAAGAAAAAAAGAAAAAGGGACACTCTTAAAAAAAAAAAGAGGTAAAGGAGAAATTTCTGTCCTCTGGAATTCTGCCCCAGTAGTCCTCTGCTTCATCCTGTAGGGTACACAGTGTTGGCAAAGCCCTCGGTGTAAATAAGTCGCCAGAGAAAGGACTCTTGCCCCCAAAGAAAGGAAGCCTAGCAGGCAATCCTCAAACCTTGCTTGTTAGAGGGACGGAGGCCTTTGGGGGCTGTCCCTTTGTCTCATGCCTTCTAGTTGCGTGGGCATGAAGAAACCGGACAAAGGGCCTGCACTGTGGTAGGGTGTGAACTCTTCAGGCAGCTGCTTTGAGCTTTAATTACCCTCCCAGCTTTCTGCCCAGACCTAGATGGGCCCTGGGGCCGACTGCGGGGTAACACTGCCATCTAGCGGTCACTCCTGCCTCGTGAGCCGGAGTCTCTCTCTCTCTCTCTCTCTCTCTCTCTCTCTCTCTCTCTCTCTCTCTCTCTCTCTCTCTCTCTCTCTCTCTCTCTCTCTCCTGTGCACCCCTCTCTCTTTTAAAAAAGGATTTTATCCCATCAAGGAAAAAAAAAAAGAGCTGGCTCTTGGAAAACAACCAACTCTGTTGGAACTCGGAGATAATAATCAGTTTCTCTGGGCTTGTGAAATTGGCTCATTAAGCGTGCTTTTTAACAGAAAATATTGGAAGCGATTAAGTCTGCTTTACTGAGTGGGCATGAAATGGCCAACCTTCGGCCACCCACAGCTCCTAGGTGCCTGGCGCCGTTTTATGCATGCGGCGTAATGTCTTTACTTGAAGTGGTGTTTATTCATCACCTGCTTATTTATCTCTTCGCGTTTGGCAGGCACATCGATCAATGTTAAACTGTCACACAAGGTTATTTTTCTTTTACATAACAGTATAGGCCTAAGGTAGTGGCATATTAAAAGTAATAACTTTCTAACTTGTAGCTCAAGATGACAGCCCCATTTTTACCCGAATATATTACAGCAAGGAATTCCTCATTCCATTCCCCACTCCTACCCTACACTTCGGAAGCACTCCGCCTCCCCAAGGTCAAAGGCTTCCTTCTGCCTAGCCAGCCTCCCACTTTGCATACCACTCAGTTCTCTCCACACCTCCAGTTATCTGCAGCTCTTAGGCTGATAAGCCCACAGTGAACATTCTGTCCACCTGATGTACACATCTCCTGGTCCCTGTCATGATGACATCTGCCCCTTTGCATAAAGATGCGTCTCAGGGAGCACGGGGAAGAGAGAGAGGAGAGCTCCTTTGTGGTGAAGGTTGTGCTGGGCTATTTCCACATCTGAAGCCATCTCAGTAGAGGTGGGGACACCTGTGCAGCTTAATTTTGCTTTCCAGTCACTGGAGTTGACAACAGCAGCGACAAACCCTTGGCATGGGGGAGACGAACCTGTATAAGAAGCTAGCAGGGCTTTGAAGCAACCAGCCTTGGCCCAGAGCTTTTAAGTTGGGTTGTCTCGCCCTCCGTCCTTTGGCTCTAGGTTCTTTTGTGTTGCCTTCACACCCCTCCCAGTTTGTGATGCCTCTTTTCTTGGCCACAGGCCAAGCAAGCTTTCTTTGTACAAACAGTTTTTCTTCTCCTCTCTCCCCCTCCCAACCCCCACCCAATTCCAGCCTGAAAATGCCTACAGATAGAATATCAGATCTTTTTAGTTTCCAATTTCAAAGTGGCCCTTAGAATTCTTTCCCGCCCTTGATCTCTCTTTCGGGTTTCAGCTCCTACTTGGACTCTGTTGCTAATTCCGCCTCTTGGACAGTGGCTTTCTGCTACAATACTTTGATAATCTTGGGTACACAAGAAATAAATGTTCGAATAGTGGACATGGCTGTTGCACAACTTCTCCCGTGATTCCAGACACCACGCCCACTCTGAGAGCGTGCCTTGTGTGGACCAGAATAGCTCCCCTAGGAAACACGAGGAGAATATGGCTCCATAGTCTACCGAAGTACCTATAAATAAAGGTTAGCATACTCGGCACTGAGTTCAGCCCATCTCTTGGATGACTTCTGCATTCCCGTGAATAAAAGATGGTAGAAAGCTGCTCTATGGTGATTTATTTTATCATGGGCAGGAGACCCCTTGGAAAAAAGGCATGTTCACTAAAGATGTGTGTATGTGGGGGGTGAGAGCCCGTTCTGTGTCCTTGTTCCTAAGATCAATATTTGCATTAAAGTGGTTTAAATGTATGTGGCTCGGAGGCTGTCCATTCTTCAAGCTGACCTGCTGCATTGATTAGGGCTAGGGATAGAGGGAGAAAGAGCAAATCAGGCGGGGAAAAGAGTTGAAAGGAAAAGTAGAAGAAAATGAAAGCTGTTGCCGTGGGCCTTGTGATCTCCTTTACGCAGTCTGTGTGTACTGTTTACTAAGCAACCTCGACAGCCACCACTGCCGGAGAGCACACCCTCTCTGCTCCCTCATACGGCTATTTTGTCTTTCAAAAACTAACGGAAGGACTGTGGGTACTTTTGGGACTGGAATTTCAAAAGCCAGTTGTGCCCAGACCAGACCTTGGACCAGTTATTCTTTGCATTTCCCGAATCAATATCAATATAGCTGTTTTGTTAAGAAATTGGATTATAACCAATTATAGCCACGACTTGTTAAATAATAATTCATACAAGACATTTATACATGCCCTTCTATAGCCCTGATTCATTAAAGTGCAGTTTGCAGTGGCCAGCTGGATCCCACAGTGAAGGCTGCCATACAGAGATGAGTTCTGAAGACTTTGACTGGTCAAGACTATGGGTGAAACCAGGTCTTCAAATCCAGTGTTCAGGGCACAAAGCCCAGTACTTGACCCTCATGTTAAAAAGTGTTGAGTTTGGAACTGTTTGCCTCTTTTGGGATATTTTATCTAAGTAAACAAGGATTAGCATTGGTTGATAAGTGAGGAGACCTGCTGACAATTATAATGTTGCCAGTGACAGGCTTTGGAAATATGGGTGGTAAGATCAGAGTACTTTGTTGGCCTTATGCTGTAGCTAAGAAATGCCCCTGAAGACTTCTTATGAGAAGTACTATTGAGGAAATTGTGCAAGAAGTACTAACCACTTGGGTAGCCCATTTGGGGGTCAACCACAGTGGAGTACAAGTATAATTAGGCATACTCTAGGTACTCAACTAGTCATTCACATAACATTCAAGAAATATGGTAGGTAATTATTGCTGAGACCTATTCTGAATGAGCTATTGTACTTAGAAATGATGTTATAACCAAAGATGAAACAGATATCTTAAATAGCTGATTGTCTCACAAAATGTTCACCGCCCCTCACCCACACCCACACCCACTGCAAGGGCAGGACTGATAATTTGGCAATTGAGATGTTTGGTGAAGTGTTTGTAGAGATGGGCTTGTAGACAGAAATGAAAAATGCACAGAAAAACCAAAAGGCTCTATGGAGCTTTTGAAACAAGTGTCCCTGTTCAAGTTAATGTGTGTGTATTATAGTGTTAGAACATGCTGGGCTAGACCACAAAGACTCTGAAGATCAACAAGATGGACAGCTGAAACTCTGAACCAAGTATCTTCTTTTATTATCTTGAGGAATCAAATTTGTCTGCTGAAATTACAGCTTGGAACTGTGACCTACTTAGACGCCCCTGGGGTCCCAAGACTGCCCTTCACGCTAGGCTTTCATTTTTCTCAAGAATAGAAAGAAATTAAAAGTAACACATGAAGATTTTATGTATGATGCAAACGTACTGTAAGAGAATTACCTCAGGAAAGGAATACAAATATGAGAGCAGTTTTCCAAATCTGCAATACTTAATGTGTTGACAGATTTATTGGTTGACCAAAACTGATGTAGGAAAATCTAGCTTATCTAGGAGTTAAATCCATGTGGAATAGTTGTTCAAACTAGGGAATGGTTTTGTGGAGGGTATGTTTTAATAGAAGTCCCTCCATACATTTTAAATATTTTTTTTGGATAGGCAAAACAAGCGACCTGCCTGCCAAACAAAAGAGGGTATACCCAGCTCTGCAAGGAGAGGAAGCCGCTGCTCTCTGTTGCTAGGTTTTCAGATGATGCTCCTGGACAAGGATCCACCAAGACTGGTATTCCTTACAGGTACTTGGAGGTTAGTTCAAATGTCTCCGCTACAACTCAGCTAGAGACAGGCAGTAGTGACACATGCTCTACAGCATATTGATCTCTAGGGGAAGTTTGGAAAATGGGTTTCAGAAGAATGAGGCTACACCTGCAGGGAGTCAGATTTCAAATAAGAGGATGAGAGCTCACCACTGAAGGCCTTCGGGTGAGAGCTCACCAACAGAGCCATTTACAGACAGCACTGGCACAGGCTTTTACACCCTGTGTCCCCATTTTCCTGTCCTCTAGTCAGTGTTTCTCACAAGTACTCCCTGGACAGCATACTTGCATTTGACAGCCTGCCTGCCTCACTTGGCCTTTTGTCTGAGCTCTAGGTTCCCTGCGCCCACATTTTCCGAGGATGGATTCTCCTGCTTCGTCTGATGGTGTGCCTCTTGTTACCTACACAGGGCGCAATTAGACAGTTTTCTTCCACAATGGCCCTTCCTTCCATTTTAATGGTAATTTACCATTTGGAGATTCTTTTCCTCTAAAAACTAATTTCTGTATTTGAAGTAGTGTGCTTGGTAGGTCAGAATACTTGAAGTTTGATCATTGGATAAGTTATATGATATTTATATATCACTTGAAATAAAAATTCTCTTTAAGTAGATGAAAATTGGTAAGTCTTAAGATAATCTTTCTTAGGGATCATTTAATTTCATTTGGCTTAAGATGCTATTTGTATTAAGTTAACAGGGTGCTAATTTAGCATAGGTTTATAGTCATTTAAAGCCATTTTCATTCATTAAGAAAAAAATATCTGTCTAGATTAGATTATCATAAGGGTTTGAATAGCAGTAGGGATTCCTCTGTGAGGCCTGAGGATTTTCCAGATGGGTGAACACTGCTTCTCTGCCCTCCTGGGAAGTGTGCTGTAGAGTGGGGCCCTGATGGCGGAACCTAGCTCTGCTGTGGGCAGCAAAGAAAAGGTCCAATAAACAGTGCTCTATACTACACTCCTATATTGGATCTATACTGTATTATGTATGATTCGTATAATTTCTACATTCAAATTTATACTTTTCAAAGCATTTTATACAAGGCATATTTGTCAAAACCTTCACTCTCAAATTCCTAAAACATCAGTAAATTTAGGTGAGATATTTGCAGCCTGATCCCAGACATCTGGAGAGAGTGCATAGGGAAGACATGACTGTCCAACTGACCCCCCTGAGACACAAACTGCAGAGTGCCTTTATAGAGTGCGGAATGGTCCCTGGCCGTTTTGAGCTCTCTCTAACTAGGGTGTCTTGTCATCCCTGTTACAAGAGCTGGAGCACGTCCCTTTCTCTAAGTCCTTCCTGAGTTTTTCTTGTACATTTCTGTTTCTTGTTCTCTCAGTTCTGGCTTTCAGACACTTGGAAAGGAAACCTAACTTCTGGCTCCTTGGACTTGACTCATACAAGTCTGGCCTTTGATCACTGTACTCTCAGCTCCTCTAGCAGCACAAAAATATGATGGTGGGTCAACACCAACTATGCAGAGTGGACATTTCCATGTGCCCATACCTTCCATGTTGACCAAAAGCACCTGTGTTTCAGAAGGAAAGATGTCACATTATAGAACTCATACTTGAAAATTTTTTCTTATAGAGGGTGTGGTTATAATTAATTGTACAATTTTAATTGTCTTACATTTACCAACAAAATTGATTAAGCAGAAAGAGTTTCAAATAATCTTTCTTGATTTAAATTTCTAAACAAGTCCTCTAAACCATGATCCAGGAGTGCCTGAAGCGGTGGGATTCTATAAGCAATTCTTTCTGATATGGGCAGTGTCCAAACAGAAGAGATTCTTCATTTTCCTCTGAACTTGGTAGATTTAAATTGCCTTAAGATCTGCATGTAGATATCTTATGGCTATTCTTTTCCAATGACAACACTCTAGGTTTTATGTAATATAAATCTATTTCTGAAATTCAACAAAATGTTACTAAAATATGATACTTTTAGCAGTCTTTCTGACTGTGGAAAACAGAACAGTTCATTCTCTTAAAGAAACACAAACTTCTGTGAGTGAATTTCTCACTTTGTGGGAATATGTATTCAAAGTTTATGAAGAATTAAAAAGAAAAATTAAGATTAATCGCCCCTAGACCATGTGAGAGACAAGCAAAAGATAGAACGTGGCTAGGAGGTTCTCAACCTAGGTTCAGAACTTAACTTTCTTGCAAATCCCAAATTTAGTCACTTAGTTACCATCTCTTTTATTCTTAAAAATATTTTGAGAAAAAACGTCATTAGAGATAGGTTAAAATATTGCCTTGGTTTCTAGGTAAAAGTAATCATATAATACAACAGAATGACTTGGATTGAAGTGAGGTATTTTCATGATATCATAAATGAGACTGGACAAAATTTGCATACAGGGTTTTTGGAATTCGGTGAAAAATTCAGACTCACATGGTGAACAGAACATACTCTTTAAATTAGAACTAAAGTTCTCTGTGTCTATATCACATCTTTCCATCAGCTACAGGAAGCATTCTTAATGTGGCTCCTGTGGTTCTAATCTTTAGTTGGTATACATGATATCTGGGGTCCCTGTCTCATGGGTCTTCTATTTGTCATTTACTATTTCTTATTCCTTACTCCTACTTTAATTATCTTCTTATTCTTCTGGCATATTGTGGAAGGACAGAATCACACATTATGATGTGTGCTTTATTGATTTGTATGCTAAGATGATATGGCTGTATTTGGGCTTGGCATTAGGAGAAAATGTAGGATTTATAAACAGTTATTCCACGTCTGAAAAAATGTAGCTTTGGTGCTATATCTACTCATGTAAAACAGGTATGGGTCTTAGCCAAAGTCACTGTAATTAGCACAGATAGAGAGGGGGGTGAGTGGAATAACATGGACAGTGATCCTCAATTTACAGGCCTTAGTGAATTGCTATTCTGCCTCAGTAGTAAGGGACTTAATTGTGAGCAGTTGTCAATATGTGTTGCAAATGTAACACTTAAATCCATTATCTGGTCAAAAAGGCATACTATTTGGTGCATAGGTGAATATAAAAACATTGTATAATGACGACTAGAGGACAGTTGGTGGATTCAATGCTGTATTTCTACCATGTAGAACTTATTCAAAGTCTGTCCTCAGGCTCATGGCAGACGACACCGGCTGAGCTGTCTCTATTGTCTTTAAATCTCCTTGGTGCAGAAGTGAGGCAGACGTCAGTCCATGAAGTCGTTTCCAAAATTGTGTTCCAGCCTGCTTCGCGAGCAGAGAAGAGGAGCTCCATAGAAGAGGGGCTCCGAGCTCAGCAATGTGGGGTTGACGCCCACCATGTGACTGCCTTTAATGTTCAGTCATTTAATCAGGTCCATACCTTGCCCTAGTGGTAGCCCAGCACAAACAGGAAATCTCTCCAGATTCTGTGATTCTAGATTTGTTGTCATGAAAACAACACAGCATACAATGTACTTTCAAGACCCACCCCAACCCTTCCCACTCTCACCCAATTTGTGTTTCATTCAGAAGATATGCATAGAACTGGCAAGATGTATTATAGTAATACTTCAATTTTTCACTACATCCTTGTGGTAGAGGAATTTTTTATAGCCTTTAATATAGTTTCAAAGTTTCCTGATTCTTTCTACAAGTTTGTAAGTACTAAAGAATGATAGAGACCTTTTAGTTAGAAAGTTTTTAAGTCAACTGCTTTGTTTTTTTTTTTTTAATCTAAATTTGATGACAATATGTACTGGAATAAACTTGTTTCCTTTAGATACTGGAAAAAAAATACTTGCCTAGAATTTAAGGATGCTGGGGGTAATTGTCTAGAATTTAGGGAAGCCAGAGGTAATTGAATTAATTGAACATTCAATTAAAAATCTCATGCCAGTTAGAAAATGTCTTAGCAATTATTCAAATAAGAATCCAAACCAGTTAATATGACTTGACTGTTGTTGAACAGGACAAAGAAAAAGTAAGGAGAAGACAGTGCCTTCTGACATAATGGTTGGACATACACCAACATGCTGAATTAATTTTCCATTTGACTTCTGAATGCAAGCATGGCAATTAGAACCGCACAGTAAATAAGTACGTCTATCATTATTGAACAAGAGACTAAAGTAGATAGTGTTTAAAATCAGCCAGGCTAGATGGCTCAGGGGGTAAAGGGGCTTGCTGCCAAGTCTGATAAAATGAGTTCAAACCTTAGGCCCCACATGGCAGAAATAGAGACCTGACTTTTGTAAGTTCCCCCTGACCTCCACACACAAGACATACCACATGCGCATATGCATACAACATATACAGTAAAAATAAATAAGTAAATAAATAAATAAATAAATAAGTATAGATATACTGTACTCAATATCTTATGTAACAGAGAGAAAGAAGCCCTATCTTCAAGAATTAGATTTGTGGATGCCCAGCCTAGACTCAGAAGCCAGATTCTTGGACCTGGATCAAAAAGTTGCACTTCTATCGCATGCATGGAGACCAAGACAGCTTGGCTGAAGGGGTCTTTCTTACCCTGGTCCATGTACTTGTTGTTGCCATCCTAGATATAACAAAGGATCGCATTCTGTATATTTTTCAACCTGTAGGGAGCTGCCTGGTCTCTGTCTATCATAATAGCGAAAGTCTGTTTTCTACCTTCCCTCCTCCAGTTGATGGAGGAACAAAATCATTGAGTCATAAAACTCATCTGGATTTCTAATCCGTCTTTGAGAAAAAGTAAACTGTTGTTCTTGGACGAGCCCCAGGGACTGCTGTTTAATTTCTCAGCTCATTTTTCCCTCTTGGCTAATGTATGTGTATGGGTCCCTCTATAGCTCCCTTTTGAAAATGTGCATTTTTAATACTACAAAAGCAGAGAAAAAAATCATTTTTTGGTAAATATTCTTTCGGTTGCTTTGCAATCAATGTAGTTGGAGCTAACAAGCAGATGGATGTATTTGAATGCCATTATCTTGTGTACAATGATATTATCTGTTTCATGAAAAATTCAGCAGTTTGGGCTGCTTTAGCAAAGGGAAGATGGAAGCAAAAAAATAGCAAGAAAAACATGATCAGACTCCGAATCCCTGAGGGTCCCATTGCATCATTTAGCAGGAGAACGAGCAGTGCGGGAGAGGCAGCCATGGTGGGGCCTCTGTCTGGGCTCCTTCTGCTGCTCTTGGCTGCAGGTCACATACAAGCCACACAGCTGCAGGTGGGAGCTCCTGGGTCTGCTAAAGCATCACACGGTGACATTTTTATCATCAGTCTAAGAGAAGAAAATAAATTTGCTAACAGAATAGGGCTGGCAGGCTCATACCACCTTGTCAAATTCCAGACATCTCTTGGTCTAGCCTGAGCCAGGGGAAACTGGCGTGTGGACCAGAAGGCAAGTGACGGACAGGGAGGAGACGGAAAGAGTCTGCAAGAAGAATGTGGGTTTTCGGAAAGGAGAGCGTGGATGTTTTAAAATTAGAAGTGTGACAAATGAAGACACTTGGGCTGTGGGGAAGATACTTAGATTTTTTTCCCCTCTATGAGCCAAGCTGACTTTGACATAGACAAAATGAAATTGAAAGTTGTGTTGATTTGGAGTGGGGTGGTGGTGTTGATAATGTGAAGACAAAAAACTCAAAAAAGCTCTGTTTAAAAGCATTTTTTAAAGTTTGATATTGTCTGATGATTGATACAGATCTTAAAAGAGATCCCATTTGAGATGACAGCTAGGTCTCTCGTTCCTAAATAGGCCTTTTCCTCCCTTTCTTCTCTGAGTATACTTTATGTCTGTGCCTTCCATGTAGGCTGACTTACTGTGGTTCTGTGTTTGCTCATGTGGATCCATGTATGGTTGTGAACTCAAGTGGAGGCTAGAGGTTGGCCTCACCCACCTCTTGTGTGGTCCATCTTGTTTACATACATGGCTTGGCAGGATGACTAGTGACCCACAGAAATCTACCTTCCTCTGTTTCCCGAGCGCCTGCCATCATAACTGTTTTTTTTTTTTTTTATAACTGTTTTTTAATGCGGATTCTAGTGATTGAGCTTGGGGCCCTCCTTTATCACCAGTGTCCCGTCTTTCTCTAAGAACATATGCAGAGCTCCATTATTCTAGTGTGGGTTTCCTCACTGGATGGCTGTTGAGTCCAGTTAGCACCATGGACTTCTCAGTTTACAGTACCCTTCCATATTGCTCCTGGCATTTTGCATTTTCCATATCAGGCTTGGCATTGTTTGGAGTTAATCTTTATGGTTTCAGAACCTATGAGCTGATTTAAACACATTAGACACCATCAGATTGTAACTTATTGGCAATATTGATTAAGAATATTAAAATTTATGTTTATATTGTAACATGAATAATTAGGATCATTTCAAGCAATATAAAATATTAACGTCACAATGCTCTTGATAAAGTATTTCCCTGATCTTAATAAGAACTTCTGCTTGTTAGATTGTTCTTGTTTTCCTCTCTGGATTATCTCGGTTATTATGTAAACCTAAGTTTTAGTTGGGCAAAATAATGCAGGGCGAGGGGTTGGCAGAAGTGACTTTAAGTAAGTGCTGAGATGCAGCACAGGTGTGCAGAGTTGTTCTGTGCAGGAAACAACATACATGTATGAGGATAACATGACCTACGGTAGTGTAAACAGCAGTACCTCAATTCACTGTCTTCAGAGTAGGGTACAAAGGACATTGTAGGAATGCAGTTTTCTCTGGCAGGAGTACCAGGGTAGGAGGATTTGTCATGAGATTTGCTAACAGCACTATACTTGCTAAAGTGTGATTCTACAAGCTTAGTCTCCTCCATGACACCGTGTCCCCTCTTCCTTTTTGCATTATTTTTCTGAATAAGGGGTGCTTCCTTATCTTGATCTGTCTCATTCCACGTTCTTTCTCTTTGTCTTCTGTCCCTCTCTTAGCTGCTATTGGCCATAAGTGCCACTGTACATAATCATTTAATAATTTTATTAAAATACTAAAGAACTTGGAAATCACTCCTTCGATACATTTTCTTTTTTTGGTGCTACATATGTCTTCATGTATTTTATCGGAAGTTCTGTAACAAAAGATTTTCCCACATGGTAAAATGTGGTGATTTCTCTTAAAAAGTCTCTGTTATTATAAAAAATAGTTACACTAAACTCAAATATTTTATAGAAATCATTTTCTAATTTTTATATGGGTAAGAGTTCTTTATTTAAAACAATGCAAAACATGATTAAAATGTCTAAAAAGCAAAATGGCCAATTAAATTTTTGTAGAGTTCTCTAAGGAGAATTTATGTAAAAGTTTAGTAATGAGACAAACCCCAGAGAATCAAAGACCAGCAAATAACTTCCATCATGGTGAGTCAATGGGAGGCCTAGCAATGAATCTTATTTTTTGTTCCTAGAGTACAGACAAACATATCAAAACGCATCTACACTCATCGCAGAAAATAGATAGTCAAGATTCGTTTTCTGTTTACTGACCTATGTTACAGGTTATATCTTTACAATTGACCTAGTATATTAGATAGGGCATATGGTACAAACCTTTATACAATATTTCCAACCAGAAATGAAAGACTTTCAGGTTTAATAAGATTTATGCTTAGAACATTGGCCAGGTGCTGCGGTGGCAATAGATTACACGACTACCTGCCCTACAAAAGCGTGTCATCATATTTCTTGATGCAGATTTTAAAGAAATGTGCTTTTGTGGATAACATGACTGTTGGCAATATCGCAACGCTTATTACTCTGCCCTAGAAGGCAGGGTTTACATATGCTGCTTATTGGATCTGTGGCTCCCAATATAGGAAAGGCTTCATTAAATATTTGCCCTTTTTGTGATGTTAACTTTAAAAATAAAGAAAAATTGCTATGAAATGCTAACTATACTCTAAAATAACGCAGAATATCTTTAGACCTTGGATCAAAAACATTATGTAAGTGTGGTATTTAAAATTCTCTATTACTGTAATAAATTGAGATGACTACATTGGCATTAATTTGCCATTCATTTAGCACTCAGAATGACAGCTTTCACTCCAAAAATTCATCAGCATTGTTACCCTGCCTATCCCCATTTTTAAGAATACATTAAAATCCAAGATCTAATTTTTTTAAACTCAGCTAAGGAAGCTGCCAACTATTTAAGATGAGCCTATCTTTCAAGCCAGGTTTTATTCTTTGGAGAAAACAAATAATCAAGTAAAAAATAAAAACAAAGAAAAAACACAAATCAACTGTAGCATTATATATGTAATTTAATCTCATTTTACTCTTTTCCAGAGGCTCAAGGAAGGTTAGAAAGGAAGTATAGGATTAAAAAAATATTTAATCTAAGTTGTAAAGGAGCTTGGAACCACACTGCAAGCATCATAATTAACTTTAATAATTATAAATGTAAATGCAGACAAGCCACAAGGTTTTAATGGTGTGCCACATGCTTCTGCTAATTATTTTAGAGTTTGGACACATTCAGTGCCAGCTAATTATAAACCCTGCTATGGAAATCATCTGTTTATATTAGACTTATTGATCTCTAGTGTTTAAGCAATATGAAAAGGGAAATCTACAATGCTGGACCATCTGCTTTGTATTTCTAATTGCTTTTAAGGAATCAAATATATAAATAGTCAGCTTTTTATATATACTGGGTTTCAAACTCCTTTAAGAAGCTTAACACAAACCCAAGCGAAAATTCTAAAAACCATTTGAAATATGACTATTTTTTACTTGCTTTAAAGACCCTCTGTGCCTTGCCTTTCTCTGACTTTCTTAAATGCTCAACACACCTTGCTTCCAAGGTTCAGATCTCACACATCAGTCCACAAAACACTATTTACTGTCAGTGAATCATACCTTTCTTTTTACTATTTAAGAGAAACCCTTTTCTCCATCCATCCTCTGACAGTGATGGGTATTTATGGCTGTTTCTCACTATGGCCACAGAGGAGGAAGAAGAGGGAACTGTTAAGGGATATAATTCCCTTCTATGGGAAATGCTTAACTTTACAGCACCTAATGGAGCATAAGGTGGATGTCTCTTGGGACTGGGCACCGTCACTTCTGATCATTAGAGTCTCTTAGGTGGGTCTTGTGAGTCTTTGTGGAGGGTGAATTCCAGAGAGCAGCTGATTTCTTAAAATGGAGGTGTTCGCTTTGCCAATTTTTATATAGACTCTATTTATTATTTTGAGATTTTAACATAGCAGTTTAAGATATCCCAAAGGCTTCTTTCAAACGATCTTACTTATTACTTCAAGAGATTCATAATAAAAATTATTGGCTCAAAATAACCAGTCTTTTTTATGATCTGCCACTCATATGATCTCACCAGCCATAAACATTATAGTGTATACCTAATACACACATGATGTCATGTATATGAAACAGAACACTGTCCATTTGGAGTACTGGCTAGATTTTGTGGGGTTTCTACTGGTAGGACTAGCTACAATTTCAGAGAAACCATATATAGTGAAATACATATTTTAATATATGCATTTCCTTCATGTTAAAAATGATTTGTGTATTATGCCATTTTGTTCTATTGCACACCCACACAGAAGTCTTAGGATTGGAGGCAGTTGAGGAGTAATTTCAAATAGTTGAAGGGAGAGTTACACTGGAAAATCTGCCACTTTATTTATAATGGCCTAAAACAAATAAAAACAAAACAAGTACTTACTGACCTTTAGTACATTTCATCATACTCTAAATACAAGATTTAATTTAAAAGCTATGTGAGGTTCCTGTAATATAGAGTCATATACCTCAAGCAGCATTTATATCACACACATATACACATACACACACACACACACATACACAAACACACACACACACAGATGTATAAATATAGCTGGCTGTGGTAGATGGAACCTTTGTTATTGTGATTGCAGATTCTCTGGTGGGAGTCTGTTCCCTCTAAGATATTTATATCTCAAAGGCTCTAAGTCCTGCTTTTTCAGGAATTTCTGATGCATGTTTTGTCTCTCATCAGGTCGGCCTTGTTAACTACCTGTGTTTCCATGTTTTAATCATGATACCTGTATGATTTTGGGGACTCCATCTGTGTAATCTTCCTCCATTCAAGCCAGAGTTACAGGTTTCTGTCAGTTCTACAGTGAAAATAGAATATTCAAAGTCAGAAAGATATTAGGCTCTTTCTTAAAAGGTGCTTTAAACAGCTCACGTTTGCCAAGCCCTCAAAGAACATTACAAATCAAGGGAACACAATTGGCAGCTACATTATCAAAGACCTTCTGATAATGCAACCATTTAAATTGAATAATATTGTTTAATGGGCTTTTTAAAAGCAGCAGTCCTTTGGATCTGACACTTCAGCATGATTAGCTTTCAGTCTCATTTAAAGCTACAACAATCCACTGATAATTACAGTCTTCCTTCTTCTCTGTCTGGAGTTCAGGAGACTCATGCAATGAATATGGAAAGCTGAATATCTTTGGTTTGTAAAGCGAACAATAATTTTAAATTTGTGAAACCTGCCATTTGGGGGGGCTTAATCCAGCCCATGTAAAATACCTTCTTCCAGGTCTGTTTTGCCAATACCATGTTTCAGCAGCCTCCTCGGATGGATCGCCTGCAGACGCTAAAAAGATGAAAATAGTAACATTTTCATCATTTTATTTCTGTTTGCAGATACTGCTTAGTGAGAGGTGGTAAGTGGTGTGGGGGAGGGGAGAGCCTAGGCAGGGCCAGTCAAAACTAGGGACATTCAAATGCCATATAGAAACCTATTGCTTTGCATGCTAATTAAAAAAATACTAAAAATACTAATAGTTTCTTTTCCCATTAACTATATTTAGTAAACTTCAGATATTATAATACTCTGCTTGAATTTGTCCCTAAGACAAATTACTATTATAAAATATTATTTGCATTAAAATTTATGAACAGAGCTGTTGCTTGATACAAAGATGTTACCTGATACATAGAAGGACTTCAAACATCTGTAACTGGTGTTTTAATAGGTATAAATATTTAAATATTTATTATTTAAATAATCTGTTAGAGTTTTCATTTTTAAACCATATAAACTATATTTGGGGGATCAAAGATAAAATCAATGATTTCATGTGTTCAGACCTTGTTCACAGTGTCACAGATGACTATCATGGGATACCATTTTCTGCTTTTCAATAGAAAGGTTTCCTTTGTGGTTCGCCTTAGTAAATGAAGGATTCTTTGTTTTTAATTTTCATATTGAAAAGTGAATTTAAGATGAGTTCAAATCATTTTTTTTTATCAAGCAACAGAGGTCAACAGTGCTAGGATAAGTCTAACTGAAAGAAATGACTTCCATTGATTAATTTTATATTGTACCAACCATAAAATGAGAAATTTGCCATGCCTATCTAAACTTTCCATTTGACTAACCATTACCTAATTTTCATAAGTAAAGGGTCCTTATTGCATGCATCAATCAGAATTTTATATCAACTTTGTTTTTTTCTTTCTTGAGACCTTTCAGAGGGAAAACTGTGAATTTTCCTCCATCAGACAAAGTGTCTTGCTTAAGCTGCAAATCTAAATGCTGTGAGATTATTTCCTATTTCTGTTAGGGAACTTGCACAGTCCTACTGTTTTCAGCAAAATATCAGGAGATTAATCACCAGATCTAGAATGCCAGGCATTTAAATGGAAGTAGCAGTCTGTCTACATTTCTGAGTTTTATACCTATTATGGATTCATAAGAATCATTTAAAAAATGTTCCCAAAATACTTTCTACTTGTGCTTCAAGAAGGCCACGATGAGGAGTCCTTGGTGATCTGCACTGACTGACTTATAGCCATGCAACTTCCCGTAAACTAACACTCTGAAACTAACATGGGCCCCTACGTTCTCAAGCATATGTGATCGGTTACATGTGTGCTAGTCATCCTGTGAAAGAACTATGAAGAGTAGAGTGTAAGTGTGAAATTCATTTTATATTCATATCTTGTTGTCACAGATATTGTCTTTTATTTTGCATTTCTATAGCTGAATAATTTAAACCTTTAGCTCTTTTCTGCAGTAATGATGTAGGTGCCTTCAGGTTTGGGGATCAAAGAAGTTGGGGGAAATGGAAGTATATTTTTTTTTTTGGTAAGTTTCTTTAATGTTGATAGAATATCCGTAGTGTTAAATTCATCTAATCCTTGTTGAGACTGTGATGTCCTTTCAATAGATAAAACAGAGGCACTGAATTTGAGCAAGAGTATAGTCCAGCCTGGGAATGCATGGTGTCCTCCAAAGTCAAAACTGACATACTTGTGATTCCTGTAATTTTTGATTTATAAACCCTAGTTTCCCAGAAATAGCACGTTTTAGAGAGTGATAACACACCCTTTCTAACTTGCTAAAAGAGGGGTATTGTAAAGAAGGGATGACTATCCATCTTATATTTTTGCTTCGTAGTAAAATGGGAGCTTCCACATTATGTTTTGAGTTTCATGGAAAAGTAAAATGGCCAAGATCCTGAACTCTGAGCTTGGAAGAGATGCCAGCATCCTTCCCTAGTTCTTTGAGGAGTCACAGTGAGTGCTCCTGAGGTAAAATCAAGCAACCCCTGCTAAAGTTTCGCTCATTCAGTTTTAGTTCAGGGAAAAGAGCCAGGCAGGGATATTTCAGGGTCATAAAGTAAATGTTAGAAAAGAAACTTTCATTGTTCTTGATTACATGTTGGAAAGGGTTAAAATTGTCTATGTAGATTACTGAAGTTTTCCTCTATAAGATGACTGTAGCTACTGCCATCTCCTTTGAGTTTATACAAAGAATTCAAAGCAAAGGTTTTCCTAGGTTACACTTCTTTTTTCAGCCCTTTGTCCTGTCAGCTCAGTCCTTGATATCTTCATCTGCCGACATGCCCAGATGTGCAGTGAATGTTGATTTGAGCTGCCCCTCAACCCCTCCCTGCTGGTGTCATTAAAACCAGGGAGGCAGCGGCTCCCCTGGCATCTTTGGCACGGCTTGGCTTTACACTGTGGACTAAATTATTGATGAAGAGCACTTCTGTCGCACTGTGTTTTACCCACCTTTAAATGAAACAGTGCGGATTGAGCTGTCACTGCCTCCTCACTCCCTGCAACTTCTACATGACATTTATGATGTGGTTCGGATTGCACCGAAGCAATTAATTTCCAGTAGAGTCTGCACTAGGAATGAAGATCCCTGACAATTACTGAGGGCTGGTTTCTCAATGAGCACACGCCACACTCATCAATACAGTACACAAAAGGAAAATATTAAAATATATCTGAAGGGTCTCTGGAATTTTGTGATCCTTTCCCCCTTTTCAAATTGAGTTCTGGATTCCAAGACTTAGTCTTTGCATTGTGTTGTTTTGTTGAAAAGATGGACCCAGCTCCTCAGCACAGATTCCTGCCAGAATTTTTTTAAAATGCTATTGATTGTAAGTTATGTTTATTCTAGTTGAATTTTTTGTTTCTTTTTGCCAGAAAAAATGGTCATTGATATTTGTATTTTTAAAGTGATTATATAACTTTGACTTGTTTTTTTAAATTCATCTAGTAAGTGAATTAATAGCATATGTATGCATTTTTCCTACATATATGATGTAATATATACTTGGGCATTTGTGTATTCATGCATATTTTTCAAAGGATACAATAAATATTTCCAAATGTATAATATTTAATGTTTATTCAATCTATAAAATTTAATCCAATTTATTTAAAATAATCTTCAATCTCATAAATTTTGTAGGTTGAAGAGTAGCTTTTGTTATATAATAGTTTAAAATACGTGTAGTTCAGTTTTTAGAATTTGGGAATATGTCAACTGAGTCTATTTTAATCATTTTAAATATTCTTTCCAAGACTTTAAAGAAAGAATGGGTTTTAAACAGTTTTTGGATTTGTCTGCTCTTCTGAAGACATAAATATGAAATATTCTTACATGTAAATATTCTCTCAGCTTCCTATTTACAATATTAATTTCTATAGTAACTTTTTCATTAATGAATTGATTTTTGGCTATGTTCAAAATACTTCATACTCAGCAAGAATATATTCTAAATTAATGAGTTTTTAATTTTTTATCTTGGTCTCATTTACTTACCATAGCTCCAAACCCTGTGGCTGAAATGTAGCATACAAGTAGAGTTACTTTGCAATGGGGTACCCCTGCATAAAGCAGCTGCACAGTTTTCTTGATTGCAAAGACCTCATGTAGCTAGGCGCTGAGAAGTGGAGACTTCTGGAGGTAAACTCTGGCCAGGATGCAGGAAATAGCTAATGTAAGAGGTGATTGTCTTTGGCCAGGGTCTATAATGTATATATCAGATAACTGAGGCTTCTGTCCCCAACTAACACTGTCATGCCATACCCTTATGATAATCCAGTAGACTAGAACGTACTTCATCTGCCATTCTGCATTCTCTTGTGACTCTCAGCTGTAGTGCATATATATTGTCAGCACTTGGTGGCCAGTGATGGGCACATATTTGCTGTATTTGCTTATCCTAAATCTGGAATTTCCTGACTTTTTAAAGTGATAAAGAAAGGAGCTGTAATTTCTCTTTTTAGTATTCAGATATGTTTTCTTCTTTGTTATTAAAGACATTTATTGTACAAAATGAGTCTTACTGTTCTTAAGAGATGATATTTTAAAAAGACAGTCTCCAGGAAAGACACTTCATCTACCTACCGTACCCGCTATTGTCTTCCAGCATGCATAATTTAGAAAGAGAGGAATTTAGTATATTTTTGTCTCATCAGATTTCCTAGTGACAAGAAGCTTCTCCTTTTCCACATCTTCTCCAAAGTAAAAATAAATAACATTGATTTTTGAGGAATATCTTTGCAGCATACTTAGGCACCTATGTACGACCAAATAAATATATGCAGAGAAATTCATTATGTTTTCCTACTTGGGGATTTCTTACTCTAACACAATTAGAAAGATACAAGAGTGAAGTTCAGGAGACTGGGAAATTCTTATTCTTTTGTGTATGGGAACATGATAATGGTGGCTTGTTGATGTGTTTCCTCTACATCCTACCATGGTTTCTTGACTATGGAGTTTTTAACACCCTCTTCATTCTCAATTGACAAACAAGCAAAGCAAACCCACTAAACTCATGGCTTATCAAAGGCTACAAAGTTAGCCTTTACTAACTTGCATCTAAATCCAAGCTCTTCCTAGTTCAGTTTACTAGATTCTTCTGTTTATTATAGAATTCTGTTAAACAACTTGTTATTATGGGCAACTAATTATTTTCATTTTGTTTTGAATTCATTAATTTTTAAGGGTATATGCAAAGTATTACTCTATTAATTTGTAAAAATGCTGAATTTACATATGTAAGAAAAATGTCCACTCAAAACTTGCTGTCTGGTTCTGTATTTGTCTTTGCATTTTTAGGCAAGGACTTTTCTTTTACATAGCACATCATGGAGTTTATTTGTGGCATATCACAATTGTCAGTATGAAGCAAGAGCAATTGACACACTTGAAATGGTCTTATTTACTCTGACTTATTTATGTGATGAAACCAACTATAAAATATTGTAAGTTTGGAGAGTTGTTAACTGTATAAATAATGTATACTAACATCCCACTTTTAATGTATAGTATCTGTTTCTTGTCCATATGAACTACTTGTGTCCATAAGAAGTCATAACGTAAGTTGTTCCTGCAACCATCTCAGTTAATAGTTCCTTCCATCCACATCCATTTGTCTGCATCTTCTTTTGGCCAGAAATGAATTTTACTCATTCACAAAAGAACACACATGGAATGCAGTCACTGATAAGTGGATATTAGCCCAGAAGCTCTGAATACCCAAGACAACTCACATATCAAATCATTCACAAGAAGAAGGAAGGAGAGGGCCCTGGTCCTGGAAAGGCTTGATGCAGCATTGTAGGGGATTACCAGGACAGAGAAGTGGGAGGGAGTTGATTGGGAAATAGGTGGAGCGAAGAGGGCTTATTGGACTTATGGGAAGGGGGAACTGGGAAAGAAAAATTCATTTGGAATGTAAACAAAGAATATAGAAAATTTAAAAAAACAGTTAAAAAAAGAAATGAATTTTACAGATACTTAAAACCTGGCAAAATGCATTTATGTTGCTTTATGTTTTACTTTATTGTGGCTATGGACTTAAGGAAGGGATATTTTCTTCTAGGATTGAAGTTGCTAGTAGCAGAATAAATAAATGCATGCTCTCTTTTGCAGTTTTGAAACCTCGTTTCAATAATGAAACTGGAGTTTCTGAGGTGAAGAGAGATGTCAGATTGTCAAGGAATAAATTATAGCTTGAGGTTCTGGACAATTCTAGATCCTTCTAGCACTCAAAGAGACTTAGTGCTACTAGTAAACTTTTCTGAGTAAGTTATTGCGTCAAAGTAATTTCAGAAACCTTAGCAGTATCGCAAAATGAATCCAGGTGAGTTGTATTAGTGATAGAGTTAAAGTAGCTCTCATTAATTAAATAATCTTAAATAAAGAGGGCTAAAAGACAGAAAAATAATCTACTGGGTTTTATTAACTTAAATAATACTAATTGATTTATACATATTTAATAAATGGAGTTTGAAATGAATCATGTTGGGCACATTGTTCCCTATTCCACTCTAAATTTTGAAATTAAGCATACTGGCTGCTAAAATTAAACATAATAGAAGCGTATGGCATGTAAAGTATCAGTCTGTATTAGATAAATAACAGTTACTCATCCTCTATTTTTTTTGGCTTGTCTGATATTTTAAGCTTCTGTGGAGTGAATGGCTTTTTTTTTGAAGACTTGACTAGTTAATAACTCTTCTCACTAAATACACAATAAAGCTTCTCCATTTTCAGCACAGGCATATATAAGCACAGGCCTATGTATGAAGTTCTATCATTGATATGATAACACTTTAGGATTTTGATGCAAAGATGCTGAGCCTACCAAGTGATGACTGGGGAGTTAAGGGAAGACCAGACTCTGTTCTTGGTGCAATTCGGTTGTGGTCGCTGGTGCTGGCTTGTTCCATGACGCCTAGGTAGGTCCCCAGCAGCTTTTCCATTTATCCTGCCAACACCTCTAGGCAGCATCCCAATAACCTCACTTTCTGTTGTCAGTTAACTGGAACTGGTTCCTGCCACTGACAACCAAGGTCTTTGCTTAGTTTAACATACCACACAGTCAAGACAAACAGTGTTAGAAACATAAAAACAACAACAACAACAACAACAACAACAACAACACAAACCTGAGAATTGACAGCCACCTTTTGTGTGGATATTCTAATTTAGTACAAAAAAAGTATTTCACAATAATTTGGAGATATAGTAAAAATGAAGACTGCATTACTTTCACATTTTTCTGATTATAATTTTAGCAAGTATACATGAAACCTATAATTGAAAGTCATATTTTATTTTTATCAGATGTGTTGATTTATCTTATGGCACATGAAAGCAGACCTCAAAGATACACTCATTTAGTTAGAAAAAAAGGACCAAGGAAAAGGAAATACTCCTCCTGATTCCACTGGAACATGGCTAACATTCCTAGTATGCTAGTCTATTTTTCTATGAGAAAGAGCTAAGTTTTATGTCCTAATGTTCAAGTTTCTCTTAATAATATGTTTTTTGATCATAACGGAGGCAAGTGCTTTCTTTATCATCTTGATGATTTTTTACTTTTGCTTGCTTTCAATATGATGAAAGGGAGGGAGGGAGAGAGGCGTGAAATCAGAGATAAGACGTGATATGTACACTCCATCTCTTAGCATTTGGGGACTGTTCTCTGAATTTACAAAAGTACTGACTACTCTTGGAGAGGAAGGCAGAGATGTCTGTTTGGTTCTGAAGTATTCCAAGGCCATTTGTTGCCACAATTTATGTGCCACTGGATTGAATTGAATGGCTCTAAAATCTTTAAGTACTTATATAGTAGACTCACTAATTTAATAAAGAGAAGAAAATAGATGGAAAAGGGAAGCATATATGTCCTCATTTGAATTACTTTTCATCCTTCAAAGCATAGTATGACATTTGGTACTTTCTTTACCAGAGTGATAACTAATATATACCTTTCACATTGATCATCTGTTCTTCTCATTATTAAGTTTCTTTATGATAGTCTTCTGTTTCCCACGGTAAGAAATAATCTAGAATGTTTTGGCATATCTTAGGAAGGTAATTGATCTTGAAGCAAGAATAGATGGAAGTCTGTGGAATACTTCATTGCAGAATGAATGTTGTGAGATTCTCCCTTCTGTTCACATCTTTATATAGTGCACCTAGTCATTGGTGCTAACAATTCTTTTCCTCACTCTAGCTTCTGAGTGCTTATCATGCTTGCAGCATAATGCTGAGTCCAGTCTTTCCCTCTTCTTTCTTATGATCTTTTGATAAAAATCACATTGCAAACATTTATATAATTTTATCCTTTGGAAAATTAAAAAAAAATGTAATTCATGTCTCCTCACTAGGCCATTAGACACCCCTTGTATTCAGAGAGAGCATTTAGCAAGTAAGCATTGAACCTATAACTTTGAGTGGCCTCAAAGCTCTGCTTTCAGAAACTGCTGAGGTTCTAAATGTTGAGAATTCTTAGTGAGATAGAGAAGCACCCAAAGTATTTACAGTAATTTCTGACTTTGCTCTTCTATCCTCATAGAGTTTTGTTCATCTACTGGGATTTACTCACCAGCAGCTCACCGATCTTCAGGCTGCTTTCTGTTTGGACATGGTGTTTATTTAAGTAGTCACGACTTGCCATGAGTACTGCATGAGTTGACTTCTAATTAACCTCTGCATATCTTATTTATTGATTCTAAAGCTTGTTTCTGTCCAGATGAGCTTTGGAAAGCATCATTAGAACGCATCAATGCAGGGATTCAAACCTCATGTCTTCCAGCCCACGCTCTAAGCGTTCCTCCCGCCTCGCCTTGCACAGCTCCACTCTTCACCTTGCTGCAGCCGTTTAGCTTTCTCTGACATTTCACACAATTTCTCACCTCCATGGTTTCCCCACTTTGTCTTACGGTGGGGAAACCCCGTGTCTTTTCCCTCTGGTATAGACCAGCTCTTCTCTACCTCTAAGCTGACCAATGACTATTTCCTGATGACTACCATGGAGCATCTCCACCTCCTTCGAGAGTCCCATCGATTCTTCAGTAAATGTTCTATGCTCATTTATTTTAGAGAAGTAGTGTCTTTGATATCTTTTATCTTCCATAAATTCCTCTAACCAGGAACTCACTGTTGTCCTTTTTTTTAACTTCATTTTAAAACTTAATGTTTCCCTATTATGGAAGAGGGGTATTATTAAATAGAATTCTTTATAATCTAGGGAGAAATAATGTTCTTGAAAACAACCACAACCATCACTACCACCTGACTTGATAGGAAGAGAAAAATCTGACCATTTGTTTTTTTTCAGAGAATAACATTTCTGACTTCCATCACATGGGCGTGTCTAGAAAGTCACATACTTGTTAGGTAGAGACTCTTTAAACGTTACATATTCTAATGTGTACCTTAGTTCACATGTTTTTAGGGTGCACATACACCATGATTCTGATCATTCTGATCATTTTGGTGCTGGAAACTTTAGAGTGGATCTTTGTAACATAAAAGGATTTTAGGTGAACTACCCACATTTCCCCTTATGTTTCGTGTCATTCTGTGATCAGTGCCACCACCACTTCTTTGTGCCTTTTGGGGAATCAGCATCCTCTACTTTTCTCACATATCTTTGAAATCGTTCCCTGAGGTCTTCCTCTTATCCAGCAGCCACACACACCTTTGCTTAGTGTCCATACACCCTTTGCTCCTGGTTGCCTTTGCTTGTTTCTGTGTGATTCCACTGCTGACGCTGCTTTTGGAGAGATCCCTTGCTTCTTATATCTGTGCATCCCTTCTTAGGACTACATAAGAAATCTTGTCTACTTTAAGGATATCAAATACATCATTATAACAGCTCTGTTTTCTTATGTGCTGCTTTCTTGATCGATTGCTTACTGATCTTTTGTTCTTGTTGTTGTTGTTGTTGTTGTTTGTTTTTTTCTGAGACAGTGTTTCTCTGTGTAGTCCTGGCTGTCCTGGAACTCACTTTGTAGACCATGCTGGTCTCGTACTCAGAAATCCAGCTGCCTCTGCCTCCCAAATGCTGGGATTAAAGGCGTGCGCCACCACCGCCTGGCTGCTTACTGATCTTTTATAAGGCACTTAGCATTAGCCACCTTTGGAAATATGAAGGCATATCTTACCCTTATGTTCAAAGGTAGGTTTAATGTACATATATGATCTATATTATGTATAATATAGGCACAGTTCCAAATAATGTTTACAATGGTTCTCTCATATCATATTAATTTATTCAACATTCTATATCAAATTCGGGTTTTTACTGCTGTGCATGGTAGCAAACTTCTAATCCTATTACTCAGGAGGCAGAGACAGGCAGATGTCTGAGTTTTCACCTAGTATTCCAGAATATCCAGGGTTACATAGAGAAACCCTGTCTCAAAAAGACAAAACAAAACAAAAATAACAACCAAATTGAAAAAAAACAAACAAATTAAGAACAACAACAACAACAAAGCAAAACACAAAATTTAGGTAACTTCAAAATATGAGAACATATTTTTTAATATACCTAATAGTTAGTCAGAGACTCCAAAAATTCACACTCGTCAGCAAATCTTTAGGTGGTACAATAGCCACAACATTGCTGACCACTGTCCGTACCTAGAAAATACTCTCCCTCTCCTTTCTCTGCACTGTTGTGGGAAGAAATCTCCAAGAAGTTTCCCTGATTGTACTTGTGAGAAAACAAATGACATACGTGTTGGTCTAGACCATTAAGCTTTGGAATAACCTGTTTTAAATAGGAAACTCATGTTGAGCTTGGTAGAACAGACCTGTAATCCCAAGTACCTGGGATTAATTTAAACCCTGATGAAATTACATAGTAAATTCAAAGTTAGCATGGATAACTTAGAGAGATATTGCCATCAGACTGGTTTAGAAGTTGAAAGGGGTGGAGAATGTAGCTCAGGTATAATATGCTTGCCCGGCATTGAGATGCCCTGGTTGGATGTTTAGCACCAGAAGAAACAACAGAATTCTAGCTTATTTGCTTAAATTGCCTCCTACCCATTTTTTATTATTATAAATAAGCACATCAGTTCTAGCACTTCCTATTTCTTTTTGTTATCATGGCATCAGCTTGCATTAATTGTATAAATCCTCTGTGGTGTGTCTCTACATGTGTGATCCATGTTTTGTTTATGTACCCATCTGTTCCCTTTCCTCATATGTACTCCTCTTTCATCCACTGCCCTACGCAACCTTCCCAGTTGCTAAATGTTCTTCCTAATTCTCCTTTCTATCTTTAATGGCATTATTTTCTACTTACATAAGGCTTACTGATAGTCTTCGTCAAGTGAGTGCAAACACGTGACATTTATCTTTTTGTGTCTATTTTGTTTCATTTAACCAAAGGTATTCAGTCACCTCCAAATTGTACAAATAGCACAATTTATTTTTTTTTTTCATGTATGAATGTAAAATATTTTCTTTATTTACTTTTCTGCCGAGAGGAAGCCTGTTGGGAAGGGTGCTGCTGAGAAACATAGAACCATGAACAACTGTATATTCAGCTGTTCCATATAATAACTTTTCTCTTTTTGTGTTAATACCAGGTAGCAGAGTTATTGGTCATGTGGTAGTTCTAGGCTTTCTGTTTTATGGTTGCTGTTTAGTTTCCACAGCATTTCCTGTAATGCTGTGCTAATTTACATTCCCATAAAGCTAATGCCTCGTTACATGCTTCTTAGCTGTGGAAATGTTTCCTTCTTCATCTGTTCTTCTATGACAATTAGTTGATGACTTATATTTTTGATATTCCTTTCTTCCTTATTCATGTTCTCAGGAAAATAAATACCTAAAGTGGTAGCAAGTGTTTCATAAACTTTCACAATTTTTATAAAAATCAAGATTATACATAGCCTTCTTGAACAGTCTAAGAGTCAAGATTATTTCTTGATTGTTGAATAAATAAGGCAAAGTGATGCTTGCTAAAACAGAGTAGCAGAGTTGGATGAATGAAGCTGCACAGAGGCAGAAATACCCAAGGAAGCCACGAAACCAATTAACAACTGGTTGATAGACACCCAGTTGTTATGTGCAGATGAGCAACCAGATGGATGTACAGGTAAACAAAGGGTTCAGACCAAGTTCCATGCCTGTTTTTGGTTTGGGCTTTGTAGGCTGGACTTTCTATTGTATCCGGGAGATAAATACAAAAGGGAAATTAGCAAAGCTTCACTTAATAGAGCATAAAACCTTCTTTTGCTGAGTATTTGATTGAACTTGGAAAAGAAATCATTTTCACATGTTACTTGTAATTTTGAGCTTCATAAGGAACTGGAAGGTCTGATGGCTTTTGAACAAGAATATAATAGTACTCTTAGACTGTTCAAGAAGTCTATGTACATAACTAAGTACAGGAATATATATATATATATATATATATATATATATATATATATATACATATACATATATTCAGAGAGGACAACTCAGAAGTGTTGAAATCAGGCTGTTAGGCTTGTGCAGAAACCACACTTACTCACTGAGCATCTTCAGACCCTATACCTCTACTTTTAGAAAGGATATATGTTGGTAAGTGACCATTTTAATGCTGCCTAGTGGGATTTAAGGTGTCAGAAACAATGAAATTATTGTGTGTATCTGGGACTAGTTAACACACAATATAATAATTATGTGCAATGATAGGCTTTTGAAAATTTACAGTCTCATCAGGATCTTCTGAAAGCTCCTAGGTCATCAGAATTCTCTCTAAGAGGAGACTCAATGAGGAACTATCTTGTGGCAAGTCAGAGCTACAGTCTGTGGCTTCAAGGCATTTGCTCCCTAGTGGGAATGAACTGTAGACAGATGCCTGACCTGCTTCCTAGTCTAAATGACTGGAAGAAAAAAATGAATTAAAAGCTATTTCAGAGCTAGTATTTCACTAGTGTTTAACCATGAGAAAGATGGAAAATATAAACCCATAGCTATAGAGTGAAAGAATGGGGAGCAGACTACAAGAGAGAAGAATGGAACACTGAAAGTGGTGAGAACAGCAATGGAGGGAGAAGATGAAAAACAGGGTTTCAGAATCAGAGTGACAGGGGTCAATACGGTCCAAGGCAAGAATAGAGAGAGGCAGCAGTGAAGAGATGAGCCAGATGCAAGGAGGAATAAATTGATTTGTGATGAAGGAGGAAATGAAAGCAGAAGAAAAGAAAATACTTATTGTTTAAATAGCACTTTCCATTTTCAGAACACTTTCTAAATATTAACTAATTAACTCTCATTGCAGTCCCAGGCATAAGCATCATTATCATAGTTATTATTATTAATAACTAATGTAAAAGGGGTCAGGAGGGTTAGACATACAATGTTTTAAGTCTTGCACAAGTATTTTACTTCTCTGACATGAAAGCAGTAGCTAGAAGGGAGTTTTGTTTGGAATCTTGAATCCATTATTGCTTTCTGAGTACCCCATTATTATCATGCATCTCTCACCTTCCTGTCCGTAGGCCATCTGCATCTATCAATAACTGGTCACCTGCGACTCATCCTTGATAGTTGGTGGGGAAACCAAAGAGCTTTTAATTCGGTTTTGACAATTTTGATAGAATTTAAAGTTGCTGCTACCATCACTTCTAAGAACAACATATGACTTTCCTTTGCTTGCACCGTGAGAGTAGACCCATGTTCATGTAAAACACTGCTGGTGTGTAACAGAGTTTGGATCGTGGCAGTAGACCCACGTGAACCACTTAAAACACCGCTGGTGTGAAACAGAGTTTGCAGACATTGTCTTTACTTTGATGCATTGAGAAAGGCAGGGGCTTTCCATACATTCAGGAAGTTTAGTGTCCTATTTTGTTAATTCACTTTTGTTTTCTTGGGAAAGACTAGGTATGCATAGTAAAACATAGATTGCTTATTCTAGCTGGAATACAAAATGAATTTCACAGTATAGGTTTATTCAAAGGTCCATAGACCTTTAATAATATAAATTTTGCTTCCATTAGGACCTGACATTCGCAAGCTAATTATTCTCCAAGTTGGAGGCTGGGACTTCCCTTGTCAAAAGTAACATGAGGGGATGCTTGGTCCTTGACAACAGTAACAAGAGGGGCGGCTTGGTCTGTACCTCTTACATTCTTCAAGATAGCCCTTATTTTAAAAGTACATTTTAACATGCCTTGAGATTCATGTTCGATAAAGGGAGATTATTTTGTACCCTACTAATATTTTGTCTTTTCTTTTATCTGAATATGCTTTATAAATATTGTTTTTCTTTTGTTTTGAAACATAAGTAAATGGTACCAATTCCTTAAATAGAGTTTTCCAACTTATATATATATAGTTTTTAAAAATTTTACAATTAAAAAATGTGTATCTTTTTACATATTTACATTTATTACAGTTTTACATTTACTTATTTTCCATGTGTGTGTGTGGCTGTACATACCACTGTGTGCATGTGGAGGTCAGGGTTATTTGCAGGCATCTGTTGCTTCTATCTATTATGTAAATCTCAGGAATCAATCTCATATCCTCAAATGTTCTGAAAGCCAGCTCCTCCCACTGAGCCTTGTCCAGAACAAAGCATAATTTTAAGCAGTTTACAATATGACAAATGTTTTACTCACTATCAATAATAAGGCCATAAAATCTCTTTTACATCAAACAAATATCTTGTTGCCTGAATTTGAGAAGCTGACCTATTAACACATTGGCTGTTTAATACATGTAAAAAAATATTTGCCATTTTCCACATATCTTTAAGATTTTAAAACTGTTGAGACAAATAATTATTATTTGCAAAATGAAAAGTCTACCTCTCTCATGAATATTGCATCACATTTATTAAAACAATAGAACAGATATAGTAAATCTGACAAGATAAAACTGAAAGTAAATAGTATGTACTTCCTCAAATGTATGGAGCCATCATTGTTTTGTAGTCATTTGATACGATGTGTGAGATGTTACACATTTCTGTCCATTTTAAAAATCACTTGTGTGTCTTGATATAAGTTTGTTAATTTGGTTTTGAGATCATATTACTATCCCAGAATACCTCTCTGGAGCTGCTACTCTCTCTTAACAATGATGACAAAACTGGGCTCAGGGAACTTGTTGGAGAGGAGGGAGAAATCATGGAGGGAAAAGGCAGGGGACCTGCAGGATGCCAGGAAAACAAGGTATCCTAAACACACCACAGCAAGCACAATAGGAACTCACAGAGAGTTAGGCAGCATGCACAGAGCCTTCATGGGTCTGCACCAGATGAGGCCCTGGAGCTGAGAGAAGAAGTGGTCAGAAGCCCCCACCACTAAGCCAGAAGCTACCTCAAATTGATAACCACTTGTAAATGAAAATTTAGTTATGTACGAGGGGGGGACAACTACTTCTAAGGGTAGGTTCCATGCCCAGCAGTACATGGCCAACAGAAAACAAACTCATTGGCATCTTTGGAGGTTCTTTGTCTTACAATATTGCATCATGGCTTTTTTAACCTTAAAGACATTGGCATATGCATTATGGCCCCCAGTTGTATGTTTTTAGGAGATTTCTTTGTGTACGAATGTGTGTGTGTTTCTTGTGCTTTCTTTCTTTTCTTCTAGTTTTGTCCTATTCCAATTTGTTTTTGCTTTATCTTATTTTATTCTATTTTATTTTATTCTATTACCTAGTTGCCTGTTTGTTTTCTAATAAGAGACAGAAAGGGCATAAGTCCCAGTGGGGGGGGAATGAGGGATTGGAGGAATTCAGAAAGAAGAAACCATAATCAGAATATACTGTAGGGGGAAAACCTATTTTCAATAACAGAAAAATGTTACAAATGTTAACAAAATTAAGAGTTTTGAATTCATAAGATTTTTCTTTGCAGAATTTTATTGGAGAAGATAATGTCTTTTTATATCCTTCTTGTTGGGTAGATATGTGTCCTTGTGTTTGCTAAAACAGGAGAAATAATTGAAGTTTTAAAAAACTCTGTTTTGTCACCAACTTGTTATAATTACTCTATATTACTGACATCATAAAGTCACTGTGATCTCACAAGATTATTTTGGGCAATAGAAATCCCTAGAGAAAATTTGTTATAAAGAAACTGAACCTGAATTTGGAGATCTGATTCTATATCTGTCAATCTTTAAAAACAATGAAGTTCATATGAAGCTAATATCTATGCCTCTGTGATCACAAAAAATATGTAACCACACTTACAGCCCTGAGTGCCTCCAAAAAGAAACAGGAGAGAGCATATACTGGCAGCTTAACTACACACCTGAAAGCCCTGGAACAAAAAAGCTAATTCACTCAAGAGGAGCAGAAGACAGGAAATCATCAAACTCAGGGCTGAAACCAATCAAGTAGAAACAAAGAGAACCATGCAAAGAATCAACAAAACCAGGAGCTGGTTCCTTGAGAAAACCAACAAGATAGATAAACCCTTGGCCAGACTAACGAGAAGGCACAGAGACAGTATCCAAATTAACAAAATTAGAAATGAAAAGGAAGATATAACAACAGAAACTGAGGAAATTCAAAACAAAATAAGATCCTGCTACAAAAGGCTATATTTAACACAACTGGAAAATCTGGAGGGAATGGACAATTTCCTAGACAGATACCAAATACCAAAATTAAATCAGGATGAAATAGATCATCTAAACAGTTCCCTAACCCCTAAAGAAATAGAAGGGGTCATAGAAAGTCTTCCAACAAAAAAAGCAGGGGACCAGATGATTTTAGTGCAGAATTCTATCAGACCTTCAAAGAAGACCTAACACCAATACTCTTCAAACTATTCCACAAAATAGAAAGAGAAGGAACACTACCCAACTAGTTCTATTAAGCCAAGATTTTGCTGATATCAAGATGACACAAAGATCCACCAAAGAAAGAGAACTTCAGACCAATTTCCCTTATGAGTATCTATGCAGAAATACTCAATAAAATTCTTGCCAACCGAATCTAAGAACACATCACCATGATCAAGTAGGCTTCATCTGAGGAATGAAGGGATGGTTCAATATATAGAAATCCATCAATGCAATCCATTACATAAACAAACTCAATGATAAAACACATGGCCATTTCACTAGATGCTGAAAAATCATTTTACAAAATTCAGCATCCTTTCATGCTAAATGTCTTGGAAAGAACAGGAATCTAAGGCCCATACCTAAACATAGTAAAAGCAATATACAGCAAACCAGTAGCCAACATCAAAATAAATGGACAAAAATTTGAAGCAATCCCACTAAAATCAGGGACTAGACAAGGCTCTGCCCTCTCTCCATATCTTTTTAATATAGTACTTGAAGTTCTAGCTAGAGCAATTAGACAACATAAGGAAGTCAAAGGGATACAAATTGGAAAGAAAGATGTCAAACTATCACTATTTGCAGATGATATGATAGTATACTTAAGTAACCCCCCCCCAAAAAAAAAAAACCAACTCCACCAGAGAACTCCTATAGCTGATAAACAACTTCAGCAAAGTGGCTGGTTATAAAATCAACTCAAGCAAATCAATAGCCTTCCTATACTCAAAGGATAAGGAGGCTAAGAAAGAAATTAGGGAAATGATACCCTTCACAATAGCCACAAACAATATAAAGTATCTTGGTTTGAATCTAACCAAATAAGTGAAAGATCTGTATGACAAGAACTTCAGGTCTCTGAAGAAGGAAATTGAAGAAGACCTCAGAAAATGGATTCCATGCTAATGGATTGGCTGGATTAATATAGTTAAAATGGCCATCTTGCCAAAAGCAATATACAGATTCAACACAATCCCCATCAAAATCCCAACTCAGTTCTTCATAGAGTTAGAAAGAGCAATTCTCAAATTCATCTGGAATAACAAAAATCCCAGTATATCTAAAACTATTCTCAACAGTAAAAGAACTTCTGGTGGAATCAGTATCCCAGACCTCAAGCAGTATTACAGAGCAATAGTGTTAAAAACTGCATGGTATTGGTACAATGACACGCAGGTAGATCAATGGAATAGAATTGAAGACACAGAAATGAACCCACACACCTATGGTCACTTGCTCTTTGACAAAGGAGCTACAGCCATCCATTGGGAAAAAAGATAGCCTTTTCAACAAATGGTGCTGGTTCAACGGGAGGTCAGCATGCAGAAGAATGCAAATCCATCCATTCTTATCTCCTTGTACTAAGCTCAACTCCAAGTGTATCAAGGACCTCCACATAAATCCAGACACACTGAAACTAACAGAAAAGAAACTGGGGAAGAGCATTGAGCACATGGGCACAGGGAAAATTTCTGAACAGAATACCAATAGCTTATGCTCTAAAATCAAGAATTGACAAATGGGACCTCATAAAATTACAACATTTCTGTAAGGCAAAGGACACTGTCAATTGCACAAAATGGCAACCAAGAAATTGGGAAAATATCTTCACCAACCCTACATCCAACAGGGCTAATATACAATATATACAAAGAACTCAAGAAGTTAGACTCCAGAGAGCCAAATAACCCTATTAAAAATGGGGTGCAGAACTAAACAAAGATTTTTCACCTGAAGAATTTCGAATGGCTGAGAAGCACCTTAAGAAATGTTCAACATCATTAGTCATTAGGGAAATGCAAATCAGAACAAACCTGATTTTTCACCTCACACGAAAGCCTTTGGAATGTAAACAAAGAATATAGAAAATAAAAAAAAAAGACAGGTACCCTAATCAAATATCCTTATACTGACGACATTTGCTGCTGAGATAGGAATGAGTGCACCAATAGATGTATGTAGCACAATTATGTTTGACTTATCTGCTCAAATAAAAAGAACCACACATTAGTGCTTATTAGTTTTATCTTCACAAATGAGTCCTGCCTTTGATTTTGCAAACATCGAGGACTGCTAATTACCATATCTCCTAGCTTGGTCAAGCTGGCACATGGTTGACTCTTTGACCTTTGTCGTCTTCTCTAATTCTGCCTCAGATCTTGAAATCAGAAAATCATTTCCCTAGAGGCCCTCTTTCTTCTTCTTCTTCTTCTTCTTCTTCTTCTTCTTCTTCTTCTTCTTCTTCTTCTTCTTCTTCTTCTTCTTCTTCTGCTTCTCCTTCTCCTCCTCCTCCTCCTCCTTCCCCTCCTGCTCCCCCTCCTCCTCTTTTTCTTCTTTTTCTTCTTCTTTTTCTTCTTCTTTTTCTTCTTCTTTTTCTTCTTCTTCTTCTTCTTCTTCTTCTTCTTCTTCTTCTTCTTCTTCTTCTTCTTCTCCTTCTTCTCTTTATAAAACTTTCAATACAAGTAAGAATGTTGATAGATTCTGAAAGTGTTTGCCTCTGTCATTAATACATTTCAATGGTCCAAGACTGAAAAGATGTAATCAACCTAATATACTGAAACCTTTGCAATCATTCTGAAAAAAAAAAACCCTCAGGAGATAGCAGTTGTTGGTGAGGATGTGGAGAGAGAGGAACACTTCTCCACTGCTGGTGGGATTGCAAACTGATACAACCACACTGGAAATCAGTCTGGTGGTTTCTCAGAAAACTGGGCATGACACTTCTGTAGGACACTGTTATACCACTCCTGGGCATATACTCAGAGGATTCCCTAGCATGCAATAAGGACACATACTCCACTATTTTCATAGCAGCTTTATTTATAATAACCAGAAGCTGGAAAGAACCGAGATGTCCCTCAATGGAGGAATGCATACAGAGAATGTGGTATATTTACACAATGGAATAGTACTCAGCAATTAAATACAATGAATTCATTAAATTCTTAGGCAAATGCTTAGAACTGTTAAATATCCTAAGTGAAGTAACCCAATCACAAAAGAACACACATGGAATGCAATCACTAAGTGGATATTAGCCCAGAAACTCTGAATACCCAAGACACAGTTCACATATCAAATGATTCCCAAGAAGAAAGAAGGAGAGGGCCCTTGTCCTGGAAAAACTTGATGCAGCAATGTAGATGTTTACCAGGACAGAGAAGTGGGAGGGGGTTGATTGGGGAATGGGCAAAGGGAAGAGGGCTTATGGGATTTATGGGTAGGGGGGAACCAGGAAAGGGGAAATCATTTGGAATGTAAACAAAGAATATGGAAAATTAAAAAAAGAATATAGTAAATAAAAACAAAAGAATATGTAACTATTGTAAAGCAGAAACTAAAACATGAAATAATAAGAAAGTCACTTGGAATACCAAGCTACTTACTCCATTACAAAATTTGAAAAAAGAGAGGAATTATTTTGTCCTGAAATGCTATCAAAAGATACTATGGGGAGTAACATTCCAAGGGACAGTGGCAGGATGCTGTACCCGTGGAAATTATTCTTTTTTAGCATTGCACACTTTTTAGCATAGGTCCACTGTGTCTATGGCTCTGACGCACATCCTGAGCAGCACACACTTTCTGCTCCATTCCTTTCTGAATAGTGTGTTCATGTCTTATAGAGGTCTTTCAGTCCACTCTGTCATCAGCTGGTGTCTTAAATTGTGAAAATTGTTCGGACAAGTTCTGTGGTGCTAGAGAGCTAGCTTCTCATGGATTTCTCTAATGACCTTGGTATTTTTTTAAACTGATATGTAATGATGCATGAGTGAAACATTTAATTAAAAACGTTTGAATTTGAGAATCTCTGAAAAACTCAGAAGTTTATGATATTGAGGGAGCTACTAACTATTAGTAAATTTATTTTTTAATATATGCTAAAATATTTGATGAAAACTAATGATTAACTTCAAGATTGGCTTTCTAAGATGAATCTGAAAGAAACACAGGTGTGTTGTTATATTTCCCAAATAATACGGGTGGACTAAAATCAGCATAAATCAGTTTATCTCTGTTTAATAAGCAGGAAATATGGCCTGGAAGTTTGTCAAGATCCATCACAGAAAGCAGGGTGTTCTATTTTCTCTAACAGCATTTTCCAGAATTCTTGAATTGAGCATCAGAGATAGAGTAACAGTGTTTTCTGTACATAATTAAACACATGATTTTGGCTGGAACAAAGAGATAAATTTACTACTGTTTCTTTCTTCTTGAGTTGCCACCCCCAGAAAGAAGACTCTAATAGTGTGATGTTTCTAGAAGGAGGTCTTCCATACCAGCCTAAACTAGTATGGCAGGTGGAGGTGTCCTCAAAGGAAACACAACATGCTATTTCCTCTGGCAAAGATGTGGAAACTTGAAATATACTATCTTTTTCCCAGCAAGCAAGCAGGCTGCACATATATCTATCATTATTCAGCGTCAAACCAAAGGGTCTGATTCTGAATACCAATTCCTACCGACTATGTAGCTCCCAATTACGGAATCTGCAACTGCTGGTTCTGTGATGATCAGGGAGCATGCTGTTTGAAAGACCACAATTTGGCACTAAGTAATCAATACACTATTTCAAAAGCCATCTCGATGCACAGTTTGATTTAGCGATGCAGAGAGCAGCACACGGAAGCCTGTCTCACAAGTCTTGTTAAGTCAGTGTCTCCTAAGTTAGTGTGCTTTGTCCTATTTGTTCATTTTTGGAGACGCCTGAACATTTTCTTTTTCACTGGTATTTGTGGATTTTTTTTTTTGGATTATAAAGGAAAGAGGGTCATGGTTTATAGATAAACACAACCCCCTCCTTCTTAGCTCCTGCCTCTAGACCCCTCTTCTTTCCTGGTCCTGAAATGAGGAGAGTACAGTGTAGAATTTAAACTTCCGATGGGCCATAAAACATGCAGATTCTTCTGTTGAAAATAATGCTTGTGAATTTAAAGTTTTACAAAATTCTATAGCATTTAATCATGGTTCCAACAAGAAGAAAAGCATAGTTGAGGTATGAAGAAATATGAATTCCTGTAACAGCCTAGATTGTCTATCTTATTTTTAAACCTGAGAAACAGAAAATACTACAAAATGAAATGCTCCAGATAAAACAGATTTAAAAATATTACTAGATCCAGGATTAGAACCTGGATCATCATTATCCTACAGCATGTAGGAGAGCTTGCACCCACTGCTGAGACACAAAGCGCAAAACCATACCACCTCTACTGAGCTCACAGCCCGTCCCACCCTTATCCACTGCCTCCATCCTATCCACCTAGACTGAGCTAAAGTCCATGCCCACATCACCTAGACTGAGCTCACAGTCCATCGCACCATTATCTGCTGCCCCACCCTATCCTTAAGCTGGTTAACTTCACACCCCCTAGACACCCTACCCACCCCACTCCTGCTCCTGAAGCTGGTGCACCTCGACACTCACGAAGAGCATTGTGATGCCTGTTTTGCAGATATCAAGTTTTTGCCAGATTCACAAAGGCAATTTAGCTTTAATGATTTATTGGTTGACATGGATGCAAATGTGAATGGTTGCTTTGTTATTAGTTGGGATGCTTGGCTGATTGGGAAGAAATGTGTATCCAGTTGACTGAAGCAGATTAGATGGCAGAGTAGGGTGTGAGCAGGGCAGGGTGAATAGGAGAGTGAGAGGAAAAGCAACCTTCGGTGACCCTCTAGAGAACTCCCTGAACTCCTAAGAAATATAAATGCAATGAGGACACTGACAAAAAACATTTGATCTGGGCTTTTTCCTTAATTAAATTAGAGTGATTTGAGTAGCTGACTGAATAATGGGGTCAGGGAGACAAAAGCAGCAACCTTAAGGAATTTTGCCTCTTTCATTTATTATGTTTATAGATTCTTTTACTTTTTTTTTTCGACACATGGGAAGCCAGGGTCACTTTCTCTTTGTGCTATGTGGGTTAGCTTAGAAGTTTCTGCATACAATATATCCTAGGAAGTAAGATAACTGGGTATCCAAGCTGGTAGTGTCACTGTTGGAAGCGTTGCCCACAGGGTGCAGGAGCCCTGCCACCCTTCCCTGCACCTCCAGGGCTTCATTGGCACTAGGGTGTGTGAATGGTGTGGGAGAGGGAAGCAGAATTGCACACCCAGACACCTGGGCTCAGCGCTGTCTATAGCAATACCTCTAAATGGACATTGTACTGGAGTTGCGAATTACAGGTTACATTTGCTAATATTTCATGGTCTCTATGACTTGTAGTGCTTTGGAATATGAGGTAGCAAGGCAGTGGGTTATATATGAGAGAGGATCATGTGAGGTGGATCTATATCCACTAACTCCTCAGGAATGTGCTGAGGATCAGAAGAGATTCCTCGTGGAAACTGCTTCAGGAACAGAGAGGACTTACTGGTTTGGAGGGTCCTAGATTTTAACAACAAAACCAGAAATTGTGAACCAGCTGAGGGGCTGGATTAGCTTGTGTCTGGTGGAGCGGGAGTGCTCTCTGCTGTTCAAGAGCAGAAGTGCATGTACTGAAGGTACCTGCCAAATCTTTAAGGTGGGTTATCCGAAACATCTAAAGATGCTTCCTTCCAAAGCCAGATGTCTTTTGGGCAATCCCAGCATTTGGCTCCATTAAACGGTGCAGTTTTGGATTTTAAGGACAGAGCATCCAGGTTAAGCATGAAATGATATCAGAACCCACGCAGAATATAGCTTTTTTATTCTCATTTGGGCAATGGGGTATAGAATTAATCACACTGGCATGATATGTATGTGGGATATTTTTTTCATGAGCAGACGTGCTATCATAAATTATTCTCATGCTTCCTTCCTTATGAGTGGTCAGTATTTCTACATCAGGGGAACCAGATTATTGAAACTCCATATTCGGAGCTTCTTGCATATTCTCTTTTGAAATGTGTGTTATATTAGCTATGCAGTTAGCATGGTCTAAAATCATGCACAGTTGTCTACATGGTGTTAAAAAGTGAGGACCATGGCAGCTCCTATACTAAGATGTGCAATAGGAGTCTAGTGAAAGTCATTAGTTATTGCAGGAGTGCCATTTTCCAGCATCAAACAGCATTGGTTGCATCTGTAGATGTTATTGTATATATTGTTTCTTGTGGGAGGCTAAAGATCTTAATGATAGCTAGGAATCATTACTGATTAAATAGCTAGCAGGTAAAAGTCTTTAGTTTCAATGTGACCCACCTATGTCTGATATTTGCAGAACCTTTACAAAGTGAGAAAGACTACAATATCTGTGACTTTAAATAGTTTCTTTTTAAATCATAACCATCACAAAATCTTAATAATATAAAAATTATAGGATCATCATTTAAAACCTTCAATTTTAACAATACCTAGTACATTCATATCATGCATTCATAACTAAGATATTTTTGGAATCCTCTTTCCAAACTGAAACTCAACCTATTACACAACAGAAAGCCGTCTTCATTTTGATCCTTTGTGTGTTTGTACATGCGTGGGAACACATTCATGTGTGTGAGTGTGTATCTGCCGTACACACACGTGGAGGTCAGAGGATCACTTCAGTGCTTGCCGTGGTTGCACACCTTCCTGCACAGGCTCTTCTTCATGGCTGCCTACTCCAGGCTGGATAGCCTGAGATCTCCTAGGAATCCTCCTGTCCTCAACTCCAATCTCACCGAAGGATCCCTGTAGTTACTTATACTACACTTCATTGTCTCTGACTTTATATGAATTCTGGAGATCCAATGTTAGGTCCTTATGTTTGGACCTTATGTAATACTCACTGAGCTATCTCTCTGTACCCAGCAAAAATCCATTAAGCCATGTACAGAGGCATATGACTATTGCCTAAGTCTGAGACAGAAGGATTATTTTTGCCCATGGGTTAGTTTAGGGTCAGTTTGTGTAAGATAATGAGATTTCATTTTAAAATGAACCAAGGCTTGGGAGATGGGTCAGACAGTAAAGTGTTTGTCATGCTAGTGGGAGGGCCTGAGTTCAATTTTCTGCACCATCATAAAGAGCCAGGTGTGGTGGTGAACACTTTTCATTTCATCATTGGGAAAGAAGATATCAGTGAATTCCTGGGCTTTGCTGGACAGAGACCTTAACTTAATCGTGAGACCCTGCCTTAAATAAACAAAGCAGATAGCTCCTAGGGTGTTATCTACATGAATATCCACATACCTGCATGTGAATCATCTTTCCCCCAAACATGTTCAGAGAGAGAGAGAGAGAGAGAGAGAGAGAGAGAGAGAGAGAGAGAGAGAGAGAGAGAGAGAGAGAGAAATCCTTTAGCCATTCCTTCTTGTTGTTAGCTTCTGGAAACTAACATCCTGTTCTCATTAAAGCCATCAATTATTTTTTGTTGTCTATACTAGGCACTTTACTTAAACAGAATCACTCAATATTTGTTCTATCCTGCATGGAATATTTCATGTAGCACAGTGTCCTACTGGCTCACTGATGTTGTCAGGATTTTACTCCTTCACGAGGCCCAATATATAATTTTTTTGTTTGTTCACTGACAGGTATCTGCAATGCTGCTACTCTTTTGGCTTATGTGAACAGTGCTTCTGTGAACACTGCTGTACAGGTATTTTTTATGTGACCCTGTCTTCAGTGCTGCATATATACAGATGGGAAATGGTTGGGCCATGTGGTCATTTCCTGTTTCAAGACATAGACAGACTTCCTTATATAATGTGCACCAGCTGCAACTAACATTCCCACCAGAATTGCATAAGAAAGCCCTTCCTGCTCCTGCTCTTCCCAGTACTCCACTGTATTCTGCTTCAGTGACAACTGAGGCCTTCCTGTGTGTGAAGAGGTAGCTTAGCTTGGGGTTTGTTTTGCTAATTGTTGGTTACACCGACTTTCACTTTTTGGTCATTCAAAACACATTGGTGGATTTCCTGTTTAAGTGTTTTATTTTGTAATTGATTTTTATTGTTTTTCAGCTGCCCAACATTCTGGCTATGGGATTTGCAAATATATTCTTCCATTCCAAAAGTTTTTTTTTCTGTTGGTGGTAGGCTTAATGCATCAAAGGTTTTTATTTTGTTAAGATTTATTTTATTTACAATTTATAATTATATTATTATAATTATTTAAATCTTATTTATAAAAATAAATGTTTATTTATTTTTATTATTTTACATTATCTGTACATATAAGATATTTTTGTATGTGGATATTTGGCAATTTTACTAGCACTCAGAGAGACTGTCATTTCACTTGGTGCCCTTCTCAAAAGTCACCTCATTATGCATGCAAGAGCTCAGATTTGCTGGTTCTTGTGCCGGAACTTATGCTACTGGTTTTGATTTCTGTAACTCTGTAATACAATTTGAAATCAGAAATAGCAAGAACTCTGATTTCATTCTTTTTCAAGATCAATTTGGAGTCTTTTATAATGAAACACAAATTTTAGGATATAACCTTGTATGTAACATGAACTAAAGCTTAATTTTTATACAAGGGACTTTTTGTATATTTAGCAAAAGCTAATGTCCACTCAGTCATTAAATCAGAAGGATGTCATTAGTCAACAATATTCTAGAAGTTTGCATCAGTGCTGAGTAACATCAAAGAGAACACTGTTATTAATCATTATGCCTAAATAACCATGGCATATGCAAGAACTAATTTGACTTGAAAACCAAACGATGATCAATTAATAAGCTAAAGGGAAATAGTTAAGGAAAACTGCCAACCATCAAGTTGCTATACAGAATGTGAGCATATTTTACACGGACCCTGAACAAGAGTCAAGAGCAGAGAAACAGTTAAGTGCAGTGATAGATTATATTTCCCATCTGCTTCTTTTGTAAATATAAGCTTTTCTGGACTCATTCTATTTCTTTGCATGACTGTGATTGAGACAGAACAGTAGCACTATAGCTCTCATAGCCTTATCTTATGTATTTTAATAAGTAGCAGTCAAAGCTCAAAGTCTCCAACCTGTGACAGGGACTTTTAAAGATACTTTTGCTCCTGTAGTTGAGAGCAGTCAAGTTTGCTCTTCAAGTTCAGAGCCACACAGTTCAACTTAGAAAAGACTATTGTTGGGCCAGAATGCTGGCCTGCCATGAGTTGAGCCCTGGGCTCTACCTCACCATGCCCATCATAACTCCCTTGTAGACTCTGCAGCACAATTACACAATTCTAAAAATTACATAATTTTTTTAATTGAAAAATCTCCAGGCCTCCTAATTTCTTTCACTGTGGCCATAAAGAGCAGCAGCTCTGACTTCAACCCAGGATCCCCAGTGACACTCCGTGACGGACATTCTCCACGTGGCACATCATAACTGCAATAGTTTGGATGATAAATGCCTTTTGTTCTCTAAATCCAGGATAGAAATGGAGGCAATAGTCAAGAAATTGTCTTCAAGAAAGATGGCCACAACCTAATGCTCTGGGGGACATTTTATTAACTGACAAGTTCAAGTCACCTAGAACTTTCTGTCCTATCAAAGTGCTGAGTATGCACTGGTGGCTGGGGGGACTTGGCTTACAGGAATCCTACAACATTTACTTTCTCTGGGGTCCTCATAGACTTTTAAAATCCAAGCATGACATTGACAAACATAATTTTACACCTGTCACTTTTGGTCTCACAAAGGTCAGTAACAGCAAGACAAGAATATTATAGCACAACAGGAAGTAACAGCTGTAGCAGTTGCCAGAGAAACTACCATACTATCTTCATTTTATATCATACTTTTCTTATGAAAATTTATTCCTAGCAATTGACATATTTGTCGTTTTGATCAGATCATTTTCCTGAGGTGAACAGAGGTGAATGCTGGTTTGGTAAAGCTGAGTTAAGAAAAGGTAGAAAGTCTTCAAAGGTCTCAGAAGCCCCCGGAAGAGTTTCCACAGCTGGCATTTGATAGGTAGCATCATCCTCCCAAAACTGAAGGTTGTCTTTAGCTTTCTTTCCCATCTTCCTTATAATATGAAAAAAGATCTGGAAATGAAGCCAAATGTATAACTCATTGACAACAGTGCTGATGAAAGAAAGAATACAGTTTCTATAGGAAACTGGAGGTGTCTCTACAGGATTGTTTCACCTTAGCATTTAGAGTTCTGGCAGGGTTGTGGAGTAGCTTACCCCAATGAACACCCTTTCCATCTTTGTGTGCATAAGTGCTGGACCAAGTACATCAATAGATCTGACACAGATGATATAGGCACAGCCCTGGTCACATTTAAAAATAAGTGTAGTTTTATTGTATTGCAAGAGTTGAGGATTATTACATCACTACCAATTAAGAGTGATGTGAAGCTGACTTTCCTCTAGCTGCTAGGTCCTTAGGTTATGTAATAAGTGGAATTAGTTTAACACCTTCTGTTAATTTCCTAATATAGAGAGGCTATAGTTATAGATCTGCTATTTAATTTCTTGATTCTCAAATATTTTAAGATTTGTTCCTGCTTTTCATAGATTGCTTTCCAAGTTTGGAGTTTGAAATTTCAACAGATTTTTGTGAGCTACACCCAAAGCAAAGTCACTCAGGGACACACAGGACATTTTATCCTGGATATTTCATGTTCAAGCGGGAAAGGTTATTACTGATCTGCAGTGAACTCGGGATCAGGATATTTCAACAAAGCAAGGTTTCACTTGTTCATGGTAGAGTTGTCAAGTAGCTGAAAGTTTATGTTAAAAATCACATTGTAAAGCAAAATTCTGGAAGAACAAGTCAAAGTCTTTCAAACAGAAGAGTTATCTTCTGTTTAACTTTCTCTAATCCATATACAAAACCTGGGATTATGGCCCACATGAGTATGGATGGAAGACTGGCACGCAGCCTAAGTCACAAAGAAGTAAAGATCTATAAATGGAGACTCCCGAGGGTTCCATGGGTATTCCAGGCTCTCTGGCATAGAGTGGGGCTCTGCATCCCCACATCTCTACTCCTTGGCTAGTCTATGAATTGTTGCACATGGTTCCATGGCTTGTCTTCTGTTTCCCAAACTTCGTTTGCTAGGGTGAGGATTGACTTTCTCTGACCTCTTTCCTGATTGTAATTTCCATTTCCTTCTTCCTTCTGACCAGTACCTTTTTATCCTTAACAGCTTTTATAGGTACAGTTATCTTCAGACAGGTGCAAATAGGTCAGGGTTAGTAACTGACCAACTATCTGATTTCAATGTCTCATATAATGTACTAATAAATGTTAGCTAAGGAACAAGATCTTTATGGCAAAAGGGAGGCCAGCGGTCACTTTTGAAGTCCATAGATATTTTGGAAAGTTATGGGCAGTGAAAAAGTTTCTCCAAATAAAAAACCAAAACAAAACAAAACAGAATTTTGTCTTGATTATAATTCATTTTGTATCTTTATTTAGTTGTAAGATTAAAGTACCCAATAGAAGGACACTCAAAGAAGGCTGTTGGATCACAGCAAGCTGCCACACCGTTTGCCAAGGAAGTGCTTATGATGAGCACACTGACTATAACCAGATTGCTCAGTGAAGCTCTCCTGTTAATAACAGTGCTCTATTTGATACTTCTTAGGGGCCAATGCCTTTAGAGGATCAGTGCTTACAAACCTCTTAGGAGCTGGAAACATCCAGGAATTCCATTCACCATGGGAAGTTTATTTGCATCCTTCAGTTCAGTGAACAACTTGTAAGTTTAGGATGTGTGTCCTGACTTTGAAGCAAAGGCAGAAAAGTAGACAAGCAAGCATTCCTTCAAATATGAAATGGCTACTCGTTCTTTAAATTAATTGTGTGTGATATTTTGGAAGATTTGTGTTTTTAAAATTAGTTTCTTTCCAAGAATGTCCAACAACTGATACAATATATTTATTATATTTTTATAATGAATCTGCACATGTGTTTGGCAATGTTCGGGTGTAGATGGAAGAGTCTGAAATAGAGTGAAATCTGACTTATGTACACATTGAGCTCATATGATTGCATTTTTTAAAATCATCACACACTTTTTTCTTTTCTTTTTTTTTTTTTTTCGAGACAGGGTTTCTCTGTGTAGCCCTGGCTGTCCTGGAACTCACTCTGTAGACCAGGCTGGCCTCAAACTCAGAAACCCGCCTGCCTCTGCCTCTGAAGTGCTAGGATTACAGGCATGCTCCACCACTGCCTGGCAAATCATCACAAACTTGACTGACTACAGTTTACTGGAAGACAAACATCTATTTATCTATATATTTCACTGATAGAGCTGCAAAGATCTCTGCAATTAATAAAGGACATTTAGGCACTTTTCATTTGACCCCAACAATTCTTCAGTTAAGTTAAATGCAGATTCTTCCATCTAAAGAAAAAACACAAATACTATGAGCAGCCCAAGTGAAAATGTATCTGATTTCTATTCCAATGGTGTGAAGTTCTTGGTTCCAAATCCATCGCTCTTCTTAGCACAATTACGGTGCTAATGCTTGGTAGAAGCTATGGAGAGCTAACTTTCCTGAAGGAGTAAGAACTCTGAAGGGTTAGTTTCTCACTGTTCCTTACTAGCATCCCAGCACTGAAAGGGAGGTATGACTTGAGGGTGTCCTGACAAAGACACTGTATGGCAAGAGAGTATAGCAACAGAAGATCTGAACCTCCATCCTATTTGATGTCAAGCTATTCCTGAACTTAGTGGGTAGCTAGATTGCAACATATCTAATATCAGTGGTCAGCAAGCCATAGCTCCTTGGGCCCAAGCCAGTCTGTATTTGTTAAGAAGGACTTATTGAAGCATTGCTATACCTAATTGCTTATATAATTAGCTATCATGTCACCTACATTGTCATTGTAGGACTGAGTCACTGTGACAGAGGCCAAATGCTTTGCAAAGCCCTTTCCCAAGATAGTCTATTTGTCTTCTGTCTCTGTACTTTTGCACTTTATTTCATGTTGGTGTTTTATTCTTCCTTAATTTATTGTGTTTTCTCTACCATTGGAATTTTATCAAAGAAATTTTTTTACCTATGGTTCTAACTAATAAGGGTATTTGTTTTAGCTAGCGGTGACTTGATTGGCACAGCAGAAGGTGCTAGGAGAAGGCCCTTTCCTCATGCCCAGAACTCAGAAAGGCACTTTCTCAGAGTGTATCACATTTCCACAAGTGCAAGCTCAATTAAAGAGCTTTTGCTTTAATTTCCCCCACTCTTTATTGTCACTCAGCCTTGGGATGAACCTGAGGTTGGTAAGAGGTGCCCCCGAGACCTGCTGCGGATGCTTCTAAGTCGTGGCGGTTTCCCAACGTGTGCTCCACACAATACCAAACAATACAAATAATGCTTCTATTGTACCTTCTTTCCTTTGCTGGTCTCAGGGGCAAGACTATAATCATAAAACACAAAGCTGCTATAGAAATGGACAGACAGGAGAGAGGAGTCCCAGAGCCTCAGAATCTCAATGGAAACTTTCTCCAAATTGACAGCTGGAAACTGCAGGGTATTCTTTCTTGATTATTCACCAAAATGTGAAGATTGCTCATTGCAATGGGCAGCTGCAGAAAAAATTCACTGTTATCCACATGTAAATTAAGAGGTTATCAAAGAGATTATGCTTATGCCTCTTAAAATATTAACTGAAGAACAGCAATATGTTTTTAGGATTTTAGGGTGTTAAGTAAGTATAAGGAAGTCAGCTTGGCCAATTTATTCCACTGAGTTGCTAGATTTCCTCATCACTGGACAATAACCAAATACTCTGAAGCAGTAGATGAGTGTGGATTTTGTGAACATCCTTTATTGTGTGGGTCTCAAACTTGTTGCTCTATTTTAAACAAGTAACAATTGGATAGTCATTGCTTTAAGACAGTCTTTGCCCCATGTCTCTCCTCCCAATGCTCTGTTGCATAAATGTTTTCAGTATTTAGAACAAAAGTTGATTTTGTGTTAAATTCATGAATTGTGTACCTGAAATTTATAATACAGGTACAATCTTTTAATATAAAATTGCTATGCAGAGTGGATACTCTTATAGAACACAGTTAAAAATTAAACAAAACAAATTATCTTTTTTTCCAGAATTCTGCTTTTATAACACATTGTATATCCTCAAACACTATATTTTATTGTCTAGAGAAAAACACAAATATACCCAGTTTTTCCCAAGTTAAATTGATAGTTGCCTCACTGAAAAATGCTGATGATTGGTGGATTCAGATATTGGAAGTGGAAGTGATATCCCATTTATCTATAGCATTGTGGAAGTTTGCAAATATATTTTTCTATTGGCACAACATGTAAAGAATCATGGTTTTGGTGAGAAAAAAAGATACAGCCTTGGTAAAGCTATTAATTATTATATTAATTTAAGGTTATGAATAGATGACTGTCTCTGTGCTGAGTGCCAATCTATGGGCCAAGCAGCAGAAACATCCCCACTTTCGATACACTAAGTCCTGTAGCTGAATCTTATACCATGTCTGTCTTTCCCACTCTTTTCCCCATCCAGTCCATCAAAGGGAAGCAAAGCTGTCAGAAAGCAGCCCTGTGCTCTGCTGTCCTCTCAAATGTATTCCCTAGTTGACTAACAGTATCCAGCTAGTCAAAGCCCACACATGCCTGCAGTTTCTGTCAACCCTCTGAAAGAGGAAGACATGCTAGCAGATGTATTGTAGCTATCTCAAAGTCAGTGGGTCTCACAGGAGTATCTAAACACACTGGTCTTGTCCATGTACTTTAATATTCAGTTATTCTAGTCCAAGGCAACAGTTGCTGATTCTATAACTCATTTAGCTCCCATGGTTGTCTGATCAAGAAATGTGAATAACTCATGTGGGCTTCAAAAACTGACAACAGGTACTGTTCCTGTACAAGATCTTCTACCATTAAAACAACACTGTAAAATTCCCTAGATAATTGTCCTTAAACCTCACACATGGGTTCTTCACTTTGCTATTGAGTAGCAATATCAGAAATTAAGCCTCAGAAGTGTCCAAAAGCGATAATAAAACGAAGAGATTATGGTGCTAATCTTGTAAATGGGGACTCACTTAAATGCCAGACCACTTGCCGTAAAACAGCAGTAATGATGCTAAACACAATACAAAATTTTCAACTATTAATTACTGTACTCTGTTTCTCTATTAGACATGATTAAGTTCAAAGAACCATCACCAAATTGATTGTAGAAACAATATCACCACCATCATGTGCTGGCAAAATACAAATAGCTTTGTCATTCTGTCCCATGGGTACTTACTAATGTAACAAGAATCAGATATATATCCCCTGAGGTAAGAACACAGGACATTTGAAGGCTCAGAGCACAGCTGGAAACCCGCATGCTAATAAGCCTGACTTTAAAAATACCAATCAGAGCAGAGATAAAAACAGATAGAGAATTAATTCTTTTAGTCTGACTGTTGCACTTTGCTGGCCACAAAGGGCTTTAACTTTGGAACTGTTGCTGTTTGATATTTTTTTCACCCTACATGTTAATGGAAGTCAAAGTAATTTCTTGAGTATAAGCTAGATGTTTGCTTCTTCTTTCATGAATGAACATTAACAGAGCTCTTACTATATACAAAGAGGAAAACTCAAAAGGCTATAGTATAGGCTTAATCCTTAAGTAGGCTCTAATTTTACAGTATTGCTAAGAAGAACACACACACACACACACACACACACACACACACACACAAACACACACAAACACACACCAAAGTAATTTTTTCCTATATGGGAATAAATCTTTAGACAACAAAAAAATATGGGCAAATCATAGCATTTCTGATGTAGTTCAGAAAAGAGAAGGTAGATGTGGCTCCTCAGCAGGTCTTGACCCAGGAGCCATTACCTAGGACTTTTAGGACTTTTGTAAAATGCTCCCTTTGTGGTGGGGTAGGGGAAATCCAGAACCCTGTTTTCAGATAATGTGAAGATTATCGGGCCTTTTTAAAAAATCTGTCCTTTCTAATCTCCATCACAGCATTCCAGCCAACCAGCTCTGTACTAGAAAATGTAGTTCTGTTGATTATCAGATTTGTCTGTTATTCACAGTTCCAATCTGATGACAAGAAGACAAAATTATCCACTATCAAACTTGTGTCTTCAGAACTGAGTTGAATCTTCATCTTGGCATTTAATGGCTGTCCAGAAGATTGCAATATCACACCAGTGATGAGTTTTCAGCAGAACTTGCAAAGAGTAATAATTCTGGGTGAACCTACTTAAAGAACATCTTAGTTGTATTTCTTAAACTGAGTTTCAAAATGTCAGTCCCTGATAACTAGCAGTGAGCGTAGTTACAGTAACAAAATAGAATTTAGGTTTCCTTCATCTCATAGATTTCCAGGAAAATTATGATAGTCTTTGAAATAGATGAATTTTAGGAACATTTACCATCACATGGAATAGAAACTTTGTTTTTAATTTCCTTACAAATCATTTTTTTTGTAACTTGCCTTAAAAGTATTATCAAAAACATTAAATAAAATCCTCACTGGAAAGCCAAAACAAAACCTTGTAACATATTAAAAACTCAGGAATGGAACTTAATGGAGCTATAATTTCAACTTAATGTTCTCAAAGCAGTTTAAAAATTACATGGATGTATTAGTCAAATGAAAAAAATAGATGATGCACATTCATTCTTTTTTTATTGGATATATTCTACATTCATTCTTTTATAATGATTTAAAAAAAAAAAACCTCTGTGGCCATCAGCAGTACAATGATAATTTCAATAAAAGGGCAAAAAACGCGATTCAAGTTGCCTTGGAGAGACTACATGGGGCAATATAAAAAGTCTATTTTTCCACATAGAAAACAAAATGCATGCCTTAAAATATATGCAATCTCCCTACTTCTTTTACCAAAAGAGGCACTAGCATTTGGGGTACTACTGTGCTCTGCATTGTAAAGGACACATTTATATGCTTGTTCATTCTTCAACCATGAGGAGACTAAAAGGTGAGTCAGAAGGTTCTGGGCTGCCAGGAGGAACCACACAGAAAGGAAGTTTAAACCCAGGAAGGATTTAGAGAAAAGATACACTCCACTTTAAAAGGGAGGGACAGAGATGTTCTATCCTGAAAATTTCCATCTTAGGTATTTTGATTAATTTTCTGCCTAAGGAAAGTCTTCCTCAGAATCAAAATTACTAAGCCAAGAATGATCTAGGTTAGTATTCTGTGATGGTTAATTTCATTCTCTAGGTCTAGAGGTCTAGAATTACATGGGGAGGGAGTGCCATTGAGTGGTTGTCTACATTACATTGGCTGGAGCATGCCTTTGAGAGGTGTTTTTAATTATATTAATTACATTAGGAAGACCATCTGTAAATGTGGTCAGCACCGTTTCATTGGCTGGGTACCTGTCTGAAGACAGGAGGCAGATGGAGCTGAGCATTCTTTACCCTACTCTGCTTTTCACTGATGCTCGGTGGTCTGCTGCCTCTTCCAGCTCTCATTGTTGTGTCTTTCCTACCAGAATTGACTATAACCTTGCACTGTGAGCTGTGATTTTTCTCTCACAGCTCTTGACTGTGAGAGCCCAATTACTTCATGGCTGTGTATTTTATCACAATGAGAAGAAAGATATATTATTGGTAGGAATAGTGGGACTTAGGCCCGCAAACCTAGCAGTCAGGAAGCTGACAGAGGACAGCAGGACCATGACTTTTAAGGCCACCTTGAACTATGTAGTAATGCCCAGTCATTTAAAAAAATCAAAATGGGAGATAGCATAGCTATAACATAGCATAACCTGTTTTTGTTATCAGTTTCTACTGACTTTGGGAAGCTTGCTTTGTTTCTAACAGTAGTCAGAAACTCCAGTTAGCAAACATACTCTGTTGCACCAGTTCTTCTTTTTCCACACCACCACTCATCATCAGAAGGTGCTAGGCCAGCACTGACCATATGCTCTTAGAGTCCCAGAGCTGTGACACACACACAAATCTCATTGTAAGTTATTCCAACAGAAGATGGTCTAAGAGAAGCTTGGCTGCAGGTCTCACAAATGCCATTTGAGTTGTTACCACTCAGTGAGCTCTATCCTCTGTCTCTGGGAGGATGCTGGTTTGGGAGCAATTTCTTGGTTTTCACTCTCTGCTTTTCTATCTTTATCTTCTTAGAAATGAAATGACTGGATATTGTGCCATCTGAGCATATCTTGCAGAACTACTCTTGATTTAATGTCATTGGATTTTCTACAAACTTGCTCACATACCAGTTGCCCTTCTGCATACCCAGGGTGTTAACAAGAGCTCTTATTAGTACAAAGCTTGTTCAAAGAGGCAGTTTGTGTTGTTAGTACCACTCAGTAACCTGCACATGCAGTTGAGAAAGTATATTTCAACAGGTTAGGCTTTTGAAATTCTTCACTCTTTTTTTTTTTATTTTATATTTTTTTTTTATTGAAAATAGATTCTTCTCTCATACAATACATCGTGCCCACAGTTTCTTTTTCCTCCACTCCTCCCAGCTCCACCTCCCCTGGATCCACTCCCACTCCATTTCCCTTCAGAAAAAAGCAGGCGTCCGTAAACAACAACCAAACACAACGAAACAAGATACAATAAGAACAAGGCAAAAGCTCTCATATCCAGGCGAAACAAGGCAGTGTAAGCAGCACACAAAGAGAGATCCAACTTTAGGACCCTGAAATTTACATAATTTAGGGGTCCTAAAAAATTAACAGAAAGCAATAAATACAATATTAAGCATTTTAATAACTACTTAATTGAAACTGGAAAATAGATTTTAACACTTTACCAACAAACTGGACAACACATATATTAGGAGATCAAGAAAAAATAATGAGGCACTAATACGCACTCTTCCACAATATTTTTCTTTTTCTACAAGTTTTTACTTCATATTATTTGATCTTCCCTTTATTGGAGAATAATTTTCTTTTTTTTTTATTTTCTATATTCTATGTTTACATTCCAAAGGCTTTCCCCTTTCCCAGTTTCCCCCCTCCCTATGTCCCATAGTTCCTCTCCCCCCCAACTATTCCCCAATCATTCCGCCTCCCTCCACAGTTTCTCTACAAAACTGGATCCAATCTTTCCAGGCCCAGGGTCCTCTCCTTTCTTCTTGGGAATCATTTGACTTGCTAATTGTGCCTTGAGTATTTAGGGCTTCTGGGCTCATTAATATCCACTTATCAGTGATTGCATTTCATGTGTATTCTTTTGTGATTGGGTTAGCTCACTCAGGATGATATTTTCCAGGTCTAACCATTTACCTACAAATTGCATGAATTCATTATTTTTAATTGCTGAGTAGTATTCCATTGTATAAATATACCACATTTTCTGTATCCATTCCTCCTTTGAGGGATATTTGGGCTCCTTCTAATTTCTGGCTATTATAAACAAGGCTGCTATAAACATAGTGGAGCATGTGTCTTTATTGTATGCAGGGGAATCCTCTGGGTATATGCCCAGGAGTGGTATGCCAGGGTCCTCTGGAAGGAACGTGCCCAGTTTTCTGAGGAACCACCACACTGATTTCCAGAGCGGTGTTACCATTTTGCAATCCCACCAACAGTGGAGGAGTGTTCCTCTTTCTCCACATCCTCGCCAGCATTTGTTGTCTCTTGAGTTTTTAATCTTAGCCATTCTGACTGGTGTGAGGTGGAATCTCAGGGTTGTTTTGATTTGCATTTCTCTGATGACTAATGATGTTGAACATCTCTTAAGGTGTTTCTCAGCCATCCAAATTTCTTCTGCTGAAAATTCTTTGTTTAGCTCTGTGCCCAATTTTTGATAGGGTTATTTGGTTCTTTGGGGTCTAACTTCATGAGTTCTTTGTATATATTGGATATTAGCCCTCTGTCGGATGTGGGGTTGGTGAAGATCTTTTCCCACTTTGTTGGTTGCCGTTTTGTCCTTCTGACAGTGTCCTTTGCCTTGCAGAAACTTTGTAATTTTATGAGGTTCCATTTGTCAATTCTTGATCTTAGTGCATAAGCTATTGGTGTTCTGTTCAGGAACTTTCCCCCTGTGCCTATGTCCTCCAGGGTCTTCCCAAGTTTCTTTCCTAATAGTTTCAGTGTGTCTGGTTTTATGTGGAGGTCCTTGATGCACTTGGAGTTGATCTTAGTGCAAGGAGATAAGAGTGGGTCAATTCGCATTCTTCTGCATGTTGACCTCCAGTTGAACCAGCACCATTTGTTGAAAAGACTATCTTTTTTTCCACTGGATGGTTGTGGCTCCTTTATCAAAGATCAAGTGACCATAAGTCTGTGGGTTAATTTCTGGGTCTTCAATCCTATTCCATTGAACCACTTGCCTGTTGCTGTACCAATACCATGCAGTTTTTAACACAATTGCTCTGTACTACTGTTTAAGGTCAGGGATATTGATTCCCCCAGAAGTCCTTTTATTGTTGAGAATAGTTTTAGCTATCCTGGGTTTTTTGTTGCTCCAGATGAATTTGAGAATTGCTCTTTCTAGATCTATAAAGAATTGAGTTGGGATTTTGATGGGGATCGCATTGAATCTGTATATTGCTTTTGGTAAGATGGCCATTTTTACTATATTGATCCTGCCAATCCAGGAGCAAGATATATTTTTCCAACTTCTGAGGTCTTCTTTGATTTCTTTCTTCAAGGACTTGAAGTTCCTGTCATACAGATCTTTCGCTTGTTTGGTTAGAGTTACGCCAAGGTACTTTATGTTGTTTGTGGCTATTGTGAAGGGTGTTATTTCCCTAACTTCTTTCTCAGCCTGCTTGTCCTTTGAGTATAAGAAGGCTACTGATTTGCTTGAGTTAATTTTATAACCAGCCACTTTGCTGAAGTTGTTTATCAGCTGTAGAAGTTCTCTGGTAGAGTTTTTTGGGTCACTTAAGTAAACTATCATATCATCTGCAAATAATGATAGTTTGACTTCTTCCTTTCCAATTTGTATCCCTTTGACTTCCTTATGTTGTCTAATTGCTCTCGCTAGAACTTCAAGTACTATATTGAAAAGATATGGAGAGAGAGGGCAGCCTTGTCTAGTCCCTGATTTTAGTGGGATTGCTTCAAGTTTCTCTCCATTTATTTTGATGTTGGCTACTGGTTTGCTGTAGATTGCTTTTACTATGTTTAGGTATGGGCCTTGAATTCCTGTTCTTTCCAGGACTTTTAGCATGAAAGGATGCTGAATTTTGTGGAATGCTTTTTCAGCATCTAATGAGATGACCATGTGGTTTTTTTCTTTTAGTTTGTTTATGTAGTGGATTACATTGATGGATTTCCGTATGTTGAACCATCTCTGCATCCCTGGGATGAAGCCTACTTGATCATGGTGAATGATCGTTTTGATGTGCTCTTGGATTCGGTTGGCAAGAATTTTATTTAGTATTTTTGCATCGATATTCATAAGAGAAATTGGCCTGTAGTTCTCTTTCTTTGTTGGATCTTTTTGTGGTTTAGGTATTAGCGTAATTGTGGCTTCAAAGAATGAATTGGGCAGTATCCCTTCTGTCTCTATTTTGTGGAATAGTTTGAAAAGTATTGGTGTTAAGTCTCCTTTGAAGGTCTGGTAGAATTCTGCACTAAAACCATCTGGTCCCGTACTTTTCTTGGTTGGGAGGCTTTCTATAACCCCTTCTATTTCTTTAGGGGTTATGGGACTATTTAGCTGCTCTATTTGATGCTGATTTAATTTTGGTATTTGGTATCTGTCTAGGAAATTGTCCATTTCCTCTAGATTCTCCAGTTGTTTTGAGTATAGACCTTTGTAGTAGGATCTGGTGATCTTTTGAATTTCCTCAGTTTCTGTTGTTATGTCTCCCTTTTCATTTCTAATTTTGTTAATTTGGATGCTGTCTCTGTCCTTTGGTTAGTCTGGCTAGGGGTTTATCTATCTTGTTGATTTTCTCAAAGAACCAACTCCTGGTCTTGTTGATTCTTTGTATGGTTCTCTTTGTTTCTATTTGATTGATTTCAGCCCTGAGTTTGATGATTTCTCGTCTTCTACTCCTGCTGGGTGGATTAACTTGTTTTTCTTCCAGGGCTTTAAGATGTGCAGTTAAGCTGCTACTGTATGCTCTCTCCAGTTTCTTTTTGGATGCACTTAGAGCTATGAGTTTTCCTCTTAGCACTGCTTTCCTTGTGTCCCATAGATTTGGGTAGGTTGCACCTTCATTTTCATTGAATTCTAAAAAGTCTTTGATTTCTTTTTTTATTTCTTCCTTGACCAAGGTGTCATTGAATAGAGTATTGTTCAGTTTCCATGTGTATGTGGGCTTTCTGTTGTTTTTGTTGCTATTGAAGACCACTCTTACTCCATGGTGATCTGATAGGAGGCATGGGATTAGCTCGATCTTCTTGTATTTGTTGACATCTGTCTTGTGACCAATTATATGGTCTATTTTGGAGAAGGTACCATGTGGAGCTGAGAAAAAGGTATATTCTTTAGCTTTAGGATGAAATGTTCTATATATATCTGTTAAATCCAATTGGTCCAGAGTTTCAATTAGTTTCACTGTGTCCCTGTTTAGTTTCTGCTTTCCTGACCGGTCCATTGAGGAGAGTGGAGAGTTGAAGTCACCCACAATTATTGTGTTCGGTGTAATGTGTGCTTTTAGCTTTAGTAAGGTTTCTTTTACGAATGAGGGTGCCCTTGCATTTGGAGCATAGATGTTCAGTATTGAGAGCTCTTCTTGGTGGATTTTCCCTTTGACCAGCAAGAAGTGACCTTCTGAGTCTCTTTTCATGATTTTATGTTGGAAGTCAATTTTATCTGATATTATAATGGCTACTCCAGCTTGTTTCCTGAGACCATTTGCTTGTAAAATTGTCTTCCAGCCTTTTACTCTAAGACAGTGTTTGTCTTTAACACTGAGATGTGTTTCCTGTATGCAGCAAAATGTAGGGTCCTGTTTCCGTATCCAGTCTGTTAATCTATGTCTTTTTATTGGGGAATTGAGTCCATTGATGTTAAGAGATATTAAGGAGTAGTAATTATTACCTCCAGACATTTTTGAAATTATATTTATTTATTTTATTTATTTTTTATATTCGAGAGGTTACCTTCTTTTGGGTTTGATGAGAGGAGGTTTCTATCTTGCTTCTTCCCGGGTGTAGTTTCCATTCTTGTCTTGGTGTTTTCCCCCTATTATTCTCTGTAGGGCTGGATTTGTGGATAGATATCGTGCAAATTTGGTTTTGTCATGGAATACCTTGATGTCTCCATCTATGGCAATTGAGAGCTTTGCTGGGTAAAGTAGTTTTGGCTGAAGTTTGTGTTCTCTTAGAGTTTGCATTATATCTGCCCAGGATCTTCTAGCTTTCATGGTCTTAGGTGAGAAGTCTGGTGTTATTCTGATAGGTCTTCCTTTATAAGTTACTTGGCCTTTTTCTCTCGCTGCCTTTAATATTCTTTCTTTGTTTAGTACATTTGGAGTTTTGATTATTATGTGACGGGATGTATTTCTGTTCTGATCCAGTCTGTTTGGGGTTCTACATGCTTCTTGTATATTCATGGGCATCTCTCTCTTTAGGTTGGGGAAGTTTTCTTCCATAATTTTGTAGAAGATATTTGCTGGCCCTTTAACTTGTAAATCTTCATTCTCGTCTATACCTGTAATCCTTAGGTTTGGTCTTCTCATTGTGTCCTGGATTTCCTGGATGTTTTGGGTTACAGCCTTTTTGCATTTAGTATTTTCTTTGACTGTTGAATCAATGGTTCCTATGGTATCTTCGGCTTCTGATATTCTGTCTTCTGTCTCTTGTATTCTATTGTTGATATTTGCATCTATGGCCCCTGATTTCTTCCCAAGGTTTTCTATCTCCAATGTTGTCTCCCTCTGTGATTTCTTAGTTGTTTCTACTTCTGTTTTTAGTACCTGGATGGATATGCTCAGATGTTTCGCTTGCTTGATTGTGTTTTCATGTATTTCTTTAATAGATTTTTGTGTTTCCTCTTTCATAGCTTCTACTTGTTGGCCCACGTTCTTCTGTATTTCTTTAAGTGATTTTTGTCTTTCTTCCTTATTGTCTTCTTTTTGATCCATCTTCTCCTGCATTTCTTGAAGTGATTTTTGTATTTGCCTTGTAAAGGCTTCTAACTTTTGATCCATTTTCTCCTCTATTTCTTTACGAGATTTTTCTATGTGTTCAGCTACCAGCATCCTGACCAGTGATTTTATATCCAAGTCTTGTTTTTCTGGTGTTTTGGGGTATCCAGGACTTCCTGTTGTTGGCGAACTGGGTTCAGATGCTGTCATGTTGCCTTGATTTCTGTTAGTGACATTCCTTCGTTTACCTTTTGCCATCTGGTTATTTCTGGTGTTAGTTGACCTTGTTGTCACTGCCACAGGAGTTTGAATCTCCTGTGAGGCTGGGCTTACCTGTTGTTTCTCTACTGGTGGTTATGGGTGATTGCTGCTCAACGGGATCATGTGCTGGCTGCCACCTGCTGACTTTGTGCATGGCCTGAGGTCTCGGGGAAGTGTGGGGGAGTGCAGCAGAGCCTAGGCACCCCCCCTACTGGGCCCGCCTGGGTTCGAGAGCTTAGCAGATCTCCCTGTTCTAGCCCCAGAACGAGTCTGTGTACCTGCACCTTTCCAGCTGTGTCCTGGTTGCAATATGGAGGCCTGCCGCTATTGCTGGTCCGGGGTCCTGGGGAGTTGGGTGGCTCCAGCTGCCTCGGTGCATGGCCTAAGCTCGCAGGGAAGTGCGGCAGAGCCTAGGCGCCTGGGCCCCCCTGGGGGCGAGAGCTTAGCAGATCCCCCTGCTCTAGCCCCAGACGGAGTCTCTACCTGCACCTTTCCAGCTGTGTCCTGGTTGCAATATGGAGGCCTGCAGCTATCGCTGGTCCGGGGTCTTGGGGAGCTGGGTGGCTCCGGCTGCTTCGGTGCAAGGCCTAAGCTCTCAGGGAAGTGTGGCAGAGCCTAGGCCGAAATTCTTCACTCTTATCTAATATATTTTATATTAGAAAAATATGTCTTGGTAAAATTGCATATAAGGTAACTAGATCTGTGCTCAGTGGATACTAAGGCTCATCTGGAATTGGCTAAAATTATAGATATTGATATGTGTTTTTGTATGCTCTAGTCTTCTCTAGCAAACACAACGTGTACCACATGTTTCATTCATTTCTTCAACTTATAGATTTTGTATGTGCTTGATAGGATTTTACATTAAACAGTGAAATGATTTGGTTCTCAGGGATTTAATATACATACATATGTATATATATAAACATACATACATTTATATACACATTGTATGTATATATATATATATATATATATATATACATATATATTCATTTAAAATTTGAAAATCACATTGTGTGAGTGTATACCATGGGTATTCTTTTGAGACTTGGTTACCTGACTTAGTATGATGTTCTCCAGCTCCATCCATTTCTCAAAGAATTTCATGAATTCATTGTTTCTAATGACTGAATAGTAGTCCATTATGTATATATACCACATTTTTTTTTGTATCCATTCCTCCATTGAGGGACATCTGGGTTCTTTCCAGCTTCTGGCTATTATAAATAAGGCTGCTTTGAACACAGTGGAGCATGTATCCTTATTGCATGCTGGGGAATTTTCTGGGTATATGCCCAGGAGTGGTATGACTGATAAGTGGATGTTAGCCTAGAATCTTGGGAAACCAAAGACACAATCCACATACCAAATGATGTCTGACAAGAAGGAAGGAGTGTACCCTGGTGCTGGAAAGACTCAAAGCATCAGTGTAGGGGAATACCAGAACAGGGAAGTGGGAAGGGGTGGATGGGGGAACAGGGGGAGGGAAAAGGGCATGTGGGACCTTTCGGGGGCAGGGAACCAGGGAAAGGGAAATGAAATGTAAATATAGAATATATCCAATATAAAAAATTAAAAAACAGAAAAAAATCACATTGTGTGTGTGTGTGTGTGTGTGTGTGTGTGTGTGGTGTGTCAGTGTAACAGAGAGGTCAGAGGACAACTTAGGTTTTGCTGAAATAGGTTTTGTTCTCTTCTTCTGCCACATGGGTCCCAGGGATTGAACTCAGGTCATCAGCTTTACACAGCATTTTTATAGGTTTGCATAGTGCTTTTATCTACTAAACCATCTAGTTGCTCCTCAGAGATTTCTAGATTCAAAGAAACCATATCACTGGTACATTAGATAAAGGCCTTTGGCTCCAGTTGTTACCTTGGGTAGACACAGACAGCTTATACCTTTTTAAATAGTAGCTAAAGCATCAGATGGTGACAACTTTGATTTTGTTTTTGGCCTTGTGAGTTTTGGTGAAATTTGCATGTTGGCTGTCATATTTGGTCAGTGATGGCAATGCTATTCCCCCTCAGTGTATTTTAAGCCTTAAATGAGTTAATGGGTCCTAAAATGCTTAAAATGTTTCTTGGCATGGGTAAAAGCCCAAATAAGTAAATTTCTACAGAGGCTTTTACAAATTGTCAAGGTTGATGGGAACCAAATTGCAAAACTCACAGATCTAGTTGAATTGGATTCATCTGATTCATCCCCTTTAGTTACAGTGTGATAGCTATATCCTAATCCAAGAATTTCAGAGCCTTTCTCACAAAGGCCACAGTGTTTCTACTGGGGATAAACACCAAGATGGATGATTAACTTTTTATGGAGTCGAATATAACAATGTATTTCTCTATTTCTATTGTCTCATGCTATGATATTTATAATTGTCAAAAAATAAAGCAGATAGCCATTTTAGTAGAGACTACAGAGTTAATACAACACCCAAAAGGGAAAAATAAGTATTTTAGCTACATTTTGTTTTGGTACCTTTTCAAAACTTCAGGGTTTTTTGTTTTGTTTTGGTTTTGTTTTGTTTGTGTTTTGTAAAACATTACAATAAATGGACATTGTAAATCTTTCTAAAATCTGTAGGACATACTACTAGGAGAAGTATGTTAGATAAAATGGCTTCCTTTAGAGATATTGGTATTCTTGAGCTGGGCCTTTTGTTAATGACTTGAATGGCTGACATTTTCCATTTCAAGGTTATGCCAGCTGACATGTCAACTTGGGGAAGCGGACTTTTGTGTAAGAAGTCAATTTCTTTGAGACTTCCATGCTATCTGGCAGATTAAACTAATCATGTAGACAGGCCACAAGGTACTAGGAGAAGAAGGAGAGACAAAGACAAGGGGGAAACAGAAAGAGGGATAATGAGAATGAGAGAATGAGAGAAAGAAAGAGAGGGAGAGAGAGAGAGAGAGAGAGAGAGAGAGAGAGAGAGAGAAACTCAGCTTTTCTAATACCTAGCTGTCAGAGGAGAGAGTAAAGAAGCCATCCTGGATATTTTATTGCCAGCTAACATGAAACCGAGAAACTAAAGGAAATACCCATCAGCCTGAACAATGACCCTGGGCATATGACATGTTGGGTACCCTGACCTTTTCACCTATTCAAGTCACTGAACTGAAACCCTGGATACTGTGCAACAACGTTGAGCCATTCCTCTGTGTGCTAGCTATTCAAATCTGTAACTCCCAAGTGTAAGAATAATAAAGTGATTGTAACTCACTAAATTCAGAGTGATTATTATCCTGCTGTAAATATAGTGAGCGAAGGTCATAACCTCATTCTAATGGTTAAGACTTGGTCCTTTCGTATTCTCTCTGTAGCTTCTCACTAAAACAAATACAATCCAAACTCCACCCATGCTTACTTTGCTGTCATTTCATATTCTTTCCCTTTATGTAATATGTCTTTGTAGGTCACCAAACTCTGAAGGGGGTCCCATTTTACCCATGTAGATTTCCTTGAAATGGAAACAAGGAAGCTTGCATGCCAAGTAAACAATTGCAACCTGTGGTTTCATGGCTTCCACTTGCCTATGAAACCTGCAAACATCATAGTCAGGGCTCCTAATTTAAGTGGTAAATTTATAGCTCAGAACATGGAAGGGGAGGAAGTGAGCAGGTACATGGCCACAGAGAGCAGGCTGCAAACATGCCAGCAGCATTTCAGCATGCATGCTGAGAAAGTATAGGCCAGAACTTTTGTGATGGTGCTGTTTCCAATTAAATGGTGGTTCATTTTGGAGCCACTGGTCCCTAAGGAATGATCATTCTCCAGACCCTAGAAATCTATGTATAGTGTATTTGAACTCCATCAGCTTTCATCACATACTACAAAACATCATAAAGTCTCAAGGTCAGAATGTATCTTATGAAGAAGGAGCTTTTTGTTTTGGTATATTTTCCTGCAAGAAAGATCAACACCCATGCTCTCAAACAGTATCAAACTGTTTAAATTATAGTTTCTTTCTTTAAACTGTCAAAGTTTTATTCAAAGGTAGGTGCTGTTTTCAGTTGTTTCTGCAGAAGCTGCTCTCTCCTGTACCATTTGTCACCTCAGTTCTTGAATCACACTTGATTTAGACTTTCTAAATACTTTTTGTTTAGCATTGCTAAAGCTGGAAACAGCACCTTGCATGAGCTAGACAAACCCATTGAGCTATATCTCAGTCTGTTTTAAAACTAGTTACTACCATACTTGGGATATTTGACATAGTGTTCATTTATTAGCTGAGACTTGTGTTAAATATTTTCTTTGACATTTATTTATATCTTTGGAGGTTGAGAAGCCTGGTAGATTGTCCAGTTGGGTCTCATTTTGTATTTAATTTTTTTCTAAATATTTTAAAATTTCTTCTCTAGATGAGGGAGAAAAATGAAATGCAAATAGTCTCCTGTGCTGCAAACTCTGATACCTAGGATTAACATGTACTTGATATTGCTTATTATAAGTCTATGTAAAGAAAAGACAAAGACAAAACCAGCAGGAAAAACCTCATGCGATATGGCCTGCTCTCCATATCCTTTTCTCTTTTCCCTGGCTCTGCCTCTTTCTCTCTTTCCTATCCTTCCTTCCATATTTCCATCAATATGATTATATCCCACTGAATACCCAGCAATCAGATATTCTGATAACTGTTTTAGTCACTAAAATGAACTGGAGCACAAATGAGACTCTTAAGAATCAGAGAAGAGTTATTTATGGAGCTAAAAATAAGCCTTAAGTCTTTAAATTTACCAACTTTTCCTTTAGATAGAATACATCTTTGTCCACTTTTTAGCAAGGTTTTCTTTCTCAGAAATGATTGAGTTTCCATAGTGATTTAAGCAAAATCTATTATACTTTTGGATTTCTACATCATTTCTTTGACAGAGGAAGGTAAGGCAGGTGAGGAAGGGCTAAAATACCAGAACCCATTATCAAAACTGTAAGCACAAGGCAGCCGAATGTTCAAATTCCAACTAAGTGTGACCAGCTGTTAGGACCATTATATTCTGCTTAAGGTGAGTAAAAACCACAGTTCTACATATATTGGCATATGATTTTCACATACATTTTCATGTGGCATTGTGGAAAGATTTGCATAGCTTTATATAATTGAGATAAGGGTATCAATTTAGGTATTGAATGAAGCCATCAGGCTGTGAGGGTTTCCTCCTACAAATGAAAAGCTAAAACTTTCACCTTTTTTTTTCCAGAACAGAACCAAGAAGACTCATAGAGCTCAAAAAAAGCATACAAATGTAAAATGGATACAAAAAGGCTTTTCATTTTCTTCAGACAGATTTTACAGATTTTTTATTGCTAGTGAGAGAAAAATCTTAACACTGTGTAGTGGTGCTTTAGAACTGTACACTCAAATGAATAAGAATTCCATTTTCTAGCTCTTCTGGGTGGGATCAAAAGTTACCGCAGTGAAGACTTCAGACTTAGGACCTGATGTCAGACTCTGCAAAGCCCGATGAAAAATATTTCTATATCATGCTTGTAGAAGCCCCAAGAATTCTTGGTCATTGACTGTTATTCTGTGGATACAATATGCTATGTCTGTGTCAGGATATAGAGCTGTCTGGGTTTGTAAGGTGGCTTTATTGAGAGCAGGTACACCTTCCTCTTTAGTGTCAGGGTCAAAAATAGTAGACAGCATGAAATAGCTTCTTGGCTTAGATTCTCTTCGGGTCTTTCTGTTTGTTTTTTTTTTTTTTTTGGGGGGGGAGGGATTTGATTGAACACGAAGAAGATACTAAAACAAAACAATGCAAAATAACACAAAACTTTCCTTTATGGCTGTGATGAATACAGGTCCTGCTTTCTTGTAGGCTATTTTGTAATTTCATGATTGGGTAAGTCAGGGAGCCTTCATAGCTGGGAGTTACCTCCTCCCCAAGAAAAAAGATCTCAGCAAAGGGAAATACTGACTATGCTCTTTTATTTCTTCTTTTATATTTTAATCTTTGGTTTGTACTTTTGTCTGTTGAATATTTAGTTGTTTTATTTTAAATTGTACCTCACCTAGGTAGACTATTATAACTGTTCTGTTTTTCCTGCATCTATTCTATGACAACTTCTCTAACATTCCTCTCTATAATTGCCCCCGTATTTCTTTACACTCTGTTGCTGTGATAAACACCATAAACAAAAACAAATTAGGTAGGAAAGGATCTATTGGCTTAAATGTCCTCTTACTAGTCTACCATTGAGGGAAGTCAGGGCAGGAGCTCAAGCAGTAAAATCTGGAACCAAGAATGGATGTTGCCAATAGGCCTGTTCTCCATGACTTTCACAGTTTGCTTTCTTATGCATCCCAGGCCCAGCTCAGGGGTTGTACTACCTACAGTGAACTGGGCTGGTTCAGATACATCACCACTCAAGAAAATGTTCTACAGATATGCCTACAAGACAATACAATGGAGGCTGTAGTGGCTATTCCTGGTTGTCAACTTGACTATATGTGGAATGAACTACAATCTAGAATTGGAAGGCTCACCTATGATCCTAATCTGGAGGCTCAGAGATATAAGTTTCTGACCTGGACTTAGCATGGAGATCTTGAAGCATGGATTCCAGTTCAAGATAATCTGGGATTAAAGGTGTGGAGACATACACCTTTAATCCCAGATTATGGCTATGGATTCTAGTTCAAGATCATCTGGGATTAAAGGCATGGATACACACACCTTTAATCTGGGCTACACCTTCTACTGGAGACATATATAAGAACATTGAAAGAAGGAAGACTCATTCTTCCTTGCCGGCTTGCCTCGTGGGACTGAGCAACTGCAAGATCCTTGGACTTCCATCCACAGCTGCTGCTGACTACTGTTGGGGAGTTGGACTACAGACTGTAAGTCATCAACAAATTCCCTAACTACATAGAGACTGCCCATACGTTCTGTGACTCTAGAGAACCCAGACTAATACAGAGGCAATTTCTCTACTTAGAGTTTTCCTTCCCAGATATGCCTATGCTGGGTCAAGTTGATAAAATTAACAGCATACTCCCTTTTTCATACCTTATTACCTTTCTTTCAATTAGCTCCTTTTAACTATTAATATCTTTAGTTCCAAAAATATATGTTATGTATTACCTCCAATCAGTACCCCAGGGCCACACTCTCTGAAACTTACAGAGGGTACAACCAAAATACAGTGTTTTCTACTGTGAGCTGACATGAGGACTGCTATCAAATAATTGTGTCTGTTAGTGTATTTCTTCTACCATACACAGTAATGAATAACACAGACTTAAACTGAAGACTCACATGAAATCAGGAAGACTCACATAAAAAATAAACAACAAGTGGGATAAAGGGATAGATAAAATAAAAATTAAAACTAGAGAACTACCCATCCCAACAGAAAGAATAACAAAAAAATCAAGCCCCACAAAAAACACAAGGAAGTGTGCATCTGTGTGCAAGTGCACACATGTATGCACACACACACACACACACACACACACACACACGAGAAATTAAACCACTATACTTCTTCCACAGCAGTACTTCCTCAATATTGGAAACTAAAGATGATGAAATAGTCAATATAAAAAAATTAGATATTAGTGTTTGATTTTTAAAAAACTCAGTGGCTTCATAGATAATATAATCATATTCATTAAGAAAATCAATTCAGAACCTAGAAAAGAGAGTTTTCAAAGTAGCCGAATCAGTAGCTTGGGAAACAAAAGAGGGAAATCTGTCCCAGGAATTGGGACTCTGAAACAGAGCCAAATAGAAACACAGGAAATGAAAGTGTCAGCAAATCAGGAAAATCAGAAGCATCAACACCAGAGGAGGACACAACCAAGGATGTGTGTGTGTGTGTGTGTGTGTGTGTGTGTGTATCATGATCAAAATTTCAAGAACTCAGTAGATGTTCAAAACCCAAAACTTAAATGTCCTCTTAGAGCAAAAGAAATAACTAAGGAAAAGTAAGAAATCTATAAGTAGGTTTTGTTGTTTTAAATTATACCAGAAAAATTTCCAATTTGTGGCAGGGTTGGAGAGATGTTCTGAAAGGCTACTATGCAATGCTGTGAAGACTAACCCTCAGATGAATCTGAGAACTCAGAATAGTGGAGATCCCAGAACTTGGGCACATATGCCAGGGGGAAGATGCAGGTGTGGAATGGAGCCAGTATAATCCTAAGAGAGAAGGTGTGAACATTTCAAGATGCTTCTCAGCCATCCAAATTTCTTCAGGTGAAAATTCTTTGTTTAGCTTTGTACCCCATTTTTTTTGTTTTAAATCTTTTTTAAAATTTTTTATTTTCTTAAATATTTTTTATTGGATATATTCTGTATTTACATTTCATTTCCCTTTTTCTGGTTCCCTGCCCCCCCCAAAGGTCCCACATGCCCTTTTCCCTCCCCATATTCCCCCATCCACCCTTTCCCACTTCCCTGTTCTGGTATTCCCTTACACTGATGCTTTGAGTCTTTCATTCTGGAGTCTAATTTCTTGAGTTCTTTGTATATATTGGATAGAGAAATGCAAATCAAAACAACCCTGAGATTTCACCTCACACCAGTCAGAATAGCTAAGATTAAAACTGAGGAAACAGCAGGTGTTGGTGAAGATGTGGAGAAAGAGGAACACTCCTCCACTGCTGGTGGGATTGCAAGTTGGTACAACCACTCTGGAAATCAGTCTGGCATTTCCTCAGAAAACTGGGCATGACACTTCTGGAGAACCCAGCTATACCACTCCTGGGCATATACCTAGAGGATTCCCCAGCATGTAATAAGGATACATGCTCCACTATGTTCATAGCAGCCTTATTTATAATAACCAGAAGCTGGAAAGAACCCAGATGTCCCTTAATGGAGGAATGGATAAAAAAAATGTGGTATATATACACAACAGAGTACTATTCAGCCATTAAAAACAATGAATTCATGAAATTCTTAGAGAAATGGATGGAGCTGGAGAACATCATCCTAAGTGAGGTAACCCAGTCTTGAAAGAACACTAATGGTATGCACTAACTGATAAGTGAATATTAGCCTAGAAGCTTGTAATATCCAAGACACAATCCACATATCAAATGATGTCCAAGAAGAAGGAAGGAGTGGCCCCTGGTTCTGGAAAGGCTCAGTGCAGCCATATAGGGGAATACCAGAACAGGGAAGTGGGAATGGGTGGATGGAGTAACAGGGGTGAGGGAAGAGGGCTTATGGGACTTTCGGGGAGGGGTATCCAGGAGAGTGGAAATCATTTGAAATGTAAATAAAGAATATATCAAATAAAAAAAAGAATCTCAGGATTGTTTTGATTTGCATTTTCCTGATAACTAAGGATGTTGAATATTTCTTTAGTGCTTCTCAGCCATACTATATTCCTCAGTTGTGAATTCTTTTGTTTAGCTCTGTACACCATTTTTAATAGGGTTATTTGGTTCTCTGGAGTCTAACTTCATGAGTTCTTTGTATATATTGGATATTAGCCCTGTGTCGGATGTGGGGTTGGTAAGATCTTTTCCCAATTAGTTGGTTGCTGTTTTGTCCTTCTGACAGTGTCCTTTGCCTTACAGAAACTTTGTAATTTTATGAAGCCCCATTTGTCAAATCTTGATCTTAGAGCATAAGCTATTGGTGTTCTGTTCAGGAAATTTCCCCCTGTGCCCATGTCCTCAAGGGTCTTCCCCAGTTTCTTTTCTATTAGTTTCAGTGTGTCTGGTTTTATGTGGAGGTCCCTGATCCACGTGGAGTTGAGCTTAGTACAAGGAGATAAGAGTGCATCAATTCTCATTCTTCTGCATGCTGGCCTCCAGTTGAACCAGCACCATTTGTTGAAGAGGCTATCTTTTTCTCCAATGGATGGTTGTAGCTTCTTTTTTTTTTTTCCTACGTGTGGTCGGTGGTACATGCCTTTATTTTTTTTTTAATTTTTATTTTCTATATTCTATGTTTACATTCCAAAGGCTTTCCCCTTTCCCAGTTATCCCCCCATCATATGTCCCATAATTCCTCCCCCCTGCTATTCCCCACTCATCCCCCCCCACGATTTCTCTGTTATGGGTCTACAATACTGGATCCAATCTTTACAGACCCAGGGTCCTCTCCTTTCTTCTTCTTGGGAGTCATTTGACTTGCTAATTGTGCCTTGAGCATTTAGGGCTTCTGGGCTCATTAATATCCACTTATCAGTGATTGCATTTCATGTGTATTCTTTTGCGATTGGGTTAGCTCACTTAGGATGATAGTTTCCAGATCTAACCATTTACCTACAAATTGCATGAATTCATTATTTTTAATTGCTGAGTAGTACTCCATTGTATAAATATACCACATTTTCTGTACCCATTCCTCTTTTGAGGGATATTTGGGCTCCTTCCAATTTCTGGTTATTATAAACAAGGCTGCTATAAACATAATGGAGCATGTGTCTTTATTGTATGCAGAGGAATCCTCTGGGTATATGCCCAGGAGTGGTATGCCAGGGTCCTCTGGAAGTGGCATGCCCAATTTTCTGAGGAACCGCCACACTGATTTCCAGAGCGGTTTTACCATTTTGCAATCCCACCAACAGTGGAGGAGTGTTCCTCTTTCTCCATATCCTCGCCAGCACCTGTTGTCTCTTGAGTTTTTAATCTTAGCCATTCTGACTGGTGTGAGGTGGAATCTCAGGGTTGTTTGATTTGCAGTTCCCTGATGACTAATGATGTTAAACATCTCTTAAGGTGTTTCTCGGCCATCCGCATTTCTTCTGGTGAGATCAAGTAACCATAATTCTGTGGGTTCATTTCCAGATCCTCAGTTCTATTCCATTGATCTACCTGCCTGTCACTGTACCAATACCATGCAGTTTTTGTCACAATTTCTCTGTAGTACTGCTTGAGATCTGGGATATTGACTCCCCAAGAAGTTCTTATATTGTTGAGAATAATTTTAGCTATCCTGTTTTTTTTTTGTTATTCCAGATGAATTTGAGAATTGCTCTTTCTAAATATATGAAGAATTGATTTGGGATTTTGATGGGGATTGCATTGAATCTATAGATTGCTTTTGGCAAGGTGGCCATTTTTACTATATTAATCCTGCTAATTCTAGAGCATGGAAGATTTTTCCATCTTCTGAGGTCTTCTTTGATTTCTTTCTTCAAAGACTTGACATTCCTGTCATACTGATCTTTCACTTGTTTGGTTAGAGTCACACCAAGGTACTTTATATTGCTTGTGGCTATTGTGAAGGGTGTTATTTCCCTAACTTCTTTCTCAGCTTGCTTATAGTTTGAGTATAAGAAGGCTACTGACTTGCCTGAGTTTATTTTATAACTAGCCACTTTGCTGAAGGAGTGTAGGAGTTCTCTGGTGACATTTGTTGGGTCACTTAAGTATACTACCATATCGTCTGCAAATAGTGATAGTTTGACTTCTTCCTTTCTAATTTGTTTCTCTTTGACCTCCTTATGTTTTCTAATTGCTCTGGCTAGAACTTCAAGTACTATATTGAAAAGATATGGAGAGAGAGGGCAGCCTTCTCTAGTCCTTGATTTTAGTGGGATTTCTTCAAGTTTCTCTCCATTTAGTTTGATGTTGGCTACCGGTTTGCTGTAAATTGCTTTTACTATGTTTAGGTAATAGTTTAGGCCTTGAATTCCTGTTCTTTACAAGACTTTCAACATGAAAGGATGCTGAATTTTGTCAAATGCCTTTTCAGCATCTGATGAAATGATCATGATTTTTCCTTTGAGTTTGTTTATGTAGTGGATTGCATTGATGGATTTCTGTATATTGAACCATCCTTGCATACCTGGGATGAAGCCTACTTGATCATGATGGATGACCGTTTTGATGTGTTCTTGGATTAGGTTGGGAAGACTTTTATTTAGTACTTTTGCATTGATATTCATAAGGGAAATTGACCTGAAGTTCTCTCTCTTTGTTGGATCTTTGTGTGGTTTTGGTATCAGGGTCATTGTGGCTTCGTAGAAAGAGTTGGGTAGAGTTCCTTCTGATTCTATTGTGTGGAATAGTTTGAAGAGTATTGGTGTTAGGTCTTCTTTGAAGGTCTGATAGAATTCTGCACTGAATCCATCTGGTCTTGTGCTTTTTTTGGATGGAAGAATTTCTATGACCCCTTCTATTTCTTTAGGGGTTATGAGACTGTTTATTTGATCTATTTGATCCTGATTTAATTTTGGTATTTAGTATCTGTCTAGGAAATTGTCCATTTCCTCTAGATTTTCCAGTTGTGTTGAGTATAGACTTTTGTAGTAGGATGTGATAATTTTTTGAATTTCCTCAGATTCTGTTGTTATGTCCCCCTTTTCATTTCTAATTTTGTTAATTTGGATATTGTCTCTTTCCCCTTTGGTTAGTTTGGTTAAGGGTTTATCTATCTTGTTGACTTTCTCAAAGAACCAGCTCCTGGATTTGTTGCTTCTTTGTATGGTTCTCTTTGTTTCTACTTGATTGATTTCAGCCCTGATTTTGATGATTTCCTGTCTTCTACTCCTCTTGGGTGAATTAGCTTCTTTTTGCTCCAGGGCTTTCAGGTGTGCCATTAAGCTGCTAGTGTATGCTCTCTCCAGTTTCTTTTTGGAGGCACTCAGGGCTATGAGTTTTCCTCTTAGCACTGCTTTCATTGTTTCCTATAGATTTGGGGATGTTGTGCCTTCATTTTCATTAAATTACAAAAAGTCTTTGATTTCTTTCCTGATTTCTTCCTTGACCAAGTTATCATTGAGTAGAGTATTGTTTAGTTTCCATGTGTATGTGGGCTTTCTGTTGTTTCTGTTGCTATTGAAGACCACTTTTACTCCATAGTGATCTGATAGGAGGCATGGGATTAGTTTGATCTTCTTATATTTGTTGAGGTCTGTCTTGTGACCAATTATATGGTTGATTTTGGAGAATGTACCATGAAGCGCTGAGAAAAAGGTATATTCTTTTCCTTTAGGATGAAATGTTCTATATATACCTGTTAAATCTAATTAGTCCAAAGCTTCAATTAGTTCCACTGTGTTCCTGTTTAGTTTCTGTTTTCCTGATCGGTCCATTGAGGAGAGTGGAGAGTTGAAGTCACCCACAATTATTGTGTTAGGTGCAATGTGTGCTTTGAGCTTTATTAAAGTTTCTTTTACGAATGAGGGTGACCTTGCATTTGGAGTATAGGTATTCAGAATTGAGAGTTACTCTTGGTGGATTTTTCCCTTGACCAGCAGGAAGTGTCCTTCAGTCTCTCTTTTGATGACTTTAGGTTGAAAGTCAATTTTATCTGATGTTAGAATGGATACTCCGGCTTGTTTCCTGAGACCATTTGCTTGTAATATTGTCTTCTAGCCTTTTACTCTAAGGTAGTGTTTATCTTTGACACTGAGATGTGTTTCCTATATGCAGAAAAATGTAGGGTCCTATTTCTGTATCCAGTCTATTAGTCTATGTCTTTTTAATGGGGAATTGACTCCATTGATGTTAAGAGATATTAAGGAATAGTAATTATTACTTCCTGTCATTTTTGAAGTTACTTTTTATATTTGAGTGGTTATCTTTTTTTGGGTTTGATGAGAGAAGGTATCTCTCTTGCTTCTTCCAGGGTCTAGTTTCCCTCCTGGTATTGGAGTTTTCCCCCTATTATTCTTGTAGCACTGGGTTTGTGGAAAGATATCGTGCAAATTTGGTTTTGCATGGAATATCTTGGTTTCTCCATCTATGGCGATTGAGAGTTTTGCTCGGAATAGTAGTTTTGACTGAAATTTGTGTTCTTTTAGAGTCTGCATGAGGTCTGTCCAGGATCTTCTAGCTTTCATGGTCTCTGGTGAGAAGTCTGGTGTAATTCTGATAGGTCTTCCTTTATATGTTACTTGGCCTTTTTCTCCTGCTGCCTTTAATATTCTTTCTTTGTATAGTATATTTGGGGTTTTGATTATTATGTGATGGTAGGTATTTCTGTTCTGATCCTGTCTGTTTGGAGTTCTGTAGTCTTCTTGTATATTCATGGGCATCTCTTTCTTTAGGTTAGGGAAGTTTTTGTCCATAATTTTGTTGAAGATATTTGCTGGCCCTTAATTTTTAAATCTTCACTCTCATCTATACCTATAATCCTTAGGTTTGGTCTTCTCATTGTGTCCTGGATATCCTGGATGTTTTGGGTTACAAGCTTTTTGTATTTTGCATTTTCTTTGGCTGTTGAGTCAATTCTTTCTATGGTGTCTTCAGCATCTGAGATTCTTCTATCTCTTGTATTCTATTGTTGATATTTGCATCTATGAGCCCTGATTTCTTCCCATGGTTTTCTTTCTCCAAAGTTGTCTCCCTTTGTGATTTCTTAGTTGTTTCTACTTCTGTTTTTAGATCCAGGATGGTTTTGCTCAGTTCCTTCACTTGCTTGTTTCTGTTTTCCTGTAATTCTTTAAGAAATTTTTGTTTTTCCTCTTTCATGCCTTCTGCCTGTTGACCCACATTCTCCTGTATTTCTTTAAATGATTTTTGCATTTATTGCAATTATTGGCTTCTATCTTTTGATCTATATTCTCCTGAATTTCTTTAAATGATTTTTGTGTTTGCCTTTTAAGGCCTTCTAACTTTTGATTCATTTTTTCTTTAAAATATGATTATTTTCTTGCTTTTCTAGGTTGTATTTTCCCTCCTCTTGTTGATGTTTTTCATTCATTATCCTTTGAAGGGCTGTATATATGGAAAGATATTTTGTAAATTTGTTTTTGTCATGGAATACCTTGGTTTCTCCATCTCTGATAATTGAGAGTTTTTTTTATTATAGTACTCTAGGCTGGCATTTTTGTTCCCATAGGTTATGTATGACATCTGTCCAGCATCTTCTGGCTTTCATAGTCTCTGGCGACAAGTCTGGGGTAATTCTGATAGGTCTGCCTTGATATGTTACTACTTGACCTTTCCCCCTTAATTCTTTTAGTATTCTTTCTTTGTTTTAAGCATTGACGATTGTGTGATGGGAGGAATTTCTTTTGTGGTCCAATCTATTTGGAGTTTTGTAGGCTTCTTGTATGTTTATGTGCATCTCTTTCTTTAGGTTAGGGAAGTTTTTTTTTTTTTTCTTTAAGTTTTTTGAAGATTTTTACTGGCCCTTTAAGTTTGGAATCTTCACTCTCTTCTACACCTCTTATCCTCACCTTTGGTCTTCTCATTGTGTCTTGCATTTCCTGGTTGCTTGGGTTAGGTGCTTTTTGCATTTTCCATTTTCTTTGACTGCTGTGTCAATGTTTTCTATGGTATCTTCAGCACCTGAGATTCTCTCTTCTATTTATTCTATTCTGTTGTTGATGCTTGCTTCTATGTTTCCTGACATCTTTTCTAGGCCATCTCTAGAGTTTTTCCCTTTGTGATTTCTTTATTATTTCTACTTCCATTTTTAGATCCTGGATGGTTTTGTTCAATTCCTTCACCTGCTTGGTTGTATTTTACTGTTATTTATGTTCTTTGTGAAGTCCTTTACCAGTATCATGAGCTATGATTTTAAATCCAAATCTTGCTTTTCTGGTGTGTTGGGGGTATCCTGGACTTGATATTGTAGAAGAACTGGGTTGTGATGGTGTCATATTGCCTTGATTTCTGTTAGTAATGTTCTTGCATTTGCCTTTCGCCATCTGGTTCTCTCTGGTGTTAGTTCACGTCCTGCTTCCTCTGGCTGGAGGTTGTCCCTCCTGTGGGCCTGCAAGCCTTTCTCAGCACCCCTGGGTGACCTGCTTTTCCCTGGCACAGGGGGCCAGCTCCTGAGTTCAGATGGAGCCCAGAAGGGCCCTGACCCAGCTGCTCTGCCACTCATTTTTTCCCTGCATTCCTGGCAGTACCTACCTTGCACAGTCACTGGAGAGAAAAAGGTGATCTCACCTCCAAACCCAGGAGTTGAAGCACTCTCTGGAGACCAGTTCTCCCCTGGTAGGACTGGCACATGGAGGATTGGGGAGCACCTCAGCTCCTGGGTGCAGGTGAAGCCTGGAAAGTCCCTGTTTCTGATGCTCTGCCACACCTGTGTTCCCTGTGCTCAGCCTGTACCCGATGGGCTTTGCTTTCAAGTGAATGTTTCATACTCCAATTCTTTTACTTTGAAATGTAAGTACTTCTTCTTTTATCAGTGCTTGTAGTTTACATTTTTCAAGCACTAGGTCTTAAGGATCATGAAAACTTTCAAGTTGGATTGTTTTATATTAGAAGATAAACATCTTTGGAGTCAAGGAATAGAAAGTTATGGCTTATGTATTTTGCTGTCAAGCTAACAAGTGGTAGACTGATGGTGATTATTTTTAATTGTCAACTTGCTACTATCTAGAACCACCTGAATAGAAGTCTCAGTGTAGTGTTGTCTATATCATATTGGGTTCAGGGCAATTTGTAGGAAATTAGGTTGATTATGCTAATTATATGGAAAAATCCTCAAAATAGGTGGCACTCTTCTCTGGGGTTGGATCTGAGATAGTAAAAAGGAGAATTTGAGAAAGTGATGTGAGGACAAACATGCACACCTTAACATGTTCCCTTCTGTTGTGAACTCTGGATGTAATATGGTGTGCTACTTCAAGTTCCTGTGCCTTGGCCTTCCTCTAGTGATGGACTGTGATTCCTCTGGAACTGTCAACTGAAGAAAGACTTTTCTCTTCTGAGCTTCCTCTATCAATGCATCTTAGAGCAGCAGAAAAGCAGCAACGACACACTATCTAGGCACATATAAAGGCAGTAAGGACACCCTAACAGACACTGAAAGGCATTTGATAAAAGTCAACATCCTCTGATAAGGTTCATAAAAAATTACAAGTAGAAGGAATATATTCCAACCTAATATAGGTTACTGTGTTGATCTGAATATGCTTGGCCTATGGGAGTGGCATTACTGGTATGGACTTGTTGGAGTAGGTGTGGCCTTGTTGGAAGAAGTGCATCATAATGAAGGTTGGCTTTGAAGCTGTGGAGAGTGTGGAAGAGACATTCCTACTGGCAGTCTGCAGAATAGGCAGTCTCTTTTTGGTTACCTTTGGATCAAGATGTAGAACTTCTTGGTTCCTTCTCTAGCACTTGGTTTACCTTGATGCTGCCATGCTTTCTTCCATGATACTAATGGACTGAACCTATAAGCCAGCCACTATTAAATGTCTTTTATAATAGTTGTCTTGGTCTTGGTGTCAGTTCACAGCAATAAAGATCTAACTAAGATAGTTACATACAAGGAACCCAAGGTCTATATTATATTAAATGAGAAAACCTAGCATATCCCTGAAAAACCTAGAATAAGACAACTGTCTGCTCTTTCCATTCTCATTCAATAGTATTTGGAATGTTATCTAGAATAGTAAGAAAACTGAAATAACAAAAGTGAGGAACAAAATCATCAAATCAATTATTTGGTTATTCCTATTTGTATCAAATTATTGATATTTGTAAGTGACCCAACCCTAAACTTAGATGCATAATTAACAGACACAAATCAGTACCATTGCTGAATATTAATAATAAACTTTCTGAGAACAAATGGGAAAAACCTCAGTCACAGTATCTTAAAGGAAATAGCTAGAAATAACCTCATAATGAAGGTGAAAAACCTCTACAATGAAATCTTTAAAATGATGAAGGACAAAAACTGAAACCCTGGAACACAGACTTACATTTAGTGTCAGACAAAAATAGCACTGGATAAATGGCTGCAGGACTGAAGGCAGGATGCAGGCTTGCTTTAGTGCAAAATTCATCATAATTCCAATGGTATTCTTTTAGAACTAAAAGAATATTAGAATTCATGTGGAAATACAAAAGATAGGCATAAACAAAATATTCATATGCAGAAAGAGCAATACTAAAGGCAACATAGTATTTGTTCTCAAATTATACTATCGAACCATACATAGTAACAACCCAGCATGATAGTAACATGAAAACAGATTAGTAGACCAGAAAAATCCACACATCTATGAGCACTTAACTTTTGAAACGTGTCAAAAACATACATTGGGAAAAAAATCCTGCTCAACAAGTGATGCTGGGAAACCAATTTCAACATATGAAGGAACAGGGCTCCTATGTTGTGGCCCCCACACAAAGCAATTCAAGACAGATGAAAGACCTTAGTCTAAAATTTGAGACAGTGAATCTGGTGAAGGATACCTTAGGAGAGAGGTCATGATGTTGACAGGTAAGGGTTTCTGAGAAGATTGACAACACTGGACAGAACACTGAACACTGCTGGATGAGATCATGTGAATAAACCAGCTCTGCAAAGCAGAAGGGGCAGTCAGCAAGTTATGGAGTGTCTGTAGAATGGGCAAACAAGTTGCCGGCAAATATATAACATATATGAAGAACTGAAAAAATGAAAAATAAGAGAATCTCTGATCAATAAATAGGCTAATTAACCAAAGGAACTGTTTTCCAAAGAGATAATGCAAATGGCCAAAAGGTATTTGAAAGTGCTTCACATCTTTACATGCCAGGGAAATGGCAGCTAAAGCTACTTTGACCTTCTTATCACACTATTCCAAAAACAAATGACAATAAATGCTTATGAGAAAGTGGAGGAGGTTGGTTTGTCACTGCTGGGGGTGGAGTGGAAACTGTTGCAGCTACTATGTGAGTCAGTGTGCATGTTTTTTATAAAACTGAATTAGGATTCTCATGTGACCCAGTTTATTATGACTAGGTATATATGCCAAAGGACCCCAAATCCTAGCACAGAAATAGTAGCAATTCCCAATTTATCTTCATATTACTTATTATTGCTAGGAAATAGAATTATCCTAAAGATGACTGGGTAGAGAAAGTGTTGTCTACCTGCACAGTGGACATTCTCTACACTGTTAATTATTTGAATGATGAAATTTGTAGGAAAATAAATGAAATTATAGATCATTATGTTAAGAGAAACAAACCAGACTCAGAAAGACAAGCACTTCATATTCTCTCTCATATGCAGAATCTAAATTATAACTACTGAGTTAAAGTGCAGATGCACACACATGGGTAGGCCATTGAATTAGAAAGGGGACCATGAAAGGAAAGAAGGGAGGGGAGAGAAATAACAGAGATGTCATAGAATATATATGACATGAAAGCAGGTGAGGACCGTTCAGATATAGGAAGGAAACCAACAGGAAGAAGTGTAGAGAAATGGGGGAGTGGAGTGAGCAAGTGATAAATATGAACAAGTCTGTATCAAAGTGTCAGAATAAAATATGTGAAATAACATAATATCATAATGAAATAATTTATTGTTATACTATTTTTAATATGACAGGGTTATTAATCATTTTAATACTTATAAATAATCAACATTTTATTCAAGGTTTATATTAGTTTCCTTTTTTTTAATTTTTATTTTCTATATTCTATGTTTACATTCCAAAGGCTTTCCCCTTTCCCAGTTACCCCCAACCATATGTCCCATAATTCCTCTCCCCCCTGCTATTCCCCACTCATCCCCCCCCCACGATTTCTCTGTTCTGGGTCTACAATACTGGATCCAATCTTTACAGGCCCAGGGTCCTCTCCTTTCTTCTTCTTGGGAGTCATTTGACTTGCTAATTGTGCCTTGAGTATTTAGGGCTTCTGGGCTCATTAATATCCACTTATCAGTGATTGCATTTCATGTGTATTCTTTTGTGATTGGGTTAGCTCACTTAGGATGATAGTTTCCAGATCTAACCATTTACCTACAAATTGGATGAGTTCATTATTTTTAATTGCTGAGTAGTACTCCATTGTATAAATATACCACATTTTCTGTATCCATTCCTCTTTTGAGGGATATCTGGGCTCCTTCCAATTTCTGGCTATTATAAACAAGGCTGCTATAAACATAGTGGAGCATGGGTCTTTATTGTATGCAGAGGAATCCTCTGGGTATATGCCCAGGAGTGGTATGCTGGGGTCCTCTGGAAGTGGCATGCCCAATTTTCTGAGGAACCGCCACACTGATTTCCAGAGCAGTTTTACCATTTTGCAATCCCACCAACAGTGGAGGAGTGTTCCTCTTTCTCCACATCCTCGCCAGCACTTGTTGTCTCTCGAGTTTTTAATCTTAGCCATTCTGACTGGAGTGAGGTGGAATCTCAGGGTTGTTTTGACTTGCATTTCACTGATGACTAATAATGTTGAACATCTCTTAAGGTGTTTCTCAGCCATCCGGATTTCTTCTGGTGAAAATTCTTTGTTTAGCTCTGTACCCCATTTTTTGATAGGGTTATTTGGTTCTTTGGGGTCTAACTTCTTGAGTTCTTTGTATATATTGGATATTAGCCCTCTGTCAGATGTGGGGTTGGTGAAGATCATTTCCCACTTTGTTGGTTGCCGTTTTGTCCTTCTGACAGTGTCCTTTGCCTTACAGAAACTTTGTAATTTTATGAGGTCCCATTTGTCAATTCTTGATCTTAGAGCATAAGCTATTGGTGTTCTGTTCAGGAACTTTCCCCTGTGCCCATGTCCTCCAGGGTCTTCCCAAGTTTCTTTTCTAATAGTTTCAGTGTGTCTGGTTTCATGTGGAGGTCCTTGATCCACTTGGAGTTGATCTTAGTACAAGGAGATAAGAGTGGGTCAATTCACATTCTTCTGCATGTTGACCTCCAGTTGAACCAGCACCATTTGTTGAAAAGGATCTTTTTTCCACTGGATGGTTATGGCTCCTTTATCAAAGATCAAGTGACCATAAGTCTGTGGGTTAATTTCTGGGTCTTCAATCCTATTCCATTGATCTACCTGCCTGTTGCTGTACCAATACCATGCAGTTTTTAACACAATTGCTCTGTAGTAGTGCTTGAGGTCAGGGATATTGTTTCCCCCAGAAGTCCTTTTATTGTTGAGAATAGTTTTAGCTATCCTGGGTTTTTTGGTGCTCCAGATGAATTTGAGAATTGCTCTTTCTAGATCTATGAAGAATTGATTTGGGATTTTGATGGGGATTGCATTGAATCTGTAGATTGCTTTTGGCAAGATGGCCATTTTTACTATATTGATCCTGCCAATCCAGGAGCAAGAAATATTTTTCCATCTTCTGAGGTCTTCTTTGATTTCTTTCTTCAAGGACTTGAAGTTCCTGTCATACAGATCTTTTGCTTGTTTGGTTAGAGTTACGCCAAGGTACTTTATGTTGTTTGTGGCTATTGTGAAGGGTGTTATTTCCCTAACTTCTTTCTCAGCCTGCTTGTCCTTTGAGTACAAGAAGGCTACTAATTTGCTTGAGTTAATTTTATAACCAGCCACTTTGCTGAAGTTGTTTATCAGCTGTAGAAGTTCTCTGGTGGAGTTTTTTGGATCGCTTGAGTAGACTATCATATCGTCTGCAAATAATGATACTTTGACTTCTTCCTTTCCAATTTGTATCCCTTTGATTTCCTTATGTTGTCTAATTGCTCTCGCTAGAACTTCAAGTACTATATTGAAAAGATATGGAGAGAGAGGGCAGCCTTGTCTAGTCCCTGATTTTAGTGGGATTGTTTCAAGTTTCTCTCCATTTATTTTGATGTTGGCTACTGGTTTGCTGTAGATTGCTTTTACTATGTTTACTTATGGGCCTTGAATTCCTGCTCTTTCCAAGACTTTTAGCATGAAAAGATGCTGAATTTTGTCGAATGCTTTTTCAGCATCTAATGAGATGACCATGTGGTTTTTTTCTTTTAGTTTGTTTATGTAGTGGATTACATTGATGGATTTCCGTATATTGAACCATCCCTGCATCCCTGGAATGAAGCCTACTTGATCATGGTGAATGATCTTTTTGATATGCTCTTGGATTCGGTTGGCAAGAATTTTATTTAATATTTTTGCATCAATATTCATAAGAGAAATTGGCCTGTAGTTCTCTTTCTTTGTTGGATCTTTTTGTGGTTTAGGTATTAGCGTAATTGTGGTTTCAAAGAACGAGTTGGGCAGTGTCCCTTCTGTCTCTATTTTGTGGAATAGTTTGAAGAGTATTGGTGTTAAGTCTTCTTTGAAGGTCTGATAGAATTCTGCACTAAAACCATCTGGTCCCGTACTTTTTTTTTGGTTGGGAGGCTTTCTATATCCCCTTCTATTTCTTTAGGGGTTATGGGACTGTTTAGCTGATCTACTTGATGCTGACTTAATTTTGGTATTTGGTATCTGTCTAGGAAATTGTCCATTTCCTCCAGATTCTCCAGTTGTTTTGAGTATAGGCCTTTGTAGTAGGATCTGATGATCTTTTGAATTTCCTCCGTTTCTGTTGTTATATCCCCCTTTTCATTTCTAATTTTGTTAATTTGGATACTATCTCTGTGCCCTTTGGTTAGTCTAGCTAAGGGTTTATCTATCTTGTTGATTTTCTCAAAGAACCAGCTCTTGGTTTTGTTGATTCTTTGTATGGTTCTCTTTGTTTCTACTTGATTGATTTCAGCCCTTAGTTTGATCATTTCCTCTCTTCTACTTCTCCTGGGTGAGTTAGCTTCTTTTTGTTCCAGGGCCTTCAGGTGTGCTGTTAAGTTGCTAGTGTATGCTCTCTCCAGTTTCTTTTTGGAGGCACTCAGGGCTATGAGTTTTCCTCTTAGCACTGTCCTCATTGTGTCCCAGAGATTTGGGTAGGTCGTACCTTCATTTTCATTGAAGTCTAAAAAGTCTTTGATTTCTTTCTTTATTTCTTCCTTGACCAAGGTGTCATTGAGTAGAGTATTGTTCAGTTTCCATGTGTATGTGGGCTTTCTGTTGTTCTTCTTGCTATTGAAGACCACTTTTACTCCATAGTGATCTGATAGGAGACATGGGATTAGTTCGGTCTTCTTTTATTTGTTGAGGTCTGTCTTGTGACCAATTATATGATCGATTTTTGAGAAGGTACCGTGCGGTGCTGAGAAAAAGGTATACTCTTTTGCTTTAGGATGGAATGTTATATATATATATATATATATATATATATATATATATATATATATATATATATATCTGTTAAATCCAATTGGTCCAAAGCTTCAATTAGTTTCACTGTGTCCCTGTTTAGTTTCTGCTTTCCTGATCGGTCCATTGAGGAGAGTGGAGTGTTGAAGTCACCTACAATCATTGTGTTAGGTGCGATGTGTGTTTTAAGCTTTAGTAAAGTTTCTTTTATGAATGAGGGTGCCCTTACATTTGGCGCATAGATGTTCAGTATTGAGAATTCTTCTTGGTGGATTTTCCCTTTGACAAGCAGGAAGTGACCTTCTGTGTCTCTTTTGATGACTTTAGGTTGAAAGTCAATTTTATCTGATATTAGAATGGCTACTCCGGCTTGTTTCCTGGGACCATTTGCTTGTAAAACTGTCTTCCAGCCTTTTACTCTAAGGTGGTGTTTGTCTTTGACACTGAGATATGTTCCCTGTATGCAGCAAAATGTAGGGTCCTGTTTCTGCATCCAGTCTGTTAGTCTGTTTCTTTTGATTGGGGAATTGAGTCCATTGATATTAAGAGATATTAAGGAATAGTAATTATTACTTCCTGACATTTTGGGCATTATTATTATTATTATTATTATTATTATTTTGTATTTGAGTGGTTCTCTTCTTTTGGGTTGGATGAGATGGGGTTTCTATCTTGTTTCTGGGGTGTTGTTTCCCCCTTGTGTTGGTATTTTTCCCCTATTATCCTTTGTAGGGCTTGGTTTGTAGATAAGTATCTTGCAAATTTGGTTTTGTCATGGAATATCTTGGTTTCCCCATCTATGGCAATTGAGTTTTGCTGGGTAAAGTAGTTTTGGCTGAAGTTTGTGTTCTCTTAGGGTCTGCATGGGGTCTGCCTAGGATCTTCTAGCTTTCATGGTCTCAGGTGAGAAGTCTGGTGTTATTCTGATAGGTCTTCCTTTATATGTTACTTGTCCTTTTTCTCTTACTGCCTTTAATATTCTTTCTTTGTTTAGTACATTTGGGGTTTTGATTATTATGTGACGGGAAGTATTTCTGTTCTGGTCCAGTCTATTTGGGGTTCTATAGGCTTCTTGTATATTCATGGGCATCTCTCTCTCTTTAGGTTGGGGAAGTTTTCTTCCATAATTTTGTAGAAGATATTTGCTGGCCCTTTAAGTTGTAGATCTTCATTCTCATCTATCCCTATAATCCTTAGGTTTGGTCTTCTCATTGTGTCCTGGATTTCCTGAATGTTTTGGGTTACCAGCTTTTTGCATTTTGCATTTTCTTTAATTGTTGAATCCATGGTTCCTATGGTATCTTCAGCATCTGAGATTCTGTCTTCTATCTCTTGTATTCTATTGTTGATATTTGCATCTATGACTCCTGATTTCTTTCCAAGGTTTTCTATCTCCAGCGTTGTCTCCGTTTGTGATTGCTTAGTTGTTTCTACTTCTGTTTTTAGATTTTGTATGGTTTTGCTCAGATCTTTCAGTTGCTTGTTTGTGTTTTCCTGTAATTCTTTAAGGGATTTTTGTGTTTCCTCTTTTATGATTTCTACTTGTTGACCCCTGTTCTCTTGTATTTCTTTTTTTTTTTTCACTATTTTGTTTTTTATTGATTTATGAACTCAGATATCTCTAATTTTATTTGCATGGCTTTTTTTTAGTTAAAGTATAATTAAATTGTTTCCCTCCTTCCTTTCCATTTGTCTAACTTTGCCCATGCACCTCTGTAGCTTTCTCTTTTTTTTTTTAAATTTTTATTTTCTATATTCTATGTTTACATTCCAAGGGCTTTCCCCTTTCCCAGTTCCCACCCACCATAGTTCCCATAGTTCCTCTCCCCCCCAACTATTCCCCAATCATTCCCCCTCCCCCCTCAGTTTCTTTACTAAACTGGATGCAATCTTTACATGCCCAGGGTCCTCTCCTTTCTTCTTCTTGGGAATCATTTGACTTGCTATTCGTGTCTTGAGTATTTAGTGCTTCTGGGCTCATTCATATCCACTTATCAGTGATTGCATTTCATGTGCATTCTTTTGTGATTGGGTTAGCTCACTCAGGATGATATTTTCCAGGTCTAACCATTTACCTACAAATTGCATGAATTCATTATTTTTAATTGCTGAGTAGTATTCCATTGTATAAATATACCACATTTTCTGTATCCATTCCTCCTTTGAGGGATATTTGGGCTCCTTCCAATTTCTGGCTATTATAAACAAGGCTGCTATAAACATAGTGGAGCATGTGTCTTTATTGCATGCAGGGGAATCCTCTGGGTATATGCCCAGGAGTGGTATGCCCGGGTCCTCTGGGAGTGACATGCCCAAATTTCTGAGGAACCTCCAAACTGATTTCCAGAGCGGTTTTACCATTTTGCAATCCCACCAACAATGGAGGAGTGTTCCTCTTTCTCCACATCCCCGCCAGCACTTGTTGTCTCTTGAGTTTTTAATCTTAGCCATTCTGACTGGTGTGAGGTGGAATCTCAGGGTTGTTTTGATTTGCATTTCCCTGATGACTAATGATGTTGAACATCTTTTAAGGTGTTTCTCGGCCATCCGAATTTCTTCTGGTGAAAATTCTTTGTTTAGCTCTGTGCCCCATTTTTTGATAGGGTTCTTTGGTTCTTTGGGGTCTAACTTCTTGAGTTCTTTGTATATATTGGATATTAGCCCTCTGTCGGATGTGGGGTTGGTGAAGATCTTTTCCCACTTTGTTGGTTGCTGTTTTGTCCTTCTGACAGTGTCCTTTGCTTTGCAGAAACTTTGTAATTTTATGAGGTCCCATTTGTCGATCCTTGATCTTAGTGCGTACGCTATTGGTGTTCTGTTCAGGAACTTTTCCCCTGTGCCGAAGTCCTCCAGGGTCTTCCCAAGTTTCTTTTCTAATAGTTTCCGTGTGTCTGGTTTTATGTGGAGGTCCTTGATCCACTTGGAGTTGATCTTAGTGCAAAGAGATAAGAGTGGGTCAATTCGCATTCTTCTGCATGTTGACCTCCAGTTGAACCAGCACCATTTGTTGAAAAGGCTATCTTTATTCCACCGGATGGTTGTGGCTCCTTTATCAAAGATCAAGTGACCATAAGTCTGTGGGTTAATTTCTGGGTCTTCAATCCTGTTCCATTGATATGCTTGCCTGTTGCTATACCAATACCATGCAGTTTTTAACACAATTGCTCTGTAGTACTGCTTGAGGTCAGGGATATTGATTCCCCCAGAAGTCCTTTTATTGTTGAGAATAGTTTTAGCTATCCTGGGTTTTTTGTTGCTCCAGATGAATTTGAGAATTGCTCTTTCTAGATCTATGAAGAATTGAGTTGGGATTTTGATGGGGATTGCATTGAATCTGTATATTGCTTTTGGCAAGATGGCCATTTTTACTATATTGATCCTGCCAATCCAGGAGCAAGAAATATTTTTCCATCTTCTGAGGTCTTCTTCGATTTCTTTCTTCAAGGACTTGAAGTTCCTGTTGTACAGATCTTTCGCTTGTTTGGTTAGAGTTACACCAAGATACTTTATGTTGTTTGTGACTATTGTGAAGGGTGTTATTTCCCTAATTTCTTTCTCAGCCTGCTTGTCCTTTGAGTACAAGAAGGCCACTGACTTGCTTGAGTTAATTTTATAACCTGCCACTTTGCTGAAGTTGTTTATCAGCTGTAGAAGTTCTCTGGTGGAGTTTTTTGGGTCGCTTAGGTAAACTATCATATCGTCTGCAAATAATAGTTTCACTTCTTCCTTTCCAATTTGTATCCCTTTGACTTCCTTATGTTGTCTAATTGCTCTTGCTAGAACTTCAAGTACTATATTGAAAAGATATGGAGAGAGAGGGCAGCCTTGTCTTGTCCCTGATTTTAGTGGGAATGCTTCAAGTTTCTCTCCATTTATTTTGATGTTGGCTACTGGTTTGCTGTAGATTGCTTTTACTATGTTTAGGTATGGGCCTTGAATTCCTGCTCTTTCCAAGACTTTTAGCATGAAAGGATGCTGAATTTTGTCGAATGCTTTTTCAGCATCTAATGAGATGACCATGTGGTTTTTTTCTTTCAGTTTGTTTATGTAGTGGATTACATTGATGGATTTCCGTATATTGAACCATCCCTACATCCCTGGGATGAAGCCTACTTGATCATGGTGGATGATCGTTTTGATGTGCTCTTGGATTCGGTTAGCAAGAATTTTATTTAGTATTTTTGCATCTATATTCATAAGAGAAATTGGCCTGAAGTTCTCTTTCTTTGTTGGATCTTTTTGTGGTTTAGGTATTAGCGTAATTGTGGCTTCGAAGAATGAGTTGGGCAGTGTCCCTTCTGTCTCTATTTTGTGGAATAGTTTGAAGAGTATTGGTGTTAAGTCTTCTTTGAAGGTCTGGTAGAATTCTGCACTAAAACCATCTGGTCCCGTACTTTTTTTGGTTGGGATGCTTTCTATAACCCCTTCTATTTCTTTAGGGGTTATGGGACTATTTAGCTGGTCTACTTGATGCTGATTTAATTTTGGTATTTGATATCTGTCTAGGAAATCGTCCATTTCCTCCAGATTCTCCAGTTGTTTTGAGTATAGACCTTTGTAGTAGGATCTGATGATCTTTTGAATTTCCTCAGTTTCTGTTGTTATGTCTCCCTTTTCATTTCTAATTTTGTTAATTTGTATACTGTCTCTGTGTCCTTTGGTTAGTCTGGCTAAGGGTTTATCTATCTTGTTGATTTTCTCAAAGAACCAGCTCCTGGTCTTGTTGATTCTTTGTATGGTTCTCTTTGTTTCTATTTGATTGATTTCAGCCCTGAGTTAGATGATTTCTTGTTTTCTACTCCTCCTGGGTGAGTTAACTTGTTTTTCTTCTAGCACTTTAAGGTGTGCTGTTAAGCTGCTAGTGTATGCTCTCTCCAGTTTCTTTTTGGATGCACTTAGAGCTATGAGTTTTCCTCTTAGCACTGCTTTCATTGTGTCCCATAGATTTGGGTAGGTTGTACCTTCATTTTCATTGAATTCTAAAAAGTCTTTGATTTCTTTTTTTATTTCTTCCTTGACCAAGGTGTCATTGAGTAGAGTATTGTTCAGTTTCCATGTGTATGTGGGCTTTCTGTTGTTTTTGTTGTTATTGAAGACCAGTCTTACTCCATGGTGATCTGATAGGAGGCATGGGATTAGCTCGATCTTCTTGTATTTGTTGACATCTGTCTTGTGACCGATTATATGGTCTATTTTGGAGAAGGTACCATGTGGAGCTGAGAAAAAGGTATATTCTTTAGCTTTAGGATGAAATGTTCTATATATATCTGTTAAATCCAATTGGTCCAGAGTTTCAATTAGTTTCACTGTGTCCCTGTTTAGTTTCTGCTTTCCTGATCGGTCCATTGAGGAGAGTGGGGTGTTGAAGTCACCCACAATTATTGTGTTAGGTGTAATGTGTGCTTTAAGCTTTAGTAAGGTTTCTTTTACAAATGAGGGTGCCCTTGCATTTGGAGCATAGATGTTCAGTATTGAGAGCTCTTCCTGGTGGATTTTCCCTTTGGCCAGCAAGAAGTGACCTTCTGGGTCTCTTTTGATGATTTTAGGTTGAAAGTCAATTTTATCTGATATTAGAATGGCTACTCCAGCTTGTTTCCTGAGACCATTTGCTTGTAATATTGTCCTCCAGCCTTTTACTCTAAGGCAGTGTTTGTCTTTAACACTGAGATGTGTTTCCTGTATGCAGCAAAATGTAGGGTCCTGTTTCCGTATCCAGTCTGTTAGTCTATGTCTTTTTATTGGGGAATTGAGTCCATTGACGTTAAGAGATATTAAGGAATAGTAATTATTACCTCCAGACATTTTTGAAATTATATTTATTTATCTTATTTATTTTTTATATTCGAGAGGTTATCTTCTTTTGGGTTTGATGAGAGGAGGTTTCTATCTTGCTTCTTCCCGGGTGTAGTTTCCGTCCTTGTCTTGGTGTTTTCCCCCTATTATCCTTTGTAGGGCTGGATTTGTGGAGAGATATCTTGCAAATTTGGTTTTGTCATGGAGTACCTTGATGTCTCCATCAATGGCAATTGAGAGTTTTGCTGGGTAAAGTAGTTTTGGCTGAAGTTTGTGTTCTCTTAGAGTTTGCATGATATCTGCCCAGGATCTTCTAGCTTTCATGGTCTCAGGTGAGAAGTCTGGTGTTATTCTGCTAGGTTGTCCTTTATATGTTACTTGGCCTTTTTCTCTTGCTGCCTTTAGTATTCTTTCTTTGTTTATTACATTTGGAGTTTTGATTATTATGTGACGGGATGTATTTCTGTTCTGGTCCAGTCTGTTTGGGGTTCTATAGGCTTCTTGTATATTCATGGGCATCTCTCTCCTTAGGTTGGGGAAGTTTTCTTCCATAATTTTATAGAAGATATTAGCTGGCCCTTTAACTTGTAAATCTTCACTCTCGTCTATACCTATAATCCTTAGGTTTGGTCTTCTCATAGTGTCTTGGATTTCCTGGATGTTTTGGGTTACCACCTTTTTGCATTTAGTGTTTTCTTTGACTGTTGAATCAATGGTTCCTATGGTATCTTCGGCTTCTGAGATTCTGTCTTCTATCTCTTGTATTCTATTGTTGATACTTGCGTCTAGGGCCCCTGATTTCTTCCCCAGGTTTTCTATCTCCAATGTTGTCTCCCTCTGTGATTTCTTAGTTGTTTCTACATCTGTTTTTAGTATCTGGATGGATGTGCTCAGATCTTTCGTTTGCTTGATTGTGTTTTCATGTATTTCTTTAATAGATTTTTGTGCTTCCTCTTTCATAGCTTCTACTTGTTGGCCCACGTTCTTCTGTAGTTCTTTAAGTGACTTTTGTCTTTTTTCCTTATTGTCTTCTTCTCTTTGATCCATCTTCTCCTGTATTTCTTGAAGTGATTTTTGTATTTGCCTCGTAAAGGCTTCTAACTTTTGATCCATTTTCTCCTCTATTTCTTTACGAGATTTTTCTATGTGTTCAGCTACCAGCATCCTGACCAGTGATTTTATATCCAAGTCTTGTTTTTCTGGTGTTTTAGGGTATCCAGGGATTCCTGTTGTTGGAGAACTGGGTTCAGATGCTGTCATGTTGCCTTGATTTTTGTTAGTAACGTTCCTTCGTTTTCCTTTTGCCATCTGGTTATTTCTGGTTTTAGTTGGCCTTGTTGTTAGTGGCTGGTGTTTGAATCTCCTGTGAGGCTGGGCTCACCTGTTGTTTCTCTACTGGTAAATATGTGTGACTGCTGCTTTAAGGGATCATAAGCTGGCTGCCACCCATGCGATTGTAGCCCCTGTTGGAGTCTGTCTACCTGGGCTTCTCCAGCTGTGTCCTGGTTGCAAGGAACTCGGCCTGCTTGGTTCCGAGACCCTAGCAGATCCCCCTGTGCAGGTAGCCCTGGAAGGGGTGTTTACCTGGGCCTTTCCAGCTATGTCCTGGTTGCAATATGGAGGCCCGCAGCTACCGCTGGTCCAGGGGCCGGTGAGCTGGTTGCAGAATGCAGCCTAGGTGCTCGCCAGAGGGCGCGGGGATGTCCCACAGAGCCTGGGCCTTTCCAGCTGTGTCCTGGGCCTTTCCAGCTATGTCCTGGTTGCAATATGGAGGCCCTCCGCTTCTGCTGGTCCAGGGGCCGGCGAGCTGGTTGCAGAAAGCAGCCTCGGTGCTCGCCAGAGGGCACGGGGATGTCCCGCAGAGCCTAAGCGGAACTCAGCCTGCTTGGGTCCAAGACCCTAGCAGATCCCCCGTGAGGGCAGCCCTGGAAGGGGTGTTTACCTGGGCCTTTCCAGCTATGTCCTGGTTGCAATATGGAGGCCCGCCGCTTCGGCTGGTCCAGGGGCCGGCGAGCTGGTTGCAGAAAGCAGCCTTGGTGCTCGCCAGAGGGTGCGGGGAAGTCCCACAGAACCTGGGCCTTTCCAGCTGTGTCCTGGTTGTAATATGGAGGCCCGCCGCGCTGGTCCAGGGGCCGGCGAGCTGGTTGCAGAAAGCAGCCTCGGTGCTCGCCAGAGGGCACGGGGGATGCCCCGCAGAGCCTAGGCGGAACTCAGCCTGCTTGGGTCCGAGACCCTAGCAGATCCCCCCGTGAGGGCAGCCCTGGAAGGGGTGTTTACCTGGGCCTTTCCAGCTATGTCCTGGTTGCAATATGGAGGCCCGCTGCTTCTGCTGGTCCAGAGGCCGGCGAGCTGGTTGCAGAAAGCAGCCTCGGTGCTCGCCAGACGGTGCGGGGAAGTCCCACAGAGCCTGGGCCTTTCCAGCTGTGTCCTGGTTGCAATATGGAGGCCCGCCGAGCTGGTCCAGGGGCCGGCGAGCTGGTTGCAGAAAGCAGCCTCGGTGCTCGCCAGAGGGCGCGGGGATGTCCCGCAGAGCCTAAGCGGAACTCAGCCTGCTTGGGTCCGAGACCCTAGCAGATCCCCCCGTGAGGGCAGCCCTGGAAGGGGTGTTTACCTGGGCCTTTCCAGCTATGTCCTGGTTGCAATATGGAGGCCCGCCGCTTCTGCTGGTCCAGGGGCCGGCCTCTCTTCTATTTCTTAAAGTGATTTTTGTTTCTCCCCCTTATTGGGATTCATTTTTTGCTCTATATTCTCCTGGATTTCTTTAAGTTTTTTTTTTGTGTCTGCCTTGTATGGGCTTCTAGCTTTTGATCTATTTTCTCCTCTATTACTTTAAGAAATTTATCTAAGTGATCCTCAATCTGCATCTTTACCAGTGATTTTAGATCTGAGTCTTGTTTTTCTGGTGTGTTGAGATATCCAAGATTTAATTGTGTTTGCCTTGTAATGGCTTCTAGCTTTTGATCTATTTTCTCATGTATTACTTTAAGAGATTTATCTAAGTTTTCCTCTATCAGCATCCTGACCAGTGATTTTAGATCTGAGTCTTTTTTTCTGGTGTTTCAGGGTATCCAAGATTTATTGCTGTCGGGGAACTGTGTTCGGATGCCACCATACTGACTTGATTTCTGTTAGTAACGATCTTATGTTTGCCTTTTGCCATCTGGTTAACTCTGGTATTAGTTGGTCCTGTAGATACTAGCTGGTGCTTGACCCTCCTGTGGGCCCGTAAGGCTATTTCCCAGTGACTGGGACACCTGAACCACTGCCCTGCAGGGCTCCTGCTCACAGATTGCTGACAGGTGGCCTGAGTCCCCCGAGGTCTTAAACTCAGGATATCCCAGGTACTTGGTTCTGCCCGTTGGGCGGCTGGCTGCTCTGCACTGCTCCTGCTCAGGCTTTGCTGTCTGTTATCCTGTTTCCCCAGGGGTCTTAAAGTTGGGATATCTCAGTTATCTGGTTCTGCCTGCTGGTCCAAAGCTGCTGGGAAGCTGGCTGGGTCCGGCTTCCCTGCCACCGGCTGGATGGGAAGCTGCAGGCAAAATGGCAGCTGCCTGTAGGGAGCTCGGGGTCCGCCCCGCGAGTGCAGAGCGCAGGCTCGGCCGCTGTGCCCCAAACCGCTACTCTGTTCGCAGCTCCCGTTCCAGGCCTGAGTCCCCGAAGGTCTTTAACTTGGGCTATCTCGGGTACCTGGTTCCGCTGCCGGCTGGGTCTGAGCACCTGGCAAGCTGGCTGGGTCAGGCTTCCCTGCCACCGGCTGGATGGGAAGCTGCAGGCAAGATGGCAGCTGCCTGCAGGGAGTCAGGGGTCCGCCCTGCGAGCATAGAGCGCAGGCTTGGCCACTGTGCCCCAAACCGCTACTCTGTGCCCAACTCCTGCTCCAGGCCTGAGTCCCCGAAGGTCTTAAACTCAGGCTGTCTCGGGTATCTGGTTCCGCTGCCGGCTGGGTCTGAGCACCTGGCAAGCTGGCTGGGTCCGGCTTCCCCACCACTGGCTGGATGGGAAGCTGCAGGCAAGATGGCAGCTGCCTGCAGGGAGCTCGGGGTCTGCCCCAGGAGCGCAGAGTGCAGGCTCGGCCGCTGTGCTCCTAACTGCTACTCTGTGCCCAACTCTATATTAGTTTCCTGATGACCAACAGTGATATAATTTTGTTACATGTGGCCTTAAGGAAACATGGGCAAGTTGTGCTTGTTGGCAGTTTCTGTGTGTTATTTGTCCTCTGAATTTTCTTTGATGTTTTCTGGGGTTTGGAAATTGCATCTTACTTTCTGTATCCTGGAACATTAATTCAATAAAATTTTTCAAAAATATGTGGAATTTTCTTAGCCTTGAATGTCTGATTCACTGGTATTAACCTGGCTGGCAATTTTTACCTAATAGTTTTATTATCACCCATCAACTTTCTGTTCAAAGAACAACTTCATATTCTGATATTTATATGTAGATTTCTACCTTGATGCCCTTTCTCAAGTAAACCTAACCTAAGCTGTAGCACATGGAAACTATTGAAGAATTTATCTGTCACCAAGGAATCGCTCCTCTAGGATGTGCTTACTACTCCATTTTATTCAGGTTGCATCTTAAATTCTGATAACACAACCGTACTCATAGTTAGACATTTTTTGTTAGAATTTATTGTTTCTTCCTAGTGCTGTTCTATAATGTTAGCTATCCGAAGTAAACCTAATGGCCATTTATTGTCATCTTGCATAAAGAAAATCTATCTAGTAAGCCTCAGAAGCATGATTCAATGACATGGAGATTGTTTTGTGCATAGCTTTTATTTTCTAGTCTTATAATTGCAATAATAATCTCTAAGGAGTCAGTAAATGAGTGGAAATGTTTGACCAGTAAACACAGCTGAGAGTGGATAGACTCTAACCTAGTTTTCTCTTTGACTAAATCAGCAGCTATTTTCTATGATTGTTAGCAGTGGAAACAATCACTGCAATGGAGAAACTATTCCTAATTGTGTAGGACTTAAGACTGACTGTTTCTCATTGTGAACAAGAGAATTTTGGCTCATCACTAAAGCAATACTGGGGGTAACACAACTCATTATTGTAGCACTTATTCTTGTGTCTGTGATGTGTATGCTGTGTGTGTGTGTGTGTGTGTGTGTGTGTGTTTGAGATGCTTAGTCTTAATTGTCAACTAGATAAGATCTAAGACCATTTGGGAGATAGGAATCTAGGCATGCCTTTGAGAGGCTGTCTTGATTACATTGTTTGATACTGGAAGAGCCATCTTAATTGTGGACAGGACCATTCCCAAGATGTATGCAATGGAAAAAGCAAGCTTAGAACATATATATATATATATATATATATATATATATATATATATACATATATATGTATATACATGAATTACTCCTTGCTTCTTGATGGTACATGCAATGTGACTACCTCCTCAAGGTCCTGCAGCAGTAGCTTTCTTTATATGACAAAGAGTAACCTCAAATATGATTAAGAATAAACCTCTTCTCCTTTAAGTCACGTATGTCAATGTATTTTGCCACAGAATAGAAAAAGAAACTAAGGCTGCATGCTTGTGCCAGTGTGTGTGTGTGTGTGTGTGTGTGTGTGTGTGTATGTGTGTGTGTGTGTGTGTGTGTGTATGTGTGTGTGTGTGTGTGTGTGTGTGTTTTATAAGTGTTTATCATTGCCCAAATATGGAACTTTGGTTGTCTTCCCTGACTTTCTATTTTGTGTAAAGCAGGGTCTTTTTATTATTTGCTACTGGGTATGCCAAGTTAACTTGATCCCAATTTTCTTATGGTATATCTCAAATCTCAGACTCTTTTCTTGTAGAAATATTCACAGTTTTCTGGGATGCAAAGTCCTTATACTTGGGCAGCAAGTGTTTTATGTATTGTACTATTTCCTCAGCCTGTGTGTCATCACTTAACAAGATGTATGTTTATGTGGCCATTTTATGAAAATAAACTGATAATGTTAGATGAGATGAAATTTTAATTTTCAAGTATCCAGACTCATAACTTTTATAGAACAAAGGTCATCTTATCTTTTGCTTCTTTTATTTAACATCATTACAGAGCCATTTTAGGAAAAGATTGTGATAAATTTGTCAATCATTAGCTGCCTATACTGAAAAAAATAGCCCTCAACCCACATGAGTAAAACTTTTGAAATCAGTCTGTTTCCTTAGCTGCCTCTTTTGCTACATGCATGTTAATATTCAGTTGGCCTTTGCAATGACCCAGTATTTATTAGTCTCATCAAACTTTCTGATTCCTCAAGTTAAACTTAGCCCCATCCTTTTCAGATGCCAGGCAACTCACCAGACAGTGCCAACCATAGGCTCTCTGTCATCACAATGGTTTCTTTTTAAATCCACACCAATTACTTCTTTTAAGAATAAACTCTCAAATTTGCTTCCCCAGTACACAAAAATGCTCTCTACATTAACTTCAGTTTGCATGTATGTTTTCTATCTCTTTTAAACATATGAATTGTACAGTACTTAATATAAGTGTAATTGTATCCATTTAAACCTACCTTATCCATCCTAGAGAACAGGCTGTACTCAGAGCACTAGGTAAGAACCTACTCCCATGTCCAGAATTACAGAGCTGCTGCTGGGGACTCTCTACCCATCAACCACCAAAACCCCTGACCTCCCGAATACCACTCCACTTCCAATCCTTCCACCCTGGTTCTTTCTGCTAGGACAGACTCTTGACTGTTCTGCTCCAGTGCAGATACCATCTCCTTATCCATTCTAGAAAATCTGCTGCACTCAGAACAGTTGAGACAGACCCTAAGAGAACATAAATGCCAGCCCAGGCTACTATAACCATCAAAACCCTCAATTACCATAGACAGACAAACAAGATATTCTATGACAAAGCCAAATTTGTACAATATCTTTCTATAAAACCAGCTCTACAAAGGATAATGGGTGGAAAACACCAACACAAGGAGGGAAACTATAGCCTAGAAAAAGCATGAAGGTAATGTTTCAACAAATACAAAAGAAGATAGCCACATAAACATAATTCCACCTTTAACAACAAAAATAACAGGAGGTAACAACCACATTTCCTTAAAATATCTTTTAGTATCATCTGACTCAATTCCCCAATAAAAAGACATAGACTAACACACTGGATATGTAAGTAGGACCCAACATTTTGCTGCATACCAGAAACCCACCTCAGTGACAAAGACAATCACTACTTTAGAGTCAAAGGTTGGAAAACAAAATTTCAAGCAAATGGTCCCAAGAAACAAGCTGGAGTGGCTATTCTTATACCAAATAAAATCGACTTTCAACCAAAAGTTGTCAAAAAAGATAAGGAAGAACACTTCATAATGGTCAAAGGAAAAATCTACTAAGATGAACTTTCAATTCTGAACATCTATGCTCCAAATGCAAGGGCACCCACTTTCATAAAAGAAACTTTACTAAAGCTCAAAGCACACATTGCACCCTACACCTTAATAGTGGGAGGTGTCAACACCCCACTCTCAGCAATGAACTAATCATGGAAACAGAAATTAAACAGAGACACAGTGAAACTAAAATAAGTTATGAACCAAATGGATTTAACAGATATTTACAGAACATTTCATCCTAAATCAAAAGTTTATACCTTCTTCTCAGCACCTCATGGTACCTTCTCCAAAACTGTCCATATAATTGTTCACAAAACAGGCCTCAACAGATACAGGAATATTGAAATAATTCCATGCACACTATCAGATCATCATGGTCTAAGGCTGGTCTTAAGTTTCAACAAAAACAACAGAAAACACACATACACATGGAAGCTGAACAATGCTCTACTCAATGATAACTTGGTCAAGGAAAAAATAAAGAAATTAAAGACCTTTTAGAATTTAATGAAAATGAAGACACACCATACCAAAACTTATGGGATACAATGAAAGCAGTGCTAAGAGGAAAATTCATAGCTATATGTGCCTCAAAAATGAAAATGGAGAGAGCTTAACTAGCATCTGGACATCACACCTGAATGCTCTTGAACATAAAGAAGCAAATACACCCAGGAGGAGTAGACAACATGAAATAAGCAAACTCAGGGCTGAAATCAATCAAATAGAACCAGAAAGAACTATACAAAGAATCAATAAAACCAGAAGCTGGTTATTTGAGAAAATCAACAAGGTAGATAAGCCCTTAGCCAGACTAACCAGAAGGCACAGAGACAGTATCCAAATTAATAAAATCAGAAGTGAAAATGGAGACATAACAATAGAAACTGTAGAAATTCAAAAAAAATCATCAGATCCTACCACAGAAGCCTATGCTCAACAAAATAGGAAAATGTGGATGAAATGGACAATTTTCTAGACACATACCAGGTGCCAATGTTAAAACAGGATCAGATAAACTATCTAAATAGTACAATACTCCTGGTGTAATAGAAGCAGTCATTAACAGTCTCCCATCCAAAAAAAGTCCAGAACCAGATGGGTTTAGGGGAGAATTCTATCATATCTTCAAAGAAGACCTAATACCAATACTCTTCAAACTATTCCACAAAATAGAAACTCAAGGAATACTACCCAATTCATTCTATCAAGCCACAATTATGCTTATTCCTAAATCAGAGACCACTCAAAGAAAGAGAACTTCAGACCAATTTTCCTTATAAATATTGATGAAAAAATACTCAATAAAATTCTTGCAACTGAATCCAAGAATACATCAAAATGATCATTCACAGTGATCAAGTATGCTTCAACCCAGGAATGCTGGGACGGTTCAGTATGCAGAAATCCATCAATGTAATCCACTACATAAACAAACTGAAAGAAAAAGACCACATGATCATTTCATTAGATGCTGAATAAGCACTTGACAAAATCCAGCATCTTGTTAAAAGTCTTGGAAAGATCAGGAATTTGAGGCTCATTCCTAAACATAGTAAAAGCAATACACAGCAAACCATTAGCCACTATCAAACTAAATGGAGAGAAACTTTGAGCATTCCCACTAAAATCACGGACCAGACAAGACTACCCACACTACCTATCTATTCAATATAGTACTTGAAGTTCTAGCTAGAGCAATTAGACAACAAAAGGAGGCTCAAAGTATATAAATTGGAAAGGAAGAAGTCAAAAATATCACTATTTGCAGACTACATGATCATAAGTGACCCGAAAATATTCTATCAGAGAACTAAAACTGACAAATAAGTTAAACAAAGTGGCTGGATATAAAATTAACTCAAACAAATCAGTGGCCTTCCTCTACTCAAAGGAGAAAGAAGCTGAGAAAGAAATTAGGGAGATGACTGTCTTCACAATAGTCACAAATAATATTACATACCATGATGTGACTTCAACTAAGTAAGTGAAAGATCTGTATGAGAAGAACTTCAAGCCTCTGAAGAAAGAAATTGAAGAAGATCTCAGAAGATCTCCCATGCTCATGGATTGGCACTATTAATATACTAAAAATGGCCATCTTGCCAAAAGCAATCTACAGATTCAATGCAATCCCTATCAAAATTCCAAATCAATTTCTCATAGAGCTAGAAAGAGCAATCTGCGAATTCAATTGGAATAACCCAAAACCCAGAATAATGAAAACTATTCTAAACAGCAAAAGAACTTCTGAGAGAATCACCATCCCTGTCCTCAATCTCTACTACAGAGCAATAGTGATAAAAATGTATGATGTTGGTACAGAGAAAGGCAGGATGATCAATGGAACAGAACTGAAGACCCAGAAATGAACCCACACACCTATGGTCACTTGGAAAAGGAGGTAAAACCATGAAGTGAAAAAAAGACAGGATTTTTAACAAATGGTGCTGGGTCAACTAGAGGTTAGCATGTAGAAAAATGCATATGAACCCATTCTTATCTCCTTATACAAAGTACAAGTCCAAGTGGATCAAGGACCTCCACATAAAACCAAATACACTGTAGCTTATAGAGGAGAAAGTGGTGAAGAACCTTGAACACATGGGCACAGGGGAAATTTCTCCAAAAGAATACCAATGGCTTATGCTCTAAGAACATGAATGGGACTTCATAATATTGCAAAACTTATGTAAGGCACTGTCAATAAATAGTACAGAACAGCAGCCAACAGATTGGGAAATGATCTTTACCAATCCTACATCTGATAGAGGGCTAATATCCAATGTGTACAAAGAACACAAGATGTTTGACTCTAGAGAATCAAATAACCCTATTTAAAAATGGGGTACAGAGCTAAATAGAGAATTGTCAACTGAGGAAACTGCAATGGCTGTGAAGCAACTAAAGAAATGTTCAACACCCTTAGTTATCAGGGAAATGCAAATCAAAACAACCCTGAGATTCCACCTCATACCAGTCAGAATGGTTAATATTATAAACTCAGGGGACAACAGATGTTGGAGACGATGTGGAGAAAGAGGAACACTCCTCCATTGCCTGTGGGACTGCAAGCTGGTAAAACCACTCTGGAAATCAGTTTTGCGGTTGCTCAGAAAATTAGACATAGTACTACCTGAGGACCCAGCTATACTACTCCTGGGAATATACCAGAGGATTCCCCAGCATGTAATAAGGATACATGCTCCATTATGTTCATAGCTGCCTTATTTATGATAGCCAGAAGCTGGAAAGAACCCAAATGTCCTTCAACAGAGGAATGGATACAGAAAATGTAGTATATTTACACAATAGAGTACTATTCAGCTATTAAAAACAATGAATTCATGAAATTCTTAGGCAAATGGATGGAACTAGAAAGTGTCATCCTGAGTGATGCAACCCAATCATAAAAGAACACACATGGTATGCACTCACTCATAAAGCTCAGAATAAACAGGCTACAACTCACAGACCACCTGAAGCTCAAGAAGAAGGAAGACCAAAGTGTGGGTGCTTTGGTTTTTCTAAGAAAGGGAACAAAATACTCACAGGAGTAATTATGGAGACAAAGTGTGGGGCCAAGACTGAAGGAAAGGCTATCCAGAGACTGTATCACCTGGGATTCATCATATAAATAGTCACCAAACCCTGACACTATTGTGGATATGGCTGTCTCCTGAGGGGCCCTGCCAGAGCCTTACAGATACAGAGGCAGATGCTAGCAGCCAAACATTGGACTGAGTTTAGGGTCCCCATTGGAAGAATTGGGGGGCAGACTGGAAGAGCTGAAGGGGTTTGTAGCCTCATGGGAAGAATGAAAATGTAGGCCAACCAGACCACCCAGGGCTCCCATAGACTAAACCATCAACAAAGGCGTACACATGGTTCCAGCCACATTTGTGTGTGTGGGAATGCCTTGTCAGGCATCTGTGGGAGAAGAGGTCCTTGGTCTTCGAAGGCTGTATAAATGTCCCAGCATGGGGAAATCAAGTGGGGGTAGGTGGGAGTGGGTAGGCTGGAGGGGGATCCTCATAGAAGTATAGGGAGGGAGGAGGGGTTGAGGTTTTTTGAGAGGGGGGAAATCGGGAAAGGGAATAACATTCAAAATGTAAATGAAGAATATAATCATTAAAATTAAATTAAAATAAAACAGTTAAAACAAATAAAACCTATCATGTGCCCTTTCACCTACCAAAATCACTCTTTCATTGATATTGTAGTTATTTGGTAGATGTCTTAATGTTAATTTCTTTTAAAAGATAATATTCATCCCTTCAGGATGGATTTTATGTACTATGAGCCGAGAGAGACTTAAAATTAAATAAAGGTTCAAATTAAATAATTAAAATCTCAGGTTCTTGAAGAGGAGTGTCTGTAAACAGGTAATGGTTCTTTCTAGCTCTTCTAGTTTGACTGTCTCTTCTGCCAGTCTGTTTTCCTAACCTTGTATGTATTCAGTTGTGTTACCCGGATAGTGATGCTGCTCCATCTAATGTCTAAGGCTTTTTGACATTAGCAATTAATCAAGAGGTGTAGCTGCCTTCCAGAGATTTATGCAAATGTGACTCCTTAAATCAGAGTATGTATTGAATTTGGGATCAAATATTGAACTAAACACACATGCAAAGCTTTGTGATAGCAGATCATGTGGGAGGGGTCAGGGCTTACTATGTTTATTCCAATCAAATTTTCGATCCTGACTCTCTTATAGAAGCTAAAACTGATCTGAGAGTGTTGTATGAAGTTACTGGCAAATTAAGTGCTAAAAATTTAAAGTTACAGACTAGTATGCATTTATTGAATAAATGATTGAAAAAGTAGAATGAATAAATAATATCTGTTTTTGTTTTCAATAGACTAGGCATTTAGAAAAGATGGAGGCAAAGATTTGTAACAAAGCAAGATTGCAGCTTCTTTTCACAGTATAAGAGTACACTGAACAAAGTTAAAAAGAAATGTGCAAGTAGAAGTTTTTTCTTTCACAATGGAATCCTATATATAATGTATAAATATGACCATCTGCCTTCCTCTAAGGAGGAGAATCCCTATTAACCAACAATTTTCTGATGTGGTAACCAGGTTTCTTTTCCAGTGAAGCTCTGCCTCCATTCCTTCATATTCCAAAACTTCAACATGGGAGGTTTCTATAATGGAGGAGCTCAGTTCCTCAGGGTGGGAAGAAATCTGCTCACCTGTGTTCACTGGCTTAGCATCCCTCACAGGAGCCAAGATATGGAGTTAACTTAAGTCACTCTCAGTTGTTGAATGGATAAGGAAATGCAGTGTGCATACACAATTGAATCTTATTTAACTTTAGTTAAGGAAGACATTTCATTTGTAACAATGTAGAAAGACTCAGAAGACATTATGTTAAGTGAAATAAGTAACAGATTGACAATGCCCCATTGGACAGAGAAATAGAGAACCGATGACAATTGTATGCAGTGAAGTTTATGCTAGCAGAGAATAAAACACTCACCAGTTCTGCGTGACACAAATGTGGAAGCAGAGGGAGAGGAGAGGCCATTGGCCCTGAGAAGGCTGGATGCCCCAGTATAGGGGAATACCAGGAGAGGGAAGCAGGAGTGGGTGGGTTGGTGAGCAGGGGTAGGGGAGGATGGGATAGGGTGTTTTTGGAGGGGAAATCAGGAAAGGAGATATAAAGAAAATATTTGATAAAAAAAGTGGAAAAGATAAAAAAAAAACCCATGATTTATCTTATAGCTTCTGTTTCCAGACTTCACATGTTTCTTGTGTACTTGATAAAATTCCATCAGAAACTGTGGGCTGATTTGAAAAAGAATGTGTGAATTGCCCAGTAAAGCATAAACTGATTTCTGTAGGCTCCTTGTATATTCATGGGCATCTCTGTCTTTAGGTTAGAGAAGTTTTCTTCCATAATTTTGTTGAAGATATTTGCTGGCTCTTTAAGTTGTAAATCTTCCCTCTCATCTATACCTATAATCCTTAGGTTTGGTCTTCTCATTGAGTCCTGGATTTCCTGGATGTTTTGGGTTACAAGCTTTTTGCATTTTGCATTTTCTTTGACTGTTGAGTCGATGGTTTCTATGGCATCTTTGACATCTGAGATTCTTTCTTCTTTCTTCTATCTCTTGTATTCTGTTGTTGATATTTGCATCTATGGCCCCTGATTTCTTCCCAAGGTTTTCTATCTCCAAAGTTGTCTCCCTTTGCAATTTCTTAGTTGTTCTACTTCTGTTTATAGATCCTGGATGGTTTTGCTCAGTTCCGTCACTTGCTTGTTTGTGTTTTCCTGTAATTTGTTAAGAGAATTTTGTGTTTCCTCTTTCATGGCTTCTGCCTGTTGGCCCAAGTTCTCCTGTATTTCTTTAAGGGATTTTTGCATTTCTTCCTTATTGGATTCTCTCTTTTGACCCATATTCTCCTGAACTTCTTTAAATGATTTTTGTGTTTCCTTTGTAAGGGCTTTTAAATTTTGATCAATTTTCTCCTGCATTTCTTTAAGGGATTCATTTATGTCCTTCTTCTGTTCCTCTAACAGGAACACTCCTCCACTGCTGGTTGGATTGCAAGATGGTGAATTTAGCCAGCAGAGCTGAGGAGGTAATTCGGAGCCCAGTGGTAGAAAACTTCCAGTATCCACCTCTGGAGCACAGACCCACTCTGAGACAGCAGCACCAAATGCCAGGCTCTCAGGAGCTTTAAAAACAAACCAGTAATAACAAGACCAACTAAGTCCAGATATAAACAAATGGCAAAAGGCAAACATAGAAACATTACTAGCAGAAATCAAGGCAATATGGCAGTATCCGAACTCAGTTCCCCTACAGCAGTAAGTCCCGGATACCCTAACACACCAGAAAATCAAGATATAGATCTAAAATCACTGGTCAGGATGTTGATAGTGGAACACATGGATAAATCTTTTAAAGAAATACAGGAGAAAATGGATCAAAAGTTAGAAGCCCTTACAAGGCAAACACAAAAAACACTTAAAGAAATTCAGGAGAATATGGACCAAAAAGCAGAAGCCAATAAGGAGAAAATACAAAAATCACTTAAAGAAATATAGGAGAATGTGGGTCAACAGGCAGAAGCCATGAAAGAGGAAAAACAAAAATTTCTTAAAGAATTACAGGAAAACACAAACAAGCAAGTGAAGGAACTGAGCAAAACCATCCAGGATCTAAAAACAGAAGTAGAAACAACTAAGAAATCTCAAAGGGAGACAACTTTGGAGAAAGAAAACCTTGGGAAGAAATCGAGAGCCATAGATGCAAATATCAACAACAGAATACAAGAGATAAAAGAAAGAATCTCAGATGCCAAAGATACCATAGGAACCATGGACTCAACAATCAAAGAAAATGCAAAATGCAAAAAGCTTGTAACCCAAAACATCCAAGAAATCCAGGACACAATGAGAAGACCAAACCTAAGGATTATAGGTATAGATGAGAGGGAAGATTTACAACTTAGGGCCAGCAAATATCTTCTACAAAATTATGGAAGAAAACTTCCCCAACCTAAAGAGAGAGATGCCCATGAATATACAAGAAGCCTACAGAACCCCAAATAGACTAGACTAGAACAGAAATGGCTCCCATCACATAATAATCAAAACCCCAAATGTACTAAACAAAGAAAGAATATTAAAGGCAGTAAGAGAAAAAGTCCAAGTTACATATAAAGGAAGACCTATCAGAATTATACCAGACTTCTCACCAGAGACCATGAAAGCTAGAAGATCTTGGGCAGATATCATGCAGACTCTAGGAGAACACAGATTTCAGCCCAAATTACTATACCCAACAAAACTCTCAATCACCATAGATGACGAAACCAAGGTAGTCCATGACAAAACCAAATTTGCACGATATCTTTCCACAAACCCAGCCCTACAAAGGATAATAGGGAGAAACACCAACACAAGGAGGGAAACTACACCCCAGAAGAAGCAAGACAGAAACCTCCTCTCATCAAACCCAAAAGAAGAGAACCACTCAAAAAAAAAAAACCTTCAAAAATGTCAGGAAGTAATAGTTGCTATTCCTTAATATCTCTTAATATCAATGGAGTCAATTCCCCAATAAAAAGACATAGACTAACAGACTGAATATGGAAACAGGTCCCTATAATTTGCTGCATACAGGAAACACATTTCAGTGTCAAACACAAACACTACCTTAGAGTAAAAAGGCTAAGAGGCCAATTTTACAAGCAAATGGTCTCAGGAAACAAGCCGGAGTAGCCACTCTCATATCGGATAAAATTGACTTTCAACCTAAAGTCATCAAAAGAGACACTGAAGGTCACTTCTTGCTGGTCAAAGGGGAAATCCACCAAGAAGAACTTTCAATACTGAACATCTATGCTCCAAATGCAAGGGCACCTCCATTTGTAAAAGAAACTTTACTAAAGCTTAAAGCACACATTGCACCTAACACAATAATTGTGGGTGACTTCAACACTCCACTCTCCTCAATGGACTGATCAGAAAATCAGAAAATAAACAGGGACACAGTGAAACTAATTGAAGCTTTGGACCAATTGGATTTACTATATATATATATATATATATATATATATATATATATATATATACATATATGTGTGTGTGTGTGTGTGTGTTTGTGTGTATATATATATGTATATATATATACATATATATATATATATATATATATATATGTATGTATAAAAAACACATTTCATCCTAAAGCAAAAGAATATACCTTTTTCTCAGCACTGCATGATACCTTCTCCAAAAATCGATCATATAATTGGTCACAAGACAGATGTCACCAAATACAAGAAGATTGAACTAATCCCTTGTCTCATATCAGATCACTATGGAGTAAAAGTGGTCTTCAATAGCAACAAAAACAACAGAAAGCCCACATACACATGGAAACTGAACAATACTCTACTCAATGACACCTTGGTCAAGGAAGAAATAAAGAAATCAAAGACTTTTTTAGAATTCAATGAAAATGAAGGTACAACCTACCCAAACCTTTGGGACACAATGAAAGCAGTGCTAAGAAGAAAACTCATAGCCCTGAGTGCCTCCATAAAGAAACAGGAGAGAGCATACACTAGCAGCTTAATGGCACACCTGAAAGCCCTGGAACAAAATGAAGCTAATTCACCCAGGAAGAGTAGAAGACAGGAAATCATCAAAATCAAGGCTGAAATCAATCAAGTTGAAACAAAGAGAACCATACAAAGAATCAACAAAACCAGGAGCTGGTTCTTTGAGAAAATCAACATGATAGATAAACCTTTAGCCAGACTAACCAAAGGGCACAGATAGAGTATTCAAATTAACAAAATTAGAAATGAAAAGGGAGATATAACAACAGAGACTGAGAAAATTCAAAAGATCATCAGATCCTACTACAAAAGTCTATACTCAATACAATTGGAGAATCTGGAGGAAATGGTTAATTTCCTAGACAGATACCAAATACCAAAATTAAATCAGGATCAATTAGATCAGCTAAACAGTCTCATAATCAGTAGAGAAATAGAAGGGGTTATAGAAAGCTCCCCCCCAAAAAAAAGTACATGACCAGATGGTTTTAGTGCAGAATTCTATCAGGCCTTCAAAGAAGACCTAACACCAATACTCTTCAAACTATTCCACTAAATAGAAACAGAAGGATCACTGCCCAACTCATTCTATGAAGCCAAAATTACGCTGATACCAAAACCACACAAAGATCCAACAAAAAAGAGAACTACAGGCCAATTTCCTTTATGAATATCGATGCAAAAATACTAAATAAAATTCTTGCCAATTGAATCCAAGAGCACATCAAAATGATCATCCACCATGATCAAGAAGGCGTCATCCCAGGGATGCAGGGATGGTTCAATATATGGAAATCCATCAATGCAATCCACTACATAGACAAACTCAAAGAAAAAAAAAACCACATCATCATCTCATTAGATGGGGAAAAACCACTTGACAAAATTCAGCATCCTTTCATGTTAAAAGTCCTGGAAAGAATAGGAATTCAAGGCCCATACCTAAACATAGTAAAAGCAATCTACAGCAAACTGGTAGCCAACATCAAAATAAATGGAGAGAAACTTGAAGCAATCCCATTAAAATCAGGGACTAGACAAGGCTGCCCTCTCTCTCCATATCTTTTAAATATAGTACTTGAAGTTCTAGTGAGAGCAATTAGAAAACATAAGGAAGTCAAAGGGAAACAAATTGGAAAGGAAAAACTCAAACTATCACTATTTAGACATAATATGATAGTATAAGTAAGTGATCCAAAAAACTCCACCAGAGAACTCCTACAGCTGATAACAAAGTTCAGCAAAGTGGCTGGTTGTAAAATCAACTCAAGCAAATCAGTAGTCTTCCTGTACTCAAAGGACAAGCAGGCTGAGAAAGAAGTTAGGGAAATAACACCCTTCACAATAGCTACAAACAATATAAAGTATCTTGGCGTGACTCTAACCAAACAAGTGAAAGATCTTTATGACAGGAACTTCAAGTCCTTGAAGCAAGAAATCAAAGAAGACCTCAGAAGATGGAAAAATATTTCATGCTCTTGAATTGGCAGGATCAATATAGTAAAAATGGCCATCTTGCCAAAAGCAATCTACAGATTCAATGCAATCCCCATCAAAATCCCAAATCAACTCTTTATAGATCTAGAAAGAGCAATTCTCAAATTCATTTGGAGTAACAAAAAACCTAGGATAGCTAAAACTATTCTCAACAATAAAGGGACTTCTAGGGGAATCAATATCCCTGACCTTAAGCAGTACTACAGAGCAATTGTGTTAAAAACTGCATGGTATTGGTACAGCGACAGGCAAGTAGATCAATGGAATAGAATTGAAGACCCAGAAATGAACCCAGACTTATGGTCACTTGATCTTTGATAAAGGAGCTACAACCATCCAGTGGAAAAAAGATAGCCTTTTCAAAAAATGGTGCTGGTTCAACTGGAGGTCAACATGCAGAAGAATGTGAATTGACCCACTCTTATCTCCTTGTACCAAGATCAACTCCAAGTGGATCAAGGACCTCCACATAAAACCAGACACACTGAAACTAAGAGAAAAGAAACTGGGGAAGACCCTGGAGGACTTAGGCACAAGGGGCAATTTACTGAACAGAGCACCAATAGCTTATACTCTAAGATCAAGAATTGACAAATGGAACCTCATAAAATTACAAAGTTTCTGTAAGGCAAAAGACACTGTCAGAAGGACAAAATGGCAATCAACAAGTTGGAAAAAGATCTTCACCAATCCCACATCCGACAGAGGGTTAATATCCAATATATGCAAAGAACTCAAGAAGTTAGGCCCCAATGAACCAAATAACCCTATGAAAAATGGGGTACAGAGCTATATAAAGAATTTTCACCAGACGAAATTCTGATGGCTGAGAAGCACCTTAAGAGATGTTCAACATCATCAGTCATCAGGGAAATGCAAATCAAAACCCTGAGATTCCACCTCACACCAGTCAGAATGGCTAAGTTTAAAAACTCAAGAGACAACAGGTGCTGGTGAGGCTGTGAGGAAAGAGGAACACTCCTCCATTGTTGGTGGGATTGCAAGATGGTATAATCACTCTGGAAATCAGTATGGCAGTTCCTCAGAAAATTGGGAGCCTGTCATACCACTCCTGGGCATATACCCAGAGGATTCCCCTGCATGCAATAAAGACACATGCTCCACTATGTTCGTAGCAGCCTTATTTATAAAAGCCAAAACCTGGAAAGAACCCAGATGTCCCTCAAAGGAGGAATGGATACAGAAAATGTGGTATATTTATACAATGGAATACTACTCAGCAATTAAAAATAATGAATTCATGCAATTTGTAGGCAAATGGTTGGATCTGGAAAATATCATCCTAAGTGAGTTAACCCAATTACAAAAGAATACACATGAATTGCAATCACTGATAAGAGGATATTAATGATCCCAGAAGCTCTGAATACTCAAGGCACAATTAGCTAAGCAAAAGATTCCCAAGAAAAAGGAAGGAGAGGACCCTGGTCCGGAAAAGACTAAATCCAGTTTTGTAAGAGAATACCAGAACAGAGAAATGGTGTGTGTGGGGGGGCGGGGGTGGGTGATTGGGGAATGGGTGGAGGGAAGAGGACTTATGGGACATATGGTGAGGGGGGAACCAGGAAAGAGGAAAGCATTTGGAATGTAAACAAGGAAAATAGAAAAAAACACCACAAACTGAAATGATAAACATGTAGGTAAACATTAAAGATTGTCCACATGCTGGAAACTGTAAGATGCCAACTGAACTGTGAGAGACTGACTAATGAGCAGCCAGAGAGGGCTTCTGTCTTTCATAGTAAAGTGTCTTCTTCAGGAGAGCTAAACCAGTATCCTCAGTATTGTTAAGACTAGTTTTTAAAAAGTTTGATTATTTATTTATTTATTTATTTATTTATTTATGTTATATCTGAATATTCAGTCCCTCTCTTCTCAGTACCCACTCAGGCAAACACTCTTCTCATTCCACCCTCCTCACTCCCTCACCTTACCTCCCACCCACACCCACACCTACTCCACCCCACCCCACCATAAGAGTCCCACATTCTATCCCTGTGCAAATGCTGACAATGTCAAAGCAGCTTTGTGAATTCTGAATGTGTATGAGGCACAAACGCAACTGAATGAAGGCAAAGCTGACTCTTCCAAATACTACTCATGGACACCACATATGGCCGGAAGCACAATGCTCAAGTGATTCTTTCAAATGGCTCAGGTATATGATCATAAAACAACCTGACTCTGCTATCAGCAAGACCCTGGACATTTGCCCTTATACAGAGATTACACTGTATCTTAGAGTTGAGAACACATAACCCCCTCCACAAAAAGAAACATATTCAGTTTGGTAATTAGCATATTCAACATAATATCTAAAACCTAAAACTTGACATTTATTCCTGTGGTCCCCTAGCAGCAGGCAAGACTTCTGTCACTACAAGAGAGTGGCTTCTCTCTTGCTCTTTCTAAGCTTCTGTGCTCCCCCTACTATGATAGTTTCCAAACACTTGGAGCCAGTGCCTATGGAAGGAAGAGATGAATAGGGCCAGTACATGCCCTATTGGGCTAAAAGTAGCTCTGGTCGTCTCTAAATCTATCAGGTTCATACAGGTCCCACTGTCTGTTGTCCTCACCCAGAATCCCTGGGCTGAACTGAGAGCTCTTTTCCTTTTCAGTTCTTAGGAGCTGATTTGGAAAAGTGAAATGAATCTTTCTCTATTGGCTTTGTAACTTCTCTTTTACTCCTAGGAGTTCCTGAACTCTTTGATTTTCAAGTAGTTTTTTCCAGAGAGTCTCCAACATGACTTAAAGGGAGCCATATGAACCCTCTCATACAAAGCCATTATTGTATAGAAGAATCTCACATATCATTTGTGAGAGATTTAAGACCCATGCTTTGAGTACTGATATCTTAAGTCTATTTATATGGCTATATAAAATAACCTAGACTGCATAATTTGAGTTACAAGAGTGTATTGCTTAGCATGCTAGAGACTATGGAGACCAAGATCAAGGCAACAGCAGACTCTGTCTTTTGACGCCCCACACCTTCTTTAAAGAAGGTTGCTTTCAGAGGCTCTATGTTTTACACTGCTTAATAAAGCCTTTCAACCTTTTAATGTAAGTACAGTGAGATTTTCTTTCACTTGTATTTTTCACATTAGAGATGTAACCTAGAGACTTATGCACTCCTGGCAAGAATCGCACCATTGTGTTGTGACTGTGCCTTCATTATGTGCTTACGAGTGTGCATATTGAGTGACTATATTTTTGTTGTTTGGAAGTGTTTTACACTTTTTTATTTTGGTGTGTGTTAAAGTGCCTGTATGTGATCAGAGGGTAACTTACAGAATTGTTCTCTGTTAATGTCATGTGGATCAGAGGGATCAAATTTAGCTTATCGGCATGGCAACAATAGCCATTTCCTCTAAGCCAATTTCATATCCCTGATTGATGGCATTCTTGAGAGAAGTTCTCACAAGGTATTCAGGCCAGGATCAAATTCTTGATATGCCTCTGTGCCACCAGAACTTGCTGCTGGAAATAATATTATCTCTCAAGAATTTGGGACATATTCACCAAATACTTTTGAAAACTTTTTTGCTTGATCAGTTCTTTCTGGTGGCCATATTATTTTTAACTACAGGTGAAACTTAGCAGTCTTTTGTTTTCTTTTATAACCAGTTAAAGCAAGTTAAAATAAGAAGCTGTTGTGTTTGATTAAATAATTTCATGTCTAAGCTTCACTCTTGCAATCTTTTTTTGGAAAATTAGTACTAATATTTATGTAAACATGATATGGCTTGTTATATAATTAACTACCAATAAATAATGTTTCTTACATATAGAATCATTGTGCTTTTGATGCATCTTCCTTATCATTTATATTTAAATGCTGTACCTCATGATGAGTGCTTGAGAAGACTCATTGCATGCTGCATAGTTCTAGAAGTTACTTATTCAGTACGCATTCTTCCTTTTTCCTTAGTGTCCATTTTATCAGAATGGACAAAGACGGGCCTTATTAACATGCTAGGATGCATATGCCCTTTCCTAACAATGCTTTTTATGGGAAAGAAGTCTTTTGGAGACAGAAACAGAGTGGTGTGAGGAGGGCGACAGTAAATCTGTCCCCAAGCTACTTTCTACAGTAAGTCATCACTGGGAAGGGTTGGCTTTCGGCTCATGGTGATACTTTCCCTGGTGAAGTGACCGGAAGGATGGAACAGTTTCCACAGTATTGGCCTCCTTGGCATGATTAATTTCTGCTCTTGTCTCAACAAGGGAAGGCTATGTTCTGATTCTGACAGTGTGAGATGTTGGTACCACTACCGTGAAATCTTCAGTCGCAACAGCTCACACAGTGCCAGGTTGTCCTGAATGTAAAACATCGGATTCTGAAAACCATAAATATCCAACTGCACTTATTCTAGCTTGAAGTGTTGATCCAATGAGTCTGTATCCCTCCATTTTATAAGGTGTTTCTTCTTTGTGCTAAAGTGCATTAAGTTGTCCTTTTTTAATTTTATATACATTTATAATATATAAAATACATTTTATATGTTTATATGTTTTATATATTTTACATATATTTTATATACATTTATAAAATATGTAATACATATATTTAAAGTTTATTCAAAGCTGTCTTGACTCTGGTCATATAGACTTGAGAGATGCAGATAACCAGATATACTGTAGTCTTTCACATCTAGTTTAAACAATTCTTAAACTGTGTTTGCTTGAAAAACAGATACTTGCAGTCTTCTTTATATCTAATATTGGTTACTTTCTCTCTTAAAACAAACCAAAACTATTAGTTCTTTGTGAAAAATCAATACAAACTGCTTTGATCATATTGACCCTGGCAGTTCTTCCTAAATTTCCTCACCCCTTCCCTATGGTTTTTACCTCTTCATGTTGCTAGACATCCTCTAGTACCAGATTGTACTGCTCCAATATTTTTTTGGCTGTGTGGTCTTCCTTTTGAGAGTAGGTGACTTATCAGAGGCTCCAGTCTTAGAGAAAACTGTCCCTTTTCTAGCTCCTAACCTTTGACAATAACTTAATGGCTAGGGGTGGGAATTGGTTTGATAGGGCTTGCATAGGTTTTCTGCATGTTCTCAGAACCGTTGTGCAGCTGCCCTGCTGTGCACAGATGCATCACTGTAGTCATTCACCTCTTGCCTTGTTTTCTGCACTCTCTCTGAAAGGGTCCCTGAGACTTAGGGACAGTCAGAGTATATACATTCCATTTAGGATGGGCACTCTTTAGTCAATTATTATCTGCACTTGGCTGGTTATGGTCTCTGTGAATACCTATATCCTGCAAATAGAAGCTTCTTGGGTGAGGGCTGAGAGATGCACTGATGTACTCTATTTTTTTTCACAGTCTTCATTGTCTACCTTTAATGCTGGTCACTTCCCCTCTTTTATTCCCATGTTTTAAATAAACACCATTTCTCCCTTTACCTTCTACCCTCTTAAAGCATTGTCTGTGTTTATCCACTTGTTCGGCTTTAGCCACAACTCCTGAGAGTACATTTCTATTGTGACAGGTGAAAGCTGACTATTAGACACCTCGGCTTCTGGGTTAGGTAATATTTCCAGTTCTGCTATTCATAGATGGCACACCAAGCATCCACATTATTTTGAACTGTGGCACTTCACATTAACTAACCGGTCATTAGTTTCTTCTTCATGATAACCCACTGGAAATGATTTCCAGAATGTTTTCCAGTGTTTGCTTTGGTCCTGACTGCTTTATGTTTGTTTGTGTGTAGTCTGGATCTCTTGTCACACATGTTTATTTTTACCATAGTCTATAGAACTATGGGGTTGTATTATCTAGTTATTTAATTCGCTTTGATATAGAGTTCTGATAGAAATGACCACTAATGCATTCATTATTTTTAAACAAAGACAGTAGTTTCAAAGTTTGCAGATACAGAGCACGCTAAGCTGTACATGAGTTCCATACTCTAAACCTTTTAGTGTACATTAAAATGTATGTGCAGTTAAAACTTAAAATGTGGAATCACTTTAAGTCAAAATATCAGTAAAAATTTATAATCGGCTAGGTAACATGCAAAAAAATTATTAGTGAATGTACAAATGGAGAAATGTTTGGGTTCATATAGAAAATTTATAAGGAAAAGACCAATATAAATATTTATTTTGCCTTTTTACTATTTGTAAAATTGGACAAACTTAAAAGTTTATCATTGAGAAGAAAGATGAATAAACATTGTTTTATGATTGTAAGCCTAGTATATATAATTTAGATGCCATTCCCATTGGTGTTCTGCAGCTTTTCAGGAAAGCACCATCAGTTCCTGTAAGAGGCTTGGAATTAATTTGTAAATGAATGCATAACAAAGACAGGGGTCTTTTCCTTTTTAAAATAGCCATGGCAGTTGTAAGGTTCTCTTATGATCCAATCTACTGAACATTTTCTTAAAATTGTGCTTACAATAATGTAGGAAATTATACTTTGATAACACATTTTATTTTGAAGTATTCCCAGGTGGGTAAAATAGTACTGCATGTTTTCCTGCAATGCTCAAATTATGTTGTCCTAGGGGTCTCTAGCTAGCCTGAAACCTTTTAAAGCAATGTGTTCCACTTTGAAATTGTGTTAGTCTAATCCATAATAGTCATGCTTATAAACTACAGTCAGGATAGTATGATGACATGCTTATAATAAAGGTTTCTTGTATATACAATAATTAATTAGTAGCTAGAATAGTTTTTGACACTTCAAAAAAATAACACAGCTATTTGGGAAGATTTGAGCCATCACACTAATAACAATAAGTAAGTCTTTATACAGTATTTTATAGATGTTGAGATGGGCAATTAGTCAAAATGCAGATGGGTGAGCTGTGTATTTTTAAATATATATGTTCTTTTTCATTATTTAAAAAACAATTTTAAAAATTAAATGTTTTGATATATTCTTTCCCTTCAGACCCTCTGCCAATCCCTACTCACCCAACTTCAAGTTCCTTCTCAAAAATTAAATAAAACCCCAAACATCCAGAAAGCAAAACAAAACATCTTCAAAAAATAAATGAAACCTATCAAACTGTGATCAAATAATAGGAGATAAAATATTAATAGAATTTGTCTGTCTACATGTACATTCTGAATAAGTGTGGAAAAATAGTTATAATTAAGAAAGAACTTTCATTTGATTGACATTTTCTTTCTTTTATTGACTTCTGAACATAAGCCCTGTCCTGAATAGTTGATATACACAATGAAACTCCATTGGATTTCCTGTCTTTCAGCAGGGATCAATGGCAGAACACTTGTTAACCTGTACTTTAGTGAATTGATTTTTATTTTCTCACTCATTTTTGATCAAAATAAAATATGATAATATAAAACAGTTATTATATCAAAGGAGAAGAAACAAAAATTAGAGATGCCCTTGTTCATATACTCAGTAATGCATAAAAAATTAAACTGATAGCAATAATATATGTGCAGAGGCCCTAACTGGCCATCACTTGTCACCAAATGAAGCTTAGAGTACTGAGATATCTAATTGAGTTGTTGGCTAAAGGGGGCCCATGGGAATATCCCCAAAATGTAGGTTGCTGCCAAGACTATAGGTTATTCTCCAAAGGCCCCATTGTTGAAGCCAACACTTATACAACTAATTGAACATGGGGTACAAGAGCCTGCATCCATACATTTAATCTCTTCAATAGAGAAAGCAAAAGTGCCTGCTGACAGACAATCAATAAACGAATCAATCTTTTAAGCCTAACTTTCACAAAAGTCTTGGTTGAAATTAAAAAGGATCAATTATTAGCATACTGTTTGTTTAAGTTATCATTTCTATTATTAATGTAGTAAAATCATACCATGATTATTTTAAATGTCCCCACTGCTTACAAAAGGCTGCATGAGTTTTGTGGAATCAAAGTAACATTATAGTTATGAAAATAACTGTCCTACTGTTTTTGCTTAAAGGAAACCTTTGGCATTAGAAGATGTAAACTTACAGAGAGTGGGGTGCATAGCAGCAAGAAATCCCAGAGTAAGACAGTTGGCACTGACATAATGCTAATTAGAGCCTTGTATCGCCTACATCTGCACAGCTTAGTAGGACACAATACAGTTTCAAGGTCTCTGTCCTTTTGTTGTTTCAAATCACTAGCCTTGAAATAGTGATGTCATAAATATTAATAAAGATAGCATGAGCTTTGTAAGTAAATTCTAGAAAGACTAATGACTTCCAGCTAAATATCAAGTCATTATTCTGACAGACCTTTTACTAGGCAACAAAGATGGAATGACATAGTAGGCCTTTCAAAAGGTCTTAACAAGCACTCAGTTGAGACAAAAACTACATCAACTAGTTGTTTGACCTAAGCAGCCTATTTCTGAATTTACTGACTAGCATTTAGTTATTATCACACAACACTATACTGGGCTGGATAATTTTTTACTTCTATAATTAGTTGTAGTTCCAACTGGTGTGAGTTCATATACTTGCACACAGGCACACAGACATCTTAAAAAGAACATAGAGCAACAAAAACTAATTGTAGAAGAATATCAAAACTATAGTCTATGTTTGTAGTGGATACAAATTAATATAAATAAAAGTATGGAAAGCAAAGACCAAGAATGTACATAAACTTCTCAAGAACTGTGCCAAGATATGATAGGAGGAGAAAGAGAGCTATCTATGATTGTGTACCATAAAAATGTGTGGTGTGATGTCACACTAACTCTGAATTAGAAGAGTGAAACTATAATATTAGAATTTATTACTGCATTGGAATATGAGCATATTGCCAACTGTATTAGACTGATTTAGCACCTAAAATGTCTATGTGTCTGGTGAGAGAGATGATAGGATTCAGGAAAGAGCCAGACTTGTTGTTCTCCAAAAGCCCCCTTCACACAAACTGTCTCTTAACCAAATTACATGAAAGAACCCACTAAACCTGACTGTGTTTGTCAGTAAAGCTTTTCTTACTTGATTAACATTAGTGTTATAAGTATGTGGTGGTCTGGATAAGAATAGCACACATAGGCTTCATATATTTGAATGCTTGACCATCAGGGTATGGTGATACTTGACTGGGTGTGGTCTTGGTGAAGTAAGTATGTTACTGGGAATGGCTTTTGAATTTCAAACGGTCAAGCTAGGCCCAAAGTCTCTCTCTTTTTTCTGTCCACAGGTCTTTATATAGAAGCTCAGTTTCTTCTTTAGCACTGTATCTGCTAACATGATTCTCACCATGATGACATTGGATTAAACCCCTAAAACTGTAAGAAAGTCCCAATTAAATGGTTTTGTTAAGAGTTTCCATGGTCATGGTGTCTCTTCTCAGCAAAAGAACACTAAGACAGGACATTCTATGACTGAATGAGCTTTTCTACAACTATATTTAGAATGTTAATGTCATCTTTTATTAAAACAGGAGTTGATGCTTTGGCTCACTCACTAAAAAATTAGAGAAAAATTATGTTCTGATACTGAAGAATATGTAAGAGATAAGACATGCAAAGAACTCTCAGTGTGGGAGGCAATAAATATTGTCTTGGTGTGAACTTCTGAGGATAAATGTAAATATGTATAATTAATCACTCTCTAATTTGTTGTATGTTTAGGAAATTTCCACATTTTATTGGACTGTTATTTTAGTTCCATCTGTATTCAAGCTTGAATAATACGTGCTTACCTTAAACTCACTTTATATATGTTCATAGTGCTTGTGTACATGTGTGTGTGTGTGTGTGTGTGTGTGTGTGTGTGTGTGTGTGTGTTTGGGGGTGCATAAATCACCACCATGTCATCATGGTGAGAATCATGTTAGCATATACAGTGCTAAAGGAGCAACTGAGCTTCTATATAAAGACCTGTAGACAGAAAAAAGAGAGAGACTTTGGGTCTAACTTTACCATTTGAAACTCAAAAGCCACCTCCAGTAACATCACAAGGACTTTTATTTCCTTCTTTAAGCCTGATACTTTGAATATGGCACAAAATAGAATTATGTGTCACATTTTCATGCAGAAATGCTCATGTCATATAGAAATCTTCATTTGAAAACAAGCATCCATGAGAAAATCCTATCTAGTCAACAAAACATACAATTCAGGACTGGGCTTCCTGTCAAGCACCTCAGATCTGTATGTGAGAATGGCCAGAAGTCCTATTAATAGATTCAAGTAATAGTGCTGTAATAATTGTAAACAACTGCCCATTCCTATAGCAAAGTTTAGGTTTTTCTGTTGAAATGATTCAACTCAGATAACAACACTGGGGATTATCCTTGTTTGGGAATAATTAATAGCTTTGTACTTTTCTCACTGATATGTACAAACAGGAAGGAAAATGTTAAAACTCAAAGGCTAAAGCTACAGCAGACTGAGAAAGTGTTAACTTTGATTCTGCATGCTAGTGCTTTCCAAGAGAATAAAGAAAAACACATTTGCTAATCATTTAGGAACAGTACTCATTTTTAAAGAAAAATCTTTAAGCTGAGTCAAATCTAATAAGGTATATTTTACTTAATGTGCTCAAATGGCTGAATTATATTTAAGCTTAAAGATGGGAAGATAATAAAATAATCTTTATAGTTAATGATCCACTAACAACAATGTCGAGGGGACACAATTTATAGTTATGCTTAAATATCCTGCAAATATTTTAGTACAAAGTATTGGAAAATATCATAAAATATATAGGAAATAATAACTTTGTTACCTCAATGTTGATGATAACCATTGAAATGGTTTGCTCAAACAGTGTTCTTCTGAATGCAATTTCAATAATAACTTCATAATCTAAGAAATACAAGAAAACATTGGAAATTGTCACATAATCTGCTTTGACTCAAGAGACATTGTAGTGAATTGTAATCTCTCCAAGTAAACAGCCATTATGTTCAGGATGGAAACATGATCGCACAATTTAAGCATTTAGAATACATATCTCCATTCTTGTGTTTTACCCCTGCCTTCCCCAGGATGATGCTGTCATACTGAACACACAAAGAAACATAAGGGACCAACATCCAGGGGATCATTGTCAGTGTAGAAACTACTGCTTTTCTGGAGGCAGGTAAATATATACAGGATTGATTTCCCTTACGTTGAAGAAAGATCCTCTCACTGGAAACAAATCCAGATAATACAAGCAGCTGATGATGATATAAATGCCTTATCAGCTCACAGGTTCCTTTTGAAGCTTGCAAAGAGAATATTATTCAAGACCCTAATAGGCAAGTGTGTAAATGACCCTGTTGGCACTTGTGAAGCAAGCGGAACATTTTCCCCTCAAATAATGATCCTATGCTTTTGCCACAGAATATGAGGTCTCTGACACACCCTCTGTTCTATCCAGAATGGATCTTGAAAAATACCTTTAATAAGGTAGTCATCACATGACTGTGAGATAATACCTAAGGCAAAACAGTATCATTAGGGAGCTTATATGAAATAATAGCTTTTTTTTTTCACCTCAGTAATTACTAATTATCATTGAAATTTTGGGGGAGGTTCATCTAGGACCTGAAATAGGTTCCTAAAATTATCTTTAGTCATAGCAGAAGCTGATCCTTGAGAGTACAATTTGATGTGGGATTAAGTGTTATAGATGAGATGTGCATTGAAGCATCAGAATGTTATAATGAAATTAAAAAGAAAGGAATTGGAAAGAGCTGATCTCCCACCAGCTGACACACATGTGAGCACAGGTAGAATCACCACTTCTGCTCCGAGGGACATTCCCAGAACCCCCAAGACACATGAACTGAGGAGTAGCCTGGAACAGGATCCTTCTGCTTTTTATCTTTGCCTAGAGCAGACCCTGTGCCACAGCTCTCCATTCCCAGATCCCTCCAAGTGAGAGCAGGTCTCCCAAGAGTGCTGAGATATGTGAGAGCACAGGTGAGACCACCACTTCTGCTCAAGTTCCTGCCCATAAGAGGGATACACCCAGAGCCATCAGGACACAGGAACCAAGGAACAGAAGACGGGATCCTAAAAGTTTCCTGTCCTCTGAACCACAGAGCTGACCCTGTGCTACAGCTCTCCATACCCAAATATTTCCCTGAGAGAATTGGTCTTCCAGGAATGCTGACACACAAGCTTACAGGAGGGACAAACCACCATCAGAGACAACAAAAACTACAAACACCACAGATAACCAGATGGCAAAAGGCAAGGGCAAGAACATAAGCAACAGAAACCAAGGCTACTTGGCATCATCAGAACTCAGTTCTCTTACCTCAATGAGCAAAGTATATCCCAACACACCAGAAAAACAAGACTATGATTTAAAAATCACATCTCATGATGTTGATAGAGGACTTTAAGAAGGACATAAATAACTCCCCTAAAGAAATACAAGAGAACACAGGTAAACAGGTAGAAATTCTTAAAGAGGAAACAATGAACTCCCTTAAAGAATTACAGGAAACACAACCAAACAGGTAAAGGAATTGAGCAAAACCATCCAGGATCTAAAAATGGAAATAGTATCAATAAAGAAATCACAAAGAAAAACTATGCTGGAGATAGAAAACCTAGGAAAGAGATCAGGAATCATAAACACAAATATCACCAACAAAACACAAGAGATAAGAGTGAATCTCAGGTGCAGAAGATACCATAGAAACCATTGATCCAACAGTCAAAGAAAATACAAAATAAAAAATGCAAAAAAAAATCTAACCCAAAATATCCAGGAAATACAGGGCACAATGAAAATACCAAACCTAAGGATAATATGTATAGAAGAAAGCAAAGATTCCCACCTTAAAGGGACAGTAAATATTTTCAACAAAATTAAGAAAGAAAACTTCTCTAACCTAAAGAAAGAGAAGCCCACAAACATACAAGAAGCCTGCAGAACTCCAAATAGGTTAGACCAGAAAAGAAATTCTTCCCATCATATAAGAGTCAAAACATCAAAGGCTTAAATCAGAGAAAGAATACTAAAAGAAGTAAGGGGAAAGGATCGAGTAACATATAAAGGCAGACCTATCAGAATTACAACAGATTTTTTACCAGAGACTATGAAAGCTAGAAGATCCTGGGTATTTGTCATACAGACCCTAAGAGAACCAAATGCCAGCCCAGGCTACTATAATCAGCAAAACTCTCAATTAACATATATGGAGAAACCAAGGTATTCTATGACAAAACCAAATTTGCACAATACCTTTCCACAAATTCAGCCCTATAAAGAATAATAGATGGAAAAATTCAACACAAGAAGGGAAAAAGCAAGAAAATAATCTTCCAACAAAGCCGAAGGAAGATAGCTACACAAACATAATTCCACCTGTAATAACTTAATACAAAAATAAGAGTAAGCAAAAATCACTATTCCTTAATATCGTGTAACATCAACAGACAGTTTTCCAATAAAATGACATTGAATAGCAGACTGAATATGTAAACAGGATCCAGCATTTTGCTGCATACAGGAAACCCACCTCAGTGTCAAAGACAGACACTACCTCAGAGTAATGGGCTGGAAAAAAATCTTCCAAACAAATGGTTCCAAGAGACAATTTGGAGTAGCCATTCTAATATTGAATAAAATTGACTTTCAACCAAAAGTTATCAAAAAAGATAATGAAGGATACATCATAATCATCAAAAAAATCTTTCAGGATGAACTCTCAATTCTGAAGATCTATGCTCCAAATGCAAGGGCACCCACATTCATAAAAGAAACTTTACTAAAGCTCAAAGAACACATTGCTCCTCATTCAATAATAGTGGGAGACTTCATCACCCCACTCTTACCAATGGACAGATCATGAAAACTGAAATTTAAGAGACACAGTGAAACTAACAGAAGTTAAGAACCAAATCATTTTTAACAGATATCTATAGGACATTTCATCCTAAAACAAAAGAATATAAATTCTTCTCAGCACCTCATGGTACCTTACCCAAAATTGACCATAAAATTCGTCACAAAACAGACCTCAACAGATACAGGAGGTTAGAAATAATCCCATACATCTGATCAAATCAACACCGACTAAGGCTGCTATCGAATAACAAGAAAAACAACAGATAGCCCACATACACATGGAAGTTGAACAATGCTCTACTCAATGATAACTTGGTCAGGGAAGAAAGAAAGTAATTAAAGACTTTTAAGAGTTTAATGAAAATGTAGTTACATCATACCAAAACTTATGGGACAATGAAAACAGTGCTAAGAGGAAAACTCATAGTTCTGAGTACCTCCAAAAAGAAACTGGAGAACAGCATACCTGAAATCTCTGGAACAAAAAGAAGAAAATATACCAAAAAGGGGTAGACTGCAGACAAACCCAGAACTGAAATTAACCAAATTGAAACAAAATGAACTATACAAAGAATCAAAAAATCAGAAGCTGGTTCTTTGAGAAAATCAACAAGATAGATAAACCCCTAGCCAGATTAAGCAGAGCACACAGGGACAGTATCCAAATTAACAAAATCAGAAATGAAAAGTGAGATATAACAACAGAAACTGAGGAAATTAAAAAAAATCATTAGACCCTACTACAAAAGCCTATATTCAACAAAACTGGAAAAATATGGATAAAATGTACAATTTTCTATACAGACACCAGGTACCAACTTTACATCAGGATCAAATAAACCATCTAAACAGTCCCATAACCCTTAAAGAAATAGAAGCAGTCATTGAAAGTCTCCCAACCAAAAAGAACACAGGACCAGATAGATGGGTTTAGTACAGAATTCTATCAGACCTTCAAAGAAAACCTAATACTGATACTCTTCAAACTATTCCACAAAATAATAACAGAAGGAACCTTACCTAATTCATTTTATGAAGCCACATGTATGCTGATACCAAAACCACAAAAGACCCAACAAAGAAAGAGAACTTCAGACCAATTTCCCTTATGAATATCAATGCAAAAATACTCAATAAAAATCTTGCAAACTGCATCCAAGAACACATCAAAATAATCATCCACCATGATCAAGTAGGCTTTATCCTAGCAATGCAGGGGTGGTTCAATATAAGGAAATCCATCAGTATAATCTACTATATGAACAAACTCCAAGAAAAAAAAAACACATAATCATCTCATTAGATGCTGAAGAAACATTTGACAAAAAATTCTCCTTCATGGTAAAAGTCTTGGAAAGATCAGGAATTCAAGGCCCATACCTAAACATAGTAAAAGCAATATACAGCAAACCAGTAGTCAACATCAAACTTAATGGAGAAAAACTTGAAGCAATCCTACTGAAATCAGGGACTAGACAAAACTGCCTTCTCTCCCTATCTATTCAGTATAGTACTTGAAGTTCTAGCTAGAGCAATTAGACAATAAAAGGAGGAAAAAGAGATACAAATTAGAAAGGAAGAAGTCAAAATATCACTATTTGCAGATGACCTGATAGTATACTTAAGTGACCCCAAAATTCCACCAGAGAACTTCTACAGTTGGTAAACAACCTCAGCAAAGTGGCCAGATAAAAAATTAACTCAAACAAATCAGTAGCCTTCCTATATTCAAAGGATAAAGAAGCTGAGAAAAAATTACGGAAACAACATTCTTCACATAGTCACAAACAATATAAAATATCTTGATGTGACTCTAACCAAACAAGTGAAAGTTCTGTATAACAAGAACTTCAAGTCTCTGAAGAAAGAATTTGAATGGAAAGATATCCCATGCTCACAGATTGGCAGGATTAATATAGTAAAAACATTACTATATTAATATTTTAATAGGTCATCTTGCCTAAAGCAATCTACAGATTCAATGCAATCTCCATCAAAATTCAAATCTCAATTCTTCATAGAGATAGAAAGAGCAATTCTCAAACACATTTGGAATAACAACAACAACAACAAAAAAAACCCAGGATAGTGAAAAATATTCTCAAAATAAAAGAATATTTTGGGGAATCACTATCTCTTGCCTCAAGCTACAATATAGAGCAATAGTGATAAAAACTGCATGGTATCAGTTCAGTGACAGGCAGGTAGATCAATGGAATAGAACTGAAGACCCAGAAATGAACCCACACACCTATGGTTACTTGATCTTTGACCAAGAAACTAAAATTATCTAGTGGAAAAAAGAGCATTTACAACAAATGGTGCTTTTTCAAGGGGTGCTCACATTGATCCATTCTTATCTCCTGGTACAAAGCTAAAGTCCAAATGTATCAAGGACTGCCACATAAAACCAGACACACTGAAACTAATAGAAGAGAATGTGGAGAAAAATCCTTGAACACATGGGCACAGGGGAAAATTTTCTGAACAGAACACCAGTGGCTCATGCTGTAACACCAAGAATCAACAAATGGGACCTCAAAGCTTTTGTAAGGCAAAGGACACTGTCAATAGGACAAAAGGGCCACCAACAGATTGGGAAAAGATCTATACCAACATCCAATATATACAAAGAACTCAAGAAGTTAGCTTCAGAGAAACATATAACCCAATTAAAAACTGGGCAACAGCTAAACAGAAAATTCTCAGAGGAAGTTAGAAATTGCCAAGTAGCACCTAAAGAAATATTAGTCATTCTTAGTCAACAGGGAAATGCAAATCAAAGTGATCCTGTGTTTCTGCCTCACACCACTGAGAATGGCTAAAATAAAAAACCCAGGTAACAGCAATTAAAAACTGGGCAACAGCTAAACAGAAAATTCTCAGAGGAAGTTAGAATGGCCAAGTAGCACCTAAAGAAATATTAGACATTCTTAGTCAACAGGGAAATGCAAGTCAAAGTGACCCTGAGTTTCTGCCTCACACCACTGAGAATGGCTAAAATAAAAAACCCAGGTAAGAGCAGATGCTGGCAAGAATGTCAAGAAAGAGGAACACTCCTCTATTGCTAGTGGGATTGCCAGCTGGTACAATCACCCCTAGAAATCAGTCTGGCATCTCCTCAGAAAATTGAACATAGTACTACCTGAGGACCCAGCTATACCACTCCTGGGCATTTACTCAGATGTTCCAACATGTAATAAGGACACATGCTCCACTATGTACATAGCAGCCTTATTTATATAAGCCAGAAGCTGGAAAGAACCCACATGTCCCTCAACAGAAGAATGTATACAGAAAATGTGGTACATTTACACAATGGAATACTACTCAGCTATTAAAAACAATAACTTAATCAAATTAGAAGGCAAATGGATGAATCTTGAAAATATCCTGAGTGAGGTAACTCAGTCACAAAAGACCACACTTGGTATGTACTCACTGATAAGTGGGTTTTAGGCAAAGAGGATGGAATACCCATGATTCAACTCATGGACCGCATGTAGCTCAAGAGGAAGGAAGACTAAAGTGTGGATGTTTCAGTCCTACTTAGAAGAGGGAGCAAAATAATCAAGGGAAGTAGAGGGTAGGAGGGATTTGGGAGGAAGAAAAAAGGGGGAGAAAAAAGAAGGGGGAAGAATCAGGTATGTAAGGAGATGGAGGAGATGTACTGATGGTCAGGAAATTGTGTAGCATTGGGGGATTGGGAAATGGGGGTTGCAGCAACAAGTCCCAGATGCCAAGAAATCAAGAGCCTCCCAGGTCCCCACAGGGATGGCAATAGCTGAAATACCCCATAAAATGAAGGGAGAACTTGTTGAGACCATATCCAGAGGTTAGGCATGGCATCCTAGTTGAGGGATGGGGCCACCCATCCATCTCCAAAATTTTAACTCAGAATTTCTCCTGACTAAAGGAAATACAGGGACAAAGAGTGAAACAGAGACTGAAGGAAAGGTCATCCAGAGACTGCTCCACCTGGAGATCCATCCCACATGCAGACACCAAACCCAGACACGATTGCAGATGCCAAGAAGGGCTTCCTGACAGGGGCCTGATACAGTTTTCTCCTGAGAGACTTTACTAGATCCTGACCAATACAGATGCTGATTATCACAGGTAATCATTGGACTGAGCACAGGACCCCAGTGGAGGAGTTAGGGGAAGGAGTGAAGGAGGTGAATGAGGCATTATCTGGCATCAATTGGAGGGGAGGCTCTTAGTCCTGTGAAAGCTTGGTGCTCTAGTGTAGAAGAATGCTAGGGCAGTGAGGCAGGAGTGGGTAGTTGGTTGGGGAACACCTTCATAGAAGGAAGGTAAGGGAGTTTTAAATGTAAAGAAAAAATAAATGAAAAAAAGAGGAATGGTGATGAGCTTTTGTTTGCTTCCTCGGTTTTTCTAGACAGGATTTCTTTCTGTGTGACTCTGGGTGTCCTGGAACTCACTTCGTAGATCTGGCTGGCCTTGAACTCCAGGATCTTCAATCTTGAGTCTCAAATAACATTTAATACATGAGACTATGTGCTTGTTCTTGTGGTGAGACTTTGCAAGCAATACACTTTGAAGCCTCTATCCTTCCTTTTCATAAAAATAATACATAGCTTTAATTAACTAAATTTAGCAACCATTAACTACAGTTTCCAAAGCTAAAAACAAATACATCAACTTCATTTTGAGTAAAGATTCTGAAAAAGGGTTGGAGAAGAATGTTGTGTTGTGTGTTGGTTTGAATATATTTGGCCCAGGGATTGGCAGTATTAGGAGGCTTAGCCTTGTTGGAGGAGGGATGGCCTTGTTGGAGGAAGTGTGCCACCCTCTTCCTAGGTGTCTGAAAACAGTATGCTCTCGGCTTTCACTTCAATCAAGATTCAGAACTCTTAGCCTCTCAAGCTCCATGTCTGCCTGGATGCTGCCATGCTTCCCTCCATGAAGATAATGGACTGAACCTCCAAATGTGTAGGCCAGTCCCAATTAAACATTGTCCTTTATAAGAGTTTCCTTGGCCATGATGTCTCTTTGCAGCAAAGATATCCTAACTATGACAAGGTGAGTAGCTATTTCTATAAGGCTTCTTATTTTATACACTTAAGCCTTTAGTGAATATTTCTGTCACTTGATGCATTCGGTGTTGCCCATTTGAAAGTATCTTACACAATTGAATGTTACTAATTCATGATGATTGAACAAGCACAATTTTTAAACCATATTTTAGATATTTTTCTTTTCAAAAAATATGTGGAGGCGGTAGGAAGGATCTGGAAGGGGTTCTGTGAGGGAAAACCATCACCAGAATATATTTTATGAAAAAAATATTTTATATATAGGGAAAAAGGAAACAACATTAAAAAATTAAATATATCTCCTGGCATTTGTAATATCAACACTCATGAGGCTGAGGCAGGAAGATTACCTTTGAAGTCAACCTGTGCTATAGAGTGAGACTGTTTCTCATTACATGTGATATGTATCAGGCCCTGTTTTTTTTCTTTTTTGGGTGTAGTAAACTTTATTGATGCCATTCAAGAGAGTAGGGCCTCCCTACTCATTGTTCTGGGAGTCTGGGATCAAAACTTTGAGGAAGATGCTCAGTGTTGGGGGTTGAGCTGGGACAGGGACTTTTCAGCAGCTGAGGGATTCTCTCTTGCTCTAGTGACCTTGCTGGGTTACATGTCTCAAAGCTTCTTACTTCTTGGAGGCTATGTAGGCCAGGGAGTCCACCACCTTGTGACTGTAGCCATATTAAGGAAATAAACTTTTCACTGAAACAATGATAGTACTGACATCAAAGGTGTAAGAGTGGGTAACTGTTAAAGTTGCAGGAAACAACTTGGTCTTTAGTATAGCCCAGGGTTCTTTTTAGTATATGCATGTGAGGGTACATACATTCTTGTGATATTTGTGTGTGGCATTCTTGCCACACAACACATGTGCAGTGGTCAAAAACAACTTTTAAAATCAGTTGTCTACTTCCATTGTGAGCATCAGGATTGGAACTCAGGTAGGCTGGTGACTACCTTGTACTTAAAATGTAGACAAAACTTAAATATTGAAAAGGAATATAAACAGATGGCATGGCCATTTTTGTTTTATAAGAAATGAGGTAAAAGGAGACCATGCTGCTCAAAGATATTTGTACAAAGGGTAAGAGAAGATTGATGCTACATTGTTTGGTGACATGTAGAGACCATTATCAAAATAGAACATGGAAGCCGGATTTCCTTAGTAGCATTTCCCAGAGGGCAGAGTCTTCGGGTGAAGGAGTAGATACTGCTATTCTGTCTGTCAACATGAGCAGTCTAAGGAGCAGGTGAGAAAACAAGGCATGGAAGCAGGAAGAGCATCAACTAACTTTGTGATGTGTGACTCACTTCTCCACTTCTAAAATGTAACTCACGGCAGGACCTCACAGCAGTTTCTTTGAAGAAGAGGAAACTGAGCCTCTACACTATACATCAGGGCAAAGACAGTCATTTGTTGAGTGGTTTCCTTTTCATATTGGTCAAAAGTCTTTGTGTTCCCCGTTACTAGAATAGCAGGTAAAACATTTGCAGAAAAGGTCTAGGATCAAATACAGTAAGTACTGTTATATGCATGTGTGAAGTGTCTGAGTTCAGACATGGCTGAAGCTATGTTTGAGAATAAAGATTTAGAAAAAAATCAACATCTGTTTATCATTAAGAAAACTTCAGGAGAAGTTCCACCTCCAGTCAGGTTCGGCTAGAAGCACAGGGAACACAGGAATGGCAGAGCAGCTGGGATAGGGTCCTTCTGGCCTACAACTGCACCCAGGAGCTAGTCTGTTCCACAATCCTTTGTGCATTAGTCCTGTCAGGGAAGAACTGGTCTGAGGGAGTGTTTTGACTCCTTGTTTTGGAGGTGAGACTGCCATTTTCTCTCCTGTGACTGTGCAAGGTCTATATGGCCAGGAGCACAGGGAACACAGGAGTGGCAGAGCAGCTGGGACAGGGTCCTTCTGGGCTCCATCTGAACTCAGGAGCTCAGCTGAAACACAGCCCTCTGTGCCAGGGGAGAACTGGTCTCCTAGGTGTGCTGAGATAGGCTTGCAGGCCCACTGGAGGGACAAGCTCCAGACAGAGATAGGAGGACCAACTAATAACAGAGATAACAACATGGTGAAAGGCAAACTCAAGAACATTACCAGCAGAAACCAATGCAACATGGCACCATCTGAACCTACTTCTCCCACAATAGCAAGTTTTGGATACCCTAACACACTGGAAAAGGAAGATTTCCACTTAAAATCACAGCTTATGATGCTGATATAGGACTTCAAAAATGACATAAATAACTCCCTTAAAGAAATACAAGAGAACATGGATAAGCAGGTAGAAGCTCTTAAAAAGGAAACACAAAAATCCCTTAAAGAATTACAGAAAAGCACAACAAACAGGTGAAGGAATTGAACAAAACCATCCAGGGTCTAAAAATGGAGGTAGACACAATAAAGAAATCACCAAAGGAAACAACTCTGGACATAGAAAACATAGGAAAAATATCAGTAGTCATAGATGAAACTATTAACAATAGAATACAAGAGATAGAAGAGATAATTTCAGATACAGAAGATACCATAGAAAACATTGACCTAACAGTCAAAGAAAATACAAAATTAAAAATGCAAAAAACTAACCCAAAACATCAAGCAAATCAAGGACAACAGGAGAATCCCAAACCTATGGATTATAAGAGTCAAGATTTCCATCTTTAAGGGCCAGTAAATGTCTTCAACAAAATTATAGAGGAAAACTTCCCTAACCTAAAGAAAAAGATGCTCGTTAACATACAAGAAGCCTGCAGAACTTTAAATATATTGGACAAGAAAAGAAATTCCTCCTGTTACATAATAATTAAAACATGAAATGCACTAAACAAAGAGAGGATCTTGAAGTAAGGGGAAAAGATCAAGTAACATATAAAGGGAGACATATCAGAATTATACCAGATTTCTTGCCAGAGACTAAAGCCAGAAGATCCTGGGCAGATGCCATACAGACAGACCCTAAGGAAACACAAGTTCCAACCCAGGCTACTATCTCTAGCAAAACTCTCAATTACCATTGATGGAAAAACCAAGGTGTTCTATGACAAAAACAAATTTATAACATGTTTTTCCATAAATCTATCCCTTCAAAGGATAATGAATGGAAAATACCAACAACAGGAGGGAAAATACACCATAATACCCCAAAGAAAGAAAGAACAAAATCTTTTAACAAACCAAAAAGAAGAGAGCCACACAAACATAACTTCATCTCTAATAACAAAAATAACAGGAAACAACAATTACTTCTCTTTAATATCTCAATATCAATGGATTCAAATCTTCAATAAAAAGACATGGACTAACAGACTGGATTCATAAACAGGACCCAAGATTTTGCTGCATACAGGCAACTCACCACACAAAGACAGATACTATCTCAGAGTAAAAGGCTGGAAAACAATTTTTCAAGCAAATAGTTCCAAGAAAGAAGCTGGTGCAGGCACTCCAATATCAAATAAAATTGACTTTCAACCTAAATTAATCATAAAAGATAAATAAGGATACTTCATACTCATCAAAGAAAAAATCTACCAAGATAACTCTCAATTTTGAACATCTATGCTCCAAATTCAAGGGTGCCCACATTCATAAAAGAAACTTTACTAAAGCTCAAAGCACACATTGTACCTCACATAATACTGGTGGGGGATTTCCACACCCCACTCTCATCAATGGATGAAAACTAAACAGAGACACAGTGAAACTAACTATGAACCAAATGGATTTAACAGATATCTATAGAACATTTTATCCTAAAAAAGAATATACATTCTTCTCAGCACCTCACAGTACCTTCTCCAAAATTGACCCAATACTCAGTCACAAAATAGATGCCAACTGATATAACAATATTGAAATAATCCCATGCACCCTAATAGATCACCATGGAATAAGGCTGGTCTTGAATAACAACAAAACCAAAAGAAAGCTCACATTCACTAGGACTGAACAACATTCTACTCAATGATAACTTGGTCAAGGAAGAAATAAAGAAATTAAAGACTTTTTAGAATTTAATAAAAATGAGGACACAATGTACCCAAACTTATAGGACACAATGAAAGCAGTGCTAAGAGGAAAACTCATAGATCTGAGTGATTCCAAGAAGAAATAGGAAAGAGCATACATTAACTGCTTGTCAGCACATCTGAAGGCTCTAGAACAAAAAGAAGCAAATATACCCAAGAGGAGTAGACCACAGGAAATAATCGAACTCAGGTCTGAAATCAACCAAGTAGAAACAAAAGAACTATAGAAAGAATCAACCAAACCAGGAGCTAGTTCTTTGAAGAAACCAATAAGATAGATAAACGCTTAGCCAAACTAACCAGAAGGCACAGAGACAGTATCCAAATCAGCAAAATCAGATATGAAAAGGGAGACATAAGAAGATACTGAGGAAATTCAAAAATCATCAGATCCTACTACAAAAAGCTGTATTCAACAAAACTGGAAATCTAGATGAAATGGACAATTTTCTAGACAGATATCAGGTACCAAAGTTAAATCAGGATCATATAAATGATCTAAACAATCCTAAAGCCCCTAAAGAAATAGAAGCAGTCATTAATAGTCTCCCATACAACAAAAGCCCAGGACCAGATGGGTTTAATGCAGAGTTCTATCAGACCTTCAAAGAAGACCTAATACCAATACTCTTCAAAGTATTCCACAAAATGGAAACAGAAGGAACACTACCCAGTTCATTCTATGAAGCCTCAATTCCCCTGATACCCAAACCATACAAAGACCCAACAAAGAAATAGAACAATTTCGCTTATGAATATCAATGCAAAAATACTCAACAAAATTCTTGACAACTGAATCTAAGAACACATCAAAACAATCAATCATCCACCATGATCAAGGAGGCTTCATCCCAGGAATGAAGAAATGGTTCAATATATGGGAATCCATCAGTGTAATCCATTATATAAACAACCTCAAAGGAAAAAAAAACATGAACTTTTCATTAGATGCTAAGAAAGCATTTGACAAAATTCAACACCACTTCATGATAAAAGTCTTGGAAAGATCAGAAATTCAAGGCACATACCTAAACATAGTAAAACCAATATACAGTAAACCGGTGGCTAACATCAAACTAAATGGAGAGAAACTTGAAGCAATCACACTGAAAGCAGGGACTAGACAAGGCTGTCCTCTCTCTCCCTACATGTTTAACATAGTATTGGAAGTCCTAGCCAGAGCCATTAGACAACAAATGGAAGTCAAAGGGATACAAATTGGAAAGGAAGAAGTCAAAGTATCACTATTTGAAGGTGATATGATAATGTACTTATGTGACCCCCAATATGGAGTTTTCTACTTGAAAATTCCTAAGCCTGATAAAGAACTTCAGCAAAGTTGCTGAATAGAAAACTAACTCAAATAAATACGTAGCATTCCTATACTCAAAGGATTAAGAGGCTGAGAAAGAAATTAGGGAAATGACTTCCTTCACGATAGTCACAAATAATATAAAATACCTTGGAAAGATCTGTATGACAAGAGCTTTAAGTCTCTGAAAAAAATAAATTGAAGAAGATCTCAGAATATGGAAAGATCTTCTGTGCTCATGGATTGTAAGGGCTAATTAGTAAAAATGGCCATCTTGCCTGAAGCAATCTACAGATTCAATGCAATCCCCCATCAAAATTCCAAATCTATTCTTCATAGAGTTAGAAAGAACAATTTCCAAATTTATCTGAAGCAACAAAAAACCCAGGATAGTACAACATATTATCAACAATAAAAGAACCTCTGGCAGAATCACCATCCCTGACACCAAGCTATAATACAGAGCAAAAGTGATAAAAATAAAACAAACAAACAAACCTTCTCAGTATTTGTACAGTGACAGGCAGGCAGACCCATGGAATAGAATTGAAGACCCAGAAATGAACCCACACACCTATGGTCACTTTATCTTTGACAAAGGTGCTAAAACTATCAAATGGAAAAAAGACAGCATTTTCAACAAATGGTGCTAGTTCAACTGGCAGTCAACATGTAGAAGAACACAAATTGATCCATTCTTATCTCCCTGTACAAAGCTAAAGTTGAAGTGTATCAAGGACCTCCACATAAAACCAGATTGATAGAAGAGAAAGCGAGGAAGAGCCTGGAGGATAAGGGTACAGGGAAAAAAATCCTGAACAGAACACCAATAGCTTATGTTCAAAGGTCAAGAATTGACAAATGGGACCTCAGAAATTTACAAAGTTCTTTAAGGCAAGGCACACTGTCAATTGGATAAAATGTCACCCAACAGATTGGGGAAAGTTCTTTACCAATCCTATATCCAATAGAGGGCTTATATCCAATATATACAAAGAACTCAAGAAGTTAGACTCCAGAGAACCAAATCACCTTATTAAAAATGGGGTACAGAGCTAAACAAAGAATTTGCAACTGAGGAATACCATATGGCTGAGAAACAACAATAGAAATGTTTAACATTCTTAATCATCAGGGAAGTGCAAATCAAAACAATCCTGTGATTCTACCTCACACCAGTCAGAATGGCTAAGATTAAAATCTAGGAGAGAGCAGATGCTGGCAAAGATTTGGAGAAAGAGGAACATTCCTCCATTGCTGGTAGGATTGGAATCTGATAAAACCACTCTGGAAATCACTTTGGTGGTTGCTCAGAAAATTAGGCATAGACCTGAGCATCCAGCTATAGCACTCCTAGGCATATACCCAGAAGATGCTCCAACAGGTAAAAAGGACACATGCTCTACTATGTTGATAGAAGCCTTATTTATAGTAGCCAGAAGATGGAAAGAACCCAGATGTCCTTCAGTGGAGGAATGGATTCAGAAATTGTGGTATATATACACAATGGAGTACTATTCAGCTATTAAAAATAATGAACTCATGAAATTCTTATGCAAATGGATGGATCTAGAAAATGTTCTGAGGTAACTCAATCACAAAAGAACACACACAGTATGCACTTGCTGATAAGTGGATATTAGCCCCAAATCTTAGAATACCCAAGATATAACTCATATACCACATGAAGCTCAAGAAGGAGGAAGAACAAAGTGTGGATACTTTGATTTATTTTAGAAGGTTGATCAAAATACCCCTGGCTCACAGCCAATCAGTGGACTGAGCATATGGTCTCCAATGGAGCAGCTAGAGAAAGGACCCAAGGAGCTGAAGGGGTTTGCAGCCCCATAGGAGGAACATTAGTGTAACAAGTACCCCCAGAGCTCCCAGGAACTAAACCACCAACCAAAGAGTAGACATGGAGGGACCCATGGCTCCAGCTACATATGTAGCAGAGAGTGGCCTTTTCTGACATCACTGAGAGGATAGGCCATTGGTCCTGTGAACGTTTAATGCCTCAGTGTAAGGGAATTCCAAGGCAGGTAAGTGTGTGTGTGTGGGGGGGGGAGTTGGCAAGCAGGGGGAGGTGGGGATGAGATAGGGGGTTTTCTGAGGGGTAATGAGGAAAGGGGATGCCATTTGTAATGTAAATAAAGCATATATCTAAGAAAACACCAAATAAAAAAGAAAACTTCGGGTTAATTTTTTATTAATCTATTTTTTAGGGTAGTTTGTTTGCTTATGTGTTCATGACAAAGTATATCCACAGCCCAAGCTGATTTGGAACTCAGTGTGTACCTCAGGGTCATTTTACATTTAGACCAATCCCTCTGTCTTAGCCTTCTTACAGATATATAACATGCCCAACCTCATGTTAACTTCTTTGGTTTTCTCTCACCACTTTTTCCATGACTGATTGCAATTTATTTTATTTAAGTGAAAACTCAACATTACAGAAGTATCAGCTACGAGACCAAGTTTAAGGAAAAGCTAAGGAAAAATAGACAGGTAGCTTGTCCATGCAACCCAGGGACTGGTACCTTCTGCTTTCCCTCTTCCTCCTTACAGAGGGTATTCCAGGTTGTGCATACCAGCAACCCCACTGTATTTAGAAAAAACAAAAAAGCAAAAATCTCTTTATTTTTATGTGTAAGGAGGTAGTTCTGATGCTTTATTCTGTTTACTGACACTGAAGGTCCTTGTCCCCAGTTGGTTTTTGATCTACCAATAAAGATTCCAGAGGCTAATGACCAGGAGTTCTCGGGTGGGGGTTGGGAGATGGGACTTCTAGGTTCTTCCGAGGGCTAGAGAGCGAAAGAGAATTGGAAGACTAGGGAAGAGAGAGGAAGGAGACACAATAAAGGAGGGCATAAACTCAATCAGCCATGTGAGTTTTGGGTTAGTGGCCCCTAGCTAATTACTTGGCTCTCCTGGGTTCCAGGGGAAGATTTAGAAGTGCCCAGTCATTGAGTTAGCAAAGGCATTTTGTGAACAACTGGTGTGTATGTGTGCATGCGTGCCTGCATGCCTGCATGCCTGTCTGTCTGTCTGTCTGTCTGTCTGTCTGTCTGTCTTCTATTCATGGATCTGAGATAGCTCCTGTGTGGGTGCAGGAGTGCAATCAGCCCAGAAATTAAAGCAGTACAGACAAAATTACATGCTACAGTTATGCATCTACCTTGTGGGATATAGAGTTATAAGAGATATCAAAATTTCACATGAAGTTATTACACATGTAATTAGGACACTAATTTTATAAAAATAAGCAATTTTCAAACCAGAGATATGCCTTACTGAGTAGTTAGGATCAAATATTAATGACCATTTAGAAATTTCCTACAATCAAACTCTCCTTTAAATTGATTAGACATTCTGAAAGTAATATGTTTGTCTCACTACAACTACAGAATAAAGGAGAAAAATGCACTCCCTTTCATATACATAGACAATGCATTTGTGGAACCCCATTAGTGTTCTTTTCTTAACCAAAGTAAAGTAGAAACAGAGCAACCACTCTTCAGGCTCATTAGAACTTATCAGATTGTTTATGGGCTATGTTTAGTGGCATAATTAATAGTAAGGTATGAATTTTCTCCCATGATAATTGAATACAGTACACATTTGTCCATTCTCGTCACTCTAATTAAGTATTGTACAGAGTATCATAGCCACTGCACTAAGATTAAAGTAAAATCAAAGTTATAAGAAATCAAAGACATAAAATTGTTAATAATTTTAGGTAATATGATTGAACACATACAAAATAAAAAGGATATGCACAAATACAAAAACTATTGTAGTTATTAAGCAATTTTGCTAGAATCTAGGGACATATAAAAATCTACAATAACAGCAAAACATCTGTTATTAATGGCATTTCAAATGCCATTAATAACATTATTAAAATCTTATGAACAAATCTAATGCAGGATGTAAGATATTTACATTAAAAACTCAATATATTGCTGAGAGAAATTAAATATTAAATTAGTAAAAAGTTAGACCATGTTATAGAATATGGAGAATCAATTTAACAGTTCCTTACTTTTACTATGCATTCAAAACCAAAACAGTCAAAATCACACTAGAGTTTTCATGTAAATTGACACCATCTTCTATTTTCTGTGTAGAAATGTAAAGAACCTAATAATAGTCGAGGCAATAATGAAGAAGGAAGATGATCCTAGGAAACTCACACCAGAAAATATTCAAATACCATCAAGCCATGCTAATTAGTACCATGTAGTATTAAAAGAAATGAGTAGAATAGAATAAAGATACTATAAATAGATCCAAGTGTAAACATATCTCTTTTACCACCTTGTTGCCACTGTAATTTAATCAGGAAATTATGACTGAAATAAACAGTGTTAGGTTGTTATTCTACCCTTGGATGTATAGCTAAATGTAATAAAAGCAACTTAACAGGCAGAATGTGATTGTGTTTATAGCAAATATAAAAACAAGCATAACTTACCTGTGGTTTCAAAACATACAAATAAACAAGAAACAGTGCTTCTATTTGGTAAGGACAGGTATGATATTTTGCTTTAATATAAAATTATCTCAAAGTATCTCTTATTGAACACTCAAATACATCAGTGGCAAAATTAAGAGGTACTTTGTTCACAATGACGCAACCTTCATCAGAGGTTTAATCAGTAAGATAAGTCCTTACTGAGTAGACTGTTGGAGAAAGTGGCTCATTGGTGGTTGGTCTTTGTGAAGAATGCTTGTCACATGTGTCTCCTTTCTGTATCCCTTTGCCTGTTTTCTGGCTTCCATTAGGCAAACCTGTGTGAAAACAAAACCTTAATAGTGACTTCATACTGTGAACCAAATTGGTTTTAAGAGACATAGAATAGAAATTCTAAATGTAAACATGTAAAAGTATTTCTATGATACCAGAATAGGCAAATATTTTCAAAATTGTCCACAAAAATCCTATTTAAAATATCGGAAATTTATATCTAATAAAAGCTTCTATTATGAAATGGCACTGCATGAAAAGATGAGGAAACACTGCATAGAGGATCAGAGATCCTACCCATCTATACATTTGACAAGAGATTTTACCTAAGTCCAGAATGCTTATATGAGAACTTGAGATTGACATCAGTTGTCTTCCTCCACCTCTCTATGATATGTTCTGAAACAGTACCTCTCACTGAGCCTGGAGCTTATTGATGTGGTTAGGCTACCAGGTGGCAGCCTTGGAACTTCTGTAATCACTGCCCTGCCTTGGGAATTGCAGACATGGACCACTGTAGTCAGCCTTTTACATGAATGCTAGTGATCACTTAAGACCTGATGCTTGTATTTAAAGCACAGACTGAGACATCCCAAGTCCCTAAGATCAGATTAGGAAACCCTTACAATAATAAGAACATTATTGATAGGGAACATAGTAGCATCAAAAGGAAAAGGCATATTCTAAGTGGTCAATGAGTATGTCAATAAATGAATGTATAAAAGCTCTTTGTTTCTGGTTGTAAGTATTGAACTTATCCCATAGGTCCCTCTGCCTCTTCTTTATAGTCTTATCTTCCGCCAGTAGAGCATACTTCCCAAACACAATACTTATCACATGAAAAGCAATAAAATCTCCAGTATAAAACTGAATACTTGGCACAAACAAATATTATTTCCTTGTGTAGACATTAGAAATGCCTTTTTGATAATCATTAAGGAAGAATACCTTCTTTAGATACCATGGGAAATACTTCTGATATTTATGAAGAAGGACACGAATCAAGACCTAAAACTGGGAATAGTCCAAGGTAATGCCTGACATCTGGCCATTACCTGCATCTCCTATAACTTCTGTGACTCTGGTTACAGCTAAGTTTCTTCTTTAACATAGGTAAATTGGATGAGTATTTAGGTATCTGATGGGCTATGAGCTGCACTCAGAGGAACTTTTAGAACTTTGGTTGGTGAGCACACCTACCATATCCCAAACACAATTCCCAGTTAAAGGTTAAATCTAATGGAGTGAAGAGCAGAAAGACTGGTAGTGGTGTAAAGCTCTAGAAGGGGAAGGTGGGTAGAGCTTCGACTTTGTGAGTTTCCTCCTTCAGCATTCCAGTTGCCATTTTCTTATCATAGCTTGCTTCTCACTGCTGTGCAAGCTACACATAGCATCCATTCCCAGAGCAGTCAGCTGGGACGAGGCACTGCTCTAGGTTTTATGAAATTAGAGAGAGCATACACTAGCAAATTAACAGCACAACTGAAGGCCCTGGAACAAAAAGAAGCTAATTCACCCAGCAGGAGTAGAAGACAGGAAATCATCAAACTAAGGGCTGAAATCAATCAAGTATAAACAAAGAGAACCATACAAAGAATCAACAAAACCAAGAGCTGGTTCTTTGAGAAAATCAACAAGATAGATAAAAGGTCACAGAGGCAGTATCAAATTAACAAAATTAGAAATGAAAAGGGGGGTTATAACAACAGAAACTGAGGAAATTAAAAAAATCATCAGATCTTACTACAAAAGCCTATACTCAACACAACTGGAGAATCTGGAGGAAATGGATCATTTCCTAGACAGATACCAAATACCAAAATTAAATCAGGATCAATTAGATCAGCTAAACAGTCTAATAACCCCTAGAGAAATAGAAGGAGTTATAGAAAGTCTCCCAACCAAAAAAAGTACGGGACAAGATGGTTTTAGTGCAGAATTCTATCAGACTTCAAAGAAGACATAACACCAATACTCTTCAAACTATTCCACAAAATAGAAACAGAAGGAACACTGCCCAACTCATTCTACGAAGCCACAATTATGCTAATACCAAAACCACACAAAGATCCTATAAAGAAGAGAACTAGAGGCCAATTTCCCTTATGAATATTGAAGCAAAAATACTAAATAAAATTCTTGCCAACCGAATCCAAGAGCACATCAAAATGATCATTCACCATGATCAAGTAAGCTTCATCCCAGGGATGCAGAAATGGTTCAATATACGAAAATCCATCAATGTAATCCACTACATAAACCAAGAGAAAAAAAACCACATGGTTATCTCATTAGATGCTGAAAAAGCATTTGACAAAATTCAGCATCCTTTCATGCTAAAAGTCCTAGATAGAACAGGAATTCAAGGCCCATACCTAAATATAGTAAAAGCAATATACAGCAAACCAGTAGCCAATATCAAACTAAATAGAGAGAAACTTGAAGCAGTCCCACTAAAATCAGACTAGACAACGCTGCCCTCTCTCTCCATATCTTTTCAATATAGTACTTGAAGTTCTAGCGAGAGCAATTAGACAACTTAAGGAAGTCAAAGGGATACAAATTGGAAAGGAAAAAGTTAAATTATCACTTTTTGCAGATGATATGATAGTATACTTAAGCGACCCAAAAAACTCCACCAGAGAACTTCTACAGCTGAAAAACAACTTCAGCAAAGTGGCTAGTTATAAAACCAACTCAAGCAAATCAGTAGCCTTCTTATACTCAAAGGACAAGCAGGCTGAGAAAGAAATTAGGTAAATAACACCCTTCACAATAGCCACAAACATTATAAAGTATCTTGGCATGACTTTAACCAAACAAGTGAAAGATCTGTATGACAGGAACTTCAAGTCCTTGAAGAAAGAAATCAAAGAAGACCTCAGGAGATGGAAAAATAATCCATGCTCTTAGATTGGCAGGATCAATATAGCAAAAATTGCCATCTTGCCAAAAGCAATCTACAGATTCAATGCAATCCCCATCAAAATCCCAAATCAATTCTTCATAGATCTAGAAAGAGCAATTCTCAAATTCATCTGGAGTAAAAAAAAAAAAAAACAAAAAAAAAAAAAAACAAAACAGGATAGCTAAAACTATTCTCAACAATAAAAGGACTTCTGGGGGAATCAATATCCCTGACATCAAGCAGTACTACAGAGCAATTGTGTTAAAAACTGCATGGTATTGGTACAGCGACAGGGAAGTTGATGAATGGAATAGAATTGAAGACCCAGAAGTGATCCCACAGACTTATGGTCACTTGATCTTTGATAAAGGAGCCACAACCATCCAGTGGAAAAAAGATAGCCTTTTCAACAAATGGTGCTGGTTCAACTGGAGGTCAACATGCATAAAAATGCTAATTGACCCACTCTTATCTCCTTGTACCAAGATCAACTCCAAGTGGATCAAGGACCTCCACATAAAACCAGACACACTGAAACTAATTGAAAAGAAACTGGGGACGACCCTGGAGGAAATGGGCACAGGGGGAAAGTTCCTGAACAGAACACCAATAGCTTATGCTCTAAGATCAAGAATTGACAAATGGGACCTCATAAAGTTACAAATTTTCTGTAAGGCAAAGGACACTGTCAGAAGGACAGAACAGCAACCATCAAAATGGGAAAAGATCTTCACCAACCCCACTTCTGACAGAGGGCTAATATCCAATATATACAAAGAACTCAAGAAGTTCGACCCCCAAAAACCAAATAACCCTATCCAAAATGGGGTACAGAGCTATACAAAGAATTTTCACCAGAAGAAATTCAGATGGCTGAGAAGCACCTTAAGAGATGTTCAACATCATTAGTCATCAGGGAAATGCAAATCAAAACAACACTGAGACTCCACCTCACACCAGTCAGAATGGCTAAGATTAAAAACTCTAGGGACAACAGGTACTGGGGAGGATGTAGAGAAAAAGGAACACTCCTACATTGTTGGTTGGATTGCAAGATGGTACAACCACTCTGGAAATCAGTCTGGCGGTTCCTCAGAAAATTGGGCATGACACTTCCAGAGGACCCTGGCATATCACTCCTGGGCATATACCCAGAGGATTCCCCTACATACAATAAAGACACATGCTCCACTATGTTCATAGCAGCCTTATTTATAATAGCCAGAAGTTGGAGGAGTCCAGATGTCCCTCAAAGTAGGAATGGATTCAGAAAATGTAGTATATTTATACAATGGAATACTACCCAGCAATTAAAAATAATGAATTCATGCAATTTGTAGGCAAATGGTTGGATCTGGAAAATATCATCCTAAGTGAGTTAACCCAATCACAAAAGAATACACATGAAATGCAATCACTGATAAGTGGATATTAATGAGCCCCAAAGCTCTGAATACTAAAGGCACAATTAGCAAATCAAAAGATTCCCAAGGAGAAGGAATGAAACGACCCTGGTCCTGATAAGACTGGATCCAGTTTTGTAGGAGAATATTAGAATAGAGAAATGGGGGGGGGATGGTGGTTGGGGAGTGGGCTGAGGGAAGAGGTCTTATGGGACATATGGTGAGGGGGGAACTAGGAAAGGGGAAAGCCTTTGGAATGTAAACAAAAAATATAGAAAATAAAAAATATACATTTAAAAAAATGAAATTAACAGTTAAGAAAAAGAAAAGCCTCTCCTCCCTTGGATAGCACATTTTCTATCAAAAGCCAGACATATGTACCAAAGAACACATATCATTCCATGATATTATGTAATTGTGTGTGTGTAAGGAGTAAAAACACAGCAGAGAATGGAGACAGACTGAAGATGTCTGCTATGTTGCTTATTTTTTGCTTTTTCAAAGACTCAACTGAAAAGGAGAGATTTCATTTGAGGTAAAGAAATATAAAGTAGGCGAGAGAGAGAGAGAGAGAGAGAGAGAGAGAGAGAGAGAGAGAAGAGGAGCGGTGCCTGAGCCCAGAGATGATTTGGAGAGAGTTAAAGAACAACACAGACATAGTCTGGCTAGTGCCAGCAAATGGTAATGGGTTAGGTAAAAGTGAGAGCCACATCTTGCCTTGGGACACCACGGACTGCTGGTGGCTGGGGTCAGGTGTGTGGACTGAGATCTAGCCCAGAATCCACTATCCTGTCAGGCTCTTGCCTGAGCCCAGAGCCAGAGCAGGTCACAGGGAGGAGGTCTGTGCACCTACAGCTTTGCAGCTGTTTCTGACCACTGGGGACCAGCTCGCAGGGCTTGCAGTGAGGTCGCCATCTTGCCTCAAGACATGGCAGACTGCTGGCAGCTGGGGTCAGGTGCGCAGACAGAGACCTAGCTTAGCATAGACTACCCCATCAGGCTCTTACCTGCACCCAGAGCCAGAGGAGCTCGGCGGGGGTGGGGGGCTCTGTGCACCTACAGCTCAGCAGCTGTGGCTGACCTCTAGGGACCAGGTTCACTGTGCTTGCAGCGAGGCTGCCATCTTGCCTCGAGTCACTGAGGACGGCTGGTGGCTGGGCTAAAGTGCGTGGACTGAGACCTAGCCTAGCATAGACTACCCCATCAGGCTCTTGCCTGTGCACAAAGCCAGAGGAGCTCGGCGGGAGATCTGGGCACTTACAGCTCTGCATGGTTGTCGCTGACCACTGGGGTCCAGCTCTCTGGGCTTGCAGAGAGGCCGTCATCTTGCCTCAGGTCACGGCAGATGACTGGGGCTGGGATCAGGAGCATGGACGCCCTCTACTACAGCAGAGCCAAAGGCCAGGCTCACAGGAGCTTCAAACTCCAACCAGTAACAATAAGACCAACTAACTCCAGAGATAAACAGATGGCAAAAAAAAAAAAAAACAAATGTAGGAACGTTACTAACAGAAATCAAGGCAATATGGCACCATCTGAACCAAATTCGCCAACCACAGCAAGACCTGGATACCCCAACACACCAGAAAAACAAGTGTTGGATATAAAGCACTGGTCATGATGCTGTTAGAGGAACAAAAAAAAAAAGACATAAACAAATCTCTTAAAGAAATACAGGGGAACATGAACAGGGTAGAAGCTCTTACACTACAAACACAAAAATCACTTAAAGAACTCCAGGAGAATATGGGCCAACAGACAGAAGCCAATAAAGAGGAAATGAGAAAATCACTTAAAGAAATGCAGGAGAAATTGAGTCAAAAGGCAGAAGTCATGAAAGAAGAAACACAAAAATCTCTTAAAGAGTTGCAAGAAAACACAAACAAGTGAAGGAACTGAGCAAAACCATCCAAGATCTGAACACAGAGGTAGAAACAACTAAGAAATCACAAAGGGAGACAACTTTGGAGATAGAAAACCTTGGGAAGAAATCAGGGGTCGTAGATGCAAATATCAACAACAGAATACAAGAGATAGAGGTAAGAATCTCAGATGCTGAAGATAACATAGTAACCATTGACTCCACAGTCAAAGAAAATACAAAATGCAAAAGGCTTATAACCCAAAACATCCAGGAAATCCAGGACAAAATGAGAAGACCAAACTTAAGGATTATAGGGATAGATGAGAGTGAAGATCTACAATTTAAAGGGCCAGCAAATATCTTCAATAAAATTATGGAAGAAAACTTCCCTAACTTAAAGAGAGAGATGCCCATGAATATACAAGAAGCTTACAGAACTCCAAACAGACTGGACCAGAACAGAGATACCTCCCGTCAAATAATAATCAAAACCCAAAATGTACTAAACAAAGAAAGAATTTTAAAGGCAGGAAGAGAAAAAAGCCAAGTAACATATAAAGGAAGACCTATCAGAATCACACCAGACTTCTCTCCAGAGATCATGAAAGCTAGAAAATCCTGGGTGGATCTCATGCAGACTCTGAGAGAACACAATTGTCAGCCAAGAATACTATAACCAGCAAAACTCTCAATCAACATAGATGGAGTAATCAAAATATTCCACGACATGACCAAATTTACACAATATCTTTCCACTAACCCAGCTCTACAAAGGATAATAGGAGGAAAATCCAATACAAGGAAGGAGACTACACCCTAGAAAAAGCAAGATAGTAACCTTCTCCCATCAAACTCAAAAGAAGATAACCACTCAAAACCAAAAATAACATCAAAAATGACAGGAAGAACTAATCACTATTCCTTAATATCTCTTAACATCAATGGACTCAATTCCCCAATAAAAAGGCATAGACTAACAGACTGGATATGGAAGCAGGACCCTACATTTTGCTGCATACAGGAAACACACCTCATGGTCAAAGACAAACACTACCTTAGAGTAAAAGGCTGGAAGACAATTTTGCAAGCAAATGGTCACAGGATGCGAACTGGAATAGCCATACAAATATCAGATAAAATTGACTTTCAACCTAAAGTCATCAAAAGAGACACAAAAAGTCACTTCTTGCTGGTCAAAGGAAAAATCCACCAAGAAGAACTCACAATTCTTAACATATATGCTCCAAATGCAAGGGCTCCCTCATTCGTAAAAGAAACTTTACTAAAGCTCAAAACACACATTGTACCTAACACAATAATTGTGTGGGACCTCAACACTCCACTATCCTCAATGGATTGATCAGGAAAACAGAAACTAAACAGGGACACAGGGAAACTCATTGAAACTTTGGACCAATTGGATCTAACACACACACACACACACACACACACACACACACATATATATATATATATATATATATATATATATATATATATATATATAACCTTTCATCCTAAAGCAAAATACTATAACTTTTTCTCAGCACCTCATGGTACCTTCTCCAAAATCGACCACATAATTGGCCACAAGACAGACCTCAACAAATATAAAAAGATTGAACTAATCCCATGCGTCCTATCTGATCATCAAGAGTGTTCTTCCAAACACTACCTTAGAGTAAAAGGATGGAAGACAATTTTGCAAGCAAATGGTCACAGGAAGCAAGCTGGAATAGCCATTTTAATATCAGATAAAATTGACTTTCAACCCAAAGTCATCAAAAGAGACACAGAAGGTCACTTCCTGCTAGTCAAAGGAAGAATCCACCAAGAGGAACTCACAATTCTAAACATCTACGCTCCAAATGTAAGGGCACCCTCATTTGTAAAAGAAACCTTACTAAAGCTCAAAGCACACATTGCACCTAACACAATGATTGTGGGGGACCTCAATACTCCTCTATCTACAGTGGACCGACCAGGAAAACAGAAACTAAACAGAGACACGGAGAAACTCATCGAAACTTTGGAGCAATTGGATTTAACAGATATATATATATATAGAACATTTCACCCTAAAGCAAAAGACTATACCTTCTTCTCAGCCCCTCATGGTACCTTCTCCAAAATCGACCATATAATTGGACACAAGACAGATCTCAACAAATATAAAAAGATCGAACTAATCCCATGCCTCTTATCAGATCACCATGGAGTAAGAGTGTTCTTCAATAGCAACAAAAAACAACAGAAAATCCCCATATGCTTGGAGGCTGAACAATATTCTACTCAATGATACCTTAGTCCAGGAAGAAATAAAGAAAGAAATCAAAGAATTCTTAGAACTTAATGAAAATGAAGGCACAACATACCCAAATCTATGGGACACAATGAAAGCAGTGCTTAGAGGAAAACTCATAGCCCTGAGTGTCTCCAAAAAGAAACAGGAGAGAGCATATACTAGCAACTTAATGGCGCACTTGAAAGCTCTGGAACAAAAAGAAGCAATTTCACCCAGGAGGAGTAGAAGACAGGAAATCATCAAACTCAGGGCTGAAATCAATCAAGTTGAAACAAAAAGAACCATACAAAGAATCAACAAAACCAGGAGCTGGTTCTTTGAGAAGATCAACAACATAGATAAACCCCTAGCCAGACTTACTAAAGGGCACAGAGACAGTATTCAAATTAACAAAATTAGAAATGAAAAGGGAGATATAACAACAGAAACTGAGGAAATTCAAAAAATCATCAGATCCTACTACAAAAACCTATACTCAACACAACTGGAGAATCTGGAGGAAATGGACAATTTCCTCGACAGCTACCAAATACCAAAATTAAACCAGGACCAAATAGATCGTCTAAACAGACCCATAACCCCCAAAGAAATAGAAGGGGTCATAGACAGTCTTCCAACCAAAAAGAGCACAGGACCAGACGGTTTTAGTGCAGAATTCTATCAGACCTTCAAAGAAGTCCTGATACCGATACTCTTCAAATTATTCCACAAAATAGAAACTGAAGGAACACTACCCAACTCATTCTATGAAGCCACAATTACCCTGATACCAAAACCTCACAAAGATCCAACTAAGAAAGAGAACTACAGGCCAATTTCTCTTATGAATATCGATGCAAAAATACTAAACAAAATACTTGCCAACCGAATCCAAGAACACATCAAAACGATCATTCACCATGATCAAGTTGGCTTCATCCCAGGGATGCAGGGATGGTTCAATATATGGAAATCCATCAACGTAATCCACTACATAAACAAACTCAAAGAAAAAAACCACATGGTCATCTCATTAGATGCTGAAAAAGCATTTGACAAAATTCAGCATCCTTTCATGCTAAAGGTCCTAGAAAGAACAGGAATTCAAGGCCCATATCTAAACATAGTAAAAGCAATATACAGCAGACCAGTAGCCAACATTAAGGTAAACGGAGAAAAACTCGAAGCAATCCCTCTAAAATCAGGGACTAGACAAGGCTGTCCCCTCTCGCCATATCTCTTCAATATAGTACTTGAGGTACTAGCTAGAGCAATTCGACAACAGAGGGAAGTCAAAGGGATACAAATCGGAAAGGAAGAAGTCAAACTATCACTATTTGCAGATGATATGATAGTTTACTTAAGTGACCCAAAAACCTCCACCAGAGAACTCCTGCAACTGATAAACAACTTCAGCAAAGTGGCTGGCTATAAAATCAACTCAAGTAAATCAGTAGCCTTCCTATACGCGAAGGATAAGCAGGCCGAGAAAGAAATTAGGGTAATGACACCCTTCACAATAGCCACAAATGATATAAAGTATCTTGGAGTGACGCTAACCAAGCATGTGAAAGATTTATACGACAAAAACTTCAGGTCTCTGAAGAGGGAAATTGAAGAAGACATCAGAAAATGGGAAAATCTTCCATGCTCGTGGGTTGGCAGGACTAATATAGTCAAAATGGCAATCTTGCCCAAAGCAATATACAGATTCAATGCAATTCCCATCAAAATCCCAACTCAGTTCTTCATAGAGCTAGAAAGAGCAATTCTCAAATTCATCTGGAATAACAAAAAACCCAGAATAGCTAAAACTATCATCAACAGCAAAAGAACTTCTGGGGGGAATCAATATCCCGGACCTCAAGCAATATTACAGAGCAGTGGTATTAAAAACTGCATGGTATTGGTTCAGTGACAGGGAAGCAGATCAATGGAATAGGATCGAAGACCCAGAATTGAACCCACACATCTATGGCCAATTGATCTTCGACAAAGGAGCTGAAAACATCCAGTGGAAAAAAGATAGCCTTTTCAACAGATGGTGCTGGCTCAACTGGAGGTCAACATGCAGAAGAATGAGAATTGATCCACTCTTATCTCCTTGCACTAAGCTCAACTCCAAGTGGATCAAAGACCTCCACATAAAACCAGACACACTAAAACTAATAGAAAAGAAACTGGGGAAGACCCTTGAGGACATTGGCTCAGGGGAAAAAATTCCTGAACAGAACACCAATTGCTTATGCTCTAAGAGCAAGAATAGACAAATGGGACCTCATAAAACTACAAAGTTTCTGTAAGGCAAAAGACACTGTCAAAAGGATAAATCGGCAACCAACAAATTGGGAAAAAATCTTCACCAACCCCACATCCGACAGAGGGCTAATATCCAATGTATACAAAGAACTCAAGAGGTTAGACCCCAGAAAACCAAATAACCCTATCCAAAAATGGGGTACAGAGCTAAACAGAGTCTTTTCACCTGAAGAAATTCGGGTGGCTGAGAAACACCTTAAAAAATGTTCAACATCACTAGTCATTAGGGAAATGCAAATTAAAACAACCCTGAGATTTCACCTCACACCAGTCAGAATGGCTAAGATTAAAAACTCAGAAGACATCAGGTGTTGGCGAGGATGTGGAGAAAGAGGAACACTCCTCCACTGCTGGTGGGAATGCAAGCTGGTACAACCACTCTGGAAATCAGTATGGCGGTTCCTCAGAAAACTGGGCGTGATACTTCCAGAGGACCCAGCCATACCACTCCTGGGAATATACCCAGAAGATTCACCAGCATGCAATAAGGATACATGCTCCACTACGTTCATAGCAGCTTTATATATAATAGCCAGAAGCTGGAAAGAACCCAGATGTCCCTCAACAGAAGAATGGATACAAAAAATGTAGTATATATACACAATGGAGTACTATACAGCCATTAGAAACAATGAATTCATGAAATTCTTAGAGAAATGGATGGAGCTGGAGAATGTCATACTAAGTGAGGTGACCCAGTCTCAAAAGAATACCCATGGTATACAGTCACTGATAAGTGGATATTAGCCTAGAAGCTTAGAACACCAAAGACACAAATCACATATCAAGTGATGTCTCACAAGAAGAAAGGAGTGGACACTGGTGCTAGAATGGACCAAAACATCATTGTGGGAAAGTACAAGAACAGTAAAGTGGGAGGGGGTGGATGCGGGAGCAGGGGAAGGGGAAAGGACATGTGGGACCTTTGGGGGTGGGGAACCAGAAAAAGGGAAATGAATTGTAAATATAGAATATATACAATAAAAAAAAATCAAAAAAAAGAGTGTTCTTCAATAGCAACAAAAACAACAGAAAATCCTCGTATACATGAAGACTGAACAATATTTTACTCAATGATACCTTAGTTAAGGAAGAAATAAAGAAATCAAAGACTTTTTAGAATTTAATGAAAATGAAGTCACAACATACCCAAATCTATGAGACTCAATGAAGCAGTCCTAAGAGGAAAACTCATAGCCCTGAGTGCCTTCAAAAAGAAACAGGAGAGCATATACTAACAACTTAATGGCACACCTGAAAGCTCTGGAACAAAAAGAAGCTATTTCACCCAGGAGGAATAGAAGACAGGAAATCTTCAAACTCAGGGCTGAAATCGATCAAGTTGAAACAAAGAGAACTATACAAAGAATCAACAAAACCAGGAGCTGGTTTTTTGAAAAAATCAACAAGATACATAAACCCCTAGCCAGACTTACCAAAGGGCACAGAGACAGTATTCAAATCAACAAAATTAGAAATGAAAAGGGTAACAGCAGAAACTGAGGAAATTCAAAAAATCATGAGATCCTACTACAAATGTCTATACTCAACACAACTGGAGAATCTGGAGGAAATGGACAATTTCCTAGACAGATACCAAATACCAAAATTAAATCAGGATCAAATAGATCACCTAAACAGTCCCATAACCCGCAAGGAAATACAAGAGTTCATAGAAAGCCTTCCAACCCAAAAAAAGCATAGGACCAGATGGTTTTATTGCAGAATTCTATCAGACCTTCAAAGAAGACCTAATACCAATACTCTTCAAACTATTCCACAAAATAGAAACAGAAGGAACACTACCCAACTCATTCTATGAAGCCGTAATTACCCTGATACCAAAACCACACAAAGATCCAACTAAGAATGAGAACTTCAGACCAATCTCCCTTATGAACATCGATGCAAAAATACTCAATAAAATTCTTGCCAACTGAATCCAAGAACACATCAAAACGATCATTCACCATGGTCAAATTGGCTTCATTCCAGAGATGTAGGGATGGTTCAATATATGGAAATCCATCAACGTAATCCACTACATAAACAAACTCAAAGAAAAAAACCACATGGTCATCTCATTGGATGCTGAAAAAGCATTTGACGAAATACAGCATCGGTTCATGCTAAAAGTCTTGGAAAGAACAGGAATTCAAGGCCCATACCTAAACATAGTAAAAGCAATTTTCAGCAGACTGATAGCCAACATCAAGGTAAACAGAGAGAAATTTGAGGCAATCCCATTAAAATCAGGGATTAGACAAGGCTGCCCTCTATCACCATATCTCTTCAATATAGTACTTGAGGTACTAGCTAGAGCAATTCAACAGCATAAGGAAGTCAAAGGGATACAAATTGGAAAGGAAGAAGTCAAACTATCACTATTCACAGATATGATAGTATACTTAAGTGACAAAAAAAACTCCACTAGAGAACTCCTACAGCTGATAAACAACTTCAGCAAAGTGGCTGGTTATAAAATCAACTCATGCAAATCAGTAGCCTTCCTGTACAAAAAGGATAAGCAGGCTGAGAAAGAAATTAGGGAAATGACACCCTTCACAATAGCCAAAAACAATATAAAGTATCTTGGTGTGACTCTAACCAAACAAGTGAAAGATTTATATGACAAAAACTTCAGGTCTCTGAAGAATGAAATTGAAGAAGACCTCAGAAAATGGAAAAATCTTCCAAGCTAGTGGGTTGGCAGGATTAATATAGTTAAAATGGCAATCTTTCCAAAAGCAATATACAGATTCAACACAATCCCCATCAAAATCCCAACTCAATTCTTCATAGAGTTAGAAAGAGCAATTCTCAAATTCATCTGGAGTAACAAAAAACCCAGGATAGCTAAAACTATCATCAACTGTAAAAAAATCTTCTGGGAGAATCAATATCCCGGACCTCAAGCAATACTACAGAGCAGTAGTGTTAAAAACTGCATGGTATTGGTACAGTGACAGGGAGGCAGATCAATGGAATAAGACCGAAATCCAGAATTGAACCCACACATCTATGGTCAATTGATCTTCAACAAAGGAGCTGAAAACATCCAGTGGAAAAAAGATAGCCTTTTCAAAAAATTGTGCTGGCTCAACGGGAGGTCAACTTGCAGAAGAATGAGAATTGATCCACTCTTATCTCCTTGCACTAAGCTCAACTCCAAGTGGATCAAGGACCTCCACATAAAACTAGACACACTAAAACTAATAGAAAAGAAACTGGGGGAAGACCCTTGAGGACATTGGCTCAGAGGAAAAATTCCTGAATAGAACACCAATTGCTTATGCTCTAAGATCAAGAATTGACAAATGGGACCTCATAAAATTACAAAGTTTCTGTAAGGCAAAAGACACTGTCAAAAGGACAAATTGGCAAGCAACAAATTGGGAAATGATCTTCACCAACCCCACATCTGACAGAGGGCTAATATCCAATGTATACAAAGAACTAAGAAGTTAGACTCCAGAAAACCAAATAACCCTATCCACAAATGGGGTACAGAGCTAAACAAAGACTTTTCACCTGAAGAAATTTGGATGGCTGAGAAACACCTTAAAAAATAATCAACATCATTAGTCATTAGAGAAATGCAAATCAAAAAAACCCAGAGATTTCACCTCACACCAGTCAGAATGGCTAAGATTAAAAACTCAGGAGACATCAGGTGTTGGCAAGGATGTGGAGAAAGAGGAACACTCCTCCACTCCTGGTGCGACTGCAAGCTAGTACAACCACTCTGGAAATCAGTCTGGTGGTTCCTCAGAAAACTGGACATGATACTTCTGGAGGACCCAGCCATACCACTCCTGGGCATATACCCAGAAGATTCCCCAGCATGCAATAAGGATACTTGCTCTACTATGTTCATAGCAGCCTTATTTATAATAGCCAGAAGCTGGAAGGAACCGAGATGTCCCACAACAGAGGAATGGATAAAAAAAATATGTGGTATATATACACAATGGAGTACTATTCAGCCATTAGAAACAATGAGTTCATGAAATTCTCAGAGAAATGGATGGAGCTGGAGAACATCATACTAAGTGAGGCAACCCAGTCTCAAAAGAATACCCATGGTATGCACTCACTGATAAGTGGATATTAGTCTAGAATCTTGGGACACCAAAGACATAATCCACATTTCAAATGATATCCGACAATAAGGAAGGAGTGGACACTGGTGCTGGAAATGATCAAAACATCAGTGTAGGGGAATACCAGATCATGGAAGTGGGAAGGGGTGGATGGGGGAACAGGGGAAGGGAAAAGGGCATGTGAGACCTTTGGGGGATGGGGAACCAGAAAAAGGGAAATGAAATGTAAATATAGAATATACCCAATTAAAAAATAGGAGAGCCACAAACCATTCAGTGTGGTGCTTGGAAATGACAGTGATCATGTACTCCTCAAGTCTCCTTCCAGCTGTGAAGACAAGTTGCCATTCCCCTTAAAGGAGATTGAGTGACAGATAACACTTGGGCTTGCAAATCATCAGTATAGGAAGATACATCAAATATTCATGGGTGTTCCAAAGAAACCCAAGACTATGGGTTTAAAAATCATCATTGATTTTTCTCAGGTTTTCATGTTTTCCATTAGGGAAGGGCTCAGCTGAGACTTGCTGATTATGCTTCAGTGTAACCACCTTGGTTCACTCACACAGAGGTGCTCAGATGGTAGTCATTGGGGGATGGGTGTACAAACAAATTCAAGACCTGAGGGAATGGTCCTTTCTGCACTAGCTGATTTATTAAGGTTGCTGTTCTGAGTGTGTGGAATAGGTGTAGGCAAGAAGATCTTTTATGGGTATGGATGTATTAGGTTGAAAATATTGATAAGTTACATGCAAGTATTATGCAATCATTGCTTTCAAGGGAGAGGTTAAGTTTGGAGAGGAAAGGGGAAGAAAACATGAATATTGTAGTTAAACAAAATGTTTGAATAAAATCACATAAAAATTACAATAGATAAAGAATGAATCAGGCCCAATCCTAAGCAGTTTCAGCATCTTAGGTTGAGCCTTGAAACAAATTCAACAGACTGTTGTGAAGATGTGACTCTTCACAATATTTGATAACCTTTAAACCACAATACAGCCCTTAAACCAGGCATAAATGATGAGCATCATGAAAAAAATGTTGTTCATTCAATTTTGGGCCAATTTGTTATTTGAAATAAAGAAAACTAAAAGTCTGATAAGTTTGGTCACTAGCTCTATAATGCTTTTCTTTAATACTTTCCTAATTATTTTAACTTCTACTCTTTAAAAACCTCTTTCAAGCTATATTCTGGGGGAAAAGTGGTTGAAGGAAAAAATAAAAGAAATGCAGAACAACCCCAAATATGTGCTTTTAAAAAAATGGATATTTTATTTATTTACCATTAAAATTTTATCCACTTTCCTGATTTTCCTTTCAAAATCCCCTATCCCATCCTGGCCCCTCCTGCTTCTATGAGGGTGTACCTCCACCCACCCGCCCACTCCCATCTCCCCACCCTCACATTCCCCTACATTGGGGCATCAAGTTTTCATGGGACCAAAGTTTTCTTCTCCCATTGATGCCTGAGAAAGCCATACTCTGCTACATATTCGGCTGGAGCCATGACACCCTCCATGGTTTAGTAGTTTAGACCCTGAGAACTCTGGTTGGTTGATATTGTTCTTATGGGGTTGGAAACCCTTTCAGCTTCTTTTGTCCTTTCTCTAACTCCTCCATTCAGGAAGCCATGATCAGTCCAATGGTTGGCCGTGAGCACCTGCCTCTGTATATGTCAGGCTTCTTATAAACTTCAGGTAGGAGCTCCTGACTGGGAAGAGCAACCACTCAGTTGGAGCTGTGATCTTCAGGGCACAGCAGGGGTCCCTCATCCTTGCTTACTAGCAGCTTCTCCAGTAACTACTTTCATTTTTTAAATCTCACCCTTTGGAATTCACAGACCATCTAGAAGTGTCCTAAACTTTTTTTTTGGATGGCCAACATAAAGTTTTTAGACAGATATCAGCATATCAGTTTTACAATTAAAAATTGCTAATTTGGCTTGGTTAGAAAGCCAAATAAACCTGCTAAATATGCTCCAGAAATGGGAGGGCTCACCAGCTGTTTTAGTAGTTTACTCTGTAACAGACTGCCAGAAATTAGATAACTTATTTAGAAATTTATTTTTCACAGTTTTGAAGTAGGAGATCAGGCTGCAGATTCCAGCTGGGAACTTCTTGCTGCTTCTTCAAAGGGAAGAAGCTGGGAAAGATGAGCTAAGCAAATGAGATATAAAGATTTAAAATGAGGGTGTAGTTCCAGTAACAAATGGGATCCCTTGCCATTAAATCGACTTAAAAATCCATCTTTTAGTATTATCACACTTGCAACAGCTGACCTTTGGAGAGATCATTTCAAACTAGAGCACCAACAAGCCATGACATATAGTCCTAGACTGACCAGACCCCCAGCTGTCTGCACAGAGTTGCTATAAGTGAAGAGTAGACATAGATGCTTCCCTGGGTAGTTCAGACTCAAAAGGAAGAAAGGTGGTTCTGCCTGTTAAGTTCAAAATGTTCTTTCCCAAATTACTTCCACAACTGAGAAGGGCTTGGGGAAGAAAAACCAGATAAGAAGATAAGAAACCAGATAAGAAAAACCATTAAAGAAAGAATGCAACAGATTAGAGGAAAAAGGTATTCCAACCAACATCAAGGACTTTTACTCTAAAAGTTATAATACTGGAACCCTTTTATATTTAGCTGCTTTATTTTCAGTACAAAATTGGTAGTAGTATCTTGTAATCATAGTTCTTAAAAGGAAACTTATAATGACTGTGTATTTTATATGCAAAAGAGATGAAGCAGAACATTTGAATCTGTCTATACTTAGAGGTGCTTGAGATGGAGACCTAACATGGGCCTGATTCATCTGATGTGCTCAGTGATGAAAGGGAGTAGCAGAGAAAGGGAATTGGATTACCACAGTACCTAACTAATTATGGCAGAAAAGATGGCTTAGAACTGTAAGACCCGAAGAAAAAAAAGCAAAACGAGGGCACCCCAGCACCCCACTCCTTGAAAGGCGACACCCAGATCACTCGTGAGAAATGGTCTTGATGCAACAGCAAGAGGATTTTTATTCCAGAGGCTCTGGGGTTCACAGCCATATACCGCACAGGGGCAGAGTACTGTGAACCACAAATGCAGACTCGGGATGGCTTTTATAGGTTTACAACAAAACCCGCCTATCACAAACCAATCATTCCTTAGCATCGAGAGCCCACACAGTTCCAGCCAATTGATTTTTACCACTCCATAGCTTCTAAGCCAATCAGTTTAAATTATCCAAGCCTGCGCGCTCTGAGGACCAGTTTCCTATAAAAGCCAGATAGCAACTAGCTAGCTCATTTTCCCTTACGGGCCAGGGTCACATATGCATTTCCTGTTATGGGGCCAGGATCACGTATTCAAGGCCCTTTTGCCTTGTTCCTAACAAAGAGCGGGCTCAAGGAATATGACCTCTCACCTAGTTTCTAACAAAGAGCAGGCTAAACTTCTGACTTTTGGGGGTCATTTAAGAGTTAGGCACGGGGGATTTTTAGGCTATAATTCTCATCCTTTCAGAACAATTGGGTTACTGTGCAGTGGGATACCAGAGGAGACAGAGATGTACATGGTATGCTTCAATGTTCACAGATAGAGTGTTGGTGGACAAGGTATGGACAATTTTTCTTAATGTCCTCTCTTCTTCACTATGACACCAGTGCCTAGCAGGCAGCTATTTTTCACCCTGAAAGAATCAAGGAGCTAAATAAGCACTAATGTTTCTAGCAAAAAGTTTTCCATCCTATTCTTGCCTTGGCACATGTAGAATAAGGCTTCTGATGTCCTCTTCATCTGAGCAGTGAAAGTCCTCTAGGGTGAGCGTCCTGTGAGGCCAGTCCTCAGTATACAAACTGTGGACTCCCCGGGGTGAGCAAAACTCAGCTAATTTTCACTTGATTAAGGTGAAGTTTCTCTCCTAGCCTTTGAGCAGGAATTACTGTGCTAGCCTGGGGGAGGATAGTTAAGGAAATGGCCTAAACAGAACCACCCAGCCTGGGGTGAGGCCAGAGAGGGAAGTGACTGACAAAGACAATGCTAGGAAATACCACAAATACCTCAAGGTGAGCAGGACAGGGCCAAATGGTAGAGACAACCTCCCCATTTGAGTTGACCAATAATTTTAAATGTTGCTCAGGGTAACCAATCACAGTTGTCCAACTCAGGCAACCACTGAACTCCCCGCCAAAATGTTCAAAATAGGGTATGCTTTGTGAGCTCAGGGTCTCCTCTTGCCTGCAGGGACCCCAGTGTACATTGGAACAATAAACCTCTTGCAGATTGAAAAAAAAACAAGAAAAGAAAAGAAAGGAAAGGAAAAGAAAGGAAGCTTGAAGATAGGTGTGAAGATTTTCTATGGACACTTAACTGTTTTTAATGATGTTATCTGATAATTTAATAGTTCGACCAGAGTAGCAAAGCCTTGATTTTGTTGTTTAAATACCATTGATGCTTTGTCATAACAAATTAGTTTCTAAATGTTGCCAATTTGGCAAACAAAGCTGATTATTTCCTGCAATCACACTGCATATGTGCATGAGATTATAATTAATGATTAAGGTTCCAGCTACACTTTACTAATAATCTGTCAGTGGTTAGGAATTGATTAGATCAACTGACACTTGGGCCCTCTACTGGGGCAGAGGCAGGAGAGGCTTTTGAGCTAGAGAGATCTGCTAGCATTAGAGAATCAAGGGTTAATTTTTGTTAAAAATTTGAAAATTCTGGGGATGCTATTGACAATGCTGCCACTGTGGATATTAGAAAGTGCTTATATAACCTCTATTGGAGGAATACATATCCTAATTAGAATGAAATTCATCTGTTGGCAACTTTGCAATCTGTGCTTCCTCTGTGTGCCAGTATGCTAACATGAGGACTCTGAGATTGGTGATGTAGTTCAGAAGAATTATGTGAACAGGAGATGCCAAGTTATCAAAGGTGTTTCATCATAATGAAATGAGATTCATCAACTCTCACTGACTTGAGTTTATACTTTTTAAAATACTATATCTGTCCATATCTGGGCAAAAAATGTGACCAACAAAGACTGTCCCAAAGAGTCATTTTAGACTCTTACATTAAAGAGTCTAAAGTTTAGTCATATATTAAAGACTTGAAAAAAAAGAAGGAAGGAACTCAGATTTTTATAAATAAAGTGTTGGTGTTATTTTACAACATAATACAAAATTGGAATTCTAATGTAATCAAAATTTAAAGTGGTTCTATGACTAATCTAAAGGTTGACCTGAGGGTTATTTCAGATTAGCATTCCTGTGATAGTAGGATTTGATCTACTTGCCTTGTAAGACCTCCAGTTCAGCTAGATGCAGTCTCCTGTGACCTTCCTGAGAAGCTTACTACAGTGATGTCCCTCCCTCCCACCTTCTGGAAGTATTATGCATACATCATCCCAAGGCAAATTTCTTTTACTTTTTACTAAAGGGCTGTGATCTTCTACCTTCAGCAGGGCATGGAGAAGTAGGTGGCCCAAGCAACAGCCCAGGAATATATTTTGTTTTGTGCTATTGAAAAAAAGCTCTGCTTTCAGAACACAAAAGACGAGTCCTACACCTAGATTCTTAGCTTTGACTTGGGTGATAGCCTGGGATTCTTCACAATCAGATTCTTATCAGAGGAGAAACACACAGACACACACACACACACACACACACACACACACACACACACACACACAGAGTCTGCCTGTCTCTGTCTGTCTGTGATGGGAAAGGATTTTGATTTGTGCTTGATCTTCTAGTTTGATCCAGATATCAACGTGAGAGAAAGAAATTAGGAACATTTCTTTCACTCATAACTATATTATGCAAGGGTATATGCACAGAAACTGTAAACCTTTACTGGGGAGACACAGCCATGGTCGATTCATCTAAGGCTCCAGTAGCTTAAGAGACAAAGGAGGAGGTCTTTCAATAGATTGACCAGCTGGTAGGAACTATCTAACAGTACTTTTTAAGCTTGGTGAATATTCAGTGGAATATACTCTTCTTAAAGGCAGGGAAAGTTTTAGGAAAAGGCACGGTCACTGAAAATGATGGAAATGAAAATCTTTAAATAAATTATTCTAATTCCATGAATTTCAGAGAACTATGAAAGTCTGAAGATTTCACTTGGCTTTAGTCATTCAATTAACACTGAACTTTTTACTGGCTGCAGTGTACAAATTGTATGAGATAATTTTAACTGTCAAAAGATTTGGCAAGGGGGTGGTTCACAGCTTTAACAGTCATTTTTAAAATAGTATTTCCAGGGTAGCAAATTATCTGTTGACAGCACAGCAATTAATCTAGCTCTTCATTAAAGAGAAGGAGATATGTCAGTTTTAAGTATCCTTGTCAATGAAATGATTTATTCCTAATCAAATTGAGATCTAATATGTTAGTGATGGATATTATAGAGTTTACTATTCTCATTTGCATTAAGCATTATCCACAGTCGCAAACATCTTATTATGTGTGAAGTAATGTTTACTCAAGTATTGCAGTGACCTTTGATACATTGTCACATCTCAAATAATGGGAAAAATGCTTAATTTAGTTTGATGTGAGTGTATCCATGCTTAAGGGCAGTCAGTTTGACTTCTCCAACACATATCTCAATAGGAAAATAAGTATATAAGTATTAAGTAGAATTTAACCAATATACTGATACATGCTTCCTATTTTACAAGTTAGTAAGTTACATTTTAAATGGTGACCTATTCCACATGGTGGAACACAGTAACATAACAACATAAAATGTATGATAATCTCTAGTCATTTCCTCTCTTCTTAATTGGACAAGGGCATTGCTACTGGTTCCCTCAATCCCTCACTCTGTGACCTGTATCATTGCTGTAAAACTGTGAGAAGAACGTTCCATATTTTAGGAGAAACTAGTTTTTATCTCTTTTCATTTCTCTCCTAGAAAATTATCCATGTTGCTTGCACCTTAAGTTTCTTTTTCCCTATAGACAAAACATCTCTCATAGAAATGCACATAGTATCCACTGCAATCTTCATAATTAACCATCTGACTCTTTTAGCTGCTTGTTGGGTCTTTTGGAGAACAGCCATGCTAGGCTACTGTTTGTAAGGACACCATAGTATCAGTAGTAGTGTCAGGCCTCGGGGCCTCCCCTTGAGCTGGCACCCATTTTGGGCCTGTCACTGAACCTCCTTTCCCTCAGGCTTTTTTCCATTTTTGTCCCTGCCGTTTTTTCAGACAGGATCATTTCTGAGTCAGAGCTTTCGATTGTGGGATGGCAACCCCATCCCTACACTTGATGTCCTGTCTTTCTACTGGAGGTGGACTCTACAAGTTCCCTCTCCCCATTGTAGGACATTTCATCTAAGGTCCCTCCGTTTGAGTACTAAGAATCTCTCTCATCTTCCTGGACTCTGGTACATTCTAGGGGGTCCCCCACCTCTTACCTCCCAAAGTTCCCTGTTTCCATTCTTTCTGCTGGATCTTAGGGCTTCATTCCTGTCCCCCCACCCCAATACCTGACCATGTTCCCCTCTTCAATTCCCTGGTCCCTTTCCCACCCAAGCCCCCCACCATGTGATTGCTTTCTTCTCCCTCCCAAGTGGAATTAAGGCATCCTTACTTGGGCCCTTCAGCTTGTTAATCTTCTTGAGTTCTATGTATTGTATCCTAGGTATTCTGTATGTTTGGGGCTAATATCGACTTATTACTGAGTACATACCATGTATCTTCTTAATGGCTTCTGTCTTCTTACAGTTTTTCCCCAATAAAACCATGAGTAATTCTCCACCTCCTGTGACTTTCTTTCCCAAATTCCTTTAAGGTCTTCAGGCCTTTACCATCCGAGTCCTGACAGCACCTCTTCCCTTGGCTAAGGAAATGTTCTTTGTCTTCTTTAAATATATCAAACAACTTCCCCCTGTACTCACTGACCTAAATTCTTTTCTCCCAGGGATCTAGATGGCTTGCTTTCCTCTCTTTATTCAAGATTATGATCAAAAGCATCTCTTTAGCAGGCTTTCCTCACTCATCTAACCAGCAGGAATACCCCACCCCCACGCAATCTGCTCACTTCGCTTATCCTTCCACTACTTCTTACTTGACTTTTTATTACACATTATTTGTTTAGACTTTTGTTTGTTTTAATAAATTGTCTTTCCCCACTCAAATGTAAGCAATAGGAGGTTAGGCATTTTATCTTTATTTACTGCTCTCTACCCATTTCCTAAAATAAGCCCAGGCACAGAGTAAAGACTAAATAAATACTTGCGAAATGAATTGATAAAATTTAGAGTAATTATGCAAACATTCAATATCCTCTTTGGTAAAAGGATTTTGAGATTTGACAGTGGGTTGTTTTAGATGGAATAAATTAAGAAATCATTAGTTCCCTGCTTGTCTTCTAATTTCAAAGGCAATCAATTATAAATAAGGGACAAGTTAATTTTATCTACAATGTAAAAATTGACTCTTACCTTACTAGCACTTGGAAGATAAGCTGTAACAATGTCTACATTAAGTCAAGCTTTAGCAAATTCCATACTTCATGCATTTGTTTATCATATATTTAGACTGTTATGTAGCATTGCATACTTTATTGGAAAAATTACTTCTGTAAAAGACATTTAATATTTTTAAGGAATGGATACATAATGTGAGGACAGCAGATGAGAACCTTTTTAGTTACTTAAATCATGTTCTGCTAATGCCACAATGCCATCTAATAAAGCTTTGATCACTGGTCACTGAGGAAAGCATGTGTTCTATCCCATACTTCCCTGGCTATTTAGTGCATTCTGTTGCTTTAGCAATACAATTATAGCTGAGAGTTTGCAAGGTTGTTCAGATACTGCATAATCTGAATGCTCACCTAAATTTTATTTTTATTTTATTTTTAGTTTTTAAAAATTGTCTATGTATTTATGAGCTGCAACATGAAGTTTTGATTAATGTATATATTGTCTTGTGATTTTAGAAACTGCTATATGTTATTTTTACATTTTTATCTCTTCATACTTTATACATTTAAAATCTTTTCTATTTTAGGCATATAATGCATTATTATGTTATGTTCACCATTTTCTGCAATAGAATTCCAGCAGTCATTTTTCTTGTCTAACGTTGTACCTATTAACCAGTATATCCATGTAGCTTTTAAGTGATTCAAGAGGGGTATCTTAGGTAAGTATGAGTATACTGGATTCTACATCTTTTCACCTGATCCTGTTCCCTGATTTTCATCCTTTATCACACAGGATATTTCCTTTTAATTTTTTTGGTTTTTTAATTAGTTAATTATTTTCTAGTGTTGAGGGTTGAAATAGGAGCCTTATATTAACATGAGCTCTATCATTGAGATACAGCTCTATCTCTTGTAACTTTGAAGCAGGACCAACCTATGTAGCACTAGCTGGCTTTGGCAACACTACCCTTCTTTCTTTGTCTCTGAGTCCCATGATTATAATCATGTGCCCAGGTACGTTTTAAAATTTTATTTGTGTCAGACAAGCAGTTTTACACCTTAGGGAAGGGCAGTAAGGTCTTATTAGTGCTTTCACTGATTGCATGTTGACCAACTCATGATCTATTATATGCACTTAAAAATAATTTCTAGTGGTCAAAATATAAAAGACTCTAAATACCTTAAAAACTCATGTCAGACCATAAAAAGTATTCTAAAAGTTTAAATTCAAACCCTACCTTTATGACTTCAGGAAGGAAGCTTTGGTATTAAATCAGTATGTCTTCTAAGTTTATCTAACTTAAATGAGACAAGAATAAAATATGTATTAAAACCACAGTAGCCATTTATCTATGTTAACAAAGCCGCTATTAACTTTCAATTCTTACAGATGTAGATTGACCCTGACCCAATAAGGTATCCATTCCTTCCTAGACACCAAAGTTATTGATTTTATTTATCTTTAGAACCATCTAAGACACTGTCCTAGTCATCTCTATTATTTATTTATATCTTCTTGTTATTTATTTAGCTGGAATGATCCAAAACAATATTACTCCTGGTGTTTTAGTAAATACAACTTTTACTAAAATACATCTGAAGCATTGTATATTAATTATTGCTCATTTAAATTTAGTTTTTTATAGGAAATTGAAATACTAAATGGTTTTTAAAAGTTTCAAAAATGTTCCCAGGTGAATTAATTATGCCTTTTTATTCTAGTAACAATTAATTAGACCTTTCTGAGGAATCTTTTCCTTTCTCTCCTTACACCTCATTTTTAAAAGATATAACTGTGTCACTATTACAGTTATGTTCTTATCCTGTTTCTGAATTTAGTCTGCCAAAACATCAAAAACCTAAATGACTTGCAATAAAAGAGTATTGTGGTGTGTAATAATTAAGTATTCTGAAGATCCAAAGAGATGAAATCATGGAAGGACATGTATAGTTTCAAGTCCTGTTGCAGCCAGTCATGATGGCAAACATTTTAATTTCAGCACTTGAGAAGCAGAGGAAGACCAGTCTCTATGAGCTCAAGGTTAGTTGCTCTACATACTAAATTCCAAGCTAACCAGGGCTACATAATGAAACCCTATTTTAGAAAACAAAACTAAAACAAGCAACAATCATAAAAGAAAAATCCTTCCCAATCCTGCTGCTTTACATAGCTTTCACTTTTCCTTTCTATATTTTACTCCCTGATTTGAGAGACTGATCTGGTATCTAATCTATTACCTCTGATGTTGGTTGGGCTTGGTTAGTGGGGATTCAGAGGAAAAGGTGATTTAGATATTGCTATTGTGCCTATTTACATCCATTTCTTTCACCTTCCAGGATATCTTGGCTTAAAATAATTAAGCTAAGATAATTACTTCTCTCTGTGCTCCATGCCTCCCTTTAGTACTGGTAATGATTCCTCCTTTGACATTTAAGCTAGGCTTAAATTAAACTCTTATACCTAGGTCATTACATTTCTTGGCCAGTTATTCACAAAGTAATGAATTACATTTAGTATACTCTTAAGTATGCTAATCATTTACTTTTGGGATTTTGATTGGGACAATCACTTTTGAAACTTAGTTTGTTCCTTTTGAATAGCACATTCATCTACAGCTGTTGGAAGTCATTTAACATATGGGATATTGAATTGATTCTAGACCTAATAAAAATTTAGTGATTTCAGAGTACTTAATTTTCTATAATTTAAATATTCAAATTTGTATTTATCATACAGCTATGATGCTTAAATCAACCTTTTGAAGCACTCGTGTCTGTAAGATTGAGTCATACTTGACTACTAGACCACCATTCACTGCTATAGCCGAAATAACACAGTCCAATCATATACACTGTCATGGTCCAGGCTTCGCAATTCACTTGTACCCAAAGGTAAACTTATCAAACTCTTGTGAAATACTTTCACTGTCAAAATAGGAACAGCACCATTGGTATATAACCAGCAGTTGTTCAAACCTAAGCCTGCTGCACAAGGCCCTATAACAGTTTCCTGCTGAACTTAGGGTGATTCAAGGCTTATAAAGTTTTGGCAGACTGAAGGTAGGAACATCCAGGATGGGCAAAAGTCATTAGCTGAGTAGGCTACCTGAAATGCCTCATTAGCATGGTGAAACATTTCAGGAATTTCAGGTGCTGGCTAAATAGGTTCTTATTGGGAGAAAGAAAATTGATTATGTAATCTAATTGAGGCTAAGTAACATTCCTCAAGTAAAGGGATGTGTGGGTCATAGAATTCCTCAGATAAAATCAGAGTTGGAGAAGCAATTAGGGTATCTCCTATATTGCTCTGAGCTCAGAGACTATGCAGTCATGGTGAACTTCTACCATATGGCATCCATAATAGGTGAGTCTCTCATCTCCAGTAACTCAAGCATCAACAGACATGCCCACAAGCCAACCCGATCTAGATAATGAGGATTGAAAGTTCTTTTTAAAGCAATTCTAGATGTTGAGAATCTAAATTAGCCATCACAGAATTGACTTGCTCTCAAGAGGAAGAAAAGGAGGAAGAGAGAGAGAGATCTTCCTTCTTCATGCCTTTTATATAGGTTGCCATATCTTTCCCACTTCAAAGCTCTGTATTAGCAGTGGTTCTTCCCACTTAAAATAATTTAAGAAAAAAATCCCTCAGAGCACCTAGACATTTGGATTTTAGTTAACTTTAGATGTATTCAAGTTGAGAACCAAGAATAAGCATCACATGGATATACCTTATTTCAATTTAAGGGTTTCTTCCTGACTCAAATTTAATTCAAAGACTTGTAACACCTAGGTAAAATGAAAGGAGTTAAGTTGTCATAAAAAGCCTTAACTCTGAGATTATCTGCAATATTTTTAATGTTATGAAAAGTGCCATTGAAGCAAAATTTCCATGGATGACAATGGTGTATCAAATCATATGAACCTCTGAAGGTGATGGTAGAATTTAACACAGATTATTGCAAAAAGTCAAAATATATCATAATTCATAATTTTCAGCTGGATGAGGTAAATGAACTTCCTGATTTACCTAATTTATATTCAAGCTTGGTTGTTAGTTTTATTTAGAATAACAAAACCAAAAATACACAAGATAGGCATAGAAATAAAGAGCAAAATGTACCCATAAGAGCTATTATTATATTTGCCAATTAAAAACACTTGCCAAAATTATGATGAGAGATATATTTTATGACAATAGGGTTTGAATTAATATAAATGCAAACATACTCAGCTAGGGTCACTCTGTCTACTCCTCAAGCATCAGGTTGCCCTTGACGTACGTGGCCATTGTGTGTGGCTTTGTGTGTTCCTATGTTCATGGGCCCATGGTCTTTGAGAATTGGGCTGTGGTTTGCTCAGAGTGACCCTCTGAATCATTCTTCATTGTTTCACAGTTTCCCATTTGTTCCCCTTTTGTTCTGAAGTGTGTGGACTTGGCCTAACTGTATCCAGATGTTCTATCTGTAGAAAAGAACTGTTTTCTGATTTTCTGCGGTAAAATTCACATAGGTTGTGTTGGAGGGGCTGCATGAAGAAGAAGCCACAGGGATGGGTGCAAAGTAGGTGGCTGCCTCCCTCCCCTGGATCCACCATCAAGACTGCTTCTTTGTCACCCATGCTTTGTTTAAAAGAAGAAAAAGAAACAAGAAAGAAAGAAAAAATAGAGTGAATTCTTTCCTTTCCTTAGTTACATGATGGATTGATTGATTTGCTTATTTTCAGGGTTTTTAATCCTAATTTACTATAGTAAGGATGATATTCTCAATGAGTATATCTATTCCTAATAATTTTAAGATCCGAACATTTTTCTATTGAGTTATTTATACTCATTCTATATTTCCTTGTGTTTAGTATTTAACTTGTTTAACATTTCTTTGTGTTTAACACCCTGTGTATTCTGCCTCTTATAAGACTCCTTATTGTGTTTCTAAGCACATGCCTAGTGGTTTTTTCCTGTAAGGGCTGTATCTGTTTCCTCCTTGTTACTTCACTAGTATTTTTCTTTCTTCAAGGATGATGACCATATCAAGTAACTAAGGATAATAGAAGTTACTATAAACCCACATTAGGGTTTCTAAAAGATAAAAAAAAAAAATCAAAATTTTACTTGTAAGATTACAAGTTATGTGGTTATAAACGACTGTGAGGAAACATGCTGAGATGGTAACCATGGCTACTGATGATTAATATAGTCAGTAATAGTTTTTATTTTATTTATTATTTCTTGTACTTTCTATATAGCTTTAATAGAAGAGAATAAAGTCCTATCAAGGAATGTACAGTGAAATATATTTTGTAATGGGGATGTACATACATAATGTCCCATCATAAGTTGAATAATATTTTGATATTTACTTACAGTAATTGTATATAATCTTTAAAATGTAGAATTATGCTCACTTAGAAATCCATATGTGTTTGTTCTTTTGAAATATGAAATTCTTCAATAAACATAAGGAATAATAAAATCAAGCTCAAAAACACATTTTCATGCTCAGAATGCAACACAAATAGCAAAGTAAATTCTGAGGTAATTTTCACATTCTCAAGTGAATGTATTATTTTCTTGATCTTTCTGTTATGAAATCTTGCCGTTGCTGAATATCTTATGGAATTATGCTAAGCTTCAGCTGCTCAGCTTTGGTGGCATAATGCTTGCAAGCCCTTTCTAAGCCAAACCACCTCTATTATGTTGTTTTACCTCACATTAGGTACCATTAAATATCTATTTCATTTATCACAGATTTCAACATGTCTGTTGCAAATTGAAGACCTGGTTTAAAATTGCTCAGTATGAGGCTGTCACTTAGTATTTAGACTGAGGAAAAGGCAATGAGCTCACACATAAAGACCTCAACAAACAATTTTCCTCTGTGGCTAAGAAAACAGAAATTGGCTGTCATGTTGTGAATTTTAATGAAGAAAAAAGAAATTATGTGGACTTTGCTTCAGAAAAAGTATTTATGGGCTAGAGATTCCATTTCTAATTTTTTTTTTACATGCTACCATTTGTCAGCGTTCTGAATCAATTTTAAAAGAATTTTGTAAGGGCTAGAAGTGCTGAATAAATCTTGTTTGAAATTCCAGTTTAACTTCATGTATAGTGCATCTGTGGTAGCTAGAGGCACCATGCTTAAATTTTACATTTGCAATGTGATTTCATAACAATAATTAGAAATGGATAAAACCACTAATCCAGATTTTTCCACACATATTTCAGCTCTCAGATTAACAGGATATGCACAAGAGAAATGTAATTGTTAATTTTTCTTGTTTATTCTCTAATTATTTCCAGTTCTCCAACCACACCATCAAAAGGAAAAAAGAGAAATATTTGTTCCTTAATTGTATTTATTAAGCCTGACTAGCCTATAGTGTCTTGAGAAACTCTCCTCACCAACTCCACTTAATCAAATGCTTTCTTTGAGAGCTTCCATGGCCATTGCTTCTAGGGTGCCTGCCCCTTCTTTGTGTGATGCTCTGGATTTCTTTTCCACCCCCTTTCATCCCCCTCGGTCCTTAACTATCTTCCTACTTTGTAACCAGTGACAATTTATGGATTCAATATTTCTTACTTTTTACTTTAAAAATGTTTCTTTATCCAAAGGTTAACTACTTCATGAGTACAAACCTCTAAAATTTCCATTGCTGTATTAGTCAATGAAACTAGATTCAGTAGGCTCTATAAATCCATCAATTTTTGCCTATAATAGTGTAATCCATGAAATCACATGACTATAAATAGAATAACTAATTTTCAGTAAATCTGAAGAAATGGGTAATAGTGTAGTGGGATGTGGCTCTAATCATTTTAGCTATAATAATTGTAAACATAGAGGATCTCTTGAGGTCATAAAATTTACTGACTGGGGTAGAAATTTTACCCCTCAGAGTATTTCTAAACTTTCTTTTTGTGAACTGTTTTAAAGTATAGCTTCTGAGAAAATTTCATATATACAAGAAATTCATATGTAAAAAGAGAAAAAATAATTAAATGTATTTATGTTGACATTCCCTTTTAAGAGGAAATAATAATTATATTATATTCACAGCTATATCTAATATGCATCAACATGTATGTTGCCAACTTACAATTTACACACTTACAAAATCAAATTTTATTTTTATTATGAGCATTTTACATTAATGTGCTCTTTGAATACTCTGGTTACCTTTGAAATATGTGAAAGTCTTAAGCTCTTAGAACAGTTATGCAACTATTCTGTTGACTGTTTCAGTGATTTTTAAGTAATTGCAATAGATTTTCTTACTTTGATTTAAAAAGAGGCAATATGCTCTAAACTTGATATTTTTATACCTTTGGTGAAAGCATATCAATTTATGTAAAGCAAACATTGTGATATAGATTATTCATCCATACAATAAGATAAACTAAAAATATTTCCTTGATTATTTTTTTGGTAAAACACTTTGTTGTTGTTTATTAAATAGCATCTAGAACAGTTTTACTGTAGCTATCTTTTAAAAATTATTTTCTATTTTTTCATTTTTATTGGTAATTTTATTTACATTTCAAATGATATCGCCCTTCCCAGTTTTCCCTCCACAAACTCCCTATCCTCTTCCCCTCCCACTGTCTCTATGAGGGTGCTCTCCCACCTGCCCATCCACTCCTGCATCAGTGCCCTAGTATGCCCCTACCCTGGTCATAGAGCCTCCATAGGACAGAGCAGCTCCCCTCACAGTAATGCCCAATAAGGCAATCCTCTGCTACATATCCAGCTGGAGCCATGGGTCCCTCCATGTACTCTTTGGTCTATGGCCGTACCATCCTGAATGTGCCTGATCTCCTCTATCTTTGAAGCTAAGCAGGATCGGTATTTGTATGGGAGACTATAGCTACCTTTTTAAATAGACTTAAATTGGCTAAAATGAAATTATTGAGAGTAATTTCTTTAAAAATTTAAAAAATCTTTCCGGTTATCTCTTCTCCTTATACCTGCCCTCCACCCTTGCAACCTCCCAACAACAACAACAACAACAACAACAACAACAGCAGCAGCAAAAAACCAGTCTTCTCATGGAAGTTGTAATGTGTTATATTGTGTTCCACAGTATACCCTTTTGTCCACATTTTTTTTGTTTGCAAATGTTTATTGCAGTGACTTATTGGTCTGGTATGAGGCCTCTGGCTTCTGCTACTTTATCAGTACTGGAATCTTACTGGGACACCACTTGAATATACTGTTGTTGTCCTGTGCCATGGAAACACTGTAGTTTTGGATCTGTAGGACTTGACAAGCCCCTTCATGCACTCCAGCAGTTCACTGATGGGATAGATGTTGGGGTGGGCCAATTCAAAGCCCTAGATCTGGACCTGAGAGGTATCTGACCTGGTCAACCTGCTGGCTTTCCCACTTTCATGCCCTCTGGGGCTGGCTCACTCTCAACCCCTGTTACCAGGGACATTTCTACCCTGCTGCCCAGGAGAGAAGCAGGACCTACTCTCCCAAGTGCTGCTAACAGTTGAGGAGCAGGGACAGCTCTCCTGCTCTCATGGCCTCAGGGCTAGCTCTCTTATCTGCCATTGGTAACAAGGCAGAGGGTATGGGGGAAGACTCATCTCTCCTTCACCCTTGTTACCTCACAGCAGATATTCTGCAGGACAAATTCTTCCAAGCTCCCACTCTCAGGGCCAGGTCACTCATGCCCCTACCAACAAGGACAGCTCTACCCTGCTACTGCAGCAAGTGAGGGGCAGGGTCAGCTTCATGCTCTCATGGCAACAGGATCAGATATTCTGCCTGCCTGCCCCTGGTGGTGAGGAGTGAGGGGAGAGGAGAGCGCTTCTCCTTTGTTCATGCTACTGCATGAGAGATGAGTAATAGGACCAGGTCTCTCATGCTCATATCCTCGAAAAGGAACAGCTCACCTTCAAGCCCTCAAATGTGCAGGCAGCTGTCCTGAGTACTGCTGCATGCTACGGGCTGAGTCGGCTTTTCTGTTCTCATGCCCCCAGGACCAGATTTCCTACAATGCACATGTGAGGGGTAGGGCCACTTCTGCACACCCTCAGATATCAATAAGTCAGAAGGTCAGACCAGGGACGAGAATGGGGATATCATCCTAGCTTTTGGTGGTTACAGCCCCTGCAAGGTCATGGACCCAGATAGTCCCCTGGTGGCAGCACAGTCCAGGAACCCACCATGGTCCCAGTTGGCATCACTACTCACATCAGGATGTTCATCACTGCCTTCAAGTCTCCAGTTCTGCTTCTCTTTAATGTGCCTATTTCTGTTTCTTTCTCTTCTATTTCTCCACCATGAACTTGTTTCTTAGTGTAACTCAGGGTCACTGAGTGTCTGGGATCATCTCAGGAATGATCTCAGGAGTGTTGTAACCTGCTTGTGTATTACGGTGCCCAGCAGGGTCATTTCTTGCATGGTTTGTTTCCCCACCCCAGGCCTGCATGGGTCCCTAATGGTGGTCATCTCAGGATATCTCCCTGCCCAGGCCCCATGGCATTCAGTCTGGTGCTCACCTTGGGCTCACTTCTCACCTGGTTTGCCTAAATGTTGCCATGTAAGGGTCATCTATCTTAGACTCACTTCCATCCAGAGCCCTTAGTCCCAGGCAGGGTTCTTCTAGTCTCTGGCTTGCTCCCTGTCCTGAGATCTCATCAGGGCCAGTGTAGCATACTGGTCATCATCTCAGGCTCACTTTTTTCAAGGAATGTTAGGCTCCTAATCATTCATATGTTCATAAGTCAGAACACCAAACATAGACATAGCCTTGTTCCTTTCTGCCACCTACTGACTTACATGTCACTTGTGAAATGTTTTTAATTGAACTAGAATTACATCAATTTCCTCTGCATTTCCTTCTCCATGTCTTCCAAGGCACTTTCCTATTCTTCTGTTTGTCCCATTCCAAAGTTGATAGGCTCTTGTATCATTATTATTATTGGTGTGTGTGTGTGTGTGTGTGTGTGTGTGTGTGTGTGTGTGTGTGTGTCTGTGTGTGTGTGTGTGTGTGTGTGTGTGTGTATACAAATTTGTAGATACAAACTACTGAGTTTACTTTTGTTGGTTTCTATGGTTTCAGAGTTAACCACTCTGAATTGGACAACCAATTATGGGACTCTTTGCTGAGAGAGACTAATTCTCTCAGAAATCATTAGTTGTCTATAGTTTTGTGGTTTTTTTGTTTTGCTTTGTTTTGTCTTGCTTTTGTTTTATTTTGTTTTTTTGTCTAGTGGTAGAACCCTGTGTGAAATTTCCCCTTCCTCATTAATATATCTACCTATATTACTAGTGCTCCAATTTTGTTTGTGTGGCCATTTCTAGGAGAGACTGCTTCATGTTTGATTTCCTGGTATTATACTTCCTTCAGTCTTTCTGCCCATCTCTCATGATGTTCCTGATCCACACATGCAGAAACTCTGATGTAGATGTAGCCACAGGAACTAGAATTTCCAATATTCTTGCTCTCTCTGTTTTATCCAGTTCCACTTTTTTTGGTGATAGTCTCCATTTGCTGTAAAGAGAGTAATTTAAGTCTTCATATTTAAAAAAATGTGAAATAGCTGAGATTAAATTGATTGTAAACAAATGCTTTTACAATGTAGTGCTAAAATTTTTAGCCTTTGAATTCCATAGTATGAATTTGGGATATTTTTCTTCATTAAGCTTAAAGTGGACAGAAATTATTGATTTGTTGTATTTTGTCTTGTTTTTATAATTAAAATGAAAATGAGCAGTGTAGTATAAATTCTAAATCACTGTTTCCCCTGTCATCTCCTCTCACATACATATACAACTATTGATGGGGTTCAGACCTTAATGTCAGGTATCTGGTGGCAGAGTAGGTCTGCACATATGCCTTCATGGAAAGCTAAAATGCCCTTTTGATTTTTTCTCCTTCTCATCCTCCTCTTCCTCCTTTTTTAAATTATACCATTATTTTTCTATGCAGCAAACTCAAATTTGCAAGAGATGTGAAATAAGCCACATAAAGTAGTCCATAATTGCTTAGACATAGCTCATTTGATATAAAAACACAATCTGGAAAGTGATCTGGATAAATAGAAGTATTAAAAGGAACTCTCCACAAAGCAAATTTTGTTTTATACGTAAATGGCTCTTGTAGTATTGGCAGGAAGATTCATTTAACTGGGTGGTTTGGTGTCCTCATGAAAGCGAAGTGCTCTGCAGTATGACAGAAGCCAGGCTAAAATACATGGCAGATCACAACATATTGAGAAGCATGTGAATGCATGCCTTTGCTCCACATAAATATTTATTTACAGAAGATATAGATATGAGAAACACATCCCAACAGCATCTCAAATATGTCATATTCAAAGCATGGAATAGAGGTGTATAACTTCAGAATGACTTGCTACTGTAGGCTTGAGAATTCCAGGGCAAATTCACTACTACCATTTCTAACTTTACCATCAAGTAATGAACTGAAGCTATTTAAATTTGGCAGGGTAAGTAACATCCTGTTGACTTTGGGGAAAGTAAAACACAATTTGCTCATTCCGGAGCTAATACTATATTTGGGTATAAGAACGCCTTTTGCACTTAGAAGACCATATGTGTGAATACCACTTCCCAAACCTTTCACGTGCATGAATTATTTAAGTGTTTACTGGTGCCCAGTCACTTATCCATTTATGTAGTTCTTAACCTTCTTCCACAAGGCACTTGGAAAGTATGAATAAGGAATATGTTTGCATTATATCTTGGAATTTGGTAATCTGATTCCACCATGCTTTTGGAAAGTCCTGCAAAAATGCAGTATAGAAGAGAGAGATTTCAGCCATGTTAGAGAGTGGTGCTGAATGCCCACTGAGAAGATAGACATCTAGAGGCTTGAATCACAATACACTCTTCTCATCACATTCCTTTGCAAGGCATACATTGTATCACTGGCAAGATTTTCTTTTTTTCTTTGTCCTTTTTTTTTTTTTTTTTTTTTTTTTTTTTTTTTTTTTTTTTGCTTTCCTGGTTCACAGGAATGCACATAGGACAGGGAAAACTGACATATATCTGATGTAAACCAGTATTCTCAAAATGAATGCTTTTAAAAGTATTTTGAAACTCTTCCTCCAATAACAAAAGCAAAGAAAATATACTCAACTCTATAGGCTAACGTAAGTAAATAATTCCAAAAGACCTCATTTTCAGATTTCCCTTTTCTATGAATTATTATTTTAATTCATGGATTAGTGACAAAAAGAATGTATGCAATGAAAAGATTCTCCAGTAATTATACATTTCCCTACAGACTGAAAAATTATATCACATTGTACACATAAAAACATGAAAATGCTTGAGATATTATTATTTTATATTGAGAAATAGTTTAATTATTTAGAATGCAGTTTTATTTTCATATGCAGCCAATCATATTCTATTATTAAAAACTGTTGCTATGGTTTCCAGCTTGGAAAATTATATTTATTGTGTTATGGCAACATATTGGAGGCTTTGCTTCCACATTAAAAAGAAAAATAGTGAATATAATTACTTTTCTAATAAATTAAATCATGTCATACCCATATATTTACAATTTGATCATGTCAAAAATATTCTTCTTGGTCCACTTTATATTTTGAAAAATTTTTCCAGGTCACAGCAATAAGGAGATTCTTTGTCTTCATGTATCTCTGGTTTAGTTCTGATTCATCTTTCAACTACAATATCCAGGAACTCATTGCTGGTGGGATTGTCTTGAAGTTCCAGGAAGGACAAAGGGAGGTCCACCATGATTCTGTCAATGTAATGTGGGGAGAACATGAAAGAGAGAAGAAATGGACTTGATATTTGTTAACTTGGAACATCTTTCTTTAGGATATGCTACCTATGACCCATCTAGCATCAGGGCATTCCTATGCATCAACTATGTCACTACAAAAATTTATAATGAATATATTATTTCATATCACTTAAACTAGTAGCTAGTACATGGGTGAGTCAGAACATGGCTGATAAGATGGATTTTAGATAACCATTTTAGAACCTTGGAAACACCTTTATGGTTTGGAGGTGGTGGTGGTTCTAGGTGGTGGCTTTCTGTAACAGGAGTGGGATGTGTACGACTGCTTTGTGTAGGGGTGCATAGGTATGTGGGGGTTTGGGTGGGAGTGATATATGGATGGTAGTCTTGGCAGTTATGGTGACAGTGCTGGTTATGGTGCTAGGGGGTGGTTCTCCACAAAGAGGCAGTTTACAGACATTAAGTAGTTTGCTGCTTGTCCTGTACAAGCAGGAGCTTACAAAAGTTAAGACAAGTTAGCTGAGGCATATTGACCTTGGGCTTCTAAAATAGAATTGGTTAATTTTATGAAGGCTTCTCATTAGAGAGATCAAATTCTAGTCAAAATTTAAAATAATGGAAACTCTGCACTTTCTGCCCCATCACCTTCCCCATTGATTCCATAGATAAGAGTCAAATCCTTGACTCCACCTGGTCTAGAGAGGCAGAGTGGCTCCAAAGGCCCACTATCTTAACTACGTTTATTTTGTTTGAGGGGGTTGACCTTACAATTGAAGCTGCAGGACCCTACCATTAGCTCCACTAGGATAAGAATCAACAATTCAAGTTATGCTGACAATAAGATGTTCATCCACACACATCAAGTAAACAGATCCTGCTACCAATGATCCCTATGTTTCTTTTCTTCCCTTTCTTTGGGTTTTCTCTGAAAATGCAAGGTTTTATGTAATTACCACTGAGTGTTTGGGTTTTATTGCTGTGAAGAGATACCAGTACTGAGAAAACTTTTTTTATTGTATATTTTCTTTATTTACATTTCAAATGTTAACCCCTTTTTCTCATTTCCCCTCCAAAAATTCCCATCCCTTCCCCCCTCCTGAGAAAACTTTTATAAAGGACAACATTTAATTGGGACTGGCTTATAGGTTCTGAGGTTCAGTCTATTATCATCATGGCAGGAAGCATGATGCATGATTGCATCCAGGCAGGTATGGCACTGGAACTGAGAGTTCTAAGTCTTTTTTTTTTAATTTATTTATTTTATTGGATATATTCTATATTTACAATTCATTTCCCTTTTTCTGGTTCCCCACACCTAAAGGTCCCACATGCCCTTTTCCCTCCCCCTGCTCCCTCATCCACCCCCTCCCACCCCCCTGTTCTTGTACTCCCCCACAATGATGCTTTGGTCCATTCTAGCATCAGTGTCCACTCCTTTCTTCTTGTCAGACATCATTTGGTATGTGATTTATGTCTTTGGTGTTCCAAGATTCTAGGCTAATATCCACTTATCAGTGACTGCATACCATGGGTATTCTTTTGAGACTGGGTCACCTCACTTAGTATGACGTTCTCCAGCTCCATCCATTTCTCTAAGAATTTCATGAATTCATTGTTTCTAATGGCTGAATAGTACTCCATTGTGTATATATACTACATTTTTTGTATCCTTTCCTCTGTTGAGGGACATCAGGGTTCTTTCCAGCTTCTGGCTATTATATATAAGGCTGCTATGAACATAGTGGAGCATGTATCCTTATTGCATGCTGGGGAATCTTCTGGGTATATTCCCAGGAGTGGTATGACTGGTTCCTCCGGAAGTATCACTCCAGTTTTCTGAGGAACCACCATACTGATTTCCAGAGTGGCTGTACTACCTTGCATTCCCACCAGCAGTGGAGAAGTGTTCTTCTTTCTCCACATCCTCACCAACACCTGATGTCTTCTGAGTTTTTAATCTTAGCCATTCTGACTGGTGTGAGGTGAAATCTCAGGGTTGTTTTGATTTGCATTTCCCTAATGACTAATGATGTTGAACATTTTTTAAGGTGTTTCTCAGCCATCCGAATTTCTTCAAGTGAAAAGTCTCTGTTTAGCTCTGTACCCCATTTTTGGATAGGGTTATTTGGTTTTCTGGGGTCTAACCTCTTGAGTTCTTTGTATACATTGGATATTAGCCCTCTGTTGGATGTGGGGTTGGTGAAGATCTTTTCCCAATTTGTTGGTTGCTGATTTATCCTTTTGACAGTGTCTTTTGCCTTACAGAAACTTTGTAATTTTATGAGCTCCCATTTGTCTATTCTTGCTCTTAGAGCATAAGCAATTGGTGTTCTGTTCAGGAATTTTTCCCCTGAGCCCATGTCCTTCAGGGTCTTCTCAAGATTCTTTTCTATTAGTTTTAGTGTGTCTGGTTTTATGTGGAGGTCCTTGATCCACTTGGAGTTGAGCTTAGTGCAAGGAGATAAGAGTGGATCAATTCTCATTCTTCTGCATGTTGACCTCCAGTTGAGCCAGCACCATCTGTTGAAAAGGCTATCTTTTTTCCACTGGATGTTTTCAGCTCCTTTGTGGAAGATCAATTGGCCATAGATGTGTGGGTTCAATTCTGGGTCTTCGATCCTATTCCATTGATCCGCCTCCCTGTCACTGAACCAATACCATGCAGTTTTTAATACTACTGCTCTGTAATATTGCTTGAGGTACGGGATATTGATTCCCCCAGAAGTTCTTTTGCTGTTGATGATAGTTTTAGCTATCCTGGGATTTTGTTATTCCAGATGAATTTGAGAATTGCTCTTTCTAACTCTATGAAGAACTGAGTTGGGATTTTGATGGAGATTGCATTGAATCTGTATATTGCTTTGGGCAAGATTGCCATTTTGACTATATTAGTCCTGCCAACCCACGAGCATGGAAGATTTTCCCATTTTCTGATGTCTTCTTCAATTTCCCTCTTCAGAGACCTGAAGTTTTTGTCATATAAATCTTTTACATGTTTGGTTAGCGTCACTCCAAGATACTTTATATCATTTGTGGCTATTGTGAAGGGTGTCATTTCCCTAATTTCTTTCTCTGCCTGCTTATCCTTCACGTATAGGAAGGCTACTGATTTGCTTGAGTTGAATTTATAGCCAGCCACTTTGCTGAAGTTGTTTATCAGTTGCAGGAGTTCTCTGGTGGAGGGTTTTGGGTCACTTAAGTATACTATCATATCATCTGCGAATAGTGATAGTTTGACTTCTTCCTTTCCGATTTGTATCCCTTTGACTTCCCTCTGTTGTCGAATTGCTCTAGCTAGTACCTCAAGTACTATATTGAAGAGATATGGTGAGAGGGGACAGCCTTGTCTAGTCCCTGATTTTAGTGGGATTGCTTCAAGTTTTTCTCCATTTACCTTGATGTTGGCTACTGGTCTGCTGTATATTGCTTTTACTATGTTTAGATATGGGCCTTGAATTCCTGCTCTTTCCAAGACCTTTAGCATGAAAGGATGCTGAATTTTGTCAAATGCTTTTTCAGCATCCAATGAGATGACCATGTGGTTTTTTTCTTTGAGTTTGTTTATGTAGTGGATTACGTTCATGGATTTCCGTATATTGAACCATCCCTGCATTCCTGGGTTCTAAGTCTTTATCCAAAAGAATCCAGGAGCAGACTCTCTTCAGGCAGGTAGGTGGAGGGTTTCAAAGTCCACCCCTATAGTAAAACGCTTCCTCCAACAAAGCCACACCTACTCCAACAAGACCACATCTCCTAATGCTTCCATTCCCTGGGACAAGCATATGCAAAGCAGCACAGCATAAAAACAACAAGATTTTCCTAAGGTCATGAAAAAGTTCTGTTTCATAACTTGGAAGTCTAGCCTTTTTTAATTCTGTAGGAGTCAAGTCTCTCTGTGAGAAAGTCAACTTGACTCTTCAGCCTATAAATAACAATCCCCAAATAACATAGGTCTATGTCTATCTGCAAACTGAGTTCTGTAAACTTTTTATTCCCAACAATCAAGGCTGAGGTGTCTATGGCAGCTGCATCACCTACCCTACCCTTACTAGGTTTAGTACCAGAAATGAACCCATTTCACCATTGTTAACATTGAGTCAAAGCCAATATAAGTTTTTCCTCTTCTCTGTTATAGGCATATACCTGGAGAATAACATAAATATTATACATATGGAGGGGATGTGACTATCCAGTAATTTGGAGGAGGAACATTTAGTCCAACCATTAGCATGAAAAAGGCAGGTATCTGAGGATATGATGCTGGTACCTTGTCCTTGGAAAAGCAACTGTAAAATTGTAATCTCTGAAGTTTCTTTTCTAGCCAGTTTTCTCCAGAACCTGATTTACTAACAATCATTCTTCCCCTAGACTCATATTGTTCCATCCTGGAAGAGACATAAGAGAGCAGAGGTCCACACAAGAAAGATAGAATTTCCTATCCTTGCTTTCTCTTAATTCTCATATCCAAGTTTTGGACTGATGGGAACTGTTTATCTTGGTTAGTAAACGCTGGTCAGTCTTATATTTATGAGTTCATAAACTCTAGTCAGTCTTATCTTTATTTGAAAACAAATGGACCCCATTGTCTCATAGGGAGTGGCACTATTAAGTGGTGTGGCCTAGGTGGAGAAAGTTTGTCACTAGGGGAGAACTTTGAGGTCTCAGAAGCACAAACTTGGTCTGGTGGCTCACTTTCTCTTCCCTCTGCCTATCGATCCAGATATAGAAATCTTGGCTGTATTTCAAGCATCATGTCTGCCTACACACCACCATGCTTCCTACTATGATGATAATGGACTAAATGTCTGAACCTATAAGCCAGCCCTATTTAAATATGTTCTTTTATAAGAGTAGCCTTTGCCATGGTGTCTCTTTGCAGCAATAGAAACCATAAGTACGATAATGCCTGTCCAAATGATGGTACAAGATAGCCCATCTAAGAGCTTTGGTGATACTGATGGTTTAATTATAAATTTCAAAAAACAAACAAACAAGCAAACAAACAAACAAGATAACTCTGGATCAAAATCTTATACTCAAAGTCTAAAGTCCAAATAATGGTCCATCTGTCATCATTCTTGGTGGTCTTTTTGCTTTTTGCTTTTCAAGAAATGATACCAGTTATTTTGACAGCAGGCTAGGTGGCATATTAACTAGATTGGGTCCTTTCCAGACAGGTTCCAAGGTCTGGGCAAGGATACACTTTACCCAAACCAGCTTTCCAGGCTGAAACTGTTTGGAAGGTTCAGAGATGGGAGGTGGCACAATTCTCTTCACAGTCCAGTCAGTGTCCTGTCAAGTTTCCGGAAAATCCTTTAAGAACTAGAGAAGGAAGTGATTAGACATTTCTAAGTGGAAGATCTCAAAGTTTTGGAAGGATGGGAAGTAATGTCCCAAATATAATTTCAAAAGGAGTAACCCCTTCCTGGAAACATTGATTTGTCCCTAAGCTGAGTAAAGGGGAAGAGATTGGTCCAAAGTTTCACCCGTTTCCAGAACCAATTTGGTTTTGTACATGCTTTCTACCTGACCTGAGTTCTGTGGCCTCTGCACACAATTTAATTTTCTATTAAGACATAATTCCAGAATTGTTGGACTACAATGCTAGGGCAGTCTAAACATAGGAATAATTTCTGGATGAAGTTTCTTAGTTACTATGGTAACAGCCTCTGTTCTGGGCTTTTGGTACCCACCCATTCTGAAAATGTGTCTACAAACACCAGCCAATATTTATAGTGAAAACCAGTAAGCTTTATTTCAGTAAGTCCAAGGCCCCAAACCCATTTATTCAAGTCTGAATCCTTTATGGAATCTTCCTTGACTCTTTGGGAATTACCTGAGCTCAGGTAGCACATCTACAACTGGTGTCTTTAATCAGAATTTCTAAATTAGGAACATATATCTGATCTGAGGAGTTCAGCAGTTTCTGTGGCCCCTCAGTGGGTGGCTTGGTGGAGATTCATAACCACTACGCTTCCTTAACTTGGAGGTCTGTTGTCTGGTAGCATCTACCATCGTTTTTCCAGTTTAGTCATTTCTTGTATAGCATAGTCAGTTTAGCCCTAGGAAGTCCTTTAAGCTGGGGTTCAGGAGGGCCACTAAGAGTTTGAAGGCCACAGAGGTTTTAGGACTTCTTTCTCTGTGGTCAAGTGTGCTGCTTGTGGGGAATCCCCTTTCTGGTGCATTTTCTGGTGAACACCTTCATGGATAACTTCCAATATGAAATTAGATCCCTCTCTCTCTCTCTCTCTCTCTCTTTCACACACACACACACACACACACACACACACACACACACACAATTACTTTTCTGTTGATGTAAGCATTCTTTGCCTGTATTGAGCCTCAATGGCATGAGCCATGGGAAAATCATATATATGGTGATTTGCCTAGTGGAGTTTTTGGGCAAAAGCTGAATACTCTTCATTTTGCTCTGAGGTACCTGTGATTAAGATGTTGCCCAGATAGTCTTATCTTGAATCACTGCTACTGCCTTTGTGCATCCTATTCTGTCTTGGATGAAACTGCTCTTATTAATGAACAATACTGTTGTCATCAGTGAGACATTAGTTAATTCAGGCCTAATAGATTGGATCAGGTTAGTCACCTCAAGACAGTTATGCAAGGGACCCATGGGGTTGTCTTCTTCTGGTAGCATGCTGGCAGGATTAAGGACTGATATTCCATGGTATATTAACAGATCTTCCTTGGTATTGGTACATTCCCCTCAAGAGAGTCTCAACAGAGTGTAGAGAAGCCAGGAACAGTTTGTTAATTTGTCAGCTTCTTTTACCAGCAGGGGGGTGGGAGCTACGGTCCTAATACGTGCTGGCCGTCCAGCTGCAACTGGGTCAAATCTCTTGGACAGATATACCAGTGGTCTTTGTCAGGGTCCCATAGTTTATGTGAGGTCTTATCCTCATACAAGTGGAACAGCTTAGTAATGTGTGGGAGAGCCAGGGCCAGGGCAGACATCAGAACCTTTATTTGGTCCTGGAAGGCTCTCTGCTTAGTTTCAGTCCATTCCAAAAGATGTGTACCCAAGGGATGGCCATCTCAGCAGTTCTATCACACACAGTCAGCAGCATCTAATTGTCTCAGGAAGTCTTGCACTTGTTCTTTTGATGTGGGGGCATAGACTTGTAGGATGGCAGAAACACTGTCCTGGGATCTAACTACTTTCCTTCCTTTATGATGTAGTCTAGTCATATGACCTGAGGAATGTACAATTGAGTTTTCCTGGCTTAACCACTGTACCCCAGGGCTTAGAGGGCCTCTGAAAAGGCCTGTCTAAATTCCTTCTCAGTGGTTGGAGTCACAGTGTTAGGGGCCATCTACACATTGAAGTAGGGTACTTTACAGACATGTTGTCTAAATTCCAACAGATTTGCCCTTGGAGTCTCATCAAATGATGCTGGTAGTTCCTGAATCCATTCTCTTGGTCTGTCTCCCCCATTCCCCCTCTTGTTTGTTTCCCCTAGGGCAGCAATCACTACATGGGAAAAGTTACTTCCCCAACTATCTTAGGCTAAATCATGGCTGCTATAAACATTCTGAGCAATTTGTAAAAGCTGATACCCCTCATCCTTTCAAATTCCTCTAATCTGGGAAGTGTTCTTTCTATGTGTGAGGCTGATTAAATATCAAAGGTAATACTACTGATTTCCTGGTTTTGGGGAAACAACTGGTTCTATAGCGGTAAATATCTAACATGTCTCGCAGAGTCTTTTAAGTAGCCCAGAAGGTGATTCATCAGGTCCTTGAGTGACCTGACTTACCTTAGTTTGTATGATTTCTGGCTGTCCTTTTAATTCTGCCAATAATGCTTTTTTGTTCACTCCACTACCACCACCTTGGGATAAAACATCCAATGACCTCTTGCCTTAAAACAGGCTAATAAGGGCCTGTGGTTTCGCCAAAACTGGACAGTTTTGGGTCTTCTGAGTATATGAATCACTAATAGAGAAGCATCCATATTCCCTTTTCCCTTTTCACACATACCTTTCAGCTATATTGGTGTAACTACTTCCCACTTTTTTGGGCACAGACAGCTGCTTAGCTGTCAGGCAGTGGTGGGCGGAGAGCAGGCAGCTTGGGCACTCATTTCTTCTCTTTTTGTGCACTCTGAGGATCTCCTCACCTCCATACAGAGAATAGAACCAGGACCACAGGCTGTAGTCAGATGACTAAACAGTCAGAGGTGAGTGCTTGGAATCAGGAAGAGGGGAGGAAGATTTTGTCTGGTGGGGCTAAGAGAACAGAGGGCTATTTGGAGTTTCTCTGGGTGACCTAGCTGGGTCAAAAAGATTTGGGTCCTTAACAAGAGAGAACGGAACTTAAGCACATTGTCACATTGTGTGTGTGTGTGTGTGTGTGTGTGTGTGTGTGGTGTGTTTTACACTAGAGAAAAATAATTGGTTATTACAGGGAAACTGGCAGCTAACACTAAAACTCAGGACCCTCAGGGCAGTAACCATCCACCATGGCACAGTCACACTTCTCAAGGAAAGGTGGTACCACAACATGATTGGGTAGGCTTTCATGGACTGTGTGTCTGTGGAAGATCCAGTGCATTTTTCATGCATAGCTGTGGTTGTAGTCTTAGGACAGCGAGTTCTCTTTTCTATTTTAGATCTGTTTCTCCAAGCAACAAAAATGTCAAAAATCACACACACACACACACACACACACACACACACACACACACACAGAGAGAGAGAGAGAGAGAGAGAGAGAGAGAGAGAGAGAGAGAGAGAGAAAACCACCCATATTCATAAATCCAAACAGAGCTAGGGAAACCAGTGATGTCTCACAAAAATCTTGAACATAGGTTCTATGGTCACCTCCAATATTTCTTCATGAGTCCTACTAAATGGTACCTCCTATAAACCATACTTACCTCTGGAGGTATTCAGATAAGATCACTTTGATTTTCTTCCTTTTTCTTTTGGATGATGGTGTTGAATTGCCTTCAGAGCTCTCAGCAACAGCAATTACTCAGATTTTCCTGGGGCTCTGGAGCCTCTTAGCATGAACACCCCATAGGAATCCTCTCCATTTTTCCCATTCCCGGGGGTCTGAAGCCCCCAAATGCCAGGATCAAGTCCTGGGAGATCTCACTGGGCTCTCCAAAATGTTATAGCAAGCCCATCATTTAGACATAGTATATAGCCAAATAAGTCTTTATTCCAGTTAGCTGGTGCTACACTTAGGTGTTTGGGGAACCAAAAGTCCTTTTTATCCAGAGGATTGGGTTTTTGAGGCAGAAAATATGTCCTGGAATCTTGCTCAGTAGCTGTAAGGCACAGGGTACTTTGTACAAGCAGGCAGTTTACAGAAGCTAGGTTAAGCTAAGCTATCTGGGTGTCTTGACCTTTGCCCCTTAAATAGAATTAGGTAATTTTTCAACAGGGCTTCTCATTAAGGAGATAGAATTCTAGTTAGCCTAAAATGGCTTTAGCAAGAATATAAGATTGAGGAATCTCTGCACTGTTTTGACCTGACACTTGGAAACACTAAGCTGATTCTGACTGATGGAAGACTTTCATATCAACAACTGTTCCAGTAAGCAAATTAAAGCAAAACTATAGGGCTGACATTTGAAAACAGATATCATTCAATGTTTCCTTGAACTTTATTGACGTTACACAGTGATCACAGTTAATTTAATTTTTAATTACTTACAACATGCCAGACATGATGCTAAAGGTCAAACTATACATTAATGCATTCAGTCTACAAAGCAATACATAAATTTGGTAATGTATTTCTTATAACTTCAAAAAAAATCGTTTGGTCAGTGAACAGTGAGATGACTCAGTAGATAAACCAAACCTGGCAATTGAGTTCAGTCTTGAGAAACCATAATTTATCTCAACCAATACACCATGGAATATGAAGCACCCCCCCACATTAACAATTTAAAAAACTCTTATTATAAAATCAGTAGCAGACAAGATGTTCTAAATACTGACAATGACTATATATTCCATTGACTTCTATAACTCTTTGCTCCTTACAACAAATGTAAACATGAATAATTAGTCATTTGCCTACTTTTTAAGACTAAAAAATTAGATGAAAGCTAAATTGGAAAAATTGAATCCATCAGGTATACCCCGTTGTCTTTCTTCAAAGTCATATAATGAAATAGCTATCCTCTCTAGGACTTCAAGTACTATATTGAATAGATAGTGAGAGAGTGTGGAGCCTTGTCTGGTCCCCGAATTTGGTGGCATTGCTTCAAGTTTCTGTCCATTTAGTTTGATATTGGCTGCCAGTTTACAGTATTTTCTCTTCCTTCCTTCCTTCCTTCCTTCCTTCCTTCCTTCCTTCCTTCCTTCCTTTCTTTCTTTTTCTTTATTTTGTGCGTGCTTTCTTTATTTCTTTCCTTCTTTCTTTCTTTCCTTCCTTCCTTCTTTCCTTCTTTCTTTCTTTCTTTCTTTCTTTCTTTTTTTTGTGTGTGCTTGCTTTCTTTCCTTCCTTCTTTCTTTCCTTCCTTCCTTCCTTCCTTCCTTCCTTCCTTCCTTCCTTCCTTCCTTCCTCCTTTCTTTCTTTCTTTCTTTCTTTCTTTCTTTCTTTCTTTCTTTCTTTTGTATTTTTATTAGATATATTCTTTATATTTCAAATTATTTCCCATTTCCTGGATCCCCGCCCCCTCCTTGAAAGTCTCATAAGCCCTCTTCCCTTCCCCTGTTCCCCAATCAACTCCTTCCTGCTTCGCTGTCCTGGTATTCCCCTACACTGTTGCACTGAGCCTTTCCAGGACCAGGGGCCACTCCTTCCTTCTTCTTGGGCATAATTTGATATGTGAATTGTGTCTTGGGTATTCCAAGCATCTGGGCTAATATCCACTTATCATGTGTGTTCTTTTGTGATTTGGTCACCTCACTCAGGATGACATTTTCCAGTTCCACCTACTTGCCTAAGAATTTCATGAATTCATTGTTTGCAATAGCTGAGTTGTATTCCATAGTGTAAATATAGCACATTTTGTGTATCCATTCCTCCATTGAGGGAGATCTGTGTTCTTTCCAGCTTCTGGCTATTATACATCTATTTCTGGGAAGTTTACTTCTATAATTTTGTTGAAGACATTTACTGGCCCTTTAAGTTGGAAATCCTCACTCTCTTCTCTACCTATAATCCTTAGGTTTACTCTTCTCATTGTGTCCTGGATTTCCTGGATGTTTTGGGTCAGGAACTTTTTGCATTTTCATTTTCTTTGACTGTTATATCAATGATTTCTATGGTATCTTCTGCATCTGAGATTCTCTTTTCTATCTCTTGTATTCTGTTATTGATGCTTGCATCTATGACTCCTGAATTTTTTCCAAGGCTTTCTATATCCAGAGATTTCTAACTTTGCGGTTTCTTTCTTGGTTTTAATTCCAATTTTAGATCCTGGCAAGTTTTTGTTCAGTTCCTTCACTTGTTTGTTTGTGTTTTCCTGAAATTCTTTAAGGGATTTTTGTGTTTTCTCTTTAATGGCTTCTGCCTGTTGACCCATTATCTCCCCTAATTCCCTACAGGATTTTTGTGTTTCTTCTTTAAGGGCTTCTACCTGTTGATCCATGCTCTCCTGTATTTCTTTAAGGGAGTTATATATGTCCTTCTTGAACTCCTCTATCAGCATCATGAGGTGTGAGTGTAAACCCAGCTCTTGGTTTTCCGGTGTGTTGGGGTATTCAGGATTTGCTGTTGTGGGAGCACTGTGTTCTGATGGTGCCATTTTGCCTTGGTTTCTGTTGGTAATGATCTTGTGTTTGCCTTTTGCCATCTAGTTATCTCTGGTGTTAGCTGGTCTTGTAGTCTCTGACTGTGTGGCTTCTCTGTCCTGAAAGCCTGTGTATCTGTACTCCTGGAATTCCCATTCTCTCAAATGCCCTGCATGCTGCTGGTTCTCCAGGAAGTATCAAGAGAGGGGTTCTTCACTTTGGCAGACCTGGCAAGGGTCTACCACAGGAGAAGGGCTGGCAGCAGCAGAGCAGTGTGTATGGTTTTATGTGGTGATTTATTTGGACTTGAGCTTTGTATGGGGAGATAAGAATGGATCAATCTGCATTCTTCTACATGTCGACCAAGTCATCATTGTGTGGAACATTGTTCAGCTTCCCTGTGTATATGGGCTTTCTGTTGTTTTTGTTGCTATTGAAGACCAGCCTTAATTCACAGTGAACTGATAGGCAGGGATTATTTCATTCTTCTTATATACATTGAGGTTGGTTTTGTGACCAATTATATGATCAGTTTTGGAGAAGGTACCTTGAGGGGCTGAGAAGAAGGTATATTCTTTTGATTTAGGATGAATTGTTTTATAAATTTCTGTAAAATCCATTTGGTCCATACTTACTGTTAGTTTCACTGTGTCTCTGTTTTTGTTCCATAGTCTGTCCATTGATGAGAATAGGGTGTTGAAGTCTCTAACTACTATTGTGTGAGGTGCAATGTGTTCTTTGAGCTTTAGTAAAATTTCTTTCATGGTGTGGGTGCCCTTGCATTTGGAGCATAGATGTTCAAAATTGAAAATTCCTCTTGGTAGATTTTTTCCTTTGGCCAGTGTGAAGTGTCCTTCCTTATCCTTTTTGATAACTTTTGGTTTAAAGTCTATTTTATTCAATATTAGAATGGCAATTCTACCTTGTTTCTTGGGATCATTTACTTGGAAAATTGTATTCTAGCCCTTTAGTCTGAGGTAGTATTTGTCTTTGACACTGAAGTACACATCTTATATGCAGTAGCAAAATGCTGGGTCCTGTTTATATATCCAGTATGTTAGTCTATGTGTTTTTATTGGGAAATTGAGTCCACTGATGTTAAGGTCTATTAAGGAAAAGTGATTATTACTTCCTATTCTTTTTTATCTTATTTTTAGGTTTGTTTGTCTTTTTTTGGGTTTGTTGAAAGAGATTATTTTCTTGCTTTTTCTAGGGTACAGTTTCCTTCCTTCTGCTGGCGTTTTACATTTATTATCCTTTGTAGGGCTGCATTTATGTAAAGATATTGTGTAAATTTGGTTTTGTCATGGAGTTTCTTGAGTTTTCCATCTACAGCAATTGAGAGTTTCGCTGGTTATAGTAGTCTGGGGTAGCATTTGTCTTTTCTTAAGATCCGTATTAGATTTGCCTAGAATCTTCTAGTTTTTTTTCTCTATATTCTTTGTTTAAATTCCAAAGGCTTTCCCCTTTCCCAGGTCCCCCCTCACTATATGTCCCATAAGTCCTCTCCCCCTCACTTCCCATTCCCCCCACACACATACAACATTTCTCTGTTCTGGTACTTTCCTACAAAACTGGATCCAATCTTTTCAGGACCAGGGTTCTCTCCTTGCTTCTTCATGGGAATCTTGATTTGCTAATTGTGCCTTGAGTATTCAGAGCTTCTGGGCTCATTAATATCCACTTATCAGTGATTGCATTTCATGTGTATTCTTTTGTGATTGGGTTAACTCACTCAGGATGATATTTTCCAGATCTAACCATTTGCCTACAAATTGCATGAATTCATTATTTTACTTGCTGAGTAGTATTCCATTGTATAAATATACCATATTTTCTGTATCCATTCCTCCTTTGAGGGACATCTGGGCTCCTTCCAACTTCTGGCTATTATAAATAAGGCTGGTATGAACATAGTGGAGCATGTGTCTTTATTGTATGCAGGGGAATCCTCTGGGTATATGCCCAGGAGTGGTACGACAGGGTCCTCTGGAAGTGTCATGCCCAATTTTCTGAGGAACCACCAGATTGATTTCCAGAGTGGTTGTACCATCTTGCAATCCCACCAACAGTGTAGGTGTGTTCCTCTTTCTCCACATCCTTGCCAGCACCTGTTGTCTCTTGAGTTTTTATCTTAGTCATTCTGACTGGTGTGAGGTGGAATCTCAGGGTTGTTTTGATTTGCATTTCCCTGATCACTAATGATGTTGAACATCTCTTAACGTGTTTCTCAGCCATCCGAATTTCTTCTGGTGAAAAAAAAAATCTTTGTTTAGCTCTGTACCCCATTTTTTGATAGTCTTATTTGGTTCTTTGGGGTCTAGCTTCTTGAGTTCTTTGTATATATTGGATATTAGCCCTCTGTCAGATGTGGGATTGGTAAAGATCTTTTCCCAATTAGTAGGTTGCTGTTTTGTCCTTCTGACAGTGTCCTTTGCCTTACAGAAACTTAGTAATTTTATGAGGTTCCATTTGTCAATTCTTGATCTTAGAGCATATGCTATTGGTGTTCTATTCAGAAACTTTCCCCTCGTGCCCATGTCTTCCAGGGTCTTCCCCAGTTTCTTTTCTATTAGTTTCAGTGTATCTGGTTTTATGTGGAGGTCCATAATCCACTTGGAGTTGATCTTAGTACAAGGAGATAAGAGTGGGTCAATTCACATTCTTCTGCATGTTGCCCTTCAGTTGAACCAGCACCATTTGTTGAAAAGGCTATCCTTTTTCCACTGGATGGTTTATCAAAGATCAAGTGACCATAAGTCTGTGGGTTCATTTCTGGGTCTTCAATTCTATTCCATTGATCTACTTGCCTGTCACTGTACTAATACCATGCAGTTTTTTAACACAATTGCTCTGTAGTACTGCTTAAGGTCAGGTATATTGATTCCCCCAGAAGTCCTTTTATTGTTGGGAATAGATTTAGGTATCCTAGGTTTTCTGTTACTTCAGATGAATTTGAGAATTGCTCTTTCTAGATTTATGAAGAATTGATTTGGGGTTTTGATGGAGATTGCATTGAGTCTGTAGATTGCTTTTGGCAAGATGGCCATTTTTACTATATTGATTCTGCCAATCCAAGAACATGAAATATTTTTTCATTTCCTGAGGTCTTCATCAATTTCTTTCTTCAAGGACTTGAAGTTCCTGTCATACAGAGCTTTCACTTGTTTGGTTAAAGTCACGCCAAGATACTTTATATTGTTTGTGGTTATTGTGAAGGGTGTTATTTCTCTAACTTCTTTCTCAGCCTGCTTGTCCTTTGAGTACAGGAAGGCTACTGATTTGCTTGAGTTGATTTTATAACCAGTCACAGATGCCCATGAATCTTCTAGTTTTCATAGTCTCTGGGGAGAAGTCTAGTTTAATTCAGATAGGTCTCTCTTTATATGTTACTCCACCTTTTCCTCTTACTGCTTTTAATATTATTTCTTTGTTTTAAGCATTTGTTGTTTTGACTATTGTGTTATGGGAGGAATTTCTTTTCTGGTCCAATCTATTTAGGCTTCTTGTATGTTTATGTGCATCTATATTTTTAGGTTGGGGATGTTTTCTCCCATAATTTTATTGAATATTTTTACAGACCCTTTAAGTTTGGAATCTTCACTCTCATCTAATCCTATTATCCTTAGATTTGGTCCTTTCATCATGTCCTGGATTTCCTGGTTATTTGGGCTTAGGAGCTTTTTGCATTTTGCATTTTCTTTGACTATTGTGTCAATGGTTTCCATGGTATCTTCTGTACCTGAAATTCTCTCTTCTCTTATATTCTGCTATTGATGCTTTTCTATGACTTCTGATCTCTATCCTAGGTTTTCTTTCTCTAGGTTTGTCTCCCTTCGTGATTTCTTTATTGTTTTTATTTCCATTTTTAGATCATGGATGGCTTAGTTCAATTCCTTCACCTGTTTGTTTGTGTTTTCCTATAATTCTTTAAGGGTTTTTGTGTTTTTTCTTTAAGTTTTTCTACTTGTTTACCTGTGATCTCCAGTATTTCTTTAAGGGAGTTATTTACATCCTTCTTAAACTCCTCTATCATCATGATGAGTTGTGATTTTAAATCAAAGACTTTTGTTTCTGATGTGTTGAGGGATCCATGGCTCCCTGTGGTGGGAGAACTGGGTTCTGATGATGCCAAGTAGTCTTGGTTTCTGTTGCTTATGTTCTTGCCCTTGCCTCTTGCCATCTGGTTATTTCTGGTGTTAGCTGGTGTTGCTATTTCTGACTGTGGTTTGATCCTGCTGTTCTCACAGGTGTGTTGGCACTTCAGGACTGAAAGATGGAAAAGTCACTTTTCCCTTGAGCATCTCCACGGTTTGCCACCTCGGGGCTTGGTGCTATTTTACACATGGAGTTTTCTTCTCCAGCTCTTATTATCTCTCCTTGATCACTTTTTCTGCATGAAACCTTGGTCAGGTTCAAAGACAATACCTTTAAGTTAGGAATATTTCTGTCACTGATCTCAAAAAAGTTCACACTGTGGAATGGACACCTTAATGTTTAAGATAGAAGAAATTGCTTCCAAAAGGAATACACAAAAGCTTCATAAAACTGAGCAAAGTCAATGAAGGAGGTACCACCATTAATCCATTTGCAAGCCAGAGATATTTTCATTGAGGTATGTTAAAAACTGGAGAGGAGAGAATTTGTCTTTGCCAACTCTGACTCCTTGATATTATTTATTTTTACAGCCAACACTCTGTAGGGGAAGAAAAACCTCCAAACTTTCTGGAAAAATGAGATAAGAACAAACTATCCACCAAGGTAAATTTAAGAGAAATAACAAAAATAGAGTTAGCTTAAAGCCTTTTTTAAAAATCTCAATCTGATGCATGTTTGTACATCTGAGAACACGACAGCTTGTAAATGTGGCATAAAATAAACAGGCTGTCACTTAAAAACAGAACACTTGCTAACCCTGGATGCATGATGGAAGTTCAGCCCAAGCACAGGGTCTGGGAGTTTGGCCAAGAAAACGATCTCACGGGTCTAATGCATGATTTGTGCTTCACACAATGTGAATTGGCCTTCAATATCTTGTAATCAATCTGCAGACTAGAAAAATTATTTATGGCACAATTAAGTGGGAAGGAAGGTGTCCCCTACATGTACATATGGGAGAACTGAGGGTTGCTGACAGGATCATGAAGCATCAAAGACTCTTGATTATGGTGGGACTTCAGAGGTAACCTGCTGTGTTGGGAGTTCATCAAGTGTCATGTGTCCATATTTGTAACCAACTTTTGGTTACACTTCCGGTATAAACTGTGTGAGTTTTCTCTTGCAGTACAGAAATGACTAACAGTGCCTGGACTTTGAAACACTGTTTCTAAAGTGCTTTTAGAAAGTATATTCTCAGAGATTTGAATAATTAGTTTTGAACAGGAAAACAAGACTGTTCTAACCTTTAATACTAATACATAGTATTATTTTCCTGGAAAGATAATTAGTACTTCCTAACTTGTTTAGTATAAACTTCTCTTAATTTGGGAAAGAGAAAGGAAGGGAGGAAGGTGGGAAGGAGAGAAAGGAAGGGAGAAAGGGAGGAGAAAGGAAAAGAATGACTGCTATTTGATAGAGCTGGTTTGGTGAATGAAGTTTTTAGAACTTTCACTCACACAGACACATAACTGCCTTTCTCATGATCTAAGAGTTTCTGTGCAAATGTTACTCCACATACTTCCCCTTGTGCCCCAGTATCTCTGGACGGAGCTGTCCATCTTTAGCCAAAGTCCTTTCAGGAACAAAGGTTTCTCCTCATCTCAGAGAGAGATCATCTGATAAGGGTCCTTCCCAGTGAGCTAGTTGTCTTTATCTGCATGTCCCTCATGTAGAAACCCAATTAAATTACTCCATATACAAGAGAGCTTTGCTATACTTGCAAAATCCTCAGGCTGACCCTCTCTAAAAAGTCAGGAACTAGATATTCAGAGTTGTAGCTCAAGATCCATTTGTAGAAATGGACACACTTTCAGTTTGGAAGGCCACTAAGAGATTTGGTACTTCTTGCTAATACTATCCATGCTCTTGTTTGGTGTGATTTATTCCTCTCCTGAATGCTCACCTGTCCCACTGTTGAGGCCCAAACAACAAACCTTAAAATATAAAGATTATAGACCTCTTAAGTTTACCAACAATCCAAAATTTAGGTGTTAAAAATGGCACTTTCCATTCACTTTTGAAATATATAATATAGGATGGATAGGATAATGTTTCTTTGTCATCTTCTCAAGGCTCATCACCTCTGTTCCTAAAGGTATGGGCTCCCATGATTTTTACCTATATCGTCAGATTAAATATTTATTGTACTTGTGGGGTGTGCACATACATGCCATGCATATAGAGGTTGGTTGGAGGGTTTCCTGCTGGGTCATTTGATTTTTGCTGTTTATAATGACAGCACTTATAGATATTGTATATGAATATTTAATAAAATGGAAAGCTTAGCTAATTTCTCTCACAGTTTCTTTTAATGTCCTACTCAGATCAACAAAGGTCATTTAATAGTGGTTCTCTTTTTAGGTATACTTATTTTTTAAAGATATGCATATATGTATGTCAAGGTCTGTAAGGATATGATAGCATGCTGGCTCCTCTGGATCAGGAGCCTGATGTGGGTGCAGAAACCTGGACTCTTGTCTTTTCAAACAACAGGATACACTGGTGAGAATTCTTACCAGCCCCTTTCTGCAGGCTTTTATCTCTCTTTCTCAGCCCTGGGGATCAAGCCCAGGGGCATCTATGTGACAGCCACGGGTACTACCACTGACCTATATCCACAGCTAGATCCAGTGGTTCTTATTCTCTGATGTTTCATATATGAGGGAAGCGCATGTACTCCTTCCTAGAATGAATTATAAGCTTTCTTTACCCTGTGATACAGAATTCCAAAGGAACTACCTTTGGATGTTTGATATCAAAATGCATTATGATGCTGTATATTAAAAATGATTAACAACATCTCATGGTTAATCTCTACTGCTCCCTTGTGGAGGGAGTAATGAGTGGATGCAGGACATAAGATGCTGGTGGCAATGGAAGGAATGAAAACTGTCCATGAGCTCAAAATTCTGGCTTTGTTCCTTGGCTTTATAAGACTAGAACATGCTAAATGTTGAGTTGATATTTAGTGATAAAAAGGATGAAATTTTATTTCCACTCAAGTACAAGGGACTTTTGACATATCTACATCTTCTATACTCTACACTTCCATTAATTACCCATGCAATTTTCTCCCTGCTTCAGCTTTTAAAGCAAAGTTATAAATTTTTGACCTAGGAGAAATTTAAAGTTGTGACTTAAATTTCTTTACTGCTTATGAAAATGCTGCCTATCATTTAAAGAAGGCCAGTTTTTAAATTCCAACTTTTTAAAATGGCATTTTTCACTTCTAGGGTTGATTAAATACATATGAGCAAAGAAGGAACTTAATTTTCTTTTATGCAGTGTCTTACTTAATTCTCAAAGATAACAACTTGGCATTTTTACAGTCCTCTTCCAATAGCATGTGAAGTTGAAACTTCCTTGGTGACACCAGGACTAAAATATCTCTTTTTGAGGCAGCCTGCTCTTTCCAAGTATCTGTTCTCCTTGTATTAATGAAATATTTTTTCATTTAAATTTTCTTCCTTCTTTTGGGTTAATTTTCTAGTTCCAAAGATTGTGAGCAGTTTGAAGACAGAGATCATATGCATTTTTGCTTTTCTCTTCTTTTTTTTCCAGTAATTCTTGGCTAATTGCTGGTCATATAAAAAGCTCTGGGTGAATTTTTGCCATAATTGAAATTAATGTGTTATACTTTGGACAATGTATTTTACTTTGAAATGTTTCCTAGTCTTAACAGAAAGTTTAAAACATAACTTACATCTTAGCCTATTCTTTGTAATAGACCTCACACAATGATTTAGGATATGGTACATTCTATATTCGAGTATATATTATACCTTCCAAATAATGGCTGTGATTTCTATAAGCTACACTCAGAAACCACATCCTTCTCAGCATGTTAAGACAAATACTATCATCTCCAGGGAAAAGGAATGAGGGAGACATCTGCCCCCAAGTCCAGCTTGTCATCTGCCTCTGTATCTAGGGCTAGGTCCTCATGCAGGCAGAACATGCATAGACTATCTGACTCTGGGGACTCAAGGGAAAGAGGGCTGTCTTGTCATGCTTCTCTTCTCCTCATATGACCTATTCTGCTGTTATATCTCATTTGTTTCTTTGTCTTTCATTTTTGGATAGGTCAGCTCACATATTTTGTCAATGCCAGATATTTTTCTGTCATTATTTGCCCTATATACTCAGAGGATTAAAACATCAGTAGGAACAATAACATTTACTGGTGACTTAAGATTGTACTACCTGATAATTGTCCATTTGTTGCTTTGCTTTTTTTATTTTAGTGTTAATGTTTTCCATTTTAAAGATACTACAAAATATATTCTGACTGATCTGAGAGATAGTGTGAGAGTCTGAAAATATTTCTCTAATTCTTTTTCATTATATTCAGCATTCATTAGTGAAAATTTCCCTGTATAGTTATTATTCCATTATTCTGAGAATATTCTATTATTCTCTTTCTTTCACTTCTTTTGAATGTTCTTGTAAATGTGGTTTCATATACAGCTCTCCAATTTTGATCATTGGGTTGTTACTCAATGTTATAACTATGTATTTTATTCTGCTATGGGTTTCATCCTTGGCCATTGAAGTAGACACTTGCTTTTTAAAGTGTCCCATCCTGCCGGGCGTTGGTGGCACACGCCTTTAATCTCAGCACTTGGGAGGCAGAGGCAGGCAGATTTCTGAGTTTGAGGCCAGCCTGGTCGACAGAGTGAGTTCCAGGACAGCCAGAACTATACAGAGAAACCCTGTCTCGAAAAACCAAAATAAATAAATAAATAAATAAATAAATAAATAAATAAATAAATTGTCCGATCCTTTGAGAACTTGGTTTTTCATTGTCACAAGATGTTTCAGGCTCATCTGTTTTCTTTGCATAGCTCATGAATCAATGAGTTTTTTTCCAAATTTCATTTCCATTTCCTTTGGTTGGTCAACATTTAGAAATTAAAACACTTTTAAATATGACAAATATGGCTCCCACTTTGCTCAAGAATACAACCTTTGTCTCTTACCATGATGCAAATAGGTGTTGTAAGTCTTACAGTTGCTGCCTCACCTTAGAGTTATGACTGAAATACAGTAAGACAACAAGATGGGTATGGTTAAATAAAATTTTATTTACAGAAAAAGGCAGTGGGTTGGATTTAGTTCAGGAAGCAATAGGTCGCCTACTAGGTTACTAGAATGAGAAGTCATGTGCTGATTTTTACACCTTAGAATATATTTATAGGGTCTAATAAGGTGGCTCAGAGGTTAAAAGCACTGACTGCGCTTCCAAAAGTCCTGAGTTCAAATCTCAGCAACCACATGGTGGCTCACAATCATCTGTAATGAGATCTGATGCTCTGTTCTGAGGTGTCTTAAGAAAGCTACAGTGCACTTACATATAACAATAAATAAAACTTTAAAAAAAGAACACATTTATAGAACAAAAGTGCAAATTACTGTTTTCATGTTCTCTGTGAGAAATGGCCAGATTATATAAATACAGTACCAGGGGGAAATAAAAAGAGCTATGTTTTTAACTTTAAAAATCCTTTTATTATATTTTACTATGTTTAGATTATTAAAAAATTACTACAACAGTGATTACTTACAGAAGATCTTCATAAGATTACACTTATCAACGTCCTGGGAGTCAAGAGGGGTTCATGCGGCCACCTCTCCCTGAGGATCTATCAAGACTTAATAGCTGAAGAAATTGGGAGACATCTTGTTTAGTGTGGTATTATGTCCATGTTCTTATAAATAAAGGCTCGATTGCAACCAGGACACAGCTGGAAAGGCGCAGGTAGGGACTCCTTCTGGGGCCAGAGCGGGGAGCGCTGCTAAGCTCTCGCCCAGAGGCGGGCCCAGGCGCCTAGGCTCTGCAGCACATCCCTGCGAGCTTAGGATGTGCACCGAGGCAGCCGGATCCACCCAGCTCCCCAGGACCCCGGACCAGCAATAGCGGCAGGCCTCCATATTGCAACCAGGACACAGCTGGAAAGGCGCAGGTAGGGACTCCTTCTGGGGCCAGAGCAGGGAGCGCTGCTAAGCTCTCGCCCACAGGCGGGCCCAGGCGCCTAGGCTCTGCAGCACGTCCCTGCCAGCTTAGGACGTGCACCAAGGCAGCCAGAACCACCCAGCTCCCCAGGACCCGGACCAGCTATAGCAGCAGGCCTCCATATTGCAACTAGGACACAGCTGGAAAGGCACAGGTAGACAGATTCCATCAGGGGCTACCACGTGAGGGGATCTGCTAGGCTCTCCCTACTAGGCAGGCCCAGCAGCGCCTGCCCAGGCTCTGCTGCACTCCCCCACACTTCCCAGAGACCTCAGGCCCTGCACAAAATCAGCGGGTGGCAGCCAGCTCGTGATCCCCTTGAGCAGCAATCACACATAACCACCAGTAGAGAAACAACAGGTAAGCCCAGCCTCACAGGAGATTCAAACACCAGCCAGTGACAACAAGGTCAACTAACACCAGAAATAACCAGATGGCAAAAGGTAAACGAAGGAATGTCACTAACAGAAATCAAGGCAACATGACAGCATCTGAACCCAGTTCACCAACAACAGGAAGCCCTGGATACCCCAAAACACCAGAAAAACAAGACTTGGATATAAAATCACTGGTCAGGATGCTGGTAGCTGAACACATAGAAAAATCTCGTAAAGAAATAGAGGAGAAAATGGATCAAAAGTTAGAAGACTTTACAAGGCAAATACAAAAATCACTTCAAGAAATGCAGGAGAAGATGGATCAAAAAGAAGACAATAAGGAAGAAAGACAAAAATCACTTAAAGAAATACAGAAGAACGTGGGCCAACAAGTAGAAGCTATGAAAGAGGAAACACAAAAATCGATTAAAGAAATACATGAAAACACAATCAAGCAGGGAAAGATCTGAGCATATCCATCCAGGTACTAAAAACAGAAGTAGAAACAACTAAGAAATCACAGAGGGAGACAACATTGGAGATAGAAAACCTTGGGAAGAAATCAGGGGCCATAGATGCAAATATCAACAATAGAATACAAGAGATAGAAGACAGAATATCAGAAGCCGAAGATACCATAGGAACCATTGATTCAACAGTCAAAGAAAATACTAAATGCAAAAAGGCTGTAACCCAAAACATCCAGGAAATCCAGGACACAATGAGAAGACCAAACCTAAGGATCATAGGTATAGACGAGAATGAAGATGTACAAGTTAAAGGGCCAGCAAATATCTTCTACAAAATTATGTAAGAAAACTTCCCCAACCTAAAGAGAGAGATGCCCATGAATATACAAGAAGCATACAGAACCCCAAACAGACTGGATCATAACAGAAATACATCCCGTCACATAATAATCAAAACTCCAAATGTACTAAACAAAGAAAGAATATTAAAAGCAGCAAGAGAAAAAGGCCAAGTAACTTATAAAGGAAGACCTATCAGAATAACACCAGACTTCTCACCTGAGACCATGAAAGCTAGAAGATCCTGGGCAGATATAATGCAAACTCTAAGAGAACACAAACTTCAGGCAAAACTACTTTACCCAGCAAAGCTCTCAATTGCCATAGATGGAGACATCAAGGTATTCCATGACAAAACCAAATTTGCACGATATCTTTCCACAAATCCAGCCCTACAAAGGATAATAGGGGGAAAACACCAAGACAAGGAAGGAAACTACACCCAGGAAGAAACAAGATAGAAACCTCCTCTCATCAAACCTAAAAGAAGGTAACCTCTCGAATATAAAAAAAATAAATAAAATAAATAAATATAATTTCAAAAATGTCTGGAGGAAATAATTACTATTCCTTAATATCTCTTAACATCAATGGACTCAATTCCCCAATAAAAAGACATAGATTAACAGACTGGATACGGAAACAGGACCCTACATTTTGCTGCATACAGGAAACCCATCTCAGTGTTAAAGACAAACACTGCCTTAGAGTAAAAGGCTGGAAGACAATTTTACAAGCAAATGGTCTCAGGAAACAACCTGGAGTAGCCATTCTAATATCAGATAAAATTGACTTCCAACCTAAAATCATCAAAAGAGACTCAGAAGGTCACTTCTTGCTGGCCAAAGGGAAAATCCACCAAGAAGAGCTCTCAATACTGAACATCTATGCTCCAAATGCAAGGGCACCCTCATTCGTAAAAGAAACCTTACTAAAGCTTAAAGCACACATTACACCTAACACAATAATTGTGGGTGACTTCAACACTCCACTCTCCTCAATGGACAGATCAGGAAAGCAGAAACTAAACAGGGACACAATGAAACTAATTGAAATTCTGGACCAACTGGATTTAACAGATATATATAGAACATTTCATCCTAAAGCTAAAGAATATACCTTTTTCTCAGCTCCACATGGTACCTTCTCCAAAATAGACCATATAATTGGTCACAAGACAGATGTCAACAAATACAAGAAGGTCGAGCTAATCCCATGCCTCCTATCAGATCACCATGGAGTAAGAGTGGTCTTCAATAACAACAAAAACAACAGAAAGCCCACATACACATGGAAACTGAACAATACTCTACTCAATGACACCTTGGTCAAGGATGAAATAAAAAAAGAAATCAAAGACTTTTTAGAATTCAATGAAAATGAAGGTACAACCTACCCAAATCTATGGGACACAATGAAAGCAGTGCTAAGAGGAAAACTCATAGCTCTAAGTGCATCCAAAAAGAAACTGGAGAGAGCTTACACTAGCAACCTAATGGCATACCTTAAAGCCCTGGAAGAAAAACAAGTTAATTCACCCAGGATGAGTAGAAGACAAGAAATCATCAAACTCAGGGCTGAAATCAATCAAATAGAAACAAAGAGAACCATACAAAGAATCAACAAGACCAGGAGCTGGTTCTTTGAGAAAATCAACATGATAGATAAACCCCTAGCCAGACTAACCAAAGGACACAGAGACAGTATACAAATTAACAAAATTAGAAATGAAAAGGGAGACATAACAACAGAAACTGAGGAAATTCCAAAGATCATCAGATCCTACTACAAAGGTCTATACTCAAAACAACTGGAGAATCTGGAGGAAATGGACAACTTCCTAGACAGATATCAAATACCAAAATTAAATCAGCATCAAGTAGATCAGCTAAATAGTCCCATAACCCCTAAAGAAATAGAAGGGGTTATAGAAAGCCTCCCAACCAAAAAAAGTACGGGACCAGATGGTTTTAGTGCAGAATTCTACCAGACCTTCAAAGAAGACTTAACACCAATACTTTTCAAACTATTCCACAAAATAGAGACAGAAGGGACACTGCCCAACTCATTCTTCGAAGCCACAATTACGCTAATACCTAAACCACAAAAAGATCCAACAAAGAAAGAGAACTACAGGCCAATTTCTCTTATGAGTATAGATGCAAAAATACTAAATAAAATTCTTGCTAACCAAATCCAAGAGCACATTAAAACGATCATCCACCATGATCAAGTAGGCTTCATCCCAGGGATGCAGGGATGGTTCAATATACGGAAATCCATCAATGTAATCCACTACATAAACAAACTCAAAGAAAAAAACCACATGGTCATCTCATTAGATGCTGAAAAAGCATTTGACAAAATTCAGCATCCTTTCATGCTAAAAGTCTTGGAAAGAGCAGGAATTCAAGGCCCATACCTAAACATAGTAAAAGCAATCTACAGCAAACCAGTAGCCAACATCAAAATAAATGGAGAGAAACTTGAAGCATTCCCATAAAATCAGGGACTAGACAAGGCTGCCCTCTCTCTCTCCATATCTTTTCAATATAGTACTTGAAGTTCTACCAAGAGCAATTAGAGAACATAAGGAAATCAAAGGGATACAAATTGGAAAGGAAGAAGTGAAACTATCATTATTTGCAGACGATATGATAGTTTACTAAGGGACCCAAAAAACTCCACCAGAGAACTTCTACAGCTGATAAACAACTTCAGCAAAGTGGCAGGTTATAAAATTAACTCAAGCAAGTCAGTGGCCTTCTTGTACTCAAAGGACAAGCAGGCTGAGAAAGAAATTATGGAAATAACAACCTTCACAATAGCCACAAACAACATAAAGTATCTTGCCGTAACTCTAACCAAACAAGCGAAAGATCTGTATGACAGGAACTTTAAGTCCTTGAAGAAAGAAATCGAAGAAGACCTCAGAAGATGGAAAAATATTTCTTGCTCCTGGATTGGCAGGATCAATATAGTAAAAATGGCCATCTTGCCAAAAGCAATATACAGATTCAATGCGATCCCCATCAAAATCCCAACTCAATTCTTCATAGATCTAGAAAGAGCAATTCTCAAATTCATCTGGAGCAACAAAAAACCCAGGATAGCCAAAACTATTCTCAACAATAAAAGGACTTCTGGGGGAATCAATATCCCTGACCTCAAGCAGTACTACAGAGCAATTGTGTTAAAAAACTGCATGGTATTGGTATAGCAACAGGTAAGCAGATCAATGGAACAGGATTGAAGACCCAGAAATTAACCCTCAGACTTATGGTCACTTGATCTTTGATAAAGGAGCCACAAGCATCCAGTGGAATAAAGATAGCCTTTTCAACAAATGGTGCTGGTTCAACTAGAGGTCAACATGCAGAAGAATGCGAATTGACCCACTCTTATCTCTTTGCACTAAGATCAACTCCAAGTGGATCAAGGACCTCCACATAAAACCAGACACACTGAAACTATTAGAAAAGAAACTTGGGAAGACCCTGGAGGACTTGGGCACAGGGGAAAAGTTACTGAACAGAACACCAATAGCTTATGCTCTAAGATCAAGAATTGACAAATGGGACCTCATAAAATTACAAAGTTTCTGCAAAGCAAAGGACACTGTCAGAAGGACAAAACGGCAACCAACAAAGTGGGAAAAGATCTTCACCAACTCCACATCTGACAGAGGGCTAATATCCAATATATACAAAGAACTCAAGAAGTTAGACCGCAAAGAACCAAATAACCCTATCAAAAAATGGGGCACAGAGCTAAACAAAGAATTTTCACCAGAAGAAATTCGGATGGCCGAGAAACACCTTAAAAGATGTTAGTCATCTTTTAGTCATCATTAGTCATCAGGGAAATGCAAATCAAAACAACCCTGAGATTCCACCTCACACCAGTCAGAATGGCTAAGATTAAAAACTCAAGAGACAACAAGTGCTGGCGAGGATGTGGAGAAAGAGGAACACTCCTCCACTGTTGGTGGGATTGCAAAATGGTAAAACCACTCTGGAAATCAGTTTGGCGGTTCCTCAGAAAATTGGGCATATCACTTCCAGAGGACCCGGGCATACCACTCCTGGGCATATACCCAGAGGATTCCCCTGCAAGCAATAAGGACACATGCTCCACTATGTTTATAGCAGCCTAGTTTATAATAGCCAGAAATTGGAAGGAGCCCAAATATCCCTCAAAGGAGGAATGGATACAGAAAATGTGGTATATTTATACAATGGAATACTACTCAGCAATTAAAAATAATGAATTCATCCAATTTGTAGGTAAATGATTAGACCTGGAAAATATCATCCTGAGTGAAGTAACCCAATCACAAAAGAATGCACATGAAATGCAATCACTCATAAGTGGATATTAATGAGCCCAGAAGCCCTAAATACTCAAGACACAAATAGCAAGTCAAATGATTCCCAAGAAGAAGAAAGGAGAGGACCCTGGGCCTGTAAAGATTGCATCCAGTTTAGTAAAGAAACCGAGGGGGGAGGGGGAATGATTGGGGAACAGTTGGGGGGGGGAGAGGAACTATGGGAACTATGGTGGGTGGGAACTGGGAAAGGGGAAAGCCTTTGGAATGTAGACATAGAACATAGAAAATAAAAATTAAAAAAAAAATAAAAATAAATAAATAAAAAAAGATAATTTCTAATTAAAAAAAAACAAAAAAATAAATAAATAAAGGCTCACCCACACTTTTGTAAACAACTATAATAAACTCACTAGATCACAACAGCAACAAAAAAAAGAAGAAGAAAGTGAGATGGATATCAAAGAGGATAACAGCAGAATGATGGGACAAATAAACCAAAATGTATTACAAATATATACATATATATATATATGTATATATATATATATATATGAAAATGACATAATGAATTTCATTTTTGTATACAATTAATATATGATGATAAATAAGTTAAACTGAAAATATGCTGCTGGAATTCTCTTATCTGAGAACCTTAAAATGCTCTAAATTAGTTGATTACATTCTTACTTTTGATTGCCTCAAGGCAGATTAATAACACATGAAACTGTGCTCCCCTGAGAGCTCTGTAAGTATCTGTATTCCTGAACTAAACAGTTACTTTACTCTTGTGTTATCAGTGAGCAATTCTGCTTTGATAGGTTCTGTTTTATTACTATGAAATAGTGTAGAGTCAGGCTGCCTTTCATAAAGTTGAAGAACTGTGAATATTTTCTGAAGTGGAAACTTAAGGATTCTTTGGAAAGTCAATTGGATGGGGATTTGCTGGGGTAAACATATGACAGAACGTTTTGTTAAAATGGCCACAAGTGTGAAAGACTAAGACATACTCCTGAAGCAGACACAGGACAGTGGACGTTCTGCTAAAACAAGCATGTGAAAGAACACTGATGAAGGATTCTTTGTGAATGACATGCGTGAACTTGTCTGCCTTACATTGTGTAGTTGAGGCAGATTTGTCAGGTCTTCCTAGAGAGAAATGCACCAAAAACTTCTAGTGGCGTGCTGTGGTTTCTCACAGCTTCTGCTGACTTCATCTGACTGAAGAGTGATGCCTGCTGAGACAGATGCATGTGTTGAGGCAAGACATTCCATGAGAGAGGCCGAGCCAAGAGTTTCTCTTTGTGTTCCTCCTGCTGACATGTGCCGAGGCTGAGGCCTGGCTGTCAGTGCTAGTTAGTGCCACCACTACTGATTTGTGTTTGCTACCCAAACTGTTCATGAAGTGTTTGTGAGTTGGTCAAGCTGCCACTGCTAATCTGAACTGTTGATTTCCAGACAACACAGATAGGATTTGCTCAAAAAAAAAAAAATTTCTAAAAGGTCCACTTCCCCCTTATCTTTTTGTTCCCACTACCTCTGGTGGGTGGGGGGCTACAAGGAAGGTTAAAGCATTTAAGAACCATCATTAAAAATAGGCTTTGAAATAGTTAAAGTTATAATTTTCTATATAAACTTTCAGGTGTCAAATGAGATAATGATGTCCTCAGTCCACTGTGGTGAGGAGACTTTCTGAAGAATAGTACCTTCCTTTTCAGCCCAGTGCTTTACTCAGGTATGTCAAGTTTGAGCTGCCTTTACTGCCTGACTTAAGACACCTTTCCTCTCACACTCTGTGGTGGAGACTGATGCTCAGTTGGAAGTTAGCAAAGTCCTGCCAACCATAAACAAGAACTGTCTCCAGTCTCTTTTACTCTGAATTCCACGGTAATGTTCTCATATCCCATGGACCACACAGCAAAAACCTTCTTGTTTTGTTTGTTTTTGTTTTACTTTTGTTGTTGCTGCTTTTTATTTTTTATTTTTTGCCTTTTTTATTGGATATATTCTATATTTACATTTCATTTCCCCTTTTCTGGTTCTCCGCCCCCAAAAGGTCCCACATGCCCTTTTCCTCCCCCTGCTCTCCCATTCACCCCTTCCCACTTCCCTGTTCTGGTATTCCCCTACACTGATGCTTTGATCCTTTCCAGCACCAGTGTCCACTCCTTTCTTCTTGTTGGACATCATTTGGTATGTGGATTGTGTCTTTGGTGTCCCAAGATTCTAGGTTAATATCCACTTATCAGTTACTGCATACCATGGGTATTCTTTTGAGACTGGGTTACCTCACTTAGCATGATGTTCTCCAGCTCCATCCATTTCTCTAAGGATTTCATGAATTCATTGTTTCTAATGGCTGAATAGTACTCCATTGTATGTATGTATGTGTGTGTGTATATATATATATATACCACATTTTTTGCATCCATTCCTCCGCTGAGGGACATCTGGATTCTTGGATGTTGTATCTCACTTTCTTGCTTAGCTCATATCTTTTTGAGTTGACCTCCTTAAAAAACTTTTAAAAACATAAGTATATAAAACACAACACACTGGCGAAGACCTATCTTTCTTCAAGGACTCTAAGATTCCCTTTGATACTTGTGACCCTGAATCTATCACTGGTCTAGTTTCCTGTGGATTCCTATGACTCTCAATAGATCTCTCACAGATGTTGTTTGCTATTCATTCCCCCATTGAAGTATCCCTATGCCCTCCAGGAGTTAGGAAGCTCAATCAAGGTAGGAAAGGAGTCCTTTCAATCTCAAACCACATTGTGTAAAACTGAAGTGGGCCTTGGGTAAATGTATCTATGAGGAAGACTGAGTCATTCAACCATTCTTTCATCCAAGAGGAATGCCAATGGGGCAAATGGACTACAAAATTAGATAAAATAATTTTGCTTTCCACAGGGATGGAAATCTGCTTTAAAAAAAGCATATCCCTTCTTCTAAATTTCATGTATTCATATGAGAGTACATATGAGAAGCCATGAAGTAACAAGTTAACAGGTAGAAAACCAGTCTTCAAGTTTTGCATAACAACAGCAAACATCTGTAATGGTGAAAGAAGTCAAGGAGACAGTCATTTTCAAGTCTGGGATGTATTTGAGAATGAATGTTAACTTGGAGTGGTAATCTAGTATAATCGAGGATGTGGTGGCATGAAGTCATCAGAGGCTAGTGATTTAAGCGTACTGGAAACCTATAGACACTTAAACTTCTCAAAATGTTCAGAGATTAAAACACAGAATTATATCATCAGTTTTCATAGGTCAGATGTTGTCTTTGTGACTCTTTTCTAGATATTTCTTTTGCTGGCAACATCTGACAAGGATACCCATAGGGACTGGGCCCTTTCTGCAAGATGACCAATCTAGGTCTGAATCTCTGTGTGTACCAACAAATTTACTTCAGTTTCATTAGAAGTTCATATACTCACATCTGCACTTTAATTTGTAGACTCTTGGATTTATGGTAGCTAATGTGTGAGTTAAATATTTTAGATAAGATATATGAAGAATGCTTCCATTACGTTTCTTGAGCTTATTTATTTGTGCTGCAGTTTCTAATACTAGATGTCCGTGTTAGGGATTCTGACCAGCCTACTACTTGGGGACGAAAAGATTTATTTGTATTACACTTTCATATTACTGTTCATCAACAAAGGAGGCCAAGACAGGAACTTAAACGTGGAAGGAACCTGGAGACAGGAGCTAATGCAGAGGCCATGGAAAGGGACTGCTTACTGTCCTGCTTCCCATTGCTTACTTAGCCTGCTTTTCTATAGAACCCAGGGCCACCATCCCAAGAATGGAAACACCCATACTGGCTGACCCCTCTCACATTAATCACTAATTAAGAAAATGCCTTACAGGCTTGCCTATAATATGATCTTGGAGGGGGGGATTGAGATTCCCTCCTCTCTGATGACTATCATTTGTGTTAAGTTGACATAAAACTATCCAGCACACTAATCTGTTACAAATCCTTAAAGCATCCAGAGAAACCAAAGCTGTTGTAAATGATTGTTAGTAAATGTAGTAGGTAGCTGAGAAAAAAAGGAAAAGAAACATCTGTGCATATCCATTTATGTACTCAGAATTTGTGTAGAAAACTTTCTGTAAAGACAATTTCAAGTCTCTAAGAATCATTCGCTGAATCCCTTTTTAAAAGGATAACTTTGCTATCCCACTACATATAGCTTGCTTTACATGTTAAATAAACTTGTCATTTTTACAGTCAACTCATGCAAAATGTTCCACACTATCTCCTTGGAGACCCAGACATAACCCATACAGTCTGGGGTTGCCCTATCTCCTCTGGAAGTCTGGCTGCATGATTTGATAGTCAGAGCTGTCATTATCCTCCAGTGCGGTACATGCCTCTGGGGTGTCCTACTGAGCAAGGGTCTGAACTGTGCTGCCCATTCTCCATCATGCCAATTATAATTTTCACAAGGTGTAGGAAATGGAGACAGATTTATCAACACCATTGCCAGCTCTATAATGAGGAAGCAATTTTCACTTATTATAACTGACTAAATACATCCAGGCTGACCCTTAGGGCATCCCATCACCCCCTTCCCATCCCTCTGGAAATCAAGACCAAGATTCCTTCTTCATTTCATATTACCTTGACTCCTAACTTGTTTCATTTATTTTTCTCTTTGCTCCATCTTTATCTGAGCTGTGATGAATGTCTTTTCTCTTGCTTTTCTCCATTTCATCTTCTCCTTATGTGATGCACATTAGGGTCTGACTGGATTTCTCATTCCTGGACTCTATCAGTATAAATATACTGCTTGAGGACAAAATTCAGTGGGCCTTCAGCCTTGTAAATGATCCAGGAATTCAATATGCTGTTCTTTTGTTATTTTAACATCCTTTTGCATTTCATGCTACCCTTGTGTTCAATGAATTTATATTACTTGTCTTCACTGTACGCAGAAACACTGACATCTGTTGGTCTGTTGATCGTGAGCTGTCAAAACTCATGACTTGACACACTGTATAAAGAAGTCACAATAGTCACAATCTTTTCAACCATTTTTATAATTTTTTATTTTTATTTATTTATTTTTTGAGACAGAGTCTCATGTAGTCCAGGCTGGTTTTGAACTGATTAGGCAAAGTAATCCTTAAGCTTCTACTTTTACTGTTTCCCCATGTGACAGGATTATAGATGTGTAGATGGCACTATGTACTGTTTATGCTGCTCTGGGATAGAACCTAAGGCTTCATGCTTCTTAGGCAAGCACTCAATAAACTGATTTTCATTTTCATTCTCTGATATACATGTATGTATATGTATACATATATTTATGTAATTCACATACCTTTTAGATAATCTAATGACTTCTATAATGTACAATGAAAGCAACATTGACATTTTTGATGTACTAGAACTCTAAAGGATCTGAGATTTAAAAACACTTGCAGACTAATAATTTAGTCAAGCCATTTTCTTGATGTTGGTTAAAGACTTGTGCCATCAGGGTTAGGACAAACATCTTAATCATGGTAGATGAGACAACTCTTCTTATAGGTTACAGGATGTGACTAAGAGGGTCCCAGTTGAAAGCTGCATGTGGTTTTAGTAGTAGCCAAGTAAAGTGAGTTAGGGAAAACAAATCTAAAAAAACAACAAAGAGAGATCCTTTTCAATGTTATTTGCCACATAAATATACTTGAAAACATAATCCCAGGAAAAATGAAAGTTAATTATTTATCCTTTTCTTCTACAATGTGTGGATTAGAGACTTTATACTGTTGACTTAGTTTTTGAGTTCTAAATGATTTTTTTCTTTTTTTTATTGGATATATTCTATATTTACAATTCATTTTCCTTTCTCTGGTTCCCCACACCCAAAGGTCCCAAATGCCCTTTTCCCTCCCCCTGCTCCCTCATCCACCCCCTCCCACCTCACTGCTCTTGTCCTCTCCCACAATGATGTTTTGGTCCATTCTAGCACCAGTGTCTGCTCCTTTCTTCTTGTGAGACATCACTTGATATGTGATTTATGTCTTTGGTGTTCCAAGCTTCTAGGCTAATATCCACTTATCAGTGACTGTATACCATGGGTATTCTTTTGAGACCGGGTCACCTCACTTAGTATGACGTTCTCCAGCTCCATCCATTTCTCTAAGAGTTTCATGAATTCATTGTTTCTAATGGCTGAATAGTACTCCATTGTGTATATATACCACATTTTTTTGTATCCATTCCTGTGTTGAGGGACATCTGGGTTCTTTCCAGCTTCTGGCTATTATATATAAGGCTGCTATGAACATAGTGGAGCATGTATCCTTATTGCATGCTGGTGAATCTTCTGGGTATATTCCCAGGAGTGGTATGGCTGGGTCCTCTGGAAGTATCACGTCCAGTTTTCTGAGGAACCGCCATACTGATTTCCAGAGTGGTTGTACCAGCTTGCATTCCCACCAGCAGTGGAGGAGTGTTCCTCTTTCTCCACATCCTAGCCAACACCTGATGTCTTCTGAGTTTTTAATCTTAGCCATTCTGACTGGTGTGAGGTGAAATCTCAGGGTTGTTTTAATTTGCATTTCCCTAATGACTAATGATGTTGAACATTTTTTAAGGTGTTTCTCAGCCATCTGAATTTCTTCAGGTGAAAAATCTCTGTTTAGCTCTGTACTCCATTTTTGGATAGGGTTATTTGGTTTTCAGGGATCTAACCTCTTGAGTTCTTTGTATACATTGGAAATTAGCCCTCTGTCGGATGTGGGGTTGGTGAAGATTTTTTCCCAATTTGTTGGTTGCCGATTTATACTTTTGACAGTGTCTTTTGCCTTACAGAAACTTTGTAATTTTATGAGGTCCCATTTGTCTATTCTTGCTCTTAGAGCATAAGCAATTGGTGTTCTGTTCAGGAATTTTTCCCCTGAGCCCATGTCCTCAAGGGTCTTCCCCAGTTTCTTTTCTATTAGTTTTAGTGTGTCTGGTTTTATGTGGAGGTCCTTGATCCACTTGGAGTTGAGCTTAGTGCAAGGAGATAAGAGTGGATCAATTCTCATTCTTCTGCATGTTGACCTCCAGTTGAGCCAGCACCATCTGTTGAAAAGGCTATCTTTTTTCCACTGGATGTTTTCAGCTCCTTTGTCGAAGATCAATTGGCCATAGATGTGTGGGTTCAATTCTGGGTTTTCAATCCTATTCCATTGATCCACCTCCCTGTCACTGAACCAATACCATGCAGTTTTTAATACTACTGCTCTGTAATATTGCTTGAGGTCCCGGATATTGATTCCCCCAGAAGTTCTTTTGCTGTTGATGATAGTTTTAGCTATCCTGGGTTTTTTGTTATTCCAGATGAATTTGAGAATTGCTCTTTCTAACTCTATGAAGAACTGAGTTGGGATTTTGATGGAGATTGCATTGAATCTGTATATTGCTTTGGGCAAGATTGCCATTTTGACTATATTAGTCCTGCCAACCCACGAGCATGGAAGATTTTCCCATTTTCTGATGTCTTCTTCAATTTCCCTCTTCAGAGACCTGAAGTTTTTGTCATATAAATCTTTCACATGTTTGGTTAGCATCACTCCAAGATACTTTATATAATTTGTAGCTATTGTGAAGGGTGTCATTTCCCTAATTTCTTTCTCTGCCTGCTTATCCTTCACGTATAGGAAGGCTACTGATTTGCTTGAGTTGAATTTATAGCCAGCCACTTTGCTGAAGTTGTTTATCAGTTGCAGGAGTTCTCTGGTGGAGGGTTTTGGGTCACTTAAGTATACTATCATATCATCTGCGAATAGTGATAGTTTGACTTCTTCCTTTCCGATTTGTATCCCTTTGACTTCCCTCTGTTGTCGAATTGCTCTAGCTAGTACCTCAAGTACTATATTGAAGAGATATGGTGAGAGGGGACAGCCTTGTCTAGTCCCTGATTTTAGTGGGATTGCTTCAAGTTTTTCTCCATTTACCTTGATGTTGGCTACTGGTCTGCTGTATATTGCTTTTACTATGTTTAGATATGGGCCTTGAATTCCTGCTCTTTCTAAGACCTTTAGCATGAAAGGATGCTGAATTTTGTCAAATGCTTTTTCAGCATCCAATGAGATGACCATGTGGTTTTTTTCTTTGAGTTTGTTTATGTAGTGGATTACATTGATGGATTTCCATATATTGAACCATCCCTGCATCCCTGGGATGAAGCCAACTTGATCCTGGTGAATGATCGTTTTGATGTGTTCTTGGATTCAGTTGGCAAGTATTTTGTTTAGTATTTTTGCATCGATATTCATAAGAGAAATTGGCCTGCAGTTCTCTTTCTTAGTTGGATCTTTGTGTGGTTTTGGTATCAGGGTAATTGTGGCTTCATAGAATGAGTTGGGTAGTGTTCTTTCTGTTTCTATTTTGTGGAATAGTTTGAAGAGTATCGGTATCAGGACTTCTTTGAAGGTCTGATAGAATTCTGCACTAAAACCGTCTGGTCCTGTGCTCTTTTTGGTTGGAAGACTGTCTATGATCCCTTCTATTTCTTTGGGGGTTATGTGTCTGTTTAGACGATCTATTTGATCCTGGTTTAATTTTGGTATTTGGTAACTGTCTGGGAAATTGTCCATTTCCTCCTGATTCTCCAGTTGTGTTGAGTATAGGTATTATTATTATTCCTGTTTTCTATACAGACATTCAGGTTTTCCAGAGACAGAGGAAGCTTTGCTATACATACATCTTAAAATTTACTTTCTTTTAATTGCATAGAATCGAACTCCTCTCTCTCTCTCTCTCTCTCTCTCTCTCTCTCTCATGTGTGTGTTTCTTATAATGTTAGTTTCAGTTTTTAAAACATGTTAAGTCAATTAATTAATTTAAAATGCTTACATCATTACAGTCAATTCAGCTTCAATGTTTTAATTTTCTGTTTTAACCAATTCCTACCCTTTTTATTTTCCTAAAATACTCCATATCTAAGTACTAGATAGTCAGATAACAAAGACTGCAGAATGTTTTTATGTTATATAGCAATATTTTAGAGCAAAAAATATCAAATGTATAGAAACAGAGCATTAGAAGAATGTAAGGTAAGCCCTGAGTTCAGAGACTAAAAGCCAACAGAATTGTCTATGAAAAGAAACTGGCTTGCTGGAGAACATCCTTGGCCAAAGGGCTGCATATGAGGAGGCTTAGGAGATAGCTAGACTTCCAGGAGTGTAGACAGGCCTGAGAGTACAGGGAGGACCATCCCTGCTGCTCAGAGGAACCAGCCCAAAATCCTCAGGACACAAGAACCCAGGGGCACCTGGGGAGAGGAGTCTTCTGATTTCCATCTGCACCCAGAGCTGATACTGGGTCACATAGATTCATACACAAATATCACAACAAGGGAGCTGGTCTCCCAGTAGTGCCTACATACCTGCATACAAAGAAAGAACTGGTTTCCCAGAAATACTGATACACAGACTTGCACGACAAGAACAAACCACAATGAGAAACAGCAAGATAAGCTAACACCAGAGATAACCACATGGCAAAAGGCAAATGTAAGAATATCACCAACAGAAACCAAGGCAGCATGGTATCATATGAATCCAGTTTTCCCACAACAGCAAGTCCTGGATACCCTGACACATTGGAAAAGCAACATTTGGATTTAAAATCACATTCCATGATACTGATAGAGAACTTCAAGAAGGATATAAATAACTCCCTTAAAGAAATACAGGAGAACACTATTAAACAGGTAGAAGCCCTTAAAGAGGAAACACAAATATATCTTAAAGAATTACAGGAAAAACAAACAAACAAACAAGTGAAGAAATGGAACAAAATTATCCAGGATGTAAATATGGAAGTAGAAACAATAAAGAAATCACAAAGAGAGACAACTATGGACATAGAAAACCTAGGAAAGAAATCAGGAATCATAGATGCAAGATAGAATGCAAGAGATAGAAGGAAGAATCTCAGGTGCAGAAGATAGCAGAGAAAACATTGACACAATGGTCAAGAAAGTACAAAATGTAAAAAGCTTCTAACCCAAAACATACAGGAAATCCAGGACACAATGAGAAGACCAAACTTAAGGATTGTAGGTATAGAAGAGGGTGAAGATTTCCAACTTAAAGGGCCAGTAAATACCTTCAACAAAATTATAGAAAGAAACTTCCCTAAGCTATAGAAAGAGAATCTCATGAACATACAAGAAGCCTACAGAACTCCAAATAGATTGGATCAGAAAAGAAATTCCTCTCATAACATAATAATCAAAACACCAAATGCACTAAACAAAGAAAGAATATAAAATGCAGTAAGGGAAAAAGGTCAAGTAACATATAAAGGCAGACCTATCAGAATTACACCAGACTTCTCAACAGAGACTATGAAAGCTAGAAGATCCTGGGCAGATGTCATACAAACACTGAGAGAACACAAATGCTAACCCAGGCTACTATACCCAGCAAAACTCTCATTTACCATAGATGGAGAAACCAAGATATTTCATAACAAAACAAAATTTACACAATATTTTTCTACGAATCCAGGCCTACAAATGATATTAGATGGAAAGTGGCAAAGCTAGGAGGGAAACTACACACTAGAAAAAGCAAGAAAGTAATCTTCTTTCAACTATCTCAAAAGAAGATAACCATACAGACTTAACAATAACATCAAAAATAATAGAAAGCAATAATCAGTATTCCTTAATATCTCTCAACATCAATTCCCCAATAAAAAGACTTAGACTAACAGACTGGATAAATGAACAGTACCCAGCATTTTGCTGAGTTCAGGAAGCAAACACACACCAGTGTCAAAGATAAATACTACCTCATAGTAAATGGCTGGAAAACAATTTTCCAAGCAAATGGTCCCAAGAAACAAGCTGGAGTAGCCACTCAAATATCGGATAAAATTAACTTTCAACCAAAAGTCATCAAGAAAGACAAGGAAGGATACTTCATGCTCATCAAAGGAAAAATATATCAAGAAGAACTCTCAATTCTGAACATCTATGATCCAAATACACGGGCACCCACATTCATGAAAGTAACTTTATTAAAGCTCAAAGCACACATTGCACCTCACACAATTATTGTGGCTCACTTAAACATCTTACTCCCCTCAATGGACAGATCAGAGAAACAAAAATTAAACAGAGACACAGTGAAACCAATTGAAATTATGGACCAAATGGATTTATCAGATATCTATAGAACATTTCATCCTAAGTCAAAAGAATATTCCTTCTCAAAAACTCATGGTACCTTCTCTGAAATTAACCATATGATTGGTGACATAACAGACCTCAAAATACATAAGAAAATTGAAATCATCCAATGCCTCCTATCAGGTCACTATGGATTCAAGCTGGTCTTCAATAGCAACACAAACAACAGAAAGACCACATACACATGGAAGCAGGACAATGCTCAATTCAATGATGACTTGATCAAAGAAGAAATAAGGAAAGAAATCAAAGACTTTTTAGAACTTAATGAAAATGAAGGCATAACATAGTAAAGCTTATGGGACACGATGAAAGCAGTGCTAAGAGGAAATCTCATACCTCTGAGTGCCTCCAGAAAAAGAAACTGAACTACACCAGCAGTTTACACTACCAGTTTAACAGCACACCTGAAAGATCTAGAATAAAAAGAAGCTTACATACCCAAGAGGACTAGACAGCAGAAAATAATCAAGCTGAAAGTAACTAATTAGAAACAAAAAGAACTATACAAAGAATCAGCAAAATCAAGAGCTGGTTCCTTGAGAAAATCAACAAGATACATAAACCCTTTGCTAGATTAACCAGAGGGCACAGAGACAGTGTCCAAAGTAACAAAATCAGAAATGAAAAGGGAGATACAACAAAAGAAACTGAGGAAGTTAAAAATAATTAGATGCTACTACAAAAGCCTATATTCAACAAAATTCAAAAGTCCGGATGAAATGGACAACTTTCTAGAGAGAAACTAAACACCAAAGTTAAATCAGGACTAGATAAACCATCTAAACAGTTCCATAACCCCTAGATAAATAGAGGTAGTCATTGAAAGTCTCACAACCACGAAACGCACAAGACCAGATGGTTTTAGTGTAGAATTCTATCAGACCTTCAAAGAACACCTGATACCAACACTCACTCTTCAAACTACTCCCCAAAATAGAAATGGAAGGAACACTACCCAACTAGTTCTTTGAAGCCACAATTACACTGATTCCAAAATCAAACAAAGACTCAACAAAGAAAGAGAACTTCAAACCAATTTCCCTTATGAATAATGATGCAAAAATACTCAATAAAATTCTTTCAAACTGAATTCAAGAACACATAAAAACAATCATTCACCATGATCAAGTAGGCTTCATCCCAAGCATGCAGGGATGGGTCAACATATGGAAATCCATCAATATAATCCATTACATAAACAAACTCAAAGAAAAATAAAACACATGGTCATTTCATTAAATGCTGAAAAAGCCTTTGACATCCCTTCATCTTAAAAGTCTTGGAAAGGTCAGGAATAGCAATTCAAGGTCCATAACTAAACATAGTAAAGGCAATATACAGCAAACAATTAGTCAACATCAAACTAAATGAAGAGAAACTTGAAGCAATCCCACTAAAAGCAGGGACTTGACAAGGCTGCCCTCTCTCTTCATATCCATTCAGTATAGTATTTGAAGTTCTAGCTAGAGCAATCAAACAACAAAAGCTCAAAGGGATACAAATTAGAAAAGTAGTCAATCAGTGATAATATGAACATATACTTAAGTGACCCCGAAAATTCCACCAGAGAATTCCTACAGCTGATAAACAACTTCAACAAAGTGGCCAGATATAAAATTAACTCAAACAAATCACTAGCCTTGCTATACTCAAAGGATAAACAGGCTGAAAAAGAAATTAGGGAAATGACACCTTTCACAATAGTCACAAACAATATGAAGTATCTTGGTGTGACTAACCAAACAAGGGAAAGAACTGTATGACAAGAACTTCAAGTCTATGAAGAAAAAATTCAAAGAAGATCCCAGAAAATGGAAATATATCCCATGCTCATGGATTGGCATGACTAATATAGTAAAAATGTCCATCTTGCCAAAGGTAATCTACAGATTCAATGCAATCCCCATCAAAATTCCAACTCAATTCTTCATAGAGTTAGAAAGAGCAATTATGAAATCCATCTGGAATAACAAAAAACCCAGAATAGCTAAAACTATTCTCAACAATAAGAGAAGTTCTAGGGGATTCAGCATCCTGGACCTCAAACTGTACTATAGAACAATAGTGATAAAAACTGCACGGTATTGCTACAGTGACAGGCAAGTAGGTTGATGGAATAGAATTGAAGACCCAAAAATGAACCCACACACCTATGGTCACTTGATCTTTGAGAAAGGAGCTATAACTATCTAGTGGGAAAAGATAGCCTTTTCAACAAATGGTACTGGTTCAACTGGTGGTTCACGCAGAAGAATGCAAAGCGATCCATTCTTACCTCCTTGTACTAAGCTCAAATCCAAGTGGATCAAGGCCTTCCACATAAAACCAGACACACTGAATCTAATAGATAAGAAACTGGGGAATAGCCTTGAACACATGGGCATAGGGGAAATTTTCCTAAGCAGAACACAATAGCTTATGCTCTAATATCAAGAATTGACAAATGGAACCTCATAAAATTACAAAGTTTCTGCAAGGCAAAGGACACTGTCAATGGACAAAATAGCAACCAAGAATGTGGGAAAGATTGTTACCAAACCTACATCCAACAGTGTAATAATATTCAATATATACAAAGAACTCAAGAAGTTAGACTCCTGAGAACCAAATAAGCCTATTAAAAAATGGGGTACAAAGCTAAACAAAGAATTCTCAACTGAGGAGTACCGAATGGCTGAGAAGCATCTAAAGAAATGTTCAGCATCCTTAATCATCAGGGAAATGCAAATCAAAACAACCCTGAGATTCCACTTCATACCAGTCAGAGTGGCTAAGATAGAAAATTCAGGTGATAGCAAGTGCTGGCAAGGATGTGGAGAAAGAAGAACACTTCTCCACTGCTTCAGGGATTGTAAGCTGGTACAACTACTCTGGAAATCACTTTGGTAGTTCCTCAGAGAATTGGACATTATACTACCAGTCGACCCAGCTATACTGCTCCTGGGTAAATACCCAGAAGATTCTCCAACATGTAATAAAGACACATGCTTCACTATATTCATAGCAGCCTTATTTATAAAACCAGGATCAGGAAAGAACCCACATATCCCTCAACAGAGGACTGGATATAGAAATTGTGTATATATACACAAATGAAGTGCTATTCAGCTATTAAAAACAATGAATTCATGAAATTCTTATCCAAATGGATGGAACTAAAAAATATCATCCTGAGTGCTATAATCCAATCACAAAAGAACACACATGGTATGCACTCACTGATAAGTGTATATTTGCCCAGAAGCTTAGAACACCCAAGATACAATTCCCAGACCAAACAAAGCTTAAGCAAAGGATGGCCTTGTTGGCCATCAAAGGGAGGAGAGGTCCTTTGTCCTGAGAAGGCTGGATGCCCCAGTATAGGGGAAGGCCAGAACAAGGTAGAGGGAGTTGGTGGGCTGGTCAGTAGGGGAGGTGGAATGGGATAAGTTGTTTCTGGAAGGGAAACCAGGAAACTGGATAACACTTGAAATGTAAATTAAGAAAATACCTAATTAAAAAAAAAAGAAAAGAAACTGATAAGCTGTTGTTACTACACGAAGAAGCCTTTTTAAGAAGCAAAAGTGCAACAGAATACCAAAGCAAAATAAAAGTAATGTTTGTAAACCCCACAGCCTGTAAGGGGTACTCTTTTGGAACATGGAAATGAGTCTCAGCATCATTAATTCTTAATTTTAACTTTTGTTTGGCCCAACGAGATGGTTTGGAAGCTCAAGGCACTTTCCTTCAAGCCTAATTGTTGAAGTTGACTATGTAGAACACATATGGTGCAGAGAGAGAACCACTGTCTACAGATTATCTGCTGCTCTCCACAAATGCACATGACACTTGCATGTGCATCACGTGCACCACCCTCAGATCAATAATTAAATGCAAAAACATATTTCTGAAAAGGTATGTTGAGGGAGGGACCCTGACACAAATATTGCATAACAAACAGCCCTGAAGGAAATAATAAGGTAATTGGGAAATATCCAAATACTAAATATGGTGGTCAAAAGAAAAAAGACAAGGTGATATCACTTCCTTGATTGAAAAAAATTCTCTTCCATCTCTTGGAATAATATATCTTGTAATACTCTGCTTCATTGCACCCTGAATGCCAAAGCTTTCACAACTTATTGAAGTCTAGCTTATATGTACATAAATATTTCACCTCTACATTTAGACCCTTTGGTATAGAAAGGTATTCTACCTGTTACCAAAGATGAAGAGGAAACACCAACCCAGCCACAAACCCTTTGATTTACAATAGTGAAAAACCTGAAAAAGATGCTGGTCCAATGGTATAAAAAAGCCTGGGGGAGAAACCAACCAGGCCCCTGGGAATAGCAGCTTTTGCTCTTAATTGGTGAGTCATCTTTTCAGCTTCAAGCATTTTTAAAAAATAAGGATGCAGATATAGAAATCTATTTGAAGGAAATGGGAAAACTCAGATGCTTCTGGGAAATATAGATGAAAATGCATCAATATTGAGAAAATCATTTTTCAATATAAGGAGGTCATTGATGAAAACCTTCAATTGAACACTGAGGAAGAATTAGAATTGTATATCAGACAGTGTAGTACTACTAGCAGAAAGAAAGTGAGTGCATGATTGGATCCAACCTAAGGAGCAGCAACAACATAGGAGGTCCTTTAGTGTCAGTATTCAATTTTCAGGTATCCTGCCAACCTCTCTATAGGGACTATGGAGAAGGATGCCACAGCCATAGGGATTATTGATTCACTTGACCTGAATCTTTAGAAGTGACATAGAGAATTCATGTAATACTCATTACCCCTCTTTTGTTGCCCTCTCATGACCTCTTATCCAGTTCAGTCCCTAATTTCATGTCCCCTTATGTACAAACATACAAACTTTGAAAGTTAGGATGGGAAGCTGCAGAGATTGCTCAACAGTTGAGAGTACTTGCTGTTGTTGCAGAAGATCTCAGTGATACCATAATCTCACTTTCTACAGATCTTATGACCTTTTTCTGACCTCCAGTATATATACACATAAGAAATACATTTTTAAATCTATTTTTTTTACTTATTCACTTTACATCCTACACACTGTCCCCTCCAAGCCACCCCTCCCACAATTTCTCTCCTTCCCCCACCCCTTCTCTTCTGAGCAGGAGTGATCCCCCCTTAGGTATTCCTTCAACCATGGCACTTCAAGTCTCTGAGAGATTAGGGGACATAGGAGAAAGGAGGCTACTAGAGGTGGGAGGTTAAAAAGAGAAATGGGGCAAAGCAAAGACAAATTGTTAGAAAAATGTTTGAAAACATTGATAAATTAAAACTGAAAATAAATTAAATTTCTACATACATTTGTAACCGTTAAAATTATTTTTACAGGTTTTAAAAAATATATATGTGCATATATATATGAAAATATAAAACTATATATGATATTCAAATACTAGACAGAAAATGGTATTAAAAATCTTTTCATTTGGGGGATAAACATATGAAAGGCAGATTTGACAGAAGTCCTGGCTTTTGTGCTCTGAAATTTATCTTTATTTTAGGGATATCTTTACAATTACTGAGTATGACCAGGATGTAAAGATGGTGTCTTAGTCAGAATTTCTATTCCTGCACAAAACATCATCATGACCAAGAAACAAGTTGGGGGAGGAAAGGGCTTATTCAGCTTACACTTCCACATTGCTGTTCATCACTAAAGGAAGTCAGGACCAGAACTCAAGCAGGTCAGGAAGCAGGAATAGAAACACTGACTAAGACAAATTGGTATCATCATAGTGGGGTATTCCTATGACAACCTAACCATATTTTGGGGAAAATTGTGGAAGGACTTTGGAACTTTGGGCTAGAAGATTCATTCAGTATTAAGAGCTCTGTGTGATGTTATGTAGGAGCTTGGAAGATAATGTTGAGAACAGTGCAGAAGATGGATGCCTGGCTTGTGAAATTTCAGAAGGAAGATTCAAGACTCTTATCAGGGCTGTTGCTATTTTGATTGTGAAGATTCTGTGTTAGCTGGGGCTGAAGAATCAACTGTGATTAACAAGATACGAGAACTACTAAAGTGAAACTTTTCATTACTGGGACTCTTGATGCTGGTTAGCTAGAGCTAAAAAATTTAAGTAGTGATTAAGAGACCAGTATCATTGAGGTGACTTCTTCTGGGAAGTGTATTTTTAGAGCACAACAAGGCTGTGTTCCAGAGATAGCCAAGGTCGTACCTCATGCTGCAGCAGGACTTGGTAATGTATAAGAGTCACCCAAGTTTTACTCATTTTGAAGGCATGAAGGGGTCCTGCAGAGCAGCTGAGGCTTGGCACTGTGAGAGGAAGGCCATTGGTAAAGGTGCAGTCTCTGTTGCAACTGATGACTCATGACATGAAGGAGTCATGCAAAGGAGTTGAGGCTTGGCACCATGAACAGTGCCTATGAGAGGCTATTGGTGAAGCCTAGTTACAGGGGAAGACAGCCATTTTTTTGGAGATGCCAGTACCATGAATGACAACCAAGAACAGCAGCAACTGTGGAGTATGGGCATCTGGAGGCTAGAAGAAAAGGTGTGTGCTACAAAGGGCAGAGCTGGAGAAGTGACTCAAGCCCTTGGAGGAATCCAAATGATCATGAGTGGAGCCCAGACATTGGACAGTTGTTAGATTTTGCTTTTGATTGTGACTGTGCCCTGACATTTTTCCCTCTTGAAGTAAGAAGGTATTTTAGTGGAGCCCAAAGTTAAGAGACTTAGAATTTTTAAAAGACTTTGAATTTGAAAAGATATTGGATATTTAAAGGGATTGAATGTTTAATCTGTAAAGACTGTAGGACTTTTAAAGTTGTTTAGACCTGTGAGGATGGGCTTGGCTTCCTCCTAGATGCCTGGGGATGCCCAGTCTGTTCCTGGCTTCCTTTGGATAAAGATAGAGAACCCTCAACTCTTCCTACACTATGCCTGCCTGGATGCTGCCATGCTTCTGTCTTCATGACAATGGACGGAACCTCTAAACCTGTAAGCCAGCCACAATTAAATGTTGTCATTTGTAAGACTTATCTTGATCATGATGTCTGCTATGATTCTGTCTAAGCTGGACCCCACAGTTACCTGGCAACATCCAGGTATGCCCCCTCCCCACAGTTACATGGCAGCACTGGTTCACTATAAAAGGGAATGCTTGGCCCCTCCTCTCTCTCTTATTCTCTCACTCTCTTAGCCTTCTCTCTCCCCTTCCCTTCCCCCCTCTCCAAGTGGTCATGTCTGGCCTCTCTTTCTCTACTCTGTCTCTCTGTCTCTCTGTCTCTGTCTCTGTCTCTGTCTCTGTCTCTCTCTCTCTCTCTCTCTCTCTCTCTCTCTCTCTCTCTGCCTTTCTCTGCTTCTATTACCCCCTTAACTCCCCTTCCCTGTGTTTAATAAACTCTATTCTATGCTATACCATCATGTGTCTGGTCCCTCGGGGGAAAGGATGCTTCAGCATGGGCCTATTGAGGTACCCCTTTCCCCATACCTCCATAGAACATATTCTCTTGCCTCTTTTTCTTTTTATGATTATAACAGTGTCTGCTCACAGCATGAGAACACTAACTAAGACAGATGGGTAGTTTCTGTAACAGAACAAAAACCACATGGCCCATACTAAGTCTTCTTTAGACTGTGTATCCAAAGGTGCCTCTTCCTTCCCTTGTCTCTTCATTATTGGGGAACAGGGTTATGGCACCTGGGTTTTCTGGCTTCTGCCCCATTTTCTATAAGATCCTTCTTCACTGAACCTCATTTGGTATGTACTTCTTAGAGAGCTTGGACTAACATGTATGCATCATTTATTTGTCTTTGTTAGGCTTTTCATTGCTTTGAAGAAACACTGTGACCAAGGCAACTCTTATAAAAGACATTTAATTGGGGCTAGATTATTGGTAAAGTCTATTACCAAGGCAGAAAGTATGGTGATTAAGGAGCTGACAGTTCTACATCTTCATCCAAAGGAAGCCAGGAGCAGACTGACTCGTCCATGTCCACACTGGGCAGAGCTTCAAAGCCCACCCCCACAGTGATGCACTTCCTCCAACAAGGCCTCACCTTCTTGCAGTACCACTCCTTATGGCCAAGCATATTCAAACTACCACAGAATTACAATGTGCCCCTTAAGCCTGTAACCTGTTTCAGCTATGATCTCTGTACGACGGTAGCTGACATTCACAATAAAATCTCTCCTGATGTCTAACAACCACTTAGTGGCTAAAATTTACTAGCTTTTAGTGGAATTAGCCTACTTCTCTTCATATCCTCCCACATTTTTTCTGTTACTGCTTTTCTACATCACCCTCCCTAAACCTTTAACCATCCTTATCTAATTTTATTTTTATTTAATTTTAATTTTTATTTATCCTTTGGAAATTTCATTCACATATTCTATGTATCTTGATCATTGTATCTCACTTCCTTTTGTTTGTTTATTTGTTTCTTTCTCTCTCTCTCTCTCTCTCTCTCCCCCTCTCTCTCTCTCTTCCTTCCTTCCTTCCTTTCTGTCTTCCTTCCTTCCTTTCTTTTTCTTCCTTCCTGTCTTTCTTTCTTTCTTTCTTTCTTTCTTTCTTTCTTTCTTCCTTCCTTCCTTCCTTCCTTCCTGTCTTCCATTTTTCCTTTCTTTCTTTTTCTTCCTTCCTTCCTTCCTTCCTTCCTTCCTTCCTTCCTTCCTTCCTCCTTCCTCTCTCTCTCTCTCTCTCTCTCTCTCTCTCTCTCTCTCTCTCTTTCTTCTTTCTTCCATGAATCCATGTAATGCTGCTCATGTGTACATGATTTAGGGTCATTCACTGGTCATGAGAAATCTCCTAGTGACATAATTTAGTCACTCACCCAGCCTGCAGCAGGCATCAATTGTTAATAGCTCCTTAGCAGGAGGTGGGGCTTCAGGAGCTCCGCCTCTCTCTATGCTGGAAGTTTGAATTGGCTTGATCTTCTATAGATCTTCAGTAAGTACCCAAAGGTACTGTGATTCCATGTAAACAACATACATGTAATGCTCAGAAGACAGTATTTCATAGCTCTGTCCATTTTTCAGCTCTTCCTAGTCTTCCTGCTTCTTTGTACATGATGTTCCCTGGTCCTTGTGGTAGGTTTGATATGGATGGTCTAAAATTTACTTTTAGATCTGTGCTGTACATCCACAGTCACTTGCTTTTAGCACTTTGAGTAGTATTAATTACTCACCTCACTGTACTAAGAAGCTTCTCTAAGGTTGAAAACAGCACAAAACTGGTTCTAAATATAAATATTTAGAAAGCAACTTTACAACATGCCCATTTACAAAAGTCAGAGCAATACACTGTCCTTTGGTCTATACCTTCCGCAGCTTCTGACTAGGTTTACTAGTCAGCAGTAACTAGTTTCCTAATGCAGCAGGCATTAACTTCCTCCTGTAGTTACCCCCATAAGCAATCTTGAGTGGTAGGGTAGCTTATGCCTATAATTTAAACACTGAGAAGATAGAGACAATAGTATGATCAGGAGTTAGAAGTTCAAGAATATCCATAGCTACACTGCGAGTTTGAGGCCAGCCTGAGCTATATGTAGTTCTGACTCAGAAAACCAAACAACAAAAAAGACAAATAAGCAAACAAAAATGAAACAACAAAAGTGTGACTATTAGGTGGATAACTAGCTATAACTGAACTTTTATTCCTTTGTTTCTTTTGTTTGTTTGGATTGGCTGGGTTTGGTTTTCAGTAAGACTCTGCAGAAATGGGGTTCTGTTATCTTTATGTATCTCTGGAATTACAGAAGAGAACATATTAGATATGTTTCCCACAGGGGAAATATTTAGTATCACCTGGTAGGCTTCTTGCCTGTGCTCTCTCAGTGCAAGTGTCTGGAAGTGAGACTGTTGCAAACTGGCTATACACTAAGGGTCCTCATTAAGTGGTGCTTGACTCTGCTTAAGTGAATACATGAGCAATGTGCAGAGTAGGTATAATTATCTTGATCAGTGCGTGCTAACAAAGATGTCATCACATTTTCATAGCACTGTTAACATTTACAGAATCTGTGACCTCAGGGTGTGAGCAACCCTGCAGTTCCCAGGAAACCTATGAGCTGAGGAGAAGCATCAATTTCCTTAAAGCTGCTTCCTTTTTTATCTAAAAGAAAAATGTAAAACAGGTCTGATGGATAGCTTTTATGTCCCAATTTATTTTGAGGAACAAGAGCCACAATCTGGTAACTATTCCAGGGAAAAGAGTCAAATACTTAAAAATAAATAAAAACTGAAACCACTAATATTCATCCCCCTGGCCTGTAGAAATGTCATTCAAGAAACCATGGACACTTAAGTATTTAATAATCTAATTAAATAATGGAACAAGAGTTTTTTTTTTTTTTTTTTTTTTTTTTTTTTACCTTGACTAACCAGAGTTTTCATTTTGGAGGAATGTTGCATTGTATATGAATGAAACGTATTGTTAGTCTTCACTATTAAGCTGAAGGGACAATTTTTTTCTCTCTCTTAATGGAGCACAAGAACCTGATTCTAGCTTTGCTGGACTAAAGCTGTAAACAGTGTTCACCTCTGGAGAGAATGAAGGGAATTGGAAGGCACAGACTGTACTTTCAAGAGCTCTACAGCATACTGTAAAGTGTATATTTACATGAAGAATGGGATGCAGTCTTGGTTTGAAGAGGTTAGTGACAGCTGCATTTCTAGGTGCGTATGCCTGTGATACATCATGTAAGTTACTACACCAGTACAGCAATCTTACTTGCCCGATCAGTGTCATTGTCTAGATTTCTTTTCACAAGCTTGTTTTCCCAGGTTCTTACTACAGGCCACCAAATACATCATTTCTTTTGTTTAATAAAGAAGTTTGGCTACTGATTATAGCTAAACCTTCAATAATGAGTCAGTGTCTTAAAAGCATACAAATAACTTCTAGTGCGTCCATTAGGTGATATTTTATGCATCACATTTCTGTAATTATATTATTAAAGTGCTAGAAGTAGGCCCAAGGATATATTTTAAAGTCTTTTCAATGGCGTATCATGCTTTTTGTGGCCTTCATGAAGGGTGGTGTCTTAGGATTTCCATTGCTGTGAAGAGACCAAGGCTACTCTTATAATGGAAAGCATTCAACTGGGGCTGCCTTACAGTTTCAGAGGTTTAGTCCATTATCATCATGGCAGACAGCTTGGCACCATGCAGGCAGACATGGTGATGGAGAAGGAGCTGAGAATTCTACATCTTGATCTGCAGGCAACAGAAAGGTACTGTCTTCTATACCAGACAGAGCTTGAGAGCATAGGAGACCTCAAAACCTGCCTCCTCATTGACATACTTCCTGCAAAGAGGCCACATCTTCTCCTACAAGTCCTTAGCTTCTAATAGTGATAGTCACCCTACACACGAGTCTCTGTGGGCCATACCTCTTCAAACCACAAGTTTCTCTGGCCTGCCATTCCAGTGTCACAGCTTCTCAAGTATGACTACTGTGTTGTCAGATGACCTAACTTTCACTGCTGTTTCTCTCAGCAGTCTTTCTTTACAGTGATCTCAGCAGATCTGTCCTCTAGGCTCTGAGTTTTAGACCAAATTGAGATATTGACAAAAATATATATCTCTGTTTTGAAATCTTAGAGGCTTATTTAGTTTCACTAAATATTATGAAACTTAAAAGAGTTAAAGACATTAACATGATTCTTATGCTCTAAAGACCTGTCTTTGAGAAAAATTGATTCCAGGATTTAGATATTTCTATAGACTTTGCTCACTAAATACAGGGTGAGTCTCCTGTCTACATTCTCTCTACAATGAGTCTTCAGAATTACCACTTTCCTTACACTCACTCACTTAATCAAAATTGGGTTCATAGCAAATAGAGGAATATTATTAGGTTGACATGAATGTTACATTGGCTTAGGCTTTCTTTAAAAAAAGGAAAAGTGTTCATAAATGTATATGTTACAATGAATGTGTTCTAAGAAATAACCTCTCAAACTGAGTGAATAAAATATAGATAATTCAACACTCAAGATCTCTTAAAAAAGAAATAGCCCCTATTTGGCCTAAGATACATAGCTAATTGCTATTTGTTAGCAATACATGTTCATCCACTGCAATGTCTGGAATAATTAACTGTGAAACTACTGGGTTTCATGGGCCTTAGCCAGTGTCTCAATTCTACCACTGAAGAAGCACTAAAATAGTTAGCTAAAACATATTATCAAAATCTCATATAGAAAATAAAGGCATGTTTACAGAAAGTTAGAAAATTATAACAGTAATAATAAAGACATATAGAAACTATTTATGAGAAAAAGACATGTAACTAATTCAATCTCTCAAAACCTAAAAGGCTAATTTATAAATTGGGAAATTTATGGAAACAAAAATTTTCTGAGACATATTATTGTTTGAAGTTTTAATTTAAAAATCCATTTATTCTGTATTTTTTAGAAAATGTATGTTAGAGACTGGAGGCCCCAGGGGTTTAGAGGACAAGGAGGTGGGGAGTGGGGACATCCACGTGGAGACAGGGGAGTGGGAAGGAGGTACAGGTTGTGGAACAGTTAATTAATTAATTAAAAAAAGGAAAAAGATTACTTCACATTATTTGATGGGACAAGAGTTTGTTTTCATTGCCATGTAATATTCTACTGTGAGACAGATATGTGTTGTCCTAATGTTACGTTAGGTAGGCATATGGGCTGGGTCCACTATTTTTATCATATGCTTTATGTACGAAATCACAGTCTTTCTAAAGTATACCTGCTTTATCACTGAACATTTAAGCATGTTTTTCATGATATAAAAATTATTTCAAAATATTTCATCTAATTACTACATGGCATTTTATTATACATACATATCATCATTTATCTTATCATTTCCCAAATAATTTTGTTCAGATTCTTTCCAACTACTATAAATAAAATTATAATAAACATTTTTAAAGAAGAAAAGAAAATTCATCTTAAGTATTCTGAAACTTGGTAATGATAGCCCACAGAATGAATGTGTACAGAATTTTATATGTCTAATATATATACTAGTTCAATCCATCAAAAGGTTTACAACAGGAAATGGCATCTAAGGTCAGTGGGTAAAGTCAGATGCAGCAAGCCTAAGGACTGAGGTATGTGCCTGCAACCTCATGGTAGAAGATAAACCTGGCCTGTTCTAGTTATTCTTCTGTAAAAGTAACTTTTATTCTCCTGTAATAATTGCCTCTAAGGTTTACTTCTTTAGTCTGCTAACCTAGATCCAGTTCTGGAAGCTTCTAGTCTCCATACAATCTAATCCAGGCCTAGAACGTTTTCAGCCTCTGCTGAGTAAGTTTCCCCTTTCATAGTTCTTTCTGATCTCTGGATGACTAATTTAACTCAGGTATTCTGGCTCAAACTCCTCTCCAAGCTGACTGATTCAATCTGGCTTCTCTTTTGACCTCTGACTTTTTGCTTTGCTTGGCATCAAATTAGTTCTGGCAATCAGATATAATCTTCTGACTCCTCATTTTCTGGCCCATTCTGTCTTCACCTGTGTTTATCTTGTTCTTTCTTCTACCTGTCTCTGTAAACCTCTCTTGGTACATTTCAATCTCTCTTCTCTCTGGAGCAGCTTCCCTTTCCGCTCTCTTCTCATGAGAGCTTGACATATCCTCTTCTGTCAAATCTTTCTGATTCACCACTTTGCCTGCCATTCAATGAGATTTCACTTTCAAATATGAGTGCTTCTTTCTACAAATTAACTTTACCTTCATTGTTTGGGATTAAAGGTATGTACAGACATTGTTTCTGTATTCTAGCCAGAGGGATTGAAGATTTGTGTTAAGGGTGTCTCTATATTCCAGCCAGACTAATCAAATGATGGATTAAAATACATCTATATTCTCTGACTTCTACAAGGCAATTAAATACTCCCATAATTAAATGTCAATAAATAAATAAATAAGTCAATAAATAAATAAGTCAATAAGTAAACAAATAAAAAACAAACAAACAAACAAATAAATAAATAAATGTAATTTAAAACCATAAAAGGACTTTACATGATGGCTAGAGTTATGGTTCAGGCAGTAAAGTGTTTCTTCCCTCAAAAATATAAGGATCTTATTTCAGATCTTCCAAAGTCACATTAAATGATACACATAATGGCACACACTTGTAATCATTGCTCATTTTATTTTATTTTTTTATTTTGAGCCTAATCTTACAGTCTGCTGGATTTGTTTGTATTGTTTTCTTGCTTTGTTTGATGGTTGGTGGTGTTCTGTTTTCTTAGTTTTGGGGCATTTTTGTTGTTTTGAGTTTTGTTAGTATATTTTTTAAAAAAGAACTTAACGTTGGGTGGGAAAAGAGTAGAAGAATATCTAGAAGGACTTATGGGAAGGAAAAAATGTTATCAAATATATTTAATGTTAAACACTGTTTTAAATAATAAAAATATAATAAAATAGCCTATTTTTCCTCTATACTCTTTACTATTACTGACATGTTTGTAAACTTTAAGTTATTATGGCAAATTTCCTATCATAGTCTCTGAATTAGTTTTCCTTCTGCTTCTATTTTCAGCATCTTTACCAGCATGATTTTCCTAGCATGTAAATGGACCACATGGCTGTAGCATTACAGCATTCACTAGTTTCCTGGCAGGATTAAGTCATTGCTAGCTCTCTTAGCATGCTTTAGGCCTCCTGTGTCTGGCATGCTTGTAGTTCCTGCCTCTGGCTTGTTCCCTTTCCATTTCACTCATAGGCATCTGCTTTCCAACATCTCCAAGGAACTCTCTTCTCGCTCACTAACAGCACATCACCTCACTTGTATTGTTTACCTTGATCTCCCCAGTATAATTAAGGACTCTTTATTTCATGAGATCATTCTAAAAATGCATTTAATGTATTTAATACATATTTAATAACGAAGAAAATACAGCATAAGTTTTAACCACACATTCTCTTTTGCAGCCTTTCTTTTCTTTTCTCAACTAATATGGATTTATGATGTAGGGGTAGTAAAATTGATTTCTAGTCAGAACTCACATTGAAAGATTACATGAAGATGAGGGCACTTCCTTTTATGTCCCCTATTTTCCAATTTAATTCAATTCACAACCCATAGCTTTCTTTCTGCCTGGGGATTCTTGCTTCTGTAGGCATAAATGTGGATTTCCCTAGAACTTTTTCTTTGGATTCTTTTACTGCTGTATCTCCAGTAAGACAGAGTATACTCTGAACATGGAAAATCATAACTACCTTTTATTCTCATTTTAAGGATTAAATATTCATATTGACTTGTCTTTTCAGCTTTCATCTGAGAGACCAGACCAACTCCACCTTTGGCTCAGGCTCCATCTTAGAGAACCTGACCTAAGGTTTAACTTGAGTTAACTAACAAGCCAGCATCTAGCACTGGTCTCAAGGTTACTCCCTAATAACCACCAATCAGGAGAAAAACAGAAGTTACAGTTGTACCTAAAAATATGCACTTATAAAAATGTATGGATTAGCTCCCAGCACCATCCAATCATTGTAAAGGGCAAAAAATTCCATAGTAGCCCCCCCATCAGATGTGTGCCAAGCTGGAAACCCCTTGCTTGCTTGCTTGCTTGGTTGCTTGCTTGCTTGCTTGCCTCTATAAATACTTACTTGAAACTGTGCCTGGGTCTTCACCTACCTGTCCTGCTGCATCAGTGACAGTGTGGCCGGAGCTCAATCTTGAAGAAAGATCCTTGTGTAATTTCACAGGAATCAGCTGCTTGGTTATCTTTTGGGGCTTGTGAAGCAGGCATAACATCTTGGTTTATTGGCTGTGAACCCCAAGACTCCCTAGACTCCCAACTCAAAGGTTCTAAATACCAGCTGGTAAGGAATTCCTATCTGTGTGTCTTTGTGGCGCCATAATAACTGTATTCTGTTTATCTGTGCAATGCTGAGACACTTCTGTTCCTATCTGTGTCTCTCTACATGTCTCTGTGGTGCTGTGATAATTTTGTTCCAAAAGAGGCTTAAAGATCTGTATTTTGTGGTCAGTGTGACTGTGGAAGACACTCTGCATGTTTTCGACCACTCAGGGCTGGAAGGTATTCTAGACCCTGCAAAGGAGACCTTAGTGTCATAAACTGGGACAGGCAAAAGCTCTGGGAGGCATGGGCAGTCACCATCTGGTTACTTTTGTTTTTTTCTCCTGATGGAGAGGATGAATCTTCTTGTGTTTATGGTTGTTAGTGTTCCTTTTGGGACTAATTGTCTACTCTTGTGTTTCTCATTATGGGATGAGTTTGACTTTGATAGACATTAGGATGGGACAAGCACTTTCCACTCCCACCTTATTCTTCTCAGGCGGGACAGGTGGATGTATCATGTGCATGGGGGTGTGGGGCTGCTGCAGGGATGCCCAGGGGCCCATTGCCCTACCTTTGCAGGTGGCAGGGTAGGTCAATGACAAAAGGAAAACCCAGAACTCCCCCTTTTCAGATGAGCCTCAAGATTTAGGTAATTTCTCAACCAAGCAGCTTTTGATGCTGGCTTCTCCTTGGAATGCCCAGATTGGGACTTCAATGCCATTGAAGATAACAGAAGACCCTTAGTCTACCACCAGGCTCTGTTGGCAGTTCTCAAGGTGGACACATGATGGCCCACTGGTTTGGCCAAGGTATATCATATTAGTCAGGGAGACAATGAAAGCCTGCAGCTTTCTTGGAAAGGCTTTGGAGGCATTTTGACAATACACCCCCGTGGACCCTGAAAGTGTCATCACCAGGAGTGAAAGCAATGGTAGCTCTGGTGTTTAAAACTCCAGAGGGCTGAGGAATTAGGAGAAAAGAGTCTAAGAAGTTTAATGGTAGTGGCAGAGAAAATGTTTAATGGAAGGAAGAGTGTAGAAGAGAAACAGATGAAGGCAGAAAAATGGATGGAGGAATGACAGATGAAAGAGCAGAAGCAGCAGATGTGGCAAAGATCATATTGGCAGCAAAGGCCAAACCAGAAAACCTTATGAGGTGCCTAAAACAGATGTCTTCTGGAGAAGGAGCTAAGCGGGACCCCTAAGACAGAAAGTGCACCTGCTTGGCAAAGAACTAATGAGCTTATTGTAAGGAAGAAGGCCACTGGGCCAAGGGCCTCAGAAAGTCTTCAATGCCTTAAAGGAAGCCTTAAGGTGCACCAGCTTTGGGGTTGCGGATATGACTAAGCCCTTCCATCTCTTTGGGGACAGGAGATCTGGGATAACTAATTCGAGCTGACCAGTGGCCTACCTGTTAAAGAAATAAGACCTAGTTGCCAGAGTCTGGCTCCTCTGTGCATCATAGCTGCCACAGTCCTCCTGGTTAAAGATGCTGACAATCTGTCACTGGACAAAAGTATGACAATCACCATGCCTCATGTTATCAAAGGGGTATTAAAATAGCCCCCCAATTGATGGCTCACCAATACCAGAATGATTCATTACCAGTCCCTTCTCTTAAGGCCACCTAGGGAAAACTTATCAGCCCTTACTATCCTTTCTCCCACTATCCTATTGCCATTGCATGACTGCTCAGACATTTTGGCTCACATCCACAGGACCAGAACAGATCTTCTAGATAGCCCCTTTGTGGATACTGTGGTGTTGTGATTCATTGATGGTAGCAGCTTCATCCAAGAATGACTCAGGTATTCTAGGGAGTGGCGGTATCAAAGACCAAGACAATATGGGCTGAACCCTGCCACAAGGGACATCAGCAGAGGAGAGGATGACTTAATAACCTTAACAAAAGCCCTAGAACTAGGAGGAGGCAAGACACTGAACAACTGAACACATACAGACACACACATACACACACACACACACACACACACACACACACGTTGATATGCATTTGCCACAGCCCATGCCTGTGGGGCTATCTACAAAGGGAGAGGCCTCTTAATAGCTGAAGGAAAGACTATCAAAAACAAAGAAGAGATTCTTGCCATACTACAAGGATTAAAAGGACCCCAAAAGTTAGCCATCATCCATTGCCCAAAACATCAGAAAGGAAAAGATTCAATTTCTATGGAAAATAACAAGGCTGATCTGATGGCCTTCCAAATAGCACTAGAAGGAGACCCAATCATGGCTCCATTCCCCTTATATCTCAGGAATCTCACTTTGCCCCACCCCCTACTCAAAAGAAGACAAAATCCAAGCCAAGAATCTATCAATGTCACAATGCCTTAATGGATGGTGGGAAATGGCAGCTTGAAAATTCATTCTCCCCGAGGACCTTGTTACATGCATGCTGAAAAAGATTCATTGTTCCTTCCATATGGATATCCAAAGGATGCAAGACCTAATCAGGCATGCTCATATCAGGATAAGAGTCCAACTCCAAAATCATTTAAATTGTTAAAGACTGCAAGGTCTGTTAGATCACTAATGCAGTGGTCAATGGAAAAAAATTGGGCAGTAGGCTCCATGGAAGAAGAGATGGAGCCTACTGGGAAACTGACTTCACTGAGGTAAAAATCAGGAAAATTTGAATATATTTACTTATGTTTGTAGATACTTTTTCAGGTTGGACTGAGGCTTTCCCCACCAAGCATGAAACTGCATCCATGGTGGCAAAGAAGCTCTTAGAGAACATATTGCCAAGATATGAAATTCCCCAAATGATAAGGTGAGACAATGGACCAGAATTTGTGTCCCAAGTAAGTCAGGAATTGGCCAATATACTGATGATTGATTGGAAATTACATTGTGTTTATAATTCCCAGAGTTCAGGACACGTAAAGAAAATGAACAGAACCTTAAAAGAGACTTAAATTTAGACAGTAAATGGGTAACTCTCCTCCGTTTTACTCTCTACCAGGTACAAAATTCCCTGTCATACGGTTTTACTGCTATAAACAAATACCATGACCAAGGCAATTCTTGTAAGGACAATATTTAATTGGGGCTGGTTTACAGGTTTATAGGTTCAGTCCATAATCACCAAGGCAGTAGCATAGCAGCATCTAGTCAGGCATGGTACAGGAGGACCTGAGAGTTCTACATCTTCATCTGAAGGCTGCTATCAGAATACAGACGTCCAGGCAGCTAGGATTAGGGTCTTAAAGCCCACACCCACTGTGACACACCTATTCCAACAAGGCCACACCTCCAAATAGTGCCACTCCCTGGGCCAAACATATTCAAACCATGCCACTCCCCATGCTAGATGAAACTCCACCCTTTTGAAATCATATTTGGGATACAACCCCACCCATTATTCATAACATACCTGCAGAGTTAGAAAATCACCAATTGCTGAATGAACTCAAAGGTCTCCAATGGGCTCATAAATATATTTGGCCTAAGCTTCCTGCTCTATGAAACAGGTCCCTCTCTGGAGTCTCCTCAGTTCTGGCCAAGAGATTGGATCCTAATAAAGAGATACCACCAGGGGTCACTAAAGCCTCACTGGAAAGGCCCCTATGTTGTCATCTTTACTATGCCTACTGTCCTAAAGTTCCATGGGATTTTAGTGTGGATCCAACTCTCTCTCTCTCTCTCTCTCTCTCTCTCTCTCTCTCTCTCTCTCTCTTTCTCTTTCTCTCTCACACACACACACACACACACACACACACACACACACACACAGAGATGTGCAAACATATGCATGCTCAAATCACAGACTCATTTGCAGTTGAAACCTGGGGATTGTGGGTTTACATACCCCAAGCCACCCCCTGCCTGGAAGAGACCCTGGAGGACTGTTTACAATCCAATTATATATCCAGGTGTCCCATACAGCCCTGGGCCCTAACCCTGTACTAACAGCACCTTACCAGTCCCCACTGCCAACTAAGTCTCAGGATTCCCTCCTGTCTCCCACTGTTGGGGCCCCTACATAAGCCCAAGGGACACTGTAAAGGCTAGGTGATGACAATGCTGACCTCTTTTAGAATGCATCTAGGCCTGATTTAACTGAATCATACTGGTTATAAGATAAAACCTCCCTAATTTGAAAACATAGCCCTAATTAGGCACTTCATTGAGACCGAGGACCACAATGAGTACAGGTAAAAACAAGGAAAGGCCAGGCTAACCTTACAATTAATAGAAGGCCAGGGCACTTGTGTAAGGATAGTTCCTGAGATGTATGTCCACCTCTGTAATCAAACTTACAAGAAAAGAATTCTGTGTACCTCTTCAGCTATAGCTTAGAATCATCTATCACAAAGAGTACCAAGTCCTAGACTTTCAGGATGCAAGTTCAAACTTGGCCCTCACTAGGGCCAATGGAGAACTGATGTCAGCCCTGACACTAGCTGTTCTCATGGGATTAGGCACCTGGATAGCCCCCTGGTGTTATAAAACAAACATTATAATGTGCTGAGACAAGCAATAGATACTGATATAGAAAGACTAGAGAAAGGCATCTCCTGCCTCCAAGAGTCTTTAGGCTCTCTGGCAGAGGTAGTAATACAAAACAGAGGGGCCTAGTTCTGCTGTTCATGCAACAAGGAAGACTATGTGGAGCCCTCAAAGAAGAATGTTGTTCCTATACTAACCATTCAAGGGTTGTCAGACAATCATTGGCCAAATTATGGAGGGTTTTGCTAAGCATAAGAGAGAAAGAGAACAGTCCCATGGATGGTTTATATCTTGGTTTAAATATTTCCTGTCAGTTAGGTTTTACTGTTGTAAACAGACACCATGACCAAGGCAACTCTTATAAGGACAACATTTAGTTAGAGCTGGCTTACAGGTTCAGAAGTTCAGTCCATTATCAAGACAGGAGCATGGCAGTATCCAGGCAGGTCTGACACAGGAGGGACTGAAAGTTCAACATCTTGTTCAGAAAGTAAACAGGAATATAATAGGTAGCAGACAGAACAAGGTATTAAAGTCCACACCTAAGGTGACACACCTACTCTAACAAGGCCACACCTCATAATAGTGCAGCTCCCTGGGATAAGCGTATTCAAACCATGACATTCCTCTTGGTTAACTACTCTAATTTCTACCTTCCTGGGGCTACTCCTTATGCTGCTCCTACTCCTTACTTTCAGCCCTTGCATCCTTAACAGATTGGTCCAATTCATGACAGAAAGACTTGGGGCTCTTCATCTTATTGTCATTAGGAGTCACTATCAGTCCCTCTAAAACCTAGACAACAAAGCCTATAAGCTCCAGGAAGCCCCATGATTAGGCCTTCTAGTTACCAGATCAAAGGGAGAATGAGAGACCAGAACAACTCCATCTTGGGTTCAGGCTCCACTTAAAGAACCTGACCTAAGGTTGAACATGAGTTAATCACCAGACTTGCATCTAGCACTGGTCTCTGGATTGCTCTCTAACAAACACCAATCAGGAGGGAAGCAGAAGTCATAGTTGTACCTAAAAATATTTACTTATGAAAATTTATGGATTAGTTCCTAGCACCAGCCCATCATTGTAAAGGGCAATAGGTTCTAAAATAGCCCCCCCAATCAGATGTGTGCCAAGCTGGAAATTCTCTTGTTTATATTTGCTTGCTTGAAACTGCACTTGAGGCTTCACCCTCCTATCCTGCTGTGAAGACGGTGTGGTCTGAGCTCGAGCTTCAGTAAAGACCCTTGTGGGATTCCATTGGAATCAGCTCCGTGGTGGTCTTTTGGGGCTCTTGAGATGGGCATAGCACAATTTTACCTTTAAAAGGTGACACTGCGTTTTGTATCCCTGTCATTATAGTTCTAGATGCAATGTCCTCCTGGGAAGTTCTTCCACACTGCCTCTGCCTCTCCCAAAACATTCTGCACTCATATTTCATAGTGTTATTTTAAGAATGGAAAACAGAGCATGCCTGGCCATGGCTCAAGGCAATTTTCTACTTCATCGAGGATAAACACTAAGCATCTCCTCATGTTTTAAGAAGTTTTGAGATCTTTTGAAATCTAGATTCTGCTTATCTGCCCAGAGCTCTCTTTGTCCATACTGGCTTTACTGTAGCTGTGTTATGCAAAACTTATTCTAGTGTTGGAGACTTCACACATGTGGTTTTCCATTCTGAAAGTGTCTTACCACCTGTCTGCAATACTTTTTTCTGGCTGTTCCTTAATGTCATTTATGTCTCACCTTCCTTATGCATCCTGTGTAAGCTTTCCTGCTTCTCTATCATGAGCTTGATCACTTATTATCCTTTATACTGTACCTCATAGAATTATCACAACTCATCATTATAATCCATTTTGCTATGAGGTCTCTGATTTCGAAGACCAGATTAGGCATCTTTCATCAATGTAGAATCTGTCAGACATCTTTAGGTTTTCAAAAACATGTGCTGAATTTATACTTAGGGTAATGCTTTAAGAACTATTTGTTATTAATCTGCTTACATTGCTTCCTGGAGAATGTAGTGTGGGGACCACTACTAGAGGATGGTGGTTCTAATAGCTATTAAACATATACAGGGCCTCATCACATGACCCTGGAGCTTTCCACCGTCCATTCATATCCATTTGGATTATTGAACTCATTGTGAACTTTCAGCTCTAATACACATCTGTTTCTCTTGTGCAGGTTACCACCATGAGAGATCTTCTTGGCCCTTACTACATAGATATTTCTAACCCATGTGATCTATGTCTACATTTGAACACAGACAGAAAAACCTCTATCTCCCATGTTCTCTGTTTTTAATTCTCCTCAGATCTGAGACAGAGGCACACTGTTTGAAATGGTTTAGTTCCACACTGCATTTGTCTATTTCATTTCTTACTTTTCCTATGTTTTCAATTGTCTTTATTTTTTTCCTTTACTTTTTTTTCAAAATAAATCACCTTCCTAGAGATCTTTGACTGGGATTCTGATACTGTGGTATTCTCAGATATACAGTTTCACAGAAAAGGTTTGTAAATGCTTTTCATGTCCTTAGAATACGGTGTTGATCAAGTTGTCAATCAAATCCTGAATGCCTGCTTGCTTAAACAGACACTTATGTCGGGGATTGAGTGATTTGTGCTTCCAGTGGCCTTGTTTTATTGGTGAAGAACCAAGCAGCAGAAGACCATGCACTCTGTTCAAGGTCATAGTCTTCCTGAAAAGCAGGTGGCAATCTGGACTAGAATCCTAATATTCCCAATACCCAGACACATGCTTTCCACCAGGAAGTTTTCATAAATTTAAATAGGTGATTTAAAAAGGATGAAGAGATATCAAACACTATTAGAATAGAACAAATTGGTCTGAAGATAAAAATAACTCACAGACACATTAAAAACCATTAAAACACCTGAGGATAAACTGTACTGGCAGAAACTTTGTGTCCTTCACTATGTGTTATTCCTTAGTCCTGTTAAATGTCCCTTTAGAAATGTCCCTTTAGAAAACTATGTGGCACATAGCTGTAAGATCTACTCTGGAAGTGGTGTGTGTGTGTGTGTGTGTGTGAGAGAGAGAGAGAGAGAGAGAGAGAGAGAGAGAGAGAGAGAATGTGTTAATCACTTTTGTAAGTCAAAGTTGAAAGGCTATGGGGATGGCTCACCTGCCCTTGAAACATGAGTACCTATGTTTGACTCTGAAGCTCATGGATAAATGCTATACATCGTAACATATGCTTGTGATAACAGTAATGGGAAAGGAGACACAGGAACTTACTGGACAGGCAGTTTAGCCTATGTAGTGAGCTCCAAGCCAAGGTGAGGCCATTTCAAAACAGGTGGACTGTATCAGAGAATGACACAGGAAGTTGTCTTTTGCTCTAACATGTACCTGTGCACATACTTGTACTAGCACATATGAACACATACATACCACATATATACATACAATCATCAAACAATAAGCTTCTCTTCAAATTATAATCATTATAGCATTTGTCTTACTTGAGAAGCCTTAGATATATTGTACCTATCACTTTTGAGTTCTCCAGGCAAAATGTGAATCCCAAATTTTCTGTAAACACTGCTACTCAAGATGATGTGATCAGCATAATGTTGGATAGATATATTAGAGTTTTTACTTCAAATGGTGAACCAAAGGTGTATCACTAGATTCTCTGATCCATAAAACATTTCTAATGGAAGGATTCCCACATAGTCATGGTTTGCAAATCAAACAAGTTCACATGATGTTGTAAATACTATTGAACAAAATTCACCACTAAAAGTAATTCTAGGGGGATTTCTTAGCCCTTTCTGCTCCTAATTAATAACAGTTCATTTCTACACCCACTTTAGGACATTTTAATCTTCTTAATAAATAATACAGAAACCTTGTATTTTTTTAACAATCTGCAAGGATGCTGGGCATATTCTGATCTATTCCAACCCTAGTAGGCTGCTACACTCCAGTGATGTCCTTCACATGCATCTGAGTCTTTTCTTGGCATTCTCTGGTATGTGTGTGTGTCATCATGACTGCTCTCAGATTGGAATCTCATGGTGAATCCTCCTAGTCTCTCCATATAATGTCTCTCCCTTCTTCTTGTGGCTCTCCTCTACTCTCCTGGACCCCCTGACTGGGATCAGAAGCCCTGCCCTATTTTCTTCTACAGAAGAACCAATAAAGGATGATGCAAATCATTTTATACATAACACTGAGACCAGAGATGCTTGAATGAGCCAAATTCTGGACGGCAACCAGGTATCTGGGCATAAAAATTAGCATCTGAATACACAGTACACAAAACTGTCCCCCATCATTCATCTATGATTTCTGCATGTGTGAGTGTACATGTGTGTGATGGGAGGCCTGTGCAAGTTTTCAACAACTTTTTTGGTACTTAAGTTTCATTCCTAGGAAATGTTAGAGTTTAATGGTAATTTTGCTAGATGGATGGGATTGGAAATTTATAGCTTTCTTCAAAGTAGATTTTGAGTGGTATAATACACTTTTCAAATTTATTTTGTGTTTTTTTTAAGAGAACATCTCTCTATAGCTTAAGCTGTCTTTAAACTCATAGCAATCCTTCTGCCTCAGTCTCACAGGTGCTAAGATTAGACCTGCCTTAATAACACTTCTGAAATATGATGTATAATTCCAGTGATAAAGATCTTACTGTGTCCAGGTTTAGATTGTTACATTTAGCCGATTGTAACTTACAATCATGAGAAGAACCTCTGCCCAAACCATCTCTCTCCTGTTTTATCTTTATTGTATAGGAAGCTTTTGTAGATACCATATTCTAGAGACTTGTTAGTGCTCTAGAGAGAAAAATGCTTATCTTGATCTTGAAGGTCTATGAGCTCTCATTATTTAATTGGTACTGTTTTTCTTTCAAATGAACAATTCAAAATAATGTTCTTTTCTTAGAAAGGAAGGAAGGAAGGAAGGAAGGAAGGAAGGAAGGAAGGAGGGAAGGAAGAAAAGAAACCAGACAAAATCCACCTCACACTGGTCAGAATTGCTAAGATGAAAAACTCAGGGGAAAGCAGATGCTGGAGAGGATGTGAGAAAAAAGAAACACTTCTCCATTGCTGGTGGGATTGCAAGCTGGTAAAACCACTCTAGAAATCAGTTTGCTAATTCCTCAAAAAATTAGACATAATCCTACCTGAGGACCCAGTTATACCACTCCTGGACATATACCCAGAAGATGTTCCTACGTGTAATAAGGACACATGCTCCTCTATATTTATAGCTGCCTTATGTTTCTTTAATTTTTATTTTCTGTATTCTTCTTTTACATTCCAAAGACTTTCCCCTTTCCCAGTCTCCCCCCATCATACGTCCCATAATTCCTCTCCCCCCAACTATTCCCCAATCATCCCCCCCCCACGATTTCTCTGTTCTGGGTCTACAAAACTGGATCCAATCTTTTCAGGCCCAGGGTCCTCTCCTTTCTTCTTCTTGGGAATCATTTGACTTGCTAATTGTGCCTTGAGTATTTAGGGCTTCTGGGCTCATTAATATCCACTTATCAGTGATTGCATTTCATGTGTATTCTTTTGTGATTGGGTTAACTCACTTAGGATGATATTTTCCAGATCTAACCATTTACCTACAAATTGCATGAATTCATTATTTTTAATTGCTGAGTAGTATTCCATTGTATAAATATACCACATTTTCTGTATTCACTCCTCCTTTGAGGGATATTTAGGCTCCTTCCAATTTCTGGCTATTATAAACAAGGCTGCTATAAACATAGTGGAGCACGTGTCTTTATTGTATGCAGGGGAATCCTCTGGGAATATGCCCAGGAGGGGTATGCCAGGGTCCTCTGGAAGTGACATGCCCAATTTTCTGAGGAACCGCCAAACTGATTTCCAGAGCGGTTTTACCATTTTGCAATCCCACCAACAGTGGAGGAGTGTTCCTCTTTCTCCACATCCTTGCCAGCACTTGTTGTCTCTTGAGTTTTTAATCGTAGCCATTCTGACTGGTGTGAGGTGGAATCTCAGGGTTGTTTTGATTTGCATTTCCCTGATGACTAATTATGTTGAACATCTCTTAAGGTGTTTCTCAGCCATCTGAATTTCAGCTGGTGAAAATTCTTTGTTTAGCTCTGTACCCCATTTTTGATGGGGTTATTTGGTTCTTTGCTGTCTAACTTCTTGAGTTCTTTGTATATATTGTATATTAGCCCTCTGTCGGATGTGGGGTTGGTGAAGATCTTTTCCCACTTTGTTGGTTGTCGTTTTGTCCTTCTGACAGTGTCCTTTGCCTTGCAGAAACTTTGTAATTTTATGAGGTCCCATTTGTCAATTCTTGATCTTAGTGCATAAGCTATTGGTGTTCTGTTCAGGAACTTTCCCCCGTGCCTATGTCCTTCAGGGTCTTCCCAAGTTTCTTTTCTAATAGTTTCAGTTTGTCTGGTTTTATGTGGAGGTCCTTGATACACTTGGAGTTGATCTTAGTGCAAAGAGATAAGAGTGGGTCAATTCGCATTCTTCTGCATGTTGACCTCCAGTTGAACCAGCACCATTTGTTGAAAAGGCTATCTTTATTCCATTGGATGGTTGTGGCTCCTTTATCAAAGATCAAGTGACCATAAGTATGTGGGTTAATTTCTGGGTCTTCAATCCTATTTCTTTGATCCACTTGCCTGTTGCTGTACCAATACCATGCAGTTTTTAACACAATTGCTCTGTAGTACTGTTTAAGGTCAAGGATATTGATTCCCCCAGAAGTCCTTTTATTGTTGAGAATAGTTTTAGCTGTCCTGGGTTTTTTGTTGCTCCAGATGAACTTGAGAATTGCTCTTTCTAGATCTATAAAGAATTGAGTTGGGATTTTGATGGGGAAAGCATTGAATCTGTATATTGCTTTTGGCAAGATGGCCATTTTTACTATATTGATCCTGCCAATCCAGGAGCAAGAAATATTTTTCCATCTTCTGAGGTCTTCTTCGATTTCTTTCATCAAGGACTCGAAGTTCCTGTCATACAGAACTTTCCCTTGTTTGGTTAGAGTTACACCAAGGTACTTTATGTTGTTTGTGGCTATTGTGAAGGGTGTTATTTCCCTAACTTCTTTCTCAGCCTGCTTCTCCTTTGAGTACAAGAAGGCTACTGATTTGCTTGAGTAAATTGTATAACCAACCACTTTGCTGAAGTTGTTTATCAGCTGTAGAAGTTCTCTGGTGGAGTTTTTTGGGTCGCTTAAGTAAACTATATCATCTGCAAATAATGATAGTTTGACTTCTTCCTTTCCAATTTGAATCCCTTTGACTTCCTTATGTTGTCTAATTGCTCTCGCTAGAATGTCAAGTACTATATTGAAAAGATATGGAGAGAGAGGGCAGCCTTGTCTAGTCCCTGATTTTAGTGCGATTGCTTCAAGTTTCTCTCCATTTATTTTGATGTTGGCTACTGGTTAGCTGTAGATTGCTTTTACTATGTTTAGGTATGGGCCTTGAATTCCTGCTCTTTCCAAGACTTTTAGCATGAAAGGATGCTGAATTTTGTCGAATGCTTTTTCAGCATCTAATTAGATGACCATGTGGTTTTTTTTCTTTTAGTTTGTTTATGTAGTGGATTACATTGATGGATTTCCGTATATTGAACCATCCCTGCATCCCTGGGATGCAGCCTACTTGATCATGGTGAATGATCATTTTGATGTGCTCTTGGATTCGGTTGGCAAGAATTTTATTTATTATTTTTGCATTGATATTCATAAGATAAATTGGCCTGTAGTTCTCTTTCTTTGTTGGATCTTTTTGTGGTTTAGGTATCAGCGTAATTGTGGCTTCAAAGAATGAGTTGGGCAGTGTCCCTTCTGTCTCTATTTTGTGGAATAGTTTGAAAAGTATTGGTGTTAAGTCTTCTTTGAAGGTCTGGTAGAATTCTGCACTAAAACCATCTGGTCCCGTACTTTTCTTGGTTGGGAGGCTTTCTATAACCCTTTTATTACTTTAGGGGTTATGGGACTATTTAGCTGATCTATTTGATGCTGATTTAATTTTGATATTTGGTATCTGTCTAGAAAATTGTCCATTTCCTCCAGATTCTCCAGTTGTTTTGAGTATAGACCTTTGTAGTAGGATCTGATGATCTTTTGAATTTCCTCAGTTTCTGTTGTTATGTCTCCCTTTTCATTTCTAATTTTGTTAATTTGTATACTGTCTCTGTGTCCTTTGGTTAGTCTGGCTAAGGGTTTATCTATCTTGTTGATTTTCTCAAAGAACCAACTCCTGGTCTTGTTAATTCTTTGTATGGTTTATTTGTTTCTACTTGATTGATTTCAGCCCTGAGTTTGATGATTTCTTGTCTTCTACTCCTCCGGGGTGAAATAACTTCTTTTTCTTCCAGGACTTTAAGGTGTGCCATTAAGCTGCTAGCGGATGCTCTCTCCAGTTTCTTTTTTGATGCACTTAGAGCTATGAGTTTTCCTCTTAGCACTGCTTTCATTGTGTCCCATAGATTTCGGTAGGTTGTACCTTCATTTTCATTGAATTCTAAAAAGTCTTTGATTTCTTTTTTTATTTCTTCCTTGACCAAGGTGTCATTGAGTAGAGTATTGTTCAGTTTCCATGTGTATGTGGGCTTTCTGTCGTTTTTGTTGCTATTGAAGACCACTCTTACTCCATGGTGATCTGAAAGGAAGCATGGGATTAGCTCAATCTTCTTGTATTTGTTGACATCTGTCTTGTGACCAATTATATGATCAATTTTGGAGAAGGTATCATGCCGTGCTGAGAAAAAGGTATACTCTTTTGCTTTAGGATGGAATGTTCTATATATATCTGTTAAATCCAATTGGTCCAAAGCTTCAATTAGTTTCACTGTGTCCCTGTTTAGTTTCTGCTTTCCTGATAAGTCCATTGAGGAGAATGGAGTGTTGAAGTCACCCACAATTATTGTGTTAGGTGTAATGTGTGCTTTAAGCTTTAGTAAGGTTTCTTTTACGAATGAGGGTACCGTTGCATTTGGAGCATAGATGTTCAGTATTGAGAGCTCTTCTTGGTGGATTTTCCCTTTGGCCAGCAAGAAGTGACCTTCTGAGTCTCTTTTGATGATTTTAGGTTGGAAGTCAATTTTATCTGATATTAGAATGGCTACTCCAGCTTGTTTCCTGAGACCATTTGCTTGTAAAATTGTCTTCCAGCCTTTTACTCTAAGGCAGTGTTTGTCTTTAACACTGAGATGTGTTTCCTGTATGCAGCAAAATGTAGGGTCCTGTTTCCATATCCAGTCTGTTAATCTATGTCTTTTTATTGGGGAATTGAGTCCATTGATGTTAAGAGATATTAAGGAATAGTAATTATTACCTCCAGACATTTTTGAAATTATATTTATTTATTTTATTTATTTTTTTATATTCGAGAGGTTACCTTCTTTTGGGTTTGATGAGAGGAGGTTTCTATCTTGCTTCTTCCCAGGTATAGTTTCCTTCCTTGTCTTGGTGTTTTCCCCCTATTATCCTTTGTAGGGCTGGATTTGTGGAAAGATATCGTGCAAATTTGGTTTTGTCATGGAATACCTTGATGTCTCCATCTATGGCAATTGAGATTTTTGTTGGGTAAAGTAGTTTTGGTTGACGTTTGTGTTCTCTTAGAGTTTGCATTATATCTGCCCAGGATCTTCTAGCTTTCATGGTCTCAGGTGAGAAGTCTGGTGTAATCTTGATATGTCTTCCTTTATATGTTACTTGGCCTTTTTCTCTTGCTGCCTTTAATATTCTTTCTTTGTTTAGTACATTTGGAGTTTTGATTATTATGTGACAGGATGTATTTCTGTTCTGATCCAGTCTGTTTGGGGTTCTATATGCTTCTTGTATATTCATGGGCATCTCTCTCTTTAGGTTGGGGAAGTTTTCTTCCATAATTTTGTAGAAGATATTTGTTGGCCCTTTAACTTGTAAATCTTCACTCTCGTCTATACCTATAATCCTTAGGTTTGGTCTTCTCATTGTGTCCTGGATTTCCTGGATGCTTTGGGATACAACCTTTTTGCATTAAGTATTTTCTTTGACTGTTGAATCAATGGTTCCTATGGTATCTTCGGCTTTTGATATTCTGTCTTCTATCTCTTGTATTCTATTGTTGATATTTGCATCTATGGCCCCCGATTTCTTCCCAAGGTTTTCGGTTTTCTATCTCCAATGTTGTCACCCTCTGCGATTTCTTAGTTGTTTCTACTTCTGTTTTTTTTTTAATTGGATATATTCTATATTTACAATTCATTTCCCTTTCTCTGGTTCTCCACCCCCAAAGGTCCCACATGCCCTTTTCCCTCCCCCTGCTCCCTCATCCACCCCCTCCCACCTCACTGCTCTTGTCCTCTCCCACAATGATGTTTTGGTCCATTCTAGCACCAGTGTCTGCTCCTTTCTTCTTGTGAGACATCACTTGATATGTGATTTATGTCTTTGGTGTTCCAAGCTTCTAGGCTAATATCCACTTATCAGTGACTGTATACCATGGGTATTCTTTTGAGACTGGGTCACCTCACTTAGTATGACGTTCTCCAGCTCCACCCCTTTCTCTAAGAATTTCATGAATTCATTGTTTCTAATGGCTGAATAGTACTCCATTGTGTATATATACCACATTTTTTTGTATCCATTCCTGTGTTGAGGGACATCTGGGTTCTTTCCAGCTTCTGGCTATTATATATAAGGCTGCTATGAACATAGTGGAGCATGTATCCTTATTGCATGCTGGGGAATCTTCTGGGTATATTCCCAGGAGTGGTATGGCTGGGTCCTCTGGAAGTATCATGTCCAGTTTTCTGAGGCCTACTTCTGTTTTTAGTACCTGGATGGATATGCTCAGATCTTTCGCTTGTTTGATTGTGTTTTCATGTATTTCTTTAAGAGATTTTTGTATTTCCTTTTTCATAGCTTCTACTTGTTGGCCCATGTTCTTCTGTATTTCTTTAAGTGATTTTTGTCTTTCTTCCTTATTGTCTTCTTCTTTTTGATCCATCTTCTCCTGCATTTCTTGAAGTGATTTTTGTATTTGCCTTGTAAATGCTTCTAACTTTTGATCCATTTTCTCCTCTATTTCTTTATGAGATTTTTCTATGTATTCAGCTACCAGCATCCTGACCAGTGATTTTATATCCAAGTCTTGTTTTTCTGGTGTTTTGGGGTATCCATGGGTTCCTGTTGTTGGCGAACTGGGTTCAGATGCTGTCATGTTGCCTTGATTTCTTTTAGTAACGTTCCTTCATTTTCCTTTTGCCATCTGGTTATTTCTGGTGTTAGTTGGCCTTGTTGTCACTGGCTGGTGTTTGAATCTCCCTTGAGGCTGGGCTCACCTGTTATTTCTCTACTGGTGGTTATGCGTGACTGCTGCTCAAAGGGATCACGAGCTGGCTGCCACCCTCTGCCTCGGTGCCAGGCCTGAGGGCGCGAGGAAGTCCCGCAGAGCCTCTGTGGGCGGCGCTGGGCCTGCCTGGCGTGGAGAGACTAGCAGATCCCACCACGCCGGTAGCCCTGGATGGGGTCTGTCTACCTAGGCCTCTTGAGCTGTGTCCTGGTTGCAATATGGAGGCCCACCACTACCGCTGGTCCAGGGGCCCGGGAGCTGGTTGCCACCGCCTGCCTTGGTGCATGGCCTGAGGTCGCAGGGAAGTCCAGCAGAGCCTCTGCGGGCTGAGCTGGGCCTGCCTGGTGGTAAGAGCCTAGCAGATCCCCCTGCGCGGTAGCCACAGGATGGAATCTCTCTACCTGGGCCTCTCCAGCTGTGTCCTGGTTGCAATATGGAGGCCTGCCGCTACCCTTATTTATAATAGCCAGAAGCTGGAAAGAACCCAGATGTCCTTCAACAGAGGAATGGATACAGAAACTCTGGTATATATACACAAGGGAGTACTATTCAGCTATTAAAACAATGAATTCACAAAATTATTAGGTAATGGATGGAACTAGAAAGTGTCATCCTTAGCGAGGTAACCCAATCACAAAAAAATGCACATGGTATGCATTCACTAATAAGCAGATATTAGCTGAAAAGCTCAAAATAAACAAGTTACAATTCACCAGCACAGGAAGCTCAAGAAGGAAGACTTAAGTGAGGGTGCTTTGTTTCCTCTGAGAAAGGGAACAAAATAGTCACAGGAGCAATAAGGGAGACAATATGTGGAGCAGAGTCTGAAGTAAAGGCCACCCAGAGACTGCCCTACCTGATGATTCACCCTATAAACAGTCAACAAACTCTGACACTACCATGGTTGACCACAAGTGTATACCAAAAGGAGCATTCCATGGTTGTCAATGGAGGGGCCCTGCCAGAGCCTTACAAATGCAGAGGCAGAAGCTAGCAGCCAAACATTGGACTGGGCGTGAGATCCCCAATGGAGGACCTAGAGGGTGGTCCAGAGGAGATGAAGGGGTTTACAGCCCCATGGGAAGAACAATGATATTGGAGACCCAGATGCCCCAGAACTCCCAGGGACTAAAACATCAACCAAGGGGTACACATGCTTCCAGCCAAAAATGTGGCAGAGGAATGCCTTGTTGGGCATCAGTGGGAGGAATGGTCCTTGGTCAGGTGAAGGCTCAAAGGGAAATCAAGGGGGGAGGTGGTAATGGGTTGGGTGGAGAGGCATATATGTGGAGACAGGGGGTGGGAGGAGGGGTTGGGAGGTCTTGGGGAGGGGGGAAATAGGGGAAGGTTTTACCATTGGCAATGCAAATGAAGACGATATTCAATAAAAATAATAATTTATTTAAAAATCATTTCATTTATAATTATTTTTCTGTGTGTATCTGTGCATATGTAATTCTGTGCATGCAAGTGACAGTATGTGCATGGAGGACAGAAGACAACTTTGGGCAATTGGTTCTCTTCTTCTTGTGGTGTTTGGGTTCTGTTCAGTTCATCAGACTTTTAGGACAAGCGACATCATTTCCAGAGCCATCTCACTGAAACCTCCTGACATATTTATTCAATATATTTTCATTAGAATCTATTTTTGTGCTAACATTATGATGATTTTGATTGAGGAATATGAGGACAGAAACTAAGTCTTCATCTTCACTCAGGTCTCACAGATCTTACATATGTAATCTGCTACTGTGAGTCCAAATATTTTTCTCCTTAATGTACTATAAAGCATTGTAAAATACTTCCTTTAGTATGTCAGTGTTTGCTGATATTTCCAAATTACTAGCTGAAAATTTCAGGGAATTCAAATGTGCAAGCATAAGCTCTCATCCTGTCATAATAGTTTCTTAATGAGCATATATATATTATCTCTTAATATTGACAGTAGTGTCTTTTATCTTATCCTCCAACTGAAAATTATTTTATGATTTATTATTCTTACTATATTTAGGTCAACAAAATGTTGTTGAAAATGTTTTCTGTGATGTTAGTATGCTGTGGTTTAAATGTTTCTTATGAGAATACAAGCCAAGAAGAAAATTTTGTTATTACATAATGTGACTGTTTTACTCTTAATTCCAACATTGTAGTATCATTTTAAGCAAACATTATATTAAAAAATAAATTTTGTAAAAACTTCTATTCCATAGAGAAATGTCATTCACAATTTACTGTTATCCTTTCCAAAATTTTAGTGCACTTATTTTGCATAAAATATATCCTATTATATATGTTTCTATTTCTTTTTTTAAAACTCAATATATTCTTTATATCCATTTCAAATGATTTCCCCTTTCGTGGATACCCCCTCTCCAAAAGATCCATAAGCCCTCTTTTCTCCCTTTGTTCCCCCATCCACCCCTTCCCACTTCCCTGTTCTGGTATTCCCTTACACTGATGCACTGAGCCTTTCCAGAACCAGAGGTCACTCCTTCCTTCTTGGACATCATTTGATATGTGGATTGTGTCTTGGGTATTCCAAGCTTCTAGGCTAATATCCGCTTATCAGTGAGTGCATACCATGAATGTTCTTTTGAGACTGGGTTACCTCACTTAGGATGATGTTCTCTAGCTCCATCCATTTGTCTAAGATTTTCATGAATTCATTGTTTCTAATGGCTGAATAGTACTCCATTGTGTGTATATACCACATGTTTTTTTTATCCATTCCTCCGACGAGGGACATGTGGGTTCTTTCCAGCTTCTGGCCATTATAAATAGGGCTGTTATGAACATAGTGGAATTTATGCTCTAAGATCAAGACTTGACAAATGGGACTTCATAAAATTACAAAGTTTCTGTAAGGCAAAGGACACCATTAAAAGGACAAAATGGAAACCAACAAATTGGGAAAAGATCTTCACCAACCTCACATCTGACAGAGGGCTAATATCCAATATATACAAATAACTCAAGTAATTAGACCCCAGAAAACCAAATAACCCTATTAAAAATGGAGTACAGAGCTAAACAAAGAATTTTCACCTGAAGAACTTCTGATGGCTGAGAAGCACCTTAAGAAATGTTCAGCATCATTAGTCATTAGGGAAATGCAAATCAAAACAACCCTGAGAATTCACCTCATACCTGTCAAAATGCCTAAGATTAAAAAGTCAGGAGACAGCAGGTGTTGGCAAGGATGTGGAGAAAGAGGAACACTCCTCCACTGCTGGTGGGATTGCAAGCTAGTACAGCCACTCTTGAAATCAGTCTGGCAGTTCCTCAGAAAACTGGACATGAGGACCCTGCTATACCATTCCTGGGCATATACCCAGAAGATTCCCCAGCATGCAATAAGGATATATGCTTCTATTTCTTAACTAACATATATATCACATATGCCTTATTCTATTTCAAAATGTAAAAGTTATCCCTAATCTTCTAAATATATATATTTTATTCCACTTTGAGAATGTACAGTAATTCACTTAATATATACATTATTCATTGATATTTAAGCTACATTGTTCTACACACTTATGTATAACTCTTCTTACTTTATTCTACATTTTCAACAATCAAATAATTTCAGAAGTGAATCGAATTATGTTCAAATTTAAAATTTGGAATTCCTTTCAATATTGTTAAATAAAATGCATGAATCTATTTATTCAATCATCTCCAAGATAAATGCATTTTAAAAAATATCCTAAAACTCTTTTTAGTGAGATTCTCAATTCTTTCAAACCCTGCCTTACTATTTTTAACCATCTGGTAGTTTTGTTTTAGTTTGTATTTATATATTTAAAATTAATCATTTTATATACTAACTTGCTGTTTGCTTAATATTTCACTAAGTCCATTGTGTTTTTCTATTTTATTTGCAAGTAGATACCAAAGTTTTGTCCCATGCTGCACAGATTTGTTAATTAGCATTTTTATAGAAAGTATAGAAATCATGTACTCTTAAACATGAAAACAATTTACTGCTAATTTCATCTTTATATAACTCTCTTTAGATTTGATTTAACAGCAGGTAGTAAGTCAGGCAGTTCCTCAGAAAATTGGGCATGACACTTTCAGAGGTCCATATCATACCACTCCTGGGCATATAACCAGAGGATTCCCCTGAATACAATAAAGACACATGCTCTACTATGTTCATAGCAGCATTATTTATAATAGCCAGAAGTTGGAAGGAACCCAGATGTCCCTCAAAGGAGGAATGGATACAGAAAATGTGGTATATTTATACAATGGATGTTGGTCCTGAGACCTGTGATGTCATATAGGCGACAATTAATGCGGCCCTGCAGGTTTATTCCTGTTACCAAGGCAACGGCCACCATGTACCCAGAATTCAATAGGCCCACCTAGCCTACCTGTAATTTGAATAATAATGCATATAAAAAGGAGTAGCGTGCTCCCCATCTCTCTATTTCTGCTCATCGCTCCCGGCCTTCCCCGTACCCCGTTCCCCTGTACCCCCATCTTAAATAAAACCACGTGGAGCTACTCAGTCTAGTCTAACTGTTCCAGCCCACACCTCCCGGTTCCTCCGCGGGCGCTGCGGACTGAGCCTGGTCGGGTGGCTCTGCTGCCTGCTCCCGGCTTTCCGCGGCGGGCGGTTCGGGGCCGGCGGCTCCACTCCTGCTGCCTGTGCGGGAAAAACCAACAATGGAATACTCCTCAGCAATTAAAAATAATGAATTCATGCAATTTGTAGGCAAATGGTTAGATCTGGAAAATATCATCCTAAGTGAGTTAACCCAATCACAAAAGAATACACATGAAATGCAATCACTGATAAGTGGATATTAATGAGCCCAGAAGCCCTAAATACTCAAGGCACAATTAGCAAGTCAAATGATTCCCAAGAAGAAGAAAGGAGAGGACCCTGGGTCTGAAAAGATTGGATCCAGTTTTGTAGACCCAGAACAGAGAAATTGTGAGGGGGTGGAGGGGAATTATTGGGGAATAGTTGTGGGGGAGAGGAATTATGGGACGTATGGTGGGGGGAAACTGGGAAAGGGGAAAGCCTTTGGAATGTAAACATAGAATATAGAAAATAAAAATTTAAATTAAAAAAAAAGAATTGAAAAATGGGACCTCATAAAACAACAATAAAAGGACTTCTGGGGGAATCAATATCCCTGACCTCAAGCTGTACTACAGCGCAATTGTGTTAAAAACTGCATGGTATTGGTACAGCAACAGGCAAGTAGATCAATGGAATAGGATTAAAGACCCAGAAATGAACCCACAGACTTATGGTCACTTGATATTTGATAAAGGAGCCACAACCATCCAGTGGAAAAAAGATAGCCTTTTCAACAAATGGTGCTGGTTCAACTGGAGGTCAACATGCAGAAGAATGTGAATCAACTCACTCTTATCTCCTTGTACTAAGATCAACTCCATTTTTCCATTCTTGATTTTTACATAAGCTATTGGTGTTCTGTTTAGGAAATTTTCTCATGTGCTCATGTGCTCAAGGCTCTTCTGCTGTTTCTTTTCTATTAGTTTCAGTGTATCTGGTTTTATGTGCAGGTCTTTGATCAGCAAAGTGGCTGGATATAAAATCAACTCAAGAAAATCAGTAGTCTTCCTATACTCAAAGGATAAACAGTCTAAGGAGGGAATTAGGGAAATGAAACCCTTCACAATAGCCACAGACAATATAAAGTATCTTGGTGTGACTCTAACCAAATAAGTGAAAGATCTGTATGACAGAAACTTCAAGTCTTTGAAGAAAGAAATTGAAGAAGACCCCAGAAGGTGGAAAAATCTTCCATGTTCTTGGATTGGCAGGATTAATATAGTAAAAATGGCCATTTTGCCAAAAGAAATCTACAGATTCAATGCAATCCCCATCAAACTCTCAACTCAATTCTTCAGAGTTAAAAAGCACAATTCTCAAATTCATCTGGAATAACAAAAATCCCTGAATAGCTGAAACTATTCTCAACAGTAAAAGAACTTCTGGGTCAATCAGTATCTCTGACCTCAAGCAGTACTACAGAGCAATAGTGTTAAAAAACTGCATGGTATTGGTACAGTGACAGGCAGATAGATGCCTGTAATAGAATTGAAGACCCAGAAATGAACACACACACCTATGGTCACTGGATCTTTGACAAAAGCTACAACCATCCAATGGAAAAAAGATAGCCTTTTCAACAAATGGTGCTGGTTCAACTGGAGGTCAGCATGTAGAAGAATGCCAATTGATCCATTTTTATCTCCTTGTAATGAATACATTTTAAAGAGACAACCATGGTTATTCTCTCTTTGACTGTCAAACTGAAAGAATTTCCCTAGCAGTCTCTGACTAGGATTAAAAATAACTGAAGCCCTAGGGGCAGTCAGAAGAAGAACTCCTGGAGAAAGGTTTTATAGCTTCTCAGTTGCTCTAGATGAAGAATCTTAGAGCTGTGGTGTTCTCCAGTTGAACCAGCACCATTTGTTGAGCAGGGGATCGCACCTTAGATGACTTAGTTAAGCATGTGACACATAAATTTTGATTCATAAGTTAAAGGTACCCTCATATTGATTGATAATAATTATAGGTGCCACAGTAGAGAGAACTCATCAAGATGCTAAGCCTTCATTTCCTGATGGAGTAGAAGTAGTCAGCCTTCTTGGAAAAGACTGGCACTCAGCTAGCTCATTCCAGTTACTTTATTCAAACATTATATGAGAGTAAGTGGGACTTGAAAAGGTTTCAACTACCAAAGTTATCATGCCCTTGCTGCCCAAGAGAGCAGACAACTACAGAAATTTCAGTCTTTTTTGACCATGACAAGCCATAATCAAAAGTAAGGACTCTGGGTTTGCCAGGAGTATCTTAGGACCAAGGTCTGTACAGCTGTAAGTTCTCATGTAGCACCAAGTGCAGATTCTCTAGAGAGACAACATTTCTTCAAGATGAAAACAATCTCAAAACAATTTCTCAGCCTCTACTGATTGTCCTAAACATAGCAAAGGTGTTTCTGAGACATTTCACTTAAAGCCAGACACAAAGGTTTTACTATATATTTCACTTATAGACAGACATAAAAGCTTTATTACAAATACCACTGCACCCTCATGTCAGGACTCTGAAGGTAGAGTTGGGGAGTCGGGGTACTCATGTTATCTCTGTGTTCCTCTTCGTAATGGGGCTCTTTCATTTATGGATTGTGGCTGAACCTTACTCCTTGGACATAAGCTCTGACTTATAATTTAACTTAGTTCTATTTTAACTCTGCTCTAATATAATTTTCCTTCTAAGGTTCATTTTCTGAACTTCATAGTTTGGAAATAATTTTCCTTGAAGAAAAAGGCTGCACAATTTTGAAAGGTTTTTGTTATCTGCTTATCCATGCAGCAATATAATCACCTATTATTTACCTCTGCTTCTTGTTCTAACTAGCCTTATACACCCTGTGGTTATAGTTGAAATTTATTTCAAGTTTTCCCTTCTGTGGTCTTATTGGAATAAATCCGTATGCCTTCCCATTCCTTTCTACCTTCATTTTTGTTTCTTTTCCTTTCTAGCTTCATTTTTGTTTCTTTTCTATTACTAGCTGTCTCAGTCTGGTTTCACTACAGTAATATAACAGCATAAATAATGGTATACGTAATGAACTTATACCTCACATGGTTATAGAGGCTGGGAAGACCAAAAAGATAGCACCTACATGTATGATTCCCTTTCTTTTACTCACTGTTTTGCCAAGTGATGAAGAGACAAGTTAGATATCATGATCACCTTCTAAAGGGCACCAAGACCACATATGAGAGCTCAACCCTTTCAACTTTACTGGCTATAGAATCACCTACGTGCCATATCTCTAGGCATGCCTCTGAGTGTGTTTCCAGGGAAGCATAACTAGGGATGGAGAAATGCCTTAGATGTCTGTAGCACTTTTCAACAGGAGACTGAGTTGCAAAGAAAACTCCAAGAAAGAAAAATTGTGAACCTACCTTCCATCCTTCTGAGTGGCTTTATCTGGCACAGCTACTGGGTCCTCCACTGGCACCAGACTCTAGATTTTTCAGCCTTCCTACTTGGATTCAATACCATAAACTCTTCAGAGGTTTCTTGTTATTCTACCTAGGTTAGAGAATGTTCAGATAGCCAAAATCTTGGAATGGCCTGCTGCTTACTTTTTTCTCTCTAAAGGTTACAGATAACCACACTGAATAACTAACTACCAATCTTCAATGGTATCAACTTTTCTAATAAATCCAACAGATAAAAAGATAGTTACGTAGGTAAGTAGGTAGTCAGTTGGATAGTGATGATAGATATGTTCTGTTGATTTTGTTCCTGTAGAGTACCAGGCCTAAAGAAATAATATTGGTACCATGAAGCAAGGCTGTTGCTATAAGTAAGACAATGTGATTTGTTTTTTATAGAACTAGTTGGTGAGAAGACTGAAAGTATTTGCTGCTGAAGATTAAGAAACTGTGGAATACTATATACCTGGTTTAGTAGCTGATTCAGGGTGATTATCAAAACTATCAAATATTTATTTTCTCAAAGCACATACATGTTGATAGAAATGAAGACATTGAAAGCCAAGAGAATGATATTTCACAATAGTCAACATTTTTAGAATTTCACTGGAGGTTACTGATGTTAGAGTCAGGCAAAGAATCTGACTTCCTTAAGGCTGTGTTCTGTGAATTTGAGTGTGGCCAAATTCAAAAGTAATAGAGTAATTTCAGTGGCAAAAAAATTTCAAGAAACTACAGTATTCAGGCTATAGCATGATTATAATTTAAAAAAAAGCTCTTATTCATCCTTACAGCAAAACAAAATAGCCACTACAACAGAAAGATATGAAATATCCAGTTTATTGAGAAAGACAGTCTGAGCACTTTGAATGTTATAGGCAAAATATTGTAGCTGTTGGTACTCTGTTCAAGTTCCACCCCACAGCTACCTGGCAATAGCCAGGTATGCCCCGCCCCACATGCCTGCTCCACTATAAGAGGGGCTGCCTGCCCCCTCCTCTCTCTCTTTTCCCGCTCCTTCCTCTCTCTTCTCATCCTCTCACCTCTCTGCCCCTCTTGGGCTCCCCTCCCCCCTCTCTCCACATGGTCATGGCCTGCCTCCACTCTCTATTCCCTCTATTCTCTCTCTATTCTCTCTCTACTCTCTCTCTCTCTCTCTCTCTCTCTCTCTCTCTCTCTCCCTCTCTCTCTACTACTACTCTCATCTTATTCTCTAAATAAACTCTATTCTATGCCATGTTGGTGTGTATGTGTGGTCTTTCAGGAGGAGGTGATGCCTGAGCATGGGCCCGCTCAGGCACTCCCTTCCCCACATCGCCATGCCATATTCACTAACACCCTTCCTCTCTTTTAAGTCCCATTAATGGTGCCGAAACCCGGGAACATCAACAACCCAATTAATAAAGAAATCATCATTTGGTGCCGAGACTCGGATCGAGAAACTGCGAGGTTTGCGAGCAAAATTTGCCATGGTAAGCCCTGCAAACAGCATTCTTTCTGTTTGCCTGAAAATCCTTCTTTTCCCTTATCTGCGGACGCTAATTGCTGTTTGACTGTCTCCTCCTTGTACCCACCATTCTATTTCCCAAGCCCCGATCCTGCGCGCGGCCTGAAAAATCCTGAAAAATCTTTCCCTTTCCCCCGCCGCCGCCGCAGCGAGCGCTCGGAGGCGGCGACTCGGGTTCCGCCGCGAGCCAGAGGTGGAGGCTCGGGTTCCGCTCAGTTCCCGGTGCCATGCCCCTCTGGCCGCCTCCCGCACCCCCCTCCTCCTTTCTTCTCAGCCTGAAGCGGCAGCAGCCACTCTCCTCACGAGCCCGCACTCTCCTCGGGGGCGCACGGGATGGCCATCCCGCTAGCTCCCCTCTCCGTGCGCGCACTCGCAGCCATGGTTCCATGGCTCGCGGTTTCCTTCCCCCTTTCCTGCCGACGCCACAGGCGGCTGCACGCCCCGCCCTCTGTAGCTTTCCCAGCTCCACGCGCGCTGGCGTGCGCACTCGCAGCCACTCGCAGCCATGGTTCCATGGCTCACGGTTTTCTCCCCCCTTTTCCCCAGCTCGCGGTTTCCTTCCCCTTTCCTGCCGCCGCAGCGGCAGCCCGAAGCTGCTGTACGCCCCGCCCTCTATAACTTTCCCAGCTCTGCGCGCAAGTGCGGCAGGCGGCGCCGCCGAGGCCGCCTCCTCTGCCATGCTCCCACACGGGCGCAGACTCGTGCCTGTGGGCCGCGATCTAGCACAGGTCTTACTGAGGCTGTGGGCCCCACAGCCAGCTCTACCTCACGCTCCTACAGGCAGATGCCTGTCATTGCTTCTCACTCATATTAGGACGATCAGGCTTTGGGTCTCTCCCCTCGCCCCTCACTGGGAAGTGTTCAAGACTGCTGTGAAAGTCCTGGCCAGGCAAACACTTCCTTGCCTTACGCTCCTAGGAATCCGCGCAACGGCCTGGGTTCTTAGCCTAGCGGGTAGCAGCGGTATTACAATATTCTTCCCAGGATGCTGGGAATAATATTTAATACCTCCTTTATGGACCCAATTGGTCAATGATTTGTCTTCGACGGTACCTCCGGGCACCCCACTGGGATGTCTCCTGGAGAATCTCAAATCTCTAAAATTAGCCTCCAATTTGAGGCGATCTAAGTTAACAAAACCTCTGTAATAAGGTCTAGATTGCTTCTCATCAACTCCAATGGGCTATTGCTTGTCTTTGACCATAAATTAACAGTCTGGTAAATGATAAAGGACCTAAGCCTCACCTATCTGTGTTCCCACTACCTCTTAGTTTGTTCATTCCCATAGCCTACATAAAGCTTAAATCCGAGTAGACAAATTCATTTTCTGTCACCACGGCTTAATCCATTGCTGCCAGCTTTCTTTCTTACTCTGATCCTAGCCTCTTTACTAATAAAGCAACATACTTTCCTCTACCTATGCAACCTGTCAAAGCTACTTAAAAATTCTCATTTTCTATCCTCTCTCATTTCCTGTGCTCTCTCATTTCCTATCCTCTCTTGACTATTGCTCTCCCCTCTCATGTTCAATCTTGTCAGAAGTTTGCTATTAAGTTTAAGACAGACAGAATTCCCAAAGGCCTGACAGCTTCTCCATGAGGTCTCAGAAGATGTGGACACCGCTACCAGATGCTGCCTAAGGAAGTGCAGTGGACACCACCGCTACTAGATGCTGCCCCCAAAAAGGAGTGCAGTGGACAAGACCAGATACCTTGAGTCAAATGACTTAGCTAAACAAAGGTAAGCCATTTCTCATATCATGGGTATCCATTCCACAGAAGAAGCCCTGCATCTTCTGTGCTTCAAAGCCAGACTAACAGCCAAAGCCGCCATGGAGACCAGAGACCACAAAGAACTGCTGGCTACTGGAATCTGTCACCTTTTAATAATATAACTGCTAAGTTATTACTTATTCCACAGACTTCTGACTACATTGACCACTAGACAATTATCTCCTTACCTAAACTCTATTTCCATTACATACTTCATATTTCCTCTTCTTGCTCTGTTATTGCTTATTCCTCAGACTTCTGACTACAGCTATCTCCTTACCACTACAGCTATCTCCTTACCTAAACTCTATTCCCATTGAATACTTCATATTTCCTCTTCTTGCTCTGTTATTGCTTATTCCTCAGACTTCTGACTACAGCTATCTCCTTACCTAAACTCTATTTCCATTAAATACTTCATATTTCCTCTTCTTGTTCTGTCACTGTCCTAACATCTGAGTTCCTATAGATTTGCCTAACTCTAATAATAAATATTCCACTATACGATCCAACTTTCAATCCTATTCCTCCCTATTCCTTCTCCTCCACAAAAGGCTCATCTTAAAGACTGTTCATGTGGTTAACTCATGTTGTTATCTCTTTAGTAAACTTGTTAGCTACAAGAACCTACCCAGATCTACTGCTCATGGACCAACTAGGCTCCATCCAGATAAGTACATCTGCCCAAGTTCCCACCTACTACCTAATCCAAAGGGTGGGATTCCTCTGGGTCTCAATTGGAAAGGGTGGGATTCCTCTGGATCTCAATTGTACATCTCAAAGAGAATTTTTCCTTTCTCCCAGTTGTACTTATTCCCTACCTATACTAATGTGTTTCAACATCTTGTCAAGTCCAGGTGCCTGCCACATCCAGGCTCTTGCCACATCCAGGACAGCTCCAGAGAAGCAACCTTCAGATGCTCCAATCTCCTCAGCTTCTCTACACACAGACAGCTTCTACTGGACCTGTTCTGACCTATCCTCAGATGGCTCCACAGACCCCGGACAATAAGAAAGCAGCCTATTCTCCTGAGACTGGACAAACATCCCCCATATCCCTTTTCTCTAGGTTCCCCAGAGACACGTCGCCCCCAATGTCAGCATGAAGCAGCCAGATGTCACCACGACGACCCTATTCCTGCTTCGCCGTCACCTCCTTTTATTTTTTTTTCTTTTTTAATTAAACAAATATTGGGGAATGTTGGTACTCTGTTCAAGCTCCACCCCACAGCTACCTGGCAATAGCCAGGTATGCCCCGCCCCACATGCCTGCTCCACTATAAGAGGGGCTGCCTGCCCCCTCCTCTCTCTCTTTCCCCGCTCCTTCCTCTCTCTTCTCATTCTCTCACCTCTCTGCCCCTCTTGGGCTCCCCTCCCCCCTCTCTCCACATGGTCATGGCCGGCCTCCACTCTCTATTCCCTCTATTCTCTCTCTATTCTCTCTCTACTCTCTCTCTCTCTCTCTCTCCCTCTCTCTCTACTACTACTCTCATCTTATTCTCTAAATAAACTCTATTCTATGCCATGTTGGTGTGTATGTGTGGTCTTTCAGGGGGAGGTGATGCCTGAGCATGGGCCCGCTCAGGCACTCCCTTCCCCACATCGCCATGCCATATTCACTAACACCCTTCCTCTCTTTTAAGTCCCATTAATGGTGCCGAAACCCGGAAACATCAACAACCCAATTAATAAAGAAATCATCAGTAGCAGGTAAAGAGTTAATTAAGTTTAAAAGATTGGAGCCATTGGAGTGAAACCTCTGGACCTTGCTGGGACAATAGGAAATGCATCAGGAAGGCAGCATCTGCACAAAGAGAGGCCTTAAGTGTCACAAGGCAATCTTAGCAAAAATCTTTCATTTGAAAAGAAAGTTTTGGCACAAGACAGCCTCTAAGACATTCAGCCTGAGACAAGTCTTCTGTAATATGTCTCGTGTTCATCTTTGAAGTATATATGCAACTATGGTCTAAAGGGAACAAGGTTCATATAGTAGAGTTAGCAACAGAAGTATTGTCCATGTAGCACTGGTTTTATGGACATTAAAAATAAAGGTAGTGTGGGATTAGAGATATTTGTACAGTGTTTCAGATATTCATGGCCCATTAACTGTGTATTTCTTGTGTGAAGTTTTTGAAAAGTACATAAATCTATGAAGTTGAACTCTACCTTGCAATGAAGCCCAAAGATGCCAGAGATGTTAGAAGCAGTGATGTCATGCCAAAAAAAGCTTGCAGGAACCAAATGCAGCTAAGAGAGGCAACAATAGCTGCAGACAACAGATATGGATATGTAAGATTATTCAAGACTCAGGGAGTAAAGGAAAATACTCTTGTGGACCCACAGAAAGAAAGCATAGTATAGTACCTACCTACAGAACAATGGGCATCCTATCTCCACTGCAGGGGGGTAGGGACTGTTTGACTCTCTTCCTAATGAGGCTCAGTGGGTGTCCTCACTAGAGAAACAGTTTACCAGAGCCTGTATTCAAGACCAAACTATATATAGTTAAGATCCAGCACCATCTGCTGGCAAATTCAGAGAAAATATACCTCAAACTTTGAAGGTTTTTAAAAAATTGGAGAGATTGATTTTTAAAAAGCCACTTTACCATCCCAGGACATGATTTAAAAAAAAAACACTGTGGATCAGCATATCAGAGTGTTATATAAATCTGACAAAGCAGGAAGAACATACAAATGACATTCTAGAAAGGATAAAGTATACAGTACCACAAATTGAGAAATAGAAAGGTCAGATTACCTTATTATTATATTATATTACCTTATATCACTGTACTGTAGACCTATGGTTTTTAGGGAAGAGAAGTTACTCACCTTCAAAAGATGGGTCTTGTTTCTTCTTTAGAACAAAAAACTTCTTCTTGAGTATTTTCTCAATTTCCCAAGTGAACGAGATCAAATCTATTCTTACAGGCTCTTGAATCTTCAAAATGACAGAATTTATGATACTGAGTCACATGGGCTGTTTTTCTTACTTCCTTGGATTCATGGAACAAGATTCTCAAACTTAGTCTTTCCAGCCATAGGCCTCGCATTGGCCCAGTGCCCAGTTTCCTTCCCAGAAATCAAAACATGCTGGTCAGTCCTCAGAATACAACTGTCTTCTCATAATCTGAGAAATTTTGATTTACCATGTTTGCAAAGAATAATTGTGTCAGAATTTAAGTTAATGATATTTCCTAGAATCCCAGCAGAGGGCACTACATTCTGCTTTGGTATAGATCCTGGGAAATGCTTCTCAGACTGTCATTCCATGAATCAGAGGAAGAAGTCAGTGTTTTATTAATTTATCAATAAGTTGGTCTATAGTTCTTCAGTGGAAAATGAAGAAGAAACTAGCAATCTGAACTCCATGTCCCCTAAACAGTTATAGTATATAAGAGTATAATTACCACAAAAGGCAATCTTTGCAAAAAGAACATTAAAAAACATGGCATAATATATTATGAAATATAGTTTTTAATCTTGGTAAAGAAAGTCTAATATGAACACATCTTTGATGTCATTATAATTCTTGCTGTATTTGCAAGCCTCTTTGGATATTCCCCATGAAGAATTAAATCATATTTAGCCTGGTGTAGGGGTACATACTTCAAATCCCAACACTAAGGAAGCTGAGGCAGGAAGCTTGCCATGATTTCAAGGCCATATTAGGCTGTGTAGTAATTCCTAGGCCAACCAAAGCTACATAGTGAGACACTATCTCAAATGAAAAAATAGGGGATAGAGATATGCAGTAGAACATTCCCCCTAATGAGTAAAGATAACAAGGGACCAGTCACTGGGTGAGTATGTTGGACTTTCCGATCAGAGAAAGGAAGAGGGAACCGGGAGAAAGGAACTCTATTTTGGACAGCAGGAGCAAGTGAGACAGACACAATGGAGGGAGCTGGAGGTTGTTGGTTTTACTGGTGGATCCATGAGGATCCACCACCAGTGTATTTATACTACTGATTAGTTTGTAAAATAAGGATGCTAGGTTCTGTAGCCAGTGATTGTGTTACCTGTTGATTTTAAACTAATATTGTGTTGTGCTTTCCTTCACACAGAGACTCAACTGGTTTCCTGCTGCAATAGCCCTAATCGCTTCTGTAAGATAATATTCTTCAGAACTGAGGCGGGAAAAATGCCTCTTAGGGCTAGCAGAATACCCACAACTTAGAAGTCATAATTTTTCATTTGGCACCTTTCTAATCTCTTTTATACCTGGTAGCCAAGACAATGTAGATTTGAGAAAATAATTTATAACTCACTCTCTGAAGTATTATTACTGGCCAGTGACATTTTTTTTTTTTAAGAACCGTGATGCTTTGCTTCAGCCATATTTAGTTTGAAACTGGACTCCCATGGAAAAATTATTACTACAAATAGAAATTTTAAGCCTTTGCAAAATACTCAAGTTCAAGTCTGGTCTGAGAGTATGGGCTCAGGCTAGAAAATCTGCATACGAGTAGGCGCTAAGCTCAATGGAAGCTTGCAGAGCTACCGTCTTTTGACTTGCTAATGCCAGTGGAGTCACCAGCCATCCAGGGAGTCACAAAACATCTCTGGCTTATCCAGGTAGGGCTCAGATTTCAGCTCATAACCTAAGGATGCTAGCTGTTCTTGTTTAGCTAGCCACATTTTTTAGTATGTGATTGTCAGAACCTGATGATCGAGTAGGGGACTCTAAAAGAGGGTTCCTTACTAGAGAAAATACTCACTTTTTTCCATAATGTAAAAAAATCCTTTTTTTTTTGGTTTTTTGAGACAGGGTTTCTCTGTGTAGCTCTGGCTGTCCTGGAAATCACTCTGTAGACCAGGCTGGCCTGGAACTCAGAAATCCGCCTGCCTCTGCCTCCCAAGTGCTGGGATTACAGGCGTGCGCCACCACCGTAAAAAAATCCTGCATGTGTGTCTTCATTTCTTCGCCGATTCATACCTGCCTGGTCCAAAAATCGTGGTTCTTCCATGCCCCGACCTGTGGGACACAGTTATTTGTGGGTCCGAGGGGTATTCTGGCCTGAAAGATTAGGGGAATGGGCAAGACAAAGGAGCGAGACCAAGCAAACCATTGTCAAGGTCTCTTTATTATACAGGGGGCAAGGGGTTTTAAGCAGTAAGGAGGGAGAATGGGAGAGGGCAATAAATCTTGAAACAATCAGGTTAGTTACCTTGGAATGCAAGGGTAAGGACACTTGAGTGAAGGTCAATTTATTGATTAGCTAGTTCCCGTATAGGGGTCCGGTAACCAAATATTTAGTCAGTTTATTGCTTTACCCAGTTCCTGGAACAGCAGGTGAGGGAGGGTGTAAAATCAGCTGCATACATGACTTGGGAGTGCTTGCAAGATGGTAGCACTCCAGCTCCGTACTTTAGGCATCAGCTTCCAACACGGTCGCAACCGAAGCTCCCATGAGGGGCTGTGGCTTGTGGCAGTTTCCAGAAAATGGTATGGAGGTGGAGCATGGTATGCAAGAGTGCACCCCAGGCATTCTAGAGAATTTGGAAGCATTGGGTGGGCATAACAATATCCAGCCATGGGAACTGGGAGGAGAGAGAAATGAGTCAGAGTCTGCAGGATTAAGAACAGGCCTGCCTGTCTGCTGGTGCCTAGCCAGTGATAGTATGGTTTGACTTGCATACATACACACACACACACACACACACACACACACGCAACAGAGAGATGGCTTAGTGAGTAAAGGCAGTTGATGCCAATACTAAAGTCCATATTGATCCCTATGTGGTGGAAGGAAAGAACTAACTCACACAATTTTCCCTCTGACTTTCACAAAGGCCACACCCATTTTATTATTAAATACATTGCTGCAAGTTTTAGCTGGAAAAATAGGATAAGAGAAATAAAAAGGCTACAATCAGAACAAAAGGCTGTCAGAGAGTCTCCATTTGCAATTTGCATGATACTATGCTTAAATGACTCTAGAGACACCATGAGAAAACTACTAGATCTGATGAAACATTTCAGAAATGTAGCAAGATATAAAGTCGACATAAAAGAAAGCCTGTAGAGTTTCTAGGCAACAGTAGATTTCAAACATAGAAATTAGAGAAAAAACTTCCATTTAGAATAGCTTCAAAGATTTCCTAGCAATAAATCTAACCAAGGAGGTAAAAGACCTCTAAATGAAAACTTTAAGATACAAGCCTCGTCCCACAAAAGGCTGAAATTATACAAGATGGACAATATTTTTTCTTTTCTTTTTTTTTTTTTTTGTTTCTCTGTACAGTACTGGCTGTCCTGGAACTCACTCTGTAGACCAGGTTGGCCTCGAACTCCAAAATCCACCTGCCTCTGCCTCCCAAGTGCTGGGATTACAGGCGTGCGCCACCACCGCGCAGCTAAGATAGACAATTTTATTGTAAAAATTGTCATGTTATCATGTTATAAAAGTGAAGTGTGTATATACCCACACCCAGCAAATATTCCTTGCATGTCACAGAATATTTGATCATACTTTGAATACTGAATTTGAACCCTAGTTGTGGTGTGGCTCAATCTTTCATACATACCTTTAATCCCAAACAATGAAGGTAATGTTAGTTTGTAGAATTAAGCAAACATATTTGAAAGTGATGTCTAATTGAGTGACAGACAAAGTCTGTCAATGTCTAATTGAGTGACAGAAAAGATTTGACAGAATGGAGTATGTGTTAGGAAACCCAGCTCCTCAGGTTGAAGTCTGATACTACTAGACAGCACTGAAAAATGGCATACTCTCTATCAGCAGAGATTCCTCTTCGCTGAGGGATCACAGCCCCACACTTGAGGAATGTCATGTAGTCCTGCACATAAGATTCTGGAATGTTTCCTCATACTAATGAGGTATCTCAATATCTTAAGCCCTCAGGCAATGATCTTTTCCCAACCTATATATTCTTACCCCTTCTCCAAAACTATGTAATTTATGGTTCACCTTGAATAAAGAGTATATGTACAAGCCCACACCAAATGAAAAAATATATACATGTTAAAATCTCGGAGAGCAGTTTCATTGAAAATGGTCAGAGAAGCCCTTCATCTAAAATATCTATAACATTAAGATCCTCATAAAAAGCCTCCTCCTCATTTGCCTTACCCCTGCCCCCAGTTGCTCCCAGCTGTCGATTCTGAATTCTGCTTCATGCTTCTAGCCCAGTGTGCAGCAGTGTCTGAACATCTGAGGGAGAAAGTGGAGGACACATAACCACAGATATACCTATCACAAGAAGAGAAAGGAAATGAAAGCTACTTGAAAGAAGTATGGGAAAAAGGAGGAAGAAGGCAGTTTTACCAGAACAGTAATAGAGAAACATGTTGGAGAGTCTGGGGTGTGGGTCAGGAGATGGAGAGAGAGAGATCTCTCTTGCCTAGAAGCAAAACCTGAGGGTCTCCAGATCCAGGCTTCAAATGTGGTCAGGAGGGTCACTGGATCTAGGCTTGCCCAAGCCCTTAAAATCTACTTCAACTACATCCAAGGTGTCATCAAGTGGGACAATTGACTTTTAACTGTCCCATGTCCTTTGCATTCTGAGAATATCAAGCCTATAACATCCTTTAACTGACCTCTGAGGTCTGTCTATGGATCACTGTGAGGGCCTGGTTCTCTTGGCCTGACCACTGCCATCTCTAGTAAAGAGCCCCAGCTAGTCATCACAGTATCAGGAAGATCCATTTTCCTCTTTCTAACTGGGCTGCCTATTCATTCCTGACAGAATTTTGGTGACCCATTTTTCCTTCTTGCTTCCCTAGTGTTGGGGTAGGTGGAGAGTTTACCAGCCTCACCAAATCCTACTGCTAAGCTGTACCTTTAGGGACATTCCCTTGACCCACTCCTGCCTACCACTACCAACCTGTCCTAGCCCCTTTCTGGGAAGGGACCTCTTAGAGAAAGTGGGAGCTTAAATTTCTTTTGTTCTACCCCACCCCATTTGCTTGGCCCCAGGTTTATCATGTCTTCCCCCTCATTTTTGTCCAAGCCACAAAATCCGACATACCTTTTCCATTATCCACATACCCAGGCATGGGTCACCAGAAACCCTTCTATAGCTAAACACCACCCCCTCTCATCATCCAACTGCAAAACTCCACCATGCTCAAAACCCACTCTCTTTCCAAAGTCTCAGGTGACTGAAGCCTCTCATCTCTGATCTCTTAAGAAAAAACTCAGTGCCTCACTTCTTCCCCCTTATGTGTGGTTTAAAACCAAATGAACTCTACTGCTTGTCTCAGAATCTCTGACTTATAAGCTCATCAGCTCTTTCCTTTACCCTGTATATCCAACCACTATACTCTACTCCATCATCCCCTCAGACCTCTCATTTCTCAGTCCTAGGCCTCAAGTGTACCTTCTTTTCTAGTCTTCTTGACCCCGTCACAAAATATTTTTGCCTTTACTGGGACCAACCTGGACACTTACATTTCTATCCAACTCATTTGGACCATCCTACCCCAGGGGTTCTGAGACAGCCCACATTACTTGGCCAGTCTCTAGCCTCTGACTTATTCTCTTGGCTTCTTTATAAATCCTACCTTTTGCAGCACAAAATTTCCTTTTTAGTCCATACCCAAAACTTAGTCAGATTGACACCTTTACTTAATTAAACTTCCTGTCCAGCATGGATTATAGGGTTTCAACTTCTAAGGTCAAACTTTCTACTCCTCAGGTTACTTATCTGGGTTTATTACTTCAACTGGCAAAGCCATTGCACTAGATAAGAAACATCGAATCCAGTTATTCACAGCAGTCCCCAAACCACCAAGGATAAAATTCTTGCTTATAGATGGCTGGCTTTTTATACTCTAGAGTTCCTTATTTCTCTCTCTTCAATTTCCCCTTGGATGAGGCAGTCCTTGGTTACTTACATGAACCTCTGATTGTAACCATTGCTAAGTTCTTTGGTGATCTTCAACAGTCCCTCCTCTAGGCCTCAGCCCTACATCTTCTGGAATTATCTTGCCCCTTTCCTCTCTATATTACAGAAAAAGAGGAATATATCCTTGGAGTCCTGGGTAATCTGGGACCTTCTATTACACTACTTTCATACTTATTGGAAAAATTAGACCATATTATTCAAGGATGTCATCTTGCTTGTATGCTAAAGCCACAGATAAACTTCATTGTCAATTCAAAGGTTAACCTTTGGTCATATACTAGTGTCTTCTTTCTTCATCTTTCTCCCATACCCTAACATGCAAGGATCTCCAAACCTATGAGTTTTGAGTTCACTCTCTACAGGCAGCACTGATATAGGATATTTTGTGGACCTTTCATCCATGCCCATGCCTCAACATTTTAAAATTACTCAAGTTACTGACTTGACTCTCTTAAGGTTATGTATATATAGTATTTGGTTCTGTGGCTTTTGTCACCTATCATATTTGGTTCCAAATTCTAGAGTCCACTTCTTGATCTGCTTCCTCCCTCCACCTGCTCTGCCATGCCTCTTTTCTTGCCTTCAAGCTAAGTGTCTTTTATGACTCCTGAAATCTACTGTAACCTCTAGGGCTCTACCATGTGGGCAATTCTTGTCTTATTAAGACTCTTCTGCTATTGGAACTTTTCCTGTTTTCTTGCCTTCTTTTCCTAGGATCTGCCTACAAAATTGTACAGCTTCCTTAAGCTCTTCTGGGTAAATCTCTATGACCTTGTCCATTCTGTCTCTCAGTCTCATCCTGGAAGTGTTATATCTTCTGTTTGCCCTTCTGGTATTCTTTCTTGCCTCTCAGCTCCCAGTTGGAGCTTATAGACTCCTTCCTGTGGCCTTCACTTGGACACCCTCTTCCTCCACTGACACAAAATTTATTAAAGCTTCATTTGGTTACTACAAACAGCTTGTCCTCAATGAACAAAATTGGTATCCTTGATATTTAATGATGCTATCTTCTTCCAGGGCACAGACAAATGATCTGAAAATTTCTTATATCTAAAGTTACTCTCTCCTCCTTTATTTCTTCTATCCACACCTGTCTTGGATAGCTCTTATATATGAATGTTTAACATTTAAGAGACTATCTTGGCATAGAGGCCACCATCTTTCCTTGGGTCACTGCGGACTGCCGGCAGCTGGTTCAAGTGCGTGGACTGAGACCTAGCCTAGCATCGACTACCTGGAAAGGCTGTTGCTTGCACCTAGAGACAGAGCAGGTCAGAGGGAGGTCTGTGCACCTACAGCTCTGAGGCTGTTGCTGACCACAGGGGACCAGCTCGCCGGCTTGCAGCCAGGCCGCCATCTTGCCTCGGGTCACTGCGGATGTACAGCAGCTGGGGTCAGGTGCGTGGACAGAGACCTAGCCTAGCATCAACTACCCGAACAGACTCTTGCTTGCACCCAGAGCCAGAGCAGCTCGGTAGGAGGTCTGTGCACCAACAGCTCTGCAGTGCACCCAGAGCCAGATCAGCTCGTCGGGCAGTCTCTGCCTCGACCCACGTGGGCACCAACCTGCTAGTGGGTCTGTGCCTGCAGTACAGCCAGAGGCTGACCTCTTGCCTTAGGACACCACCAGCTAACCAGACAGAGCCCTGTAGACTAAGAGCACCACCATCTAGGTTCCAGCAATCCAACCAGGGAACCTCTGGTCCTGCAGGGAATCCCATGGTTAGACAGAGCCCTGAGACCCACCACCATATTGGAGCTGGTGGCCTGAACAGGTCACCATAGAGAACCAACAGAGGAGCCCAGGTCACCATAGAGATCTAACAGATGAGCCCAGATTGGTGGAGAAAAAAAAAAGATCTGATTCTTAAGAGCTCGCAACTAGGCAGGCCAGGCTGAGACCACAGGAGGCCAATTGCAGGTCCAGCAGCGAGCCTGGGGAAGACTTGGGTCCGGCCCAGCAGAGCTGAGGAGGTAATTTGGAGCCCAGTAGCAGAAAGCTCCTAGTCTCCACCTCGGGAGCTCAGACGCCTTCTACAACAGCAGCGCCAAATGCCAGGCTCACAGCAGCTTCAAACACCAACCAGTAACAACAAGACCAACTAACTCCAGAGATAAGCAGATGCCAAAAGGCAAACTTAGGAACGTTACTAACAGAAATCAAGGCAATATGGCACCATCTGAACCCAATTCGCCAACCACAGCAAGTCCTGGATACCCCAACACACCAGGAAAACAGGAGTTGGATTTAAAAGCAATGGTTATGATGCTGCTAGAGGAACACACACACAAAAAAGACATAAACAAATCTCTTAAAGAAATGCAGGGGAACATGAAGAGGGTAGAAGCCCTTACAATGCAAACACAAAAATCACTTAAAGAATTCCAGGAGAATATGAATCAACAGACACAAGCCAATAAGGAAGAAATGAAAAAAAATCACTTAAAGAAATGCAGGAGAAATTAAGTCAACAGGCAGAAGTCATGAAAGAGGAATCACAAAAATCTCTTAAAGAAATGCAAGAAAAAACAAACAAGTGAAGGAACTGAGCAAAACCATCCAAGATCTGAACACAGAGGTAGAATCAACTAAGAAATCACAAAAGCAGGCAACTTTGGAGATAGAAAACCTTAGGAAGAAATCAGGGGTCGTAGATGCAAATATCAACAACAGAATACAAGAGATAGAGGTAAGAATCTCAGATGCTGAAGACCAGCTTGCCCGGCTTGCAGTGAGGTGCCATCTTGCCTCAGGACACAGGGGACTGCTGGCTGCTGGGGTCAGGTCACAGCAGATGACTGGTGGCTGGGGTCAGGAGCACGGATGCCCTCTACTACAGCAGCACCAAAGGCCAGGTTCACAGGAACTTCAAACTCCAACCAGTAACAATAAGACCAACTAACTCCAGAGATAAACAGATGGCAAAAGGCAAACGTAGGAACATTACTAACTGAAATCAAGGCAATATGGCACCATCTGTACCCAATTCGCCAACCACAGCAAGTCCTGGATACCCCAACAAACCAGAAAAACAAGAGTTGGATATAAAAGCACTGGTCATGATGCTGCTAGAGGAACACAAAAAGGACATAAACAAATCTCTTAAAGAAATACAGGGGAACATCAATAGGGTAGAAACTCTTACAATGCAAACACAAAAATCACTTAAAGAACTCCAGGAGAATATGGGCCAACAGACAGAAGCCAATAAAGAGGAAATGAGAAAATCACTTAAAGAAATGCAGGAGAACTTGAACCAACAGACAGAAGTCATGAAAGAGGAAACACAAAAATCTCTTAAAGAATTGCAAGAAAACACAAATAAACAAATGAAGGAACTGAGCAAAACCATCCAAGATCTGAACACAGAGGTAGAATCAACTAAGAAATCACAAAAGCAGGCAACTTTGGAGATAGAAAACCTTGGGAAGAAATCAGGGGATGTAGATGCAAACATCAACAACAGAATACAAGAGATAGAGGTAAGAATCTCAGATGCTGAAGATAACATAGTAACCATTGACTCCACAGTCAAAGAAAATGCAAAATGCAAAAGGCTTGTAACCCAAAACATCCAGGAAATCCAGGACACAATGAGAAGACCAAACTTAAGGATTATAGGGATAGATGAGAGTAAAGATCTACAACTTAAAGGGCCAGCAAATATCTTCAACAAAATTATGGATGAAAAGGTATTGGCGAGGATGTGGAGAAAGAGGAACACTCCTACACTGCTGGTGGGACTGCAAACTGGTACAACCACTCTGGAAATCAGTCTGGCGGTTCCTCAGAAAACTGGACACGATATGTCCAGAGAACCCAGCCATACCATTCCTGGGAATATACCCAGAAGATTTCCCAGCTTACAATAAGGATACATGCTCCACTATGTTCATAGCAGCCTTATTTATAATAGCCAGAAGCAGAAAAGAACCCAGATGTCCCTCAACAGAGGAAAGGATACAAAAAATGTGGTATATATACACAATGGAGTACTATTCAGCCATTAGATACAATGAATTTGTGAAATTCTTAGAGAAATGGATGGAGCTGGAGAACATCATACTAAGTGAGGTAACCCAGTCTCAAAAGAATACTCATTGTATGTACTCACTGATAAGTGGATATTAGCCTAGAACCTTGGGACACCAAAGACACAATCCACATACCAAATTATGTCTGACAAGAAGAAAGGAGTGGACACTGGTGCTGGAAAGGATTAAAGCATCAGTGTAGGGGAATACCAGAACAGGGAAATGTGAAGGGGTGGATGGGGGAGTAGAGGGAGGGAAAAGGGCATGTGCAACCTTTGGGGGATGGGGAACCAGAAAAAGGGAAATGAAATGTAAATATAGAATATATCCAATAAAAGAAATGAAAAAAAAAAGACCATCTCTTCTAACCAACTCTTACAATAGGGTTGTAAAATTGCTCTATAGCATGATGCAAAGGCTGATTCAATTCTTTATAACTCTCTTATTCATTTCTTCTTCACCTGGGCTTATCCTTTATGCCCATTTTCTCCATTTTTATATGATAATTCCTGTCCTGAAAACAAAAATCATAAAAATGTGGTTTGTAAATGATAGGGTATAAAAATTGATGCTTATTTGATACAGTATTTAAGCTTTACCTCCATGTGCTCATATACAAGACTATACCTCAGGCTGGTAGCCAAACTGCAATATAAGAGTCACTTATGGTATTAGTTTTTAAAGGACATGAAGGGATCATGGACCGTAACTGAGACTTGTCACTGTGCAGCAGGATAACGTTCCTAAAGCGAGGCCAGAACAGGCTTGATGAAGATTCAGCCCAGTTGCAAAGAGAGTCCATGAAAATGTATAAAGGTCTGAGGATACAAAAGCTTAAGAAAGGTGTTTAATGCATGTAAATGAACGTTCTGAATGTGAAAGAAAGTTATTTAAGGTGGTGAAAACTTGTTTCATATTTCTCTACCCCTCTGTGCTTTAGTTATATTAAGATATCTAAGGTTCAGGAAATCTATACTCAGTAGTTCAACCAGACCACTTCTGTGGTGAGGTTTGGATACTGCTCACCTGCAGGTTACTAACAGGAGACATTTATCCCTATAACACCTAAATTGATTTCTAAAACACCTGCTCCCTATCCTTTCATTCTTTATAAACAAACTAGATATTACCATTAATATTGGCCAGAGGCTTATGGAGACAGCCCTTGTTAGTACTGTAGGAGACATGATGCCTATTCAGGAAGGCATTATACCTTTTATGTAGAATGGAGGATCTTTTAAATCCTTTATTATTATTATTTTATTAGATATTGTAGCTGCCAGCAGCTACTGCAAACTGTGCTCCTGGAAAAGAAGCTGGGGAATAGATTCGGGGGGGGGGGAGGGAGCAGCAAAAAGAACTCAGGCCAGGACAATAGTATTGCTGTTGAGGCCCAAGTTTAATGGAGGTCTGACAATTTAATTGTTTGAGTGAGCCCCTCCCCCCAGACTCCAGGGTGAGTTCCAGGGAAGTGGTCTGGTGGTTCTTGGCTCCACTGCTCAGGCAGTTGGGCAGGTCACCTGCTTAATTCAGGAACTCATAGACCTGGAGGAACAATGAACTTCACCTTAATTCCTAAATAGCACAGGAATCCTTGCTCAACAAAGACTGGGAGAGGAAGTTCATCTTGATCAATGGAGTTCCTACCAAGTGGCATGACACCCCAATATGGCTCTGTACGAGATATATTCTTTATTTACATTTCTAATGATTTCCCCTTTCCTGGTTCCTCCACCCCCTAAAATCCCATAAGCCATCTCCTCTCCCCCTGTTCCCCAATCAACCCTCTCCCACTTAACTGCCCTGGTATTCCCTTACACTGTGGCATTGAGCCTTTCCAGGACCAAAGGCCTCTCCTCCCTTTGATGTCCAACAAGGCCATCCTCTGCTGCCCATGCTTCTGGAGCCATGGGTAACACCATGTGTACTCTTTGGTTGATGGTTTTGTCCCTGGGAGCTCTGGGAGTACTGGGTGGCTCATATTGTTGTTCCTCCTATGGTACTGCAACGCCTTCAGCTCCTTGGGTCCATTCTCTAACTCCCCCATTGGGGACTTGTGTTCAGATCAATGGCTGGCTGAGAGACTCTCCCTCTGTATTTGTCATGTACTAGCTGAGCCTCCCAGTTGACAGCTATATCTAGCTAGGGTCAGCAAATACTTGTGGGCATCAATAATAGTATTTGGGTTTTGGATCTGTATATTGGACGGATCACTAGGTGGGGTAGTCTCTGGAGAGTCTTTCCCCCAGACTCTGAAGGACCCATGACACTGATATGGGAGACTGGTTATTGGTAAATTTTAGCATTTATCACAGCTGTCCATTAGGCACAATCAAAATACAGATGTACTCTCTACTCTCTAAACTCTTAGGTATAGGCATTGTAGAAGAAGTGGTCCAAAGTTCCACAAAGGCCCTTATATCCCTAATATCATACCTCTTACATAATCTTGATTCCATCTCTCTGTTATACTTTCTCTTGTTTCTGACTTTAACCTCCACATACCAGTGATTGAATAATGCTCTGCTTGACCACTTTAGAAAATATTGGTTGTTTATCTCTCTTGGGTCAATCTCATGATCACAATTTGTGGCCTTAGCCATTGGCTTAAATCCCCTCCCACCTTTTGACTAGCATCCTCGCCTTCCTAGGCCTTACAATGACATTCTAATTTCAGAAGGAAGTAATTACAGAAGACAGTATGCCACCCCTTATTTTCTACAAAAGACTAAGGTGTTAGAAAAGTCTCTGACCCCAGCTGTTTCCATCAAGGCAGCGGCAGAACCAGCCTCCCCCAGCTTCCTAGGTGTTCCAATCCAGCCTGTGGAACCAGGTACCCCAAATATCCCGAGTTTAAGACCTTCGGGAACTCAGGCCTTGAGCGGGAGCTGTGCACAGAGCAGCAGTTTAGGGGGCACCAGCCAAGCCTGAGCTCTGTGCCCTGAGGGTGGACCCCACACTCCCTGCAGCCTCTGCCATCTTCCCAGCTGTTTCCATCTAGCAGGCGGTGGAACCAGCCTCTGCCAGCTTCCCAGGTGTTCCAATCCAGTCTGTGGAACCAGCTGTTTCCATCCTGCCAGCGGAACCAGCCTCTGCCAGCTTCCCAGCTGTTCCAATCCAGACTGCGGAACCAGCCTCAGCCATCTTCCCAGCTGTTTTGATCCAGCTGGTGGAAGCAGCCTCTGCCATCTTCCCAGCTGTTTCGAACCAGCCTGCAGAACCAGGTACCCAAGATATTCTGAGTTTAAGACCTTTAGGGACTCAGGCCTTGAGCAGGAGTTGTACACAGAGCAGCAGTTTGGGGGGGCCCAGCCAAGCATGGGCTCTGTGCCCTGAAGCAGACCCACACTCCCTGCAGCCTCCACCATCTTCCCAGATGATTTGAACCAGCAGACAGAACCAGGTACCAAAGATATCACGAGTTTAAGACCTCTGGGGACTCAGGACATCAGACAGAAATCCCTGAGCAGGAGCAGTGCAGAGCAACTGCCCAGCAGGCAGAACCAAGTACCTGAGATATCCCGAGTTTAAGACCTCGGGGGATGCAGGCCACCTGTCAGCAATCTGTGAGCAGGAGCCCTGCAAGGCAGTGGTTCAGGTGTCCCAGCTGTGGGGAAATAGCCTTATGAGCCCACAGGAGGTTCAAGCACCAGCTAGTAACTACAGGACCAACTAACACCAGAAATAACTAGATGGCAAAAGGCAAACATAAGATCATTACTAACAGAGATCAAGGCAATATGGCACTATTCGAACCCAGTTCCCCAACAGCAATAAATCTTGGATACCCCAACACACCAGAAAAATAAGAATCAGATCTAAAATCACTGGTCAGGATGCTGATAGAGGAACACTTAGTTAAATCTCTTAAAGTAATGCAGGAGAAAATAGATCAAAAACTAGAAGCCCTTACAAGGCAAACATAAATAAGTCTCAGATACCCCAACACACCAGACAAACAAGACTCAGATCTAAAATCACTGGTCAGTATGCTGATAGAGGATCACTTAGATAAATCTCTTAAAGAAATATAGGAGAAAATGGATCAAAACCTAGAAGCCCTTACAAGGCAAACACAAAAATCACTTAAAGAAATTCAGGAGAATATGGATGAAAAAATGAATGCCAATAAGGGGGAAACCTAAAAATCACTTAAAGAAATACAAGAGAAGGTGGGTCAACAAGTAGAAGTTATAAAAGAGGAAACACAAAAATCCCTTAAAGAATTCCAAGAAAGCACAAACAAGCAACTGAAAGATCTGAGCAAAACCATCCAGAATCTAAAAACAGAAGTAGAAACAACTAAGAAATCGCAAAGGGAGACAACGTTGGAGATAGAAAACCTTGGGAAGAAGTCAAGAGTCATAGATGCAAATATCAACAAAAGAATACAAGAGATAGAAGACAGAATCTCAGATGCTAAAGATACCATAGGAACCATGGATTCAAAAATTAAAGAAAATGCACAATGCAAATAGCTGGCAACCCAAAACATTCAGGAAATCCAGGAAAAAATGAGAAGACCAAACCTAAGGATTATAGGAATAGATGAAAATGAAGATCAACAACTTAAAGGGCCAGCAAATATCTTCTACAAAATTATGGAATAAAACTTCCCCAACCTAAAGAGAGAGAGAGATGCCCATGAATATACAAGAAGCCCACAGAACTCCAAACAGACTGGACCAGAACAGAAATACTTCCTGTCACATAATAATCAAAACCCCAAATGTACTAAAAAAAGAAAGAATATTAAAGGTAGCAAGAGAAAAAGGACAAGTAACATATAAAGGAAGACCTATCAGAATTACAACAGACTTCTCACCTGAGATCATGAAAGCTAGAAGATCCTGGGCAGACCTCATGTACACTCTAAGAGAACACAAACTTCAGCCAAAACTACTATACCCAGCAAAACTCTCAATCGCCATAGATGGGGAAACAAAGGTATTCCATGACAAAACCAAATTTGCATGATATCTATCCAGCAACCCAGCCCTACAAAGGATAATAAGGGAAAATACCAACACAAGGAGGGAAACTACACCCCAGAAGAAACAAGATAGAAACCCCCTCTCATCAAACCCAAAAGAAGAGAACCACTCAAATACAAAAAATAATGCCCCAAATGTCAGGAAGTAACAATTACTATTCCTTAATATCTCTTAACATCAATGGATTCAATTCCCCAATAAAAAAATACAGACTAACAGACTGGATATGGAAACATGACCCTTCATTTTGCTGCATATAGGAAATACATCTCAGTGTCAAAGACAAACACTACCTTAGAGTAAAGGACTGGAAGACAATTTTACAAGCAAATGGTCTCAGGAAACAAGCCGGAGTAGCCATTCTAATATCAGATAAAATTGTCTTCCAACCTAAAGTCATCAAAAGAGACACACAAGATCACTTCTTGCTTGTCAAAGGGAAAATCCACCAAGAAGAATTCTCAATACTGAACATCTATGCTCCAAATTTTAGAGCACCCTCATTCATAAAAGAAACTTTACTAAAGCTTAAAGCACACATTGCACCTAACACAATAATTGTAGGAGACTTCAACACTCTCCTCTCCTCAATGGACCAACCAGGAAACAGAAACTAAACAGGGACACAGTGAAACTAATTGAAGCTTTGGACCAATTGGATTTAACAGATATATATATATATAGAACATTCCATCCTAAAGCAACTGAAGAGAGCATGCACTAGCAACTTATTAGCACACCTGAAGGCCCTGGAATAAAAAGAAGCTAATTCACCCAGGAGGAGTAGAAGACAGGAAATCATCAAACTAAGGGTTGAAATCAATCAAGTAGAAACAAAGAGAACCATACAAAGAATCAACAAAACCACGAGCTGGTTTTTCGAGAAAATCAACAAGATAGATAAACCCTTAGCTAGACTAACCAAAGGGCACACAGACAGTATCCAAATTAACAAAATTAGAAATGAAAAGGGGGATATAACAACAGAAACTGAGGAAATTCAAAAAACCATCAGATCCTACTACAAAAGCCTATACTCAACACAACTGGAGAATCTGGAGGAAGTGGACAATTTCCTAGACAGATACCAAATACAAAATTAAACCAGGATCAATTAGATCAGCTAAACAGTCCCATAACTACTAGAGAAATAGAAGGGGTTATAGAAAGTCTCCCAACCAAAAAAAGTACAGAATTCTATCAGACCGTCAAAGAAGACCTAACACCAATACTCTTGAAACTATTCCACAAAATAGAAACAGAAGGAACACTGCCTAACTCATTCCATGAAGCCACAATAACACTGATACCAAAAGCACACTAAGATCTTACAAAGAAAGAGAATTACAGGCCAATTTCCCTTATGAATATTGATGCAAAAGTACTAAATAAAATTCTTGCCAATTGAATCCAAGAGCACATCAAAATGATCATTCACCATGATCAAGTAGGCTTCATCCCAGGGATGCAGGGATGGTTCAATATATGAAAATCCATCAATGTGATCCACTACATAAACAAACTAAAAGAAAAAAAGACCATATGGTCATCTCATTAGATGCTGAAAAAGCATTTGACAAAATTCAGCATCCTTTCATGCTACAAGTCCTGGAAAGAACAGGAATTCAAGTCCCATACCTAAATATAGTAAAAGCAATATACAACAAACCAGTAGCCAACATCAAAATAAATGGAGAGAAACTTGAAGCAATCCCACTAAAATTAGGGACTAAGCAAGGCTGCCCTCTCTCTCAATATCGTTTGAATATAGTACTTGAATTTCTAGTGAGAGCATGTAGACAACATAAGAAAATCAAAGGGATACAAATTGGAAAGGAAGAAGTCAAACTATCACATTTTGCAGGTGATATGATATTATATGTAAGTGACCAAAAGACCTCCACCAGAGAACTCCTACAGCTGATAAACAACTTCAGCAAAGTGGCTGGTTATAAAATCAACTCAAGCAAATCAGTAGCCTTTTTGTACTCAAAGCATAAGCAGACTGAGAAAGAAATTATGGAAATAACACCTTTCACAATAGCCACAAACAATATAAAGTATCTTGCTGTGACTTTAACCAAACAAGTGAAAGAACTGTATAACAGGAACTTCAAGTCCTTGAAGAAAGAAATTGAAGAAGAACTCAGGAGATGGAAAAATATTCCATGCTCTTGGAGTGGCAGGATCAATATAGTAAAAATGACCATCTTGCCAAAAGCAATGTACAAATTCAATGCAATCCCCATCAAAATACCAAATCAATTCTTCATAGATCTAGAAAGAGCAATTCTCAAATTCATCTGGAGTAACAAAAACCCAGGATAGCTAAAACTATTCTCAACAATAAAAGGACTTCTGGGGGAATCAATATCCCTGACCTCAAACAGTACTACAGAGCAATTGTGCTAAAAACTGCATCGTATTGGTACAGTGACAGGCCCGTAGATCAATGGAATAGAATTGAAGACCCAGAAATGAACCCACAGACTTGTGGTCACTTGATCTTTGATAAAGGAGCTAAAACCATCTGGTGGAAAAAAATAGCCTTTTCAACAAATGGTGCTGGTTCAACTGGAGGTCAACATGCAGAAGAATGCTAATTGACCCACTCTTATCTCCTTGTACTAAGATCAACTCCAAGTGGATCAAGAACCACCACATAAAACCAGACACACTGAAACTATTAGAAAAGAAACTGGGGAAGACCCTGGAGGACATGGGCACAAGAGGAAAGTTCCTGAACAAAACACCAATAGCTTATGCTCTAAGATCAAGAACTGACAAATGGGACCTCATAAAATTACAAAGTTTCTGTAAGGCAAAGGACACTGTAAGAAGGACAAAACAGCAACCAACAAATTGGGAAAAGATCTTCACCAACCCCACATCTGACAGAGGGCTAATATCCAAAATATACAAAGAGCACAAGAAGTTAGACCCCAAAGAACCAAATAACCCTATCAAAAAATGGTGTACAGAGCTAAACAAAGAATTTTCACCAGAAGAAATTCAGATGGCTGAGAAGCACCTTAAGAGATGTTCAACATCATTAGTCATCAGGGAAATGCAAATCAAAACACCCATGAGATTCCACCTCACACCAGTCAGAATGTCTAAGATTAAAAACTCAAGGGACAACAGAAGCTGGCGAGGATGTGGAGAAAGAGGAACTCTACTACACTGTTGGTGGGATTGCAAGATGGTACAACTGCTCTGGAAATCAGTCTGGCGGTTCCTCAGAAAATTGGGCATGACACTCTCAGAGGACACTGTCATACAACTCCTGGGCATATACCCAGCGGAATCCCCTGCATACAATAAAGACACACGTTCCACTATGTTCATAGCAGCCTTATTTATAATAGCCAGAAGTTGGAAGGAGTCCAGATGTCCCTCAAAGGAGGAATAGATACAGAAAATGTGGTATATTTATACAATGGAATACTACTCAGCAATTAAAAATAATGAATTCATGCAATTTGTAGGCAAATGGTTGGATCTGGAAAATATCATCCTAAGTGAGTTAACCCAATCACAAAAGAATACACATGAAATGCAATCACTGATAAGTGGATATTAATGAGCCCAAAAGCTCTGAATACTCAAGGCACAAATAGCAAATCAAAAGATTCCCAAGAAGAAGGAAGGAAAGGACCCTGGTCCTAAAAAGACTGGATCCAGATTTGTAGGAGAGTATCAGAACAGAGAAATGGGGGGGGGTGATTGGGGAATGAGTGGAGGGAAGAGGACTTATGGTACATATGGTGAGTGGGAAAATGGGAAAGGGGGAAGCCTTTGGAATGTAAACAAAGAATATAGAAAATAAAGAAAAAAATGTAAAAAAAAAAAAAAGAAAAATGTCTCTGACATGGGGGACAAAATGGTTACTTAGAATGCCTATTTATTACAGAAAAGATACCTGTTAATGCAATATAATAGGGCATGTGACCTGCTCTATGCAGAATGAGATTATATGACTTAAAGAAAAGAATCTTGTTTCTATGCAAACCACTTGGAAATCATGAGAAATAATATGACTATATGTTACCACCGGAATATCATGAGTAATTTCTACTATGAGCTTTCCTCTAAGTGCATCCAGGACCTCCAATGTGTGCCTCGAGCCATTCTTTTAACACACCACCCCACAGGGCCAAATAGACTCACTGGTCACCATAGTGCTATAAAATTGGCAAGGATTAGATTTGCTAACATCAGAGAGAGGTGGTTAATGTTCTTCCTCAGAGACGAATGATGATTTTATGTCAACTAGTTGGCTATAGTAAAAGATAAAATCTGACATGAACAGATGGATCTCCAAAAATGTAAGAAACAGCTCAATGCCTCTGACTAGTGGATCATTGACAGTCCTGTATGGAATTGAATGCTACCCTTATTAACACCCCTTATTCTTTCTTTTCTTAACCATACTAATTGTAGGAAAAGAAGTCTCATAAACTTCTTTTCTAGATTTCAACCACATATCCAAAGATTTTTAATTGCCCATTAATCACTTGTAATTACAGGATCATCAGAACCCAACTATGGGATTAGAGGTCTATGATTTTAATTACACCCTGATGGTGAAGATCAAGCTTGCCCCATGAATGTCAAAGGCCTCATACAGCAGGAAGTAGTCTAATGATATTGTTCTCCTATTTCTTGTCCTGATTTTTTATCAATAGTAAGTAAACAAGTGGGAAGCATAGAGTAAAAAGTGTGAGTTTAATTCTGAGGCTTGAAATCCTACTAATCCCCGTCTTGGACATCTCAACCCTGGAAATCCCTACCTCCAAGAAATGTCATGAAAGCCTGCCTCCCAATCAGTTCTCTGCTGATTCTTGCTCAAACAGAGGTCATCCTTCTTCTGTATTTTTCCCAACAAATATTTTGTGTGAGGTTTACTATACCCTGTGATTCCTTGTTTCTTGATTGCCAGAATACATTTCCTTCAGAGCTGTAACACTTTCATTGAGGATAACTTTCCCTGTAGAGCTGGAACATTTACAGTAACCATTTAGCAAGCCCCAGAGCCTGTTTTTGCTCACTCATTCCCATGATTGGAAGGCAGGACTGAGCCTTGCTCATCCTCCACTAGGGCAAGACAGGGTAAGCTCTTCTTACCTCTGGTTTTTCTTTCTAGAAAACCTGTCCTATTTGACTAGAAAGAAAAGCCATTGTGTTGTTCAGGGAAGACATCCGTCACCAGCTGACTGATTGGGGAGGCAGTTTCCCTGATTTATTCTTGAGGTGAGATTTTGAGAACCCCTTGTAGAAAATGCCACTATTTCATTAAGTAATTTGTTACTCTTTATCACCTCAAACTTTTTGTTGTTGTTATTGCTGTTGTTTGGGAAAAGGTTTTTGCCATTTTGTAAATAATTTTTGCTTTTTAAATTATTTAAAAATTTACCAGCTTAGACAAGTTATTTTTTTGTGGATGAATTTATGTTTTTTTTTTTTCTGAGAGTGGGGTCTAATCTAAGTTTTCAGGAATACTGAGCAAGCATTGCAGCACTGAGCCCACTCTAAACCCTCATTTGATTGCTGTTAGTTTATTTTCTGTATCAACATGCATGCTGTCTCTGTGCCCTTAACAGACCCCTTGAGGATTGCTCCTCCCTGTCACTATGGGGTTCTGTAAATAAAGAAAAAAAAACCCAGAATTATTAAATAGCTAATGCTGCATAATCTGTTTCTGCTTATATTTTCAGATATAAATTCAGAATCTGATATGGCTTTTGTAGAAGAAGCTTTAGAATAGATTTTTCATGTGAAAGCACAGTATTACAGTTTGTATTTATTTGTAAAAACAAATATTAAAAATGAAAAATCTTGCATCTTTCAAATGTAGTGACTCTTTGTTCATGGCAACCAAACATATTTTTAAGTATCCTTGGGTACTGAAGCCCCATATAAATTGAAATTCTCTCTACCTACAAAATTTTTATCATAAAATAAATAAGGTATTGTATACAAAGAAAACAGTTTTTGAATTATAATGAAGTCTGGAATGTAAAATGGACCATGAAGAACCATTATTATAAAAAAAAAAACTATATACTTGACAAGATTTTGTTAGCCCCATTATCAATCATTGTCACAATTGTTTTTTCCACCTAAATTCTTTTTGTTTCTATCCCTTTCATTACCCTTAGTGGAGTATCTAGCAAGTAATAAACTTCAAAATTTAAGAAGCAATTTACAACTATTTTTCTAGGAGTAGTACTTATGTAAATAAAAAGGCATTTAGCCCCTAAATTAAATTTGCTTTAAGAAAATCACTAGACAATTTCTAATAAAATGATAAATAACATCTGTATTATTACTGCTGCAAAAGCATAGGAGATTTGCATAGCTTCAGAACAAGCAAAGATAACCAAAGAGCTCAAGATGCATCTTCGCGAGTTCTGGCCAAAATTCTCTGTAGAGATTTAATGGGAACACCCTGCTGTTAAGCTTAGGTAGTATCAGAAATTCTGATGCAGATGTAGAAACTCTCCTTGGTGTTAAAGTCACCAATAAAGAAGGATAGATGTCCCAAGCTCTCACAGGCAGCAGTGTAAAATAGTAAGAAATTCTGTTTGATTGGTCCTAATCTGAATCACAGCTTCCTTGGTCATATATTTCAAGTTTTGAATATATGCTATATGTGTCAGAGAGCCTTTAATACTCTTCCCCAATAAATTTGTCCCTTGTCTTTAAGGGGACTATTTCAAAGAAAAACTTTTAGAAAATATGTGAAGGGCAGGAGATATGGCTCTGAACTCAAGAGCTTGGATTGCAGGCATGGTTTCTAACATCCACAAGACATCTCACAACCTTCTGTAATTCCAATTCCAGGCTACAGGATACCTTCTTCTGATCTCCATGGGCACCAGTAATGTATATGCTACACAAACATCCATGTAGGCAAAATACTCACACATGTGTAAAATAGAATAAATAAATCTAAAACCACCACAAAACAAAACCAAAAAGAAGAAAACATTAAAACAACAGCAAAGTCATTATGCAAATGGAAGGACTTAAAGCCATCCTGTATAGATGTGACAAGGAGTGAAAATCAAAAATGAAAGATGAATTTTTCTAGTGCATTTCACAGAATTTGGAATATTTTAAATAATACCATTATACAATTATGATTATTCTACTAAAGAATATGTAATGTTCAATATATAACCTCTTTGTCAAACCAGAATGCCTCCATGTTTTCACCCCAGGATTACAATAATTTCTTCTAGATAATGTCAGACATTGTTACCTACTGTCACACACTCTCTTGAATATGCCTTTAATTTAATAAACATCAATGGAGCTGAGTAAACAATGATAGTGGGAATTTTCTAAAATATCCCCCATTCCTTCCTTTTCTTCAAAATCTTATGAAATTTCAAAATATTTAGAATGCAATTGGTTGAACAAATTAAAATCTCCATCCAAAAAGATAGGGGTCCATGTTAACATATTCAAAGGAACAGAATAAGAATTTCATCAAGCATGCTCTTTTACCTTAATAGAAATGAGCAAGAAATCACATTATGATGGAAGGTGTCTTATAATTGTGGTGTCTTAGTCACGGGTTGTATTCCTGTACAAAACATCATGACCAAGAAGCAAGTTGGGGAGAAAGGGGTTTATTCAGCTTATACTTAACAACACATTGCTGTTCATCAGCAAAGGAAGTTGGGACAGGAATTCACACAAGGCAGTAACTTGGAGGCAGGAACTGATACAAAGGGCATGGAGGGGTGTGGCTAACTGGCTTACTTCCCCTGGCTTGCTCAGCTTGCTTTCTTATATAACCCAGGACTTTCAGCCCAGGAATGGTTCCACCAACAATGGGCTGCATCCTCCTATCATGAATTGAGAAAATGCCTTACAGTGGGACCTCATGGAGGCATTTCTTCAAGGGAGACTCCTTTCTCTGTGATTACTCCAGCTTGTGTCAAGTTGACACAGGAAACCAGCCAGTAAACTGGGTAATCAAAGAACACATTTATAGAATTTCATAGATGTAATAGAGAACAGAAAGGACTAGAATTAATAATCTGAACTCCATCATGAGAAAACAATATAAGGAGAAATTATGTCTGAGGTAACTACAAGAAAGGATAATACCAATTAAAGGAGAAATCAAAAGAATTGCCAGGAAATTACAGGGAAGCCAAAAACTTGTTCCTTGGGAAAATGAATAAAATTTCTAAATTTCTGTCTAATATAACCAAGAAAACAAGTGACAAGTCATAAATTTATCTTACTAAAGAAAAATCACTGCTCTTCCAATCAAAATGAAAGGATGCTAAATAAATATTCTGAGGAAATCTAGTACAACAATCAGTAATTAGTTTTTCTCAATTGGTTTATGTAGATTCAGCATGGTATTGATTACAAGGTTAAATACACATAAACAAAATAAACTGAGAGGACTGAGTTAGCCAGGGACAGCCAGACACCATGACAGGCTGCAAACTGGAAGTTTAGGAAACTAGGCCTATGTTTCTGTTTCCCAGATATTAGAACCCAGATCCAGGGACCTGTGTTCAGCCAACCACAGCCTCAGGTGCCCAATCTGAGCACACCTTGTTATCTGGCCTGAAGTAAGAATAGGTAGCTAGAATGAATAAGAAACCCCAGGAAAATCTCCAGAGCCCAAGCAATTGTAGAATCATTCAGCCTCCTAGAGATAGAGCTAACCAACCAACGTGAAAAGGCACATACCCTTTCTGACAATAAAAGCTGGATGTGCAAGTTCCCTAGGAGTCTCCATTCCCAAATCGGGAGACCCCTGCATACAGGAAATTTAGCGAAATAAATCCTCTTTGCTTTTGCATACTATTTGAGTCTGGCATATCATTCGTTGGCGATTCTTGGATGCTAACAAAACTTTATGTGGGAAGCAAAACCTTAGAAAGCCAATGCAGTATTATCAGGCTTTCAGGCTGGCTGATAGTGTCCCCCTCTATATTTGTCATGCACTAGCAGAGCCTCCCAGGTGTCTGCTGTATCTGGCTCTGGTCAGCAAGTACTTGTGGGCATAGATAATAGTGTCTGTGTTTTGTAACTGTATATGGGATGGATCCCTAGGTGGGGTAGTCTCTGTATGGTCTTTCCCTCAGACTCTGATATACACTTAGTCTCTGTATCTCCTTCCGTGGGTATTTTAATCCTCCTTCTAATAAGGTCCACTATGTTCACAGCAGCCCTATTTATAATAGCCAGAGGCTGGAAAAACAACCCAGATGTCCCTAAGTGGAGGAATGCATACAGAAAATGTGGTATATATACACAATGGAGTACTACTCAGCTATTAAAAACAATGAATACATAAAATTCTTAGGCAAATGGGTGGAACTAGAAAATATCATCCTGAATGAGGTAACCCAGTCACATTTACACATAGTATGTATGCACTGATAAGTGGATGTTAGCCCAGAAGCTTGAAACACCCAGCTCGCCCTTCTTGCAGTTCACTGCCATGTTCAGTTTCTGGCCTGGGTTACAGCTTTGGCTTCCCAAGAACAAACACAGCTTTGAAATACATTTGCTTGTTTCAATTTTTAGAAACTTATTTTTAACCAAATTTATGATAAAACACAAAATTCAATGTGTCCAGAAGAATTGTACTTCTAATAACACTCCAGTATCCATTCCTTTCTTCCTTTTCCACAAGTACAAAATTTTATTAGCTATAAGTTTATCTACTAATATTTCTTTTTCAAATAGAGAAGATTTTATTTATATTTATAGACTACTATTATTTAGTATAATTTGAATTTTATTTTTCTCTTGCTTTTAATTAATAATTGAAAAATACTAATAGTGATTATATTTCCTGTTTAGTAAATAATTTCCAACTATTTAAAAACATGTTGTTACAATGGAATACTGGTACAAATATATACTTCAATAGTAACATGAGGTGAACTTAAGTGCACTCATTAATTTTTAATAGATGTTTTTGGGGATTTGTAGTGCCTGATGATTCCCATATTCTAAGGACTTGAGGCAAGGCTGAGTTCAAGTGTCAATATGAAGTTTCTAGAATAGATGCCATTCTGATAAGACCTGGTTTCTGTTCTACATTGTGTAGTGGCTTCACCTGATTGCTATTGAGGTGAAGGTGTCTCCATCAGTCGCTTTAGATTCTCTCTCCACTCTTCCCTCAGAGCCCTGAAATCCTGAGAAGCTGAGGAGCCAGGCTGAGAAGTTGAGGATCAGTCTGATAAGCAGCAACCCCTAAATCCAGGGCAAGAGAAGACGCTGATTGATGGTGATAGGGAGGAGGTGGAGTAAGTCCAAGTTCTTAATGATATTGTTCATTTGTATTTTTTATCTTTTTTAATTTTCTATATTCTTTATTTACATTCCAAATGCTTTCCCTTTTCCCAGATCCCCCCCACCATACATCCCATAAGTCCTCTCCCCCCAACTATTCCCCAATCATACCCCTCCATTTCTCTGTTCTGGATCTACAAAACTGGATCCAATCTTTTCAGGCCCAGGGTCCTCTCCTTTCTTCTTCTTGGGAATCATTTGACTTGCTATTTGTGCCTTGAGTATTTGGGGCTTCTGAACTCATTAATATCCACTTATAAGTGATTGCATTTCGTGTGTATTCTTTTGTGATTGGGTTAACTCGCTTAGGATGATATTTTCCAGATCCAACCATTTGCCTACAAATTGCATAATTCATTATTTTTAATTGCTGAGTAGTATTTCATTGTATAAATATACCACATTTTCTGTATCCATTCCTCCTTTGAGGGATATCTGGGCTCCTCCAATTTCTGCCTATTGTAAACTAGGCTGCTATGAACATAGTGGAGCATGTATCTTTTTTGTATGCAGGGGAATACTCTCAGTATATGCCCAGGGTCCTCTGGAAGTGACATGCCCAATTTTCTGAGGAACCGCCACAATGATTTTCAGAGAGGTTTTACCATTTTGCAATCCCACCAAGAGTGGAGCAGTGTTCCTCTTTCTCCACATCCTCACCAGCACTTGTTGTCTCTTGAGTTTTTAATCTTAGCCATTCTGACTGGAGTGAGGTGGAATCTCAGGGTTGTTTTGATTTGCATTTCCCCGATGACTAATGATGTTGAACATCTCTTAAGATGTTTTTCGGCCATTCGATTTTCTTCTGGTGAAAATTCTTTGTTTAGCTCTGTACCCCATTTTTTGATAGGGTTATTTGGTTCTTTGGGGTCTAACTTCTTGAGTTCTTTGTATATATTGGATATTAGCCCTCTGTCGGATGTGGGGTTGGTGAAGGTCATTTCCCATGTTGTTGGTTGCCGTTTTGTCCTTCTGACAGTGTCCTTTGCCTTGCAGAAACTTTGTAATTTTATGAGGTCCCATTTGTCAATTCTTGATCTTAGAGCATAAGCTATTGGTGTTCTGTTCAGGAACTTTCCCCCTGTGCCCATGTCCTCCAGGGTCTTCCCAAGTTTCTTTTCTAATAGTTTCAGTGTGTCTGGTTTTATGTGGAGGTCCTTGATCCACTTGGAGTTGATCTTAGTACAAGGAGATAAGAGTGGGTCAATTCGCATTCTTCTGCATGTTGACCTCCAGTTGAACCAGCACCATTTGTTGAAAAGGCTATCTTTTTTCCACTGGATGGTTGTGGCTCCTTTATCAAAGATCAAGTGACCATAAGTCTGTGGGTTCATTTCTGGGTCTTCAATCCTATTCCATTGATCTACCTGCCTATTGCTTTACCAATACCATGCAGTTTTTAACACAATTGCTCTGTAGTACAGCTTGAGGTCAGGGATATTGATTCCCCCAGAAGTCCTTTTATTGTTGAGAATAATTTTAGCTATCCTGGGTTTTTTGTTGCTCCAGATGAATTTGAGAATTGCTCTTTCTAGATCTATGAAGAATTGATTTGAAATTTTGATGGGGATTGCATTGAATCTGTAGATTGCTTTTGGCAAGATGGCCATTTTTACTATATTGATCCTGCCAATCCAGGAGCAAGAAATATTTTTCCATCTTCTGAGGTCTTCTTTGATTTCTTTCTTCAAGGACTTGAAGTTCCTGTCGCTTGTTTGTTTAGTGTTATGCCAAGGCACTTTGTGTTGTTTGTGGCTATTGTGAAGGGTGTTATTTCCCTAACTTCTTTCTCAGCCTGCTTGTCCTTTGAGTACAAGAAGGCTACTGATTTGCTTGAGTTAATTTTATAACCAGCCACTTTGCTGAAGTTGTTTATCAGCTGTAGAAGTTCTCTGGTGGAGTTTTTTGGGTTGCTTACGTAAACTATATCTTCTGCAAATAATGATAGTTTGACTTCTTTTGCTCTCACTAGAACTTCAAGTACTATATTGAAAAGATATGGAGAGAGAGGGCAGCCTTGTCTAGCCCCTGATTTTAGTGGGATTGTTCAAGTTTCTCTCCATTTATTTTGATGTTGGCTACTGGTTTGCTGTAGATTGCTTTTACTATGTTTAGGTATCTGCCTTGAATTCCTGTTCTTTCCAAGACTTTTAGCATGAAAGGATGCTGAGTTTTGTCAAATGCTTTTTCAGCACCCAAAGAGGTGACCATGTGTTTTTTTTTTCTTTTGGTTTGTTTATGTAGTGGATTACGTTAATGGATTTCCATATATTGAACCATCCCTGCATCCTTGAGATGAAGCCTACTTGATCTGGGTGAATGATCGTTTTGATGTGCTCTTGGATTTGCTTGGTAAGAATTTTATTGAGTATTTTTGCATCAATATTCATAAGGGAAATTGGCCTGTAGTTCTCTTTCTTTGTTGGATCTTTGTGTGGTTTTTGTATCAGCATAATTTTGGCTTCGAAGAATGAGTTGGGCAGTGTCCCTTCTGTTTCTATTTTGTGGAATAGTTTGAAGAGTATTGGTGTTAAGTCTTCTTTGAATGTCTGGTAGAATTCTGCACTAAAACCATCTGGTCCCATACTTTTTTTGGTTGGGAGGCTTTCTATAACCCCTTCTATTTCTTTAGGGGTTATGGGACTATTTAGCTGATCTACTTGATACTGATTTAATTTTGGTATCTGTGTAGGAAATTGTCCATTTCCTCCAGATTCTCCAGTTTTGTTGAGTATAATAGACCTTTGTAGTAGGATCTGATCATCTTTTGAATTTCCTCAGTTTCTGTTGTTATGTCCCTCTTTTCATTTCTAATTTTGTTAATTTGGATACTGTCTCTGTGTTCTTTGTTTAGTCTGGCTAAGGTTTTATCTATCTTGTTGATTTTCTCAAAGAACCAGCTCCTGGTTTTGTTGATTCTTTGTATGGTTCCTTTGTTTCTACTTGATTGATTTCAGCCCTGAGTTTGATGATTTCCTGTCTTATACTCCTCCTGGGTGAAGTAACTTCTTTTTCTTCCAGGGCTTTAAGGTGTGCCATTAAGCTGCTAGTGTATGCTCTCTCCAGTTTCTTTTTGGATGTACTTAGAGCTATGAGATTTCCTCTTAGCACTGCTTTCATTGTGTCCCATAGATTTGGGTAGGTTGTACCTTCATTTTCATTGAATTCTAAAAAGTCTTTGATTTTTTTTATTTCTTCCTTGAGCAAGGTGTCATTGAGTAGAGTATTGTTCAGTTTCCATGTGTATGTGGGCTTTCTGTTGTTTTTGTTGCTATTGAAGACCACTCTTACTTCATGGTGATCTGAATGGAAGCATGGGATTAGCTCAATATTCTTGTATTTCTTGAGGTCTGTCTTGTGACCAATTATATGATCAATTTTGGAGAAGGTATGATGTGGTGCTGAGAAAAAGGTATATTCTTTTGCTTTAGGATGAAATGTTTTATATATATATATATATATATATATATATATATATATATATATTGAATCCAATTTGTCCAAAGTTTCAATTAGTTTCATTGTTTCCCTGTTTAGTTTCTGCTTTCCTGATTGGTCCATTGAGGAGAGTGGAGTGTCGAAGTCACCCACAATTATTGTGTTAGGTGTAATGCGTGCTTTAAGCTTTAGTAAGGTTTTTTTTTTTTTTTTAAAGAATGAGGATATTCTTGCATTTGGAGCATAGATGTTCAGTATTGAGTGCTCTTCTTGATGACTTTAGGGTGGAAGTCAATTTTATCTGATATTAGAATGGCTACTCTGGCTTGTTTCCTGAGACCATTTGCTTGTAAAATTGTCTTCCAGCCTTTTACTGTAAGGCATTTTTTGTCTTTAACACTGAGATGTGTTTCCTGTATGCAGCAAAATGTAGGGTCCTGTTTCAGTATCCAGTCTGTTAGTCTATGTCTTTTTATTAGTTACTTGAGTCCATTGATGTTAAGAGATATTAAGGAATAATAATTATTACCTCCCGACATTTTTGAAATTATTTTTTTATATTTGAGAGGTTATCTTCTTTTGGGTTTGATGATGAGAGGAGGTTTCTATCTTGCTTCTTCTGGGGTGTAGTTTCTTTCCTTGTGTTGGTGTTTTCCCCCTATTATCCTTTGTAGGGCTGGGTTTGTGGAAAGATAACGTGCAAATTTGGTTTTGTCATGGAATACCTTGATGTCTCCATCTATGGCGATTGAGAGTTTTGTTGGGTAAAGTAGTTTTGGCTGAAATTTGTGTTCTCTTAGAGTTTGCATGATATCTGCCCAGGATCTTTCAGCTTTCATGGTCTCAGGTGAGAAGTCTGGTGTTATTCTGATAGGTCTTCCTTTATATGTTACTTGTCCTTTTTCTCTTGTTGCCTTTAATATTCTTTCTTTGCTTAGTACATTTGGGGTTTTGAATATTATGTGAAGGGATGTATTTCGGTTCTTGTCCAGTCTTTTTGGATTTCTGTAGGCTTATTGTATATTCATGGGCATCTCTCTCTTTAGGTTAAGGGAAGTTTTCTTCCATAGTTTTGTAGAAGATATTTGCTAGCCCTTTAACTTGTAAATCTTCACTCTCATCTATACCTATAATCCTTATGTTTGGTCTTCTCATTGTGTCCTGGATTTCCTGGATGTTTTGGGTTACAACCTTTTTGCATTTAGTATTTTCTTTGACTCTTGAGTCAATGGTTCCTATGGTATCTTCAGCATCTGAGATTCTGTCTTCTATCTCTTTTATACTTTTGTTGATATTTGCATCTATGGCCCCTGATTTCTTCCCAAGGTTTTCTATCTCCAATGTTGTCTCCCTCTGAGATTTCTTAGTTGTTTCTACTTCTGTTTTTAGAACCTGGATGGATATGATCAAATCTTTTCCTTGCTTGATTATGTTTTCATGTATTTTTTTAAGTGATTTTTGTGTTTCCTCCTTATTGGCTTCTGTTTTTTGATCCATATTCTCCTGAATTTCTTTAAGTGATTTATGTGTTTGCCTTGTAAAGGCTTCTAACTTTTATCCATTTTCTCCTCTATTTCTTTAAGAAATTTATTTATGAAATCTGCTATCAGCATCCGGACCAGTGATTTTAGATCCAAGACTTGTTTTTCTGGTGTGTTGGGTATCCAGGGCTTCCTGTTGTTGGTGAACTGGGTTCAGATGCTGTCATGCTACCTTGATTTCTGTTAGTAATGTTCCTTCATTTTCCTTTTGCCCTCTGGTTATCTCTGGCATTAGTTGGCCTTGTTGTCACTGGCTGGTGTTTGAACCTCCCGCGAGGCTGGGATCACCTGTTGTTTCTCTACTGGTGACTATGCTGCAAGATAGAGACTGCCTCTGCGAGTGCTGAGGGGACCTCAGGGAGAGTGGTTCCCAACCGAGTTGGTGCAGGGCCGGAGGGCGTGGAGATGTCTCTCCAGTTGCTGCCCTTGCCCTGGTCAGTGGGTGAGCCTGGAGGATCCTCCTGAGTGATGGTAGCCCCTGATTGAATCTGTCTACCTGGGCTTCTCTAGTTGTGTCCTGACGGCAATATGGAGACCTACCATGACCCCTGCTGTAAGGGACCACGGGCAGGCTGCTCCTAGCTGCCTTGGTGCAAGACTGGAGGGCATGGAGAAGTCCCGCAGAGCCTTGGCCCTGGACCTGGCTGGTGGTGAGGGCCTGGCAAATCCACCCACGTGATGGTAGCCCCGGCTGGAGTCTGTCTACCTGGGCCTCTCTAGCTGTGTCCTGGTAGCAATATGGAGACCTACCGTGACCGCTGTTGTAAGGGACCATGGGCAGGCTGCTCCCAGCTGCCTTGGTGCAAGGCCGGAGCTGTTCATTTGTATTTTGTTGACTGATCTATCCCCTACATAATATATTATTTCTAACATGCTATAGACATTGTTACTGGTCAATAAATTAAAATAAATTTGTACCATTTATTTAACTAAGGAAATCAATGTACATTTAAAGTCAGTAGCATCTCTATTTTTTTTACCACTAAATTATGCTTATAAGACATATGTCATCCATAAAGAGTAAATTGGATATGTGGATATAGTATCCATATCCTTAAAGAGTCAGCCAAACTAGTGTTGTTCTCAATATACTATTTCACTTGTTAATTTAAATTTTTCTATGAAAGCATAGCACTATTATAGAAAATATTAAGATGTTTAACAAGAATTAATAATAATAATATGAAAACTGCTTTGCAAACCATGAAGTCAAACCTCACATTCATATACATTGTGGATTAGTGTTAAATAATTATCTGTAGACAAGAGGTGTCAGTCACTGGAGGGGTAGAAGAACAGGTCATGAGGTACAAGTTTGATCAAAGTACTTTATATACACTTACGAATGTCATTATGAAACCTATTATCATGTAATATTAATACATGGTAATGAAAACATTCTGAAAGGTGGACATCATTACCTCAACTCAGTCTCAAAGCATGTTTTTGACAAATACATTGGTAATCAAGTGGAAACAAATACAAGGCATAGAAATTTTGGGGTCAAGTTTTTAATATGAGTGGAGGTGTGGATTACTGTAAGCTCCTCTGAGTGTTTCTTCAGCCAGCTTGGAATGGAATCTGAAGCCTGCTTAACCTTCCTCAAGGGCAAATGCCCGACTGTTTCCTTATTATGCAATACGTGGTGCTTTGGAGTCTAAAAAGTCACTCTTTACAATTTCATCGGCAGATGAATAGATGTCTGACAGCGAGTAGTAAATTTCAATTGCTATAAATTCTTTTTATTTTGTCTGTCTCTGTAATTAGACTTCATTATGCAATTACAGTGAATTCTGACATCCAGATCCACATAGTTATATATTCTTACATATATCCACTAGATGGTAGTGTTTCCAAAGTAATACAATAAAATAGAGACATTCCACCCCAAAAGCTGTTTTTCCCTCTCTTACCTTTCTCCATCCTCCCTCCTGAGAATTTTGCTATAAAATTAAATAGGATTACATTACTACAGCCATTTAAAAAACCCAATCCTTTCCTTCAAATGAATATCAACTTCAAAATTTTGTGTATTTTAGGATAAAAGCTCTAAAATAAAGAAATTGGTAAAACAAATTGAGTTTCTCCTTCATTCTCTGGCATATAAATACCCATAAATCATTTGCAGAAAGTGCTGGGAGCAAGGCAAGCCGTGAGAGTATGGAAGACACATATCCATGCCAGTTTTTTCCTGTTCTGTAATTTAGAGAAAGTACATCCCCTTGAATTCTATAAATAATACTGTTCAAGAAAAGAATGCCCCTGTGAGAGTTCCAACAGAATCAAGCAACATATTCCACACCAAAACTCATCAATGCCTCTGGGGGGGGGTGAATGGGGAATAGAAAAAAACCTGTCTGTAGCAGTTCATTGGCAAAAAAGGATCAGTAATATTTTTCAAGGACCAACAGCAAAGGAAGATATTATATATATATATATATATATATATATATATATATATATGTAAGTGTGTAACAAATATTTTAACTATAGTGCCTGGGAAGTGTTAGTGAAGGCCCCAAAATAGACAGGAGCGGATCTTATGCAAATCACAAGACTTCCACAAACAATGTAGGACAGTTTTGATGAAGAAAGGAGTGCTGAACATTTAAAGTTTTATAGAAAGCAACAAGAGGAGGTGGGTGTTTGTAGCATGGAGGGTATCTAATTGCAGAGCTACTATGGCTATTAGTGTAATTGGCTGGTGCTGGAAGGCAAACCATAAACTCCTCTTTGAATTGGTGGTCAGGGGGCAGGATCATTGGCAATTAACCTGGATACATTGAATTTGTTGGGGGTTAGCCTAGAAACTGGAGCTAGGCTCAGGTTTTTTTGGGGAGTAAATTGAAATCTAATGCTAGGTAGCTTCCAGTTAGTTTACCTGAGTTCAAGTTTTCTAAACTGAAGTCAGAATTTAAGATTCTGTCTCTCAGGGCTGGAGAGATGGCTCAGCAACTGCTCTTCCAGAGATCCTGAGTGCAATTCCCAGCAACCACATGGTGGCTCACAACCATCTGTAATGTGGTCTGATGCTGTCATCTGGTGTGTCTGAAGAGAGCAATGGTGTACTCATTTACATAAAATAACTAAATCTGAACAAAAACAAAAACTATTTGGTCTCTCATAGCAACTCTGTCGAATTTAAAAATTCTTTGTATTTTACAAACAGCAAGTGCTGCTTGCCAGTTGGAACAATATATAAACCAGACAATTTGCTATTTTGAATATTAAAGTACAAATCCCTGCTTATTTTCTCTGGAATATCAACAGCCATGAACTACAGCATACCTCAGAGTTGAGCTCTGGGCCTAAGGAGCACAGAACACATTGCACCATCAGAAGGAAGAGTTATTTATAGTTTAGCTCCTTTTACTTTACTCTGCAGTCTGTCTATTTCTACTTTCAAGCTCAGAAACCATTTCGGGGAAGGAAAGAAATGTCATGTGATAACTAATGTAGATGATTCATCCAAGAATAGAGGGAAAATTAATATGAAGCAGGACTAACAAAGTTGTCATCTGAGGAGACACTGCTTGGACCACCCAAGAAGGCTACTCTTCAGTTGTGGCTGTTCTCCCATGGAAAAGTTTGTAAACTCCCATCAATCAGTTGGGAGCATATGTGAGGCCATCATGCCAAGGTCTTTATTCACAAACTTGAGAAGAAATTGGGCTCCCTGTCCTACAGATATGACCCAGCAGGATGACATTGATGGAGAGGAGCCTCAGACATCTATAGGCATAGGATTTATAGAAAACAGCAAGTAGAGAGTGGAGAAGGATCATTCCTAATTTGAAAAGCTTAGCATAACTGGCTGATGCTGGGAGTCAAACCATAAATTTAACTTGCAAGTACCACACTAGCATGGAATTAGAACCTGTTTGTATGTTTTCATATTGTTAATATAGACAGAAGTTATATTTAAGACCTAGAATGATTTCAAAGAAAGAGAAATATGTTACTCAGACATGTTAAAAAAAAAAAAGCAGAAGTATGTTGATGATCTTGCTGGTAAATCACCTTGAAATTCTGTATTGCACTATTTAGTACCCACAGTACAGTCTTCATAGTTTCGGTATGTTTTCAAATCAACCATTATTTTTTTCAATCTCTTTGGAAAGGTCTACGCAACTTGCTATTATGTTCCATAATTCATTCATTAAAATGTAAGATTAAAATGTAAGATTTCTTTAAATTAACACATCTACTTTTTAGTATGGTATGGGCAGTAAATCATCTGCATATCCACACTTTTCTTCATGCAACACACACACACACACACACACACACACACACACACACACACACCCCTCATTTCTTTTTGTAATCTTTCTGTATTTGAATTTTCAAATTTTTACTTCTGTTTATAACTATACTTATTTATTATTGCAAGCAATATCTTACTTTTTGTGTGATAGATTTTGATTTGTGCATCCATTCTGTGTGCTTTCTTTCTCTTTCCTATTATTTTCTATGGAATTTACAGACATCCATCTTCCTTAGAATATACAGAGAATGTAATATTTAGAGTCCCTTTACACTCTTTTCTGCTCATTATTGAGTCCCATTCTTCTCTTGTTTTCTCATCTTCTCATCTTCATTCTCTCTTCTTTGAATGTTGACAATTGTTGTTTGATAGTTCGTATTTATTCATGAAAGCCTGATTGACCAGAACTTAGGCTTATTTCATTGCACCTGTAGGAGAAAAGCACAGGAAATACACATAAATGCTGATACACAATCACACTGCACAGAAAGTCCATAAAAGCGAAATAGGAAACCATAGTATACAAGCAAAAGATTTGTAAGGTTTTTTTTTTTTAAATCCCAAGACAATTGAACTCAATTTGGTTTGGCTATCTACTGACAGACATATGTCCATACCTTAGGTGGGGCTACTGTACCAAACGAGAGTCAGGTGGTAAAAAAAAAGGTGATTTTTCTTTGCAAGGGACTATCTAACTGAAATAGCTTCTGGGTTAGGGAAATGGTTACTTCTTAGCACTGGGACCCCCCCATCTTACTTAGGTCTGTGCAAACCCTATCTATTATGTTATTTATTTCTTGTTTTTCCATTTTCAAGCCCTGATGTCAATCATATTCCATCTTTTCTCTCTTGAGCTACTATGACAGTTTTCTTTATCAGACTGCTTGTAATTTATTTCCATCCCAACACAGAAATCATACTGATATTCAGTGATGCTCCATACCTGCCTAAAATTTTGATTTTATGGCATGTCAGAAGATATCTGAATTGCTACCTATGTTGACTCTCCAGGTTATCATGAACTGAAATTGATCTGCACCAAGACTTGTGTTCCATCACGATGCTGTTTCCCTCTCTTCAGCACAAATCTCCTGTGACTACCTTAACAAATTGTCACACTCCTCACTGCTTAAAATAACAGGGATTTGTTCTCTCACTGCTAGACATTCTGAAACTCACCATTAAGATTGATTCTCTTGAGGGGTCTTTCAGTCCCATGCCCTCCTTACAGTTTCCCACTACTGTCTGGAGTCAAGGCTAGACCAAATTCCGTTTTCCACCCACATGATCATTCTTGAGTAAAACATTCTAAGAATGTACTGACTGATAGTTACCTGACCCTCTGGAAAGTCCCAAGTATATTTCAAATGCATGTCATGCTTGCTAGTCAATAGATTTAAAGGTCAATATGCTTAGCCAATAAGTTTGAACTGTAACCTTACTGATGTAATGAGTGCCCCTAAAAATATAAAAACTGCTTGCAATAGTTATTCATGGTTACTTTCATAGTGACTCACCTTGAGGGACTAATTGAAGATCGAATCTGATATGTCAGAAAATAAGCCTCTTGCTTTTGCAATGATCTGCATCTCAGGGTCTCATTCATGGGCATCTCTAAGGAAGTAACACTGACCAAGGGTCGGGGATCTTACACTCTCAAGTTTCATTGAGAGAGGTTCCCTATCGCATGCCTTATTATTGTCTTTTGTTGGCATTTATAAGATCTAAGCTGCCCAAGAGTTGTTGTTTAGTTTTTAATGTATAAAGTCCAATGCTTGAGAGCTACAAAATACACTCAGATTCAAACTGCTTCTGTGTTTGTTTCTGTCACCGCCAAATCCTTATCCACATAGACTTTGAAGACCCTAACCCAGAGACCGCCATACATGGCTGGGGTGGTCCATGACCGGCTAATATAAGATCAGCAGCTCTTCAGTTAGTTTGATGCATCTAAGCATCATCTGCAGGAGCTTTATATAAGAACATGATTGCACAGACTAACCAAACACGAAGACTATCAGACATGGCTTCCCAATGTTCTGGGCTATATCATAACCATGGAACCTAAGTAAATTGCACAGTGCTCTTTTTTAAAGTTTATTTTAGTATGTATTTTATTAATTATACATATGTATCTACATTATTATTTTCTTCTATATAATTTTTATGTAGAATGCTACAACAAAGTGCCATTTCTTTTTTTTTTTCATATTTTTTTCTTTTTTATTTGATCTATTCTTTATTTACATTTCAAATGATTTTCCCCTTTCTTGATCCCCCCTCCCAGAAAGTCACATAAGACCTCCTCCCTCCCCCCTTCCCCAATCCACCCCTTCCTGTTTCCCTGTCCTGGTATTCTGCTCCACTGGTACACTGAGCATTTCCAGGACCAGGGGCCTCTCCTTCTTTCTTCTTGGGCATCATTTGTTATGTGAATTGTTTCTTGAGTATCCCAAGCTTTTGGACTAATATCCACTTATCAGTGAGTGCATACTCTGTGTGATCATTTGTGATTGGGTTACCTCACTCAGGATGACACTCTGGCTGGATGACAGGGCTGCTATGAACAGAGTGGAACATGTGTCCTTATTACATGCTGGGGAATCCTCTGGGTATATGCCAGGAGTGGTATAATGGGGTCCTCCAGTAGTGCAATGCCCAGTTTTCTGAGGAACCACCAGACTGATTTCCAGAGTGGTTGTACTAGCTTGCAACCCCACCAGCAGTGGATAGGTGCCAAAGGGAATGAGAGAACTCCAAAGGTTGGTATCATTCACTATTTGATTCATTCCCCTGGCTAACTATTCTCATCTCCTCAACCACAGTAAAACTATTGTTTTACTGTTACTCACCTTTAGACCATACATAATTAATAAGCTTTTACAATATATGATACAGAGACTGGGGACCATTCAACTGATGGTGATGAGGTCCCAATATCAACCAGCCAGCACAGACAATCTGGGTTTTTAGAGAGTCCAAGATTGACCTCTAAATTCAATAGCAGAGGAGGGAATGAAGAGACACAAGAAGCCTGCCTTCGCATCTTCTCGACGCTTGCACAAAGCTCCCCTCTGCTCCCCAGCCATTTAGAAAGGTCCTGGTCTGGCACTAAAATTTTGCTGTCCCCATTTTCATGGTGGCACTCTCTAATGATTACTCCCCCCCAGCCCCAGCTGGGAACAACAGATACCAGCTTGGAAATAGACAAAAATGCAACATTTCTCAGCCCCTCCCTGATAGATGGCCAGCACTTTCTAGTGCAGATAGCTGCTGTCCTTGAGAGAAGTGAAGACCAAACTTTTGGGCCATCAGAGGAGGGCAGTTAAGCATTCCCACACAGCTATGACCAGTTTGTAAAAATACACTCTTTTTTGATAGCATTATAAAGTTACTTCCCTGGTCAGAAGAATCCCCCCAATCCCAGATTCACCGTTCCACTCTGCTGCCTGAACAAATGATATCATGTTTGAAGGATGAATTCCCTTGTCTCCTTCCATGTCAAGTAACCCTGAAGTTTAAGAATCCTTGCTTACATTTATATGTCTATAAAAACTCCAACCCCCAGACACATGGTCACACCCTTAACTCATGCAGTGGGAAAGTTTGTGATCTGGTTCTGACTCAAATAAAGGCTCTTTGTTACTTTGCATTGAGTTGGCAATTCTTAGAGTTCTTCTGGGAAACTTGGGCATAACAATATGTATCTAAGAATGCAAGGAGGTAAGTTATGACACAATGCATGTACAAGGTGCATGAGAAGTTAGAAAATAAAAAGCAAAGAATCTAAAAGCAATCAAAAAGAAGAAAAATACTCATACATTAATGAAATTTAAGATTAAATAAAAATATAGAGAAGTCTTTGAAATAAAAATTTGAAAGTTAATAAAGATAATTAAATTAAAATGAACACTATCTACCAAGACAGACAAGATACATATATGTGTGTATATTATCAACATTATAATTCAATTGTGAATCACAAGAGTCCTTTAGAATTAAAGACCAACAAAGCAATACTACATAAAACTTTGCACAGATAATTTTCACAAATAAATATTGATATTGACTAATTCCTTGAAAGACACAGAAGCTACATTCACAAACTAGGGAGTGAATGATATGAATAACTGTAGAATTTTAATTTCAGTTAAAGGAACTGAAATTACAATTTAAAACCTGCTGATTCTATAAATCTCTCTTCTTGGATCATTTCATTGGATAATCCTGGAAAACATTTTTTAAATATTCTAACCACAAAATCTACAATTCTCTTCCATTAACTAGAAGATGCAGAATGAATTCCCAGATTATTATATGAGTATAATCTTACACAGACTATTTTTGACTGTAGTCAACAAGTTTCTTGGCTGTGTGCTGGCAGTGGACAATGAAAGGAAGCCTGGTAAGGTCAAGCTAAGCACTAGATGCCCTGGAGACCCTGAAGGAACAGTAGGGACTTGCTCCCTGCACCAGGGTTTTAACATGTAGTCACAATCACCCCCATAGACTTATGACTATCAGTCAAGTAAGGAAGGGCAATGCCCCAAGCCCTTCCACTTGCAGATAAGGCATCCCTAACATCTCAGAACAAGACAGTTGGGAGAAAAAAAAACCCAAAATGATATGATCACAGTCAATAGGCTCAAAACAGAGTTCTCTGTGCTAATGAGGTATCTAGAGGTCTGGAGGGCATTGCCAATAAACTTCCCTTCCCAGACATTTCTCCCTGAAAAAGGTGTTTAATCCCAGGCCCATCCTTAGAAATGGGGTAGAGTTTTACTCATTCATTGTCCTCTATGACAATAAACTGTTTTGAAGCATTGACTTGTTTTTTCACCAAGATCTACTATGGGGAGTCATAAGGAATGCCTTTGCCTACAGAGACACAGCCTGATCTCCTGTAGAAGGCCTCTCTGTGTTCCCAGCCACAACAGCCACCAAACCTGTGTTTGTGAAGATAAGAACAATAATCCCTGCTGGGACAAGCCAGAGTTCTCCTTTATCCCTCAGCTCTTCCCTAGATACTGTCCCCAGCCCAATGGCCCCCAGTCTCCCAGCATTGCCTGGATGTTCAAGAGATTGAAAAACACAAGGCCCTGTTCTTGTCACACTCTTGGGACCCCTGAACCATTTCTGACTTTCCCACATCTCAAACTGTGGTTTCCCTCCCCAAGAGCAGTGTTTGACTCTTCCGTACAGCCCCGCACCCACCCTGAATGCTTGGGGTAAGTGTAGTCAAACTCCCTGCCTCCTATCTCCTCAGATGGTTGTGCCCAGTGGTGGAGTGAATGAAGCTACAACCCTGTAACTGTAGACCCCAAATCTGTAAAAAGCAACATGATCAAGTATACTAATAAAGGAAGCAAATCATTTCAAACCAGTTGACTCAGAAAACTTATACTGTAAAATTCACAAGAACAACAAAGACAGAAAATACACTTATAAAACTTGATGAAAAGAACTACGGTTAACATGATATTAGGTGGTGGAAAGCTGATTTCTTTTCAAATTATATCTTTTATCCCTTTCATTACTCAAGATATCATTTGAAATCCTACAGAGTAAGCAAGAATAATAGGATGAAAAAATAATGAAAAGAAATACCAATCATATGTGAAGAATAATTGTATTTAAGGATGAGATGACATTAAATCAGAAATCTGCGGAATTTACAACAAAAGCTGGAAATTTCCTGGGTAAGTTCAGTGAATTTTTCATGTATGAATCAACCTATAAAATCAATTATATTTCTGCATTGCTATGAATGTATGGAGTCTTGCTTAACTAGGAACACTTGCTCAACTATGTTTATAACAGCTTGAATGACTCTTGTGCCTACTTTTTGGACCCTTTTCCTTCTACTGGGTTGCCTTATTCTGCTTTGATATGAGGGATGTGACTAATCTTATAACTTGTTGTGCAATGTTTGGCTGATATCCCTGGGAGGCCTGCCCTTTTCTGAAGAAAAATGGAGGAGGACTGGATCTGGAAAAAAGAAGAGGTGAGAGAAGGAGGGGGAGAAGAAGATAAGAGTGAAATTTGGTGGGGATGTAATTTATGAGAGAAGAATAAATAAAAAAAATTAAAAATGTGTTGTTAAATGAATGGAACTAGAAAAAAAACCATCCTGAGTGAAGTAAACCAAATCCAAAAGGACATATATCATATATATTCACTTGTATATACTTATATTTTGTTACTGGCTATTAAGTCTTCAGGAGGCAGAATATAATCATATAATCACAGAGGAATTGAGTAAGAGACTAGAGGGAGGAAGGACCTCATTGAGAGGTAGAAATAGAATAGATAGTTATTGATGGACAAGGGGCAGAGTGGAAGAACTGAAATGTGATAATCAAGTGAGGAAAGGGGGTGCAGATGGGATTAAGGGGGGAGGCAGCTAACACTAAGGGCCATTTGAGGCATTGCATAGAAGACTCATACGGTAGAAATGTCTTTAAAATATGCATATATGAAAGAAATCTAATTTGGAATCACCAGATAAAGGTGGACAGAAGCTGCCACGAGATATCTATTACCAATAAATGAAATTTCCACTGCTGGAGATGGGTTGCATCTATTTTAGTTTTAGGCTAAAGGGGCCCAAAGCCAGGCTATTGCCAAGCCTATTTGTTTTTCTCCAGAAGCTGTATTGCTAAGACAACACCTATATATGTCACTGACTATGGAAAAGTTGAGCTGCAGCCTGTTGGGATTGGTTTTAATTGGTTTTAATGCTTGAGTTAATTGGGAATCTGCCTGTCCAAATGCCAAAGGTCCTTGCCACCAATTGGTTTTTGATCAATCAATAAAGATATCAGTGGCCAAAAGCTGTGCAAAGAAAGAAGGAGCAGGACCTTTAGATTTGGACAGGCTAGGAACAAGAAAAAAGGAGACAGAATCGCCATTACTTGAGGGAGAAGGATGGAATATAGGAGCTGCAGGAGAGAAAGCCAACCAGCCATGTAAGAATTCAGCTAAGTGGCCATTAGCCACTTTCCCAGTTGGGCCTGGAGTAGTAGGGGAAGGTTAAGGAGTGTCCAGACTTTGAGTTAGTCATAGCTTGTCATAACTTCTGTGAGTGTGTGTGTGTGTGTGTGTGTGTGTGTGTGTGTGTGTTTCATTTGCAGATCCAAAGAGTTCCTGGGCAGGTGGCTGGAAGCATGTGACCTGCTGGGGCCAAATTAATAATAATAATAATAATAATAATAATAATAATAATAATAATTGGGTGAAATACACACATGCAAATGATATACATCTAGAAGGTGGAAGAATTGGTATCTCAGTGAGTGAAACTGAGTCATGTGGTTCCCACACAAGCTGAGAAACTAGAACAAAGGAACACATCCGCCAGCACTTGGGAATCTCTGCTTTGCAAAGAGTCAGGCCTGATGCTAGGAGGAAGATAATGAGAGGAAGAGAGCCAGATAGTAGACACAGCTGCTTCCAACAGGCAAATAATCAAAAGATAGGGATAAATAAATTTTATTTAATTTCCTTTAAGGATAGAAGGGAGATTGAATGAAAAATGTTTTAAAGAAATTTAAAAAGCTTGCCAAAGCAAATTCTCAAAATGGCCCACATGGGATTTCTGGGATTGCCTTTGCCTAGTACAACATAAATAGAGTCCAGAAATAGGCTTATACAGTAAGTTTATATAGATAACAAATACGGAGTCATTTGATCTTTTAAAAATTAGGTCAAAAGGAGGGGATAGGAAATATAATCTATCTCAGACAGCAGAAACTTAGGTCTTGAGAATAATATAAAATAAAGAGGGTAAACTACCATATGTACACAGGGAGATTTAGTCTCCATATTAGAGGGGATTTAAGTATACATAGATGTATAAAATATTGAGGCTTTGGGTTCTACATTATAGGTAAAAACAGGAGATGGTGAAGAAGCATTGTTTCAATGGTTAATATTTGTTTAGATTGCTTTAATTGCTTTGAATTGCTTTAATTATAAAAATGTGTGTGGTTATGAGTTTGGTGGTTATATTAAGATTCCTCTGGGATAGAGTTTGAGTTATACCTTTAACGATTTCCAGTTACTGGTCCATGGACATGCTATTTTGGGGCAGAGGCTCTGTGTTTGTCTTGACAGGAAAGGAGAAAAAGTATTGAATCATTTCCAGAGAGATAATTGATCAGATATAACAGGGGAAAACATCCTGAAGATCTTGAAATATTTGATAACAGGTAACTTGATCTGCTGATTCTTCAACATTAGAGCAGACCAGTAGCAGTGTTAGCTATCAAAATGTCTCTAGCTAGCTAATTGCACCAGGAAGCCAAATGGCTCTACCTCACTCAGTGCCTAACAGAAGAGAGTGATCTCATAGCAGCAATTTCATTTCTGGGCACGGATGTGAGATCTCCACTTTCTCTCCAATAACTGTCTGGAGGGGAATGCCTAGGAGAGCACAAGGCTTACAATATAACAGCTGGGACAGGATCCTTACAGTGACCATTTGCACCAGGGAGCCAGGCAGCTCCACAGTCCTTTGTACACAGGCTGCCAGGAGAGAGTAATCTCCTAGCAGTGTTTTCACTTCTGGGCACAGAGGTAAGATCGCCACTTACTCTCCAGTAACTGTCTGGAGGGGAAGAGCTAGGAGCACATAAGGCATACAAACACAGGAGCATCCTGGACAGGATCCTGACAGTCTCCATATTCACCTGGTAGCTGAGCAGCTCCACAGTCATCTGCATGCAGACTCTGCCAGAAGAGAGTTGTTCTCCCTGGAGTGCTGACTCATGCTTACAGATCCACAAGAGAGACACATTCCATCCACAGACAGCATGACCAACGAACACCAGAGATAAACAGATGGTGAAAGGCAAGCACAAGAAAACTACAAACAGAATCCAAGGCTACTTGGCAACAGCAGAACCCAATTCTCACATCACAGCAAGTCCTCAATAACCCAACACACTAGAAAAGTAAGAGTTAGATTTAAAATCACATCTCATGATGCTGATAGAGGACTTTAGGCAGAGCATAAATAATTTCCTTAAGGAAATATAGGAGAACCCAAATAAACAGGTAGAAGCCCTTAAAAAATTACAGGAAAACACAACCAAACAAGTGAAGGAAGTGAACAAAACCACCATGATCTGAAAATGGAAGTTGAAATAATAAAGCAATCACAAAAAGAGGCAACACTGGATTTAGGAAACCTAGGAAATAAATCAGGCATCCACAACAGAATACAAGAGATAGAAGAGAGAATCTCAGGTGCAGAAGATAACATTGAAAACATTGACACAACGGTCAAAGAAAATGCAAAATGCAAAAAGCTCCTGACCCAAAACATGCAGGAAATCCAGGACACAATGAGAAGAACAAACCTAGGGATAATATGGACAGAAGAGAGCAAAGACTCCTAAATTAAGGGGCCAGTAAATATCTTCAACAAATTATAGAAGAAAAATTCCCTAACTAAAGAAAGAGGTATGCATGGATATACATAACACATACAAAACTCCAAATAGATTGGACCAGAAAAGAAATTCCTCCCATCACATAATAAACATAACACCAAATGCAGGAAAACAGAGAAAGAATACTAAAAATAGTAAAGGAAAATGTCAAGTAACATATGAAATCACACCTATCAGAATTACACCAAACTTCTCACCAGAGACTATGAAAGCTACAAGATCCTGGGCAGATTTCGTACAGAACCTAAGAGAATGCAAATGCCAGCCAAGACTACTATACCCTCAACATATACAAGAAGAATGAAATAATCCCATGATTTCTATCAGATCATCATGGATTAAGGTTATTATTCAATAACATAAAAAAAATAGAAAGCATACATATACATTGAAGCTTAACAACATTCTACTCAATGATAACTTGGTCAAGGAAGAAATAAAGAAAGAAATTAAAGCTGTGCCCTCCGGCCTTGCACCAGGGAAGAGGGTGGCAGCCAGCTCCCGGGCCCTTGGAGCAGCAGTAGCAGTGGGCCTCCATATTGCAAACAGGACACAGCTGGAGATGCCCAGGTAGACAGATTCCATCTGGGGCTACCTTCGCAGGGGGATCTGCTAGGCTCTCACCACCAGGCAGGCCCAGCTTCTCCAAGGCTCTGCGGGACTTCCCTGCACCCTCCGGGCTTGCACCAAGGCACCAGGTGGCAGCCAGCTCATGATCCCTTAGAGCAGAAGTCATGCATAATCACCAGTAGAGAAATGCAGGAGAAGATGGATCAAAAAGAAGAAGACAATAAGGAAGAAAGACAAAAATCACTTAAAGAAATACAGAAGAACGTGGGCCAACAAGTAGAAGCTATGAAAGAGGAAACACAAAAATCTATTAAAGAAATACATGAAAACACAATCAAGCAAGCGAAAGATCTGAGCATATCCATCCAGGTACCAAAAACAGAAGTAGAAACAACTAAGAAATCGCAGAGGGAGACAACATTGGAGATAGAAAACCTTGGGAAGAAAGCAGGGGCCATAGATGAAAATATCAACAATAGAATACAAGAGATAGAAGACAGAATCTCAGAAGCCGAAGATACCATAGGAACCATTAATTCAACAGTCAAAGAAAATACTAAATGCAAAAAGGCTGTAACCCAAAACATCCAGGAAATCCAGGACACAATGAGAAGACCAAACCTAAGGATTATAGGTATAGACGAGAATGAAGATTTACAAGTTAAAGGGCCAGCAAATATCTTCTACAAAATTGTGGAAGAAAACTTCCCCAACCTAAAGAGAGAGATGCCCATGAATATACAAGAAGCCTATAGAACCCCAAACAAACTGGATCAGAACAGAAATACATCTTGTCACATAATAATCAAAACTCCAAATGTACTAAACAAAGAAAGAATATTAAAGGCAGCAAGAGAAAAAGGCCAAGTAACTTATAAAGGAAGACCTATCAGAATAACACCAGACTTCTCACCTGAGACCATGAAAGCTAGAAGATCCTGGGAAGATATAATGCAAACTCTAAGAGAACACAAACTTCAGCCAAAACTACTTTACCCAGCAAAGCTCTCAATCGCCATAGATGGACACATCAAGGTATTCCATGACAAAACCAAATTTGCACGATATCTTTCCACAAATCCATCTCTACAAAGGATAATAGGGGGAAAACACCAAGACAAGGAAGGAAACTACACCCGGGAAGAAGCAAGATAGAAACCTCCTCTCATCAAACCCAAAAGAAGGTAACCTCTCAAATATAAAAAATAAATAAAATAAACAAATATAATTTCAAAAATGTCTGGAGGTAATAATTACTATTCCTTAATATCTCTTAACATCAATGGACTCAATTCCCCAATAAAAAGACATAGATTAACAGACTGGATACAGAAACAGGACCCTACATTTTGCTGCATGCCGGAAACACATCTCAGTGTTAAAGACAAACACTGCCTTAGAGTAAAAGGCTGGAAGACAATTTTACGAGCAAAGGGTCTCAGGAAACAAGCTGGAGTAGCCATTCTAATATCAGATAAAATTGACTTCCAACCTAAAATCATCAAAAGAGACTCAGAAGGTCACTTCTTGCTGGCCAAAGGGAAAATCCACCAAGAAGAGCTCTCAATACTGAACATCTATGCTCCAAATGCAAGGGCACCCTCATTCGTAAAAGAAACCTTACTAAAGCTTAAAGCACACATTACACCGAACACAATATTTGTGGGTGACTTCAACACTCTACTCTCCTCAATGGACCGGTCAGGAAAGCAGAAACTAAACAGGGACACAGTGAAACTAATTGAAACTCTGGACCAATTGGATTTAACAGATACATATATATATAGAACATTTCATCCTAAAGCTAAAGAATATACCTTTTTCTCATCTCCACATGGTACCTTCTCCAAAATAGACCATATAATTGGTCACAAGACAGATGTCAACAAATACAAGAAGATCGAGCTAATCCCATGCTTCCTATCAGATCACCATGGAGTAAGAGGGGTCTTCAATAGCAACAAAAACAACAGAAAGCCCACATACACATGGAAACTGAACAATACTCTACTCAATGACACCTTGGTCAAGGAAGAAATAAAAAAAAAATCAAAGACTTTTTAGAATTCAATGAAAATGAAGGTACAAGCTACCCAAATCTATGGGACACAATGAAAGCAGTGCTAAGAGGAAAACCCATAGCCCTAAGTGCATCAAAAAAGAAACTGGAGAGAGCATACACTAGCAGCTTAATGGTACACCTTAAAGCCCTGGAAGAAAAACAAGTTAATTCACCCAGCAGGAGTAGAAGTCAAGAAATCATCAAACTCAGGGCTGAAATCAATCAAATAGAAACAAAGAAACCATACAAAGAATCAACAAGACCAGGAGTTGGTTCTTTGAGAAAATCAACAAGATAGATAAACCCCTAGCCAGACTAACCAAAGGACACAGAGACAGCATCCAAATTAACAAAATTAGAAATGAAAAGGGAGACATAACAACAGAAACTGAGGAAATTCAAAAGATCATCAGATCCTACTACAAAGGTCTATACTAAAAACAACTGGAGAATCTAGAGGAAATGGACAATTTCCTAGACAGATACCAAATACTAAAATTAAATCAGCATCAAGTAGACCAGCTAAATAGTCCCATAACCCCTAAAGAAATAGAAGGAGTCTCCCAACCAAAAAAAGTATGGGACCAGATGGTTTTAGTGCAGAATTCTACCAGACCTTCAAAGAAGACCTAACACCAATACTTTTCAAACTATTCCACAAAATAGAGACAGAAGGGATACTGCCCAACTCATTCTTTGAAGCCACAATTACGCTAATACCTAAACCACAAAAAGATCCAACAAAGAAAGAGAACTACAGGCCAATTTCTCTTATGAATATCGATGCAAAAATACTAAATAAAATTCTTGCCAACCGAATCCAAGAGCACATCAAAACGATCATTCACCATGTTCAAGTAGGCTTCATCCCAGGGATGCAGGGATGGTTCAATATACGGAAATCCATCAATGTAATCCACTACATAAACAAACTAAAAGAAAAAAAACACATGGCCATCTCATTAGATGCTGAAAAAGCATTTGACAAAATTCAGCATCCTTTCATGCTAAAAGTCATGGAAAGAGCAGGAATTCAAGGCCCATACCTAAACATAGTAAAAGCAATCTACAGCAAACCAGTAGCCAGCATCAAAATAAATGGAGAGAAACTTGAAGCAATCCCACTAAAATCAGGGACTAGACAAGGCTGCCCTCTCTCTCCATATCTTTTCAATATAGTACTTGAAGTTCTAGCGAGAGCAATTAGACAACATAAGGAAGTTGAAGGGATACAAATTGGAAAGGAAGAAGTCAAACTATCATTATTTGCAGATGATATGATAGTTTACTTAAGTGACCCAAAAAACTCCACCAGAGAACTTCTACAGCTGATAAACAACTTCAGCAAAGTGGCTGGTTATAAAATTAACTCAAGCAAATCAGTAGCCTTCCTGTACTCAAAGGACAAGCAGGCTGAGAAAGAAGTTAGGGAAATAACGCCCTTCACAATAGCCACAAACAACATAAAGTACCTTGGGGTAACTCTAACCAAACAAGCGAAAGATCTGTATGACAGGAACTTCAAGTCCTTGAAGAAAGAAATCGAAGAAGACCTCAGAAGATGGAAAAATATTTCTTGCTACTGGATTGGCAGGATCAATATAGTAAAAATGGCCATCTTACCAAAAGCAATATACAGATTCAATGTGATCCCCATCAAAATCCCAACTCAATTCTTTATAGATCTAGCAAGAGCAATTCTCAAATTCATCTGGAGCAACAAAAAACCCAGGATAGCTAAAACTATTCTCAACAATAAAAGGACTTCTGGGGGAATCAATATCCCTGACCTTAAACAGTACTACAGAGCAATTGTGTTAAAAACTGCATGGTATTGGTACAGCAACAGGCAAGTGGATCAATGGAATAGGATTGAAGACCCAGAAATTAACCCACAGACTTATGGTCACTTGATCTTTGATAAAGGAGCCACAACCATCCAGTGGAAAAAGATAGTCTTTTCAAAAAATGATGCTGGTTCAACTGGAGGTCAACATGCAGAAGAATGCGAATTGACCCACTCTTATCTCTTTGCACTAAGATCAACTCCAAGTGGATCCAGAACCTCCACATAAAACCAGACACACTAAAACTATTAGGAAAGAAACTTGGGTAGACCCTGGAGGACAGAGGCACAAGGGGAATGTTCCTGAACAGAACACCAATAGCTTATGCACTAAGATCAAGAATTGACAAATGGGACCTCATAATATTACAAAGTTTCTGCAAGGCAAAGGACACTGTCAGAAGGACAAAACGACAACTAACAAAGTGGGAAAAGATCTTCACCAACCCCACATCTGACAGAGGGCTAATATCCAATATATACAAAGAACTCAAGAAGTTAGACCCCAAAGAACCAAATAACCCTTCAAAAAATGGGGCACAGAGCTAAACAAAGAATTTTCACCTGAAGAAATTCGAATGGCTGAGAAACACCTTAAGAGATGTTCAAAATCGTTAGTCATCATAGAAATGCAAATCAAAACAACCCTGAGATTCCACCTCACACCAGTCAGAATGGCTAAGATTAAAAACTCAAGAGATGAAAATGCTGGTGAGGATGTGGAGAAAGTGGAACACTCCTCCACTGTTGGTGGGATTGCGAAATGGTAAAACAGCTCTGGAAATCAGTGTGGCGGTTCCTCAGAAAATTGGGCATGTTCCTTCCAGAGGACCCTGTCATACCACTCCTGGGCATATACCCAGAGGATTCCCCTGCATACAATAAAGACACATGCTCCACTATGTTTATAGCAGCCTTGTTTATAATAGCCAGAAATTGGAAGGAGCCCAAATATCCCTCAAAGGAGGAATGGATACAGAAAATGTGGTATATTTATACAATGGAATACTACTCAGCAATTAAAAATAATGAATTCATGCAATTTGTAGGTAAATGGTTAGACCTGGAAAATATCATCCTGAGTGAGCTAACCCAATCACAAAAGAATACACATGAAATGCAATCACTGAAAAGTGGATATTAATGAGCCCAGAAGCCCTAAATACTCAAGGCACAATTAAGTTAGCAAGTCAAATGATTCCCAAGAAGAAAGGAGAGGACCCTGGGCCTGGAAAGATTGGATCCAGTTTTGTAGAGAAACTGTGGGGGGGAGGGGGAATGATTGGGGAATAGTTGGGGGGGGGAGAGGAACTATGGGACATAGGGAGGGGGGAACTGGGAAAGGGGAAAGCCTTTGGAATGTAAACATAGAATATAGAAAATAAAAAAAAATTTAAAAAAAAAGAAAATCAATAGGAAAAAAAATAATTAATTAAAAAAAATACTTGGAGAAGTCCACTTTAGAGATTTGCAAATAAGCGATTTAAATTTCCACACAAAGTTTGCCAAAAGAGGAGGGGTTAACAGACTTAATGGATACTTTAGTTTTACATCAGTAACTTTAGATTGCATAAAAGCTCTCAGGTGAAAAATGCTCAACTGGCAGAATGAAGCTCAGGAGAGTTTTGTTTGGAAGTGGCTTCTCAGCCGGAAGGCCTGGACAGCTAGATCCCAGTATTCCAGTGCTTTTGTAGGCTGTGGCTTCATCAAATACTCAGTTCTTTTGTCATTTTGAAAAGAACAAGGCAACCCGTTTGAAGCAAGGACTCTCTCTTTGTGAGTTGAAATTAGTCTTGGAGATCAGAGAATCTTAAAAGACAAGTATTTCAAATGTTGGTAGGCTTTCTCAAGACAAAGTTCAAGTGAAAAACTCCAGCTGGGAGCCAGTAGTTTCTGCTTGCTGAATATCAAAAACAGCCAATGAACTAACCAGATTTCCTGAAGAGGGATTTTAAGAGGGTTTGCATCCTGAAGAGGGATTTTAATTGAGAGATGAAAAAAAAAAAAGATTTAAGTGTGGGGAAGGCAGCTGCCACCAGAGGGCAGTCGCACCTTGAGATGATCTAAACAAAGCCAGTCTGCTAGGGTTTTATAATGGAGTGCTTGGTTACTAGGGAAATGTGCCATGTGGCACTAACAACCAGTTCAAACAGGTCTAGAGGACAGAGCTGGAGAATCAATCCCACAGACACCTAAGTAGGCAAGCAATTTGATGTTTACTCAGTAGTTTAGAATAAACCAGTTTCCAATTTCTGTACATAGAAAATTGGTTTATTTTCTCTCTGTAAGTGGAGACACCTCTAGCTCTGCCTATAGCAGTGTCAGGTCAAATCTGAATGGCAATATTCTTTGTATCTTAGAAGACTGTTATGATTACAGTTGGAGACAATGCCAACATTTATGAACATGCTAATCTGTAAAGGTAGTCCCTCTATGTTGGATTCAGAAGACAACAGCAGGTGGTATACTGTTTAGTTCCAGCTATGCTTTCTGAAGAGTCAAAGATGATAATACGAACTTCCCTTCAATGACTCTATAACAATACAGAAAACCATGCCATAAAACTTTATTTAATGCAGTCACATATTTACACAAAAGACACAGTGTAAGACCATCAGGTCTGTGGAACATGAGGTGATTTGAGTTGATAATATTTTCACACAATTTACATAGTTTTGAAAAGTAAGCAGTTATGTATTTATTTAAATTCCATATGAATACTTACTAACTAATGTATATGTAGCTTACATATTTTGTATTTCTATTGTTTTGTGATTTTAATATATATAGTCAGCTGGGTACTGGTGGGCACATGCCTTTGATTCGAGCACATGGGAAGCAGAGCCACAGGCAGGTGGATCTCTGTGATTTTGAGGCTAGTCTAGTCTACAAAGGGAGTTCCAGAATAGCCAGGGCTGTTACACAAGAAATCTGCTCAAAAACCCAATGTGTGTGTGTGTGTGTGTGTGTGTGTGTGTGTGTGTGTGATTTGTGTATACTTTGTCATGTTGAGCACAATGGCCAGGGTTTTGACTGGTGATGCTTGTGCCTGAAGTCTCAAACTTTAAGAATCACTTTATTAATTAGGACAATTAGGACAATTTACAGTGTGTTTTGTCCTTTACTTTTGACTCTTTAAATTTGCTTCACGTTGTGACTGTAATAAATCTATACAAACTTCATGACTCAGAACAGAATATACTTATCATCTTTAAGGTCATGTTCAGGTCAGGGGCTGGAGTGTCAGTTTACCACAAAAGAGCACTTGCTGTTTTGGCAGGACACTGGGGTTCTGTTCAAGTACCTGTATCAGATGGCTCAAGAATATCTTTACCTACAACTCCAGGGATTCAATACCCTCTTTAAAGTTCTTCAGGCCAGGAATGGTAAATAAGGCATTAATGGACTGATTCCTTTTGCAGTGTCTAGAAGGAGCCCTCCTCACTTTCCCAACTTGTAGAATCTGCTTACATCACATCAGTTTTAGTCTCCACCTCCATCTTCACCCTACTCATTTCTTCAGTGTGGTTTTCACAGCCAATTGACAAGCCCAAGCAAGCTTCTCATAACTTACATATATTACCCCACTCAATTACACTGTGAATTTCCCCTTGTGATGTAAGGCAATGTTGGACTGTGAAAGGCTGTCTGTGCTTTGGTTGAGCTAGGCTTAAATGCTGGTGACACAGTAGTAGAGATTAATCTATGAGGGACAGAAGGTCTGTTTGCCCATGATCCCCGACACTGGGTTCCTGACACCATGAGGCCCTCAACGCCATAATTCTGTGGCCATCAGTTATGTAAGGCAATACCCCAACACACTAGCATTCTGGCTGGACTCCACCTGGCAACAGCCAGGTATGCATCTCACCACAGTTACCTGGCAACAGCCAAATAGGCTGGCCCACTATAAAAGGGGATGCTTGGCCCTTCCTCTCTCCTATTCTCTCATCCTCTTACTCTCCTCTCTCTTCTCTTCTCTTCTCTTCTCTTCTCTTCTCTTCTCTTCTCTTCTCTTCTCTTCTCTCTCTCTCTCTCTCTCTCTCTCTCTCTCTCTCTCTCTCTCCTCTTCTATAATAAAGCAATAAAATCAATAGATTCCCCACACTGTTTCCAGCCAGAAGACTGGACCAAGGACTCACCTGAGTGGGGACCAACACCAGCATATCTATTCCTCCAACCCCTTTCCCCTTTGGCCCAAGGGCTGACTGAGCTGCCCCCAGGGACCCAGTTCTTAGCTCTTCTGCAGAATCCAGCAGCATCCTTTGATAACTGAGAGCTAGAATCTGTTGTTCCCACACCTGCGGATTGGGGTCCCATGACTTCTCACAGCCAAACACCCAACTAGTGATATGGGAGCTTATTACAGTCTTCTGCATCTGCCCTGCCAGAACAGGTGATTTCTGGTTAGACTCGGTTTTCCCCCCTACTCCACTTTTCCCCATGCAGGGTGCCCTACAATCTGCCACAGTGTTCTACATGGCAATATATACATGTTTTAGGCATTGATATTTTACCTGCTTTCGGGTGAGACATTATCATTATACTAGATATTGTGATTGAATGTATGGGCTCCATTTCTGGTTAAAATGTATCTGCTCATATTGCTTTTTACTTCTGAAATACCTTAAAATAATGAAAAGAAGGCTATTTTGAAGTATCATTAAAATGGCATGGCATTGTTTATGCTTTCTTGGTTTATGCACAGAATTCAGCACCTGTTTCCCATCAGCGGAAATTATCTGGGAAATTGACTGATTTTTGGTCATTGTATAAAACTTTCTTCCAGAACCAAACTCCCCCATTACAATGCCCACATTACCAGGCTCAGTTTCTCCAGTGACCAGTAAAGGCTTTCTGAATTCTTTTGGATGCCACCTTGAGTAGTATTTTTTGTTATTTTTTTTAACACAATTAAAAAAATAAAATTTCCATAAGTGAGCATATATTTAAGTTTTTAGCAGAATACTTTGGGTCTTAATATTTCCAAAAGGGGCACAGAGCCACATATTCAGGTGGCTCAGGGAGATAGCTAACTTCCTAGGAGTATGGAGAGGCCTGAGAGCACAAGTAAAACCACCCTGCTACTCAGAGAATCCAGTCAGGAACCATTAGGTGGGAGCTTTTCAGTTTCTGTCTCCAGATGGGGACCATCCACTGCCACAGAATGCCATATCCAGGTGGTGCAGGGAGGTAGTTAACCACCAGGAGTGCAGAGATATCTGAGAGCACAGGAAGGACCACTCCTGCTGCTCAGCAGAACTAGCTGTAAATCCTGAAGACAAAAGAACCCAGGAGCAGTCTGGGACCAAAGTATTCTGATTTCCATCTGCACCCAGAGCTGATCCTGGGCCACAGAGCTACATACACAAATACCACTAGAAGACAGCTGGCCTCCAAGAGTGCCTACATGCCTGTGTGCACAGGTAAGACCACCACCTCTCCTCAAATTCCTGGCCCAGGAGGGACCTGACCAGACACATCAAGACATAGGAACCAAGGATCAGCTGGGGACAGGATCCTTTTGGTTTCTGTCTGCACACTTGAGCTGACACTGTATCACAGCTCTTCATACCTAAATTCATCCCAGAGAAAACTGGTCTTCCAGGACTTATATACAGGCTTATAGGACAGATAAGCCACAGTCAGATACAGCAAGACCAGGTAACACCAGAGATGACAAAAGGCAAACATAAATATTTTAACAACAGAAACTAAGGCAACATGGCACCATCCAAAACCAGTTCTCCTGGATAACCCAACACACCAGAAAAGCAAGATCTGGATTTAAAATCACATCTCAAGATGCTGAAAGAGGACTTCAAGAAGGACATAAAGAACTACCTTAAAGAAATAGAAGAGAATATGGGTAAACAGGTAGAAGCCCTTAAAGAGGAAACATAAATATCCCTTAAAGAATTACAGGAAAACACAAACAAATAAGTGAAGGAATGGAACAAAACCATCCAGGATCTAAAAATGGAAGTAGAAATAATAAAGAAATCACAAAGGGAGACAACTCTGGAGATAGAAAATTTTGGAAAGAAATCAGTAGTAATAGATGCAAGCATCAACAACAGAATACAAGAGATAGAAGAATTTCAGATGCTGAAGATTCCATAGAAAACATTGACTCAACAGTCAAAGTAAATGCAAAATGCAAAAAGCTTGTAACCAAAACATCCAGGAAGTCCAGGACACAATAAGAATAAACCTAAGGATTATAGATATAGAAGATAGCAAAGTTTTATAACTTAAAGGGCCAGTAAATATCTTCAACAAAATTATAGAAAACTTTCCTAACCTAAAGAAAGAGATGCCCATGAACATACAAGAAGCTGACAAACAGACTGGAACAGAACAGAAATTCCTCCCACCACATAATAATCAAAACAGCAAATGTACTAAACAAAAAAATATTAAAAGCAGTAATGGAAAAAGGTCAAGTAACATATAAAGGCAGAACTATCAGAATTACACCAAAGTTCTCACCAGAGACCATGAAAGCTAGAAGATCTTGGATAGATTTCATACAGATCTTATGTCAAAACAAATACCATCCAAGAGTACTGTACCCAGCAAAACTCTCAATCACCATAGATGGAGAAACCAAAATATTCAATGATAAAACCAAATTTACACAATATCTTCCCACAAATCCAGCCTTACAAAGGATAATAGATGGAAAACACCAACCCAAGGAGGGAAACTACACCCTAGAAAAAGCAAGAAAGTAACCTTCTTTCAACAAACCCAAAAGAAGATAACTGCACAAACATAAAGGTAACATCAAATATAACAGGAAGCAGCAATCACTATTCCTTAATATCTTTTAGCATCAATGGACTCCATTCCTCAAGAAAAAAACTAACAGACTGGATACTTAAATGAGATCCCACATTCTCCTGCATACAGGAAACACTCCTCAGTGTCAAAGACAAATACTACCTCAGAATAAAAGTGTGGAAAACAATTTTCAAAGCAAATGGTCCCAGGAAACAAGCTGGAATAAACATTCTAATATTTGATAAAAATGACTTTCAGTCTAAAGTCATCAAAAGAGACACAGAAGGATACTTCATACACATCAAAGGAAAAATATGCCAAGAAGAACTCTCAATTCTGAACATCTATGCTCCAAATTCAAGGGCACTCACATTCATAAAAGAAACTTTACTAAAGCTCAAAGTGCACATTGTACCTCCCACAACTATTGTGACTTACTTAAATAACTCACTCTCCTCAATGGACAGATCAGAGAAACAAAAATTAAACAGAGACAGAGTGAAACTAATTGAAATTATGGAACAAATGGATTTAACAGATATCTATAGAAGATTTCATCCTAAATTAAAAGAAGATACCTTCTTTTCAGCACCTCATGGTACTTTCTTTAAAACTGTCCACGTAATTGGTCACAAAACAGACCTCAAAAGAAATAAGAAGATTGAAATAATGCCATGCTTCCTATCAGATCACTATATATTAAGGCTGGTCTTCAGTAACAACAAAATCAACAGAAAGCCCAAATACACATGGAAGATGAACAATGCTCTACTCAACCATAATTTGGTCAAGTAATAAATAAGGAAAGAAATAAAAGACTTTTTAAAATATAATGAAAATGAAGGCACAGCATACCCAAAAATATGGGACACAGTGAAAGCAGTGCTAAGAGGAAAACTCATACCTTTGAGGGCCTCCAAAAAGAAACGGAAGTGAGCATAGTTTGGCAGTTTAACACATTTGAAAGCTCTAGAACAGAAAGAAGCTAATACAGAAAAAAGGGATAGACATCAGGAAATCATCAGATTCCGGGCTGAAATCAACCATGTAGAAACAAAAAGAACTATAAAAAGAATCAACCAAACCAGGATTTGAGAAAATCAACAAGATAGATAAACCCTTAGCCAGAGTAATCAGAGGGCCCAGAGACAGTATCCAAATTAAGAAAATTAGAAATGAAAAGGGAGATATAGCAACAGAAAAAACTGAGGAAATTCAAAAAAAATCACCAGAATCTTCTACAAAAGCACAACTGAAAAAAATGGAATGAAATAGATAATTTTTTAGACATATATATAAAATACCAAACTTAAATCAGGATCAGATCGATCATCTAAACAGTCCCATAACTCCTAAAGAAATAGAAGCAGTCATTGAAAGCCTCCCAACCAAAAAAAGTACAGGACCAGATCGGTTTAGTACAGAATTCTACCAGACCTTCAAAGAAAACCTAACACCAATACTTTTCAAAGTATTCCACAAAATAAAAAACAGAAGGAATACTACCCAACTCTTTCTATGAAGCCAGAATTACACTGATACCAAAACCACACAAAGATCCAACAAAGAAAGAGAACATCAGACCCATTTCCATTGTGAATATTTATGCAAAAATACTCAATAAAATTCCTGCAAACAGAATCCAAGAACATATCAAAAGGATCATTCACCAAGATCAATAGGCTTCATCCCAGGGATGCAGGGAAGATTCAATATATGGAAATCCATCAATCTAATTCACTATATAAACAAACTCAAAGGAAAAAAAACACGTAGTCATCTCATTAGATTTAAAAAGCCATTTGACATTATTCTGCATCCTTTCATCTTAACAGTCTTGGAAAGAACAGGAATTCAAGGTCCATACCTAAACATAGTAAAAGCAATACACAGCAATCATGTAGCCAACAGTAAACTAAATGGAGAGAAACTTGAAGCAATCCCACATAAATCAGGGACTAGACAAGACTGCTCTCTCTCTCCTAATCTATTCTATATAGTTCTTGAAGTTCTTGTTAGAGCAATTAAACAACAAAAGGAGGTCAAAGGGATATAAATTGGAAACGAAGAAGTCACACTATCACTATTTGCAGATGATATGATAGTATACATAAGCAACTACCAAAACTTAACCAGAGAATTTCTGCAGCTGCTGAACAACTTCATCAAATTGGCCAGATATAAAATTAACTCAAACAAATCAGTAGCATTCCTATACTCAAAGAATAAACAGGCTGAGGAAGAGATTAGGGAAATGACACCCTTCAGAATAGCCACAAACAATATAAAGTATCTGGGTGTGACTAACCAACAAGTGAAAGATCTGTAAGACAAAAACTAAAAGTCTTTGAAGAAAGAAATCGAAGAAGACCTCAGAAGATGAAAAGATCTCTCCTGCTCGTGGATTGACAGGATTAATATAGTGAAAATGGCCATCTTGGCAAAAGCAATCTACAGATTCATTGCAATCCTCATCAAAATTCCAACTCAATTCTTCACAGAGGTAGAAAGTGCAATTTTCAAATCATCTTGAATAACAATAAACCCAGGATAGCTAAAACTATTCTCAACAATAAAAGAACCTTTGGCAGAATCAGTATACCACATCTCAAGCAGTATTACAGACCAATAGTGATAAAAACTGTGTTGTATTGGTACAAAGACAGGCAGGAAGATCAATGAAATAGAATTGAAGACTCAGAAATGAACCCACACACCTATGGTTATTTGATCTTTGACAAAGAAACTACAACCATCCAATGGAGAAAAATCAGCATTTTCAACTAATGGTGCTGGGTTAACTGGCAGTCAACATGTAGAAGGATTCAAATTGATCCATTCTTATCGCCCTGTACAAAGGTCAAGTCCAAGTGGATAAAGGACCTCCACATAAAACCAGACTCTGAAACTAATATAAAATAAAGTAGGGAAGAGCCTGGAACACATGAGCACAGGGAAAATTTTCCTGAACAGAACACCAATAGATAGTGCTCTAAGATCAAGAATTGACAAATTGGACTTTATAAAATTTCAAAGTTTCTGTAAGGTAAAGCACACTGTCAATAGGACAAAATGGCAACCAGGAAATTGGGGAAAGATCTTTACCACCCCTACATCCGACAGAGGGCTAATATCCAATATATACAAAGAACTCAAGAAGTTGGATGCCAGAGAACCAAATAACCACATTGAAAATGAAGTACAGAGCTAAACAAAGAATTTTCAACTGAGGACTATTGAATGGCTGAGAAGCACCTAAAGAAATGTTCAACATCCAGTTATGAGGGAAAGGCAAATCAAAACAACCTTGAGATTTCACCTCACAGCAGTCAGAATGGCCAAGATCAAAAACTCAGGAGAGAGCAGGTGCAGGTGAGGATGTGGAGAAGGAAGAACACTCCTCCATTGTTGTTTGGATTGCAAGCTGGTACAACCACTCTGGAAATCAGTTTGGCAGTTCCTTAGAAAATTTGGCATAACTCTACTGGAGGACCCTGCTATACCACTCTTGGGCATCCCAGAGGATTCTTCAGCATGTAAGAAGGATACATGCTCTACTATGTTCATAGCAGCCTTATTTATAATAGCCAGAAACTGGATAGAACCCAGATGTCCCTCAATGTAGGAATGAATACAGAAAATGTGGTATATTTACACAATGGAATACTACTCAGCTATTAAAAACAATGAATTTATGAAATTCTTAGGCAAGTGGGTGGAATGGGAGAATATCATCATGAATGAGGAAAATGAACCACAAAAGAAGACACATGGTACATACTCACTGATAATGGATTAGCCTAGAAACCTGGAATACTCAAGACACAATTCAGAGACTAAATGAAGTTCAAGAAGTAGGAAGAACAAAGTATGGATCCTCTGTTCTTCTTAGAATGGGGAATAAAACATCCATAGGAGGAGATACAGAGACAAAGTATAGAATAGAGACTGAGGAGAAGACCATCCAGAGAATGTCCCACCTAGGTATTCATTCCATATACAGTTACAAATCCCAGACACTATAGTGCATGCCAACAAGTGCTTGCTTACAGGAGCCTGATATAGCTGTTACCTTGGAGGCTCTACCAGTACATGACAAATACAAAACAGGAGATTCTCAGCCAACCACTGAACTGAGCACAGTGTCCCCAATGGAGGATCCAGAGAAAGAACCCTAGGAGCTGAAGGGGTTTGCAGTGTTATAGGAGGAACAACAATATGAATCACTCAGTACCTCCAGAGCTCCCAGGGACTAAACTACCAACCAGAGAGTGCACATGGTGTTACCCATGGCTTGTCTCCAGATGCATATGCAGCAGAGGATGGCCTTGTTGGACATCAAAAGGAGGAGAGAGCCTTGGTGCTGAGAAGACTAGATGCCCCAGTATAGGGAAATGCCAGGACAAGGAAGTAGGAGTGGATGGATAGGTGAACAGGGGGAGGGGGATGGATTAAGCGATTTTCACGGGGAATCCAGGAAAGGGGACCACATTTGAAATGTAAATAAAGACTATATCTAATTAAGAAAAAGAATTCTGGACCCATAAAAATATTTCCCAAAAGGAGTTTTCTTTTCAATTTATAAATCATGAGAGCCTCAAGTATATCATAGATAGACTTGAGTTTTCATGCTCCATGGAATGGATTTCCAGTGGTCTCAGGCAGAGCTGAAGCCCTTAGTTTATTGTGCTCTTGTAATTGAGCAAGGCTAAGCAATGAAGAGATAGCTGTGGAGGCTGGGAGGACCACAATCATGGTTCTATGAACCAGATTATTTGGTGAGATCTGCATGTGTTTCTTAATTTCGAAAAGGATTCACAACATCTTGGCTCATAGTGACTCCAGAGTCCTCTTACAGTTGGAAAAGATGTTCTTTTTTTCCTCTAGTTTTGCCTAGAACTTCAACAGAATTTAAACACATATTCATGTGCACACACACACACACACACACACACACACACACACAATTTCATTTAAAATATTCTTATAAAACTTGGCCTTTCCTATTTCTTACACCAAATAAACATCACTTCCTCACTCACCATGAGTGGAGAGATGAAATTCATGTCCTTTCTTTCTTTTTGGCAATACATTCTTTTCTCTAATCAGTTCTCTAAATTGTTATTTATCTTTTCACTTGAATGATTATAACATGAAATATGATAGTACTTGGAAGTTTCCTTACAGTTTTCAATGGACACATTGTATCTCATATTAATTAAATGCTTCTTATTTGTTATTGTGGGCATTGAATGCTCTGTATGAGTTATGTCAGAAATTCACTCATCATGGTAAAATATAAAGAGGTACAGACAAAGTTAAGAATATGTGCGCTGATGTGTGCTGTTGGCTGTGACTGGGGTAGTTGACCATGTTTTCTTGTATCTTGTTTAGTGGGAAGGACTTTGTATCATGGAGAACTTTGGCTATGAATGTTTCACATCTTGATCTTTTACTATGTACAGCACCTAGTAAATCTGGAGCCATCTCCAGCATGGCCAACTTTATTTAGAGGAAAGCTCATCTACATAGCAAACCATATTCACATAGTGACATTGGGTAAGCTATGAATTATCTTCTTCACTGTTTTAAGTCATGATTTATGCCAATAACTCATATTATATTCTCATTGTTGCATACTAGGAACCTTACAAATAGTTAATGCTTTACCTAAATACATAACTTAATAACTTCTATATATACACTTTATTTTAGCTTATTTCTATTCTTGTTGATTTATTGTGAACATCCTTTGATTAAACATTTATTAAAGTGGAAAGAGGACTGAGAATATGGCTTATTATTAAAGAAATGAAAAACACAGAAAACTAAAAATCAAATATATGGTGGTAGGGTCAATAGGTATATGTCATGTTTCTCGACTTTCCTAATGCTGCAACCCTTTTGTACAGTCTGTCATGTGGTACACTTAACCATGAAATTAATTTTGTTGCTACTTCATAACTGTGATTTTGCTACTGTTATTAGTTGTAATATTTTTGTAAATATTTTTGGAGATAGACGTTTGCCAAAGGAGTTGTAACCTACAGGTTTACAACCACTGGATATAAGGGACCCATATTCATAAAAGGGAAAAGATGTGATTAATTGCAGAAGTATAAGTGAGCTAATGAAATATAGAACTTGGGGGATTTCTGCTAAGGTTGGGAAATGAGGAGAGGAGGAGGAGAGAGGGAGGGAGGAAAGAAGCAGGGGAGAAAGAGAGGGAGGGAGGAGAGGAGAAGAGAAGAACAGAGGAGGGAAGGAAGAGAGAGCAAATAATAAAAATACAGGTAAGAAAAAATGATCATGTTAGAAGGAAAGCCACAATGAGGAGTTGATAAACGAATGTCTAGGGAAAGACTTTCTACTATGAGGCAAAACACAAGAAGAGATGGACAACATATGAGGCATCTCCTACTCAGACCAGACCAGACCAAAAGACTGGATACCAAAGGGTCATGTGTCAGCTTTATTTTAAGAACTTCAAAATGGCAACCAACAAATTAGGAAAATATCTTTACCACCCCATATCTGACAGAGGGCTAATATCCAATATGTACAAAGAACTTAAGAAGTTGAACTCCAGAGAACCAAATAACCCTATTAAAACATGGAGTACAGAGCTAAACAAAGAATTTTCAACTGAGAACTATTGAATGGCCGAGAAGCACCTAAAGAAATGTTGAACATCCTTAGTCATCAGGCAAATGCAAATCAAAACAACCCTGAGATTTTACCTCACAGCAGTCAGAATGGCCAAGACCAAAACCTAGGGAGGCAGAAGGTACTGGCAAGGATGTGGAGAAAGAGGAACACTGCTCCATTGCTGGTGAGATTGCAAGCTGGTACAGCCACTCTGGAAATCAGTTTGGCAGTTCTTCAGAAAATTCACCATAACTCTACTGGAGGACCCTGCTATACTACTCTTGGGCATCCCAGAGGATTCTTCAGCATGTAATAAGGACACATGTCCAACTATGTTCATAGCAGCCTTATTTATAATAACCAGAAGTTGGAAAGAACGCAGATGTCCTTCAATGGAGGAATGGATACAGAAAATGTGGTATATTTACACAATGGACTACTACTCAACTATTAAAAACAACGAATTCATGAAATTCTTAGACAAATGGGTGGAAGTGGAAAATATCACCCTGAGTGAGGTAACCTAATCACAAAAGAATACACATGGTATGCACTTACTGATAAGTGGATATTAGTCCAGAAGCTTGGAATACCCAAGTCACAATTCACAGACCAAATGAAGCTCAAGAAGAAGGAAGAACAAAGTATGGATGCTCTGGCCCTTCTTAGAAGGGGGAACAAAATACCCAGAGTAGGAGATACAGAGACAAAATATGGAGCAGAGTCTGAGGGAAATACCATCCAGAGACTTCCTACCTAGGAATCCATCCCATATACCATTACAAATCCCACACACTCTCTGGGATGCCCACAAGTGCTTGCTGACAGAAGCAGGATATAGCTATTACCTTTTTTGGCCATGCTAGTGCATGGCAAATACAGAGGGGGCCACTCTCAGCCAGTCATTAAACTAAGCACCAGGACCTCAATGGAGGAGCTAGAGAGAAGACCCAAGGAGCTTAAGGGGTTTACAGCACTAGGAGGAACAACAATATGAGCCACCCAGTACTCCCAGAGCTCCCAGGGATATATCAATCAACCAAAGAATACACATGAAGTTACCCATGGCTCCAGATACATATGCAGTAGAGGATGGCCTTGTTGGACATCAAAGGGAGGAGAGGTACCTGGTCTGGGGAAGATTCAATGCAACTGTGTAGGGTAATATCAGGACAGGGAAGCAGTAATGGGTTGACTGGGGAACAGAAGGAAGGGAGATAGGTTATGAGACTTTCAGGGGGGTAGACCAGGAAAAGGGACAATATTTGAAATGTAAGTAAAGAATATATCTAATAAAAAAGAATTTCTGAGGATATTAAAATTGCTTTACTGAGATAGAGATTTGTTAAATATATAACATTAAACCTTTCTCTTTATTTTCTAAGCTTCTATTTAAACCTTCATTTATTGCATAAATATAACTTTAGGCAATATATTTTATACTGAAGACTCATAGATAAGTAAAAGAATCTACACAGTAAAATACAATGTAATTATGTCTTTATGCATGAAACTACTTTTATTTTTCATATTTTATAAAAAGTATTTTCCTGTCAGACATATATACAAAATAACAAATGTACACACACATGCACACATATGTGTACACACACAGAGACACACATACTCACATGCGTGCGCCCACACACATTACCAATCCTGACACAAAAGAAGTTTTGTGGATGGCAAAAGCAACAGGGAAGATGAGGGAGATAGAGGGACTGAGATTTGTAGTCTGACAGTCGTAGCCTCAGTCCCACATCTCTCTGCTTGAGATATTTCACTATCGTTATTCATTTCTGTGCCTCTGACTTTATAACTCAAACTACAACCTGAACTTCTCTCAGTGCCATCTTTGCACAAATTGAATTACATAATTTTGTGTCTTGTTCTTTTCAAAGTTCATATTCTACTCTCTAACTTATAACAACTCTTGCTATTTTGTTTAAAAAATGCTATTGCACTCACTTTTATGCTTTACATAGTTATATATGCATATGCTTGATAAATTGCATTATAGTCTTTTATAGGAGGGATAAAAACCTTTCTCTGTTGTAGAGAGACAACAGAGACACCTTCACATGTTGGTCAATCAGACTGATTTCTGACTAAGTTGCTTATATTGTAGCCTCTTGACTTTCCATTCTCAATTGTTAGATGAACTCTGCTTTAAGTAGGGATTTAGAATTTGTATGTATATATATATATGTATGTATGTATGTATATATATGTATGTATGTGTATATATATACATATATATATATATGTATGTAGGTGTGTGCATGTATGTATATGAATGTGGGCATGTGGAGGTCAGAGATCAGTCTCAAGTGTTGTACACTTGTTAAAAAGCTAATTTAGTTTTTTTAATTATTAACTTTACATTCTGCTCACTGCTCCCTTCCAGTCACCTACTCTCACAATTTCCCCTCCCCCTCTTCTTCTCCTCTGAGCAGGTGGGGTCCTCCTGGCTCTTCCCCTACCCTGGCACTTTCAGTCTTTGCAAGGCTAGGCGCTTCCTCTCACACTGAGGCCAGACAAGGAAGCCAAGCCAGGGGAACATATCCCACACACAGGAAGCAACTTTTGGAATAGATCCAACTCCAGTTGTTCAGAACCCACATAAAGACCAAACTTCACATTTGAGGCCTAGGTCCAGCCTTTGTGTATTCGTTGGTTGGTGGTTCAGTCTCTGAGAGCTCCAAGGTTGCAAGTTAGTTGATTCTGTTGTTCTTCCTGTGGAGTAACTATTTTCTTCTGGGTCTGCAATCCTTCCTCCTGTTCTTCCATAAGAGCCCCCAAGCTCCATCCACTGTTTGGCTGTGGGTGTCTGTATCTGTTTAAATCAGCTTCTGGGTAGAACTTCTCAGAGAACAGCATGTCTATTTGTTTCTTAATACAGTTGGGAGCTTGCACAGTAGACTAGAATCCAGGAAATGCCAGGGATCTTTCAGTGTTTGCCTTCCCAGTATTGGACTAACAAGCACATCCAGAATATCTTAATATAGGGAAGAAACATTGAATTAGGTTCTCGTGTGTGGTTAGTACTCACCTGGCCAGCCTATTTCACAAGTCCCTAGAAATTAGACCTTTATTTTTCTGGTCACAGTCTTCACCATACATGAATGCTGTTCTTATATCTCATCCTCTCAGTTTCTTCCTATAGAAATTTATATGTGATCATTATTAAGTACTTCATAATGAAAATGTTGTTCATAGTTGAACCAGTTTATAAGTTGCATTTTCCCCTCCTAGGAATTCTTTCTATTTTCCTGAGAACAAAAATTGTGGTTTTTTATTGTTGTTGTTTTATATCTATGTTTATTTGTTTATTAAGTGAACCTGTCAGTAACAAGATTTCATCAATTTCTGAAATCTCCACTGAGAACATTTTCTTGTTTTACATATTGTGACCATCTCATCTTCCAATGCAGGTACTTTTCTTATGTTATCTGGTTGTTCAACTCATTTGGTATAGAGTTGTCTTTCTGGGCCCTAGTTGCGTGAGTACTCCAGAATTCCTTTGATTGATGACATGTGTTGCTATGTCTTTACCTTTCTATGTTTATGACTTTGTCTTCATAGAGCACATTCTTCCACAGTTTTCTTTGAAGGTTGTCTTAAACTTAACACATTAAAATTACCATAATGAAACAAACATTAGCAGCTTGCATGCTATTATTTCTGTCTATTTACATATTATTTATGAAACATTATGGGAAATCTAGAGATGGTTTAAAGAATTTACAAAGACATGCTTAGATTATATGCAACTAAATACTTAGTATAATCAACTTGATATTCTGGTGTTTTTGACATCTGCAATAGGGGCTGGAACCAATTTCCTACAGACACTGAGCAGCAATTGTATCTATGCAGGATAGAAAAGCATTTTACCCAATGAATAAAGAAACAAACTACAACAAAAGAAGCAATGTGATGGCTACTGTAACAAGGCAGCAAAAGGACAGAAGAGGGGGAGAATTGCTGAATAATGTGTAAAGTCTTGGACACATATCTTGTATTCTAATACAAAAGGTAATCTCCAGATATGCTTTTTGGTCAAAGTTCTTCCTGTACTATGAGAAGCAACAGTCACTCTTCTAGGCTACTCTAAGGCTAGTGGGCAGTGCCTTTCCAACTTGAAGGGTACCACTATTTCATAATTGTGCCTATTTTTGAGACATAAAGTAATTTTGATGTTTTTACATTTTCTACAACTTGAAGAATACTAAGTAACAGAATAATTAATACCTTTAAAATGGAATGAAGGTGTTATGTAGGAGGAGTTAAAGGAAACACTTATGAAAATACAAATAAAGTAATACTTAAGTGAGTTACGTTGCAAGTTTAAAAATAATTTTTATTTTTTAATTTTTCTGATTTTTAAATTAAAATATAATAATATCTATATTATCCTTTCCCTCCTTTAGCTCTTCCGAAATCAGCTCTCTCTAACTTCCTCATGTTCATTTAAATATCTTAATTTAAGATAGACTAATTTTCTATTTCTTGTAAAATAAATCAACATTAATAGATGAAATTTTAATATTCAAAGAAGCTGATAATAGCTCTTAGAAGTATAAACAATCTTGACCTCTATTCTACAGGAGAGCCAATGAAAATGCAGATTCTCCTGTGAGAATTTCATTTTTGTAAAAAGGAGAGACAGATGTTCTGAATTTCTAAAACAACAAAAGGGATCATGCATTAGGAGTGCCTAAAAGTTTGATTTTCTTCCCATGGTTAAGTTCAGACTGTCACCTGACCCCTCACTCCTCTCTGGAACTAAAGTAGTCTTGGTCAACTATTGGTAGACATCCTATTGAAAGAAAGCTGTACATCCTAGAGAAAGAAGGCTGCATTGTGCTTGAGATGATCTTGGAAACTATGCAGAGGTGCAATAACGAGGACATTTTCTTTTCCAAAAAGGTCATCTGAAAGTGCTAAGGATCTTCAACAGATATATTGTTACAAAATGGATACAGCTTCTGGGAATTAAAAAAGTTATCTTTCCAAATAAAAAATTCTTCATAACTGGATATGTGTCGTGAGTAGTTCGCTCTCAAATAACCCTGTAGAGAAGACTCACCCTTAGATAAGAAGCTATGGACAATTGATGGCTGCTGGAGGAGGGGGAGCCAGGTTTATTCAGAGATGCAGCACCTGAAAGAATACCCATGGTTCATTAGATGATTTTATACCCATGCGCATAGTGGTTTCTCTATGTTATTCTAATCTTTGATTTTTCCTTTGGTTTCTTGGTATCTTTTCTGACATTTCAGACTGAATTCAGGAGCAGTTTTTCTAGTTCTATTTCAAAAATGTATCTTTAATATGATCACTATTCAATTTGTATGTTGATGATAGTATACATTATATAGGCTATTATAACTAATATATAAGTTTTCCTATCTTGCTACCAGAATATGTATATGTACATATGTATATGTACATATGTATGTGTATGTCTATGTATGTCTATGTATGTCTATATATATATATATATATATATATATATATATATATGTATGTGTGTATGAATGAAATCTCAATATTGGTCTAAATATCATTTGAGTTTGAGCCTTCTTGTCCTAGCCTAACTCATACATTCTCATCCAGAATAGGTTTTCCTTTTGTGACACTATTTGACTTAAATCCCTTTGCCCTGCATTCCAGCCTCACCGTTGGCTGAGTGACAGCTATATTAGCACTGTAAAGCTTCCTTGCAGTGGCTCGAGTCTTTTGTAATACTTCTCCCAAGCAGAGCAGGCTGGCTAGGTTTGAGTGTGGCTGGCTTCACACTATTTATTCTCTCCCTGACTGCTATATTTCTAGTCCTGCACAGGCTTTTAGACACTCTGTTCCATTACTCTTTTATGGCCTTTATGGTATTTGTTACAACTGGATTTTATTGCAATTTTACATGTAATGGCTATATCCCTTCTGTGGAATATAAACTTTAACAGAATGAAGTTTTATGTCTTCTCCGGTATATTCACTTTTTCTTAGAATTTTCTCACCAAATTTTTTGACACTCTCTAATTGAGAAGCATACACTCATATGTATATGTGTATGTGTATGTATGTGTGTATATATGTATGTATGTATATATATGTAAATTCGGGATTTTTTTTCTGTGTAGTCTTGGATTGTTTTTCTAGTTTCCATTACCCTCTCACTTCTAATTATACTCCCTCTGTGTTATTCTTCAAAAGAAATATTTCTTTTCCTCATGGCATTAAGATATTTTGATAAATTAAAAATGTTTTATTGTGAAGGAACTCTTCTTTCCAGATATTTTCTATATAATAATGATATAATTTGGATATATTACTTTCTAGATTGCTGTACAGATATTAGCTTCAGATACCTTTTCTTTATTCTCTTCAGTTAATTGTTCCTTACTATCAAAAAAACTTGCACTTATATTATCATTCTTCAGTTTATAAATGCATTCTGATCAATTCTGTGCCATTGTATTTCCTTGTTTACTTGATTATAAAGGCTAATTTAATTGGAAATCTGCTGAATACGCTACCTGAGTAAGGTGTGATCCAAACTGCTAGATTTCTGTGGCTTGACAGAGAATTTTAACCTTATTCTTTTTCTTTCTTTCTTTCTTTCTTTCTTTCTTTCTTTCTTTCTTTCTCTTTTTTACTTTCTTCCAAGATTTATTTATTTATTATTTGTAAATACACTGTAGCAGTCTTCAGATACTCCAGGAGAGGGCATCAGATCTAACAGGTACACAAAGATAGCCCGAGTTTAACATCACTTGGGACACAAACCACCAGACTTCTGCCTGTGCCCAAGGCCTTGGCAGCTCTGCAGGTTGTCTGTGTGCCAGCCCTGTCAGGGGACGTTTGCCCTGCAGAGTGATCAGCACTTGGAAGGTGTCTCTGCCATCTTGGCTCCCGAACAGAACAGACAGACAACACCAGTTACACAGAGATATCCTGAGTTTAACATCCCTCAGACACAGCCCTCCAGGATTCTGCCTTGCCCAAGGTCTGGGCAGCACTGTGGGGCATCTATGTGCCAGCCCTGTCGGGGGACATTTGCCCTGCAGAGTGACTGGAAGGGGTCCTCTCAGCCTCCACCATCATGGCTCCCAGATGGACCAGAAAGACAACACCAGGTACACAGAGACAACCCAAGTATAATATTGCTTGGGGCAAGGCACACCAGGGCTCCAATGGCACCCAAGAGTAGGGCAGCCCATCAGCAATCTGTGCGAGGGGAAATCCAGTCATCCAGAGGTGCAGAAATAGCTTTACAGGCTCACAGGAGGTTCAAACACCAGCCAGTGACAAAACAGGATCAACTAACACCAGAGATAACCAGATGGCAAAAGGCAAATGTAGGAACGTTACTAACAGAAATCAAGGCAATATGGCAGCATCCGAACCCAATTCTCTAATAGCAGCAAGTCTTGGATACCCCCAACACACCAGTAAAACAAGATCTGGACTTAAAATCAAAATCAGAATACCATTAGAGGATTGCAAGGACATAAATAAATCTCTTAAAGAAATATAGGAGAACATGAATCAAAAGGTAGAATCCCTTACAAAAGAAACACAAAAATCATTTAAAGAATTTCAGGAGAATACAGGTCAACAGATAGAAGCCAATAAAAAGGAAATAAAAATTGCTTAAGGAAATACAGGAGAACTTGGGTCAACATGCAGAAATCATGAAAGTGCAAACACAGGAAAACACAAACAAACAAGTGAAGGAACTGAGAAAAACCATCCGGGATCTAAACACAGAGGTAGAAACAACTAAGAAATCACAAAGGGAGACAACTTTGGAGATAGAAAACCTTGAGAAAAAAATCAGGGTTCATAGACGCAAGTATCAACAATAGAATACAAGAGAGAGAAGAAAGAATCTCAGATGCTTAAGATACTGTAGAAAGTATTGACACAACAGTCAAAGAAAATGCAAAATGCAAAATGCAAAAAGCTTGTAACCCAAAACATCCAGGAAATCCAGGACACAATGAGAAGATGAAATCTAAGGATTATTGGTATAGATAACAGTGAAGATTTACAACTTAAAGGGCCAGCAAATATCTTCTACAAAATTATGGAAGAAAACTTCCCTAACCTAAAGGGAGAGATGCCCATGAACATATAAGAAGCCTACAGAACTCCAAACAGACTGGACCAGAACAGAAATACCTCCTGTCACATAATAATCAAAACCCCAAATGTACTAAACAAAGAAAGAATATTAAAGACAGTAAGAGAAAAAGGCCAAGAAACATATAAAGGAAGTCCTATCAGAATTATACCAGACTTCTCAGCAGAGAGCATGAAAGCTAGAAGATCCAGGGCAGATCTTATGAAGAGTCTAAGAGAACACAATTGCCAGTCAAGACTACTATACCCAGCAAAACTCTCAATCACCATGAACAGAGAAACCAAGATATTTCATAATAAAACCAAATTTACACAATATCTTTACACAACCCAAGCCCCACACAGGATAATAGGTGGAAAACACCAATACAGGGATGGAAACTACACCCTGGTAAAAGCAAGATAGTAACAATCTTTCATCAAACCCACTCAAACATAAAAATAACATCAAAAATAACAGGAATCACTATTACTTAATATCTCTTAACATCAATGGACTCAATTCCCCAATAAAAATACATAGACTAACAGACTGTACATGTAAACAGGGCACTACAATTTGCTGCATATAGGAAACACACCTCAGTGCCAAAGAAAAACACTACTTCAGAGTAAAAGGCTGGAAGATAACTTTACAAGCAAATGGTCTCAGGGAACAATGCAGAATAGCCATTCTAATATCAGATAAAATTGACTTTCAAACTAAAGTTATCAAAGGAGACAAGGAAGGACACTTCTTAATGGTCAAAGGAAAAATCCACCAAGAAGAACTCTCATTAATATCCACTTATCAGAGATTGCATTTCATGTCTATTCTTTGTGATTGGGTTAACTCACTTAGGATGATATTTTCCAGTTCCAACCATTTGCCTAAAAATTGCATGAATTCATTACTTTTAATTGCTAAGTAGTATTCCATTGCATAAATATACCACATTTTCTGTATCTATTCCTCTGTTGAGGGTCATCTGGGCTCCTTCCAACTTCTGGCTATTATAAATAAGGCTGCTATGAACATAGTGGAGCATGTGTCTTTATCGTATGCAAGGGAATCCTCTGGGTATATGCCCAGGAGTGGTATGACAGGGTCCTCTGGAAGTGTCATGCCAAATTTTCTGAGGAACCACCAGACTGATTTCCAGAGCAGTTGTACCATCTTGCAATCCCATCAACAGTGAAGGAGTGTTCCTCTTTCTCCACATCCTTGCTAACACCTGCATAAGTGAGTATTAATGAGCCCAGAAACTCTGAATACTCAAGGCACAATTAGCAAGTCAAAAGATTCCCAAGAAGAAGGAAGGAGAGGACCCTGGTCCTGAAAAGACTGGATCCAGTTTTGTAGGAGAGTACCAGAACAGAGAAATGGTGTGTGTGTGTTTGTGGGGGGTGATTGGGGAATAGGCTGGCAGGGGGTAGAGAGGGCTTATGGGACATATGGTGAGGGGGGAACTGGGAAAGTGGAAAGCCTTTGGAATGTAAACAAAGAATAAAGAAAAATAATAAAAAAATAAAATAAAGAAATGTGAATAAAGAATATATCCAATAAAAAAAAAGAACTCGTAATTCTGAATATCTATGCTCCAAATGCAAGGGCACCCTCATTCTTAAAGGAAGTTTCCTAAATCTCAAAGCACATATTGCACCTAACACAATAATTGTGATGACTTCAACACTCCACTCTCTTCAATGGACCGATCAGGAAAATAGAAATTAAACAGGGACACAGTGAATCTCATTGAGACTTTGGACCAATTGGATTTTACATATATATAAAACATTTCACCCTAAAGCAAAAGAATATCCCTTTTCCTCAGCACCTCATGGTACCATCTCCAAAATCAACCATATAATTGGTCACAAGACAGACCTCAACAAAGATCGAACTAACCCATCCCTCCTATCAGATCACGATGGAGTAAGAGTGGTCTTCAATAACAACAAAAACAGCAGAAAGCCCATATACACATGGATGCTGAAGAATACTGTACTCAATGATAACTTGGTCAAGGAAGAAATAAAGAAATCAAAGACTTTTTAAAATTTAATGAAAATGAAGGCACAACATACTCAAATTTATGGGACACAATGAAAGTAGTGCTAAGACGAAACTCATAGCCCTGAGTGCCTCTAAAAAGAAACTGGAGAGAACATATACTAGCAGCTTAACAGTACACCTGAAAGCCCTGGAACAAAAAGGACCTAATTCACCCAAGAGAAGTAGAAGACAGGGAATCATCTAACTCAGGGATGAAATCAATGAAGTAGAAGCAAAGAGAATCATACGAAGTATCAACAAAACCAGGAGCTGGTTCTTTGAGAAAATCAACAAGATAGATAAACCCTTAGCTAGACTAATCAGAGGGCACAGAGACACTATCAAAATTAACAAAATTAGAAATGAAAAGGGGGATATAACAACAGAAATTGAGGAAATTTAAAAAAATATAAGATCCTACTAGAAAAGCCTATACTCAACACAACAGGAAAATCTGGAGGAAATGGACAATTTCCTAGACAGATACCAAATACCAAAATTAAATCAGGATTAAATAGATCACCTAAACAGTCCCTTAACCCCTAAAGAAATAGAAGTGATCATTGATCTTCCAAACAAAAATAAATAAATAAATAAATAAATAAATAAATAAAAATAAAAAGCACAGGATCAGATGGTTTTAGTGCAGAATTCTATCAGACCTTCAAAGAAGACCTAAAACCAATATTCTTCAAACTATTCCACAAAAGAGAAACAGAAGGAATACTGCCCAACTCATTCTACAATGCCACAATTACGCTGATACCAAAAACACACAAAGGACCAACAAAGAAAGAAACTCAGACCAATTTCACTTATGAATATCGATGCAAAAATACTCAATAATTTTTTTGCCAACTGAATATAAGAACACATCAAAATGATCATTCCCCATGATCAAGTAGGCTTTATCCCAGTGATGCAGGGATGGTTCAATATATGGAAATCCATCAATGCAATACACTAAATAAACAAACTCAAAGAATAAAACCACATAGTCATTTCATTAGATGCTGAAAAAGCATTTGACAAAATTCAGCACGCTTTCATGCTAAAAGTCTTGGAAAGAACAGGAATTCAAGGCCCATACCTACATATAGTAAAAGCAATATACAGCAAACCGGTAGCCAACATCATACTAAGTAGAAACTTAAAGCAATTCCAGTAAAATCAGGGACTAGACAAGGCTTCCCCCTCTCTCCACATCTTTTCAATATAGTACTTGAAGTTCTAGCTAGAGTAATTTAACCACATAATGATGTCAAAGAGATATAAATTGGAAAGGAAGAAGTCAAACTATCACCATTTGCAGATGACATGGTAGTATATTTAAGTGACCCCAAAAACTCCACCAGTGAACTCCTACAGCTGATAAAAAAACATCAGCAATGTGGCTAGATATAAAATCAACTCAAGCAAATCAGTACCCTTCCTATACTCAAAGGATAAGCAGGCTGAGAAAGAAATTGGAGAAACGACACCCTTCATAAGAGCCTCAAAGAATATAAAGTATCTTGCTGTGATCTGTATGACAAGAACTTCAGGTCTCTGAAGAAGGAAATTGAAGAAGACCTGAGAAAATCAAAAAATCTTCCATGGCCGTGGATTGGCAGGATTAATATAGTAAAAATGGCCATCTTGCCAAAAGCAATATACAGATTCAATGCAATCCCCATCAAAATCCCAACTTAGTTCTTTATAGAGTTAGAAAGAGCAATTCTTAAAGTCATATGGAATAACAAAAATCCCTGAATAGCTAAAACTATTCTCAACAGTAAAAGAACTTCTGGGGGAATCAGTGTCCCCGACCTCAAGCAGTACTACAGAGCAATAGTGTTAAAAACTGCATGGCATTAGTACAGTGTCTTAGTCAGAGTTTTACTGCTGTGAACAGATGCCATGACCAATGCAAGTTTTATAAAAGACAACATTTAATTAGGGCTGGCTTACAGGCTCAGAGGTTCAATCCATTGTCATCAATGCAGAAACATGGCAGCATCCAGGCAGATATGGTGCAGGAATTGCTGAGATTTCTACATCTTCATCTGAAGGCTGCTAGTAAAAGACTAACAAGCAACTAGGGTGAGGGTCTTAAGCCCACACCCATAGTGACACACCTACTCCAGCAAGGCCACACCTCCTAATAGGATCACTCCCTGGGCCAATCATATATGAACATCACAGTGACAGGCATGTAGATCAATGGAATAGAATTGAAAACCCAGAAATGAACCCACAGACCTATGGTCACTTGATCTTTGACAAAGGAGCTAAAACTTTGCAGAGGAAAAGGATAGCCTTTTCAACAAATGGTGCTGGTTCAACTGGAGGTCAGCATGGAGAAGAATGAAAATTGATCCATTGTTATCTCCTTGTACTAACCTCAAATCCAAGTGGATAAAGAGCCTCCACATAAAACCAGACACACTTAAACTAATAGAAAAGTAAATGGACAAGACCCCTGAGGACATGGGCACAGGGGAAAAGTTCCTGAACAGAACACCGTAACTTATGCTCTAAGATCAAGAAGTGACAAATGGGACCTCATAAAATTACAAAGTTTCTGTAAGGAAAAGGACACTGTCAATAGGACAAAATGTTAAACAACAAATTGGGAAAAGATCTTCACCAACCCTATATCCTACAGATGGCTAATATCCACTATATTCAAAGAACTCAAGAAGTTAGACTCCAGAGAGCCAAATAAGCCTATTAAAAATGGGGTACAGAGCTAAACAAAAAATTTTTACCTGAAGAATTTCAAATGGCTGAGAAGCACCTTAAGAAATGTTCAACAATATTAGTCATTAGGGAAATGCAAATCAAAACAACCCTGAGATTTCACGTCACACCAGTCAAAATGGCTAAGATTGAAAACTCAGAGACAGCAGGTGTTGGCGAGAATGTGGAGAAAGAAGTATACTCTTCCACTCCTGGTAGGATTGCAAGCTGGTACAACCACTCTGGAACTCAGTCTGGTGGTTCCTCACAAAATTGGGCATGACCCTTCCAGGGACCCAGAGGATTCCCCAGTATGCAATAAGGACACATGCTCCACTATGTTCATAGCAGCTTTATTTATAATAGCGAGCAGCTGGAAAGAACTCAGATGTCCATCAATGGAGTAATATACAGAAAATGTGGTATAATTACACAATGGAATATTACTCAGCAATTACAAACAATGAATTCATGAAATTCTTAGGCAAATGGTTGAAACTGGAAAAATATCATCGTAAATGAGGTAACATAATCATAAAAGGACACACATGGTATGTACTCACTGATAAGTGGATATTAGCCTAGCTCTGAATACCCAAGACACAATTAGCATATCAAACGATTCCCAAGAAGAAGGAAGGAAAGGGTCCTGGTTCTGGAAAGGCTTGATGCAGCAATTTAGGGGATTATCAGGACAGAGAAGTGGGAGGGACTTGATTGGGGATTGGGTGGAGGGAAGAGGGCTTATGGGACTTATGGGGAGGGGAGAACCAGGAAAGAGGAAATAATTTGGAATGTAAACAAAAAATGCAGAAAATAAAAAAAAATCATCTTTGCTGCTGCTTGGTCTGGACAAGTGGACCCAGGTTCCCAATATATCCCGAGTTTAAGATCTGTGGGGGCAGGCCGCCAGGCAGCTACCTGAGCACAGGAGCTGGGCAGAGCAGCAGTTCCTGTGTGTCAGCCAGGCATGGGTTCTGTGCCCTGCGTGGTATCCTACACTCCGCAGTGCCACCACCAAATGTGCTGCTGCTTGGACTGGACAAGTGGATTCAGGTACCCAAGATAGGCCAAGTATAAGATCTCTGGGGACTAAGGTCGATAGGCGGCGACATGCGCACAGGACTGGGCAGACAGGTGGTTCATCTGTGTGCCAGCCAGGCCTGAGTCTTGTTTCCTGTGGGGTGGTCAGCACTTGGAGGGGCTCCAAGCCACCATCTTCACTCACTGACAGAGCATAAAAACAGCATCAGGTCCACAGAGACAACCTGAGTATAGCATTGCTTCGAGCAAGATACACCAGGGGTCCAAATGTACCCAAGAGGAGAGCAGCACATCAGCAGTCTGTGCCAGGGGAAGCCCAGTCATCCAGTGGTGGGGAAATAGCCTTTTGGGCCCACAAGGTATTCAAGCACCAGTCAGTTAATTAGTCAGGACTAATTAATGCCAGAGATAACCAGTTGGCAAAAGGCAAACGTAGGAACGTTACTAACAGAAATCAAGGCAATATGGCAGCATCCAAACCAAATTCTCTGAAAGCATTAAGTCCTGGATACCTCAACACACCAGAAAAACAAGATTTAGATCTAAAATCACTGGTCATGATACTGTTAGAGGAACACAAGTAGGAAATAAATAAATCTCTTAAATAAATATAGGAGAAACTGAATCAAAAGTTAGAAGCACTTACAAGGCAAACATAAAAATCATTTAAAGAAATTCAGGAGAATATGGATCAAAAGATAGAAGCCTATAAGGAGGAAATACAAAAATCACTTAAATACAGGAGAACGTGGGTCAACAGGCAGAAGTCATGAAAGAGGAAACACAAAAATCTCTTAAAGAATTATATGAAAACACAAACAAGCAAGTGAAGGATATGAGCAAAACTATACAGGATCTAAAATCAGAAGTAGAAACAACTAAGAAATCACAAAGGAAGACAACTTTGGAGATAGAAAATCTTGGGAAGAAATAAGGGGCCATAGATGCAAATATTAAAAATAGAATACAAGAGATATAAAAAAGAATCTAAGATGCCAAAGATACCATAGAAACCATTGAATCAACAGTCAAAGAAAATGCAAAATGCAAAAAGCTTGCAACCCAAAACATCCAGGAAATCCAGGACACAATGAGAAGGACCAAACCTAAGGATTATAGGTATACATGAGAGGGAAGATTTACAACAAAAAGGGCCAGCAAATATCTTCAAAAAAATTATGGAAGAAAACTTCCCTAACCTAAAGATAGAGATGCCCATGAATATACAAAAATCCTACAGAACTCCAAACAGACTGGACCAGAACAAAAATACCTCCTCTCACATAATAATCAAAACACCAAATGTACTAAACAAAGAAAGAATATTAAAAGCAGTAAGAGAAAAAGGCCAAGTAACATATAAAGGAAGACCTATGAGAATTACACCAGACTTCTTACCAGAGACCATGAAAGCTAGAAGATCCTGGGCAGATCTCATACAGACTCTAAGAGAACACAAATTTCAGCCAAAACTACTATACCCAGCAAAACTCTCAATCGCCATAGATGGAGAAGCCCAGATATTCCATGACAAACCCAAATTTGCACTATATCTTTCCACAAACCCAGCCCTACAAAGGATAATTGGGGGAAAACTCCAATACAAGGAGGGAAACTACACTCTGGAATAAGCAAGATAGAAGCCTTCTCTCATCAAACCCAAAAGAAGATAACCACTCAAATATAAAAAATCGCTTCAAAAATAACAGGAAGTAATAATAACTATTCCTTAATATGTTTCTCTTTTCTCATTAAAATGTTATTAATTTTTTACATTTGTTTTCATTATTACATGAGGGCTATATTTATGTATACTTTATACTTGTTGTTATTAAGAACATAATAAAAGCAATAATTCTACACCACTTGTTCATGTGAATAATTTTTAGAAAGGTTCTGTACAATATTTTGGTTTAAAAGGATTGATTCATTACTTAATATTTTATAACCATATATCCAGGTTTAAAAATGATGTAATTTCATAATCAGTCTTATAGAGATTTGTAGTTTTTTTTTATTTTCTATATTCTTTGTTTACATTCCAAAGGCTTTCCCCTTTCCCAGTTCCCTCCTCACCATATGTCCCATAAGTCCTCTTCCCTCTGTCAATTCCCCAGTCACCCCCTCTCCATTTCTCTGTTCTGAAACTCTCCTACAAAACTGGCTCCAGTCTTTTCAGGACCAGTGTCCTCTCCATCCTTCATCTTGGGGATCTTTTGATTTGCTAATTGTGGCTTGAGTATTCAGAGCTTCTGGGCTAATTATTACCCACTTATCAGTGATTGCATTTCATGTGTATTCTTTTGTGATTAGGTTAGTTCACTTAGGATGATATTTTCCAGTTCCAAACATTTGCCTACAAATTGCATGAATTCATTATTTTTAATTGCTGAGTAGCATTCTATTGTATAAATACACCACATTTTCTGTATCAATTCCTTCTTTAAGGGACATCTGGGCTCTTTCCAACTTCTGGCTATTATAAATAAGGCTGCTATGAACATAGTGGAGCATATGTCTTTATCGCATGCAGGGGAATCCTCTAGGTATATGCCCAGGAGTTGTATGACAGGTTCCTCTGGAAGTGTCATTTTCCATTTTCTGAGGAACCGCCAGACAGATGTCCAGAGCAGTTGTATCATCTTGCAATCCCACCAATAGTGGAGGAGTGTTCCTCTTTCTCCACATCCTCACCAATGCCTGTTGCCTCTCAGCCATTCTGACTTGTGTGAAGTGGAATCTCAGGGTTGTTTTGATTAGCATTTCCCCTGATGACTAAAGATGTTGAGCATCTCTTAAGGTGCTTCTCAGCCCTCCGAATTTCTTCAGGTGATGCAATCCCCATCAAAATCCCAAATCAATTCTGCATAGGTCTAGAAAGAGCAATTCTCAAACTCATCTGGAGTAACAAACAAACAAACAAACAAACAAAAACAGGATAGCTAAAACTATTCTCAACAATAAAAGGACTTCTGGGGAATCAATATCCCTGACTTCAAGCAGTACTACAGAGTATTTGTGTTAAAAAAAAATGCATGGTATTGGTACAGCAACAGGCAAGTGGATCAATGGAATAGAATTGAAGACCCAGAAATGAACCCACAGACTTATGGTCACTTGATCTTTGATAAAGGAGCTACAACCATCCAGTGGAAAAATGATGGCCCTTTCAACAAATTGTGCTGGTTCAATTAGAGGTCAACATGCAGAAGAATGTGAATTGACCCACTCTTATCTCCTTGTACTAAGATCAACTCCAAGTGGATCAAGGACCTCCACATAAAACCAGACACACTGAAACTAATAGAAAAGGAACTGGGGAAGACCCTGGAGGACATGGGCACAGGAGGAAAGTTCCTGAACAGAACACCAATAGCTTAGGCTCTAAGATCAAGAATTGATAAATGGGACCTCATAAAATTACAAAGTTTCTGTAAGGCAAAGGACACCATCAGAAGGACAAAATGGCAAGCAACAAATTTGGAAAAGATCTTCACCAACCCCACATCCAAACAGAGGGCTCCAATATATACAAAGAACTCAAGAAGTTATACCCCAAAGAACCAAATAACCCTATTAAAAGATGGGGTACAGAGCTAAACAAAGAATTTTCTCCTTAATATCTCTTAACATCAATGGACTCAATTCTCCAATAAAAAGATATAGACTAACAAACTGGATACGGAAACAGGACCCTACATTTTTCTGCATACAGGAAACATATCTCAGTGTCAAAGACAAACACTACCTTAGGGTAAAAGGCTGGAAGAAAATTTTACAAGCAAATGGTCTAAGGAAACAAGCTAGAGTAGCCATTCGCATATCAGATAAAATTGACTTTCAACATAAAGTCATCAAAAGAGACACAGAAGGACACTTTTTGCTGGTCAAAGGAAAAATCCAACAAGAAGAACTCTCAATTCTGAACTTCTATGTTCCAAATGCAAGGGCACCCTCATTTATAAAAGAAACTTAACTAAACCTCAAATCACATATTGCATCTAACACAATAATTGTGGGTGACTTCAACACCCACAGAAACTAAACAGGGACACAGAGAAACTAACTGAAGCTTTGGACCAATTGTAATATATATATATATATATATATATATATATATATATATATATATATATATATAACATTTAATCCTAAAGCAGAACATACCTTTTTCTCAGCACCACATGGTACCTTCTCCAAAATCAATCATATAATTGGTCACAAGACAGATGTCAACAAATACAAGAAGATCGAACTAATCCCATGCTTTCTCTCAGATCACTATGGAGTAAAAGTGGTCTTCGATATCAACAAAAACAACAGAAATCCCACATACACATGGCAACTGAGCAATACTATAGCAATGACACCTTGGTCAAGCAAGAAAGGATGAAAGAAACCAGAGACATTTTAGAATCCATGAAAATGAAGGTGCAACTTACCCAAATCTATGGGACACAATTAATGTAGGGCTATGAAGAAAACTCATAGCCCTGAGTGCCACCAAAAAGAAACTGGAGAAAGCATACCCTAGCAGCTTAACAGAACACCTGAAAGCTCTGGAACAAAAAGAAGCTAATTCACTCAGGAGGAGTAGAAAACAGGAAATAATCAAACTCAGGGCTGAAATCATTCAAGTAGAAACAAAGAGAACCATACAAAGAATCCACAAAGCCAAGAGCTGATTCTTTGAGAAAATCAACAAGATAGATAAACCCTTAGCCAGACTAACCAATGGGAACAGAGACAGTATCCAAATAACAAAATTAGAAATGAAAAGGAGGATATAACAACAGAAAATGAGGACATAAAAATATCATCAGATCATACTACAAAAACCTTTACTTATTACACCTGGAGAATCTGGAGGAAATGGGCAATTTCCTAGACAGATACCCAATACCAAAATTAAATCAGGATCAAATACGTCAGCTAATCAATCTCATAACCCCTAAAGAAATAGAAGGGGTTATAGTAAGTTTTCCAATCAAAAAAAGTATGGGACCAGATGATTTTAGTGCAGAATTTTATCAGATTTTCAAAGAAGACCTAACTCCAATACTCTTCAAACTATTCCACAAAATAGAAATAGAAGGAACACTGCTCAACTCATTCTATGAAACCACAATTACACTGATACCAAAACCACACAAAGATCCAAGAAAGAAAGAGAACTACAGGCCAATTTCCCTTATAAAGATCAATTCAAAAATACTAAATAAAATTCTTGCCAATCAAATCCAAGAACACATCAAAATGACCGTTCACAATGATCAAATAGGCTTCATCCCAGGGATGCAGGGATTGTTCAATACACGGAAATCCATCAATGCAACCCACTACATAAACAAACTCAAAAAAAAAAAAAACCCACATGATCATTTCATTAGATTCTGCAAAAGCATTTAACAAAATTCAGCATGCTTTCATGCTAAAAGACTTAGAAAGAACAGGAATTCAAGGCCCATTCCTAAACATAGTAAAAAGCAATATACAACAAACCAGTAGCCAACATCAAAATAAATGGAGAGAAACTTGGAGCAATCCCACTAAAATCAGGGATTAGACAAGGCTGCCCTCTCTCTCCATATCTTTTCAATATAGTACTTGAAGTTCTAGTGAGAGTAATTAGAGTACAAAAGGAACTCAAAGGGATACAAATTGGAAAGGAAGTAGTCAAACTATCACTATTTGCAGATGATAGTATATTTTAGTGACCCAAAAATCTCCACCAGACAACTCCTACAGCTGATAAACAACTTCAGCAAAGTGGCTGGTTATAAAATCAACTCAAGCAAATCAGTAGCCTTCCTGTGCTCAAAGTACAAGCAGGCTGAGAATGAAGTTAGGGAAATAACACCCTTCACAATAGCCACAAACAATATAAAGTATCTTGGCGTGACTCTAACCAAACAAGTGAAAGCTCTGTATGACAGGAACGTCAAGTCCTTGAAGAAAGAAATTGATGAAGACCTCGGAAGATGGAAAAATATTTCATGCTCTTGGATTGGCAGGATGAATATAGTAAAAATGGACATCTTGTCAAGAGCAATGTAAAGATTCAATGCAATCCCCATCAAAATCCCAAATCAATTCTTCATAGATCTAGAAAGAGCAATTTTCAAAATCATCTGGAATAACAAAAAACCCAGGATAGCTAAAACTATTCTCAACAATAAAAGGACTTCTGGGGAAATCAATATTCCTGACTTCAAGCACTACTGCAGAGCAATTGTGTCAAAAACTGCCTGGTATTGGTACAGTGACAGGCAAGTTGATCAATGGAATAGAATTGATGACCCAGAAATGAACCCACAGAGTTATGTTCACTTGATCTTTGATAAAGGAGCTACAATCCTCCATTGGAAAAAATGATAGCCTTTTCAACAAATTGTGCTGTTTCAATTGGAGGTCAACATGCAAAAGAATTTGAATTGACTCACTCTTATCTCGTTGTACTAAGATCAACTCCATGTGGATCAAGGGCCACCACATAAAACCAGACACACTGAAACTAATAGAAAAGTAACTGGGGAAGATCCTGGAGGAAATGGGCACAGGGTGGGGGGGATTTCCTGAACAGAACACCAATAGCTTATGCTCTAAAATCAAGAATTGATAAATGGAACCTCATAAAATTACAAAATTTCTGTAAGGCAAAGGACACAATCAGAAGGACAAAACAGCAACCAACAAATTGGGAAAAGATCCTCACCAATCCCACACCTGACAGAGGGCTAATATGCAATATATACAGAAAACTCAAGAAGTTAGAACCAAGAGAACCAAATAACCCTATCAAAAATGGGGTACAGAGCTAAACAAAAATTTTCTCCAGATGAAATTCAGATGACTGAGAAGCACCTTAAGAGATGCTTATATTTAATTTAACATCAGAAAACTAATTTTAAAGCAGTATTTCTCAACTTTCCTAATGCTATTACCCTTTAATACAGTCCTTCATGTTGTGGTGAATGCCAAGCACATAATTCCTTTTGTTATGAATAATAATATAAATATATGATATTTAGGATATTTGATATGTAACCCCCAATTGGGTCACATATCATAGGTTGAAAACCACTTTAAATTTTAAACACATGCACACACAGACACACAGACACACACACACAAACACATACACACTAAATAACTTCAATGGCTACCATTCATAGGCCTGAGGACCCAAGGTATTGACTGAACAATTTAATCTTGCTAAGTTTATGTCATTTTTTTTACTTCTCACATAATAATGAGAGAATTTAGGTTTTAAAAATTCATTAAAACTCAGACGATAGATACAAATCTCAGTGATTCCCTCCTATACTGGAGGCCTGGCTTTGATTGATTTCTTTGCTCTTTTCTCCTTACCACCATGGGCTGTCACTACTCAATTTGATTTGTTGCTGAGCTATTTAATGTGATTAATAAGATCTTTCTTCTAGGCACAAAGTAAATCATGTACTTAGCAATATAATGGAGACATTTCTGCCTGAAATGTCTGGCTATAGTAGAAGAATTACACAGCATATTTATTCTAACTATTTTCTCAACAGAAAGAAAAAAATCTAGGCTCTTAGAATGACAGGATCCTTCCTACTCTGAACCAAGACATCAGAGTATAGGCAGGTTTTGGTGAAAAACAAATGCATTTGCTTTACAATAAGTTGAGGTTTTCTAAAGGACCAGAACACTCTCTCTCTCTCTCTCTCTCTCTCTCTCTCTCTCTCTCTCTCTCTCTCTCTCTCTCTGGAATAGATTTATTAGAATAGCTTACATTCTATGGTTCAGGTACTCCAACAATGACTCTCTATGAATAGAAGGTCCAAGATCCCACTAATTATTCAGTTCACGAGGCTGCATGTCTTATCTAGTCCAGTATTCACCAAAATCCTGAAGAAATAGGCTGTAATCCAGTTAAGGAATGGACTTGCCAGAGATAGGGGGAACAAGCAGGTACAAAGAGCAAACTTTCTTCTGCCTAATCCTTTAAATACACTGCTCACAAAATGTGTGGGCCAGTGGATTTCTCATCTTAGAAAATACGGATTATTTTTACTATATTAATCCTGCCAATCCATGAGCATGGAAGATTTTTCCATCTTCTGGGGTCCTCAATTTCTTTCTTCAGAGACTTGAAGTTCTTTTCATACAGATCTTTTACTTGTTTGGTTAGAGTCACACCAGGATACTTTATTTTGATTGTGGCTATTGTGAAGGGTGTCATTTCCCTAATTTCTTTCTCGGCCTGTTTATCTTTGGAGTATATATGGTTAGAATCACACCGATATACTTTATATTTACCCCTCCATTGCATTTTAATCTGCTTTTCTTTCCCTTTGATATATTTTTTTCTCACCCATTCCCACAGTGGTTTCATTATTAAAGTGAATAACACCTCCTCCTATCAAGGTCTTCAACAGTTAGTAGCTCTTTAGGAATGAGTCCTCAAGGGCATCTCTTCTAGTCATAGTGGACTGTTTGAGGGCCCAGTTTTATGCATAAATCTACAGCTGCTCTGTGTTTATAATTGCAATTTCAATATTAATCTGTAAAACAGAGTGCCAAGACACTTTCCCCATCCTCTGATCATATTTCCTATGCATTCTCTTCTGTGATGTTCTCTAGATCTCAGTGAGAAGAGTGACATAAATGTCTAGTTTAATAGTGAATGCTCATCAGTAAGTTACTTTCAGCAACTGTGAGTCTCTACAATGCTCGTCTCTCCCTGCACACAGGAGCATCTCTGCCACAAGCTAAGTGGGGCACCAGCCTATGAACATAAATATTTAGAGAGCCATTTGACAACATGTTAAGTTAAGAAAACAATGCCAATTAATTTTCCCTCTTGTGTTCTTCTGTTCTCCAGTCAAAAGTTTTGAAAGCAAATTGAGTCTTTTGGTTCTTGTAGCATTCACTTTCTATAAGCAGTGTGGTCCTAATCCAGCTTCCTGTGTCAGGTGTGGGAAAAGGTTTGGGTTTATTTTCTATGATAGTAAGGGTAAAGGAGCATGGAAAGATTCACCTTTGCAGCTTTTAAAACAGGTTGAAATGCCTATTGCCAAGATCTCTGCAGCAAGTACTCTCCTTTCCCCCTTATTTTATTTTTCCTTAGTCATTCACAGATGGCACAGAATGCATGAGAGCTCAACCCAGAGAACAGCATTTTTTTCCTGATCATTCCTCAGAGAGAAAATTAACTTTTGAATTCTTATAGAAACACTCATCTCTTAAAGAGACAGCTGTCAAAATACATATTTAAATTTACTTAATGTTTCCTTTTCATTATGCCATTCTAAAAGCAACAAATAAATTAATTAAAACACCCAGTATTCTACACTTGTTTACTGAACAGCCATCATGTGCATAGGTTTTACTAATGTGCATTCGTGCATGCGTGCCTGTGTGTTTGTGTGTGTGTGTGTGTGTGTGTGTGTGTGTGTGCAGCCATGTCTGTATGAGATAAGATTGTGAAGTGAGTGAATAAGTGAAGGATGGAAGGAGGGACACACACACACACACACACACACACACACGCACACACACACATGCACACACACACAGATACTTTATATACAAAAAATGTTCTTTGCTCCGAAGCATCAATAATTTACTATGAGATAGAAAATACTAACATGTTCTTATCATAAAGCTAAAAATACATAGAATTAATTTCAGACTGTAAAAGCATGAATAATCTCTTAGAGAAAAGAAGAGAGGAAACTCCCAAGGAACCACCTACATATTGTATTGATGTTATTCTTCAAGGAAGAAAGGGTGATGTTTTACACTTTTCAGGTTAGCATTTAAACTTATTGGAGTAGAGGTGGATATTTGTCATAACAAGCTATTTAATGACTTGAAAATTATCATATGCTGTTACTTTACATGAAAAATAATTGCATTTATCTACTGATTTTTTATTAAGAAGGAAATAAGATGTTCAAAATGTTTAAATACAAAAGAACAGAATTAAATATGTACTCATTGAAAGGACATTCTATATTATTCATAAGCACATTTCTAACTGAAAAGAATTATATGAAAAACAAGTAGTGGAGAGATCTGTGCACTGTAGGTGCTCCCTTCTGTATCCCAAATTAGGCACAGAACACCAATTTCCAGCACAAAGAAATCTATTACTAAGCATCACACAAAGTCAAGGTAGCTTGAGCCCGTTGGGAAGCACTCAAGTTATATGCAAACTAACAAAATTTGACCAGTAGAAACAGCACTAGATACTGTTCTGGATTCATGGCTAAGGATCATCTTCTTTAAAGCCCATGTGCTCACATGATTTCAAGCCTGTATTTGTTTTTCCATAATACACATCAGGAAAGGCACAGCAATTAGGACTGGTTTTAAAGATGTATTTCATGAGTAGAGTAAGATATCTAGTCTTCACACTAATTATTTTGTTACTTAGTAGGCATTTAAATATGTGAGCTTCATGTTGGTCAATTATGCCTTAGCATGTGGCCTGTCCTGGAGTGTGATTTTTGTAGTCAGTAACACCCCACTGGAGAAAACTGATTTTTCTTTTGTCAGTAGATATCAATTAGAAGTAGCTTCACTTGATTAGGGATGGGACTTTGTGACTGCTTCTCAATCTCAATGCTTGAAGCTCCTCTGGATTGAACCCATGTAGGCCTATGTGGGCTGCCATAGGCTCTGAGAATTCACATGTAACTAGTCCTATTGAATCTGGTGTCCTCCATTACCTCTGGCTCTTACAATCTTTCCACAACCCCCAATCACCATAAGCCACAATAGGAGGGGCTTGACATCCCATTTCTGCATACAATAAAGACACATGCTCCACTATGTTTATAGCGGCCTTATTTATAATAGCCAGAAATTGGAAGGAGCCCAAATATCCCTCAAAGGAGGAATGGATACAGAAAATGTGGTATATTTATACAATGGAATACTACTCAGCAATTAAAAATAATTAATTCATGCATAATGGTTAGACCTGGAAAATATCATCCTGAGTGAGTTAACCCAATCACAAAAGAATACACATGAAATGCAATCACTGGTAAGTGGATATTAATGAGCCCAGAAGCCCTAAGTACTCAAGGCACAATTAGCAAGTCAAATGATTCCCAAGAAGAAGAAAGGAGAGGACCCTGGGCCAGTAAAGATTGAATCCAGTTTTGTAGAGAAACCGTGGGGGGAAGGGGAATGTTTGGGGAATAGTTGGGGGGAAGAGGAATTATGGGACATATGGTGGGGGGGGGAACTAGGAAAGGGGAAAGCCTTTGGAATGTAAACATAGAATATAGAAAATAAAAATTAAAAAAAATTTCTCAATAAATCATAAATTAGACAGTGGTGTCATGACTATGACATACATTAGAATAAAAAGCATAAATGACTTCACTGTAGAAAAATATACTTTAAATGCTAAAAGGCAAACATTTTATGAAAAAAGGCAGGGGATGAAAAAAAGGACAACATTAAAAAAAAGCTTCCTACTAAAATTTAACACAAAGTTAGATTAAAATAAAGAATCTGATGTTGACATAAACCAACAATACACAAGACCTAATAGAATAGAACCAACAATACACAAGACCTGGAAACCAGGTCTATTAAAACCTAGATTCTTGTATTCCTGTGGGAATTTAATACAAAACAATCGTGAGTTTTGTCTTTCAGACAGAAACATATAGGTTGACTTAAGAATTGTACTAAGTATTAGTTTGCTGTATATTGTTTTTATTATGTTTAGGTATGTACCTTGAATCCCTGATATTTTCAAGACTTTTAACATGAACTGAAGTTGTATTTTGTCAAAGGATTTTTCAGTATCTAATGCAATGATCATATATTTTTCCATTGTTTGTTTATGTAGTAGATTATGTTGATGAATTTCTGTATATTGAACCATCCCTGCATCCTTTTGGATGATGCCTATTTAAACATGATAAGGTATTATTTTGATGTGTATTTGGATTCAGTTTGTAAGAATTTTGCTGAGCATTTTTGCACTGATATTTTGCATCTGATGTAATCATTTTTTATTGAGTCTCTGTGGTTTAGGTATCAGGGTAACTGTGGTTTCATAGAACAAACTAGGTAGTGTTCCTTCTGATTTTATCTTGTGGAATAGTTAGAGAAGTATTGGTATTAGGCCTACTTTGAAGGTCTGATAGAATTCTGCACTAAAATAATCAGGCTCTAGGCTTTTTTTTTTTTTTGGTTGGGAGACTTTTATGACTGCTTCTATTTCTTTAGTGGATATGGGAGTGTTTAGATGGCCTATTTGATCTTGATTTAAATTTGATACCTGGTATCTTTCCAGAAAATCATTTTGCCTAGATTTTACAGTTTTCTTGAGGCTTTTGTAGTAGGATCTGATAATATTTAAATTTCCTCAGTTTCTGTTATGTCTCACTTTTCATTTTTTATTTTGTTAATTTGTATACTGTCTCTATACATTACAGGTAGTGTGGTTAAGCATTTACCTAAAAATAATTAAGGCAATACACAGCAAACCAATAGCTAAATTAAATTGAGAGAAACTTGAAGCAATCCCACTAAAATCAAGGACAAGACTAGGCTGCCCACTCTATCTTTAGAATTTATTAGTCAACATTATAGCCAGATCAATTAGCCTACAAATGGAGGTTAAAAGGATACAAATTGGAAAGGAAGAAGTAAAGATATCACTCTTTGCAGATGATATGATAGTATAAATAAGTTACTTCTAAAATTCCACCAGCAAACTTCTACAGCTGATAAACAACTTCAGCAAAGTGGCTGTATATATTAACTCAAGCAAATTAGTAGCCTTCCTCTTCTCAAAAGTTAAATGGAAAGAGAAAGAAATTAAGGAAATGACACCCTTCACAATAGTCACAAATAATGTAAAATATATTGGTATGACTCTAACCAAGCAAGTGAAAGATCTGTATGACAAGAACTTCAAGTTTCTAAAGAAAGAAATTGAAGAAGACCTCAGAAGATGAAAAGATCTCCTATTCTCATGGATCAGTAGGATTAACCTAGAAAAATTACCAAAGATTTAATGCAATCCTCATCAAAATTCCAACTCAAGTCTTCAAAGAGATAGAAAGAGCAATTCTCAAATTCATCTTGAATAACATGGATAATGTAAACTATTCTCAACAAAAAGAACTTCTTGGAGAATCACTATTCCTGACCTCAAGCTGTATTACAGAGCAATAATGACAAAAACTGCATGCTATTGGTACAGAGACAGACAGGCAGACCAATTAAATAAAAAGATCCAGAAATAAACCCACATACCAATGGTTACCCAATCTTTGAAAGAGAAGTGAAAATCACCCAGTGGAAAAAAAGACAGTATTTTCAACAAATGGTGCTGGTTTAATTGGCTTCGGCATGTAGAAGAATGCAAATCAATCCATTATTTTCTCCTTGTACAAAGCTCAAGTCCAAGTGAATCAAGAACCTCCTCAGAAAAATACTTACACTCAATCTAATAGAAGAGTATTTGGTAAAGTGCCTGGAACACATCGGCAGAGGGGAAAATTTCCTGAACAGAGCACCAATGGCTCAGGATCTCATATGAAATATTGACAAATGGGATCTCATAAAACTGAAGAGCTTCTGTAAGGTGAAGGACACTGTCAATAGGACAAAAGATCAACTTACACATTGGGAAAAGATCTTTATGAACATTACATTCTATAGAGGGGTAATATCCAAAATATACAAAGAACTCAAGAAGTTAGATTTCAAAGAACTAAATAACCATACTCAAAAATGAGTACATAACTAAACAAAAAATTCTCAACTGTGTAATCTTGAATGGCTGAGAAGCACCTAAAGAAATGTTCAATATCTTAAGTCACAAGGGAAATGCAAATTAAAACGATTCTGAGATTCTACCTGTCACCAATCATAATGGCTAAGGTCAAAGTATTAGGAGACAGCAGATGCTGTTGAGGATGTCAAGAAAGAGGAATACTCCATTGTTGGTGGGATGCTACTAAAACTGCTTTGGAAAACAATCTGGTGGTTCCTTAAGACAACTGGAAATAGTTCTGCATAAAGACCTAACTATACTACTCCTGGTCATATACTCAAAAGATGCTCCAACATAACACAAGGACTTGTGCTCCACTATGTTCATAGTAGTCTCATTTATAATAGCCAGAAGCTGGAAAAAAACCAGATATCCTTCATCAGAGTAATAGATATAGAAAATGTGGTACATTACCCAATGGAGTATGACTTGGCTATTAAATATAATGACTTCATGAAATTTGCAGGCAGAAGGATGGAACTAGAATATATCACCCTGAGTGTAGTAACTCAGACACAAAAGAACACATATGGTATGTAATCACTGATAAGGGGATGTTAGTCCAAAAGTTCATAATACCCAAGATAGAACTCAGAGACCATATGAAGTTTAACAAGAAGGAAAATCAAAGTGTTGTTGCTTCAATTCTACTTAGGTGGACGGACAAAATAATCATCGGAGGTAGATGTAGGGAGGGTTTTGGGATGGAAAGAGGAGAGGGAGGCAAAAAAGATGGCAGGATCAGGTATGGGAAGAGTTAGGAGATTAGTAGAGGCTTAGGAAAATGAATAGATATATATAGCAGTGGGAAGCGGGGAACAGGGTATAGCCACTAGAAAGTCCCAGATGCCAGAGAAGCAAGAGGCTCCCATGTCTCCATGGGAATGACAATAGCTGAAATACTTCACAAAGGGGAAGGAGAACCTGTCAAGACCATATCCAGAGGTTAGGCAAGGCCTTGTGTTTGAGGAATAAGGTTTCCTACCCATCTCAAAAATTTTTACCCAGAATTGTTTTTGTCTAAAGGAAATGAAGGGACAAAAATGGAGCAAAGACTGAAGGAAAAGCCTTCTAGAGACTGCCCCACCTAGGGATCCATTCTGTTTGCAGACACTAAAGCCTGACACTATTGCTGATATACTTATTGACAGGATCCTGGTATGGCTGTCCCCTGGGAGGCTCTGCCAGTATCTGACTAATACAGATGCAGTTATGCACAGCCAACCATTGGCCTGAGCCTGGGACCTCATTAGAAGAGTTAGAGGAAGGAATGAAGGAGTTGGGGGGTGGAGCGGATTGCAACCCTATAGGAAGAACAACAATATCAAGAAACTGGACCTCCCAGAGTTCCTAGGCAATAAACCACAAACTAAAGAGTATATATGGAGGTATACATAGCTCCAAATACATGTGTAGCAGAGAGTTAGCTTATCAATGGGAGGTGAGTCCCTTAATCCATTAAAGTCTTGTGGCCCCAGCTAAGGGGGATGGTAGAGGGGTGAGGTGATAGTGGATGGGTAGGTGGTAAAGCACACTAGTAGAAGTAGGAGGGAGGGGGACCAGGATAGGGAGTTTGCAACCAGAAAGGGGGACAACATTGGACATGTAAACAAATAAAATAATCAATAAAAAAAGAAATGTACTATCATAAATTTGTACTTCCCATGGAAAACATTATACTTAATAAGTAATTCTATAATAATTGAAAAGCATATCTTACTGAATTCATTTGGAAGTCACAAGAAAGGATCTCCTAATTCCAGAAAGAAGTTGGTTCAAATTGTTGAGATAGCTAGTAAAAGAATAAATGGGCAATATATGAGGGGTCCTTCCTTTATCAAGTAGTCTAAGCAAATTCACATCAAAAATGCCTGAAAAATATGAAGTAAGGAACAAGTTCTGAAAATGAGGCATATGTGCACAGTTATAGTCTGGATATTCATGACTTGAATTTTTTTAAAAATCATCCAAACTTTATTGAATTTTAATTTCATAGGTCATGTTAAAATAAATTAACATTTTCATTAACAATTATTTCAGTTCATTTCAGGGGACAGTCTGCTCTGTGCCAAGCATTGCACCATGATGTAAGACATAAAAGCAAGTTGAATTCTTGTGTCTAGAATAAGAGGTACATGTTTGCTCTTATTGTCTCTTAAAAGTTTAAAGGTAGTTTAAAAACATCCAATACCAATATACTTAAGTTAAAAAAGATGAAATTCCTGTGTCAGGATCTGAGGAAAATTTAGCAAAACACCATTATATGTATTAAAGTCACAAGCAGAAAGCAAAAGATCTGGATATGTTGGATCACAGAAATTGAACTTCTGTTCTTGGGGTGTCAGGGAAGACCTTCCTAAGGTTGTACCTGAAGAGTGAAGTCTGGAGGATGGCCAATAGCTGTAAAGGAAAAGGAGCATGGAGTCCAAACAGAAAAGTCCATCGCAATACTCACTTAAGAAAGAAAACAACACAAGTTTTGTAGGAACTGGAAGAAAAAAATGGGCAACAGTAAGATATTGAACTAGTATTTACATTCTTCTGCTACAGTTCTCTAAGTCAAGCATGAGTCCTTGCACTGAAAGCAATAAATATGCATACCCACAATTAGTTGCAGACAAAACAGAGACAGTTGGTGCTATGAACATCAAAGAAGGTACATACCACTATTCAGTTACAATGGAAAACAACAAGGCAAAAAATCTTGGGATTTTCATGTTTGAACTATAAAAACCAAGGTAGTTTCTGCATGCCTACAATTATGAGTGCTCCAAAGAAGAGACAAAATGATTGATGTGAATTTGTGGTTAAACCTGATAAACATCATGAGTTTCAGGACAGCCAAGGCTATATCATGAAACACTGTCTAACAACAACAACAACAACAACAACAACAACAACAAGATCATGTGAATACCTGTATATCCCTTCCAAATGAACATAACAGCTCTGATCTAAAATTTTCTAAGTGAGAACTGCCAAAATCATTCTCTTTTTTCAGTAAACACATATTTTTCTATATTTTATATCCCATCCAAGTATGTCATCTATTTTTTCCTTTTTTTATTATTTTCTATATTCTTTGTTTACATTCCAAAGGCTTTCCCCTTTCTAGTTCCCCCCTCACAATATGTACCATAAGTCCTCTCCCCCCTACTACCCAATCACCCCCTCCCCATCATTTCTCTGTTCTGGTACTCTCCTACAAAACTGGATTTAGTCTTTTCCGGACCAGGATCCTCTCCATCCTTTTTCTTGGGAATCTTAGCGAATTGTGTCTTGAGTATTCAGAGATTCTGGGCTCATTAATATCCACTTATCAGTGATTGCAATTCATGTATATTCTTTTGTGATTGGGTTGACTCACTTAGGATGATATTTTCCAGATCCAGCCATTTGCCTACAAATCGCATGAATTCATTATTTTTAATTGTGGACTAGTATTCCAATGTATAAATATACCACATTTTCTGTATCCATTCCTCCGTTGACGGACATCTGGGTTCTTTCCAGCTTCTGGCTATTATAAATAAGGCTGATATGAACATAGTGGATCATGTGTCTTTATAGCATGCAGAGGAATTCTCTGGGTATATGGCCAGGAGTGGTATGACAGAGTCCTCTGGAAGTGTCATGCCCAATTTTCTGAGGAACCACCAGACTGATTTCCAGAGTAGTTGTACTATCTTGCAATCCCACCAACAGTGGAAGAGTATTCCTCTTTCTTCACATCCTTGCCAGCACCTGTTGTCTTTTGAGTTTTTACTCTTAGGCATTCTAACTGGTGTGAGGTGGAATCTCAGGGTTGTTTTGATTTGCATTTCTCTGATGACTAATGATGTTGAACATCTCTTAAGGTGATTCTCAGCCATCCAAATTTCTTCTGGTGAAAATTCCTTGTTTAGATCTGTACCCCATTTTTGATAGGGTTATTTGGTTCTTTGAGGTCTAACTTCTTGAGTTCTTTGTATATATTGGATATTAGCCCTCTGTCAGATGTGGGGTTGGTGAAGATCTTTTCCCAATTTGTTGGTTGCTGTTTTGTCCTTCTGACAGTGTCTTTTGCCTTACAGAAATTTTGTAATTTTTTTTTAATTTTTATTTTCTATATTCTATGTTTACATTCCAAAGGCTTTCCCCTTTCCCATTTCTCCCCCACCCTACCTCCCATAATTCCTCTCCCCCCAACTATTCCCCAATCATTCCCCCTCCGCCCACGGTTTCTCTACAAAACTGGAGAGGTCCCATTGGTCAATTCTTGATCTTAGAGCATAAGGTATTGGTGGTCTGTTCAGGAACTTTCCCCCTGTGGCCATGTCCTCCAGGGTCTTCCCCAGTTTCTTTTCTATTAGTTTCAGTGTGTCTGGTTTTATGTGGAGGTCCTTGATCCACTTGGAGTTGATCTTAGTGCAAGGAGATAAGAGTGGGTCAATTCGCATTCTTTTGCATGTTGACCTCCAGTTGAACCAGCCCCATTTGTTGAAAAGGCTATCTTTTTTCCACTGGATGGTTATAGCTCCTTTATCAAAAATCATGTGATCATAACTCTGTGGGTTCATTTCTGAATCTTCAATTCTATTCCATTGATCTACTTGACTGTCGCTGTACCAATACCATGCAGTTTTTAACACAATTGCTCTGTAGTACTGGTCGGGGATATTGATTCCCCCAGAAGTCCTTTGATTGTTGAGAATAGTTTTAGCTATCCTGGGTTTTTTGTTACTCCAAATGAATTTGAGAATTGCTCTTTCTAGATCTATGAAGAATTGATTTGGGATTTTGATGGGGATTGCATGGAATCTATAGATTGCTTTTGGAAAGACAGCCATTTTTACTATATTGATCCTGCCAATCCAAGAGCATGAAATATTTTTCCATTTCCTGAGGTCTTCTTCGATTTCTTTCTTCAAGGACGTGAAGTTCCTGTCATACAGAGCTTTCACTTGTTTGGTTAGAGTCACACCAAATACTTTATATTGTTTGTGGCTATTGCGAAGGGTGCTATTTCTCTAACTTCTTTCTCAGCCTGCTTGTCCTTTGAGTACAGGAAGGCTACTGATTTGCTTGAGTTGATTTTATAACCAGCCACTTTGCTGAAGTTGTTTATCAGCTGTAGGAGTTCTCTGGTGGAGTTTTTTTGGGGGGGTCATTTACATATACTATCATATCATCTGCAAATAATGATAGTTTGACTTCTTCCTTTCCAATTTGTATCCCTTTGACTACCTTATGTTGTCTAATTGCTCTTGCTAGAACTTCAAGTACTATATTGAAAAGATATGGAGAGAGAGGGCAGCCTTGTCTAGTCCCTGATTTTAGTGGGATTGCTTCAAGTTTCTCTCCATTTATTTTGATGTTGGCTACTGGTTTGCTGTATATTGCTTTTACTATGCTTAAGTCTGGGCCTTGAATTCCTGTTCTTTCCAGGACTTTTAACATGAAAGGATGCTGAATTTTGTCAAATGAATTTTCTGCATCTAATGAGATGACCATGTGGTTTTTTTTTTTTTTTTTAGTTTGTTTATGTAGTGGATTACATTGATGGATTTCCGTATAATGAACCATCTCTGCATCCCTAGGATGAAACCTACTTGATCATGGTGAATGATCGTTTTAATGTGCTCTTGGATTCAGTTGGCAAGAATTTTATTTAGTATTTTTGCATCGATATTCATAAGGGAAATTGGCCTGTAGTTATCTTTCTTCATTGTATCTTTGTGTGGTTTTGGTATCAGAGTAATTGTGGCTTCATAGAATGAGTTAGGAAGTGTCTCTTCTGTCTCTATTTTGTGGAATAGTTTAAAGAGTATTGGTGTTAGGTCTTCTTTGAAGGCCTGATAGAATTCTGCACTAAAACTATCTGGTCCTGTACTTTTTTTGGTTGGGAGGCTTCCTATAACACCTTCAATTTCCCTAGGGCTTATGGGACTGTTTAGCTGATCTAATTGATCCTGATTTAATTTTGGTATTCGGTATCTGTCTAGGAAAAATGTCCATTTCCTCCAGATTCTCCAGTTGTGTTGAGTATAGACTTTTGTAGTTCGATCTGAGGAACTTTTGAATTTCCTCAGTGTCTGTTGTAATATCCCCCTTTTCATTTTAATTTTATTAATTTGAATATTGTCTCTGTGCCCTTTGGTTAGTCTGGCTAAAGGTTTATCTATCTTGTTGATTTTCTCAAAGAACCAGCTCCTGGTTTTGTTGATTCTTTGTATGGTTCCATTTGTTTCTATTTGATTGATTTCAGCCCTTTGTTTGATGATTTCCTGTCTTCTACTCCTCCTGGGTGAAATAGCTTCTTTTTGTTCCAGGGTTTTCAGGTGTGCTGTTACTCTGCTAGCATATGCTCTTTCCTGTTTCTTTTTGGAGACACTCAGGGCTATGAGTTTTCCTCTTAGTGCTGCTTTCATTGTGTCCTAAAGATTTGGGTAGGTTGTACCTTCATTTTCATTGAATTCTAAAAAGTCTTTGATTTCTTTATTTCTTCCTTGACCAAGGTGTCATTGAATAGAGTATTGTTCAGTTTCCATGTGTATGTGGGCTTTCTGTTGTTTTTGTTGCTATTGAAGACCACTTTTACTCCATAGTCATCTGATATGAGGCAAGGGATTACTTCAATTTTCTTGTATTTGTTGACATCTGTCTTGTGACCAATTATATGATCGATTTTGGAGAAGGTTCCATGTGGTGCTGAGAAAAAGGTATATTCTTTTGCTTTAGGGTGAAATGTTTTATATCTATCTATCTATCTATCTATCTATGTATCATCTATCTATCTATCTATATCTATATCTATCTATCTATATCTATATCTATCTATCTATCTATCTATCTATCTATCTATCTATCTATCTAGATAGATATTAAGTCCAATTGGTCCAAAGTTTCAATTAGTTTCACTGTGTCCCTGTTTAGTTTCTGTTTCCTGATCAGTCCATTGAGGAGAGTGGAGTGTTGAAGTCACCCACAATTATTGTGTTAGGTGCAATGTGTGCTTTAAGCTTTAGTAAAGTTTTTTTCACGAATGAGTGTGCCCTTGCATTTGGAGCATAGATGTTCAGTATTAAGAGTTCTTCTTGGTGGATTTTCCCTTTGACCAGCAAGTAGTAAACATCCATGTCTTTTTTGATGACTTAGGTTGAAAGTCAATTTTATCCGATATTATAGTGGCTACTTTGGCTTGTTTCCTGAGACCATTTGCTTGTAAAATTTTCTTCCAGCCTTTTACTCTAAGGTAGTGTTTGTCTTTGACACTGACATGTGTTTCCTGTATGCAGCAAATTGTAGGGTCCTGTTTCCGTATCCAGTCTGTTAGTCTATGTCTTTTTATTGGGGAATTGAGTCCATTGATGTTAAGCGATATTAAGGAATAGTAACTGTTTCTTCCGGACATTTTTGAAATTATTTTTTATGTTTGTGTGGTTATCTTCTTTTGTGTTTGATGAGAGGAGGTTTCGATCTTGCTTCTTCTGGAGTGTAGTTTTCCTCCTTGTTTTGGTGTTTTTCCCCTATTATCCTTTGTAGGGCTGGGTTTGTGGAAAGATATCATGCAAATTTGGTTTTGTCATGGAATACCTTGCTTTCCCCATCTATGTTGATTGAGAGTTTTGCTGGGTATAGTAGTTTTGGCTGAAATTTGTGTTCTCTTAGAGTCTGCATGAGATCTGCCCAGGATCTTCTAGCTTTCATGGTCTCTGGTGAGAAGTCTGGTGTAATTCTGATAGGTCTTCCTTTATATGTTACTTGGCCTTTTTCTCTTACTGCCTTTAATATTCTTTCTTTGTTTAGTACATTTGGGGTTTTGATTATTATGTGATGCGAGGTATTTCTGTTCTGGTCCAGTCTGTTTGTAGTTCTGTAGGCTTCTTGTATATTCATGGGCATCTCTCTGTTTAGGTTTGGGAAGTTTTCTTCCATAATTTTGTAGAAGATATTTGCTGGCCCTTTAAGTTGTAAATCTTCCCTCTCTTCTATACCTATAATCCTTAGGTTTGGTCTTCTCATTGTGTCCTGGATTTCTTGGATGTTTTGGGTTACAAGCTTTTTGCATTTTGCATTATCTTTGATTGTTGAGTCCAGGGTTCCTATGGTATCTTCGGCATCTGAGATTCTTTCTTCTATCTCTTGTATTCTATTATTGATACTTGCATTTATGGCCCCTGATTTCTTCCCAAGGTTTTCTATCTCCAAAGTTGTCTCCCTTTGAGATTTCTTAGTTTTTTCTCCTTTGATTTTAGATCCTAGATAGTTTTGCTCAGATCTTTCGCTTGCTTGTTTGTGATTTCATGTAACTCTTTAAGAGATTTTTGTTTCCTCTTTCATGACTATTATATGTTGACCCACGTTCTCCTGTATTTCTTTAAGTGATTTTTGTATTTCCCCGTTATTGGATTCTGCTTTTTGATCCATATTCTCCTGAATTTGTTTTGTGATTTTTGTGTTTGCCCTTTAATGGCTTCGAACTTTTGATCAATTTTCTCCTGTATTTCTTTAAGAGATTTACCCATGTGTTCTGCTATCAGCATCCTCACCAATGATTTTAGATCTGTATCTTGATTTTCTGGTGTGTTGGGGTATCCGAGGCTTTCTGCTCTCGGGGAACTGGGTTCGGAAACTGCCATATTGCCTTGATTTCTGCTAGTAACGTTCCTAATTTTGCCTTTTGACATTTGTTTATTTCTGGACTTAGTTGGTCTTGTTATTACTGGTTGGTGTTTAAAGTTCCTGAGAGCCTGGTGTTTGGTGCTGCTGTCTCAGAGGGCCTCTGTGCTCCCAAGGCGAAAACTGGAAGGTTTCCACCACTGGGCTCCAAATTACCTCCTCAGCTCTGCTGGGCTGGATTCAAATCTCCTCCCTGCTTGCCTCTGGATACTTAACTGGCCTCCAGTGGTCTCCTCCTGGTTTGCCTGGTTAGTCTACTAGCTCCAAGACCAAGGTGAGTCTCAGGGCTCTGTCTAACCGCAGGATTCCCTGCAGGCCCGGAGCTTCCTGGCTGGGCTGCTGAAGCCTATGCAGCGGCTCTCCCAGTAGGCAGGGCTCTGTCTGGTTGAGTGGTTCTTCCCAGGAGAACCGCGGGCTCTCTGTGGATCCGGAATTTCCCCCGGTTGGGCTGCAGGGTCCAAGATGGTGCAGATCCCTGTCCTTGGGTCTCTGTCTATCTACGGGTCCTCCTGCAGGTCAGAAGTTCTCCTGCCTGCCCAGGCAGCTGTAATGCTACCCAGCTCCCTGGTGTGGAAGGCACCCAGGAAGGCTATAGCCTGGGAAATCCTTCACTCTGGTGCCCACTGTACCTTGCTCGGTTACCAGCCCCCAGATGGTGGCTGGTCTCAGGGCTCTGTCTAACCGTAGGATTTCCTGCAGGCCCGGGGCTTCCTGGCTGGGCTGCTGAAGCCTAGGCAGTGGCTCTCCCAGTTAGCAGGGCTCCATCTGGTCGAACTGTTCTCCCCAGGATAGTGTCGGACCACGCAGCTCTGTTTAACCACGGGCTCTCTGTGGATCCGGAGCTCCCCCACCATGACCTGAATTTATGTGTGTTGAAATCTTCATTTCTACAGTGGAGGGATGGAAATATGCACATGGGATTAGGTCCTAATTTTGTTAATTTGGATACTGTCTCTGTGCCCTTTGATTAGTCTGGCTAAGGGTTTATCTATCTTGTTGATTTTCTCAAAGAACCAGCTCTTGGTTTTGTTGATTCTTTGTATGGTTCTCTTGAGTTTCTATTTGATTGATTTCAGCCCTTAGTTTGATGATTTCCTGTCTTCTACATCTCCTAGGTGAATTAGCTTCTTTTTGTTCCAGGGCTTTCAGGTGTGCTGTTAAGCTGCTAGTGTATGCTCTCTCCTGTTTCTTTTTGGAGGCACTCAGGGCTATGAGTTTTCCTCTTAGCACTGCTTTCATTGTGTCTCATAGATTTGGGTAGTTTGTACCTTCATTTTCATTGAATTCTAAAAAGTCTTTGATTTCTTTCTTTATTTCTTCCTTGACTAAGGTGTCACTGAGTATTGTTCAGTTTCCATGTGTATGTAGGCTTTCTGTCATTTTTGTTGCTATTGAAAACCACTCTTACTCCATAGTGATCTGATAGGAGGCATGGGAGTAAATCGATCTTCTTGTATTTGTTGACATCTGTCTTGTGACCAATTATATGATCGATTTTGGAGAAGGTACCATGCGGTGCTGAGAAAAACATATATTCTTTTGCTTTAGGGTGAAATGTTATGTATGTATATATATATATGTGTGTGTGTGTGTGTGTGTGTGTGTGTGTGTGTGTATCTGTTAAGTCCAATTGGTCCAAAGTTTCAATTAGTTTCACTGTGTCCTTATTTAGTTTCTGCTTTCCTGATTGGTCCATTGAGGAGAGTGGTGTGTTGAAGTCGTCTACAATTATTGTATTAGGTGCAATGTGTGCTTTAAGGTTTAGTAAAGTTTCTTTTATGAATGTGGGTGCCCTTGCATTTGGAGCATAGATGTTCAGTATTGAGAGTTCTTCTTGGTGGATTTTCCCTTTGAGGTGAAGCTTGTGGATGACAGAGAGTTGTTATATACAGGCATCGAGGGAGAGCTCTCATCATCTGTTGCTATAAAACAGAACGAGGCTTCTGTGAGTCAGAAAGGAAGCATAGATCTAACATCAGCAAGATGTAAGATTCTACTGTTTATAAGCCAGTCAGTGATGACATTTCATGTAGTGGCTTAATAAACTCAGTGCTGTGCATATCAATTATACAGAGTCACACTCTCTGAAAAGCATGGGTATGTGTCATGTGAAAGTGACAGGGTTGGGATAAAGAATAGCTGATATAGGCTGAAGAAAGAAGAGAAAATGTATAATAGATGATAAATGAACTAACAACATCTTCAAGATATATATTATTTGGATGTTTTTATTAAAATGAAACATCCTTCAAATTTATACATCTTTTAAATATTACATAGACACAAATTATATTGTTCTGCAATCTTCTCCAACAGTCTAACAAATTATGTTTGAAGGCAGTGAGGATTGTGGATTTTATAATTCTGGGGGGTTCAGTTTTCCATGGACTTTTTGTCTTGACTTGAGTTTGTTGCTCTTCTGTAAATAATAATTCCTATAGAGAACAACAGAGAGTATTTTTGTTCATTGATGGTCAAATTATATTCTGTTTGAGTTTCTTATAATCTCCAAACTGGAATAAATATCAGAATTCCTTTGTGAGGATTAAATGAGATAACATTAAAAGCTCCTGGCCAAAGGGTTTATAGCACAAGAGCTGAGTAATTAACCAGTATTTACTAAAAACAGGGCTTACAATAGAGGTTGCTGCTACAATGTTGTAGTATAAAAGGCATGTGCCAGTGTAGGTACATATTTTTCAGAGCCTACTTTAATAAAGGTACAACCTCCCTTTAGCCCACAGCCCACTAGAAGTAGTGGAAAAGAAACATTATTAGGATACAGGTGAAACAGACCAATTTAGAAATAGTTCTTTGAGAGGATTCTAAACTTCACTGTTCTTAATCCAGCCCCTATCAAACATCAAAAAAATATATAGCTGCAATCCACTCAGCAGACATCTTACATGAATCAGCAAGGGCAATTCACAGAAGAAACTGTGAGGCTCATCATCTTGCCAAATCCCCAGGAGCATTAAGACCTCACAAGAAGTTGTTTGGTGAGTTTATCACTATGAGGTCAACACACATGAAGCTCTGCAATGCAATATAAAATGAAACATGTTTAACTTCAGCAAAAGACTGATTAGAGAGAACAAAGCCAACCAGTGCTCAGCCTCCCACTGTTGGTATGGTTATATTCATATCCTTCTAAAAATCTTGTGTCCTTTCACATGTTTGCTATAGCAAAACATCCCAACAAACTAACAGAGTCTCCAAAGAAACTAGAAATTTCCACTTTATGCCAGTGTCTAATACAGTCTGTCAAGCTAATGTAAACCTTGGCTTCTGTGGTCCATGAATGAATGTTGCAGTGACTTTGATGCTTAGAAAGTAGTGATGAAAAGATATGCCTGGTTTTTTTTTCAAATGATCACCAAGAGAAATATACTTATCACCAAAGAGCACATCATTTTAGGTCTGTCAGAGAATCATATGCATGGTATGATGATACTAAGAAGATACTATAGTCGTTTCTGACATGGCAGAGCCCTTGGATCTAGAAATAGTTGTGTATAAATGAAATGAGAATGTTCTTTTCTTTATTTTTATTTTCTTCCTACTGCATTTCACTCAATCTTGGAGTATAGAAATGATACATTATGATTAGTACATGGAAGTGAATAAGATGGATCACATCACTTTGAATTCTTTCTCATACCTGGGGATGTATGGTGTCTGTGTTGTAGGTCCTAAAGTTTCTATATCTGATACAAATGCTTGTGTGTAAATGCTTTACCAACTAATCCATCCCCACAGTCCAAAGAGTTGTTTTAAAATAAATTTCATTGTCATATTTATTCTAAGTAAATGTTGGGTTTGTATAACTATTATATATATATATATATGTATATGTATATATATATTTACATACATATATATACACATATACGCATATGCATTCACATACGCATACTCATACACATATGCATATGCATATGTATATGTATACATACATACACATAATACATATATGTATGTATGTATATATATATATATATATATACATACATATGTGTATATATATATATGAGGTTGGGTAGGAACGTCTTAGATGAAAAGTGATCAGACGTAGCAAACACCTCAGAAATCCTGGCTGCACAGACCAGTTAAGCAATAAACTCCAAGGACTCCAAATTTTCCCAAGAATGCCATGTTGGGTAAAGTGTAAGGCTAATACCATGAAACTAGCCAGTTAGACATTTCCTACAGTTCCCTTTGCAACTAATTCAATATAGTCACTGGCTCTCTTTCCACTTTCCTGTCAGATTGTGAGCCTGCTTCTGGACTGGGAAAGAAAAACAAAAAAGAAGGAACATTTCTTATTGGTATGAATAATTGTAAATAAATTTAAATTCATTTATGTTTTATAACTCCATGTTTTATTATTTTACAAGATAGTTCAGGAATACAAAATAATATGTGGAAGGATATTTTAATCAATAGAAGACTAGAAATATTTGATTATGGTATCTAGAATAATGTACCACCTCAAAGGAGTTGAAGTGTTACTCTTTAGAACATGTGAGACTGCATTACATGTCAGAGTGGAGTTTGCAGGTTTTTTTCCTGGGTTATCTGGAACTGTCCCATGTAACCCCAAGTGAAGTCAGAAACAGATGTGAAGACAATAGTGAAGTAAATGGAGACAGAGGGGCTTTGAAGGTGGTACAGGAGACACTAAATGAATGATTACAAATAGATTCTACAAGCTTGGAAAGGCAAGAGCTTAATTCTCAGAATCTATAAAAGTAAAATGTGTATTCTGTAGTTTTTGGATGTAATGTTCTGTTATGGCAAAGTTCAGGTGGACTTTCATGCAGTTTACATTTCATTGTTCTTTCTTAATTTTATCTCAGATGTCTGTCCATTGTTCACACTGCTTTGTTAAAGTGCTTTACTTTACTGTACTTGAATCTGTTCATACTTTATGCCATCATTACTTGCTTTTGGAATTGTGTGACTATATAATAAATATTGAAGGACCAAACTTGACATTACATAGTGACCTCTGTTTCCTTATCTGGTTTTGATTTAAAATTATTTTAGATACAATTTAAAAATAATTATATAATATCCATTTAGAATCTATTTACATAAGATATCTTACCTCTTCACATCTATTTCTTAAAGGTGAAGTAATATTTTGTGGGCCTTAGACATTTAATCAATCCCAACACTGGTCTGTTCTAACTGTAAATTAAATAAATTTGATATCAAGTTAATTATTGATATAACCATCAATCTTACAACCAAGGATTGATGAAATATCTTCCAGTCTTCCTATAGTGCTTTTTTCCACCCTCTCTCACTTTCTTCCTTTGGTAAGTGTTTTCTCTACTAGTATGGGTTGATTTTTTTCACTTACAGAAATATTTCTCGACTATAAGAATGTGCTTTGAAATAATGGTTCTATAGTATGGAAACAATTATTTTTCATTTTCCAGGTTCTGTTCTCTATTTTTTCAGATTATGTGGAAATTAGGCAATGTTTTTGTGAACCCAAGTGCAGGTAATAATATTGTGTACATTATATATTATTATATGACAGATGATATATCTGTCCTAGTGAATGTCATTTTATTTGCCATCTTCAGGTGTAGCCCTGGAAAGTGGTCCTGCATAGGGCCGAGTAAATACAGAAGTCTCAAAAAACAATAAAAATTCATACTTTTCTAATGAAAGAAACAAAAAATAGAAATTTTAAGACTGGAGATACAATACACAATTCAGTCACTACACTTGATTAGATTTCTTTATTCAGCCAAGGAAAAAACAAGCCTGTAGTGAGGAAATGACAGAATATAGAATAAAAATGTTTTAGAAAGTGTTTTTATGTTAGTAAAGGGCATGGAAGGGCTCCATCAAACTCTGAGATACTCAACTGCCCAATAATCATAAAAGAAATAGAACTTGAACTGGGGTTGTAAAAGTGATATTGTTTAATAAAAATGTCACAAGCAACATGAGAATGCCATTTAAAAGGAAATTTACTTTAAAAGAAAACAATACTTTTAATCTTATGTATACACCAAGTCCTTTTTCCTTGTGTTATATTTCTATTTTTTTAGTTCATCCATTTTATCTAGAAGTGATTGGTTACACCTGTAAACTTCATGGCATTATTGTGGCAGCTCTTACTGGGCGATCAGTATTGTACATTACAGGTTGTATGAAAGGTTTTACTGATATCTCTTTTTTAAAAAAATGTTGATCAGCAGAACACTTTCTGGCTCTGTAAATACTAGCCTTTTCCCGTTAAATTTCCCTAGATTTTGTAACCAGAATGTCTGTATCTTCCATGTCAGCGTCTTACTCTGTGGTTCTGCTGGGTAACCAAGAGCAATGGCATGTGTTGTCTAGAAGCTTCTGTGAGGCCTCTGAGCCATGAGGCAATCACTTCCACACTGAGGCTTTCATTTAAAATCTCATGACTTCAGGTTCCCTTCTACCTACTCTCCCCTCTCTGCACCCTCTCCCTAACCCCGTCTACTTTTCCTCCCAGGTCCCTCGTTCACTCCCCACTTGTCGAAGGTGTCCTCAGTTGGGCACTTCAGCTTGTTGACCTTTTTGAGTTCTGTGGCATATATGTCGGGTATTCTGTACTTTTTGTGTGGGGCTAATATCCACTTATTAGTGAGTACATACCACAAATGTCCTTTTGGGTCTGAGTTACCTCAGTCAGGATGATATTTTCTACTTCCATCCATTTGCCTGCAAAACTCTGAATGTCCTCATTCTTAATAGCAGAGTAGCATTCCATTGTGTAAATGAACCATATTTTCTGTATCCATTCTTCTAACGTGAAATGTCTGGGTTGTTTTTAACTTCTGGCTATCACAAGTCAGGCTGCTTTGAACATAGTGGAACAGGGCCCCCTGTGGCATGGTGGGGCATTTTGGGGGTATATTCCCAAAAGTGGTATTGCTGGTTCTCCAGGAAGATCTATTTCCAATATTCTGAGGAATATCCAGATTGATTTCCAGAGCGGTTGTAGTAGTTTGCAAACCCACCAGCAAAGGAGGAGTGTTCCTCTTTTTCCACATCATCTTCTACATGTGTTGTTACTTGAGGTTTTTATCTTAGCCATTCTGATTGGTGTAAGGTGGAATATCAGGGACATTTTGATTTCTCTGATCTCTAAAGACTTTGAACATTTTAGTTGCCTCTCAGCCATCTCGAGATTCCTGTGAGAGGGAAAAGGACTGAAGCCTTGATGGCCAGCAGAAAGAATGGAAACAGGCAAACTTGAGAAATAGGAGGTTGCGGGACCCTCCAGAATGAACCAGAGACCTGGGAGATGAGAGACTCACAGGACTAAAAGGGAGGGACTTTTAGATGAAATGCCTGACAGTAGGGAGAGGGAACTTATAGAGCCTATGTCCAACAGGAAGACAGGATTTCAAATGAGAAAGAGGGAGGTCATCCTACAGTCATAACTCTGACCCATAACTTTTCCTGTCTGAAAGAATTCAGGGATGGTGTTGCAAGGTATTTCCTATCCAGTCACACTGAGAGGCCAGTAATTAGAGGGGAGAGAAGAGGAGGAGCTAAGAGAAGTGAGGGGCAGAGAGAGAGAGACGGGTAGCGGTTGGGGGGGATGACACCAGCAGAGCAGAGCGAGCCAAGGATAGCCAGATGGATTCAGATGTATTTCTGGTGTTTTGGAGAGGTTAGAAATATTGGAATAAGACTTATCATTATAAATTGGCATTATGTAATTGGGAGTTTTATATACATGAATGTATTTGGTTAACTATTTAAGTTTAAGAGTCATGCTTTACCAGATACTTGGAAGGAGTGTGTGCTGGGCAGAAGCATGGGACTCCCACCATTTACAGAGTCTTTGGCTGAGAGGAAACACAGCTGAGATGCTGTGAGAGCTAGCTAGAAGAGATTGGTTCAGCAGCTACAGTAAGAGCCATGCAGAGAGGGACATGCAGGACCATGGTGTAGATGCCTGGCGGGGCAGTACTCTTTTATTAATTATTTACCACTACAGGATGGAAATGGAAAGGAACCCGAGGAAAAAGAAGGTCCAGTGACAAGCTCAAAGTGGGATCCAGCACAAGGGAAGGTACCAAGGCCTAACACTCTTACTGAGGCTATAGAGCACTCACAAAAAGGGATCTAGCATGACAGCACTCCGGAAGACCCAACAAGCAGTTGGAAGAGCCAGATGCAGATATTAGCATCTAACCTATGGACAGAAGCAGCTGACCCCGGCTGTTGAATTGGGGGGGAGGGGGTGAATGAAGCCAATGGTAACCCTGTAGGACAATCAGCAGTCTCAATTAATCTAGGCCCCCAGGATCACTCAAACACTGGACCACAAAACAAGGCAGCACACGCCAGCTGATATGAGGCCCCTAGCACACATATTATAGAGGACTGCTGGGTAGGTTTTCATCCAGAGATGATGCAGCTAACCTTCAAGAGACTGGAAGCCCTAGGGAGTTTAGAGGTCACATGGAATTGGGGTGGGGGTAAAGACATCTACATGGAGACAGTGGTATTTTTTATGTTTTGAAGTCATATTTTCCAATTAGCTCTTAAATTAGCTTCTACAGTGTTTTATCATACATGCTTAGTTTTACTTATCTCTCACTCCACTATCTGCTTTTTTCTACCTCCATACCTGCTTCAAGCTTTACCCCCACACTGGATCTATGTTTTGTATTTTACTGTCTTCTACATTATTTCTTCTACTGAAGAAAATTAGAAAACAAACAACAGGTTTTAATAGGTACATTAATTTTATTCTTCCACATATCCACACTACAATTGTTATGCTCCCTTTTACTTAAACTATTTGTCATATATATTAGAACTCTTTCCACAGATGGATATAGTTCATTCCTTTCCCTTGACTGTGAGTTCTGCATGATATCTTTCAGTTAATATAAAGCTATTACAGTATTTAGCTCTTCAGAACCTTCGCATCAAATAGTTCATATATGCTCCTTTTAATGTGGCTCTACGTCTTTCCTTTCAGTGGAAAAATCACATACCTGTTATGTCTAGAAAGAAAAATGGAAAGAGGGACATGGGGTACAGAGGTTTCCTATTAACCCCAGCCTAGACTAACCAATCCTTAGTGACTCTTAGTGAATACAAAAATATTGCTTAAATCCACCCATCTTTTCAATAGTTTTCTATACAACAGAAATCACAAAATTATATGTATGTTTCAAAGATTACAGAACATATTTGTGAAACATGACAGCACATACTGAGCAGCTCAGCAGCTGTTCTTTGCATTTTCTTACATGAAATTTCAGGTATAACTCTAAGTCAATTGCTTACCATGCATTCACAAGTTGAGAATGAATATGAAATTAAGTTTTCTCTTCCTTTTCCTGAAAGTGCAGGGGCAATATATATACACATACATGGTCAAGCATATACACATGACTATCTATCATCTATCCATCCATCTATCTATCATCATTGTCATATATATGTGTGTGTGTGCATGTGTATGTGTGTGTGTGCATGTGTATTGTGTGTGTGTCATTCTTCATTTACTCAAATGAATAACAATTTTCCTTTTTGATTTGTACCATACTTGAGATACAATATTAACTTCATTTAAATTTGCATTAATCTGAGTGGAGTGAATCATAGGTAATCACTATTTTCTTTATTTGTTACACAATACTATGAGGAATATTCTAGTATTATTGTTTAACATAGGAGGAAACTCATATCTGATATGTTATGTAATTTCCTCAATAGCATGCAATGGGAAACAGCATAACTAAAATATGACTCCAAGCAGTATTGTTCAGAGCTCTCTCTCTCTCTGTGAATATTTTGATTGTCTTGGTTGGTCTTGCAAATTTATAGAGTGTCACCTTCACCTTGGCAACCACTGTTCTATCATTACAACTTAATGAACAATTGAGGTATTGAAAGATTTGTTTGAGCCAAGGAATCACATATACTAAGAAAAGAAGAGGACTTCTAAGTAGTCTTGGAGTATATCTGTTTAAAAGGAAAAACTTCTTTAAAAATCTCACTGATAGGTAGAAGCAACAGAAAATATAGGAAAGAAAGGACATAAGTAGGATGAAGCCATTGTGACCCTTTCTCTGGTTCCAGTACTATCTAAATTTACCCTTCCATAGTCTGGTTGATTAAATCTTGAGAGCTACTTCACAAAAAAATAATTTTCTGTGAAAAAAAATGTGCTCCAGATTGTCAGTCATTAAGAAAATAAAACTACAATTAGGAGAAATTGGATACATTTATGTTTCTGTGGTATGAGATGTCAAATTTTCCAGTGTTCTTGATCCAGTAAATAACCTTGAAATGTGTTCAGGCAAGACATTTTAATTAAATTCCATGTGTCACATACCTCAAGAAGATGGGGAAGAATGAAGGAGACTTTTTGAAAAGAAGAACTCAAGTGGAAGATAGGTGAAAGAAATGAGCACAGGGCCTAGACACAGGTCAAGTTCATTATGTAAATGTATAAAACCATCAAACAACAAAAATTACAATACAGATATTTTCATTTTAATCAGAATGGAGAAAATTATCATCAATAATGTAAATCTGTTCTCACAGGCAGAGAACAATCATTTCCTTCATGGAGTCATGGACAAAGCTCAGTAAGATTCAGGCACTTATGGAGTTCGACTAAACTGGTGTAGAAGTTCTTGTGGTGGTTTACCCATAGCAAGTAATATACAACCATTAAAGTTACACCTACTGATATCAAATGCAGTTTCTATTCACTAAAATTTCATCCAAAAGATGAAACCCTTTTAATAGGAAAATGCATGAGAATTGGTTGTATAATGAATAGGAAGAAGGCCAAGACGATCATTAATAATTCCACCCTCTAGTATAGATATATTTGCCCTATGAAATCTACTTCCATGAGTGTGTGGATGACCTGCAAGTATGATCAGTTTTTAGTCCTAAAATGAGGTCATGTCATTCTATTGAAGTAAGAGATATTTTCAGATAATTACTATTCTTCTACATCATTTTTAAGTCAATTAATTTGAGATTATTTAAGGAGACCATGATTTAATTAGGTAAGAGTTCTTAAAAGTTACAAGTGATTCTTTCTGAAGAGAGAATATTCTAGCTTTGAAGAAGTGAGTTCCGAGTTGGTAACATCCTTTCCGCAAAGCCCAGTGATGAAAAGCCTAAAGTCCTCCAGAAACTGATAGCAGCCAGTGGTGAAAACAAAACAGAAATAGGAGCCTCATTCCCACAACCACAAATAACTGAGATCAGTCAATAGTCATTGGATGAGAAAAGATCATTAGCATCAGAAAGCAGTATGGCTAACATCAAATGGAAAATTGTTTTGTAATGAGTAAAATAGGACAGAGTACTTGGTTTTGCTAAGATGGGAAAAGTACAGGGTACCATGTTTTCTTAAACTGTAGAAACTAACAGAAGTATTGTTGCAAAATGTACCAGCAAAGACTGTTGCTTGGGTTCCAGAGTAAATACAAAATCATACCATTTATCTTTATGCCTCAACTACTCCCTAAGTCTAAGCTTTCATCATCTTTCTTATACTACCAGAGTATGTCTTCTGCTTCTTCTAGGTTTTCCTAGTTAATACTCAGGTGGGATAGACAATTGAAAAGCTCCTTAATTGTTTTTCTCAGAGAACCTTCAAGGATTTCTCACTGTTGTGAAATAAAGTGAAATATAAAGTGATCAATAGAACCCAACTGATCTACATGTTAATCCTACTTGTTTCTTACTAATTATTGATCCAACACTTACATATTGCTGGATGATACCATTCACTGGGAGATGGGAACAAGTTTCTACCCACTCAAGATAGAGACCTGAAGACTCACCATAGTACAGATGACAACAAAATCCAACATTGTGATCCAATGACTTTTATTGGGGTTGCCAAAAAGAATATGGTTGAGGGATTAATTATAGAAACTGACATGACTCAACAACAACTGCATTAACAAAATCCCATCCTAACATACCTGACAGTTCATAAAAACTGGAAACCTGGTATACCTTACAGGCTGCTCAGCAGGTTAGAAGGTATCTCATGGACAACTTAACTAGTTTGAGTAACTTCTAAACAATTCGTATTGTCTGTGAATGTCTCCCAGCACTCCTAACTGCTTATACACTTGTATAGGATGTGTCCTATTAAATTTGGTCAATTTCAAGAATTTTCTAAACCTATGGAACTGTTTCTGAATTTTAATGTGCTTCCATCTAGGAGTGGTACTTCATCTCCTGATATCACATACTATGTCTTAATTAGCTTCACTCCCTATATTTTGTCTAGCGAGAAATAGCTAGAGTACTATTGTGTTTTTCTTCTCCCCCCCACTAACATTTTGTTATGAAAATACCATATGTACAGACAAGTTGAAAAATTATTTCTGCCAAAAGAAGTACATCAGCTGTTAAATTTGCTTATTAACACTTCTAAATATATCACACACTTATCATCAATGAAATGAATCTATTTGCATATATATATATATATATATATATATATATATATATATATATCCAAGTATTTGCCCATAGGGGCAATTAAGTACCAAGCATTTAAGCAAGATATTTTATTAGCATTAAGAGGTATTTTGATGATATGATCAATAGGTAAAAGCATTTGCTGCCAAAACTATGCGTATGCTTCCCTGGCATTTCTAGTGGCTACCCATAGTTACCTGTCTCACACTGCAACATACCTCCACTCAATTTCCTGACCCTCTGTACTTCTTCCCTGTCTCTTCCAACATCTAATCTTGTCTCCCACTTTTCCCTCCCCGTCTCCTCTCTCTCCCAGGTCCTTCCCTACCTCTACTGCCCATGATTATTTTGTTCCTACTTCTAAATAGAATTGAAGCATCCATACTTTGTTTTTCCTTTTTCTTGATCTTCATGTGGTCTATGAGTTAGATAATGGGTATTATGAGCTAATATACACTTATCAATGAGCTCATACTATGTATGTTCATTTGTGACTGGGTTACCTCAGTTAGCATAATATTTTCTAGTTCCATCCATTTGCCTGAAAATTTCCTGAAGTCATTGTTTTTTTAATAGCTGAGTAGTACTTCATTTTGTAAATGTACTACATTTTCTGTATCCATCCTACTATTGAGGGACATCTGCGTTGTTTCCAGAATCTGGCTATTACAAATAAGGCTGCTATGAACACAGTTGAGCATATGTCCTTGTTATATGTTGAAGCATCTTTTGGGTATATGCCTAGGAATGGTTATCCTATGTCCTAAGAACTATTTCTAGTTTTCTTATTTATTTATTTATTTATTTATTTATTTACCTATTATTTGTTTGTTTGTTTTCTATTTTCTCTGTTTACATTCCAAATGATTTTCCCTTTCCCAGTTCCCCCCTCCCCTAAGTCCCATAAGCCCTCTTCCTTCCACCCATTCTCCAATCAACTACCTCCCACTCTCTGTCCTGGTAATCCCCTACAATGCTGCATCAAGCCTTTCCAGGACCAGGTCCCTCTGCTTCCTTCTTCTTGGGAGTGATTTGATCTGTGAATTGTGTCTTAGGTATTCAGAGCTTCTGGGCTAATATCCACTTATCAGTGACTGCATTCCATGTGTGTGTGTGGTTTTTTTTTTGTTTGTTTGTTTGTTTTGTGATTGGGTTACCTCACTTATGATGATATTTTCCAGATCCAACCATTTGCCTAAGAATTACATGAATTCATTGTTATTAATTGCTTAGTAGTATCCTATTGTTTAATTATACCACATTTTCTGTATCCATTCCTCCATTGAGGGGCATCTAGGTTCTTTTTAGGTTCTGGCTATTATAAATAAAGCTGCTATGAACATAGTGGCACATGTGTCCTTATTGCATGCCAGTGAATCCTCTGGGTATATCCAGGAGTGGTATATCATGGTACTCTGGAAGTGTCATGCCAAGATTTCTGAGGAACCACCAGACTGATTTGCAGAGTGGTTGTACCAACTTGGATTCCTACCAGCATTAGAGGTGTGTTCCTCTTTTTCCACATCCTTGCCAACATTTGTAGACTCCTGAGTTTTTATTCTTAGCCATTCTGACTGGTATGAGGTGAAATCTCAGGGTTGTTTTGATTTGCAGTTCCCTTATGACTAATGATGCTGAACGTTTCTTTTTTTTTTTTCAAATCAAGTTTTCTTTATTTCCACAGTAGAATTCTTCTTTCCTTATTGTCTTCTTCAAAAATATTTACCAGAAATTTGGTATCAAATTTTTAGTTATAAATGTTATTACTAAGCATTTATTACATTTTCGCCCAAATTGGGATGTATTTTAATGATAATTAGTTGTTTGGGAGACACAAATACTCTATGACCTTCTACCATTTACTGAAAATATTGTTTTTGGGTTTTTTGTTTTTGTTTTTGTTTTTTAATTTTCTATATTCTTTGTTTACATTCCAAAGGCTTTCCCCTTTCCCAGTCCTCCCCCCCCCCCCCGCACCACACGTCACATAAGTCTTCTCCCCACCAACTATTCCCCAATCATTCCCCCCCCCACCATTTCTCTGTTCTGGATCTACAAAACTGAATCCAAACTTTTCAGGCCCAGGGTCCTCTCCTTTCTTCTTCTTGGGAATCATTTGAATTGCTAATTGTGCCTTGAGTATTTCGGGCTTCTGGGCTCATTAATATCCACTTATCACTGATTGCATCTCATGTGTATTCTTTTGTGATTGGGTTAACTCGCTTAGGATGATATTTTCCAGATCTAACCATTTACCTACAAATTGCATGAATTCATTATTTTTAATTGCTGAGTAATATTCCATTGTATAAATATACCACATTTTCTGTATCCATTCCTCCTTTGAGGGATATCTAGGCTCCTTCTGGCTATTATAAACAAGGCTGCTATAAACATAGTGGAGCATGTGTCTTTATTGTATGCAGGGGAATACTCTGGGTATATGCCCAGGAGTGGTATAACAGGGTCCTCTGGAAGTGACATGCCCAATTTTCTGAGGAACCGCCAAACTGATTTCCAGAGCAGTTTTACCATTTTGCAATCCCACCAACAGTGGAGGAGTGTTCCTCTTTCTCCACATCCTCGCCAGCACTTGTTGTCTCTTAAGTTTTTAATCTTAGCCATTCTGACTGGTGTGAGGTAGAATCTCAGGGTTGCTTTGATTTGCATTTCTCTGATGACTAATGATTTTGAACATCTCTTAAGGTGTTTCTTGGCCATCCGAATTTCTTCTGGTGAAAATTCTTTGTTTAACTCTGTACCCCATTTTTGATAGGGTTATTTGGTTCTTTGGGGTCTAACTTCTTGAGTTCTTTATATATATTGGATATTAGCCCTCTGTCAGATGTGGGGTTGGTGAAGATCTTTTCCCACTTTGTTGGTTGCCATTTTGTCCTTCTGACAGTGTCCTTTGCCTTACAGAAACTTTGTAATTTTATGAGGTCCCATTTGTCAATTCTTGATCTCCAGATTCAGTGCAATCCCCATCAAAATCCCAAATCAGTTCTTCATAGATCTAGAGAGAACAATTCTCAAATTCATCTGGAGCAACAAAAAACTCAGGATAGCTAAAACTATTCTCAATAATAAAAGGACTTCTGGGGGAATCAATATCCCTGACCTCAAGCAGTACTACAGAGCAATTGTGTTAAAAAAAACTGCATGGTATTGGTACAGCAACAGGCAAGTAGATCAATGGTATAGGATTGAAGACCCAGAAATGAACCCACAGACTTATGGTCACTTGATCTTTGATCAAGGAGCCCCAAACATCCAGTGGAAAAAAGATAGCCTTTTCAATAAATGCTGCGGGTTCTACTGGAGGTCAACATGCAGAAGAATGCGAATTGACCCACTCTTATCTCCTTGTACTAATATCAACTCCAAGTGGATCAAGGACTTCCACATAAAACCAGACACACTGAAACTATTAGAAAAGAAACTTGGGAAGACCTTGGAGGACATGGGCACAGGGGGAATGTTCCTGAACAGATGCTGAACATTCTTAAGGTGCTTCTCAGCCATTTGAAGTTCTTCAGGTGAAAATTCTTTGTTTAGCTTTGTACCCCATTTTTAATAGGGTTATTTGGCACTCTGGAGTCTACCTTCTTGAGTTCTTTGTATATATTGGACATTAGCCCTCTGTCTGATCTAGGGTTGGTGAAGACCTTTTCCCAATATGTTGGTTGCCATTTTGTCCTTTTGACAGTATCCTTTGCCTTACAGAAACTTTGTAGTTTTATGAGGTCCCATTTGTCAATTCTTGATCTTAGAGCATAAGTTACTGGTATTCTGTTCAGGAACTTTTCCCCTGTGCCCATGTCCTCAATGGTCTTCCCCAGTTTCTTTTCTATTAGTTTCAGTGTGTTTCAGGTTTTATGTGGAGGTCCTTGATCTACCTAGAGCTGAGCTTAGTACAAGGAGATAAGAATGGATCAATTCATATCCTTCTACATACTGACCTCCAGTTAAGCCAGCACCATTTGTTGAAAAGGCTATCTTTTTTCACTGGATGGTTTCAGCTCCTTTGCCAATGATCAAGTGACTTCTGTGGGTTCATTTCCGGGTGTTCAATCCTATTCCATTGATCTTCCTGCTTGTCACTGTACCAATGCCATGCATTTTTTAGCACTATTGATCTATAGTACTGCTTGAAGTCCAGGACACTGATTCCCGCAGAAGTTCTTTTACTGTTAAGAATAGTTTCAGCTATCCTGGGATTTTGTTATTCCAGATGAATTTGAGAATTGCTTTTTATAACTCCATGAAGAACTTTGTTGGGATTTTGATGGGGATTGCATTGAATCTGTATAATGCTTTTGGCAAGATGGCCATTTTTACTATATTAATCCTGCCAATCCATGAGCATGGGAGATTTTTCCATTTTCTGAGGTCTTCTTCCATTTTCTTCTTTGGAAACCTGAAGATCTTTTCATATAGATCTTTTACTTGTTTCACAAACAATACTTTATATTGTTTGTGGCTATTGTGAAGTGTGTCACTTCCCTAATTTCTTTTTCAGCCTGATTATCCTTTGAGTATAGGAAGGCTACTGATTTGCTTGAGTTGATTTTATAACCAGCCACTTTGCTGAAGTTATCAGCTATAGGAATTCACTGGTGGAATTTTTTGGGTCGCTTAATTATACTATCATATCATCTGAAAATAGTGACAGTTTGAGTTCTTCCTTTCTAATTTGTATCCCTTTGACCTCCTTATGTTTTCAAATTGTTCTAGCTAGAACTTCAAGTACTATATTGAAAAGATATGGAGAGAGGAGGCAGACTTGTCTAGCCCCTGATTTTAGTGGGATTGCTTCAAGTTTCTGTCCATTTATTTTGATGTTGGCTACTGGTTTGCTGTTTATTACTTTTAGTATGTTTAGGCATGGGCCTTGAATTCCTGTTCTTTCCAAGACTTTTTGCATGAAAGGATGCTGAATTTTGTCAAATGCTTTTTCAGCATCTAATGAAATGACTGTGTTTTTTTTTCCCCCCTTTGAGGATGTTTATGTAGTGGATTGCACTGATAGATTTCCATATATAGAACCATCCCCGCATCCCTAGGATGAAGCCTACTTGATCATTGTGAACAGTCATTTTGATGTGTTCTTGGATTCCATTGGCAAGATTTTTTGAGTACTTTTGCATTGATATCCATAAGGGATATTGGACTGTAGTTATCCTTCTTTGTTGTATCTTTGTGTGGTTTTGGTATCAGCATAATTTTGTGGCTTTGTAGAATGAGTTGCATAATATTCCTTCTGTTTCTATTTTGTGGAATAATTTGAAGAGTATTGGTGTTTTGTCTTCTTTGAAGGTCTGATAGAATTCTGCACTAAAACCATCTGGTCCCATGCTTTTCTTGGTTGGAAGACTTTCTATGACCCCGTCTATTCCTTTAGGGGTTATGGGACTATTTAGATGATTATTTGATCCTGATTTAATTTTGGTATTTGGGATCTGTCTAGGAAATTGTCCATTTCCTCCAGATTTTCCAGGTATGTTGAGCATAGGCTTTTGTAGTAGGGTCTAATGATTTTTTGTATTTCCTTACTTTCTGTTGTTTTATCTCCCTTTTCATTTCTAATGTTGTTAATTTGGATACTGTCTCTGTTGCCTTTGGTTAGTCTGGCTAAGGGTTTATCTATCTTGTTGATTTTCTCAAAGAACCAGCTCTTGGTTTTGTTGATTCTTTGTATGGTTCTCTTTGTTTCTACTTGATTCATTTCAGACCTGAGTTTGATGATTTCCTGTCCTCTCCTCCTGGGTGAATTAGCTTCTTTTTGTCCCAGGGCTTTCAGGTGTGCCATTAAGGTGCTAGTGTATACTCTCTCCATTTTTTTTTTTTTTGGAAGGCTCAGGGCTATGAGTTTTCCTCTTAGCACTGCTTTCATTGTGCCCCATAGATGGGTATGTTGTGCCTTCATTTTTATTAAATACTAAAAATTATTTCATTTCTTTCTTTATTTCTTCTTTGGCCTAGGTATCATTGAGTAGAGTATTATTCATCCTCCATGCGTATGTATGTGGGCTTTCTTTTTTTTTTTTTTGTTGTTGTTGTTGTTGTTGCTAGTGAAGACCACTCTTACTCCATGTTGATCTGATAGGAGGCATGGAATTAGTTTGTTCTTATATTTGTTGAGATCTGTCTTGCTACCAATTTTATGGTCGATTTTGGAGGAGGTACCATGAGGTGGTGAGAAAAATGTATATTCTTTTGCTTTAGGATGATATGTTCTATGTATATCTGTTAAATCCAATTGATCCAAAGCTTCATTTAGTTTCACTGTGTCCCTGTTTAGTTTCTGTTTTCCTGATCAGTCCACTGAGGATATTGGAGTGTTGAAGTCACCCACAATTATTGTGTTAAGTGCAATGTGTGCTTGATCTTTAGTAAAGTTTCTTTTACAAATGAGGGTGCCTTTGTATTTGGAGCATAGATGTCCAGAATTGAGAGTTCTTCCTGATGTATTTTTCCCTCGACCAGTAAGAAGTGTCCTTCCTTGTCTCTTTTGATGGCTTTAGGTTGAAGTCAATTTTATCTGATATTAGAATGGCTACTCCAGCTTCTTTCCTAAGACCATTTGCTTGTCAAATTATTTTCCTGCCTTTTACTCTGAGGTAATGTTTGTCTTTGACACTGAGGTGTGTTTTGTGTAGGCAGCAAAATGTAGGGTTCTGTTTACATATCCATTCTGTTAGTCTATGTCTTTTGTTTGGGGAATTACGTCCATTAATATTAAGAGTTATTAAGGATTAGTACTTCCTGTTATTTTTGATGTTATTTTTATATTTGAGTGGTTAACTTCTTTGGTGTTTAATGAAAGAATGTTACTATCTTGCTTTTTGTAGGATGTTGTTTCCCTCCTTGTATTGATGTTTTCTACTTATTATCCTTTGTAGGGCTGGGTTGGTGGAAATATATTGTGTAAATTTGGTTTTATCATGGAATAACTTGATTTCTCCATCTATGGTGACGGAGAGTTTTGCTGGGTATAGTAGTCTTGGCTGGCAATTGTGTTCTATTAAGGTCTGTATGAGATCTGCCCACGATCTTCTAGCTTTCATGGTCTCTGGTGAGAAGTCTGGTGTAATTCTGAAATATCTTCCTTTATATGTTACTTGGTCTTTTTCTCTTACTGCCTTTAATATTCTTTCTTTGTTAAGTACATTTGGGGTTTTGATTATTATGTGATAGGAGGTATTTCTGTTCTGGTCCAGTCTGTTTGGAGTTCTGTAGGCTTCTTATATGTTCATGGGCAACTCTCTCCTCAGCTTAGGGAAGTTTTCTTCCATAATTTTGTGCGGATATTTCCTGGCTCTTTAAGTTTTAAATCTTCACTCTCATCTATACCCATAATTCTTAGGTTTGGTCTTCTCATTATGTTGTGGATTTCCTGGATGTTTTGGGTTACAAGCTTTATGGTTTTTGCATTTTCTTTGACTGTTGAGTACATGGTTTCTATGGTATCTTCAGCATCTGAGATTCTTTCTTCTATCTCTTGTATTCTGTTTTTGATATTTGTATCTATGGCCACTGATTTCTTCCCAAGTTTTTCTATCTCCAAAGTTGTCTCTCTTTGTGATTTCTTAGTTGTTTCTACTTTTGTTTTAAATCCTGGATGATTTTGCTCAGGTTTTCCTTCACTTGTTTGTGTTTTCCTGTATTTCTTTAATAGATTTTTTTTTGTTTCCTCTTTCAGGACATCTTCCTGTTGACTGAATTTCTCCTGCAATTCTTTAAGTGATTTTTGCGTTTCCTCTTTATTGGCCTCTATATCTTGACCCATATTCTCCTGAATTTCTTTAAGTGATTTATTTGTTTCCATTGTAAGGGCTTTTAACTTATTCATGTTCTCCTCTATTTTTTTATGGGATTTATTTATATCCATTTTGTGTTCCTCTAACAGCATCTTGTCCAGTGATTTTAAATCCAAATCTTGTTTTTCTGGTGTATTGGGGTATCCAGGACTTGCTGTTTTTAGATAATTGGGTTCAGATGCTGCCATATTGCCTTGATTTATATTAGTAACATTCCTGCATTTGCCTTTTGTCATCTGGTTATCTCTGGCATTAGTTGTTTGTGTTCCCTGTGCACCCAGCTGAGCTGGGTGCTTGGCCACCGGGGCCAAGATGGTGGCATTCTCAGACTGCAGGGCTCAGTCTAACCACCAGACTCCCTGCAGGTCAGATACTCCCCCACAGGATATGTGCCCAGGCAGCTGTAGAGCTGCACAGCTCCCTAGTGTGGAGGGAACCCAGACAGGCTGTGTCCTGAGCACTCCTTCACTCTGGTGTTTTCTGCATACCTGACTGAGCTGGCCACTTTGTCCCCTGGGCCAAGATGGTGGCAATCTGACCTCAGATAGCAGGGCTCCATCTAACTGCGGGACTCCCTGCAAGTCAGATGCTCCCCTGCAGTATATGTGCCCGGACAGCTGTAGAGCTGCCCAGCTCCTGTGCGCAGAAGGAGTAGCTAGGTTTTAATGAACTTGATTTCACACTAGCCAGGGAAGTGGTACTTACGTGGGTGTTGGGTCATATGGAAGAAGGAGGCAGCACTTTCCTATTTCCAGTTTTCTAAGGAAGCACCAGACTGATTTCCAGAGTGGTTGTATAAGTTTGCCATCCCACCAGCAATGGACAATTATTCCTCTTTCTTCATGTCCTTGCTAACATCTGCTGACACCTGAGTATTTGATCTTAGATATTCTGACTGGTGTGAGGTGGAATCTCAGTGTCATTTTGATTTGCATTTCCCTGGTAACTAAGGATGTTGAACATTTCTTTAGGTGCTTCTTGGCCATTTGAGATTGCTCAGTTGAGAATTATTATTTGTTTAATTATATACCCCATTTTTGATATGATTATTTGGTACTCTGGAGTCTACCTTCTTGAGTTCTTTGTATATGTTGGATAGTAGTCTTCTATTGGATGTAGGACTGGTAAAGCTCTTTTCCCAATCTGTTGGTTGCCATATTGTTCTGTTGCCAGTGTCCTTTGCTTTACAGAAGCTTTTCAGTTTTGAGCTCCCATTTGTTAGTAGTTAATCTTAGAGCCTGAGCCACTGCTATTCTGTTCAGGAAATTTTACCCTGTGGTGATGTGTATTTTGCCCTTTCCCACTTTCTCTTCTATTAGATTCAGCATATCTGGTTTTCTGCGGAGGTCCTTGATCCGCTTGGACTTTAGCTTTGTACAAGGAGATAAGAGTGGATCAATTTACATTCTTCTACAGGTTGAACTCCAATTGAACCAGCACCATTTGTTGAAAAGGCTGTCTTTCCACTGGATGTTTTTTGCTTCTTTGTCAAAGATCATGTTACTATAGGTGTGTAGGTTCATTTTTAGAACTTATATTATGTGTCATTGAACTAACTGTCTGACACTGTACCAATACTGTGAATTTTTTATTACTATTGTTTACAGTGCAGCTTGAGGTCAGGGATTATGATTTCCTCAGAAGTTCTTTTATTGTTGTGAATAGGTTTTACTATTCTGTTTTTGTTTTTGTTGTAGTTGTTATTCTAGATGGATTTGAGAATTGTTCTTTCTATATCTGTGAAGAGATGAGTTGGAGTTGTGATGGGGATTGCATTGAATGTGTAGATTGCTTTTGGTAAGATGGCTAGTTTTACTATGTTTAATCCTGCTGATCAATCCATGAGCATAGGAGATTTGCAATCAATGACTATTTTTCTAGAACTTAAAGTAAGGAGAATAATTTTTGTTTCTTTCTCTAAAGCTTCCCTTGAAAATAAATATCACATTTGTGGTTTTGTCTACACTGCTCACTGAACTGTAAACTCCAAGACAATGAGAGCTATTTGCTGTTGATTTACCTTTTCCTCATTGTCTCTGAAAACATTCTCAACACATAGGAAGCCCTCTATTGCATTTGTTGATTGAACAACTATATAGTAGATAGAGATACAAAGGGTGTTGTCTATTGATGAAAAGCAGTGTTTTCTTAGCACTTGAAGTGCCTGTAGATTAGCAAACAAGCAAGCAAGGATCCTTTCTCAAGCTTTACAATTTTGTTGCCAGAGATTTGTAACCTACAGGCATCATTTGTGAACTAAATCTGATAGGAATATAAATAGTCTGAAACTAAAATACCTTGTAACACATGGGAAAAATTAGTGTCTAGTTATTTTGCTTCCCAACTCAAACATTCAAGAAGACTTTGAAATTGTATAGCTGTTCCTATTGGGGTAGTTTCCAGTTGTGGATTACAGAGAAGGGAAATACCTACATGAGTTAAATCCTCAGTGGATTTATATTTTGACATGGACACAGATATGTGGATGACTCCAAGGCTTTGGATTCATGAGACAACTTGCAGAGCTGTACTCAAGCACTTGGGCCAGGCTCAAGGGGTACAACATATCTGTTGATGAACCATTGATCACTGTGTAGAAAAATCTGTATTAATAGTAGCTTCTTGCCCCGTGATTTTTACAGTCTGAGACTACTTTCTACAGGTACTTCTTACCTAGATGTGTTGACACATCTCCCTCCTACTGTGCTGTACTTAGTGTAAATATACTAAGGTTCCAAATGACCTGGCAGTGATAGAAGAACCTCAGCTGATCTCAGATTCACTGCCTGTTCCTGTCCTATCTTCAGTACCTCATTTTTTTTAGTTATTTTTATTTTCTATATTCTATGTTTACATTTCAAAGGCTTTCCCCTTTCCCAGTTCCCACCCACCATAGTTCCCATAGTTCTTCTCTCCCCAACTATTCCCCAATCATTCCCCCTCCCCCCTCGGTTTCTTTACTAAACTGGATGCAATCTTTACATGCCCAGGGTCCTCTCCTTTCTTCTTCTTGGGAATCATTTGACTTGCTATTTGTGTCTTGAGTATTTAGTGCTTCTGGGCTCATTAATATCCACTTATCAGTGATTGCATTTCATGTGCATTCTTTTCTGATTGGGTTAGCTCACTCAGGATGATATTTTCCAGGTCTAACCATTTACCTACAAATTGCATGAATTCATTATTTTTAATTGCTGAGTAGTATTCCATTGTATAAATATACCACATTTTCTGTATCCATTCCTCCTTTGAGGGATATTTGGGCTCCGTCCAATTTCTGGCTATTATAAACAAGGCTGCTATAAACATAGTGGAGCATGTGTCTTTATTGCATGTAGGGGAATCCTCTGGGTATATGCCCAGGAGTGGTATGCCAGGGTCCTCTGGAAGTGCCATGCCCAATTTTCTGAGGAACCGCCAAACTGATTTCCAGAGCGGTTTTACCATTTTGCAATCCCACCAACAGTGGAGGAGTGTTCCTCTTTCTCCACATCCTCGCCAGCACTTGTTGTCTCTTGAGTTTTTAATCTTAGCCATTCTGACTGGTGTGAGGTGGAATCTCAGGGTTGTTTTGATTTGCATTTCCCTGAAGACTAATGATGTTTAACATCTCTTAAGGTGTTTCTCGGCCATCCGAATTTCTTCTGGTGAAAATTCTTTTTTTAGCTCTGTGCCCCATTTTTTGATAGGGTTATTTGGTTCTTTGCGGTCTAACTTTTTGAGTTCTTTGTATATATTGGATATTAGCCCTCTGTCGGGTGTGGGGTTGGTAAAGATCTTTTCCCACTTTGTTGGTTGCCGTTTTGTCCTTCGGACAGTGTCCTTTGCTTTGCAGAAACTTTGTAATTTTATGAGGTCCCATTTGTCGATTCTTGATCTTAGTGCGTACGCTATTGGTGTTCTGTTCAGGAACTTTTCCCCTGTGCCCAAGTCCTCCAGGGTCTTCCCAAGTTTCTTTTCTAATAGTTTCAGTGTGTCTGGTTTTATGTGGAGGTCCTTGATCCACTTGGAGTTGATCTTTGAGCAAAGAGATAAGAGTGGGTCAATTCGCATTCTTCTGCATGTTGACCTCCAGTTGAACCAGCACCATTTGTTGAAAAGGCTATCTTTATTCCATCGGATGGTTGTGGCTCCTTTATCAAAGATCAAGTGACCATAAGTCTGTGGGTTAATTTCTGGGTCTTCAATCCTGTTCCATTGATCTGTTTGCCTGTTGCTATACCAATACCATGCAGTTTTTAACACAATTGCTCTGTAGTACTGCTTGAAGTCAGGGATATTGATTCCCCCAGAAGTCCTTTTATTGTTGAGAATAGTTTTAGCTATCCTGGGTTTTTTGTTGCTCCAGATGAATTTGAGATTTGCTCTTTCGAGATCTATGAAGAATTGAGTTGGGATTTTGATGGGGATTGCATTGAATCTGTATATTGCTTTTGGCAAGATGGCCATTTTTACTATATTGATCCTGCCAATCCAGGAGCAAGAAATATTTTTCCATCTTCTGAGGTCTTCTTCGATTTCTTTCTTCAAGGACTTGAAGTTCCTGTTGTACAGATCTTTCACTTGTTTGGTTAGAGGTACGCCAAGATACTTTATGTTGTTTGTGGCTATTGTGAAGGGTGTTATTTCCCTAATTTCTTTCTCAGCCTGCTTGTCCTTTGAGTACAAGAAGGCCACTGACTTGCTTGAGTTAATTTTATAACCTGCCACTTTGCTGAAGTTGTTTATCAGCTGTAGAAGTTCTCTGGTGGAGTTTTTTGGGTCACTTCGGTAAACTATCATATCGTCTGCAAATAATGATAGTTTCACTTCTTCCTTTCCAATTTGTATCCCTTTGACTTCCTTATGTTGTCTAATTGCTCTTGCTAGAACTTCAAGTACTATATTGAAAAGATATGGAGAGAGAGGGCAGCCTTGTCTAGTCCCTGATTTTAGTGGGAATGCTTCAAGTTTCTCTCCATTTATTTTGATGTTGGCTACTGGTTTGCTGTAGATTGCTTTTACTATGTTTAGGTATGGGCCTTGAATTCCTGCTCTTTCCAAGACTTTTAGCATGAAAGGATGCTGAATTTTGTCGAATGCTTTTTCAGCATCTAATGAGATGACCATGTGGTTTTTTTCTTTCAGTTTGTTTATGTAGTGGATTACATTGATGGATTTCCGTATATTGAACCATCCCTGCATCCCTGGGATGAAGCCTACTTGATCATGGTGGATGATCATTTTGATGTGCTCTTGGATTCGGTTAGCAAGAATTTTATTTAGTATTTTTGCATCTATATTCATCAGAGAAATTGGCCTGAAGTTCTCTTTCTTTGTTGGATCTTTTTGTGGTTTAGGTATTAGCGTAATTGTGGCTTCGAAGAATGAGTTGGGCAGTGTCCCTTCTGTCTCTATTTTGTGGAATAGTTTGGAGAGTATTGGTGTTAAGTCTTCTTTGAAGGTCTGGTAGAATTCTGCACTAAAACCATCTGGTCCCGTACTTTTTTTGGTTGGAAGGCTTTCTATAACCCCTTCTATTTCTTTAGGGGTTATGGGACTATTTAGCTGGTCTACTTGATGCTGATTTAATTTTTGTATTTGATATCTGTCTAGGAAATCGTCCATTTCCTCCAGATTCTCCAGTTGTTTTGAGTATAGACCTTTGTAGTAGGATCTGATGATCTTTTGAATTTCCTCAGTTTCTGTTGTTATGTCTCCCTTTTCATTTCTAATTTTGTTAATTTGTATACTGTCTCTGTGTCCTTTGGTTAGTCTGGCTAAGGGTTTATCTATCTTGTTGATTTTCTCAAAGAACCAGCTCCTGGTCTTGTTGATTCTTTGTATGGTTCTCTTTGTTTCTATTTGATTGATTTCAGCCCTGAGTTTGATGATTTCTTGTCTTCTACTCCTCCTGGGTGAATTAACTTGTTTTTCTTCCAGGGCTTTAAGGTGTGCCGTTAAGCTGCTAGTGTATGCTCTCTCCAGTTTCTTTTTGGATGCACTTAGAGCTATGAGTTTTCTTCTTAGCACTGCTTTCATTGTGTCCCTTAGATTTAGGTAGGTTGTACCTTCATTTTCATTGAATTCTAAAAAGTCTTTGATTTCTTTTTTTATTTCTTCCTTGACCAAGGTGTCATTGAGTAGAGTATTGTTCAGTTTCCATGTGTATGTGGGCTTTCTGTTGTTTTTGTTGCTATTGAAGACCACTCTTACTCCATGGTGATCTGATAAGAGGCATGGGATTAGCTCGATCTTCTTGTATTTGTTGACATCTGTCTTGTGACCGATTATATGGTCTATTTTGGAGAAGGTACCATGCGGTGCTGAGAAAAAGGTATATTCTTTAGCTTTAGGATGAAATGTTCTATATATATCTGTTAAATCCAATTGGTCCAGAGTTTCAATTAGTTTCACTGTGTCCCTGTTTAGTTTCTGCTTTCCTGATCGGTCCATTGAGGAGAGTGGGGTGTTGAAGTCACCCACAATTATTGTGTTAGGTGTAATGTGTGCTTTAAGCTTTAGTAAGGTTTCTTTTACGAAGGAGGGTGCCCTTGCATTTGGAGAATAGATGTTCAGTATTGAGAGCTCTTCCTGGTGGATTTTCCCTTTGCCCAGCAAGAAGTGACCTTCTGAGTCTCTTTGGATGATTTTAGGTTGAAAGTCAATTTTATCTGATATTAGAATGGCTACTCCAGCTTGTTTCCTGAGACCATTTGCTTGTAAAATTGTCCTCCAGCCTTTTACTCTAAGGTAGTGTTTGTCTTTAACACTGAGATGTGTTTCCTGTATGCAGCAAAATGTAGGGTCCTGTTTCCGAATCCAGTCTGTTAATCTATGTCTTTTTATTGGGGAATTGAGTCCATTGACGTTAAGAGATATTAAGGAATAGTAATTATTACCTCCAGACATTTTTGAAATTATATTTATTTATCTTATTTATTTTTTATATTCGAGAGGTTATCTTCTTTTGGGTTTGATGAGAGGAGGTTTCTATCTTGCTTCTTCTCGGGTGTAGTTTCCGTCCTTGTCTTGGTGTTTTCCCCCTATTATCCTTTGTAGGGCTGGATTTGTGGAGAGATATCTTGCAAATTTGGTTTTGTCATGGAATACCTTGATGTCTCCATCAATGGCAATTGAGAGTTTTGCTGGGTAAAGTAGTTTTGGCTGAAGTTTGTGTTCTCTTAGAGTTTGCATGATATCTGCCCAGGATCTTCTAGCTTTCATGGTCTCACGTGAGAAGTCTGGTGTTATTCTGATAGGTTTTCCTTTATATGTTACTTGGCCTTTTTCTCTTGCTGCCTTTAGTATTCATTCTTTGTTTATTACATTTGGAGTTTTGATTATTATGTGACGGGATGTATTTCTGTTCTGGTCCAGTCTGTTTGGGGTTCTATAGGCTTCTTGTATATTCATGGGCATCTCTCTCCTTAGGTTGGGGAAGTTTTCTTCCATAATTTTATAGAAGATATTAGCTGGCCCTTTAACTTGTAAATCTTCACTCTCGTCTATACCTATAATCCTTAGGTTTGGTCTTCTCATAGTGTCTTGGATTTGCTGGATGTTTTGGGTTACCACCTTTTTGCATTTAGTATTTTCTTTGACTATTGAATCAATGGTTCCTATGGTATCTTCGGCTTCTGAGATTCTGTCTTCTATCTCTTGTATTCTATTGTTGATACTTGCGTCTATGGCCCCTGCTTTCTTCCCCAGGTTTTCTATCTCCAATGTTGTCTCCCTCTGTGATTTCTTAGTTGTTTCTACTTCTGTTTTTAGTATCTGGATGGATGTGCTCAGATCTTTCGCTTGCTTGATTGTGTTTTCATGAATTTCTTTAATAGATTTTTGTGCTTCCTCTTTCATAGCTTCTACTTGTTGGCCCACGTTCTTCTGTAGTTCTTTAAGTGACTTTTGTCTTTCTTCCTTATTGTCTTCTTCTCTTTGATCCATCTTCTCCTGCATTTCTTGAAGTGATTTTTGTATTTGCCTCGTAAAGGCTTCTAACTTTTGATCCATTTTCTCCTCTATTTCTTTACGAGATTTTTCTATGTGTTCAGCTACCAGCATCCTGACCAGTGATTTTATATCCAAGTCTTGTTTTTCTGGTGTTTTAGGGTATCCAGGGATTCCTGGGCCTTTCCAGCTGTGTCCTGGTTGCAATATGGAGGCCCGCCGCTACACCGCTGGTCTAGGGGCCGGCGAGCTGGTTGCAGAACGCAGCTTAGGTGCTCACCCGAGGGCGGGGATGTCCCACAGAGCCTGGGCCTTTCCAGCTGTGTCCTGGTTGCGATATGGAGGCCCGCCGCTACACCGCTGGTCTAGGGGCCGGCGAGAGTACCTCATTTTATATAGCTAGCATTCCAAGACCTAAGTCACACAGAATACTACATGTGTCTTTTCCTTGTCATGGCTGCTCTTCCCACTGGATGCTGGCCTGCACATTTGCATACTTTCAAGTACACATTCAAATGGTATAGGCTACCTGAACCTTCTTTTAAGATTTGATAATTTGTGTAAGACCTGCCAGAGGAGTGCAATCTCCCAGTAGTGCTTTCGCTTCTGAGCACAAAGGGTAGATCTCTACCTTCTCTCTGGAGGGGAAGAGCTAGGAGTGCATGGGGCAAATGATCAGTGGAGTAGCTGAGACAGAGGTCTTTAGGCCACCATTTGCACCAGGGAGCCAGGAGGCTTCAAAACCTTCTGTGCTCAGACCCTGCCAGAAGAGAGTTGGTCTCCCAGGAATACAGACACAGGTTTACAGGCCCACAGAAGGGGCAAGCTGCAACCAGAGACAGCAGACCAACTAAAACCAGAGATAATCAGATGGTGAAAGACAAGTGCAAGAACCCTACCAACAGAAACCAAAGCTACTTGGCAACATCAGAACCTATTTCTCCCACCACAGAAAGTCCCAGACACCCCCAACACACTGTGAAAGCAAGAGTTGGATTTAAAATTGTATCTCCTGATCCTGATAGAGGGCTTTAAGAAGGACTTAAATAGCCCTCTCAAAGAAATACAGGAGAACATGGCTCAACAGGTAGAAGTACTTAAAGGAGAAACAAAAATTCCTTAAAGAATTACAGGAAAACACAAGCAATCAAGTGAAGGAACTGAATAAAACCCTCCAGGATCTAATAGTGGAAGTAGAAAAATGCAGAAATCACAAAGACAGACAACTCTGGAGATAGAAAACCTTGGAAACAAATCAGGAAACATAGATACAAGCATCAACAATAGAATACAAGGGAGAGAAGAAAGATCTTAGGTGCTGATGATAACATAGAAAACATTGACTCAACACTCAAAGAAAAAGCAAAATGCAAAAAGCTTGTAACCCAAAACATCCAGGAAATCCAGGACATAGTGAGAAGACCAAACCTAAGGATTATAGGTATAGAAGAGAGAAAGATTTACAACTTAAATGGCCAGTAAATATCTTCAACAAAATTATAGAAGAAAACTTCCCTAACCTAAAGGAAGAGATGCCCATGAACATACAAGAAGCCTACAGAACTCCAAACAGACTGGACCCAGAACAGAAATTCTTCCTGTCACATAATAACCAAAACACCAAATGTACTAAACAAAAAAGAAAGGAATATTAAAAGCAGTAAGAGAAAAGGGGCAAGTAACATATAAAGGCAGACCTATCAGAATTACACCAGACTTCTCACCAGAGATGATGAAAGCTAGAAGATACTGGACAGATCTCATACAGACCCTAAGAGAACACAATGGCAGCCAAGACTACTATACCCAGCAAAACTCTCAGTCACCATAGATGTAGAAACGAAGATATTCCATGATGAAACCAAATTTACACAATATCTTCCCACAAATCCAGCCCTACAAAGGATAATAGATGGAAAATGCCAACACAAGGAGGGAACCTATACCCTAGAAGAAGAAAGAAAGTAATCTTCCAACAAACCCTCAAAAGATAACCACACAAACATAAAAATAACATCAAAAATAACAGGAAGCAACAATTACTATTCCTTAATATTTCTTAATATCAATGGACTCAATTCCCCAATTAAAAGACATAGACTAACAAAAATACTTTTCATGTAAGTCTTCAACTTTATCAGAAAATGTTTGTAATTCCTCTTTCAATTAGTGTAGGAATGTTTTTATATCTACCATTTTATCTGCATTATTTTTCATTATAATCTTCAAATTTAACATGTTTTTGTATATATTTCTTCTACTTTACCAGAAATGTTTTCCATGTAAATCTTTGATTTTATCACAAAATCTTTTTAATTTCACATTCAATTAATTTAGAGTTTTTATGTCTATCATTTTATCTGTCTAATTGTCTATGAAAGAGTCAATTTTATTGTGTTTTACTATATATTTCTTGAATTTTACCAGAAATATTTTCCATGTAAATCTTCAATTTTATCATAAAATGTTTTTACTTCCTTTTTCAATAAAAGAACATGATTTTCAAAAAAATAATAGATAAGGTGGACAGCTCCTGAGAATTGACACTTGAGGCTGACCTCTAATTTCTGTACAGGTACCTAAAGGTGCACTTGCATACATATGAGCATGTACTCCTCCCCAACATGGACAAATTTCCACTGTGTATTTAGTGGGTATATTTCAAGCAAATGAGGAGTAAAGTATCAGACAGCCCCTCCTCCACCTTTATTTTTACCTAAGATGAGGTAGTAGTCCAGGCTGACCCCCAACTCACCATCCTACCTGGCCACATGGAGGCTCTGAAGACTGATGTTACTGAGGGACATAAAGCAAGTAACCACTTTTCCTGAGAGCCTACAAAACGGCCGACACTTGGAGCAGCTGTTGGACAGGTTCCTCACAGTCTCACCTCGGAGTCTACAGAAGCCCCATTCCACAAAGAAGGCAATTAAGACACACAGAGCCTGCTGGGCAGTGGTGGTAAATGCCAGCTTTGGGGAGGCAAAGGCAGGCTGATCTCTGAGTTTAAGGCCAGCCTGGTCCACAGAGTGAATTCCAAGATAGCCAGAGCTACACAGATAAAGTGTGTCTCAAAAAATCAAACCAAACCAAACCAAATATGGAGAGCTCATAAAACCTCCTGCTAAGTGGGGCTCTAACTGATGCTAGATACATTGCTTCTAGAGAAGCCTCAGAAAAGGCTTGTGCTTTCTAGAACAGTCTGACTACTCTGAGTGTGAATAGGAGAGCTGGGAGGGAATAGATGTCTGCTCTCCTCTCCAATAGAGGCAACATGAGCCTCAGGGACAAGGCATGTCACGTGCTTCTTCATGCAGTATTCAGAAGGAGCTTGAAACTTCACCTCTCCCAAGGTCCTCATAGAGAGTGCCTGTAGGAAATAGCATCTGGCTGTGGAAAAGGTAGCAGTGAGATGAAGGTGTTTCAGAAGGTTTTGGGTTGTTTGTATGTTTGTTTTTTGTTTTGTTTTTTCTTTTTATCTCAGACCAAGTGCACTGTTTTTTGTTTGTTTGTTTGTTTGCTTGTTTTTTTTAAAGTCTCCATTAAAATTGCTGGCAACTCACAGGCTTGGTCAAGCCACTCAGCACGCTTGATGCGGGATGTTAGGAAACTGCCTTGACATAAAACTCCTATTGGATTTATTCCTGTATAAGCTCATACCTTTTCTTGCTACCGATTAACTTGCAATATTCAACAGAATCAGGCCCTTTAAAGCAAGTACCGCTTTGTTCGTGAGAGAACAATACAGAATAAAATTCTGTGTTCTTAAATGCTGGCCCTGTGAAGTAGGCTAGCTCTGTGTCTTTATCAGATCCCCAGGAAGCACATAGCACCGTTTGCATGGTTATAGATGGGGTTTTTAATTTTATGGGAGACACAAAATTTACTTGCCTCCCAAAGATAAAAGGCCAAACTACTTTACCTTATGAGTCAATAAAAAGCTGAAGTGGCCATTGAAGCAATTCTACCGATGACTAATGTCACCAAGACTACTGTTTTAACAGTCTTTCCTATTAGAATTTTTATAAATCATATATAAACCTCAAAAAAATTGATAATTCATTTTATATTTGCATAGATCATACTTTTTTCTGACAGGAATTTCCTTGTCCAATCACATTAAAATATTAGTGCAGCAGGAGGCATGTAATTTGACAGGGAAAAGGGAGGCAGAGCTAATAGTTGCAGATTCAAAGAGTGTCTTGGGAAAGAAAAAAAGAGCAAAGATGGAGGCAGATGGACAGAAAGAAGAACCTGAAGCAGAGTAGCTTTAAGTAGCCATAGGTATTTATGATATCACAAGTTAGAATAATTTGGGTAATCTACTTGGGTAGCTTTGATCATAATTAATTGGTTCTGAAATTATTGTATCAGCATCATATGAATTGTGAGTTTATTGATATATAAATCTGACTTGTTAATTATAAGCTTGGAGAGTCTTGATTCACGTGGTTACTAGACTGTGGGACTGCTGACTACAGGAGTTTATGGCTGAGAAGGAGCAGGCAGCTCCAGAGACAAGGGAACGAGAGCTGGTAACACATTGATTGGTCACTTGCTGCAGGGACCAGCTAGAGACAGAGACAGGGGGACAACACTGGGGCAGAGGGTTGCTGGCACAGGAAACTGGCAGGCCTTTTAAAATACTTCCTGCAAGATATTTTATGTTAAAGTCATTTGTTATTGGTTCATCTTTTACTTGTATTTCAAAGGTCATGTAGAGACACTTTTTAAATACAGAGGTTTTATGTGTGCCCCTAATTTACAAACTTAAATCTTGGTCTTTGCTTAATCATAGGGAAGAGATAACAGATAACGTTCTCATGGCACGACTGATGGTATATGTTTCAATACCTAACAAGGAAAAAATATTTTTCCTCAGCAACCAATAAAAATGTTGAGATATGGATGTACTTATATACTAATTTTAATATCATTTAGGATATCTGGCAGACACTCATAGTAAATATTTTAAAAGTCTATAAAATGATTGCAACCCTCCCTTCCCCTGATACACACTGTGTGTCACTCATACAGAGAAAACACATATGGCTTTTTAATTGTATAGTGTTTCTGGAAATTGTGTTTAGAATATCTCCCTAGAAATCTTTGTGTTGTTAATGAGATTCACATTTGAACACTCTTTAAAAAGTTTCAGAGCCTACACTGCTGCAAGGTTTGGCACTATCAAAGTTTTGCTTCTGTCTATTTGCTCTCTGAGGAAAATCAGGGTAAAATCCCATAGAGTAAAGGCACAGATTTGTGAGCATGAGTGGTGATAAGTAAAGACAAGTAGATTTGCTTTAGACTCTACACAATTTTGTTTTTCGTTCTTCTTCATACATTTCATCTCCCCTTCTCCTCCTAGTCCCTTCCTATTACCTCCCTTCTTCCCTAGATCTACTCCTCCTCTATGTACCTTCAGAAAACAACAGACCTTCTAGAGACATCAACCAAAAAAAGCATAACAAGTTACAATAGGACTAGGTACAAACCCTCATATCAAGCCTAAGTGAGGCAACACAGAAGGAGGGAAATGGTGCCAAGCGCAAGCCAAAGAGTCAGAGACAACCCCCACTTCCACTGTTATAAGTCCCATAAAAAGGCCAAGCTACACAGCCATGATTATATATATATATATATATATATATATATATATATGTACGTACGTACGTATGTACGTACGTATGTATGTATGTATGTATGTATGCAGAGGACCTCTTGAGGATTCATATAGGCTCCCTGATTGTTGCTTCCATTTCCGTTATCTCCTATGAACTCTGGCTAGTAGATTCTGTGGGCCCTGTTCTTATGGTATCCTTGACAGCTCTGGCGTCTACAATCCTTTCTTCCCCTCTTCTACACTTGATACTTTCAAGACTGTTAAGTCCTGAAAGATAGTTCGAAAATACTTTTTTACAAAATGTGAAAAGTGCCTAAGGTGCTGTTTTTAAAAATAAGCTTTAGACTAAACCAATTTAAGTTAACAGAGAAAGAGTTATAATTGGTCAGTCTTCAGAAACAGAGATTTGGCAAGCCTGTGCTTCTATTGTGAACTGAAAGGCATTAATGAGAAGAAAAAAAATGAAAGTGATGGAAAGAGATGAGTCAGGACCAAAGAAAGCTGAATTGGCTCCAAGTTGTATTTCCTTTATTTTAATGTTCTTTGAAGAGTTGTCATTCTGTTCTTTTTTGAAGTGTCTCTGCTTGAGTTAGTTGAGTCTCAGATACTCATTTCAGGTACAAATCTCTAGGTAAGGTTTAACTTTAAGTACGACAACAATCAGGCTACTATACATTACAGTAGGACTTAGCTATGTGAAAAGAGAGGTCCTCTTAACAGTTCAGTTTTATTTAGGGATTATGCTTGAGGTTCAAAAATACAGTGGTGCACATGGTACTAAATGCATACTTTGACAATATGACTAGGGTGATACTTTAAACTATTAATGATATTTTCTCATTTACTTTTATTGCTTGTGGACTAAGAAATCAAGATGTTTACTTCTCCACACATCTATAATTTTGGGAGCATACTATGACTAGTGAGAGATCATTATATACATTATTAAGAAAGGATTGCATAAAAATTTTGTTGTGAACATATTTCTGAGGCTTGTGGTATCACATATATCCATTTGAAATAGAATAAAACCTGCTGATTTTTTTGCATAGTCTTTTCCTTCCTTCCCTTACCCTTTCACTGTTTGTTGTCAAAGATAAAACAGCAAAATCCTTCTCAGAAATTGAGATAGATGTAGATATAATATGCTTTTTGCCAGTGACATGGAGAGAACCTTTCTCTCGTGGAAAAAAATGACTAATAGAATTAAAAGAGAAAGCCTATTTCTGTCCTCAAGAGTTGTGAGATAAAAGAAAAAAGAAACATCTTGTATACAGCCCTTAGCTTGGGACATTCCATGAGTGCACATACATGTGTGTGCACACATGTACGTGTTTCACATACCATTTTAAGTCTTATCCTATGAAAGAATTGAGTTTCATGTACTGAGTGGGATCAGAGCACATTGTAAAGGATTCCTAAATAATTAATAAAATATTATGGTGTGGATAAAAAGAATTGGATGATATTTTTAGTGACATTTATTACAAACAGACATTCAAGGACAGTATCTAACATTTAAAAAAATCTTCTTATACCAAAAAAGTAGCCTCTGTGAGGATTGTGCTGCTGGTAAGTTCATTTACTCAATACTCAGTCTGTCGGTCATTGAAGGCTTCACATTTATTTACATGGGAAAATTGACTTTCTCCAACAGACACAGTTTTCAGGTTTTGTGACTATAACCCATCCTGTGTGCTGTTAGGATGGCATGTTAGTAGATGAAATACCTCAATGTTAAACTGTTGCATGGGTTAAAGAAATCTTTGCCTTTTATTGTTCTGTAAAAGCATCTAAAGCATTATAGTCATGGTAAAGTGAAATGGAACTGGGTTACCTTGGATTTCAGTTGGAGGCTCTCTAACGGAGGCACTCCGTTTTTTTGTTTCCAGGATCACTGGAGGCTAGTAATGGAAACTACAAGGTCTTTAGGTGTGAGAAGACAGGCAGCTCTGTCATTCTCCTAACTTAATTTTTACCAGCATTAATTATAGGAGCTTGTGTTCTTATGCTAATTATATTATACAAAAACCTGTTTGTAGAGCCCTACATCTATGACTATAGCAAGCATGCCCAGAGTTGATTTTTGACTGGTCAATAAAGTTACCAGTAACCATTGGCTGGGCAGAGACAGAGGTGGGACATTTAGGATTCCTGGGAAGGGATAGAGGAGGAAGAAAGGATTCTGCTATCAGGAGCAGGTAGGAAACAGATTGGTGCAGGAAAGAGATAGTGCTGAAATGTCCTTAAATGGGGGAAGCAGCTCCAGGACTGCTGTCCAGCAAGGCCCAGGGCAGTAAAGATAAAATATAGATTCTAGTAAGTAATATCTGAGTGTGAGTTAGCCACATGCAGTTAGGGGGTGTCCTAGTCATTGACCTGCTTAGGACATACTAAGTATGAGAATATTCATGTTTGTCTTTCACTCAGGATCCAGAGCATTGGGGCAGGTAGTAATGAGTGAGCATGTACTGCCAAGGAGTTTTGAGTGATTAAATTTTTTTGCCACATCATTTTTTCCATTGAGATTTATCAAAAAACACATAGCGACTAAGAAACTGAGATATTTAATCCTGTGGCTGACCAAAAGATATTTCTTCATGAACAGATTTAATCTGGGACATGATCCATGTACCATGTTGGAGAAAGAACATTAGTAATTAAGTAACAGCTAGTACAAAGGTCATTAGTTTTTGTTTTTGTTTTTGTTTTTTTAAGAACTAAAAACAATCTTTCTCGGCCAGCCACCAAAGAGGCAGCAAGGGGCACAATAGGGAAGCTTGCAGTGAGATCTCTTGGCTTTGCTACATGCTTCCGATTATTTATTTAATTGTGTTTTATAGTAATTAGAATTATAGTGTATAAAACATAGTTGAAGTTTGCTTGAGGAACATTTTAAATCACTTGTTGTTTATTAAGAAACATATAGTCATATCACGTCCTGTCCTGGGAGAGTTCTCATTAATCATTGAAGACTTAAAGCCCAGAGGAATGATGTGAGCTGGCTTAATAAAGAAGGCTGGTGCTTCAACCTGGCCTTTGCTCCACACATACATTTGGGCCTTTGAGGGTTTTCTCTTGGAGTTCTCTATGGGGCCATATTGTTCTGCTGTGCTGTCGTTCATCTTAAATTGTTCATTAATTTAATCATAGGTGTTATTGGTTCTGAGGAAGTCATTTCTTCATAACAAGATGTGACTAATCAGGGACTTGGAGACATTGAAGCTTAGATGAACCTGGTTCCCATCTGTACGAAGAGGCTGCTCTATAGGAGGTACCACTGGATGTTATCTTGTGAAGATAACTTCTATGCCACAAAGGTGCATTTTGAATCTAGGATAAAAATTGGAAAAATGCAAATGAAAGTATAATTCTTATGTATAATTTGAAGAATATTTTCTTTGTGATCATTTTTACTGGATTAAATTACAAACTATTGACTTCCATTAATTTGGTTACTTTGACTTTAACCAGAGAATTATTTAATTACATTTATAAAATGGAATTATAGAGCTCTTAATCTACCAAAAAACTAAAACCCAGAGCCAAGGACTATGATCCTGTGATTGCACTTCACTAAGAATTTATGAAAAATGTTATGTAACTTCCCCTCTCTTAGAAACACTAAATTTTTCTCTAGTTTTTCTTTGAACCTAGAAAGATAGGAACTAATGGTTTGATCTTTTATGGGAGGGGAGTGAAGCCCAGAGACACCACATTTCTTTCTCAAAGACAAAGTAAGTGGTCAATTCAAACTATATTTTTTCCAAGTGTCAAGACCATGACCTTTCTGTGACATTTTGCTTTTCATTTGCAGGACATTTTTAATATGCTATATAACTTGGGAATCTCACAATCCATATACCATCATTTTAAAATAAAAGTTCTAAAGAACACTTCATAGACTCTGGGTAACCTAGTGCCAACTGTTTGACAAGAAGAAAACTCTGAATTAGTCTCCATCCTCTCAAACTAGTGTCCTTGATCTTTGAGGTAAACAGTGGTGGATAAATTGAAAGAGATAAAAGTCTATTACAGCAACATGTAATCTAAATTGTCTATTTAATATATGGAAAACCAATTAGTGATTTGAGATACAGTAGAACAAAAATGCTTAGTTTGCCAGTAAGTTTGATTATTTGAATATTTAACTTTTTCCTGGTGTGGTTTAGACGTAAAGCTTTTTGTTTCTTCTGGTGAATGCTGTATACCCTTGCTAATAATGGGCTTCATATCAGCTTATAATGGAATTCAACTTTGCTTTTACCCAGCATCACATTCTTAATTATTAAAGCTAAGTAAAGTAAATACCCATTTTAAATTGTCAATTTATAATAGCTCTTTATTAATTTAAAAGTGTTAACTGTGAAATTCCAGACAGAAATAATGATTCCAGAGGAAACAAGTTAGAGAACAAAGTTACTGGCCTAAGAGAGCAGTGATTACTAGATATAAAACATCAGCTCCATTTAGCTGTTTATTATGATTTTATAAAATGCTTCCCACTTATCTATTAACTATATACCTGTCTTTTGGTCTGTCTGTCTATTTACCAAGTATTGTGTGTGTTGGAGGCATAGATGTCATATTGTCCTTGGGAAAGGAGACATGTTACAAGTAAGAATCAAATTTAGTTTCTTGGGTTTTTCAGTAGGTGCTTTATGTTCTGAGTCAAAAAGTGGGTCCTAATCTGTCTCTGTCTCTCTATCTCCGGAGAGACTGACCAGCCAGGGCCTACCAAAAAAGGCTCTGGCAGGCCTTTTCCTTTCCCCCCATTCCCTCTGGCTTTCTCAAAACCATTAGATTACATTCTTTTTTTTAATTTTTATTTTCTTTATTCTATGTTTACATTCCAAAGGCTTTCCCCTTTCCCAGTTACCCCCCACCATATGTCCCATAATTCCTCTCCCCCCTGCTATTCCCCAATCATTTCCCCAGCCACGATTTCTCTGTTCTGGGTCTACAATACTGGATCCAATCTTTACAGGCCCAGGGTCCTCTCCTTTCTTCTTCTTGGGAGTCATTTGACTTGCTAACTGTGCCTTGAGTATTTAGGGCTTCTGGGCTCATTAATATCCACTTATCAGTGATTGCATTTCATGTGTACTCTTTTGTGATTGGGTTAGCTCACTTAGGATGATATTTTCCAGATCTAACCATTTACCTACAAATTGCATGAGTTCATTATATTTAATTGCTGAGTAGTACTCCATTGTATAAATATACCACATTTTCTGTATCCATTCCTCTTTTGAGGGATATCTGGGCTCCTTCCAATTTCTGGATATTATAAACAAGGCTGCTATAAACATAGTGGAGCATGGGTCTTTATTGTATGCAGAGGAATCCTCTGGGTATATGCCCAGGAGTGGTATGCCAGGGTCCTCTGGAGGTGACATGCCCAGTTTTCTGAGGAACCGCCACACTGATTTCCAGAGCGGTTTTACCATTTTGCAATCCCACCAACAGTGGAGGAGTGTTCCTCTTTCTCCACATCCTTGCCAGCACCTGTTGTCTCTTGAGTTTTTAATCTTAGCCATTCTGACTCACTAAGGTCTATTCCCTTATTTGGCGCCTTGCTCCTCCTGAGGCTTTCAACGAATTGAAGTCCAACAATAAAAAGGCCCCTACTACTGTATAATAGCCCATTCTAACACAGATTTCCCCTTTTTTCTCTTCTTAAAAAATATACCTACAAGGTCATTTGCTGCTGATTTTCTACCTGAGTCAGAGAGCAGCCATCTTGACCTTTCTTGCACAGTAAAGATTCACTATGAAAAGGCATGCTTTGGTTCTGCAACCAGCTCGCCGGCCCCTAGACCAGCGGTGTAGCGGCGGGCCTCCATATTGCAACCAGGACACAGCTGGAAAGGCCCAGGTAAACACCCCTTCCAGGGCTACACTCACGGGGGTATCTGCTAGGGTCTCGGAGCCAAGCAGGCGGAGTCCCGCCTAGGATCTGTGGGACATCCCCGAGCCCTCTGGTGAGCACCAAGGCTGCTTCTGCAACCAGCCCGCCGGCCCCTGGACCAGGGGTGTAGCGGCGGGCCTCCATATTGCAACCAGGACACAGCTGGAAAGGCCCAGGATCTGTGGGACATCCCCGCCCTCGGGTGAGCACCTAAGCTGCATTCTGCAACCAGCTCGCCGGCCCCTAGACCAGCGGTGTAGCTGGCCCCTAGACCAGCGGTGTAGCAGCGGGCCTCCATATCGCAACCAGGACACAGCTGGAAAGGCCCAGGCTCTGTGGGACTTCCCCGCCCTCGGGTGAGCACCTAAGCTGCGTTCTGCAACCAGCTCGCCGGCCCCTAGACCAGCGGTGTAGCGGCGGGCCTCCATATTGCAACCAGGACACAGCTGGAAAGGCCCAGGTAAACACCCCTTCCAGGGCTACACTCACGGGGGTATCTGCTAGGGTCTCGGAGCCAAGCAGGCGGAGTCCCGCCTAGGATCTGTGGGACATCCCCGAGCCCTCTGGTGAGCACCAAGGCTGCTTCTGCAACCAGCCCGCCGGCCCCTGGACCAGGGGTGTAGCGGCGGGCCTCCATATTGCAACCAGGACACAGCTGGAAAGGCCCAGGATCTGTGGGACATCCCCGCCCTCGGGTGAGCACCTAAGCTGCATTCTGCAACCAGCTCGCCGGCCCCTAGACCAGCGGTGTAGCTGGCCCCTAGACCAGCGGTGTAGCGGCGGGCCTCCATATCGCAACCAGGACACAGCTGGAAAGGCCCAGGCTCTGTGGGACTTCCCCGCCCTCGGGTGAGCACCTAAGCTGCGTTCTGCAACCAGCTCGCCGGCCCCTAGACCAGCGGTGTAGCGGCGGGCCTCCATATTGCAACCAGGACACAGCTGGAAAGGCCCAGGTAAACACCCCTTCCAGGGCTACACTCACGGGGGTATCTGCTAGGGTCTCGGAGCCAAGCAGGCAGAGTCCCGCCTAGGATCTGTGGGACATCCCCGAGCCCTCTGGTGAGCACCAAGGCTGCTTCTGCAACCAGCCCGCCGGCCCCTGGACCAGGGGTGTAGCGGCGGGCCTCCATATTGCAACCAGGACACAGCTGGAAAGGCCCAGGATCTGTGGGACATCCCCGCCCTCGGGTGAGCACCTAAGCTGCATTCTGCAACCAGCTCGCCGGCCCCTAGACCAGCGGTGTAGCTGGCCCCTAGACCAGCGGTGTAGCAGCGGGCCTCCATATCGCAACCAGGACACAGCTGGAAAGGCCCAGGCTCTGTGGGACTTCCCCGCCCTCGGGTGAGCACCTAAGCTGCGTTCTGCAACCAGCTCGCCGGCCCCTAGACCAGCGGTGTAGCGGCGGGCCTCCATATTGCAACCAGGACACAGCTGGAAAGGCCCAGGTAAACACCCCTTCCAGGGCTACACTCACGGGGGTATCTGCTAGGGTCTCGGAGCCGAGCAGGCGGAGTCCCGCCTAGGCTCTGTGGGACATCCCCGAGCCCTCTGGTGAGCACCAAGGCTGCTTCTGCAACCAGCTCGCCGGCCCCTAGACCAGCGGTGTAGCGGCGGGCCTCCATATTGCAACCAGGACACAGCTGGAAAGGCCTAGGTAAACACCCCTTCCAGGGCTACCCTTACGGGGGATCTGCTAGGCTCTCGGAGTTCCTTGCAACCAGGACACAGCTGGAGAAGCCCAGGTAGACAGACTCCAACAGGGGCTACAATCGCATGGGTGGCAGCCAGCTTATGATCCCTTAAAGCAGCAGTCACACATATTCACCAATAGAGAAACAACAGGTGAGCCCAGCCTCACAGGAGATTCAAACACCAGCCACTGACAACAAGGCCAACTAAAACCAGAAATAACCAGATGGCAAAAGGAAAACGAAGGAACGTTACTAACAAAAATCAAGGCAACATGACAGCATCTGAACCCAGTTCTCCAACAACAGGAATCCCTGGATACCCTAAAACACCAGAAAAACAAGACTTGGATATAAAATCACTGGTCAGGATGCTGGTAGCTGAACACATAGAAAAATCTCGTAAAGAAATAGAGGAGAAAATGGATCAAAAGTTAGAAGCCTTTACGAGGCAAATACAAAAATCACTTCAAGAAATGCAGGAGAAGATGGATCAAAGAGAAGAAGACAATAAGGAAGAAAGACAAAAGTCACTTAAAGAACTACAGAAGAACGTGGGCCAACAAGTAGAAGCTATGAAAGAGGAAGCACAAAAATCTATTAAAGAAATACATGAAAACACAATCAAGCAAACGAAAGATCTGAGCACATCCATCCAGATACTAAAAACAGAAGTAGAAACAACTAAGAAATCACAGAGGGAGACAACATTGGAGATAGAAAACCTGGGGAAGAAATCAGGGGCCATAGACGCAAGTATCAACAATAGAATACAAGAGATAGAAGACAGAATCTCAGAAGCCGAAGATAACATAGGAACCATTGATTCAACAGTCAAAGAAAATACTAAATGCAAAAAGGTGGTAACCCAAAACATCCAGGAAATCCAAGACACTATGAGAAGACCAAACCTAAGGATTATAGGTATAGACGAGAGTGAAGATTTACAAGTTAAAGGGCCAGCTAATATCTTCTATAAAATTATGGAAGAAAACTTCCCCAACCTAAGGAGAGAGATGCCCATGAATATACAAGAAGCCTATAGAACCCCAAACAGACTGGACCAGAACAGAAATACATCCCGTCACATAATAATCAAAACTCCAAATGTAATAAACAAAGAAAGAATACTAAAGGCAGCAAGAGAAAAAGGCCAAGTAACATATAAAGGAAAACCTATCAGAATAACACCAGACTTCTCACGTGAGACCATGAAAGCTAGAAGATCCTGGGCAGATATCATGCAAACTCTAAGAGAACACAAACTTCAGCCAAAACTACTTTACCCAGCAAAACTCTCAATTGCCATTGATGGAGACATCAAGGTATTCCATGACAAAACCAAATTTGCAAGATATCTCTCCACAAATCCAGCCCTACAAAGGATAATAGGGGGAAAACACCAAGACAAGGACGGAAACTACACCCGAGAAGAAGCAAGATAGAAACCTCCTCTCATCAAACCCAAAAGAAGATAACCTCTCGAATATAAAAAATAAATAAGATAAATAAATATAATTTCAAAAATGTCTGGAGGTAATAATTACTATTCCTTAATATCTCTTAACGTCAATGGACTCAATTCCCCAATAAAAAGACATAGATTAACAGACTGGATTCGGAAACAGGACCCTACATTTTGCTGCATACAGGAAACACATCTCAGTGTTAAAGACAAACACTACCTTAGAGTAAAAGGCTGGAGGACAATTTTACAAGCAAATGGTCTCAGGAAACAAGCTGGAGTAGCCATTCTAATATCAGATAAAATTGACTTTCAACCTAAAATCATCCAAAGAGACTCAGAAGGTCACTTCTTGCTGGGCAAAGGGAAAATCCACCAGGAAGAGCTCTCAATACTGAACATCTATTCTCCAAATGCAAGGGCACCCTCCTTCGTAAAAGAAACCTTACTAAAGCTTAAAGCACACATTACACCTAACACAATAATTGTGGGTGACTTCAACACCCCACTCTCCTCAATGGACCGATCAGGAAAGCAGAAACTAAACAGGGACACAGTGAAACTAATTGAAACTCTGGACCAATTGGATTTAACAGATATATATAGAACATTTCATCCTAAAGCTAAAGAATATACCTTTTTCTCAGCACCGCATGGTACCTTCTCCAAAATAGACCATATAATCGGTCACAAGACAGATGTCAACAAATACAAGAAGATCGAGCTAATCCCATGCCTCTTATCAGATCACCATGGAGTAAGAGTGGTCTTCAATAGCAACAAAAACGACAGAAAGCCCACATACACATGGAAACTGAACAATACTCTACTCAATGACACCTTGGTCAAGGAAGAAATAAAAAAAGAAATCAAAGACTTTTTAGAATTCAATGAAAATGAAGGTACAACCTACCCAAATCTATGGGACACAATGAAAGCAGTGCTAAGAGGAAAACTCATAGCTCTAAGTGCATCCAAAAAGAAACTGGAGAGAGCATACACTAGCAGCTTAATGGCACACCTTAAAGCCCTGGAAGAAAAACAAGTTAATTCACCCAGGAGGAGTAGAAGACAAGAAATCATCAAACTCAGGGCTGAAATCAATCAAATAGAAACAAAGAGAACCATACAAAGAATCAACAAGACCAGGAGCTGGTTCTTTGAGAAAATCAACAAGATAGATAAACCCTTAGCCAGACTAACCAAAGGACACAGAGACAGTATACAAATTAACAAAATTAGAAATGAAAAGGGAGACATAACAACAGAAACTGAGGAAATTCAAAAGATCATCAGATCCTACTACAAAGGTCTATACTCAAAACAACTGGAGAATCTGGAGGAAATGGACGATTTCCTAGACAGATATCAAATACCAAAATTAAATCAGCATCAAGTAGACCAGCTAAATAGTCCCATAACCCCTAAAGAAATAGAAGGGGTTATAGAAAGCCTCCCAACCAAAAAAAGTACGGGACCAGATGGTTTTAGTGCAGAATTCTACCAGACCTTCAAAGAAGACTTAACACCAATACTCTCCAAACTATTCCACAAAATAGAGACAGAAGGGACACTGCCCAACTCATTCTTCGAAGCCACAATTACGCTAATACCTAAACCACAAAAAGATCCAACAAAGAAAGAGAACTTCAGGCCAATTTCTCTGATGAATATAGATGCAAAAATACTAAATAAAATTCTTGCTAACCGAATCCAAGAGCACATCAAAACGATCATCCACCATGATCAAGTAGGCTTCATCCCAGGGATGCAGGGATGGTTCAATATACGGAAATCCATCAATGTAATCCACTACATAAACAAACTGAAAGAAAAAAACCACATGGTCATCTCATTAGATGCTGAAAAAGCATTCGACAAAATTCAGCATCCTTTCATGCTAAAAGTCTTGGAAAGAGCAGGAATTCAAGGCCCATACCTAAACATAGTAAAAGCAATCTACAGCAAACCAGTAGCCAACATCAAAATAAATGGAGAGAAACTTGAAGCATTCCCACTAAAATCAGGGACTAGACAAGGCTGCCCTCTCTCTCCATATCTTTTCAATATAGTACTTGAAGTTCTAGCAAGAGCAATTAGACAACATAAGGAAGTCAAAGGGATACAAATTGGAAAGGAAGAAGTGAAACTATCATTATTTGCAGACGATATGATAGTTTACCTAAGCGACCCAAAAAACTCCACCAGAGAACTTCTAAAGCTGATAAACAACTTCAGCAAAGTGGCAGGTTATAAAATTAACTCAAGCAAGTCAGTGGCCTTCTTGTACTCAAAGGACAAGCAGGCTGAGAAAGAAATTAGGGAAATAACACCCTTCACAATAGCCACAAACAACATAAAGTATCTTGGCGTAACTCTAACCAAACAAGCGAAAGATCTGTACAACAGGAACTTCAAGTCCCTGAAGAAAGAAATCGAAGAAGACCTCAGAAGATGGAAAAATATTTCTTGCTCCTGGATTGGCAGGATCAATATAGTAAAAATGGCCATCTTGCCAAAAGCAATATACAGATTCAATGCAATCCCCATCAAAATCCCAACTCAATTCTTCATAGATCTAGAAAGAGCAATTCTCAAATTCATCTGGAGCAACAAAAAACCCAGGATAGCTAAAACTATTCTCAACAATAAAAGGACTTCTGGGGGAATCAATATCCCTGACTTCAAGCAGTACTACAGAGCAATTGTGTTAAAAACTGCATGGTATTGGTATAGCAACAGGCAAACAGATCAATGGAACAGGATTGAAGACCCTGAAATTAACCCACAGACTTATGGTCACTTGATCTTTGATAAAGGAGCCACAACCATCCGATGGAATAAAGATAGCCTTTTCAACAAATGGTGCTGGTTCAACTGGAGGTCAACATGCAGAAGAATGCGAATTGACCCACTCTTATCTCTTTGCTCTAAGATCAACTCCAAGTGGATCAAGGACCTCCACATAAAACCAGACACACTGAAACTATTAGAAAAGAAACTTGGGAAGACCCTGGAGGACTTGGGCACAGGGGAAAAGTTCCTGAACAGAACACCAATAGCGTACGCACTAAGATCAAGAATCGACAAATGGGACCTCATAAAATTACAAAGTTTCTGCAAAGCAAAGGACACTGTCCGAAGGACAAAACGGCAACCAACAAAGTGGGAAAAGATCTTTACCAACCCCACATCCGACAGAGGGCTAATATCCAATATATACAAAGAACTCAAGAAGTTAGACCGCAAAGAAACAAATAACCCTATCAAAAAATGGGGCACAGAGCTAAACAAAGAATTTTCACCAGAAGAAATTCGGATGGCCGAGAAACACCTTAAGAGATGTTCAACATCATTAGTCATCAGGGAAATGCAAATCAAAACAACCCTGAGATTCCACCTCACACCAGTCAGAATGGCTAAGATTAAAAACTCAAGAGACAACAAGTGCTGGCGAGGATGTGGAGAAAGAGGAACACTCCTCCACTGTTGGTGGGATTGCAAAATGGTAAAACCACTCTGGAAATCAGTTTGGCGGTTCCTCAGAAAATTGGGCATGTCACTTCCAGAGGACCCTGCCATACCACTCCTGGGCATATACCCAGAGGAATCCCCTACATGCAATAAAGACACATGTTCCACTATGTTTATAGCAGCCTTGTTTATAATAGCCAGAAATTGGAAGGAGCCCAAATATCCCTCAAAGGAGGAATGGATACAGAAAATGTGGTATATTTATACAATGGAATACTACTCAGCAATTAAAAATAATGAATTCATGCAATTTGTAGGTAAATGGTTAGACCTGGAAAATATCATCCTGAGTGAGCTAACCCAATCACAAAAGAATGCACATGAAATGCAATCACTGATAAGTGGATATTAATGAGCCCAGAAGCACTAAATACTCAAGACACAAATAGCAAGTCAAATGATTCCCAAGAAGAAGAAAGGAGAGGACCCTGGGCATGTAAAGATTGCATCCAGTTTAGTAAAGAAACCGAGGGGGGAGGGGGAATGATTGGGGAATAGTTGGGGGGGAGAAGAACTATGGGAACTATGGTGGGTGGGAACTGGGAAAGGGGAAAGCCTTTGAAATGTAAACATAGAATATAGAAAATAAAAATAACTAAAAAAAAAAAAAAAAAAAAAAAAAAAAAAAAAAAGAAAAGAAAAGGCATGCTTTGGCTTGGTTTGTGCCTAATCTGGCAACCAGGAAGGAATTCCCACTCTTTGGGGTCCCCCTTCGCTGTATGTGTATTTTAATTCCTATTACGAAAGTTTGACTCAGAGGGAATATGAAGCTATGGAGCTGGGAAATGAGGTGGAATGTTATTCTGAAATGATGTCTAGCATGTGAATTTTGAGGCTGGTACAACGTTGCATGGCTTCCTCTGCCTTTCTCTTTTGTTACAAATTTTACTTTAGAATCTACCTACTATGTGTAATGTTCCAAGTAAGCAATGCCAACATCATTCTAGTCTTAGAAATCATTAACTTCTGAACATTTCACTAAGTCCTGGTTAAAACCTGAGTGAAATATTACTCCTTGATAAAACCACTCACTCTGATGAAACATCACAGTGATTTTTCTACGTTTGAATTTCTTCAATATTAGTGAATGAGCAAAGCTCTTTCATTTGAAAAATGACATGCTATCAAAGAACAATTGAAGAAAGTATTGGTATAAGTCAAAAAATTTGAAATACAGCTATGACCAGTACAGATCTTATGTCTCGAAAGAGCTTTGCAGACAAAAATGAATCATTAGCTAGGTATTGAAGGAAGAATATGGATAAATTCATTTTGACACAGTGCATACCAATTGCTAAAGTCAAGTATTATGGTACTCAATAGAATATTTCCTGTATATTCCAAGGAAACTATTAAAATAAATTATGAACAAAGAAGTTGATAATTGTGATATTAAATCATTTAGTTGTGACTATCATTTTATCTTGAATCATATTAATCAAAAATATGAAAGTATTATGAATAAAATAAACAAAAAACCCTGAGTTTGTTGAAATGGAAAATTAAAATGTGTTTCATTGCTGTATTTATAATTCATAATGAAGGAAAGTTACACAGTTAATTGCGACTGTGGTTAGGATCAGTGGCTGCTTTTGCAGAGAATTTGGTTCTGTCCCACATTTGTTGCTCAGTCCTTATACAACCTTAGTTCTAGGGAATAAGATACTCTTTTCTAGCCCAGTCTCACCTGGATGTACAGACATACATGTATGCAAAATATCCATACACATAAAATAAAATAAATTTTAAAATAAAAACCTGAAATATTATGTATATTGTTGTTCTTATTTCTTTAGTTTTGAAACTATTTTGTAAGTATATGTAAGTGTACTGGGAAGTTACCTGCTGCAACTCACATGTGACTCTTACAGGTTGCCCTCTCACCTTCACATACTTTTGTGGTTTTGGATGATAAGATGAATTCAACTATTTAGGCCCCAGGGCTAAGTGAAATATCTACTGGGACAGATAGGCATCCCTGTTTCTGAAATATATTTTGCTTAAACTTTTTATTGATTCTTTGTGAATTTCACATTATCCACTCCAATCCCATTTATCTCTCTCTCCCTTGTACTTGTCCTCTACCCCTGAAACCTCCCCCAAAAAGAGACAAAAGAAAAAAAAATTCATTATGGAAGCTGCAGTGTGCCAAAATGTGTCCCCTATTATACCCTTTTGTCCACACTACTTGCGAATGTTCATTGCAATAACTTATTGATCTTGTATAGGGCCCCTGGTTCTGCTTGAATCTCACTGGGATTACTCGTAGATATCTTATTGTTGCCCCGTGTCATGTAGATCTTGTAGCTTTGAATCTGTAGGACTAGTTCATGTACTCAAGAATTTTATCATTGGAACAGATTGTCATGGACCAATCAAATCTCTGAGCCTAAGATATAGTAACTAAGCTAATCAGCCACTCACTCAGGGCTAGAACACCAGCAAATCCAACAATAAGTGTCAGCACTATCCTATTGTCCATGTGATATGCGGGGCCCACTTTCTTGTGTGTTGCAGCTGGTAAGTGAAATGGCCAGTTCTCCTATTCTCATGATCTGGAGACCAAGGTCTCCTACTATCCTTACCATAGGTATTGAGGGATGAGGGAGGGGAGTAGGTACATCTCTCTGTTATCCAGGGCCAGATCTCCTGCTCTGATTACTTAGGGGTCAGCTCTCCTGTCTTCTCTAGTTGGCAAGGGAAGGTAGAGGGCACTATCTGTCCCTCAGGCATATCACCACATAAAAGACAAACAGTGGGTCAGCTTTCCAGTGCTTAAACCCTCAGGGTAGTTCACTAGTGATTCATTCTATCAGCCTCAGCCCTACTGTCCTGTCCCAGTGTACAAGGCCTGCAATTCCAAGTGCTGCCTCTGATGAGGGGAAGGGATAGCTCTCCTGCTGTCATGACCCTAGGAACATGTCTCCCCCCTGCCACATGTGATCAAATATAAGAGGATAGGAGGGTATCTCTCCCTTACTTATTCCACTGCATGGACCAGCTATTCCATGTACATATTATCCTTGGGTCCAGCTCACTCACAACTCCTGCAATGTGCAGGGACCTTTTTCTGAGTAATGGAGCTGGCTAGGGGTAGGGTTCATTTAGCTACTCTCAAGTCCCTGGGGCTAGCTCTTTTAAGATATCCAGTTGATGGGTGAGGCCATGTCCCTGGAAAGCAGCTCTGACCAAATACATTTACCTTACCATTGATAACAAACCTCTGCTGCTATAAGGCCATGGACCCAGATGTGGGTGCTGGTGGCAGCACAGGCCAGGACCCGAAGGTAGCGTGACTGGCTGTTCCTCACTCTCCTCAAGTGTCCAGTCTACTTCACTTCATTTTGCCTACATCTATGATTCTCCTTCTTTTCCATTTCTCCACTACTTACTTGCTTCTCTTGGTGGTACCAAGGGTATTTGAGAACTTAAGGTCATCTCAGGAGTTGTCTCACAATGTGTACATTGTGGAACAGGGCAGGGGTCATCTTGGGCAAGCCTAACACAGATCTGAACTGCACTGGACTGCTGGTCCTCTCAGACTTTTTTTTTAGGGAATTTTATGCTGCTAATCATTTAGAAGTTCACAGGTAAGGACACTAAGTGTAGATATAGCCTCTCTCCTCTCTGCTACCTACTGACGTGTGACAGAGCAGCCATATCTGCAATGTTTAAAGAAGGTAAAATTATTGCTTTAATTGAAATGGAATTAAATAACTTTCTTTTCTCTTTTTCTTCCTCCATCCCACTATGCTACCCTCCTTCCAATGCCTCCCATGGCTTCAAAGTCTCAAGTAGATGGCCAGTTTTTCTTTATTATTGTTGCGTACATGTATGTGTATATGTATGTCTATGCAAATACATATATATGTACTGAATCCACTTTTGTTGTTTATGTGTATATGGTTTCAGGGTTGATCACTCTGCAATGGAGAATTGCTAAGTGTTTCCTTCCTTGGAGAAGCTTTTTCTCTCACTTAGCTGACATAAGCTGCGAATAGTTCTTTGTCTGGTGTTGAGATCCCCTTGAATATTCTCCCTTCTGTACTAACAAGTCTGTTGGTATTACCAATGTTCTGCTCTTATTTATATAACAATTTCTAGAAGAGACTGTTTCATAGCTGACTTATTGATATATTCATCCTTATATCTTTTTGCTCCTGCTTCCATGATGTTTCTAAAGTATAAGTACAGGAGCTGTGATCCTGAGGTCCCAATGGTCTGTTAATCATTGCACTGTATCCAGTTGTAGTTTTCCATGATTATCTCCATTAGCTGTAAAGACAGGCTTCTTTGATGAGAGTTGGTAGCTACATTGATTCAGGAAACATGACCTGTGTATAAAGAAGTCAGCCACACTTAAAAAAAAAAAAAAAAAAAAAAAAACAGACAAAAAAAATACAAAAGGATGAGTTTCACATTAATACAGATGTGGCACAATTTACATTTTTTACATACAGTTGTACAATAAAGTTTGTCATGGAATCTTATAATTAAGAAGCATGCACATTAATGTCACATTTAGCTACTGTTGCCTTTTACTCTAAGTTTTTAGGATATCCTAGATGACAGAAGACAGTACAATAGCATATAATGCCATAAAATTGAAATCTCCATTTTTGAGTTGACAAAATTTTGAGAATTGCTATTTCCTTTGAGATCGGTTATATAATTGAAAGAAAATCTCCCTGTTTATCTCTTTGCAGTAGAGAATTAAATCTGGCTCCTTTTCATGGTGGATGATATCAGATTACTTTTCTGGAGATATTTTCTGCCATCCCCTCCTCATGGGAAGAATGTGCTTGGAATTTGGCCATATGAGACCCTATGTTCAGTGGCCTGTGGACAGCTGTGACAAAGATTGCTGTCAGCTGAGACACTGAGAGGAATGACTCTAGAAGATCATGTTACATATGTTCCTTGATCTTTACATCTGATCCTAAAACTGGACTCAGTACTTAGAACATAGCATAGAAGACAACTGAATTACAGGAGTGTACAGAAATGTGGGTTTGAAATAAGCTTCACAAAGCCTGGTGTGTCCACAAATATGCTTTCATTCTTTCAGGGTTTACTATTTTCTTGAGAGTAAAAGAATTAATTTTGTCTAATGAAATGATTATCAATTTACTGTAAGGTTGTTTTATACATATAGGGAGTTACAGATAGCTTTCTAAATTTATATGGTAGGAATTTATATTTATGAGGTTTCATAATCACACATTTGCAAGTCTAACTTCTTTATATTTATCCTGTCTCAATTTGGATTAATTTGGAGAATTCTATTTAATTCCCTTTAATTTTTTCTCTCATATATATGTATATATGAGATAATGTTTGTGTATGTATTTATTTCCAGTGTGTAGGTGTGCATGGAGATCAGAAGAGGCTTTTAGACTACTTTAATCTGGAGTTGCAGGTAGTTATGAGTCACTTAGTGTGGGTGCCAGGAACCTAGCTCAGATCTTTTCCAAGAAAATGAAGGGTTCTAAGCCAATTCTTAAGGAATATATATAATATGAATATTGATAGATTCCATGAAACCCTCTTTTATAATGTGAAGGTACGAGGAAATCACACTATGCTTTTTATTTTAAAATCTATTTAGTGGTTATTGCCTATGGGACACCAGAGAGAACTAACAGACAAGGCCAGGTATGCAGACATAGTCCGAGGCTAGCATCGCTTGGGTCGAAACCTGTCAGGCTTTTACCTGCAGCCAGGTCCAGGGTAGCTCAGTGGTCCATCTGTATGCCAATCCGGTTATGCACCAACTCATTCTGGGGTTTATCTGCCCTGCATAGTGATCAGAACTTGGATAAGATCCCTGCAGCATACACCATCTGTGTTCCCTGATGGAGCAGACAGTCATCACCAGGTTCACAGAGACAACCTGAGTATAGCATTGCTTGGGGCAGGAAACACTAGGGCTCCAAGGGCACCCAAGAGGAAGGTAGTACATCATCAATCGGAGTCAGGGGAATTCCAGACATCCAGAGGTGCAGAATTAGCCTTATAGGCTCACAGGAGGTTCAAACACCAGTCAGTGACAACAAGACCAACTAATGCCAGAGATAACCAGATGGCAAAAGGCAAACGTAGGAACGTTACTAACAGAAATCAAGGCAATATGGCAGCATCTGAAGCCAATTCAACAACAGGAAGTCTTGGATTCCCCAACACACCAGAAAAACAAGATTTGGATTTAAAATCACTGGTACTGATGCTGTTAGAGGAACACAAGGAGGACAGAAATAAATCTCTTAAAGAAATACATGAGAAAATGGATCAAAAGGTAGAAGGACTTAAAAGGGAAAGACAAAAATAATTTAAAGAAATTCAGGAGAATATGGATCAAAAGATAGAAGCCAATAAGGAAGAAATGCAAAAATCACTTTAAAAAATACAGGAGAATTTGGGTTAACAGGCAGAAGTCATGAAAGAGGAAACACAAAAATCTCTCAAAGAATTACATGAAAACATGAACAAGCAAGTGACAGATATAAACAGGATCTAAAAACAGAAGAAGAAACAACTAAGAAATCACAAAGGGAGACAACTTTGGAGATAGAAAATCTTGGGAAGAAATCATGGACCATAGATGCAAATATCCACAGCAGAATACAAGAGATAGAAGAAAGAATCTCAGGTGCCGAAGATACCATAAGAACCATGGACTCAACAGTAAAAGAAAATGCAAAATGCAAAAAGCTTGAAACCCAAAACATTCAGGAAATCCAGGAGACAATGAGAAGAGCAAACCTAAGGATTATAGGTATAGAAGAGAGTGAAAATTTACTACCTAAAGAGCCAGCAAATATCGTCAACAAAATTATGGAAGAAAACTTCCCTAACCTAAAGAGAGAGATGCCTATCAATATACAAGAAGCCTACAGAACTCCAAACAAACTGGACCAAGAACAGAAATACCTCCCATCACAGAATAATCAAAACCCAAAATGTACTAAACAAAGAAAGAATATTAAAGGCAGTAAGAGTAAAAGACAAAGTAACATATAAAGGAAGACCTATAAGAATTATCCCAGGCTTCTCACCCGAGATCATGAAAACTAAAAGATCCTGGGCAGATCTCATGCAGACTCTAAGAGAACACAAATGCCAGCAAAACTCTCAATCACCATAGAGGGAGAAACCAAGATATCCCATGACAAAACCAAATTTACATGATATCTTTCAGCAAACCCATCCCTACAAAAGATAATAGGAAGAAAGCAACAATACAAGGAGGGAAACTACACCCTAGAAAAAGCAAGATAGTAAACTTCTTTCATCAAAACCAAAAGAAGAAAACCTATCAAATATACAAAATAACATCAAAAATGACAGGAAGAAATAAGGACTATTTCTGAATATCTCTTAACACCAACGGACTCAATTCCCCAATAAAAAGACTTAGACAAACAGACTAGATACATAAACAGGACCCTACAATTTGCTGCATACAGGAAACACATATCAGTGTCAAAGACAAACAGTACCTTCGAGTAAAAGGTTGGAAGACAATTTTTACAAGCAAATGGTCTCAGGAAACATGCTGGAGTAGAAATTCTAATATCAGATAAAATTGACTTACCACCTAAATTCATCAAAAGAGACATGGAAGGACACTTCTTGCTGGTCAAAGAAAAAAAATCCACTAAGAACAACTCTCAATTCTGAACATCTATTCTCCAAATGCAAGGGCATCCTCATTCATTAAAGAAACTTTACTAAAGCTCAAAGCACACATTGCACCTAACACAATAATTGTGGGAGACTTCAACACTCCACTCTCCTCAATGGACCAGTCAGGAAAATAGAAACTAAACAGGGACACAGTGAAACTAATTGAAGCTTTGGACCAATTGGTATATATATAACATTTCATCCTAAAGCAAAAGAATATACCTTTTTCTCAGCACCTCATGGTACTTTCTACAAAATTGACCATATAATTGGTCACAAGACAGAAAGACAACAAATATAAAAAGATTGAACTAATCCTATACCTCCTCTCAGTTCACTATGGAGTAAAAGCGGTCTTCAATAGCAACAAAAACAACAGAAAGCCCACATACACATGGAAATTGAACAATATTCTACTCAATGATAACTTGGTCAAGGAAGAAATGAAGAAATCACAGACTTTTCAGAATTCAATGAAATTGAAGGTACAACTTACCCAAATCTATGGGACACAATGAAAGAAGTGTTAAGAGGAAAACTCATAGACTTGAGTGCCTACAAAAAGAAACTGGAGAGATCATACACTGGCAGGTTAAATGAACACCTGAAAGCCCTGGAACAAAAAGAAGCCAATTCATCCAGGAGGAGTAGAAGACAGGAAATCATCAAACTCAGGGCTGAAATCAATCAAGTAGAAACAAAGAGAACCATACAAAGAATCAACAAAACCAGGAGCTGGTTCTTTGAGAAAATAAACAAGATAGATAAACCGTTAGCCAGACTAACCAATGGGCACAGAGACAGTACCCAAATTAACAAAATTAGAAATGAAAGGGAGATATAACAACAGAAACCAAGGAAATTCAAAAAATCATCAGATCATACTATAAATGCTTTTACTCAACACAACTGGAGAATCTGGAGGAAATGGACAATTTCCTAGACAGGTACCAAATACCAAAATTAAATCAGGATCCAATAGATCTGCTAAACAGTCCCATAACCCCTAAAGAAATAGAAGGGGTCATAGAAAAATCTTCCAACAAAAGTATGGGAGCAGATGGTTTTAATGCAGAATTCTTTCAGACCTTCAAAGAAGACCTAACAGCAATACTCATCAAACAATTCCACAAAACAGAAACAGTAGGAACATTACCAACTTGTTCTACAAAGCAAAAATTATGCTGATACCAAAACCACACAAAGATCCAACAAAGGAAGAGAACTTCAGTGCAATTTCCCTTATTAATATTGATGCAAAAATACTAAATAAAATTCCTGCCAACCGAATCCAAGAACACATCAAAAGGATCATCCACAATATCATGTAGGCTTTATTCCAAGAATGTAGGGATGGGTCAGTATACAGGAGTCCATCAATGCAATCCACTACATAAACAAACTCAAAGAAAAAAAACCACATGATCATTTCATTAGATGCTGGAAAAGCTTTTGACAAAATTCAGCATCCTTTCATGCTAAAAGTCGTGGAAAGAACAGGAATTCAAGGCCCATACCTAAACATGGTAAAAGCAATATACAGCAAAACAGTAGTCAACATCAAAATAAATGGAGAGAAACTTGAAACAATCCTACTAAAATCAGGGGCTAGACAAGACTGCCCTCTCTCTCCATTTCTTTTCAATATACTACTTGAAGTTCTACCTAGAGTGATTAGACAACAAAAGGAAGTCAAAGAGATATACATTGGAAAGGAAGGAGTCAAACTATTACTATCTGCAGATCTTATGATAGTATACTTAAGTGACCCAAAAAACTCCACCACAGAACTCCTACAGCTGAGAAACAATTTCAGCAGAGTGGCTGAATATAAAATAAACTCAGGTGAATCAGTAGTCTTCCTATACTCAAAGGATAAGCAGGCTGAGAAAAAAGTTAGGGTAATAACACCCTTCACAAAAAATATAAAGGGTCTTGGTGTGACTCTAACCAAACAAGTGAAAGAACTGTGTGACAGAAACTTCAAGTTTTTGAAGAAAGAAATCAAAGACCAAAGAAGATGGAAAAATATTTTATGCTCTTGGATGGGGAGGATTAATATAGTAACAATGGCCATCTTGCCAAAAGCCATCTACAGATTCAATGCAATCCCCATCATAATCCCAAATCAATTCTTCATAGATTTAGAAAGAGAAATTCTCAAATTCATCTGGAACAACAAAAAGCCCAGGAGAGCTAAAACTATTCTCAACAATAAAAGAACTTCTGTGGGAATCAATATCCCTGACCTCAAGCAGTACTACAGAGCATTTGTGCTAAAAACTGCAGTGTATTGGTACAGTGACAGGCAAGTAGATCAATGGAATAGAATCTAAGACCTGGAAATGAACCCACAGAATTATTGTCACGTGATCTTTGATAAAGGAGCTACAACCATCCAGTGGAATAAAGATAGCCTCTTTAACAAATGGTGCTGGTTCAATTAGAGTTCAGCATGCAGAAGAATGCAAATTGATCCACTCTTGTACTCCTTGTACTAAGCTCCACTCCAAGTGGATCAAGGACCTCACTGAAACTAATAGAAAAGAAACTGGGTAGACCCTGAAAAACATGGGCACAGGGGGAAATTTCCTGCACAGAACACCAATAGCTTATGCTCTAAGATCAAGAATTGACAAATGGGACCTCAGAAAATTACAAAGTTCCTGTAAGGCAAAGGACAGGGTCAGAAGGACAAAACAGCAACCAACTAATTGGAAAACGATCTTCACCAACCCCCATCTGATAAAGGGCTAATATCCAATATATACAAAGAACTCAAGAAGGTAAACCCCAGAGAACCAAGCAACTCTATTAAAATGTGGGCTAGAGAGCTAAACAAAGAATTTTCACTTGAAGAAATTCAGATGACTGAGAAGCACCTTAAGAGATATTCAACATCATTAGTTATCAGGGAAATGCAAATCAAAACAACCCTGAGATTCCAACTCATACCAGTCAGAATGGCTAAGATTAAAAAGTCAAGAGACAGCAGGTTTTGGGGAGGATGTGGAGAAAGAGGAACACTCCTTCACTGTTGGTGGGATTGCAAGATGGTACAACCACTCTGGAAATCAGTCTGGTGGTTCCTCAGAGAATTGGGCATGACACTTCCAGAGGACCCTGTCATATCACTCTTGGGCATATACCCAGAGGATTCCCCTGCATTCAACAAAGACACATATACCACTATGTTCATAGCAGTCTTATTTATTATAGCCAGAAGCTGGAAAAACCCCAGATGTTCCTCAATGGAGGAATGGATACAGAAAATGTGGTATATTTATACAGTGGAATACTACTCAGCAATTAAAAACAATGAATTCATGGAATTTGTAGGCAAATGGTTGGAACTGAAAAATACCATCATAAGTGAGCTAACCCAATCACAAAGGAATACACATAAAATGTAATCACTGATAAGTGGATATTAATTAGCCCAGAAGCTCTGAATACTCAAGGCACAATTTGCAAATCAAATGTTCCGAAGAAGAAGGAAGGAGAGGGCCCTGGTCCCTAAAAGACTTGATCCAGTATTGTAGGCATGTACCAGAACAGAGAAATAGGGGGTGGAATGATTGTGCAATGGGCAGAGAGAATGGGACTTATGGGACATATGGTGAGGGTGGATCTGGGAAAGGGGAAAGCATTTGGAATGTAAACAAAAAATATAGAAAAAAATCTATTTAGTGAAATATTTGAGAAAATTTACCACTCTCATAGTGTTGTATTTTTGATTTTCAATTGTATTATTATTAGTAATTATTGTTATCACAATACATATACATATACATATACACAGACAAAGACACAGACACAAATAGAAATATAGATACACATACGCATACACATATAAAGAGAGATATAGATATAGGCATAGGTATAGGTATAGGTAGAGGTAGAGATAGAGATAGAGATAGAGATAGAGATAGAGATAGAGATAGAGATAGAGATAGAGATAGAGATAGAGATAGAGATAGATGGAGGTCAAAGTATGAGTTTGTGGGGTCTCTTTTCTTCTCCCAAATTTACATGATACCAAGTGTCAAATTCAGGTTGTTAAACTTCAATTGTTTGGGAAGCAAATAGCTTTATCTACTGAATCATTTCTCTGGCCACACAAGTTATATTTTAGAACTTAAAACTATGTGTACATAACCAAAAGACTAAAAATAATTTAGATAGTTTTTATTGGTGCAAAGCAATTTGTGGGTAAACAATCACTGTGTGACATGGTACTGCAAGCAAATTTTATTACCAGATTCTTAGTTTATACCTTATTCACTTTTAATCAGTCACAATTCTGCCAAGTTATTCTACTATATTCTGCATGGATTTCTAAATGTCTATTGTTTCACACATTTTAAAAATAGAAAAACAGTGTTGAGAATTACCCGACACACCTTCCCCTGAAAATATAAGATTCATGTTCCGTTCAACTTCTGATTTTACTTTCTTTCTGTTTTCTAATTGAACTAAGCTAGTCTAAGAGATGTAACTTTTATGAACACATACTGCTGGTGTTTATTACCTTGCATGTAAGAAAATAGTCATATTTGTTAGTGATACTGGAATCTGATGTGCATGATGGAAATGCAAGCCCATTTTTTGAAATTTTAACAATATTTTGGGATTGGATCTTCAATGTATTCATTTCATTAGATCTGCTTGTATTAAAATAATTTATTCCTTTGATATGTTCTTAAGCTAATGTGGTAATTTAATCCTTTAATGTACCTTTAATATGGAAAAACCTAAGAATACATTCAACTACATAGTAGCAATAAATTATAGAGTTGACATTTCATACTACAAGGCAATTGTTGAATTATTTGGTAAGCTACTGAATTCATTTGGGTTAAAAGAAAGAAAAAAAGCAACACTTCTACATTACAATACTATTCCTTGTACTTTTATAATTTTTTAAAGATTTATTTTAAATGAAACCATAAAGTAACTGAAAGTTTTATATATATATATATATATATATATATATATATATATATATATAAAATCATATTGATAAGCACCTATTACAGTTATATATTTGTAAGGTATATTATAAGAGTCAGTATGGTTTTTCATGTGAAATAGATAACATATACCAATGAGATAACTGAAGAAATATAAGTAACTGTAAAATATGTTAGCAGGGTTGCTAAGTACGGAATACAAAGGAGCAGTTAGTTCACTGAAGGCCATTCGCTGCTTCTGACCTCGAGGCTGGGAGCAGTACATTTAGGAAGGAGCTGTCTCACAAACACCACAGCCTGAAGCAAAGATACACAGCCCAACAGAATTTCAAGAAGATAAATATTGAAAAATATTGAAATTCCTCTTTGCCTGTTCCTTACTCCTCCTCTCTCTGAATTTCACCCAGGGCAAAGCCAATCAGAATGTGCAGAAAAGAAGACTTCTGAAACCCCAGGTGATATATGAGAAGGAAAAACAACTATTGTGTATACATTTCTTAGAGGCAAAATTGTCATCTTACCATAACAAATATCAAAAAACTTGTCTGTTATTATCTCACCAGGGAGCCTTTCCACTGCTATTGGCAGGATAAGTATTCAGTAATGATGGTAGCACACCAGGTTTTGCACAGAAAGCCATGGCATCAACTCACTAGTGTCCATGGAAACAGGATAGTAACCAAGAGGAGGGTTATCCAGAGATTTGGTCACTGATTTTACCTGGTTGTTTGGAGCCTTTCTGGTGGTGAATCCTTTATTACCACATTTGGAGTATGAGTTTGCATGGATGCATGGATCCATATCATAGAGCTATTGAGGTTGCTTCTCTTCTGTTATCTGTGACCTCTCAGTTCTAAGTCTGTTTAGATTAGTTTTCCTATCCTGAGATATATATTATTAGGCATTGCCCATGAATTGGTTTGCAGATCAGTATTTTAGAAGTGTCCAGGGCTGTGCAGGTGGAATAAACGGTTTTAAACTTATGGAATTTGGCCCATTGGTTAGCACAATCATGATGAGTATGTCTCTGAGAGATATGGTCCTGACAACTACATGTCCTGAGAACTTCATGTTGTTGTGGAGTTTTGCTCTGATTGTTGCCTTCACATCCCCCTAATCTAAGAATTTTATAAAAACTCTAAGGGGCTTCCAGGCCCTCACTGGTGAGTATCACTGGCACTCACAATAATTGTGCTTGATCATTTTTAGGCATTGCTACTGGAGCAGATCAATGACTCAAACGCCATCCTAGGAAAGAACTTAGAAAATGTAAATAGGTATGGGCAAATGGTTGGAACTAGTGTCTTAGTTAGGGTTTTACTGCTGTGAACAGACACCATGACCAATGCAAGTTTTATAAAAGACAACATTTAATTGGGATTAGCTTACAGGCTCAGAGGATCAGTCCATTGTCATCAAGGCAGAAACATGGCAGCATCCAGGCAGGCATGGTACAGGAGGAGCTGAGAATTCTACCTCTTCATCTGAAGGCTGCTAGTGGAAGACTGACTTCCAGGCAGCCAGGGGGAGGGTCTTAAGCCCACACCCACAGAGACACACCTACTCCAACAAGGCCACACCTCCTAATAGGTTCACTTCCTGGGCCAATCATATACAAACCATGACATTCCACTCCCTGGCCCCCATAGGCTTGTTCAAACATGAGTCTATGGGGGCCATACTGAAACATAGCATAATGCAAAATACATTTAGTCCAACTTCAAAAGTCCGGGTAGACTATAGCAGTCTCAACAGTGTTAAAAGTCCAAAGTTCAAGGTCTCTTTTGAGATTCATTCAATCACTTAACTGTAATCCCCCAAGCAAGACAGGAAACCAGCTGGGCAAAGTCCAAACTCTGCATCTCCAAGACTGATGGCAAAGCAGTCTTCAGATATTCAACTCCTTTTTCATCTTGTTGACTGCAACAAGGTACTTTCTCCTGGGCTTGTTCCACTCCCTGTTAGCAACTTTCCTTGGCAGGCATCCTGTGCCTCTGGCATCTTTAACATCTTGGGTACCCCAAGTCAATTTCAGCTTCACAGCTTCTTGTTCCAGTGTCTGAGATCCACACATGATCTTCTGTGTATCTCCAAAGAGCTGGTGTCACTTCTCCAGCTCTGCCCTTTGTAGCACTCTAAGTTCAGATTGATCCACTCCACTGCCACTGCTGTTCTTGGTGGTCATCCCATGGTACTGGCATCTCCAATATGCTAGGGTCTTCCACTGCAACTATAATTCACCAAAGCCTCTCATAGGCTCTCTTCATAGTATCAAGCCTCAACTCCTTTGCAGACCCCTTCAGTCCTAGACTGGCAATTACAACTGAGGGTACACTTTCACCAATGGCCTTTCATGGCCTCTCACAGTACCAAGCCTCAGCTGTTCTTCATGATGCCTTCGTGCCTTCAAAACCAGTACCACCTGGATGATTCTTACACATTACCAAGTACAGCTGCAGCATGAGGAACACTTGGCTATCTCTGGAATAAAGCTTCTTTGTGCTCTCAGAAAACACTTCCTATATTTCACCTCAGTGATACTGGTCTTTTCTTAATCATCACTAATTTCTTAGCTCCAGCTAACCAGCATCAATTGTCCCAGTAGTCTCCTTCCTTTTAATATAAAGCCAGAGACACGTGGCCAAAGCTGCTGAGTTCTGCTGCTTGCAGGAGCTGGAACATTGGCCACCTTGTTCTATTACATTATCACTAGCTTCCTTTTTCCCAGCTCCTTCACTGCCTAAGTTGGCTGTTCTGAATCTTTCTCCTTAGACTGACCTTGAATTCAAGAGATCTGCATGCCTGTCTCCTAAACACTGGGATTAAAGGTGTGGTCCACCAAGCCTGGATTAAAGTTTTTTTTCACCTAGAATTTACTCTGTTCTAGGCTGGCCTTGAACTCAGAGATCTGCTTATCTTTGCCTCCTGGGATTAAAGGCTTGTACTACCATGCCTGGACCTAAAGTTAACTGGGTGAATCTTGCCCTCAAGGTTACCACTCCTTTAATTCAATTTAATATCCTTGAATTCAGCTCCATTTCACTTCCTGAAGTCCCTTTAATACTCAAACTATATATGTTGTACTTTTCCTTTCTCAGCTTGCTATGTTGGTTCAAAATTCTCTTTATCAGACTTAACCAGAGAACAAAGTCTTTGTTGGGCTTTTTTGAGACTTCCTTTGCAAATGCAATTAATATAAATCTCTTTACCTTAGCCCTAGGGAGTCTCTTCAGACAGTGGCAAAAAGCAGCCATCTTCTTCACCAAAACATCACAAAAACAGTCTCTCAGCCACATATTAAAGTTCTTCTCCACTGAAACCTCTTGGGCCGTCAGGCCTACACAGTTCAAATGACCCTCAGCACCACTGTCTTCCATATTCCTACTAGTCTGGCCCATTAAGCCCCACTTAAAGAATTCCATGGCTTTCCAAATCCAAAGTCCCAAAATCCACATTCTTCCAAACAAAAGCATGGACAGGCCTATCACAGCAATACCCCAGTCCCTGGTACCAACTTCTGTCTTAGTTAGGGTTTTACACAGGGTGTACTTTGAACAGACACCATGACCAATGCAAGTTTTATAAAAGACAACATTTAATTGGGATTAGCTTACAGGCTCAGAGGATCAGTCCATTGTCATCAAGGCAGAAACATGGCAGCATCCAGGCAGGCATGGTACAGGAGGAGCTGAGAATTCTACCTCTTCATCTGAAGGCTGCTAGTGGAAGACTGACTTCCAGGCAGCCAGGGGGAGGGTCTTAAGCCCACACCCACAGAGACACACCTACTCCAACAAGGCCACACCTCTTAATAGGTTCACTTCCTGGGCCAATCATACACAAACCATCACAACTAGAAAATATCATACTAAGTGAGGTAACTCATTCACAAAAGAACACGTATGGAATGTAATCACTGATAAGTGGATATTAGCCCAGAAGCTCCGAATACCCAAAACAATCCACATATCAAATCATTTCCAAGAAGAAGGAAGGAGAGGGCCCAGGTCCTGGAATGGCTTGATGCAGCATTATAGGGTATTGCCAGGGCAGAGTAGTGGAAGGGGGTTGATTGGGGAACTGGCAGAGGGAAGAGAACTTATGGTACTTAGGGGGGGAGGGAACCGGGAAAGGGAAAATAATTTGGAATGTAAACAAAGAATATAGAAAATTAAAAAAAAGAAAATATAAATTGTCACCAATGACCACTACCATTAGGAAGCAGTTGAAAATATAAACTGTAACTGAAGTTAGGTTAAGATGTTTTTGCTAATATCTCTAATGTGAAACGTATTAGTGAACAATTTGAAGTTCATAAGAATACACTCTTACTAATTGAATTAGGGATCTAGGGACTTTTTGAGGTTAGGGAACATTATCAATGGTCTATCCAGCAAGCATTGGCTGACATGACTCTCACTGTTGCTGGACTAATGATGATTGATCTATTGTACTTAACTTTTTTATCCCCAGATTTCTATATGATTTATTAAAAATTCTAGATGAATAAAAATTCTAGTTGTGCATTCTGAGAAACTAAAGGAGAAATGGCTGGTTGTTTTTGTATAAAAGTTTAAATTTGTGATTCCTTTAAGATTCTTATAAGATTACTGTTTAAAATAAATAATGAAATTCTTTTTTTCATAGTTTATAATTGTCATTTTTATTAGTATGAAAAGTAATGGATTTCATTAATGGTCTTTATGCATTGCTTATTTTCATCTTCCTCTGCCCACAGCTCTTGCTGATGCCCCACCAAAGCCTCTCCTCTGGTTTCCCTATAACAGGTGTTATTCTGATGCCCAATGTACCTACACTGAGATCACTTCCTCCTCCCTCATGGCCCCATTTCTAGTTTCGTGAAGATTTCTTTTTTTTCCCCCTGGGTAATATATTTTTAATTTGTTTTTCTTTTCCTTTTCTATATTCTTTGTTTACATTCCAAAGGCTTTCGCCTTTCCCAGATCCCCCCTCACCATATCTCTTTCCACCGCCCATACCCAATCACCCCGCCACCACCACCACCACCATTTCTCTGTTCAGGTACTCTTCTATAATACTGGATCTAGTCTTTTCAGGACCAGGGTCCTCTCCTTCCTTCTTCTTGGGAACCTTTTGATTTGCTAATTGTGCCTTGAGTATTCAGAGCTTCTGGGCTAATTAATATCTACTTATCAGTGATTGCATTTCATGTGTATTCTTTTGTGATTGGGTTAGCTCACTTAGGATGATAATTTTCACTAACAACCATCTGCCTACAAATTTCAGGAATTCATTATTTTTAATTGCTGAATAGTATTCCATTGTATAAATATACCACATTTTCTGTATCCATTCCTCCATTGAGGGACATCTGGACTCTTTCCAACTTCTGGCTATTATAAATAAGGCTGCTATGAACATAGTGGAGCATGTGTCTTTATTGTATGCAGGGGAATCCTCTGGGTATATGCCCAGGAGTGGTATGACAGGGTCCTCTGGAAGTGTCATGCACAATTTTCTGAGGAAACACCAGACTGATTTCCTGAGCAGTTGTACGGTCTTGCAATCCCACCCAACAGTGGAGAAGTGTTCCTCTTTCTCCATATCCTCGCCAAAACCTGTTGTCTATTGAGTTTTTAATCTTAGCCATTCTGACTGGTGTGAGGTGGAATCTCAGTGTGGTTTTGATTTGCAATTCCCTGATGACAAATGATGTTGAACATCTCTTAAGGTGCTTCTCAGTCATCTGAACTTCTCCAGGTGAAAATTCATTGTTTAGCTCTGAACCCCATTTTTATAGGGTTATTTGGTTCTCTGGTGTCTAACTTCGTGAGTGCTATGTATATATTGGATATGAGCCCTCTGTCAGATATGGGGTTAGTGAAGATCTTTTCCCAATTACTTGGTTGCCATTTTGTCCTTCTGACTCTATCCTTTGCATTACAGAAACTTTGTAACTTTATGAAGTCCCATTTGTCAATTCTTGATCTTAGAGCATAAGCTATTGGTGTTCTGTTCAGGAACTTTCCCCCTGTGCCCATGTCCTCCAGGGTCTTCCCCAGTTTCTTTTCTATTAGTTTCAGTGTGTCTAGTTTTATGTGGAGGTCTTGATCCACTTGAAGTTGATTTTAGTAGAAAGGGATAAGAGTTGGTCAATTTGCATTCTTCTGCATGTTGACCTCCAGTTGAACCAGCACCATTTGTTGAAAAGGCTATCTTTTTTCCATTGGATGGTTGTAGCTCCTTTATCAACGATTAAGTGACCTTAACTCTGTGGGTTCATTTCTGGGTCTTCAATTCTATTCCATTGATGTACTTGCCCGTCACCGTAAAAATACCATGTAGTTTTTTAACACAATTGCTCTGTAGTACTGCTTGAGGTCAGGGATATTGATTCCCCCAGAAGTCCTTTTATTGTTGAGAATAGTTTTAGCTATCCTGAGTTTTTTGTTATTCCAGATGAATTTAAGAACTGCTCTTTCAAGATCTATGAAGAATTGATTTGGGATTTTGATGGGGATTGCATTGAATCTGTAGATTGCTTTTGGCAAGATGACCATTTTTACTATATTGATCCTGCCAATCCAAGAGCATGAAATATTTTCCATCTTCTGAGGTTTTCTTCCATTTCTTTCTTCAAGGACTTGAAGGTCCTGTCTTACAGATCTTTCACTTGTTTGGTTAGAGTAATGCCAAGATACTTTATATTGTTTGTGGCTATTGTGAAAGATGTTATTTCCCTAACTTTTTTCTCAGCCTGCTTTCCTTTGAGTACGGGAAGGCTATTGATTTGCTTGAGCTGATTTTATAACCAGTCACATTGCTGAAATTGTTTATCAGCTGTAGGAGTTCCCTGGTGGAGTTTTTTGGGTCACTTAAATATACTATTGTATCTGCAAATAGTTATAGTTTGACTTCTTCCATTCTAATCTGTATCTCTTTGACTTCCATATGTTGTATAATTGCTCTCACTAGAACATCAAGTACTATATTGAAAAGATATGGAGAGAGAGGACAGCCTTGTCTAGTCCCTGATTTTAGTGGGATTGCTTCAAGTTTCTTTCCATTTATTTTGATGTTGGCTACTGGTTTGCTGTACATTGCTTTTACTATGTTTAGGTATGGGCCTTGAATTCCTGTTCTTTCCAAGACTTTTAGCATGAAAGGATGCTGAATTTTGTCAAATGCTTTTCCAGTATATAATGAAATGATCATGTGTTTTTTTTCTTTGAGTTTGTTTATGTAATAGATTGCATTGATGGATTTCCATATATTGAACCATCCCTGCATCAGTGGGATGACGCCTACTTGATCATCGTGAATGATCCTTTTGATGTGTTCTTGGATTTGTTTGGCAAGAATTTTATTTAGTATTTTTGCATTGATATTTGTAAGGGAAATTGGCCTGTAGTTCTATTTCTTTGTTGAACTTTTGTGTGGTTTTGGTATCAGCGTTCATAGAACGAGTTAGGCAGTGTTCCTTCTGTTTCTATTTTGTGGAATAGTTTGAAGAGTATTGGTGTTAGGTCTTCTTTGAAGATCTTATGAATTCTGCACTAAAACTTTTTTTGGTTGAAAGACTTTGAATAAACCCTTCTATTTCTTTAGGCATTATGGGATTGTTTAGCTGATCTATTTGATCCTGATTTAATTTTGGTATTTATTATCTGTCTAGGAAATTGTTCATTTCCTCCAGATTATCCAGTTGTGTTGAGTAAAGGCTTTTATAGTATGATCTGATGATTTTTTTGAATTTCCTCAGTTTCTGTTGTTATTATCCCTCTTTTCATTTCTTTTTTTTTTTTTTTTAAATTTGGATACTGTCTCTGTGCCTATTGGTTAGTCTGGCTAAAGATTTATCTATCTTGTTTATTTTTCAAAGAACCAGCTCCTGGTTTTGTTGATTCTTTGTATGGTTCTCTTTGTTTCTACTTGATTGATTTCAGCCCTGGGTTTGATGATTTCCTGTCTTCTACTCCTCCTTGGTGAATTGGCTTCTTTTTGTTCCAGAGCTTTCAGGTGTGCTCTTAAGGTGCTAGTGTATGCTCTCTCCATTTTATTTTTGGAGGCACTCAGGGCTATGAGTTTTCCTCTTAGCACTTCTTTCATTGTGTCACATAGATTTGGGTAAGTGGTACCTTCATTTTCATTGAATTCTAAAAAGTCTGATTTTTTTATTTCTTCCTTGACCAAGGTGTCATTGAGGAGAGTATTGTTCAGTTTCCATGTGTATGTGGGCTTTCTGTTGTTTTTCTTGCTATTGAAGACCACTCTTACTCCATAGTGATCTGATAGGAGGCATGGGATTAGTTCAATCTTCTTGTATTTGTTGAGGTTTGTCTTGTGACCAATTATATGATTGATTTGTGAGAAGGTATCATGAGGTGCTGAGGAAAAGGTATATTCTTTTGATTTAGGATAAAATGTTATATATATATATATATATATATATATATATGTGTGTGTGTGTGTGTGTGTGTGTGTGTGTGTGTGTGTGTGTCTGTGTCTGTGTCTGTGTGTCTGTTTTCCTGATTGGTTCATTGAGGAGAGGGAGGTGTTGAAGTCACCCACAATTATTGTGATAGGTGCATTGTGTGTTTTGAAAGATAGTAAAGCTTCTTTTATGAATGGGGGTATCTCCCATTTGGAACTTAGATGTTCAGAATTGAAAGTTCTTCTTGGGGGATTTTTCCTTTGATCAGCAATTAGTGTTCTTCCTCATCTCTTGATGACTTTAGGTTGAAAGTCAATTTGATCTGATATTAGAGTGGTTACTCCGGCTTGTTTTCTGAGGCCATTTTGCTTGTAAAATTGTCTTCCAGCCTTTTATTCTAAGGTAGTGTTTGTCTTGGCACTGAGGTGTGTTTCCTGTATGCACCAAAATGTAGGGTCCTGTTTTCGTATCCAGTCTGTTAGTCTGTGTTTTTAATTGGGGAGTTGAGTCCATGGATGTTAAAAGATATTACGGAGTAGTGATTTTTGTTTCTTGTCATTTTTGATGTTGTTTTTTATATTTGATAGGTTTTCTTCTTTTGGATCTGATGACTGAAGATTACTATCTTGCTTTTTCTAGGGTGTAGTTTCCCTCCCTGTATTGGTGATTTCCCCCTATTATCCTTTGTAGGGCTGGATTTGTGGAAAGAAATTGTGTAAATTTGGTTTTGTCATAGAATAACTTGGTTTATCCCTCTATGGTGATTGAGAGTTTTGCTGGGTATAGTAGATTTGGCTGGCATTTGTCTTCTCTTAGTGTCTGCATTAGATCTGCTCAGGATCTTCTAGCTTTCATGGTCCTGGGTGAGAAGTCTGGTGTAATTCTTATAGGTCTTCCTTTATATGTTACTTGGCCTTTTACTCTTACTGCCTTTAATATTTTTTCTTTGTTTAATACATTTTGGGTTTTGATTATTATGTGATGCGAGGTATTTCTGTTCTGATCCAGTCTGTTTGGAGTTCTGTAGACTTCTTATATATTGATGGGCATCTCTCTCTCTTTAGGTTAGGGAAGTTTTCTTCCATAATTTTGTTGAAGATATTTGCTGGCCTTTTAAGTAGTAAATTTTCACTCTCTTCTATACCTATAATCCTTGGGTTTGGACTTCTCATTTTGTCCTGGATTTCCTGAATGTATTGTATTATAAGCTTTTTTGCATTTTGCATTTTCTTTGACTGTTGAGTCCATGGTTCCCATGGTATCTTCCACATCTGAGATTCTTTCTTCTATCTCTTAAAATTTGTTGTTGATATTTGCATCTATGGCCCCTGGTTTCTTCACAAGGTTTTCTATCTCCAAAGTTGTCTCCCTTTGTGATTTCTTAGTTGTTTCTACTTCTAAGATCCTGTATGGATTTTTTCATATCCTTCACTTGCTTGTTCGTGTTTTCATGTAATTCTTTGAGAGATTTTTGTGTTTCCTCTTTCATGACTTCTGCTTGTTTACCCAAATTCTCCTGTATTTTTTCAAGTGATTTTTACATTTCCTCCCTATTGGCTTCTATTTTTTCACCCATATTTTCCTGAATTTCTTTAATTGATTTTTGTGTTTCTGTTATAAGTGATTCTAACTTTTGATCCATTTTTTCCTGTATTTAAGAGATTTATTTATGTCCTTGTGTTCCTCTAACAGCATCATGATCAGTGATTTTAAATCCAAATCTTGTTTTTCTGGTATGTTCGGGTATCCAGGACTTCCTGTTGTCAGGGAATTGGGTTCAGATGTGTTCATGTTGCCTTGATTTCTTTTATTAATTTCTTTGCCTTTTGCCATCTGGTTATCTCTGGTGTTAGTTGGTCTTGTTGTCACTGGCTGGTGTTTGAACGTCCTGTCAGCCTGTAAGTCTAATTCTGCACCTGTGAATGTCAGGGTTTCCCCTGACTCAAATTGCTGGTGTGCTTCCCTCCTCTTGAGGGCTCTTCCTGGAGCCTGAATGTTTCCTTCCCCAAGCAATGCTACACTTGGTTTGTCTCTGTGAACCTTGTACTGCCTGTCTGTTCCTTCAGGGTGCACAGATGGCAGATGCTGCTGGGACCTTATCCAATTGCTGATCACTCTGCATGGCAGATGACCCCCTGACTGGGTTGGTGCATGGCCGGGTTGGCATATAGTTGGCCCGTCGAGCTGCCCAGGCCCTGGCTTCAGGCAAAAGCCTGGCAGGTTACCACCTGAGAGATGTTAGCCTCAGATTATGTTTGTGGACCTGGGCTCATCTGTTAATTCTCTGTGGTGACCCGGAGGCAAGATGGAGACTGCCGCTGTAAGTCCACAGGTCTGCAGGTCAAATGGCCCCCAACCAAGTTGGTTCATGGCTGGGTAGGCGTATAGATGGCCCGCTGAGCTGCCCTGCCCCTGGCTACAGGCAAGAGCCTGGCAGGTTTCCACTTGAGCTATGTTAGCCTCAGATTGTGTCTGCCTTCCTGGGCTTGTCTGTTAGTTCTCTATGGTGACCCAGAGGCAAGTAATAATGAAATTCTTAATCTTGTCTTTGTAACTGCAAATTCCTGCCTGCCAATAAGAGAAACTGGCTGAGAAAATTACCTTGCTTGCGCACACTTTGTTAATCTATAACAAGTTGCTTAGTTACCAATGTACATAGGTTCTTAGGAATGATTTGTTTTCCTTACCTATACAATATAATGTTTTTTCAAGTAAACATATTGAGAAACACTATTTTTTCATAGTCATTTACTCAAAGAAAAATAGAATGAAATTTACTGAAAGAACATAATCACATTGTAATTCTATATTGCTTGAAAGATTTTGCTGAAAAGCTGTGGAAGAAAAAATAATGTGTTGGAGCTTGTTGAAACTTTGCTCCATTCAACCACACAATGCATGTATATATACAAAGTTGTTGGATCTTTTTCTATTTAATATTTTAAAACATCTTCAGTGTAATATGTACCATATTTATTAGCTTGATTATTCATGTTTTTCACAGTGCCAACTGGGTCACTTTTATTTTGATTTTCTATATTCTTTGTTTACTTTCCAAATGATTTCCCCTTTCCAGGTTCCCCCCTCCCCATAAGTCCCATAAGCACTCTTCCCTCCGCCCATTCCCCTGATCAACCCTCTCCCACTTCTCTGTCCTGGTAATTCCCTACATTGCTGTACCAAGCCTTTCCAGGACCAGGGCCCTCTCCTTCCTTCTTCTTGGGAATTATTTGCTATGTTAATTGTGTCTTGGGTATTCAGAGCTTCTGGGCTAATATCCACTTATCAGGGACTTCATTCCATGTGTGTTCTTTTGTGGTTGGGTTACCTCACTTAGGATGATATTTTCCAGTTCCAACCATTTGCCTAAGAATTTCATGAATGCATTAATTTTAATTGCTGAGTAGTATTCCATTGTGTAAATATACCACATTTTCTGTATCCATTCTTCCATTGAGAGACATCTGGGTCCTTTCTAGCTTCTGGCTATTACAAATACGGCTGCTATGAACATAGTGGAGCATGTGTCCTTATTGCATGCCAAGGAATCCTCTGGGTATATGCCCAGGAGTGGTGTAAGAGACTCAGCTGACTCACTTAATCAGAATTTTTTTAAGATACTTAATGATGTACTTTTTCCTGAAAGGTTATGCCAATGAAGGCACAGTTGTTCCTACTTTGTTTCCAACTCAATTACCCAGTAAAAGAAATCTCAACTCAATCAGTAACAATACAAGCTATAAACCTAGATTGGGCAGATCTTCCACTACACTACTCTATTCCCATCTATATTATCCCATATAATGTGTCATTTCTCCAGACCATGGGCTTCTCTCTCTGTAGCCTCTCCATTGATCCCTTGTAGCTCTTTGCTCTTCCTGGCAATACTTTTCTCCCACAAACTTTCAGCGCCAACCCCTTCCTCCTGCTTAATCATTGGCTCAAGCCTTTATTTGAAAAGTTAAAGTGGAGAGAAGGTTCACAAGACAACTTTTTATCTGAAGCCCTTCTGAGGAGTGGAATTAGGATCAAAATACAAGCCCAGGGCTATCCACAACACACAGTAAAGTAGTTTTTATTACATTTTACCATAAAGTAATTTTACTTGTCCCCCAGATTATCTCTCGTACCCACATATATTTATCAATTTCTATTTTTGTTTATATTTAAAGGAAATATCTGTTTGACTCTATTTTGCTTCCATAAATATAAATGAACTTATTTTAAATATGTCTTTATCAAGAATTGTGATTTCCCCAAAAATGAAAAGCATGTCTCCAATGTAACTAGCATTTTATAAAATTCGTAAGGCCTAAAATTGAAAAGAAGTTTAAGAAAACTCATAAAATATCTATTTGTTTTTTCCAGTTAATCATTTTCTGCTGTTTTGGTGTAGCAAAATGTTAATCAAAATTCTTCCCTTGTGAACTGGCAGCATTTCCTGTCTTTATTCATTAGATTTAGCATTGACCTTGAGTTTTATAGGAGCTCATTTCAATATGGTTGCACAACACTTTCATTAACAAGAATAAAATATTGCATTGTTCTACAAATGATTACCTAACTTTGAATTTTAGGTTTCTTCACTTCTCTTTGCTTTTGCAGAGAAAAATAGTCAACTATATCATCCATATGTATGATATATCTCCACATACATATGTGTTGATATGCTGAAAGTGAGAATGATTTAGCAGCAACCTTTTAAAATTTCTCTTTTTGGTTTGTCAATATAATGTGGAAATCTACATGTTAGTAAGTCTGAAAGAACCCTGATGTGTGATATGAAACCACTAAGAGCAATGAGAGATTTGCACCAAGATTAAATTAGCAATATACTTTAAATATCAGTAGTATTTTATCTATGTACAGATATTTATATATAATTATAACTAATAAAGTCTTATACATAGCAGAATATATTAGTAATAACATTTAGAAGATATAGGTGACTATGACATGGTTAGCTTGCTCAAAGACAAATACTAATAATTAGCTGTATTAGTTTTCCATATATATTATAATAAATTATTACATATTCAGTAATTTGAAATGAAATACATTTTTTCATATCTTTCAGGTGAGTTAATTTGAAGTCAAAACTAATTGGTACACAGAGCTGTCATCCTCTGTGTTAACTCTAATGGATTATTCTCCTTTGTACCTTCCCCATTGTGTAGAGTTACCTACCTTTCTAAGCAACTTTGATTGTCAAAGTAGGAAGTGGGTTTTGGCTATTTCTCAAATAGAATCATTTGCATGATAATCTGCATACTTTTTCTTTTATCTTTAAGAATCCTACTCCTACACTGAGATGATCTAGTTGTATTAGTCTGGGTTCTCTAGAGTCACAGATCGTATGGGCAGTCTCTATGTAGTTAGGAAATTTGTCAATGACTTACAGTCTGTAGTCCAACTCCCCAACAGTAGTCAGCAGCAGCTGTGGATAGAAGTCCAAGGATCTTGCAGTTGCTCAGTCCCACGAAGCAAGCCGGCAAGGAAGAATGAGTCTTCCTTCTTTCAATGTCCTTATGTATGTCTCCAGTAGAAGGTGTAACCCAGATTAAAGGTGTGTGTATCCATGCCTTTAATCCCAGATGAACTTGAACTAGAATCTATAGCCATAATCTGGGATTAAAAGTGTATGTCTCCACACCTTTAATCCCAGATGACCTTGAACTGGAATCCATGCTTCAAGATCTCCATGCTAAGTCCAAGTCAGAAACTTATATCTCTGAGCCTCCAGATTAGGATCATAGGTGAGCCTTCCAATTCTAAATTGTAGTTCATTCCACATATAGTCAAGTTGACAACCAGGAATAGCCACTACACTAGTATAACATCTATCATAAAGTAAGATACTAAGCAGATTTGCTTCTATATACTACTGTATTCATCTTTAGAAACATATTATAGGTACCAGGTCACATGCATCAATGAGGGGCTGTTGTTTTGTCTGTTATAGCTGGTTGGCGGAATTGAGAACTGCATAGAGTATTTGCAAAGCTCATATTATTTTTCACTAAGCTTTTATGATTATTAAATATGTGTTAAGTTCTTTTATAATAAGTTCAAATGTTAAAACTATAGTTTTAAGTAATAGTTATATCACTAACATAATCATTGTTTTGTATAAATTCATAACACCTGTTGATGATTTAAAAAGAAAGAATGGTGATATTTTATTAGCTTGAAAAAGGCAGTGATGCTCAGTAATTTTGAGATATTAAGACATAGAGAGGGACTTTTCTCTCCTTGCTACTATGTAATGGTCAAGACTGATACCACAGCCACAGGCTTTGACTATAAAACAAAAATTTGTTGTAAAGCACCATGTCATATCTAAAACATCCAAACAAGTAACAACACATAAACAAACAAAACTGTCAACGAAATAGAATCCATGAATTCATATTTCTAAAAGGCAGTAGAAGTTTGTGTAAGAAAGATTCACCTGACAGACAAGTCACATGCTGAGCTCTAGAACAACTCATTGGTGTAAAGGTTCCTGAGAGCATCAGCAAGTAATATTTTCACTCTTTTTGTGGCTGACTCTCATCTGCCTGTTACAGCATAAGGACAGTTTTAGTTCCAGGTAATTGGTAAAGAGAATACATTTGAAATCTTAAAAATATGAGAAGTATGAGACAGGTGACACCAGAAACACTAATAAAGGCAGAAACATATATGGGATTGATATAATTAAAAGTGCACTGGCAAGAATCTTGAGTTTGTGAATTAATTAGGTAAACAGAGTTTTAATGCATATTAGAGGAAGATGGTATGTGAAGTGTACAAAGATGATGCTAAGCCAAAATGTAGAGCAAAGCCTGTTAAAGTCCACAGATTCATATCAGCATTGACCTTGAGTATTGAACTGGGTCTGAGTTCAGAGGAAAGAAGGACTTAGAAACTTAACTGTTGTGATGCTTTGTATGTGGTTGGCCCAGGAAGTGATCCTATTAAGAGGTGTGGCCTTCTTGGAGTAGGAGTGTCATTGTGGGTGTGGACTTAAGACGCCCACCCTAGTTGGCTGGAAGTCAGTCTTCCACTAGCAGTCCTCAGATGAAGATGTAGAATTCTCAGCTCCTCCTGCACCATGCCTGCCTGGATGCTGCCATGTTTCTGCCTTGATGACAATGGACTGACCCTCTGAACCTATAAGCCAGCCCCAATTAGATATTGTCTTTTATGAAACTTGCATGGTGTCTGTTCACAGCAGTAAAACCCTAACTAAGACAGAAATTGGTACCAGGAGTGGGGTATTGCTGTGATAGGCATGACCATGCTTTTGTTTGGAAAAATGTGTATTTTGGGACTTTGGATTTTGAAAGCCATGAAATGCTTTAAGTGGGACTTAATGGGCCTGCATAGTAGAGATATGGAAGACAGTGGTGCTGAGGGTCATTTGAACTGTGTAGGCCTGATGGCCCAAGAGGTTTCAGTGGAGAAGAACTTTAATATGTGACCGAGAGACTGTTTTTGTCACGATTTGATAAAGAACATAGCTGCTTTTTTTCAGTGTCTGAAGAGACTGCCTAGGGCTAAGTTAAAGAGATTTATATTAATTGCATCTGCTAAGGAACTCTCAAAAAAGCCCAACAAAGACTTTGTTCTCTGGTTAAGTCTGATGAAGCGAATTTTGAACAAACATAACAAGCTGAGAAAGGAAAAGGTACAAAATATATAGTTTGAGTATTAAAGGGACTCTAGGAAATGAAATGGAGCTGAATTTAGGATATTAAATTGAATTAAGGGAGTGGTGACCTTGGGACAAGTTTCTGCTCAGTAAATTTAGGTCCAGGCTGGTACTACAACCCTTTAATCCCAGTAGAAAATGATAAGCAGATATCTGAGTTCAAGGCCTGCCTATAACAGAGCAAATTTTAGGTGAAGAAAAACTTAAATCGAGGCTTGGTGGACTACATCTTTAATCCCATTGCTTAGGAGACAGGCATGCAGATCTCTTGAGTTCAAAGTCAGTCTGTAGAGCAAGACTCAGGACAGCTAATTTAGGCAGTGAAGAGTTGGGAAAAAGTAAACTAGTAATAACATAATAGAACAAGGGGGCAAGTGTTCCAGCTCCTGCAAGCAGCAGAACTCTGCAGCTTCGGCCATGAGTCTCTGGCTTTATATTCATGAGGAGAAGGAGACTACTGGGACAATTGTTGCTGGTTAGCTGGAGCTAAGAAATTAATGGTGATTAAGAAAAGACCAGCATCACTGAGGTGAAATCTTCTGAGAAGTGTTTTCTGAGAGCACAAATAATTTGTATTCCAGAAATAGCCAAGGTTGTACCTCATGCTGCAGCTGTACATGGTAACATGTAATAATCATCCAGGTGGTACTGGTTTTAAAGACATGAAGGCATCATGACGAACAGCTGAGATTTGGCACTGTGTGAGGCCATAGAAGGCCATTGGTGAAAGTGCACCCTCAGTTGTAATTGGCAGCCCAGGACTGAAGGGGTCATACAAAGGAGTTGAGGCTTGATACAATGAAGAGAGACTATGAGAGGCTTTGGTGAAGCATAGGTGCCGTGGATGACTCTCGCATATTGGAGATGCCAGGGCCATGGGATGACCACCAAGAACAGCAGTGACAGCAGAGTGGATCAACTGTTACAGTGGGCAGAGCTGAAGAAGTGACACTAGGTATTTGGAGATGCACAGAAGATCATATGTGGATCTCAGACACTGGAACAAGAAGCTGTGAAGCTGAAACTGACTTGGGGACCCCAAGATGTTAAAGATGCCAGAGCCACAGGATGCCTGCCAAGGAAAGCTGCTAACAGGAAGTTGAGCAAGCCCTGGAGAAAGAACCTTGTTGCAGTCAACAAAGATGAAAAAGGAGTTGGATATCTGAAGACTGCTTTGCCATCAGATATGGAGATGCAGAGTTTGGACTTTGCCCAGCTGGTTTCTTGTCTTGCTTGGGGAATTACAGTTAAGTGATTGGAAGAATCTCAAAACAGACCTTGAACTTTGGACTTATTGAGACTGCTATAGACTACAGGGACTTTTAAAGTTGAACTAAATGTATTTTTCATTGTGCTATGTTTAAGTATGGCCCCCATAGATTCATGCTTCATGTTTAAGCAAGCCTATGGGATCCAGGGAGTGGAATGGGGTGGTTTGTATATGGTTGGCCCAGGAAGTGACCCTATTAAGAGGTATGGCCTTCTTGGAGTAGGTAAGTCACTGTGGGTGTGGGCTTAAGACCCCTACCCTAGTTGCCTGGAAGTCAGTCTTCCACTAGCAACCTTCAGATGCAGATGTAGAATTCTCAGCTCCTCCTGCACCATGCCTGCCTGGATGCTGCAATATTTCTGCCTTGATGACAATGGACTGAACCTCTGAGCCTGAAAGCCAGCTCCAATTTGATATTTGTTTTTTATAAAACTTGCATTGATCATGGTGTCTGTTCACAGCAGTAAAACCCTAAAACAGCTGTGGATGCCAACTGAATGTCATGGCTAGAACTGGGTATCTGTACCTATCTGTATGTTTGTTTTTCATTTATATTTCTCTTTTATTATATGTCATAAAATCCAAGTTCTCCTTCCACTGAGGTTGTCCAAGAACGTTGCCTCAGCACTTTATCATTGAACAAACTATGACTAAAATGTCATCCTAACAATAGAAAGACACCATGGGCTATTTGGGCTCTTTGGTCCTCTGGATAAGTCTGGCAACACTTTTGCTGTTGTTATCTGTATTAATTAACTAGTTAATTAATTGTTGTGTGTAAGGGTGGCTGGTTTGTATATAAATTTGTGCAACATATACGTGTAAGACCAGAAGAGTATGTTAGTTCCCCGAGGACTGAAGTTCTACACCACTGTGATCCACCAGTTGGTTGCTGAAATTGAATCCAGTTACTCTTAAAGAGTAGTCAGTGATTTTTACTGATCCATCCTCCAGTCCTGAAACCCTTGCAACTAGCTTACTAGAGAATGTGCCAATATTTCACTGCTTGTTGCTCAGCAGTACTATCTGTAATCCATAATAATAATGATATGGCTTGTTTTCAGAATAGATATATAGATATAGATATAGATATAGATATAGATATAGATATAGATATAGATATAGATATAGTTTTTGATAGCACTTTAACTGAGCATTAAAATACAGATAAGGTAAACATGATTCTGAGAACAGAAATAAATCAATACATTATTTTGTCCACGAAGAGTGAAGCCTTCAAGTTGAGGTTTATTGAAAATCATGAACAGAGGAATTTCTAACTTAATACATGTGAGAAATATGTAAATAATACATTATAAAAATATTGAGAGTAGCAAATTTGACTTCATTAACCCTTAGTGAAATACAAATCACAACAAAAACTAGCTATTACCTAATTCCATCAGCTTACAAGATGAAAATGGGAATGCTAAGCATTTATGAGGACAAGGAACAACAGACCCTTCATTTATTTGTGGTAAATGATATGATAACTTTAAAAAATATTTGTCTTTCTATAAACTTAACCTTTGTAAGATGTGATGAAATAAACCCAGAAGGTCCATATTTTTGAATTCTGCTTTTTTGTCTTTAAAAGTGTCTATAGAACAGTTAAGACAAATGACCTGGTAAAGGTTAAAACTCTTCATGTTTCAAAAGGAGATAATGTGGTTTGATGGGATTTTTACATGCAAACCCAACATGTCAAATAGTCTCTAGCCTGAAAACTAGATGCCACTATTCATTACTGGAAAGATAACTATGACTACTTAATATTGCATTTATTACAGAAAAGCAGTTAGATCTTTTAAATTATTTGCTGTCAAAGTAAATTGCCTTGAGTTTATCTGGGAAACCTAACTGAAGAAAGTCTAAGGCTCTAGCACAGCAAACTGTGATTCACTGTGGAAAGTGGAATTCACTGTGGAGTCCTTGGAATCATCACTCCTAATAAGCTCGAGGTTTGAACTGATGTATAGTGAAGGGTTTCACAGGCCACTCTGTATTAAAGTATCAATCTCTTTTTTTTATTTGTGGAATTTAATGCATGTAATGATCAATTACATTTATGATATTAGAGATCATACTGCTGTGCTGACTTAATGAAATAAAATATATATTAAAACTGATATGTAAGAAAAACTATAAATATTTAGCTAAAGTCAAGAGGACAACTTTTCCTTATACTTAATTTTAATCAGCTTCATAATTAATGTTTTTATTCTAATGTGGTAAAGGAGCAGAAAATGTCTTGACAAAATAATGTGAATGTGGAGAAGAATCAGATTCCAAAGGCTTGGACTCATCACCATTTTCTGAATTAGTGTTGCCAAACTGCTATTCTTCAAAAGAAAAGAAAATGGAAAGATGTGGAAATCCAGAATTGGGAATAAAGAAAGATGTTAATGCATAAGACTAGAAAATTTTTATATAGTTATTTAATTATAGAGAGGAGAGAAAGGTCGAAGCAAGGTTATCAATGTAAAGCTAAAAGATAGTTTGAATTTTATCTTCTGCAAAAGTCATTTTGAAATGATTTTTAAAATGTTAGGGTTTTATATCAAGAATCCATTACATGGATGATATTATGATTGTACATCCTAGCCTGCCCCATCTTGAAATGGCATCCTCTCAATTTTTGCTTAACTTAGAAAAAGACCACTCGAAGATTGCTCCTGAAAAGATTCAGAGAGTTACCCCAAGCCTTCCAGGCTTTTTTTTTCTATTTCTGAGAAGATTAAGCTCCTGGAATTCTCCATCATGTTAAAAGAATCCTACTCCCTTGTGGAACTAAAATTGTATTGAGCCATTAACTGGCCCAAATCTTTCCTGTCTATTCTGCATCAGGACATGATGTACTTCTTTTCTCACTTGGAGGGACATAGCTGCCCCTAACCTGGGTTAAACTAACAGCTGAGGCTAGTCACCTAATACAGAAAGTTATGGTACTCGTTTTTTGTATCAACTCTGGAATGGCATGATCCAAGGAAACTCCTGCTGGGCATAATTCTGTGGTCCCTTGATAGGGTCCTAGGAGTGTTTTGCCAGAATGGGCCTCTCATGTGTTTGCACCAGGCCTACTCTCATTTACTTAAGGTTACCCCAAAGTTTGAGATTGCCTTCTGCCTCACCCTTAAGGCAAGATGTTTAACAAGGAGAACTTAAAACAGGGAACCAGACAAAATAATTCTACCATTCTCCTTAGGATATTTTCAATCATTATGGGCAGATTCCATCAGCTTCATGAAATAGTGGTGGGGTGCACAGGCTCCTTAGATAATCGCATGCCACCAGACAAGTGTCTTTCTCCTTTTTCCCAGCTGCCAATTATAGTTAAAACCTATAGCATACCTAGGTCTTACCCCATTCTCAAGGCAATATGGTCTTTTCTGATACTAATGAAGCTAGACATGGGCTCTTATCCAAATACGGGGGTGGGGGTAGGGAAGCACACAACTCCCATTCTCCCTACTCATAGTTTAGTAGAACTAGATGAATTATTTGTATTCCTGAAAACTTTTGAGTGTTGCCAACAGGAGTCAATTAATATTTTCCCAGATAACCAATATGAGCTGTCAATACCCTGTCCTTCTATAGTAAAGAGAAAAACAGCTCTGTAGATGTCTACATGTGATCTATCAAGAAGAATCTCAAGAATAGGGCATAATCCTGGTTCATCTCACACATAAGGTCACTTTCTAAATTGCCTGGCATATTAGCAAAAGGAAGTGAGAGAACAGATGCCCTGATTATGGCTGTAGACATAGAATGCTAGGAGAAGCCAGAATGTTACACTAGAAATTTCATTTTTTCCCTCAGAATTTATATAAGCTCTTGCTCAAATTGCTCATGCTGCAATGTAAACATCTTACAAGGTCCTGTGCAAAGTGTGTACTTCTTGCATCCTTTGAGCCCCTTGGTAGATCAGGAGTTAACCTTCGAGGTATGTTCCCCAGTTCAGTCTGGCAAATGGATGTCTCCCATTACCCAGCCTTTAGTAATCTTAGGCATGTGCATGTTGTGGTAGTTACTTTCTCCACTTTTGTACATGTGATGGGTGACCATAGCAGGGGAAAAGGGCTTTCATGCTATTAAGGCCATGAAATCAGTTATGCTGGCAATTGGAATGCCTTGGGCACTCAAGACAGATAATGGACCTGCTTGCTCATCTCAGCAGTTCAGTATCTTCCTATCCTCATGGAGAATCAGTCCCTCCTTTGGGATACCCTATACTCCTCAAGGTGAAGCAATCACAGATAAAGCAAATCACTCCTTGAATGGAGCACTTGCTTGGGTCTCCTTCCCGGAATCCAAAAGAGATCCACACCTAGCCTTGGTGAACTTTCTCTTTGATGAGAAAGAGCTCAGTCCTGCTTACCAGTATTAGACATTTTTCTGAGGGACTCTTCTCTCCTGTTAGTTACATGGAGGGACTTAATAACCTCTCAATGGAAGTCATCAAGCTCCACTTCTGACAAGTGTGTGAGTGATGTTTTTGTTTTCCCCCAGAATGCAAGTGCACCAATATGGACCTCCTCAAAAAAGTTTGCTTGGCCATGGGCCAGAGGGTGATGAAGGAGCCAGAAGAAGACCAGAATCAAGAGATGTGATGAACGTACTCTTTTTTATCAATTTTTCTCCAGCCTGGTAGTACTAAAGAGCTCTGGGCTTTGGTGCTCCTACTCCTCCATTCTTTTGCCTGTGACAGTTAACTCCTTAGTCTACCCTTTTTCTCTTCTAATGTGAGTTTGGGTTTTCCCTTCTTGGACTTAGTCACTACTACACAATGATTAAAAGTCATTTGTCCCATGGAGGAAATTCTCTTCTTTACCACAAATGTCTCTTCTGTTGGCCATTGTATCCAATTACACAATATGACTGGAGGGGACTTTCATGGCAATCTAGCCTATGACACCATGTCATGGGACTTCAAGTTCCCCTTATTTATTACAAATCCACAAAGGATTTTCCAAGCATATCATGTCTAAAATATATAAAGAACTCAAGAAATTTGACACCAACTAACCCAATTTAAAAATGGGCTACAGAACTAAACATAATTCTCAACAGAGGAATCTTGAATACCATAAAAACACTTAATGTTCAACGTCCTTACTCAAAAGAAATTCCAAAGAAATGCAAGTCAAAATTACTCTGAGATTCTACCTTATACCCATCAAAATTGCTAAGATCATAAACTCAAGCAACAGCACATGGTAGCGAGGGTGTAGAGCATGTGGAACAGTCCTGCTTTGCTGGTTGAGGACAAACTTGTATAATCACTAAGGAAATCAATTTGGCAGTGTTTCAGAAAATTGGGAATAGTTGTACCTCAAGACCTAGCTATTATACCACTTCTGGGCATATACCCAAAAGTAGTTCCATCATTCTACAAGGACACTTGCTCAACTATGTTTATAGCAGTTTTATTTGTAATAGCCAGAAACCCAGATATTCCTCAGTTGAAGAATTGATAAAGAAAATGTGGTTAATTTACACAAGGAAATAACAATTTACAAGCACATGTATAGAACTAGAAAATATCATGCTATGTTAGCCCAAACCCAGAAGGACATGCATGGAATGCGCTTACTCATAAGTGGATAGTCTCCACAAAGTACAGGGTAGCCATGCTACACTCCAGAGATCCAAAGAAGCCAAATAACAAGGAGGACACAAGGGGACATTCCTGAGTTTCCCTTAGAAGTGAAAGTAAAATAGTCATCAGAGGTGGATGGTGGGGTTGACTGATTGGGGGAGGGAGTGGGGAGGAGAATAAGATGGAGAAGAAAGAATGGAAATCAGAGTTGGGGTATCTCTAGGATGTGCCAGAGACCCAGAATTGTGGAGGCTGTTGTGAATCAATAGAGTGACTATAGACTCCCAGCAATGGGAGATATGGAACCTAAAGTGACCACCTCCTGTAGCTAGGTAGGACCTCCAGTATAGGGATAAGGACAGCATTCCACCCACAAAATCTTCTACCTAAAGTCTGTCCTGCCTACCCGATATGCAGGGACAACAATGGAGCAGACTTGAAGGTAATAGCCAACCAATGATTGGCCCAAATAGAAACCTATCCCATGGGCATGACCTAACCCCTCATACTGTTAGTACCAAGACCTGTGACATCATATAGGCAACAATTAGCACTGCAACTATAGGCCTGTTTCCAAGGCAATGGCCGCCATATACCCAGAATTCAATGGGCCTACCTTTACCTGTAATTTACATCACCACTAATATATAAATGGGTAGCATTTCTTCTTTGCTCTCTTTCTTTTCCTGCCTTTCCCGCCCACTGCACCTTTACCCCATCTTAAATAAAGCCCCACATGGAACTGTTTGGTGTGGTGTAGTCTCTCATTGCAGCCACGCATCTCAGCCGCATCCCCACGGCCATGTAGCAGGCTGACAGGTGACTTGCGTGGGGTGCAGGTAGACGAACTGCATGGAAAAAATCAACACATACTATTAATGCTACTGTTATGCTTGCAGACAGGAGTCTATCATAACTGTCTTCTGAGAGGTTTCATTCAACAGTTGTTGCAAACAGATGTGGATACCTACAGCCAAAACATTGGATGGACTTCAGAGAGTCTTGTGGAAGGATCCCGGGAAGGATTAAGGGACCAGAAGGAGTTAGGGACTCCACAGGAAGACCAACAGAATCAATTAATCTTGAGTGTTTGCAGCTCACAGAGACTAAACAAGTAATCAAAGAGCATACATGCACTAGACCTAGGCCCCCACATATATGTAGCAGATATCCAGCTTGGCCTTCATACAACTCCCCCAATAACTGGAGCAGAAGCTGTCACTGACTCTTTTGCCTACTTATAGATCTTGTTATTCTCACTGGGCTACCTTGACTGGCCTCAGTGGGATAGGATGAGCCTAATCCTGCAGTGACTTCTTATGCCAGATTGCTTGATGCCCAGGGAAGATCCTTCCCCTTCTTAGTGGAGAAGTGTATTACTTAGCTACCTGCAGTTACCTCGAACTGGTTTCTACAAGAGAATCTTATGGGATGGATGGGGAAGCAGCAAAAAAAGAATTGGGTCAAGAAGGCATTGCCTTTCAAGGCTGAAGCTTTAATAAATGTTAGGCAATATATAGTCTGGAGGATTACCTCACCCCAGGATTGAGGTAAAATCTGCAGATATTTTCTGGCTCCTATCTCAGCTGATCGCTGGCTCCAATCTCAGCAGGTTGCCTGCTGAGGTAGAGAACTGCAGGCCTAGTAGATCCAGAATGCTTCTACAGGTGTTTCCAGGTGAGGCTGCCCTGAGGCTGTGTTGTTGTATACAGAACAAAGACCAGGAATTTTACAGGCTGAGGACTGATAAGAGCAGAGACGGAGAAGCCTAGCGCAAATGCTGAAGGGGGGAAGGGACAGAGAAGGGCAGGGGATTGAGTGAAGGCCTGTGTGAGAAGAGGAACTGGGAAGAAGGGGTTATGGATATACCAGGATGTAAAGTTAATAATTAAATATCTTTTTCACTGGTTAACTTGGCTTTTGCCTAGAAATAATTATTTCTAATATGCTTTTCAAATTTATTGACACATACATCTTTGCTAGTATTACTCATGTATTTTTATTTCATATTTCTTATGATTTATTTATTGCTATATCAGTGCCTACTCTAGTTTTAAAAGTGTCCTTTGTCTTATTTTCCTTTAGCATGCTTCATCTCTATTTGTGTATGACCTAACTCATTGCCAAAAGAAGGTGTTATTCTGTTGTCCAATTTTTTCTGTTCTAGTTCTGACATCAGACATAATTTTATACCTAGAGCCCCAGAGAACCAGAGATGATAAGTAACAAGAAGGGCTCTGTTGTTCCCAGGTTTCAGAACCATATGATGGGTTATTAAAGAGAGAAGGGGTATTAGAGAGTGTGCCACGGCAGCGTGGGGGAAGGGGGATGCCTAGATGGACTCATGCCCAGGCACCTCTTTCCCCTGAGGGACCACGCACACACAGACATGGTATAGAATAGTTTATTCAGGGAAGAAGATGGGAGTCAATGGTATAGTAGAGGCAGAGAGAGAGAGAGAGAGAGAGAGAGAGAGAGAGAGAGAGAAGAGAAGTAGAGAGGAGTGGAGGCCTTCCATGACCACATGGAGAGAGGGGGGAGGGGAGGAGATCCCAAGAGGGGCAGAAAGGTGAGAATGAAGAGAGGTAAGAGCTAAGAGAGAGAGAGGAGGGGCAAGCACCCTATTTTATAATGGGCCAGGATCTATGGGGTGGGGCATACCTGGCTGTTGCCAGGTAATTGTGGGATGGAGCGTGGACAGAGTACCAACAGGCTCAAGGGAGCACATATGGATCTCCCTGGGAACAGGATAGAATTTGTTGGTGGTCTGGGAAAGAGTGGGAATGAGAATAGGAGGGATACGGTGCAGTGGTAGGGATGGAGAAAAACAGTAGAGGGAGATAAGTGGAACTAGAGGAAATTTGGGGGTTAAGTTAGAAACATAGTGCAATTGAAAGTCCGTGGAATCTAGGATGAAGACTCTAGCAGAAACTCCTACTAATGGAGGATAAGGAGCCTCAAATGGCCATTCCTTGTAACCCACAAAGGCTTTCAGTGGTTTTCTGGGACACCAACTCAGTCACAAAACATTTGATATGAAATTTGCCATGCCTTCAAGATGTTCTGGAGTAAAAGTGGTACAGAATTTGGGGGAGGGGCCAACCAATGACTGGTCCAAAAAGCAGAGAGCCCAGGCTGACACTACCTCAGTGGCCAGGAACCAGATGCAGGATAACCCAGAAACCTAGAATTTGATGAAACAAGACTGTCAAAAATAGTGAGTGAAATGACTCCTGATGATATTCTACTATACTCCTAAACCAAATCCTACCATAATTTTTTATCAGAGAGGCTTCATCCAACAGTTTATATGAGCAAATGCAGAAATACACAGCCAAACATTAGGCAGAGCCCTGGGAATTCCACTGAAAGGGAATGAGATTGTAGGAGCCAGGACTTAAAGGACATCACAAAAAAACCTGACTCACAAAATCAAGTAACCAGGTCTCATATTGGCTCACAGAGACTGATGCAACAATCAGCAAGTCTGATCTAGGTCCTGTGCATATAAGTTATGGCTATGCAGCTCAGAAATTGCAACAGTGGGATTGGGGGTATCTCTGACACTTTTCTTAGCTTTTGGAACCATTTTCCTCCCATTGGGTTACCTTGTCCTGCCTTGATATGAAGATAAGGTGCCTATTCTTATTGTAACTTAATATTCTATATTTGGTTGATACCCCTGGGAGACCTGCTCTTTTCTGAATGTAAAGGAAGGAGGTTTAGATTTTGGGAGGAGGGGAAGTAGGATGTAGGTACTGGGAGGAAAGAAGGATGGGGAAACTGCAGTCAGCATATGAAACATAAGAGAAGAATAAGTTACTTAATTAAAACTTAAAAAGCCAAGAATTTAAGTGGACTTGGTATTTGAAGGAGACACATGTGTCCGGGCTTGAGTCAGGATCACATGAAAGCATTCATGAACTGAAGCTACAAAAGCTGTTTAACAAAAACAATTTAGTACATTTTTGCTTTGCTCCTAATCCCATAATCCTGCTAAATGAAAAAAAAAAAAGTAAAATATTTTACTCAATTGAAGAATACTAGTCAAAATTGAATTACCTATTGTGCTGATAAATTTTCATAGTTAATTTGTCAAAACCTAGAATCTCTTGAGTGAGGAATAGTCTAGATTTGGTTAGCCATTGAGTGTGACTTCATAGTGATGAACAAAATGATATGTAGAACCAGCCCATTTTTAGTGGTACCATTCCCTAGGCCAGGGATCCTGAACTATATAAAGGACAGGTGAAAGATAAGCAAGCAGTTAGGCAGCACTGTTTCATTTGTTTCTCACTTTTCTTCATTATGGATGGACTGTCACCATCTAAAGTTCCTACCTCTGTAATTTCCTTACAGTGATGGACGGAGTCTTAGAATCATAAGCCAAAATAAATCCCTTCCTCTCCTAAGTTGCCTTTGCATAGATTATTCTGGTGACATGAAACTAGGTCACATATAGAAAGCAAAGAGTAAACAATGTGGAGCTTAAGATTTTGACACAAATATTCCTCATTTATTTGCTCTTATTTTGAATTCTACTACTATTTTGATATAGCATAGTGCTCATATTGTTTCTTTCCTAGAAGGATGCCTACCATCAGCATTAAAAAAAATATGCTGGTATTATCTTAATAGAGAATTTTTATATCTTCTTGGCCTTGTATACTCAATGAATCCTCCGGGTCCATGAGGACCTCTAAAGGACACTTGGCATCTGAAATGCTAAGGCTTGCACTGAGCAGCAAAGCACAGTTTTAATTGGCCAAATCACAAAGCCAAGGATGCAAAGGCATTGTTGTGCACTATTAATTAAGACATCAATCATCCACATTTCAAATATGAGCTAGGCCACTTGTGTAGTCATATCATATGGAAACTGAGGCTTGGCAATTATTTAAACTTTAATATTGTACATTGTTTTACATTAATTTCCCATTAACTATAAATATTACGGAGTAAGATTCAAATGAAATAGAAAATTAAAGCATAAAATATTTTGGTCTAGTATTTTAATCAATGCATTTATGGCATTAGTGAAATATTTGCAGTGGTTTAAAAATTTACGTTTTTTAATTATTATAGTCTAGCATGCAATAGCTCTTATATTTTTTCCTCTTGACTTTAGTCAGAATTTTAATTTACTCAGTGAAAAGATTGATGATGCCTTTTTATAATTGTTTACAATTTTAATAGAAAAAGTCCAAGTTAGTGGAAAATTGCCATTTAATAAACGCCATTTATTTATTAGCTGTATTTATTAGGGTTCTCTAGAGTTACAGATTGTATGGATAGTCTCTATATAGTTAGGAAATTTGTTGATTACTTACAGTCTGTAGTCCAACTGCCCAGCAATAGTCAGCAGCAGCTGTGGGTAGAAGTTCAAGGATCTAGCAGTTGCTCAGTCCCATGAGGCAAGTAGGCAAGGAAGAGTGAGTCTTCCTTCTTCCTATATCTTTATGTAGGTCTCCAGTGGAGGGTGTGGCCCAGATTAAAAATATTGCTACCATGCCTTTAATCCCAAATGATCTTGAACTCAGAGATCTCCCTGTCTTAATCTTCTGGAATTCATATCCGCTATGCTTCAAGTTCTCCAAGTTCCAGGTCAGAAACGTGTATCTATCAGCCTCCAGATTAGGATAATGGGTGAGCCTTCCAATTCTGGATTGTAAATTCATTCCAGATACAGTTAAGCTGAAAAGGAGGAATAGTCACTACACTAGCCAACAATTTTATGATTCAAATTCTTTAGAAATAATAAAATCTAGCCCTAGTTGTTTTTATGTGCCCTAAGAATAGACATACATTTAAAACTAAATAGGTTCTGCCTATTATAAATAGGGCTGTTATGAACATAGTGGAGCATGTGTCCCTATGACATGCAGGAGAATCCTCTGGGTATATGCCCAGTAGTGGTATAGCAGGGTCCTCTGGTACTATTATGCCCAGTTTTCTGAGGAACCACCAGACTGATTTCCAGAGTGGTTTTATCAGCTTGCAATGCCACCAGCAGTGGAGGAAGAGTGGTCCTCTTTCTCCACAACCTCTCCAGCACTTGCCATCTCCTGAGTTCTTTATCTTAGCCATTCTGACTAGTGTGAGGTGAAATCTCAGGGTTGTTTTGATTTGTATTTCCCTGGTAACTAAGGATGTTGAACATTTCTTTAGGTGCTTCTCAGCCATTTGATAGAGCAATAGTGTTAAAAACTACATGATATTTGTACAGTGACAGGCAGGTAGATCAGTGGAATCGAATTGAAGACCCAGAAATAAACCCACATACCTATGGTCACTTGATCTTTGACAAAGGAGCAAATTTCATCCAGTGGAAAAAAGATAGTCTCTTCACAAATGGCGCTGGCTTAACTGGCAGCTAGCATGCAGAAGAGTGCAAATCTATCCATTCTTATCCCCTTGTACTAAGCTCAAGTCCAAGTGGATCAAGGACCTCCACATAAAACCACACACACTGCATCTAACAGAGAAAAAAAAATAAAAACTGGGGACGAACCTTGAACACATAGGCACAGGGAAAATTTCCTGAATAGAACCCCTATAGAAGCCGAAAAGAACCCAGATGCCCCTCAATGGAGGAATTGATACAGAAAATGTGGTATATATACATAATGCAGTACTATTAAACCATTAAAAACAATGAATTCATGAAATTCTTAGACAAATTGATGGAACTAGAGAATATCATCCTGAGTGAGATAGCCCAATCACAAAAGAACACTCATGTTATACAGTCATTGATAAATGGATATCAGCCTAGAAGCTTGGAATACCCAAGACACAATTCACATATCAAATCATGACTAAGAAAGAGGAAGAAAAAAGTATTGATAGTCTAGTCCTTCATAGAAGGAGGAACAAAATACCCACAGGAGATACAGAGGTAAAGTGTGGAGCAGAGTCTCAAGAAAGACCATTCAGATGCTATTCCACCTAGGAATCCATCCCATATACAATTACAAAACCCAGACACTATTGTGGATGTTCACAAGTGCTTGCTGACAGGAGTCCGATATAGCTGTCACCTGAGAGGCTCCGCTAGTGCATGACAAATACAGAGGTGGAAACTCTCAGCCAGCCATTGAACTGAGCACAGGGTCCCCAATGGATGAGATAGAAAAGAACAAAAGGAGCTGAAGGAGTTTGCAGCACCATAGGAGGAAGAACAATATGAGTCACCAAGTACTCCAGGAGCTCCCAGGCACAAAACCATCAACCAAAGAATACACATGGAGTTACCCATGGCCCCAGACACATCTGCAGAAGAGGATAATCTTGTTGCACACCAAATGGAGGAGAGTTCTTAGTCCTGAAAAGACTTGATACTGCAGTGTTGAAGAATACCAGGACAGGGAAGTGGGGGTGCATTGATTGGGGAAGGGGAGATGGCTTTCGGGAGAGGGAGGAACCAGGAAAGGGGACAATATTTGAAGTGTAAATAAAGAATATACCTAATTACAAAAAAAAAAGAATAACCCACAGAGTTAAGGTCACTTGTTCATTGATAAAAGAGGTACAACCATCCAGTGGAAAAAAAGATAGCCTTTTCAACAAATGGTGTTGGTTCAACTGGAGGTCAGCATGCAGAAGAATGCAAATTGACCCACTCTTATCTCCTTGTACTAAGATCAAATCTAAGTGGATCAAGGACCTCCACATAAAACCAGACACCTGAAACTAATAGAAAAGAAACTGGGGAAGACCCTGGAAGACATGGGCACAGGGGGAAAGTTCCTAAACAGAACACCAATATCTTATGCTCTAAGATCAAGAATTGGCAAATGGGACCTCATAAAATTACAGTTTCTGTAAGGAAAAGGACATCATCTGAAGGACAAAACGGCAACCAACAAATTGGGAAAAGATCTTCACCAACTCCACCTCCAACAGAGGGCTAATATCCAATATATACAAAGAACTCAAGAAGTTAGACCCCAAAGAACCAAATAACCTTCTTAAAAAATTGGGTACATAGCTAAACAAAGAATTTTTACCTGAAGAAATTGGGATGACTGAGAAGCACCTTAAGAGATGTTCAACATCATTAGTCACCAGGGAAATGCAAATCAAAACAACCCTGAGATTCCACCTAACACCAGTCAGAATGGCTAAGATTAAAAACTCAAGAGACAAGAGGTGCTGGCAAGGATGTGGAGAAAGAGGAACACTCCTCCACTGTTGGTGGGAGTGCAAGATTGTACCCGACCAACAGGTCCAGTTATTCCAGGGTCCCCAGAGAGGCGCTACCTAGGGATCATGGTGGGGGGAGAGAAAGAACGAGACCCTATAGTAAGCTTTTGTCAGAGTCTGCTTTAATATTCGGAAAGCAAGGGTTTATAAGCAGTAAGGAGGGAGAGTGAGACAAAGGCAGTAAATCTTGAAACAGTCAGGTGGGATGTCTTGGAATGCAGGAATAAGGACAGTTAGGTTGAAGGCCAGTTTGTCAATTAACTGATTCCTGTAAGGAGGTCCAGTATCTAAACAATCAGCCAGTTTATTGCTTCAGCCAGTTCCTGGTACAGCAGATGAAAGAAGGTGAAATAGGAGCACTTGTGAGATGCTTGCACTCCAGTCCTTAATTAATGCATTCAGGCGGTGAGAGCAGAGGCCACTGGTGAGAAAGGAAGACAACTTATCTAGGGGAGGAAGACAGGATGACACCAGTCTAGATGTCCCAGGACTTAGTGGAGATTGTCCGAGGATGCCCCTTATCTTTTTTTTTTTTTATTTTCTATATTCTATGTTTACATTCCAAAGGCTTTCCCCTTTCCCAGTTCCCACCCACCATAGTTCCCATAGTTCCTCTCCCCCCCAACAGTTCCCCAATCATTCCCCCTCCCCCCTCGGTTTCTTTACTAAACTGGATGCAATCTTTACAGGCCCAGGGTCCTCTCCTTTCTTCTTCTTGGGAATCATTTGACTTGCTATTTGTGTCTTGAGGATTTAGGGCTTCTGGGCTCATTAATATCCACTTATCAGTGATTGCTTTTCATGTGCATTCTTTTGTGATTGGGTTAGCTCACTCAGGATGATATTTTCCAGGTCTAACCATTTACCTACAAATTGCATGAATTCATTATTTTTAATTGCTGAGTAGTATTCCATTGTATAAATATACCACATTTTCTGTATCCATTCCTCCTTTGAGGGATATTTGGGCTCCTTCCAATTTCTGGCTATTATAAACAAGACTGCTATAAACATAGTGGAGCATGTGTCCTTATTGCATGCAGGGGAATCCTCTGGGTATATGCCCAGGAGTGGTATGCCAGGGTCCTCTGGAAGTGACATGCCCAATTTTCTGAGGAACTGCCAAACTGATATCCAGAGCGGTTTTACCATTTTGCAATCCCACCAACAGTGGAGGAGTGTTCCTCTTTCTCCACATCCTCGCCAGCACTTGTTGTCTCTTGAGTTTTTAATCTTAGCCATTCTGACTGGTGTGAGGTGGAATCTCAGGGTTGTTTTGATTTGCATTTCTCTGATGACTAATGATGTTGAACATCTTTTAAGGTGTTTCTTGGCCATCCGAATTTCTTCTGGTGAAAATTCTTTGTTTAGCTCTGTGCCCCATTTTTTGATAGGGTTATTTGTTTCTTTGCGGTCTAACTTCTTGAGTTCTTTGTATATATTGGATATTAGCCCTCTGTCGGATGTGGAGTTGGTGAAGATCTTTTCCCACTTTGTTGGTTGCCGTTTTGTCCTTCTGACAGTGTCCTTTGCTTTGCAGAAACTTTGTAATTTTATGAGGTCCCATTTGTCGATTCTTGATCTTAGAGCATAAGCTATTGGTGTTCTGTTCAGGAACTTTTCCCCTGTGCCCAAGTCCTCTAGGGTCTTCCCAAGTTTCTTTTCTAATAGTTTCAGTGTGTCTGGTTTTATGTGGAGGTCCTTGATCCACTTGGAGTTGATCTTAGTGCAAAGAGATAAGAGTGGGTCAATTCGCATTCTTCTGCATGTTGACCTCCAGTTGAACCAGCACCATTTGTTGAAAAGGCTATCTTTATTCCACCGGATGGTTGTGGCTCCTTTATCAAAGATCAAGTGACCATAAGTCTGTGGGTTAATTTCTGGGTCTTCAATCCTGTTCCATTGATCTGCTTGCCTGTTGCTATACCAATACCATGCAGTTTTTAACACAATTGCTCTGTAGTACTGCTTGAGGTCAGGGATATTGATTCCCCCAGAAGTCCTTTTATTGTTGAGAATAGTTTGAGCTATCCTGGGTTTTTTGTTGCTCCAGATGAATTTGAGAATTGCTCTTTCTAGATCTATGAAGAATTGAGTTGGGATTTTGATGGGGATTGCATTGAATCTGTAGATTGCTTTTGGCAAGATGGCCATTTTTACTATATTGATCCTGCCAATCCAGGAGCAAGAAATATTTTTCCATCTTCTGAGGTCTTCTTTAATTTATTTCTTCAAGGACTTGATGTTCCTGTTGTACAGATCTTTTGCTTGTTTGGTTAGAGTTACGCCAAGATACTTTATGTTGTTTGTGGCTATTGTGAAGGGTGTTATTTCCCTAATTTCTTTCTCTGCCTGCTTGTCCTTTGAGTACAAGAAGGCCACTGACTTGCTTGAGTTAATTTTATAACCTGCCACTTTGCTGAAGTTGTTTATCAGCTGTAGAAGTTCTCTGGTGGAGTTTTTTGGGTCGCTTAGGTAAACTATCATATCATCTGCAAATAATGATAGTTTCACTTCTTCCTTTCCAATTTGTATCCCTTTGACTTCCTTATGTTGTCTAATTGCTCTTGCTAGAACTTCAAGTACTATATTGAAAAGATATGGAGAGAGAGGGCAGCCTTGTCTAGTCCCTGATTTTAATGGGAATGCTTCAAGTTTCTCTCCATTTATTTTGATGTTGGCTACTGGTTTGCTGTAGATTGCTTTTACTATGTTTAGGTATGGGCCTTGAATTCCTGCTCTTTCCAAGACTTTTAGCATGAAAGGATGCTGAATTTTGTCGAATGCTTTTTCAGCATCTAATGAGATGACCATGTGGTTTTTTTCTTTCAGTTTGTTTATGTAGTGGATTACATTGATGGATTTCCGTATATTGAACCATCCCTGCATCCCTGGGATGAAGCCTACTTGATCATGGTGGATGATCGTTTTGATGTGCTCTTGGATTCGGTTAGCAAGAATTTTATTTAGTATTTTTGCATCTATATTCATAAGAGAAATTGGCCTGTAGTTCTCTTTCTTTGTTGGATCTTTTTGTGGTTTAGGTATTAGCGTAATTGTGGCTTCAAAGAATGAGTTGGGCAGTGTCCCTTCTGTCTCTATTTTGTGGAATAGTTTGAAAAGTATTGGTGTTAAGTCTTCTTTGAAGGTCTGGTAGAATTCTGCACTAAAACCATCTGGTCCCGTACTTTTCTTGGTTGGGAGGCTTTCTATAACCCCTTCTATTTCTTTAGGGGTTATGGGACTATTTAGCTGATCTACTTGATGCTCATTTAATTTTGGTATTTGATATCTGTCTAGGAAATTGTCCATTTCCTCCAGATTCTCCAGTTGTTTTGAGTATAGATCTTTGTATTAGGATCTGATGATCTTTTGAATTTCCTCAGTTTCTGTTGTTATGTCTCCCTTTTCATTTCTAATTTTGTTAATTTGTATACTGTCTCTGTGTCCTTTGGTTAGTCTGGCTAAGGGTTTATCTATCTTGTTGATTTTCTCAAAGAACCAGCTCCTGGTCTTGTTGATTCTTTGTATGGTACTCTTTGTTTCTATTTGATTGATTTCAGCCCTGAGTTTGATGATTTCTTGTCTTCTACTCCTCCTGGGAGAATTAACTTGTTTTTCTTCCAGGGCTTTAAGGTGTGCCATTAAGCTGCTAGTGTATGCTCTCTCCAGTTTCTTTTTGGATGCACTTAGAGCTATGAGTTTTCCTCTTAGCACTGCTTTCATTGTGTCTCATAGATTTGGGTAGGTTGTACCTTCATTTTCATTGAATTCTAAAAAGTCTTTGATTTCTTTTTTTATTTCTTCCTTGACCAAGGTGTCATTGAGTAGAGTATTGTTCAGTTTCCATGTCTATGTGGGCTTTCTGTTGTTTTTGTTGTTATTGAAGACCACTCTTACTCCATGGTGATCTGATAGGAGGCATGGGATTAGCTCGATCTTCTTGTATTTGTTGACATCTGTCTTGTGACCAATTATATGGTCTATTTTGGAGAAGGGACCATGTGGAGCTGAGAAAAAGGTATATTCTTTAGCTTTAGGATGAAATGTTCTATATATATATATATCTGTTAAATCCAATTGGTCCAGAGTTTCAATTATTTTCACTGTGTCCCTGTTTATTTTCTGCTTTCCTGATCGGTCCATTGAGGAGAGTGGAGTGTTGAAGTCACCCACAATTATTGTGTTAGGTGTAATGTGTGCTTTAAGCTTTAGTAAGGTTTCTTTTACGAATGAGGTTGCCCTTGCATTTGGAGCATAGATGTTCAGTATTGAGAGCTCTTCTTGGTGGATTTTCCCTTTGGCCAGCAAGAAGTGACCTTCTGAGTCTCTTTTGATGATTTTAGGTTGGAAGTCAATTTTATCTGATATTAGAATGGCTACTCCAGCTTGTTTCCTGAGACCATTTGCTTGTAAAATTGTCTTCCAGCCTTTTACTCTAAGGCAGTGTTTATCTTTGACACTGAGATGTGTTTCCTGTATGCAGCAAAATGTAGGGTCCTGTTTCCGTATCCAGTCTGTTAATCTATGTCTTTTTATTGGGGAATTGAGTCCATTGATGTTAAGAGGTATTAAGGAATAGTAATTATTTCCTCCAGACATTTTTGAAATTATATTTATTTATTTTATTTATTTTTTTAAATTCGAGAGGTTACCTTCTTTTGTGTTTGAGGAGAGGAGATTTCTATCTTGCTTCTTCCAGGGTGTAGTTTCCGTCCTTGTCTTGGTGTTTTCCCCCTATTATCCTTTGTAGGGCTGGATTTGTGGAAAGATATCGTGCAAATTTGGTTTTGTCATGGAATATCTTGATGTCTCCATCTATGGCGATTGAGAGCTTTGCTGGGTAAAGTAGTTTTGGCTCAAGTTTGTGTTCTCTTAGAGTTTGCATTATATCTGCCCAGGATCTTCTAGCTTTCATGGTCTCAGGTGAGAAGTCTGGTGTTATTCTGATAGGTCTTCCTTTATAAGTTACTTGGCCTTTTTCTCTTGCTGCCTTTAATATTCTTTCTTTGTTTAGTAAATTTGGAGTTTTGATTATTATGTGACGGGATGTATTTCTGTTCTGATCCAGTCTGTTTGGGCTTCTGTATGCTTCTTGTATATTCATGGGCATCTCTCTCTTTAGGTTGGGGAAGTTTTCTTCCATAATTTTGTAGAAGATATTTGCTGGCCCTTTAACTTGTACATCTTCATTCTCGTCTATACCTATAATCCTTAGGTTTGGTCTTCTCATTGTGTCCTGGATTTCTTGGATGTTTTGGGTTACAGCCTTTTTGCATTTAGTATTTTCCTTGACTGTTGAATCAATGGTTCCTATGGTATCTTCGGCTTCTGATATTCTGTCTTCTATCTCTTGTATTCTATTGTTGATATTTGCATCTATGGCTCCTGATTTCTTCCCAAGGTTTTCTATCTCCAATGTTGTCTCCCTCTGCGATTTCTTATTTGTTTCTACTTCTGTTTTTAGTACCTGAATGGATGTGCTCAGATCTTTCGCTTGCTTGATTGTGTTTTCATGTATTTCTTAATAGATTTTTGTGCTTCCTCTTTCATAGCTTCTACTTGTTGGCCCACGTTCTTCTGTATTTCTTTAAGTGATTTTTGTCTTTCCTCCTTACTGTCTTCTTCTTTTTGATCCATCTTCTCCTGCATTTCTTGAAGTGATTTTTGTATTTGCCTTGTAAAGGCTTGTAACTTTTGATCCATTTTCTCTTCTATTTCTTTACGAGATTTTTCTATGTGTTCAGCTACCAGCATCCTGACCAGTGATTCTATATCCAAGTCTTGTTTTTCTGGTGTTTTGGGGTATCCAGGGCTTCCTGTTGTTGGCGAACTGGGTTCAGATGCTGTCATGTTGCCTTGATTTCTGTTAGAGACATTCCTTCGTTTACCTTTTGCCATCTGGTTATTTCTGGTGTTAGTTGACCTTGTTGTCACTGGCTGGTGTTTGAATCTCCTATGAGGCTGGGCTTACCTGTTGTTTCTCTACTGGTGGTTATGCGTGATTGCTGCTCAACGGGATCATGAGCTGGCTGCCACCCGCTGACTTTGTGCACAGCCTGACGTCTCCGGGAAGTGTGGGGGAGTGCAGCAGAGCCTTGGCAGGCGCTGCTGGGCCTGCCTAGTAGCGAGAGCCTAGCAGATCCCCCCCATGTGGTAGCCCCTGATGGAATCTGTCTACCTGTGCCTTTCCAGCTGTGTTCTGGTTGCAATATGGAGGCCTGCAGCTATTGCTGGTCCGGGGTCCTGGGGAGCTGGGTGGTTCCGGCTGCCTCGGTGCACGGCCTAAGCTCGCAGGGACGTGCTGCAGAGCCTAGGCGCCTGGGCCCGCCTGTGGGCGAGAGCTTAGCAGCTCTCCCTGCTCTAGCCCCAGACGGAGTCTCTACCTGCACCTTTCCAGCTGTGTCCTGGTTGCAATATGGAGGCCTGCCGCTATCGCTGTTCCTCACTCTTCTTAATAAACAAGAATTGTTGCTTATCCTGGTTCTGCTGGCAGGGTCTGAGCACCTGGCAAGCTGGCTAGGTCTGGCTTCCCTGCTACCGGCTGGATGGGAAGCAGCAGGCAAGATGGTGCTGCCTGCAGGGGGTTCGGGGTCTGGCCTGCGAGCGCAGAGTGCAGGCACGGCTGCTGTACTCCAAACCTCTATTCTGTGCGCAGCTCCTGCTCCAGACCTGAGTCCCCGGAGGTCTTAAACTCGGGCTGTCTCGGGTACCTGGTTATGCAGGCAGGGTTTGAGCACTTGGCAAGCTGGCTAGGTCTGGCTTCCCTGCTACCGGCTGGATCGGATGCCCCTTATCTTATATGGCATGTTGGTTCCTGGAATCTTCCTGTGCCATTAGTTTGTGGGAAAGGCTTTTGTTTAACAATCTCACAATCTTGTAGCAGCCATCTCAGGGCTGAGCGTTTATGGCTGTGTAGCTTAGAATGGCTCCTTACACAAGATGGTACAACCACTCTGGAAATCATTCTGGTGGTTCCTCAGAAAGTTGGGCATGACACTTCCAGAGGACCCTGTCATACCACTCCTGGGCATATATCCAGAAGATTGCCCAGCATGCAATAAGGATACATGCTCCACTATGTTCTTATTTATAATAGCCAGAAGTTGGAAAGAGCCCAGATGTCCCTCAATGGAGGAATGGATACAGAAAGTGTGGTATATTTACACAGTGGACTACTACTCAGCAATTAAAAATAATGAATTCATGCAATTTGTAGGCAAATGGTTGGATCTGGAAAATATCATCCTAAGTGAGCTAACCCAATCACAAAAGAGTACACATGAAATGCAATCACTGATAAGTGGATATTGATGAACCCAGAAACTCTGAATACTCAAGGTACAATCAGCAAATCAAAAGATTCCCAAGAAGAAGGGAGGAGAGGACCCTGGTCCTGAAAAGACTGGATCCAGTTTTGTAGGAGAATATCAGAACAGCAAATGGGGTGTGGGGGCGATTGGGGAATGGTTGGATGGTAAGGGGGGAACTGGGAAAGGGGGAAGCCTTTGGAATGTAAACAAAGAACATAGAAAATAAAAAAAATTATTTTATAAAAAATGAATAGGACACAACAGGAACCAAATATGTCATATAACTAAAATATCCAACACTCATGCAAATGAATAATATTTCAGTATTGGGTATAGAAGAAAGGAAACAATAACTTATTGAGCTTATAAAACTAATCTTTCAAGAATGTTCTAGAGAGAAACATAGATGAACTCTTGTCTGAGTACTTTTCCTTGGGGGGGGCAATTCAATCATTTCTGGAACTGCTCTATCTGTTGTCTAAATACCAAGTATAATGAAATGCAACAAAGTGAAAATTTACGTATTGGTACATATGTTATAGCACAGGAAAGACAAGACCAAAATAAGCCCTTCGTGTTTGATCCTAAATAGTGGTATTGATTGATATGAACATACTGCAGAGGTGAGGAAGTAAAAAAGATGAGAATGAAAGAATAGAAACTCTGGTGCATAAACTTAGTACTCAGTGTGATTTATGTTATGTATGTACAGAACTTGCTAGTTCTTTTAGGATCTAAAAGTAGAATATCCTGAGCAGAGTCAGTATGCCCAGGTTTTCCTATCCCATATTTTACATTAACACTCTTATCCAAATGAGAGGCTCAGTGTTCCTTATCTATTTGACTCCAGATTTGAGATTAGAACATAAAAGAGCATACTGAAATATCTTTATTTATAGAAAGAGAGTGTTTAAGAAACAGGGAAGGAGGAAGGAAGGAGACATAAGAAAAGAAGGAAGAACCAACCTGTAGGGATTCCTAGTAAAAAAAAGTCAGAGCAGACTGTTCGAAAGTGTTACTACTAATAAGGCTAGAAGGAAATAAAATACCATATACACTCATTCATGTAAATAAGCATATTACCTACTTATTTAGAGAGAATGGATATGCCATCTTTACTTTAGAACACCAAAGGAAAGAATAGAAAACTTAGGAAAGGACAGACTGAACACTAGGCTTTGGTTTTCATTATGAAAGTAATGGGTAAAGGCAGTGTACATTTATAGTGAAATTTTACTCAACTATAGAGAAGAACAAACTCATAGCATATGATAAAAATAGTTGGGCTAACTGGAAACTACTGATGTAAGCTTTCAAATAAAACAGATTTAGAACGACAAAAATTTCATAGTTACTTGTCTAATGCTAAATAATGAGCTTGTGCATATATATATATATGTGTGTGTGTGTATATATATATATATACATACATACATATATATATATATATATATATATATATATATTGTTTGTTCATTTGTGTTTGTCCACATGTGTATATATGTATGTTTCTTTCCTTTATGTCAGTATAAAAGTGGAGTTCCATTGCTTCAAAGTCAGTAACTGTTAACTATCTGATGCAGATTAGACTCACCCAGCTTTAACTTACTCAATGTCTTTGTGATATAAAGGACAATGGCTTAGTAGTTTCCTAGGTTTGTCACATGGAGAGCCTATGTTCTATAATGAGACAGTGACAATTATGCTGAGCCAAGTAGTTTTCTTTCTATGTATTTGAAAACTAAGGAAATTACTAATGTAAAAAATTACTAATTACTAATGTATAAAAAGAGCCAATATTTGCAAATAAATGTAGTTCAATATTATTGTTCACCTTAAAAATTATTCAACATTTGAAAGCCCATTTGCTTAATTTTGTAAATCTTTGGGTCATAAATATTAAGCCATATGCTATGTAAATATATCATTTTTTTAAAGAATGGCAAGTTTTATATTTGTATTTTTCTTTGATTCTAAGATATAAACTCTAAGTCCAGAAGTTCCAAGAATATTTGGAGCAAAATCAAGATTTATTTTATTTATAACTTTTCTTGTTGCTTTTGTTTGTTTATTTTTGTCTTTATTTTTTTGTGATATTGATTTACACTGGTTGTTCCTAGCTCTCCTGGAACCAATTCCATATATCAGGCTGGTCTCTAATGCAGAGAGATTTTTCTATTTGCCTCCTGAATGCTGGAATTAAATATGTGTGTTACCACTGCCTAGCTAATATGTGTATTATTAGCTTCTCAAACTCATGATCCTCTTTCTTTCCTCTCCTTCAACAAATCCTACTGATGTCCAATAATGCAACCAGTAATATTTCTTAATTTTTTTAAAAAAAATGTGAACTTTATTAAATGGATATTGTTTTAGGCCTGTGAATAATTAATGAAATTATTAAATATTTTTTCACAAAGTACAACTGTGGTGATTTGAATATGCTTGGCCCAGGGAGGGGCAATATTAGGAGGTTCAGACTTGTTGGAGTAAATGTGACCTTTTGGTGAAAGTGTGTCATTTTGGGGGTGGACAATGAGAACATCCTCCTAACCACATGAGAGCTAGTCTTTTCCTAATGGTGTTCAGAAGAAGATATAAAAGTCTTAGCTCCTCCTGTCCCATGCATGCCTGGACACTGCCATGCTTTCACTTTAGTGATAATTAACTGAACATCTGAACCTATGAGCCAGCCCAAATTAAATACTGTCATTATCATAGTTGCCTTGGTCATGGTGTCTATTCATAGCAGTAAAATCCTAAGACAAAAGATGATAGCAGGTACTGGGGTATTGTTGTTCTAGACCTGACCATGCTTTTGCTTGGAAGAATGTGGATTTCTAAACTTTGGATTTGGAAAGCAGTTGAATGACTTAAGTAGAGTTTAATGGATTGTACTCGAGGGAATATAGAAGAATTTGTTGCTGAGAGAGATTTGAACTGTGCAGACCTGACTCAAGTGATTTCAGTAGCACAAAGATTCAGTATGTGGCCTAGAGACTGTTTTTGTTGTATTTTGGGGAAGATTGTGACTGCTTTTTGCCCTTGTCTGATGAGTCTACCTGAAGCTAAGGTGGAGAGATTTATATTAATTATATTGACAAAGGAAGTCTCAAAAAATACCGAAATGACATTGTTTTCTGCTAAGTCTCAGAAAGTACATTTTGATCAAGCACAACAAGCTTACAATATAAAAATACAAAATGCATGGTTCAGGTAATAAATGGGTACTGGGAAGTGAAGTAGAACTGAATCATGTGTTCAATGAGGTAAAGAGATTAAGAAAGTGGTGATTTCAGGGCACAATCCTTCTCAGTTAAGCTGCTTTTTGTTTGTGTTTTCAGTTGAACAAGCAATAGTTTGGACTTTTTTGTTGTTGTTTTGTTGTTGTTGTTGTTGTTGTTTTTCTATATTCTGTGTTTAAATTCTAAATGATTTCCACTTTCATGGTCCCCCCGCCATAATAGTTTGAACTTTTAATCTGCAATGAACGACAATCTATAAATGGAGGGTGTGGGTTAAAGATGGGGTCCACTTGGTGCTTGGACCACTCAGAGAAGCAGGACCTGAAAGTTTTGACTGCACTTACATTATTGGTGCCACTCTGGGTGTGGGGAAGCACAGTCAGATCTCTGGGGACTGTCAGAGACAGCTCAGAGTCCTGGGCCTGTGCAGAGGTTGAAGACATAAGGTTCTCTTAGGCACCCCAGAACAAAGTGAGGGCTCGTGGGCTAGATCTAACCCAGGCAAAGGGGAGAGGCAGGGGTGAGAGCTCTGTCTGGGTCTCTTGGGGAAAGAGTCCTTGGCTAGTCTGGCAGTCATTTTGGTTTGGTGGAGGCCATCACTGGGATCACTGAGTGGCCTTCTGCAAGAGATTAGTGACTGGCTCTTTAGACAAAGTCCTGCTCAATTGCTCCTCACAGTGGATTCCAATGAAGTGACAGTCTATGGTTTTAAGGCATTTATTGTCATGGTGGAGAGTGATGATGAGTAAAACCATACCCCACTTTCTTAGTTTTGTGGGGGCTGAGGTTAAATAATACCTTTTGCAGGAAGGTGTGTCTGGGAAGAGGATTTTATTGGCTAAACTTCCAGGCCTTTAGGTACCTCATTAAAATGGACATCTGTCATGAGGCTACTGTAATCTGTGGTCATATCCTCTACCTGTGGAGGGGTTGGGACATTTCCCTTATGTGACTGATGGCCACAGACCTATGGAGAGCTGCTGCTTTGTGTCAAGGACCTGGTATCCAGGAGTGTGGTAAAACACAAAATGTGCATTTCAAGGTCACCTGTGGAGTCACCGAGGTTTTAAACCTAGCTCAGCCAGAAACCAGGCTGCATTTCATGGTCATATAGAAGGACACACTTGAGATCTATATCTTGAGGCTATGGTTAAAGACTCAGGTTTTTAATGCAGATCTTCAGAAAGCCATGAAAAGCTTAGGCCCAGGCATGGTGGTATATATATCTTTAATTCCAGAAGGTCATGTGTAGAACCGAGACAATGGAATAAAAAGCTATGAAGTTGAAGTTGCCTTGGAGCCACCAAGATGTTAGAAATGTCAGAGCCATGGGATATGTGCTGAGGAAAACTGGTAACCGGGAGTACAACCAGTAAAGAGAAAGACATTTGTTGCAGTCAACAAAGATAAAGGAGTTAGAGATCTGAAGACAGCTTTGACATCAGACATGGTGATGCTGAGGTTGGAGTTTGCCTAGCTGTCTTTTGGTTTTATTTTGGTTCAATATTTCTTACCATGACAGTTCAGAGATTGCCTGTATCTCAATGACTTCTAAAGTTGTACTAAACCTATTTTGCATTATGGTATGCCAGGTATGACTCATAGACTCATCTGTTTGATAGCCTCTGGGGGCCACAGAGTAGAATGTGATGGTTTGAATATGCTTGATCCAGGGAGTGGCACTATTAGGAGGTATGGCCTTGTTGTGGTAGGCATGACCTTATCGGAGGAAGTGTGCCTCTGTGGCGGTAGGCACTGAGACCCTCCTCCTAACTATGTGGGAACCAGTGTTCTCCTAGTGGTGTTCAAATGAATATATAGAACTCTTATCTCCTCCTGTACTATGCCTATTTGTATGCTTCCATGCTTCCACCTTGAAGATAATGAACTGTACCTCTGAACCTGTAAGCCAGCCCCAATTAAACATTGTCCTTATAACCATTGCCTTGATCATGGTGACTGTTCACATCAGTAAAACCCTAACTAAAACAACAGTTTATGGGCATTATATTAAAAATTTAAAGTGTAAGGTAGAAAATACTATCATCTTGCACTTGAGTCTTTTTAAATAAAAACTATTTTATACAGTTTAGAAACTAAAACCAATAGATGTTTTGGTTAGCATTGAAGCTACTTGCTTGTTTTATAAGCTTATTGATAAATGGGTCTAATATATCTGGTCAGTTTTAGGAACTTCCTGAAACTTTTGAGTAGTTTGCTTCCTGTCCTTTATTAAGCCTCATATTAGAACTTATTGATTCTTAAGGAGTTTTCATAAAATGATGAAAAATTTCACTCCTGGACCTTTGAATATGTTGAATCTTAATGAGCATCTACTCAAGATGTCTGGAAATTGCTATATAGGAATGGGGCAGACCTACTTGCTCTGTGACATCTCCCTGGCGACTTGACTGATGGTCCAGTATCAGTGTTGTGAAAACAGTTCTTGTCACATGGAGAAAATGAACTGATCTGGAAATCTGAAGCTCTGAGCTTTAGAAAACTTTTGAACTTTCTATGCCTTGTTATCTCTATTTTCCTTCTGGAAGCATTTCAAGTTTTAATGTCCAATTCCAGTGCTTCTGACCATGCTACAAATGTTCATAGGACCACTGTTTTACTCTCTCTTGCATCACTCTAGCACAGTGTGACTTAATCCTCCTTGACAGGGATATCATTCATCCTTTATTTTGAAAATTGATTTAAAGATTTTTTTATTATACAGTGTTAAATGTAGATGACAACAGATGAAGTTTAGCAAGATGTGATTATCTACAATCCCTCACATTTCTAAGAGATAATAGTATTTATGTAAAGCTGTGTTTTGTATATTTTACAGTTCATAAAACATTTATACACAAAGCCTAGTCTTCTAAATATTCATAAGGACTAGATATTAGCATAGAAACTTTCTGAAAGTTGTATATGAAGATGAGATTTGTTGGTGAGGGTAAGCTACTAATTAATGAGAGTCAGAGCTCACATGCCCATTGTATGTCTCCCTTGATTTGTTTTCATGAGAAAAGTAAGTAGGCTAAACTTTCTGAAAAGCAAAAAGAATAGGAAAACATGACTTAAGAAACATGTTGCTGTCTCCATGTCTGATAATTAAAGAAAATGGCGTCAATAAATATGAAGACATGTAACTTTGTTTTACTTATGTAATCAAGGCCATTTTATCTATTTGGACCACACCATGCTCATGTGAATTAACAGTAATAGTCAGGGAATGTCTTTTGCATGAGTAATTCCCCTGACTTTCAGAAAGAGAAAGCAATTGGAAGGATGAAAACACCTGGACATGGATAGAGAGTTGTAATGCATGCACTTAAGTGGCTTGCCTCTAAGGTGTGGACTTGATATAGGATGATTTGTTTATGTGGTCTAAATTGAATCTGAAGGAAAATTGTCCAGAATGCTTATTGCTACACTTCTAAAGTCTGAAGCAATGAAAAATACTATGCAACAGAAATTTTTATCCTCAAATCATGAAAACAAATAGCTAAGGTTAAGAGGTTGATGGAATAACAAACGAGAAAGCAATTAAAAGCAATATATCATTCTTGGAGTTCAGGCCATGTAGATTTTAGTTAAGAGGTCTTTCTAGGGATACCTATCAGTAAGGCTCATTCTGCATAGTATTAACATATATAATAACAGATATTCACAGATGGATGATGGGTCATATATGTTAAATACTTTCTTGGATCTTGGAAGCTTCTTAATCACTCTACATCTTTTTAAAAAATACATGCATTGAGAATAAGATATGAGTTTATTATATTAATTTGAAGCTTTGGGGTAAAGTATGTAAACTTCTAAATTATGCTGGTAAATCATTTTTAAATGAAATATACTCAGTTGCCAAAGTTAATACTAACTAAAACAGATTTAACTGTATCTTTGATATAACACAAAGTTGCTTAACTTGCCTTCTTTCTCCCACAAAGAGTTTTGTTGTGTTTTTTAGCTTGAGAAGAATTTGAAAATATCACATTGGCATCTATTTTATTGCTGTAATATGTTAGGACAACTAAATGGACTTACTGAAACTACATATTCCTGCCGGCACCCTCTAGAATCATAATTATCTACAGTGACATGGAAGGAGACCTTTAGCTGCTGATATGAACTACACTGATTAATTAGTCATTGAACCTGCCAAGCAAACCAAATGAAGCAGCTTCAGAAACAGTGGTTTTCTCCATCGTTCACAGCTTATTAGTCTGTCTGCCTACACAGAGCAACTGGATAATATCTATTATGGATTGCCTTTCAGTGAAGAAGGTATTTAAAGACCAGATGTGTACAAAAGTAGCTTTACACAGTGTTAAGAGAGTGACAGGTTTTGAACTGCAGTATCTCAAAACTGTAATCTAAATGCTCCCCATTAATTTTAGTCCTGTAGCTAAAATTGAAATGTAGTAAAAAAGACTCTGAATATAGTTTCTAGCTTAAATATAATACTAAGCAAAGAACTCAGCATTTTTTTTTGTATATTTATTCATCCTGACATCACATCAATATGAAGAAACACAGGAAGAATAAAATGATATCCAATTGCAGTAAAGAAGTTTGTTGGCTCCAAATTAACTATAAACAATTTCATCTTATTCCAAAATTCAAAACAGAAATTTTTTTCATCTATGACTTTTAGCAGTCTCTGAATCATCTTTGCAATAGAATATAAAAGTGTGTTTAGAACTTTGATATAGCTCTACTTTGTTGTTTGAAAGGAGTGATCTCATGAAATGTACTGTGCAGTTTAAAATATAGCCAGGTCATATTATTTCTGTATATGAAACCTCATGAATGGAGTGTAGAATGTTTGTACCTGTGTAAAAATTTGTGTAACTTAGTTGTTCACATTGAATTTGAGAAGGTATTGGGTTTTCTCTTTAGAGTACCCCTGTAGGCTTAGAGTTTTAAAACCTATTTTAACATGGGTTTTTAAATGCTTTGACCCCCCTTCTAGTGCACCATGCAAAGGTAGGGGAGAATAGATGGTAAATAAGACAATGAGATGTGATCCTGTATAGAAGCAGTTTTGTGAGGAGTAATTAAAATTACAGTTTGTTGGAATACAAGCAGTCTAGCTCAGTTATGCTGGGATACCAAATATGAATCAGCAGCAGTGACAGGATCCACCAGAACAAGCCAGGTCTCTGCTAAATTGGCATGTGTCAGCATGTGCCACTAGGACCAGCCACGATGCTAGAAGTTCTCTGCAGTGGTTCTCTCAATGAAGAACAGCAAAGGCATAAGACTAACAAAGCATTGCAAAGCTTGCTATGTAAGCATGCCATCACTCTCTGTTGAGTCCTATTTATATTCTCTCTAAACATTATGTGTCCTTCCAAGGGTCTTGCCTCTCTGAAACACCTATGTTGTACCTGACAATGTCACAATTTTCTACTTCATAACCCTTTATAGCTCCTGTAGAAGCTGGTTCTTTTTTCCCTTTTCAATTTAGAGACAGATTAAATGCTAAGAGGACTGTGGGACTCTAAAGACAAATTCAAAGAATGAGTGAGGGAGGATAAATTTTTTCTAATTTGTGCAAATCACAGTTTCTACAGTTATCACATAAAAACTTTTCCGATTACTATTTCTCCAACATGTACCTTAACTGTAGAGTCAACAATTACATGTCTTCTTTGTCTCTTGTGCTTTATTACATTTGCAGGGGAGACTTTACTCCAGTTTTGTCCAGGTGCTGCTGCTGCTTTTCATCTGCCTGTAACAATACTAGCTGTGGAAATGAACCAAGAAACAAGTTGTAAGCAAGTCATTGATTGGCTCTGCCTTTTCCTTGATCCCTGAGTGTAGAACAGATGGCAGTTTTAGAATTATCAATATTTATTTGCAATATTATCTCCCACTGCCCCTCCATTACTTTCTGAAGCCAAAGGCAAGAGAAACTGATCAAAGAGTTTCCCTTTTTTAAAAATTACAGATTCTTGCCTCCAGAACACATTGTAGAAAAAACCAGCAATTAACTGTTGCTGTGACACTGAAACCATATTTTTGATTAATAGTACAAATTTTGTTCTTGAAATTAAAAAATCTGTTGCATGTAAATAAACAACAAACACCTAATAGCAGGGCTGTTGGGATTCTGTCTAAACTCTAACCCACAGTTACCTGGCAATAGCCGGTAAGTCCAACCCACTATGAAAGGGGCTGCTTGCTCCTCCTCCTCCTCTTCCTCCTCCTCCTCCTTTTCTCTCTCTCCTATTTCTCTCTCTCTCTCTCTCTCTCTCTCTCTCTCTCTCTCTCTCTCTCTCTCTCTCCCTCTTCTATTTCCGCTGCCACCTTTGCCCTGTCAATAAACCTCATGTGGAACTGTTTGGCCTGGTGTAGTCTTACTGGAGCTACTGCCTTACCCCCAATGTCATCATGAAGCAGCCAGATATCACAATAACCCTATTCCTGCTTTGCCATCACCTTTTTCTAATTTTTCTTTTTTTATCAAACCAAAATGTGAAAATCTTAGGATTCTGACTAAGCTCCACTCCACAGTTACCTGGCAATAGCCAGATAAGTCTGGCCCACTATGAAAGGGGCTGCTTGCCCCTCCTCCCTCTCTTTCCTTCCCCTCTTCTCTTTCTGCCTCCATCTTTGCCCTATCAAAGTTCCACACATGGAACTCTTTGGCCTGGTGTCTTCTTTCTGGAGCCACCATTGCTCTATGATCCCAACAAGAGCATATTTCAGTAAATAAGTGTCAGTCCCATCATGTTCATTTGGTAAGAATTCACAGATAAAAAATGAGGAAAAAAGTAAGAAAAATGATTTCAAGTATGTGAGTGGAAAATATTGGAATGGAGTGTGTAGGTTTGTTAATTTGAAGAATATCCTATATAGTTTAAGGAGTACATTCAACTACTTCCTATGTAGCTCATCTTCACATATCAAAGAAGAACAAAATGGGAAGGTAGCAATTATTGTTTAAGTTTTGATCACCCTGGTGATTTTTGCAGAGATTCTGAGCTCTGTAAACTGGCTGCGAAGTGACTACAGGTCTAACTTTTATTATCATCTGTGATCCATTCTTTCATTTATCATATCCAATATCATTCTTGGATATTGCACATAAATTTGCCTCTTGATATTGCTGGAACTACATAATCTTGGCTTAAGTGTTTCTCTTAGAAGCTTAGTTTTATCACCTAGAAAATAAGAATCATAATATTTAATTGAGTCATAATAAGAATAAAGTAAATTTTAGAGTATCTGCGGTATGCTTTTACTATCACAATAAGTAGTTAAATTCTTTCTGTGCTACATCAGGTTTTAAATTATACTCTTAGTAGCATTAATAAGATGCTGCTTTTGAAGCTTATATACCAAAATGAAGGAGACTGATGTTGTGAGGTAGTAAAAATGCTTATAGATGTTGATGAAGTAGCATTAAAACAATTTTTCTAAATCTTTCACATACCTTTCCTGACTGAAACTTTATGCTTTCTACTTCTGTTCCTCATTTTTTGTTTCTACTATTCTTGTCTCCATTCAGCTAATGTTATAAATCCTTTAAATTGAAACCGATAATGATAACATTATTTAATTTACAGATACAGCTATAATTCATTACAGTCTGATGTAGTAGTGCCTAGTTATGAGACTTACAAAAGCAATAAGCAATGTTAAAATTTACTGTTTTTACTTTTCTTGCTTTAGAATCACTGATTTATCTAGAGTGACAAGGATTTATCTATGATTCAAACATTTTAAATTCATTTAAGATAAGACAGATATTAAGTTTATATAACATATTTCTTTTACCTTCCTCAAATACATTTTAGCCTATCCTTAACCATTTTCTATGTTATCTGTTTTACTGGCTAGTCTATGGAATATAATTCTTGCTAGAAGATATTTCTTTTGTAGAGTTCTATGTCCACTGTGAATTCTAGGCTGCTTGGGTCCTAGGTTTCGGCACAGAACCATCTTTGGACAGATCTCCACTGTTTCCATAAAATGTTTTCTTTGCTATTTTCTTGTATGTGTGTGTGTGTGTGTGTGTGTGTGTGTGTGTATAATTCTATGGTATATTTACTTAATTTTACATACTTCTAATTAACAGTTTGAAAAATTCTTGAAGGTACATTGTCAGAAGCTATCTAGGAAAGGCAAATAAATTTTCTGGATATGGCCATTTTGCATGGTTTTGATGTCTGCGCTCTAAGAGGCAATGTATTAAGAGTTTTCACCCCAGTATTACTCCTTGCTACTGATATACCTTTCCTGTCACTATTATACAGCCTAATGAGTTCAGAGAATTAGCTCACCCTGTTGGGCAGATTTTCTGCAGATCAAGATAAACTTTCACATACTAATGTGAGCAGATGAATTGCTGATTCCATAATTCCTGATAATAATTTTTTAGAATTCCTAAACTGATACAAGTTGTGGGACAATGGATCATGCTAGGAAGTTTGTTAAGGTAGAGTAGGTCTTAGACCCTGGAAACTCTAGTACACACCTGGGATGATATGTGCCTCTCTGTTCTCTGCCATATTCCTAGTCTGGAACACGGGATACATTCCCCCACATCTGCCACATAGCCTAAAACACAATTCTCCATGCTAATGAGGTACCTAGAAACCCTGAGGATTTAGCCAACAAGCTTCTCTTCCTGTATATTCCTCTCTGAAAGAGATAGTTAATCTTTGGTCCACCCTGAGAAGTTGTTTTACATCCATTTTCCATTATTAACAACTAATAAATAATTTGGAACCAAGGAATGTCTCTTTCATTGAGAACCACCATGAGGAGCATGGAGAAAGCCATTGCCTACAGAGCAACAACTTAAATTTCCTGTAGAAGGCCCATCTGTGCCCCTAGACAGCTGCTGCTATCTTTGCCAATGTGCTACATTAGAGTTCCCATGCCTTTGGTCCAGGGCTATTCATCATATGCAGCCTGAACACCCCTGATTCCACTCTGAACTCCTCATGACTCAGCGATGCCTGGAGGTCCAGGAATTTGGGAGCACCCAGCCCCAGCTTTGTCCTGGGTCCATGGGCCCCTATCATTTCATTTCTGATTTCTCTATCTGGTTCTTACAACAGGAAGCCCAGAAGTCAGGGAAACCCATCTTTGATCCTCCACATCTCAGAATATAGTTTTCTATCCCCATAGCAGAGTCCATGTCTTCTTGAAGCCTGGCACCCATAGGCAGAGTTTTTGGATAAGCACAGTTAAGCTCCCCACATGAAAACAGTTGCACAAACAGTAATCTCAATTAAATAGTAGCTTCAAATAATTCTCTGTAAATTTTCATTTGTCACAGGCTAATTGCCCTAGGAAAAGATATCAGGCTTGAAACAAACTTATGATCAAGGAAAACATTCCTTCTAGGTTAGTTATCTGGTAGCTAAAATTTATAAACTGGAAATGGACTTGACTAGTTTGTCTATACAAAGCTTCAAACTATTAAATTACTATGAAGATGATTTGTCTCATGGCAAACTGTGCTAAATTGTGATATGAAAAGTATTGCTTTAAACTTATAATGAACTGATGGATATAGAAGATAGTAATATACTAGTCTTAATGGAAAAACATGTAAACAATTCTATTGCAAGTCTTTAAGTCTTATTGATTTATGACATGAATTATTGCTTTAAACTTACTGTGAACTTGTTGGAATGCAAAGTATTTAGAAAATCATGTAATCAATTATCCTGCTGTAATGATTCTGCCTGATAGTTGTATTAGGTAACTTTTTAGAGGCGATATTATATACTGAGAACAGAAAATAGAGGTTGCTGGAACTTTACTTTCATGGCTTTATCCAGAAAGCATATTTTTTCCTGTGTGTGTGAATAAAGATTGATTGGAGATTCTTTTCTCTGCTTCATCCAGGGTGAGTGAATATTTCTTTCTGCATGAGAGAATGAGTATCTTTTCTGCATGCATGACTTCCTACTTTTTCTTTTCCTTTCCTTTCCTTTCCTTTCCTTTCCTTTCCTTTCCTTTCCTTTCCTTTCCTTTCCTTTCCTTTCCTTTCCTTTCCTTTCCTTCCTTTCCTTTCCTTCCTTTTCTTTTCTTTTCTTTTCTTTTCTTTTCTTTTCTTTTCTTTTCTTTTCTCTTTTCTTTTCTTTTCTTTTCTTTCCTTTTTGTCTTTTTTTTTTGGCTCACAAATAGTTAATGAACACCCCTGCCTGATCAGTGAGAGAACCAGATTCAAAGAACAAAAAGCCAGAGTGGTTAGTTTCTTTTTTAATTCCCTTGCTGTTAAAGGCAGGAATTAATTGCCAGAAACCAGTGGCTTTTAGCCACAGAATAACAAGAGATTGTTTTTCCACAGGCCATCAGCTTCTGTCTCCCAAAACTCTAAGAGAGAGTTACAAAGCCAGAGATGTCAGTCTTTGGCCTTTGTCCAATATTGTGTTCTACAAGGTAGTATCAAGATATTTAAATGTTAATACTTGATAATTAGATCCGTAAATTAAATTTATTTGGTTGTGACAATTTTAGTGTTATGATAACATTGAAGATACTTTGGGGTTATTCACCTATGAAGATTGAAAGTATTTGATCTTCCGAATCTTGTTTGATTAAGTAGTTGGGAGTTATTACAGATTTGACAGCATTTTGTAATCCATTCATGCTGTTTTGATGGAATCTTATTTTGTATTTATACTTTATCTTAAGAAATTTTTTGCATAAAATGTGACTATTTTTTTCAAATTAAAAAATATAGGCTAGTAAATAATCATTAATATATAAAAATGTACTGAACGTATGTACTTTTTAGCATAAATATGTCCATGTAATATTTGTGACTAATTTTTTTTGTTTGCTAGAATTTAGACATGCTCATGATTCTTGAATTTACTCAGTTACTTGATTTCTAGCCTTTGGTATATAATATTTTTTCTTACTTTATGTAGTTTTTACTTTCCAGAAAATTAGTAAACTAACGTCTACTGAAAACTCTTAAGATTGTCTTTATTGGTTGTCATCATTTTGACTGAGCTCATTCTTCACTATTTATTAAATAAAATCTGAAAAAGAAGTAGATGTTAATGTTGAGGGAAAATTGGCATTTGCAAGTATCTATTTGAAATGCTTTTAAAAATTATCTGTCATCTTCCTAGCAATGGGCAAAGAGGTACTTTTTTAGTATTGTTCTTATTGTTGGTTCTGAGACCTGTGACATCATATAGGTGACAATTAGTGCAGTCCCACAAGCATAGACCTGTTACCAAGGTAACTGCCACCATGTACCCAGAATTCAATGGGCCTACCTTTTTGACCTGTATTTTAAATTACCACCCATATAAAAGGGTAGCATTTCTTCCCCTCTCTCTTTTTTCTCTTCACTCCCTGCATCCTCCCTACTCGCTCACCTGTACCCCTATCTTAAAGCCACGTGGAGTTGTCTGGTCTAGTCTCATTGTGGCGGCCCACATCTCCCAGCTTCTCTGCCATGGCCTCCCGGCTTCTCTGCCACAGCCCGTGGCCCAGGCTGTTCGCACTGGCTGCAGGTCCCCGAACTGCATGGGAAAAACCAACACTTATATTAGTCAGAGGCAGAGCAGCGGGCAGTCCATAGTTCGTCCTAGCTTGATGCCTGGCTCAGAGGATGAAACAGCCTTATGCTTATGATTAATAAAAATCAACTCAAATCCAGATAGCACAGCATGGAAAGAGGAAGACAGAGACCTGCAGATCACTCTGCTTTCCACAGACCTGCCCTCCAGCACATAGCACATGAGGGCCATAGATACCCATTTACTGCCACATCAAGCAGCATAGATAGAAGATGTCATCCAGTGATCCTCCAGCCACTTGGCCAGCCTACAGTAGTAGCCACCACAATGTGTGAGTGTGTGGTGGTCAAATGGGACAGAAGTAGAAGTAAAGCAGTTTGACCATCATGAGGATGTAACTGAAGACTTATGTGTAAAGAGGAGTAGCCTATTTTGAGAGGGCCACAATGAAGGACCAGCCAAAGCTGCCACTGAAGGCCATGTCTGAGTCCATACTTATCAGTGTCAGGGGTCAGTGATAATGTCCTTGACTCATATTACCACTAGAGAACATAGGGATATCCTTTGTCCAGACAGCTGCTCGGGACCATGTGAATGTCCAGAGGCTGTGGATAACTGGTCCCAGCTCTCACTGGATGTGGCACTTTGGAAACCTTGGCTCATTTATCATCTGCAGCAGCACATTGGAGAATAGGCCCTGCACTTCATCCAGGCAGCACAGTGGAGATGGCTCTAGTTGTGTGTGTGTGTGTGTGTATGTGTGTTATCCCAAGAGTATGAATGTGGGAAAGCTGACTGCACAGCATCTACTGTGGGATGGCACAGGTACAGAAATCAGTACTGCACCTCCCTCCCCTCCACTGCCTCTTACCACCTTTGGCAGTCTGGAAAGCTGCCCACAAGATCATGAGCTCAGGAGAGCCAACCCATTCCCTCACTAGATGCAGCACTTGGCATAATGGATCCTGAATCTTACCTGGATGGCACAGCTAAGCTGACTATGGTAGCAGTGGTGTAGGTGAGCCAACCCTGGGACAAGAGCATGGGAGAACTGACATTACCACCATGTTTCCATGAGGTATGATGGAGGAGGGGAGATGCTCTCTGCCCTTTGCCTCTCACCACCTGAGGTAGTGAAGATACCTGACCCCAGGATCAGGAGAACCCCATGAGCTGGCCGTGCCCTTCAACAGCTGCAGCGCTTGGGAGAGTGGACTATGCACATCACCTGGACAACATGGTGGAGCTGGCCCGGATGGCCAGCCCTGGGTGTGAGAAAGCACGAGAGCTGTTCCAGTCCCTCAAAGACCACAGCAGTTGGGAGAGTAGGGAACCTTCCTTGACTGGACAGAGCAGTGGAATTTGGCTCTGGAGGCATGGGTGCAGATGAGACAGCCCCAGAGGCATGAGAACAGAAGAGCAGATCCTACCTTCTGCCAGTGGTAGACTTGATGGCCCAGCCAGAGCAGTGATGAAAAGTTCTTCCTGGTAGTGTGGATAAGGGAGAGTAGGTATGGCAACCAGCTCAGCTACCACCCAGATTCAGATCCAGAGCACAGAAATGGCCAATCCCAAAATCTATATTAAGAGCAACAACATAACCAGTGAAGATGAGGATCTAATATTGATAATTTTAAAGAAGCCAAATATATTGACTATACCCATAACTCACTGCAATGAACATTCAGAAGTGAAGATTTTTTGACAGAGGGATAGACTGTGGGCCACTCTGTGACACACTAATACTTCCAGGATGAATTGTTTTCTATGATTTTTATGGATTTTGCTTTGTTGTGTGTGTATAAGTGTGAGTGTATGTGTTTGTGTGTTTGTGTGTGTATGTCAGTGTTATTTGGGAGCATTGCAGGGGTGCAGGGAGGAAATATAGAGATGATGAAATGGGTGGGATTGGGGTACATGATGTGAAACTCACAAAAAATTAAAAGTTAAAAATTAAAAGTATATCTTTCTTAAAAAAGAAATATATCTTATCAAACAATACTCAAAGTGATAATATTCATGGGCAACATCTCATCCCTTTTGTATGCTATTAGTTTGCACAGGATTTCTAAAGTTAGTAATGGCATTGAATAGGGTTAGAATACAGTGTAATTCTGAAGGAAACAAGAAAATAGAAACTCTTAGTTGCTTAAAGTAGTAATCTTTGTCCTTTGCCCCATAGGAACATTGTACTGCAAGAGAGAATTGTGTATTTTCTTACACAATTATATATGCATATATATTTTCTCTATTTTCACTTAAAATATTGAGTCTAAGATTCAAACTGAATGAGTTATATTGTAAAGCAAGTGTGATATTCATGTGCTATTTTCTGAAACAAATAATATTCATAAAGCATATTTTGTGCATGTAATTTAAAAAGAACATTTTGTAGGTTTCTTAATGAATATATGAAAGTAATTTTATCTACGAACAATCATTTTCCCCAGGAAATGATAGATTTCTAAGTGAAAAAGTAATTTCTTTGCTGGTAGAGGTTATTCTTCATCATGAAAAGCAATAAGAATAAGTATGTTTATTATGTTTGTGTGGGTGGGATATATATAAAAAAGAAAAGACTTTTTCTGTTCTTTTAAAATAGATACCAGATGTCCATGCAGCCATGGGAAAGGGGTGTGAGGAAAGCACCTAAGTATATGGGGGCTTAATTTATATGTGCCTCCCATAAGAATCACTTGCTGTGGCTGAATAAATTGAGCTATGAGACATCCTTGTGATAAAGAATGCCAAAATGATCAAATTAGCCTTCAATTGATTTATAGAGCCATGTCTAATTACATAATACTTCTCCTGGATAGAACTTTGATTTGGGTATTAGATATGTGATGAAGAGTGATAAGAAGTGATTTGTGCTTTGATGAATTATTTGAGTCATTCAAGATGAAGAACAGTATGAATTATAAAAGGTGATCAAATGGGAAAACTATGAGGTGAAACAAAAAAATTCATGAAATAAACTGCTTCACAGTTGGTATTTCCTAGTAAGGTAGAAGATACAGAGTCTTATGATCAAGGAATTCTCACTATAGAAAATATTTTTCTGTGAGAGACACAGAGATGTATATTTATAGCATTTTTCTTATATTAGACAAAGACAAATAAGAAAATGAAATATGGAGAAGCAATAAAGAAATATCATGTTAACAAAATACCTTTTTTAGTAAGTCAGTCCATTAAAGTAAATTTAAAAAATTGTAATATTAGATACCAAGATGAAACATAGCTGAGAATTCTTAAAATATGACTTAGTTAACTCACATTTTCATGAATAGTAACATTCAATATTATTTAGGAGTGGATCTAACTGAAACCTGAAAAAATACATCAAAGAATTGATTGACATTGAATTTAGGGTACTGGTTAACACAGAGTGTAGGGAAACATAAGAAAATGAATTTGAAAATATTAAAATAGGAAAAATCTAAGGGCTAAATTTTTGGCTTTTATCATAAAATATTATTGTACTATATTGATGGATTATTTAAAATAATGTATTTAACTATAACATATATTGTGAACCTTACTTCACATTTCCCTTCTTATTTGATAAATGTATATTTTTATATATTTATGTATGACCTAGAAACCACAAGCAAAAAAAATGTTTGTTTTTATGAGTAGAACTTGTTTTATTTAATATGATATTAAACATACATTATTATACCAAGGAGTTATAATATCATTATGTGCTTCTTTATGGCCAAATAAAATTCCATTGTTTCACATTTTTTTGTGAATTTTTCTACTGATGCACACTACAGGAATTCATAATTTGGCTTGTAAAGATCATACTGCAATAAAAGTATACATGAACAATGTGCTGACTAATTTTATTTACAATTGAACACAAACTAGACTATTTGGAGCAGAATTTTAATTGGAAAAACGTCTCCTATGATTGGCTTGTTTGCAGTCCTATCGGGCATTTCAGGCATTTTCTTTTTTTTCCATCAAAACCCCAATTCAATTCTTCATAGATCTAGAAAGAGCAATTCTCAAATTCATCTGGAGTAACAAAAAACCCAGGATGGCTAAAACTATTCTCAATAATAAAAGGACTTCTGGGGGGAATCAATATCCCTGACCTCAAGGAGTAATACAGTGTTAAAAACTGCATGGTATTGGTACAACAACAGGCAAATAGATCAATGGAATAGGATTGAAGACCCAGAAACAAACCTACAGAGTTATGGTCACTTGATCTTTGATAAAGGAGCTACATCCATCCAGTGGAAAAAAGATAGCCTTTTCAACAAATGGTGTTGGTTCAACTGGAGGTCAACATGCAGAAGAATGTGAATTGACCCACTCTTATTTCCTTGTACTAAGATCAACTCCAAGTGGATCAAGGACCTCCACATAAAACCAGACACACTGAAACTAATAGAAAAGAAACTGGGGAAGACCCTGAAGGACATGGGCACAGGGGGAAAGTTTCTGAACAGAACACCAATAGCTTATGCTCTAAGATAAAGAACTGACAAATGGGACCTCATAAAATTACAAAGTTTCTGTAAGGCAAAGGACACTGTCAGAAGGACAAATCAATCGGCATCCAACGAACTGGGAAAAGATCTTCACCAACCCCACCTCTGACAGAGGGCTAATATCCAATATATACAAAGAACTCAAGAAGCTAGACCCCAAAGAACCAAATAACCCTATCAAAAAATTGGGTACAGAGCTAAACAAAGAATTGTCACCTATTGGGCATTTTCTTGATGAGAATGCTGAGCTGGAAGGGCCCAGCTCTTTGTGGGAAGTACCACCCCTGGGCTGGTAGTGGTGGTTGAGAAGCCCCGCCCCCTGCCCCCTGCCACCCTGCTTGCAAAGTGAACAACCCAGTAAATAACTTCTTTTCATTGATTCTACTTCAGTTCTTTCCTCCAGGTTCTGTCTTTTGTTTCTTCCCAGATCACTCTCTACACTGTGTCCCAGGGGAGTTGTGAGCCTGCCCCCCTAAGGTTACTTTTGATCACGGTGTTTTATCACAACAATAGATACTCTAAGTCAGCAAGCACTCCAGCAGTAGGTTTACTTAGATATCTTTGGGCTTGTATCTAGGGTAGCCTTACTTGTAAGTTATTGAACTTTTTTTATACTACATTCCATAGAGCCTGGTACAGTTTAAATTTTCACAAGCAGTGTGTGGTGGTCCCCTTCACCTTATCTTCACCAGCTAACTTTGTTGTGGTTTGCTTTCTGAAGATAACATCTCTGAGAAAAGATGGAATTTGAGTGTAATTTACTTTACTTTTCACTGATGGCTAGAGATATAATTTTAAGCATATTTTCACTGGTTGTGGTAGTTTGAATATACTTGGCCCAGGGAGTGGTACTATTTGGAGGTGTAGCCTTGTTGGAGTAGATTTGGCTTTATGGAAGGAAGGGTGTCACTGTGGAGAAAGCCTTTGAGACCCCATCCTAGCATAGTGAGAGCAAATTTCTGTTTGCATTCAGAATAAGATATTCTTTATAGGCGTTCCATTCGTCATGGTGTCTGTTCACAACAGTAAAAGCCTATAAAGACACTAGCCTCTTGTGATTCATTATTTTGGACATGCCATGTCATCAATTAGTTTATAGAGGGTTGTTTAGGTTTTGGCTTCAGGGTTTTTTGTTTTGATTTTGAGGAATTCACTTATTCTGAGCAAATTAGTTCTTTGGATATGAAGGATTTTCTGCTGTATGGCAAGCTACATTTTCAGTTTCTAGCACTCATGTGCATACATTTATGTATTAATTTTAGTAATTAATTCTCATAAAATAATAAAAAATTAGTTAACATTCACTCTATTGTGAAAGAAATTGTTTTGCTGATTTTTTTCTAGTCTGACTGTTGTTAGAATTTAGGCACATGTCAGAATTTTGAAAATTGATTTTTATATCTCATGTCTTTGCTGAGAGTGTTTAGTTCCAAGACATTTACAGGGTAAAGGATCATATGCATAAGATTAAATCATTTTCAAATGGAGATAATTTTGCTTCTTTATGTTTTTCCTTATACACCTTTAATTTGGACACATAGGTGTTTCTAAATATTATTCAATAATATCACATATGTTAACATTTTCATTCTCAGCAGTATTTTGCATTAGAAACTATAGATAATGTACTCATGTTTACATTTTTCTGAGAAAACTGAATTTCAAGGAAAAAAATGCATGTTTTTTTCATCAGCTGTATCATTCACATTTATAAATACACAAACAAGCCAAAATACTCTGTCCTTTTGTCCTAAATCCAATTTTCAGCAGTTTAATGATAAATATACTAACATAAGTGATCAACTGACCTAATTGATCAAAATCATATTCTCCCCTGTTAAAGCCACTTATTTTTCCTTATAAGCTCAAGGGGTAAACACAGTACATTTTGTGCTATAAAAGCAGCTCAGCAAACATAATATGAGCAAAATTTATGGGATATACTTTAGAAACTATGTGGTAGGCTTGAATGAAGGTTGGGCTGACTTTGGAAAAAATAGGAAACTCAGAAAAAGAGATTCTCAGAAATCTCAAGAGGAGAAAACAACTGAGAAACAAAATTTTAGAAGGCATATTAGTGAATTTATGGATTGAGAAGCCTTGGCTATATGTCTTTTATACACTAGGAAATACGCTAGTTTTAATACAAATATATGCAAAGAAAGATATATGATACATGCTAGAAAAAATAATTGAAGAAGTGATTATTTTTTTACCCCCAACTCCATCCTAAATAGATTACAGATGGAAATAAGTAAATTGAAAACAATTTTACCACTATGACAAAGTTTTGTTAGGGGAAGAAAACTCTTGATAAGGGTGTTGTATTGAGCGTTTTGCAGTCTTGTATGAAAGGTTATTGGGAAGTCATTAAGAGTATAATCTGTAAAAGTTCTTTTTAAATAATTGTTCTCCTGTGAATGTTGGAAGAGGGTCAGTTTTTATTTCTGCTTTACAGCACAATTCATTCACACCCTGTCATTTTTGAATTTAATCTGCTATTGTATAAAGTTAGGGTAAACAATTAGAAGTGGATGCCTCCATCCAGTGACAAACCTCTTCAGGTGATATAGTTGGGTCCCTCTTTGTAGATATTAATGACTTAAATTTGCAAAAGGAAATAGGGAAATAAAGAAATTATTTAAAATAAATACATACTGGAGCCTATAGATGAAGTACTAAAAGCAACAATAATAGTTAAATTAAATAGATAAACATTAACCAAAACGGGAGAGAAAAGTAGAAACAGCAGAGTGCAGAATTTGACTGTAAAAATGCTAAACAGATTGGATATAATTAGTAGAAAGGCAAATTTTCTGAGAATATGTGGGGAAAAAAGGAACCGGGTAGGGTCGGGGGACAGCAGCAGGTCCTGCATATGAGAGAACTCTGACACAGAGCAGAGTCCACTAAGGGGGATAGGGAAACACTGGCAGGACCATGCAATAGAGAGAGCAGGGCACAGAGCCCAGGCTTGGCTGGGGCACCCCAAACCGCTGCTCTGTGCGCAGCTCCTGCTCAAGGCCTGAGTCCTCAAAAGTCTTAAACTTTGGATATCTCAGGTACCTGGTTCCGCAGGCTGGATCGAAACAGCTGGGAAGATGGCGGGTGTCTTCCTCTTTATTTCCCAAGCATGTGCTCTCACAAATATGGTCATCTTCTTAATCTTTTAATATTTTCATTCATGCATTATTTCTGGAATAATCTGTTTGTTCTTACCCATACAGACTCTTGGAACCGTGGTGTAAGACAATCTGTAGCTTGGTTGGGCAAGGTCACTCAGGAGACTCAACTCCATAATCCTGTGGCCATCAGCCATGTGTAGTCATGCCCTAGGCCCCAGTGTCCTGGCTGGACTCTACCTCTGCATTCACTTGGCTACATCCAGGGTTTCCCCATCCATCAGTTACCTGACTCTTGCCAGATAGCCCAGCCCATTATTTAAGGAGGCATCTCATGCCTCCCTCCCTCTCTCTCTCTCTCTCTCTCTCTCTCTCTCTCTCTCTCTCTCTCTCCCTCTTCCCCTCCCCCTCCCTCCTTCTCTCTCTCTCTCTCTCTCTCTCTCTCTCTCTCTCTCTCTCTCCATTCTTTCTCCCTTTCACACGTGGTCATGGCCTTCCCTCATCTCTCTGTCTTTTCTTTCTTTATTTCCCTATTTCCTTTTCTCTTTCAGTTCTTTTAATAATAAAACATCAAAACTATGAACTGTCACTTTTATTAAACCTGCTGCATAAGAGCATGGAGCAGACCTCAGTGTTTCCAGCTGCCAGGGGAAGGATTGAGCCACCTCGCAGCCAAGCCATGTCTCAGCCAGCCAAGCAGTTCTTAACAGGTATGGGGTGGTGCCCTCCAGACAAAATTCTCACCTCTAACTGGTCAGTCTCCTGCCCTACAGCCCCGCTCTCTCTATTGCATGGAGGGGTCTTCACCAACCCCACATCCGACAGAGGGCTAATATCCAATATATACAAAGAACTCAAGAAGTTAGACCCCAAAGAACCAAATAACCCTATCAAAAAATGGGGTACAGAGCTAAGCAAAGAATTTTCACCAGAAGAAATTCAGATGGCTGAGAAGCACCTTAAAAGATGTTCATCATCATTAGTCATCAGGGAAAGGCAAATCAAAACAACCTTGAGATTTCACCTGACACCAGTCAGAATGGCTAAGATTAAAAACTCAAGGGACAACAGGTGCTGGTGAGGATTGGAGAAAAAGGAACACCCCTACACTGTTGGTGGGATTGCAAGATGGCACAACCGCTGGACTGCTGCAGACCTTATTTGTATAGACAGTTCAATTTAAATATAAAAGTCTATACCTTCAAACATATAATTCACATATGTGAGAGAATTATATGGTATTTGTCTTTTAAGGCCTGGCTTTCTCACTCTGTAGAATTTTTTCATCCATTCATTCTTTTCACAATTTCTTATCTTTACAGATGAACAAAAGTCTATTATATATAGGTATCACATTTTCATTGTTCTTCAGCTGATAAACAGCTAGGTGGATTCAATTTTCTAGTATCAATCAATATACAGATTCAACACAATCCCCATCAAAATCCCGACTCAGTTCTTCATAGAGTTAGAAAGAGCAATTCTCAAATTCATCTGGAATAACAAAAAACCCAGGATAGCTAAAACTATCATCAACAGCAAAAGAACTTCTGGGGGAATCAATATCCCGGACCTCAAGCAATACTACAGGGCAGTAGTGTTAAAAACTGCATGGTATTGGTTCAGTGACAGGGAGGCGGATCAATGGAATAACATCGAAGACCCAGAATTGAACCCACACATCTATGGCCAATTGATCTTCGACAAAGGAGCTGAAAACATCCAGTGGAAAAAAGATAGCCTTTTCAACATATGGTGCTGGCTCAACTGGAGGTCAACATGCAGAAGAATGAGAATTGATCCACTCTTATCTCCTTGCACTAAGCTCAACTCCAAGTGGATCAAGGACCTCCACATAAAATCAGACACACTAAAACTAATAGAAAAGAAACTGGGGAAGACCCTTGAGGACATTGGCTCAGGGAAAAATTCCTGAACAGAACACCAATTGCTTATGCTCTAAGAGCAAGAATAGACAAATGGGACCTCATAAAATTACAGAGTTTCTGTAAGGCAAAAGACACTGTCAAAAGGATACATCAGCAACCAAACAAATTGCGAAAAGATCTTCACCAACCCCACATCTGACAGAGGGCTAATATCCAAGGTATACAAAGAACTCAAGAGGTTAGACCCTAGAAAACCAAATAACCCCATCCAAACATGGGGTACAAAGCTAAACAGAGACTGTTCACCTGAAGAAATTTGGATGGCTGAGAAACACCTTAAAAAATGTTCAACATCATTAGTCATTAGGGAAATGGAAATCAAAACAACCCTGAGATTTCACCTCACACCAGTCAGAATGGCTAAGATTAAAAATTCAGAAGACATCAGGTGTTGGCGAGGATGTGGAGAAAGAGGAACACTCCTCCACTGCTGGTGGGAATGCAAGCTGGTACAACCACTCTGGAAATCAGTCTGGTGGTTCCTCAGAAAACTGGGAGTGATACTTCCGGAGGACCCAGCCATACCACTCCTGGGAATATACCCAGAAGATTCCCCAGCATGCAATAAGGATACATGCTCCACTATGTTCATAGCAGCCTTATATATAATAGCTAGAAGCTGAAAAGAACCCAGATGTCCCTCAATGGAGGAATGGATACAAAACATGTGGTATATATACACAATGGAGTACTATTCAGCCATTAGAAACAATGAATTCATGAAATTCTTAGAGAAATGGATGGAGCTGGAGAACATCACACTAAGTGAGGTGACCCAGTCTCAAAAGAATACCCATGGTATGCAGTCACTGATAAGTGGATTTTAGCCTAGAATCCTGGAACACCAAAGATACAAATCACATACCAAGTAATGTCTGACAAGAAGAAAGGAGTGGACAGTGGTGCTAGAATGGACCAAAGCATCATTGTGGGGGAGAACAAGAACACGGAGGTGGGAGGGGGTGGATGAGGAAGCAGGGGGAGGGAAAAGGGCATGTGGGACCTTTGGGGGTGGGGAACCAGAAAAAGGGAAATGAATTGTAAATATAGAATATATCCAATAAAAAAAAAGTGTTGCTACAGTGAAAAAAGAAAAGAAAAGAAAAGAAAAGAGCCACAGTGAACATGGTATCCCATTGTCTCTGTTTCCAAAAATGAAGTCTTTTGAGATTATGTCCAATGAGTTTCCTGTATGCAGCAAATGCTGGGTCCTGCTTTCATAGCAACTCTGTTAGTCTATGTCTTTTTATTGGGGAATTGAATCCATTGATATTAAGAGATACTAAGGAATAGTAATTGTTGCTTCCTGTTTTTTTTTTGTTTATTTTTTGTTCTCTTTTTTTTGTTAGAGGTGGAATTTTGTTTGTGTGACTATCTTCTTTTAGGTTTGTTGAAAAAACATTACTGTATTGATATTTTTAGGGTGCAGTTTCCCTCCTTTTACTGGAGTTTTCCATTTATTATCTTTTGTAGGGCTGGATTTGTGGAAAGATGTTGAGTAATTTTGGTTTTGTCATGGAATATCTTGGTTTCTCCAAGATATAATGCCTCCATCTATTACAATTGAGAGGTTTGCTGGGTATCATAACCTGGACTCACATGTGTGCTCTCTGAGGGTCTAGATGACATTTTCCCAGGATATTCTAGATTTCAGAGCCTCTGGAGAGAAGTTTGGTATAATTCAGATAGGTCTGCCTTTACATGTTACTTGATCTGTTTCCCTTACTGCTTTTAATATTCTTTCTTTTTTTTTAAGAATTTGGTGTTTTGACTATTATTTGACAGGAGGAATTTCTTTTCTGACCAGTCTATTTGGAGTTCTGAAGGCTTCTTGTACATTTGTGGGCATCTCATTCTTCAGGTTAGGGAAGTGTTCTATAATTTTGTTGAACATATTTACTCGAAGTTGGATTCTTCACTTGCTTCTATATCTATTATACTTAGGTTTAGTCTTCTCATTTTGTCCTGGATTTCCTGGAGGTTTGGGGTTAGGACCTTTTTGCATTTTGCATTTTCTTTGGCTGTTGTGTCAATGTTTTCTATGGTATCATCTGTACCTGAGATTCTCTCTTCTATGTCTTGGATTCTGTTGGTGATGGTTGCATTTATGACTCCTGATCTCTTTCCTAGGTTTTCTATCTCCAGGGTTGTCTCCCTTTGTGATTTCTTTATTGATTCTATATCCATTTTTAGATCCTGGATTATTTTGCTCAATTCCTTCACCTCTTTGGTTGTGTTTTCCTGTAATTCTTTATGGGATTTTTATGTTTCTTTATTCAGGGCTTGTACCTGTTCAACTGTGTTTTCCTGTATTTCTTTAAGGGAGTTATTTATATTCTTCTCAAAGTCCTCTATCATCATCATGAAATATAACTTTCATAGTCTTGCTTTTCTGGTGTTTTTGGAGAATCCCGGGCTCCTTGTTGTGGGAGAACTGGGTTCTGATGACATATTTGTTTCTGTTGTTTATGTTCTTACCCTCAACTCTTACCAGCTGGATATCTCTGGTGTTAGCTGGTCTTGCTGTTTCTGACTGTGGCTTATCCCTCCTGTAAGCCTGTGTCAGTACTTTTGGGAAACTTGTCCTCTCTGGGATGAATTTGAGTATGGAGATCTGTGGCACAGTGTCAGCTCCAGGATGCAGAGAGAAAGCTGAAGGACCCCATCCTCGGCTATTCCTTGGTTCCTGTGTCTTGATGACTCTGGGCTGGTTGCTCTTGGGTTAGAAATTTGAGCAGAAGTTGTGTTGTTACCTGTGCTCACAGATGTGCCAGCACTTCCATGAGACCAGCAGCTCTTTCCTGGTGGTATTTGTATATGGAGCAGTGCAGCACAGGATCTGCCCGGGGCCTTTTTGCTTCTTTTTACTATTCTTTTACCTACTGCCTTCTCTCTTTACATTATTTCTCTTTTCCTTTTCTTTCTTTTGCCTTCTTCCTTTTTAATTATTTTTGCCTACTCCCTTTTCATTCTTTTTCTTTCTCCCAGACAGAAAACATGAACCCAGTCTTTTATTCACTGAAGCTACATCATCAAGCCTTTGATCACGATTAATACATTTTTTAAAAAAATCCTTATATTTACATAAATTTTATGAATTCCAGATCATGAGTCCCAAACTCTGCTTCCTTAAAACAGAAAGTAAACACAAATCAAAAGCATCTTTCCTTATAACTTTTATACAGCCTGTTCTTTTCAAGTACCTGAGCACAGCTATTTTGGTTTCCTGGTCCAGCAAATAGTAGTCTTTAGTAGCTGCTTTCATGTAAAAAGAGAAAGGTGACAGATGACTATGATTAAAAGATTGTCTTACAAAATTTTAAAACTTTATAAGCAAAGCAGCTAGCTTTCTCTAATATCACTTTAGGCATTTTCATCTCCCATCCTTCAAATAACTAAGAGAACAAAGTAGTAACTTTTTGTATTCTTACATCATCTTTTAATTCTCTAATTCTAGCAATTCCATAGCTTCATGTACTCTTCTATTTGTTTCTAAATCATATATAAACCTTTCTCCTATAAGATAAACCCCTCTTTTATTTGGTCATATTTTATAGATTTCTTTTCTTATCCATGCATTTTCTTCTCATGACTATTTTAATTCTCTATCTTTGATATCCCCAAGTTCACCATGACTAATTATTGTAACAGTTGTTGGACTAGAGTGTACATGTATCTCCTCATAATTCCAAATTAAAAGCTAACTATTGCAATGAACAATTTCTATAAAGGACCATTTAGGTTTTTATTGTGTCTATGAGGTTTTGTTGTCTAGATAATTTCCATTGCTCTAAAGGCCAAGAGGAAGGAATGTTCCTCTTCCTCCAAAATCTCATGACCATCTCCATTCATCATTCCTGAGAATGGCATCTGTTTCACTTATTATGAAAGTGATTAGCTCTACATAGTAGGGAAGTATATTCCCCATAAAGAAAGATTGAAAGTAAAACAGAAGAGACAACAGACCAGTTTCAGGCTAACAGTAGTCATCAGCACACATGGACATCATGGAGGTCATGCTCCAGGGCAGGAAATGTGTCATACTTCCCCTTATGCAGCTGTGCAGGACTCTGCACCGTGTCTCCCTATGCTTCTCTGGCTATTCTGTAACTTGCTATGTAGACCAGACTGGTCTCAAACTCATAAAGATCTGTCTGCCTGCTCTGGTCTTTCAGGTACTGGGATAGAAGGTATGAATCACTATGCCCAGCCTGGTTTTCATCTTTCTGATATTAATACAGTTTCACATTTTCTTAAATATTTATTATTTGATTGTTTGATTATTTAGAGATTACCTTTCTTTATAACCCAAAGTAACTTGAATTATCATTGAGCATGCTGAAGAGAATTGAAGAGAGTGAACACTCTGGATTTGTTCCTAAGTTTAGTAGAAATATGTCTAGTTTTTCTTCATTTAGCATAATAATGATGGCTTGGGATGTTCCATATTGTCTTTATATGTTGAGATATTCTCCATTTATCCTTAGTCTTTCTTGGGTCTTATCACAAAGAGATTTTGTGTTTTGCCAAGGGCTTTTAATGAATCTATTGAAATGTTCATGTGAAGTCTGACCTTGAGTCCTTGGTGAATTACATTGATTTACATATGAAAACCATCAATGTATCTATGGCATGCAGGGCAACTTGATCCTAATGAATAGTCTTTTGTTACATTCTAAATTTAGATTTCAAGTACTTTTTTGCATTTATGTTAATCAAGTGAATTGGTCTATAATTTTCTTTTTATTATCTATCAAACAACTTACTTTTAAACAACCAATTTATCAAAGAAAATTTTGCAAGAAAAGAATTAAAATATTATTCAACATAGAATATGTGGAAATAAAATCTTTGGGTAAAATATTATAGTCATCAATGCCTACATCAAAAAATTTGCCACAGTATCTCAAAGAACCAGAAACTAATCAATCCCAGTTAGTAAAGGGAAAGGAGGAGTAAATGTCAGTGCCAAAATAAATAAAACGGAGAGTTAAAAAATACAAATGATTAACAATAGTATATACTGTTTCATCAAAATATTTTAAAAAATAGGAAAAATTAGTTGCCCTCATCAATGAGTTAATTGAAAGTAGTTTGTAGAACACATTCATTGTAAGAAGTTTAAGAGAAATCATTGGAAAACATTTTCATATGATATAAGGTCTTTGGTAAGACTACCACTGCCACTGTGTTTCTACTTGCAAACTGGCTAAAGTAGATGGTGTCATCATCACTACCATTGGGCATTGACTTGGTGGTGCCTGGATAATGAAAGCAAGGGGAAGCAAATAATGCAGATAATAAGATTTAGTAATGAATTCATGCAGTGACTTGCTTGTGTAAAAATGTATAAGACATGATAATCCTGGTATATAGTATATGACTGTAGAGAGCTCCTCAGACTTCAGATTATTAAATGAAAGAAATAATTTTTGAGTGCTTGGTATAGTATTCAAATAGTTTTGCCTTCAATTTATGCTACTCAGGAACCCAAGATAATCTTACTTAACAAAACAAAACACAACACAACAAAGCAAAGCAAAGCAAAGCAAAGCAAAGCAAAGCAAAGCAAAGCAAAGCAAAGCAAAGCAAAGCAAAACAAAACACAGGTCTTTAACACAGAGAGCAGCCATTATTCTGTAGGCAAGTGTCCTTAAAGGCAAAAGGTAGGACATATGCAGAAAGGACAAGCAGTGACAATAGAGGGATGGATTGGATTAATTTATTCACACATCAAGAATTCAAGAGGCTTTGAAGAACCCATATATCAAGGGAGTATTTTCACTTAGTTCTATCTGGGTTATCATGACCTTCTGACACCTTGATTTCTACTTCTATATTTAAAAACCCTGAGAGAATATCATTTCATTGTTTGATTCATTGTTCAATACTTCCATATTGTAGCATCAGAAGATTAACATTCCCATAATATAACTCAGAAAAGAGCTTACAACATTCTTTTCATAGAATAAGGTTTTTTTTTTAACAATATGTGTGATTTCTACATGGAAATCTATTGAAATTATTGCTAGAAAAAAATAAAGCTGAAATAATGATACCCGTGGGTTTGTGGGTTAGAGCCTAAATATTTATATTAGTTCCAATTCTGTAAATTGGTCTTTACATTCAATAGAATCCCAATATAAATTCTGGTATTTTGATATTTGTTTATTTTATTACATTCTATATATGTTTGTTCAGTCTACATGTATGTTTGTGTACCAAATACATTCAGTGCCCACACAGGTCAAAAGAAAGCTTCTGATTCCATGGAACTTGAGTTATGGATGGTGGCTGCCACCATATGGGTGCTGAGAATAAAGCCTGGAAGAGCAGTTTACATCACAGAAACGCATTCTGAGAATTATCATTGATGTCAGTAAAACACCTTGGAGAACCTGACACATTCAGAAAGAGTTATCATTGGTGTCAGATGGATAGAGTGGTCAGAGCAGCACAGTAGAGGACCTGGGAGTTGATAGTCATTTGTGAAAACCATGAGAAAGGAGGAATAGCTATGCAAAATATGTAGATATTGCTTAAACACAGGGAATAAAGCATGAACTTTGATTCATATAATAACTCAAATAGTATTTATTTTCAGTTACATAAAAACAAAAATTAAACCTGACTAATGTAGAAGACAGTGTAATATATACACATATACCTGTGTGCATCTCTGTGAGCTTGGGTATGCAAGTGCAATGTCTGTGGTCCATACACATGAATGTATGTGCCTATGCTTACAAATAGTGAAACCCATTGCATGACAAGGCTCTTACTGTGTAATCACAAGACACATGTCTTCTCTTCCCACATAAGAAGCCAAAACAGATCAATATATGAATACCATCAAAGTCCAACTTTGTGAACCTTCAGTTTTATTGAAGTTTCTTAGAATATGGGTGAAAGTTTATTTATAGGAGCATAAATGACTCAAAACCAAGTACATCACAAAAGCCATCCTAGCATGGCTGACAGTTTACAGAGCATGGGGAACTGGAGCACATTGCATAGCCTTCAGGAAATTCTACAGATTGGAGAGTACCCTTTCCAAGTGACTCGGTTGATCAAAATCTCCTTCAGTAGCTTCACTGGTTTCTGCTTCTTCCAGGCATCTATATCTGTCTCAGAGTCTTCTTTCCCTGTTAGTATCTTGATAAAGGGTCTCTCACTGAAATAGAAAGTTGTCATTTCAGCTGGCACTGATCCTGAGGAACTATCTGTGTCTGCCTCCCAAGGTTGAAAGTATAGGTACGCTGTGCTATTCCTATCATTTTACATATGCTTTAGTGATTCAAATTCAGGTTCTTATACTTAGAGAACAAGCACTTCTTATCCACTGAACTGTCTCCCTATGCCCCTAATACATTAAATTTAGAAGAAATTAAATTGTATTGTATGAAACTCCCTTATATTTATAGATATTTTTGGTAATATGAAAATATAAGGTATTGTGTGGAAGATACATATTTGTGACAGATTTCTTCATATAAACACACACATATGTTTATAGAATTTATGTATACATACAGTATTTATGATACAATTGTATAGTAGAGGAAGGACTGTCTACTGACTTGAATAGGTGCCAGATGCCATGCTTCATGTCTCTTCTGGTACTCTCTTAAAGATAAGACAATGATGGGAAGAGAATTTTAGGACATGAGATATTTAGGGTTGCTGTTCAATAAAACGTTTACAATCCACTTGAACATGAGCTTGGTGCAAGGTGACAAATATGGACCTATTTTCATATTTCTACATACAGACTGCCAGTTAGACCAGCAACATATATTGAAGATGCTTTCTTTTTCCAGCACGTTTGGCTTCTTTGTCAAAGATCAAGTGTCAAAAACTGTGTGGTTTTATTCCTGGGTCTTCAGTTCTATTCCATTGGTCAACTTATCTGCCTCTGTACCAATACCATGCAGGTTTTTTTTTTTTTATCACTATTGCTCTTTACTACAGCTTTAGGTCAGGGATGATGATTCCCCCAGCCATTCATTTTTGTGTTAAGAATTGTTTTCACTCTTCCATGTTTTTTGCTTTTCCAGATGAAATTGGGAATTGCTCTTTCCATGTTTTGAAGAATTGATTTGGGATTTTCATGGGGAGTGCATCGAATCTTTAGATTGTCATTGGTAGAATGACCATTTTAACTATGTTAATTCTGCCAATCCATGAGAATGGAAAATCCCTGCATTTTGTGAGATCTCTGTCTTTGTTCTTGAAAGAAGTGAAGTTATTGTCACACAGATGTTTCACATGTTTGGTTAGATTTATCCCAAGATTTTTTATTTTTTTATTTCTCATGGCTATTTTAAAGGGTGTTTTTTCTTTACTTTCTTTTTCAGTCCATTTATAATTTGTTTAAAGGAAGGCTAGTGATTTATTTGAGTTTTTGTTGCTGTTGTTGGTTTTTTTTTGTTTGTTTGTTTGTTTTGACATGGTTTCTCTGTATAGCCTTGGCTGTCCGAGAAATCACTCTGTAGACCAGGCTGGCCTCGAACTCAGAAATCTGCCTGCCACTGCCTCCCAAGTGCTAGGACTAAAGGTGTGCACCACCACTGCCTGGCTTGAGTTAATTTTATTATCCACCAACTTTGCTGTAGTTGTTCATCAGCTGTAGCAGTTTTCTGGTAGAATATTTGGGGTTGTTTATGTAAACTATCATATCATCTGAAAACAGTGATATCTTGACTTCTTCTTTGCCAATTCATCTCCCCTTGATCTACTTTTGTTGTCTTTTTGATCTAGCAAGAATTTTGAGTACTATATTGAATACATATGATGAGAATGGGTATCCTTGTCCCTGATTATATTGGGATTGTTTCAAGGGTCTGTCCATTTAATATGATATGGGCTGTTGGTTACTGTAAATTGCTGTTATTATGCTTAGCTCTTGAAATCTTGATCTCTCAAACACTTCTAGCATGAAGAGGTGTTGTATTTTGTCAACTGGTTTTTCAGTATCTAAGGAAATGATCATGTGATTTTCCCTTTCAGTTTGTTTTTATAGTAGATTACATTAATGGATTTTCATATTTTGAATGAACCTGGCATTCCTGGGATGCAGCCTCCTTGACTATGGTGAATTATTGTTTTGATGAGTTCTTGGATTTTTTTTGTCAGAATTTTATTGAGTAATTTTGCATTGATATTTATAAATTATTTTTGTTGGAAGTTGTGTTTTTTGTTGAGTCCTTGTGTGGTTTTGGTATCAGAATAATTGTGGCTTCATAGAATGAATTAGGTATTGTTTCTTCTGTTTCTATTTGGTGGAATAATTTGAGAAATACTGGTATTAACTCTTCTTTAATGGTCTGATGGAATTCTGCATTAAATCTAACTAGCCTTTTCTTTGGTTGGGAGGTTTTTAATGACTGCTATTTTCTTAGGGAATATGTGCCTGTTTAGATGGTTTACGTTCTTGATTTAACTTTGACATGAGGTATTTGTCTAGAAAATCTTCCATTTCACTTAGCTTTTCCAATTTTGTTGGTTATAGGCATTTGCAGTAGGATCTGATAATTTTTTGAATTTCTTCAGGTTCTGTTGTTATATCTCCCTTTTTATTTCCAATTTTGTTAATTTGCACATTGTCTCTGGGCCCTTTGGCTAGAGGAATATCTGTCATGTTGATTGTCTCAGAGAACCAGCTTATGGTTTTGTTGATTCTTTGTATCATTTGCTTTTTTTATATGTGGTTGATTTTAACCCTGAGTTTGACTATTTCCTGCTGTCTACTCCTCTTAGGTATATGTGCTTCTTTTGGTTCTAGAACTGTCAGGTGTGCTGTTAATTTGCTAAAGTAGGATCTCTCCATTTTCGTTACCAGGCCACTTAGTGCTATGAATTTTCCTGTTAGGCATGCTTTCACTGTGTCCCCTAAGTTTGGATATGTTTTGTTATCATTTTCATTGAATTCTAGGAAGTCTTTTGATTTCATTTGTTTCTTCCCTGACCAAGTTATCACAGAGAAGAGATTAGTTCCATTTCCATGGTTATGTGTGTTTTCTGTTGTTTTTGTTGTTATTGAAGACCAGCCTTAGGTCATGGTGATCTGAAAGGATATATGGTATTATTTCCATCTTCTCGTATCAGATGAGGGTTCTTTTGTGATGAATTACATATTCGATTTTGCAAAAGGTACCATCAAGTGTTGGGAAGAAGTTACATTCTTTTGTTTTAGGGTAAAATGTTCTAAAGGTATTTATTAAATCCATTTGGTTCATAACCTCTTTTAGCTTCACTGTGTCTCTGTTTAATTTCTGTTTCAATGACATGTCCATTAATGATAGTGGTATGCTGACATCTCTCACTATAATTGTTTGGGATCCAATATGTATTTTGACCTTTAGCAAAGTTTCTTTTATGAATATGGGTACTGTTGCATTTGGGGCATAAATGTTCAGAATTAATACTTTCTTGTGGTAGATTTTTTTTTCTTTGATGAATATGAAGTATCCTTCCTCATTTTGCTTGATAACTTGTGGTTGAAAGTTTATTTTACTGGATATTAGGATGGCAACTCTATCTTGTTTCTTGGAACCATTTGCTTGAAAGACTTTTTCCCAGCCTTTTCCTATGAGACAGGGTCTGCCTTTGTTATTAAAGTGTGTTTTTTTGTAGGCAGAAAAATGCTGGATCCTGTTTTCATAGCCATTCTGTTAGCTTATGTAATTTTGTAGCTGAATTGAGTCCATTAATGTTGAGAGGTATTAACAACAGATGACAGATAATTTTTAGTTTCTGTTATGTTTGTTATTGTAGTTGGCATTATTTGCATGTGATTCTAAACTTTCAGTTTTGTTGTGAGATAATTAATATCTTGTCTTTTCTTTGGTGTAGGTATCCTCCTTGTGTTGAAGTTTTCTTCTAGAAACTGTTTGTAGGATTGGATTGGTAGAGAGATATTGTTTGACTTTGGTTTTATTTGGGAATATATTGTTTTTTCCAGTTATGTTGATTGATAATTTTGCTGGGTATAGTACAACTGGCTGACATTTGTGATCTCTTAGTGTCTGCAAGACCTCATTCCATGCTTTTCTGGCTTTTAGTGTCTCTTGAAAGTCCCATGTATTTCTGATAGGTCTGCCTTTATATTGTACTTGGCCTTTTACCATTGCAGCTTTTGAATATTCTTTCTTTGCTCTACGTGTTAGAGATTTTATTATGTGTGGAGTGGACTTTCTTTCTGGTCATTTCATTGTGTCCTGGATTTCCTGGAAGTTAGAAGATTTTCATGTTTTGGATTTTCTTTGACAGTTCTGTCAATATCTTCTAAAGTATCTTCTACAGCTGAGATTTTCTCTCCATTCTCTTTTATCCTGTTGGTGATGCTTACATCTATAATTCCTGACCTCTTTCCTAGGTTTTCCATTCCAATGGTTGCCTCCATTCTTTCTTTTTGTTTTTGTTTTTTATTGTTTCTACTTCCACTTCTAGGTCTTGGACTACTTTGTTCAATTCCTTCACCTGTTTGTTTTCTAATATTTCATTAAGGGATTTGGTTCCTCTTTAAGGGCATCTACCTGTTGACCTGTGTTTTAATGTTCTTTCAGTGATTTGTTTATATCCTACTTAAAGGACTCTATTATCTTTATGAGATAGAATTTTTGATCAGCTTCTTGATTTTTCAGGTATGTTGGTGTATCTAGGGCTTGCTATGTTGGAAATGAGCCTTCTAATAATGCCAAAGTATGTTGGCTTCTGTTGTTTATGATCATGCACTTGCCTCTTGCCATCTGGTTATTCTATTTGTTTGCTGGTCTGAATGTCTCTGTCTGGATCATGCCTCTTTTCCTGGGTTTCTTCAGGTCTCCTGGTAGGCCTATGGCAGTGGATGTAGCAGACCACCTGTGGGGCCTTCAAACTCTCCGGTCTTCAGAGGAGCAGAGAAGCTGCTGATAGGTTGTGATGGATGCAACAGATCTTCTGAGAGGCCTTCAGACTGTTAGGTCTTCAGAGCAGCAGTCAAGCTGTTGTCCTGTGTATAGATCTTCTCCAGGGAGGTCTTTATAATATGGGGTCTGTTGCCCAGTTTCTCTGTGTTTAGTGGAACTACGGGGATGCCTTCAGTCTGAGGTATCTTCAGCTGAGAAGGCAAGCTGGTGACCTGCCCAGTCACCATGCATGCAGTGGTACTCCTGGTCTTCTCTCAGGCTGTAGTTTCTTCAGGGGAGCAATAACCTGGTGATCTGCACTTTCTGAAGTTGCTAGCCAGAAGGGGAGTGGAATTCAGGGGTTGGGGTTATGGGAGGGTGATGGGCCCTGAGTACATTGGGCTCCCTCTGTACACACACACACACACACACACACACACACACACACACACATATATATATATATATATATATATATATATATATATATATATATATGGAGCAAAAGAACCAGTGCCAGTGCAGAAAGAATTCACTTATTCTGGATGAAAAATGAGTTCCAGTCTTTATTGTGTAGGGAAAGAATGGTTCTACCTTATTATTAATAAATTAATTAAAACCAAGTCTGTAAGATTTGTTCTCTTTAGAAGAAACCTGACTTGCTATAAAGAAAGGAACTCTTCCGTCTCATGGTAAGGAGAAGCTTGCCTGATCCATCTGCTCTCTCCACAGCTTCTTTTTTCTTTCCCTCTGCATTGTGACTATTGCTTTCAGTTTTTAAAGTTTCCTTATAGTTTTAAAATTATTTCTCCCTGCATTCCTCTTCTAAACTTGCTCTCTCCTGCTTTGATGTAAAAATGTTCTTACTCTCAGTGCCTTTACATTTTACTACTTGTGTTCAGTTCTGCCTAAAAAGTTCTCAGCTCTCTTTCCTATTTTTATCATCAACAGTTTTGCATCTTTTAGAATACATGATCACATGGTAAATAGTTCATAAGTTTACATGTAAATTCAAACCATAAATCGAATAGGAAGTTTACAACAGAAACTGTTTACATGCATATCCATTAAGACTAAGTATCTGGCTAAACGTTCATTATCACAAGCTGAACAGGTTTATGGAAAGTTAAAACCATAATTTTTGTGACTAAATAGTGAAGTTTTGCATAGATAAATCCAGTCAATATTTTATCTTCTATCCAACACCTATAGTAAATACCTAGTTCTCTTTTTTTCTATTGGATATATTCTTTATTTACATTTCATTTCCCTTTTCCTGGTTCCCCATCCCCCAAAGGTCCCATATGCCTTTTTCCCTCCCCCTGATTCCCCATCCTCCCCTTGCCACTTCCCTGTTCTGGTAGTCTCCTATACTGATGCATTGGCCTTTCCAGATCCAGGGTCTACTCCTTCCTTCTTCTCAGATATCATTTGGTATGTGGATTGTGTCTTTGGTGTTCCCAGATTCTAGGATAATATCCACTAATCAATGAGTGCAAACCATGGGTATTCTTTTGAGACTGGGTTACCTCACTTAGTGTGATGTTCTCCAGCTCAATCCATTCGTCTAAGAATTTCATGAATTCATTGTTTCTAATGGCTGAATTGTACTCCATTGTGTATATATATACCATATTTTTTGTATCCATTCCTCCATTGAGGGACATCTGGGTTCTTTCCAGGTTCTGGCTATTATAAATAAGGCTGCTATGAACATAGTGGAACATGTATCCTTATTACATGCTGGGGAATCCTGTGGGTATATGCCCAGGAGTGGTATAGCAGGGTCCTCCAGAATTGTCATGCCAAGTTTACTGAGGAACCGCCAGACTGATTTCCAGAGTGGTTGTATCAACTTGCAATCCCACCAGCAGTGGAGGAGTGTTCTTCTTTTTCCACATCCTCGCCAATACCTGCTGTTTCCTGACTCTTTAATCTTAGCCATTCTGACTGGTGTGAGGTGAAATCTCAGGTGTGTTTTTATTTTCATTTCCCTAATGACTAATGATGTTGAACATTTCTTATGGTGCTTCTCAACCATCTGAAGTTCTTCAGGTGAAAAGTCTTTGTTTACTTCTGTACCCCATTTTTGGATAGGGTTATTTGGTTTTCTGGGGTCTAACTTCTTGATTTCTTTGTATACATTGTATATTAGCCCTCTGTCAAATGTAGGGTTGGTGAAGATCTTTTCCCAATTTGTTGGTTGCTGATTTGTCCTTTTGACAGTGCCTTTGCCTTACAGAAACTTTGTAATTTTATGAGGTCCTATTTGTCTATTCTTGATCTTAGAGCATAAGTGATTGGTGTTCTGTTCAGGAATTTTCCCCCTGAGCCAATGTCCTCAAGGTTCTCTCTTCCCCAGTTTTTTTCTATTAGTTTTAGTGTGTCTGGTTTTATGTGGAGGTCCTTGATCCACTTGGAGTTGAGCTTAGCACAGGGAGATAAGATTGGATCAATTCTCATTCTCCTGAATGCTTATATCCATTGATTGATGGTTTTATAATCTTTTGGAATGTACTCTATGTACTAGATGCCTGCTTTCTATCTCAGAAGCAATTAATTCAGGACTCTTGAAAGCTGGCAGAGTTCACATTGCAGTTTTGACATCAGAAAAGATTAATAGCAGTCTTATTATAAAAGAGCTTAATAATTAGTATAATTTTAGGAATTCTTATAGTGTCATCATTAAATAGTGTTTGCTTGTCTGGGTGATCTGTCTGGAGTCTGCCTCTTTTGACCCTGGGTTGCTTCAGGTCTCCTGGAAGGCCTGTGGCCCTGGCTTTAGGAGTCCTAGTGTCAGATATTCCAACTGGGAAGGGTCATTCAAGGGGACAAGAAGCTACTGATCTTCTGCCCTAGCTGTTTTAGATTTCCTGGGAGGCCTTCATACTGTTGAGTCTCTACAAGAGTAGTCAAGCTGTTGTCTTATGTGAAGCTGTTCTCCAGGGAGACTTACAGACTGTGGTTTCTGTTTCCCTGTATTCAGTAGAGCTCCAGGGAGGCTTTCAGTCTGTTGAGTCAGTTGCTCTGCATGCCACAGAGCCGCTGAGAGGTCTTCAGACTGTTGTGTTGGTTACCAGTTGCTCTGTGTATAAAAGAACTCCTGAGATGGTTTCAAGCTGTGGTTTCTTCAGGGGCGCAGACAAGCTGGTGATCAATTGCGCAGTTGCCCTGTGTGTAGCTGATCTCCTGGGATTCCTTCAGGTTGTGGTGTCAGTTGCCCTGTGTACAGCTGATCTCCTGGGATGCCTCAAGCATCTTAAGTGGAACAGACTGCCCAGGCAGAAAAGACAGGAAAGAAGGAGAGTGGAATTTGGTGTGTAGGAGTTTTGGAGATTGTTAGATCCCATGACCACTGGACTCCCAGTAGCAGCTGTAGGACTTCGGGATGATTCTTTCCAAATGCTCTGAGTGTCATGGATCTTCTGGGATGTCTGAGGATGTGTTGCCTTCAAGGGAACAAACTAGTTAGCAGTCTATCCCAGCAGAAAGGGGCTCAATAATTCCTTTATATACTCCTTTTTACTTCTCATCCCTTTGTCCCTGTTTACCCTAACAATATATAGGAGAGAAAGAAGGAGAACAATAATACACACACACACACACACACACACACACACACACAATAAAACAAAAGAAAAGAAAAGAAAAAAAAAGAGAGATTCTCATATCTTACTATATGTTTCCTCCCTGACCAAGACCATTAACTCTACTTAAATGAAAAAAAAAAAAAAAAAAAAAAAAACCACAACATACATTACCTTTCAAATAGCCAAAGCCATCTATCCCACTTCTTGGGAATGGGGAGCATTATTTTCTTAACACTACTTTCTTCTGTCTGGGGGAGATAGCCTTTTGGAAGTCCTAAAAATTGGGAAAATGGCCATGGTCTAAGAATGCTAGCTGTGACATTTGCTGTTCAGTCTCTGTGTGATATGAAAGTGTGAGGCTTAACTGATATCATGGCTGGAACAATTTTTAAACCTGGACCAATTGAGCAGAATTTTGGAGGCAGAATTTTGAGTAAACAGCATTTGAGACAGTCTGAGATTGGATTATCTGGGATACTTATCTGGGTTTCTTTGGTTTCTGGTCCTTTTGGTCTGCAAACATTAAACTTTCAAAGGTAAAATACAATAGTTTATTAATACATATATGTAATATGCAAAGTACATAATTTAATTAAAGATAATTGCTTGCTCTATGTTCAAATAGGAAAAGGGAATCAAACCTTATAAGATCTTTTTAGAAATTAGTTTAGGCTCTATGACAAAAGTGTAATACAAACTTTCATACTTGCCAATTGATTGGAAATCATGAGGCTCTGCAGCCAACAAGATTTATTGGCTACATGAGGATTGGCTACATGAGGACCCTGTAGCCAATAAGATTTATTGGCTATGCCTAGATGAAGACCTAAGTAGAGACATTTTTCTGTCTCAACCATTCTCAGATATGTTCCCATGTCCAGTTACCTGTTTTGTGGTTCTTCTTGATTTTTTATTTTATTTCAGAAGTCAGGATTTTCAAATGGTCTCCACGGATTAAATCTAATATTAACAATTTACATGTAATCCATAGCTTTTCTTGTTCCATTGAAACAAAAACAAAAATCTCTTCCCTGATGCAACATATTTCTTTCCTTCAATTCTGAAGTTAAGACATATGTAAGCTCTTTTAATTCATCAATCTTTTCTAAAATTCAATGTTTTTCAGCAGCCATGCTATCTGTCTAATTGCCATTTAAAAAATTTAAAGTCAATAAAGAATTTTTAATTAATCTCTTGAAGATCCCAATTCTCCTTTTGTTCAATCAATATTTTCTTCAAGCCCTGTTAGATCTCTCCACAATTACTTATCATAACCCCCCATAGGGTTATGAGATATGCCAGTAACATGTTTCATGCCATAAAATGTAAAATATTGTTATATTGTAATAAGTACATACATTGAAGTATTATCAGTTTCAGTCTGTCTGTAAAGTGATCTTTAAAATATTTACCATCTTCAATGTAGAGAGTTTATTGAAGCCGCTTCTAAGAATTTGGCAGGAATTTGACATTGGGCTAAGACTAGGAAGTAGGTGAAATATGAATACCGCTGAGGAATGTGTTCTTTGTATCTTGGAAGGTCTTGTTAAGACCCTGAATACGGTAATCATGGGACCTTTGCTTATACTTTGTTTGTTCCTTAACTACTCTGTTTATGCCCTGGAACCTTATTCTTTTCATGTACTTAGAATGCTATAAAAGCAGACTGGAGGAAAATGAAGCCTCTTTATCCTCTGCACTGGCTGGAGTCATGTTATAATGTTGTCTAATTGTCTTTTTCTTTCTAATCCTTTCTTCCTCCCTTGAGACCTAGTTGACTAATTGAGATGGCTTGGCAGATGGCTCTTCAATTTTGGAGCTCAAGTGTGAGTGATACAGTGAAAGACACCATAGAAAAGGATAGGCTCCCAAAGGAAAATTTGGGTTAGCAGTGAATAAATCCTATAAAAAGGGACAAGATAATGGTAGAATGCTTTTTGTGTGTGTAATTAGATTTAGTTTAGAGCTAAATTCTTGAGGAGTAAAAATAATTCTCATAGATAGTTTTAGTCTTTATACCTTGATTATAGATATTTTAACACTAAAAATGAGAGAGAGAATGGATTTCACAAAAGCAATCCTGTCCCCTGTTTGGGATGCTTTGGAAAAGAGAAGGAAAATGAATGTAAGCTGTTTCAGATCTCCTCTAGGGTCAGGAGGAAGTCAGGAAATGTCCTGCTTCCTCCCTGGTTCTCACTGTGGTAATGATTAGTTCTGGCTATGGGTCCCTTAGGTAGGATATCTGGTGGCACATCTAGTTCTCCTCTCTCTCTATTGTTTGTTCTTGGTGCATCGGTTCTATCAATGTCTGTAAATTTGCATCTGTGTTTTTGTTTCCAGACCTGATGCTATGTGTTTCATACTCAAAAGAAAAAAAATGGTAGAACTTTATTAGCTGGCCATTCACCCTTGGATTTAATTTTAACTCATTTCAAAAAAAAAAAAAAAAAAAAAAAAGCAAAGCAAAGCAGTCTTAATTGGCACAACAAAACCTGGCACAACAAAACCTGATAAGTTGTCCTGCACCTGTAGCTAGGAGTTTAGAACAGCTGGAGAAGCCCTGCCAGAGATTGATTGTCTATACAAGCCACTTACTCTTAAAGGAGTCAGAAGCTTCTTGCCTTCTCTAGAGAGGAAGCTGATGGGTGTTTTTCCATACAAAAAAAATCTCTATGACTGTGATTACTGGGTTCAGCAAGTGACAAGGTGATCCTTTCCTGAAATTACAGCCAGTAAAAGAATTTTGTCTAGTCTAAATGAATAAATATGGAGCCAGCTCATGTTTATTTCTGACTGGTTTCAAATGTATAAATATGTTTTACTTGTCTTAGTTATAGATTATTGGCTTATATGTTATTGGGTATGGTTAAAAAATTGTAATATTAGTAACTCAGGGTAGGAGTCATTCTATACAACAACACATAACATGAGACAACCTAGAGAAAAATGTCTCTAAAGATACCTCAAAATTGGAAAAAAAATATGTAGCTCCTGTCCTAGAAAACAGAATTATAAGACATAAGATATCTTTAATGAGGCATTGGGACACTGCGGACTGCTGGCGGCTGGAGTCAGGTGCATGGACAGAGACCTAGCTTAGCTTAGCATAGATAACTCCATCGGGCTCTTGCCGGCCGGCGCCCAGAGCCAGAGGAGCTAGGCAGGAGATCTGTGCACCTCCAGTTCAGCTGTGGTTGCTGACCACTGAAGACCTGCTTGCTGGGCTTGCAGTGAGGTGCCATCTTGCCTCAGGACACCAAGGACTGATGGCGGCTGGAGTCAGGTGCGTGGACAGAGACATAGCTTAGCTTAGCATAGACAACCCCATCAGGCTCTTAGCCAGAAGAGCTCAGCAGGAGATCTGTGCACCTACAGCTCAGCTGTGGTTGCTGACCACTGTGGACCTGCTTGCCGGGCTTGCAACAAGGTGCCATCTTGCCTCGGGACACCGCAGACTGCTGGAGGCTGGAGTCTAGTGCGTGGACAGAGACCTAGCTTAGCTTAGCATAGACAGCACCATCAGGCTCTTGCCAGCGCCCAGAGCCAGAAGAGCTCGGCAGGAGTTCTGTGCACCTACAGATCAGCTGAGGTTGCTGACCTCTGTGGACCTGCTCTCTGGGCTTGCAGCAAGGCTGCCACCTTGCCTCGGGATACCACAGACTGCTGGCTGCTGGGGTCAGGTCAAGGAGGACAACTGGTGGCTGGGGTCAGGAGCACGGACACCCTCCACTACAGAAGCCCCAAAGGCAAGGATCACAGGTGCTGCAAACAACAACCAGTAACAATAAGACCAACTAACCCCAGAGATAAACAGATGGCAAAAGGCAAATGTAGGAACATTACTAACAGAAATCAAGGCAATATGGCACCATCTGAACCCAATTCGCCAACCACAGAAAGTCCTGGATACCCCAACACACCAGGAAAACAAGAGTTGGATATAAAAGCACTGGTCATGATGCTGCTAGAGGAACACAAAAAAAGACATAAACAAATCTCTTAAAGAAATGCAGGGGAACATCAATAGGGTAGAAGCTCTTACAATGCAAACACAAAAATCACTTAAAGAACTCCAGGAGAATATGGGCCAACAGACAGAAACCAATAAAGAGGAAAAGAGAAAATCACTTAAAGAAATGCAGGAGAACTTGAACCAACAGGCAGAAATCATGAAAGAGGAAATGCAAAAATCTATTAAAGAATTGCAAGAAAACACAAACAAACAAATGAAGGAACTGAGCAAAACCATCCAAGATCTGAACACAGAGGTAGAAACAACTAAGAAATCACAAAAGGAGGCAACTTTGGAGATAGAAAACCTTGGGAAAAAATCAGGGGATGTAGATGCAAACATCAACAACAGAATACAAAAGATAGAGGTAAGAGTCTCAGATACTGAAGATAACATAGTAACCATTGACTCCACAGTCAAAGAAAATGCAAAATGCAAAAGGCTTGTAACCCAAAACATCCAGGAAATCCAGGACACAATTGAGAAGACCAAAACTAAGGATAATAGGGATAGATGAGAGTGAAGATCTACAACTTAAAGGGCCAGCAAACATCTCCAACAGAATTATGGAAGAAAACTTCCCCAACCTAAAGAGAGAGATGCCCATGAATATACAAGAAGCCTACAGAACTCTAAACAGACTGGACCAGAACAGAAATACCTCCCATCACATAATAATCAAAACACCAAATGTACTAAACAAAAACAGAATATTAAAGGCAGTAAGAGAAAAGGGCCAAGTAAAATATAAAGGAAGACCTATCAGAATCACACCAGACTTCTCTCCAGAAACCATGAAAGCTAGAAGATCCTGGGCAGACCTCATGCAGACCCTAAGAGAACACATATGTAAGCCAAGACTACTATACCCAGCATAACTCTCAATCAACATAGATGGAGAAATCAAAATATTCCATGACAGGACCAAATTTACACAATATATTTCCACTATCCCAGCTCTACAAAGGATAATAGGAGGAAAACTCCAATATAAGGAGGGAAACTGCACCCAAGAAAAAGCAAGATAGTAACCTTCTTCCATCAAACTCAAAGGAAAATAATTACTCAAAAACAAAAATAATATAAAAAGGACAGGAAGAAATAATCACTATTCCTTAATATCTCTTAACATCAATGGACTCAATTCCCCAATAAAAAGACAAAGACTAACAGACTGGATACAGAAATAGGACCCTACATTTTGCTGCTTACAGGAAGCACACCTCAGAGTTAAGACAAACACTACCTTAGAGTAAAAGGCTGGAGGACAATCTTGCAAGCATGGTCACAGGAAGCGAGTTGGAATAGCTATTCTAATATCAGACAAAATTGACTTTCAACCCAAAGTCATCAAAAGAGACAATAAAGATCACTTCTTGCTAGTCAAAGGAAGAATCCACTAAGAAGAACTCATAATTGTAAACATCTACGCTCCAAATGTAAGGTCACCCTCATTCGTAAAAGAAACTTTACTAAAGCTCAAAGCACACATTGCACCTAAAAAATAATTGTGGGGGACCTCAACACTCCACTATCCTCAATGGACCAATCAGGAAAAAAGAAACTAAACAGGGACACAGAGAAACACATTGAAATGTTGGACCAATTGGATTTAACAGATATATATAGAACATTTCATCCTAAAGCAAAAGACTGTACCTTTTTCTCAGCACCTCATGGTACCTTCTCCAAAATTGACCATATAATTGGTCATAAGACAGACCTCAACAAATATAAAAAGATGGAACTCATCCCATGCCTCCTATCAGATCACCATGGAGTAAGAGTATTCCTCAATATCAACAAAAACAACAGAAAATCTTCATACACATGGAGGCTGAACAATATTCTACTCAATGATACCTTAGTCCAGGAAGAAATAAAGAAAGAAATTAAAGATTTTTTTAGTATTTAATGAAAATGAAGGCACAACATACCCAAATCTATGGGACACAATGAAAGCAGTGCTTAGAGAAAAATTCATAGCCCTGAGTGTCTCCAAAAAGAAACAGGAAAGAGCATATACTAGCAACTTAATGGTACACTTGAAAGCTCTAGAACAAAAAAAAGCAATTTCACCCAGGAGGAGTAGAAGACAGGAAATCATCAAACTCAGGGTTGAAATCAATCAAGTTGAAACAAAGAGAACCATACAAAGAATCAAAAAAAACCAGGAGCTTGTTCTTTGAGAAAATCAACAAGATAGATAAACCCCTAGCCAGAATTACCAAAGGGCACAGAGACAGTATTCAAATTAACAAAATTAGAAATGAAAAGGGAGATATAACAACAGAAACTGAGGAAATTAAAAATATCATCAGATCCTACTACAAAAGCCTATACTCAACAAAACTGGAGAATCTGGAGGAAATGGACAATTTCCTACACAGATATCAAATACCAAAATTAAACCAGGATCAAATAGATCATGTAAACAGACCCATAACCTTCAAAAAATTAGAAGGGGTCATAGAAAGTCTTCCAACAAAAGAAAGCACAGGACCAGATGGTTTTAGTGCAGAATTCTATCAGACCTTCAAAGAAGTCCTAATACCAATCTCTTCAAACTATTCCACAAAATAGAAACAGAAGGAACACTACCCAACTCATTCTATGAAGCCACAATTACCCTGATACCAAAACCACACAAAGAGCCAACTAAGAAAGAGAACTACAGGCCAACTTCCCTAATGAATATCAATGCAAAAATATTAAATAAAATACTTGCCAACCGAATCAAAGAACACATGAAAATGATCATTCACCATGATCAAGTTGGCTTCATCCCAGGGATGCAGGGATGGTTCAATATATGGAAATCCATCAATGTAATCCACTTCATTAACAAACTCAAAGAAAAAAAACCACATGTTCATCTCATTAGATGCTGAAAAATCAATTGACAAAATTCAGCATCCTTTCATGCTAAAAGTCTTGGAAAGAACAGGAATTCAAGGCCCATATCTAAACATAGTAAAAGTAATTTACAGCAGACCAGTAGCCAACATCAAGGTAAACGGAGAGAAACTTGAAGCAATCCCACTAAAATCATGGACTAGACAAGGCTGCCCCCTCTCACCATATCTCTTCAATATAGTACTTGAGGTACTAGCTAGAGCAATACGGCAACAGAGGGAAGTCAAAGGGATACAAATCGGAAAGGAAGAAGTCAAACTATCACTATTCACAGATGATATAATAGTGTACTTAAGTGACCCCCCCCCCAAAAAAAAAAACTCCACCGGAGAACGCCTACAACTGATAAATAACTTCAGCAAAGTGGCTGCTTATAAAATCAACTCAAGCAAATTAGTAGCCTTCCTATACACAAAGGATAAGCAGGCCGAGAAAGAAATTTGGGAAATGACAACCTTCACAATAGCCACAAACAATATAATGTATCTTGCTGTGACTCTAACCAAACAAGTGAAAGATTTATATGACAAAAGCTTCAGGTCTCTGTAGAGGGAAATTGAAGAAGACATCAGAAAATGGAAAAATTTTCCATGCTAGTGGGTTGGCAGGATTAATATAGTTAAAATGGTAATCTTGCCAAAAGCAATATACAGATTCAAAGCAATCCCCATCAAAATCTCAACTCAGTTCTTCATAGAGTTAGAAAGAGCAATTCTCAAATTCATCTGGAATAACAAAAAAAACAAAACAAAACAAACAAACAAAAACAAAACAAAAACAAAACAAACAAACAAAAAACAGGATAGCTAAAACTATCATCAACAGTAAAAGAACTTCTGGGGGAATCAATATCCCAGACCTTAAGCAATACTACAGAGCAGTAGTGTTAAAAACTGCATGGTATTGGTAGTGACAGGGAGGTGGATCAATGGAATAGGATCGAAGACCCAGAATTGAACCCACACATCTATGGCCAATTGATCTTCGACAAAGGAGCAGAAAACAACCAGTGGAAAAAAGATAGCCTTTTCAACAAATGGTGCTGGTTCAACTGGAGGTCAACATGCAGAAGAATGAGAATGGATCCACTCTTATCTCCTTGCACTAAGCTCAAATCCCAGTGGATCAAGGACCTCCACATAAAACCAGACATAGTAAAACTGATAGAAAAGAAACTGGGGAAGACCCTGAGGACATTGGCTCAGTGGGAAAATTCCTGAACAGAACACCAATTGCTTATGCTCTAAGATCTAGAATAGACAAATGGGACCTCATAAAATTACAAAGTTTATGTAAGGCAAAAGACACTGTCAAAAGGACAAATCGGCAGCCAGCAAATTGGGAAAAGATCTTCACCAACCCCATATCTGACAGAGGACTAATATCCAATCTATACAAAGAACTCAAGAAGTTATACCCCAAAAACCAAATAACCCTATCCAAAAATGGGGTACAGAGGTATACAAAGACTTTTCACCTGAAGAAATTGGGATGGCTGAGAAACACCTTAAAAATGTTCAACACCATTAGTCATTAGAGAAATGAAAATCAAAACAACCCTGAGATTTCACCTCACACCAGTCAGAATGGCTAAGATTAAAAACTCAGAAGACATCAGTTGTTGGCAAGGATGTGGAGAAAGAGGAACACTCCTCCACTGCTGGTGGGACTGCAAGCTGGTACAACCACTCTGGAAATCAGTCTGGCGGTTCCTCAGAAAACTGGACATGATACTTCTGGAGGACCCAGCCATACCACTCCTGGGAATATACCCAGAAGATTCCCCAGCATGCAATAAGGATAAATGCTCCACTATGTTCATAGCACTATTATATATAATAGCCAGAAGCTGGAAAGAACCCAGATGTCCCTCAACAGAGGAATGGATACAAAAAAATGTGGTATATATACACAATGGAGTACTGTTCAGCCATTAGAAACAATGAATCATGAAATTCTTAGAGAAATGGATGGAGCTGGAGAACATCATACTAAGTGAGGTAACCCAGTCTCAAAAGAATACCCATGGTATGCAGTCACTGATAAGTGGTTATTAGCCTAGAATCTTGGAACACTAAAAACATAATTCACATACCAAATGATGTCTGACAAGAAGAAAGAGTGGTCACTGGTGCTGGAAAGGGTCAAAGCATCAGTGTAGGGGAATACAAGAACAGGGAAGTGGGAAGGGGTGGATGAGGGAGCAGGGGGAGGGAAAGGGGCATGTGGGACTTTGGGGGGTGGGGAAGCAGAAAATGAGAAATGAATTGTAAATATAGAATATATCCAATAATAAAAAAATAAAAATCATATTAATATAAAAAAGATATCTTTAATGAGGTATTAAAAGCTGCACCATCATGCATTCATATATAAGAACTGGCAGTCAAACATTTTAACATGAAATTAATGCACTTGGTGTTGATTTTAGAGAGTATGGATTGTTTATAATGTTAAAAATTTTGTTTTGCTTTCCAAAATTATAGTTATGGTATAATATTGCAAAAGATACTTAAAAATTCTAATTAAGCTGCCAATGTTCCATTAGCTGCAGTTTACAATTCAATCACAAGCTCACAATTTTAATTCACCTTGGAACTCACCCATGTTTGTAGTTAAGAAAAAATCAGGCAAGTGGAGATTATTGCAAGATTTATGAAAGGTTAATAAAACTATGGAACATATGGAGGCATTACAATCTGGCTTACCTATTCCAGCTGCCATTCCAAAAAAATGCATATAAAGTTATCATAGATTTAAAGATTGTTTTTATACTAATGCTTTGGATCCTGATGGTTGTAAAGGGCTTGTATTTAGTGTGCTTGTTTGTAATTTATTTTATTTAATTTTTTCTGGCCCAAAAATTTATTTATTTATTTATGTACACTGTAGCTATCTTCAGACACCCCAAAAGAGGGCATCAGATCTCGATACAGATGATGGTGAGCGACAATTTGGTTGCTGGGATTTGAACTCAGGACCTTCAGAAGAGCAATCAGTGCTCTTAACCATTGATTCATCTGTGGTAAGCCATCCTAAGTTTACTACAGGAGAACTTAAAGTTCTTTTGCTGTTCTCAAGGGGAATGCAAATCGTTATTCTCCTTGACAATTAACTAATGGGGGGCAAATATCTTTGCAGAAAGGCAAGGAAGTTATTAGTCAACAACAGTTCCAGCCCTTGCTTGTAATTTTAAAGAACCCATGAATCAAGATCATTGGAAAGTTTTGCCTCAATGAATGGCCAATAGCTCTACATTATGTCAAAAAATTGTTGCTCTTTTGATACAAGAAATTAGGACTTTGAATACTTTTGTGGATATTATTTCTTGTATGGATGACATTTTATTAGCTGATCTCTCTGAAGAAGTTTGACTATACGCCTTTTCTTTTGTAAAACAAGCTTTAACATTTTGGGGCTTAGTTGTTGCTCTAGAAAAGATTCAAAGGCAATATACTTTTCAATATTTGAAACATCAGGTATATACAAAACGAATTGTGCCAAAAAATTACCCTGATAATCTCATTCTTTCAAATAGTAAAAGATAGTTTACTTACTTTAAATGGTTTTCAAAAGCTGTTAGGAGATGTTAATTGGCTAAGACCTCATCCTAAGCTTACTACAGGAAAACTTAAAGCTCTTTTGATGTTCTCAAGAGGAATGTAAATCCCAATTCTCCTTGACAATTAGCTAATGGGGGACAAATAATTGTGTGGAAAGGCAAGAAAGCTATTTGTCAGCAACAGATACATTATATAGGTTATGTTCAATTGTTGGCTGTTAGGTTCTTGCTACTCCTTATTCACCCACAGCAGTTATTTGGAAAAGAGCCCATTAATGTGAATTCATTTTTTCATCTTCAAAGAAAGTCTTAATACACTATTATGAAGCTGTTGCTACACTAATACAGAAGTGTAGGATAGAATCATGAAAACATTTGGGGATAGAAGCTGGTGGTGAAATATTTATTTCTTTTTCCAAACAACAATTAAGTTAGTTATTGCATAATACTAACATTTGGCCTATTGTATGTGCAAACTTTTCAGAGAAAATTAATAATCATTATCCAAAAGACTAGCTACAAGTTGTCTCTATGCATGCTTTTGTATTTTCTGTAAAATTTCGGATGCAATCTGTAGAGAATGCATTTACTATATGTGATGGTTTGTATATGATTGGCCCAGGAAGTGACCTCATTAGGAGGTGTGGCCTTGTTGGAGTAGGTCTGTCAATGTGGGTATGGGCTTAAAACCCTCACCCTGGCTGCCTGGAAGTCAGTCTTCTTCTAGCAGCCTTCACATGAAGATGTAGAACTCTCAGCTCCTCCTGCACCATGCCTGCCTGGATGCTACCATGTTTCTGCCTTGATGAAGATGGACAGAACCTCTGAGCCTGTAAGCCAGCCCCAATTAAATGTTGTCTTTTATAAAACTTGCATTGGTCATGGTGTCTGTTCACAGCAGTAAAACCCAAACTAAGACACTATATTTACAGATAGCCCATCTAATGGGAAAGCAGAATATGTAATTGGATCATATGTTTATTATCTTGAGTCCCACACTCTACTTCAGCACGAATAACTGAATTATGTGCTGTAGCTGCTGTATTTGAAATGGCAAAAAATAAAACTTTCAATTTGTATACTGATAGCCAACATATAGGTTCTGCTTTACAACTCCTTGACATTGTTCCTTTTTTAAAATACTGCTAATTCTTAAATTTTGAAGTTATTTATACAAATACAACTCAATTTACGAGAACATGCTGGGCCAGGCAGTGGTGGCACATGCCTGTAGTTCCAGCACTTGTGAGGCAGAGGCAGACAGATTTCTGAGATCGAGGCCAGTCTGGTCTACAAAGTGAGTTCCAGGACAGCCAGGGCTACACAGAGAAGCCCTGTCTCCAAAAGTCAAAAAAAAAAAAAAAAAAGGGAACATGCAGTTCCATACATTATAGGACATTTAAGAGCTCATACAGGATTGCCCGCACCCCTTAGTGAGGGCAATGGCACAACAGATTTGCATACCAAACATTATAACATTATACTATCAGGAAAAATTAGCCTGATAATCTCATTCTTTACATCAACAAAATAGTAATGGCTTGAGACAACAATTTGGTATTTCTAGTGAATATGCATGTGAAATTATAAAGACTTGTTCTGAATGTCCTCAATTTCTTCCTGTACCACCTAATGGTTTTAATCCTTGAGTACTTGTACCTAATCAATTATGGCAAATGCATATTACTAATATTTCTGATTTTAGAAAATTCAAATATGTACTTGCAACTATTTGCATCTTCTCTGGCTTTCTTGTTGCACTGGCTTTGACAGGAGAAGCAAATAAAAATGTAATTACTCATTGCCTCTGTTGTTTGTCTATGCTGTGTATTCCAAATCAGATTAATACAGAAACTGGAACTGGTCTTGCAGTCAAGAATTTGAGACTTTTTGTTGACAATTTAATATTACTCATATTACTAGGATTCCTTATAATCCTCAAGGACAAGGTATTGTGGAATGAGCCCATGGAACTTTAAAACAATATTTTCAGAAAATAAAAGTGGGGAGTTATATCCGTGTACTGCACATATTTATTTAAATCATGTTCTTTTTATTTAAAATTTTAAAATTTGGATGCCAAACAACTCTCGGCGTGTCTATGGCACTAAACAACTATGCATGTTTATGCCTGGGTGAAATGGAAGGATCTACTTACTGGGATATGGTATGGCCCTGATTGAATATTAACATAGGAAAAAGGACATGTTTATGTTTTGTTTTTCAGGATGCTGAAGGAGTGTGGTGGCTTCCAGAGTGATGGGTGAGACATGGTGATGCTGGGATAAAGAATGATGATGACCGTGAGCTTGCTGAGTGTCATGATAATGGTGTCAGGAAAGGTGTATTGAACATATATTCCTGACCCACCTTTGCTTGCTTATATTCTAGACTGGAAAAGCTGCCTTGCCTAAAGCTTTAAGGCCTTGTAGGACAGAGAACATGAAGACTGAGAAAATTGCCTTTAAAAAATCAATCAAATAAAGAAGTTGTTATAATGACCCTTCTTTTCCCTTTTATGTGATCAGTTGTTCTGACTAAATCATGGACTGGTCTGAAAATCAATAAAACATTGAGCAAAAGGAGATGTCCATAGTTTATGGGCAATTAAGTTCTAGACACTTTTAGAAATATATTTGGAAGTTAGGTGAAGTTCTCTATGATGCTGTTAGCAATAAACAAAATTGGGATAGGATCTAGATTTTGAACAAATGTTATTACATGTGTTAAGGCTCCTAATCTTTTATTAATTGTCAGTTTTAAAATTACTTTTGTTTCTTCCACAGTATATAAGTTGTATTGATTGTATACTTTCTTATTGTGTTAGCCTGTTAAAATCTTCCATGTCTGTTATGGTGGTTGTGATGGTTTATATATGTGTGTCCCAGGGAATGGCACTATAAGAAGGTGTGGCCTTGTTGGAGGAAGTGTGTAACTGTGGAGATGGGATTGGAGATCTTACTCCTAGGTGACTGAGCCTGTCCAATCTGTTCCTGGCTTCCTTTGGATAAATATATAGAACCTTCAGCTCCTCCTGTCCCATTCCTGCCTGGATGCTGCCATGCTTCCACATTGATGACAATGGACTGAACCTAGGAACCTGTAAGACATCCCCAAGTAAATGTTGTCTTCTATAGAACTTGCATTGGTCATGGTGTCTGTTTACAACAGTAAAACCTTAGCTAAGACAGAAGTTGGTATCAGGGACTGGGATATTGCTCTGATAGGCCTGACCATGCTTTTGTTTGGAGGAGTGTGGATTTTGGAACTTTGGATTTGGAAGGCCATGGAATGCTTTAAGTGGGCTTAATGGGCCAGCCTACTAGGAAAATGGAAGACAGTGGATCTGAGGGTCATTTGAACTCTATAGGCCTGTGGGCCCAAGAGGTTTCAGTGGAGAACTTTAATATGTGGCTGAGAATCTGTTTTTCTAATGTCTTGGTGAAAAACATGATTGCCTTTTGCCATTGTGTGAAGAGACTAATGCTTAGTCTAAGGCTAACGTAAAGATATTTTTATTAATTGCATCTACAAAGGAAATATCAAAAAGTCCAACAGAGACTTTGTTCTCTGGTTAAGTCTGATGAAGATCATTTTGAACAAACATAGCAAGCTGAGAAATGAAAAGTACAAAACATATTGTTTGAGTGTTAAAGGGATACCAGGAAGTGATAAGGAGCTGAATTCAAGGATATTAAACTGAACTAAGGGAATAGTGACTTTGGGGCAAGATAACACCCAGCTAAACTTGGATCTAGGCAAGGTAGTACAAGCCATTAATTCTAGAAGGAAAAGATAATCAGATTTCTGAGTTCAAGGATATCCTAGACCAGAGCAAATTCTAGGTGAAGAAAACCTTAAACCCAGACTTGGTGGATAACATGTTTAATCTCAGTGCTTAGGAGACAAGCATGTAGATCTCTATGAAACAGTCAGTCTATGGAGCAAGATCCAGGATAGCCAACTTAGACAGTGAATGAATTGGAAAAACGGAAGCTAGTGATAATGTAATAGAACAGGGGAAGTAATGTTCCAGCTCCTGCAAGTAGCAGAACTCAGAAGCTTTGGCCATTCGTCACTGGGTTGATACCCAAAAGGAGAAGGAGACTACTGGGACAATTGATACTGATTAGCTGGAGCTAAGAAATTAGTGGTGATTAAGGAAAGACCAGCATCACTTAGGTGAAATTTTCTTTGAAGTGTTTTCTGAGAGCACAAAGAAGCTGTATTCCAGAGATAGCAAACATTGTATCTCATGGTGCACCTGTACTTGATAATGTATAAAAAATCACCCAGGTGGTATTGGTTTTGAAGGCATAAAGACATCATGAAAATTAGCTGAGGCTTGGCACTGTGAGAGGCCATGTAAGGCCGCTGGTGAAAGTGCAGCCTCAGTTGTAGTTGACCGCCCAGGAATGAAGGGATCATGCAAAGGAGTTGAGGCTTAGTACCATGAAGAGAGCCTCTGAGACGCTTTTGTGAAGCCTAGTTGCAGTAGAACTCCCCAGCATATTGGAGATACCAGTACCATGGGATGACCACCAAGAACAGCAGTGGTAGCAGACTGGATCAACCTGAACTTAGATTGCTACAGAGGGCAGAGCTGGAAAAGTGACACCAGTTCTTTGGAGATGCACAGAAGATCATGTGTGGATCTCAGACACTGGGACAAGAAGCTGTGAGTGAAGCTGAAGTTGAATTGGGGACCCCAAGATGTTAAAGATGCCAGAGCCACTGGATGCCTGCCAAGGAAAGCTGCTAGCAGAGAGTAGAAACAGCCTAGGAGAAAGAACTTTGTTGGCAGTCAGCAAAGATGAAAAAGGAGTTGAATATCTGAAGACTGCTTTGCCATCATACATGGAGATGGAGAGCTTGGAATTTGCCCAGAAGTTTTCCAGTCTTGATTTGGGGATTACAGTTGTGACTGGATAAATCTCAGAAGAGATCTTGAACTTTGGACTTTTAACACTGTTGAGACTGCTATAGACTATGGGGATTTTTGAAATTGGACACCATGTATTTTCCATTATGCTATGTTTAGGTATGGCTCCCATAGACTCTTGTTTGAACAAGCCTATGGGGGCCAAGGAGTGGAATGTGATGGTTTGTATATGCTTATCCCAGTGAGTGGCACTATTAGAAGGTGTGGCCTTGTTGGAGGAAGTGTGTCACTGTGGGGATGGGTTTGGAGATCTTCCTCCTAGATGCCTGAGCATGCCCAGTCTGTTCCTGGTTTCCTTTGAATGAAGATATAGAACCTTCAGCTGCTCCTGTACCATGCCAGCCTGTTTGCTGCCATGCTTCTGTGTTGATGACAATGGACTGAACCTAGAAAACTGTAAGCCAGCCCCAATTAAATGTTGTCTTTTACAAAATTTGCTTTGGTCATGGTGTCTGTTAACAGCAGTAAAACCCCAACTAAGACAGTGGTCTATTAGCCAGACTTTGTTATTTTGCCTGTGAATGTGATAATAATTTGGTAGTCTAAAGAAAGCCTGCATATATTAGAAGTGAGTCAGGCTTTAAGCAGAAGCAAGAGGGTAGTGGGCTCGATTATTGCTGGTATAGCAGGTTTGATTACCTTATTAGGTTAGAACCACTGTTTCTGTAATTGCTTTGACACAAGAAGTTAAAACAGTTACTTTTTAAAAAATCATTTATCAAAAAAATGTGCCTACACCGACGGTCTCCATCTTACAGCCGGGTCACCTGTAGAGAGGTGCAGGTATCCAGACTTAATCTGTGCTTACCATTGCTCGGGTGGGAACCTGCCAGGCTCATGCCAGTAGCCAGAGCCAGGGCGGCTCGGCAGAACATCTCCACTGCTTGGCTGGGAGCTGCTTGCTTCGTGGTTCTCCCGGGCCCCTACACTGACGATCTCCATCTTGCCACTAGGTCACTAGTAGAGAGGGCCAGAAATGCAGACTTAATCTGTGACTACCATCACTAGGGTGGAAATCCGCCAGGCTCTTGCCAGTTGCCAGTGCCTGGGCGAACAGGCAGGACATCTCCACAGCCACCAGCCTTGTCCCAACTCGGTTGGGAACCGCCTACTCTGAGGTCCTCTCCGCACTGTCAGCAGCTGTTTTCATCTTGCTGCCTGGTCATCATTAGAGAACCAACAGGCAGGCCCAGTCTCATGGTAGGTTCAAACACCAGCCAGTGACAATAAGGTTAACTAACACCAGAGATAACCAGATGGCAAAAGGCAAATTTAGGAATGTTACTAACAGAAATCAAGGCATCATGCCAGTATCCAAACCCAGTTCACCAACAACAGGAAGTCCTGGATACCCCAATACACCAGAAAAAAAAAAGATTTGGATCTAAAACTCACTGGTCAGGATGCTGATAGCGGAACACATAGATAATTCTCTTAAAGAAATACAGGAGAAAATGGATCAAAAGTTAGAAGCCATTACAAAGCAAACACAAAAATCACTTAAAGAAATTCAGGAGAATATTGATCAAAAATAGAAGCCAATAAGGAGGAAATACAAAAATCACTTAAAGGAAAACAAGAGAACGTGGGCCAACAAGTAGAAGTTACAAAAAGGAAACACAAAAATCTCTTAAAGAATTACATGAAAACACAAACAAGCAAGCAAAAGATCTGAGCAAAACAATCCAGGATCTAAAAGCAAAAGTAGAAACAACTAAGAAATCACAAAGGAAGACAACATTGGAGATAGAAAACGTTGGGAAGAAATCAGGGGCCATAGATGCAAATATCAACAATAGAATACAAAATATAGAAGAAAGAATCTCAGATGCTGAAGATACCATAGGAACCATTGATTCCACAGTCAAAGAAAATGCTAAATGCAAAAAGCTTGTAACTCAAAACATCCAGGAAATCCAAGACACAGTGAGAAGACCAAACCTAAGGATTATAGGTATAGATGAGAGTGAAGATTTACAATTTAAAGGGCCAGTAAATATCATCTACAAAATTATGGAAGAAAACTTCCCCAACCTAAAGAGAGAGATGCCCATGAATATCCAAGAAGCCTACCAAACTCCAAACAGACTGGACCAGAACAGAAATACCTCCCATCACATAATAATCAAAACACCAAATGTACGAAACAGAAAAAGAGTATTAAGGACAGTAAGAGAAAAAGGCCAAGTAACATATAAAGGAAGACCTATTAGAATTACAGCAGACTTCTCACCTGAGACCATGAAAGCTAGAAGATCCTGGGAAGATATCACGCAGATTCTAAGAGAACACAAATTTCAGCCAAAACTACTATACCCAGCAAAACTCCAATCGCCATAGATGGAGAAACCAAGGTGTTCCATGACAAAACCAAATTTGCACGATATCATTCCACAAACCTAGCCCTACAAAGGATAATAGGGGGAAAACACCAACAAAAGGAGGGAAATTACACCCAGGAAGAAGCACGATAGAAACCTCCTCTCATCAACCCAAAAGAAGATAACCTCTCAAATATAAAAAATAATTTCAAAAATGTTAGGAGGTAATATTCACTATTCCTTAATAACTCTTAAAATCAATGGACTCAATTCCTCAATAAAAAGGCATAGACTAACAGAATGGATATGGGAACAGGACCCTACATTTTACTGCATACAGGAAATACATCTCAATGTCAAAGACAAACATTACCTTAGAGTAAAAGGCTGGAAGACAATTTTACAAGCAAATGGTCTCAGGAAACAAGCCAGAGTAGCCATTCTAATGTCAGATAAAATTGACTTTCAACCTAAAGTCCTCAAAAGAGACACGGAATGTCACTTCTTGCTGCTCAAAGGGAAAATCCACCAAGAAGAACTCTCAATACTGGACATCTATGCTCCAAATGCAAGGGCAACCTCATTCATAAAAGAAACTTTACTAAAGCTTAAAGCACACATTGCACCTAATACAATAATTTGGCTGACTTCAACACCCTACTCTCTGCAATGGACGGATCAGGAAAGCAGAAACTGAACAGGGACACAATGTAACTAATTGAAACTTTGGACCAATTTGATTTAACAGATATATATATATATATATAGAACATTTCATCCTAAAGCAAAAGAATATACGTTTTTCTCAGCACCGCATGTTACCTTCTCCAAAATCGATCATATAATTGGTCACAAGACAGATGTCAACAAATACAAGAAGATTGAACTACTCCCATGCCTCCTATCAGATCACTATGGAGTAAAGTGCTCTTCAATAGAAACAAAACGACAGAAAGCCTACATACACACGGAAACTGAACAATACTCTACTCAATGACACCATAGTCAAAGAAGAAATAAAGAAAGAAATCAAAGACTTTTTAGAATTTAATGAAAATGAAGGTTCAACCTACCCAAATCTATGGGACACATTGAAAGAAGTGCTAAAAGGAAAACTCATAGCCCTGAGTGCCTCCAAAAAGAAACTGGAGAGAGCATACACTAGCAGCTTAACAGCACACCTGAAATCACTGGAACAAAATGAAGCTAATTCACCCAGGAGGAGTAGAAGACAGGAAATCTTCAAACTAAGGGCCAAAATCAATCAAGTAGAAATAAAGAGACCCATACAAAGAATCAACAAAACCAAGAGCTGGTTCTGTGAGAAAATCAACAAGACAGATAAAATCCTTAGCCAGACTAACCAAAGGGCACAGAGACAGTATCCAAATTAACAAAATTAGAAATAAAATGGGGGATATAACAACAGAAACTGAGGAAATTCAAAAAATCCTTAAATCCTACTATAAAAGCCTATACACAACACAACTGGAGAATCTGGAGGAAATGGAAAATTTCCTAGACAGATACCAAATACCAAAATTAAATCAGGATCAATTGGGTCAGGTAAACAGTCCTATAACCCCTAGAGAAATAGAAGGGGTTATAGAAAGTCTCCCAACCAACAAAAGTACAGTTTTAGTGCAGAATTCTATCAGACCTTCAAAGAAGACCTACCACCAATACTCTTCAAACTATCCCACAAAATAGAAACAGAATGATCACTGCCCAACTCATTCTACAAAGCCACAATTATGCTGATACCAAAACCACACAAAGATCCAACAAAGAAAGAGAACTACAGGCCAATTTCCCTTATGAATATTGACGCAAAAATACTAAATAAAATTCTTTCCAACCAAATCCAAGAGCACATCAAAACAATGATTCACCATAATCAAGTAGGCTTCATTCCAGGGATGTAGGGATGGTTCAATATATGGAAATCCATAAATGTAATCCACTACATAAACAAACTAAAAGAAAAAAAACACATGGTCATCTCATTAGATGCTGAAAAAGCATTTAACAAAATTCAGCATCCTTTCATGTTAAGAGTCCTGGAAAGGACTGGCATTCAAGGCCCATACTTAATATAGTAAAAGCAATATACAGCAAACCAGTAGCCAACATCAAAATAAATGCAGAGAAACTTGAAGCAATCCCACTAAAATCAGGGACTAGACAAGGCTGCCCTCTCTCTCCATAACTTTTCAATATAGTACTTGAAGTTCTAGTGAGAGTAATTAGACAACATATGGAAATCAACGTGATACAATTTGGAAAGGAAGAAGTCAAAGTGTCACTATTTGCAGATGATATGATAGTATACTTAAGTGACCCAAAAAACTCCACCAGAGTACTCCTACAGCTGATAAACAACTTCAGCAAAGTGGCTGCTTATAAAATCAACTCAAGCAAATCAGTAGCTTGAGTTGTACTCAAGCTGTACTCAAAGGACAAGCAGGCTGATAAAGAAGTTAGGGAAATAACACCCTTCACAATAGCCATAAACAATATAAAGTATCTTCATGTGACTCTAACCAAACAAGTGAAAGATCTGTATGACAGAAACGTCCAAGTCCTTAAAGAAAGAAATCAAAGAAGACCTCAGGAAATGGAAAAATATTTCATGCTCTTGGATTGGCAGGTTCAGTATAGTAAAAATGGCCATCTTGCCAAAAGCAATCTACAGATTCAATGTAATCCCCATCAAAATCCCAACTCAATTCTTCATAGATCTAGAAAGAGCAATTCTCAAATTTGTTTGGAATAACAAAAAACCCAGGATAGCTAAAACTATTCTCAACAATAAAAGGACTTCTGGTGGAATCAATATCCCTGACTTCAAGCAGTACTACAGAGCAATTGTGTTAAAAACTGCATGGTATTGGTACAGCGACAGGCAAAAAGATCAATGGAATAGAATTGAAGACCCAGAAATGAACTCACAGAGATATGGTCACTTGATCTTTGATAAAGGAGCATCAACCATACAGTGGAAAAGATGGTGTATTCATGTGTATTCTTTTGTGATTGGGTTAGCTCACTTAGGATGATATTTTCCAGATCCAACCATTTGCCTACAAATTGCATGAATGTATTATTTTTAATTGCTGAGTAGTATTCCATTGTATAAATATGCCACATTTTCTGTATCCATTCCTCCTTTGAGGGACATCTGGGCTCCGCCCAACATCTGGCTATTATAAATAAGGGTGCAATGAACATAGTGAAACATGTGTCTATATTGTATGCAGGGGAATCCTCTGGTTATATGCCCAGGAGTGATATGACAGGGTCCTCTGGAAGTGTCATGCCCAATTTTCAACAAATGGTGCTGGTTCAACTGCAGGTCAACATGCAGAAGAATGAGAATTGACTCATTCTTATCTCCTTGTACTAAGATCAAGTCCAAGTGGATCAAGGACCTCCACATAAAACCAGACACACTGAAACTATTAGAAAAGAAACTGGGGAAGACCCTGGAGGACATGGGCACAGGGGGATAGTTTCTGAACAGAACACCAATAGCTTATGCTCTAAGATCAAGAATTGACAAATGGCACCTCATAAATTACAAAGTTTTTGTAAGGCAAAGGACATGGTCAGAAGGACAAAACAGCCATCAACAAATTGGGAAAAGATCTTCACCAACCCCACATCCGACAGAGGGCTAATATTCAATATATACAAAGAACTCAAGAAGTTAGACCCCAAAGAACCAAATAACCCTATCAAAAAATGGGGTACAGAACTAAACAAAGAATTTTCACCAGAAGAAATTCGGATGGCTGACAAGCACCTTAAGAGATGTTCAACCTCATTAGTCATCAGGGAAATGCAAATCAAAACAACCCTGAGATTCCACCTCACACCAGTCAGAATGGCTAAGATTAAAAACTCAAGGACAACAGGTGTTCCCGCAGATAAGGAGAAAAAGGAACACTCCTACACTGTTGGTGGGATTGCAAGATGATATAACCACTCTGGAAATCAGTCTGGTGGTTCCTCAGAAAATTGGGCATGACACTTCCAGAGGACCCTGACATATCACTCCTGGGTATATAACCAGAGGATTCCCCTGCATACAATATAGATACATGTTCCACTATGTTCATTGCAGCCTTATTTATAATAGCCAGAAGTTGGAAGGAGCCCAGATGTCTCTCAAAGGAGGAATGGATACAGAAAATGTGGTATATTTATACAATGGAATGCTACTCAGCAATTAAAAATAATGCATTCATGCAATTTGTAGGCAAATGGTTGGATCGGAAAAATATCATCTTAAGTGAGCTAACCCAATCACAAAAGAATACACATGAAATGCAATTACTGATAAGTAGATTTTAATGAGCTCAGAAGCTGTGAATACTCAAGTCATAATTAGCAAATGAACAGATTCCCATAAAGAAGGAAGGAGAGGACCCTGGTCCTGAAAAGACTGGATCCAATTTCTTTAGCAGAGTACCAGAACACAAAAAAGGCCCAAGGGCCGGGTGGGGGTGGGGGGTGGGAGCATAGGGTGAAAGGGAAACTGGGAAAGGGGAAAGCCTTAGGAATGTAAACAAAGAATATAGAAAATACAAAATGTAAATAAAAAATGTTACTAATGCTCTTGAGCATTCAAGAAGACTTAGCTACGCATTTGCAACTACAAATTGATACTCTTTACAATATTACTTATATAGTTGGAGAGGAGGTTCAGAGTTTAAGAATAAGAAGCCAGCTGGGCAGTGATGTTGCAAGCTTGTAATCCAAGCACTCTGGGAGGTAGAGGCAGGTGAATTTCTGAGTTCAAAGACAGCCTGGTCTACAGAGTGAGTTCCTGGACAGCCAGGGCTATGCAGAGAAACCCTGTCTCGACAAAAACAAATCCAAAAAAAAAAAAAGAATAAGAATCCATCTCAAGTGTCATGCTAAATACCAACAGATTTGTGTCACTTCTAAAATTTACAATGACAGTCACTATAATTGGGAGAAAATTAAAAAAAAAAACATACTTGCAAGGTACTTTTGATAATTCTAACCCTTCTCTGGAAATTTTACCTTTGCATACTGAGATTATAAATTTAGAGACTGCTGCTCCACTGAACTTTGATGCTGCAGTACTGCTGATAAAATTTGTCACTTAAGTTCATTATTTTCATCTTGGTCAAGCTTTAAGAATGGCTTATATAGCTTGATCATGTTGGGCCTTCTTGGGGATGCTTTTACTCTTGCCCATTGTGATAGAACTTGCCTCTAACAGCATCAACATGTTGTCAGTCAAATTACATGACTTGAAACAAAAAATGGACCCCTCCCCCCAAGAGTCATTAATTTAGCAGGCTGGTAGTCAATGACAGGTAAGATTCTGCACAGAGCTTTACCAACCTAAGACGGAAATCCATTGCTTTTAATAACGCATATTTCATGACCGATAAGAAAAGAATTCTTGTTAGAACTAAAAGATAGACACTGTCTTATTTACAAAATAAACAAGCAGTGATATAAAGAGTTTTTGGGACTGTTTCTAGGAATTTGGCAGGAATTTAACTTGGGCTGGTAAGTAGATTCAGGCAAGATTTGACTTTGGCTAGGACAAGGAAGTAGACTCAGGATGAATACAGATGAGTTCTTTGTATCTTGGTAGGTCTTGGTAAGAGCCTGAATACAATAATCATGAGACCTTTGTTTATGATTTGATTGTTCTTTGACTATTCTGTTTATACCCTATAACTGACCTTATTCTTTGCATGTATTTAGAATGGTACAAAAACAGACTGGAGAAAAATGAAGCCTCTTCAGCCTCTGCACTGACTGGAGTAATGTTATACTTTTGTCTAATTGTGTTTTTTCCCCCAATCATTGCTCCCTCCCTTGAGACTCAGAGACTGAGATGGCTTGGTTACTTTAATAAATGTGCAATCTCAGAATTATTCCTTTTAGACCTCAAGGCAGAAGCTCTTTGGAATTCTGAACATGCATAAACTATATGAGACACACACACACACACACACACACACACACACACACACACACACACTTTAAAACTTCAAACTACAACATAAAAGACATAACCTATTGTATGACATTGCTCTAAAATGACTTGGTTAATCAGTATTTTTAACTCAGTTTATTGCATCTCTATGATTTTCCATTGAGATTCCTCAAGCCTTTGAGAATTTTTTTTCATATGAAACTCTCTTTTTTGCTGTCATTATACATTTCAGATTGGATCCTTCTGAAGATTCTTTATGCTGATTTTTGAAATTCTCTAATCTGCGTTTTATTGGCTCTAGTCTAGAATTTAGCTCTTTTGTCTTCCCCCCGCTCTAAGTCTCCATTATTCTGATCTTTCTTAAAGAGGATATACATAACTACAGTCATTACTGACAATAATTAATTGCATACTGATAATCTGAACAAAATTATATAGGATCCATGTGCCCTATGCCATGTGGTTTTTTTTTTCATTTTTAACACAGAAAATATTTCTTTTTAATATTTCTTTAACTCTATCTTTAAGGACTTTCCAAGTATCTTACCAAGTCTGTTGAAATCTTAGCTTTTCATAACATTTCAATGTGTCTGTAAGTGCTGTTGGCCAAGTCTTTCTGCCCCTGCCTCCCTTCTGTGGGTTTAGGCTCTTTTTGCTACTCAGCTACCACAGTCATGCAGACTGCAGGTTTCTGGCTTTAAACCCATCAGGTTGATCCCTCTATATGCTCAGTTCTCATAGTTGTAGGCTTTTCCATGGACCCAAATTAGGCTGTGGTTTTCCCATGGGCTGTCTAGCTCTCTTTATTGTGCCCTCAAATCATTTTCTGTAACCATGCAATGCTTGGGCAAAGCTTCAGCTACTGTGCCCTGAAACTGTGGTAGAAGAGCTAGCTTTTCTATTCAGCAGGGACTTTCAAAAGAAAATAATAATAATAATAATAATAATAATAATAATAATAAATTTATTATTAATATATTATCATTATTCATTTTAAATCTAGCTAACTGTCCACCTCCTAGAAACTTCCTCCCCCTATTCTTCTCTGGGGAGGTTGGGGCACCCCTGGGTGTCCTCTCACCCTGATGCTTTGAATATCTGTAAGGCTAGGCACTTTCTCTCCAACTAAGGCAAGACAAGGCAGTCTATCTAGAAGAACATATCTTACATATCAGCTATAGCTTTGGGATAGCTGGCCACATGAAGACCAAGCTGTCCATCTGCTACATATGAGTGGGGATGCCTAGGTCTGCCCCATGTATGTTCTTTGGTTGTTCTTAGACTCTGAGAGCCCTAAGGGTCCAGGTTAGTTGACTCTGTTCATATTCCTGTGTAGTTCCTATCCCCTTAGTAATCTTCAATTCTTCCTCTTATTCTTACATAAGAATCCACAAGCTCTAGCCACTCTTTTGCTATGGATATCTGTATCTGTCTGAGTCAGCCACTGGGTGGAGCCTCTCAGAGGATAATTGTTCTTGTCTGAAAGCATAACAGAGTATCATTAATAACAGGAAATGGACATAGGAGGTCACCTCTTCAGATTTCACATCTGCAATGTAGTGAGTCACAGCTAAAATTATCTGCATTGATTCTTGGGTGCCCCTCTTGTTGTGGGCCATGTTTTGCTCAGGAGATGCTCCTCAGAACTGACTTTTTAAAGGAACAGGGTTCTGAACTGCCTCTGTGTGGTTTCCTGTCCCACCATTTGTGAAATTCTCTTTCTGCCTGGGAGTCCTCATGTTCTAAGTCTGAATTCTTTTTTTTTTAATATTTTTTTTTATTTTCTATATTCTATGTTTACATTCCAAAGCCTTTCCCCTTTCCCAGTTCCAACCCACCATACTTCCCATAGTTCCTCTCCCCCCCAACTATTCCCCAATCATTCCCCCTCACCCCTCAGTTTCTTTACTAAACTGGATGCAATCTTTACAGGCCCAGGGTCCTCTCCTTTCTTCTTCTTGGGAATCATTTGACTTGCTATTTGTGTCTTGAATATTTAGGGCTTCTGGGCTCATTAATATCCACTTATCAGTGATTGCATTTCATGTGCATTCTTTTGGGATTGGGTTAATTCACTCAGGATGATATTTTCCAGGTCTAACCATTTACCTACAAATTGCATGAATTCATTATTTTTAATTGCTGAGTAGTATTCCATTGTATAAATATACCACATTTTCTGTATCCATTCCTCCTTTGAGGGATATTTGGGCTCCTTCCAATTTCTGGCTATTATAAACAAGGCTGCTATGAACATAGTGGACCATGTGTCTTTATTGCATGCAGGGGAATCCTCTGGGTATATGCCCAGGAGTGGTATGCCAGGGTCCTCTGGAAGTGACATGTCCAATTTTCTGAGGAACCGCCAAACTGATTTCCAGAGCAGTTTTACCATTTTGCAATCCCACCAACAGTGGAGGAGTGTTCCTCTTTCTCCACATCCTCGCCAGCACTTGTTGTCTCTTGAGTTTTAAATCTTAGCCATTCTGACTGGTGTGAGGTGGAATCTCAGGGTTGTTTTGATTTGCATTTCCCTGATGACTAATGATGTTGAACATCTTTTAAGGTGTTTCTTGGCCATCCGAATTTCTTCTGGTGAAAATTCTTTGTTTAGCTCTGTGCCCCATTTTTTGATAGGGTTACTTGGTTCTTTGCGGTCTAACTTCTTGAGTTCTTTGTATATATTGGATATTAGCCCTCTGTCAGATGTAGGGTTGGTGAAGATCTTTTCCCACTTTGTTGGTTGCCGTTTTGTCCTTCTGACAGTGTCCTTTGCTTTGCAGAAACTTTGTAATTTTATGAGGTCCCATTTGTCGATTCTTGATCTTAGATCATAAGCTATTGGTGTTCTGTTCAGGAACTTTTCCCCTGTGCCCAAGTCCTCCAGGGTCTTCCCAAGTTTCTTTTCTAATAGTTTCAGTGTGTCTGGTTTTATGTGGAGGTCCTTGATCCACTTGGAGTTGATCTTAGTGCAAAGAGATAAGAGTGGGTCAATTCGCATTCTTCTGCATGTTGACCTCCAGTTGAACCAGCACCATTTGTTGAAAAGGCTATCTTTATTCCACCGGATGGTTGTGGCTCCTTTATCAAATATCAAGTGACCATAAGTCTGTGGGTTAATTTCTGGGTCTTCAATCCTGTTTCCATTGATCTGCTTGCCTGTTGCTATACCAATACCATGCAATTTTTAACACAATTGCTCTGTAGTACTGCTTGAGGTCAGGGATATTGATTCCCCCAGAAGTCCTTTTATTGTTGAGAATAGTTTGAGCTATCCTGGGTTTTTTGTTGCTCCAGATGAATTTGAGAATTGCTCTTTCTAGATCTATGAAGAATTGAGTTGGGATTTTGATGGCGATCGCATTGAATCTGTATATTACTTTTGGCAAGATGGCCATTTTTGTTATATTGATCCTGCCAATCCAGGAGCAAGAAATATTTTTCCATCTTCTGAGGTCTTCTTTGATTTCTTTCTTCAAGGACTTGAAGTTCCTGTCCTACAGATCTTTTGCTTGTTTGGTTAGAGTTACGCCAAGATACTTTATGTTGTTTGTGGCTATTGTGAAGGGTGTTATTTCCCTAATTTCTTTCTCAGCCTGCTTGTCCTTTGAGTACAAGAAGGCCACTGACTTGCTTGAGTTAATTTTATAACCTGCCACTTTGCTGAAGTTGTTTATCAGCTGTAGAAGTTCTCTGGTGGAGTTTTTTGGGTCGCTTAGGTAAACTATCATATCGTCTGCAAATAATGATAGTTTCACTTCTTCCTTTCCAATTTGTATCCCTTTGACTTCCTTATGTTGTCTAATTGCTCTCGCTAGAACTTCAATTACTATATTGAAAAGATATGGAGAGAGAGGGCAGCTTTGTCTAGTCCCTGATCTTAGTGGGAATGCTTCAAGTTTCTCTCCATTTATTTTGATGTTGGCTACTGGTTTGCTGTAGATTGCTTTTACTATGTTTAGGTATGGGCCTAGAATTCCTCCTCTTTCCAAGACTTTTAGCATGAAAGGATGCTGAATTTTGTTGAATGCTTTTTCAGCATCTAATGAGATGACCATGTGGTTTTTTTCTTTCAGTTTGTTTATGTAGTGGATTACATTGATGGATTTCTATATATGGAACCATCCCTGCATCCCTGGGATGAAGCCTACTTGATCATGGTGAATGATCGTTTTGATGTGCTCTTGGATTCGGTTAGCAAGAATTTTATTTAGTATTTTTGCATCTATATTCATAAGAGAAATTGGCCTGTAGTTCTCTTTCTTTGTTGGATCCTTTTGTGGTTTAGGTATTAGCGTAATTGTGGCTTCGAAAAATGAGTTGGGCAGTGTCCCTTCTGTCTCTATTTTGTGGAATAGTTTGAAAAGTATTGGTGTTAAGTCTTCTTTGAAGGTCTGGTAGAATTCTGCACTAAAACCATCTGGTCCCGTACTTTTTTTGGTTGGGAGGCTTTCTATAACCCTTCTATTTCTTTAGGGGTTATGGGACTATTTAGCTGATCTACTTGATGCTGATTTAATTTTGGTATTTGATATCTGTCTAGGAAATTGTCCATTTCCTCCAGATTATCCAGTTGTTTTGAATATAGACCTTTGTAGTAGGATCTGATGATCTTTTGAATTTCCTCGGTTTCTGTTGTTATGTCTCCCTTTTCATTTCTAATTTTGTTAATTTGTATACTGTCTCTGTGTCCTTTGGTTAGTCTGGCTAAGGATTTACCTATCTTGTTGATTTTCTCAAAGAACCAGCTCCTAGTCTTGTTGATTCTTTGTATGGTTCTCTTTGTTTCTACTTGATTGATTTCAGCCCTGAGTTTGGTGATTTCTTGTCTTCTATTCCTCCTGGGTGAATTAACTTCTTTTTCTTCCAGGGCTTTTAGGTGTGCCGTTAAGTTTCTAGTGTATCCTCTCTCCAGTTTCTTTTTGGATGCACTTAGGGCTATGAGTTTTCTTCTTAGCACTGCTTTCATTGTGTCCCATAGATTTGGGTAGGTTGTACCTTCATTTTCATTGAATTCTAAAAAGTCTTTGATTTCTTTTTTTATTTCTTCCTTGACCAAGGTGTCATTGAGTAGAGTATTGTTCAGTTTCCATGTGTAGGTGGGCTTTCTGTTGTTTTTGTTGTTATTGAAGACCACTCTTACTCCACGGTGGTCTGATAGGAAGCATGGGATTAGCTCGATCTTCTTGTATTTGTTGACATCTGTCTTGTGACCAATTATATGATCAATTTTGGAGAAGGTATCATGCGGTGCTGAGAAAAAGGTATATTCTTTAGCTTTAGGATGAAATGTTCTATATATATCTGTTAAATCCAATTGGTCCAAAGTTTCAATTAGTTTCACTGTGTCCCTGTTTAGTTTCTGCTTTCCTGATCGGTCCATTGAGGAGAGTGGAGTGTTGAAGTCCCCCACAATTATTGTGTTAGGTGTAATGTGTGCCTTTAGCTTTAGTAAGGTTTCTTTTACGAAGGAAGGTGCCCTTGTATTTGGAGCATAAATGTTCAGTATTGAGAGCTCTTCTTGGTGGATTTTCCCTTTGACAAGCAATAAGTGACCTTCTGAGTCTCTTTTGATGACTTTAGGGTGGAAGTCTATTTTATCTGATATTAGAATGGCTACTCCAGCTTGTTTCCTGAGACCATTTCCTTGTAAAATTGTCTTCCATCCTTTTACTCTAAGGCAGTGTTTGTCTTTAACACTGAGATGTGTTTCCTGTATGCAGCAAAATGTAGGGTCCTGTTTCCGTATCCAGTCTGTTAATCTATGTCTTTTTATTGGGGAATTGAGTCCATTGATGTTAAGAGATATTAAGGAATAGTAATTATTTCCTCCAGACATTTTTGAAATTATATTTATTTATTTTATTTATTTTTTATATTCGAGAGGTTACCTTCTTTTGGGTTTGATGAGAGGAGGTTTCTATCTTGCTTCTTCCCAGGTGTAGTTTCCGTCCTTGTCTTGGTGTTTTCCCCCTATTATCCTTTGTAGGGCTGGATTTGTGGAAAGATATCTTGCCAATTTGGTTTTGTCATGGAATACTTTGATGTCTCCATCTATGGCGATTGAGAGTTTTGCTGGGTAAAGTAGTTTTGGCTGAAGTTTGTATTCTCTTAGAGTTTGCATGATATCTGCCCAGGATCTTCTAGCTTTCATGGTCTCAGGTGAGAAGTCTGGTGTTATTCTGATAGGTCTTCCTTTATATGTTACTTGGCCTTTTTCTCTTGCTGCCTTTAGTATTCTTTCTTTGTTTATTACATTTGGAGTTTTGATTATTATGTGACGAGATGTATTTCTGTTCTGGTCCAGTCTGTTTGGGGTTCTATAGGCTTCTTGTATATTCATGGGCATCTCTCTCCTTAGGTTGGGGAAGTTTTCTTCCATAATTTTATAGAAGATATTAGCTGGCCCTTTAACTTGTAAATCTTCACTCTCGTCTATACCTATAATCCTTAGGTTCGGTCTTCTCATAGTGTCTTGGATTTCCTGGATGTTTTTGGTTACCACCTTTTTGCATTTAGTATTTTCTTTGACTGTTGAATCAATGGTTCCTATGGTATCTTCGGCTTCTGAGATTCTGTCTTCTATCTCTTGTATTCTATTGTTGATACATCTATGGCCCCTGATTTCTTCCCAAGGTTTTCTATCTCCAATGTTGTCTCCCTCTGTGATTTCTTAGTTGTTTCTACTTCTGTTTTTAGTATCTGGATGGATGTGCTCAGATCTTTCGCTTGCTTGATTGTGTTTTCATGTATTTCTTTAATAGATTTTTGTGCTTCCTCTTTCATAGCTTCTACTTGTTGGCCCACGTTCTTCTGTAGTTCTTTAAGTGACTTTTGTCTTTCTTCCTTATTGTCTTCTTCTTTTTGATCCATCTTCTCCTGAATTTCTTGAAGTGATTTTTGTATTTGCCTCGTAAAGGCTTCTAACTTTTGATCCATTTTTTCCTCTATTTCTTTACGATATTTTTGTATGTGTTCAGCTACCAGCATCCTGACCAGTGATTTTATATCCAAGTCTTGTTTTTCTGGTGTTTTGGGCTATCCAGGGCTTCCTGTTGTTGGAGAACTGGGTTCAGATGCTGTCATGTTGCCTTGATTTTTGTTAGTAATGTTCCTTCGTTTTCCTTTTGCCATCTGGTTATTTCTGGTTCTAGTTGGCCTTGTCAGTGGCTGGTGTTTGAATCTCCTGTGAGGCTGGGCTCACCTGTTGTTTCTCTACTGGTGAATATGTGTGACTGCTGCTTTAAGGGATCATAAGCTGGCTGCCACCCATGTGATTGTAGCCCCTGATGGAGTCTGTCTACCTGGGCTTCTCCAGCTGTGTCCTGGTTGAAATATGGAGGCCTGCCGCTATTGCTGGTCTAGGAGCTGGCGAGCTGGTTGCTGCTCACTGCCTCGGTGCATGGCCAGAGGGCGCAGGGAAGTCGCACAGAGCCTGGGCCTTTCCAGCTGTGTCCTGGTTGCAATATGGAGGCCCGCCACTATCGCTGGTCCAGGGGCTGGTGAGCTGGTTGCAGCCCGCAGCCTTGGTGCACGGCCAGAGGGCACGGGGCAGACCCACAGAGCCTAGGCAGAACTCAGCCTGCTTGGCTCCGAGAGCCTAGCAGATCCCCCCCGTGAGGGTAGCCCTAGAAGGGGTGTATACCTGGGCCTTTCCAGCTGTGTCCTGTTTACAATATGGAAGCCCGCTGCTATCGCTGGTCCAGGGGCTGGTGAGCTGGTTGCAGACCGCAGCCTCGGTGCACGGCCAGAGGGTGCGGGGAAGACCCACAGAGCCTGGGCCTTTCCAGCTGTGTCCTGTTTGCAATATGGAGGCCTGCTGCTATTGCTGGTCCAGGGGCCGGCGAGCTGGTTGCAGCCCGCAGCCTCGGTGCATGGCCAGAGGGCACGGGGAAGACCCACAGACCTAAGTCTGAATTCTAAGAGCCCGTATGTTGCATGCCATTTCTAACTTTTTGTCTTTCTTATTCTCCCTCAGTTCTGGAATAATGTCAGGGAGAATTCTTTATGTACTTATATATTTTGCCTTAAGTTAGGCTTGCTCCTCAACTAGCTCTTAATAATATTCCTTTTATACTTTTCTATGTCTGCCATGTGGCTGGTTACAACTCCTCAGATACACAACAGAGTCCATGTAGAAAATTCTCTGTGCTTATTTCCAAGAATTCCTTTTTTTCTTCCAGATGTCCCATCTTCTAATCTTGCCTCAGATTATGGGTCATAAATTTTTTATTAACAAGTGATTCTTCCACACAACGCCCAAGAGATTATCCCTCTAGATGTTCATAGAAAGTTTACAGACTATGAAACATTTTCTTAGCATATAGTACTTGGCCTTTAAGCACAATATTAACACAGATGTTCAGGTTTCTCTCTCTTTCTTAGCACAAGAAAATCTAGTTCCTGTCCTGGAAAACTTGGGTCATATTTTGCATGTGTCATCCATTTTGATTGTGCTTGTCACTATTGTTAAAATTAGGTGCACAGAGGCAGGTTCTCAGTAAAAGAAAAAAATATTGCACAGTGAAAATGATTATTGATATAACCCAGGGACAAAATCTTGACAACACATTCACAAAAATTTCAGTTGTAATTTCAACATATTTATAGAATAAAATATATTTTAACTATTTTGGGCGCTGAGTATTAAATTTAAAATAATACCTCAACATTAAGTATACCTGAAAAGATATTTGATTTGTCCTATAGATTTATAGATGTTCTGATGACTGTATTATATACATGCCAGGCTACTTACTATAGATATACTACAAATTTTAATAATTCTAAAAAGACAGAATTTAATTTGAAAAGAAATAAAACGAATAATAAAATTTAAACTAAACAAGTGTAAAGGGGAAAAAAACTATTAAGAGGGAAATACAAGTAGCCATTGATACATCTTTTGAGAATTATCCTCCACCCTCCCCATCAGCAGTATGCAATTTACAGTGGTAGAATTTGGAAAAAATGTCAGGCTTGTGCATGTGGCTGCAGATGTAAGTGCAGAAACAAAATATGCATAAATCCTGTATCATATTTGAACACTTATTTCATTTTACTGAGAAAAAATAAATTTTATCACCTTTATTTTAGTGTCCATAAAAATGTCAGAATGACTTTCTTATTCTTTCTTTTCCTTTCTCAGTGTTGGAGATCTCATCCAGTACCTTGAACATTTAAGGCAAGTACTATTTCACTAAATTCTATTCTCAGCCCCAGTTTTTCTCTTTAATATTATTTTAAATTATATCAGTAACTATTTAGTAACATATCATTTTCATATTCTAGAAATAAAGAACAATGATATGGAGCTAATGCTTTGCAGAGATGATTTACAAATTCTTATCTATACTAATGACAAGAAACAGAGAAGACACAAATTAATAGTAGTGAAAAATGAGAAAATTGAAATAGATATAACTGAAACCCAGATGGTCATGAGAAACTATTTTTGACAATTATACTTCAATAAATTATAAAACTTAGAGGAAATAGATACATTTCTAAAGTATGACTATCTAAACTAAACCAAGAAGCAGGGTCTATAGAAACAGGATTGAAATAATAATAGACTCCCAATAGAGAAAAGTTCATGTCCAGACAGACTCAGTACTGAAGGCCACAAGACATTTTATGGTCTTGTAATGGATTGGAAGTCTAGAATTATAAAGTATTTAGAAATGAATGAAAAAGATCTAATTAATAATTGCCAACTATTACAGACTTTTTAAAGCAATTATTACTAATATGATTTCTTTGTGAGTTTTCTTCTCCTTTGGATTGCTTCAAGAAGTTCATAAGGTAACTTTGAACTGTCATGTATATCTTCATCATCTTAAGTTTACACCAGCATCTTTGGAAGCAACACAAGTATTATAGACACAGAAAGTTTACAGTGGCCAAATGTACCACCTTGCTGCTGGGGTATGGAAACACCACTTGGGTAGGCAAAACAGGAGATGCTAGGTTTTATTTACCCTACGGCATCAGGTGCTGGGCTTGTGGGAAACACCAATGCACCACTCAATGGGGTAGGAGGATGCAGCCTGGACTGGGGCCTCAGCCCGTGTGAGAAACAAAATAGTGACTACTGGGTGTCCAGTAACTCTGGGAACTGCATAGAGTCAGGAAGAGAGGGAACCCAGGGGCCAGTGAAGCGGAACTCAAGGCCAGGGATTCCCAAACCCCTGGATAACCAGACACCTGTACAAAGCTCCTCTTCAGACTGGACAAGCCATTAAATATTTTTTTCAGGAAGGAATGTCGTGAAAGGGAAGCTTCATGGCTAAACCCTCAGGTTTCTAGATACTTCATTAGCATGGAGAACTCTGTTCAGGTCAATGTTAACTATTCATCATGTCCCTTTGTGGGGAGGTTGGTCATGTGTTCTAGGCTAGAAATCTTGGTATGGAGCAGGCAAATGCCTAGCGTTTTCAGAGGGTGCTGAGGTTTTTGAACCCACCCAGCCTTACCAAGTCTCCTAACACAGTCCACTACACCACAGTACTATGGAAGAATTAATGAAATATGACTCCAAATGTTCCAGAATTTCAACATGTGTTTCCTGGTTATTGGCACTGTTTGAGGATATTATGAAACATTGAAGAATTAAAGCCTTGATGGAGGAAGTGGCATCAATAGGAGCATATTTGAGAGTTTATGGCCTTCTGCCACAAGCAGGTTAATCACTCTGCTTCATGCTTACAGATAAAGATGAAACTTCTCAGTTTCCTGCTCCACCTATCTGCTACCATGCTTCCCTGTTATATATTTTCTGTCTTGAACACTGAGCCTAAAGCTACTTTTCCACATGTTGTTCCTGGGAATTATAGTTTATCACAGAAACAAAAGAGTAACTAATACAAATGACAATGTGTGCCATTCACAAGCAGAGAGCACCAGTTCATACCCACCTAAATAAAGAGAACCACAAATGCAGAACAACTGTCTAATACAAAGGCACAGAAGCAACTGCTACGTATTATTTGAATAGGTATGTTTTTTTCCAAAATTAAAGTTTAAGATAAAATTAGAAATAATCACATCATATGGGTTTTGTTTTGTTAACAGTTTTTCAAGGAAAAGTTTGAATGAAAAGGAAGACTATCACCTTCGCTTGAAATAGTTTGGTGTTCATCCCTGATCCTCCAGAAGCCCCTTCAGTAGACAGAACCTAAAGTAACCTCCCCATTCATTGACCTTCACTACGCCCTCCGTGTCTCCCCAGTCTGCTCCCACACAACTTTCTCTCCACTTCACAATATTCTGGCTCACAATTCCAACAAAAGCCTCTTGCTTGATCAGGAGTCACAATGGGATCCAGAGCTCCAGCAAAGGCACCTTGCTAGAACAGAGACCACATGATCTGCCAGACCTCCAGTCAAAAACCACATGCTTGACCAGAAGCCACCCAGGCTATCATAATTCCAGCCCCTAACTCAGGTGGAGAAACTTTACTCTACCAATGGTGTGGCATAAGACCAGAGAAGAAAGAGAAACCAGTGAACAAAACCACTTATTCAACAAATACCAACTCAGAAATTGGAACTGCGAACTATAATCCTGGATACGTAGATGCCAGCATAAGAACAAAATCAACAACAGGCAGGTTAGTATGTTACCAAAGAAATCCAGGAATCCTACTGCAATAAATCCTGAATATTCCAACACAGCCTAAACTCAAGAAAATAATCTTAAAACCAATTTTATAAAAATGATAGTAATCCTTAAAGGGGAAGTTGAAAAGTTCCTTAAAGAAAGTCAAGAAAAAACAAATAGGTGAAGGCAATGAATAAAACTATTAAAGACCTGAAAAATGGAGACAGAAGAAATAAAGAAAATACAAACTGAGGGAATTCTGAAAATGGACAATCTAGGTAAGTGAATAGGAACTACAGATAAAAATATCACCCATATAATATAAGAGATGGAAGAGAAAATTTTAGATGTCGAAAATATGGTAGAAGAAATAGAAACATTAGTCAGAGAAAATGTTAAACATAAAAGAAAAAAAGTCTGGCAGAAAGGATCCAGAAAACCTGGGACATGCTGAAAAGACACTATGAAAATACGTTAGAATAATAGCAGCAGAAGAAGGAAAACAATCCCAGCTCAAAGGCCCAGAAAAAAATGTATTTAAGAAATCATAGAAGAAACACCTAATCCAAAGGATATATCTGTATGTTATAAGAAGCATGTAGAACAACAAATTGTTTTAATGAGAAAACAAAGTCCCCTTGCCACATAATATTCAAAGTGCTAAATATATAAAATTGTGAATGACTACTAAAAACTGCAAGGGAAATAAGTAGTCCTAGTAACATATAAGGCAGATTTATTAGAATTACAACTTATTCATCAGTGGAGATTCCAAAAGCCAGAATGACCCAGGCAGATGTGCTTCCAACTTTAAGAGACCACAGATGACCTCCCAGAGTAATATTGAAAGCAAAACTTTCAATCACCATATATGGAGGGCTACAGGGGACATACCTAAACATATTAAAGGCAAAATACAACAAGTTTATAGTGAACATCAAACTGAATGGAGAGACATTCAAAGCAATTTCATTAAAATCATGAGCAAGAGAAAGTTGATCAGTTTGTCCATATCTATTCAATCTAGTACTTGAAGTCTTAGCTAGAACAATATGAAAACTGAAAAATATCTAAAAGATATAAATTGTAAAGGAAAAACTCAAGATATCATTATTGACAGATGATTGTATGTATAAGTGTCCCTAAAAAAATCTATCAGGGAACAGCTACAGCTGAAAAACACTTTCAGCAAAGTGTCTAGAAAAACAATAACTCAAAATTATGAGTATCTCTCCTATATCAAATGATTTGGGCAGTGAAAGATATCAGGGAAACAATATATTTCATAATAGCCACAAATAATATAAAATACCTAGCAGAAACTTTAACCAAGCAAGTGTATGGTTTGCATGACAAAGATTTCAAATCTTTGGATAAAGAATTTGAAAGGATATGAGAGGTAAAAAGGTCACCCATTCTCATGAATTGGAAGGATTAATATAGTAAAAATGAGTTACCAAAAACAATATACAGATTCAATGCAATTCCCATCAAAACTTCAATAATTTGTATAGACCTTTTATTGATAATATTCATCTTCATATGGAAAAACAAAAGCAAACCAAAGCAAAAAATACAGCATTGCTAAAACAACCCTATACAATTAAAGAACTCCCTGATCTCAATCTGCACTATAGAACCATTATAACTAAAACATGATATACATATGAGATACATGGTATAAAAATAGACAGGTTTATCAATGGAAGTGAATCTAACAACCAGAAGTAAATCCACATACCTATAGTCCTATGATTTTTGATTAATAAGCTGTGAGCTTATTATGAAAAAAAGAAATCATCTGCAACAAATGGCTCAGGTCTAACTGGATGTTTGTTTGTGGAAGACTGCAAATAAACTAATATCTATTACTATGCACAATACTCAAGTCTAAGTGGATCAAGGACCTCAACATAGAACCAGGTATATTGAACCTGATAGAAGAGAAAGTGAGGAATAGTCTTGAATGCATTGGTACACAAGATAATTGCCTGAAGAGAATACTAATAGCACAGCTACTAAGATTGACAATTAATAAATGAGATCTCATGAATATGGAAAGGTTCTGTAAGGTAAAGGAGACAATCAATAGAACAAAACAGCAGCCTACACAATAAAAAATGTTTTCAAGTATTCCACATCTGGCAGAGGCCTCATATCCAGAATATAGAAAGTATTCAAGAAACTAGGTATCTACAAACCAAATAATCCAATTTAAAAATTGGGTATGGATCTAAATACAGTATTTTTTTTTCAGACAGGGTTTCTCTGTGTAGTCCTGGCTGTCCTGGAACTCACTTTGTAGACCAGGTTGGCCTCGAACTCAGAAATCCACCTGCCTCTGCCTCCCAAGTGCTGGGGTTACAGGCGTGTGCCACCACCGCCCGGCTTAAATACAGTATTTTCTTTTTACATATATATATATATATATATATATATATATATAATGTATATATGTATTCCTCACTTTCTCTTCTATCAGGTTCAATATACCTGGTTCTATGTTCAGGTCCTTGATCCACTTAGACTTGAGTATTGTGCATAGTAATAGATATTAGTTTATTTGCAGTCTTCCACAAACCAACATCCAGTTAGACCTGAGCCATTTGTTGCAGATGATTTCTTTTTTTATTGGATATATTCTATATTTACATTTCATTTCCCTTTTCCTGGTTCCCTGCCCCGTAAAGGTCCCACATGCCCTTTTCCCTTCCCCTGTTCCCCCATCCACCCCTTCCCACTTCCCTGTTCTGGTATTCCCTTACACTGATGCTTTGAGCCTTTCAAGCACCAGGGTCCACTCCTTCCTTCTTGTCTGACATCATTTGGTATGTGGATTGTGTCTTTGGTGTCCCAAGATTCTAGGCTTTTATCCACTTATCAGTGAGTGCATACCATGGGTATTCTTTTGAGACTGGGATACCTCACTTAGTATGATATTGTCCAGCTCCATCCATTTCTCTAAGAATTTCATGAATTCATTGTTTCTAATGGCTGAATAGTACTCCATTGTGTATATATACCACATATTTTGTATCCATTCCTCCGTTGAGGGACATCTGAGAGGAATTTCAAATCGACAATAAACCCTTAAAGAAATGCTCAACATTTTTATCCATTAGAGAAATGCAAATCAAAAGGACAACTCTGAGATTCCATCTTACACGTCAGAATGGCTAAAATAAAAATCTTAAATAACAGTTCATGCCAGTGAGGATATGGATCGAGGGAAAACTCCTTTAGGAGTCAAAGTGCCAACATCTACATCCACTATGGAAATAAATATTGCAATTCCTCAAAAAAAAATGGGGAATTAAGCTACGGTAAGACCCAGCTACACCACTCTTGACCATATATGCAAAGAATTATCCATCATATCCCAAGGACACTTGCACAACTGTATTTATAGCAGCTTTGTTCATAATAGTCAGAAACTAGAAACAATCTAGATATCCCTCAATAGAAGGATGGACAAAAAAATGTGGTACATTTACAGAGTGAAGTATTAAATGACATAAAATTTACAGGTAAATGTATGGAACTAATAAAAATCATCCTCTATGAGGTAACCTAGACCCAGAAAGATGCACATCATATGTACTTTTATAAGTGGACACTAGTTTTTAAATAAAGGGTAATCATGCTATAATTCATAGACAGAGAAAAGCTAAATAACAAGGAAGGCTCAAGCAGTGAACCTATGGATTTCCCTGGGAATGGGATTATGTGGATGTGCTGGGGCCAAATTAGATGGCAACAAAGAGGATTAGCTTGGGAAGGGAGTGATGGAGAGTGTACTAGCACTGGAAAGCATCTGTGGGTGGGTGTGGAAACCTAGAGCAGTAAAATTCCCTGGAATTTATGAGGATGGCCTTTGTGAATACTCCTAATAATGTGGCATTTGGAGCCTGAGCAGGCTGACTTCTATAACCAGATAAGACTTCCAGCAGAGTTATTGGGACATTAACTCAGCCATAAATTCTTTTGACCTACTATTTGTCCTATCTACACAATGTGCTGTAGTACTGGAGGCATAAAACTTGTGGGAGTGGCCAACTAACAACTGGTCCAACTATACACCTACTGCCACTACAGTGAATCCATGACTGACAGCCAGGGACAAGAAGACAGCTCAGAGACCTAGAGACCCAGGAGAGAACACACTTGTCAAAAATTTTTGATGAAATGATTTATAATAATATCCTGCGATATACATAAATTGGTGCCTAGCCCAATTGTCATCAGAGAAGCTTCATCCAGCAACTAACAGGAGCAGATACAGAGACCCAGAGGCAAACATTAGACAGAGCCATAATCCTGTAGATTGTGGGAAGATGGATTGCAGGAGCCAGAAGGGTTGAGGGCACCAGGGACACAAAATCAACTAAGCAGAGTTTATAGGGGCTCACAAAGACTTGATCAGTACGGGTCTCAGCTAGGCCCTTTTTGTTGTGTAGCTTAGTGTTCTTGTAAGATTCCTAACAATTGCATGGGAGTGAGGGTTGTCTCTGAGTCTCTTGTCTGTTCTTGGTATCCTTTTCCTCCTACTGGGTTCCTCATTCAGCTTTGAAATGAGGGTATGTGCCTAGTCTCACTGTGACTTGTTATCCTGGGAGGCTCACTTTTTTTAAAAAGGGAAAAATGAGGAATGAATGCAGGGAGAGAGGAAGTAGAGGGGAGACTGGGAGGAGTGTAAAGAGGGGAAACAGGCCAAGGTGTTTCCTGGGTTATAAGCGGCTGGGTTTATATAGAAACATTAACATTTTTAAAGTTATCACCCATTGTTATTGAATATAGGTGTAGAATACATAATGTTTAGCATATTATTATACATAGAAGTTCAGGCATTTTGGTTAATATTACAGAGGATCACTGTAGTAAGAATAAGCAATAATAAAGAATAATCAATTTAGTAAATATAGATAGTCTTCATGTTATCTAATAGAAAAGTATAGCTCACAAAACATCACCAAAGAATCAGTAATTTGATAACATTATTAAAATTATCAAAAACAATAAACATGTGAGTCTATACATAAGATGATTAGAAAACTTAAATTTAGTATAATATCAAGAATGTTTACTAATTAGACCATTTCTAAAAATTCCTGTAGAGTAAACTTAATATCACCACTTAGTGTAATATTTGATCTGTGATTAAAATAGATTTAATATTCTGTCTCTTCAAACATAAAGGATTACATTAAATTCCTGAAGATTTATTTATATAACAGGACAGTTCTTTCACTATCTACTTTGTGTAGTTCCTACAACAAATCATTTCCTAGAAAATTGTAAAAACTATTAGAAAACTAACAAATCAAACACAAGTTCCACACAGGTTTGCTTTGACTCTTTCTTGAAAAATTAATTTTCATTAAAAACTCCTTTAGAAGCTGATAGTAAGGAGCTGCATGTTTCAACTCACCCTAATTCCCAGCTTTCACTTTGAAATTAAACATTGAGATTTTCAATGAAAGTTTAAGTTTGTCTTCAGTTCTGGAGTTGAGTAATATTCTCAACTTTCTCAATCACAGAAATGCTATATTTCTTTTCTCTGTTTGGAAAAGGTTCTCACCAACTTGTACACTGTCCCAGTCCTAAAATTATTTTACTGCATTATATCACAGCTTACCTGCCCAGAACTCTGTATTCAACTTCTTAATGAAAAATTTAAAAAGTGAATTTTTAATGTTTACTTATATTTTTCCATTTAACTACTAACTATCATAGAAAAAGTGGCTAGTAGGTTAAAAATAATCTAAACACTAATCTTTTTTAAAGCTGCTTAAACTCTAATAAATTTAAAATCCTAATTCAAATCATCATCACAATAATAATTAAAAATTTGAATAAATTAAAAATTCTATTTTTCCTAAGCTACCATAATTCTTTTATAGGAGGTTGGGTATATATTCAGTCACCACTAGTGACATGCTAACCACTCACTGTATATCTATACTTCAACTTTTAATTTGGCCCACTGTCAGTAGAAGTTAGAAACAATTTTAATATCAAATGCAGCTAGACTTTCATGTGCAAAAGTATTAAGGAAGAATCATGGGAAGCCTCTTTTAAATAATCAAAATCAGACATGGGTGTCATAATTTTACTGGTGTGCCCTTTATGTTAAACTGTCAAGTCAGTTCTTTTCTTTTTCCCAAATACATTAAAAATTTATTCTTTATTTTTTAGATATTTTATTTATTTACATTTCAAATGGTATTCCTTTTCCTGGTTTTGCCTCCAAAACTCCCATCCCATCCCCCCTCCCCCTGCTCACCAACCCACCCACTCCCATTTCCCTGTCCTGGCATTCTCCTATTCCAGGGAATTAAGCCTTCTCAAGACCAAGGGCCACTCCTCCCTTTGAACAAGTCCATTCTCTGCTACATATGCAGCTGGAACCATGGGTCCCTCCATGTGTACTCTTTGGTTGGTGATTTAGTCCCTGGGATTTCTGCGGTGTACTAGATGATTCATATTGTTGTTCCCCCTATGGGGCTGCAAGCTCCTTCAGCTCCTTGGGTCCTTTCTCTAGCTCCTCCATTAGCATGTTGTGCTTAGTCCATTGGTTGGCTGAGATTATCCACCTCTGTATTTGGAGGTACTGACAGAGCCTCTTAGAAGACAGCTATATCAGGCTCCTGTCAGCAAGTGCTTGTTGGTATCAACAATAGTGTCCGGGTTTGGTGACTGTATGTAGGCTGGATCCCCAAGTGGGGAAGTCTTTGGGTGGACTTTTCTTCAGCCTCTGTTCCACACTTTGTCTCTGTATCTCCTGCCATGGCTATTTTCTTCCCCCTTCTAAGAAGGATTCAATTATCCACACTTTGTTCTTCCTAATTCTTGAGCTTCACGTGGCCTGTGAATTGTATCTTGAGTATTCTGAGCTTTTGGGCTCATAACTACTTATCAGTGAGTGCACATCATGTGTGTTCTTTTGTGATTGGGTTACTTCACTCAGGATCATGTTTTCTAGTACCATCCATTTGCCCAAAAATTTTATGAATTCATTGGTTTTTAATAGCTGAATAGTATTCCATTGTGTAAATGTACCACATTTTCTGTATTCATTCCTCTGTTGAGGGATGCCTGGGTTCTTTCCAGCTTCTGGCTATTATAAATAAGGCTGCTATGAACATAGTGGAGCATATGTACTTATTACATGCTGGAGAATCTTCTGGGTATATGCCCAGGAGTGGTATAGCTAGGTCCTCGGTTAGTACTATGTCCAGTTTTCTGAGGAACTGCCATACTGCTTTCCAGAGTGGTTGTACAGGTCAGTTCTTTAGAAGCATAACTTTAGTTGCCACTTTAGCCTTGAGACTAGAACTCATACAAGGATATAATCCTAGACATTTATACATAAGGAAGGTAAATTCACAACTGCACAAAGCTAATAGAACAGACAAGATAGTCACAGTAATTTCTCCTTAAAGTGTGAAATGATAGCCAGGAAGTAGTGGCAGATGCCTTCAATCATAGCACTTGGGAAGCAGAGGCAGGCGATTTCTGAGTTCAAAGCCAGACTGCTCTATAGTGTGAGTTCCAGGACAGCCAAAGCTATACATTGAAAGCATGTCTCAAAAAAATGTATAAAATGATATCCTTGAGTGTGGAAAACATGAAATTTTAATATTGTGTTATTTTGTCTAGTGTAACCCCCAACTGATCAGGAGATAAAGATTAAAAGGAGCAATACAGTTAAAAGTGCAATGCACTTTTGTGTCTAGATGCAGTGTGAACAAAACAAAATAAAAACAAAAAGAAACATGTTGCATCTTATTATCTAGTATTCATCTAATTATTTAAAAAAATGAAAGTAAAAACTTAATGAGAAACCAATCAAAGTGGTGCATGTGTTATCCTTTGAATATTGGCCTGGCTCTTTCTGAAATGATCTCTTTTAGGTTTCAGGGCACCAGCAACCACTTCCAATTTTATGGGCTTTTCATTAACTTTCCTGTTTTTCATTTCTTTTTTCATGGGGCCTCAAATGCTATTCCTTCTGAGAGCTTCATTTTATCCTTTCCAATGTTAATTATTGATGCATTGAGTGAGTTCTTCAATTAAGGAAGTCTCAAATCATGAGTGCATTGAATGATTCTACCCCATATCTTTTAAACTTTTTTTGAGTTATGAAGCCTCCTCATATGTTTCTTCTATAGAAGTCTCCACATTGATTGTCTATACCATTTTACCCTCTCAACTGTAACCTCAAATTACAACTACTTCTCTTTACTCATTACACTATTACCTCTTGATTGTTCCACACAATGGAGGAATGACCACACAGCTTTGTTCCTACCTTTATCCCTACTATCTCCTTCTTGAACTTTACCATTAATCACCATGGCAACCTCTTTTATATTTGCATGGATCAGATTCCACTCAAACTTATCATATCACTGACAATTTAGTTTTTCAAAAACTAAGCTGAAAGTAATATGTCATGAGATCATGTTGATTGATTGCTTATCACCTATAGATGAAAGTTCAGATTCTGCCTTGGCATGGAGCCTCCCCTCCAGTGTACCTTTAGTCCTACATCTGAACAGATATGGAGCTCCTCAAATGCCTTTCATGACTCAACACTGTTATTGCATCTACTTAAAAGTTTTAGTCAGTTCTCTTGAAGAGCCAGGGGCTTTCTTGTCTTTGGTACGATTAATTTTTGAGAGTAAAATATTATTAAATACATATAATAACCTATGGAATTTGCCTTCCATACTAGACTTGGAAAACCATATTTTTCTAAGATTTAAAAGCATGTTAAAAATGAGTTTTCTGTCTTTTCCTTTACCAATGATAAAATGGAATTGAGAAATATAGTCAGTCTTTAGAAGTACAGGAGAAGTATAGAGAGTCAATAATGATACCTAGGAATGTGACTTTTCTTATAAAATTGATTTTAGAAAGCTTTTAGTGACCAATTACAACACAAAGAACATGTATTAGGTGCTGTAACTTTTGAATGAGTTCAAGAGCTCTCTACAGTCTTTAAAAATCAAATTTACTCATTTATCTTGCCTTAATGACCATGGGACTGCAGCCTTTGCCCCTGAGAAAGGTGCATCAGAAAAGTTACTCCCATGGAATCTGCTTCTATGATTAATAGGACATTTGATTGTCCATAGAATTTTAAAGCATTCTTTTCATCTTAGTTTCAAAGTTTGAAGAGGCCAGCCTGCTGCTTTTACTTTTGTCTGCACTGATTTTATTGCTTCTGAAAGACTACATTCTAGCTTTGAAGTCTAGGATCCCAATTTAGACAAAGAAGAGGATAAGAAAAACAGCTTCAGTGGAGTTTTCATGCAGGACAACCTGACCTGATTTTGAAGTTGAGTGATTGTAGGAGTTAATTTTCAATCTCTGTTAATACCAAACGGATGCCTGGGCCACTGTCCTTTGAAGGAGTGAACAGAAATTTCAAAGAAGACTGAACACTTTCCCATAGTTATCTTTTCAATCAAACTCAGCGTCAAAGATTGATTCTTTAAAAAAAAAAATCGGACCATTAACACATCTTGATTCACCCAGTCTCAGATGAATCCGTTCTTTCACACAGTAGTTTCTTCAGCAGCCATGGCCATCTCCTCACTAAAGACCATTTGTAACATCAAAATGGAATTGATCTAGAAGTCAGAAATCAGAACGGGCTGTAATACTCTATCAAGGAACATTATCACATGACTTTTAAGAATACACTTCTTTCTGACAGTATTTTTTTTCATAAAAATATCACTAATATCTAAGAGTTTATTTTTCTCATTTTATAAAAGTCACACACATACATACATACACATATACATACATACAAAAACATATATACATACATGCTCAGAGTATTTTAGATGAAAAAGCAGACATGTGTTCAACTGGTGTTTGAACATCTGGGGCTGCTGATTTCTGTCGCTAGAATGAGTTATTTCCACAGGGAAAAATAAGTGGATGATACTTATTTATATTTACAAGTTCCTCATCCTTGTGCACATCTCTCTTTAAAGGAGACTACCTGTGTGGTTTTCACTATATATTTTTATAGGATGACATGTAGTTATTCTGTAAGGGGTTAATAAAGATTTTTCCAAAAGGTGTTAATCTTAGGTTTAGCAGAACTGACAGAAGTTTTTCAGTCTTAAAGCCTTAATTACTTTTGACAATTTATTAGTTGCTATTGTATATTCAATCATTAGTCTAGAGGACTGATAATCACAGGCATGGTAAAATCCATGTTTAATGGGCCAAAATTTAAAATAGATTTAAGGTTTGTTCAGAACATACATGTTTTATGATTAATTGGCAGGAATTTCTTACAGAGGATTAAATTAAAAAATAAAATTTTACTACTATTAAGTCAAGTGATAAACATACTCAGCATTCGCATGATCAGCTGTTAAGTCTTGTATGGTCTAGCTAGAAAAAAAGATGAATATATTATGACTAGACTAACATTTAAAAGCCCCATTGTTGTAAGTAGATGTATCAGTTTTATCTCAGCATGTTACATTTTGTTCATATGTACTTTAATAGCTTTGGGTCAAAGATAAAATGAGGATTTTCTATATTTTCAAATTTCAAGATGTACCTTTTCATATTTTATTAAAACCTTGATTACCTTAAATGTTTATATAACCATACATACACAGCTATATCCAGACATGCCCACACATATATAATGGTATATCAACATACATCTTTAAATTTATGCCTATAACTCTAATGAAAAATAGCCATAGGTTTTTATTCAGTTTTTTATGGACATAAACAGATCATATAAAATATATTAAATAAAACTGTTAGGATGACACCTGGCCAGTACACAAATTAGCCTGTAACATGGCCACACTTAACCACAGAGATAAGCAAAGGACAAAATAGAAGGCTTTGGATATCCCACATGAAGTTGTTTTAGGAGAATATATAGGAACATTTAACCCAACAGGCCAGGGAAGTTCTACTATCTAAGTAGTAAGTAGAACCTTTTGTATTATAATTATGTATTTACTCAGATTGAAAGACTTGTTACATTTTGTTGGTGTGGCTGAGAAGTGTACTTTGTGCAGGAGGAAGCAAGAACATAATTAAAACATTGTGTCTCTAGGATATAGGTCCTCAGAATCCTGAAGGGAGGAGATGTGGTTGAGATTTTTGAGGGTTAAGGAAGCAATTTACATTGCTTTCTTGCTTGATTGATCAAAAAAATGTATTTTACTGATAGATCAGAGGATGGGAGGAAGAAAAAATGAAAGACCCTATTTGGGATCAAACTGACTCCTAGGAGTAAAATATGGATTCATTCTAGCCATAAGTAAACAGTGGGGGAGGGACAGACTCACTATCTGATAATCTGAATATTTGATACTCACTTCATTCTGCTCAGAAAGGAACGTTTCAAGTGGAGACATAATGGATTTTTCCTTCGGAAGGAGGGATGAGGAGAGGGACAACAGTGGAGATGGTTCCCTGAACCAAGGAAGATGAAGAACTGATGTGTAGTAGATCAGGAAGTGTAGGGAATTGCGGACATTTTAATAGGAAAGCTCTCAGGAGGAAAAACTAGGCAGCCATAAAGCACCCCATTTATGTCGAGAAAGAGAACTTCAGTGCTGCCATCATGGGCATGCAGGGCTGTGGATAGTCTGGCTAGGAAGGAGGCTATTCTAAACTTCTACAGAGAAAAAGTTCAGTCTTCAAACTGCTAGGGAAGATGGCTTTCAAGAGGATTAAATATTTTGTATTATAATAGGATTTAGAAAACAAGGGAAGATTGGCAGATGGAAGGCATATTTAAAGAGAGAAGGTGGCCCTGAATTAGGAAAACTCTACCCACTTGGTATTTCACGGTACAAAATGAAGTTTCTAAGAACTCTCAGAGACCTTTAGGTCTGGCAGTCAAGCATGTAGAAAAATGTAAAGACATCCTGTATCCTCATTTTTTTATTTCTTCCTAAATATGGAACTAGTGTTACCAACAGTAAATTGCATAAGATTAAGCAGCCTTAAATTTAGTTGCTTTATGACAGTGGGGTCTGACCCAAACCTGGAGAAGATAGTTGATGCAGAGATGACAGTCAAATGGATAATCTGAGAGACTCCATAACTGAGGCTGCTTTGGATGTACAACAACTGCAAATTTCAAGGGGCCCTGAAAGAACATTCTGTTTCAAGGGGGCACACATGCAACTCACAGCAAGAAAGACGATTTGATTTGAGGCTCAAGGGGACATTGAGGCCGATTATTCTCTTGGAAGAGAAATGTATTAGGCAAGTTATTAATGCTATAGATACGTAGAACATGTAGGGGTTTCTAAGATTTCAGACCCACAATTGTAAATATGGGTTCCTCTAGAGAAATGAGATGTTGATAAGCATCCCATAGTACACATTTGTAATCAAGTTAGGGTCTCAGTTAACTTTCTTTGTGGAAGTGAAGATTAGAGACTTATAGAAACCCTTTTGGTTAGGTGCCTGTCAGATCCCTGTAGCAGTAGAAACTATAGAATCAGCTATGGTAAAGACAAAAGAGGCTATTGTAGGTGTGTGTGTGTGTGTGTGTGTGTGTGTGTGTGCGTGTGTGTGCAGTGTGTGTTATGTGTGTATGTGTGTATGTGTGATAGCTCAAAACTAAAAATAGTAGTATGAAAAATGTTTTCCCAAATACTCTAATAGCTTAGAAATAGTTTCAAGAATAGGAAATTGAGATTGTATAAAATTTAAAAGAATCCAATATAGCAAGGGAATTAAGTGATTGAATAAAACACACCCCACATAAAGGAAGAAAAATTTTGTTATGAGTAAATGTGACATAATTGAGCCTCAGCCAGCTTCCCAGGTGCTCAGACCCAGCCTGTGGAACCAGGTACCCGAGATATCCCGAGTTTAAGACCTTCGGGGACTCAGGCCTGTAGCTGGAGCTGCGCACAGAGTAGCGGTTTGGGAGACACCAGCCGAGCCTGTGCTCTGTGCTCACAGGGCGGACCCCGAACTCCCTGCAGTCAGCGCCATCTTCCCAGCTGATTCCCATTCAGCTGGCGGGGGAGGCAGCCTCAGACAGCTTCCCAGGTATTCAGACCCAGCCTGCTGAACCAGGGCGGACCCCAAACTCCCTGCAGCCAGCACCATCTTCCCAGCTGTTTCCCATCCAGCTGGCAGCTGAGCCAGCTTCAGCCACCTTCCCAGCAGCTTTGGACCAGCAGGCGGAACCAGGTAACTGAGATATCCCGAGTTTAAGATCTCTGGGGAATCAGGACACCAGGCAGCAAACCCTGAGCAGGAGCAGTGCAGAGCAGCTGCCCAACAGGCAGAACCAAGTACCTGGGATATGCTGAGTTTAAGACCTCGGGGGACTCAGGCCACCTGTCAGCAATCTGTGAGCAGGAGCCCTGCAGGGCAGTGGTTCAGGTGTCCCAGTCGCGGGGAAATAGCCTTACGAGCCCACAGGAGGGTCAAGCACCAGCTAGTAACTACAGGACCAACTAACACCAGAGTTAACCAGATGGCAAAAGGTAAACGTAAGATCATTACTAACAGAAATCAAGGCAGTATGGCAGCATCCGAACCAAGTTCTCCAACAGCAATAAATCTTGGATACCCCAAAACACCAGAAAAACAAGACTCAGATCTAAAATCACTGATCAGGACGCTGATAGAGGAACACTTAGATAAATCTCTTAAAGTAATACATGAGAAAATAGATCAAAAGCTAGAAGCCCTTACAAGCCAAACACAATTAAATCTCGGATAGCTCAACACACCAGAAAAACAAGACTCAGATTTAATATCACTGGTAAGGATGCTGATAGAGGATCACTTAGATAAATTTCTTAAAGTAATAGAGGAGAAAATAGATCAAAAGCTAGAAGCCCATACAAGGCAAACACAAAAATCACTTAAAGAAATCCAGGAGAATATAGAGCAAAAAATGAATCCCAATAAGGGGGAGAAACAAAAATCACTTAAAGAAATACAAGAGAACATGGGTCAACAAGTAGAAGTCGTAAAAGAGGAAACATAAAAATCCCTTAAAGAATTACAGGAAAACACATACAAGCATTTGAAAGATCTGAGCAAAACCATACAGAATCTAAGAACAGAAGTAGAAACAACTAAGAAATCGCAAAGGGAGACAATGTTGGAGATAGAAAACCTTGGGAAGAAATCAGGAGTCATAGATGCAAATATCAACAATAGAATACAGAAGATAGAAGACAGAATCTCAGATGCTGAAGATACCAGAGGAACCATGGATTCAACAAATAAAGAAAATGCAAAATGCAAAAATCTGGTAACCCAAAACATTCAGGAAATCCAGGACACAATGAGAAGACCAAATCTAAGGATTATAGGGATAGATGAGAATGAAGATCTACAACTTAAAGGGCCAGAAAATGTCTTCTACAAAATTATGGAAGAAAACTTCCACAACCTAAAGAGAGAGATGCCCATGAATATACAAGAAGCCTATAGAACCCCAAATAGACTGGACCAGAATAGAAATACTTCCCGTCACATAATAATCAAAACCCCAAATGTACTAAACAAAGAAAGAATATTAAAGGCAGTAAGAGAAAAAGGACAAGTAACATATAAAGGAAGACCTATCAGAATTACACCAGACTTCTCACCTGAGACTATGAAAGCTAGAAGATCCTGGGCAGACCTCATGCAGACTCTAAGAGAACACAAACTTCAGCCAAAACTACTATACCCAGCAAAACTCTCAATTGCCATAGATGGGGAAACCAAGGTATTCCACGACAAAACCAAATTTGCATGATATTTATCTACAAACCCAGCCCTACAAAGGATAATAGGGGGAAAATACCAACACAAGGGGGAAACTACACCGCAGAAGAAACAAGATGGAAACCCCCTCTCATCCAACCCAAAAGAAGAAAACCACTCAAATACAAAACAAACAAACAAACAAACAAACAAACAAAAAAAAACGCCCAAAATGTCAGGAAGTAATAATTACTATTTTTTAATATCTCTTAATATCAATGGACTCAATTCCCCAATAAAAAGACACAGACTAACAGACTGGATACAGAAACAGGACCTTACATTTTGCTGCATACAGGAAACACATCTCAGTGTCAAAGACAAACACCACCTTAGAGTAAAAGGCTGGAAGACAATTTTACAAGCAAATGTTCTCAGGAAACAAACCGAAGTAGCCATTCTAATATCAGATAAAATTGACTTTCAACCTAAAGTCATAAAAAGAGACTCAGAAGGTCACTTCTTGCTTGTCAAGGGAAAATCCACCAAGAAGAATTCTCAATACTGAACTTCTATGCCCCAAATGTAAGGGCACCCTCATTCGTAAAAGAAACTTTACTAAAGCTTAAAGCACACATTGCACCTAACACAATAATTGTGGGTGACTTCAACACTCCACTCTCCTCAATGGACCCATCAGGAAAGCAGAAACTAAACAGGGACACAGTGAAACTAATTGACGCTTTGGACCAATTGGATTTAACAGATATATATAGAACATTCCATCCTAAAGCAAAAGAGTATACCTTTTCTCAGCACCGCACGGTACCTTCTCAAAAATTGATCATATAATTGGTCACAAGACAGACCTCAACAAATACAAGAAGACCTAACTAATCCCAAGTCTCCTATCAGATCACTATGGAATAAAAGTGGTCTTCAATAGCAAGAAGAAAAACAGAAAGCCCACATACACATGGAAACTGAACAATACTCTACTCAGTGACACCTTGGTCAAGGAATAAAGAAAGAAATCAAAGACTTTTTAGAATTCAATGAAAATGAAGGTATGACCTACCCAAATCTTTGGGACACAATGAAAGCAGTGCTAAGAGGAAAACTCATAGCCCTGAGTGCCTCCAAAAAGAAACTGGAGAGAACATACAGTAGCAGCTTAACAGCACACCTGAAGGCCCTGGAACCAAAAGAAGCTAATTCACCCAGGAGGAGTAGAAGAGAGGAAATCATCAAACTAAGGGCTGAAATCAATCAAGTAGAAACAAAGAGAACCATACAAAGAATCACCAAAACCAAGAGCTGGTTCTTCCAGAAAATCAACAAGATAGATAAACCCTTAGCTAGGCTAACCAAAGGGCACAGAGACAGTATCCAAATTAACAAAATTAGAAATGAAAAGGGGGATATAACAACAGAAACTGAGAAATTTCAAAAGATCATCAGATCCTACTACAAAGGCCTATACTCAAAACAACTGGAGAATCTGGAGGAAATGGACAATTTCCTAGACAGATACCAAATACCAAAATTAAATCAGCATCAAGTAGATCATCTAAACAGTCCCATAACCCCTACAGAAATAGAAGGGGTCATAGAAAGCCTCCCAACCCAAAAAAAGTACAGGACCAGATGGTTTTAGTGCAGAATTCTACCAGCCCTTTAAAGAAGACTTAACACCAATACTCTTCAAACTATTCCACAAAATAGAGACAGAAGGGACACTGCCCAACTCATTCTTTGAAACCACAATTACGCTGATACCTAAACCACAAAAAGATCCAACAAAGAAAGAGAACTACAGGCCAATTTATCTTATGAATATCGATGCAAAAATACTAAATAAAATTCTTGCCAACCGAATCCAAGAGCATATCAAAATGATCATTCACCATGATCAAGTAGCCTTCATTCAAGGGATGCAGGGATGGTTCAATATATGGAAATCCATCAATGTAATCCACTACATAAACAAACTAAAAGAAAAAAACCACATGGTCATCTCATTAGAAGCTGAACAAGCATTCGACAAAATTCAGCATCCTTTCATCCTAAAAGTCTTGGAAAGAGCAGGAATTCAAGCCCCATACCTAAACATAGTGAAAGCAATCTAGAGCAAACCAGTAGCCAACATCAAAATAAATGGAGAGAGGCTTGAAACAATCCCACTAAAATCAGGGACTAGACAAGGCTGTCCTCTTTCTCCATATCTTTTCAATATAGTACTTGAAGTTCTAGCGAGAGCAATTAGACAACATAAGGAAGTCACAGGGATACAAATTGGAAAGGAAGAAGTCAAAGTATCATTATTTGCAGACGATATGATAGTTTACTTAAGCGACCCAAAAATCTCCACCAGAGAACTTCTACAGCTGATAAACAACTTCAGCAAAGTGGCTGGTTATAAAATTAACTCAAGCAAATCAGTAGCCTTCTTGTACTCAAAGGACAAGCAGGCTGAGACCCACAAACAACATAAAGTATCTTGCCGTAACTCTAACAAAACAAGTGAAAGATCTGTATGACAGGAACTCCAAGTCCTTGAAGAAAGAAATCAAAGAAGACCTCAGAAGTTGGAAAAATATCTCTTGCTCCTGGATTGGCAGGATCAATATAGTAAAAATGGCCATCTTGCCAAAAGCAATATACAGATTCAATGCAATCCCCATCAAAATCCCAACTCAATTCTTCATAGATCTAGAAAGAACAATTCTCAAATTCTTCTGGAGCAACAAAAAACCCAGGATAGCTAAAACTATTCTCAACAATAAAAGGACTTCTGGGGGAATCAATATCCCTGACCTCAAGCAGTACTACAGAGCAATTGTGTTAAAAACTGCATGGTATTGGTACAGCAACGGGCAGGTAGATCAATGGAATAGGATTGAAGACGCAGAACTGAACCCACAGACTTATGGTCACTTGATCTTTGATAAAGGAGCCACAAACATCCAGTGGAAAAAAGATACCATTTTCAACAAATGGTGCTGCTTCAACTGGAGGTCAACATGCAGAGGAATGCAAATTGACCCACTCTTAACTACTTGTACTAAGATCAACTCCAAGTGGATCAAGGACCTCCACATAAAACCAGACACACTGAAACTATTAGAAAAGAAACTTGTGAAGACCGTGGAGGACATGGGCACAGGGGGATAGTTTCTGAACAGAACACCAATAGCTTATGCTCTAAGATCAAGAATTGACAAATGGGACCTCATAAAATTACAAAGTTTCTGTAAGGCAAAGGACACTGTCAGAAGGACAAAACAGCAACCAACAAAGTGGGAAAAGATCTTCACCAACCCCACATCCAACAGAGGGCTAATATCCAATATATACAAAGAACTCAAGCAGTTAGACCCCAAAGAACCAAATAACCCTATCAAAAACTGGTGTACAGAGCTAAACAAAGAATTTTCACCAGAAGAAATGCTGATGGCCGAGAAACACCTTAAGAGTTGTTCAACATCATTAGTCATCAGGGAAATGCAAATCAAAACAACCCTGAGATTCCACCTCACACCAGTCAGAATGGCTAAGATTAAAAACTCAAGAGACAACAAGTTCTGGCGAGGATGTGGAGAAAGAGGAGCACTCCTCCACTGTTGGTGGGATTGCAAAATGGTAAAATTGCTCTGGAAATCAGTGTGGAGGTTCCTCAGAAAAATTGTGCATGTCACTTCCAGAGGACCCTGGCATACCACTCCTGGGCATATACCCAGAGGATTCCCCTGCATACAATAAAGACACATGCTCCACTATGTTTATAGCGGCCTTGTTTATAATAGCCAGAAATTGGAAGGAGCCCAGATATCCCTCAAAAGAGGAATGGATACAGAAAATGTGGTATATTTATACAATGGAGTACTACTCAACAATTAAAAATAATGAACTCATGCAATTTGTAGGTAAATGGTTAGATCTGGATAATATCCTAAGTGAGCTAACCCAATCACAAAAGAATACACATGAAATGCAATCACTGATAAGTGGATATTAATGAGCCCAGAAGCCCTAAATGTCCAAGGCACAATTAGCAAGTCAAATGACTCCCAAGAAGAAGAAAGGAGAGGACCCTGGGCCTGTAAAGATTGGATCTAGTTTTGTAGACCCAGAACAGAGAAATCGTGGGGGGGGGTGATTGGGGAATAGTTGGGGGGAGAGGAATTATGGGACATATGATGGGGGGAACTGTGAAAGAGGAAAGCCTTTGGAATGTAAACATAGAATATAGAAAATAAAAATTTAAAAAAAGTAACATAAGATGTTTTAAAATAAAACATATCATTTATTACTCAAGAATAAAGGCATGTTGGTCAGATTAAAAGACAATGCTTTAATAACTGTAATTCCCATAGGATGAACACTTTATACTCATCAAAGTCTTTGCATGATTCAAATGCCTACATTTTACTAGTAAACTCAGTTTTCTTGGATGGGAGCGGTTGCTGAGAATTGCCCCATGTCTTATAAAGAAGGTGTAGAATGTCTAGAATTGGATATGTAATTTGAGCCTGATTACATATGATTATTTTTGGAATGATGAACTCTGTACATTTGACTATCAAAATGTATAATTAATTGTGAAGGAACCCATCCTGGTCATCACCACAAGACTAGAGCAACTTTGGACTAAGGATTGGGTTGGACTACCTGTTTCCTTTCATCAACATTTTTGAGGTTCCAAACACAAGAAAAATAAGATGTATCACTCTTTAACCAATAGCAATGATCAAATAAGGTCATTTTAGAAGCAAAAAAAAAAAGGACATAATTAATATTCATAATATGTAAATAACTTCAAATATTAACATTAAGAAACCAAATAACACAATTAATAAATAGGCTAATGAAATAGACGTTTCTTAAAAGATGAAACAGTTAACTAATAGTACATGAAAAAATATTCAACCTACTTAGCTAACAGGACAAACATATTAAAACTATATTAAGATTTAGTCTTTCTCTGGATAGAATGGCCACCATTGAGAAGACAAGCATTGAGAAGACAAGGTTGCAAGGCAGAGAAAACCTTTACTTATTGCTGATAGGAATACATATGGTCTAACCAATATGAAAATCAGTGGAATTTTGGACATCCATATAAGTCAACATTACCTCACTAGGTTTGTATCAAAATACTATAAAGCAGCATAATCAAAAAGACATCTGTAAATTTACACTTATTCCATCACTGCTTTAAATCACCAATTTTGGTCCCACTATAACTATATGTCAACAGATAAGTGGGTAGTTAAAATGTTGTAGACCAAAATAGAGTAGGACTCAGGAGGCATGTGAAGAATGGAATTTTGTGATTTGTCTGGAAAACAAATATAACTGGAGACTTTAATATTTAGCCAAATAAGACTCTAAATCAGATGCAGAAAGACAAATATCCTATGCTTTCTCTCATTTGTGCTTCTTAGTAAGCAAAAGTTAAAGGGAAGGGACTGACATGCTGAACTCAGCTTTGCTAACTTGGGCTCACTAGTTTTTGGCTCTTAAGTCAGAGAGATTAGGAAATAATGGAGGACTTTCCCCTTTGATGACTGCATTCAAAGGGCAGTCATCAATCCTAAAGAGGCACATGCTCAGATTCCAAGCCTAACAAGAGATGGAGATAGGAGTCATATCTCAGAAGAATGTAAGCAAATCTTCTAAGAAAATAGAACACTGCAACTTACTGTTAGGAAATTAGGTTATTTGCATCACAAGTTAGAAGGCTGAAATGCTCTATAAAATGCTTCATATCAATTTTGGTATTATTTTCCCTGACAACTTACCTATCATTGTAATTCAATAAAGATATGTTAAAAATAGGGGACTGTTTTTGTTTTGTTTTGTTTGTTTATTTGTTTTGTCAGAAGCTATGCAGAAAAGGCTATGGCAAGCAAGTAAGATCCTGCAGATGGCCCATCATTTTGCATGGCTGCAATGGGTTTACTCTGGAGAGGCACAGCCCCAGAGATTTTGTCCCAGGATTGCTTCTTGCTGCTTTCCTGTCATTATTACATAGATTAATGATTCCTGGGTATTAGCCCATCCTATTGGGAAAATTTCCTGTAGCTCACTTAAAGATGAAATTTCATGAATTAATGCTAGATAAATTAATTATAGCATTCCTGATTTGATTCAAATAATTTTAAAAAGAAAGTTTAAAGAGATGGTCTTAGTTGTTTTGTCAGAAGGATGTAATAAAGAATCAAGGATAAAATGTGTCCCTGCCTCATACAATAGTAAGTAAAAGCTGCATAATATGGAATAAAATGAGCTTTCATAATTTCATTAGAAGAGAATTAGGGTTGGAACAGATTTATGGTTAATGGAAAACATTCATTCTAAGTCAGGTCCAAGGATGAAACCATAGGTGTGCACTGTGATAAAGCAAGGCTATGTAAAATTGTTGCTTTGAACTTATCATGAGTTTATAGAATGAAACACTGCTTTGAACTTACTATCAACATCCTTCTGTAACTCCCTTTTTGTGTAACATTTTTCTATGAGTAAATTATGTAAAAATATTTTGTCTTAGAAGGTACAAAAGAGACTAAGAGAAGGAATAAAGTGTGGCATGCAGGACTCAAATCCACCCACTAAATGTATACGTGAATATGTCTGACTGTCTGTCCATATGTATATACATATGAGCGTAGATATATCTGTAAGAATGCATGGTGAATTGGTGAGACAGGTAGTTAGGCCTGATCAAAGAGTCTCAGTGTGTGCTTGACTTCTCCCTTTCTCCCTTTTCTTTTTCACTGGCTCATGTAGAGTTAATGAATTCCCAGATTCTCACCTGGCCAGCAAAGAGCCCTTGAACCAGAGAGAAAGGAGCTTGAGTAACTAACCTTTTTTCATAATCCCTTGCTAATGTCAGAGAGAGTCAAATTACCAGAAAACAGAGGCTTTGGGCCATAGAATGATAACAAAGCGCTAAAGAAGACAAAAGAATTGACAAAGGCAAAACAGCTTTGACCCCAATCTTTGACTCCATGCCCCTTCCCTGCCTTCCTCAGTGAACTGGGTGCCAGGGTTGGACCCCAGAAGATTTTTTTCCATGATAAGACTTGAGGTTTACATCATGGGTGATAATTAAAACAGAAACAACTCATAGAATTCCTGTTCTTGATTTTTCATGAATCCATCTGTTGTGCTTCTGAGTGGCTTACTGAATCACTTCAAATATACAAAAATAGTGACTTTCAACTTTGAAGGTCTATTTACATGCCAAACAATTTTAGCAGAGAAAGAAGTAGTATTTTCTTTGAGGGGGATTATTTCTCAATTTACTAGCAGAAGTGACACCCTGCCATCCTAACAGCATGCCCTGCTTTTATCTGCCTCTGAGTGCTAAGGGATTATTTTGTGCATAAGAAGCCAAAGACCTTGGCAAAGAAAGGCAGTTCTGTGGTTTGGTACTCATTTGGCTTCCTTAAAGTGACAACCATCTAGTCATATTTATATCCTAGGGAATCACAACTTCAAAGCTATCAGTCTGCTAATTTCCTGATAATATACTAAGATTTTTGTGTTCAACACATTCTACATAAGTAATCCAACAGTTCTCAAGTTCTTGGTTAAGAGGTGTATAAAACACTGCCCCTCCCCCAAATTAATGTAGCCTCTCAACCTAACCTATGGAAGAACCCCTTTGCTGAACAGACAAAATATATTAGAGATAGTGCACACAGAAATCAGATTGATAATGACCAAGAAGCTTCTTCTTGCTTTGATAAATACTGGATATATTTTATAGTACTGGAAGATGCTACATATGCTGTTGGTAGGGAAAAGTCATCAAAAATGCTACACAGCTGTTAACCCTGTGAACTACAATAAAGACCAGCTATGCAAGATATGCCTATAAGTGCAAAAGTGGGATAAAAACTATCATGGGAACGAGATTCTTTCTGTTTGAAATTAAGGCCTGCTTCACAGAAGAAACATACCTGGTACTGCAAATCTGACCATAAACCCAATTTTGGGGGAACTCACAGACTCCAGGGTGAATCTATTTCTATCATTCTGTTAAATAAACATGGCATCAAACTACCTTCCTTGTTCATATCTTTGTGTGTCTATATAATAGTGCAGCTCTCAGACCTAATCAGAGAAGATTATTTGTATAATGGATAGTGGCCAAAGGGCAGAAACTGCTTCTGTAGAGTGTCCAGCCACAGATAAAACTCTGTGTGTGTGTGTGTATAAACATATACAGTATATGCATATATAACACATATACAGTACATACATATATACAGTATATACGCATATATATATATGTGTATATATATATATATATATATATATATATATATATATATATATATCCACTCACTCAATCATGGATAAGGTACCATCTCAAAAGAGGCAGCCAGAAACATTGTAATACTTAGGGATCAAGAGCAAAAGAGTATCTTCTAGACATGATAAGGCATCTGTACCCATAAACTCATAACCAATCCCTTCTCTTTCTATGCTAGAGTGTTGACTGGCTTCATTTTGTGCATACAACCTCAGTAGCTATGAAGATTGATTAATGGTTGATAGTTTAAAGAAAGAAGACACAATTTTGCATAAGAACGTGATCCTACTAGGCCAAACTATATGTTCCATTGGATGAAGGTCTTACACCCAGGAGTACATGAACAGCACAAATCAGTATTAGTGTAATACTAATGGACATAAATGTTGCAAGATCGGGATTCATCTGGAAGAATTTAACTGCATTCAAAGGCATCTTCCATCCAGTCTCTCCATCTCTAATCTCCTAGCTATCACTAATCTTCTTTCCTTCCTTCAGTTTGCTTCCAACACCCTTGAGGTTTGATTGTCACCCTAAACTATGCACATAATTTGATGCACTCCACTTTAAAAAGCTGAAGATTACAACACGAGTCACTTTTATACAATCAGGTAAATATGTCCCTCACTTCCACATTTCCCCTGTTTATTGTAATTATTAACAATGTATTTTTCACACTAGAGCAAGTGAACACAATCTCTTACCCCTTGGTAGACTCCTAGTTTGTCCATAGTTAGATATAGAATTTTTTTAAACTTAGACTCTTCAGTATTTTTCTTTTATATTTATTTTTTTTTGTCCTGATATCTTATCAGATGAAACAGGTTGTGCACATGTGAGCAGTTGTGATAGATGTGGCACAGTTTGAATATTGAATTATGTCTACTATGGAAGACATTATACATTAATATGATCAAGCATAGCAATTTCTTTAAATATTGATTTTTATTTCTTTTGACTAAATACCTGAGAGTTGAAATACATTTCTCAATTATATATATGATGCTTTGTGAAATTGGTTAGGTAACATGATAAAAATTATTTCTCCACAAAATTCAAGTTGACTCTTTATATTTTTAGAATTTTTAATTTTGTAATGCCCATCTTCCCAATGATAGTATTATTTAACTGCTTGTTGACATGTTCATCTTTTGGAGAAAACCCCTATTTTAATATTTTATTCAATTACATAATTACATAAGGAAAAGTTTACTCCATTTGCCATAGAGTTTTGTGAGTATTGAAAAAGGCATAAAGTTACACAACTAATTCCATAGTCTGAATATGGAACAGGAGTCTCCCTAGGAAACAGGCCTTCTTGTATGCTGAAGTTGACCTTAACTGTTTTGCACATTTTTATTGGTATGTGTTTTTATGCTCTTAAGATAAGAAAGTTGTTTGCATACTGTTAATAAGCTCCATTCAACTAAGTTAGTACTATAAACTATTGCATTTAATTTATTTTATAATGCTACATTTTTTAATGTGTTTGAATGCTTCACCTATACTCTATCTACACAGATTATGTGAATGCAGTGACTACAGAGGCCAAAAGAAGGCATTGGAATCCCTGGTACTAGCATTAGAGAGGGTTGTGAACTGCCATGTGGGTTCTGGGAGTGAGCAGGAAGTACTTTAATCACTGAGCCATCCCTCCAGCTCCATATTTTAATTTCCTAATAAAGTCTTTTTAATTAGTATGAAAATAATTGGCTGTACAATTACATTTTCATGATAGTGATATTTGAGGAACAGAAATTTAGATTTTAGTATTATGTTTAATATTTTTCTCATGATGGTTTGTGTTTGACTAAACAGTTTTGCTTAAAGTATATTTATGCTTTCTAACAGTGCTTTAATTATAATGATTTTAGTTTAACAGGATTTATTATTTTAATTATTTGAAGATAAAGGTGGTGGATGTTTGGCATAAAGGAATCATCCATTTTGTAGACTAGTGAGATGATCCATGGGTAAAGAGCTTGCTGCACAGGTATGAGGAACTGAACTATATCCTTCAGAGCTAATAAAAGCCAGACTCCATGACATACCAACAACAACACTGTAGGCAAAAAGGAGAACCCTGCGAGGCTCTCAAGATGGACATCTTGGTGTACATGGCCAACAATGAACTAAGACCCTGTCTCAAAGAAGGAGGTGAGGATTGATGTTCAAGCTTGATTTGTTGCTTCTACATGAGCCATGGCAAATATATACTTCACACAGGAACATATGCACATGTGTATAAAGAAACATAAACATACACAGTATACAAGTAGATATAGACAGATCAGTTTTTGTTTGTTTTTGAATTAATATGTAACAGAATTGTTGTGGAGAGCTGTTTTCTGGAGAAGGCACTTTACTCTGTCATTGGTGAATATCTGCTGTTCTTGGTAATAAATTCTTGACATTTTTCCTAGGAATCCTTGACTTTTTAACAGAAATTGGTTTATATAATTTTGGTCAATGCTTACCTGTGTCATTTGAAATCAACATAGCTATCTCTGATGTCTTCAGCTAATGCAGCATTTTAAATTGATTTGGTTTCCTGATGTCAAGCTGACCTTTTACTGCTAGAATAAATTCTACTTTATTAGGTTCAATTTGCTATATTTTTTACTAAGTATATTTGAAATTGTTTTCATGAAAAAGTTGGTTTATAATTTTCTTTTCATATGTTTTTGCCTTATTTTGATAGGAGGAAAGTTCTGGCCTAGCAAAACAAGTTGGGGAGTCTACTTGTTTTTTTTCTCTGCCTTTATGATAATATTAATCTTGGTTCATTTTTTAATATTTAGTGTTTGCTTGGTAAAGGAACTATGGTTGAAATTGACTATATGCTGATATTAATTGTAAATTAATAATTATATTTACATGCTATATATTATAGATATTCTTCAATTTGCTTTAGTAACAATTGATTTTAATTTTTTCATTTTCCTCTATGTTGTCAAAACTTTATTAATTAGACAATATTTATAGAATGAGACTCCTGCTATGTTGTGCATATACAACCTACCCTGCTGCCATTGTGTCTGTATATAAGAATTCTTCTTTCACTTATTTGATTTTCATAATTTATGTCATTGGATATTTACTAGAATACCTTTTGTGAATTATAGATATATAAAATATGTAAGACATATAAGATGTGTGTGTGTGTGTGTGTGTGTGTGTGTGTGTGTCTGTGTTTGTATGTGTGTATGATCCTTATCTTTTCTTCCACCCATCCAAACTGTGAAGATCTTCGTGTAGGTATGGTTATTCATGAGTTTTAATTATAAGGTAATTATGTATTTCCTAAGTATATTGAATTTTATTTAGAAAAGCAATCAATAGGTACCCCAGCTAACAATACATGTTTGCATTAAAAAAATGCTATGGATGTTTAAAAAAGTAAGTCATTTTTTTCTCTGATACTACTATTTAAGTTTTGTAATTTCCTATTAAGATATGCATACTGGTTCTTAAATTATATAAAGTAGATTTAATATGCAGTGATAGTTGATTGTGTTATTTCTCTTTCACTTTTCTTATACATGTGCTTATATATGATTATTTATACTTAACTGATAATATAAAATACATTTCTTCTCAGACACACTAATTTATCCTCAGAATAATTCCAGGAAATATTTATGAAGCCTTTTCTATTTTTCTTATGATTAGTAGTCCTTTGATTTTAACACATTAACATCATTTCTAAAGGGTGTTTGTTCTGCCTGTATATAAATGAGACACTCTAAAAAGAACAGCCTGGTGAATTAGTGGGTTTTTTTTTTTTTTTTTTAATGTGGAGTATATTGGCTTTGAAGCCAAACATTTTGCTTTTTTAAAAAAAAAAAACATATTTTGTCTGTTCTTTTTCCGATTCTTTTTTCATCTCTAGTATATTTTCCTATTTAGTATTCAATTTTATCTTCGTTATTGGAATTTTAGTATTAGTCTTTGTTACATTTCACACTCTCTGTCTCTCTCTCTGTCTCTCTGTCTCTGTCTCTGTCTCTCTCTCTCTCTCTCTCTCTCTCTCTCTCTCTCCCTCTCTCGGTGTGTGTGTGTGTGTGTGTGTGTACGCGCGCTCGAATCACATCTATTTCCAAATTGGCCTCTAACCTGCTAATTTGATAGGCAGTTGAAGATTGCTTGGGATTTCTAATCCCTCTGCCTCTGCCTCCCAAGTGCTGAGATTACAATCATGTGGGGCTACACATCTGGTTTCCAGAGTGTTGGAAGCCCAACCCAGGGATTTATACATGCTAACAAACACTCTAACAACTGAGATACATTCCAAGCCCTTTCAGTAATTATCTTTTACTTATTACAATATCCTTTTAATGATATTATTCTGCTCTGTGCATAATTTTGAGAAAATACTTGTAATATTTTTGAAATACCCATTTGTATCTTTCCTATTATTTATAACATTCTGTGTTGGTTGTGCATTTATTTTTATTTTTGTCTGATTGTCTATTTAATTTAGATTTTTAAATACAAATCCACTACCACTTTTTAAAGTATCCCCTTTCTCTATTTCTTTGTTTCCTTGTTGGCTTCTGATTCATCTCTTGCTGCTGCTTGTTCAGTAGGGTCAATGATATCTCAATCTCATTTATATTCTCAAAGAACCAGCTTTTAGAATCCTTGGTTTACTGTTATAATTTGTTTTTGTTTCATTAATTTCTGCTTTGAAGAAGAAGAAGAAGAAGAAGAAGAAGAAGAAGAAGAAGAAGAAGAAGAAGAAGAAGAAGAAGAAGATTATAATATTTTACAGTATACTGGGCTTGGGATTGGTTTGTTTTTATTTTTCCAAATACTCAATTTACATCCTTAAGTTTTTGTTGTTGTTTTTTGTTTTTCTAGCATTTCCACTTTTCTTTCTTTAACTGTAGTTACCCAAGACTATAAACTTCCCTCTAAGAACTGATTTTTAAGGCATCCTGAGGTTTTCAGTCCACTGTGTTCATTTTCATTTAGTTCTCAGGATATTTTGATTTCTTTTGTGAACTCTTCTTTGACCCATTCATTATCTAGTAATGAGTTTTTAAAGCTCCCAGAGTTTTTCCACTTACTAGAGTTTTGTTTGCTCTCAATTTAAATTTTACTGCTCAGTGGTCAAACATGATTTAAAATTGTTTCTTTTTGTTGTTTTGTTTTGTTTTGTGAGCTATCAAATTCTCTGTTCTAGCATGTACTGCTGAGTATATTGTATTTCTTCTTCGTTTGGGTAGAATTTTTGGTAGATATCTGGTAGGGTCATGTGATTCTAGATGCCATTAAATTCTGAGGATTTGCTGTTTTTTCACCCCAGATGACTTATGTTATGGAGAAAATATAGCTTTAACTTGAAGACTGTTTGATCAAATATTGGCATGGCAATGCTTGCTTGCTTCCTGATCCTATTTGTTTGGAATATGACACTTAATGGAATATGTTACATAACTGGGACTTATTTTAGTTTCAAGGGTTTAGTCCATTATCATCATTGCCATCATGGGAGAAAGCATGGTGCAATATAGCCATACTTGATATTGAAGAAAGCTGAGAGTTCTCTATTTCAAACTGCAGTGACCAGAAGAGAGAACCATTGGGCCTACTTTGGCTTTTTAAATCTCAAAATCTACCTTCAGTAACATTCTTCCTGCTGAGCTCCATGTGGCCTTGGTAGGGACAGAGTTCCTGCCCCTGGGACAAGGCCCAGGTGTGAGCCTCCAAGAGTGTCAGTGAATGCTGTGGGCACAAGGTGTGTCTTTGAAATATATATACTTTCTCAACTATGCAAAATATAAGGATGTGATCTGAATTATGAGGGGCTTTATGAATCTAAAGTAACAAAAGCATCTATATTATAAGCCAGTTTGTCAGAAAGATAAAAAGGCAGGCAAGTTTCTGAGTTCAAGGTCAGTCTAGGACAGGGGGTGGTTAGACCCAGGTATGTTAGAAATGGTAATTTCAGGACAGGGTCTCACCCAACTAGCTTGTGATCTCTGAATTCTACTGATATGTTAAGAAAAAAAATGTATGCAGGCTATCTCCTAAGAGTCAAAGGGCTGGGATCATGGAATAGTGATTCATAAGATAAACAAAAGGAAACCTGTAATAAATGCCTGGATTGATATGTGAAATGAAAACTATCCAGAGAAGAGACAGACAGACAGACAACCAGACAGACACACACATACACACACACACACACACACACACACACACACACTGTCTCTCTCTGAGGTATCCTAAAGGCTTTTCCTAGTCCCACACCCTTCTTAAGGCTTCCCCTTCCTGCCTTGAGTCAAGTATAGGCCAAGTTCCATTTTCCATGCACATGATCATTTTTGAGTAAAAAATGCTCAGAATGTACTGACTGAGAGTTACCTGACCTTCTGGAAAGTCCCAAGTAAAGTACAAATGTGTGCCATGCTTGTGAGCCAATAGATTTAAAGATCAATACACTTAGCCAATAAATTTGAACTGTAACCTTGCTGATGTAACCTGTGCCCCTAAAAATATAAAAACTGATTGTAATAGCCATTTGGGGTCCTCTTCTTAGTAAATCACCTTGAGGGACTAATTGAAGTCAAACCCAAGTCCACATGCCAAAAATAAATAAATAAATAAATAAATAAATAAATAAAGCTCTTGCTTTTACATCGATTTGCATCTTGGTGTCTCACTTGGGGGCATCTCTAAGAAAGTACCACTGACCAAGGGTCAGGGTCTTACACTCTCAAGATTTATTGAGAGAGGTTCCCTATTGCAGGCCTTATTACTGTATTTTGTTGGCTGCCAGAAACCACTGTCATTTATAATATCTAAGCTGCCTAAGCTTCATTTCTGCCTCACTCTGCTTCTCTGTGTGTGGTGGTTTGAATGAGAATGTCCCCTCTAGTCTCATACATTTGAATGCTTGGTCAACAGGGAGTGGCACTACTTGAGAAAAATTAAGAGGTACAATCTTGTTCGAGGAAGTGTGTCATTGCAGGTTGGACTTTGAGGTTTCAAACACCAGGTCAGGTCCAGTGTCTCTCTCTTCCTGTTTCCAGCAATCATGATATAGAACTCCCAGCTACTTTTCCAGCACTTTGTCTGCTTGCATGATTCTATGCTTCTTGCCATAATGATAATGGACTAAACCTCTGAAACAGTAAAGAGTGTCTATTAACATTCTGTTTCTTAACAGCAATAGAACACTGACTAAGACAGAAACTGGTACCAGAGGCAGGGATATTGCCATGAGAGGCCTGATCATGTTATTTAAAGAATACTGAAGACTTTGGGACTTTGGGCTATAAAAGAGGTTGAATATTTTAAGCAGGCTTAATGCACCATCTAAGTAGGAACATAGAAGACAGTGGTGCTGAAGATCATTTGAACTGTGAAGTTTTAAAGGAGAAAAACCTGAATAACTTTGCTAAGTGGGCTAGAAACTATTCTCATGATAATTTAAAGAATGTGGCTGCTTTATGTCTTTGTTGAAGAAATATGCTTGAGCCTAGTAACTCCTGTGACTATTTCTATTAATTTTTATGCAAATCAATAGTGAAAAGGATCAAGCCTTATAAAAAACACACACAGTGTCTAGTTAAACAGAAAAGTAGCACCAAGAAGTATAATGAGTGAACTACAAGTATTCAAGGACATAAAAGGTTAAAAAAAAAAAGCCTGATCCTGAAAGGAATAAAGGGAGTGGTGACTTCGGGTCAAGATCCCATCAGCTAAGTTTCCAATTTGGAAAAAGGAATTAAAGCAGAGCTGATGCAGTATAATGAAGGAGGGGCTATATTCCAGCCCCAGCAGGCAGTAGAACTTGGTAGCTTCAGCCATGTGGTTCTGGATTTAGAGTTAGGGATTCAAGAAAGAAAATGTAGGATCTATCTCCATGGCCAAGGAATGCCACTGAAGAATTCATGTGTCAGAGGTGTACCTGAGAGGCCATTCTATAAAATTGTGAAGGTGATTTCTGGACTGTGTTGGAGACCCCAAGATGTTAGGGCTATCAGAGTCATGGGATATCTGCCAAAAATAAAAAGCTGTAGACCATGTGTGGACCACTAGAGATGAAAAGAGAGAGAGAGAGAGAGAGAGAGAGAGAGAGAGAGAGAGAGAGGGAGAAATGTTGCAGTTAACAAAGCTGAAAGGAGTTGGAGTTCTGAAGAGTCCTTTGACTCAGAAATGGAGATGCAGAAATTGGTGTTTGAATGGCTATTTTTTGGTCTTGTTTTTGTCTACTATTTCCTTTGTTATGCTTTGTTTCCTCTATTTTAGAATGTTAATGAATATTCTATGCCATTGATGGTTGGAAGAATTTGATCTGCATTTTTAATTTTGAGTTTATTTAGAGACTGTTATAAGTCTCAGAATAGACTTTGAACTTTGCACAATTAAATAGTTTTAAGATTGTGATAGACTATGAGACATGTAAGTTGGACTAAATGCATTCTGTATCATGATATTGCTACAAGCCTATGTGAGCCATGGAATAAAATGAGGCAGTTTGAATGAAATGGCCCCTATGGGATCATAGATTTGAATGCTTGTTCACCAGGAAGTTTGGATTAAGAGCTGTGGTCCTGTTGGAGAAAGTATGTCACTGGGGCTGAGTGCTGAAGTTTCAAAAACCCACACTAGCCCAGACACTGTCTGCACACAAGGACATAGTTCCCATCTATTGCTCTAAGGTACCATAATGCTACCTTCCATGTCAATAATGAAATAGGACTTTGAAACTGTAAGCAAGCTCCAATGAAATGCTTTCTTTCTTTCTTTCTTTCTTTCTTTCTTTCTTTCTTCTTTCTTTCTTTCTTTCTTTCTTTTTCTCTCTCTCTCTTCTCTCTCTCTCTCTCTCTCTCTCTCTCTCTCTCTCTCTGTCTTTCCTGCCTATCTTGTAGAAAGGCAAGCTGACTGTGAGCAAAGCTTTTAATCAAACATTGAGATAAAAACACTTTGGAAAGTGTAATGGCTGTTTTTGTGTGTTGACTTGACACAAGGTGGAGTTATCATAGAGAAACTAGCTTCAGTTGAGAAAATGACTCCATGAGATCCAGTTGTGAGACATTTTCTCAATTAGTGATCAAAGGGCGAGGACCCCTTGTGGGCAGTACCATCCCTGGGGTGGTAGTCTTGGCTTCTATAAGAAAGCAAGCTGAACAAGCCAGGGGAAGCAAGCCAGTAAGACACATCCTTCCATGGTTTCTACATCAACTCCTGTATCCTGACTTTTTTGAGTTCCAGTCCTGGCTTCCTTTGGTGATGAAGAGCAACTTGTAAGTGTAAGCTCAATAAACCCTTTCCTCCCCAACTTGCATATTTTTCATGATGTTTGTGCAGGACTAGAAACCCTGACTAAGAAAGAAAGCATACAGGAAACAGGTAGTTAATGTTGAATTGCTTGGAAATGGAACCTCAGGGAGGCTAACCCAATGTACCTTTGGTCAACTTTTGCTTCCTAAATTCCTTGTCTGATTTCCTTCCCAGTACACATGGAATGGACAGCTGCCACATGGGGAGTATTGACTTGGGGTGTACTTAGGCAGCCTCTGCAGCTTCACCTTCTCAGCCTTGTTCCCATCTCATGCTATCACCAAGGAGTGTGAATAGTGCATGGCTACCTGTTCAGAGCATGTGCTATCCAGAGTCATCATCTACTGAGCTGCAGTAAAAGACTTGGGCTTGTGATCCCCATATCCCAATTCTTGGAAGGTTGTTGATGGACCCCAGCTGATGGTACACTCATAGGCATGATGCTGCTGCTTTTCCAGCAGGCAAGGCTCCACAGAAGTTCTGCACTGCTCTTGGGTACATGGTAGACTCTTGGGAGGTAATGAAATTTTAAATTACCTAATCCTTCTAGAGAGTTTACCCAGCTCCCTATAAGTAGGACTATATGACTTTATCTGAGGTTGCTGCTTCCTCTTCTTCTTCTTCTTCTTCTTCTTCTTCTTCTTCTTCTTCGTCTTCGTCTTCGTCTTCATCTTCTTCTTTGTCTTCTTCTCCTTCTCCTTATATTACTATGTATAGTTTTTACAGGACTTTTACATAAAGACTTAACACTTTCTTGAAAACTTCTAAAAACTAACTTAGCTGTATATGCCCAGAATGACAAGTTTTTAGCCATGTTCCTTTATGCTGATCTGTCACTCTTTTTAGACCTTAACCACAGTTATTTTATTGCTTTTTTGCACCCTTAGTATAGCATTTGTTGGGCAATAAAATTCTACATGACCACAAGAGTAGATAATAATACTAAATGCTAATCCTGCTACATGGTGTTAACTCAGGTACACAATTATCACTTACACACACACACACACACACACACACACACACACATGCACATGTACACACACATGCACACCAATCTTGAGATAAGCCTTTGATTGTGGAGATGGCTACATGAAGAACAGGGGATGAAGGGGGATGAAAAGGAAAGAAGCAGTTTTCTGGACAAAGGTAGCCTACATATAGAAAGGGTCTGTGGGACATGATCTGGAGCTAAGCATGTGGATTTGTAGATGCAGGATGTGGTTTTTTTTATTTGTCATTTGTGAAATCTATGATTTATTTATATAAAATCAAGTTTTATCTGCTATTATTTTCTACTCCTAAACCATCTTTCCACACTTAGCATTACTCATCTGGAATTTTTTTTCTATATTTTGTCTTCATGGTATTATAAAAGATGAACAAGAATTTATAAAAAGAATGAGTAATTGAGGGACAGATTTGTAAGAGCAGGGCTGAGAGGAGAGAAGGGAGGTGTATTGCAATTGAGATGTAATGTGAATGAAAAGTAAATTATATCCAAGAAGCCTACAGAACTCCAAACAGAATGGACCATAACAGAAATACATCCCGTCACATAATAATCAAAACCCCAAATGTAATAAACAATGAAAGAATATTAAGGGTAGTAAGAGAAAAAGGCCAAGTAAAGGAAGACCTATTAGAATTACACCAAACTTCTCACCTGAGACCATTAAAGCTAGAAGATCCTGGGCTGATATCATGCAGACTCTAAGAGAACACAAATTTCAGCCAAAACTACTATACCCAGCAAAACTCTCAATCGCCATAGATGGAGAAACCAAGGTATTCCATGACAAAACCAAATTTGCACGATATCATTCCACAAACCCAGCCCTACAAAGGTTAATAGGGGGAAAACACCAACACAAGGAAGGAAATTACACCCAGGAAGAAGCAAGATAGAAACATCCTCTCATCAACCCAAAAGAAGATAACCTCTCAAATATAAAAAAAAAATAATTTCAAAAATGTCAGGACCTAATAATCACTATTCCTTAATATCTCTTAACATCAATGGACTCAATTCCTCAATAAAAAGACATAGACTAACAGACTGGATATGGGAACAGGACCCTACATTTTACTGCATACAGGAAACACATCTCAATGTCAAAGACAAACATTGCCTTACAGTAAAAGGCTGGAAGACAATTTTACAAGCAAATGGTCTCAGGAAACAAGACAGAGTAGCCATTCTAATATCAGATAAAATTGACTTTCAACCTAAAGTCATCAAAAGAGACCCAGAAGGTCACTTCTTGCTGCTCAAAGGGAAAATCCACCAAGAAGAACTCTCAATACTGAACATCTATGCTCCAAATGCAAGGGAACCCTCATTTGTAAAAGAAACCTTACTAAAGCTTAAAGCACACATCGCACCTAACATAATAATTGTAGGTGACTTCAACACTCCACCCTCCTCAATGGACCGATAAGGAAAGCAGAAACTAATTAGGGACACAGTGAAACTAATTGAAACTTTGGACCAAGTGGACTTCAGAGATATATATAGAACATTTCATCCTAAAGCAAAAGAATATACATTTTTCTCAGCACTACATGGTACCTTCTCCAAAATCAACCATATAATTGGTCACAAGACAGATGTCAATAAATACAAGATGATCAAACTACTCCCATGCACCCTATTAGATCACTATGGAGTAAGAGTGGTCTTCAATAGAAAGAAAAACAACAGAAAGCCCACATACACATACACATGGAAACTGAACAATACTCTAATCAACGGAACCTTACTCAAGGAAGAAATAAAGAAAGAAATCAAAGACTTTTTAGAATTTAATGAAAATGAAGGTACAACCTACCTAATTCTATGGGACACAATGAAAGCAGTGCTAAGAGGAAAACTCATAGCCCTGAGTGCCTCAAAAAAGAAACTGGAGAGAGAATACACTAGCAGTTTAACAGAACACCTGAAAGCTCTGGAACAAAAAGAAGTTAATTCACCCAAGAGGAGTAGAAGACAGGAAATCATCAAACTCAGGGCTGAAATCAATCAAGTAGAAACAAAGAAAACCATACAAAGAATCAACAAAACCAAGAGCTGGTTCTTTGAGAAAATCAACAATCTACTATAGCAGCACCAAAGGCCAGGCTCACAGGAGCTTCAATCTCCAACCAGTAACAATAAGACCAACTAACTCCATAGATAAACAAATGGCAAAAGGCAAACATAGGAACGGTACTAACAGAAATCAAGGCAATATGGCACCATTTGAACCCAATTCGCCAACCACAGCAAGTCCTGGATACCCCAACACACCAGAACAACAGCAGTTGGATATAAAAGCACTGGTCATAATGCTGCTAGAGGAACACAAAAAAGACATAAACAAATCTCTTAAAGAAATGCAGGGGAACATCAATAGGGTAGAAGCTCTTACATTACAAACACAAAAATCACTTAAAGAACTCCAGGAGAATATGGCCCAACAGACAAAAGCCAATAAAGATGAAAGGAGAAAATCACTTATAGAAATGCAAAAGAACTTGAACCAACAGGCAGAAGTCATGAAAGAGGAAACACAAAAATCTCTTAAAGAATTGCAAGAAAACACAAACAAATGAAGAAACTGAGCAAAACCATCCAAGATCTGAACACAGAGGTAGAAACAACTAAGAAATCACAAAAGGAGGCAACTTTGGAGATAGAAAACCTTGGGAAGAAAACAGAGCCACAACATACCCAAAAGTATGGGACACAGTGAAAGCAGCACTAACAGGAAAATTCATAGCAATAAGTGCCTCTGTAAAGAAATTGGACAGATTTCATAGTAGTCACTCTCAACAGCTTTTCTGAAAGCTCTATCAGTAAAAGAAGCAAAAATATCCAAGAGGAATAGAAGGCAGGAAATAATAAAACTCTGGACTAAAATCAACCAATTAGGATCAAAGTGAAAAATACAAAGAATCAACAATACCATGATCTGTTTCTGTGAGAAAGCCAACAAGATAGACTAAGACAAAGAACCATTAGCCAAATAACTAAAAGGAAGAGAGACAATACTCAAATTCACAATATCAGAAACGAAAAGGGAAATATAACAGCAGACACTGAGTAAACTCAAAGACATTAGATCTTACTTCACAAACCTGTACTCCACAAAACTAGAAATTCTAAATGAAATAGGTTATTTTTATAGACAGATACCACTTATCAAAGGTAAATAAAGATCAGATAAACTATTTAAATAATCCCATAATTCCTAAGAAAATAAAAGGAGGCAACAAAATTCTTCCAATCAAACCAAACCAAACTAAACAATTAAAACAACAAAATAGCCATGGGACAGATGGTTTTAGTCCAGAATTCTACTAGAATTGCAAAGAAGAGCAAATATCAATATTCCTTAAACTTGTCTTCAAAGTAGGAACAGAAAGAACACTACCTAATGTATTCTATGAGGCCATAGTCACGCTTCTACCTAAACCACACAAAGACTCAACAAAGAGAACTTCTGATCAATCTTGCTTATGAACATCAATGCAAAAATATTTAATAAAATATTCACAAACAGAAACCCAAAACACATCAAAAACATTTTCCATGATCAAGAAGGCTTCATCCCTGGGATGCTGGGATAGTTTAATATATGAATATCTATCAAAGTAATGAATAAAAACAAATGGAAAGAAAAATAATTATGTCATCTTCTCATGAGATTCTGTAAAAGTCTTGGACAAATTTAATGCTTCTTCATATTAAAAGTTTTGGAGAGACTAGAAAATCAAGGCACATAGCTAAATATAATAAAAAACAATATACAGCAACCCACCAACATCAAATTGAGGGAAGAGAAACTTGAACCAATCTCACTAAAATCTGGGACAAGTCAAGACTGTCCATTCTTTCCTTATCTATTCAATACAGTGTGGGACTATAAAAGGTAGCTCATGTTCTGGTTGAGCTAGGTTTAAGCCTCCAAGACCCAGAAGATAATTCTTTTTTTAAATTTATTTTTATATTCTTTGTTTATATTCCAAATGATTTTCCCTTTTCCACTTCCCCCTTCTCCATAAATCACATAAGCCCCCTTCCCTCTGCCTGTTCTCCAAACAAGTCCTCCCCCCCTACTTCTCTGTCTTGGTAATCCCCTACAATACTGCATCAAGCCTTTCCAGGACCAGGGCCCTCTCCTTCCTTCTTCTTGGAAATGATTTGATCTGTGAATTGTGTCTTGGGTATTCAGACCTTCTGGGCTAATATCCACTTATCAGTGACTGCATTCATCTGTGTTCTTTTGTGATTGGGTTACCTCACTTAGGATGATATTTTTCAGATCCAACCATTTTCCTAAGAATTTCATGAATTCATTGCTTTTAATTGCTGAGTAGTATTCTATGGTGTAAAAACTCAGGAGACAGCAGGTGTTGGTGAGGATGTGGAGAAAGAGAAACACTCCTCCACTACTGGTGGGAATGCAAGTTGGTACAACCACTCTAGAAATCAGTCTGCTGGTTCCTCAGAAAATGGCATGACACTTCTGGAGGACCCTGCTATACCACTCCTGGGCATATACCCAGAGGATTCCCCAGCATGCAATAAGAACACATGTTCAACTATGTTCACAGTAGCCTTATTTACAATAGCTAGAAGCTGGAAAGAACCCAGATGTGCCTCAATGGAGGAATGGTTCCAGAAGATAATTCTACAAGGATTAGAAGGCTATTTGCCTTGTACCCAGACACTAGGCTCCTGACATGAGGCCTCAGGTCTCCATAATTCTGTGGCCATCAGTTACATAGGGCAATGTTCCAAGCCCCTGGAATACTGTCTGGACTCCACCCCCACAGTTACCTGGAAACTGCCAGGTAGTCCTGGCCCACTATAAAAGGGATGTCTTGCCACAGCCTCTCTCTCTTACTCTTTTGTTCTTGCCCCCTCTCTTTTGTCCTCTTACTCCCTCTCTCTTTGCATTCCCTTTCCTCATCTCTCCACATAGCCATGACAGACTTCTACTTCTCTACTCTCTCCCTCTCTTTGCCTTTCACTACCTTTACTAACCTCAGGCCAGCCCTGAGAAAGTGGCATATGGTTTCACTCATTTAAACTGTCCACCAACAATAATTGCTTTACAACCACAGACTGCCTCTTCTCATCTGGATCCACAGAGCTGGAGCAATGGAGCAGGTCTTCCTATAAAGAGTCATGTCCAGTCTCATGCAGGAGGCGTCCCAGCGCTCCCAGCCACATCTCCACCAAGCCAAGCAGTCTGTGTAAGCCAGGACTCCTGTCCCCATGGAACCTGGCTGGAGCTCTCCTCCCTGCCCTTTTTCCTTTGACCCTGTGCTAGATCCAGTCTGTGGGACCCAACTCCATATTCAGCTCTTCAGTGGCATCCAGCTTCTCTGTGGTGCTGGAGAATGAGAACTGGTTGCCCCATATCCCCAGCCTTTCTGTGAGCTTGGAACCCATGAGCCAGTTTCCACAAGTCCCCTGATGACCCCAGACTGCACTTCCTGACCTTCAGAGTGGGGGTTCTGTGGCTTCACACATCCTGAAGCCCATCCAGCAGCAGGGTGGGGTGCAAAGCTCAAATTTTCTGCTTCTGCCTTTATCAGGCCCTGAGCCCTGAATGGATGAGGGCCACCATTTTAACACACAATATAGTACTTGAAGTTCTAGCTAGAGCAAAAAAATAACTGATAGAGATCAAGAGGATAGAAAAAGTTAAGAAGGACATCAACTACTTGAGGATGATATGATAGTATTCATGAGCAACCTTCAAAATTCTACCAGAGAACTCCTGTAGCTGATAATCAACTTTAGTCAAGTGGCTAGATATAAAATTACATCAAGAGCCTTCCTTTATACAAATGATAAATGGGCTGAGAAAGAAATTAGGGAAACAACAGCCTTCACAATACCTAAAAATAATACAAAAATCAGGGTGTCACTCTAGCCAAACAAATGAATGACTTTTATAACAAGAACTTCATGTCTCTAAAATAATAAACTAAAGATGCTATCAGTAGATAGAAAAATTCCCCCATGATTATGGGTCAGTAGGAGTAACATAATAAAAATGATCATCTTACCAAAAGCAATCTACAGATTCAATGCAATTACCATCAGAATTCCAACAAAATTTTTTTTACAGATTTTGAAAGAACAATTGTCAACTCCATATGGAAAAACAAAAATCCTGGATAGCTAAGACTATCCAAAGAATAAAAGAACTTCTGAAGGAATCACCATTCCTCTTCTCAAGCTATACTACAGAGCAATAGTGATTAAAAAGCAACTGCATGGTCTTGGTATAGAAACATACAGGTTGATCAATGAAATAAAATCTAGAAATAAACCCACACAACTATGGACACTTGATTTTTGGCAAAGAAGGCAAACCATTCAATGGAAAAAAGAAAGTATCTTCAACAAATGGTGATTGCTTGACTGGATGTCTGCCTGTACAAGACTGCGAATAGATCCATTTTTCTCACTCTGCATAAAATTCAAGTCCAAGTAGACGAAGGACCTCAATATAAAACATGATACACTGAATCTATTAGAAGAGAAGTGGGAAATAGCTTTGATCAAATTGGTACCAGAGATAATTTCCTGAACAGAACAACAATGGCTCAGCCTCTAAGAGCAGCAACTGATAGATGGTACTTCATGAAAGTGAAAAGCTTCTTTAAGGAAATTGACATGGTTAATAGGACAAAACAGAGGCCTACAGGTTGGGAAATATCTTTGTTAACCTTGTATCCAACAGAGGTCTAATATCCAAAACATATAAAGAACATAAAAAATTAGAGTCCAGCAACCTGAATAACCCAATTAAAATGGGGTACAGAGCAAAAAAAAAAAAAAAGAAATCTCAAAAAGGAATAATAAATGTCTGAGAAACAAGTAAATAAATGTTCAACATCCTTAGTAATCAGGAAATGCAAATCAAAATGACCCTGCAATTACACCTTACACCAATTAGTATGGCAAAGTTAAAAACCTAAAACAATAGCACATGCTTGCAAGAATGTGAAGAAAGAGAACCTTCCTCCATTATTGGTGTGAGTGCAAACTTATACAACCACTCTGGAAATCAATCTGGCAGTTTCTCAGAAAATTGGAAATCGTTTTTTTCTGAAGACTCAGCTATTCTGCTCCTGGACATACCCAAAACATGCTCCACAGTACAACAAGGACACATGTTCTACTACATTCATAGCAGCTTCCGTTATAATATCCAGAAACTGGAAAGAAATCAGATATCCATTAACTAAATTGTGGATACAGAAATGTGGTTCACTTTCATAATGGAACACTATCCAGGTATTTAAAACAATGATATTGAGCATTTTGCAGGCAAATGGATGGAACTAGATAATACCATCCTGAGTGAAGTAATCCAGATACAAAAGGACATACATGGAATGTACTCACTGACAATTGGATATTTGCCATAAAGTGCAGGATACCCATTATACAATAACACAGACCCAAAGAAGTTAAACAAGAAGGAAGGTCTAATTGAAGATGCTTGAATCTTACTTAGAAGCGGGAACAAAGTAGTAAAAGGAGGCAGGAGGAGAAAATTGGTGGTAGAGGGTAGTGAGAGAGGAATGAATTTAGGCAGGATCATATGCAGAGAAAGACAAGAGAGAGGATCATGGGAAAAAGAGAATTAAAGGAGATCTGCAGCTCGGGGAGAGGGAGGATGGTTGTGGTTTGGGGAAAATCGCTACAAAGTTCCAAAGACCTGAGATGGGGGAGGCTCTCAGGAGTCAATGTGGGTAACTTTAGTTGGGATGCATACCAGTGGAGATATGAAATCGGAACAAGCCACGTCCTATAGCCTGGTAGAACCCCCAGTGGAGGGATAAGGACACCAACCTACCCAAAATATTTTTAACCCAAAATTTGTCCTGTCTAAAAAAGTGCACTATTCCCCAGTGTAGGAGAATGCCAGGGCAGTAGGTGGGCATGCGGAGTAGGAGGGGGAGCATCCTCAAAGAAGCAGGTGGAGGAGGGAGGAGAAGACAGGAAAGGAGATAACATTTGAAATGTAAACACATAAAATACCCAATTAAAAATACTCTTAAAAATGCAAGGACAAAGATGGATCACAGACTGTAGGAATAGCCAACCACTAACCAGGTCAACTTGAGTCCCATCCCATGGCGATGCCAACCAATCTCTGACACTATAATAATACCACTTTATACTTGCCTAGCAAAACTATCCTCTGAGAGGCTCTACCCAGCAGCTAACTGAAGCAGATGCAAATACACACAGCCAAATATTGATGGGAGTTTGAGGACTTATGGAAGAATTGGAGGAAAGATGGAAGGACCTGAAGGGGAGAGGAACTCTACAGGAAGACAAACATTGTCAATAAACTTGGATTCTTGATAGCTCTCATAGACTGAGCCACAACCAAATAGCATACACAGGATGGGCTGAGGCCCCTGGCACATATGTATAGATATTCAACTCAGTCTACCTGTGCGCTCCCAAGCAAATGGAGATGCACTGTCCCTAAAGATGTTGTCTGCCTGTGGAATCCATTCCCCAACAGGGCTGCTTTGTCTGACCTCAATGGGTGACAATATAGCTAACTCTGCAGAGACCTGAGAAGCCAGGGTAGGGGAATACCCAGGAGCTTCCCACCCTCTCAGAGAAGGGGATAGGGATGGGAGATGGGGACGGACTCTGTAAGGGAGTACTCGGATGGGGATGCAAAATAAAATAAAGACAATGTCATCTATCAGTTTGGTTCATCCTAGCCCCAAAGGATTTGCCCTTATTGTTCTCGTTTTAGACATGCTGGGATCTCGGTATATATTATATAATGTTCCTGTGTCGTGGAAAACACAAATTAGGGATTTGTGTGCACATATCATAAACATACCAATTGTTCAACTTGTGAATTTCAGTTAAAGCAGTCCTTTATACATTATTCATAAAATGGAATTGACCAATCGAATTGCTAATTGTTGGAAAGCCAGCATTTACTATGTTCTAGCATCTTTGCTGTATCTTAAGTCATAGTAGGTCATTTCTTCATTCTTTCACAGTAGTACATAAAAGTGCTATGTCACTATTGCTATAGTGATTTCCTCCAAATTTAGATACTCCCTATGGTTAGAGAAGTAGGTGTTTCTATGACTCAGAATGCTTACCAAATAAGAAAACTCAGGAAGTCTTTCTCTGAGTTTATACACATTGGACTGTTGTGAGTAAGAATATTTTTTAGGAAAGTGCCTATGAACTTGCCAGAAAATCCTGGAAACCATACCACTCAGGTAGTGACCTTTTGGCAACTCAGATACCTCTGAGTCACCTAAGCTCTTGTAACTAACCCTTCATCTATGCTCCAGTGAATAACCTCTACCAAACCTATACCTCCAATATTTATACTTAGGTAAAATCATTGCTTTGATTTGATATTGGTACCCTGTCTTACATAAAGAAATATTTGCTCATATCTCCCTATATAAAAATCAGAGGATTATCATATTTCCTAAAATCCAAAGCACAATGCTCTCAAAAGTCAAGTAAATTACACTAGTTCTGTAATTTACTGAAAGATGTGGTTGTACACATTCATGGATAAGCCATGTTTGTGTAAGTACGGTAAACATATATAGTAATACAGTAAATAGCAATCACTACTTTCTAATTGGATGATGCTTATGTGGGAAAATTATCTTCATAATTGAAATTTTTTATTCATACAGGCAGCTAAAATTATATTAGTATTTGAACATAGTGGCTGAGACAACATTGAAAAACTTGGAGAACAACATTTTAGTCTGTTTTATGGAGACCAACTCTTAAAAATGAGTTTAAAAATGAAGATCTCTGGGATTATTTTAATAAAAGGAACAAATAAACAAAGACACAACTCTTGGCAGCAGAAGACTCCTACAGACATCTCCTGCATTCTCCAGGGACTTGGTTTCTCATTTACCTCATGCATGTAAATTTAAAATTACAACCTGAGCACTGCTCATGAAGTAAATGATGACCTAATATTGCCAAATGATGTGTGGGCTAAGAATTCAAAATGACACATCAAAAAATTTTAATATAGGCTCAATAATGAAAGCTCTTTGTTGCTATAATTTAAATGATTTGTAATACCTATTATAAAAAGTTAAGTATAGCAATTTCATCTGCTGTTTGTTACTTTAAATTTGTAAATATTTTCCATGGATCTGCAATTTTGTGAATCCTCATTAAAATATAAAAGTAATTTCAAGAAGTACCTGAGGGGGTATATGGGCATTTTCTAGACCATAATGTGAATATGATTTTCTTTTTACTCTAAGCTAGTTAAACTTAATATATTACTTAATTTAATCTTTCATAGTTATATATAAAATCTAAAATATTTTATACTTTGAGAGTTCTAATAAATTTTACAGTAAATTTCATGCTTTGTAATGAATATTAATAATTAGAACATGTTTAAAGATTTTGTGTGATTGTTTTAATCTTATATACCATATTACACTAGTTCTAGAGATGATTTTGCCAATTGTTTACATTCATTAATTTATTCAATCACTTATTTATTCATTCATGCTATGTTTCAGGGAAGATCATTGTTCTTCCCATAGCATGCTTATATCAAAAATTGCTCATAAGAAGCAGTTTTTTTCTTTCCACTGTTGCTTCTTAGGATTGAACAGAGATTTATTTCAGGCTTGGCTATGAATACCATTATCTGCTGACCCATCACACAGATTCTAATATTTAAAAAAAAATATTGGCTATTTTGCTTATTTATATTTCACATGTTATGCCCCCTTTCCTAGTTTCCTCTTGGAGGACCCCATATCCCATCCCCTCCTCCTGTCTCCACGAGGGGGCTCCCCCATCCACATACCCACTCCTGCCTCACTACCCTAACATTCTTCATGCTGGGGCATCAAGCTATCACAGGACCAAGAACCTTCCCTACCTTTGGTGCTAGACAAGGCTATCATCTGCTACATATGCGACTGGACTCATGTATCCCTCTATATGTACTCTTGGTTGGTTTTTAGTCCCTAGGAGCTCAGGAGAGGGGGGTTGGGTTCTGGCTGTTTGATATTGTTGTTCTTTCTATGGAGTTACAAACACCTTCAGCTCCTTCAGTTCTTCCCCTAATTCCTCCATTGGGGTCCCCCTGCTCAGTCCAATGGTTGGGTGCAAGCATCTGCATCTGTATCAGTAAGGCTCTGGTAGAGCCTCTCAGGAGATAGATATATCAGGATCTTGTCAGCAAGAATTTCTTGGCATCAGAATAATCTCTGGGTTTGGTGTCTGCATATGGAATGGATCCCCAGGTGGGGCATTCTCTGTCTTTACTTCAGTCTCTGTTCCACTCTTTGTTCTCATATTTCCTTTAGACAGGAGAGAACCTATAGAGAGCATATCCAGAGGTTAGGCATGGCCCTCTGTTGAGGGATGGGGCCACCTACCCTTCTCAAAATTTTAACCCAGAATTGCTCCTGTCTATAAATTTTCATTAAAAAAAACATTATTGGTCATATTCATGGCTGTATCACTCTCTAGCTTCTACAAGAGTCCCCTTTCTTACCATTTTCTACTTCATATCCTTTAGATTTTTAATTTTATTATATTTTAGAACCCATGTAGTCAAGTTACATGCATGCACATGAGTATGGGGCCATCCCCTAGAATTTGGACAACCTTCTAGGAACCACACACTGAAGAAGAGTATATTTCCCTCTGCTTGCAGTAAATTTATGGTTAATAGCATCTTAGGTAGAGGTGGGACACATGAATGCTGGCATATTTCGTTCCATAAGCTGTTGCAGACCACTATATTAGCTGTGAGTTCACAAGGAAAATGGTTTCATTATGTCTAGAAAATACTGTTCGATCCCCGGTCTTAGCCTCATTTGTAATATTTCCTGAGTCTTGGGATATATGATATAGATGTAAGATTTATTGCTGAGCATTTAACAGAAATTTATTCTCTGCAATTTTACCAGCTTTGAGTCTATATATCAACCATAAGCCACTGCACAGAGAAGCTTTTCTGATTACTAGAGATGCATTAATATATGGGCACAGAGATGCATATTCAAGAGGAAGTTTTATTCTAAATTCATCTAGCAAAATAATAATAGAAGTTTGACCCCTAACTCTCCAGCATAGGTTTTGTCTTGGTTTACTTTACCATGCATGCATTTCTTCTTGTGGAGTAGGCCTCAAATTCAATCAGAATGTACATAGTTGCTCCCATAATATTCATATTACTTTCATTATCCATGGCCATATTTTATCCAGGCTGATCTTTATTGGGGCTCATAGAATTTGTGTCTGAGTAAGACTATTATTGACCTTTTCCCCACCAAGCTACAAAATACCTTTTGGAACTATGAAAGCTAGCCAGCTGGCAGGCAGCTTCCCAGTCAGTACCAACTCAATATTTTCATGCCTTGCTTCATCCATAATATGATTCTATCATGGAGTAAGGTGAATCATCTGCATATGATAATGCAATGAGATATCTGTGTTTTATTATAGTCCCTGGCAATTAATACATGGGTAAAATAAGAAAAAAGTACAATTTTATTGGTGGTTGGAGATCATGATAGGCAAAATTTTAAAATATTTGATTGACTTATAGTACAGTTCACTCATTTCAAGTTTTTAGCACCCTGCACATATTTTCCCTTACTGGAATTATCCCTGATGTGAAATATATTTGTTCAAAGTGATTTAATATTATAATGACTTCTTAATGGTAAATAATGTATTTTTAATAGTCTAATGTGTTTAAGTGAACCCATTGACCAAGCATTTAGTAACATTGAATCTAATGGAGCAAATTCAAAGGAAGGGGAGAATCTCTGCCAAATGAATCACAATCACATCTGTAACCTTTCTGAAATTCTTAGATTCTATGCTCTCCTGAGCTCCTGGTTTATCCCAGACAATATGCTCAAAGGATTTACCATGAAAGGTCAGTGGAATAAGAAAACATATTCCTTGCACGTGCCTTTCTGCTAGAGCTGTAAACTCCATGACATTCTTTTTAGGACAGTAAGGAGAAAGAAACATTAGATCAAATATGTGAAAGGCACATTTTCAAAAGAGGCTTTTGTAATTGCTTTCTTATTTCATTCCAGTGGGTACAACAAGGTAAAAAAAAAGCAGCTGTAAGGAAAACCTGCCTCCTTTGATTACCTAGGAATTATACCTGAACATGGAGTCACCATTTTGCAGCTGTTACTTATATTTCTATCAGTGTGAGCTGGGATTTTCACTCTTTTATCTTTTAATAATTAAAAAATAACTCTGTAAGCATTCTTTAGAAGCTCATGTGGACAGAACTGATGAAGTGTTTCTGCCTTACGTGATATAATAAAGAAAGATGGACCTTCCCTTTGCAGAGCAACAGTGATCCTTGGCACTCTAAAGTGAAAATCACCATTCTGAATTTACTAGTAGTTTGGCTATGTGATTGTTTTTCCATTCAAAGACAAAGATTATATTTCTTAACATAAAGATGTTGACATTTACAATTTTACAACTTCAATTCTTTTGAGAAAGACAATGCTGGGAAATATTATTTAAAATGAGGCCAGAAAATTATTACAGACAACTTGATGAAAGCCACTCTTTCATCCCATATTTAACCACGACATGTGCCAGACTTCTCAGTCAATCTAAAAGATGTGATTTCTACATGCCTATTACAACATAGGATTTTAAGATTCATGTAGATTCCTGGGTTCTGTTGAATGAGGTTATGGGTGGGTATGGCCTTGAACCACCTTTCTAATGCTATGCCTCTGGCAAACTAAATTTTATCATTCTTCAAAGTATTTCAATGAATAATGATCTACATTGTACTGTGTGAAGCAATGTTATTATTGTGTAATGCTTTCAGAGATTATGTTTTAACTTCATAAAAATATATTTTAAGTGATTCTGTTGTTATATTGAGAGAATTCATAAGATATATAGGTAAATAATGGCACTTGTTTTAGTAAGTATTAAGCCATTTACATATAATGTCTATTTTATTAAAATGTCTATGTAATCTTCAAAAAATGTCTAATTATTTTTTTGGAAGATCATTCAAAAGTAGAGTATGTCAATTAGCTATTTGATTCTTTTAATGAAATCCCAAACTATCCCTAGTATCAATAACTATATTCATATCTTTAATTTTTATCATATTTAACCTCCTGAGGTTTGATCTCCCTGTGAAATTAAGAAAAGTTTTATGTAAGTACTCTCCGGGATATATTATTGTTTTGAAGGTAAATGGGTATTGAAATCTTCAATTTATCTCAATTTGTGTGTGTATTTTACACATATACACACCAAGGGTTTGTAGGCTAAATTTTTTCTACCATGTTGTGAGCAGTAGAGAAAGAGTGTGAGTTAGTTAGAAAAATATAAGGATTAAACAAAAATGTCTCTGGAAAAGCCATAAAGGGGAAACAGTCTTCATTTTGAATGAGCAGCAAAACAAATTGTGATGCTCAGCATAGGGAATCAACTCAAAAGATCTCAGAGGCACAAAGAAATCACATTCATATCATAAAGCAGGATCCAGAGTTTTATATATGAACTTCTCAGGAATAAGGCATGGTAGTTGTTCTGTACCTTTATTTCACCTGTGAATAATAGTAGTGACCTGTTTGATAATTTTCTTTGCTCAAACAGAGAATAATTCACCTGTATTTTTCAAAGAAGACAGATTTGTAACTTAAATAGAGTTGATGACCTCACTTTTCAGTAAAATTGAGACCCAGAGATGCTATGTGCCTGCATCATTAACATTTCAGTGAAATTATTTCCTGATGCTTTACAAATATATCCCTGAGTCTTAAAACTGAAAGGACGCTATTATAATGTTACTATATGAAGATATTAATAAACATGTATTAATGTTTTTGAACAGACAAAGAAAGAATACCCATTTTTATATTACCGAATCAAATGCATTCAGAAATGAGATTAGGGCAAGCTTCTAAACTTTTTTGGGACAATTGAGCTTCATTTCTTCTCTTTAATGTGTATTTTCCCTACAGGAGGAAATATTTATGGTAGATGTGTGTTTTTATAAATTTATTAAAATGTCCCTTATTGAGATGAATCTAAAAGTCTGGATCCTCATTTAGAAGTATTGCACTTAATTTAAACTCAGTTCTAAAACTTTGCAATTCTTCCATTAGAATGCATCTTTTTTCATGTGTGTTTATCACTATAAATTTCTTACCATGTTTTATGAGAGAGCTTGTATCTCATGTATATGACACATTTATAATCTGCATCTCTTTGCTCCTAAGGAAGTAAAGCCTGATTATTAGCCTCATGGACAGAAAATTTTTCTGTATTCAAGGGCAATGTGATTAATGAACATTGTAAAACAGATAAGGCAATAGTTTGCAACTATTATTATAATGCAATCAGTTTTAGATATTAGAAATTCACACCTTACTAGCAAGTTATGAAAGTATTTCTCTTTTGTGGTTCAAATGTAACTGAAAGCATTGAAAAGGAATTTTTTGGGCTTATCATTATTATTATCATCATTATTTTAAAAATCTGTATTAGAACTAGAATAAGAATAAAACATTCTGATCAAATTCAAAAGAAATACACATATATGTGTGCATAGATTATTAAACATACTGAGAATGAAATATAATGTCACATTCAACAGGGAGGTGAATATTGGAGTGATAATCATATTATATTCTATCATCACATTTCTGGGAAACAAAATAATATGTTGTTAATGCAGAGATTGCTATCTGGTAAAAGGGATAAGAATGAAGGAGCATGAGTGCTCCACTGAAGATGGTCTGTCTATGTTAACCCTCCATCATCTGGATTACAGTTTGAAACCCTTTAATTATAGGGAATTTGTAACATATCAAATGATTCCCAAGAAGAAGGAAGGAGAGGGCCCAGTTCCTGGAAAGGCTTGATGCAGAAATGTAGGGGATTACCAGAACAGAGAAGTCGGAGGGGCTTGATTGGGGAATGGGCAGAGGGAAGAGGGCTTATGGGATTTATGGGGAGGGGGGAACCAGGAGAGGGGAAATCATTTGGATGTAAACAAAGAATATAGAAAAATATAGGGAATTTGGAAATAAGTCAATTAGTATATTCTATTTTCAACTCTTGTCCCTTCAAAATTCTCATACAAAAGAGGTTGATGTATTTTTGTGAGTCTATGAAAATTGTTTTTTTTTTATAATTACCTTGGTCTTTTAGAACTTTAATATTTCTGTATTTTTATTATTTTTATTTTTTATTAGATATATTCTTTTTTTGATATTTTTTTCTTTTTTTATTGTATATATTCTATATTTACAATTCATTTCCCTTTTTCTGGTTCCCCACCCCCAAAGGTCCCACATGTCCTTTTCCCTCCCCCTGCTTCCGCATCCACCCTTCTCCCACTTTACTGTTCTTGTACTCTCCCACACTGATGTTTTGGTCCATTCTAGCACCAGTGTCCAGTCCTTTCTTCTTGTGAGACATCACTTGATATGTGATTTGTGTCTTTGGTGTTCCAAGCTTCTAGGCTAATATCCACTTATCAGTGACTGTATACCCTGGGTATTCTTTTGAGACTGGGTCACCTCACTTAGTATGACGTTCTCCAGCTCCATCCATTTCTCTAAGAATTTCATGAATTCATTGTTTCTAATGGCTGAATAGTACTCCATTGTGTATATATACCACATTTTTTGTATCCATTCCTCTGTTGAGGGACATCTGGGTTCTTTCCAGCTTCTGGCTATTATATATAAGGCTGCTATGAACATAGTGGAGCATGTATCCTTATTGCATGCTGGTGAATCTTCTGGGTATATTCCCAGGAGTGGTATGGCTGGGTCCTCCAGAAGTATCACGCCCAGTTTTCTGAGGAACCGCCATACTGATTTCCAGAGTGGTTGTACCAGCTTGCATTCCCACCAGCAGTGGAGGAGTGTTCCTCTTTCTCCACATCCTCTCCAACACCTGATGTCTTCTGAGTTTTTAATCTTAGCCATTCTGACTGGTGTGAGGTGAAATCTCAGGGTTGTTTTAATTTGCATTTTCCTAATGACTAGTGATGTTGAACATTTTTTAAGGTGTTTCTCAGCCATCCCAATTTCTTCAGGTGAAAAGTCTCTGTTTAGCACTGTACCCCATTTTTGGATAGGGTTATTTGGTTTTCTGGGGTCTAACCTCTTGAGTTCTTTGTATACATTGGAGATTAGCCCTCTGTCGGATGTGGGGTTGGTGAAGATTTTTTCCCAATTTGTTGGTTGCCGATTTATCCTTTTGACAGTGTCTTTTGCCTTACAGAAACTTTGTAGTTTTATGAGGTCCCATTTGTCTATTCTTGTTCTTAGAGTATAAGCAATTGGTGTTCTGTTCAGGAATTTTTCCCCTGAGCCGATGTCTTCAAGGGTCTTCCCCAGTTTCTTTTCTATTAGTTTTAGTGTGTCTGGTTTTATGTGGAGATCCTTGATCCACTTGGAGTTGACTTTAGTGCAAGGAGATAAGAGTGGATCAATTCTCATTCTTCTGCATGTTGACCTCCAGTTGAGCCAGTTGTAATAGTGGATACTAAAAATTAAAAGAGTATAGATATTTCTGAACAGAACCTGAGCAAAATATAGCTTAGATGACCAGCTCATCAAGGAAACAGAGAGATTAAAACAAGTAATGGAGCAGCAGCCAAGCAGATGATCTTCAATCATGTATATCTGTAGCAGACACTCTGAAAGGCAATGTAGGTAAGGAAAAGACACTCTGAACAAATTAAAAGATATTTTGACAAATTTTAGAGAGGAAACAAATGAGATTCACCTACTTAAGCCATTCAGTTATTTTATAATTAAGAGGGGATCTACATGAAATTACTTTTTATATTATTTTCCTCATTAATATTTTGGGGAAATTTAGACTTTTGATATCAAGTACAATTAAACACACTGTTTCATCCTGGTAAAGGCCTATTAATTCAACAAAAGTAGAACACAAAACAAAGAAGTATATGCAGGTATAATTTTTTACTTATGAAAGATTTTAAATCTGGGTCAGACTAATTTATCAACCTGCAGTTTTGCATAAATTTTATAGACTATTATCAATATATGGCTCTTTGATTATCTTGAAAAATATAAATCTAATATAAGAGCATAAATAAATTGAAGAAAAACTAAAAGGAGTTTAAAAGTAAATTACTTTTTGCAATTTCCATATACAAATTTTGTAAATACATAAATATTATGTATCCTTATTTATTCATAGTGAACCCAGAATTTAAATTCCAGAATTTGTAGGTTCTCAGAAAATCATACTTTCAAGTGAGATTTTTTTAAGCTTAGACTTTGGTATTCAAATAGTTTTGCAACACTAAAAATATCACTGAATTGATGTCATTAAGATCTGAAAACAGTTTTCAGCTCAACTAGAAGATAAAAGATCAGGCCTTTGCCTTATTAATGAGAAACTCTCACCTTTGCTTTTGATGAAGTAGACTGATTCATTTTTACAATATTGAGTTTGAAGGTTCAACTCTAGAATTTCAATCAGAAGTAACACCTGGAATGGACTTATTTCTCCGCACCTAACATTCTCTTCAGAAAGTCTATTTACGATATATATTTAATTGATTAGTTAACTAGAAAGAGACCCTTTGCTTCCATTTTTTTAATTTCTTTTTTCTATATTCAATGTTTACATTCCAAAGGCTTTCCCCTTTCCCAGTTCCCACCCTCCCTATGTCCCATAGTTCCTCTCCCCCCAACTATTCCCCAATCATTCCCCCTCCCCCCACAGTTTCTCTACAAAACTGGATCCAATCTTTCCAGGCCCAGGGTCCTCTCCTTTCTTGGGAATCATTTGACTTGCTAATTTTGCCTTGAGTATTTAGGGCTTCTGGGCTCATTAATATCCACTTATCAGTGATTGCATTTCATGTGTATTCTTTTGTGATTGGGTTAGCTCACTCAGGATGATATTTTCCAGGTCTAACCATTTACCTACAAATTGCATGAATTCATTATTTTTAATTGCTGAGTAGTATTCCATTGTATAAATATACCACATTTTCTGTATCCATTCCGCCTTTGAGGGATATTTGGGCTCCTTCCAATTTCTGGCTATTATAAACAAGGCTGCTATAAACATAGTGGAGCATGTGTCTTTATTGCATGCAGGGGAATCCTCTGGGTATATGCCCAGGAGTGGTATGCCAGGGTCCTCTGGAAGGGACATGCCCAATTTTCTGAGGAACCCCCACACTGATTTCCAGAGCAGTTTTACCATTTTGCAATCCCACCAACAGTGGAGGAGTGTTCCTCTTTCTCCACATCCTTGCCAGCATTTGTTGTCTCTTGAGTTTTTAATCTTAGCCATTCTGACTGGTGTGAGGTGGAATCTCAGGGATGTTTTGATTTGCATTTCTCTGATGACTAATGATGTTGAACTTCTCTTAAGGTGTTTCTCAGCCATCCGAATTTCTTCTGGTGAAAATTCATTGTTTAGCTCTGCACCCCATTTTTTGATAGGATTATTTGGTTCTTTGGGGTCTAACTTCTTGAGTTCTTTGTATATATTGGATATTAGCCCTCTGTCGGATGTGGGGTTGGTGAAGATCTTTTCCCACTTTGTTGGTTGCCGTTTTGTCCTTCTGACAGTGTCCTTTGCCTTGCAGAAACTTTGTAATTTTATGAGGTCCCATTTGTCAATTCTTGATCTTAGTGCATAAGCTATTGGAGTTCTGCTCAGGAACTTTCCCCCGTGCCTATGTCCTCCAGGGTCTTCCCAAGTTTCTTTCCTAATAGTTTCAGTGTGTCTGGTTTTATGAAGCCACAATCACGCTAATACCTAAACCACAAAAAGACCCAACAAAGAAAGAGAACTACATGCCAATTTCTCTTATGAATATCGATGCAAAAATACTAAATAAAATTCTTGCAAACCGAATCCAAGAGCACATCAAAATGATCATTCACCATGATCAAGTAGGCTTCATCCCAGGGATGCAGGGATGGTTCAATATACGGAAATCCATCAATGTAATCCACTACATAAACAAACTAAAAGAAAAAAAAACACATGGTCATCTCATTAGATGCTGAAAAAGCATTTGACAAAATTCAGCATCCTTTCATGCTAAAAGTCTTGGAAAGAGCAGGAATTCAAGGCCCATACCTAAACATAATAAAAGCAATCTACAGCAAACCAGTAGCCAATATCAAAATAAATGGAGAGAAACTTGAAGCAATCCCACTAAAATCAGGGACTAGACAAGGCTGCCCTCTTTCTCCATATCTTTTCAATATAGTACTTGAAGTTCTAGCGAGAGCAATTAGACAACATAAGGAAGTCAAAGGGATACAAATTGGAAAGGAAGAAGTCAAACTATCATTATGTGCAGGTGATATGATAGTTTACTTAAGTGACCCAAAAAACTCCACCAGAGAACTTCTACAGCTGATAAACAACTTCAGCAAAGTGGCTGGTTATAAAATTAACTCAAGCAAATCAGTAGCCTTCTTGTACTCAAAGGACAAGCAGGCTGAGAAAGAAGTTATGGAATTAACACCCTTCACAATAGCCACAAACAACATAAAGTACCTTGGAGTAACTCTAACCAAACAAGCGAAAGATCTGTAGGACAGGAACTTCAAGTCCTTGAAGAAAGAAATCGAAGAAGACCTCAGAAGATGGAAAAATATTTCTTGCTCCTGGATTGGCAGGATCAATATAGTAAAAATGGCCATCTTACCAAAAGCAATATACAGATTCAATGCGATCCCCATCAAAATCCCAACTCAATTCTTTATAGATCTAGAAAGAGCAATTCTCAAATTCATCTGGAGCAACAAAAAACCCAGGATAGCTAAAACTATTCTCAACAATAAAAGGACTTCTGGGGGAATCAATATCCCTGACCTCAAGCAGGACTACAGAGCAATTGTGTTAAAAACTGCATGGTATTGGTACAGCAACAGGCAAGTGGATCAATGGAATAGGATTGAAGACCCAGAAATTAACCCACAGACTTATGGTCACTTGATCTTTGATAAAGGAGCCACAACCATCCAGTGGAATAAAGATACCCTCTTCAACAAATGGTGCTGGTTCAACTGGAGGTCAACATGCAGAAGAATGCGAATTGACCCACTTTGCTTCCATTTTTAACTGAACATTTATAGGACCACAAGGTGTTAGAGGATCAATGTGCTGTTAGAAGACTGGAAGATTCTGAGACTGTCTGAAAGTATGACATGCTAAATATTTTGGAGGATTTTTAAAAGTTTGCCTGTATGTATACATGTATGCACATGGCTGGGTGGATGTGCTGGGGTGAGACAGAGAGACAGAAGAGTCTATAAACTATTGAATCATGTCTCTTTAACTTGATTAAAAAATATAACACACGGCTTATTTATTGGATGGTTGGTTCTTTTTGTTGTTGTTTTTATTTTATTTTATTTTTTTGTTTTTTTGAGACAGGGTTTCTCTGTGTGGTCCTGGATGTCCTGGAACTCACTCTGTAGGCCAGGCTGGCCTCGAACTCAGAAATTGGATGGTTGGTTCATAACTGCTAGTGGTATTTTGGGAGGTTCTGGAAACTTTAGAAGATGGGACCTAGACAAAAGAATAGATCACTGGTGATAGATCTTTTTGGATATCTTGCCCCAGTCCATTTGTGTTTATATCTATGGTGTGAGCTGAAAACATTTTCTACCACATGTTTCTGATGCCATGTTTTTTGTTTGTTTATTTGTTTGTTTTTGAGATTTCAACACACTTCACTCTTTAGGGATGTTTTCACACCTGGTCTGCAGCTGTTCTTGGCTGGTGTCTTATGGCTCTAGCATCTCAAATGAAGTCTGTAATACAATCCTAGCTTTTCGGAATGGCCTGTTCTCGCCTCCACACAGGGCCTGTGCTGGCAAATGTCTGACCTCAACAGCTTTCCTTAACTACAGGGGAAGATTCCATAAGCCTCAATCTATTTCTTCCTGACTCCAAATACACTTTGTGGAAGCTGCCAATGCCTCCTTGTTGCTTCAGCTGAAACCTGGCTCTTTGGAAGACTTGAATTTTCATAAGCTTTGACTTGTTAATGGTTTCTAGGCCAAAGAAATTCCTCAGGCCTTTTCTTTCAGGTTGCAGGAGTAGCTGAGTGAGGTCTTCTCCTAATGTTATCACTCCCTTTATGACCTTTCTAGGCAATCCTTTACCTTTTTAATCATTTTATCTCCTTAAGCACAAGACTTGGCTTCAACATTTTATTTTCTCATGCTTCTTTTTCTCCTCAAACTCTATATTTAATATATGTAATATTTGCCATGTTTGTTCATTTTCATTGTAGATCTGATCAGCATAAGAGTGATTATTAATAGCCATGAACACTAAACTTGAAATCTCTACCAAGATCATTAGCCTAAAACTCTTTCATTTAGCCATTGTCAAATTTTTAGGACAAGGGAAAAATGCAGCCACATTTTTCTTTTTTGTAAAATATCACAGGAATATCTCCACTGAAACCTTGTTATCTAGGTCTGCATAATCCACATTAACCTCAGCACGGCCTTCCATGTTTCTATTAGGATTAAGTTCCTCTTTAAGCATTCAACTACTTTTCTAATCCAAAGTTTCAAATTCATTCATATTTCTCCAAACAGCAGCATGGTCAGGCCTGTCAAAGCAATATGCCACTCCCAGGTTCCAACTTTTGTCTTAGTTACATTTCTATTGCTATGGAAACTTGAAATCTATGGTTAAAGCAAGCCTTATAAAAGGAAATATTTCATTATGGGCTCACCTAGTGTTTGAGGGTTAGTCCATGATCATCATGGGAAAAAAGGCAGACTGACATGGTGCTGGGGCAATAGCTGAGAGCTTTATTCCTTATTTATAAGCACTATGAAAGTCAACTCTCCCTACAAGGTACATTTCTAATCCTTTCCAAACTGTTCATCAACTGGGGACTAAGCATGCAAATATATGAGCCTGTGGGCACCACTGTCCTTTAAATCACTATATGATACATAATTAATATTTCATGATACTTAAATAAGCCTATAGGAAATCCTTTGTTTTGAAGTTGTGGGGTATAATTAATGTTCTGCTGATCTCACCTCTACTATGAAATTCTATAAATGATGAGTTAATAACATTGCATTCCATTAGTCCTCATTTTATTTAACTATAGGGAGAGTTTGTAACTTTAGTTTTTTCAAACCTTATTTTCAATTATGATTCTTAAATGCTTTAATCTCCCTTTTATTCCACTACCTACCAGAGGTATGGGGAAGAATGGATAAGGGGGAAATAGATCTGCTTTAAAAGGTTTTTTGGAGAATCTCCTGTCTGTGTTGTATGGAAATCAGCAGATAAGTTCACAGGTTAGCAGTGGCAACTTGGTCCCCTTACAAATACTTCATGTATGCACAAACAGTCCAGTTAGGTAGAGTCGGGATAACAAAACATGAATCAGCAGTGGTTGCACTACCTAGCAGAAACAGCAGGCTTCAGAGGAAACAGCAGGAACTCCAGGAGAAATTCTTAGCTGAACCTCTGTCAGGGAAGCAAAGATTAGCAAAGACACACAAACATTGCACAGCTAGCTTCATATGCTTGCACAACTCCACCTCCATCAGTGTGCATTAAGTCCTATTTATACTCTGCAAACACCAGTGTCTTACACAGGTCTTGCCTCAGCATGTACATCTATCTCAGCTGATATAACTCTGCCAGTCAGCCCAAGTCTGAGGAAGCCACAAGAAACTGCAGTACATTGCCACAAGGTTTTTGGTGCATTTCTCTCTACGGAGGCTGGCAAATACAGCTCAATTACACAATGCAAGGCAGACCAATTCATATGTGTCATTATTGTAGAATCCTTCATCACATGTCCTTTCACTACTTGCCTTAGCAGAACATCCTTTTTCATGTGTCTGCTTCTGCTAAACTTAAATAGACTGTTTCACTAGTCTGCCTTAGCCTTTCAACTGAGTCCACATTCCCTCAATTGTTTGAGCCAGCCAAACTACAGACAACTACTGACTTTCCAAAGAACCCTTATGTTTCTACTTTAAGAATTAAGTACTTCAGCTCCAGTTCTGGCCTGATCTCTGCAGATATAGGAAGAATCACATCAGTGACTCATTGTATATGTTTTATTTCTAGGATTTCTATTCCTAGATTCACTTAGCTAATCCATAGCCCTGTTAGTGGTAAATAACTTTGGCATCAATCCTCACTCATCTCAATTTTGCTAGTTGCGAACTAATTAATTCAATCTCTAATCATTGTTTGTACTTCTAAATGCTTTTTGTTGATGTTAGTCATTGTATTATTACCTGTTTGCCTTGTAAAAATTTCTGAAAACTAAATAGTTTTATTGTGAATGTAAAATTTGTATATGCCATAAATGTTAATGAATTCAATGCTAAAAAATTTAAATGGAGTATCTAATCTATGTTACCTGATCTATTTGCTTTCTTTTCCACTCATTATATAGTAATTAATCTTGAAAGTATTTATTCAGTTTTGAAATCAAGAAGTATTACTCATTCAAGTTTGTTTTTTCTCTTCTCATTTTTTAAAAGATTTCTTGTTACTCTCAATTAATAATTTGTGTTCTATATGATGACACTTGAATAGATTTACCAAATACATTTCTCTAATTGTGTATGCTAGTTATATAAATTTAGGAGCTCAGATTCTATGGAAATGTGGAAATACTTCCAATTCTGTGCTCCACTACAATGCATATTATAGTAAGGGCAGTCGGGAAAATGAAATGCTGCTGGACATTTTGAGAAATTATGCAAAACGTTTCTTTTCATATTTCTATTCTTCCTTTTTTGAAAATAGATTCTCTTCTCACATAAAATAACCTGATTATAGTTTTCACTTTTTTCAGTCATCCCAGTTCTTCCCCATCTTCCTTCCCATGTAGCTCTGCCCCCTTTCTATCTCTTATTAGGAAAAACAGGCTTCTAAGAGATCACAATAAATCACAACAAAATAAAATAGAAGATAAATTGAAAACCATCACATCGAACTTAGACAAGATAAACCAAGAGAAGGAAAAAGAGCTCAAGAGAAGGCACACAATCAGAAACCCACTGCTTTGCAAGCCATAGTATATATGCAGAGAACTTAGGGCAGATCTGTGTAAGCCCTATATGTGGTACTACATCGCTAGTAGTTCATACAACCTGTGCTCACATTGACTTAGAAGATCTTGCATTCTAGGTGTCCTCCAGTCCTTCAGGCTTTTAAACTCTAGTAATCTCTTCTTCATGGCTCCTGGAACTCTGAAGGGAACACTTTGATGAAGACATCCCATTTAGCTGAGAGATAGAAAGTCTCACACACCCTGCATAATGTCTGGCTATGGGTCTCTGTACTTATACCCATATGCTGAAGGAGGAAGCTTCTGTGAAGATAGCTGAATAAGGCACTGATCTATAAGAATGGCAGTATATCACTAGACGTCATTTTATTATACTTCTGATACACTCCTCAATTTATTTTTTATGTGTTCAGTATATATATATATATATATATATATATATATATATATACTGATATTTCTGAATTAATTTTGTATCTATCTACTTTTCTGATAGTGTTCATCAGGTGCAGGAGTTACCCAGTGGGGTTTTTGGTTCACTTTTGTATACTATCATATCATCTGCAAATAAAAATAATTTGACATCTTCATTTTCAAACTGTAACCATTTGATCACCTTCAGTGCCTTATTGCTTTAAGTAAGAGTTCAAGTAGTATATTGAATTGACATGGTGAGAGTATCCAACCATGTCTTGTTCCTGATTTTAGTGAAGTAGCTTTCAATTTCTTTCCAGTTAACATTGGCTATGTGCTTGCTGGAAACTGCCTTTCTCATGCTGATGCAGGTATGCCCCTTGTGTCTCATGTCTCACCAGAACTATTTTTTTACTATTACTTTTTATCAGATATTTGATTTATTTAGATTCATTTTTTCTTTTTATATTTTCTATATTTTTTGTTTACATTCCAAAGGCTTTCCCCTTTCCCAGTTTCCCCCTCACCATGTGTCCCATAAGTCCTCTTCCCCCATCCACCCCCCACCCATTCCCTAATCACCCCCAACCCTTTCTCTGTTCTGGTAGTCTCCTGCAAAACTGGAACCAGTCTTTTCTGGACCAGTGTCCTCTCCATCCTTCTTCTTGGGAATCTTTTGATTTGCTAATTGTGCCTTGAGTATTCAGAGCTTCTGGGCTCATTAATATCCACTTATCAGTGCTTGCAATTCATGTGTATTCTTTTGCGATTGGGTTAACTCACTTAGGATGATACTTTCCAAGTCCAACCATTTGCCTACAAATTGCATGAATTAATTATTTTTAATTGCTGAGTAGTATTCCATTGTATAAATATACCACATTTTCTGTATCCATTCCTCCTTTGAGGGACATCTGGGCTCCTTCCAGCTTCTGGCTATTATAAAGAAGGCTACTATGAACATAGTTGAGCATGTGTCTTTATTGCATGCAGGGGGATCCTCTGGGTATAAGCCCAGGAGTGGTATGACAGGTTCCTTTGGAAGTGTCATGACCAGTTTTCTGAGGAAGCTCCAGACTGATTTCCAGAGTGGTTGTACCATCTTGCAATTCCCCCAACAGTGGAGGAGTGTTCCTCTTTCTCGACATCCTGTTCAGCACCTGTTTTCTCTTGAGTTTTTAATCTTAGCCATTCTGACTGGTGTGAGATGGAATCTCAGGGTTATTTTGATTTGCTTTTCCCTGATGACTAATGATGTTGAACATCTCTTAAGGTGCTTCTCAGCCATTTGAATTTCTTCAGGTGAAAATTCTTTGTTTAGCTCTGTACCCCATTTAATAAGGTTATTTGGTTTTTTGGGGTCTAACTTCTTGAGTTCTTTGTATATATTGGATAAGAACCCTCTGTCGGATGAGGGGGTTGGTGAAAATCTTTTTCCAATTTGTTGGTTGTCGTTTTGTCCTTCTGACAGTGTCCTTTTCCTTACAGAAACTTTGTAATTTTATGAGGTCCCATTTGTCAATTCTTCATTTTAGAGCATAAGATATTGGTGTTCAGTTCAAGAACTTTCCCCCTGTGCCCATGTCCTCCAGGGTCTTCCCCAGTTTCTTTTCTATTAGTTTCAGTGTGTCTGGCTTTATGTGGAGGTCCTTGATCCACTTGGAGTTGATCTTAGTACAAAGTAATAATAATGGGTCAATTTGCATTCTTCTGCATGTTGACCTCCAGTTGAACCAACACCATTTGTTGAAAAGGCTATCTGTTTTCAAACTGGATGGTTGTAGCTCTTTAACAAAGATCAAGTGAACATAACTCTGTGGATTCATTCTGGGTCTTCAATTCTATTCCATTGATCTACTTGCCTGTCGCTGTACCAATACCATGCAGTTTTTAACACCGTTGCTCTGTAGTACTGCTTAAGGTCAGGGATATTTATTCCCCCAGAAGTAGTTTCATTGTTGAGAATAGTTTTAGCCATCCTGGGTTTTTTGTTACTTCAGATGAATTTAAGAATTGCTCTTTCTAGATCTATGAAGAATTGAGTTGGGATTTTGATGGGGATTGCATTGAATCTGTAGATTGCTTTTGGCAAAATGGCCATTTTTACTATATTGATCCTGCCAATCCAGGAGCAAGAAATATTTTTCCATCTTCTGAGGTCTTCTTTGATTTCTTTCTTCAAAGACTATTCTTATACAGATCTTTCACTTGTTTGGTAAGAGTCACACCAAGATACTTTATATTGTTTGAGGCTATTGTGAAGGGTGTTATTTCCCTACTACTTCTCAGCCCGCTTGTCCTTTGAGTATAGGAATGCTACTGATTTGCTTGAGTTGATTTAATAACCAGCCACTTTGCTGAAGTGTTTTTCAGCTGTAGGCATTCTCTGGTAAAGTTTTTTTTTGTCACTTAAGTATACTATCATATCATCTGCAAATAATGATAGTTTTACTTCTTCCTTTCCAACTTGTATCCCTTTGACTTCCTTATGTTGTCTAATTGCTCTCACTAGAAATTCAAGTACTATATTGAAAAGATGTGGAGATAGAGGGCAGCCTTGTATAGTCCCTGATTTTAGTGAGATTGTTTCCAGTATCTCTCCATTTATTTTGATGTTGGCTACTGGTTTGCTGTATATTGCTTTTATTATGTTTAGGTATGGGTCTTGAATTCCTGTTCTTCCCAGGACTTTTAGCGTGAAAGGATGCTGAATTTTGTCAAATGCTTTTTCTGCATCTAATGAGATGACCATGTAGTTTTTTCTTTTAGTTTTTTTTATGTAGTGGATTACATTGATGGATTTCCACATATTGAAACATCCCTGCATCCCTGGGATGAAGCCTACATGATCTTGGTGAATGATCATTTTGATGTGCTCTTGGATTCGGTTGGCAAGAATTTTATTTAGTATTATTGCATCAATATTCATAAGGGAAATTGGCCTGTAGTTCTCTTTCTTTGTTGGATCTTTTTGTGGTTTTGGTATCAGCATAATTGTGGCTTCATAGAATGAGATGGGCAGTGTTCCTTCTGCTTCTATTTTGTGGAATAGTTTAAAGAGTATTGGTGTTAGGTCTTCTTTGAATGTCTGATAAAATTCTGCACTAAAACCATTGGTCCCATACTTTTTTTGGTTGGGAGACTTTCTATAACCCCTTCTATTTCTCTAGGGTTTATGGGACTGTTCAGCTGATCTAATTGATCCTGATTTAATTTTATATTTGGTATCTGTCTAGGAAATTGTCCATTTCCTCCAGACTCTACAGTTGTCTTGAGTATAGGCTTTTGTAGTAGGATCTGATGATTTTTTTTAATTTCTTCAGTTTCTGTTGTTATATTCCCCTTTTTCATTTCTAATTTTGTCTATTTGGATACTGTCTCTGTGCCCATTAGTTAGTCTGGCTAGGAGTTTATCTATCTTGTTGATTTTCTCAAAGATCTAGCTCCTGGTTTTGTTGATTCTTTGTATGGTTTGCTTTGTTTCTACTTGATTTATTTTAGCCCTGAGTTTGATGATTTCCTGTCTTCTCCTCCTCCTGGTTGAATTAGCTTCTTTTTGTTCCAGGGCTTTCAGGTGTGCTGTTAATCTGCTAGTGTATGCTCTCTACAGTTTCTTTTTGGAGGCACTCAGGGCTATGAGTTTTCCTCTTAGCACTTCTTTCATTGTGTCCCATAAATTTGGATAGGTTGTACCTTCATTTTCATTGAATTCTAAAAAGTCTTTGATTTCTTTCTTTATTTCTTCCTTGACCAAGGTGTCATTGAGTAGAGTATTGTTCAGTTTCAATGTGTATGTGGTCTTTCTGTTGTTTTTCTTTCTATTGAAGACCACTTTTACTCCACCAGTGTTCTGATAGGATGCATGGGATTAGTTCCATATTCTTGTATTTGTTGACACCTGTCTTGTGACCAATTATATGATTGATTTTGGAGAAGGGACCATGAGGTGCTGAGAAAAAGGTATATTCCTCTGCTTTCAGATGAAATGTTCTCTATATATACATCTGTTAAATCCAATTGGTCCAAAACTTCAATTAATTTCGCTGTGTGTCCCTGTTTCATTTCTGGTTTCCTGATGGGTCTATTGAGGAGAGTGGAATGTTGAAGTCACCCACAATTATTGTATTAGGTGTAATGTGTTCTTTAAGCTCTAGTAGAGTTTCTTTTATGAATGAGGAGGGTGCTCTTGCATTTGGAGCATAGATGTTCAGTACTGAGAGTTCTTCTTGGTCAGTTTTTCCTTTGACCAACAAGAAGTGACATTCTGCGTCTCTTTTGAAGACTTTAGGTTGGAAGTCAATTTTATCTGATATTAGAATGCCTACTCCGGCTTGTTTCCTGAGATCATTTGCTTGTAAAATTGTGTTCCAGCCTTTTACTCTAAGGTAGTGTTTGTCTTTGACACTGAGATGTGTTTCCTGTACGGAGCAAAATGTAGGGTACTGTTTCAGTATCCAGTCTCTTAAGTCTGTGTCTTTTTATTGGAGAATTGAGTCCATTGATGTTAAGAGATATTAAGGAATAGTAATTATTACTTCCTGACATTTTTGATGTTATTTTTTTTATATTTGAGTGGGTATCTTCTTTTGGGTTTGATGAGAGGGTGTTTTTATCTTGCTTCTTCTGGGGTGTGGTTTCTCTCCTTGTGTTGGTGTTTTTCCCCTATTATCCTTTGTAGGCTGTGTTTGTGGAAAGATAATGTCCAAATTTGTTTTGTCCTGGAATACCTTGGTTTCTCCATCTATGACGATTGAGAGTTTTGCTGGGTATTGTGGTTTTGGCTGAAATTTGTGTTCTCTTAAAGTCTGCATGATACCTGCCCAGGATCTTCTAGCTTTCTTTCATGGTCTCAGGTGAGAAGTTTGGTGTAATCCTGATAGGTCTTTCTTTATATGTTACTTGGCCTTTTTCTCTGACTGCCTTTAATATTCTTTCTTTGTTTAGTACATTTGGGGATTTGATTATTATGTGACGGGAGGTATTTCTGTTCTGGTCCAGTCTGTTTGGAGTTCTGTAGGCTTCTTGTATATTCATGGGCATCTCTCCCTTTAGGTTGGGGAAGTTTTCTTCCATAATTTTGTAGAAGATATTTCCTGGCCCTTTAATTTGTATATCTTTCCTCTCATCTATGCCTATAATCCTTAGCTTTGGTCTCTCATTGTGTCCTGGATTTCCTGATTGTTTTGGTTTACAAGCTTTTTGGATTTTTTATTTTCTTAGACTGTTGTATCAATGGTTTTTATGGTATCTTTGGCATCTGAGATTCTTTCTTCTATCTCTTGTATTCTATTGTTGATATTTACATCAATGGCCCCTGATTTCTTCCCAAAGTTTTCTATCTCCAAAGTTGTCTCCAATTTCTTACTTGTTTCTACTTCTGTGTTTACATCCTGGATGGTTTTGCTCAGATCTTCTGCTTGCTTGTTTGTATTTACATATATTTCTTTAAGAGATATTTGTGTTTCCTTTTTCATGACTTCTACTTGTTGGCCCACATTCTCCTGTATTTCTTTAAGTCATTTTTGTACTTCCTCCTTATTGGCTTCTAATTTTTGATCCATATTCTCTGAATTTCTTTAAGTGATTTTTGTGTTTGCCTTGTAAGGGCTTCTAATTTTTGATCCATTTTCTCCTGTATTTCTTTAAGAGATTTATCTATGTGTTTTGCTATCAGCATCCTGACCAGTGATTTTAGATCCAAATCTTGTTTTTCTGATATGTTGGCGTACCCGGGACTTACTGCTGTCAGGGAACTGGGTTTGGATGCTGGATGCTGCCATATTGCCTTGATTTCTGTTAGTAACGTCCTAAGTTTGCCTTTTGTCATCTTGTTATCTCTGGCCTTAGTTGGTCCTGTAGTCACTAGCTGGTGCTTGAACCTCCTGTGGGCTGGTAAGGCTATTTCACCACCACTGGACGACTGGGTTTCCCCTGGCAGATTGTTGATGTGTTTTTCTCCTCTTGGGTGCTGTTGAACCTCTGGTGTATCTTGCTCAAAGCAATATTATATTCAGTTATCTCTGTGGACCTGATGCTGCTTGTCTTCTCTGGATCTGCTTGCTTAGTTCAGTCAGTAGCAAGTATGCTGTTGGCAGCCATGGGGAGTGTGGAGTTTGGAGTGCAGGGACTCCCAGAGGGCAGAGAACCCATGCCCTGTGGGAACACAGGAACCGCTGCTCTGCCTGGATTGCTGCCTGGCAGCCTTGAGTGCCCAATGATCCCCAGTTCTGGATATCATGCGTACCTGTTTCAGCTCTTGCTTAGTTCTGACTGCTGCAAGGATGACTGCGGTGGCCGGTGGGAGTGGGGAGTGCGGCTTGCAGAGTCTCCCACCAGTCACAGAGCCCACACCCTGCTAGAACACAGCAACAGCTGCTCTGCCAAGCTCCCGTTCTTAGATGACTGGCTGGTGGGCCGGATCCCCAGAGATCTTAAGCTTGGGATATCTCTGGTATCTGGTTCTGCCCGCGCAATCTAAGCACCTGCCACCAAGATGGCCATGGTTGAGCAAAGTCTTATTTACATTTCAAATGGTATCCTTTTTCCACATTACCTCTCCAAAAAACCCATATCCCTTCCCCTCTCCCACTGCTGACCCCCACCCCCAATTTCCTGACTTGCATTCACCTATTCTGGGGCATCGAGCCTTCAAAGAAGCAATGGCCTCTCCTCTCATTGATGTCCAAAATGGTCATCTTCTGCATCATATGTAGTTAGAGCCATGAGTTCCTCCTTGTGTACTCTTTGGTTGGTAGTTGAGTCCCTGGAAGCTCTGCGGATACTGGTAAATATTATTGTTCCTCCTAAAGGGCTGCAATCCTCTTCAGATCCTTGGGTCATTTCTCTAGCTGCTCCATTGTGACCCACTGCTCATTCTATTGTTTGACTATGAGCCATGGGTATTTTGATCCACTTTCCAATAAAGAAAAAAATATCCACACATTTGTCTTCCTTCTTGACCTTCATGTAGTCTGTGAGTTGTACCTTGGGTATATCAAGCCTTTAGGTTAATATCCAATTATCAGCAAGTTCATACTGTGTGTGTTCTTTTGTGATTGGGTTAACTCACCAAGGATGATATGTTCTAGCTCCATCCTTTTACCTAAGAATTTCATGAATTCATTATTTGTAATAGCTGAGTAGTACTTCACTGTGTAAATGTACCATGTTTTCAGTGTCCATTCCTCTCTTGAGGAATATCTTGGTTCTTTCCAGCTTCTGGCTATTATAAATAAGCCTGCTATGAGCATAGAGGAGCATATGTCCATATTACACATTGGAGCATCTTCTCAGTATGTGGCCAGGAGTGGTATAGCTGGATCCTCAGGTAGTACTTGTCCAATTCTCTGAGGAACCACCAAACTGATTTCCAAAGTGTTTGGACCAGCTTGCAATCCCACTAGCAATCAAAGAGTTGTCGTCTTTCTCCACAAACCCTCCAGCATTTGCAGTCCCCTGAGTTTTTTATCTTGGCCATTCTGACTGGTGTAAGGTGAAATCTCAGGGTTGTTTTGATTTGCATTTCCCTGATAATTAAAGATGTTGAACATTTCTTAAGGTCTTTCTCAGCCATCTGATCTTCCTCAGTTGAGAATGTTTTCTTTAGCTCTGTACCCCATTTTTAATAGGGTTATTTGGTTCTCTGGAGTCTACCTTCTTGAGTTCTTTCTATATATTGGATATTAGCCATTTATAGTATATAGGGTTGGTAAAAATCTTTTCCCAATCTGTTGGTTGCCGGTTTGTCCTATTGACAGTGTCATTTGCCTTATAGAAGCTTTGCAATTTTATGAGGACCCATTTGTCAATTCTTGATCTTAGGGCATAAACTATTGGTGTTCTATTCAAGAAAATTTCCCCTGTGTCCATGTGCTCCAGGTTCTTCCCCACTTTCTCTTCTATTAGATTCAGTGTACCTGGTTTTATGTGGGGGTCCTTGATGTATTTGAACTTCAGTTTTGTACAGGGAGAGAAGAATGGATCAGTTTATATCCTTCTACATGTTGACTGCCAGTTGACACAGCACCATTTGTTTAAAAGGCTATCTTTTTCCCACTGGACGGTTTTAGCTTATTTGTCAAAGATCAAGTGACCCTAAGTGTGTGGGTTCATTTCTGGGTCTTCAATTCTATTTCATTGATCTACCCGCCTGTTACTGTACCAATACCATGCAGTTTTTATCATTATTGCTCTATAATACAGATTGAGGTCAGGGACAGTGATTCAGCCAGAAGTTCTTTTATTGTTGAAAATAGTTTTAGCTATCCCGGATTTTTTGTTATTCCAGATAAATTTGGAAATTCCTCTAACTCTATGAAGAATTGAGTTGGAATTTTGATGGGGATTGCACTGAATCTGTAGATTGCTTTAGGCAAGATGACCATTTTTACTATATTAACCCTGCTAATCCATGAGCATGGGAGATCTTTCCATCTTCTAAGTTCTTCGATTTCTTTCTTCAGAGACTTGAAGTTCTTGACATACAGATCTTTCACTTGCTTGGTTAGAGTTAAACCAAGGTATTTTATATTATTTGTGACTATTGTGATGGGTGTCTTTTCCCTAATTTCTCAGTCTCTTTATCCTTTGAGTATAGCAAGGCTACTGATTTGTTTGAGTTAATGTTATATACAGCCACTTTGCTGAAGCCGTTTATCATGTTTAGGAGTACTCTGGTGGAATATTTTGGGTCACTTAACTACATTATCATATCATCTGCAAATAGTGATACTTTGACTTCTTCCTTTCAATTTGAATCCCTTTGAACTTCATTTGTTTTCTAATGCTCTGGCTAGGAGTTCAAGTACTATATTGAACAGGTAGGGAGACAGTAGACAGCCTTGTCTAGTCCCTGATTTCAGTGGGATTGCTTCAATTTTCTCTCCATTTAGTTTGATGTTGGCTACTATTTTATATTGCTTTTACTATGCTTAGGTATAGGTCCTGAATTCTTGATCTTTCCAAGACTTTTTTTTTTTTTTTGGTTTTTTTCGAGACAGGGTTTCTCTGTGTAGCCCTGGCTGTCCTGGAACTCACTCGGTAGACCAGGCTGGCCTCAAACTCAGAAATCCACCTGCCTCTGCCTCCCAAGTGCTGGGATTACAGGCGTGCACCACCACCGCCCGGCATTTCCAAGACTTTTATCATGAAGAGGTGTTGGATTGGATTTTGTCAAATGCTTTCTCAACATATAATGAAATAATCATGTGGGTTTTTTGTTTGTTTGTTTATAAAGCGGATTACATTGACTGATTTCCATATATTGAACCACCCCTTTATCCCTGAGACGAAGTGTATTTGATCATGGTGGATGATTGTTTTGGTGTGTTCTTGGATTAGGTTTGCAAGAATTTTACTGAGTATTTTTGCATCGATATTCATCGGGGAAATTGGTCTAAAGTTCTCTTTCTTTCTTGGGTCTTTGTGTGGTTTCAGTATCAGAGTAATTATGGCTTCATAAGACATATTTGGTAGTAGTCAATCTGTTACTGTTTTTGCGGAATAGTTTGAAGAGTATTGGTAATAGGTCTTTGAAGGTCTGATAGAACTCTGCATTGAATTCATCTTGACTTGTGCTTTTATTAGTTAGGAAACTATTAATGACTGATTCTATTGCTTTAGGGATTATAGGATTGTTTTTATTATTTCTCTGATCCTGATTTAACGTTGGTACCTGGTATCTGTCTAGAAAATTGTCAATTTCCTCTAGATTTTCCACATTTGTTGAATTTAGGCTTTTGTAGTAGGATCTGATGTTTTTTGTTTTTTTTTTTTTAATTTCCTCAGTACCTGTTGTATATCTCAGTATCTCCCTTTTCATTTCTGATTTTGTTGAGTTGGATACTGTCTCTATGCCCTCTGGTTAGTTTGGCTAAGGATTTATCTATCTTTTTGGTCAGGTTGATGACCTGTCTATTGGTGAGGGTTGGTTATTGAAATCCCCCTCTATCAATGTGTAAGAAACAGTATGAAAATTAAGTTGGAACAATATTCTTTGTCCAAACTTGGTTGCCCTTGTGTTTGGGGCAGAGATGTTAAGAATTGTAATGTTCTCTTGGTAGACAGTTTGCTTCGATGATTATGTAGTGTCCCTGATTAGATTTGGTTAGAAGTCTAGATTTTTACATATTAAATTGGCTTGGAATATCATTTTACTTTGAGATGATATCTATCCTTGTTGATAAGATCTGTTTCTTAGATAAAGCAGAAGGATGGGTCCTGTTTTCACATCAAGTCTCTTAGTTTGTGTCTTTTATTAGAGAATTGAAACCACTGATATTAAGCATTATCAATGACCAAATATTGCTGATTCTCATTGTTTGTTGTTTTGGTTCTTGATATTGATGTTATTGTTTCTGGTGGTGGTGGTATGTGTGTGTTTCCTCCATCTTTTTTTTTTTTTTTTTTTTGAGACAGGGTTTCTCTGTACAACCATGGCTGTCCTGGAACTCACTCTGTAGACCAGGCTGAACTCAGAAATCCGCCTGCCTCTGCCTCCCAAGTGCTGGGATTAAAGGCGTGCACCACCACCATCTTTTGATTTTGTTTTTCTTACATTATTTATTCCTTATGTTTTCTTGGATGTTGTTGACCTCGTTTTGGTTGGAATTTTCCTTTTACCATCTTCTTTAGAGCTGGATTTGTAGATAAACATTGCTTACATTTTGTTTTATCATAGAATATCATATTTTCTCCATATATGGTATTGGAAAATTTTGTTGGATATGGTAATCTGGGCTGGTATCCTTCTTTTAGAATCTAGAGCACATCGACCCAGTCTCTTCTGGATTTTAGAGTCTCTATGAAGAAGTCATGGGTAAATCTAATACTTTCTGTATGTTGGTTGGTCTTTTTTCCTTACAGCTTTTAATTTTTCTCTTCCATATGGCTAGTGTTCTGATTTTTATGTGCCAGGAGAAATTATTTTTCCTGGTCCAGTCCATTTGGTGTTATGCATGCTTCTTTTACATTGACAGACATCTCCTTTATGTTAGAAAAAAAATTAATGTTTTTCTATGCTCTAGACCTGGCTTTATTCTCCTTCCCTCATTCCTATTATTCTCAAATTTAGTCTTGTCATTTCTGGATGTTTATATCAGAAGTTATTTCAGATTTAACATTTTGTTTAACCAGTGTATCTGTTTTATTGCAACTTTAAAAGTTGAAAGTCTCTCTTCCATCTCTTGCATTCTATTGTTGAGACCTGCCTCCTGGTTCTTCTAGTTTTTAAGTTTTTAATTTTCAGGTTTCTCTCAGAGTTTTTGTTATAATGTGATTTCTACTTTCAGGTCTTGAATACTATCATTTAGTTCCTTCAATTGTTTCTTTGTATTTCATAGACATATTTAAGGGATTTATTTATTTTCTCTTTAAATATATCAATCATGTACATAAAAGTTAATTAAGGTATTTTTTTCTTGTGCTTCAGCCATTTAAATTTTTTTTTCACTTCCTAAGAGACAGGACAGAGAGGAAGCACATCTTGGTATGGCTTCTCCTACTCTAACAACTTTTGTCTCTTTCAAGATTTATTTACACAGAAAATTATGTCCACAGATATTGTATCCATTAATTACAGAGATTTTCAAAATACCTTTTCTTCTTAGGTCTTCCTTATAACATAACAATATTAAAAGAAGAACAAAGTAAGCAAACAGGAATTTTATAAGAACTAATATCTAACATTATAATAATATCAATTTTCTTTGGACTCAGTATCTGCTTCCTTAAGATTGGTGTCATAAATTCTTGTGGTCAGAGAAATGCTAAACAGGTTGACTCTATTTGAATTTGATATTGTTTCCATTTGACTTAAGATTAATAGATCAAAAGTACCTATTATGTCAAACTTGACTTTCTGTAGAAGTTCAACCCTTAACCCTTACTTCATTCTTCTTTGCCTTCTTTTATAATTTTTCTATTTGCCATAAGACCACTGTCCTTTTTCTTTGATTGTTAAAATATTGTTCAGCCCCTTTGCTTAAGCAAGGCTAGTCTATCAGTAAATTTCTAGTCTGACAAGTCTGTTCAGGAAGGCAGGTAGTTCACTGAGTCAATGTGCCCTCTTCTATGTCTTTGACTTGAACCCTTGTTTCAATACAATTACTATCTTTATTAAAATTCTGTAAAAGACAGAAGAATATCAGGGTTCTTAAAACTGCTTACTTTTGCCTTCAGGAAGGTACCAAAGCTTTTCATAAACTTGCATGATCAAAATTTCTTCCTATACATATAAGTTAATTGTTTCTACAGTTAAACATTAAAAACACATCAATTAAATTACAGTTTGTAAGCTAAAATATCCCTCAGTTTTTCTTTTTCACCTGTGTCCTTTTTATTGGGGAATTGGGTCCATTGATATTAAGAGAATATTAGGAAGAGTGATTTTTGTTTTCAGGTATTATTATTGTTAAAGGTGGAGTTATGTTTATGTGGTTGTCTGCTTATTGGTTTTTTTAAAATTTTTTCTATATTCTTTGTTTACATTCCAAAGGCTTTCCCCTTTCCAAGTTCCCCCGAACCATATGTCACATAAGTCCTCTTCCCTCTGCCCATCCCACAATGATGCCCCTACCATTTGTCAGTTCTGGTACTCTCCTATAATACTGGATCAAGTCTTTTCTAGAAAAAAGGTCCTCTCCTTCCTTCTTCTTGGGAATGTTTTGACTTGCTAATTGTGCCTTGAGTATTCAGAGCTTCTGAGCTAACTGATATCCACTTATCAGTGATTGCATTTCATGTATATTCTTTTGTGCTTGGGTTAGCTCACTTAGGATGATATTTTCCAGTTCCAACCATTTGCCTAGAAATTTCATGAATTCATTATCTTTAATTGCTGAGTAGTATTCCATTGTATAAATATACATTTTCTGTATCCATTCCTTCTTTGAGGGACACCAGGGTTCTTTTGAACTTGTGGCTATTATAAATAAGGCTGCTATGAACAAAATTGAGCATATGTCTTTATTGAATGCAGGGGAATCCTCTGGGTATATGCCCAGGAGTGGTATGACAGGGTTCTCTGGAAGGGTCATGCCCAATTTTCTGAGGAACCGCCAGACTAATTTCCAGAGTGGTTGTACCATTTTGCAATCCCACCAACAGGGAGGATTATTCCTCTTTCTCCACATCCTCACCAGTACTTGTTGTCTCTTGAGATTTTAATCTTAGCCATTCTGACTGGTATGAGTCAGAATCTCAGGGTTGTTTTCATTTGCATTTCCCTGATGACTAATTATGCTGAACATCTCTTAAGGTGCTTCTCGGCCATTTGAATTTCTTCAGGTGAAAATTCTTTGTTTAGCTCTGTACCCCATTTTTAATAGGGTTATTTGGTTTTTTGGGGTCTAACTTCATGAGTTCTTCATATATATTTGATATTAGCCCTCTGTTGGATGAGGGGTTGGTGAAGATCTTTTCCCACTTTGTTGGTTGTTATTTGTCCTTCTGACAGTGTCCTTTGCCTTACAAAAACTTGTAATTTTATGAGGTCCCATTTGTCAATTCTTGATTTTAGAGCATAAGCTATTGGTGTTCTGTTCAGGAACTTTCCCCCTGTGTCCATGTCCTCCAGGGTCTTCCCCAGTTTCTTTTCTATTAGTTTCAGTGTGTCTGGTTTTATGTGGAGGTCCTTGATCCACTTGGAGTTGATCTTAGTACACGGTGATAAGAGTGGGTCAATTTGCATTCTGCTGCATGTTGACCTGCAGTTGAACCATCACCATTTGTTGAAAAGGCTATCTTTTTTCCACTGGATGGTTTTAGCTCCTTTATCAAAGATCAAGTGACCATAAGTCTGTGGATTCATTTCTGGGTCTTCAATTCTATTCCATTGATCTACTTGCCTGTTGCTGTACCAATACCATGCAGTTTTTAACACAATTGCTCTGTAGTACTGCTTGAGGTCAGGGATATTGATTCTCCCAGAAGACCTTTTATTGTTGAGAATAGTTTTAGTTATCCTAGGTTTTGTGTTACTCCAGATGAATTTAAAAATTTCTCTTTCTAGATCTATGAAGAATTGATTTGGGATTTTGAAGGGGATTGCATTGACTCTATAGATTGCTTTTGGCAAGATGGCCATTTTTACTATATTGATCATCCCAATCCAAGAGCATGAAATATTTTTCCATCTTCTGAGGTCTCCTTCAATTTCTTTCTTCAAAGACATGAGGTTCTTCTCATACAGATCTTTCACTTGTTTGGTTTGAGTCATGCAAGATACTTTATATTGTTTGTGGCTATTGTGAAGGGTGTTATTTCACTAACTTCTTTCTCAGCCTGAATGTCCTTTGAGTACAGGAAGGGTACTGATTTGCTTGAGTTGATTGTATAACCAGCCACTTTGCTGAAGTTGTTTATCTGCTGTAGGAGTTGTCTGGTGGAGTTCTTTTGGGGGGGTCGCTTAAGTATATTATTATATCATCTGCAAATAATGATAGTTTGACTTCTTCCTTTCCAATTTGTATCTCTTTGACTTCCTTATGTTGTCTAATTGATCTCGCTAGAACATCAAGTACTATATTGAGAAGATATGGAGAGAGAAGGCAGCCTTGTCTAGTCCCTGATTTTAGTGGGATTGCTTCAAGTTTCTTTCCATTTATTTTGATGTTGAGTACTGGTTTGCTGCATATTGCTTTTACTATGTTTAGGTATGGGCCTTGAATTCCTGTTCTTTCCAGGACTTTTAGCATGAAAGGATGCTGAGCTTTGTCAAATGCTTTTTCAGCATCTAATGAGATGACCATGTGTTTTTGTTCTTTTAGTTTGTTTATGTAGTGGATTGCATTGATGGATTTCTGTATATTGGACCATCCCTGCATCCCTGGGATGAAGCCTACATGTTCATGGTGGATGATCAATTTGATGTGTTGTTCTTGGATATGGTTGGCAAGAATTTTATTAATATTTATGCATTGATATAAATAAGGGAAATTGGTGTGTAGTTCGCTTTCTTTGTTGGATCTTTGTGAGCTTTTAGTATCAGTGTTATTGTGGCTTTGTAGAATGCATTAGGTAGTGTTTCTTCTGTTTCTATTTTGTGGAATAGTTTGAAGAGTTTTGGTGTTAGGTCTGCTTTGAAGGTCTTATAGAATTCTGCACTAAAACCATCTGGTCCCCTTTTTTTTTTTTTTTTTTTTTTTTTTTTTTTTGTAGGAAGACTTTCTATGACCCCTTCTATTACTTTAGTGGTTGTGAGACTATTTAGCTGATCTTTTTGATCCTGCTTTAATTTTGGCATTTGGTATCTGTCTAGGAAATTGTCCATTTCCTCCAGATTCTCCAGTTGTATTGAGTATAGGCTTTTGTAGTATGGTCTGATGATTTTTTTAATTTCCTCAGTTTCTGTTGTTATATCTCCTTCTCATTTCTAATTTTGTTAATTTGGATACTGTCTCTGTGCCCTTTGGTTAGACTGCCTAAGGGTTTATCTATCTTGTTGATTTTATCAAACAACCAGCTCTTAGTTTTGTTGATTCTTTGTTTGGTTTTCTTTGTTTCTACTAGACTGATTTCAGTCATGAGTTTGATGATTTCCTATTTTCTATTCCTCCTGGGTGAATTAGCTTCTTTTTGTTTCAGGGCTTTCAGGTGTGCATTTAAGCTGATAGTGTATGCTCTGTCCCATGTCTTTTTGGAGGCACTCAGGGCTATGAGTTTTCCTCTTAGTACTGCTTTCATTGTGTCCCATAGATTTAGGAAAGTTGTACATTCATTTTCATTGAATTCTAAAAAGTCTTTGATTTCTTTCTTTATTACTTCCTTAACCAAGGTATCATTGAGTGGAGAGTATTGTTCAGTTTCCATGTGTATGTTGGCTTTCTTTTGTTTTTCATGCTATTGAAGACCACTTTTACTCTATAGTGTTCTGATAGGAGGCATGGGATTAGTTTGATCCTCTTATATTTGTTGAAGTCTGTCTTGTGACCAATTATTTGATCATTTTTGGAGAAGGTACAATGAGGTCCTGAGTAAAAGGTATATTCTTTACTTTAGGATGAAATGTTCTGTATATATCTGTTAAATCCATTTGGTTCAAAGCTTCAGTTGGTTTCACTGTGTCCCTGTTTAGTTTCTTTTTTCCTGATTGGTCCATTAGGAGATTGGAGTGTTTAAGTTACCTACAAGGATTGTGTTAGTTGCAATGTGTACTTTGAGCTTTAGTAAAGTTTCTTTTACGAATGAGGGTACCCTTGCATTTGGAGCATAGATGTTCAGAATTGAGAGTTCTTCTCGGTGGTTTTTGCCTTTGACCAGCACGAAGTGTCCTTCTAAGTCTCTTTTGATGACTTTAGTTTGAAAGTCAGTTATACCTGATATTAGACTGGCTACTCCAGCTTGTTTCCTGAGTCCATTTGCTTGTAAAATTGTGTTCTAGCCTTTTACTCTAAGGTGGTGTTTGTCTTTGACACTGAGGTGTGTATGCAGCAAAATATAGGGTCCTGTTTCCATATCCAGTCTGTCTATGTCTTTTTATTGGGGAACTGAGTCCATTTATGTTAAAAAATATTAAGGAGTAGTGATTATTGATTCCTGTCATTTCTGATGTTATTTTTTTTATATATGATAGGTTTTCTTCTTTTGAGTTTGATGAAAGAAGGATACTATCTTGCTTTTTCCAGAGTGTAGTTTCCCTCCTTGTTTTCCCCCTATTTTCCTTTGTAGGGCTGGGTTTCTGTAAAGATATTGTGTACATTTGGTTTTGTCATAGAATATCTTGGTTTCTCCCTCTATGGTCATTGAGAGTTTTGCTGGGTATAGTAGTTTTGGCTGGCATTTGTGTTCTCTTAGTGTCTGCATGAGATCTGCCTAGGATCTTCTAGCTTTTATGGTCTCGGGTCAGAAGTCTGGTTTAATTCTGATAGGTCTTCCTTTATATATTACTTGGCCTTTTTCTCTTACTGACTTTAATAGTCTTTCTTTAGTACATTTTGGGTTTTGATTATTATGTGACAGGAGGTATTTCTGTTCTGGTCCAGTCCATTTGGAGTTCTATAGGCTTTTTGTATATTCATGGGCATCTCTCTCTTTAGGTTAGGGAAGTTTTCTTCCATAATTTCGTTGAAGATATTTGCTGGCCCTTTAAGTAGTAAATCTTCACTCTCTTCTATACCTATAATCCTTAGGTTTGGTCTTCTCATTGTGTCCTGGCTTTCCTGAATGTTTTGGTTTACAAGCTTTTTGCATTTTGCATTTTCTTTGACTGTTGAGTCCATGGTTCCTATGGAATCTTTAGCAGCTGAGATTCTTTCTTCTATCTCTTGTATTCTGTTGTTGATATTTGTATCTATGGCCCCTGATTTCTTCCCAAGGTTTCCTATCTCCAAAGTTGTCTCCCTTTGTGATTTCTTAGTTGTTTCTACTTCTGTTTTTAGATCCTGTATGGTTTTGCCCATATTCTTCACCTGCTGGTTCGTGTTTCCTTGTAATTCTTTGAAAAATTTTTGTGTGTCCTCTTTCTTGACTTCTGCCTGTTGACCCAAGTTCTCCTGTATTTTTTTTTTTTTAGTGATTTTTGCATTTCCTACCTATTGGCTTATATCTGTTGACCCATATTCTCCTGTATTTCTTTAAATGATTTTTGAGTTTCTCTTGTAAGGGCTTCTAACTTTTGATCTATTTTCTCCTGTATTTCTTTAAGTGATTTATTTATGTCCTTCTTGTGTTCCTCTAACAGCATCATGTCCAGCAATTTTAAATCCAAAAAGACATGGGACAGAGCATACACTATCAGCTTAAATGCACACCTGAAAGCCCTGAAACAAAAAGAAGCTAATTCACCCAGGAGGAATAGAAAATAGGAAATCATCAAACTCATGATGTATTCTGTTCTCGATGCTTGCATCTACAACTGATTTCTTTCCTAGGTTCTCTATCTCCAGTGTTGTCTCCCTTTGTGATTTCTTTATTGTTTCAACTTCCACTTTTAGTTCCTGGATGGTTTCGTTCAGCATCATGACCTGTTTGTGTGTGTGTGTGTGTGTGTGTGTGTGTGTGTGTGTGTGTTTTCCTATAATTCTTTAAGGGATTTCTGTGTTTCCATTTTAAAAGCTTCTACCTGTTTACCTCTGTCCTCTTGTATTTTTTAAGGGAGCTATTTATGTTTTTCTTAAGGTCCTCTATTAGCATCATGAGATGCAATTTTAAATCCTACTTTTGCTTTTCTGGTGTGTTGGGCTATCTAGGAGTTGCTGTGGTAGGAGAACTGGGTTCTAATGCTGCCAAGTAGCCCTGGTTTCTATTGGTAGGGCTCTTGCACTTGCCTTTCACCATCTGGTTATCTCTGGTATTAGTAGGTCTTGCTGTCTCTGGCTGGAGTTTGTCCCTCCTGTGGGCCTGTAAGCCTGTGACAGCATTCCTTGGAGAATACCTCTCTTCTGGCAGGATCTGTGTGCAGATGGCTATGGAGCCACCTGATTCCAGGTGCAGATTGCAACTTGAAGTATCCTGTCTCAGCTACTCCACTGATAGGATGCCATGTGTGCTCCTAGCTATTCCCCTCTGGATAGCTATTGGAGAGAAAGTGGAGATCTCAGCTCAGTGCCCAGAAGTGAAAGTGCTGCTGAGAGATCACTCTCTCTGGCAGGAAGTACACACAGAGAGGTGGAGCCACCTGGCTCCCTGGTGCAAATGGTGACTGGAAGGATACTGTCCCAGCTGCTCCACTCTATTTAAAACTATTTACAGCCTGTTGTGGTAACATTGCTAGGCTGGGGTGGAGACAAACTGTCCTGGCTGTTATTGATTGTACTTTTATGCGGGCATGTGGGCTTCTGGGACTGGGAGGATTATTATTCTAGGTGCTGGTTTTATCTTTCTTGGGTGGTTCTTTTGTTTCTGGAGTTTGGTTCTCAGGTTTTTAGGCAAGTATTTTGTGCTGGCTGTTGTGGCTTGCTACTACTGAGGTCCTAATAGGTGTGATGTAGAATTGGAGATTCTAGGTAAAATATGTTTTTTGATTACTGTTACCTGAAACTTAGAAATAGGGATTGGCTAAGGGTTGTTGGGTGGCGGGGGTCAAGGGAATAAGAAAAGTAGGGCATTCCAATAGGGTTTACTTTGTTATTCCCCTGGGCCTGGGGCCAGAAACTGTGGAGAGACTACAGTAGAGATTTCCTATAGAGTCCACAATGATTGAACTGGAGATTGAAGTTGGAGGAATGGAGGGAGCCTGTCTTTGGTCAGTATGAGCTATGAGTTCTCAAGAAGTACCTTCTGGAGTTGGGGCCTCACACAAAATAATAAGATTGGGGAGGGAGGGTAGGATGGAAAGACCTATAGAATCCACTAGAGATGAGGTACAGGGATGCTGTAAGTGTTCTATTACAGAGCTGGGGATGAAGTTAGGAGATTGGATTTGGAAGAGCAGAGGATAGATCAGCTACATACTTCCCTGGGAGGTATATCTTTTCATATTTCAGTTGGAGGCTAGGATAAACTCACCAATTACAAAACATTTGCCAGCCCTAAATTTCTGGCTATTTTATTTTCAGAAATTAGCTCAGAGCCTGGAAAATTGCTTTTAGACAATGAACACTCACTGGATGAACAAATGATAAATTTGCAGATTAACAGTGTACATAATCTCTGTACTTTGGAAGCATAGGAGTGGCAGATTGTTGAGCAAGGAACATTCAACATCTAATATATCAGTACTATAGAAATTATATAGAACAATGAAACATTCTAATTTTATAGTCTTATATTTATTATGAAAAATTAAACATAAGATAAAAATGTTACTGAGAATGAATTGCTTGTAAATGTCTTTAAAAAATGACAAACATGTTAGAACATAAGTGTATTGGCTATCTTTTTGCTCCTTGAATAAAATACCATAACCAAAGACAATTTACAAAGGAATGCATTTATTTGAGGTTTATATTTATATGGTTTCATGGGAGATCAACAAATGACAAGGCAGGCATTACAGCAGGTAACCATAGCAGGAAACAGAGATATCATATGTTCAGAAACAGTCAGAAAGGAGTAATAATCTGTCAGTGAAGCAAGGTTATAAATTCTTAAATTGTAAACCAGATGATATACTTCCTTTTGCAAGGTTTCACCTTCTAAATGTTCCACAACCTCTCAAAGAATGCTATAAACAAGAAGCCAAGTGTTTAAATAGGTAATTCTATTGAGATAGTTTCACTTTAACCACCACACTACATAACATAAAATATTTAGCAGACTCTTAGGCATTAAGTGCAGGTGATTTCTTAAACCAAAGAAAAGTATTTAAAGAAAGGATACATTTATAAGGATGCTTTACATGTTATAAGGTACCGAGTGCTTCATTTTTAATGAAAGTATTCACTTGGGCTTTTGTCACTGAAAAACATTAAAAATTTAAAATGTAATTTAGACCTAGCATAGCAAAACTACTACCAAAGGAGAAAGATAATAAAAGAAAGGCAACAAGCAGGATCGTGTCTCTATCTTGACTAACATGAAATAGATGTTGTTTCACATGCTTCAAGATATATAAGAGGTTGTGCTATTGTGAAATAAGAGACTTGAGGATGGAGTCACAGATAGTTTAGTCACCATTACCTTAGTCTCATATATCTGCCAAGTTGAAGATATTTAAAGCATCTTTATTATTTTGTAAAACACACGGGCTCATTTTAAAAGTGAGAAATCAATTATTAAAAACAAGATTTCCACCCGGGCATGGTGGCGCACGCCTGTAATCCCAGCACTTGGGAGGCAGAGGCAGGCGGATGTCTGAGTTCGAGGCCAGCCTGGTCTGCAGAGTGAGTTCCAGGACAGCCAGGACTACTCAGAGAAACCCTGTCTCGAAAAACAAAAACAAAAAAAACAAAACAACAACAACAACAAAAAATTTCCTACCAATTAAAAATAACAATGCCCTAAGTTAAATGAAAAATTAAAAGTAACACTTACTTATTAGGCCCCTCATCTTTGTTCCTAGCTAAAATAATTGCATAGTAATTTCTATAACAACTATGAAAACATAAAGCATATTTTTATTAGAATACTCTTTAGTTTTTCGGGGACTGGAGAATATTTACCACTACTATGTTATTTTCATCAATAATATCTATGGCCAAAGAGAAGATTAAGTTTTATTTTTTAGATAATAAAAAAGAGATTCTAATTAGATTCTAAACCCAATGTTTGGATAGCTATTGTGTAGGTTTTCATTAATTTAGTGTCTTAAGTCTCTTTTATATAAAAATCTTGTCCACAAAAGATGTGGAACACTTATTTAAATAATGTGTATGAAAATATTTATTGGGTAATGTTTATTAAAAATATGAGAGAAGAGTATCTAACCTATGGATACATTTTGCATTACACTTTTTATTAAAACATGAATACTATTAAAATCCATTGGACTGGATTTTCTTTTTACTCAAGATTGTCCATTCATTTGGGACTGAATGGAAATAGTATGAGCTTGATTTAGTTCTGAATGTACACACAGCGTTAGAGTTTAATCTGAATAAAGACTTCTAGTAAAAAAAAATGTAATGATATTTGAAATATATTTTTGTTGATTTTATCTGATGACCATTCATTCTACTCACCTAAATTTTATATTCAACAGCTTGTTGTTCTCAAAGATAACATTCATAATATTAAATTTTTGCGTTATAGTCTTTGATGTTTAAGAAGTAAGAGAGGAAAATGAAGTTAGTTTACATTTGCTTCACAATGCCCAAGGCCATTTCCTAAGGCTCAAGGCTTGAGTGTTAAAATCATATGAAGACATATTAAATTACACATATGGTGGTTAATATTCTCTATCAGCTCAGAGAGAAACCAAATAGACCAAGAAAAATTCAGATAGAGAGTTGAAGAAGTCTGGATAACTCCTATGTTACAGAATCCAGAAACAAATCATGTGTTATATTATGATCCTATAACTTAACCAGAGTATGAAAAGAAAATGTAATTTTCCTAATCATCAAATTTTGTTCCCATTGTTAAAGCACATTGGAAGATGTATTTTGCATTCAACTATATCTTCCAATTTTAGAAATCTCTAAGCATGGCTTAGAATTATCTTAAAGCTCTGAATTGTGTTTTTTCAACTCAATTTCTCCTTTTTTTATTGGTAAGGCTAGAAACTTTCTGCATTCTAAGGATATAAATAATTCTAGTCATCAATCCACCATACTCATACTTCAAGTGAGTTTATCATTGATCTATATGTTTATATTTTTCGACATCTGTTGTCACTCAATCCTGTTTTAAAATTGCCCAAAATGAAAAAAATGTATTTATACTAATATTTACCATGGCAAAGCATGTATTCAACAACTAAAATTCACTTGAAGAAAATCTTGTAAAATTTTGAGATAAGACATAATACATAGAAAATATGTCTGTATGCTATAATTGTATGCAATTAAATTGCACATAGACACTTCTGTATATTTACATGCACACAATGTAGATTGATAGTTAACATACCTCTGTGTAGTGCATAAGTGTATGTGTACATACATGTTCTCATGTAAAGGGAGCCATTCATGTTTGTGGGCACACATGCCTTGGGGTTCACATGCATGTAGAGGCCCCAAATTGTTTTTGGTGTCTTCCTTAGTAGTTTTCTACTTTATTTATTGAAACAGGATCTATCATTGAACCTGACAATTGTTTATTACAACTAATCTAGCCAATTGTCCTTAGAGATCCTCTGTCTGTGTCTTTGGAGGGTTGTGATTACTGAGATGCCGTGCTTAGTTTTATGTGTTCTGCTCATCTAAATACAGTCCTCACAATTTCATGACAACCACTTTATAAACTTACTTAGGTCCCCAGTCCCAAAATAACTTTTTTATGCAGCATAAGTTATTTTCATGTAAATTTAATTATAACACTGTAAACTAACTAACAAGGTTGGTACAAAAGGGTAAGATCTTGACTCTCAAACTCAACCACTGTGTGTAAAGACTGTAGCTGCTTATCTTATGCTAATTATGTTCCCCAAAACAGCATCAATAAGTGTCTAGAGGTTAAACTCTGAGGGACCCTGTCCTCAGTTGGTTTTGACTGTTAAACAATGACTGAATGGGGGCAGGCAGAGGCAGGACTTGCAGGATTCCTGGGCAAGAAACAGAGAGAAAGAGAAGAGGGAGATCTTCCATGCAGGGAGAAGGTGAGGATAGTTGCCATGCCTGCAAAAAGTGGAGGACAGGGAGGCATAGACAGCATGTGAAGAAGCTGAGGAGGTGTGATCCAGCTGGACATCACTCTGGGCCCAGAGCGGCCAAGACAGAATGTAGGATTTGTTAAGTAATAATTTAGGATTATTAGCATCACATGAATTAACTACATGGAGGCTAGAAAGTGTGCCAATCATTTAGCTGATTAAGGCATATCATAATATGAAGGCAACAGAAAGCTCAGCTGCAGGAGCAGACTACCTGCCGGGACCAGCTCTCTGAGCGGACTAGCAGCGAGGGGCCACCTGGCCACCTCGGGGCACAGCTCGGCACTCTAGCAGCTGGAGTCAGGGGCCTGGACTCAGAGCGAGCATAGTCCAGCACAGGCAACGCAGCCAGAAGGAAGCAGCAGAGCTGGGTACGAGCAGCTCAGCCAAGGCCACGCGGTGCTTTCAGCAGGGGCAGCCATCTTGCCCCAGACCCCCGCGCGCAAACAGCGGGCACACTGGACGCAGTGAGCGGCTGGAATCAGGTGCGTGGCCAGAGTTATAGCTTAGCTTAGCTCTGCAGGAGATCCGGGCACAGAAAGCTCAGCTGCCGGAGCAGACTACCTGCCGGGACCAGCTCTCTGAGCAGACTAGCAGCGAGGGGCCACCGGGCCACCTCGGGGCACAGCTCGGAACTCTAGCAGCTGGAGTCAGGGACCTGGACTCAGAGCGAGCATAGTCCAGCACAGACAAGCTGCCAGAAGGGATCTGTCTCCTGGGGACAGGCGTGCTGTGCTTTCAGCAGGGCGCCATCTACAATAAGACCAACTAACGCCAGAGATAAAGAGATGGCAAAAGGCAAACGTAGGAACGTTATTAACAGAAATCAAGGCAATATGGCACCATCTGAACCCAATTCGCCAACCACAGCAAGTCCAGGATACCCCAGCACACCAGAAAAACAAGAGTTAGATATAAAAGCACAGGTCATGATGCTCCTAGAGGAACACAAAAAAGACATAAACAAATCTCTTAAAGAAATGCAGGGGAACATCAATAGAGTAGAAGCTCTTACAATCCAAACACAAAAAACACTTAAAGAACTCCAGGAGAATATGGGCCATCAGACAGAAACCAATAAAGAGGAAGTGAGAAAATCAGTTAAAGAAATGCAGGAGAACTTGAAACAACAGGCAGAAGTCATGAAAGAGGGAGCACAAAAATATATTAAAGAATTACATGAAAACACAAACAAACAAATGATGGAACTGAGCAAAACCATCCAAGATCTGAACACAGAGGTAGAAACAACTAAGAAATCACAAAAGGAGGCAACCTTGGAGATAGAAAACCTTGGGAAGAAAACAGGGGTCGTAGATGCAAACATAAACAACAGAATACAAGAGATAGAAATAAGAATCTCTGATGCTGAAGATAACATAGTAACCATTGACTCCACAGTCAAAGAAAATGCAAAATGCAAAAGGCTTGTAACCCAAAACATCCAGGAAATCCAGGATACAATGAGAAGACCAAACCTAAGGATTATAGGGATAGATGAGAGTGAAGATCTACAACTTAAAGGGCCAGCAAATATCTTTAACAAAATTATCGAAGAAAACTTTCCTAACTTAAAGAGAGAGATGCCCATGAATGTACAAGAAGCCTACAGAACTCCAAACAGACTGGCCCAGAACAGAAACACCTCCCGTCACATAATAATCAAAACCCCAAATGTACTAAACAAAGAAAGAATATTAAAGGCAGTAAGAGAAAAGGGCCAAGTAACATATAAAGGAAGACCTATCAGAATCACACCAGACTTCTCTCCAGAAACCATGAAAGCTAGAAGATCCTGGGCAGACCTCATGCAGACCCTAAGAGAAAACAAATGTCAGCCAAGACTACTATACCCAGCAAAACTCTCAATCAACATAGATGGAGAAATCAAAATATTCCATGACAGGACCAAATTTACACAATATCTTTCCACTAACCCAGCTCTACAAAGGATAATAGGAGGAAAACTCCAACACAAGGAAGGAAATGGCACCCAAGAAAAAGCAAGACAGTAAACTTCTTCCATCAAACTCAAAGGAAGATAACTACTCAAAAACAAAAATAACATCAAAAATGTCAGGAAGTAATAATCTCTATTCCTTAATATCTCTTAACATCAATGGACTCAACTCCCCAATAAAAATACATAGACTAACAGACTGGATACGGAAACAGGACCCTACATTTTGCTGCTTACAGGAAACACACCTCAGAGTCAAAGACAAACACTACCTTAGAGTAAAAGGATGGAAGACAATTTTGCAAGCAAATGGTCACAGGAAGCAAGCTGGTGTAGCCATTTTAATATCAGATAAAATTGACTTTCAACCCAAAGTCATCAAAAGAGACACAGAAGGTCACTTCCTGCTAGTCAAAGGAAGAATCCACCAAGAGGAACTCACAATTCTAAACATCTACGCTCCAAATGTAAGGGCACCCTCATTTGTAAAAGAAACCTTACTAAAGCTCAAAGCACACATTGCACCTAACACAATGATTGTGGGAGACCTCAATACTCCACTATCTACAGTGGACCAACCAGGAAAACAGAAACTAAACAGAGACATGGAGAAACTCATCGAAACTTTGGAGCAATTGGATTTAACAGATATATATAGAACATTTCACCCTAAAGCAAAAGACTATACCTTTTTCTCAGCCCCTCATGGTACCTTCTCCAAAATCGACCATATAATTGGACACAAGACAGATCTCAACAAATATAAAAAGATTGAACTAATCCCATGCCTCTTATCAGATCACCATGGAGTAAGAGTATTCTTCAATAGCAACAAACACAACAGAAAATCCCCATACGCTTGGAGGCTGAACAATATTCTACTCAATGATACCTTAGTCCAGGAAGAAATAAAGAAAGAAATCAAAGAATTCTTTGAACTTAATGAAAATGAAGGCACAACATACCCAAATCTATGGGACACAATGAAAGCAGTGCTTAGAGGAAAACTCATAGCCCTGAGTGTCTCCAAAAAGAAACAGGAGAGAGCATATACTAGCAACTTAATGGCGCACTTGAAAGCTCTGGAACAAAAAGAAGCAATTTCACCCAGGAGGAGTAGAAGACGGGAAATCATCAAACTAAGGGCTGAAATCAATCAAGTTGAAACAAAAAGAACCATACAAAGAATCAACAAAACCAGGAGCGGGTTCTTTGAGAAGATCAACAAGATAGATAAACCCCTAGCCAGACTTACTAAAGGGCACAGAGACAGTATTCAAATTAACAAAATTAGAAATGAAAAGGGAGATATAACAACAGAAACTGAGGAAATTCAAAAAATCATCAGATGCTACTACAAAAACCTATACTCAACACAACTGGAGAATCTGGAGGAAATGGACAATTTCCTTGACAGTTACCAAATACCAAAATTAAACCAGGATCAAATAGATCGTCTAAACAGACCCATAACCCCCAAAGAAATAGAAGGGGTCATAGACAGTCTTCCAAACAAAAAGAGCACAGGACCAGACGGTTTTAGTGCAGAATTCTATCAGACCTTCAAAGAAGTCCTGATACCGATACTCTTCAAATTATTCCACAAAATAGAAACAGAAGGAACACTACCCAACTCATTCTATGAAGCCACAATTACCCTGATACCAAAACCACACAAAGATCCAACTAAGAAAGAGAACTACAGGCCAATTTCTCTTATGAATATCGATGCAAAAATACTAAACAAAATACTTGCCAACCAAATCCAAGAACACATCAAAACGATCATTCACCATGATCAAGTTGGCTTCATCCCAGGGATGCAGGGATGGTTCAATATACAGAAATCCATCAACGTAATCCACTACATAAACAAACTCAAAGAAAAAAACCACATGGTCATCTCATTGGATGCTGAAAAAGCATTTGACAAAATTCAGCATCCTTTCATGCTAAAGGTCCTAGAAAGAACAGGAATTCAAGGCCCATATCTAAACATAGTAAAAGCAATATACAGCAGACCAGTAGCCAACATCAAGGTAAACGGAGAAAAACTTGAAGCAATCCCTCTAAAATCAGGGACTAGACAAGGCTGTCCCCTCTCGCCATATCTCTTCAATATAGTTCTTGAGGTACTAGCTAGAGCAATTCGACAACAGAGGGAAATCAAAGGGATACAAATCGGAAAGGAAGAAGTCAAACTATCACTATTTGCAGATGATATGATAGTTTACTTAAGTGACCCAAAAACCTCCACCAGAGAACTCCTGCAACTGATAAACAACTTCAGCAAAGTGGCTGGCTGTAAAATCAACTCAAGTAAATCAGTAGTTTTCCTATAAGCGAAGGATAAGCAGGCCGAGAAAGAAATTAGGGAAATGACACCCTTCACAATAGCCACAAATGATATAAAGTATCTTGGAGTGACGCTAACCAAACATGTGAAAGATTTATACGACAAAAACTTCAGGTCTCTGAAGAGGGAAATTGAAGAAGACATCAGAAAATGGGAAAATCTTCCATGCTCGTGGGTTGGCAGGACTAATATAGTCAAAATGGCAATCTTGCCCAAAGCAATATACAGATTCAATGCAATTCCCATCAAAATCCCAACTCAGTTCTTCATAGAGCTAGAAAGAGCAATTCTCAAATTCATCTGGAATAACAAAAAACCCAGGATAGCTAAAACTATCATCAACAGCAAAAGAACTTCTGGGGGAATCAATATCCCGGACCTCAAGCAATATTACAGAGCAGTGGTATTAAAAACTGCATGGTATTGGTTCAGTGACAGGGAAGCGGATCAATGGAATAGGATCGAAGACCCAGAATTGAACCCACACATCTATGGCCAATTGATCTTCGACAAAGGAGCTGAAAACATCCAGTGGAAAAAAGATAGCCTTTTCAACAGATAGTGCTGGCTCAACTGGAGGTCAACATGCAGAAGAATGAGAATTGATCCACTCTTATCTCCTTGTACTAAGCTCAACTCCATGTGGATCAAAGACCTCCACATAAAACCAGACACACTAAAACTAATAGAAAAGAAACTGGGGAAGACCCTTGAGGACATTGGCTCAGGGGAAAAATTCCTGAACAGAACACCAATTGCTTATGCTTTAAGAGGAAGAATAGACAAATGGAACCTCATAAAACTACAAAGTTTCTGTAAGGCAAAAGACACTGTCAAAAGGATAAATCGGCAACCAACAAATTGGGAAAAAATCTTCACCAACCCCACATCCGACAGAGGGCTAATCTCCAATGTATACAAAGAACTCAAGAGGTTAGACCCCAGAAAACCAAATAACCCTATCCAAAAATGGGGTACAGAGCTAAACAGAGACTTTTCACCTGAAGAAATTGGGATGGCTGAGAAACACCTTAAAAAATGTTCAACATCACTAGTCATTAGGGAAATGCAAATTAAAACAACCCTGAGATTTCACCTCACACCAGTCAGAATGGCTAAGATTAAAAACTCAGAAGACATCAGGTGTTGGCGAGGATGTAGAGAAAGAGGAACACTCCTCCACTGCTGGTGGGAATGCAAGCTGGTACAACCACTCTGGAAATCAGTATGGCGGTTCCTCAGAAAACTGGGCGTGATACTTCCGGAGGACCCAGCCATACCACTCCTGGGAATATACCCAGAAGATTCACCAGCATGCAATAAGGATACATGCTCCACTATGTTCATAGCAGCCTTATATATAATAGCCAGAAGCTGGAAAGAACCCAGATGTCCCTCAACAGAGGAATGGATACAAAAAAATGTGGTATATATACACAATGGAGTACTATTCAGCCATTAGAAACAATGAATTCATGAAATTCTTAGAGAAATGGATGGAGCTGGAGAATGTCATACTAAGTGAGGTGACCCAGTCTCAAAAGAACACCCATGGTATACAGTCACTGATAAGTGGATATTAGCCTAGAAGCTTGGAACACCAAAGACACAAATCACATTTCAAGTGATGTCTCACAAGAAGAAAGGAGTGGACACTGGTGCTAGAATGGACCAAAACATCATTGTGGGAGAGTACAAGAACAGTAAAGTGGGAGGGGGTGGATGCGGGAGCAGGGGGAGGGAAAAGGACATGTGGGACCTTTGGGGGTGGGGAACCAGAAAAAGGGAAATGAATTGTAAATATAGAATATATACAATAAAAAAATCAAAAAAAGAAATGTAAATAAATAAACTTATTAATAAATAAAAAATAAGATGAAAAATTATCAAAAAAATAATATGAAGGCTATGTTTGTGTCTTTTATTCAGAACCCAGGTCACAGGAGATGGTAGTGAGGAACATGCCAGCACTGGGATTTATTTAATTATTTAATATTATAAAAGATGTTGGGGGTTAGAATTGGATTTCAGTAGCAGTGTGGAAGAATTTGGAGAAAGATTAGAGAAAATATAAAAGGTTGTTAGTGGAGCTTCACTATCCAGTTCTAGTGAGGGCTCTAGAGACTAGAATGCTCAGAGAAACGAATGTGGACCCTGAGGTCTGCACGATCAGGTTGTTCATAGAAATGAAGCTTCCATTGATAATTAGAATCAAGTTTTTTTCCTCTCTCTCAACAGTTAAAAAGCATTTTGATGTTGTTGTTTATTTGCTTCCCCTTCTGGGAAACCAAAGTTAAGAATGACGAACAAGTTGATCTGTTGGAGGAAATCTCAAAACAGAAAATTATGTGTGGTGCAGTTTGAGTGTAAGAGGCTGTACTGCCTTTTGTATGTTTACAGTGAGAATCAGGAGCAGGATAGCATACAGACATGGAATTTAACAGTATAACTAGAAAGGAATATGTCTTCAAATGTGTCTACATGTTTTAAAGATTATGGCTAAATGCTTTAAGATCTATAACTAATGTGGAAAACCTATTAGCAGGAATGCAGAGTTATTTCACAGTTAAGTGATGTTATTGCTCTTAAAAAGGATAGTAGTTCAGTTCCCAGTACCCATGGTGGCTGGTTCACAACAAACCTGTGTGGAACTCTAGTTCTAAGGAAATGTCTTCTGAGAATACCTGTACTTATATATCTCCTTCATATATACAAAACTAAATTTTTATATCAATTATTTTTAAGCACCATTAACTGGACAATTGGAAAGATGATTTGAGGACATTTCAGAAATCTTGGAAGTCTCTAAAGAGACAAAATTTGTTTCTTAGCCTTTGTAAGGAAGTCATTTCTGAAGAGTTTTGGAGTGCCCTTGTATCATGCTGCTTGGATTCATTTTTCCATACTCCATCAACAGAACACACTACAGGTTTAAGTGTGCTCCCACAGGACTCCAAGAAATCTGTGCCAGTGGTGACCTTGGTGTTTTTTTTTTTTTTTTTTTTTATGATGCTAGTTCTGTAGAATGCAAGAATTTTCATGTTATGTTGTAGTGTTGGAATCTCCGTAAGAAGACTCTTATGGAACAATGAATACTTAAGGTATGTAAGGTAGTGAAGACACTAGGAAGATAGAATGTGATGCTCATTCACTAAGCAATGAGCAGCATTTCAAGCCTGATCACAGGTGGAGACATGTATGCTGCAGTGAGGAGGAACTATATAAGCTCTTAAGAGTCCAGAACTCTACTCATCATACATACAATACTAGAAATGTGATTAATATTTGCCTTGCCATTTTTCACCCTCTTAGATCTGTTTTAGCTCATTTTCTCCAAGCTATGACTCTCTTCCACTATGTTGAATGTAATTGTTCCTTTGTGCCTGTCCTAATGCTGTATCTCAGAAGTATGTATAGTATTTTCTTTATTATATAAGGGTTCAGAGTTTAGATTGTCTTGAGTCTTAGAGATTATTCTTTTAATACTGAAAATTTGGTTTGCAGATAGGAGAAATTTATTTTGCATTATTCCAGATATGAACCAATGGAATCAAGGGATCAAATGTGTTTGTTGAGATGAGTGTCACCAAAGCCCCATATTTTAAGTCATAATCTTTGAGGTGATGTGTTAAGAGTGGACAATTTAGGAGGTGTGACTGACCTTGTAAGAATTAGCAAGATTACTGTGGTTCTTGAGTCTCATGGTCTCAGTTTCTTGTTTCATGATATGATTATCTCTTCCATGATATAACATGCCAGTTGGAGTCTCAAATCAATGAATCTGCCCAATCCCACCTATTGAGAATCTACAGACTTGGGCATCAAAAAAAAATCTTTAATATTATAATTTGGTTTCTTAAGGTGCATCTCAGCCATCTCTGAAGTTCTTCAGGTGAAATTTCTTTGCTTAGCTCTGTCTCCCATTTTAATAGGGTTCTTTGGTTTTCTGGGGTCTAACTTCTTGAGTTCTTTGTATATATTAGATATTAGCCTTCTGGGACTGGGGTTGAATTAGCCCTCCGGGCTGTAGGTTTGGTGAAGATCTTTTCCCAATTTGTTGGTTGCTGTTTTTTGTCCTTCTGACAGTGTCCTTTGCCTTATAGAAACTTTGTAATTTTATAAGGTCCCATTTGTCAATTCTTGATCTTAGAGCATAAGCTATTGGTGTTCTGTTCAGGAACTTTCCCACTGTGCTCATGTCCTCAAGGGTCTTCCTCAGTTTCTTTCCTATTAGTTTCAATGTGTCTGTCTGTATGTGGAGGTCCTTGATCCACTTGGAGTTGAGCTTAGTACAAGGAGATAAGAATGGATCAATTCACATTCTTCTGCATGCTGACCACCAATTTGTTGAAACCAGCACCATTTGTTGAAAAGACGACCTTTTTTTTTCACTGGATGGTTTTAGCTCCTTTGTCTAAGATCAAGTGACCATAAGTGTTTGGGTTCATTTCTGGGTCTTCAATCCTATTCCATTGATCTACCTGCCTGTCACTGTACCAATACCATGCAGTTTTTAACACAATTGCTCTGTAGTATTGCCTGCGGTCTGGCATACTGATTCCCCAAGAATTTCTTTTACTGTTGAGAATAGTTTTAGCTATCCTGGGTTTTTTGTTATTCCAGATGAATTTGGAGAACCCTGCCATACCACTCCTGGGCATATACCCAGAAGATTCACCAGCATGTAATTAGGATACATGCTCCACTATGTTCATAGCAGCCCTATTTATAATACCCAGAAACTGGAAAGAACCCAGATGTCCCTCAATGGAGTAATGGCTACAAAAAATGTGGTATATATACACAATGGAGTACTATTCAGTCATTAGAAACAATGAATTCATGAAATTCTTAGACAAATGGATGGAGCTGGACAACATCATCCTAAGTGAGGCAACCCAGTCTCAAAAAACACTCATGGTATGCACTCACTGATAAGCAGATATTAGCCTAGAAGCTTGGAATACCCAAAACACAATCCACATATCAAATGATATCCAAGGAGTGGCTCCTGGTTCTGGAAAGGCTCAGTGCAGCAGTGTAGGGGAATACCAAAACAGGGAAGTGGGAAGGGATGGATGGGGGAACATGGAAAGGGAAGAGGGCTTATGGGACATTCGGGAAGGGGTGATCCAGGAAAGGGGAAATCATTTGAAATGTAAATAAAGAATTTACTGAATAAAAAATAGAAAAAATGGTTTTCATTGGTATAAAGTAATACAAGTTCACTAATTCAGCATAAATAATAATTTTAGAACATTGTTAGCTGAAGAAAGTACATTATTTTACACACTTGAGTTTTTTTTTTATAAAATTGAGTCAGATCCTTTGTTTTTGTTGCAATATGTTCCACTGAGTGGGAAAAAGAACCATGTCAAAAATTCCAGAAGTCTCAACTCTACACAAAGAACTACAAGTAAATAAAAAAATAAATCTCAGAACAAGAAGAATATCCTACCCTGTGAAAGAGCATACCAATTTGTTATGTACCAAGTGGTCACTCCTGAAAATAAGCAAGTAACATTATGGAAGCTAAGCACATTGTATTTAGAAACATATACACATATGCATGTAAGAGGTGATGAATTTAAAAGAAATGAAAGAGGATCATATAGGAAGTTGGGAGGGATGAAAGGGAAGGGACAATGATATTATTATAGTAAAAAATAAATGGAATAATTTTGAAAAATAAACCCACATTTTGTCAACAGGTACATTGTTTAGACATATAAACCCTGACTTATAAAAAACTAAATGTCATATAAATCATACACATAAGACAAAAATATGAATTATTTATCATGTACATAAAGAAGTCCCAATTGTTAAATTGATTTTGTTCGATACTTTCAAAAGATTTGAGAAAAAAAACAGGTTAATACAAAATAGACAAAAATATATTAAGATAATTTTAGGACCTTTTTAGTATAAGAATAATTGATTTCTTATAAGGAGAATATTCAGTACCATTATGGTTTAAAAGAAAATTAGAAAATGGAATCTAAATTTGAAGCAATAGCATGCCCTTTTCCACCCACACATTGTTAGCTGCAGAGCAGAGGCAGCTGAGCGGGGACTTCACTCACTGTGTAGGACTATGAGGAGCACTAGGGCTTCTGAATAAAAATTTCACAATTAAAAGTATGACAGTGTTTCACTATGTCTGCAATTTACAGCCAACAATGCTGTTTATATGAAAACAATCTGAATTAAGGAAAGTGCAAGAATGTTATTTATAAAATTACAAATAATTAAAATGTCTTAAAATAGAAAAATAACTAGACTATTCACATTATAAATATTAAGCAACAGTTGAAGATTATATTTGTACAGAGATAATTGTGATATGGGAATTCTTTAAGTTATATTATTAATAACAATGTATATAATTATAGTTCTCCTGGAGTTCTTTTACAGAATTCTAGCTATTTTGACAGACTTTGATTCCCAGCAATGCACAGAAACCTTTCTAATGCTTGGCACAAAAGAGTACAGGGCTTCCTTAGAGAAGGATAACTTCAGTTCATGTATTGGCATGTCCATTAATAAAGTCAATAAAAGATGAGCAAAGGAGAAATTGCAAAATGCAGGAGCTAGCTATCAGTAAGTATAAGAATCAAATACAAATAACACAAGGATTTTAAGCTATAATAACATTCATGGCTAAAGGGGAAAAAAACCCTTTTTGAATAAAACAATAACAACAACAGCAATAAACATTGACCAAAAAAGTCTAGCAAAACAAAAATAGCTAGAATTCTGTAAAAGAACTCCAGGAGAACTATAAAATACAATCTGTATGATACACACAAGGTTATAGGACTTATTGCATATAAAATATTTCTCAAAAATAAAAGATAAACTTGAAATCTCAATGCATCTTTTTTGAAAGTAATCCTCTACTTTTATATTTGTATATTTTTATATTTGAATTTTTAAAAATTTTATCCATGTATTGATGCACCCCTCAAAATAGTAGAAGTAGCCTAAGTGCCTATTAAGAGATGGCTGTAAAAATGTAAAATGACACATTACACAGTAGAGTTTTATTTAGCCATAAAAAGAATGAAAACTTATCATTTGCAGAAAGATGGATCAAATTAAGGATCATGTTAGGTAAAACAAAAGAGACTCAGAATGATAAATAGTCTTAGTTAGGGTTATTATTTCTGTGATTGAACACCATGACCAAATGCTACTAAGAGAGAAAAGAGTTTATTTGGTTTATATATCCTGACCATAGTTCACTGAGGGAAGCCAACGCATGAAGGAAGTCAAAGTCAAAAGAAACTCGAAGACAGAAGCTAATGCAGAGGCCATGGAAAGTGCTACTTACTGGCTTGCTCCTTATGGCTTGCTCACACTGCTTTCCAATAGAACCGAGGACCACTAGCTCAGTGGTATGTCTACCCACAATAGGCTGTGTTTTGCCCCATCAATCTCCAAGCAAGAAAGTGCTTTACAGGTTTTCCTGTTTATAGTTTCAATGCCTTATTATGGAGGCATTTTGTCAATTGGACCAGGGTTCCTTCGCCCCAAATGACTCTAGATTTTTTCAAGTTGTTATAAAACTAGCTAGTAAACAAATACTGTCTGTTTACTCTCCTATGTAGTGTGTGTGTGTGTGTGTGTGTGTGTGTGTGTGTGTGTGTGTGTGTGACATGAAAGCAGAAAGAGGTGATGGGATGAAGGAAGAAATCTAAATGAAAGGGAGTGAGTGGCCCCTAGTCTAGACAGTTACCAAAGTAGCTTCTTCATCTTGGTATATCTAAGACATTCCCATTCTTATCACTAAAAGTCATATATCTAGGATAAATGAAGAGAGTTGATTTGCTAGAAGTGTCTTTTATATTCTGCTATAGCCACCAAGGACTAGTGAAGCAGAGACAACAAACTGGCCACTTATAGGCTCTATAAACTTGAATCAGTCGTTAACTTAATACTTACACTAAAGTGATAGAGAAGCTGAACAATCATCCTCTAGGAAGGATGGGAGTGGCTTCAGACCCTGTTGGCAAAGCTGCCTACAAAAGCTTCCAATGAATTTGTGATTACAGTTACCTATAGTGAACTTGTGGCTCAATAACAGTAAAGTGCCTGTTGCCTTTATTTAACAATTGGTACAACCAAAACTATAGAAAAATAGGAAAGCTGTTCTCTACTCTGATACATACACACACACACACACACACACACACACACACACATACACAATTATTATACATTCATAGCTTTATATATAACACTTTTATGTAAAGTGCTTGTTGCCTTTATTTAACAATTGGTACAACCAAAACTATAGAAAAATAGGAAAGCTGTTCTCTACTCTGATACATACACACACACACACACACACACACACACACACATACACAATTATTATACATTCATAGCTTTATATATAACACTTTTATGTATGTGTAGCTATTACATAATCATTTTTCAAATTAAATTTTTATTTTTATGATTATGTTTTAGTTATCATACAAAATAAAAGTTTCTTTTGTGACATTTTCATTCCCAGGTATTATTGCATCTTGCTCATATTTACTCCCTACTAATGCCTCCTATCTCTACTATCTTCCTCACTGGTCACCTTCTGTCCTTCACAGAGTTGCTCTGCTTTGATGTGATATACAAGTATATACACAAAGATGTATATATATGTATATATATATATATATATATATATATATATATATATTCTAATTCATGTAAGAGAAAAATGTGTTTTGTATTACAAATTACCTTTTCCTGTCCTCTGCTCACATATTTGATATTTAAGTAGAGTGTTAAATAGTGTAAAAATCCAGGTAAGTATGTTTGGCTACATTCGATCTCATTTCCAAACATTCCAAATTCTTCTTTTTTAACTTTTCTTGTGTGTGCTTTGAGTAAGATAACATTAAGTACTCTAATTGTATTAGTAACTAGTGCTCTCTTTGCAGCCTTGTTTTTAGGTGATCATGGATATAAAAACTGATTCTCTCAAAGGAGACTCTCTAAGGACATATTTTTGTCTACTTCATAGGATGTGAAAGACAGAAAGCAAAGCCCTTGTAAGTCACTGGACTTGCGACTGTAGAATTTATGCAGCAAGTGAGAAACTCCCTCAAATTCAGGTATATCTTTTCCTTTAAAATGTGAGCTCTGAACCATGTAACAATTGCTGCTCTGTCTGTCATAAGTGCAGAAGCAAGAGACAAAAGACTTAGGTGATTAGAGTAATGGTGAAGCGTTCAGCTTTCAGATATATTTTCAAAACTAATGACTACCACATTCTTATCCTAAAGAGAGCGCTTGTAAAGGAAAAAGTACCTGTAAAATGAGGAGAGATCTGGACATTAATTAAACCTATTTTATATGTCAAGCCCTGTGGCATTGGCTAACAAAAGTTAGTTCATTTTAACTCCATAATGACTTTAACAATCAACCTTTTTAAAAAAATAGATAAAGAATGAGAGTAGTGTAGGCAAGGCAAAGAGAAGCAGCACTCATAACTCCCAACCAGGACTGTGGTGTTTAAAAGTCTAGGACATCTCTTACAATTTCTGGAAGAATGGGTGTTGTTGCCCATAACAGACTTCATTTGGGAAGTTTTTCCCCATTAGGAATGAACATTTCCCCAAAGCCACATAGATCAAGCCCTTCCCATAGTCTTCCGAGTCTGTGTAGTTAGTTCTTTCCATGAGACCATGTGTAATTCCGCAAAGCTACATACAACAGGACATAGGAAATGGCAATATCTAGAGGCTGATGTGACCTTCCCTGCCATGCTTTGAAGAGATGGAAAGAGTCAACAAGCCCAGTTTGGCTGGTCATTTTTTTTTAAGGAGACAAAGGTGAACTCCCCAAAATAATAGTTCCCTAGCTCAAAGGAAAGTAACTCCCAGCAGGACATTAAGTAACTCCTTAGATATTAGCAGGCATGGAGGACATTAGGCCAGAACCTTCATAATCAAGGACTCAATTCAAAGACAGAAACTACAAAACCTGAATTGCTAGTCATAGGAAAAGAATTTAAATCATATCTCCAGCCCTGACACGAGGCAGTAAATAGCTAATTACATTAAAAAAAACTAGTAGACATTTAACAAATAATTCCTGGTTATGTAAGTTTGGTTGGGCTCAGATCACAGGGTTCTGGGAGAAGAGGAATTCTAGAGTACAGTCCTCTTCATGTAATTTAGAATTGAACTCAAGCAGATGATTGTTCTGAAAATACTGGTAAGATAAATGCTAAGGTGGCATCATTCCTAAAGATGAAACTACCCATCTTTGGTAAGACTTGCACTGTAAATGTGGAGTTTGAATATGAAAAAAAGGGGATTCTAAATGTGAGCATGTTTGAATGGATAACACTGAGAATATTCAAACGACCAAGTTTTGCTAAATATTCTCGTCAGGCATATGTATCTTGATCTGTCTTGAAAACTTCCTGTTTGCTTGGAAATGAAGTCATGATTTCACTGAACTAGATGCTTTAATTCATGACACATTCTTTAGATCTCTTCTTTAATTCTTACTTTTAAGCAGTGCCAGATCTGAACAAAGAGTAATACTAAGTTTGCATGTTAAAGCAAAGTATCTACCTTCCAATGGATTACAAGTCCTCACAGTATACCCCTCTCATAACTAGATAAATTTATATTGGACCTGAAGGCCTTAAGGCAGTGAAAGGAGTCATAGAACACTGCAGTGAGGAAATTATTGGCAAGGAAGGCTTAATTTTATAAAAAATTCAGATATCAAGCCTTGTTCTAATATATGTATTGTGATTTTTCTTCATAATGTTATTGTGGAGATAAAACCGTTGGAGATAAAAACCCTCTGTCTTGGTAGGAAGTCTTCAAGACAGGATATGAAAGGGGATGAGAAATAACAGGATGCTTGAAGACTGGATGTTTCCAGAGGAGATGATACATTCCATCTGACAGAAAAGCGCATTTAGTTCAGAAAATAAACAGCTCAAAGATTTCAGGAAGTCTTAAAAACTGACCAGATTCACTGAGTCCCTCATGTCCCAAACTAATGTAAGCAGCAAGAACTTGTCACTCTCAGACAAGCCAAGATGCCTGAAAGAAGCAGAGACAAGCCAAACTACTTAGAGCATGTCCAGATCCACTGAACTATGTGAAAACTATACCCTCCAATTTGTTGTGTGGCAGTCAGGTTGTGAGGTGTGCTTCAGTTTTCCAGATTCCAGAGTTATTATCCACACAGTAACTAACCTTTAACCCATATATTTTTTTGAGAAACTCTAATACAAATCATTTATTCTCAAAGTTGGACTGTGGAATCCCTACTTCACTCTGCTGTCAGTTTCCTATCTGGAGTGAATCAAAGTTTGTTCCCATCTGCCCAGCAATAACTTCTGACAAAAAGTGGTCAATAGTAAGAAAATTTAGAAAATTACTTTGAAATAGAGCTGGATAGAAAGATATCTTTGGGAGGTTGGCATATATTCAATAGTTTTATTGTGTTTAAACAAAAAAAAACCAAATTAACTATTTCAGAAGTTTCAGGCATATTATGAAGAAAGCAGTTAGTGGTGAGTTTATTTGCGCTGGGGCTAAGATTTTGAGGAATTTTCCGCAGTAGCTTCTGCCTGTAGACTAAGACAAAATTTTGGATATTCTGCAAGAAATATAGAGCCTATAACCTGTGCTTTGATGTAATCCTGAAATGACAGAAAGGTAACTTCTCTATAACCAATGGAAAACAATTCATCTGTATTTAGACTTGGGATGACTTGTCTCACAGGTATCTGTGGCAGCGTATGGAATGGGGGATTGTTACTTTGCTAACTCTGTCTCTGTTTCAAAGATATAAACATGACAAAATAAAGCAGAGCAGGTAAAGAGAGTATTCCAATGGAAAAACTTCATCTATCATCATTCTCCAGATCTAATTCAATTTTAATCATTGATGAATGGAAAGTGAAGCCTGCTTGAGAAAAGATGCTATGAAGATGTAATAGGTGCTTTTCTTCTGTTCCATGTTTTCCCCAAACTAGTTTTCATTGCTATCTCAAAAAGTCTGTTCAGACATCTTAATGCCTATCAAATTTCCCCACAGCTGTGAGATTTTGAGATTTTAATTTTACAATAATTACTTTGCCTGCATAAACTGTATGCAGAGCCAATGTTATGAGAACATTAAGAGTGTAGGACCTAAACTTCTGATATTTATCTGTTGTCATTAATTTTTATTCTAAAGATTCCGTGTAATATACATTTTTAAATGAACTGTCATGATATAGCAATGCATCTGTGTAAACCAAGGACATATGCATGTTCATGCTCATATATTCCCTTCCTATAGGGCACTTGTATGATGTTCTGGGAGAGCTTAGAACTCAAGTGAAAATGTTATCTGGGAAGATTCAGTGGAATCCAAACCATATACAAAACCAAAAGGGGTTTGTTCCTATCAGCCTCAAGATGACCAACTTCCTGTTAGAACTTCTAACTTTACTATATATCAGATGGTACTTAATAGTATATACCAACTGTGATAAGTAGAAATTTTGACAACAGGGGTAATTTCTCATATTTTAATTCTATTATTGATGTTTTCTTAATAATATGGTACCTATTTTCAATTTGCATGTGACCAAGACTTTGTGTTATATTTTTGTCTATCTGCCTGTCTGTCTACATACTTACCTAACTCCTACCTACCTACCTACTTATCTACCTACCTCATCTGTGTGTATTAATTTATGATATATATTTCCAATCCATCTTTACTTTAGTACATACATTTTTGGCCTGTCCCTTCCATCCATTTTTATGAATCAATTTTAGTTCTGGAAATGCATTTAGTAATATTTCCATGATTATCTGCAAGCTTTAAACTAAATGTACTTTGATGAAGATTTGACTTGGCATGTGAGCTGACACTGACAGTAGACACAAGCTGCCCTTTTGTCCTCTGTGTAGATAGCGAGCTGAGGAGGGATGGGGTCAGGCCACCTTGGGTTGCTATAAGACAGTGACACTATGATCACTGAATGGTGTCTCAAATTTTTCTACTTCATTTTCTCTTCTGTCACCCTAATTATTCAGATTGCATGCTTTTAAAGTACTTAAAAATCAGATTCATCTAAAACACTCTTTTCTCAGTGATCATGTTCTCAACTGGTTTCTTTTTGTGGTACGTAATATTCTTCTAATGATATTTCCATTTTTATATTACATTTGCTTGTGATCATCAGATTTTGTGACCAACAATTTTTACTGGAGAAGGGCCAAACCCAATAAAGCTATCAGGTACAGTATAAAAAGATATGTACGAAAGTCATGAATCATATCCCATCCATAGGATAAACTATGTTGAAAGTAGTAGGTCAATGACATAATGGGATTTTTTTCAATTTTTACAAGGTGAACAGACAGTGAATGTTGTAGTAAACTTTTAATCTCAAATCCAGGTTTCTACCCCATCTTTGATTCTTCAGTCCCCAGATAAAATTCATACAACCTTTTTATTTACAATAAGCCTTTGTAATACTAGTGTTGGGCAAATTAAAAAACTAAATTAAAATTTTTAATTTTAATTTCATTCACAAAATGATCATCTGAAATTTACTTTTTATTTTCTATAGGATGGGAATTAAACCCAGGTTCCTCATACATGTCTGGCAAGTGCTCTCCACTAAGCTGTGGCCAAGCCCTGCTTTAGTCTTACATTTTGAATTAAAGTCTCACTAAATTGTCCTAGTAGAATTTAAATTCTTAAAATTTAAAATCTTCATTTAAAACTATTGGAATCTACTTCCCTATCAATAACCTGAAGTTATAACTTTCTATGTTCTATCTGGGCTGCCCTTAACTCCAATTTGCCAGCATTCATGGCCATACTTTCATGACTCCTATCCATCCCATGGCCTCTCTTCTCTCTTCCCATCTTCCTTTCTCCCCACCCCCACCCCAGTCTTCTGCCTCTGACCTCAAGCTCAGGAACCAAAAAACCCATCTATTTCTCTTCTGCCAGGCTATAGGTTGTAGACATCTTTATTTAACAATCAGATATTCAGATATAATTGGCATGGGTAAGAGACAGGCTACACAGCATCAATTGAGTCTATGTATGGATTCTTTTGTTTATGGGGGCAACCAGGTATTGGGGGGGCAGTATTTAACATTACAACACATAGCAAAGACTAAACCTGTTAACAAGTGAATTCTGTCTGGTTCAAATTAGCTTTTGGGTCATAGTGTTTCTAGATTTGTGGACATTGTGTGATATTTCTCTGCTAATCTACCATCTATATTTCTCATAGCTACATCTGTTCTAACCTACCATTTACTTTCCACAAACATCTTTTTCAGTGAGGTCATTTTCTCTCTTTACCAATTCTGGTAAAATTGTTGCTTGAGTCTGAGAGAATTGATTCCCTGTTTTACTTCTGTGACATTACCAGGATAAAAAGATGTCCATATAGATCAGAAGACAAAGCTAGTGGCTATAGCTTGTCATCTGGCCACTTGGAAGGAAAAACAAGTTCTCCACGACAATTTAGTGAAACTTAAAGGAGAAAAATTGGGGTGGGCCACAGCTTAGAGGAGAGCACTTGATAGACCTGTGAGGAACCTGGGTTCAATTCCCATCCTACATAAAGTAAGGAGTAAATTTCACATTAGCGCTTTGTGAATGACATCAGCCACTGATTTTTTTCATATTTGTAAATACAAAGAAAGGCAAAGCAACACAAATTACAATACCATGCCCAGGTGGTTTGGGTTTATGCAAAAGATGCTTGTGCTTTTCAGCTTCTCATTCAGAATCCTCATGGTCAGTCATTAGCATATTAGTTGTGATATCCTGGCATTGCAATGTGATTTAATGACAAGTGAGGGAAAGCAAATTGCTTAATAAATGCTTAACAAGCTGTTTTCTACAGTTAAATACCAGCAGTGAAATAGAATTCTATTTTTATGGGAAATAAGTCACCAAGAAGTAATGCAAATTTTATGTCAAAGATTCTGAGCAGGAAATGAAAATATACACATCTCTTTAAAACCTTCCTACATTTCATAGTCTGTGAAAAACTCATCAGGTAGAGTGCTCTACAGCAAACCAGAGCTACAGAAGCTACACCTGCAATGCATCCTAAAGACAAACTGATATGCCAAGCAGGAAAAGCAAATTGGGAACTATGAAGGATTTGGCCTTCCTTATCTTGTCTTTAATAAGCAATCATTTTCTTCTCATTTAGAAAGCCTGTTTGAGATCTTTAGAATCCTCACATTAAGTCTTGGATTATTTAAATATAAACTTAGACAAACAATTTAATGATAAAATTACTCTAATGTTTATTATGATTATTTTTAAAAAGCAATTCTAAATTATGCAAGCACTCAAGTCCATCTATATATAGACTTTTCTCACCCAGTTTTAATATGTGAGTTAGAGTGGAAAATTTTATGCTAGTGCAATTTACCAAAAGAAATCACAAAGGTAATTCAGTTGAGAAAATATACTCTCTGCATTTCAGTGGCAAATTAAAGGGAATTGAGATTCTTTATTGTGGTGTCTGTTCATTATTCTTCACAGTAAACATTTGCATTGGCTACAGAAGTACTTAGCTAAACTAGAATTCAATTCTAGTTAGCCAATAATTTGTTAAATCATTTTAGACAATTTGCTTGATTGGCAAATAATTAGTAATGTCTAAGATTGTTTTGAAATTTGAGGGGCTAGAGGGATAACTCAGAGGGTGTTTTAGGAAGTGATCCAGTCTGGCATATAAACTTGGGCCAGCAGCATAGCTCTGAAACTCTAGTGTAAGACCAGAGGCAAGAGATTCATGCTGCCTTTTGTAGTTGAAAGAAAGAATCCAGGTTCCATAAGAGATCCTGTCTCAAAAATGCTAAAGAGTGAGAAAGGAAGCCACTGTTTATTGACCTGTGGCTTTTATACATATATGCATAGACAAGTTCAATATTGTACTTATGAATACACTGCAATACCACACACACACACACACACACACACACACACACACAATCATTCAATTATAAAATATAAGACACACAGAGACAAAATTTCAAGTTGGAATTACACTTCATTGCAATGGATTTATTTCTACTTTCTGTTTTTTTAAAATTTCTGTGATTTAAGTGTCTGAAAACTAATGAACAAATTAAGAAAATTCACACTACTCTCATATAGCATGTTATCATGAAAAATAATCTGGCTATATAACCTGTGTTAACTTGAGCCCATCAGAACTTGGTATTTACTTTCTCTGTTATGTCTTCATTAAACTCTTATCAACTAACTAATAATACATTTCATCAGAGGAACACCTTCATCTACGTTTTTATATTATCTATGTTAATAAAGTTTCAGAGGAGAAGTTTTTATGGCTAGCAAAGTAGATAATGCAAGCACTTAAGACAGGGAACAAGGAGGGTATTTTTTCCAATAAATGTAAAAATTGCTTAATATTTAAATACAAGAATAATATACATCTGCACAGTTCTTATATGTTCACTCTTAGAAGTTATGAACAAGTCCTTTTTATTGCTGCAATTAAGTTTGCAATTCTATATAACTCTATGCAACTCTATTTGTGGCATCCTTACTGATCCTTTTTGATTTCCTTTTTGAACATTTATGCTATCTTATATAATTTAAGAGTATTAAGTGTATATTGATGTTTTTAAATCCAACTTGAAAGAAATATAAGATATGGAACCTGTGTTTACAGGCCTGAGTTAGGGCCTAAGTAAGTTCTGTAGTGACTCACAGCTTAATACCAAGCTCCTTCATCATTGCTAGCTTGTATGATACAACGTTTCACTTGTGGTTTCACACATTGCTTCAGACCCCTTACAATACCTCTCTATTGTCAGCAAATTGGTTCTGCTTGAATAGCAATTATTTAAAACTATTGTCATATCAAGTACATTTGACTAGAGCTTACATATTTACTTAATAATAATTATAAACATTTTGAAAACAAATTGTCAACGCAAGTTTATGTATGTATCTATCAATTTTAGGCCAAGAACTGGCCAACTAAATGTTGACAGATAAAGGAGTTGAAGTTCAGCATCGTTCGATTACATGCCATAGTCAGCATTTCCTGTACAATTTGTTGATAAGGTCCTTTTTGTTTGTTTGTTTTGTTTAGATTTCCCCTTTCCTGGTTCCCCCTCCCCCGGGAATCCCATAAGCAATCTCCCCTTCCCCAATCAACCTTTTACTCCCCCCTCCCTGCTCCCCCCCCCTGCCCCGCTTCCCTGTCCTGGTATTCTTCTACACTACTGCATCAAGTCTTTCCAGGACAAAGGGCCTCTCCTCCCATTAGTGTCTAACAAGACCATCCTCTGCTGCATATGTGTCTGGAGCCATGATAACTCCATGTGTACTGTTTGGTTGATGACTTTGTCTCTGGCAGCAAGGGGAGAACTGGGTGACTCATATTGTTGTTCCTCCTGTGAGACGCAAACCCCTTCAGCAACTTGGGTCCTTTCTCTAGCTCCTCCATTGGGGACCCTGTGCTCAGTTCAATGGCTGGCTGACAGTGCCCCCCTCAGTATTTGTCATGCACTATCAGAGCCTCCCAGGTGATAGTTATATCCAGCTCCGGTCAGCCAGCACTTGTGGGTATCCACAATAGTGTCTGGATTTTGTAACTGTATATCGGATGGATCCATGGGTGGGGTAGTTTCTGGATGGTCTTGCCCTCAGACTATGCTCCACCATTTGTCTCTGTATTTCCTTCTGTGGGTATTTTGTTCCCCTTTCTACAAAGGATCCAAGTATCCATGCTTTGTTCTTCCTCCTTCTTGGGCATCATTTGATATATGAATTGTGTCTTGGGTATTCCAAGCTTCTGGGCTAATATCCACTTATAAGTGAGTGCATACCATGTATGTTCTTTTGTGATTGGGTTACCTCACTCAGGATGATATTTTCCAGTTCCATCCACTTGTCTAAGAATTTCATGAATTCATTGTTTTTAATGGTTGAATAGCACTCAGTTGTGTATATATACCACATTTTCTGTATCCATTCTTCCATTGAGGAAAATCTGGGTTCTTTCCAGTTTCTGGCTATTATGAATAGGGCTGTTTTGAACATAGAGGAGCATGTGGACTTATTACTTGCTGGAGAATCCTCTGGGTATATGTCCAGGAGTGGTATAGCAGGGTCCTCTAATAGTATTATGCCCAGTTTTCTGAGGAACTGCCAAACTGATTTCCAGAGTTGTACCAGCTTGCACTCCCACCAGCAGTGGAAAAGGTGTTCCTTTTTCTCTACAAGCTCTCCAGTACCTACTGTCTCCTGAGGTTTTTATCTTAGCCATTCTGACCTGTGTGAGGTGAAATCTTAGGGTTATTTTGATTTGTATTTTTCTGATCACTAAGGATGTTGAACATTTCTTTAGGTGCTTCTCAGCCATTTTGTCCTATTGACAATGTCATTTGCCTTACATAAACTTTGTAACTTTATGAGGTCCCATTTGTCAATTCTTAATCTTAGGGTATAGGCTATTGTTCTGTTCTGGAAATTTTCCCCTGTGCCCATGTGTTCAAGGCTCTTCCCCAGTTTCTTTTCTATTAGTTTCAGTGTGTCTGATTTTATGTGGAGGTCTTTGATGCACTTGGACTTGAGCTTAGGACAAGGAGATAAGAATGGATCGATTTGCATTCTTATGCATGTTAGCAGCCAGGTGAGCCAGTACCATTTTTTTTTAAAGGCTATCTTTTTTCCACTGGATGGATTTAGCTCCTTTGTCAAAGATCAAGTGAGCATAGGTGAGTGGGTTTATTTCCGGGTCTTCAATTCTATTCCATTGATCTACGTTCCTGTCACTGTATCAATACCATGCAGTTTTTTAACACTATTGCTCTATAGTACTGCTTGAGGTTGGGGATACTGATTCCCCCAGAAGTTCTTTTACTGCTGAAAATAGTTTTCACTGTCCTGGGATTTTTGGTATTCTAGATGAATTTTGAAATTGCTCTTTCTAACTCTATGAAGAATTGAGTTGTGATTTTGATGGGGATTGCTTTGAATCTGTATTTTGCTTTTGGCAAGATGGCCATTTTTACTTATATTAATCCTGCCAATCCACAAGCATGGGAGATCTTTCCATCTTCTGTGGTCTTCTTCAGAGACTTGAAGTTCTTGTCATGCAGATCTTTCACTTGTTTGGTTAGAGTCACACCAAGATAGTTTATATTGTTTGTGACTATTTAGAAGGGTGTCATTTTCCTAATTTTGTTCTGAGCCTGTCTATCCTTTGATTATATCAAGGGATAAGGTCTTTCTTAATGTATAATTTTGACATGCTTGTGAACCATCACATGTCTGTTTCTATGTGAATGTATATTGTGTCTTCTGTTATAGTACACTGATATATGTGTACTTCTGTGTAATACCATGCTATTTCTGTTACTGTTGCCCTGCATAAAGTTGAGTTGTGCAGTCATGGAGCTGGTGGCCTGAGACTCAGCCTATTAAGTGACTAACAGCTTTGTTATTGCAATAATAAATCTAAGATCAGCCTTGTGACTAAAAAACATGTCCTTGCAGACATGAGCTTTTGAATCTTTCTCAGATTATGTTCAACTTTCTTACCAATACACACAAGAAATATGACAGCTTAAAACTAAAATACAAATATATTAAGTTTGATCTATATAAAGATCATATAAATATGAGAAGAAAATGCTTTAAAATTATGACAAAATGACAAAAATTCATACAAGTGATTTGACATATTCCTCAGAGTTTAAATAGACACAACAAAAGATCCAATAACTAACTGAAGCAAAATATCTCAATATCTTTTTATGTTGAGCTGAGTGGTGAGATGATCATGCTTTAAAAACTATTGTACCTCTAGAGAACAAGCCAAAATAACTTTAAATTGGGTAATGATTGCAATTTGGGTAATTAAGCATGTTTTCTATACTTTGTTTCTTTTTCTATATGTGGTAATAATTCAAAGTATCTGTCTATTCTCCTACTAAACCTACTTCTCTTATTTTCTGTCTTTAAAATATTCCACTCAGTTTTCAATTGACAATTCTTAACACATTTTGTTTCTTCCATTTTGTGTACCTAGTAAAGAAATGCTTTTTAAGGAGAACATGTGCACACTCTACAGGGTTACCATTATGTGAAACTGATACTTGAGTGACTGAAATAGCATGAAGTTCTTTCTCTCTGCATGTGAGACAGAAATGGAGTTGTCATCAGACATGCATTTCTAGGATGCTTTTCTTCTTGCTGGCTCTCACCTGTCAGTCCTTGTATCTCCATGTATTCTATTCTCTGTGTGTGCCTGTGCCCTATTTCCCAAGGACAGTGGCGTAGTCAGAAACAACTCTAATGAGGTCAGATATAGATTTCTCTTTAAATAACCTGTCCAAAAACAGTCCCATCCTAAAATCTAAGAGTTGACCTTCAATATATTGAGAGGTAGTACAGTACAGTCCATGACAATCTCTTTGATAATGTATAAATTATCATCATTTTCTAAGTTTTATGAATTTTGTTTCAATAACATGACATATATTGCTTTTGCCAGATATAATATTTGTGCCCTCATGATTTCTGTTTGTGGCATAAGCATTTGCTTGTTTTTTCTGTTATTTGAACTGAATTTAAATTTTGAAATGTTTAAACACATTCTACAAGGGTTAGACAGACACAATCAAAGGAGGACTAACTTAACCAAAATATCTTGAAAATTTATATTTTGAAATAAAGTAAGTGGAACAGTTTAAATTTAATACTTGAGAAAATGCACAACCATATCTCACTGTGGCCATTTCTCTCAGTACCCTGGTAATATTTACTGAGGTGGTACATTCAGCTGTACTGCATTAAGGAATACTTAGAAATGAAGACATTCTAGTTTTCATAAGTTTCGGCTTCTTAAATGGCTAGTGTGGATTTCCAACTTGGTTGAATCCATTGTCAACTAAAATATATCACTCTCCAAATGTCTGTAAGAGCATTTCAGGAAGGATTTGAGAGCAAAAAGCCTCCCTCATTGTGTGCACATGTATAAAGATGTCCAAAGAAAAAGAACAGCTTGCAGGCTTGCTCTGCCTCTTCATGGTGAGTGTGACTATCCAATTGTTGCTGCTACAGTAGACATCCTACATCACTGTGCTCCAAGCCCAGCTTCTCCACAGACTGAAAACCAGGTGTTCTTTGAGAGGCTTCCAGGCTTCATCACCACATTGGGATGGCTAAGGCATCCAACATCATATACTAAGCATGAATTCTCAGCTTCCCAAGCACACAGTCATTGTTGGACTACTTAGCAACCACTGTGTAAGCTCAGCTAATACATCTTTTTTTGCAGGGTATTGTCATTGTTTCCATTCTCTTCTGCTAGAGAATGATAACCCTGCATTCTTCATGTGATATACCATGAAAAACTAGCACATAGCATTGTGGGGATACCCTGCATACTCTTAAGAAGGCATTAGTGTGGTACTGTGGAAATAAATGGGGTAAGCACAGCAGACACCAAATAAGAATATTGCACAAGAGACATCCCTGTGGAATGCACATGACTGGGTAAGATGCCTGCAGTGCTTGTCCCAGAGGAACAGAGTGTTTACCCTCAGAGCAGGAATGTACCTTATTTATTCCCATAGTATCACATTAATGACTTCTTGCGAAGCTTAGCAAGACAGACTGCAGGATCAGAAGTCCTTTGGATTCTTATAATAGATTTTGATGACATGTTCCTTTTAACATTTTCTTTTCTTTCTAATTGTGAATATGTGTTTGGGAGAGAAGACATATATGTGAAGATAACTATGGAGTCCAGAAGAATATGTCCTACCCACTGTTCTGTTGGCATTATAATGGTTGTGAGCTGCCTGATCTGGGTGCTGTGAATGGAACCTGGAAACAAACACTTTCCTTTCTGTGCCATCTCTCTAGCCTCCAAATTTTGTTTTGAAACACAAGAATACCCATTCCACATAAAAATTAGTTGAGATTCTTCTGCTACCACCATAACCCGGAACCTTAGTGCTTTAGGTACAGCCCAGGGGGCGGAGATAGTCTTTGCAGGTAGTCTCTTTAAAGAGAGGTCTCCAGGTATAAACAGCTAAGTGGAGGGAGCTATAGTTGCTAGGCTTTGCACATACTGGTAAATCATTCAGTTCACACTCATACTCAGAAAAGCTCCTGAGAAAAGCTTTGTCTGAGCTGTATGGCAACAGCTTTGCCAATTGTCTCATGTATCTGAGGTTTAGTCTTCTATATACCTGTGACCATATAACAAGTTAAAATATACTTGGGAAGGGACAGAGGGGATGGCCAGATGGCCATGAGAATGAATAGAAATCTGCAACTGTTAGGGGTGGAAGGTAGGGAACATCTCCAGAAACTGACAGAGACTTGAGATAGGGGAGGGACCATAGGAGTGTCCTTAGCTATGATTCACTATGTTGGGGTTATGGAGCCTGGGAGGGGTGCCTCCTGTGGCCAGGCAGAAATTCTAGTGTAGTAATAGGGATACCAACCAACATACAAAACTTTCTACCTGAAACTTATTCCATCTATCTGAAATGCAGGGATTGGGCATGGAGCATAGCCTGAAGGTAGAACCAATCAACCATTGGTCCAACTTGAGATCCATCCTATGGGCAAGCACTCATCCCTAAAACTATTAATGACACTCTTTTATGCTTGGAGACAAGAATCTAGAATGGGTGTCTGCTAAGAATCCAGACCTACCAACTGGCTCAGATGAAGGTAGACACCCACAGCCAAACAATGGTTGGAGCTTGGAGACTCTTATGGAAGAACAGGAGGAAGCCACTAAAGAGAGAAGAAATCCACAGGAATATCAATAGAGTCAAAGAAGCTAAACAAGAAGGAAGGCCCAAGAGAGGAAGCTTGAATCTCACTTAGAAGGGGGAATAAAATCATCATAAGAGGCAGATGGAGAGAGGGGACTGAGAGTGAGGAGAATGAATGGAGAATGGGGGATTCAGGAGCAGGTATGGGAAAGGACAGAAGAGATGGCTAGATGGTATGAAAATGAATGGAAATCTGCAACTTTCAAAGGTGAAGAGGTGGAGTGGGGAGCATCTACAAGATGAGCTAGAGACCTGGGATAAGGCGACATCCAAGAATTAATTAATGACCTTAGACGTGACTCACTGCATTAGGGATATGGAACCCCAATAGGGCACCTCCTTTAGACAGACAGAAACCCCAGTGGAGTGATAGAGACACCAACCCATAAAACTTTCAACCCAAAATATATCCTGATTACAAGTAATTCAGGCACAAGGGATAGAGCAGAGATGAGAGAATGGCCAACCAATAACAGACCCAACTTGAGACCCATCCCATGGCAAGCACCAGTCCCTACACTATAAATGATACTTTATCATGCTTCTAGACAGGAGCATGCTGTCCTCTGAGAGGCTCCACCCAATAGTTGTTTCAGACAGATACAGACACCTACAGCCAAAGAGTGTATGGATTTTGGGAACTGTTATGGAAGAATAGGAGGAAGAATTGCATGTCCTGAAGGGGATAGGAACTCCACAGGAAGACCAGCAAAATCAACTGACTTGAACCCTTTGGTTCTCAGAGACTGAATCACCAATCAGAGAACATACACAGGCTGGACCTAGGCCTCCCTGCATATATGTAACAGATGTGCAGCTTGGTCTTCATGTTGGTCCTGAACAACTGGAGCAGTGGCAATTCCAAAAGCTATTGCCTGTACACGTGATGTGTTCTTCTGTCTGGGCTGCCTTGGAAAGAATTGAAGTGCCAGGGTTGGGGAATAGTTCCAGGTGCACCCCCTGCACAGAGGAGAAGGGGAGCAGGAAGGATTGTGGGAGGAAGTGACAAGGAGGGGGAAATGAGGAGGACTTAAAGTGAATAAGCAAAAAAATAATTAATTTAAAAACTGCACATTAACTCAGGATTGCACTCACTCACTGAGGAAAGCTTTTCACTTAATTCTAGCTTCCCAGTATGTGTACTGATGTCAATCATTTGATTACTGCTTCAGCACCAGTAGCTGGTGTTCCAGGACCCAAGATTTTATGTGTGTGTGTGTGTGTGTGTGTGTGTGTGTGTGTGTTATGTGTGTGCGTATGTGTGTGTGTGTATTACCCTGAATGTGATTATACATTTTGTAATGTCTTAGAAATAATGCAAACATCTTTGAGCTTCAGCTTTTTCATATACACAAAAGGAATTGCAACATAGGCTTCAATGGATTGTTGAACTTTCTTAAAGGTGTGAAGTAATCACCAAAACATGAGAGCTTTCATCATGTTTCCACCTGGAACTACTGCTTTCTTATTAATTTGCATATATGCAGTTCATTTCAAGATTGTCAAGTAAGGTCCTTCAGAGTTGACTGCCCAACTTTACTTAGTGTACACTGGGACCTTGTCCTGGTGCTTTTGTGTGTGCCTATTTGGAAATTGATTATCTTGACAAGGAGTAAGCATATTTTGATTTTAGAAGGCAGGAAAGAGAATACCCTGCAACTAAGTATCCATTATAGCCAAGAGTTTATTTTTTTAAGTAACTTTGTTTTGTAATTAGTGGTTTTCCATGGTTGTGTTACCCACTGTTGGGCTGCTCACCTTGTTGTTAGAGAATATATTTTTCAGGTTCACCCCTTTGAACATTACATCTATTCTGACTTTATTACTGCCCCACTGATAGTTTTCATAGTTCTACCAGATTTAATTGAATATAGTTAATATTTTAACATATTAATATAAACTTTAATATAATATACATGTGTGTTTTCATATTAAAGGAAGTTACATTTTTCAGTTTATATTGTTCAGAAGGCTGAACTATTTAATTTCAGGGCATTTAGGGAATGCCATTTTCAATTTTCTGATTACAAATGTAATTATATGTGTGTACATATAGATATATAAGAACTAATTTAAAGCCATTTACCTAAGAATTAGCAGTGTTTAACCAAAAGAAAATAAAAAGTAGTTTTTAGTTGTTTCAGGCAATTTGCCACACTAATTTTCTATTGCATTTGATGTTCATTTAAATACAACTAAATTCTTTGAAGTCATCTTTCCTATCCCACAAGCAGTGTTCTTATGGCACCATAAGCTGGCATGATTTCAAATAATGAGAGGGTAATGAGAAATGACAATTAAACTAATATTTCATATCATTATTAATTATAACAATTCAATGGGCTAAAAGCAAAAGTGGAAGTATAAATAATACAACTACTTCCATAAAAGTAGAAAATAAACTCACTAAACATATATCTTTTAATGTCAGATTTACTGAAATGTATTTTTTTGAAATTCTTTCGTAGCAGATAATCTTCATTCATGGTACTGTGGTGTATAAGAATATCTCATAGCAGTTGATATTACATTGTAGACATTCTCCTGCACCACTCCCACCCTCCCCTTTCTCAGTCCTCCCTCCACTGATTAGAACTTTTTGTCCCACTGTACAGTTTTACCTAGTCTTTCATGTCATGTACACATGTTCAATTTTTGTATTTATATAAAATATAAGAACCTCATATGATTTAAAACATGATTCCGCAGGTCTCTTAGAATAATTAGATGCATAGTTTTAAGATTCAATGCATCCAAACACTTTGATGTTCTTCAAATAATTCTACTGCAACTCACCCTCTTTCTGCTCCCTTTTCAAGAACAGATTATATTAGCTGATTATTTCAGATATACTTCTATTGTTTTCTGCTAAAATGTATTAACATAATTTATATTGATTGACAAAATCAGTAGAAAAAGGGATGTACCAATTTTCTATTTGATAATTATAGCTGTCCAGCAGCCCTGGAGAACTAGGTATACCTGAAAGAAAGGCTAGAAATGAAAAGGGATAGGGGTGCAAGAGAAGGATGAAGCCAGGAGAAAGGTTTCTGATGAAGGCTCAAAGTTTTAATTTTTAGTTCTGCATTGTATAGGGAAATAGATCCATCCTTTGTTTTAGCTGGATTGAATTGCAAACCAATCTCAGCAGGCAGTCAACTCCTCAAAACTCAGGTAGGAAATTGCAAAAGCAGCAAGGCCAGGGGTCCCCAGCTAGGTTGTAAAACCATCTGGGGTTTGTTTAGCCTACACAAGGCTGGAGGAAGAGTGCAAAGAATCACCCTGTCGAATATTATTGTGTGCTGCATTTTTTTTTTCAGAAAAAAAGGGGTGTACAAATGCTTCTAGAAATAGAAGACACAGGAAGAGAAACAAAAAAAGGAGAAAAAAGGATTCTTGTTTCCTATATCTTTGTACCATTTTTATAAAGAAAAACAAGCAAAAATCATCTTTTGGGTGCTCAGGAGATAGGTCAATGCTAAAGAGCATTTGCTCTGGTGAGCCTGGTGACAGAGGCTGATGTGAATGAGAAGGCCAATTCCCTCACAGATGACCACCTCACCAAGAAGCTGCTGCAACTTCAAGCAGCTTTTGAGAGGAGCCAATAAAGCCACCAAAATCCTCAACAAAATTATCTCTGAGTTCATTGTGATGGCAGCAGGTTCTGAGCCCTTGGAGATTATCCTGCACCCCCTTCTGCTGTGTGAAGACAAGAGTGTCCCCGAAGTATCTATGTGCTCCAAGAAGGCTTTAGGACAGGCCAGTGGCTTCTCCAGACTGGTCATTGCCTGTTCTGTACCTTTTCAAAGAAGGCTCTGAACTAAAGCAGCAGATCTAGTCCATTCAGCAGTCTATTAAAAGGCTCTCAGTGAAGGCTGTGACCTCTGCTCTCTCCTATCTACTCCCACCCTGTTTGTGTATCATATGGTCTGCTAACATGTACTATTTTCACCCAGTTTCTGTTATATATCTAAACTATATCTTGGTTTTGCATTTTTATTTTATTTTTGTCTTAACAGGGATTTTTTTTTTACCATCTCCTCATCCTCTTCTACCAGTTTTTAGTCTTCCTTTTAAAAAAGTGAAATGATACCTATGACAGTTGAAAGGCAGAATGTCACCATTTAACAACAGGAAAAATGAGGAGAATCTTAAGCCAAGGTGATATATACTTTCATATGCAAACTTCTTCCACTGTGCAGGGTAGAATGACAGCAACACTGGTCCCTTGTGCCTTTGAAATACTATATGTTCTCCATAATTGTTACCACGACTGAGGAACTTTCTTTGGGTAAAGGAATTTGGTAATGTTAGGCCTATGTCCAAATGCCATTTTTTAATGTCATGTGTGTTCTTGATGTATGTAACCTGATATTCTCCTGTATCTGAAGCAATATCAGTTCAAAGGGATTCTGTGGAAATCATGGCTATTTGGCTGGAACTTACAGAAGAGACAATGCTAGTGAAAGGATAAGGTTATAAGCTAGGAATTCCTCGTGCCTGGGCATGTGGGGGGCACTTGAATCCCCAACGCCAGTGGGGGAGGGTGGGCGCGACACTGCATGGCGGCCACGTAAGCGGAAATGACTTAACTAGTTCTTCCGGCCTCTGTGAGAGGCTGATAGGTCGTCAGAGAGCGCGAGTTTGGATGGTTTGAACTGATTGGCTTAGAAGCTTGTGGTAGGCGGGTTCTGTTATAAGTCTATAAAAGGCCAAGGCACGCCACTCCTCACTGGGCTTACTTCTACCCTGCACGGGGAGGCTGTAACCCCCCCCAGAGCTCTGGAAATTAAAATCCTCTTGCAAAATTGCATCAGGTCTGTCTCTCATGAGTGTTTTGGGGTGCTGGTTTCCGAGGCATGGGGTACAGGAGTACCCCCGTTTTTTCTTTCGGGTGTTACATTTGGTGCATGGGGCCGGGAAATGCGGACACTCCTACACACTTGAGAAGCAACTTGGAGGTAAGGGGACCCCCTCTGAAGTGTGTGTGTGTGTGTGTGCTGGCCGGCCGATGTGATGTTGTTCGTTCATCCTGAGTGTTCTGTTCTGTTCTGTTCTGTTCTGGGATCTGAATCTGATGAGACACGCGCTTTTAGATATGCAGCTGTCTCCTCGGACCGTGATGGCCAGGAGACCGTGGTATAGGCAGACGTGCTAGTGGAGGCCACAAGCTGTAACTCGGGGAGACGTCCCTGAGTGGGGGAAATCCAGGGACGCCTGGGAAGTTCCCATCTGGGTGTCGGGAGGATACGGTAGTTCTAAATTGGAGAACTTACACGCCCTCCCGGCCGTCTGGTTTTCTGATCTGGTTCTGTTTTCTGTTTGTCTCACTGTTTTGTCAAAAGCCTGACTGGGGCGGAGAGTTCCGGCTGGCAATCGAAACCTCGGGGGTCTGGAGAAAGCTAGAGAAGGCCAAATAGGGTTCTTCTCTTCTCTGTATTTGTTTCCTGCAACTGGCAGGAACATTCGGTATCTGAAACTGGGTTGTCTAGAGGCAAACTGTCTTGAACTGAGACGCCTGATGGTGGCAGGGTCAGGCTGTCTATGTGGTGATTGTTTCTGTTTTGTATAGTCTTGTGTTTTCGTTGTTTCTGTTTTGTATAGTCTTGTGTTCTCGGACTTAGATGACTGATGCATAGGGATTTAGACCGACAGATAATTTTGTTAAGAATTTAGACCTACTGAAAGGACCGCCATGGTGGGCTCTGTGGTGGCAAGATCAGGTCCCGTGACTCAGGCCCGCCATGTTGAGGTTTTTGGTGCCAAGATCGGGTCCGTGACTCAGGTCCGCCATGTTGAGGTTTTTGGCGCCAAGATCAGGTCCCGTGACTCAGGCCCACCATGTTAGGGTCTGGCGGCAAGATCGCGTCACGTGACTCAAGCCCGCCATTTTAGAACAAAAGACAAAATATTTAAGATGTGAGGCCCCCTAGTTGGGGAAATAATTTCTAACAAGACACTCAAAGTGGCAGATGTAGGAATTCTGAGTTTAAATTACAGATGGCTTATTTCATTTATTTTAAATTGTTTAAATTATAATAGATATAATGTTAAGCTTTGTGGTTTTATTGTTTCTCTGGGAAAGAGGTCAAAAATAAGGGGGACCTCTAGAAGACTAGATTCTGAAACATTAAGCAAAAATCTGTCTCGGTGATACTAAAATCTTGTTTTGAGAATTATATTATGTTCAAGGCATAAATTCTTATTTGATACTGATTTTATTTTGATACAAAATCAAGGTTTTCACTGGTATAAATACTAAAAATGTAAACATGCAGGATTTACACCCAGCCCTTTCTTGCTGTTATTATTATAGATCTGAAATTTTTAAGCCTATGAGTTTTGGGGCCATACAAAAATATAAGGCTCTGAGTTTATTATTCGGGTGTTTTCAATGTTTTAATTAGAGTTGCTTCTGTTATGGAGAGAGAGAGAGAGAGAGAGAGAGAGAGAGAGAGAGAGAGAGAGAGAGCGCAACGAGATTGCCTCTCTTCATTTACAGACAAACTCAATGTGTCTATAGATTATTATATGACTTAATAATTCCTGATTCTTTAAGTCTGTCAGATGTTCTTGTGCTGGAAGGTTGAAGATCAATGTTTCAACATTTTGAAGTATAAACTGTTCGGGTGTTTAGTAATCTCTATCATTTGGCTAAGTCTTAAACGGTATGTTAAGCTTTCTATATATTTTCAGTTAATATTGGTCACTCTTGGATTTCTGATGGGGATAAAAACTATTAGTCTCATAGTCAGCTCAAGTTCTTTAATCTTGAAAGCTGATTAAGGTTTACAGAAATGATTTTCAGGTGATATAAAATTTATAGCCAAAACATGAGTCAGGTGTTAATTCTTATAGTCTTTCAAGATAGTAAAGATGACAAAGGTTCTGTTTGACAGAGATTGGATGTTATGCTCAATTTATATTTAGAGAAGACCACAGAATGGAGCAGAAGATCTGAGACCACCATCCTGATTCACGGTGACACCCTCACTAAGGACATATTTCCCAAGAGACTGATTAATCTCTTTGAGACTGTTTTATTTGTAATACAGGAAGCCAGAAAAGAATACCCCCTCAGACGAAAGGTAAGAGGCACCTGAAGGACCGACACCAGACTCCATTGGCAGGTCTTGAGGGCATGATAGCCCACAGATTTGGCTAAGGTATGTGAAGCAGGGACCAGAGGAGTCACTGGCAGCCTTTCTAGTGCAGCTCAGAAGCATTTTGCTATACGCCCCAGACTAGAAGGACTTTAGTTTGCTGAGAAAGTATGTGGAGGGATTTGGCACAAGATATTTGGAATGTCTGTAGAGAGATTTGGTGGTGCAGGTTGTTAGAAAAGTCTATAGAGAGATTTAGTATAGTTTGCTGAGACAGGGAGACAGAGGAGAAAGAAAAAAATGAGAGAAGGAAGCTACAGAAAATCCTGGCTAAAAGGCAGAAAGGAATCAATGTGCATACTATATGGAGAGGCCACTGAGCCAGAGTGTGTCCTAACAAGCTGGGAGCAAGAACTCACAGGTCTTGGGAGAAGTGGCCCCCAAATGGCAAAGGTGTTATCCCTGGATAAAGACAATGACTAGGGGAGATGGGTGTTCTGACCACCTCCCCCAACCCTGGATAACTGTGAGAGGGAAAGAGAAACCCACTCAGTTCTTGATGGACACAGGGGCTTAACACACAGTCTTCCAACACAATGGCCCTGTTTCCAAGAAAAGATCTAGGGTCCAAAAAGCCACTGGCAGCAAAATATGTTCATGGACTTCCCGAAGAACAATGGACTTAGGGATGGGATGGGTAACCCATTCATTTAAGGTCACCCCACGATGTTCCTAACTGTTGGAGCAAGGCATACTCTCCAAAATGGTGGGGAGGACAGATATACTTACTGTCCAAAGGGCTGCAGCAACTGGCCCAAAAAGAGAAACTGACCCCTGCTGAAAGTTGCTACAGACAGGAGCAATTTTCTCCGTGAAGGACAGGGACAAGCAGGTGCTGCTATGGTGGGCAGCACAAATGGCATCTGGGTAGAAGAATCTTTACCCCCTGGCATGTCAATGCAGAAAGTGGAGCTAATGGCCCTTACCAAGACCTTGGAACTTGGATACAGCAAGAAAATCAACATCCACATGGATAACAGGTATGCCTTTGCCACAGCCCACGTCCACAGGTGTATATGCCAAAAGGACTGCTCACATCAGAGAAAACCAACAGGAAATCTTGGACCTCTTAGATGCCCTAATGAAGCCAACAACTGTGAGTATCACCCTCTGCCCAGGATGTCAAAAGGGAAAAGACTCAGTGGGCAATAGCCCGGCAGAGCAAACAGCTCCAAGGATATATATATATATATATATATATATATATATATATATATAGGAGCCTATACTGGTTGTGGGTCTGCGAGAGGCACCCACTGAAAAAATGGGACAAAGTAAGATAGCCTCACTTAAAATATGCTGAAGAAAAAAGGACTGAGATTGGTAGCCATCTGACCAACTATTACCAAGGAAAGGTGCATACAAGAAGGGAGAATTATACTCCCCAGAAAGTAAGCCAAGGACTCGCCAGGGCAAATACACACATGAACTCATTTAAGGGATCAATAAAACACTGTAAGGTATGCCAGCGAGTGAATGCTTATGCAGCAAAGAGTAAATAGGGAAGAAGACCTAGAAGAGAACAACCTAGAGTATATAGAGGTTTTATAAAAGATAAGGCAGGAAAGTATGGTTATGAATATCTTCTAGCACTTGTAGATAGTTAATCTAGATAGATTGAGACTTCCCCTAGCAGGCAGGAAACAGCAGCCAGGGTTAAAAGAAATTTTCCCGAATTTCAGAGTGCCCAAGGTAATTGGATCAGACAATAGTTCTGTTTTTGTTTCTATGGTAAGTCAGAAACTGACAGATATTGGGGACTAATTGGAAACGTTATTGGATGTACTGTCCCCAGGGCTCAAGACAGCTAGAGAAAAACAAAACTCTATGAGAGACCTTAACTAAATTGACCTTGGAGACTGGTTTAGGCTGGGTGGTGCCTCCCACCTTGTTTCTGAATAATCCTTGCCATTTTAATCCTTTTTGTTACCCCAATTTCTTGGTCATCTACTGGGTCTTCCCGAGAGTTGTACCACAACATGAGATTTGGCTCAAACTGTCCACTTTAATGCTCTAGGCATGTCAGAGACTCCTCACTGCTTCCAGACAGGTTACTGGATCTGTCAAAGAAGGCTTCAGAAACAGTTGCTGGAACCCTGGTGAAAGAAATCCTCACCAAATTGATCACAGAGACTGGACCTTTGCTCTCTAGGCTCGAGGCGCTCGAATGGATAAGGCATCGAGGTCCCTGAGGCCTACTCAGGAGGAGATCCACAAGTCCCACATCGCTTCCAAGTTGGAGATATGGTCTACATTAGATGCCACCTCGCGGGAAACTTTAAGACTCAGTGAAAAGACCCTTATCTTGTATTCTTGACCACCCTGTTTTCTGCCCTGATAGGACCCCTAATGATAATGCTCCTGTTTCTTACAGTTAGACTTATACAGTCAATAGATTAGTTGCCTTCATCAGGGACCAGGTGAGCGCGGTCCAGGTTATGGTACTTAGGCAGCAGTATAAGAGCCTTCTGAGACAAGAAGAGGCTGACCATTAATTCTCCTAGTTCTAAGGTTAGAACTATTAACAAGACAGGAAGTGGGGAATGAAAGGATAAGGTTATAAGCTAGGAATTCCCCGTGCCTGGGCACGTGGGGGGCACTTGAATCCCCAACACCAGTGGGTGAGGGTGGGCACGACACTGCGTGGCGGCCACGTAAGCGGAAATGACTTAACTAGTTCTTCCGGCCTCTGTGAGAGGCTGATAGGTTATCAGAACGCGAGTTCGGATGGTTTGAACTGATTGGCTTAGAAGCTTGTGGTAGGCGGGTTCTGTTATAAGTCTATAAAAGGCCAAGGCACGCCACTCCTCACTGGGCTTACTTCTACCCTGCGCGGGGAGGCTGTAACCCCCCCAGAGCTCTGGAAATTAAAATCCTCTTGCAAAATTGCATCAGGTCTGTCTCTCGTGAGTGTTTTGGGGTGCCGGTTTCCGAGGCATGGGGTACAGGAGTACCCCGTTTTTTCTTTCAGGTCTTACACTAGCAGGAAACATCCTCTCCTTAGTAAATGGGGATTTCTTGTGGAGTAATTTGACACCTGTTTTGGGAGCCCTTATCCTGTTCCTCCCACAACATGCATCAAGTATGTTCTCCCTCACATGAAGAAAGTAATCACATGTTCATTATTGAGCATCCTAATAAGTAAATATATTCATATTTCATTAAAAAAAAGAGCACTTGCTACTCTTGCATAGGACCTGGGTTCTGTTTCAAAGGCCCACATGGTATCTCACAACTGTTACTCTAGTTCTAGGGGACCTCTCATCCACAATCATATGGTACCTGCACATCATTGCATTCTTGCTCATAAAATAAAATCAAAAACATTTTTCTCATAAAATAAATCAAATTGCTAAAAATAAAATATATCTGTATATGATAAATATGGTTAGTGTGTATTTCTATAATAGGAAACACAATAGCAAAAAGTAGAATGACATACTAGCTAAATAATTTTTCATTCTTTTTATTACACTGACATACATAGTCAATTCTGAAAATTTTAGTAATATTCTTGATCTCTAATAAGAATTTCTTCTAATATTTTCAAACTTTTGAGTAAAAACTTCATCAAAACATTTTCATCGCAAAGCAAAGAAATCTGGTGCTGTTACTAGGTAGATGAATTTATGTTGTCAACATTAAAAATTGTTCCAGGGCTGCAGTAGGCTTCAGGGCACTGAACACTGCCTGGGACAGTGATTATTAGACACAAAGCAAAGGATGACAACACTTCCAGAAGCAAAATAAATTTTGGTGGTTTTAAGAAGAAAGTTGTGATATGTTTTGAAATTGTGAAGTAACATATATATATATAATGAAGTACTATTCCTAATGCTGTGTGTTGTATTCTGTTCAAAACCACCTATATCTCTGTCTCCAGAGCTTCTTGTGTCCCTTTCTGACCTCTTCAGTCAAATGCACCCACCTACACATATCCCCACACATGCATATGCATAGAATATACATGCATATGCATAGTAAAACAGTAAAAATAAGTTCTTAAAAATAAATATACTCAAAATGAGTTACCTTGCAATTTTGTTCAACTTACGATATTTACTTCACTTGAATGTTACTGAAATATTCTTGCTTGTATACATACATAGAAAATGTTGCTTTAAAATTAAACAGACATAAGTGAATGAATAGCATGCTATTAATATATGTCTAGACATGCCAACTTTTATATCCCACTTGTAGCAGAAATCACTTGAATTTATTTGGAGACATGACATATCAAATTTGCACTTTTCATATGATTTAATATAGTTTGGCACATCATCTTGGAGATTCTGGTCTGAATTTGATCACAGAGAAAGGAATATATGATTTTGAAACCAGAGAATACAATATATGCAGGCATGCACACGCGCACACGCACACACACACATACACACACACACACACACACACACACTCACACTCACATGCACACGCACGTGCACACACTATTTTAGTCAAGCAGCTTCTCTATTATACCAAGTGTTAATGTCTCTCTAAATGTTTTATGCCCCTTGGAATGAACTGTGTGCTTAAAGATGTAGTAACAATAACAGGTGAATATTATCAGAATACTAGTTAGCATTCTGCAAACATATCTGTTTGGATCTTGTATATTTAGCTGGATAGTTGAAAATTTTATAGTTTAAAAAGAATAATTTCCAAGTAGATGCTTTGTCATATAGGAGCTAACTACTTAACTTTACAAACACCTCCTGGAAAGCAGTAGTTAATTAAAGAGTAAATAAGATGTGCCTAATTCCCAGCATTGAAATACTAAATCAAGCTCATAATTGCCTAAACAAGGTTTACCTTGAACTTAAGAATTTTGTGGAAAGTCAGGCAGTGCATTCCAGAGCCCTTGTGGCTATATTATTTCTGGTTTGACCTATTGGTAATTATTGTAAGCTCTAATACAGTGATTCTCAAATTCCTAATGCTATGACCCTTTATTACTCCTGTTGTTGTTACCCTCAACCATAAAATTATTTTTATTGCTACATCATAACTATAATTTGCTACTGTTATGAATTGTAATACATATAACAGCTAAGCATGATATCTGGTATTTAACCATGAAGAGTTGGTTCTATTTTTGTTTGTTTGATTGCTTTTTTTTAAATTTTATTTTCTATATTCTTTGTTTACATTCCAAAGGCTTTCCTGTTTCCCAGTATCCCCCCACCATACGTCCCATAAGTCCTCTCCCCACAACTATTCGCCAATCAACCCCCCCCCCATTTCTCTGTTCTGGATCTACAAAACTGGATCCAATCTTTTCAGGCCCAGGGTCCTCTCCTTTCTTCTTCTTGGGAATCATTTGACTTGCTAATTGTGCCTTGAATATTTAGGGCTACTGGGCTCATTAATATCCACTTATCAGTGATTGCATTTCATGAGTATTCTTTTGGGATTGGGTTAACTCTCTTAGGATATTTTTTTCCAGATCTAACCATTTGCCTACAAATTGCATGAATTCATTATTTTTAATTGTTGAGTAGTTTTCCATTGTATAAAATACCACATTTTCTGTATCCATTCCTCCTCTGAGGGATATCTGGGCTACTTCCAACTTCTGCCTATTATAAACAAGCTTCTATGAACATAGTGGAGCATGTGTTTTTATTGCATGCAGGGGAATCATCTGGGTATATGCCCAGGAGTGGTATGCCAGGGTTCTCTGGAAGAGACTTGACCAATTTTCTGAGGAACCTCCAAACTGATTTCCAGAGCGGTTTTACCATTTTATAATCCCATCAAAAGTGGAGGAGTGTTCCTCTTTCTCCACATCCATGCCAGCACCTGTTGTCTCTTGATTTTTTAATCTTAGCCATTCTGACTGATGTGAGGTGGAATCTCAGGGTTGTTTTGATTTGCATTTCCCTGATGACTAATGATGTTGAACATCTTTTAATGTGTTTCTCAACCATCTGAATTTCTTCTGGTGAAAATTCCTTGTTTAGCTCTGTACCCCACTTTTTGATAGGGCTATTTGGTTCTTTGGGGTCTAACTTCTTGAGTTCTTTGTATATATTGGATATTAGCCCTCTGTCGGATGTGGGTTGGTGAAGATCTTTTCCCACTTTGTTGATTGCCATTTTGTCCTTCTGACAGTGTCCTTTGCCTTACAAAAATTTTGAAACTTTATGAGGTCCCATTTGTCAATTCTTGATCGTAGAGCATAAGATATTGGTGTTCTGTTCAGGAACTTTCCCCCTGTGCCCATATCCTCCAGGGTCTTCCCAAGTTTCTTTTCTAATAGTTTCAGTGTGTCTGGAAAACCTCAAGTTTTCCACTTGAGGTTGATTTTAGTACAAGGAGATAAGAATGGGTCGATTCGCATTCTTCTGCATGTTGACCTCCAATTGAATCAACACCATTTGTTGAAAAGGCTATCTTTTTTCCACTGGATGGTTGTGGCTCCTTTATCAAAGATCAAGTGACCATAAGTCTGTGGGTTCATTTCTGGGTCTTCAATCCTATTCCATTGATCTACTTGCCTGTTGCTGTACCAATACCACTCAGTTTTTAACACAATTGCTCTGTAGTACTGCTTGAGGTCAGGGATATTGGTTCCCCCAGAAGTCCTTTTATTGTTGAGAATAGTTTTAGCTATCCTGGATTTTTTGTTGCTCCAGATGAATTTGAGAATTGCTCTTTCTAGATCTATGAAGAATTGATTTGGGATTTTGATGGGGATTGCATTGAATCTGTAGATTGCTTTTGGCAAGATGGCCATTTTTACTATATTGATCCTGCCAATCCAGGAGCAAGAAATATTTTTCCAAATTCTGAGGTCTTCTTTAATTTCTTTCTTCAAGGACTTGAAGTTCCTTTCATACAGATCTTTTGCTTGTTTGGTTAGAGTTACTCCAAGGTACTTTAATGTTGTTTGTGGTTATTGTGAAGGGTGTTATTTCCCTAACTTCTTTCTCAACCTGCTTGTCCTTTGAGTACAGGAAGGCTACTGATTTGCTTGAGTTGATTTTATAAGCAGTCACTTTGCTGAAGTTGTTTATCAGCTGTAGAAGTTCTCTGGTGGAGGTTTTTGGGTCGCTTAAGTAAACTATCATATCGTCTGCAAATAACGATGGTTTGACTTCTTCCTTTCCAATTTGTATCCCTTTGACTTCTTTATGTTATCTAATTGCTCTCGCTAGAACTTCAAGTACTATATTGAAAAGATATGGAGAGAGAGGGCAGCCTTGTCTAGTCCCTGATTTTAGTGGGATTGCTTCAAGTTTCTCTTCATTTATTTTGATATTGGCTACTGGTTTGCTGTAGATTGCTTTTACTATGTTTGGGTATGGGCCTTGAATTCCTGCTCTTTCCAAGACTTTTAGCATGAAAGGATGCTGAATTTTGTCAAATACTTTTTCAGCATCTAATGAAATGACCATGTGTTTGTTTTTTTTTCTTTTAGTTTGTTTATGTAGTGGATTACATTGATGGATTTCCATATATTAAACCATCCCTGCATCCCTGGGATGAAGCCTACTTGATCTTGGTGAATTATCATTTTTATGTGCTCTTGGATTTTGTTGGCAAGAATTTTATTTAGTATTTTTGCATCGATATTCATAAGGGAAATTGTCCTGTAGTTCTCTTTCTTAGTTGGATCTTTGTGTGGTTTTTGTATCAGCGTATTTGTGGCTTCGAAGAACGAGTTGGGCAGTGTAGCTTCTGTTTCTATTTTGTGGAATAGTTTGAAGAGTATTGGTGTTAAGTCTTCTTTGAATGTATGGTAGAATTCTGCACTAAAACCAGCTGGTCCCATACTTTTTTTGGTTGGGAGGCTTTCTATAACCTCTTCTATTTCTTTAGGGTTTATGGGACTATTTAGCTGATCTAACTGATCTTGATTTAATTTTGGTATTTGGTATCTGTCTAGGACATTGTCCATTTCCTCCAGATTCTCCAGTTGTGTTGAGTATAGACCTTTGTAGTAGGATCTGATGATCTTTTGAATTTCCTCTGTTTCTGTTTTTATGTCCCCCTTTTCATTTCTAATTTTGTTAATTTGGATACTGTCTCTGTGTCCTTTGGTTAGTCTGGCTAAGGGTTTATATATCTTGTTGATTTTCTCAAAGAACCAGCTCCTGGTCTTGTTGATTCTTTGTATAGTTTTTGTTGTTTCTACTTGATTGATTTCAGCCCTGCGTTTGATGATTTCCTGTCTTCTACTCCTCCTGGGTGAATCAACTTCTTTTTCTTCCAGGGCTTTAAGGTGTGCCATTAAGGTGCTAGTGGATGCTCTCTCCAGTTTCTTTTTGGATGCACTTAGAGCTGTGAGTTTTCCTCTTAGCACTGCTTTCATTGTCTCCCATAGATTTGGGTAGGTTGTACCTTCATTTTCATTGAATTCTAAAAAGTCTTCGATTTCTTTATTTCTTCCTTGACCAAGGTGTCATTGAGTAGAGTGTTGTTCAGTTTCCATGTGTATGTGGGCTTTCTGTTGTTTTTCTTTCTATTGAAGACTACTTTTACTCCACCGTGATCTGATAGGATGCATGGGATTAGTTCGATATTTTTGTATTTGTTGACATCTGTCTTGTGACCAATTATATGATCAGTGCTGGAGAAGGTACCTTGAGATGCTGAGAAAAAGGTATATTCTTCTGCTTTCAGATGAAATGTTACATATATATATTAAATCCAATTGGTCCAAAGTTTCAGTTAGTTTCATTGTGTCCCTGTTTAGTTTCTGCTTTCCTGATGGGTCCATTGAGGAGAGTGGAGTGTTGAAGTCACCCACAGTTATTATGTTAGGTGCAATGTATGCTCTAAGCTTTAGTAAGGTTTCTTTTATGAATGAGGGTGCCTTTGCATTTGGATCATAGATGTTCAGTATTGAGAGCTCTTCTTGGTGGATTTTCCCTTTGACCAGCAAGAAATGACCTTCTGAGTCTCTTTTGATGACTTTAGGTTGAAAGTCAATTTTATCTGATATTAGAATGGCTACTCCAGCTTGTTTCCTGAGACCATTTGCTTGTAAAATTGCCTTCCAGCCTTTTACTCTACGACAGTGTTTGCCTTTAACATTGAGATGTGTTTCCTGTATGCAGCAAAATGTAGGGTCCTGTTTCTGTATCCAGTCTGTTAGTTTATGTCTTTTTATTGGGGAATTGTGTCCATTGATGTTAAGAGATATTAAGGAATAGTAATTATTACCTCCCAACGTTTTTGAAATTATTTTTTTTATATTTGAGAGGTTATCTTCTTTTGGGTTTGATGAGAGGAGGTTTCTATGTTGATTCTTCTGGGGGGTTGTTTCCCTCCTTGTGTTGGTGTTTTTCCCCTATCATCCTTTGTAGGGCTGGGTTTGTGGAAAGATAGTGTGCAAATTTGGTTTTGTCCTGGAATACCTTGGTTTGTCCATCTATGGTGATTGAGAGTTTTGCTGGGTATAGTAGTTTTGGCTGAAGTTTGTGTTCTCTTAGAGTCTGCATGATATCTGCCCAGGATCTTCTAGCTTTCATGGTCTCAGGTGAGAAGTCTGGTGTAATCCTGATAGGTCTTCCTTTACATGTTACTTGGCCTTTTTTTCTTGCTGCCCTTAATATTCTTTTTTTGTTTAGTATGTTTGTGGTTTTGATTATTATGTGACGGGAGGTATTTCTGTTTTGGTCCAGTCTGTTTGGATTTCTGTAGGCTTCTTGTATATTCATGGACAGCTCTCTCTTTAGGTGGAAGTTTTCTTCCATAATTTTGTAGAAGATATTTACTGGCCCTTCAGTTTGTATATCTTCCCTCTCTTCTAGGCCTATAATCCTTAGGTTTGGTCTGCTCATCGTGTCCTGGATTTCCTGGATGTTTTGGGTTACAAGCCTTTTGCATTTTGTATTTTCTTGGACTGTTCAATCAATGGTTCCTATGGTATCTTTGGCATCTGAGATTTTTTCTTCTATCTCTTGTATTCTATTGTTGATATTTGCATCTATGGCCCCTGATTTCTTCCCAAGGTTTTCTATCTCCAAAGTTGTCTCCCTTTGTGATTTCTTATTTGTTTCTACTTCCGTTTTTAGATCCTGGATGGTTTTGCTCAGATCTTCCACTTTCTTGTTTGTATTTTTAGGTATCTCTTAAGAGTTTTTTGTGTTTCTTCTTTCATGACTTCTACTTGTTGGCCCATGTTCTCCTTTATTTCTTTAAGAGATTTTTGTACTTCCTCCTTATTGACTCCTAATTTTTGATCGATATTCTTCTGAATTTCTTTAAGTAATTTTTGTGTTTGCCTTGAAAGGACTTCCTATTTTTGATCCATTTTTCTCCTGTATTTCTTTAAGAGATTTATCTATGTGTTATGCTATCAGCATCCTGACCAGTGATTTTAGATCTAAATCTTGTTTTTCTGGTGTGGTGGGGTATATGGGACTTACTGCTGTCGGGGTACTGGGTTCAGATGCTGCCATATTGCCTTGATTTCTCTTAGTAACGTTCCTATGTTTGCCTTTTGCCATCTGGTTATCTCTGGCCTTAGATGGTCTTGTAGTCACTAGCTGGTGCTTGAACCTCCTGTGGGCTTGTAAGGCTATTTCCCCACCACTGGATGACTGAGTTTCCCCTGGCTCAGATTGCTGATGTGTTGTTCTCCTCTTGGGTGCTGTTTGACCCCTGGTGTATCTTGCTGTAAGCAATGTTATATTTGGTTATCACTGTGGACCTGATTCTGCTTGTCTTCTCTGGATCTGTTTGCTTAGTTCAGTCAGCAGCAAGGATGCTGTCTGAGGCCTCGGGAAGTGGGGAGTGCGGCGTGTGGAGTGCAGGGACTCCCAGAGGGCCAGGAACCCACACACTGCTGGAACACAGGAACTGCTTGCTGCTCTGCCAAGCTTCAGTTCTTAGATGACTGGCTGGCAACCCGGGTACCCCGAGATCTTAAGCTTGGGATATCTTGGGTATCTGGTCCTGTCTGCTCAGTCTAAGCACCCGCCACCAAGATGGCTGCAGATGAGCAGAGTGCAGGGATCTCCTCAGAGCGCAGAGCCCATGCTTGATTGAGGCCCAGGAACCCTGTTATGCCTGGTTAGCTTCCAGGTGGTCTTGCGTCCCCAAAGATTCCAAGTTCTGGCTATCACAGATACCTGGCTCAGCTCTCCTTAGTCCGGACCACTGCAAGGATGCCGGAAGTGGCCACTGGATGTTGGGAGTGCAGCTTGCCGAGTCCCTTGCAGGGCAGGGAGCCCACGTCCTGTTGGCACACAGGACCACTGCTCTGCCAAGCTCCTGTTCTTAGATGACTGGCTGGCAGCCTGGGTCCCCTGAGATCTTAAGCTTGGGGTATCTCGATATATGTTTCTGCCCGCTTGGTCTAAGCATCCGCCACCAAAATTGCCGCGGATGAGCAGAGTTGAAGTGTTGGTTCTGAAGACCCAGAACCTACAGGTTGAGAGCCACTGCTCTAACAGTTTGGAAGTCAATAAGACCAAAATAAAAAGTTTCTTTTTCTTTAGCAAATACAGTTGGAGAATAAAATGATCTGTAATACTAAGGAAACATTTGAAGGAAACATTTTTAACCACTCTTAAATTTCGTTCTCTTAGAGAGAGCGGTGAACATTTACAGGGAGTTTGCATATGTCCATACCTTGTAATTTGTTCTTTATTTGGCGTTTACTTTACATATATTAAGACATTATAATCATTTCAAATGATCCATAAAATTCATATTACTTTTATCCCCAAATACATACTGAGTTGAAGGTTCTGCCTCAAGTCAACTAGTAAAACACCTGGTTATCTGACATAGACTTCTTAAGTGCCAATCATGGTAATAGATAGAACATTCCTTGCTGTAAATAGGTAAGGTCATTTCAAAGCCTGTGCACTATGGCTTCCTCATCTGGTGCTCAACACTAAATGAAAGTATTCATCAAATGTTAAGCATTTGAAATGGAAGTTTCTGGATGTATCATGTGATGTAGACTCAGGCGGTTATTTTGCTGATGCAGACTCCCATGGTGTTTTGTCTTCCCATGGGAGGACATGTGGTATTTGGAAAAAAATATATATAAATAGGACTCAACGGGCAATAACAGTGTGCTTGCATACCTAGTTTTGTAAAGCTTTGTTGTTTTCACATCTTCCCTGATCTTTGTCTCATTGATAGAGGCAGGACAGAAAGCCTCTCCTGGTGTCCCGGTTGACACTGGTTGCTCCTGCTGACTTGTGCCAATTCTGCAGAGGTTTGGCTAATTCAGTTGGATTGTGCCATTACTGCTAATTTGTGTTTGGCATCCTGATACTACTGAACTGGGCTATTGGTACCCTGACAAATGGAGATTGGAATCGCCTCAAAGAACTAAACAGGTCCACGTCTCTTTGTTTTATTTACCATATTTTCTTCTCTGCCTTTGGACAGTGGGTTAGAAGAGGGTTTGAAGCATTTGGAAAACCTTATTAAAAGTAGGTTTTAAAAATATAAGTGTACAGGTTGTCCAAGTTATTTAAACTGATGTACTGGAAAGCAATCTTACAACATTGTATTTATGTTGGTGACTAGCAGTAAAGCATCACAGACCAGGCACATCATATCTAACCTTTGAAACAATTTTAAGCAGAATTCTACTCACTTGTATCTATACCATTTTTGGTAAAAAAAACTACTTGATACGATTACAACATCCTTAAGGTTGTTGAATGTGTTTCTTTTCTTAAGCAAGAATATCTACTCTGTTTCCATTAAGTAAGATGTTCTTTGTATATATATATGTATTGAAAGGATATTGTATCCTTTTACTCCTGAGTCATGTAAGTGGTTTGCTTCTGTGGCAGATTGATTTGTGCATTGTGGAAAGAATGATATTGCAGTCTCTCTAGTATGTACAGTATGAGAGTCTCTCTTCCCATTAAGATCTGTTAATATTTGCTTCATTTGTTTAAGTGCATATATATTTAAAGTTGTCACATTCTCTGAGTAAACTGACCACTTTATACCACCTTTGTTTCACTTTACATATTTACTTAAACATCTTTTGTCTACTCTATGTGTATCTCCTCCTGTTATATTTGGTTTCCATTTGCATGAGAAAATTGTGCATCTGTTTACCCTGACTCTATCATGTCTGACCTAGAATATAACTAGAAATTAAAGCCATGAGCTAGATAAAGCCTAGTGTCTGTGGCTTTTAGAGCTGACTTCAGGTATGTAAAAGCTTGGATGTGCTTTCAACTGATATCAATTTGTAAAATAGGGCTTGCAAGGAGCTCACTTTTAAAAAGATTTACTGGGCAAGACTCAGTATTTACATCAAGGGCATAGTGTGGTGGTTATTTTCCCAAAGTCTGTTGTTCTTTCTTAGGCAGGGGACATCTTGCTTCACTGTTCTCCCTTGTATTAGGAAGGAGTCTTATATGTAAACTTTTCCTTTTTGCCTTCTCTCTTGTGTCTCTTCTTTTTATCTGTGCTGTGTGCATACACTGTAATCATTTACACACTTCCACAGCCCTTCTGAGACTGTTTTCAAACTTGAAGATTTGTGTAAATTGTTTCTGTTGGTCAATGAACAGCACAAATCCCTCCTTTTCTATCTTGTTCATTATTCTACTGACAGAATAAGAGCTGAATGTGTTGATTTGACATGGAAGCAGTTGCTATTTACATTTGTGCTATTATCTATCATCTATCTATCTGCATGTCAGTCATCTATATATCATTTATTTATGCATGTTTGTATCTTTCTATCTACATACCAAGCATAACTCATGATGCTGAAAGTATAGGTGTTTGTGAGCCACAGTATATAGGTCCTAAAACAGAATATGGGTCCTCTGGAAGACCAAAGTTATCATTTAACTTCTGAGCCAGTTCTCTATTCCTCTACTTTATTTTTTGAGACAGGTATAGGTATACATTTTTTAAATTTTTATTTTCTATATTTTATGTTTACATTCCAAAGACTTTCCCCTTTCCCAGTTCCCCCCCACCATATGTCCCATGAGTCCTCTCCCCCACCAACTATTCCCCATTCATTCCCCCTCCCCCCACGGTTTCTCTACAAAACTGGATCCAATCTTTACAGGCCCAGGGTCCTCTCCTTTCTTCTTCTTGGGAATCATTTGACTTGCTAATTGAGCCTTGAGTATTTAGGGCTTCTGGGCTCATTAATATCCACTTATCAGTTATTGCATTTCATGTGTATTCTTTTGTGATTGGGTTAACTCACTCAGGATGATATTTTCCAGGTCTAGCCATTTACTTACAAATTGCATGAATTCATTATTTTTAATTGCTGAGTAGTATTCCATTGTATAAATATACCACATTTTCTGTATCCATTCCTCCTTTGAGGGATATTTGGGCTCCTTCCATTTTCTGGCTATTATAAACAAGGCTGCTATAAACATAGTGGAGCATGTGTCTTTATTGTATGCAGGGGAATCCTCTAGGTATATTCCCAGGAGTGGTATGCCAGGGTCTTCTGGAAGTGACATGCCCAATTTTCTGAGGAACTGCCAAACTGATTTCCAGAGCAGTTTTACCATTTTGAAATCCCACCAACAGTGGAGGAGTTTTCCTCCTTCTCCACATCCTCTCCAGTACTTGTTGTCTCTTGAGTTTTTAATCTTAGCCATTCTGACTGGTGTGAGGTGGAATCTCAGGGTTGTTTTGATTTGCATTTCCCTGATGACTAATGATGTTGAACATCTCTTAAGGTATTTCTCGGCCATCTGAATTTCTTCTGGTGAAAATTCTTTGTTTAGCTCTGTACCCCATTTTTGATAGGGTTATTTGGTTCTTTGCTGTCTAACTTCTTGAGTTCTTTGTATATATTGGATATTAGCCCTCTGTTGGATGTGGGGTTGGTGAAGATCTTTTCCCACTTTGTTGGTTGCAGTTTTGTCCTTCTGATAGTGTCCTTTGCCTTGCAGAAACTTTGTAATTTTATGAGGTCCCATTACTTGAAGCAATCCCACTAAAATCAGGGACTAGACAAGGCTGCCCTCTCTCTCCATATCTTTTCAATATAGTACTTGAAGTTCTAGCGAGAGCAATTAGATAACATAAGGAAGTCACAGGGATACAAATTGGAAAGGAAGAAGTCAAACTATCATTATTTGCAGACGATATGATAGTTTACTTAAGCGACCCAAAAACCTCCACCAGAGAACTTCTACAGCTGATAAACAACTTCAGCAAAGTGACTGCTTATAAAATCAACTCAAGCAAATCAGTAGCCTTCCTGTACTCAAAGGAAAAGCAGGCTGAGAAAGAAGTTAGGGAAATAACACCCTTCACAATAGCCACAAACAACATAAAGTACCTTGGAGTAACTCTAACCAAACATGCTAAAGATCTGTACGACAGGAACTTCAAGTCCTTGAAGAAAGAAATTGAAGAAGACCTCAGAAGATGGAAAAATATTTCTTGCTCCTGGATTGGCAGGATCAATATAGTAAAAATGGCCATCTTGCCAAAAGCAATCTACAGATTCAATGCAATCCCCATCAAAATCCCAAATCAATTCTTCATAGATCTAGAAAGAGCAATTCTCAAATTCATCTGGAGCAACAAAAAACCCAGGATAGCTAAAACTATTCTCAAAATAAAAGGACTTCTGGGGGAATCAATATCCCTGACTTCATGCAGTACTACAGAGCAATTGTGTTAAAAACTGAGTGGTATTGGTACAGCAACAGGCAAGTAGATCAATGGAATAGGATTGAAGACCCAGAAATGAACCCACAGACTTATGGTCACTTGATCTTTGATAAAGGAGCCACAACCGTCCAGTGGAATAAAGATAGCCTTTTCAACAAATGGTGTTGGTTCAATTGGAGGTCAACATGCAGAAGAATGTGAATTGACCTACTCTTATCTCTTTGCACTAAGATCAACTCCAAGTGGATCAAGGACCTCCACATAAAACCAGACACACTGAAACTATTAGAAAAGAAACTTGGGAAGACCCTGGAGGACATGAGCACAGGGGGAAATTTCCTGAACAGAACACCAATAGCTTACGCACTAAGATCAAGAATTGACAAGTAGGTATACATTTTTAAAGATACTTTATTGGCTTCTATATTATTTACAACCCTTCCAAGCTCATACTACCCCAAGCCTTTTCATCTACTCAAGACTAGGTAAGAGAGAAAGAAGGTTAAGGGAACAAGAGGTATATACCTCTCTTTAGACTCCTACTTTCTGCTCAGGGTGTCTGGCTTCTGGGGTAAATCCAATCTTGTCAGGATATCTCTAACCATCAGTCCATCAATAGCAAACACAGCATCAGAGACCAGCAGTAGCCACCACAGGCCTTCTCAGGGCTCTTACATTATCCTCTCTAGAGTTTCTGGAATTCCTAATAAATTATTATGCACCTGACAAAAGCCATGCCTTTTATCCTTTTATAGCATATGGCAATCATAGTAGCTGTGGATAGTCTGAAACAGGCACATATCCCACACCTAGTATTTAAAAAAAAGCATATTTATATAATATAACTGGGTTTTAAAAGAACCCAAAATTCTCATTATAGATAGGGTCAGGCACTGAATCTGGAGTTGAATTGATTCAGCTATGCTGCTGGTCAACTCTGTCCAGGATTATGTGGGAATCTTTCCGACAGCCTTGCTAGTGTTATACGAATAAAACATGCTGTTGTCTAAGACAAGCATAATATTACTTTACACTAAATTTGTTGGTGTTTTATAAAATAAAAATTAATCTTTGAGTTTATTATGATGTTCATTTCAAAATATATGGTGGCTCAAGTGTTAAGTGTATTAGAAGAAAACCTAAATAAACCATATTTTTTTAGTTCAAAATAAACACACCTTTTTAAAAATGCTTTCTTACATAAGTGATTTAGTTTATAGTAACTTATAACAAAAATGGTTCTATGTAGCTTTTCAAGGCCAAATTGGATCAGGAGAAGATGAAAATGTGAAAACTTTTGAACATATTTATTTTAAAATGAAAGACAGGTTTTTTTTTTAAATATAAAGGACATTTGGATTTAAACATATTGCTATATTCTAAGCAAGAGTTATACTTGAGAATAGTCATTGTAAACACTTACAGTTATTTCTGATTTCTGGTTTGTGACTAGTAGATTTTATGCTCTTCATAAAGCTCAAGTACACAGCAGACTTGATTAATTGTATACCAATATAAACTGAGTATGCAGGTTCCTCTATGAAGCCACATGCTGAGGAACACAGGGAAATATAGATTATGTTGGAATTAGATTTGATGGCCTAAAAAGTCCTATTAAATGAAGGCCTGGGGAGTTAGTGCTTACACTGAAGCTTGTTATTAAAGATAATTTGAAGGTTTAGGTGGTTCCTCTAGTCATGAATATATTGCTTAAATAAGGTCAAAGATATTTGAGACTTTGATGTTCTAAATGCTATCTCAATCACATGTGGTTGTAAAATGGAAGACATTGGGCTAAAGATGATGATAGTTTGAATCAAGAAACAGCTCTTGAGTAAGTGGGGATAAAGGTACGGAGATGAGGAAATGAAAAATAGGCAATGTCCTATTCTTGTTGTTTCCATAACAGATATAATGTCATTTAATTTATTTCAGTGTGTTTGTGTGTGTGTGTGTGTCTGTCTGTCTGTCTGTCTGTCTGCTCATGCCCACATGTGCAGATGGTGTGGTGTATATATAGTCATTAGAACACAACTGTAGACATCACGTCTCTCTGGCTACTATGTAGATCCTTTTATCCAAACTTAGGTCAGATTTGACAGCAGATGCCTTTGTCACTGAACTATGTCATTACCCCAATATTTTACACAGTGATCTATATAAATAGTATGTTTTATTAAATTTTATAAGAGTTTTCAATGTTCAACTCAATTATACAATACTCTTCCCTTATCCATAATTTTGCTTCTGTGATTCAATTACCAACAATAATCTTTAGCCTAAAATATTTAAGTCCACACAAAACAATTCATATGATTTACATTGTATGCTGTTTTGAATAACATGATAACACCTGCACAGTTTTGCTGCATCTGTCCAGTGTAACCATTCTGAATATGCTACCTGTCTACTTCATATCTGTCTCACTTATCAAATTGATTATCATGAAATCAACTTTTATCTTACTTAACTGTGGTTCTGAAGTCCAAGAGTAATGATATTTCTGTCCAGGAGTGCCAAGAAGACCCATTCAATCTCATAAGCATGCTCCTAGCAGATTCAGGCATCTATCTAGAGTCTTGGGATATAGTTCCTGTTTTTAAGAGAAAACTATCATAGTCAAAATATTTTCTAATGATTTTCTTTAAACATTCTCTATTCTCTCAGCCAGTTATGTGTAGAATGAAATTTATTCTGCAACACTTGAGCAATATATTGATATTTGAAGGGAACATCATAAGTACTCAGATGATAGTAGGTATCAAGTGAACTCAAGTTGACTGAAGTGCAAATGTAATATGCATTTTGTGCTTCTTTAGTGGTGAAGCACTACATGAACATTAAATAAAATTATTTAAAAATTGTTTATAAAATTAAGGCAGACATGTGATGATGATGTAATATACCTGTAATCCCAGCACTTTAAAAATAGAGGAAGATTTGTGCTGAGTTTGAATCTTGTCTTGGCTGTGAGGTACTCTGTGTCAAAAGAACAACAAAACTTTTAAAAAGTTAAAACATCCACCAAAATCTGACATAATCCCCATCTTATTTAAAATAACTCAAAATACAAAGGTTAAGTCTTTAAAAATATTTTAAGAATAAAAATGTAGAGTCAAAGAAAGCAAGAAAAATGCACTAAGCAACATAACATTTTGGATCTGGTAATGCATGTTTTATCATTTTAAAATAAGAATTTTAAAAAGGGGTCAAATTTATCAGAAGAATTTGCCATAATTTAAATGAGATGTACTCTATCTTATAGTAAACAGAGCCCTGCCTCAGAGCTGCCTGTTCTGTTTGCCAATTGACATTTGTTAGGCATGGCGAAGGCTTCACATGTGTTCTGAGAATTGTTACAGTTCTCAAGCACTAAGTATTTGAATGAGGTTTTAGAAGAAATAAAGTAGAGGGATGGATGCCTAATATATTTGCAAATGCTCACTGAGAAAGAAGATTTATGCAATCTGGAAGACCAAGTGGACTGCTATTTCTCTTTCACTCACTGCTACTCACACTTACAATGTGACGAAACCTGCCAATTACAACTCACTATTGACAAAATTATTCCATTGTTTTTGTTTTTCTCAATAAAAATTTTTCATTTTAAATATATTAATCTTTTCTATGGTATTTATAGTATCTATGCTAGGAAAATTCATATATGGGAGGAAATAATACAGTTTTATTGATTGATAGACCAATAGATGATGATGATAGATAGATAGATAGATAGATAGATAGATAGATGACAGATTTACAGATAGATAAGTAGATAAAAAAGATGATAGATCGATCATACACACATATCAAGTGTCCCTTTTAAAGGAAAAATTTATAGGACCAAAATTCTAGAGACATTCTAAGTTTGGATAATATCTGAAATTTTATTTTGCCAATATAATCCCTTTAAAAAATATCATTTAAAACAATTAAGGGGGGGACACCACGCAAACAGCAGGCACAACAAGCGGCTGGAGTCAGGTGCATGGACAGAGATATAGCTTAGCTTAGCTCCGCAGGAGATCTGGGCACAGACAGCTCAGTTGCAGGTGCAGACCACCACGGGCCGGCTCTCCAGATGGGCTGGCAGCAAGGTGCCATCTTGCCTCGGGACACAGCGCAGAATTCTAGCAGCTGGAGTCAGGGGCTTGGACTGAGACCTAGCATAGTCTAGCACAGACAACACCACCAGGCTCTGGCCCGCACCCAGAATCAGAAGAGATCGGCAAATCCAGGCACCAACAGCTCAGCAACAGTAAATGTCCCCTGGGGACAGGCACTCTGTGCTTTCAGCATGGCTGCAATCTACAATAAGACTAACTAACTCCAGAGATAAACAGATGGCAAAAGGCAAACGTAGGAACTTTACTAACAGAAATCAAGGCAATATGGCACCATCTGAACCCAATTCGCCAATCACATCAAGTCCTGGATACGCCAGCACACCAGAAAAACAAGAGTTATATATTAAAGGACAGGTCATGATGCTGCTAGAGGAACACAAAAAAGACATAAACAAATCTCTTAAGGAAATGCAGGGGAACATCAATAGGGTAGAAGCTCTTACAATGCAAACACAAAAAACACTTAAAGAACTCCAGGAGAATATGGGCCAACAGACAGAAACCAATAAAGAGGAAATGAGAAAATCAGTTAAAGAAATGCAGGAGAACTTGAAACAACATGCAGAAGTCATGAAAGAGGGAACACAAAAATATATTAAAGAATTACATGAAAACACAAACAAACAAATGAAGGAACTGAGCAAAACCATCTAAGGTCTGAACACAGAGATAGAAACAATTAAGAAATCACAAAAGGAGGCAACTTTGGAGATAGAAAACCTTGGGAAGAAATCAGGGGTCGTAGATGCAAACAACAACAGAATACAAGAGATAGAGATAAGAATCTCAGATGCTGAAGATAACATAGTAACCATTGACTCCACAGTCAAAGAAAACGCAAAATCTAAAAGGCTTGTAACCCGAAACATCCAGGAAATCCAGGACACAATGAGAAGACCAAACATAAGGATTATAGGGATAGATGAGAGTGAAGATCTACAACTTAAAGGGCCAGCAAATATCTTTAACAAAATTATCGAAGAAAACTTCCCTAACCTAAAGAGAGAGATGCCCATGAATATACAAGAAGCCTACAGAACTCCAAACAGACTGGACCAGAACAGAAACACCTCCTGTCACATAATAATCAAAACCCCAAATGTACTAAACAAAGAAAGAATATTAAAGGCAGTAAGAGAAAAAGGCCAAGTAACATATAAAGGAAGACTTATAAGAATCACAAAAGACTTCTCTCCAGAAACCATGAAAGCTAGAAGATACTGGGCAGACCTCATACAGACCCTAAGAGAACACAAATGTCAGCCAAGACTACTATACCCAGCAAAACTCTCAATCAACATAGATGGAGAAATCAAAATATTCCATGACAGGACCAAATTTACACAATATCTTTCCACTAACACAGCTCTACAAAGGATAATAGGAGGAAAACTCCAATACAAGGAAGGAAACTGCACCCAAGAAAAAGCAAGACAGTAACCTTCTTCCATCAAACTCAAAGGAAGATAACTACTCAAAAACAAAAATAACATCAAAAATGTCAGGAAGTAATAATCTCTATTCCTTAATATCTCTTAACATCAATGGACTCAATTCCCCAATAAAAAGACATAGACTAACAGACTGGATACGGAAACAGGACCCTACATTTTGCTGCTTACAGGAAACACACCTCAGAGTCAAAGGCAAACACTACCTTAGAGTAAAAGGATGGAAGACAATTTTGCAAGCAAATGGTCACAGCAAGCAAGCTGGAATAGCCATTTTAATATCAGATAAAATTGACTTTCAACCCAAAGTCATCAAAAGAGACGCAGAAGGTCACTTCTTGCTAGTCAAAGGAGGAATCCACCAAGAAGAACTCACAATTCTAAACATCTACGCTCCAAATGTAAGGGCACCCTCATTCATAAAAGAAACTTTACTAAAGCTCAAAGCACACATTGCACCTAACACAATGATTGTGGGGGACCTCAATACTCCACTATGCACAGTGGACCGACCAGGAAAACAGAAACTAAACAGGGACAAGGAGAAACTCATCGAAACTTTGGACCAATTGGATTTAACAGATATATATAGAACATTTCACCCTAAAGCAAAAGACTATACCTTTTTCTCAGCCCCTCATGGTACCTTCTCCAAAATCGACCATATAATTGGACACAAGACAGATCTCAACAAATATAAAAAGATCGAACTAAACCCATGCCTCTTATCAGATCACCATGGAGTAAGAGTGTTCTTCAATAGCAACAAAAACAACAGAAAATCCTCATACATGTGGAGGCTGAACAATATTCTACTCAATGATACCTTAGTCCAGGAAGAAATAAAGAAATCAAAGATTTCTTAGAATTTAATGAAAATGAAGGCACAACATACCCAAATCTATGGGACACAATAAAAGCAGTGCTTAGAGGAAAACTCATAGCCCTGAGTGTCTCCAAAAAGAAACAGGGGAGAGCATATACTAGCAACTTAATGGCGCACTTGAAAGCTCTGGAACAAAAAGAAGCAGTTTCACCCAGGAGGAGTAGAGGACAGGAAATCATCAAACTCAATGCTGAAATCAATCAAGTTGAAACAAAGGGAACCATACAAAGAATCAACAAAACCAGGAGCTGGTTCTTTGAGAAAATCAACAAGATAGATAAACCCTAGCCAGACTTACCAAAGGGCACAGAGACAGTATTCAAATTAACAAAATTAGAAATGAAAAGGGAGATATAACAACAAAAACTGAGGAAATTCAAAAAATCATCAGATCCTACTACAAAAACCTATACTCAACACAACTGGAAAATCTGGAGGAAATGGACGATTTCCTAGACACTTACCAAATACCTAAATTAAACCAGGATCAAATAGATCGTCTAAACAGACCCATAACCCCCAAAGAAATAGAAGGGGTCATAGAAAGTCTTCCAACCAAAAAAAAGCACAGGACCAGATGGTTTTAGTGCAGAATTCTATCAGACCTTCAAAGAAGTCCTGATAACGATACTCTTCAAACAATTCCACAAAGTAGAAACAGAAGGAGCCCTACCCAACTCATTCTATGAAGCCACCATTACCCTGATACCAAAACCACACAAAGATCCAACTAAGAAAGAGAACTACAGGCCAATTTCTCTTATGAATATCGATGCAAAAATACTAAACAAAATACTTGCCAACCGAATCCAAGAACACATCAAAACGATCATTCACCATGATCAAGTTGGCTTCATCCCAGGGATGCAGGGATGGTTCAATATATGGAAATCCATTAACGTAATCCAATACATAAACAAACTCAAAAAAAAAAAAACCACAAGGTCATCTCATTGGATGCTGAAAAAGCATTTGACAAAATTCAGCATCCTTTCATGCTAAAGGTCTTGGAAAGAGCAGGAATTCAAGGCCCATATCTAAACATAGTAAAAGCAATATACAGCAGACCAGTAGCCAATATCATGGTAAATGGAGAAAAACTTGAAGCAATCCCACTAAAATCAGGGACTAGACAAGGCTGCCCCCTCTCACCATATCTCTTCAATATAGTACTTGATGTACTAGTTAGAGCAATTCCACAACAGAGGGAAGTCAAAGGGATACAAATCGGAAAGGAAGAAGTCAAACTATCACTATTCGCAGATGATATAGTATACTTAAGTGACCCAAAATCCTCCACCAGAGAACTCCTGTAACTGATAAACAACTTCAGCACAGTGGCTGGCTATAAAGTCAACTCAAGCAAATCAGTAGCCTTCCTATACGCGAAGGATAAGCAGGCCAAGGAAGAAATTAGGGAAATGACACCCTTTACAATAGCCACAAATGATATAAAATATCTTGGAGTGACACTAACCAAACATGTGAAAGATTTATGTGACAAAAACTTCAGGTCTCTGAAGAGGGAAATTGAAGAAGACATCAGAGAATGGGAAAATCTTCCATGCTCATGGGTTGGCAGGATTAATATAGTGAAAATGGCAATCTTGCCAAAAGCAATATACAGATTCAATGCAATCCCTATCAAAATCCCAACTCAGTTCTTCATAGAGTTAGAAAGAGCAATTCTCAAATTCATCTAGAATAACAAAATACCCAGGATAGCTAAAACTATCATCAACAGCAAAAGAACTTCTGGGGGAATCAATATCCCAGAGGTCAAACAATATTACAGACCAGTAGTATTAAAAACGGCATGGTATTGGTTCAGTGACAGGGAGGCAGATCAATGGAATAGGATCGAAGACCCAGAATTGAACCTGCACATCTATGGCCAATTGATCTTCGACAAAGGAGCTGAAAACATCCAGTGGAAAAAAGATAGCCTTTTCAACAGATTGTGCTGGCTCAACTGGAGTTCAACGTGCAGAAGAATGAGAATTGATCCACTCTTATCTCCTTGCACTAAGCTGAACTCCGAGTGGATCATGGACCTCCACATAAAACCAGACACACTAAAATTAATAGAAAAGAGACTGGGGAAGACCCTTGAAGACATTGGCTCAGGGGAAAATTTCCTGAACAGAACACCAATTGCTTATGCTCTAAGAGCAAGAATAGACAAATGGGACCTCATAAAATTACGAAGTTTCTGTAAGACAAAAAACACTGTCAAAAGGATAAATTGGCAACCAACAAATTGGGAAAAGATCTTCACCAACCCCACATCTGACAGAGGGCTAATATCCAATGTATACAAAGAACTCAAGAGGTTAGACCCCAGAAAACCAAATAACCCTATCCAAAAATGGGGTACAGAGCTAAACAGAGACTTTTCACCTGAAGAAATTTGGATGGCTGAGAAACACCTTAAAAAAATGTTCAACATCATTAGTCATTAGGGAAATGCTAATCAAAATAACCCTGAGATTTCACCTCACACCAGTCAGAATGGCTAAGATTAAAAACTCAGAAGACATCAGGTGTTGGTGAGGATGTGGAGAAAGAGGAACAATCCTCCACTGCTGGTGGGAATGCAAGCTGGTACAACCACTCTGGAAATCAGTATGGCGGTTCCTCAGAAATCTGTACATGATACTTCCGGAGGACCCAGCCATACTACTCCTGGGAATATACCCAGAAAATTCCCCAGCATGCAATAAGGATACATGCTCCACTATGTTCATAGCAGCCTTATATATAATAGCCAGAAGCTGGAAAGAACCCAGATGTCCCTCAATAGAGGAATGGATACAAAAAATGTGGTATATATACACAATGGAGTACTATTCAGCAATTAGAAACAATGAATTCATGAAGTTCTTAGAGAAATGGATGGAGCTGGAGAACGTCATACTAAGTGAGGTGACCCAGTCTCAAAAGAATACCCATGGTATGCAGTCACTGATAAGTGGATATTAGCCTAGAATCTTGGAACACCAAAGATATAAATCACATACCAAGTGATGTCTGACATGAAGAAAGGAGTGGACACTGGTGCTAGAATGGACCAAAGCATCATTGTGGGGGAGTACAAGAACAGTGAGGTGGGAGGGGGTTGATGAGGGAGCAGGGGTAGGGAAAAGGGCATGTGGGACCTTTGGGGGTGGGGAACCAGAAAAAGGGAAATGAATTGTAAATATAGAATATATCCAATAAAAAACAATTAAGGATAATAGCATTCACTCAAGGTACAAAATAAGTTGCAGGATTTGTATCAAAGAGACCATTAATATAATTTGAATTCCCAGATAACTATTCTTGTACACAGTTGTGGAAAGGTAAGACTGTTAGGTGTGTATTTTTTTCCTGATCTACTAAAGCACAAATACACAAACATAAGTGTCTTGGGAATTCTTTTCCCAGGGCACCAGCTATAGATAAAATGAGTAAGGCTTTAGTTAAGGTAACTTGTGACATCCTTCTAGGTCAGCATGGCAAAGACAGGAAGGTTGGTAATCAACTATGGTTTACATGCCAGGAGACAGCTATCCATAGCAACCACACTACTTCAAGGCAGGATGCCATTTAATAATCTTACTCAGATTTGTTTTAATAAGATTTCTACTTTCTACCATAATTTCAGTTATTAAATAATTACTTCAACTCATGAATTTCTAATTATTATGTCAGTGAACATCAAGTGGGGAAGTAAAAAGAAAGGTTTTGCTTTGCTCTTAACAGAAAATTAATTTGATGTTTATGAACACATGTGTACTTACAACTATTAGAAGAATGTTAGCTTGTAATTTCTCCAAATAGTTTCTTTGTAAATGATGCTTAAGCTAAATTTAGTCTTTACCTCCACCACATGAGGTTCAAATTCATGCTTTCAGTGAATCACCATTTACAAGGCAAAGAGAGTCCTTGCATTTAAGAGTGAAAAAGGAAAAAAGAATTTGGATAGTACTTCTTTAGGCTTGAAGATTTTCCATTTACCTTTTATTTATAAGTAATTCAGACTGGCAACTAGGAATAATTTGTTTAGAACATTTCATAATTTGAAAGCAATCTAAAATTCTGATCTATTTAGAAATTTATGGTTACCAACAGGAACCATCTTTCAATCTTGTTTACTCATTCCTCACACTATATATTGTGATATGAGTGCCATGGAAAATGGTTACTAAGGAAACACATTGAGAGTTCTCAGTGTGAGTAATGAAGTAGTTAACATTGAGATGTATTATAGCAGGCACTCACCTGAACTTTGGCTTCAGAAAATAGTAATGTGTGATACTTTAAATAGTAGAATGGCAGGAATTATTATTAAACCTCTTGTAAGTAAGGATAAAGAGGTAAATATAAGCAACACAACCTCCTGCAATGTTTCTGATTCCATAATCCACTAACCACTATGGGAAAAAAGTCAAGTAACATATGAAGGCAGATCTATCAGAATTACACCAGATTTCTTGCCAGAGACTATGAAAGTCAAAAGATTCTTGGCAGATTTCACAGACCCTAGTGAACACAAATGCCACCCAAGGATACTACACCCAGCAAAACTCTCAATTAATATAGATGGAGAAAACAAGCTATTCCATGACAAAAACAAACTTATATAATATCTATCCACACATCCAGCTCTTCAAAGGATTATAAATGGAAAACACCAACAAAAAGAGGGAAACTACACCCTAGAAAATAATCTTCTTTTAACAATCCAGGAAGAGAGCCATGTAAACTTAACTCCATCTTTAATAACAAAAATAACAGGAAGCAACAATCACTTTTCCTTAATATCTTTTAATATCAATGTACTCAATTTCCCAATAAAAAACATAGACTAAAAGATTGGATATGTAGGCAGGACACAACATTTTGCTGCATACCAGAAATTCTCCTCAGGTATAATGACAAATATTGTCTCAGAGTAAAAGGCTGAAAAACAATTTTCCAAGCAAATGGTCTCAAGAAAGAATCTGGATAGACATTCTAATATAGAGTAAAATCTCCTTTCAAGTAAGCAAGGACACTTAATACTCATCAATGTAAAAAATCTAATAAGATGAACTCTCAATTCTGAACATGTGCTCCAAACTTAAGGGCAACCACATTCTAAAAGAAACTTTACTAAAGCTCAAAGCACACATTGCACCCCACACAGTAATAGTGGGAGACTTCAGTACCCCACTCTCATCAAAGGACAGGTCATGGAAACAGAAACTAAACAGAGACATAGCCAAACCAACAGAAGTTATGAGCCAAATGGATTTAACAGATACCTATATAATATTTTATCCTAAAACAAAGGAATATACCTTCTCCTCAACACCTCATGGTACCACCCCCAAAACTGACCATATAATCAGTCACAAAACAGACCTCAACAGATATAAGAAGATTGAAATAATCCCATGTACCCTATCAGATCACTACAGATTAAGGTTGGTCTTCAATAACAACAAAAACAACAGAAAGCCCATGTAAACATGGAAAGTGAGCAACATTCTACTCAACAATATCTTGGTCAAGGAAGAAATAAAGAAATTAGAGACTTTTAGAATTTAGTGAAAATGAAGCCACAACATACCTAAACATATGGGACACAATGAAAGCAGTGATAAGACTAAAAGATCTGAGTAACTCCAAAAAGAAACTGGAAAGAGCATACACTAGCAGCTTGCCAGCAGAGCTGAAGACTCTAGAAAAAAACAAGTAAATACACCCATGAGGAGTAGATGGAAGGAAATAATCAAACTTAGGGCTGAAATCAACCAAGTAGAAACAAACAGAACTATAGTAAGGATCAACCAAACCAGGAGCTGGTTCTTTGAAAATACAAAACAAAACAAAAACAAAAACAAAAACAAAAACAAAAACAACAAAAAAAAAAAAACAAGATAGATAAACTCTTAGCCAAACTAACCAGAGACAGTATCCACATTAAAAAAATAATCAGAAATGAAAAGGGTGACATAAATACTGAGGAAATTAAAAAAAAACATCATATCTTACTACAAAAGCCTATACTCAACCAAACTGGAAAATCTGGATAAAATGGACAATTTTCTAGATAAATACCAGGTACCAAAGTTAAATCAGGATCAGGTAAACATTCTAAACTGTCCCATAATACCTAAAGAAATAGAGGCAGATATTAATACTCTCTAAACCAAAAAAATATCCAGGACCAGATATCTTTAATGCAGAGTTCTATCTTCAAAGAAGACCTAACACCAAATCTCTTCAAATTACTCCACAAATTAGAAACAGAAGACACACTAATCATTTCATTCTATATAGCCACAATTACTCTGATACTTAAACTTCACAAAGACCCAACAAAGAAAGATAACTTTAGACCAATTTCCCTTATGAATATCAATGCAAAAATAGTAGAATTCTTGCCAACAAAAACACATCAAAACAATCATCCACCAAGATCAAGTAGGCTATATCCCAGGGATGCAGGGATGGTTCAGTATATGGAAGGCCATCAATGTAATCTACTACCTAAACAAAGTCAAATGAAAAAAATCACATGATCATTTCATTAGGTACTGAGAAAACATTTGGCAAAATCCACCACCCCTTATTGATAAAAGTCTTAGAAAGATCAGCAATTCAGGGCCCATACCTAAACATAGTAAAAGTAATATACAGCAAACCAGTAGCCAATATCAAATTACATGGAGAGAAACTTGAAGAAATCCCACTGAAATTAGGGACTAGACAAGACTATCCTTGTCTCCCTACCTGTTTAATATAGAACTTGAAATCCTAGCCAGAACAATTAGACAGCAAAAGAATATCAAAGGGATACAAATCCGAAAGGAAGAAGTCAACATATCACTATTTGTAGATGATATGATAGTAACTTAAGTGACCCCCAAAATTCCACCAGATAACCAGATAAATGATTTCAGCCAAGTGGCTGGGTACAAAATTCACTCAAACAAATCAGTAGCCTTCCTATACTCAAAGAATAAAGAGGCTGAGAAAGAAATTAGGAAAACAACACCCTTCACAATAGTCATAAATAATATAAAATACCTTGGTGTGCCTCTAACCAAGCAACTGAAAGATCTGTATGACAAGAACTTCAAGTCTCTGAAGAAAGAAATTAAAGATGATCTGAGAAGATGAAAAGATTTCCCATGCTCATGGATTGGTAGGGTTAATGCAGTTAAAATGGTCATCTTGCCTATAGCAATCTACAGATTCATTGCAGTCCCCATCAGAATTCCAACTCAATTCTTCATAGAGCTAGTTAGAAAGAGCAATTTCCAAATTTATCTGTAATAACAAAAATCCCAGGATAGTGAAAACTACTCTCAACAATAAAAGAAACTTTCGGGGAATCACCATCCCTGACAGAGCAATCATAATAAAAACTGCATGGTATTAGTATAATGACAGGCAGGTAGCTGAATGGAATTGTATTCAAAACCCCATCATTCTGTCTCCATGTCCAGGCCAGCCCCAGCATGCTGGATAATAAATAAAAATCTTCTTGCTTTTTACATTGATTCCCATCTACATGGGTTCCCCTCAGCGGTTCGCTCTGGGGTGCCAGAGACTCTTCACTGCTTCCAGACTGGTGACTGAATCTATATAAGGAGGCTTTGGGGACAGCTGCTAGAACCATGATGGATGGGAGCCTTCCTGGCGCTGCTAGCCACTCCCACAGGCCTCAACAGTGTTGTGGCGTGGGTGCATGCTTACCCAGGTGGAACCTGAAGATACCCTGCTCTCCAGAGATCCCCGCTGGATGGTGCAAAAGATAGATGATCTACTCAAGTTTAAGATCACTCAACCTTGCTCATGATTGCCTGACAGTACCCTTAGATTCTGGTTCCTTCCCAATCCTATGTCCCCATTCACTAAACCAGTTATGGCACTCACTGTATCCTTTCTGTTGGGGTTAGAGATGGCCAGAGCAGTCACCAGGACTTCCACTCTGCTCTTATAAGGGGAAATTCATGATAACTAAGGACAGCCATTGATTTAGATAAAGAGAAAATGGAACCTTCCATCAGTCACCTTCAAGAGTTATTGACTTCATTATCAGAAGTAATGTTACAGGATAGGAGGGCTATTGCTGCCTTAGCTGAGGAGTGTTGCTCTTATATAGACCATTCGGGTTGTTAACTCTGTTAGGACCCTTAATTGTTCTCCAGATATAGTTGACTTTTGGCCCCTACATTTTAAATTGCTTAGTTGCTATTGTTAAGACATACTTAGGTATAGTACAGCTAATGATCTTAAAGCAGAGATACAAAGAACTAGATACAGAAGATCAGTAGTACAAACTATGAGAATACCAGCAATTGCTTCAGGGTTGAAGCATACATAAAAAGGGGAGGAATGAAAATGTTAACTTAAAAACTTTGAAAAGGTCATAGAACACTTGCCCCTCCCAGAACAGAGAGGCAAAATTACATTCCTCAGACCACAGGGGGGTCCCTGAGGCTAGGAAAGTCCCAGAGTCTGTTGATCACCTACCTCATCCCTTATCAACCAATTAGCTTAAGGGTAAAGAAGTTAAGACTCCAGAGAAACAAATAATCCTATTGAAAAAAGGGGTACAGAACTAAACAAAGGATTCTCAACTGAGGAATACTAGATGGCTGAGAAACTCCTAAAAATGTTCAATATCCTGTCACCTTAGTTTTTGAACTTAGCTATTCTGACTGGTGTGAGGTGGAATCTTAAGGTTGTTTTGATTTGCATTTCCCTGATGATTAAGTTCAAAAACTAAGGTGACAGCAGATGCTAGACAGAATGTGGAGAAAGAGGAACACTCCTCCATGGCTAGAGAGATTGTAAACTGGTATAAGCACTCTGGAAATCAACTTGGTGGTTCCTCAGAAAATTGGACATAGTAATACCTGAGGACCCAGCTATACCACTCCAAGGTCTATACACAGAAGATGCTCCAACATGTAATAAGGACACATGCTCCACTATGTTAATAGCAGCCTTATTTATAATAGCCAGAAGCAGGAAAGAACCCTGATTCCTCAACAGAAGAATGAATACAGAAAATGTTGTACATTTATACAATGGAGTACTACTCAGCTATTAAAAAAAATGACTTTATGAAATTTTTAGGCAAATGGATGGAACTAAAAAAAATATCATTCTGAATGAGGAAACCCAAACACAAAAGAATAAACATGGTATGCACTTTCTGATAAGTGGGTGGTCATGCTCAATGGGTTGCTACTGTATTTCAGGATAGAACTTTACAGAAGATGCTGTTACACTTAGACTAAACTTTGCCACCATATTTAATCTAATCTAAATATCCCTCGTACAGTTGTCCAGAGATATGTGTCATGCTGACTACTTTCATACTCACTTGGCACAAGCTAGAATTATCTCAAAGGAGAACCTCAATTGAGAAAATTCTTCCATAGAGACCCCTGGTCCTGGAAAGGCTCGATGCAGCAATGTAGGGGAACACTAAGACAAGGAAGCAGGAGGGGGTTGATTGTGGAACATGGGGACAGGAGAGGGTTTATGGGACTTTCGGGTAGGAGGGAACCAGGAGAGGGGAAATCATTTGAAATGTAAATAAAAAATATCTCTAATAAAAATAAAAAAATGGAGCCGGGCATGGTGGCACACACCTGTAATCCCAGCACTTGGGAGGCAGAGGCAGGTGGATTTCTGAGTTTGAGGCCAGCCTGGTCTACAGAGTGAGTTCCAGGACAGCCTGGGCTACACAGAGAAACCCTGTCTCGAAAAACCAGAAAAATAAAATAAAATAAAAATAAAAATAAAAAATGATCTGGGTATAAGACATTTTCCTAATTAGTGATTGATAGAGGTATGTCTAGCACCTGTTGGTCTGGTGTTTCTAGGTTCTATAAGAAAACAGGGTGAGTAAGCCAGTAAGCAGCATTCTTCTATGGCCTATGCATTAGGTCTTGCTTCCAGGTTCTAGTCATTTGAGTTTGTGCCCTGAGTTCCTTCCTTCACGAATGTACTGTTACTTTCTAGTATTAGCTGAAATAAACCCGTTCTTCCCTAGGTTGTTTTGGTTGACACAAAACCATTACTGATACGTTACTATTAAGCCATAAGCCTTCGATTTTTATTCTTCCCCAAGAGAACACCTAAATATCATGATTACAATGTTTTAAAAGTCTCATACTCTTTAAACATTTAAATTCAAATACTTGATAAGTCTTAATATTCATGACCTGTAAAATTCTGTCTCAACTGTGGGCTTCTGACAATCAAAATAAAGTTTTGTTTTGTTTTTCTTTTTACGTGAAAGGTATTGAACCAGAACTGAACACACCAAAAACAACTCCAAAACTGTAAATAATTCAAATGTTCAATTATTTGGAGTTCACTCATAATCTTCTAGACTCCTCCAAAGAGTCTTCTTCTCCAAGTTCACTTTGCTTCCTCTCCCATGGCAGCACACATAGTTTGTCATCTAGTTTCTGTCTGGTTCAACTCCACTGATGTTGTTCTTTTGGCCATCTCAAGATACTGGCATTTCCATAACTGTTGTTTTCCCTTGCTGGAATGGTGCTACACTTTCTCTTTCTCTTGGGCTTTCTCAGGAAACTCAGCCTTGTCATCTACTGCCAAGCATCAGCTGTTCTCATTGACCCCTTCGTGCTATCAAAATCAATACCATTCATTTGACACTACCAAGTTTGACTGTTAACATAAAATAATTTTTGGTCACTCCTGGAACACAGCTTCTGTGTGTTGACTTTCAGGAAATTTTCCAGAGAAGAATTTACTTCAAGAATGTTAGTCTCTTGTCAAGGACAAGCCTTGACAATCAGGTACTGAGGTGAGATACATTGTTGGATGACCAAAAGGTGATAGCTTCTTGAACTCAACACTCTCTTAACTCCTTGTTCTGAGGTCAGATCTGGTTGCTTGTGGCCATTGACTCTAGCTCATAGCATGGTGTTTTATCACTGCAATAGTAACTCTTACTTGGAGAGAAGTTCTTACATTGGCAGTGAAGTATTGTATGACAGACCTGATTACGTTGTTTTGGGGAGCTTGAGGGGACTGTCGAAGGACTATGGAACTTTTCTGGGCTAAAAAAAACTACTGGAGAATAAGGTATTTCTGTGGCAGACTTGCCCCTCTTATTTTCAGGCAGCGGGGGAATTGTAGAAGGACTATGAAACTTTGGACTAGAAAAACCACTGAGTGTTGTGAGCTCAATGAGGTGTTCTGTAGAAGTTTGGAAGATGAGAAAACTGAGGGAAGTGCAGTCAATAGATACCTGTCTTTCCAAGTTTCAGATGTAAGAAAAGATTGTCGGGGCAATTTGTGCGACAAATCTATGGTATCTGGTTAGCTGGACCTAAAGAAATAGCTGTAATTTATAATAAGAGACCAGACTCACTAAAGTAAAGTTTTGGCCTTCCTGGGACAATAAATAATCATCACCTAGGTCTGCAGAATCAGCTAGGATTAAGAAGAGACTGGCAGAAGTCATGCAGGAAAGGTGGCAGAAAGAATGACTCCTGAGTTAAAGAATAAAATGAAATAAATTGTTTTTGCCTATATATCATGTAAAGAAAGCATAAGATATTTTTCAACATAGCCACTTATATAATTAAAAATAATTTTGAACTGCATTTAAATAGTTACCCTCACCACTTTCCCCATGCTGAGTAACAATCTATCCTGGTCTCCCAATCTTTTATGCCTAAAACTAGGGTGACTTTGGTTTGGGAACATTGGAAAACCCACTCAGGATTCTAGGTACATCTTGCATGATTATGGTTTTTGATTTGAGCCATTACTCTAATACTTGTATCTCACTCTAATCTACTTTGAATTTATTTATTATTTATGAAGATTAAGAACTTATAGACATATATTTGCTCTTCAGATCTTCTTTGTTGAGTTGTTCTGATCAAATTTTAACCATGCACGACAACTTTTGTTATGTACAGAAAATTATTTTATAAAATTTTTTACATATTTTGGAAAATTTTGCTTCCTTTTGATAATGTTCTAATTTTCCTAATAATGCCTTTCAAAGATGAATAAATTATAATTTGATGTTCAGTGAAGTAATGTTGAGGGAAACTGATTTTTTTTCTATTTATTTTTAAGCAGTGTTTGTCTCTCCCAATTTGACAGATGTTTTAACTCAAATATTCATAGTCTTCTGGTACCTCTGTTTTCTTTTTAGGGCTCAAATCACCCAGAGAAAATGGACTTCAGAAAGGATGGGAACATTCTACAGGAAAACAGTATAATTTTTTAGAGCAAGTTTGTAGTGTGGATTCTGCAGTGTTGAATGAAGTGAACACTGATGAGGAACCTTTAGAAGGATTATTTTTCCTTGTCAAGTGTAGTCTATACAGTAAGCTGACTGAAGCTTCTACAATGTTTAAAAATAGCAGTGTCCAGAAAAGGAGTTTGTGCTAAGACCAACGTCTCTCTCTCTCTCTCTCTAGTTTGCTGAATTTTATTAGGTAACCACTAACAGATGTTTAAGTCACAACGGACATGAGTCTCAGTCTTTACTTATATTTTCAAGGACCTAGACAATATAATCAGTTTGACATTGAATTACTAGTCAAATAGAAAAAGAAATTAATACAAACACAAGCTTTTCAAAGATTTAAAATGAGAAAAAAATACTTATTAGCAAAAATAAAATGAAATAAAAAATTAAAAAAAACAAAAAACAAAAACCTATGTGGGAGCTTTACAGTAATATGAAAAAAACTTCCTAGCATTTAACTCAAGCAGCTAATGTCTGAATTCAAGGAATAGTGAAAGTGTCATGTGTGTAAGTGCCGAAAGTGTTGGGGGTAGAGAGATGGCTTAATGGTTAAGAGTACTGACTTCTGTTCTGAAGGTCCTGAGTTCAAATCCCACCAACCACGTGGTGGCTCACAAACATCCATAATGAGATCTGATGCCCTCTTCTGATATGTCTGAAGACAGTTACAGTGTACTAACATATAATAAATAAATCTTTTTAAGAATTGCTGAAAGTGAGAAAACATAGTTGGTAGTAGGTAAGCTGAGCTGCTCAATCACTTGGGCTAATATTCTCAGCATCATCCTTTGTCCTAGTTCATCAACAGTGCCCTTTACAGTACAGTTTTATTTACTCATATTTACTTAGACATTTTTTTTCTTTGTAAGAACTCACTTTCAATTTTCTTTCAACGTATAAAGTACATAATAAATGGATTTTTGTTAATAAAGTTCATACATCTATTTTTAAAATGTATTTACATCTTTTATATTTCTGTGAATATAAAAATATTTATATTATTTTGTTTAGTCATTCTTTAAAAATATTGCTTACTCACAAGTCTGGTGAACAGCTGTTTGGTGTGTACATGTCTGAACACAAATGATTTCCTTGCTGAAGACATTTGCAATTAAACATGAGAAATGTCTTAGATATATAACCAACTTAATAATAAGGAAAAATGAGTACTACAAATGAAGTTAATATGCTAATTATCAGCAATGAGAGGAGTGGAGGTGAAATGCTCAACACCATGGGTGTATAACCTTAATTAGTATTCAAGCTATTCATGGATTGAGTAAAATATGGCTCTGAAGACATCAGAAGTGTGTGGACAGCTATTCAATACAGTGGGAAGAAAACAATTATATCTAATTGTCCTGAATTTACAGGTGAGAGACCAGATCTTTTAGGGTCAGACTCCATCTTAGAGAGCCTGACCTAAGTTAAACTCAAATAAACTAAGAGGTAATAGAGAGCACCAGTTTCCAGGTTTCCTGCCAATAATACCTGTGTTTAGCACCAGTTTCCAGGTTATTCCCCAATAACCTACAGCTCCAGTTTACAAGCCTACCCTTGACACTTCACTTCCTAACAACCTCCAATCAAGAAAAAAACAACAGTTACGTTTATGGTTTGGCTCCCAGCAACAGCCAGTTATGTTAAAGCCATAATGACCCCTCAATCAGATGTATGTCAGGCTAAATACTCCCTTCTTGACTGTATAAATTCTTACTTAAAACAGGCTCAGGGCTCTGCCTTCTTTTCCTGCTGTGTCCTGGCTGGCAGGGATTCCAAGCTCAAGCTTAATGCAACTTAAACACCTTAATGCAACTGCATTGGAGTATGATCCCTTGGGGTCTTTTGGGATTCATGAACACTTTCTGACACAACATAGGTAATAATAAGCCATAAGAGATGAGTTTGAAAATGACATTTAGGTCACCCAGTGAGAGCTCTAGAAAGCACAATGCTGTTGGATGACAGATACTTGTGTGATAAGGTGCTTATTGAGACAACAATAAAGGAAAGGGAAGGAGTGAATGGTTGTGTGTGCAGCAGGGAAGATGGTATCATGATAGTAGACAGGTCAGTGAAGACTTGGGAAAGTACTGCAACATTGGAAGTTAAGAAGGATTATGGATTTTGCTTGATCCATGTTTCCTGTGCACCAAGAACTTCACAGCTATCATTTATGTTATTCTCATTTATAGCCCACAGACCAATTACTGGCTACATGCTACCAGTCTGCGTTCTCTGGAAGGAGAGAAGGGGATAGGAAGCAGGGTGGCAATAAAAACACATGGAGACAGGCATGATTTCTTGCTCAAGCATCAACCTTTAATGCATCTCTCCAAAGATAAATAGGCAGGCCAAGACCCTCCTCTGAAGGCTGGAAACTGGTTCTGCTTTTTCTGCAGGAGGGTGCTGGTCAGGTGGCTGGGCTGCTATTCCTTGAGAACAATGGGCTAGATCTTGAAGGGCTGGGGGAGGTCACAATTCCTCCTTTTTCATTAAATTTAAGAAAAACTAGTGGAATAATAACCAGAAGTTGGAAGGAGCCCAGATGTCCATCAAAGGAGGAATGGATACAGAAAAATTTGGTATATTTATACAATGGAATACTACTCAGCAATTAAAAATAATGAACTCATGCAATTTATAGGCAAATGGTTGGATCTGGAAAATATCATCCTAAGTGAGCTAATCCAATCCCAAAAGAATACACGTGAAATGCAATCACTGATAAGTGGATATTAATGAGCCCAGAAGCTCTGAATACTTAAGGCACAATTAGCAAATCAAAAGATTACCAAGAAGAAGGAAGGAGAGGACCCTGGTCCTGAAAAGACTGGATCTAGTTTTGTAGGAGAGTACCAGATCAGAGAAATGGCCGGGGGGGGGGGGGTGATTGGTGAATGGGTGGGGGAAGAGGACTTATGAGACATATGGTGAGGGGAGAACTGGGAAAGGGGAAAGCCTTTGGAATTTAAACAAAGAATATAGAAAATAAATTTTAAAAAAAGGAAAAAGAAAAAACAAGAAAAATCAGTGGATAAATATCCGTCAAAAAGACATTGGGCTTTAACCAGAGAAGGAAAGCAGTGATTCCCCTTAAATATTATATGACATATTTTGCAAAGGAGGGGAATAGACTTCCTCATTATTATTATAAGAACAGCCTCTCAATGTCAACCCCTATGCAATCAGATGTGCTTTTAGGGAACTCAGAGCCAGAAAACATGATCCTTCCTTTGCAGTGTTTTGCCTCGCACCTCCTGCTAGTGCCCATGCTTGCTTGATTAGCAAACACACATAGATTTGAGTTATATGTGGCTTGTTTCTGGAGACCCACGGGTTAATTAAATGCCCTATGAATGTGAGCTGCCTGGTCCTCATAGTCCACCTTTCTTTGAATACTCAGAGTCACTGAGCTGTGTCTGAAAGAGATCTGCTTGAAACACAAAGGAAGAGATTAAGAAGAAAATCCCCTTGGACTGTCTCTGGAAGGCCCATTGTATTTAATACTGTTGCAAATTTGTAGCTCTGGAACAAAAATCTGGCTTGCAAATTAACAGCTTAGGGACAAAAGAGCCTACCTTCCCACTGTGGGAGAAGTGGCTTTGAGAATGCTTTTGAATTAGTCATACTTACCAGCTGATTCAGGGTCTCTGTTTACCTGCTGTGCCAATCTTTGTAGCACCCAAAGGTGCTCTGTCTTATTTGTTTTTGAGAAAATACAAATAGAACCTCTTCCACAAATTAAAACAGGGTCTGGACTGTTCCATGTATTAGTTAAAGGGTCTTGCCATTTAACCACGGCATAAGAATTAGAAGTTACAGGATGCCAATGATGTTCTGCTGCAGACCGAACTTTAGCATCAGCTTGCAAAAAATTCAAAACAAATAAAACAAAAGCAAGGCCTGCTTTGGGTGATCTTGGAGGGTACAGTTCCACCTTCTTTTTTTAAAAAGCCAATTTTTAATAGTGTGATATGCACACTCAATAATTTCTTGGCCCATTGGGTTATAAGCAATTTTAGTTTTATGTTTAATACCAATTTCTTTATAAAATGATATAAAGTTATTGCCAGTGTAGGCTGGCCCATTGTCCATCTTAATGACTCTAGGTAATCCCATGATATTAAATGGTTGTAAACAGTGATCATTTACATTTTTAGAGGCTTCTCCCAAATGTAGAGAAGCAAAAAGAAATTCTGAACAAGTACCAATGCAAACCTGTATATATTTTAATTTTCCAAATTTTGTATAGTGAGTTTCATCCATTTGCCAAATAAGATTGGGCAATGGAGCAATCCCTAAATTGAGATAAGGTTAGGCAGTTATGGCATTGTTTTACAATCATTTTTGCTTGTTCCTTAGTGATTTTATGTCAGAGCCTTAATGTATGGCTAGAAAGATGGAATTTATTATGACCATGTCTAGTCAATTTAACAGGTTTTAAAACTAACACCTCTCGTATTAGAGCTCTGTCAATGCAATGATTGCCTTTAGCTAAACCTCCAGGAAGACTGGAGTGAGCTTGTATATCGCCAATAAAAAAGGGATTTTTTTTTTTACCAAGAATGATGTTTTGCAATTGTGAAAACAAAGATCCTGATGGTGTATTAAAATTAAATGTGCCATAGGTTTCTAATAAAGGGGCAGATTCTGCAACATACAAGCTAACTGTAAAAAGATTAAAAGTACTATTTATATGTTGAAAAACATTTAATACCGCTATCAGCTCTGCTAATTGATTTGAGAGCCCAGGTGTTTCTATAACCACCTGCTGATTATTAAGATATCTAGCTCTTTTTTTAGAGGAGCCATTTGTGAAAATCAAAAGAATATTATATAGCAGCTGTAAACATGTCATATTAGGAAATACAACCTTATGCATATATAAAAAAGTCTATGAATTTATCTTGAGGATAATGGTTATCTATTGTTCCTTCAAATCTTATTTGATCAAGTAACCAATCTGTGCTATGTTGCTTCAGCCAAGTATCTTGACCTATGTTAAAAGCCTGAATAATGATATTTAGTTCTTTACCAAAATAAGTTAGTGCCTGCTTCCTTCCAAGTACAATTATCTGGGCTACTGCCTCATAATATGGCAAGATATTACGTTTAGGAGACACCCTCAAATGAATCCACATAAGAGGAGCCTTTTATTATAATAATCCCGTAGGTGAATGAGTTGTTATAATTTCTCCTTTAGATTAATTTTTCTAAGTTAGTTTAACAGTCTCCAATTTCTCTGTCCCACAAGTTCTAAAAACTTGAAGCAAGGCAGTTTATTTAATCTGGGATATTTGACAATTAAAGTGTACTCAATATAGCTTTTCTTTTATTGTCTGGGCACTCAGCAATCCCACAGTGAATATCATCTTCAGTACCACACCAATTACTCTGGCAGCTAGCATGCTTCTGCAGCATTCTGTGGGAAAAAAAACATACACATGCCTTCTTCCCCAGTATTAAGTCAGGATCATGTCATAGAAGAGGAACTAGAATTTGAACTAGGCAATCAAATCCTTGACCTGGAAGCATTTCTATTACGGTAGACCTTTGTTCCTAATATGAAGGGGGAAAGGAAAAGGCAATATTATGATATAATAGAACTTTTCAGCCTTAGTGACTGAGACACTGTGGAAGATAATCATAGAGTTAATGGTATAGCAATATAAAGGGAGACAAACTGAGTTCCATTTTGAATTGCTAAACCTACATTCTTCTTTTATCATAAAAGAATTGGAATGAATCAGGAGATCAGGAAAGGTGGTTAAGAAACATAATTCAGCTTTTATTTTTTTCAGTTTTGATTTTTTTATTGTTCTATACAATATACCCTGATTCTAGTTTTCTCCCCTCCATTCCTCTCAGGCTACCTTCCCTTCTTCAAATTCATACCTCCTCTGTTTCCCTTCAGAAAAGAGCAGATCTTCCAAGGATATCAACTGAACATGGAACAAGATAATACAGGACTAGCTACAAACTCTCATATAAGAGTTTGGCAAGGCAAACCAGTAGTAAAAAAATCCACTCCACTTGTCAAATGTGAGGGAATGGCCTCTAAGAATGAACAAGAAAACAGAAAGAGGGTGGTGATCAGAGCAAGCAGGCAAATGAAGGCCCAGGAAAGTCCATGTAATAGAAAAGTCAACAGGAATCATAAACATAATTTAATCTCAGAGGGTGGAAACATCTTCTAGAGCACCACTTATTCCCTATTTAAAGAAGCCATTCCAATGTTGAGCATCGTGAGACTTTAAATCAATTAAACACACATTAACATTATAAAGCCAAGTAGCATCTGTTCCCATTGTGACATAAAATCTTCTAAGAAGAATCTTTAGCTGGGATTAGCTAAAAATTCCATAAGTTGCTATCCCAATAAGTTGGTTTTCTTCATAGACATAGAGACAGTTTTGAGGCCCTTGGGTCTAGAGATCACCTAATTTAATACCATCATTCTATAAGGGAAAAAAAAAACTGAACCTCAGTCACACCACATATTTACATACAATAACTATACTAACACAATAAAAAAAAATTCCATGGCATCAAAAGCATATGTCCTGAAATGAAGATGCTTCTTAGAAAACTAGGCACACAAATGAAAACATACTCAGTCCTTCCAAGGTCACCAGATCTATGGTATATGTACTACATGTTGGTTGAGTAAACTCAACGAACTCATTTATACTCGAAATAATAGGTATGAGTAAAAGACGAACAGATCATCAGAAGCAAAAGAGTACTCTTAGTGCACTTTACAAAGAGAGTTGTGCAGAGCTGAGTGGACTGAACCAAATGAGTACAAAAAGGGTCTTTGGGAAGATAAGAGGTTATTGAGGCAATTACAGGAAACATTATGAACAGAAGTTAGAGCAGAGCTTCAAATTCTTAATAGAGATACTGAGTAACACACAGTGCAAATCTTGACTTCAATAATGTTTTGTCACATCAGCCATATCTGGGATATTTTGTCTGCAATGGCATTTTGGTTGCCATGCTAACTCTTCTCCTTATAAGGCTAATAGAGACTTCCAATTTTAAAGTAGTAAGAACCTGTGCATACACTACATTATCATGGAAGCTTTCAATTACTCTGACTATTGGGGAGACCAGTTCCTTCCCTATTTCTATACAGTTAGCCTGTAATCTTTATTCTAGTTGCTTTTACCATTGTATTTCTTATAACTATGAAGTGAAGCACCTTCCCAGAACTCCTGTTAATCCTAGGAATGCTGGGAACTTGTCTCATGTATTTCCTCTCTTTTATTACCATTGGCAACAACAGTCTCAGAAATTTTATTTTACTTAATTCTGGAATAATATGTCTTTTCCATGCTTCAAAATGGCATCCTAACATTGTTTTAGTACCATACCTTGGAGTCTTTCCCAAAATGTTTGTTGAAACAGCTCACCTTTAAAGATGAACCTTTCACTGCATAATTCCATATTCTCTCTTAATTCAGTTGTGCACATATTTCTCATTTTTTTCCAGATGACGGACTGATTTGGGTCTCCTTTCTGCATGCACAACCCTGCTACTTTTATCTTCAGATTACCATGTGTTATAATTCTCACACCCAACATATTGCCTAATATGGGAAGGGGTTTCAGATATTGAGGTCACATGATATCACAGGAGAAAGAGTTCCTTCAGAACAAGTGGCAGTGCTGTTTTCTAACAAAGATTGACTACCTCTACTATTCAAGGAACTGGAATCTGGTGTTTCATTAATTTTAAGGAAGTGAAACTAGATGACCTCATTTCTCTCTCTCTCTCTCTCTCTCTCTCTCTCTCTCTCTCTCTCTCTCTCGTGTGTGAGTGAGTGTGTGTGTGTGTGTGTGTGTGTGTGTGTGTGTGCATGTTTGTAAACAAGCTTTCCTTTCGCTTAAGGAAATCCCTAACCATAGATAGCTGTTGGTAATTTGATAGCAGTCACCTCTAAATCTCAATTTAAAGGTATTTGTATCCTAATGGAGACGTCAGCACCATAATGCTGTCCAGTACACATTGTTTAATGCAATTAAACTGAGCTGCAATAAAAAAGTTTTCTCTGTCAGTCAGTATGTGAAGTACCTTGTCTGAGAAGTGTTGCTCCCATCACAGTCAAATAAATAACAACATGCCATTTGTACTACCAGCTTTTATGGTAAACACTGGGAGGAACGCAAGTCTTCTAATTAGGGTAACCATTGATGCAAGAAACACCCTGATCAAAAGCAACATGGGGAGGAAAGGGTTTATTTGTCTTATACTTCCATATCACAGTCTATTCCTGAAAGAGGTTTCAGAGCAGAAACCTTAAGACAGAAATTGATGCAGAGACCATGGAGGGGTGCTACTTATGGGTGGCCTCTTCATCAGCCTTAATTCTTATAGAACCCAGGACCACTAGCCAAGGTCACCACCATCCACAATAGTCTTGGGCCTCCACAATCAGTCACTTGTTTAAAAAATTGACCTAAGAACTTGTTTGTATAGTTAGATCTTATGAAGTCACATTCTCATTTGAGATTCCCTCCTTTATGATGACTCTATCCTTTGTCATATTGACATAAAACTTGCCTGTACATGAGGAAAATGAAAAAGGTTTGCAATAAAGTCACTTCCTTTATTATGTATTCATGAGCAACACTGTATCAGAAGCAGATATATGGAAGAATACCACAATCAATTATAATTTACAAAGAAATTAAAAATTAAAAGATTATTATAAAATAATATAGGGAAGTCATTCACTAGATGTACTCTCATATATATTTTTTCTGTTACTGCTGAATTTTCCTTAAGATTATCTGCTACCGTCAGTGCCCTGTACTTACAGGAATTAAATTTAGACTTAAAGTCGTCACACCCTTGTGTTGCTGGTTTTGCTAAATTCTTAGATAGTTCAGCTTCTTCTTTGAAAGTGTTTTCTTGTAGTTCTTTTCTTTGTTCCATGCAGAACTTCCAGTGTGCAACAGACTTGCCTTGAGCCCAAGAATCTTTGTCTAAACGCCGGGCTTTTTTCTGCTTTTTCCTTCAATGTTCTACCAATTCAGACTTTCTGCTTTGAATTATCATTCTTTTCCTCTTTACTGAATCTGTAATCATCTGGAATCTGGCATAAGAAAAAGCTACAAACATAAGAAGATAGGAATTGAGAAGACATTTTATGTGAACAGCATATATTTTAAAAGGTACTTTCTTAGAGATTGGAGTTAGACTAAGGCTGATAGTATTAGTGACTTATTTTTGTGAAAAAATAAGTAAGTTTCATATTTTCTCTATAATTTTAGATAGAACCCTCAAATTCCTGAAAATTACTATATGAAAGTATTGTGTTATTTAATTTTAGCAAACCATAATAACTGATCTTGAAAGGGTTTTTTTTTTTTTTTTTTTTTTTGGTGTGGGATTTCATGTCTTTATCTCATTAAATCTTAAAAGTTCTAAAAATAGACTTTGCTTTACTTAATTAAAGTATAAATTTCTCTGCAAATACATGTGTCCTAATACATTTTTACTATATGCTAATAAAGCTGATCCCTACTCGAAGGAATAATTCTTAAAATATTTTGGAATATTCATATATACATTATATATGCATCTTCATATTTGCCTTTTCAAAGACATAAGAAAACCACCAAGAGAATGTCCATAAACACAGAAATCATCTCATTTCTATGCCAGTCCTCAAAATGTTTCAACATGACATATTTTTTAACAACTGAGAATTATATTACAAACCAGAGTGACATTTTGTTGACTAACCACCAGTGCAAAGCAGACACAACAATCCTTTGAAAATCCTGAGTTCATTAAGCTAACAGTTGTAGTTTAATTTTGGTAGAAGGATGTTTACAAGACTATATTTTCCCTGTATAAAATTTAAAGAACAATAAAATCTACACCAGTGAGACTGAGAAACAATGGGATTCTTAAGCCCCACCACAAATATCATGTGCATAGACTTCATAACTATCTCATACAAAAACTAATATAATGATCACCTAGAGATTTTATCATTATAGCTTTGTACAATGCCACTTAAATTGTAGCCAGATATTATATGTTAAGAATATTCTAGATTCATAATCTTAAACAAATAGGTCTTGACTGTGTTGTCCTTAACTGTGTTGTGCTTAAATATTACTTGAGTAAAAGTCCAATACAACTATCATTTCTGACAAATCACATGTCACCAAGTATAAACTTTAAGGTTTAAAAGAAAATCCTTGTCATAGTAAAATGTATTCCCCATTGTCAAACTGTGTGTTCAGTTATATTTTATGATTTTGTTTTCAATAGCTTTGGTTGTATGCCTTTTAAAGCATACTTGGGTGATCCACATGATCATTCAGTTTTTGAAAAGTTGTTAAAACTGCTCTTATATATCTATGTGCTGTCCTTTACCATGCTAATAAGAACTCTTGCTTTCTGGGTAAGGTGAACCACTGTTATATGAGATCTTGAAACACAGAGGCAATCCAGAAAACACTACAAATGGCCATGTGTTTTTCATGGAAGCATTTTGACACGACAATGTCTTCCTTTCTCAAAACCCTGTAATGAAGGCTATGCATGCTCACATGCCAGCACTCCCACTGACTTGAGTCTCCTGACAATGATAGATATTTTGCTTCTGTACATCAGATGCTCATGCTGTGTTCAGCAGTGTAGCTCATCATTTGGGTGGCTCTCAAATGGAGCATGAAATTCATGTCTATGGATGGTGCTATAGTTTGCACTCCTGTTATACAAAGCCTGTGCCCCACAGTCTCTGTGTTATTTACCCCTTTAACACACATCCAAAATTTACTCCTTCCCTGTATGTCAAATGAAATGAAGAAAATAGAGCACTTTTTCAAGTTGTTCTCTTGCCCTATAAATATCCTGTGAGAATACACCAATCATCTCTACTTCACTGTCTCATTGCTACTTATTAGAGTAGAAAGTACCTTCTTTTTAAATTTCAAGAATTCATTCCACCTAACATATGCAAATCTTTTGCTATTTAAAAGTCATATTTCAATAAGAAACTTCAAATAGTGACCTAATGAGCTGGTGATATAATTCCAGTTATCAGGGCTATATTCATGGTTGAATTAATATTTTGCCCTTGTGTAAAGAAAGAAACTAAGTGGCAATAAGTTTATAGACTGTCACTAGTGCACACATTAACTGATTTTTATTAAATTAACCCTGGACTTCATTCTCATTTTCTACTTAATGGAGAAGGCATACTTTATATATTATTTCTCATAGAAAACTCAAGCAATTTTCTCTTATCTTGTTTATCTCTATAATTTTTACTTTTGTGTTTATCACATGCAGTGAATTTAAGTGAAAGACTGACATGCAATATAATTTCTCTTAATATTTATGGGATGCTTCATGTGATGAGACATGTTCCATTATAATTGTCATTAGTGCAATAAATCATCCTGATGTTTTTACAATTACTTTCCATTTTAAAGGTAAGGAAACAAAATTGAGACACTGGTCCTAGTTTGAACATTTGTGATGTTTCAGAGACAGAACATGAAATGAAGTTTCTTATGTACAATAGACCTGCAAGTAGCTCTAATGTAAACTGAACTTGCTAGCTGCATAAGAGCCAGGAGTAATGCCCATGACACTAAGGATCCTCCATAACAACTTTTGCCCACATCCCTCTAGAAGAAACCAAAGCTATAGCTTTTGGAATTTATCTTCCTCATCAGTATCCTTATTCAAGTTGGTCAAGATAACCTAAGTAATAATCTATTCAGCTCTTCTGTAGCCATTCTTTGGTGATTTAGTGATGAAATGTTAATTTGTTGGCACCTAGAAGTTGTTACATGTCCATTATCTCCAGCCACAGTTGGATCCTGTCTTTATTATATACCTACTATTGTCTATCGTCTACTTAAATATTTTACCTTGGCTCTTTCTGTTATGTTGCTACAGATTAATAGAAGGCCACACACAAGAGAATTAAGGTCTTTATTTTGATACCATTTCCTTAAAGATCTGTAGTGTCCATTTCATTTCTCAGCCTTGTGGCACAAAACCTCAGTCTCCTAATCCTTTTACTTTGTTTCCAAATGACTAGTGAGCCCTTACATTTAAAGTCACTTCAAATTTTAATTCTTGGAAAAATTCCACCTATTTGTCTAGTCTCTTGCAGCTTTATGGATAATCTATAAATGATGCTCTTCTTCTCATCTCCAATTTATCTTTCACATTCCCTATGGAACACATCTCGTGGCCTTCTTTCTGTGTCTCCCATGCACAATTCCTCTATTTCTTCCAATATACTATAACAATAAAAATTACCTTGCTTGCCACATCTCCTTGTGGCTAATGGCCCATATCACATGTTCCTCCTTTGGATTTATTTTACAGAAGAAACCAGAATTATACTTGTTATAGCTTCATAATTTTATCTGACATTTTCTCTGAAAATGTATTTTTTTTTATTTTTTCATTCTTTAAATCTCCTGTGACATCATATTACAGTTTAATAGACATTTAATGGGGTTTTTTGTTTGTTTGTCTCTTGTAATTTATTCAGCTCCTAGCATTACTTATACTCTCCTTCCTCTGAAGTTGCTCCACTTTACTCTTCTCTAGGATCATTCTTGTATAGCTTTATGGTTACAGGCAAAGGTGTGAAACAGATTAAGTTTAATCTCAAAATGTAAAGAAAATCATTAAAAATAAAAAAAAAAACAAGATCTAGCAGTACCCTGTGCATAGCTCTCAGCGTAGCAACTTTTCATTTTAAGTTTTGCTCATAGATTACTGTTCTAAGATATTTCCCATTCCCTCTGCATGTTGTTCAACCTGGAGGAACAGATCAAATGAATACTATCCAGAAAGGAAACAGGATAGTCTCCTTGAATTATATGACCTTTCTATATGCACAGTTCATCCTGATGGCCATAGCCGCATGGCTTCATGCTGAAGTTTCTAGGATTTCTGGCAATTCCATATTCAACCACCTGGTGCTGAGGTCCTTAGTAAAGGGAACACGTGCCTTCTCATGTTTTTGTTTTCAACAAATTTCAAGGCAAATAACTAAAATCAAATACTTTAACAAGTATTCAGAATAAAATGACAAGGACTTATTTCAATCCCTCTTTCTGCCTTTTTTATATGATCTGATACTGCTGTTCTGATTTACTGAGGAAACCAACATTCATGTTACAGCACTGATGAGAGGGCAATGTTTTTAATGCAATTGTGGTCATGATGATACAATGATAAATGTTTGAGACAAAGAAAATCTGCCATAAACAATGTTCTTGAGAATTAATTGGGTGGTTGCTTCTATGAATTTAGGATGAGAAAACAAAATACTGTGAGAAAGAAATATTAAAAGAAGTAATTTATTTTCTCCAGTACAGCACAGCTACACAAAAGTGTCATATTATGTGCTTGGAAACTGACTGACAGGAGGAACAGAAATTCTCTCCCATGGTGAACAGGCACTGTTGAAATGAAATAAAGCATGCACTTTCCTAGTCTCTTCGGATTATGGTTTATGGCATCATGTGGGATGGAGTGACTGATACATTGCCTGATTCTATCCCATGAATTTTCTTTCTAAAAATATTTAAATATGAATATTTATGGAGTATTTGTGAAAATAATTGACATTTAAATCCTATAAATGTCTTAAAATCCATAAATATAGTAAATGTCATTTTATGTAGTGAGATGTTTTTCTAGGTAGTTCTTATGTTATTTAACAAGCTGTTCTCTGTTTAATTCAAAGGGGTATTAGTATCTTGATTCCTAGTATGTCACAATTCCCATGATATTTGTCTGACATTTAGATTGTACAGAATGCTTCTACTCTATCATATCTCTGTTTCCTCACATTTTTATACTGTACTGCTCAGGGTCGATCACAGGTGATAATGTTCTGATATGTTTCTCCACATTAAGTTTTCATTAATTTTTGAGGGCATGTTTACAACTTCTTCAAGAATATTGAGCAAGTAGAATGGTTTTCCTTCATTGTCTACTTTTTTTATTAACAATATGTTGAAATCCTTAGGGTTACTGCCACATCCTCCAAGATCTTACTCTGAGCATGAGAAGTGCTGCCCACAATACACCTTTTCCTTTGATGACTATGAGGTGTTCTTCCGTGTCTTTTTTGATGACTTTTGTGTGAAAGTCAATTTTATCCTACATTAGAATGGCTACTGCAGTTTTTTTCCTAGAGCCATTTGCTTTCAAAATTGTTTTCCAGCATTTTACTCCAAGGTAGGGTTTGCCTTTCACACTGAGATGCATTTCCTGTATGCAGCAAAATGTTGGGACCTGTTTATTTATCCAGTCTGTTAGACTATGTCTTTTTATTAGGGAATTGAGTCCATTGATGATAAGATATATTAAGGAATAGTGATTGTTGCTTCCTGTCTTTTTTGATGTAATTTTAATGTTTATGTGGTTTTCTTCTTTTGGGATTGTAGAAAGAAGAGTAATTTTTGCTTTTCTAGTGTGTATTTCCCCTCCTTTTGATGATGTTCTCCATTCATTATCCTTTGATGGGCTGGATTTGTGGAAAGATATCGTGTAAATTTGTTTTTGTCATGGAATGTCTTGTTTCCTCTCTGTGGTACTTGAGAGATTTGTTTTTTATAGCAGCCTGGGTAAACATTTGTGTTCCCTTTAGGTCTGTTTAACATCTGCCCCGGATCTTCTGGAATTCATAGTCTCTGGTGAGAAGTCTGGTGTAATTCTGATAGGTCTGCCTTTATATGTTACTTAACATTTTTTCCTTCCTGCTTTTAGTATTGTTTCTTTGTTTAGGGCATTTGGTGTTTTAATTATTATGTGATGGGGGAATTTTTTTTTGTTCCAATCTATTTGGAGTTCTATAGGCTTCTTGTATGTTCATTAGGTTAGGTAAGTTTCTTTAGGTTAGGGAACTTTTCTTCTATAATTTTTTGAAGACATATATTGGCCCTTTAAGTTGTAAATCTGCTCTTTTCTCTACCTATAATCCTTAGGTTTGGTCTTCTCATATTGTCCTGGATACCTTGGATGCTTTGGGTCAGAAGTTTTTTGCATTTTGTATTTTCTTTGATTGTTGTTTCAATGCTTTCTATGATATCTTCTGCATCTGAGATTCTCTCTTGTATTTCTTGTATTCTGTTGTTGATGCTTGCATCCATGCCTCCTGACTTCTTTCCTAGTTTTGTATGTCCAGAGTTGTTTCCCTTGGTGATTTATTCATGGTTTCTACCTCCATTTTTAGATCCTGGATGGTTTTCTTCAATTCCTTCACCTATTTTGTTGTGTTTTCCTGTAGTTATTTAAGGGCTTCTCCTTGTTTACTTGTGTTCTCCTGTATTTCTTTTTTCTATATTCTTTGTTTACATTCAAAAGAGAGTTATTTATGTGCTTCTTGAAGCCCTCTATCAATATCATGAGCTGTGATTTTAAATCCAAATCTTGCTTTTCCGGTGTGATGGGGTATCCAGGACTTGCTGTTGTGGGATCATTGGGTTCATCTAGATGATACTATGTTGCTTTAATTTCTGTTAGTAATGTTCCTATGTTTGCCTTTTGCAATCTGCTTATCTCTGGTGTTAGTTGGTCCTGCTGCCTCTGGCTGGTGCTTGTCCCTCCTGTGGGCCTGCAAGCCTGTCTCATCACTCCTGGGTGACTGCCTCTCCCCTGGCAAAGAGTGCTGTGGCATTGCCCAGCTCTTGGGTCCAGGTGGGGTCCTGGCAGTCCCTGCCTCAGCTGTTCTGACACTTAGGAGTTCCCTGCAATCCTGGCTGCACCTGCCTGCTCAGTCATAGGAGCAAAGATGGCAGCCTCACCTCTAAATGTGGAACTCCCTCTAAATGCGGGACTCCCTGCAGAGTAGACCTCCCCTGGCACGGTAGGTGCCTAGAAGGCTTTGGTGCTTCCCAGCTGCTGAGTGCAGTTGGGCCCCTGGGGGACCATGTTCTAGCTATTCTGACACTCCTAAAAAGTTCTTGATATATAATATTGTCCTCAATAGGTAATAAATAGAATTGTATTCAGAAAATAATTTGATCCTTAAAACATAACCATAATCAATGTCACATTTATCAGTCTTGTTTTCCCATCTGTGAAAACTTTGCTTTACAATAAGTATTCTTCCTGAACTAATTCCTCTAGCCATAGGAAACAGCTCACGGAATCATTCATTACAGTATGAGATGACACTGAAATATACCATTTAATTTTTGTTAGAAACTTCCCTGTAATTGTCTCATTGATATTGTCAATGGTACAGCTTATTGAAGTGCTGTCAGGTACATCTCCAACAGGTGTGAGGCTTGTCATCTCAGATCCAATGGAAGGCCAAAATCCCTGCCCAAATTTATAGTCAAATTATCCTCACTGACTCCTAAGGTTTTCTATTATTTGTTCTGGAAATATCACTGTGTGATCTCCTTGTTGGCATCAAATACGTAGAAAGAGAAATCTCCATCAGTTACTAGAGACTTGCGGGGTGGAGCTTGGAAGATATTCATAATTCATAGTAAGCATATTCTTGAGCTCTGATGCAGAGATCATATGGGGTAGGGTTGATAGTACAGAGACATATGTTTAAAATTATGCTGAACATGTATACCTTGTCATAAGTGTTTGTACTGTAAAAAGAAAACTAATATAAAACAATCTAAAAACTAAACATTTTAGAGGGAAATTTGAATGTTATGAGTAAGTTCATGATAATGATCGTTTCAAGGGTGCTGCACATTCAAACAAAGAGTTTGGGTGCATTAAATATCTATAACTTTTTATGTCAATACCATAATCAAGGTAATAAATATGTACATTAGGGAAATGCAACCTTTTTATGGGAGAGACTATTTTCAGAAGAGCAAATTGACAAATGTAGACTGTGAATTAGATTTGATTGTGGGTATCTGAACATTTTATTGATGATTTATTAACATTGGTATAGATTTAGAGCTATATAATTCATGCATTGATCATTCCTTACAATTTATCTTTTATGTCTCTAATATTACACATAACCACTTTTGGTAAATATGTATTTTAAACGAGGTAGGCTGTAAAAACAAATTATTTAGAACATTTGTTGATATATTCTCTATGATGTATATAAGTGGTTGTTAGTTCCAAGAGTCACTGGGTAACATCATATTCAAGTTGACAGGTCATTTGACCAATGTTGACTGAAGTAACCACCAAGATGTTAACATTCCAGTTAGTATTTTTGGTACTCTAAAACTTCATGATACTTGGTAGATAAGCCCCAAACACTCTCTCATAGTGATAATAGTTCTATTGTTCTTGTTTGATATTTCAATAGGAAAAATTTATTCTACTGAAATATTTGCTGCTAGAGTTGGCAAAATGCCCTTAACTTGCAATTGTGGTCAAAGAAACAATGCACAAAGTTTAAGCAATTAGACACAATTGCTGTACACAGAAACTAGTGAGATCTCGCCACCATCATTGAAAAATGAGATGTTTGAATTTCAACTTGCAATCTCACTTTTCTTAAAAGCAATGTTGAAAAATGTATGCATTCTGCTTTCACATTCTTAGGTGATAGCATATTGCTAAGAAAATGAAAAAAAACTTTTGAAACTTAACAATTTTGAAATTTGTACCCATTCTTTTTCTCTAATTGCCAGAAACACTATTCTCTATGAGAATTAATGTTGAGGTTATTTGTAAATAAATCTTATTTTCCATATGTTATTGGGTTTTTTCCTTGTTTTATTTGTTTTATTTTATTTTTTAAAATTTGTTTTTATTCTTTAATACTTTTTTACAGTCTAGACTTCATCTACCTTCTGGCTTGCCCCACTCCCTGACTATTCTCCATCTCATGCTTCTTCCCTGTGTGCCCCAGTCTCCAAGAGGATGTCTTCACTCCTGACCCCACCCAACCAGGTCTAACCATTCACTGGAGTCTCTTGAGGGTTAGGTAAATCTTCTCTCACTGACACCAGACCAGAAATTCATCTGCTGTCTATGTGTCAAGTGTCTCATATCAGATGGTGTATGCTGCCTGGTTGGTAGCTCTGTCTGAGAGATCTTAGAAGTCCAGGTCAGGTGAGAATGGTGGTCTTCCCATGGGGCCACCCTCCTCCTCAACTTCTTCCAGCCTTTGCCTAATTCAACCATAGGGGTCCCTGACTTCTGTCCATTGGTTGGGTATAAAAATAGGCATCTGACTCTTTTAACTGCTTTTAACTCTCTTTTAACTGGAATATTTCTTATATTAACACTTTCCCATATGTTACTTATTTCTATTTGGCAAAAGCATTCCTTCTAAACATGCTATAATTATTTTAATGATATTAAGCAAAGTCATTCATGGTTATTATCTTTTAGAGAAATTCTGAAATCCTTAAGACAAGTGAGAATGTTTGTTGAATAATGTAACTAGTGTGAATTAAAACCACCTTAGTTTCTGCCAAAGAACATGCCTCACACTTATTTCACTATTGTCTCCTCATTCAGCCTTCTTCTCTTTAATATTTACATTCTATCTACTGTTATCTTATGGTGGAGATTAAGCTGTTTAAATGTGCAGAATTCTACTGCCTTCCTTTGATAGGGAAGGAATCACAGGTTGAAATTTTCTTTATTTTCTTTTAGTCGTGACTTTCCAGTGCTACAGCTCTCAGTTCAGTCCAATGAAACATACTGCAAAGGATTAGTGGCACAACCCAAACCTTGCAATTCTCCAATATGTATGGCAAAGAAGGAAACAAATTTTCTCTAAGAGTCTGAACGACCTCACCCCAAGACTGAGATATATTTTTCATGCTAGTACAATGTACAAGCCTGAGTCACAAATGTATGCATGGATTCATTGATGCAATTTTCTCATTCTCTCTCTCTCTCTCTCTCTCTCTCTCTATATATATATATATATATATATATATATATATATATATATATATATTTGTGTTTGTGTAAGTGTGTGGGTATATACCTGTCTGCATACATGTGTATGTGTGTTGAGGTGGTGTTATGCTCAAAACCTGACAATTCCTGAATGGATCAAAACATTCTAATGATTGTGTTTAATTCTAATTTTAGTGACAAATCTTTATATTTTTGCTCTTATGTTTGGGAAACTTCTCACTCATTAAACTCTTCTGCTGAACTTTGGTTAACACTATCATCTTAATTTGGGATTAATGATCAGCTACAAAATGCCATACATTATTGTGAAATTTAGGAATCTTTTACCTTTTGCTCAAAGCTTTCCAGCTCTAAACTTTATTCTTTTCAGCTATTCTAGATTCCTATTTGTTTATCAAATTGTGTTCACTTTGGTAGCTATTTTTTCAATGTCCAATGTTAGCAAAGTATCCTTGCTAGAAAGCCCACTGATAAGATTTTCCTTCAGACTAGATATGTGTTTTCACTCCCATTTTCTGTTAGGTGGTTGATTCATCTATCTGGAACTCGTCATTGATGTCTTTTCTATTCTTTCTTTTCTTTTAGTGAATATAATCTTCATTACATTTCAAATGGTAAAACCATCCCTGGTTTCCCCCCTTCCCGAAAACCTCCAACCTCTCCTCCCACTCCTGCCATCAAGCATATGCTCCTCCATCTGACTCACTCCCACCTTCCCCCCTCCATTTCCTTTTCTTGGGGCATCTATTGAGCCTTCACCTGACCAAGGATCTCTACTCCCAATGATGCACCACAAGGCATACCTCTACCATATTTTTGACTGGTACCATGTGTACACCTTGATTGATGGTTTATTCCCTGGGAGACCTGAAGGGTTTATCTCTCTTCTTGATTTTCTCAAAAAAACAGTTCCTAGTTTTGATGGTTCTTTGTATAGTTCTTTTTGTTTGTATTTGGTTGATTTTCACCCTGTTGATTATTTCCTGCAATCTACTCCTCTTGGGTGTATTTGCTTCTTTTTGTTATAGAGCTTTCAAGTGCTCTGTCAAGCTGTTCCTGTAAGCTCTCTACATTTTCTTTTAGGAGGCACTCAGAACTATGAGCTTTCCTCTTAGCACTGCTTTCATTGTGTCCCATAGGTTTTGGTATGATGTATTTTCATTTTCATTAAATTTTAAAATGTCTTTAAGTCCTTTCTTTATTTCTTCCTTGACCAAGCTATGATTAAGAAGAGCATTGTTCAAAGTCCACAAGATTGTGTATTTTCCATTGTTTTTGTTTGAGCTTAAAACTAGCCTTAGGATATGGAGATTTGATAAGGTGCATGGAATAATTTCAATATTTCTGTATCTGTTGAGGCCTGTTTTGTGACTAATTATAGGGTCAACTTTAGAGAAGTTATCATGAGGTGCTGAGAAGAAAATATATTCTTTTGCTTTAGGGTGGAATGAATGTTCTATAAATATGTGTTAGATCCATTTGGTCCATAACTTCAGTTAGCGTTGTTGTTGTTGTTGTTGTTGTTGTTGTTGTTGTTGTTTTTAGACACGGTTTCTCTGTGTAGCTTGGCTATTCTGGAACTTACTTTGTAGACAAGGCTGGCCTCGAACTCCGAAATAGGCCTGCCTCTGCCTCCCAAGTGGTGGGATTAAAGGCGTGAAACACCACTGCCTGGCTTTTCAATTAGTTTCACTGTATCTCTAATTAGTTTCTGTTTCCATTTGTCCATTGTTGAGAGTGGGTTGTTGAAGTTTCCCACTATTATTGTGTGGGGTTCAATGTGTGCTTTGAGCTTTAGTAAAATTTCTTTTATGAATGTGGGTGCCCTTGCATTTGGAGCATATATGTTCAGAATTTAGAGTTCATCTTGGTAGACCTTTCCTTTGAAAAGTAAGAAGTGTCCCTCCTTATCTTTTTTGACAAATTTTGGCTGAAAGTCAATTTTATCTGATATAAGAATGGCCACTCTAGCTTGTTTCTTGGGACCATTTGCTTGGAAAATTTTTCCAACTTTTGACTCTGAAGTAGTGACTGTCTTTATCCCTGAGGTGGGTTTCTTGTATGCAGCAAAATGTTGAGTTGTGTTTAAGTATCCAGTATGTTAGTCTATGTCTTTTTATTGGTGAATTAAGACTATTGATGTTAAGAGATATTAAAGAAAAGTGATTGTGGCTTACTGTTATCTTCTCAGTTAAAGATGAAATCCTATTTGTGTAGCTATCTTCTATTAGGCTTGTTGAAAGATTTCCTTATTGTTTTTTCTACAGTGTGGTTTCCTGCATTGTGTTGGTATTTTCTACCCATTATCCTTTGTAGAGCTGGATTTGTGGAATGATATTGTGTAAATTTGCTTTTGTCATGGAATGTCTTGTTTTTTCCATCTTTAGTAATTGAAAGTTTTGTTGGTTATAGTAGTCTGGACTGGCATTTATGTTGTTTTAGGGTCTGTATGACATCTGCCCAGGATCTTCTAGCTTTCATAGTTTCTGGTGACAAGTCTGGTGTAATTCTGATAGGTCTGCCTTTACATGTTACTTGACCTTTTTCTCTTACTGCTTTTAATATTCTTTCTTTGTTTAGTGCATTTGGGGATTTGATTATTATGTGATGGGAGGAATTTCTGCTCTGGTCCAATCTGTTTGAAGTTCTGTAGCCTTCTTGTATGTTCATGGGCATCTCTTTCTTTAGGTTAGGGAAGTTTTATTTATTTTTTTATTTACTTTACATTTACTATTCCTATTTATTTTTTTACTTTTTAAAAATTTATTTTCTATATTTTTTGTTTACATTCCAAATGATTTTCCCTTTCCCATTTCCCTTCATTCCATAAGTCCCATAAGCCCTCTTCCCTCAGTCCATTCCCCAATCAACCCCCTCCCACTTCTCTCTCCTGGTAATCCCCTACATGGTTACATCAAGCCTTTCCTGGACAAGGGCCTTCTCCTTCCTTCTTTTTGGGAATGACTTGATATGTGAATTGTGTCTTGGGTATTCAGAGCTTATGGGCTAATAACCACTTATCAGTGACTACATTTCATGTGTGTTCTTTTGTGAATGGGTTACCTCACTTAGAATAATATTTTCCAGTTCCAACCATTTGCCAAATAATTTCATGAATTCATTGTTTTTATTTGCTGAGTAGTGTTCCATTGTGTAAATATACTACATTTTCTATATCTATTCCTCCATTGAGGGACATCTGGGTTCTTTCCAGCTTCTGGCTATTATTAATAAGGCTGCTATCTTGTTGAAGATATTTACTGGCCCTTTAAGATATAGATTCTTGTTCTCTTCTATACCTATAATCCTTAGGCTTGGTCTTATCCTTGTGTCCTAGATTTCCTGGATGTTTTGGGTTATAATCTTTTTGCATTTTGCATTTTCTTTGACTGTTGAGTCAATGTTTTCTATGGAATGTTTCACATTTAAAATTCTTTCTACTCTCTCTTGTATTCTGTTGTTGATACTTGTATTTAATACTCCTGAATTCTTTCCAAGGTTTTCTATCACCAAAGGTTTCTCACTTTGTGATTTCTTTATTGATTCTACTTCCATTTTTAGATCCTGGGTAGTTTTGTTTAGTTCCTTCACTTGTTTGTTTGTGTTTTCCTGAAATTCTTTAAGGGATTTTTGTGTTTCCTCTTTAAGGACTTTTACCTGTTTACCCCTGCTTTCCTGTGTTTCTTTTAAGGATTTGTGTGATTCCTCTTTAAAGGCTTCTGCACGTTGACCCATAATTCCCTATGGGAAATTTGTATTTCCTCTTAAAGCCTGTTGACCCATATTCTCCTGTATTTCTTTAAGGGATTGTTTTGTTTCCTCTTTAAGGGCTTCTACCCATTGACCCTTGTTCTCCTTTATTTCTTTAAGTAAGTTATTTATGTCCTTCTTGAAGTCCTCCATCAGCAATATAAGATGTGATTTTAAATCCAGCTCTTGCATTTCTGATGTGATGGAGTACGCTGGATTTGCTGTTGTGGGAGAACTGGGTTCTGATGGTGCCATGTTGCCTTGGTTTCTGTTGGTAATGATCTGCATTTGCCTTTGTCTAGGTAGTTATCTTAGGTGATAGCTTGTCTTGCTGTCTCTGACTGTGACTTCTCTGTCCTGCAGGCCTATGTATCTTTCATTCTGGGATTCCCTTTTTCTCAAATGCCCTGTATACAGCTGGTTTTCTAGGAAGTATCAGGAGATGGGGCCTTCCCTGTGGTAGACTTGGAAAGGGTCAAATGCCCTGCAGGCTGCTGGTTCTCAAATGCCCTGCTGATGCTGGATCTCTAGAAAGTATCAGCAAATAGGGTAGTCCCTGTGGCAGAACTATCAAGGGTCTTCCACTTTGGAAAGAATGGGACAGGCAGTGGAAGAGGAGGGAGGGGTAGAAGGGACAAAAGGGAAGTGGTGATCTGGAAGGACAGCTGTTTTTGGTGGTTGCTGGGTATTGAGTTCCAGTCAGAGACTATGGTCCTCGGGAGATGGGATGTGGTTCTTAAGTAATAGCCTGCTGCTGCTGGATCTCTAGAAAGTACCAGGAAATAAGGTCTTCCCCATGGCAAAACTACGGAGTCTCTACTATATTGGAAAGAAAGGGCCACTGATGTCTTTTCTATCTAATTATTATGTTTACCTGTAATAACTACTTTACCTTTAGCATACCCTTTCTTTCCTTTTAACTATTCACAGAAAAATGCATACTGAAATTTGTATATGCAAATAAGGTAAATAAAAAAGCAACATAATCTTTGAATACAACACCATTCTTACTTGACAAGCTTATTAGAATACCTTTTTCTATATAGTCTTGAAATTTTTTAATTGGATTTTTTTATTTACATTTCAAATGTTATCCCCTTTCCCAGTTTCACCACCTGAAAGATCCTATCCCACCCCTACCACCTGCTTCTATGAGGGTGTTCCCCCACCCACCCACTCACTCTTGGCTTCCTGCCCTCCCATTCCCTTACATTGAGACTTCACAGGACCAAGGACCTCTCCTTCCATTGATACCCAACAAGGCCACCCTCTGCTACATATGCTACTGGAGCCATGGGTCCTTCCATGTGTACTCATTGGTTGATAGTTTAGTCCCGGGGAGCTTTGGAATGACTCATTTGTTGAAAATGCTGTTTTTCCTATGGGGCTGCAAACCCATGCATTTCATTCAGTCCTTTCTCAAACTCCTTCAGTGGGGACAGAGTGTTCAGTGCAATGGTTGACTGCAAGCATCTTTCTCTGCACTTGTCGAGCACTGGCAGAGGTTCTCATAAGAGTCATATCAGTTTCCTATCAGCATGCAATTCTTGGCATCCACAATAGTGTCTGCATTTGGTAACTGTATATAGGATAGATCCACAGGTGGGGCAGTATCTGTATGGGATTTCCTTCAGTCTCTGATCAACATTTTGTCTCCGTATTTGATCCCATGAGTATTTTGTTCCCCCTTCTAAGGAAGGACCAAAGCAGCTACAGTTTGGATTTCCTTCTTGAGCTTCATGAGGTCTGTGAATTGTATCTTGGGAATTCTGAGCATTTCAGCTAATATACACTTATCAGTGAACATATACCATGTGTGTTCTTTTGTGATTGGGTTACCTCACTCAGGATATTTTCTAGTTCCATCCATTTGCCTAAGAATTTCATGAATTCATTGTTTTTAGTAGCTGTGTAGTATACCATTGTATAAATATACCACATTTTTTGTATCCATTCCTCTGTTGAAGGGCACATGGGTTCTTTCCAGCTTCTGGCTATTATATATAAGACTGCTATGAACATAGTGGAGCATCTGTCCTTGTTATCTCTTGGAGCATCTTTTGGGTATATGCCCAGGAGTGGCAACCAACAAATTGGAAAAAGATCTTCACCAACCCCCACATCCGACAGAGGGCTAATATCCAATATATACAAAGAACTCAAGAAGTTGGACCCCAAAGAACCAAATAACCCTATCAAAAAATGGGATACAGAGCTAAACAAAGAATTTTCACCAGAAGAAATTTGGATGGCTGAGAAACACCTTAAGAGATGTTCAACATCATTAGTCATCAGAGAAATGCAAATCAAAACAACCCTGAGATTCCACCTCACACCAGTCAGAATGGCTAAGATTAAAAACTCAAGAGACAACAAGTGCTGGCGAGGATGTGGAGAAAGAGGAACACTCCTCCACTGTTGGTGGGATTGCAAAATGGTAAAACTGCTCTGGAAATCAGTGTGGCGGTTCCTCAGAAAATTGGGCATGGCCCTTCCAGAGGACCCTGGCATACCACTCCTGGGCATATACCCAGAGGATTCCCCTGCATGCAATAAAGAAACATGCTCCACTATGTTTATAGCAGCCTTGTTTATAATAGCCAGAAATTGGAAGGAGCCCAAATATACCTCAAAGGAGGAATGGATACAGAAAATGTGGTATATTTATACAATGGAATACTACTCAGCAATTAAAAATAATGAATTCATGCAATTTGTAGGTAAATGGTTAGACCTGGAAAATATCATCCTGAGTGAGCTAACCCAGTCACAAAAGAATACACATGAAATGCAATCACTGATAAGTGGATATTAATGAGCCCAGAAGCCCTAAATACTCAAGGCACAATTAGCAAGTCAAATGATTCCCAAGAAGAAAGGAGAGGACCCTGGACCTGTAAAGATTGGATCCAGTTTTGTAGAGAAACTGTGGGGGGAGGGGGAATGATTGGGGAATAGTTGGGGGGAGAGGAATTATGGGACATAGGGAGGGGGGAACTGAGAAAGGGGAAAGCCTTTGGAATGTAAACATAGAATATAGAAAATAAAAATTAAAAAAAAAGAGTGACAAGAAATTGAATTTAGTGAGCAAAGGTTTTTGCCACATAAGCATAAAAACTGGAATTCTGTCTTTGGAACACAATAAAGTTGAAACAATAGTACTTACTCTATGATGTGCTCTAACCTCCATACCAGTATGACCCATGCACACCGCACACACACATGGAAAATATGTTTTTTAAAATTAAAAACTTTCAGACTGGAGAGATTAGTCAGCAGTTAAGAGCACTAGATGCTGCTCTCAAAGATGTCCTGAGTTCAATTTCACCAACCATATGGTGGCTTATCACTATCTGTAATAATATCTGATTCCCTTTTCTGGCATGCACTATATATACACAAAGAACCCTTCATACATAAAGAAAAAACAAAACACAAAATCTCCAGCAATTTGTTAAACAATTAAAAACACTCCTATATTTCTTTACTATATGTTTATTGTCACCAAAGCAATTAGTTTGCTATAGCTTATAAGCAAATACTGTTGCTACCTTTATATTTATAACAAAATAGCTATTACTATGAATCTGCCTATTTAATCAAATCATTGTTGAAAGATTTATTTACTGATGTTCTGGGTAAAAAAAAGTGTAAATCACAGTATGAACGAATTAGTATTAAAATCAATAACATAGGCCATTGACAGTAACAATCTCTACCAGTTGAGAGTAATGAATGGAACTCCTTCTCCAGTGTCCGTAAGGAAAAGTCTGTAAAACAGAAAGTCAAGTGTCTCTTAATATGAGCTAATAGAACAGTGATGATGAAAATGGAGTGTAATGGTAGTGATTTTCATGCATGGAGAAAGGAATCCTTAAGATGAACAGAATTTTGGCTATAACTCTATAAGTTAAAAAGAAGGAAGGTATTGGGAGGTAACAAGATGTCAGGAGAGCTGTGGGAGGGGAAAGCATAAGATCAAAATACACTACAAAAAATTAAAATAGCTGCAAATAGAACAATAGTAATGATGATAATGACAATATAATATTAATAATGATGATAATGATGATGATGATGATGGTGGTGATGATGATGATAGTAACAAGATAGAAAAGAAGTTGTGAGAAGACAACTGAGGTGTGGTTCTATATAGACTACCCAGAATGGGTGACTGCATTCAGAAAACTGTAATGTAATGTGAAAAAAATAGGTTTATTCACAAGAATGGGTCAATTGTGGACCAAGCATGTATATCCACTTTCATTGTTTCTACAGTGATGTTAAAATGTGCAATTTATATAATTTTGTATTAATATATGTAAGTAAATAGAATTTTCCTATGGTATCTTATACCAAACTATCTTACCTTTCATGAAAAGTATCCATTTAAACTAAAAACCCTTTTATAATAATGGGTTTATAATGGTATCATTTTAAATAAGTTGAAGAATTCATAATGCCAGTTTTTCATATTGTACTGTATTAGCCTTAAACGATTTATTATTATTTATGCTTATATGTGTGTCCATATAGATGCTTACTGCATCTGTGCTTGTGCTTACAGGAACAAAAGGTGAGTGTGAGATTCCCTGGAACTGGACTTACAGTGGAGATGAGTGGCTGTCATAGGTCCTGAGAATCAAAATCACTTCCTCTGGAAAAGCAGCAAGCCCTCACACTGAGCAATGGGTTCAATCTCTTACTAATGTTTATATATATCATCTTGCTTCATCAAAAAAGGTATCATGAGTAGGAAATTTCAGAAAATCATAGTAAATACAAAAATAAAATAAATTTCTGTTTCTGTGATCAAATTGTAATCCCTAAGATTGTGAAGTGGAAATATCTGTTTCTTTTTGTGGTGTGGCTCAACCCTAGCTGTCCATGCTGTCATGATCTCTATGACCTCAAATATGCAGCTTCATGGTTTTATCCACATAATAATATTTAATAATATTCCAATGGATTCATCCACTGCCTTAGACTCTTGCACTCTATCTGGCCCCTTCTTCTCTAATGATCCCTGAGTGTTGGGGTGCTGTGTGGTGTATGTATTTTGTTTAGTGCTAGGCATTCTACAGTGAATTGTTCTCTGTACTATATCCATTTGTGGGATTCTGTATTATTAACCATTTACTGTGGATAAAAGCTTGTTAGATGAGCACGAGTGATGTACTGATCTGTTTAAACAACAAGAAGTCATTAGAAGTCATTTTAATGCTTTGTCCATTTAGCAGCATAAAGGAAGTTTTTTCCCTAGAGGCAATCTAGCCATAGACTTTTAGTGTGATAATGGTGTGGGTTTAATTTTGTGATTCAGAACTTAAATTCAACCAGAAAATGGATTGCTATGAATATTATTAAGCATTTTGAGTCATGGACTTGAAACATGGTCAGTTCTATCTTATACTTGTGCAATTTTAATCTCACTTCCTCAAATGTCTGGTTTCTAGGGTCTTTTTCATCATTTTGAGAACCTTGTACACTAACAAAAAGGAAATGTGCCAGTTCAGAGAATGATAGGGTGTCCATCCAAGAATAATAGGATGATAGGTTGTCCATATAAGTCTAATCATAGTATCTGCTCTCAATGATTGCCTACAGTGTTACAGATGCAACAGATGTTTGTACATACCCGAAAGCTGCTCCCTCCCATATTTCCAGGGATGGGAGAAACTAAAAATAAAAGCATGTTGCAGGATATGTGATCACTTTATAAACCCCAAGATTGTGAAGTAGAAAAAAATCTGTTTCTTGTGATGTGGCTCAGTCATCGCATCCACCTTCAACTCAAGAGCTTCTACCTTTGTGAGCTAGAGTGCTTTCATACCAGCATGTGACTTCTGAATCTTTATTATAAAATTTTGCCATGCAGGGGAATCTGTAGTGGGCAAGTGATATTCCTGTAAGTAGCCCACTGCTTTACATGGCAATGACAGGTTGGTGAATCATGGAGATGCAAGGACTCATGAGCTTCATCTCCGATTGATTTTTGCCACTGATGTGCCTTCTAATGTTTGTCACTGCTGTATTTCTTATTTTTTCTGATATGGTGTGATTGTGCAACAAAATGCTTATAGTTGTAATGACTAATTCTTGCATATTAACACACCTTCCTTGACAAACTTTCTACACATCAACATAAAGACAAACTTTCATAAAATGATGCTGTTTAGATGAATTGATGATTTTATAATTCTTAGTTGTGATTTTTATAGCATTTTTGATATGTCTCAAATAATTTTCAGAAGTAAAGACAACTGATAAAATATTTAGAGTTAGAATTAAAATTGCTCCTCCTTGTAGAATAGTAGAGGCTATGTTGATTAGAAAAGGAGATCAATGAGCTTTCATGTGATACAAGCACATAAACTGTACTAGAAAGAAAAACTGGATTGGAATCAATTAATGATAAGGTAAAACATTCATTCTAGGGTAGGTCCAGTGTGGAGGCCACACATGTCAGTATGCAAGATCATGAACAAGGAATGGTGAATTCTATTATATAAAAACTATTGCTTTAAACTTGTAATGAGATTATAGAATGAAAAAAAAGATAAAGCTACAGTTTTAAACATAAAATCAACAATCCCTTTGTATTTCCCTCTTTTGAAACATTTTATCTATTTTTGAGTGAGCTAATTCTTTCTTTTACATAAAGAACCTTGTCTTAGGGGATATAAAATGGGTAAAAGAAAAAGCTAAGCTTGTTGGAGCCTATTTTGCTTCATCTTGTGTGTGTGTGTGTGTGTGTGTGTGTGTGTGTGAGAGAGAGAGAGAGAGAGAGAGAGAGAGAGAAAGATTTTTCTTTCCCCTTTTTCTTTTTCTTTCTAGCCAACCTCCAAAGAGTTTAAGAGTTCAGAGTTTCTTGGCAGTCACAGAAATTACCAGCCCCATACAATTAAGTCTTTGTTTCTCATTCGCATTCCTTTGCTGTGTGTATTTTCTACCACTATCTACAGAGGACTCTGTTGGTTGCTCTTAGTAGTAGCCCCATTCTCTGTCTCCACACTTACCTCTCCTCAATTTCCCCTGTGGTGTTGGTGATAGCCTTCAACAAAATTCAAATATTTTGGAATTTTATTTTAAATACAACAAAAGCACACATAATTTTACAGAAAATCTTGTGTTGAAGTCCAAATGTCTGTGTGCCTGCTTGATTCCTACTCATATCTGTCTGAAGTGTTTGTCTTCTGATTTAAATAGTATAAACTTTGGGAAATCCATTTTATAAACAATCCCAAAGACTTGAATTGGAATGTCAACTTGTGTCTATGTAATCTTCATACTTTACTTTCACAAGCAATTTCAACAAGGAGAATCTACTGAAGTGAGAACATTATTTATGCATTGCTACATTCTTCCCCAATTTCTTGGTGCTTGGGTTTTAACAAGGAGAGGGGTTTTCCCCATAAAGGGAGAGAGGCACATGTCTGAAAATAATCTTGATTGTGACACCAAAGATAGTGGTAGTAAAATATACACCAGACATGAGACAGAAGGTATTTCTCTGCATCCTGTACTATATAATGTGTTCTTACTACCAAAATACACATAACAAAAATTTTACGAAATCCAATATATGAGTAGTGTTTAAGCTTTTTCTTTACTCATATACTCCAGGTGACATAGGAACTGTATTCCTTGATTATTCTTCAAATCCTAAGCAATGGTTTACCTTTGCTTATTCAGTTATGGTAAGGTTTTTTCTTTGTCTGTTTTATAGTTCTATTATTGCAATTATTTCTATTCTTTTACAAAAATGCTTATTGAAGATAGAATCCTCTCTCATACAATACATCCCTCATTTCATGCCCTGCTTCCTTCCACCTACCATCTCCACCAGAACCACTCCCTTTCCATTTCCCCGCAGAAAAGAGCAAACCTTCAAGAAACAGCAAATAAACCAGAGAAAACAAGATAAAATAAGACAAATCAAAACCCCTCATATCTAGGCTGGACAAGGCAACTCAAAAGGCAGAACAAAATCACAAGGTCAATATGCAAAAGAAGACACCCACTCCCACTACTAGGAATCTTACAAAAGCACAAAGCTAACAGTCACAACATATATGCAGAGGATCTAGTGCAGGTGCTTTCAGGTCCTGTTCTTGTGACTTCAGATTATGGAAGCCCATGTGAGCCCTGATTAGTTGATTCAATCAGCTATGTTCTGGTATACTCCATCTCCTCTAACTATTTTCTAAAAAATTCTTTCTTTCTTTCTTTCTTTCTTTCTTTCTTTCTTTCTATCTATCTATCTATCTATCTATCTATCTAACTATCTATCTATCTTCACTTTACAACCCAACATCAAACCTTACTCTATACTTAGTAATACATCACACAAGTCCTTACTCCATTCCACTTTCCCCCTTCTATTTTAAGAAGGGGATGCACCCTCTGGCTGTCACACCCTCTCTAACACCCCACATTCCCCATTCTTGTGCACATCAAGTCATTGATCTGGACAAGGTACAACCTCTCCCACTGATGTCAGACATGGTTGTCCATTTAGGAGCACAGGATCTATAGGTAGGTAGGCAGGCATTAAACAGGCTTAAGATAGCTCCTACTCCAATTGTTTTGGTACCCACATGAAGACCAAGCAGTTTATCTGCTACATATGTGCAGGGGGCCTAGGTAAAGCCCATGCTCACTTTTTGGTTGGTGATTTAGTCTGGGAGCCCAAAAGGGTCCTGGTTAGTTGACTCTGCCTTCCTGCGAAGTTCCTATCTTCTTCAGGTCCCTCAACCATTCCTCCAAGTCTTCCACAAGTCTACCTGAATTTCATCTAATGTTTAGGTGTCAGTCTCTGTTTCTTGTTCCATTGGGTGCTGGGTGGAGACTCCAGAGAAAGTTATATTAGGATCCTGTCTGTAAGTATAACAAAGTGTAATTAATAGTCTCAGGGACTGGTTCTTGTCTGTGGGATGGATCTCAGTGTTGGTATGTACTCCCTCAGTTTCTGATCTAACTTTGTTCCTGAACATTTTGTAGGCAGGACACATGTTTGGTTGAATGTTATGTGGGTGCATTGCTAACATTATATCTCAACTGAGAGCCCTGCCTTGATACATGGAATGGACATCTCAGGATCCATATAGTCCTCTGCTAGGAGTCTCAACAAGAGTGGTTCCCATAGACCAACTTGAGCCTTCCTCAATCCATGCCTGGTGTTTGGTATGTCATAGATATTGTTCCATCTCTCCACTGACTTCTCTCTGTCTTGCTCTCTGCATATGATCCCCCTTGCTATTCTCCCCATTTTCTCTTCTACCCGGTTCCCTCCTTCCATCTACCTCCAATATTTATTTTCATTCCCTTTCTGAAGATCCAACTATTCTTCCTTGGGCCCTCCATGCATATTCTTTTGGGTCTGGGTTACCTCATTTAAAATGATATTTTCTGCTTTTTCCCCCTAGCGCGGCCCACACTGCAGGTCTGAGTGGAGCCGCTGTTGCGGGTCTCTGTTCCGCAGGATGGGGTTTGTGAAAGTTGTCAAGAATAAGGCCTACTTTAAAAGATACCAAGTGAGATTTAGAAGGCGGCGAGAGGGTAAAACTGACTACTATGCTCGGAAACGACTGGTCATCCAGGACAAGAATAAGTACAACACACCCAAATATAGGATGATAGTTCGTGTAACTAACAGAGATATCATCTGCCAGATTGCATATGCCCACATAGAAGGGGATATGATCGTCTGTGCAGCATATGCACATGAACTTCCGAAATACGGTGTGAAAGTTGCCCTGACAAATTATGCTGCAACCTATTGCACTGGCCTGCTGCTGGCCCGCAGGCTTCTGAATAGTTTGGCATGGACAAGATTTATGAAGGCCAAGTGGAGGTGACTGGAGGTGAATACAACGTGGAAAGCATTGACGGTCAGCCTGGTGCCTTCACCTGCTATTTGGATGCTGGTCTTGCCTGAACTACAACTGGCAATAAAGTTTTTGGGGCCCTGAAGGGAGCTGTGGATGGAGGCTTGTCTATCCCTCATAGTACCAAACGATTCCCTGGTTATGACTCTGAAAGCAAGGAGTTCAGTGCAGAGGTGCATCGGAAGCACATCATGGGTCAGAATGTGGCCGACTACATGCGCTACCTAATGGAGGAAGATGAGGATGCGTATAAGAAGCAGTTCTCTCAGTACATCAAGAACAACATAACTCCAGACATGGAGGAGATGTATAAGAAAGCTCATGCTGCTATCCGAGAGAATCCAGTCTATGAGAAGAAGCCCAAGAGAGAAGTGAAGAAGAGGTGGAATCGTCCCAAAATGTCTCTTGCCCAGAAGAAAGACCGGGTTGATCAAAAGAAGGCAAGCTTCCTCAGAGCTCAGGAACGGGCTGCTGAAAGCTAAAGCAATTTTCTATGAAGATTTTTTCATAAAGACAATCAACATTGATCAAACAGCTTTCTCTGTGTTAAGCTGTTATTATGAGACTAGGAAATAGTGTGGAATTACAAAAGCAAAGGAGTAGAGAGTTTAATTTATTTTACCTTTTTTTGTTGCACCATGACCTGCTGTTGGGGCACCATGACCTGCTGTTGGGATTAAGGGCAAGTATCAACACACATAGCTGAGATTTTGTTTCTCTTCTTACAAAACAAGTTTTTTTTTCCAGGAAAAGCCAGCTTTCATGGGTTCTTGCAAAGCTCACGAGTGCTTGGGTTTCTAGTCTTCCTGGAATGAGTCCTTATCTTTCAGATCTGGTAGTTAGCAGCATGATGATCAGGACATAGTTCATTTATTACAACCAGATGATTATTGGGAAGTATCTTGAGGTCAATCTTGAAAGTGAACAACTGGTGTTAATCTGTGGCTTTAAAGATTTGAGAGCAACAGTGAAACTCATAGTTTGAGGTGAAAGGGAGGGCTGGGGCTTTTTTATGGTATATGCAGACCTGAATGTACATAGGAAAATGGGCCAAATATTAAATGTAGCATATCAGGTTCATGTTGGAGAGTACTAGGTGCTTGTGCTATGCCTCTGAAGAAATAGCCCTTCATCCCACAAGGAACAGGAACTGTCTTCCTGATTTATTCCAGTCTCTCAGCTGAGGTAGTGTGCATCTTCATCACCTCTGCCTTACAGTGTCAGGTTCTGTGGTACTGGGGCATCACCCATGTCAGGTAAACAGTTAACTGCTTGTCTACATCCCCAGTCTAAGATATTTGTAGCCTGGATGATACTAAGATGAACCTATCAGAGCTTCAAGATAATGAATTTCAGTCACAGTGATAACTGCATGCTAACTTCAGCATGTAGAATATATGCTGAAGCTTAAAGCCATTCCACGGTTGACTCCATCTGAAGTTAAAATGTGTAAGTATACAGTAAATCATGCTATATTAATTGAACTTTTTAATAAATGAGTCATTTGAATTTTTAAAAAAATATTTTCTATTTTCATCCATTTGTCTATGAAATTTATGATCTCATTGTTTTTAACAGATAAGTAGTATTCCATTGTGGAAATTAAATTAACTATCTTTTTTTTTTAAAATCAATTCTTTTGTTGAAGGTCATCTAGGATGTTTCCAATTTCGGACAGTTATGAATAAAGCTTCTACAAACATATTTGTCCAAGTGTACTTGTAGGATGGTGGAACATCTTTTAGATATATGTTTAGGAGTGGTTTAGCTGGGTCTTCAGATAGATCTATACTCAATATTCTGAGAAACTGCCAAATTTATTTCCAGAGTGGTTATACAAGGTTGCACTCCACCGTCAGTAGAAGAGTGTTCTCCTTGATTCCCCAACCTATCCAGCATGTGCTCACCTTTGAGTTTTTGATCTTAGCCATTGTGATGGGTATACAGTGGGATCTTAGAACTGTTTTTGTCAGCATTTTCCTGATGAGTAAGGACACTGATCATTTCATTACACGCTTTTTGGTCACTTGAGATTCTCCTGTTGAGAAATCTCTATTTATTTCTGTATTCCGTTTTTAATTACGTTATTTGGATTGTTAGTGTCTAACTTCTTGAGTTCTTTATCTATTTTGGATATTAGCCCTCTGTCAGATATAGGGTTAGTGAAGATCTTTTCCCTCTCTGTAGACTGTCAGGCTGTCATTTTGTCCTAATGATGGTGTCCTTTGTTTTTGTTCTGTTTTGTTTTGTTATCTGTTAATTATTTTTAATTGGATACTTTCTGTATTTATATTTCAAATATTATCCCCTTTCCTGGTTTGTCCTCCAAAACCCCCTAACCCATCCCTCCTTCCACTGCACACTAACCTACCCACTCCCACTTCCCTGTCCTGGCATTCCACTATACTGGGTCATTAATCCTTTTCAGGACCAAGGACCTTTCCTCCCTTTGATGTCCAACAACACAGTCCTCTGCTACATATACAGGTAGAGTCATGGGTCCCTCCTTGTGTACTCTTCGGTTAGGTGTTTAGTCCCTAGGAATTCTGGGGGTATTGGTTGTTTATTGTTGTTGTTCGTACTATGGGCCTGCAAACCCCTTCAGAACATTGTGTATTTTCTCTAGCTTCTCCACTGGGAACTCTGTGCTCAGTTCAATAGTTTTCTGAGAGAGTCCCCCATCTGGCATAACAGAGCCACTCAGGAGACAGCTATATCAGGGACATGTAAGCAAGCACTTGTTGGCATCCACAATAGTGTCTGAGTTTGGTAATTATATATGGAATGGATCCCCAGGTAGGGCAGTCTCTGGGTGGCCTTTCCTTCAGTATCTGCTCCACATGTTGTCTCTGTATATCCATGGGTATTTTGTCCCCCCTTCTAAGAAGGACCAAAGTATCCACATTTTGGTTTTCCTTCTTAAGATTTGTTTGGCCTGTGATTTGCGTCTTGGGTATTTTGAGCTTCTGGCCTAATATACAATTATCAGTGATTGTATACCATGTGTGTTATTTTGTATTACCTTACTCAGGATATTCTCTAGTTCCATCCATTTGCTTAAGAATGCCATGAAGTCCGTGCTTTTAATAGCTGGGTAGTATTCCATTGTGTAAATGCACCACATTTTCTGTATCTATTCCTCCATTATGGGACATCTGGGTTCTTTCAGGTTCTCACTAATATAAATAATACTGTTATGAACATAGTGGAGCAAGTGTCCTTATTACATGTTGGAGAATCTTCTGTGTGCCCAGAAGTGGTGTAGCTGGGCCCTAGGGTAGTACTATGTCCAATTTTCTGAGGAACTGCTAAACTGATTTCCAGAGTGGTTGTACCAGCTTGTAATCCCACCAGCAATGGAGGAGTGTTTCTCTTTCTCCATATGCTTGCTCGCATCCTCTCTCACCTGAGATTTTGATCTTAGCCACTCTGACTGGTGTGAGGTGGAATCCCAAGGATGTTTTGATTTGCATTTTCCTGATTACTAAGGAATTTGAACATTTCTGTTGTTGCTTCTCTGCCATTCCATATTCCTCATTTCAAAATTCTTTGTTTAGCTCTGTATCCCAGTTTTAATAGGGTTATTTGGTCAATGATTTGAGTTAATTTTATATCCAGTCACTTTGCTGGAGTGGTTATCAGGTTTAGCAGTTCTCTGGTTGAATTTTGGTGGTCACTTAATTTGAACATTTCTGTTGTTGCTTCTCTGCCATTCCATATTCCTCAGTTCAGAATTCTTTGTTTAGCTCTGTATCCCAGTTTTAATAGGGTTATTTGGTTCTCTGGAGTCTAACGTCTGGAATTCTTTGTATATACTGGATATTAGCCTTCTGTTGAATGTAGGATTGGTAAATACCTTTTTGCAATTTGTTTGTTGCTGTTTTATCCTATTGACAGTGTCCTTTGCCTTACAGAAGCTTGGTAATTTTATAAGGTCCCATTTGGCAATTCTTGATCTTAGAGCAGAAACTATTAATGTTCTGTTCAGGAAATATTCCCCTGTGCTCAAGACTCTTCCCCACTTTCTTTTCTATTAGTTTCTGTGTATCTGGTTTTATGTGGAGGTCCTTGATCCACTTGGACTTGAATTTGTACAAAGAGATAAGAATAGATAAATTTGCATTCTTCTGCATGCTAGATGTCAGTTGAATCAGCACCATTTATGGAAAAGGCTACCTTTTTCCACTGGATGATTTTAGCTCCTTTGCCAAATATCAAGTGACCATTGGTGTGTGGGTTCATTTTTGGGTCTTCAATTTTATTCTATTGATCCCCCTGCCTGTCACTGTAACAATACCATGCAGTTTTGTTTTTTTTTAAATATTTATTTATTTTATGTATTCAAGTACACCGTCACTGTCTTCAGACACACCAGAAGAGGGCATCGGGTCCCATTACAGATAGTTGTGAGCCACCATGTGGTTTCTGGGAATCGAACTCAGGACCTCTGGAAGAGTAGTCAGTGCTCTTAACCACTGAGCCACCTCTCCAGTTGGAGACCATGCAGTTTTTAATAACAATTGCTCTGTAGTACTACTTGAGGTCTGGGATGCTGATTCCGCGCCCCCCCCCCAAAGTTCTTTTATTCTTGAGAATAGATTTTGCTATCCTGGGATTTTTGTTATTCCATATGAGTTAGAGAATTGCTCTTTCTAGCTTTATGAAGAATTGTGTTGGAATTTTGATGGGGATTGCATTGAATCTGTAGATTGCTTATGGCAAGATGTTATTTTTACTATATTATTCCTGCCAATACTTGAGCATGGGAAGTTTTTTCATCTTCTGAAATCTTCAATTTCTTTCTTCAGAGACCTGGAGTTCTTGACTTACAGATCTTTCACTTGTTTTGTTAGAGTCAGACCAAGGCATTTGTGACTATTGTGAAGTCTAACACTTTCTCAGCCTTTTTTATCCTTTGAGTACAGAAAAGTCAATGATTTGTTTGAGTTAATTTTATATCCAGTCACTTTGCTGGAGTGGTTATCAGGTTTAGCAGTTCTCTGGTTGAATTTTGCGGGTCACTTAAGTACACTATCATATCATCTGTAAATAGTGATATTTTGAGTTCTTCCTTTCTAATTTGTATCCCTTTGACTTCTTTTAGTTGTCTAATTCCTCTGGCCAGTACTTCAAGTACTATATTGAATAGGTAGGGAGAGAGTGGGAAGCCTTGTCTAGTCCCTGATTTTAGTGGGATTGCTTTAAATTTCTCTCCATTTAATTTGATGTTGGCACTTGTTTGTTGTATGTTGCTTTTACTGTGTTTAGGTATGGGCCTTGAATTCCTGATCCACTATGCTTTAGATATAAGTGTAATTGTGGCTTAATAGAATAAATTTGGTGGTGTTTTTTCTTATATTTTATGGTTGTGAGCCTAGCCTTTAATGGCTGAGCCATCTCTCCAGCCCTGTTTTTTCTGTTTCTATTTTGTGGAATAGTATGAAGAATATTGGTATTAGGTCTTTGAAGGTCTGATAGAATTCTCTACTAAACCCACATGATCCTGGGCTTTTTTGTTGGGGGATTATTAATAACTGCTTCTATTTCTTTAGAGGTTATGGGACTGTTTAGCTGGGTTTTCTGATTATGATTTAACTTTGACACCGTGTATGTCTTTAGAAAATTGTCCATTTCATCCAGATTTTCCAATTTTGTTGAGTATAACATTTGGGGTTAGAGATTTTTTGAGTTTCCACAGTTACTATTGTTTCTACTTTTTCATTTTTGATTTATTAATTTGGATAGTATCTCTGTGCACTCTGGATGGTCTGGCTAAGGGTTTATGTATCTTGTTGATTTTCTCAAAGAACCAGCTCCTGGTTTTGTTGATTCTTTGTATAGCTGTTTTTCTTTCTATTTCATTGATTTCAGCCCTGATTTTGATTATTTCCTGCTATCTACTCCTCTTGGGTATAATGCTTCCTTTTATTCTACAGCTTTCACGTGTGCTGTTAAGCTGCTACTGTAAGCTTTCTTCAGTTTGTTTTTAGAGGCACTTAGAGCTATGAGTTTTCTTCTTACCACTGCCCTCATTGTGTCCCATAAGTTTTGGTATAATGTATTTTCATTTTCATTAAATTCTAAAATGTCTGTAATTTCTTTTTTTATTTCTTCCTTGAACAAGTTATCATTGAGTAGAGCAATGATCAGCATCCATATGTATGTGTGTTTTCCATTGTTTTTGTTGGAATTTAAGACAAGCCTTAGTCTGTGGTGATCTGATAGGGTGCATGGCATTATTTCAATCTTCTTGTATTTGTTGAGGCCTGATTTGTGACCAATTTTATGATCTGTTTTGGGAAAGGTGCCATGAGTTGCTGAGATGAAGGTATATTCTTTTGCTTTAGGATGAGATGTTCTATAAATGTCTAATAGATCCATTTGATTCATAACTTTTGTTAGTTTCACTGTGTCTCTGATTATTTTGTGCTTCCCTGATTATTAGTGAGAGTGGAGTCTTCCACAATTATTGTGTGAGGTAAAATCTGTGCTTTGAGCTTCAGCTTTCTTTTATCAATATGAGTGCCCTTGAATTTGAAACATAGATTTTTCAGAATTGAGAGTCCATCTTGGTAAATTTTTCCTTTGATGAGTACAACGTGTTCTTCATTATAGTTTTTGATAACTTTTGAATGAGAATTGATTTTATTTGATATTAGAATGGCTACTCCAGCTTGTTTCTTGGGACTATTTGCTTGGAAAATAGTTTTCCAACATTTTACTCTGAGGTAGTGTCTGTCTTTGTCACTGAGGTATGTTTCCTGTATGCAGGAGAATATTGGGTCCTGTTTACATACCCAGTCTGTTAGTCTATGTCTTTTTATTGGGAAATTGAGTCAATTGATGGTAAGAGATATTAAGGAAAGGTGATTGTAACTTCTGTTACTTTTCTTGTTAGAGGTATAATTATGTTTGTGTAGGTATCTTCTTTTGGGTTTGTTGGAAAATTACTTTATTGCTTTTTCTATGGTGTGGGAAATTGAGTTCATTGATATTAAGGGATATTAAGGAAAAGTGATTGTTGTTTCCTGGTATTATTGTTGTTAAAGGTGGAGTTAGGTTTATGTGGCTGTCTTCTTATTGGTTTGTTAATGCCTTTTCTAGGTTGTAGTTTCCCCCCTTATGTTGGTGTTTTCCATCTAATATGCTTTGTAGAGCTGGATTTGGAGAAAGATATGGTATAAATTTGGTTGTGTCATGGAATATCTTGTTTTCTCCATCTACGGTAATTGAGAGTTTTGCTGGGTAGTAGCCAGGGCTGGTATTTATGTTCTCTTAGGGTCTGTATGACATCTGTCCAGGATCTTATTGTTTTCATAATTTCTGGTGAGAAGTTTGGTGTAATTCTGATAGGTCTGCCTTTATATGTTACTTGACCTTTTTCCCTTACTGCTTTTAATATTTTTTCTTTGTTTAGTGCATTTGGTGTTTTGATTATTATGTGACAGGAGGAATTTCTGTTCTGGCCCAGTCTATTTGGAGTTCTGTAAGCTTCTTGGATATTCATGGGCATCTCTTTCTTTATGTTAGGGAAGTTTTTTTTCCATAATTTTGTCATAGATATTTACTGGCCCTTTAAGTTGGGTATCTTTACTCTCTTCTATACTCATTACTTTAAGGTTTGGTCTTCACATTGTGTCCTGTATTTTCTGGATGATTTGGTTTAGGAGATTTTTGCATTTGGCATTTTATTTGACTGTTGTGTCAATGTTTTCTATGGTATCTTCTGCACCTGAGAAGCACAAAAGTTTGTCTCTTCTATCTATTGTTTGTGATACTTGCATCTGTAACTACTGATCTCTTTCCTAGATTTTCTAACTCCAGGATTGTCTCCCTATATAATTTCTTTATTGTTTCTAGTTCCATTTTTAGATCTTGAATGGTTTTGTTCATTTCCGTTGCCTGTTTGATTGTGTTTTCCTGTAATTCTTTAAGAGATTTTTGTGTTTCCTCTTTAAGTGCTTTTACCTGTTTACCTGTGTTCTCCTGTATTTCTTTAAGTGATTTCTTCAATTATTTATGTCCTTCTTAAAGTACTGTATCATCAGCATGAGATGTGATTTTTAGATCTGAATCTTGCTTTTCCAGTGTGATAGTATAACCAGGACTTGCTATGGTGGGTGAATTGGGCTCTGATGATGCCAAGTTACCTTGGTTTCTGTTACATATGTTCTTCTGCTTGCCTCTAGTCATCTGACTGTCTCTAGTTCTACCTGTTCTTCCTATATTTGACTGGAGCATGTCCTTCCTGTAATCCTGGTTGTGTCAGAACTCCTTAGAGTCCATCTGTCTCTGTGCTTCTGTGATTCTGGCTTCCTGTGAACCTGAGGTCCTCTGTGGACCAGTTCTCCTGGGAGTCAAGCTGCCTGTGGGGCCCTAAAATTCTGGTGTGACCAAGCTCCTGGGATCCTGGCATCTGGGGTTCCTGTGATCCTGGGTGCATTAGAACATCTATGAATGGAGCTTCCTTTGGGTGTTTCAGGACTTACATTTTTGTTCACACCCATGGTAAACCAGCCTAAAGGGAAGGTACTCATGCCACTGGTTAGGTGGGATTCCTGTGTCCCTGGATCCTGCTGGTCCCAGTTAATTTGATGTTGGCTATTGGGTTGGTGTATATTGTGTTTAATGCACTTAGGTATTTAATGCACCTTGTATATGTTGATAGATTTTTTTTTATATTGATCCATCCCTGCATCCCTAGGATGAAGGTTCTTGATCATGTTTAGTGATATGTTTGATGTGTTATTGAATTGAGCTTTTGAGTACATTATTGAGGGATTGTTTTTACATCAGTGTTCATAATGGAAACTGGTCTGAAATTTCCTTTATTGCATCATTGTGTCTTAGTCATCAGGGTGACTGTGGCCTCCTAGTCTGGTGATGTTCCTTCTGTTTCTATTTTGTGGAATAGTTTCAGTATTAGCATTAGCTCTTTGAACATCTGATAGAATTCTGTACTAAAACTATGTGGCCTGTGGGGGGGGGGGAGAAACAGGGTGTGGGGGGAGGTGGACACTATGCATTCAGTCCCACATAGGAGAGAACTCTGGCATGCATCAGAGCCCACGAAGGGGTAATACTGGCAGGACTGCACACCACACTGTGATTAGGAGTGCTAGTGCCTGGTATTTATGGAGCATGAGGCTGCTAGGCTAGCAAGGAGGTCTTTGCCCAACATGGCCCAGAGTACCTGTTGAAGAAGCTGCTTGGCTGAGAGGCAGCTTGGCTATGAGGAGGGTTGGTCCTTCCCTAGTGCCTGGAAACATTGAGGCCTGCTCCATGCTTCTACACATCAGGTTTTGTTAAGAGATAGCTCATAGCTTCCATGCTTTCTTATTAAAAGAATAGAGAGAGAAAAGGAGATAGAGACAAAAAGAGAGAAAGAGAAGATAGAGGCAGGATACTTGGTTGTTTTTGGATAATGTGATTTCCTGATTTTACAACATGTCTGTATTTTAGAGAAAGGGTTAAGGTTGGAGATATGTGGGAGGAAAGAAATTTCCGACCCTTGCCCTGTCTACAGGTCCAACAGGACATCATCTGATCATACAATTGCCCCAAGGTGAACTGTTTACTCTTAGAACTGGCAACCTGCAGCTGCTCTTGCTGAGAAATGTTGCTTTATTTTCTTTCCATGCATGCATGTGTGTATGTGTGTGTGTGTGTGTGTGTGTGTGTGTGTGTATGTGTGTGTGTTTGTGTGTGTGTATGTGTGTGTATTTGTGTACGTGTACTATTGTTTCTAAATTTTACTATAAATGCCAGAACCTCATCTTGTACACTCAACAGTGTGTATTAGTACCTGGCATATGTGTATATCTAACTCTTTGCTGAAAAGACTTTAAAGGCCATAAAGACCCAATCCAAATAAAATGAAGAAAACATTTGAAAGTCTTGAATGTTTTAGTCTGATAACTTGCATAAATGCAGTTAAATGGAAATTTATTTTCCTCATTTTCACAAAATTTCTTTACAGTATCACCTTCAATAAGATGCGCATGAAAGAAAACATTTTAAATTTGATTGCATTAGTATTTTAGTCATGGGTTTGGCAGCAACTAGCACATTCTCCTGTGTTCCAGATTACTAAGAGATGTGATGATGCTCTTTTTTTAAATAAATATCAGTGTCAAGATATTTATTATATAAAACTACTGACAGTGAGATGAAAATGGCTTTGTATGTGTAGTTTACAAATAATAAAGTATGTCTTTAAGATATTGAAGTGTTTCTAGTCTTGTGATAGGTGAAGAGGATGAACAATGGAAGTGTTTTACTAATATGAGATATGTCAGGACCTGAGTGATTTTCTTATCTTAAATAATTCCATAACCTGAATCAATCTACTAATCAAACATATGCATTAAAATTCAATATAGGAAATTGATATATCAGTCAAAGAAAATTTGAAATCTAAAAAATTCTGGACACAGAATACCCAGAAAATATGGGACATTATGAAAAGGGAAATGCTAAAGATAATAGGACTATCAGAGGGAAAGGAATCCCAGCTCAAAAATCCAAAATATATTTTTAACAAAATCATAGAAAAAATTGTTCTAAGCTTAAGAAGGACATGTCTGTAAAGATGTAAAAAGCTTACAAAACACCCTATGAACTGGATAAAAAAGAGAAGTTCCCTTACTACATAATAATCAAAACAATAAACACATAGAACTGATAAAGCATATTAAAATATGCAAGGAATAAGGGCCAAGTAACATATAAAGGCAGACCTATTAGAATTACACCTAACTTGAGAGTGGCCTTAAAGGATGTCTTACTGACTCAAAGAGACCACAGATGCCAGTTCAGACTACTGTATGCAGGAAAAATTTCAATCAAAATAAAAGGAGAAACATAACTAAGATATATTTAAACACTATCTATTGACAAATTCATTGCTACATAAGGTACTAAAAGGGAAACTCCATCCCAAGAAGGCCAACTAGACCCATGAATACACAGAAACAAATAATCTTATGTCACCAACATCAAATAGGAAGTACACTCACACACACACACACACACACACACACACACCACAACCACCACTACCACCATCACCACCACCACCATTACCACCACCACCACCAACAACAACAACAAAACAGGAATTAACAATCATTGGTCATTAATATCTCTCAATATTAACAGACTATCTCAGTCAGGGTTTCTCTTCCTGCACAAACATCATGACCAAGAAAAAAGTTGAGGACGAAAGGGTTATTGAGCTTACCCTTCCACACTGCTGTTCAACACTAAAGGAAGTCAGGACTGGAAATCAAGCAGGTCAGTAAGCAGGAGCTGGTGCAGAGGCCATGGAGGGATGTTCCTTACTGGCTTGCTTCCCCTGGCTTGCTGAGACTGTTCTCTTATAGAACCTAATAATACCAGCCCTGAGATGGTACTACCCACAAGGGGACCTCCCCTCTTGGTCACTAATTGAGAAAATGCCCCACAGCTGGATCTCATAGAGGCACTTCCCCCAACTGAAGCTCCTCTCTCTGTGATAACTCCAGCCTGTGTCAAGTTGACACAAAAAAATCAGTCAGTACACAGACTTAATTGCCCAATAAAATGATAGAGAAATGAGAAAAAGCTTACAAAGTAAGGAAACTAAAGAAGTCTCTACTCAATGATCACTGGGTCAAGATAGAAATAAAGACTTCCTAGAAATTGATGAACATTAATGCAAAACGTACCTAATAAAGGACACAATAAAAGTGTGTCCAACTAAAAGGAAAATTCATATTACTAAATGCCTTCATAAAAAAAATTAGGGGCCCTGAGGGGGGACCCTGTACTCCCTACAGCCTCTGACATTTTCATGGCTGGGCTGTTTGGATCTAGCAGGCAGAATCAGGTACCTGAGACATCTCGAGTTTAAGACCTCTGGGGACTCAGGCCAATAGACAGCGATCTGTGAGGAGGAGCCATGCAGAGCAGCAGTTCAGGTGTCACAGTCGTGGAGAAATAGCCTTAAGAGCCCACAGGAAGTTCAAGCACCTGCTAGTAACTACGGGACCAAGTAACACCAGAGATAACCCGATGACAAAAGGCAAATGTAAGATCATAACTAACAGAAATCAAGGCAATATGGCAGCATCCGAACCCAGTTCCCTAACAGTAAGAAGTCTCAGATACCCAAACACACCAGAAAAAACAAGATTCGGATCTAAAATCACTGGTCAGGATGCTGATAGAGGAACACATAGATAAATCTCTTAAAGTAATAGAGGAGAAAATGGATCAAAAGTTAGAAGCCCTTACAAGGCAAACACAAAAATCACTTAAAGAAATTCAGGAGAATAGGGATCAAACCATAGAAGCCAATAAAGAGGAAATACAAAAACCACTTAAAGAAATACAGGAGAACATGGGTCAACAAGTAAAAGTCATGAAATAGGAAACACAAAAATCTCTTAAAGAATTACATGAAAACAAAAACAAGCAAGCAAAAGATCTGAGCAACACCATACAGAATTTAAAAACAGAAGTAGAAACAACATAGAAATCACAAAGGGAGGCAATGTTGGAGATAGAAAACCTTGGGAAGAAATCAGGAGTCATAGATGCAAATATCAACAATAGAATACAAGAGATAGAAGACAGAATTTCAGATGCTGAAGATACCATAGAAACCATGGAGTCAAAAGTTAAAGAAAATGCAAAATGCAAAAAGCTGGTATCCCAAAACATTCAGGAAATCCAGGACAAAAAGAAGAGACGAAACCTAAGGATTATAGGTATAGATGAGAGTGAAGATCTACAACTTAAAGGGCCAGCAAATATCTTCTACAAAATTATGGAAGAAAACTTCCCCAACCTAAAGAGAGAGATGCCCATGAATATAAAAGAAGCCTACAGAACTCCAAACTGACTGGACCAGAACAGAAATACCTCCTGTCACATAATAATCAAAACCCCAAATGTACTAAGCAAAGAAAGAATATTAAAGGCAGTAAGAGAAAAAGGACAAGTAACATATAAAGGAGGACCTATCAGAATTACACCAGACTTCTCACCTGAGACCATGAAAACTAGAAGATCCTGGGCAGATCTCATGCAGACTCCAAGAGAACACAAATTTCAGCCAAAACTACTATACCCAGCAAAACTCTCAATCGCCATATATGGGGAAACCAAGGTATTCCATGACAAAACCAAATTTGCACAATATCTATCCACAAACCCAGCCCTACAAAGGATAATAGGGGAAAAACACCAACACAAGGAGGGAAACCACACCCCAGAAGAAGCAAGATAGAAACCCCCTCTCATCGAGCCCAAAGGAAGATAACTACTCAACTATAAAAAATAACATCAAAAATGTCAGGAAGTAATAATTACTATTCTTTAATATCTCTTAACATCAATCAATTCAATTCCCCAATAAAAAGACATAGACTAACAGACTGGATGTGGAAACAGGACCCTACATTTTGCTGCATACAGGAAACACATCTCAGTGTCAAAGAAAAACACTACCTTAGAGTAAAAGGCCGGAAGACAATTTTACAAGCAAATGGTCTCAGGAAATGAGCCGGAGTATTCATTCTAATATCAGATATAATTGTCTTTCAACCTAAAGTCATCAAAAAAGACATGGATGGTCACTTATTGTTTGTCAAAGGGAAAATCCACCAGGAAGAATACTCAATACTGAACATCTATGCTCCAAATGCAAGGGCACCATCGTTTGTAAAAGGAACTTTACTAAAGCTTAAAGCACACCTTGCACCTAACACAATAATTGTGGGTGACTTCAACACTCCACTCTCCTCAATGGACCAATCAGGAAATCAGAAACCAAAACCACACAAAGATCCTACAAAGAAAGAGGACTAGAGGCCAATTTCCCTTATGAATATTGATGCAAAAATACTAAATAAAATTATTTCCAACCAAATCCAAGAGCACATCAAAATGATCATTCACCATGATCAAGTAGGCTTCATCCCAGGGATGCAAGGATGGTTCAATATAAGGAAATCCATCAATGTAATCCACTACATAGACAAACTAAAATAAAAAAATAAAAACCTACATGGTCATCTCATTAGATGCTGAAAAATCATTTGACAAAATTCAGCATCCTTTCATGCTAAAAGTATTGGAAAGAAAAGGAATTCAAGGCCCATACCTAAATATAGTAAAAGCAATATTCAGCAAACCAGTAGCCAACATCAAAATAAATGGATAGAAACTTGAAACAATCCCACTAAAATCAGGGACTAGACAAGGCTGCCCTCTCTCTCCATATTGTTTCAATATAGTACATGAAGTTCTACCAATAGCAATTAGACAACATAAGGAAGTCAAACGTATATACATTGGAAAGGAAGCAGTCAAACTATCACTATTTGCAGATGATATGATAGTATATGTAAGTGACCCAAAAAACTACACCAGAGAACTCCTACAGCTGATAAACAACATCAGTAAAGTGGCTGGTTATAAAGTCAAATCAAGCAAATTAGTAGCCTTCCTGTACTCCAAGGACAAGCAGACTGAGAAAGAAGTTAGGGAAATAACACCCTTCACAATAGCCACAAAAAATATAAAATGTCTTGGTGTGACTTTAACCAAACAAGTGAAAGACCTGTATGAAAGGAATTTCAAGAAATGCCTTGAAGAAAGAAATCAAAGAAGACCTCAGGAAATGGAAAAATATTTCATGCTCTTAGACTATCAGGATCAATATAGTAAAAATGGCCATCTTGCCAAAAGCAATCTACAGATTCAATGCAATCCCCATCAAAATCCCAAATCAATTCCACATAGATCTAGAAAGAGCAATTCTCAAATTCATCTGGAGTAACAAAAAACCCAGGATAGCTAAATCTATGATCAAGTATCAAAAACAGAATACAAAAGATAGAAGAAAAAAATCTCAGATGCTGAAGATTCCATAGAAAACACTGACTCAACAGTCAAAGAAATTGCAAAATGCAGAAAGCTTATAACCCAAAACATCCAGGACATCCAGGACACAATGAAAAGAACAAACCTATGGATTATAGGTATAGAAGAAAGCAAGGATTTGCATCTTAAAGGTCCAGTAAATATCTTCAACAAATTTAAAGATAAAAACTTCCATAACCTAAAGAAAGAGATGCCCATGAACATACAAGAATCCTAAAGAACTCCAAACAGATTGGACCAGAGCAGAAATTCCTCCCATCACAGAATAATCAAAACACCAAATGCACTAAACAAAGAAAACATTAAAAGAAGTGAGGGAAAAAGTTCAAGTAACATATAAAGGCAGACCTAACAGAATTACACCAGATTTCTCACCAGAGACCATGAAAGCCAGAAGATCCTGGGAAGATGTCATACAGACCCCAAGTCAACATAAATGTCATCCCAGATTACTATACCCAGCAAAACTTTCAATTACCCTAGATGGAGAAAAAAAGACATTCCATGACAAAAGCAAATTTACAGAGTATCTTTCCACAAATCTAGCTTTGAAAAGGATAATGGGTGGAAAATACCAATACAAGGTAGCAAACCATACCATAGAAAAATCAATAAGTTAATCTTTCAACAAACCAAATAGAAGATAGCTACACGACAAGAATTTCACCTTTGGCTAAGAAGATAACAATAAGCAACAATCACTTTTCCTTAATATCTATTAATATCAGTGGTCTCAATTCCCCTATAAAAAGACATAGACTAACAGATTGGATACATAAACAGGACCCAACCTTTTCTTGCATACATGAAACCCACCTCAGTGACAAAGACAGTCACTATTTAAGAGTCAAAGGTTGGAAAACAAATTTCCAAGCAAATGGTCCCAAGAAACAAGCTGGAGTGACCATTCTTATATCTGATAAAATTGACTTTCAACCAGAATTTGTCAAAAAAGATAAGGAGGGACACTTCAAGCTGGTCAATAGAAAAGTCTACGAAGATGAACTCTCAATTCTAACCATCTATGCTCCCAATGCAAAGGCACCTACATTCATAAAAGAAACTTGAAAAAGCTCAAAGCACACATTGTAGCTCATACAAAAATAGTGGGAGACTTCAGCATCCCACTCTCAAAAATGGACAAATCATGGAATTAGAAACTAAACAGAGATACAGTGAAACTAACTGATGTTATGGACCAAATGGATGTAACAGGCATTTATAGAACATTCCACATTAAAGCAAAAGAATATACATTCTTCTCAGCACTTTTGGTACCTTCTTCACAATTGACCATATAATGTCACATAACAGAACTCAACAGATACAGAAATATTGAAAATATTCCATGTACCTTATCAGATCACCATGGTCCTTAGTTGGTCTTAAGCTCAAATAGACACAATGGAGAACACACATAAATGTGGACTTTGAACAATGCTCTTCTCAGCGATAGCTTGGTCAAGGAAGAAATAAAGACAGAAATTAAAAACATTTTAGAATTTAGTAAAAATGAAGACACATCACACCAAAATTTATGGGACACTATGAAAGCAGTGCTAAGAGGAAAACTCATAGCTCTGAGTGCCTCCAAAAAGTGAATGGAGAGAACTTACACTAACAGTTTGACAGTGCACTTGAATGCTCTAGATTAAAAAGAAGCAAATAAACACGAAATGAGTCAATGGCAGGAAATAATTAAACTCAGGGACAAAATAAACCAAACAGAAACAAAAAGAACTGTACAAAGAATCAAAAAAAAAAGGAGCTAGTTCTTTGAATAAAATCAACAAGATAGATAAAACCTTTGCCAGACTAAGCAGAGTGCAGAGAGACAGTATCCAAATTAGTAAAATCAGAAATGAAAAGGGAGACATAACCACAGAAACTGTGGATATTCAAAAAAATTATCAGATCCTATTACAAGAGTTTATACTCAATAAGGTTTGAAAATCTGGATGATATGGGCAACATTCTAGATACAAACTAGGTGTCAACATTAAAACAGGATGAGATAAACCATCTAAATAATTCTAGAAGTCCTGAGGAAATAGAAGCAGTCATTAATAGTCTCCCATCCAAAAAATAAAAATAAAAAAAAAATAAAAATAAAAATAAAAAGCCCAGGTCCAGATGGGTTTAGCAGGAAATACTATAAGATCTTCAAAGAAGAGTTAATACTGGTACTCTTCAAACTTTTCCAGGAAATAGAAACTCAGGGAACACTACACAACTCATTCTGTGAAGACCCAACAACGATTATATCTAAACCAAACACAGACAAAACATGGAAGGAGAACTTCAGACAAATCTCCCTCATGAACATTGATGCAAAAATACTGAACAAAATCCTGGCCAACTGATTCAAGAATGCATCAAAAGTATAATTCACCATGATCAGGTAGGCGTCATCCCAGTGATGCAGGGATGGTTCAATATAAGAAAATCTGTCAAAAACATAAACAAACTAAAAGAAAAAAACCACACGGTCAATTCATTAAATGCTAAAAAGGCTTTTGCCAAAATCCAGCATCACTTTATGAAAAAGGTTCTGGAGAGATCAGGAATTCAAGGCCCATACCTAAATATTGTGAAAGCAATATACTGCAAACAGGTAGCCAACATCAACTTAAAAGGAGAGAATCTTGATGCAATCCCAATAAAATCTGGACAAGACAAGGCTGCCCACTCTCTCCCTACCTATTCAATATAGTACTTGAAGTCCTAGCCAGAGCAATCAGACAACAAAAGGAGATCAAATTGGTAAGGATATATTTGCAGATGATATTATCATATAATTAAGCGACCCCAAAACTTTCACCAGAGAAACCTAACCTAAAAAAAAAAACCTAAAAATAACTTCAGTAAAGTGGCTGGATATAAAATAAGCTCAAACAAATCAGTAGCCTTCCTCTACTCAAAGGATAAACATGATGAGAAAGAAATTAGGGAAGTGACATCCTTCACAATAGTCCCAAATAATACTTTATACCTAGGTGTGACCCTAATGAACCATGTGAAAGATCTGTATGACAAGAACTTTAAGCCTCTGAAGAAAGAAATCGAAAAAGGTCTCAGAAGATGGATAGATCTCCCATATTCATGGATTGGCAGGATCAATATAGTAAAAATGGCCATCTTGCCAAAAGCAATCTACAGATTCGATGCAATCCCCATCAAAATCCCAAATCAATTCTTCATAGATCCAAAATGAGCAATTCTCAAATTCACTTGGAATAACAAAAAACCCAAGTTAGCAAAAATTATTCTCCACAACAAAGGATCTTCTGAGGGAATCGCCATCCCAGACCTCAAGCTCTATTACAGAGCAATAGTGATAAAAAAGTGTTTGGTATTGATATGCAGACAGGCAGGAATATCAATGGAATAGAACTGAAGACCAAGAAAAGAACCCACACATATATGATCACTTGATATTTGACAAAGGAGTTAAAAAACATCCAGTGGAAAAAAGACAGCATTTTTAACAAATGATCCTGGATCAACTGGAGGACTGCATGCAGAAAAATGCAAATTGAACCATTCTTATCTCCTTGTACAAAGCTCAAGTCCAAGTGAATCAAGGATCTACACAAAGTGGGGATGAATCTTGAACATATGGGCACAGGGGAAAAGTTTCTGAACAGAACACCAATGGCTTATGCTATAAGAACAAGAATCAACAACTGGGACCTCATAAAACTGAAAAGCTTCTGTAAGGCAAAGGACACAGTCAATAGGACAAAAGAACAATCAACAAATTGGTAAAATATCTTTACTAACCCTACATCCAATAGAGGGCTAATATTCAATGTATATATAGAACTCAAGAAAGTTAACTCCAGAGAGTCAAATAACATTATTAAAAAATAGGTCACAGAGTTAAACAGGGAATTCTTAACTGAGAAAATTCGAATGGCTCTAAAGCACCTAAAGAAATGTTCAGCATCCTTAGTTATTAGGGGAAATGCAAATCAAAACAACACTGGATTCCACTTCACACCAGTCAGATGGCTAAGATGAAAAACTCAGGTAACAGCAGATGCTGAAGAGGATGTGGGGAAAAAGGAATACTTCTCCATTGTTGGTGGGATTGCTAGCTGGTAAAATCACTTTGGAAATCAGTTTGGTGATTCCTCAGAAAATTAGACATAGTACTACCTGAGGATCCAGCTATACCACTCCTGGGCATATACACAAAAGATGCTCCAACATGTAATATGTTCATAGCTGCCTAATTTATAGGTTGGAAAGAACCCAGATGTCCCTCAACAAAGGAATGGATACAGAAACTGTGGTACATATACACAATGGAGTACTATTCACCTATTAAAAACAATGAATTCATGAAATTCTTAGGCAAATGGATGGAACTTGAAAGTGTCATTCTGAGCCAAGGTACCCAATCACAAAAGAATGCACAAGGTATATATTCACTTATAAGTGGATATTAGCCCAAAAGCTCAAAATAAACATGCTACAATTTACCCAGCACAGGAAGCTCAAGAAGAAGTAGGACTTAAGTGAGGATGCTTTGGTTCCTCTGGGAAAGGGAACAAAATACTCATAGGAGCAATAAGGGAGACAATGTGTGGAGCAGAGACTGAAGTAAATGCCACACAGACACTGCACTACCTGGGGATTCATCCTATAAACAGTCACCAAACCCCAATTCTACTACGAATGACAAGAAGTGTATACCAAAAGGAACATGCTATGGTTGTCTCCGGAGCAGCCTTGCCAGAGCCTTACAAATACAGAGGCAGATATTAGCAGCCAATCATTGGACTGGGTGTAGGGTCCCCAGTGAAGGAGTTGGAGGGTGGTCAGGAGGAGCTGATGGGGTTTATAGCCCGGTGTGAAGAGCAATTTTTCAGGTCATCCAGATGTCCCAGAACTCCCAGGGACTAAACCCTCAATGAAGGGACACACATGGTTCCAGCTTAAAATGTGGCAGAGGAATGCCTTGTTGGGCATCACGGGGAGGAGTCGTCCTTGGTCAGTTAAAGACTTAATAGATGGCCTAACAAAGGGAAATCAAGTTCGGAAAGGTGGGAATGTGTTGGGTGGAGGGGCATATACCTGGAGGCAGGGAGTAGGAGGAGGGGTTGGGTGTCTTTGGGTAGGGGGGAAATTTTGAAAAGTTTTACCATTGCTAATGTAAATGAATAGGATTTTCAATAAAAACAATACACACCATTATCAAGTAGGCTACATCTTAGAGATGAAGGAATGTATCGATGTAAGAAACCCTGACAGTATATCATCATATAAACATATTTCATCATATAAACAAATTGAAAGAAAAATAAAACACTTGGATACCTTAATAGTCTAAAAACTCCTTTGAAAAAATCCAACACCCCTTTATGATAAAAGTCTTGGAAAGAGCAGGAATACAACAAACATCATGAAGGCCATTTACAGTAAAGGATTGCCAGCATCAAATTAAATGGAACAACTCCACTAATATCAGGAACAACACAAGACTGTCCACTATGACCAAACATGGTTTAATACAGTGCTCAAAGCTCTAGCTACAACTATAAGACAAGCGAGGTAGATCAGCAGATAAAAATTGGAAAGGAAGAAATTAAAGTTGCATTATTTACAGATGATATGATAGTATATATAAGTGACACCCAAAATTCTATCAGAAAACTCCTAAAGTTGATAAATACTTTCAATAAAGAGGCTGGATACAAGATTAGCTCAAAAACGTCAGTAGCCCTCCAACATATAAATGGCAAAGGGATTGTGAATAAAATTAGAGAAACAATACTCTTCACAATAGCTACAAACAATATAAAATATATTGGGATAATTCTAACCAAACAAGTGAAATACCTGTATGACAAAAACTTGAGCACAACAGTGCCATCTTCAAGTGGGATGGGAGGCCAGCTGCTCTCCCAGCTGCAAACCGGGAGGAGATAGTGGGAGGCCAGTTCATGCCTAGCAGCAAGCCTGGAGGAGACTTGAGTCCAGCCCAGCAGAGCTGAGGAGGTAATTCGGAGCCCACTGGTGGAAGTCTTCTGGTTTCTGCCTCAGGATCACAGACACCCTCGGTCACAACAGTGATATCTTCAGGTGGGGTGGGAGGCCAGCTATGTGCACAGCAGCAAGTAGGGAGGAGATGTGAGTCTGGCCCAGCAGAGCTGAGGAGGTAATTCGGAGCCCTGTAGCAGAAGCCTTCTGGTTTCTGCCTGGGGATTGCGGACACCCACAGCAACAGCAGCACCAAAAGACAGGCTCACAGGAGCTTCAAACGTGAACCGTCAACAAGACCAACTATCTCCAGAGATAAACAGATGGCAAAAGGCAAAGGTAGGAATGTTACTAACAGAAATCAAGGCATTATGGCAGCATCTGAACCCAATACTCCAACCACAGCAAGTCCTGGATAACCCAACACACCAGAAAAACAAGACTTGGATTTAAAAGCACTGGTCATGATGCTGCTAGAGAAACACAAAAAAGACAAACAAATCACTTAAAGTAATGCAGGGAACATGAATAGATTAGAAGCACTTACAATGGAAACACAAAACTCACTTCAAGAAATACTAGAGAATATGGGTCAACAGATAGAAGCCAATAAAAAGGAAATGAAAAAAAATCACTTAAATGCAGGAGAAATTGAGTGAATAGGCAGAAGTCATGAAAGAGGAAACACAAAAATCTCTTAAAGAACTGCAGGAAAACACAAACGAATAAGTGAAGGATCTGAGCAAAACCATCCAGGATCTAAATACAGAGGTAGAAACAACTAAGAAATCACAAAGGGAGGCAACTATGGAGATGGAAAACCTTGAGAAGAAATCATGGGTCGTAGATGCAAATATCAACAACAGAATACAAGAGATAGAAGTAGTAATCTCAGATGCTGAAAATACCATAGAAACCATTGACTCCACAGTCAAAGAAAATGCAAAGTGCAAAAGGCTTGTAACCCCAAATTTTTAGGAAATCCAGGACACAATGAGAAGACCAAATCTACAGATTATAGGTATAGATGAGAGTGAAGATCTACAATTTAAAGGGCCAGCAAATATCTTCAACAAAATTATGGAAGAAAGCTTCTCTAACCTAAAGAGAGATAGATGCCCATGAATATAAAAGACACCTAAAGAACTCCAAACAGACTGGACCAGAACAGAAATACCTCCAATCACATAATAATCGAAACCCCAAATGTACTAAACAAAGAAAGAATATTAAAGGCAGAAAGAGAAAAAGGCCAAGCAACATATAAAGGAAGACCTATCAGAATCACACCAGACTTCTCACCAGAGGCCAGGAAAGCTACAAGATCCTGGGCAGATATCATGCAGACTCTAAGAGAACACAAATGTCAGCCAAGACTACTACAACCAGCAAAACTCACAATCACCATAGATGGAGAAAGCAAAATATTCCATGACAAAACCAAATTTACACAATATCTTTCCACAAACCCAGCCATACAAAGGATAATAGGAGGAAAACTCCAATAAAAGGAGGGAAACTAGACCATGGAAAAAGCAAGATAGTAAACTTCTTCATCAAACTCAAAAGAAGATAACCACTCAAAAACAAAAATAACATCAAAAATGACAGGAAGAAATAATTATTCCTTAATACCTCTTAACATCAATTGACTCAATTCCCCAATAAAAAGACATAGAATAATAGAGTGGATACTGAAACAGGACCCTACATTTTGCTGTATACAGGAAACACACCTCAGGGTCAAAGACAAACACTACCTTAGAGTAAAAGGCTGGAAGACAGTTTCACAAGCAAATAGTCTCAGGAAGCAAGCTGGAGTAGCCATTCTAATATCATATAAAATTGACTTTCAAACTAAAGTCATCAAAAGAGACTCAGAAGGTCACTTCTTGCTGGTCAAGGGAAAAACCCACCAAGAAGAACTCACAATTCAGAACATCTATGCTCCAAATGCAAGGGCAACCTCATTCATAAAAGAAACTTTACTAAAGTTCAAAGCACACATTGCACCTAACAGAATAATTGTGGGGGACCTCAACACTCCACTATCTTCAATGGACTAATCAGGAAAACAGAAACTAAACAGGGACACAGGAAAGCTTTGGACCAATTGGACTTAACGAATGTGTGTGGTGTGTGTGTGTGTGTGTGTGTGTGTGTGTGTGTGTGTGAGTGCGTGTGTGTGTGTGTGTGTGTGTGTGTGTGTGTGTGTGTATATAAAATATTTCATCCTAAAGCAAAAGAATATACCTTTTTCTCAGAACCTCATGGTACCCTCTCCAAAATCAACCATATAATTGGTAAGAAGACAGACCTCAACAAATATAAGAAGATGGAATTGATACCATGCCTCCTATCAGATCACCATGGAGTAAGAGTGGTCTGCAATAGCAACAAAAACAACAGAAAGTCCATATAAACATGGAGGCTGAACTATATAATAGTCAAGGAATAAATCAAGAAAGAAATCAAAGACTTTTTAGAATTCAATGGAAATGAAGGTACAACCTACCCAAATCTATGGGACACAATGAAAGCAGTGCTAAGAGGAAAACTCATAGCCCTGAGTTCCTCCAAAAAGAAACTGGAGAGAGCATACACTAGCAGCTTAGCAGCATACCTGAAAGCCCTGGAACAAAAAGAAGCTAATTCACCAAGAAGGAGTAGAAGACAGGAAATCATCAAACTCAGGGCTGAAATCAATCAAGTAGAAACAAAGCAAACCATACAAAGAATCAACAAAACCAGGAGCTGGTTCTTTGAGAAAATCAATAAGATAGATAAACCCTTAGCCTGACTAAGCAAAGGGCACAAAGACAGTATCCAAATTAACCAAATTAGAAATGAAAAGGGAGATATAACAACAGAAACTGAGGAAATTCAAAAAATCATCAGATCCTACTACAAAAGCCTATACTCAACACAAGTGGATAATCTGGAGGAAATGAACAGTTTCCTAGACAGATACCAAATACCAAAATTAAATCAGGATCAAATAGATCATCTAAACAATCCTATAAGCCCCAAAGAAATAGAAGGGGTCATAGAAAATCTTCCAACCCAAAAAAGCACAGGACCAGACAGTTTTAGTGTAGAATTCTATCAGACCTTCAAAGAAGACCTGATACCAATATTCTTCCAACTATTGCACAAAATAGAAACAGAAGGAACACCACCCAACTCATTCTACAAAGCCACATTTTGCTGATAACAAAACCACACTAAAAAAGAGAATTGCAGAGCAATTTCCCTTATGAACATCAATGCAAAAATACTCAATAAAATTCTTGCCAACTGAATCCAAGAGCATATCAAAATGATCATTCATCATGATCAAGTTGGCTTCATTCCAGGGATGAAGGGATGGGTCAATATACCGAAATCCATTAATGTAATCCTCTACATAAACAAACTAAAAGAAAAAAAAACTACATGGTCATCTTATTAGATGCTGAAAAAGCATGTGACAAAATTCAGCATCCTTTCACTCTAAAAGTCTTGGAAAGAACAGGAATTCAAGGCCCATACATAAACATAGTAAAAGCAATTTATAGCAGACCAATAGGCAGCATGAAAGTAAATGGAGAGAAACTTGAAGCAATCCTACTAAAATCAGGACTAGACAAGGCTGCCCCCTCTCACAATTTCTTTTCAATATAGTGTTTGAGGTACTAGCTGGAGCAATCAGACAACATAAGGAAGTGAAAGGGATACAAATTGGAAAGGAAGAAGTCAAACTATCACTATTCGCAGATGATATGATAGTATACTTAAGTGACCCATAAAACTCCACCAGAGAAATACTACAGCTGATAAACAACTTCAGCAAAGTGGCTGGTTATAAAATCAACTCAAGGAAATCCATAGCCTTCCTATACTCAAAGGATAAGCAGGCTTAGAAAGAAATTAAGGAAATGACACCCTTCACAATAGCCACAAACAATTTAAAGTATCTTGGTGTGTCTCTAACCAAACAAATGAAAGATTTGTATGACAAGAACTTCATGTCTCTGAAGAAGGAAGTGGAAGAAGACCTCAGAAAATGTAAAAATCTTCCATGCTTGTGTGTTGGCAGGATTAACATACTGAAAATGTCCATCTTGCCAAAAGCAATATATAGATTCAGTGCAATTCCCATCAAAATTCTAACTCAGTTCTTCATAGAGTTAGAAAGAGAAATTCTCAAATTCATCTGGAATAACAAAAACCCAGGATAACTAAAACTATTATCAACAGTAAAAGAACTTCTGGGGGAATCAGTATCCTGGACCTCAAGCAATACTACAGAGCAGTAGTGTTAAAAACTGCATGGTATTGGTACAGTGACAGGGAGGTTGATCAATGGAATAGGACTGAAGACCCAGAATTGAACCCACACATCTATGGCCACTTGATCTTTGACAAAGGAGCTGAAAAGATCCAGTGGAAAAACAGATAGCTTTTTCAACAAATGGTGCTGGCTCAACTGGAGGTCAGCATAGAGAAGAATGAGAATTGATCCACTCTTATCTCCTTGTACTAAGATCAACTCCAAGTTGATCAAGGACCACCACATAAAACCAGACACACGGAAACTAATAGAAAAGAACCTGGGGAAGACCCTTGAGGACATTGGCTCAGGGGGAAAGTCCCTGCATAGAACACCAATAGCTTATGCTCTAAGATCATGAATAGACACATGGGACCTCATAAAATTACAAAGTTTCTGTAAGGCAAAAGACACTGTCAAAAGGACAAATTGGCAACCGACAAATTGGTAAAGATCTTCACCAACCCTACATCTGACAGAGGGCTAATATCCAATATATACAAAGAACTCAAGAAATTAGACCCTAGAAAACCAAATGACCATATCAAACAATGGGGTACAGAAGTAAACAAAGACTTTTGACCTGAAGAACTTCAAATGACTGAGAAGAACCTTAAGAAATGTTCAACATCATTAGTCATTAGGGAAATGCAAATCAAAACAACCCTGAGATTTCACCTCACACCAGTCAGAATGGCTAAGATTAAAAACTCAGGAAACAGCAGGTGTTGGAAAGAATGTAGAGAAAGAGGAACACTCCTCCACTTCTGGTGGAATTGCAAGCTGGTACAACCACTCTGGAAATCAGTCTGATGGTTCCTCTGAAAACTGGACACAATACTTCGAGAGGACCCTGCCATACCACTCCTGTGCATATACCCAGAAGATTCCCCAGCATGATGTAATAAGGTCATATGCTCCACTATGTTCATAGCAGCCCTATTTATAATAGCCAGAAGCTTGAAAGAACCCAGATGTCCCTCAACAGAAGAATGCATACAAATAGTGTGGTATGTATACACAATGGAGTACTATTCAGTCATTAGAAGCAATGAATTCATGAAATTCTTAGACAAATGGATGGAGCTGGAGACCAGCATACTAAGTGAGGTAACCCAGCCTCAATAGAATACCCATGGTATGCACTCACTGATAAGTGGATATTAGCCTAGAATCTTGGAACACCAAAGACACAATCCACATACCAAATGATGTCCAAGAAGAAGGAAGGAATTGACCTTGTTTCTGGAAAGGCCAATGCATCAGTGTATCGGAATACCAGAACAGGGAAGTGGGAAGGGAGGATGGGGGAACAAGGGGAGAGAAAAGTGCATATGGGACCTTTGGCGGTGGGGAGCCAGGAAAGGGGAAATGAAATGGAAATAAAGAATATATCCAATAAAAAAAAGTGAAGACTTTGAAGAAAGAAATTAAAGAAGGTATCAGAACATGAAAATATTTTCCATAGATACCTGTTGTGGATAGCCCTGGGCTCGTACTTTGATGTTAATTCCACTCCTCGGAGGGGCTGCAGATGAGGAGTTGCCTTGTGAACCGTCTCCCCACCTTGACTTTTCAAATAAAGGCTTGAGCCAATGATTGGGCAGGAGGAAAGTGGGAGGAGCAGAGTCTACGGGAGGAGCTACGGGGTATAAAACAGGAGGAGGAGCAAGGAGAGAAGAAGAAATGAAGAAACAGGGAGAGAGAAACGGTTAAAGAGAACCAGACAGGCCGCAGGGAAAGAAGCTCGGGGCCTAGAGAAACTGCAAGTTGTATGGGATAAAATAGATTGAAACAGAGCAGTAGAGTGGGAAGCCTGCCCAGTCTAGACTTGTAGCTTGTTTGTTAACCGCTGAGTTGAGCTTTCTTTTACCGGGGAACTGAGTTGGAAACAGTAACAATAGATACCTTCGACTAACAGAGTAAAAATTGCCATCCTTCCAAAAGCAATCAACAAATCCAATGGAACTCTTATCATAATTCCAACATAATTCTCTACAAAGTTGAAAATGCAGTGTTCAGCTTAAAATGGAAAATAAAATCCAGAATAGGTAAAATGATCCTGAACAATCAAAAAAACTTCAGGTTGTTATCACATCCCTAATTTTGAGCTCTATTATTGAGGTTTATTAATAAAAAAACTACAAGATATTGGCATGAAAACAGATAGGTTAGTCGATGGAATTGAATAGAGGACCCAGAATTAAATGTACTCACCTATGGACACTTGATTTTTGACAAAAAAGCCAAAGATGTTCAATGGAAAAAAAGAAAACATTTTCAACAAATGGTAATTGTCTAACTGGATATCTGCATATAGAAAAACGTAAATAGGCCCATAGCCATCACCCTGTACAAAACTCAAGAATAAATGACCAATGAACTCATCATAAAAACACACTAAACCCAAAAGAAAAGAAAGTTAAGATTAACCTTGAATGCACTGGCTCAGGTAAAAAACATCCTGAATAGAATAATGATATCAGAAGAACTACAATTAACAACTAATAAATGGGACCTCATGAAAATGGATAGGAGAAAGAACACTGTCAGCAGGACAAAACCACAGACTGTAGAATGGGAAAACATGTTCAACAACTTCACTTCTGATAGAGAACTAATTTCTAAAATATATAAAGAACTTGAGAAACTAGACATGAATAAACCAAATAACCAAACTAAAAACTGTGTAGGAATAACTCTCCAAAGAGGAATGTCTAATAGCTGAGAAGCACTTAAAGAAAGTTCAACATTTTTAGTCATCCAGAGAAATGCAAATCAAAATGACTCAGAGATATCATCTTACACATGTTAGAATGTCTAAGATCAAAAACTCAGGGAAGGATGTGGAGCAAGGGCAACACTCCTACATTGCTGGTGGTGGTGACACTTGTATCGCCACTTTTAAAATTTATATGGCACTTCTCAGAAAATTGAGAATTGATCTACCTCAAGTCCCAGCTATACTAGTCCTGGGAAAATACTGAAAGGATGCTTTGTCCTATCATATGACACTTGCTCATCTATGTTCAAAGCAGCTTTATTTTAAATAGCCAGAAAGTGGAAAGAACCTAGATGCCTACAATTAAAAATGAATAAAGAAAATGTGATATATTTTCACAGTAGATTATTATTCAGCTGTGAAAAACGACTTAATGAAATTTGACGTTAAATGGATGGTACTGAAAATAATCATTATCCATTGTAATATATTATATTATCTCAAAGAGCTTCAGAAAATTATGCTTACTAGACATTATTCCCCAATTAAATCAGAGCCTTAAGCTGACGTGTCAACACTTTCTAAAACTCCTTGTCAAGAGCTTTTTCTCTAGTGCAAAAACAAGATCAGTATTTGTAATGAATGTTTTGGGCACTGACAATTAGTGATACCTCTAGACAAAATCCTACCCACAGGGATATTCAAAAATAGTGGTCTCATTGTTTGGGGGCTATGGGCACCTCGATGAACAGTGAAATGTGGTAATGAAATACCAAAGAGGAGTACAAACAACACTAAACAAAGAGCTAATTTGTTACTGAAAGGCATACTCCAGGTTTGAAGAAAGTGGCCAAGCAAATGGCAACCAGTGCTGCCATGGTTAGAAGCTACATCTTTAGCTATTTTCCAAATGAGGGTTTGGCTAGGATAAAATGAAAAGGCTTTCGATTTTTCCAAAATTTTAAAACTTACCACTAGCTTATGTGGTAAACAGGATGGGAAAGCTTACTACCCTCGTGAACAGTGTGAGTGATGGTGAGGTTCTGAGAAAAGATAAGAAAATTCTATCATACCCAGCTTTATAAAGAGTTTATGTGTCCTGCACATTAGCTAGATTCTTCTGAAGGAACTTCAGTTATATTGGAAGATACAGTGAATGGTGATATATTAAGTAGGGCTAGTCAGTACCTTAATAAACATGCCTATTGGGCTAAATTTTTCTTTTATTTATGCAGAAGAAATACACAAAAATCACAGCAGGGAAAGAAATAATAAAGAGCCAGACTGTGAATTGTAGTAAATTTATATCAGTGAAGCTGGGATGTTAAGTTTATAAAATGGTAAATTTAGATGTGAGTTTTGCACAGAGGGAAATCTACAAGTGCCCATTAGTTTTGCTGAATTATGCATCAGAGATAGGGATTTCTAGAATACTCAGCATGGTGCTTATTGCTAAAGGGATGTTCTAGACTTAACTGCACTATTAGGTGAAATAAATTGTGCACACTAGGACAATTATATATGCCCGATCTTGCCAAGCTCAATTGTCTTTTAATAGATTTGGTTAAAGTGTAAAAAGAATATACATTTCACTTGTGGTTATGTACAAGTTTCTTATGCTTTGGCAGTGTCAGCACTTAGAACAGTAAATCTATACTATATATTGCTGGAGTAATGCACAATCACTTTTTTCTGACATTTACCTTTGAGATTCTTTTATATACTAACCTTCTTGATGCATGTGAAATCCAATGAGCTATAGGGGTATTAGCTGGCTTTTCTCTTGCCTTCCGTAGATGGCAGTGCACTGAAGTACTCTTGAGTTTAACGTTTTTTTAGGTTTATGAACCACTTTCCCAAAGAGAATATTATCATTTATATGCATCCTGAATATAAAATCTCATTACTCTTTTCATGTTATTTGCTACACACTCATCTTTTTAAAAGCTTAGTAAAATTTATGAACCCATGAAAGAGGATAATTAACATTTAAACAAATGCAGAGTTCCCCAGAAAAAATTATAATCTCCATTCCCATGTCTGGACTTCTCTGTGGCTTAAAAATTTTCAGCTTTTTTGGGATGCCTATTTTAAGACAAAGTAGATTGAAATGTGTGATTTGTTGAAGAACAAGGATTTTCATGAATGAGTTTTAAGACTGAATATATTTTAGATTTGAAAAAATTTTGCACTAAGAACAATCCAAATAATTACACAACATAAAATAATATGAGCTGTTTATGAATATATATCCAAAATGAATGTACTTTATTATTTCTTTATTCACTCTGCATACAGATTGTACCCCCAGACCCATCTTCCCACAGCTACTAACTGATTTTCCCTTCATTTCTCCTCAGAAGACGGAAATGCCACTGGGTATCACTCCCATCCTGGCACATGAATGTACTGCAGGACTAAGCATAATCTCTCCCACTGAGGCCAGATAAGGCAGGCCAGTTAGGGGAACATGATCTATAGGCACAGAACTAATCAGGGACAAGACCAGTTCCTTTTGATTATGTGGTTAGGTTGGTTGGTGTTCTTACCCTTCCTCTGGGGGTTCTGTCTAGCTACAGGAGGAAGCCACTTTAGGCTTCATACCTCTCACTGCTAGGAGTATCAGCTAGAGTCACCACATAGACACCCTGACACTTCCTTCCATCCCAAGTCTCTGGCACATCCTAGAAACACACATCCTGACAAAGCCAATTCCTGTTTTCTCCCCCTCCCTACATCTGATCCCCAAACACTGTTCCCCTTGCCAACCACTTTCCCAACTTGTTCCCTCCATCCATCCACCTACAATATTTATTTTATATTCTCTTCTGAGTAAGATTCAAGCATCCTCCTTTGGACCTTCCATGTTTTTTTGGTGTCTTTGGGTCTGTGAATTGTAGCATATGGTATCCTGTACTTTATGGCTACTGTTCAATCATAAATGAGTACATACCACACATGTTCAAATGGGTCTGTGTCACCTCACTCAGGATATTTTCTAGTTCCATCCATTTGTCTGCAAAATTCATGACGTCCTTATTCTTAACAGCAGTGTAGTATTCTATTGGGTAAATTGTTATTGTCCCTAGTGTTGTAGATCCTTGTTTGGTTCAGACCTGCAGGTAGAGCTAGTAGGTCCTTATGTCAGCATGCCTCTGGGACTACAGGTAGAGCTGTTTTTTTTTTTTCATGGTGGTATCAGAGTTCCCAAGATGCAGAAGAGCTTGTGGTCCCTGATAGTGGCAGACCTCTTTTTGTCCTGGGTGGTAACAGGTCTGTAGGGATGCAGTTAGTGCAATGACATGGGAAATGGAGTGCTTGTTGCTGCTGGGTTTCCCCAGAGGGTAGGAAGGAAATCGGCATAAGGACCTGGTAGTCTCTGAAGGCTGCAGACTTCTGAGACTGTGGTTAGAGGTGTGGACCAGATGATAAAGCATAGAGTAGACAGGGCAAACTTCATTGCTTCTGGCCCCCTAGGAGATACAGTAGGTGGGGTTTGGGGATCTTCCATGGTTGCCCCAGATGGAAGCAGGTCTCCAGGGATGCAGGTGGAGCTGTGGCCTGGAAATTGACTGCAGATAGGGCAGAGCTTGCATCAAAACTGCTACATGTGCTGAGGGACCCAGAGGGCAGGTCTTGTTGCTTAATGATCTTACATCTTTCTCCTGGGTGACTGCAGACCTCCAGGGGTGTAGGCAGAACTATGACACTGGAAATGTATTCCCAAATTAATATATTTAAAAAGCTAAAGTTTTAGTGAAATATGATTTTAAAATTAAATTACTTGTCTTTTCTTTCTAGAATTAAAAATGCTTTAATAAGATATATACCTGTATATATAAACACTCAAAATTAATTGAAATGATATTATAAAGACAGACTTCAGATGCATAAATGTCCAAGTACCATATCTTTCCCAAGATTCTATCCTGGATCATCCAAGGCATCTTAAGCATAATCATAATTTAATGATGATTAGTTGGATAGCTTTGAACTTAGAATGGATATAGATTTCACACCAGTGTCCTCAGATCTTGAGTTACAAAAATGGAGATAAAGAAGATCCAGAGCCTCTGGAAAGATTCATTATGAATAACAGAAAGAGATTCTCCAAGAATTCTTTTTGCTAGAAACATTGATGACTATCATTGTCTGACCAGCATCACTACAGAGGTAGGCATTGTCTTATGAGATTATGCTTGATAAAGTTATAGTCATTTGAGGACAGAGAAGTTTTTCCAGAGCTCATGGAATCTCAAAGAGGACTACAGAAAAAATGAAAAACAGCCAACTTTTATGTTCTCATTTAGAAGACGTGCTGTGCCTTAATCACCATTTGATTAGATTACTTCCTCAAATACATTTAATCCAGTAATAATAAAAAACTTTTGTATAATTGCTCTGTAAATCATATTTATTAAGTTATACTTAAGAATACAGTTGAGAAATGAACTCTATAGGAATTTTATATTATTAATTTTTACTCAGGAATGTGAGTATATAAAATTAATCTTTACACTGTTCTTGTTATAACTTGTTTTATATTAGTAATCCTTAAATTAAAATTAAAATAATCCCTAAAATAAAGATTAAAATCTGTTAAACAAGCTTAAACTATGTAATAGTATGCTAAATAAGAAAAATGTATTTCAATTTAAGTAGGTTAAATACCATTCTTTATTTCTTGGCATTTAGATTAAATACTTTGAGAAACTCATTTTTAAAAAAGTTATCTTTACAAAAGCAATCTTAGACAAAAAACTTTTAGAATTTTTGGTGAATATTGATTGCCCACATAGCTCAATTTACTCTAGGGGAAGATAATGATCAAAAGGTAATGATGATAAAAGTTTCTAAAGAGAGAAAGCATCTATGTTGATAAGATGGATTGATGATTGATAGATCATGGATCCATAGATGATGGACAGATGATTGATAGTTGAAAGATGGGTAGATACATGATAGATAAAACAGATGAATAGAAAAACAGAGAGGTAAGTTAATAGATGGAGAAATATAAATGGATATTTGTGCAAAATGTTAGTGTTTAAATTAGGTATCAAATAGCATTGGCAGGGATTCAATAAAGTCAAGCTGATGTTTTCTTATGGTGCAGGCCATTTCACCAGGCCTGCCTCCCACACTCATAAGGGGTACTCAGACTCCGTTAACAAAATCCATGTATTTTGGAATGTATAGCACATTTGCTACACAGCATCTGGCTTGCATGAGACAAGGGATTTCAGGAGTCATATTTATTCCCTCCAAAGAGGTACCAAAATCAACAACTTGTCTAGTGATTCTACTGACATCTATTGTCCAAGACTGTGAATACAACTGTGGTGCTGCAATTGAGTTTATAGATCAATTCCGAAGAGACTGTGTGAAGTCAGTCTTTATTTTAAAATTTCCTTATTAGCCTGGCCACCCACAATGAATTTCAGAATGAGACTTTGTCAAGTGAAAATTTCCTGTCAACCTTGAGGGGCTTGCTAAAGTGAAGCATGCGAGAATATTCTTGAGGCTTCGGCAACCAATTTAGTCTGAGTGCTGTGACAGTATGCTGACTGCCAATTTTCTACATTGAACAATGTGCCTGAGGGATTAAGAACCAAATTGCTGAGCAAGTGTCTGTTGAATAGGATGTTGAGCACTTTGGGCTTATGCCATGTAGGGGTATAGCTGGGTGATGTAGGAGATTTCTTTCTAGTATTTTGAGAAAATTAAAACCCACTTTTCAGGGTGGCTAGATCAGTTTGCATTCCTCCTAACACTGAATACATGTTTCCCTTTCTCTAAATGCCCTCCAGCATACATTGTTGGATGTTTTGTTGATTTTAGATATTCTGACAAGGGTAAGATGAAATACATATCTATCACCCTGACAAATCACTCAAGATGGATCAAAGTCCTTAATGTGAAACCTGAAACATGGAATCTTCTAGAGGAGAATATAGACAATGCCATACTATGTATAGGTACAGAAAAAGACATTTTAAGTAGGCATAAAATAACATGATTCCTCAATGGCTTTCCAAACATGCTTAGTGTTTTTTATCCAGTAGTGTCTGACTGTTGTTAGCTTGTTAGTATCAAAAACTTTCCTAATTAAAATTTCTCAAATCAAATATAGTAAATTCTAAGAAACTACAAAATCTAACAGATTTAATGTATAAAAAGTAAATGATTTTGATAGATGACTTAGATTTCTGCTGATTACCATTGCTCGTGAGATTGAACTATATTTTGTTTTATACATGTATTGTAATTACTTTTTGAAATACTAATCTCTTGTGTAGATTTTAAAGCCAGTTATTTTTCTATACTCTGAAGCATAATCTGTGAGATAAATTTTATTTTCACATATATTTGAGGTGTGCATTACTTTCTAAAAGTTTTGGTTACAGTTTGGAGCATTGAGTCATGAAGCCAAGAGCTTGGCAGAGTTTGGAATTCTGTGATTTTCCCCTTACATGAGGCCTCATTCCCATTATTCTGATATGCTCCTTGCAACCCTCTCCTAAGGTCTTCTTTTAGTGCTATGACCCTAAGTAGGAAATCTATTTTGTTTGTTGAAGTATGCGTTGTCTTCCTTTGTTTATTATTCAGAAGTAACATGACTAAATTTCATAATAGAATCATTTTAGTATTTTTGAACCAATGTACTTTTCTCTCAAATTGTTATTCTAATTCACATTGCCCAAAACAGTTTATAAATGCCTCTTTTCTTCCACATTCTCACAAACATTTGCATGTGTTTTTTTTTTTTTAATTTATTAGTCATTCTATTTGTTTACATCTCAAGTGTAACATCATCTTCGCTTCCTGGTTACCCCTCCACCTACAACCCTTCCCACATCAGCTCTCGCAACCTCCTTTTTACATGTATGAGGGTGTTCCCCCACCCATCCACTCTCTCCTGCTCCTCTGCTCTAGCATCTCCCTATACTGGGACATCAAACCTCCACTGGACCAAAGGCCTCCCTTCGCATTGCTGTGAGGCAAGGCGATCCTCTGCTACACATATATCTGGAGCCATGTACATGACTCCAGGTACACTCCTTGGTTGGTGGTATAGTTTGTGGGAGCACCAGGTGGTCCAGCTAGCCTATGCTGTTCTTTCTATGGGGTTTTGATCCCCTCTGCTTCTCCAGTCCTTCAGTCAGCTCCCCCACCAGGTTCTCTGAGCTCAGTCTGATGGTTGGCTCCAGACATCCACATCTGTATTTGTCGGCTGCTGGTTAGACCTCCCAAGGAATCAGCACACCAATTCCCTGTCAGCAAGAGCTTCTTGACCTGGCAACAGTGCTGAGTTTGGTGTCAGAAGACCTGATGGATCCCCAAGTGGAATATTCCCTGGTTGGCCCCTCCTTCAATCTATGTTCCATTTTTTTGTCCCTGTTCTTCTTTTAGACAGGAACATTTCTGGGTTAAAAACTTTGAGATTGATGGTGGCCCCATTCCTCCACTGGGGGCCATGCCTATCTACTAGAGATGGTCTCTACAGGTTCTATCTCCCCCTTCTCAGCACATTTGGGCTAAAGTCGTCCCTATTGGGTCCTGGGAACCTCACATTTTCCTAGTGTCTGGAAAGCTCCAGTGGCTCTCGCCAGTTCCTCATCCATCCCCATACATATTTTTCTTCAATTTCCTGAGCCTCTGTACCTCTCGCACTTGCCCTCCAGTTCCTGATACTGCCTCCCTTATTTCTTCCCCCTCCTCTCTCCCTCCTTGTTCTCCTCTTCCTCCACCTGTTCCCCCCTCGTTGGAGGACTGACCATCCATACCCTAGTCTTCCTTCTAAGCTCCATATGGTTTGTGGGTTGGATCATGGGCATTGTGAGCACTTGGGCTCTACTCTAATTTAATCTAATCTAATCAGTGAGTACATGCCATGTGTGTTCTTATTTGATTGGGATACCTCACTCAGGATGATACTTTTTGGTTCCATCCATTTACCTAAGACTTTCATATATTCATTGCTTTTAATAGCTGAGTAGTGGTATAGCTGGGTCTTCAGATAGAACTATTTCCAATTTTCTCTGGAATCACCAGACTGTTTTCTAAAGTGGTTTTACCAGAAGCAGTCCCACCAGCAATGGAAGAATTTTCCTCTTTCTGTACATCCTTGCCAACATCTGCTGTCACCTGAGATTTTGATCTTAGCCATTCTGATTGGTGTGAAGTAGAATCTCAGGTCATTTTAATTTGCATTTCTGTGAGGACTAAGGATGTTGAACATTTCTTTAAGTACTTCTCAGCCATTCCTTGGTTGAGAATCCTCTATTTATCTCTGTACCCTAACTTTTAATAAGGTTATTTGCTTCTCTCAAGTCTACCTTCTTGGGTTCTTTGTATATTTTGGATATTAGCCTCAATCAGTTGTAGGGTTAGGAAGTATCTTTTCCCAATCTGTGAGTTTCCATTTTCACCTTTGCCTTACAGAACCTTTTCAATTTTATGAGGTCCTATTTGTCAATTTGTGATCTTAAAGCATATGCCATTGGTATTCTGTTCAGGAACTTTCCCCCTGTGCCCAAGTATTCAAGGCTCTTCCCCACTTTCTTTTCAATTAGATTCATGGTGTCTGGTTTTACGAGGAGGTCCTTGATCTACTTGGACTTGAGCTTTGTATAAGGAGATAAGAATGTTTCAATTTGCATTCTTCTACATGTAGACAATCAGTTGAACTAGCACCATTTGTTAAAAATAATGTCTTTTTCCCACTGGTTGGTTTAGCTTCTTTGTCAAAGATCAAGTGACCATATTTTGTGATTTTGTTTCTGGGTCTTCAATTCTATTGATCAACTTGCCTCTCTCTGTACCAATAACATGCAGTTATTGTCACTACTGCTCTATACAGTTTGAGGTCAGGAATGGTGAATCCCCCAGGAATTCTTTTATTGTTGAGAATAATTTTTCCATATCCTGGCTTTTTTTTTAATTCCAAATGAATTTGTAATTTTTTTCTAATTCTATGAAGAATTGAGTTGGAATTTTCATAGCAATTGCATTGATTGCTTTCAGCAAGATGGCCATTATTACTACATTAATACTTCCAATCCATGAGCATGGACATCTTTCCATCTTCTGAGGCCTTTTATGATTTCTTTCATCAGGGATTTGAAGTTCTTGTCACACAGATTTTTCACTTGCTTGGTTAGAGTCACACCAAGTTTCTTTTTATTCGATATATTCTTCATTTACTTTTCAAATGATTCCCCCTTTCCTGGATCCTGCCTCCCTGAAAGACCCATGCGCCCACTTCCCTCCCCTTGTTCCCCAATCCACCCCTTCCCACTTCCCTGTTCTGGTATTCCCCTACACTGCTGCACTGAGTCTTTCGAGAATAAGGAGCCACTCCTTCCTTGTTCTTGGGCATCATTTGATATGGGAATTGTATCTTAGATATTCCAAGCTTCTAGGCTAATATCCGCTTATCAGTGAGTGCATACCATGAGTGTTCTTTTGAAACTGGGTTACCTCACTTAAGATGATGTTCTCCAGCTCCATCCATTTGTCTAAAAAGTTCATGAGTTCATTGTTTCTAATGACTGAATAGTACTCCATTGTGTATATATACCACACTTTCTGTATCCATTCCTCCACTGAGGGACATCTGGGTTCATTCCAGCTTCTGGCTATTATAAATAGGGCTGCTATGAACATAGTAGTGCATGTGTCCTTATTACATGGTAGGGAATCCTCTGGGTATATGCCCAGGAATGATATAGTGGGGTCTTCCAGAAGAGTCATTCCCAGTTTTCTGAGGAACCACCAGAGTCATTTCCAGCATGGTAGTACCAGCTTGCAACACATCCTCACCAACAACTGTTTTCTCCTGAGTTTTTGACCTTAGCCATTCTGACTGCACACCAAGTTTTTTTTTTTATTTGTGACTATTGTGAAGTGTGCTGTTTCCCTAGTTTTTTTTTTTTCTCAGCTCTTTTATCCTAAGAAGGTTACTAATTTGTTGGAGTTAATTTTATATTCAGCCACTTTGCTGAACTTGTTTATCAGCTGTAGGGGCTCTCTGGTAGAATTTTTAGAGTTGAATATGTATACTCTCATATCCATCTGCAATTAGTGATATCTTGATTACCTGCTTCCCAATTTGTATCTCTTTGATCTCCTTTTGTTGTCTAATTGCTCTGGATAGAACTTCAATTACTATGTTGAATAGGTATGGAGAGAGTGTGCAGGCTTGTCTTGTCCCTGATTTTAATGGGATTGATTTGAGTTTCTCTCCATTTAGTTTGATGTTGGTTATTGCTTGGCTGTGTGCTTCTTTTATTATATTTAGGCATGATACTTGATTTCTGTTCTTTCCAATACTTTTAACATGAATGGGTGTTGTTATTTGACAAAAGTTTTTCAGCTTCTAATGAGAAGATCATGTGTTCTTTTTCTTTAAGTTTGTTTATATAGTGGATTGCCATACAATTCCATACATTGAACCATGTCTCAATTCCTGGGATGAAGCTTACTTGATCATGTTGGATTATTATCTTTTGAGTTTTTGCATTCAGTTTGTGAGAATTTTACAGAGTATTTTTGCACTGATATTCATAAGGGAAATTGGTCTATAGTTCTTTCTTCATTGGGTCTTTTGGTGGTTTAGGTATCAGTATAGCTGAGGCTTTATAGAAAGAATTGGGCAGTGTTTCTTCTGTTTCTAGTTTATGGTATAGTTTGAGAAATATTTGTATTAGATCTTTTTTGAAGGTCTGATATAATTCTGCACAAATCCATCTGGACCTGGGTTTTTATGGATTGGAAGATTTCTAATGAATGCTTTTATTTCCTTGGGGATTATAGGACTTTTTAGATGGTTTATCTGATCCTGATTTAACTTTAGTACCTGGTATCTGTCTTGAAAGTCATTCTTTTAATCCAGGTTTTTCATGTAACTGATTATTTTTTTTAATATCCTCAGTTTCTGTTGTTATGTCTACCTTTTTATTCCTGATTTCGTTAATTTGGGTACTGTCTCTGAGCCCTCTGGTTAGTCTGCCATGGGATTATCTGTCTTGATTTTCTCAAAGAACCAGTTCCTAATTTTGTTGATTGTTTATACTTTGTTTCTACTTGGTTGATTTCGGCCCTGAGTTTGATTATTTCTTTCAGTCTATTCCCCTTGGGTATATTTGTTTCTTTTTGTTCTACAGCTTTCATATGAACTATCAGACTGCTAGTGTATGAGTTCTCAAATTCTTTATGAAGGCACTCAGGTTTATGAGTTTTCCCCTTAGCACTGCTTTCATACCGTCCCATAAGTTTTGATATGTTGTGCCTTCGTTTTCATTAAATTCTAAAAAGTCATTAATTTCTCACTTTATTTTTTCCTGACCAAGTAATCATTGAGTAGATAGTTTCTCAGCTTCCATGCATATGTGGGCTTTCTATTGATTTTGTGGTTATTGAAGACAAGCCTTAATATGTGGTGGTTTGATAGAATACATGGGACGAATTCAATGTTCTTGTATCTTTTAAGGATTGTTTTATGTCTGAGTTTATGGTCTATTTTTGATAAGGTAACATGAGGTGTTGAGAAGAAGGTATATTCTTTTGATTTAGGGTGAAATGCTCTATAGTCATCTGTTAAATCCATTTGATTCATAACTTCTGTTAGTTTCACTGTGTCTGTTTAGTTTCTGTTTCCATGATCTGTCTATTGGTGGGAGAGTGGTGTTGAAAACTCCTACTATTATTGTGTGAGATGCAGTGTGTTCTTTGGGCTTCAGTAACATTTCTTTTACAAATGTGGATGCCCTTGAAATTCAGGCATAGGTGTTCAGAATTGAAAATTCATCTTGGTGCATTTTTCCTTGATGCGTATGTAGTGTCCTTCCCCAACTTTTTTGATAACTTTCATGTCAAAGTCTATTTTATTGAATATTAGAATGCCTATTTCAATTTGTTTCTTGGGAACTTTTCCTTGGAAAGAATTCCCAGCCTTTTACTTAGAGGTAGTGTCCGTCTTTGTCACTGACATCTATTTCCTGTATGCAGCAAAAAGCTGAATCTTGTTTTGGTATCCAGGCTGTTAGTCTATATCTTTTTATTAGGGAATTGAGTCCATTGATATTGAGAGATGTTAGAAACCAATGATTGTTGCTTCCTGTTATTTTGTTGTAAGAGTTGGAATTATGTATGTGTTTCTCTTCTTTTGTGTTTGTTGTGAAAAGATTAATTTCTTGCTTTGCCTTAGGTGTAGTTTCTGAAAGTCCTTGTGATGTACTTTTCCTTCTATCATCCCCTGTAGGTATAGATTTGTGTAAAGATATTGTTTAAATTTGGTTTTATCTTGGAATCCCTTGGTTTCTCCATTTATGGTAATTTGGAGTTTGATTGGATATAGTACCCTGGGATGGCATTTTTATTCTCTTAAGGTCCATATGACATTTGCCAAGGATCTTCTTGCTTAGAGTGTCTTTTGAGAAGTCAAGTGTAGTTCTGATAGGTCTGCCTATATATGTTACTTGACCTTTTTTCCTTACTGCTTTCAATATTCTTTCATTGTTCTGTGCATTTGTTGTTTTAATTATTATATGAAGAGAGGCTTCTTTTATGTTTATAGGAATCTCTCTCTCTCTCTCTCTCTCTCTCTCTCTCTCTCTCTCTCTCTCTCCCTGTCTCTCTCTCTTTTTAGGTTAGGTAAGTTTTCAACTATAATTTAATTGAAGATGTTTGTTGACCCGTTGAGTTGGAAATCTTCACTCTCTTTTATACCAATTATTCTTAGATTCAGTCTTTTCATTGTGTCCTAGATTTCTTGAATGTTTCCAGTTAGGTGCTTTTTCCTTTTTGTATTTTTTTTGACTGTTGTGTCAATGTCTTCTGTGGTAACTTCTACTGCTAAGATTCTCTTCTATCACTTATATTCTGTTGGTGATACTTGCATCTGTGACTTCTCTTCAATTCCAGGACTGTCTCCCTTTGTCCTTTTATTAATGTTTCTATTTCCACCTTTAGATCTTGGATTGTTTTGTTCAATTTCTTCACCTGTTTAATGGTGTTCTCCTGTATTTATTAAGGAATTTATGTTTCCTCTTTAAGGGCTTCTACTTATTTACTTGTATTCTGCTGTGTTTATTTAACAGAATATGCACTTCCTCTATCACCTTCGTGAAATAAAAACATAGATCTGAATCTTGCTTTATAGGTGTGTTGGGGTATGCAGAACTTGTGGTGGGAAAACTGGGTTCTAATATTGCCAAGCCAAATTGATTTCTGTTGTTTATGTTCTTGTGCTTGCCTCTTGACATCTGGTGCTATCTGACTTCACTGTCTTGACTGCAGCCTTTCTTTCCTTGAACCTGTGATCAGAATACCTAGGGTGGGGGTTAGCTGTAACAGTATTGTAGGCTGAGTGGGTGGAGATCCAGAGCAGAGGCTCTGTTCCAAACACAGGTACAACCTGGAAGGCATACAGGTCTCTGGGTGGGTGAGGTATCTGCATACTGGGGTCCAAATTATCCCAGTTATGCTAGGTATTGTGTCAAGGTTTGGGCTCTCACTTTTGATTCTTCATGAATCAGATTACCTGGGGAATCAAGCTGTACCTGGGATGTGAGCTTTGTTGGTTTGTATCCAGAGCCAGGGTCTGCTCTCAGTAAAGGTGGAAACTGGAAGGCATGCTCTTCTCTGGCTTGCAGTTTTTAATTATTTTGGGTGATAATTGTTTAACTTGGGTTGAGATGAGGTTTCACTGTACTCATGAATTCTATTTTCTTGTTAGAACATGATATTGAACATTTGAAGCCCTTTATATTTGTATTTGTTTGATATTTTTAAAGAAAATTGTCTGCTCACAATTTCTCTTTTCTAAATTGGAATTTTTTATTGTTTTTGCTTTCTTCATTTATCTAATATCTATCTTCTGCCACATGAGTAACTTGGCAAGTAGTTTTTCCTCATTCTTTCCTTTAGTAGTCATTCTGTTAACTTCTTTTTCTGTACAGATTTTAAATTAATTAATTCCAGTTGTCACGTTTTACTTTTCTCTTAATGCTTTTGGAATCAAATAACATAATTGTCCATGCAAATGTTTTGAGATTATTTTTTAGTGCTTACTTCTAGTTGTCCAGTAATTTTCTATTATGAATGTAAATCTTTGATAACATCTTTTTTCATTTCCACGGTTTGCATTCAGAACTGTATTAAAACTTAGAACTGGTTGCCAGCTCTTCCATATGGCTATTCAGTTTTTCCAGAGTTACCATTTTGCATGTGTATATGGCTTCCTCTGAGCCACCTCCCCGGTCATCCTATTAAAGACAATCTGTTTTCTTCAGTGTATATTTTTGGCTCCTTTATGAACATCAGGTTCTTATTTCTACTCTCCCTATTTTTGCTATTGGTCTTCTTTTAAGTTTTTGGTTCAATACCATTTGGGGTTTCTAAATTCATTTCTATAATATGTTGTTAAACTAGTTGTTGCTCTCCTGTCTCACTACATTGAAGGTTATGCAGTCATCCTGGGGACTTTAATGTTGCCACATTAATCTGAGAATGTTTTTGTTGCAATTCTTGATAGAATCTGTAGAACATTGAAATAGCAAAACTTCACAATATTTACTTTTATCCATGAAGATAGGTTGTTTCCATTTATTTTTTCTTCATTAATTCATCGGTTAACTTTGTTCTTAGGTATTCTACTTGTTTTTGTCATTATTGTAAATTAAACTGCTTTTATGGTTTCCTTTTTAGAAAACTCACTAATAGATAAAATTTCTATAAATTTTATATTGATTTTATAGAAAATTTTAATTAGTTTAAATTCCTTCTACTACAATGTTGAAAATTTCTACATGTGAATTGCAAATAGAAATAATCTGAGATCTTGTATTCTTATTCTATACCATTTATTTCTTTTTCTTGCCTGCTTTCCTTGGCTCTATCAGTAATATTACTTATTCAACATCTTAAAATCATTTGTTTTCATTACTACTCAATATTCACTCATTTGGGCTATGTAAATTCTCTCACAATGGAGAGTATTGTGGGGTTATCTCATTTTCCCCAAAAGTCAAACTTTTGTCTTTAGTTTTGGGTTTTAGTTAGTTAGTTTGTTCTTCTAGATGCTTCTCATTGATTCAAGGCAATCATGCTTTACTCTTCTGTCTCCCCTGGCTTACAGATGCCTGGAGGGTAGAGGTAGTTTGTGGACCACCAACTCTGACTTGCTCTCTAGACAGTATACTGGTGGTGCCTGGGTACCAAGAGAGAAGACCAGAAACCACATCATTTGTCCCATAACCTGCTGCTTCTGTTTCCTGTCTGGCAGGAAACATGGGCTATGGACTCTACAACCTGGCCTTTGTACTGCCCCCTCTTGCCAGGATTGCCAGGGTCACCTAGGCACCCCCAGTGGAGAGGCAGAGAAGTTTGAGAATGCTGTGCTTAAGAGCTATGCAATTCCTGCACAGTTGCATGTATCAATATTCTGTCATTTTGATTATTTTTCTTATTGATGTTCTTAGAGTCCTGTAGGGAAAAAAAAAACAATTGCCAAGTCCTGGAATTTTCAATTCCTTCATGAATTTTTGAGAATACAGAGGAACTTAAATATGACTCTATTTTATAGTTCATTCATTTTGAGTTATGTCTGAGGGAGTATAAAATAAAGATCCCATTATCTTAAAACTATTCATACTCATTCCTTAGCATGTATAACTTCACATTTCAAAACATACAGAGTAACTGTTATTCTTTCTGTGTGAGTATAATTCTAAATTAAAAATAACTCCTTCTAATTGTCACAACAACGCTTCGCCTGTCCTGTGGATTTTATATATTACTTGATAATCATGATGAGGTTTTAATTTTTTCTTTCATTTTTTACTTCTTTGAAAATAATAGATGAAATCTTTGTTTAGTAATACTAAGATAAGGTACCATAAAGCTTCAATAAAATACCATGATGCACTACATGACAGCTGTCATAATTGCATCACTCACTTTAAGTCCATGTGGTTGGAGTCAAATTTTTGATTTAAAATTTTTCAATCCATTTTGAAAAAAAATTTCCCTCTATTTTGCTCTTAGATTTTCCTCATTGCATAAAATATATGAACAATGTAAAAAAGCATGCAAATTTTACTCTCTTGTCTTTAGATTGTAAATTTTATAATTCATATTCTTCTGACTTAAAATATGTCTCACAGTATCTTATTGACATAGCCATTGAATTAAACATTGTTTGTAGGAACTGAAAGCGAATATTTAATGAAAAATAAAGAGCTTTCTTTATTCACACATTCTTTGTTTTAGATAGTATGTTTGTTAGCTAAATGATGTATAAAGAGCTTTTGAGTCTTAGGATATAAAATCAGAAGCACCTATGAAAACAGGAACACAGGGTAAAGCTTGTTCTCAAGATGGGAGTGAAAAAAATACTGACAGCAACTCAAATTCAGTCATAGTTAGAGACACATGTGTGCTTCTACATAACACAGCATTGGACAAAATTATATATATATATATATATATATATATATATATATATATATAAAATGTGTGTGTATATATACATACATATATATATATACATATACATATACATATATATGCATGCATGTATCACAATGCATGGAATTTGTGGAGAAAAGAGGATACCATATGGCTCATATCATCATTAGAACATACTGAAAATATAGGTATCAAATTCAAAACAGTGAAGCAATTTTACATATGATTAATAGGTATTAAAACATGTAGGCTTCAACTTGACAAAACCTGAAGTGTGCTTACGGAAGGGGCACCAGAGTGTAGATCTTGGTAATTAGTGTGAGGTGGAAGAAGGCAGCTTCTCTGTAACATGATGGAAAGTTACTACAGTAAATAGAGATGGGTAGGTTTGAGGGCCATTGTTATAACACATTCACAGAGTTAAACAGCCTTAAAGGACATGGCGTACCCCATTTGAAGCAGTCTGTGCTTACTGTAGATTCTTGCTCACCCACATTTGTGGAAGTTCATGCAATTTAGCTTTTCATCCACTGAGCTTTTGTGTTACTGCTAATAATTCCCTTACAACTTCCTATCTGTCTTCCACATAACTTTGCCCAACAGTTCGAAGATATTGGCACAAGACTGCTGTTTAAAAATAACTCACTGAGACCTGAGTAGCATGAGTAAGAGGACTTTCATAGAATTGGATGATTTATAGTTCAAATATTTGCATGGGCTTTCTCTTGGTTGTAAGTGATATTGCCATAGAATTTTCTGAAGCCTTGTCTTAAGCTAGTCAACAATGTTTTTGTTTCTTTAGTGTCTTTGGGCCTCACTAACATATTAATGCTTGCTATTGCCTTAGTTGAAGCATACATTTCAGGGCTTTTGTCTCTTATAATATTGCATACAAAGTCCTTTATACTTAGTCTTTGAAAGACACCATATACACCCTTCCCAGCTTTTGATTTCTCTTTCCTCTTCAAACACATACTTTAAGCATCTTCTAGTCTACTAAAATGCAGGAACAATATGAGGACTTTAATGTGCATTCTTAGATGTGTTTAGAACAGTGAATGAATGTTTAGGATCATTTAGGTTACATTTTTAGTGATACCTAACAATGTCCTGTAGCCAGATCATTCAAATTCAACTCATTATTTGAATAAAACACAGCCAATCTTTACACAGTCCACAAAATCATTTGGTACTCTGCTTTTGCTTTCTTAAGCTTTGAAAACTCAAGAGGATCAACTAAATCATACTGTAGATTTATTTCTTTTAATTCATTTTGCATCTCCCTCTTTTTGTCCACAGTTCTCACAGTCCCTCTGCCTCCCCCATTCTCCTTCTCTTCTCCTCTGGAAGGGTGGAGCCCCACCCTATCCTCCTACCTTAGCATTCAAATCTCTACAGGGATAGGAGTATCCTCTTCCACTAGGCCAGACAAGGCAGCCCAGCTAGAATAATGAATTCCATGGACAGGCACCAACTTTAGGGATTGTCCTCTCTTCATTAGTTCAGAACCTACAGGTAAACCAAGCAGCATATCTGTTACATATGGATAGGGAGTCTATGTCCAGCTGGTATATGCTCTAGGACCATGGTTCAGACTCTGAGAGTCCCCAAAAGTCCAAGTTAGTTGATTTTGTTAATCTTCCTGCATAGTTCTAACCTAATCTTCATCATTTTCTCTCTTGAGTTTATGATTTTATTTATAAAAATGCTGTAAGTTGTATTTTAATCAAATAAATACATTTGAATTTAATAAGAAACTCATGATTTCATATATCAATTTAGAAATCAATTATATTTTGAAGATATTGAACCTTCCTGTCTATGGAAAAAATGACAGTTCCATGGGCCTATATCTATTTTTTCTTTGATAAATATATTTTAAAACTAAAATATAATTACTTCATTTCATATTTCTCTTTCTACCAACAAACTCTTCCCATATTCCTTCTGTCTATCCTCAAATTGGTAATCTTTTTATTTTAATTAGTATAAATTCCTTTTGTTGTTGTGTTAAAATTTTCTACATTTTAATTGCAAGTAGAAATAATCCGACAGGAAAAAAAAACTTGTGGCACAAATAAAGTCCTGAGATGAGGGTAAAAGAGTAGTGGAAGGATTGTTATTGCAGATTTCCAGGCATATTTTATTGCTATCATAGTAAACAAATATAGTACTTGCTGAAAAACAGAGATGTAGACCACTGACACAAAAGTGAAGACCCAAGCATGAATTCACATAAATATAGCCTTGTACTATTTGATAGAAGTAAAACTATACATTATAGAAATGATAGCATCTTCAACAAATAGTAATAGGAAAACTCAATATTCAGTGCAGAGGAATTCATTTAAACCCACATCTATCATCTCAAATAAAGATTAGGTACAAGTAGGTTTAAAAAAAAAACTCAATTTAAAACCTAAACCACTAAAACTGCTGGAAGAAGGCACAGCCAATACCCTAGAGAGATTGTGTATAGGAAGGGACTTTCTGAACAGGATTCTATTCACCCAGAAATTAATGTCAACAACTGACAAGTAGAACTTTATAAAAGTTATAAAATTAAAGAAAGCCTAGTGACAGCAAAAATTTGATAAGTTGTGTGAATAACAAACATATAGAGAGGAAGAGAATAATTGCCAACTATATTTAATAGAGGATTGATATGCAGAATACACAAAAACTCAAAAATGAAGAGTTCATTAAAACAAATACTCCAATTCAAAAATAAATGGAGTAGAGATCTGAATAGAAAGTTTTTACTAGGAGAAATAAAAATGGCTAAGAAATACATCAAAAAAATATAATCATCCTTAACATTTAAGAAAATGAAAATGAGAATTATCTCACTCTAATCCCAATGACTCAGATCAACAAGACAACTGACAACAAAGGCTTCTAGAAGTGTGTGGAAATGGGAACCCTCATTTATTTTTGGCAGGAATGAAAAGGGGCTAATCAGTATGGAGAACCATCAAAAAACTAAAAGTAAATCCACCATATGATCTAGTAACACTACTTCTCTTAGCATATGTGCAAAAGATTTGACTTCCTAGTTCATTGACTCTTTATTCACAATAGCTTGGAAATGGAAATAACCTAACTGTACTTCAATAAATGAAAAGAAAACAAAATGTTGGAAATATTATAATTGAAAACTATTTATCTGGAAAATCCAAACACGTATAATCATCCAATTTTCCATGAAATGGATGGCAATTAAAAGATTATGTTGAGTGGAGTAATGCAGACCCAGAAACACAAAGACTTCTCTTATCTACAAGACCTAGCTTCAGATTTTGAAATAAGAGAATACAATGTTCAGTAACCATGGAAGCTAGGGCATTTAAAAAAAAATCTTCCCATTCATTTATTTACTTATTCACTTCATATACCTATTGCTGCCCATTTTCCTCTAGATCCCTCATCATCCAGTCACTCCCTCTGCCCCTCTTCTCAAGGCCAGGACATTTAAAAGTCCATGAAGTGTGCCCCAAGTTAGGGTTACTTTTGCTGTGATGAAACACCACAACCTAAAGCAAGTTGGGAAGGAAAGGACATATTTGTCTCACACTTCTACGTTGTAGACCATTATTAAAGTCAGAAAAGAAATTTAAGTAGTTGAGGAACTAGACTGTAGGAGCTATTGCTCTTTTAAACAGTCTAGGATGACCAGGCCAGGTCACCCTACTCATAGTGGATTTGGCCCTTCACATTAATGACTAATTATGAAAGTGTCCTATAGGCTTGCCTACAACCTGCTTTTATAAAGGGATTTTGTCAGTTGAGAGTGTCATATCTCAAATAATGCCAGCCAGTGTCATATTGACATAAAAATGGCCAAAGTTGGGTTCAGCACTTAAGAGAGAAATTGCAGTATTCAAGTGATATTGAGTTTAAATCTATTTCATTTAATAAAACACTTGTTATCATGAATAATGCAATGCTTCTATCTCAAATTTTAACTGATATATATTGTAGAAAGACAATACAATGACAGAGTCAGAAAGAGAAATAGGAATAACAGCTGTGCTGTAGGTTTGTGGGTATTTATTTTATTTCTATATTACTTGGAATTTTTTTATTTAATTTTCCAAGTATTTGCTAACTTACATAGGATTTTGTAATTATATAAATATCATTTTCTTGAATTACTCAGAAAATCAGGATATTGGTTAGTTCTCATGCTAGAAGGTGCCTAGGAGACACTGAGACAAGATGAGTTGCTTGGAAGGGACATTCTCCAAAGAGCAATCTGCCTTCACATTGTGTAGCAAGTTCCAGGCTTCTAGCTTTTGCCAATTTCATTATTATCGATCACTGTAGAGGAGTGGGATTTTGTGAAACAGATGTCTTTGAGTCATTTCTGCTTCTGTAAATAGCCTGCTACCCATACTTTAGTAAATAATATCAGTGATACTCACTGGTTCACCATGTCAAAGGTTGCCCCTTTGCTTTGCTCAGATACAAGTGTCTGACATGGATCTTGGCATAGAGATCTTGAGGCATACTGGCAATGAATTCCAGAAAATTAAGACCAGGAGATCTCTGACTTCAAGGTCGTCTGAAATTAAAGTCCTGGTAGCTTATTCCTTCTACTGGAGACCTGTGTAAGGACATTGGAAGAATTAATAATTACTCTTCCTCTTCTTGGCCTGATTGGTTTGTGGGACTGAGCAACTGCTAGATCTTTGTACTTCTATCCATAGCTGCTACTGATCATTGTTGGGGAGTTGGATTAAAGGCTGTTAGTCATCAACAAATTCCCTTACTATATAGAAACTAACCATAGGTTCTGTGACTCTATAGAACCCTGGCTAATAAAGAAGTTGGTACTGGGAGTAGTTCTAGAGGAACAGAAGTATAAGAATGAATCTTTTAAAAATCTGGAGTTGGTTTGATAATTCCCCATACATTCAACTACTAAAACCTCTCCAGATTCTCTCCCTCCCGGGAGCTTGGAGTATATTAAAGATCCATGGTTGAAACTATATTTCAAGCTTAAAGAAGCTAATGCCTTTGGTTATCTTGATGAACTACGTGGTTTGGTGTACAAAACTTTCCACAAGTTGGGTAAAAAATCAGAATATGATTTTGCTGGCTGGTTGATCTTAGCATCTCAGGGAAAACATGATGAAGGAAAAGAAGAAGTTGTATGATAAAAATCGAATGGCTGCAGATGCTTGCAAACAATCTAAAAGTTGCCAAGCATGTCCTTGAAGAGATTCTTAGCATAGAGCTCAAGTTTCAGAAAATTGAACTGAAGCCCTCATAATAAGATTGGCTAAATTACAGATATTCTCAGCCTCAGAGGGTATCAGCAGTTAAATTAAGGTCATTAACTGGCAATGAATGGGATCCTATAACTTGGGATGTGGATGTGTAGGAGGACCCTGTTGAAGCTGAGAATTTTGAATCTTCAGATTCTCAAGAGTTTGTCCCACCTGAGGAAATAGTATCCTCAGCCACACGCCTTGAAGTAATGCCTTCCCCACATGAGGAAATTAATCCTTCAGAGTCTGATAAACCAGCTGTGACTTTCATTCAAGAAAATGCCAGATGAGACAATACTGATGTTTCTCAAGGCCAACCAATAGTTTCCTCTAGACCCATAACCAAACTCAAGGCAAAACTAGCCTCTATCAAGTAAAAGTCTGGGGAATATGTGTGGGAATGGATTTTAAGGGTATATGCCGTGGACCAACCCAGCTGGGAATTGTCAAGGGAATCAGGTTTTTTTTTTTTTTTTTTTTTTTTTTTTTTGGTTTTAAGGAAGGTACGGATTCAGTGATGACACACAGAAACAAAACGCAGAGGTGGTTTGGAATCTGAGTGTATTTTGCTGCTCTGAGGCAAGAGTCTTTTAAGCATGAGGGGTCAATGTATCCAGTAAAGCAGGCACAAGGAACAATTAGCATAATCATTTGGCACAAGGAAATGTATAATCAATCATGCAAAATATTTCCCATGCAACAGATATAGAAGGTCTTCCTGATATAGAATCACTTGTAGTTAACAAACTTTCAAAGGGAGTTCAAAGAGTGTTTGGTCAGACTCCCCTCCCCCCCCAACCCCCCCACCCCCAATAAACTTTACCTAGCTTTGTCTTTAAGAAGGTGAGATTCACTTTTCATACCATAGTGTCAAAGCTACTCTCATTTACATATTGTTGGGAGGTAAATGTAATTATGTAAACGACTGAGACAAAGCATTACAGGTCTAAGAAAAGAGGATTTTGGCCAGTGATTTTTACTTCAAAGAAGGATTCTTTTACATCTTACTTGCTTGGTTTTCCTTAGCCCTTGGCCATTAGAATAATCCTGCTAGAGAAGAAGGGGGGAAGTTTAGAAAGAAAGCAAATTAACAAGTGAGACTTTGGCTTCTAATTAGGGTGTTCCACAGGATCCAGGAAGCATTTCCCCACCCCAGCATCAGTCCGTGGGACTCTGTCACATAGAATCTACTGGAGCTGCCATGGCAGGTATAGGATAATGGTGGAAGGAACATAAAACTAGTTTATTGACATGGGCCCTCTGAGTGGAGATTCTAGGTGTAATATGGAAGCCCACATAGTTTCAAAAGGTGTCAAAAGTTTGTCTGAATGTTGACTGAAGTGTTTATGAAAGATGGCCTACTGAAAAGGAGTTGGAGATGCCTGATATCCATTAGCTTAGTATTAATGAAGGGATTTTAAGGCTTAGGGAAATTGAAATGCTGCAGTGGATAAGGTGTGTAAAACCTAATCCTGCACAATGGGAAGGCCCAGAAGATAAGCCCTTCACCAATCTTATAAGGTGCAATCTGGTGAGAGGGCCGCCAGCACCTTTGAAGACTTTTGTTCTTACCCTTTACCTTGTACCAGACCTTAGGGTTGGAAATTCTGCTGCTCATTTAGATGAACTAAATTCAATGGGTTTAATTGGGCACCCAGGTAACAAGGGCCAGGTGGCAGCATTGAATCACCAGAGACAAGGTGATTTTAGTTATCATAATGTACATCATAAACAAAACAATGTTTCTAATGACATACCCCATAATGGTCAGCACAGTAGAGGTAAAATTTATAATGGTATGACTCCTTTGGACCTTTGGTACTGGTTAATCAATCACGGTGTTTCCAGGCATGAAATAGATAGGAAGCCTACTGCATATCTGTTTGATTTGTATAAGCAGAAAAATTCTCAAATGAAAAAAAGACTACTTTGGATGGTGGCAAAAGGCAATCTCAGTCAGTGAATCAATTTCGAGTTGTTCCAGTTTGCAGATCCAGAGCTCTTTGAATAAAGGGATTGCCAGGTTTCTCTGAGGAAGGATCTTGATAAAACACATAAAAGTTTTGCTGTTAGCCTTTCTCCAGTTCTTCTCCAGAGGGAACTATGGCCTTTTACAAGGGTAACTGCACACTGGGTAAAGGAAATAATCAGACTTTCTAGGGTTTGTTTGGAGACTGTTTCTGAATTGACACTTATCCCAGGACATCCCAAGAAACATTGTGGTCCTCCAGTTGGAGTAAGAGTTTATGGAGGACAGGTCTGATGTCAAAATCACAGTATGTCCAGTAGATCCCCAAACATATCCTGTGATCATTTCCCCCATTCCAGAATCTATCTATATTGGGATAGATATACTCAGAAATTGGCAGAATTCTCACATTGCTACCCTAACCTGTGGATTGAGGGTTATTATGGTTAGAAAGGCTAAATGGAAGCCTTTAGAGTTGCCCCTGCCAAAGAAAATTGTAAGTCAAAACAGTATCATATTCCTGGAGGAATTGCAGAAATGACTGCCACTGTCAATGACTTGAATGATGCAGGGGTGTTAGTTCCCACGACGTCTCACTTTAACTCTCCTATCTGCCAGTGCAGAAGATAGATGTATCATGGAGAATGACAGTTGACTATTCAAAGCTAAATCAAGTAGTTACTCTACTCACAGCTGCTGTACCAGATTTAGTTTCAATACTTGAGCAAATTAACACATCTCCTGATACCTGGTATGCAGCTATTATATTTTCCTGATATGGAAAATGCCTTCTCGGTACCTATCCATAAGAACCACCAGAAGTAATTTGCTTTCAGTCGGCAAGGCCAGCAGTATACCTTTACAATTTTGCCTCAAGGATATGTTAACTCTACTGCCCTCTGTCATAACTTAGTCAGAAGTGATCTTGATAGCTTGTCTCTTCTCCAAAATATCACATTGGTGCACTATATTGATGACATTATGCTGATAGGACCAAGTGAGCAGAAAGTTGCAACCACTTTGGACTCATTGGTAACAAACATATGAATGAGAGAATGGGAAACAAATCCAACCAAAATTCAAGGACCATCTACTTCGGTGAAATTCTTAGGAGTACAGTGGTATGGGGTATGTAAAGATATTCCTTCTAAGGTGAAATATAAGTTATTGTACCTGGTCCTTCCCATCACCAAGGAAGAAGTACAAACTTTATTGGGTCTATTTGGATTCTAGAGAGAGCACATTCCTCTTTTAGGTGTGTTACTCATGCCTATTTACCAAGTGACTCAAAAAGCTTCTAGCTTTGTGTGGGGCCTGGAACAGGAGAAGGCTCTTCAACAGATCTAGGCTGCTGACCAGGCTGCTCTACCACTTGGACCATTTGACCGGATGGTACTTGAGGTGTCAGTGGCAGATAGAAATGATATTTGGAGCCTCTGGCAGGCCCCTGTAGATGAATCACAGAAGAGGCCTTTAAAATTTTGGGACAAAGTTCTACCATCATCTGCAGACAACTATTCTCCCTTTGAAAACGAGCTCTTGGTCTGCTATTGGGCCTTAGTGTAAACTGAACGTTTGACAATAGGACACCAAGTTACTATGTGACCTGAACTACCCATCATGATCTGGGTGCTATCACACCCTCCAAGTCATAAAGTAGGACATGCACAGCAGTAGTCTATTATTAAATGTAATAATAATATTTACATTATTATTGTGGTAGATATGTGATCAGGCCAGAGCAGGTGCTGAAGGCACAAGCAAGTAACATGAAGAAGTTGCTCAAATGCCTATGGTTTCTATTTCTATTACAATGCCACTGCTGCCAAGCCTGCACCTGTAGTCTCATGGGGTATTCCCTATGATAGGTGGACTGAAGAAGAAAAGACTAGGACCTGGTTTACTGATAGCTGTGCACATTATGCAGGCACCACCCAGAAGTGGACAGCTGCAGTATTACAACCACTTTCCATGACAATCCTGAAAGATATAGGTGAAGGAAAATCTTCACAGTGGGCAGAACTTTGGGCAGAACATAGGGCATTACAGTTTATTTGGAAGAAAAAAATGGCAGGTTGTATGATTGTTCACTGACTCATGGGCTGTAGCCAATGGATTGGCTGAATGGTCAGGGACTTGGAAAGGCTATGATTGGAAAATTGGTGAGAAAGATATCTTGGGGAAAAGTATGTGGATAGATCTCTCCAAATCGGCAAAGAATGTGAAGATATTTGTGTCCCACATAAATGCTCACCAAAAGGTGACTTCAGTTGAGGAGGAATTCTATTATCAAGTAGATAGGTTGGCCCTTTGTGTGGAGAGTCAGACTCTTCACCCAGCCATCCCTGTCATTGCTCAATGGATACATGAACAAAGTGGCCATGGTGGCCGAGATGGAGGTTAGGCTTGGGCTCAACAACATGTCCTTCCACTCACCAAGGCTGACCTGGCTACAGCTGCTATTGAGTTCCAGATCTACCAACAGTAGAAACCAACACTGAGATCCTTAAATGGCACCATTCCTCGAGGTGACCAGCCAGCAACCTTTTGTCATGTTGACTATATTAGACCACTTCCTCCGTAAAAAGGACAATGTTTTATTCTTACTGGAGTAAATACTTATTCTGGTTATGGATTTGTCTTTCATGAATGTAATGCTTCTGCCCAAACCACTATCCATAGACTCACAGAATGCCTTATCTGTCATCATGGTATTCCACACAGTATTGTTTATGACTTAGAAAATCATTTCGCAGGCAGAAAAGTGTGACAGTACACCCACAATCATGGAATTCACTAGTCTTACCATGTTCCCCATTATCCTGAAGCAGCTGGTCTGATAGAAAGATGAAATGGCCTTTTGAAGACACATTTACAGTGCCTATTAGGTGGCAACAGCATGGAGAGCTGGGGCAGAGTTCTTCAGAAGACAGTACATGCTTTTCATCAGCATCCAGTATGTGGTACAGTTTTTTCCATAGCCAGGATCCATGGGGTCCAGGAATTAAGGTGGGGTGGAAGGGATAGTTCTACTCATTATCATTCTCACATCTACTCACTACTGATGCTCTAGGAATTTTTGATTCCTGTCCCCACAACTCTAGGTTCTACTGGCCTAGAAGTTTTGGTTCCAGAGGGGGGAGTACTCCTACCAGGAGCCAAACCAAATATTCCATTGAACTGGAATCTGAGACTCCCCTCATCTCCCTAATCATTTTGAGCTTCTAATGCCAAGCAACAGGCTAAGAAAGCAATAACAGTGTTAGGAGAGGTGATAGATCCAGATGGAGAAATTGGATTGCCTCTCCACAATGGAGTTAAACAGGATTATGTCTGGAGTGCAGGAGATCCCTTAGGGTGCTTTTACTAATAACACTCCTGCCATGTCCTATTATTAAAGTCAATAGGAAACTACAACAGCTTAATCCCAGCAGGTTGCAAAGGGCACAGACCCTTTACGAATGAAGGTATGGTCAATCCTCCATGAAAATATCCAAGATCTACTGAGATGCTTGCGAAGTGTGAAGGAAATAGAGAATGGGTAGTAGAGGAAGGTAGTTATAAATACCAGCTAAGGCCATGTAACTAGTTGCGGAAATGGGGAATATGAAGTAATATGAATGCTTCTGTAGTAGTTTGTTAAGAATGTCTTTGTCTTTCTTCCAATTTCTTTATTATAAATTGGTACTTAAGTTGAGACACTAAAAGAATCTTCCCAAGGGATATTGCCCCATTGTAAATTTACAAATGCATTTTTGATTGTAAAAGGAATAGTTATATCATGTTAGGCCTATTCATGACCTTTTTATTGTTTCATGTGAACATGAGATATAAATGTTGTCAAGTGGACAAGGGGTGGGTTGTAGTTGCTATTCCTGGTTGTCAACTTGACTATAAATAAAATTAACTAAAATCCAGATTTAGAAGGCACACCTGTGATCCTAATCTCGAGGCTGAGAGATACAAGTATCTGACTTGGATCTTGGCATGGAGATCTTGAGGCATAGTGGCTATGAATTCCAGAAGAATAAGATCAGGAGATCTCTGAGTTCAAGTTCATCTGGATTTAAAAGCATGGTGACACACATCTTTAATCTGTAAAATTCCTCAACTCTGTCTTGTTTTGAGAATAAACTTCTAAGTACTAAAAGATGGGAATTAATGTATCAATAGGAAAAAAATGCAGCCTATGGATTAAAAAAATCTTCACTAACCTTACATACTACATAAGAATAATAAACAAAATATACAAAGAGCTCAAGAAATTAGACACCAACAAACCAAATAACTCAATTTTCAATGGGGTAAACAGAGAATTCTCAGAAGAGGAATCTTGAATGTCTGAGAAGCACTTAAAATGTTCAGCATCTTTAGTCATCAGGGAAATGCAAATCAAAATGACACTGAGATCCCATCTTACCCCCATCAGAAGAGCTAAGAATAAACTCTCATGGGACAGTACATGTTGGTGAGGATGAAGAGCAAAGAGAACATTCATCCATTACTTGTGGGAGTACAAAGTTGTACAACTGAAGAGGTCAGCTCAGTGCATTTGGAAAATACCACCAAGACCCCAGAACATAAAGACCCCTCCCTTCCTGGAAGCGAGAGGAGGCCAATGGAAGGCACCCTTCTCTTCCTGACCATTGGCCACCGATAGACAAGGGAAGTCCTTGCCACCTCTAAGGACCAGTTTAGAAGTTACACTGTTCTGCCAATCACATTGTGCCTAATAGCTGCTGCTCTAAAAATTATATAAAAACTCACCAAATGGGCTGCATGGGTTGTTCTCTTTCTCCTTTGTGTTCAGGCTGACCCCAGTATGCTGGAACAATTAAAATCCTCTTGCTTTTGCATCCATTCCTGGCTCCATTTCTGGTTCACTGAGGGGGTCTCCAGCATGTTAAGGATCGTCAGGAGTCAGAGTCTTACACACATACTTTAAAAATCAATCTGGCAATTTCTCGGAAAATTGGTAATAGTTTTACCTGAATATCCAGCTATACCCCTCCTGGGCATATACCCAAGAAATGTTCCATCACACCACAAGAACACATGCACCATTATGTTCAACATGAGCTTTATGTGTAATTGCCAGAAACTGGAAAAAGCCCAGATGTCTCTCAACCAAGCAATGAGTAGAAAAAATGTGGTTCATGTACACAATTAAATATTATTCAGGTATTAAAAAAAGAACATCATTCATTTGGCAGGCAAATGGATGGAACTAGAAAATATTATTCAGAGTGAAGCAACCCAGATCTGAAAGGATATTCAGGGTATGTACTCACTTATAAGTGGATATTATCCATGAGATACAGAATACCTACCCTACACTCCATAGACCCAAAGAAGTTATACAATAAGGTCCAAGTAAAGATGCTCAAATCTCACAGGGAAGTGGGAGTTAAATACTCATAAGATGCAGATAGATGTCAGGAGCCATAATGGGACAAGCTAATATACTAGCAGGTGATCATCCTGAAATGGCCTGCTTCATATTATTATATAATTGGCAATAGGTGAGCCCTCATCCAGCAAGACTGTGGATACTAATTTTAGGAAAGATTCCTCCTATTAATATGTTTTTTTCTGCTATATATAATAATCAATATGTAATAGCACATCCATTTGGAGCAGATCTCAGCAGATCCACAAAGATATACTGTCTTATAGTGATGCTTTGTAGACAAATAGCTAACTTCAGTTTTAATGATGATCCTCTATAAATTCTTAAGATTATATCTATGATTACTAAGTTCTTTTATAATGGGACTGCTACTAAGTCCTTTTCTGATAGTCAAAACTGCAATGAGAAATTTGCCAGTCTCCCAAGTGTCACAAGTTAATTGCTTTTAGATGGCAACTAGACTTTCTCCTACTCAGAGCACATTCTAAGAGGTTGTAAAAAATTTAACCAAAGGCCATAAAAAGGTAAATAGGATGTATTACAGGTGCTAGGACAGAAGATAAAATATTGACTGTGTCTACATATACAAAACTTCCCTTATAACTTAGATATGGTTTTAAACTTTCAATGAACTTGTGAAATAGTGAAGATGTTTAGCTAGATGATTACTCTTAATGGATATGCATGTAAACATTCTCTGTTGCAAGCTTCTATTTTAATTTATGATTTGGTATTTTGTGTGAACTTGTGATGAACTTTGTAACATGTGATCATGTATCCTGAAAGATATATAAGTACTGAAGACAATAGAGAGAAGCTTGGGTGCTCTTTTCCTCCTTCTCTCTCTCCTGCTCTATCTCTCTTTTTACTTTTCCTCACTTAGAAGAATTTTTCACTTTCTCCACTTAGAATCTCTCTTCTTTTCTCTCTTAGATAGCTTTCATAGAAAACTCTTTACAACTTAGTAATAAACTCATTAACCACTTCTTTAAGTGTCCCATTTTCCTCCCTGTGACTTCTCACTAGTAGGCTGAAAGTTAAAGCCCAGCAGTTCCTGCTGAGATAGAACAAAGACCACATTGCTTAATCCTCTGCTGTTAGTCTACAAGTGTTAATCACCTAAGCCAGCAGTCTTTCACCCTCAGAAAGAGCAAGAAATTTTCTAGGACATTTTAGAAGTTACCTTCAGCATTTCCATACAGTTAGAAAGCGCTGAGACTCTCAGAGCCCTACTTCATGCCTCTACCACTGCCTTCTCCAGGCCCAGGAGGCTCCTGGCCCTTAGCAGATAGAGGGAGTGATTGGAGGGTACAGAGGATGGGGATGTGAATAGGCAGGGTTGTGATAGATTTGAGGAGACACAGGAGGGAGTGCCAGAGGGCCAAAAGAGTGAATGGAGATCTGAAGCTGGTAGGGATGGAGCTCTCCTGTCATTAATAGTACCTGACAGGGACCTATGGTAGAGGTAGCTTCCATGAGTCTATGAGGGTGACGCAAGCTGAAACTCATAGAAGTAGGGTTGTGGAACCTGAAATATCTACCTCCTGTAGTCAGGCAGGGACAATGATGGAGCAGAGACTGAGCAAATAGCCAAACAATAACCTGTCCGTGAGACTATTTCACAGGGGAGCACCAGTCCCTTTCACTATTAATGATTCCTTGTTATGCTTGCAGGCTCCACCCAGCAGCTGACTGAAACAGAGCAGAAACTCACATCCAAACATAGGACAGATCTCAGGGACTCTTATGGAAGTGTTAGGTTAAGAATTGAGAACCCCTAAGAGGATAGGCACTCTATAGGAAGACCAACAGAGTCAACTAACCTGGACCCATGAGGTCTCTCAGAGACTGAATCACTAAACAAAGAGCTTTTACAAGTTAGATTGAGGCTCCCCACACATATGCCAAAGATGTGCAGTTTACTATTCATGTATCCCTTTTCTAGCCTGTGAAGACCACACTATATAAAGAAGGGGTACGCTTTAGTCTTGGTTCTATATTTGCTATATTGTCCTAGTCAGGTATCCTAAACCATCTCTTTAAGGTTTCTTATCAACCATCTTAACTTCCAAAAGTTATTTAACTTGAATCAAATCAAGAATTTTGTCAAATAATTAATTTATCTAACCAATATTAATCTATGAAAGTCGATCTTCATATTGCTCTGCAGGAATATAGTGTTATGTGTCTCAAGAAGCAATCACACAAGATTATAGGCAGTGAGGGTCTCCCCACATGCATTCACACCATGCCAGATACAAGAGGAATGTAGTAATGATAAACATGAGAAAGCACAGTCACAGCAGCAAGAGACGATTGATCTAGAAATGAACCTATGGGGGACTGACTCTTTGAGGTATATCCATCACAGCTATGCAAAAAAAAAATAATAATGATGATGAGCTATCTCTAGGAAGCTCGCTTGACCACTACAGTTCCTCCTGCATGGCATCACCAGAAGACCAGAGGGACTCTATGACTTTCTGCCCCAGCTGGTATGGGTTAAGGTTCCCTCATCATCATGTACCAATTTGATCCAGTCAACAAGCAGTTGATCAACAGAAATTGATCAAAATAGATTTTCTTATTTTTTAGTATCTTTATGTAATTCAAAACTAATAAGCTAATCTAGAACATAATTCCATGTTTATGCTATGTATCTTCTCAATAAAATAAGTTACACTTCAGCAAAACACTGTTTTAGTTTGCCCATAATAAATACCCTTAGAATATAAATAAATAATTAAAGGCCTGATTTATACATAGAGATTCTTTTTCAGACTTGATTGTTCTAGATATAAAGAAGTTTCTTGTTACATCTAGTCTTTTTTTTTTTTTAATCAGAATTATATTAGGAATAGTGAAAGTACCGTATGTACACTGAAAGTAACCACATTCAATGCCATGCTGTATTGCAACTTGTTGTGGGGTTATGTAGATGTGTGAAACGGTGTGTACATGCATATTTGGTATACCTGCAACACTGGTGGTATTGAGGGGGTGTGTGGGATGGGGGTCCCACTACTGGCCACATGTGGGTGGGGGAGACCCAGAGCATGTAAACACATTCCACAGAACAGACCAACTGTTGGCCACCTACAGACAAATGAAGTCCTATAAAGACTGACGAAAAAGGGTGCAGGGGTTGCGGGGAGTTGACACTTTTCCTTTGGGTGTAGGATGAGCCCAATGCTTTGGAACAATAAATTCCTCTTGCAGTGATTACTGGCTCCATGTTGTTTACTCAGGGGAATTCCTGAGTAAACTAAGGCTCTCCAGAGTCTTACATTTGGTGCATTGGCTGGGAATTGACCATCTGTGAGAACATTCGAAGAAGTGAATCAGAGGTCTTGAGCAGGTACTCAGGTTTTTTTTTTTTGTTTGTTTGTTTGTTTTTTGTTTTTTGTCTGTCTTGCTGTTTGTCAAAGTCTGAGTGTGTAGGCCTATTTGAACTTTTGGATTGCTTGGAAGCATCTGGGGGCTTGGAGAGCCCACAGTGTCTGGGGTAGTTGAGAGCATTGGGCAGACACTTCAGGTCCTCTCCATTAGACTGGCCCTGGAGTAAACAGGCTCCATCATCTGGTTAACTGGATTCTTCTGCCTGTGACAATGGTGATTTGTTTGTGTTTTGATTGTTTTAATATGTCTTCTTCAACTGGGACTGACAAAAATTTTAAACATGAGACAGGAACACTCCACTCTAATGATGGGGATTTCCAGAAGTTGTCTGGTAACTTGTCACTGGCAGTAAAGAAAATCAACCTCCAGATATTGTTCTCAGCAGAATGGCTCTCCTTCGAAGTTGGATGCCCTCTGGAGGGGATCTTTACCTCTCTGTAGTTGTGGATGTCCAGTAGAAGGTCTTTGGTGCTAGGGCTGATACTTATCTCAATCAGGTGCCCTATATTATGGTTCAGAGGGACTTACTAACTTACCCTCCAGTTTGAATTAGGGGTTTCATTCCCAACACAGACCTCACTGCCTGCACCAGAAGTAGGTTCTCCAGGATCTGAGGACAGCAGAGCTTCTCCTCTTGGATCCTTCTCCTCTTCCCCTGCCCCTGTACCCTTCCCCTAACACTCCCCTGACACTCCCCTGATACCACAGTTAGAGGCCACCCTGTCAGTCCCAGGCCAGTTGGCCCTCACTTCCATGACATGAGGGAGATCCAGGTCCTGCCATGGGTACTCAGAGCAAGAGGGCCAGCCCTCCAGAGATGACAGTGGCCCTCCTTCTCCAAGCCTATGATGAGGATGGAAATCAGGCCATGCAGGATTGGCCTTTCTCTTTGGCCGACCTGTATAACTGGAAGACTCAACACCCACCTGTCTCAGACAATCCTAAAGGGTTGATTAATCTTTGAGACTCTCTTGTTTACTCATCAGCTCACTTAGGATGATATATAGAAACTCATGTGAGTGCTTTTCACAGCTGAAGAGTGGGAGAGAACCATGCAGGAAGCTATAAAGAATGTCCCCTATACTACAGGGGCACCCTCAATTGACTAGGTGGTCATCGATAATGGGTTTCCTCTGACTACAGCAAACTGGGATTTCTACACCCCTCAAGGCAAGGAACACTTGAAAGTTTATGTCCAGTCTCTGTTGGAAAGTCTCAAGGGCTCTGTGAAGCAACCCACCAAATGAGTCACTCATGGCCTTCCTTAAGTGGTTCATGGAGGCATTTCGCCAATATACACACTATGACCCCAGTATCAAAGAGCACAAGACCACTGTGACCATGACATTTGTAGATCATGCTGTGAGAAACACTAATAAACTTCAGAGACAAGAGAGATTTCAAGGTAAGTCTTTGAGAGAGTTAGTGCAGGTAGCAGAGAAAGTGTATCAGAATAGGGAAACTGAAGAAAGAAGGAGGGAAGAAAGGTAAGAGACAGAACAGAAAGAAATTAGGAGAGAAATGAATCAAGACAATAACCTACAGAGAATTCTAGCAACAGTACTCAGGGGAAAAAGAGGAGACCTGGAACTACAGGAGAGAAGTCAGAGGCCATATCTTAAGAAGGACCAATGTGTTTAGTGTAAGGAGCATGGCCATTGGGCCCAGAAATGCCTCAATGAAAGGAAATTGGGAGAAAAGCTCTGGGACTGGGAAAAGCATCCCTGGATCCAGAAAGTGTTAGCCCTAGGAGAAGAGGGTGATTAGTGGGGACAGGATTTAGACTCTTTCCCCAAACCCAGGGTAACCCTAAAGGTCAAAGGGAAGCCTACTCAGTTTCTGGTAGACACTGGGGCACAATATTCAGTGTTATTCCAAACAGATGGGCCCATTTCTAAAAGATCATGGGTACAAGGTGCCACTGTGACCAAACAATATTCATGAACTACCCCAAGATCAGTTGATATGGGCATGAGCTGAGTATCTCAGTCTTTCATGGTTATCCCAATATGTCCCTACCCCCTGCTTGGCCAGGATCTGCTCACCAAAATGGGAGCCCAGATCCATTTCCTCCTGGAGGGTCTCCAAGTTAAAAGTCCCCAGGAAGAACCACTCTAAGTTCTTAATCTCAGGCTAAATAAGTACAAGTTATTTTAAACCTTGGATGGGGCATCACAGGACTAAGGCTGGTGACTTGAGGCCTGTCCCTAGGCTTGGACTGGGAGAACTGGCATGGGGAGGGCCACCAATCAGTCCTGTATTGGGCTCAGAGCCCAAGCCTCCCCTGTGTCTGTGTGCCAATATCCGATGTCAAGGGAGGCCCGAGATGGAACCAGGCCTCTCATTATTAGGCTCCTAGAATAAGGGAATCTGTGGAACTGCCAATTGGCTTAGAATACTCCCTTCCTGCCTGTGAAGAATCCTGGGACCCAGGACTATTACCTGGTACAGGACCTATGAGAGGTAAACCAAAGAGTTGCCAACATACACCATACTGTGCCTAACCCTGTTGAGTCCCTTGCCACCCTCTAGGACTTGGTACACTGTCCAGAACCTCAAGGATGCTTTCCTTTGCCTGACATTGACTCTCCAAAGTCAGGACTATTTTACATTTGAGTGGAAGGATTCTGAGCATGGGGTGATGAGGTAGCTCACATGGACCAGGCTGCCTCAAGGATTCAAGAACTCATCTACTCTCTTTGATGAGCCCCTAGACTGGACCCTTACCATGAATCCAATCCACAAGTAACCCTTTCCCAGTACATGAATGGCATTTTGGTTGTGGCTAAGACCAAGGAGGACTGTCTAGAAGGCTCTAAATACCTCTTGGAGGAGCTGGGAGAATTAGGATAAGGAGTTTCAGCCAAGAGAACCCAAATCTGCCAGAGAAAAGTAAGTTATTTGGGCTACCTGCTGAAAGACAGCTAGCACTGACTCTCCAATGCTAGAAAAGAGACCATCCTACACATCCCTCCTTCACAGAGCCGCAAACAGGTAAGGGAATTCCTGGACATGGCTGGGTTCTGCCAACTATGGATTCCAGGGTTTGGTGAGTTAGCTGCTTCCCTCTACCCCCTGACTAAAAATGGACAGCCCTTACATTTGGAGGAAGAAGAACAACAAGTTTTTGACGTGATTAAGCAGACTTTGCTTGAGGTCCCTGCTCTAGGACTGCCTGATGTCAGCAGATCTTTCCACCTTTATGTGGCAGAGAATAGAAGTGTAGCAAAGGGAGTGGTCACTCAGTAGCTGGTCCCCTGGAAGCATGTAGGTCAGAGAAAGTAGACCCTATCGCTGCTGGGTGGCCTGCTTTTCTATTGATACTGACGATGGTGGTGGTTTGAAAGATGCTGATAAATTAATTCTGGGGCAAAATCTGATCCTGACAGCCCCCCATGCCTTGTAGACCAATGCTTTCCAGCCCCAAGATTGATGGCTGACCAATACCCATATGACTCATTATCTGAATCTGTTGCTAAACTCAGATCAGGTGACCTTAACATCACCAGTGGCCCTCAAACCGGCCACTCTGCTACATAACCACAACCTCAGTCCACCAGCTCATGATTGCCAGAACATTCTAGGATGTGAACTAGGGATGGTGAAAGGACCCATCTTTCTGATCAGCCACTCCATGATGCTGAGGTGACCTGGTTCACTGATGGCAGCAGCTACCTGGTAGAGGGACAGAGCAAGTTAGGAGCCACCATTCTAGATGGGTAATACATAGTTTTGGTGAAACCTTTTTCTGGAAATGTCAGCACAGAAGGCAAAGCTAATAGCTATGGCCAAAGCCCTCGACTTGGGGGCAGTCAAAAAAAATCAACAGCTACACTCAAACATGCCATAACCACCACTCATTTACAGAGGGCAATTGACCAACAGAGGAGACCTTTAATATCAAATGGAAGGTACATTAAAAATAAGGCTGAAATCAAGGCCCTCCTAAGTGCCCTCTTTAGGTCCACCAAGGTAAGCATTATCCACTGTCCCAGCCACCAGAAGCAAGAGAGCCATATACCTAGAGGATATTTAGCTGATAAAACACCCAAGGAGGTAGCCCTTAAAGACACTGTACCTGTGCTGACTCTTAACACACCAACCAGGAAAGGTTAAAGAATGGCCCCATTGGGCCAATGGCTGCCTTTCCCTAGTCTATATTAAGTAGGATTAGGCCCAAATCTCTAGGTACAATACCAACTACTATCTCAAGAGTATAGGTTAATGGAAAACCCAAGAAGTAAAAGCATCATCCCTTGGGACCAGGCCTAAGACTGCTATTACAGATGCATAAATGGACTCACTTGCACAGTAGAAAGCTGAGAGAAGCCATTAAAGGATCCAGGGTGTTCATCATGGACCTAAGATACCTGGTGGAGGTATGCATGGTAGAGGTAAATGATAGAGAGCTGCAAAGTATGTCAACAGGTGAACACCTGCCACACCAAGATAGGCACAGAGAAAAAACCCAGAGGAAATAGACCAGGAGTCTTCAGGGAGGTAGATTTTATAGAAGCTAAGCCTGGAAAGTATGGTTATAAATATTTACTAGTTTTTGTAGATACTGTTTCAGGATGGGTAAATACTTTTCCCATGAAACAGGGGACTGCTTTAGTCATGTCCAAGAAGATCCTAGAAGGGATTATTTCCAGGTTTGGGGTACCCAAGGTAACTTGGTATGATAATAGACCCACTTTCTTCTCTCCCATAAGCCAGGGGTTAGTGACAGTATTGGGGACAGATTGGGAACTTCATTGTGTATTCTGTCCCCAGAGTTCAGGCCATGTAGAAAAGATAAATAGGACCTTAAAAGAAACCTTGACCTTAGAAACTGGTGGAGTCTGGGGGTACTATTTCCCTTGGCTTTGTTCCAAGCTTGGAACACCTCTTATTGTTTCAACCTAACAGCTTTCGAAATCCTCTATGGATTCCCAGCTCCATTGGTAGCTTCCAGACCTAATATACAGATCTCCCAGGAAGGAGATCAAGACCTTGCCAAAAGGCAATTCAGAGAGAAATATGGTCCCAGTTGTCTGCCCTTTATGCTCCAGAAATGACTGAGGTGCCACAACAGTTCCAGGTTGTTGACACTGTCTAGGTTCATGGGCATCAGACCTAGTCCCTAGAACCCTACTGGAAGGTCTCCTATTTGGTGTTGCTGCTTCTGATGACACCTGTAGCCATAAAGGTGGACAGTATAGCTGCTTAGATACATGTGTCTCGTGTAGCAGCAACCTGTCTATTATGCCCCTCAGAACCACCTGTCTTAAACAAGCAACCTTTAAAGCTCAGGATCACTTGTTGAGACACCAAGGATAATAAATTTCCTGACCCTGATGAGGGTTCTGAATCTGAAAAGGCATAAGAAGCTGAATGCTAGATCTTATCCCTCATCAGTCGACCAGATTGACTAGAATTGTATCATCAACACTACAGGGCAACAAGGTGACCAGGATAACCCAAGACCACCCACTTTCACCTTGTGCCCCCTAACATTTGACTTTTGTGACCTGGTGACTGGGTTGGTGTTGTACACCTGGGACATCCTGAACCAACAGGGAAAGGGGGGCTTGCCAGAATGTCATGGGAAAGCCACATGTTCACCAATGCCATGCCCAGGAAAGGGACTGGGGGGAAAGGGCATAGGATTCAGATACCCCCGATTAAGAGACCACCTGCCCAAATCCCAATTTATGTATGCCCCTGAGATAAGAAGTCCAGGTTCTTAGCCCATCAGTGCTGGGGCCTGGGAAACTTCTACTTTGCTGCCTAGGGCTATGAGACCTCTGGAGATACCTACTGGAACCTGAGCTTAAACTAGGATTTAATCATAATGAGCACATCCTCTGAAGGAAGGGGTTTCATGCAAGGCAATTGTGGAGGATATTCATTGGGGAACATTCATTCAGGGGCACATCCCAACATATCCTGGGGAAGACAACAGCCCCCAGGGGTGTGGTTCGGAGAGGTTCAATGCCTCAACTTTTCTTACAACCCAATCGCTGTGCAAGTTTACCAAGAATGGGAGAGACCAAGGATAGATGGCTAAAGGGTAGCATATGGGACCTCAGACTATACTGGGAAGGACACAATGATGGACTCATTTTTACCATCAAATCAAGATAGAAGCCCCTACTGTCCCTTTGGGATCCAATAAGGAGGTTACAGGTGTTACCATAAGCTACTCAAGCCCAAGTCACCGGCAACAACCCAGGTAATGTCTACAACTGTCATGACCCCCAACATCCAGGGAACACCCCATCTTGGTCTCTTAGAACTGGCCCTACTGACTGAGCTTATTAGTATGACCTTCCTAGTGTTCAATGAATCCAGGCCCAAATTGACTCACTCTTGCTGACTTTGTTATGATATAGCTCCCCCATATTATGAATAGGTTGCTTTTGTTCCCCCAAATATTAGCCTTTCTAATAAGTCCTCTTCCTGCTGATGGACCCAAAAATCAGGTGTGGTACTCACCCTACAGGCTGTGACTCAAGTGGGAATCTGCATGGGCCATGTCCCCTCCTCCCATGGGTTCCTTTGCATACTTCATATTTCCCTGTCCATGGGTTCAAACCCTGTGTATACCTTGGTGTCCTGAATATATCTAGAGATATTTGTATATTAGTTAGGTACCAAGGTTGGTTTATCATCCTTATGAAGAAATATTAGATAGATGGGCTAGGGACTATCATACCAAACAAGAACCCATCACTGCCTTAATAGTGTCTCTCTTACTTTCACTGGTGCAGTCTGGGTAGCTAATAGGGACTTCTTCCATGGCACTACAAGGCAAAAGCTACCAAGAGCTCAGGGCTGCCATAGACTTAGACATATAGAGGATCAAATAATCAATCACCTACCTTCAAGACTCACTAACATCCCTCTCTGAATCAGTCCTGCAAAACCTCTGTGGAATAGATTTATTCTTTTTTGCAACAGGGAGGGCTTTGCAAAACCTTAGGGGAAGAGTGTTCCTTTTACCTTGACCACTCAGGAGTGGTAAAAGATTCTATAGCAAAGGTATGAGAGTGACTAGCCAAGAAAAAGAAAGGGAACAAGCCCAATGATGGTTCCAGTCTTGGTTTTGAAAGGATAAGGTTATAAGCTAGAAATTCCCCGTGCCTGGGCACGTGGGAGGCACCTGGATCCCCAACGCCAGTGGGGGAGGGTGGGCGAGACTGCGTGGCGGCCACGTAAGCGGAAATGACTTAACTAGTTCTTCCGGCCTCTGTGAGAGGCTGGTAGGTCGTCAGAGAGAGCAAGTTCGGATGGATTGAACTGATTGGCTTAGAAGCTTGTGGTAGGCGGGTTCTGTTATAAGTCTATAAAAGACCAAGGCAAGCCAGCTTGGGCGGGCTTACATCTTTACCTTGCTGGGGAGACAGTAACCCCCCAGAGCTCTGGATATTAAAACCCTCTTGCGAAATTGCATCAGGTCTGTCTCTCGTGAGTGTTTGGGGTGCCGGTTTCTGAGGCATGGGGGTACAGAAGTACCCGGTTTTTTCTTTCGGATCTTACAGTTGGTGCATGGGCCGGGAAATGCGGACACCCCTACACACTCGAGAAACAACTTGGAGGTAAGGGGACCCCTTCTGAAGTGTGTGTGTGCGCTGGCCGGCCGATGTGATGTTGTTCGTTCGTCCTGAGTGTTCTGTTCTGTTCTTGGGATCTGAATCTGATGAGACGCGCGCTTTTAGATATGCAGCTGTCTCCTCGGACCGTGATGGCCAGGAGACCGTGGTATAGGCAGACGTGCTAGCGGAGGCCACAGGCTGTAACTCGGGGAGACGTCCCTGAGTGAAGGGGGAAATCCAGGGACGCCTGGGAAGTTCCCATCTGGGTGTCGGGAGGATAAGGTAGTTCTAAATTGGAGAACTTACATGCCCTCCCGGCCGTCTGGTTTTCTGATCTGGTTCTGTTTTCTGTTTGTTTCACTGTTTTGTCAAAAGCCTGACTGGGGCGGAGAGTTCCGCCTGGCAATCGAAACCTCCGGGGTCTGGAGGAAGCTGGAGAAGCCGAATAGGGTTCTTCTCTGTATTTGTTTCCTGCAACTGGCGGGAACACACGGTATCTGAAACTGGGTTGTCTAGAGGCAAACTGAGACGCCTGATGGTGGCAGCTTCAGGCTGTCTATGTGGTGATTATTTCTGTTTTGTAGTCTTGTGTTTTCGTTGTTTGTGTTTTGTATAGTCTTGTGTTCTTGGACTTAGATGACTGACGCATAGGGATTTAGACCGACTGATAATTTTGTTAAGAATTTAGACCGACTGAAAGGACCGCCATGGTGGGCTCTGTGGCGGCAAGATCGGGTCGCGTGACTCAGGCCCGCCATGTTAGGGTCTGGCGGCAAGATCGGGTCTCGTGACTCCGGCCCGCCATGTTAGGGTCTTTGGCGCCAAGATCGGGTCCCGTGACTCAGGCCCGCCATGTTAGAACAAGAGACAAAATATTTAACCTGTGAGGCCCCCTAGTGGGGGAAATAATTTCTAACAAGACACTCAAAGTGGCGGATGTAGAAATTCTGAATTTAAGTTACAGATGGCTTATTTCATTTATTTTAAATTGTTTAAGTTATTATAATAGATATACTGTTAAGCTGTGGTTTTATTTTTTCTCTGGGGAAGAGGTAAAAAATAAGGGGGACCTCTAGAAGACTAGATTCTGAAACATTAAGCAAAAACCTGTCTCGGTGACACTAAAATCTTGTTTTGAGAATTATATTATGTTCAAGGCATAAATTCTTAATTGATACTGATTTTATTTTGATACAAAATCAAGGTTTTCATTGGTATAAATACTAAAAATGTAAAAATGCAGGATTTACACCCAGCCCTTTCTTGCTGTTATTGTTATAGATCTGAAATGTTTAAGCCTATGAGTTTGGGGCCATACAAAAATATAAGGCTCTGAGTTTATTAGGGTGTTTTCAATGTTTTAATTAGAGTTGCTTCTGTTATGGCGAGAGAGAGAGAGAGCGCAACGAGATTGCCTCTCTTCATTTACAAACTCAATGTGTCTATAGATTATTATATGACTTAATAATTCCTGATTCTTTAAGTCTGTCAGATGTTCTTGTGCCAGAAGGCTAAAGATCAATGTTTCAACATTTTGAAGTATAAACTGTTCAGGTATTTAGCAATCTCTATCATTTGGCTAATTCTTAAAAGGTGTGTTAAGCTTCCTATATATTTTCAGTTAATATTGGTCACTCTTGGATTTCTGACGGGGATAAAAACTGTTAGTCTCATAGTCAGCTCAAGCTCTTTAATCTTGAAAGCTGATATAGGTTTACAGAAATGATTTTCAGGTGATATAAAATTTATAGCCAAAACATGAGTCAGGTGTTAATTCTTATAGTCTTTCAAGATAGTAAAGATGACAAAGGTTCTGTTTGACAGAGATTGGATGTTATGCTCAATTTATATTTAGAGAAGACCACAGAATGGAGCAGAAGATCTGAGACCACCTATCCTGATTCACGGTGACACCCTCACTAAAGACATATTCCCAAGAGACTGATTAATCTCTTTGAGACTGTTTTATTTGTAATACAGGAAGCCAGAAAAGAATACCCCCTCATACGAAAGGTAAGAGGCACCTGAAGGACTACACCAGACTCCATTGGCAGGTCTTGAGGGCATGATAGCCCACAGATTTGGCGAAGGTATGTAAAGCAGGGACCAGAGGAGTCACTGACAGCCTTTCTAGTGCAGCTCAGAAGCATTTTGCTATACACCCCAGACTAGAAGGACTTTAGTTTGCTGAGAAAGTATGTAGAGGGATTTGGTACAAGTTATTTAGAAGGTCTGTAAAGAGATTTGGTGGTGCAGGCTGTTAGAAAAGTCTATCGAGAGATTTAGTATAGTTTGCTGAGACAGGGAGAGAGAGTAGAAAGAAAAAAAAAACGAGAGAAGGAAGCTACAGAGAATCCTGGCTAAAAGGCAGAAAGGAATCAATGTGCATACTATATGGAGAGGCCACTGAGCCAGAGTGTGCCCTAACAAGCTGGGAGCAAGAACTCACAGGTCTTGGGAGAAGTGGCCCCCAAATGGCAAAGGTGTTATCCCTGGATAAAGACAATGACTAGGGGAGATGGGTGTTCTGACCACCTCCCCCAACCCTGGATAACTGTGAGAGGGAAAGAGAAACCCACTCAGTTCTTGATGGACACAGGGGCTTTACACACGGTCTTCCAACCCAATGGCCCTGTTTCCAAGAAAAGATCTAGGGTCCGAGAAGCCACTGGCACCAAAATATGTTCATGGACTACCCGAAGAACAATGGACCTAGGGATGGGATGGGTAACCCACTCATTTAAGGTCACCCCAGGATGTTCCTAACTGTTGGAGCAAGGCATACTCTCCAAAATGGTGGGGAAGACAGATATACTTACTGTCCAAAGGGCTGCAGCAACTGGCCCAAAAAGAGAGACTGACCCCTGCTGAAAGTTGCTACAGACAAGAGCAATTTTCTCCATGAAGGACAGGGACAAGCAGGTGCTGCTATGGTGGGCAGCACAAACGGCATCTGGGTAGAAGAATCTTTACCCCCTGGCATGTCAACGCAGAAAGTGGAGCTAATGGCCCTTACCAAGACCTCGGAACTTGGAGACAGCAAGAAAATCAACATCCACATGGGTAACAGGTATGCCTTTGCCACAGCCCACGTCCACAGGTGTATATGCCAAAAGGACTGCTCACATCAGAGAAAACCAACAGGAAATCTTGGACCTCTTAGATGCCCTAATGAAGCCAACAACTGTGAGTATCACCCTCTGCCCAGGATGTCAAAAGGGAAAAGACTCAGTGGGCAATAGCCCGGCAGAGCAAATGGCTCCAAGGATAGATATACAGGAGCCTATACTGGTTGTAGGTCTGCAAGAGGCATCCACTGAAAAATGAGACAAAGTGAGATAGCCTCACTTAAAATATGCCGAAGAAAAAAGGACTGAGATTGATAGCCATCTGACCAACTATTACCAAGGAAAGGTGCACACAGAAGGGAGAATCATACTCCCCAGAAAGTAAGCCAAGGACTCGCCAGGGCAAATGCACACATGAACTCATTTAAGGGATCAATAAAACAGTGTAAGGTATGCCAGCGAGTGAATGTTTATGCAGCAAAGAGTAAATAAGGCAGAAGACCTAGAAGAGAACAACCTAGAGTATATAGAGGTTTTATAAAAGATAAGGCAGGAAAGTATGGTTATGAATATCTTCTAGCACTGGTAGATAGTTAATCTAGATAGATTGAGACTTCCCCTAGCAGGCAGGAAACAGCAGCCAGGGTTAAAAGAAATTTTCCCGAGTTTCAGAGTGCCCAAGGTAATTGGATCAGACAATAGTTCTGTTTTTGTTTCTAAGGTAAGTCAGAAATTAACAGATATTGGGGACTAATTGGAAATGTTATTGGATGTACTGTCCCCAGGGCTCAAGACAGCTAGAGAAAATAAACAAAACTCTATGAGAGACCTTAACTAAATTGACCTTGGAGACTGGTTTAGGCTGGGTGGTGCCTCTCCCCTTGTTTCTGAATAGTCCTTGCCATTTTAATCCTCTTTGTTACCCCAATTTCTTTGTCATCTACTGGGTCCTCCCGAGAGGTGTAGCACAACATGAGATTTGGCTCAAACTGTTCGCTTTAATGCTCTAGGCATGTCAGAGACTCCTCGCTGCTTCCAGACAGGTTACTGGATCTGTCAAAGAAGGCTTCAGAAACAGTTGCTGGAACCCTGGTGAAAGAGATCCTCACCAAATTGATCACAGAGACTGGACCTTTGCTCTCTAGGCTCGAGGCACTCCAATGGATAAGGCATCGAGGTCCCGGAGGCCTACTCAGGAGGAGATCCACAAGTCCCACATCGCTTCCAAGTTGGAGATATGGTCTACATTAGATGCCACCACGTGGGAAACTTTAAGACTCAGTGAAAAGACCCTTATCTTGTACTCTTGACCACCCTGTTTTCTGCCCTGATAGGACCCCTAATGATAATGCTCCTGTTTCTTACAGTTAGACTTATACAGTCAATAGATTAGTTGCCTTCATCAGGGACCAGGTGAGCGCAGTCCAGATTTATGGTACTTAGGCAACAGTATAAGAGCTTTCTGAGACAAGAAGAGGCTGACCTTTAATTCTCCTAGTTCTAAGGTTAGAACTATTAACAAGACAGGAAGTGGGGAATGAAAGTATAAGGTTATAAGCTAGAAATTCCCCGTGCCTGGGCACGTGGGAGGCACCTGGATCCCCAACGCCAGTGGGGGAGGGTGGGCGAGACTGCGTGGCGGCCACGTAAGCGGAAATGACTTAACTAGTTCTTCCGGCCTCTGTGAGAGGCTGGTAGGTCGTCAGAGAGAGCAAGTTCGGATGGATTGAACTGATTGGCTTAGAAGCTTGTGGTAGGCGGGTTCTGTTATAAGTCTATAAAAGACCAAGGCAAGCCAGCTTGGGCGGGCTTACATCTTTACCTTGCTGGGGAGACAGTAACCCCCCAGAGCTCTGGATATTAAAACCCTCTTGCGAAATTGCATCAGGTCTGTCTCTCGTGAGTGTTTGGGGTGCCGGTTTCTGAGGCATGGGGGTACAGAAGTACCCGGTTTTTTTTTTCGGATCTTACAGTTTAACAGCTCCCCCTGGTTTACTACCTTGATTTCTGCATTGCTAGGACCCTGATAATTTTGTTCCTGCTTTTAACCTTTGGCCCTTTGCTGGATTAAGCTCTAATAGTGTCTGTAAGGTAATATTTCTGCAGAGTGGAGGTGGGAAGAAATGCTTCTAAGAGCGCACAAAAATCCTACTACAGAGAAGCCATAAATTTTCCTTTGGCATCTTTTCTTTTCTTTTTTCTTTTCTTTTCTTTTCTTTCTTTTTTTTTTTTTTTTTTTTTTTTTTTTGGTTTTTTGAGACAGGGCTTCTCTGTGTAGCCCTGGCTGTCCTGGAACTCACTCTGTAGACCAGGCTGGCCTCGAACTCAGAAATCCACCTGCCTCTGCCTCCCAAGTGCTGGGATTAAAGGCATGTGCCACCACACCCGGCTGGCACCTTTTCTAACCTTTTTATTTCTGGTAGTCAAGACCATGTAAAATTAAGGAAATAATTCATAACTCTCATAATATGCTATGACTCAGATCCTATCTGAAACTGTGGGCTTGCTGTAAAATCTACATATGAGGTAGGCGCTATGGTCAGAGCTCCCTCAAGGAAGTTTACAGAGCTGCTGTCTTTTGTCTTGCTAAGCCAGCGAAATCACCAACTATCCACTAAAACAGCCCTTCCCAGGTAAGGCTCAGACTTAAGCTCATAAAATATTAATGAGGCTATATGTTACCTAAGGAAAAACAAGTCCTGACTTATCTGACATTATAAGATATAGGAGATTTTAAATTTCACAGACTTAAGTTTTACAGACAAAGCTAGATGTGAGAGTTTACTCATACTCATTTAGTCTAAAGATGTCTTTGCCCATAATTTAAAATTTCCAAGCTTGTTTCACAAGATACAGCTCTATCTAGCTAATTCCACATTCCTTCATAAGGTATGGTCATGTAAATTGCCCTTGTGGCCAGTTACATCTTTTACTATGTAAATGTCAAGCAATTGTCTAATAGAGGCAAATTCTTTTGGCTTGAAAAAGAAGCTAGTTAGTTGAGACAGATTCTCTAGCCCAGGCAGAATGTCTGACTTAGAGGAAATTTTGCTAGTTTTAGAAATAAGCTTGCTAGTTTAGAGAAAGAGATTGTCTGGCCTAAACAAAATGTCTGGCTTAGAGGGAATCTTGCCAATTTTAAGGAAAATCTTGCTGGCTAGGGAAGATCTCTAGCTTAGACAGAGATGGCTTAAAATGTTTTAGCTCATAACCTAAGGATGCTAGCCATGCTAGCTAGCATGCCACATTTTTTTAATTATGTAATTGTCAGAACTTAACGCTCAAATAGGGGCCCTAAAACAGGCTTCTTATTAGAGAAAATACTGATTTTTTTTTTTTTTACCATGTACAAGTATCCTGTGTATGTGTCGTCATTCTCATTGACTCGTGCCTTCCTGGTCCAGTAATCATGGTATCCCCTGCAACCGAAGCTGCCAGGAGCAGCTTATGGCTTACAGCAGCCCTTACATTCTAAATTGCTTGGCTGCTTTTATTAAGGATCACATAGGTACAGTACAGTTGATGGTCCTGAGACAAGGATCTCAAGAGCTAAGTACAGAGGACCAAGGATATGAGCTGCATAACTATCCACAATAGCATCAGGATTGAAGCATGCACAGTGAAAAGTGAGGAATGAAGGCAGATGGGGTACGGGGGAACTGACCACTGGCCACCTGTGGATGGGGGAGGCCCAAAGCCTGTAAACACATTCAGCAAGACAGATGGGCTGTTGACCACTTACAGACAAAGGAAGTCCTATAAAGACTGACCAAACGGGGTGGCCGTGGGGGAAGCTGATGCACACTTCTCCTGGTATAGGATGACCCCAGTGCATTACAACAATAAATTCCTCTTACTTTCTGCCTTGATTCCCAGTACCCTAGTGTTTACTCAGGGGGATCTCAGGTAAACTAAGGCTCAACAGAATCTTAAAGCACAAGAAATGAATGTAGTCATTCAACCATTCCTAAAAACTGATTAGGATAATTAAAATTTGGTTATAAACAGTCTTTTGAGTACTACAGATGATACTGAAATTATGCAAAACATCTATGAACTATACAAAATTTAATAGACCAATCTGAATATTTTTGAAAAATATTTTGCCTTAAGAATTTTATTGTTTTTTAGGTTTATTTGTTGTGTGGGAAAAAAAATAATGAGACGAATAGATGAAGAATAGAGATATAAGGTTTTAAAATTACTATTTTTTTTTTACCAAAACAGAAAACATAGATTAAAATGCCATGGTTAATTTAACACAGAGAACAATGCACAAAATTTCCCTAAATGAGTTGAATTTCATTTTTTTCTCAGGTTTTTATTCTTCATTAAGACTTTATTGGACCAATTTATATTGTAAATGCAATACTCCTATCTACAAATTAAGGTATATTTAATTGCCTTCTTTTCAAAATATATAAATTTTCAAGACATATTAAACTGAATTGTCACAGGAGGATTAAAAGGGGACTCTCTAGCACAGGCCTTGCAGTTTTTCTCCAAAAGGGTTCTGAGGAAAGACCACACAAAATACCAAAAAACAAGTACAACTTTGCAATAGGGCAATTTTTTTCATTAATTTATCCTATAATATATTATATCCCAACTACAGTTTCCAACCCCTCTGCTCCTCCCCGTCCTTCTCCAATTCCCCTCTTTATCCATGGCTTCTCAGTTTCCCTTCAGAAAAGGGCAGGCCTTCCAGGAATTTCATAAAACATTGAGTATCAAGTTGCAAAAACAGAGGCATAAACCTTATCAAGGTCTCAAGCTGAACCAGTCATTGGTTAGCCACTCCCATATCTTTGTGCTACCTTTACCCCAGCACATCTTGTACAGGACAAATGCCAGGTCAATATTTTTGGGGCTCAGATGGTGTCTCAATCCCTCCACTGAAAGCATTGCCTGGTTCGAGAACATGTCTAGTTCTAGGTTTCATAACTCCCATTACTAGGAGTCTTAGCTAGGGGTCAGCCTAATTGATTGCTGGCTGTTTCCACAATGGAACTAATTTAAATTATACACTTATCTAAAATTCTTAATGATTCAAAAACATTCATAATATTTAATGATAAACTTAAATCATGTATATGTATATATGTACTTATATATATATCACGATGCATATATATACATATATATGTGTATATATATATACATACATATATATATACATACATATATATATATATACATATATATATATATAATGAATCTATATGAATTTATGTATGAGTATGTTCTTATGTGGCTATCAATGGGACATGAAGAAGTAAATAATGTTTATATTTACTATAATGTAACACTTGATTTTTCTCTCATAGTACCAAATATTCTCCTTGCAAGCTCTATCTCAGTAGTTAGCTTCATTGTGCTCAATGTATTACGGAGTAGTGGGAAAGAAGCCACCCTATATTGTGGCTCCTATAACTTCAGAAAACCTTACAGGTATCTGTGACACTAAAATTGCCCATCTGAAAAGTCTTGTGTTGAGTTAATACAGGTCTTTACATATAAATAAACACTTTCCTGTAATGATAATGTTTGATGACTAATTAATAAACTATATGAATGTCTATATATTCATATGGAATTATTAACTAATATTAAAGAGGGAGATAACACATTCTACAACTTTTACGTCCTTAGAAAACTATAAAAAAAAAAGGATAATAGGTCTTTGTAAATGAATTGTAGACTTGTTTAGACAGTAAATTATTTTTGCTGTCAACTTTTATTTGACTATTATAATAAAATAAAGTATTGTTAAATTTCAGTCTTATAAAGAAGCAATAATTTAAAATATAAGACAAAGAAAATCCTGTTATAGAATAGACAGGTATACTGCAGAAATTATAATGTAATGCATAATAACTCTTTCTATATCATAAAATGCTCCATCCATCTATCACCATAGGTGAACATTTGCAATCTTTCATGCCAAGATGTTTCTTTGGTTGTGTTTTCAGTTAGTGGTAAGAAGACAGGCATTGAAATAAGGCAGACTGCTAAATTATGATCTCAGTAATGCTGGTAACGTGTTTCTGTTTTCCTATTCTCCTTCCCTTATTGGGCAACAAGAATAAATACAACACACCATGCAAGGCTATAAAATATTTATCATCATAAATTATACCTTTCATGTTCTATTACTTTTGTCTGCATATATAATATTATTATTTGCAGTGGATATGATCCTTATGTAGTGAAACCAATATAAGGATTTGTTAGTAGCCCCTAAGATTCACCAAAATTCCTATGTCAAATTACATTAATATAACAAGTCCATACACAAAATACTAAGATTTCCAGTTTGAGCTCTTGTTTTGCTAAGTGAAATATAATTTATCACAATCTAAAAGTGTAGAGGAATCCCAGCCTTGGATGTCAGGCCGTTGCCATCTTCTCTCCAGTGACAAAGCAGGCAGGTTCAGCTGGGAGGCAGTGATCAGGAGCAGCAGAACAGCTGGGTCCATCTGGGCTCTACCCGCACCCAGGGGCTGGGCAGCTCCTGGTCCTTTGTGGACTGATCTTACCAGGTGAGTAACACTCTGCAGGGAGTGATTTAACTCCTGGCTTTGGAGGTCAGGCCTCCACCATCTTCTCTCCTGTGACTGAGCAGGCAGATACAACCAGGAGGCAATGAATAAGAGTAGTAGAACAGCTGGGTCCATCTTGGTTCCACCACACCCAGGGCCTGGGTGGTTCCATGGTCCTCTGTGGACTGATTCTGCCATGGGAGTGTTATTCTTCAGGGAGTGATTTGATATCAGGCTTTGGAGATCAGGACTCTGCCATCTTCTCTCTGACAACTGAGCTGGCAGTCCAGCCAGGAGCACAGGGAACATTGGAGTGGCAGAGCAGCTAAGACAGAGCATGTCCAGGCTCCACCTGAAACAAGGAGCTGAGCAGTGCTACAGCACTCTGTGGCAGAGGAGATCCAGTCACTCAGGGGTGCTGAGAAAGGCTTTCAGGGCCAGAGAAAGGACAAGTACTCACGAGAGAAAGCAGGACCAACTAACACCAGAGATAACCAGATGGTGAAAGGAAAAGGTAGGAACGATACCAACAGAAATCAAGGCAATAGGGCACCATGTGAACCCAATTTTATCACAACAGCAAATCATGGATTCCCCAAGACACCAGAACAGCAAAACTTGAATTTAAAGTCACAGCTCATGACGCTGATAGAGGGCTTCAAGTAGGACATAAATAACTCACTTAAAGAACTACAGGAAAGCACAACAAAACAGGTGAAGGAATTGAACATAACCATCCAGGATCTAAAAATGGAGGTAGATACAATAAAGAAATCACAAAGGAAAGCAACTCTGGACAGAGGAAACCTAGGAAAGGAGTCAGGAGTCATAGATAAAAATATCAATAACAGAATACAAGAGATAGAAGAGAGAATCTCAGATGCAGAAGAAACCATAGAAAGCACTGACACAACAGTCAAAGAAAATGAAAAATGCAAAAAGTACCTGACCCAAAACATTCAGGAAATCCAGGACAAAATGAGAAGACCAAACCTAAGGATTATAGGTATAGAAGAGAGAGTTTTCCAACTTAAAGGGTCAGCAAATGTCTTCAACAAAATTATAGAAGAAAACTTCCCTAACCTAAAGAAAGAGATGCCCATGAAAATTCAAGAAGTCTACAGAACTCCAAATAGTTTGCACAAGAAAAGAAATTCCTCCCATCACATAATAATTAAAACACCAAATATACTAAACAAGGAAAGAATATTAAAAGCAGTAAGGGAAAATGGTCAAATAACATATAAAGTCAGACCTAACAGAATTATACCAGACTTTTCACCAGAGACTATGAAAGACAGAAGAGCCTGGGCAGATGTTGTATAGACCCTAAGGGAACACAAATGCCAACCCAGGCTACCATACTCAGAAAAACTCTCAATTACCATAGATGGAGAAACCAAGGTATTCTATGACAAAAACACAATATCTTTCCACAAATCCAGCCCTTCAAATGGTAGTGAATGGAAGACACCAACAAGAGGAGGGAAACTACACACTAGAAAAAGCAAAAATTTAAAAGTCTTTTAACAAAACAAAAACTCAAACATAACTCCACCTCTAAAAGCAAAAGTAACAGGAAGCAACAGTAACTTCTCCTTAATGTCTCTTAATATCAATAGAATTGATTCTCCAATAAAAACACATAGACTAACAGACTGGATACATGAGCAGAACCCATTTTCTAAATACAGGAAACCTACCTCAGGCACAAAGACAGACACTACTTTAGAAAAAAAGTCTAGAAAAAATGTTCTAAGCAAATAGTCCCAAGAAACAAGGTGGTGTAGCCATTCAAATATCAAATAAAATTTACTTTCAACCTAAAGTATTCAAAAAAGATAAGGAAGGAGACTTTGTACTCATCAAGGAAAAATCTACCTAGACGAACTCGCAATTCTGAGCATATATGCTTCAAATAGAAAGGCACCCACATCCATAAAAGAAAGTTCACTAAAGCTCAAATCACATGTTGTACCCCACACAATAATACTGGGAGACTTCAACACCCCACTCTCATAAGTGGACATATCAAGGAAACACAAACTAAATCGTGAACAGTGAAACTAACAGAAGTTATGAACAAAATGGATTTGACAGATATCTATAGAACATTTTATCCTCAAACAAAAGAATGTACCTTCTTCTCAGCACCTCACTGTACCTTCTCCAAAACTGACCATATACTCGGTCACAAAACAGACCTCAGCAGATATAAAAAGATTGAAATAATTCCATTCACCCTATCAGATAACCACGGACTAAGGCTGGTCTTCAAAAACAACAAAAACAGCAGAAATCCCACATACACAGGGAAACTGAACAACATTCTACTTAATGATAACTTGGTCAAGGAAGAAATAAAGAAAGAAATTAAAAACATTTTAGAACTTAATGAAAATGAAGGCACAGCACACTGAAACTTATGGAGCACAATGAACAAAGTGCTAAGAGAAAAACTCATAGGTCTGAGTGCCTCCAAACAGAAACTGGAAAGAACATACACTAATAGCTTAACATCACAGCTGAAGGCTCTAGAAAAAAAAAGAAATATACACAAAAGGAGTAGACAGCAGGAAATAATAAAACTCAGGGCTGAAAATATCCAAGTAGAGACAAAAATAACTATACAAAGAATTAACAAAACTAGAAGGTGGTTCTGTGTGAAAGTCAACAAGATAGATAAACCCTTAGCCAAACTAATCAGAGGGCACAGAGCCAGTACCCAAATTAGCAAAATCAGAAATGTAAAGGGAGGCATAACACCAGATACTGAGAAAATCCAAAAACAAAAACAAACAAACAAACAAACAAACAAAAAAAATCAGATCTTACTTCAAAAGCCTATACTCAAGGAAATAGGAAAATCTAGAAGAAATGAACAATTTTCTAGACAGATACCAGGTACCAAAGTTAAATCAGAATCAGAGAAATGATCTAAACAGCCCTATAATCCCTTAAGAAGTAGAACCAGTCATTAATAATCCCCCAACCCAAAAAAAGTCCATGGCCAGATGTGTTTAATGCAGAGACCTATCAGACCTTCAAAGAAGACCTATTACCAATACTCTTCAAACTATTCCACAAAATAGAAACAGATCAAACACTATCAAATATGTTTTATGAAGCCACAATTACTCTGATATCAAAATGACACAAAGACCCAACAAAGAGACCTTTAAACAGTATCACTTATGACTACCAATGCAAAAAAATATACAATAAAATTCTTGCCACCCAAATTAAAAAACACCTCAAAATGATAATCTACCATAATCAAGTAGGCTTCATGCCAGAAAATAATATACAGAAATCTATCAATGTAATCCTTTATATAAAATAATTCAAAGAAAAAGAACACATGATCATTTCATTAGATGCTGGGAAAGCATTTGACAAAATCCAATATCTCTCCATGATAAAAAGTTGTGCAAAGATCAGGAATTCAAGGCCCATATCTAAACAGAGTTAAAGCAATATACAGCAAACAAGTAGCTGACATCAAAGTAATTGGGGAGAAACTTGAAACAAACCCACTGATATCAAGGAATTGACAAGGTTGTCTACTCTCTCCCTACCTGTTCAATATAGTACTTGAAGTTCTAAACAGAGCAATTAGACAACAAAAGGAAGTCAACAGGATTCAAATTGGAAAGGAAGAAGTCAAAGAATCACTAATTTTAGATTATATGATAGTGTATTCTCAATATTCCAGCGGAGTACTCCTAAACCTGATAAACAACTTCAGCAAAATGGCCGGATATAAAATTAACTCAAACTAATCAGTATCCTTCTTATACTCAAAGGATAAAGAGGCTGAGAAAGAAATTAGGGAAATGAACCCTTAGCAATAGCCACAAATAATATAAAATAACTTCATGTGACTCTAACCAAACAATATGATAAGAACTTCAAGTCTCTGAAGAAAGAAATTGAAGATCTCAGAAGATGGAAAAATGTCCCATGCTCATGGATTGGCTGGGATAATATAGTAAAAATGGCCATCTTGCCCATTGCACAGATTCAGTGCAATCCCCATGAAAATTCCAACCCAATTCTAAATAGAGTTAGAAAGAGCAATTTCCAAATTTATCTGGAATAACAAAAAACTCAGGATAGCACAAACTGTTCTCATCAATAAAAGAATTTCTGATGAAATCACCATCCCTGACCTCAAGCTATACTACAGAGCAATAGTGATAAAAACTGCATGGTATTAGTACAGGGACAGGTAGGTAGATCAATGAAATAGAAAAGAAGAGCCAGAAATGAACCCTCACACATATGCTCAATTGATCTTTAACAAAGGAGCTAAAACCATCCACTGGAAAAAAGAGCATTTTCAACAAATGGTGTTGGGTCAACTGGCAGTCAACATGTAGAAGGATGCAAATTGGTCCATTATTATCTCCCTGTACAAACCTCAATCTGAATGGATCACAGACCTCCTCATAAAACCAGATATACTGAGTGTAGTAGAAAAGAAATTGGGGAAAATCCTGGAGCACATGTGCACAGGGGAAGTTTTCCTGAAGAGAACAGCAATAGCTTATGCTCTAATATCAAGAATTGGCAAATGAAGATCTTTTCCCACTTTGTTGTTTGCTGTTTTGTCCTTCTGACAATGTCCTTTGCCTTACAGAAACTTTGTAATTTTATGAGGTCCCATTTGTCAATTCTTGATCTTAGAGCATAAGCTATTGGTGTTCTGTTCAGGAACTTGGGGATTACATTAAATGTATAGATTGCATGATAATAAGATGGCCATTTTTTACTATGTTAGCCCTACTGGTGCATGAACATGGACACTCTTTCCATTTTCTGATATTGTTTTAATTTCTTTATTCAAAGATTTGAAGTTATTGTCAGACAAGTTTTTTTGTTGTTGTTGTTGTTTTTTTTTTTTTTTTTACTTGCATAGGTATGGTTACTCCAAGGTATATTATATTGTTTGTGGCTATTCTAAAAAGGGTTCTGAAGTGGAAACTTAATGGTTTCTTGGAAAATAGGTTGGATAGTGTTTTGCTTGGGCAAACACATGAAGGAACATTTCATTAAAGTGGATAAAGGTGTGAAAGGCAAAGGCAGGCTTGTGAAGAACATTTAACTGAAGCAGACACAGGAGAGAGGATCCTCTGCTAAAGCAACCATTTGAAAGGACACAATGAAAGATTCTTTACTTACAACACACATGTGTTGGTCTGCCTTACATTGTATAGTTGATCTTCATTTGTTGGGACACGATAAATAGAAATGCACCAAAAAATTTTTGGTGATGTACTAGAATTTGTTGCCACTTCCAAGGATTCAGGCTGATTGGATGCATGTGCTGCAGCCATACCTGTTCTGAGGCAAGACACATGCTGATGCAAGGCACATGGATGGCACATGATATGTGGAGGGTATAAATAGAATTCCATGGAGTAATAGCAACAGAGACTGGCTTTCTGGTACAGCTAGCTGTGCAATGCTTGTGGGTCTCATATCTTCACTGATTTTCAATTCCCTGAGAGAGGCACAGATGAGAATTTCTGGTGCTCCTGTTGGTCCCTCCTGCTAACTCAGCTGAGGATGAGGCCTTGCTGTCTCTGCTAGATAGGGTTAAAACTATTGCTATCACTACTGAACTGGACAACTGGTATATACCTGAGGAGTTTTCAAGTGGATTAAGCTGTTGCTGGCCATAAATCAAACTGCTGATTTCCATACAACACAGACAGGTACTCAAAAGAACCTATCTAAATAGGTCTACATCCTCTGTATCTTCTTTTCCACTACCTCTGGTGGGTGGTGGTTTACAAGGAAGTTTAAAGCACTTAAGAATCACCATTTAAAATAAAATTAAAAAATAAAGTTATATGGTTGTTTCCCTATTTTTTTTTCAGTCTATTTGTCATTTTGGTTACTGATTGTTCTTATCTTTTTCTTTTCTTTCTTTTTTATTCTTTCTTTTTTTTTTAAATTTAATCTTGTACCAGGCCATTTTGCTTAAGGTGTTTTATCAGCTACAGGAGTTTCCTGGCAGAATTTTCTGGTCTCTTATATATAATACCATACTGTGGGGCAAGTGGAATCATATAAGCAGATAGAAAATCTGGTAAGGTTCAGCATATTAAGGACCACCAGCAATTGTCATAATAGAGACTCAAAGGCTTTTGAGACTGCTCCCAACCAAACTCCTGTCCAGGAGCATGTGACCATGACACTCAACTAAGAGACCTATGACAAGTGGTCTTCTTAGTAACATAGCAGCCAGAGCTCTCCATGTTTATAGGCCAGCCTCAAAGGCTTAGCCAATAAGCTTCCCTTTCAGGACATTCTTCCCTGAAAAATGTATTTAGTCTCTTGTCCCCTCTGACTTAGTGGTAGCACTCCTGACACTCACTCCTTAGCTAAGCTATATTCCCCCAGCCATGATAAGTCCCGGTTTTCAATAGTTCTAGTTTCTCAGTGGCATCTGGGTACCTGGGAATTAGCAAAACACAGCCTCAGCCCCAGGCTGCACTGTTTTTCATCTATATGATCTGGACTCCAACTTAGGTTTCATTTTGCCTCTCCTGAGCAAGTGCATTGATGTGCCATGAGTCAGTTTCCCCAATGGCACAGTAGGGAAGGAATGGCTTGATTCTTCTGTGTTTCGTTTCCCTGAGCAGTGTTCTGGAATCCCAATGGTGAGGTAGAATGCAAATCCACATCATACCATATGCAAGTAATGATGCTTTGACTTCTTTCTATCCAATTTGTATGCCCTGTTCTCCTTCAGTTATCTTATCACATTAGTTAGAAATTTTAGTTCTATATTTAATAGATATAGGGAGAGTGGACAGCTTTATTTTGTCCCCCATTTTAGTGGAATTATTTTTTAAGTTTTTCTCCATTAAAGTTGATATTGGTATAATTGTGCTGTCCCTTCTATAACTAATCTCTGCAGTACTATTATCGTTAAGGGTAGTTGTATTTCTTTGAAAACTTTTTCACCATCTAACTAGATTGTGATGTGTGTGTATTTTTTTAATTGCACATTGTTTATATGGTGTGTTACATTGGATGATTTCTGTATGTTGAGCTTTCCCTGTATTTTTCTCTTTCTCCAGTGTTGTCTCCCTTTGTGATTTCTTTATTGTTTCTTTTTCCATTTTTAGATCCTGGATCGTTTTGTTCAGTTCCTTTACTTGTTTGTGTTGTCTCTGTGATTCTTAAAGGATTTTTGTGTTTCCTCTTTAAGGGCTTCTACCTGTTGACCCATGGTCTCCTGTATTTCTTTAAGGGAATTTTGTGTTTCCTCTTTAAGGGCTTTTACCTGTTGATCCATGTTCTCTTGTATTTCTTTAATAGAGTTATTTATGTCCTTCTTGAAGTCCTCTATCAGCATCATGAAATGCAATTTTAAATCCAACACTTGCTTTTCCTGTTTGTTGAGGTATCCAGGACTTGCTATGGTGGAAGAACTGGGTTCTGATGTTGCAAAGTAGCCCTGATTTCTGTTGGTAGGGTTCTTTCACTTGCTTTTGCCATCTGGTTATATCTGGTGTTTGTTGGTTTTGCTGTCTCTGGTAGAAGCTTGTTCCTCCTGTGGGCCTGTAAGACTGTGTCTGTCCTTCTGGGAGAACAACTTATGTCTGGCAGGGTCTGTATACAGAAGGCTGTGGAGCTGCCTAGCTCCCTGGTGCAAATGGAGACTGGAAGGCTCCTGTCCCAGCTGCTCCACTGACCCTATGCCCTGTCTATCCCTGTATTTTTGTGATGAAGACTACATGACCATTGTGTTTATCTTTTTGCTAGTTACTTGGATTTTATTGAGTACTTTTGCATTAATATTCATGAGGGAAATTGGTCTGAAATTCTCTTTGCTTTGTATGTTTGGCTATCAGGGCCATTGTGTCCTTATAGCACAATTTAGCAGTGCCCCTTCTGTTTCTATTGCATGGAATAATTTGAGGAATATTGGCATAACTCTTCTTTGATGGTCTGGTAGAATTTTGAAGGTCTGTTCTAGCATTGTCTGGCACTGGGCTGTTTTAGACTTGGAGTGTTTTGTTGACTTGCTTCTATTTCACTAGGGGTTATAGATATATTTAAATGATTTTTTTATCTTGATTTAACTTTGGTAAGTGTTATCTATGAACAAAATTTTTCATTTCTTTTAGATTTTCAAATTTGGTGGAGTATAGGTATTTAAAAATATGATGTACGATTCTTTGGATTTTTTAGTGTCTGTTGTTATATTCTTTCTTTCATTTCTGGTTTTGTTAATTTTGATATAATCTCTTTGTTATTTAGTTAGTTTGGATAAGGGTGAGATTATTTATCTTATGCATTTTTATGGGTGTAGTTAATCTCCATGTTTTGGAGAGGTTTTTATTTATTTGTTGGCTGTTTTTTTTTTCATGTATCTTCTGTAGGGCTGGATTAGAAGATGGATATTGTGTATATTTTAATTTATCATGGAATATCTTGCCTTGTTCATCTGTGGTAATTGAAATTTTGGTGGGTATAGTAGGCTGGGCTGGTATCTTTCATTTCTTAGAGCACATAAAACATCAGTCCAGGCCTGCCTGGCTTTCAGAGTCTCCACAGAGATGCCAGGTATAATTCTAATTGTTCTACCTTTATATGTTACTTTCCTTTATTTTTCACTTGCAGCTTTCAAAATCATTTCTCTGTTCTGCATGTTTACTGCCTTGAATTTATTTGCTAGGAGACTTTCTTTTCTGATCAAATCTACTTGGTGCTCTGTAAGCTTCTTGCACCTTTATTTGAATGTCCATCTTTAGGTTAAATTTTTTCTTGTATGATTTTGTTCAAAATATTTTCTGGGTCATTGAGATAGGATTCATCTCCTTCTATTTCTATTTTTTAAAATTTTCTATTGGTTCTTTGCGAATTTCATATCATGCACTCCAATCCTCATCTCATCTCCCCTCCTTCCTGACCTCTACCCTTGCTATCTCCACACCTAACAAACAAAAACAAATCTTATTGTGGGATCTGTACTGCACCACATGTGACCCACAATATTCCTATTGTCCACAGTTCTTGGATTGCTAATATCCAGTACAATGATTGAGTGGTCTGGTATAAGAGCTATAACTTCTGCAAAACCATCAATACTGGAACCTCATTAGGACTCCTCTTAGACATAGTATTATTGCCTAGTGTCATGGAAATCCTGTAATTTTGGATATGTAGGATCAGCCTCTTCAAGCACTCCAGTAGTGCTTGAAGCACATCCACCCTAATGGATGGAGTATATGTTGATTTGGACCAATTCAAAACCAGAGATCTTGGCCTGAGGGCTATCACAGCTGGTTAACCCTCTGGCTTCCCTTAGAGTCTTTCTTCTTTTTCTTTTTTCTTTTTTTTATTCAGTTGCTGATGCTTGTCTCTGTTGTCTTGTTGACCTACATAGATTTTTCATTTCCACAATTCTTTCAATTTTTGCTTTCCTTGTTGCTTCTATTTCTGTTTTAAAATCCTGAACAGTTTTACATGGCTTTTTGTTTGCTTATTTGTTTTTTAACTATTTGTTTGATTTTTTCATGATGATCCTGACTTGTGGCAGGAGCTCCTTAGAATCCTGGTATTTGTTCTCTGAGTTTGCTAATCTGATTTACTGTTTTTGGTGTTTTGTCTTAACCCTCCTTTGACCTGCAGGTGATCAAAAAGCTTGGAGGATTCAACCCAGCCTTGAGGGTAGTCTTAGACTATCCTTCCTGCTCCACATCCCTCCCCCCTGCTAAGGTGCCTACTGTGGAGAGGCTGCTTGGAGGCAGGGCATACACCCTCAGAGGTTATGTAGCTAATAGTCAATACATTCTGTGATTTTTTTCTGAACATTCTTACTCATGTATGCCCATGAGAGAACAACTTGCTCTTTCAATCTATGTTAGTTATCTTGTTCAATGTTCTTAGAAGACATTGTTTAGACTTGAGCTTACCTAATTAAACTTGAGCTTACAAAGCACCAAGAATCAGGTCACGTGACTTATGTATGCCAAGTTAAAATAAAGGGAAGACAGAATACTGGAACACTGAGGGAATTTCTGCACCAGGGGTAACTAGTGTGGAAAATAAGTCATAACAAGACACTCAAGGTGGCACTGTGTGAAATTCTGGGTTTAAGTTGATACAGATAAGATTATTATGATAAATGTGATGTTAAACTTTGTGATTATATTATTCCTCTGGGTTAGAGGACAAAATAAGAGTTTCTCTGGCTCAAGGATGTGCTGATTTAAAAATATATATTGATTATCTAAACATAATTTCATTTGGTAAAAATCTTTATGATTGTTATTAAGTTCAAGGCATAAGTTCTTATTTGATACAAAATTTATTTTGATACAAAATCAAGGGTTTCATTGGGATAAATACTAAAAATTTAAAAGTACAGGATTTAGACCCAGTCCTTCTTTGTTGTTATTATTATAGATCTGAGATGTTTAAACCTGTGAGTTTAGGGACAAATAGAAATATAAGCCTCTGAGTTTATTGTTAGTGTGTTTTCTAAGATTTCATCAGAAATAGCTGATAGATGATTTTCAGATAACATAAATTCATAGCCAAGGCATGAGCTGAGTGTTAATTCTTATAGTCTTTTAAAATAGTACAGATGGCAACGTTTCTGTTTAATTGACAGAGCTGATAGACTTGGTGTTAAGTCTATCTTATAGTTTATAATTTACAAAATGGTAATAGTTGTGCTCAATTTATATTTAGAGAGGACCATGGTGGTTCTCTCACTAAGGGCATATTTCCCAAGAGACTGATTAATCCATTTGAGACTGTTTTATTTGTTGTACTGAGCCATATTGGGGTGTCTGGCCACAAGGCAGGAACTTGACATTGGTCAAGGTGAACTCCTCTCCCAGCCTTTAAGCAGAGATTCCTGTACTGTTCACAATCCTGCCCCACCTGGGGACGAGTGCTCAGCGTGAAGTTCCTGCAGACATACAAATTCCTGAATTAAGCAGGTGACCTGCCCAGCTTCCTGAGCAGTGGAACCAACACCCAAAGAAGCCATGCAGGACTCTGGGAGGAGGGGCTCCCCCAAAACTGTTAAATTGTCTGAGCTCCATTAAACTTTGGCCTTGATCAGTAAACTATCTCCTTGGCCCTGTTTCTTTTCGTCCTTCCCCATCCATCCCTCAGCTTCCATTTCCAGGAACCCAGTTCACAGTAGCTGCAGGCAGCTACAGAATGGCGCCCGAACGCGGGGCTGGACTCGAGATTTACTGCGGTGACCCTGTCTTGGTGAAGCTTCGCAGAAAATGGAAAAAGATGGCCCTGCATGGTGAGCAAAACAGGTGCTGGAGGATATGGACTAAGTGAGACAGTGTCTACTCACCACTACTGATCTCGCTTAGGGGCCAGACAGTGGAATATGGGGCAAGAAATTTACAGGCATTTATCCACAGCTGTTAAAAGCTGAATTCAGGTGAAAAAGAAAAGGGTTGTAAAACAGGCATATGTCCACACCCTCCAAGAGCTATATTAAGAAAGGTTGAAAAATGAGAGAAAGAGAAAGAGAATAGGAAAATGGATGTAATTCCATAACAAGCATGCTTTCCTTTCTGTGTTTGTCCTCAGGTGCACACCATGTCTACATATTCATGTCCTATATGTGTGTGAAATGTCCTATTCATGGCATTGTGTGAATGACTGTAATTGTTTCATGTTAAAAAAAAAATTGGTAGAAATTTCATCTGTTGGCAGTCTCTTAATCTAGCCATGGTTCACAGCAGAGGTTGATTTAAGGTATCGCATAATCAGCTAGAAGTCAAAGTTGAGAGAAAGTTGCTTTTAAAAGGGCCAGCAGCTTTAAGTCTAGGACAAGTGAGTTAATGGTTGTGTCTCCTAAAGAAAAATCTCTACAATTGTGTTTTTTGGTTAAAAGTGCTTTTTGTTCTCTTGAAATTGCAGCTAGAAAAAGGAAAATTGTTTGGTTGAAGTATATGAGATTCATGTAATTGCTTTATTCTTATTTATAATTGGTCTTAAAGGTATAAATATATTTTACATGTCTTGACTATAGAAAATTGCCTCATAAGTCATTGGACATAATTTAAAAGGTATAATGTTGTTAAGAGAAAGTTGGTTTGGCCAGCGACACGTGGCTTAGTGCGGCACATGCTTTGTTCACTTTTTTTGTAGTTGGTCTTAAAAATATAAATATGTTCTACATGTTTTGACTATAGAGTATTGGCTTATGAATTATTGTGTATGATTTAAGTGGTATAGAGTTGGCAATTGTTGGTTCTGAGACCTGTGACTTCATATAGGCGACAACTAGCACTGCACTGCAAGCATAGGCCTGTTACCAAGGCAACAGCCGCCATGTACCCAGAATTCAATGGGCCTACCTTTTTACCTGTAATTTACATTACCACCACTATAAATGGGTAGCGTTTCTTACCCTCTCTTTTTCTTCATTCCCTGCCTTCTTCCTACCCGGTCACCTATACCCCATCTTAAATAAAGCCACGTGGAACTATCTGGTCTAATCTATCATTGTGGCGGCCCACATCTCCCCGGCCTCTCTGCCGCTTCTCCACCTCGGCCCGCAGCCCAAGGGGCGGGCCTACAGGTGATTCGCATGGGCTGTAGGTAACCTAACTGTGTGGAAAAACCAACATTTTGGCGAGCTATCCAGGAGACTCTACATAAAGCTGCTACAGCCATGAGAAGACACCTGCCCAGCCTTCACCTTAGCCACAGCCACCACGGCTTCTGTCTCCACAGCCACTGCAGCTGCTGCCACCACTGCCGTCTCTGCGGCCACCTCAGCTGCCGCCGCCGTTGTCATCCACAATTGCCATGCAGATTCTCCACCAGGCAGACTGGTGCAACCTGAGACCCACGAACTTCTATCACGTGAGCACACTATCGCTCACGACGTGGTACAGACCAAACAGTTCCATGGTCCCAGCTATCGTATTGCACATTCTTTCAAACAGACAAGGTAAATTGGTAAGGTAACTTGGTTAGCTAGGGGAAATCTTAGCCAAACAATAGGAATTGGCCAGCCTGTTTCAAGTTAAGATTTGCTCCCTAGGCCCAGCTCACACGACTGGCCTCTAGCTAACATTCGTGATAGGATGGTTAACCCTTTGGGTATTACCTTCACTGGGAAGTGTCTAATACCCCTCTTAGCTTTCACAGCTGCCACAGAAGACCCGGTCCAGGCGGGGCACTTCTCCCCAGGTTCCGGGGATGTGTAAGCTCCTATAGCCCTCGCAATGGCCTGAGTCTCTAGCCTAGCTGGCAGTGTTATTAATATATTTTTTCCAGGATGCTGGGATAATATTTAATACCTTTTACCCACCCAATGGGCAGTAAACTGTCTTCAACTGTACCTCCAGGCACCCCACTGGGATGCCTCCTGGAGAATCTCAAGTCTCTAAAACTAGCCTCCAATTTTAGGCAATCAAAGCTAATAAACCCTTTGTAATAGGGTCTGGATTCAATATAAGCTAGACAATAACTCCAAATGGCCACCTAATGGCACCCTAGACCCGATCATTTTAAGGGATCCTAATACATACTGCCAGCAATCCGGTAAATGGGATGAGGTTCTCTATGTCCAAGCTTTCATTTATCTCTGCTCTAAACCCTCTCTCTGCTCTGCCTGTCCCCCTTCCCAACTCCTTTTAGCCATGAAACCTACCTACCTTCCACTAGAGGATGCTACGTTCGATCCAGCTGATGAGTCACCCCTAATCTGCCACAGGCCTATCGGGCCTGCAAGACCCAAAACTGCAGCTTCAGTCTCTCTCTCTCTCAACAGGTCCCAGAGTCTACTAATCCAACCTCCCCAGATCCCTCCTCTCCCTCTCTGCCAGCTACAGGTCATTCCAAACACCCTGAACTGGCGCCAACCTTTACCCTTCCTATTACATGTTCCAAGGCCACAGCCAAACACCCAAGCACTCCTTCTCCTCCGAGGACACCTCACCCAGCACCAGTTCTTCCTCTGAGGGAAGTGGCTGGAGTTAATGGTCTGGTTAGGGTGCATGTTCCTTTCTCATTGAGTGAACTTTCTCAAATAGAAATCAGACTGGGTTCTTATACTTCTAATTCCTCTAACTTTATTAAAGAGTTTCAGTACACCACTCAATCCTATAGCTTAACTTTCCATGATGTCCATATGATTCTCACTAACAATTTACTTCCGGATGAACGCAGGTGAGTCTTGGAAGAGGCAAGAGTGCATGCAGACCAAATTCACCAGACAGACAGAACATATCCAATTGGATCCGAGGCAGTACCTGACCAGGATCCTCAATGGGATTACAATTCCACAGTTGGTATTTTAGCCAGAGACAGGTTTATTATATGTCTTATGGCTGGTCTCAGAAAGGCAGCTTTAAAGCCAGTAAATTTTGTAAAACTCCAAGAGGTTGTCCAGGACAAACAGGAAAATCCATCTCAGTTTTTAGAATGTCTTATAAAGGCTTTATTACAGTACACTAATCTAGATCCCAAGAATCCAGAAGGTAAGCAATTTTTAATGACTTATTTCTTTTTCCAGAGCTATCCCGACATAAGAGCTAAACTTAAGCACTTGGAGAGGGGGCCTCTAACTCCCCAGGCAGAAGTCCTAGCGCTGGCCTCCAATGTGTACCATGGGAGAGATGAGAAAGCCTGAAAACAAAAGTACCACATGCTGGCAAAGGCTATCCGACCAGCTCCAGCTACTACCCAGGAATCCTGGCCTTCTAAGACTAAAGTACCGCCAGCTCCCTGCTATAGATGTGGTCAAAAGGGTCACTGGGTGAGGGATTGCCCCAACCCCCGCAAGCCAAGAGGACTATGCCCTAAGTGTCATTGTGAGGGACACTGGGAGATCGATTGCCCTCAGATAGCACAGAACAGAGGGCCATCTCGCCCAGATACCCCTCCAACAGACCTCCTAGTCTTGGCTATGGATGACTGAAGGGGCCGGAGCTCTCTTGACCTGACAACACCCATCACCAGCAGGGAGCCCTGTGTAACTATAGTGGTATGTGGGCAGCCCATCTTCTTCCTCCTGGACACTGGGGCCACATACTCGGTCCTGATGGAGTTTTGGGGACCCACCTCACCATCGTCAGGATAGGAGGACAGCCTTACCTTCCTCACCAGACTCCACCACTTAGCTGCACTTTTGGAATCATACCCTTCACCCATTCCTTTTTGGTAGTGCCAACTTCTCCCGTTCCCTTATTAGGTAGGGACCTTTTAGTTAAGTTGGGGGCTTCAATTTCCTTTGTTTCCCCCACTCACCTAAACCCAAGCTCGCCAGCAGTTCCCCTACTTCTCCTTCTAGCCAGTCAACCTACTAATACTAACATGTTATTTCCTCTACCAGCTTCTCAGGTGTACCCCAGAGTTTGGGACATCCAGAATCCCTCTGTCAGTAGACATCATTCTCCTGTTGTCATCCAGTTACTGGACCCTACCAGGTACATCACCCAAGCTCAATACACTCTCTCTCTCCAAAGCCTCAGGGGACTATCATTTCTGACCTCTTAAGAAAAAAACTCCTTCGCCCCGCTTCTCCTTTCTATACCCCTATACCAGCAGTCAAAAAACCTAATGGTACCTATCACCTGGTTCAAGATCTCAGGTGCATTAATGCTGCAGTGATACCCCTCCATCCTGTTGTAGCTAATCCTTACTCACTTCTTTCTACTATCCCCTCAGGAACTTCTCATTTCTCAGTCCTAGATCTAAAGGATGCCTTTTTCTCTATCCCTCTTGACACTCAGTCACAAAACATATTTGCTTTTACCTGTACGGATCCTGATACCCATTTTTCTACCCAACTTACCTGGACTGTTCTGCCTCAGGGATTCCAAGACATCCCACACCTATTTGGCCAGGCTCTGGCTTCTGACTTACTCTCTTTATCTCTCCCTAGATCTAAAATTCATCTTTAAGTAGATGATGTCCTTGTCTGTAGCCCATCTCTAGAGATTAGCCAAGCAGACACCTCTGCTCTTCTAAATTTCCATTCCAGCCAAGGCTACAGGGTATCACCTTCTAAAGTTCAACTGTCTACTCCTCAGGTTATCTATTTGGGATTAACAATTACCCCAACCCACAAGGCTATTACCTTAGATAGAAAGAATCTAATTCAGTCTTTAACTGTTCCTTCTACAAAGGAAGAGTTTTTACCATTCCTAGGAATGGCTAGCTTTTTATGTTCCTGGGTTCCTTATTTTTCCCTTCTTTCTCGGCCCTTATATGAGGCAGCATTAGACCCCACCCATGAACCTCTTTTCAAACCTGTTACCAAGCCCTTTCAGAGACTCCAACAGGCTCTCCTTAAGGCCCCAGCCTTACACCTCCCTGACCTGACTCGTCCTTTCTCCCTCTATGTAACTGAAAAGGAGGGATTTGCCCTTGGAGTCTTAGGTCACCAGCTAGGACCTTCTTTTGCATCTGTAGAATATTTATCCAAAAGACTGGATTTAACCATCCAAGGATGGGCACCTTGTATTCATACCTTAGCAGCTGCTGAACTCCTTATTTGAGAGTCAAAGAAACTAAACTTGGGGTCTCCCATAACTGTGCTTTCTTCTCATAACCTGTAACAGCTTCTAACTTATAAAGGCTTGCAGACTCTACCTCCCTCCAGGGTCCTTTCTCTTCAGGTAGCGCTAATAGAGGATTCCATGCTCACCTTCCAATCATGTCCTCAATATTTCTAATCTTCTTCCCTGACTTAATACTAACCACTCCCTTTCTCATTCCTACACTGAGACTTTAGAACAACTACTACCTCATCCCTCACACATACAGGAGGGCACATTGCCTCAAGCCATTTATACCTGGTACACAGATGGAAGCTCCTTTCTATATGAAGGGACTAGAAAAGCTGGTTATGCCATAGTGTCAGACACTGAGGTGGTAGAGGCACAGGCCCTCCCTGCACACACCATGAATCAGCAGGCTGAGCTGATAGATCTCACCCAGGCCTTTCAATTGGCACAGGGATAATCCCTCAATGTCTACACAGATTCTAAATATGCTTTCCATATCCCCCTTTCCCACGCTGCTATCTGGAAAGAGCGCGGGTTACTTACCACAACAGGAGGATCAATAACTAATGCAAGCCACATTTTAGTCATGCTAAAGGCCTCCCATCTCCCCACAGCTATTGGGATTGTCCATTGCAGATCCCACCAGATGGATGACTCTATTGTCTCCAAGGGAAACAACTGAGCTGATGAGGCAGCCAGAGCTGCAGCCCTTAGGGTGCTAAACTCATCTTACCTTCCCCGAGATATCCTCACACTACAGCCCACATCTTTACCTTAACCCCCTGACACTCGCCAAACTCTATCCTATCTTCACCAACTCTTTCATCCTAACAGCTGAGCATTATCTTCTTTTGTTAAGACCCACTTACAGCCTACTCCTGAGGACTTAAGTTTCTTAAAATCTATCACTGCCTCTTGTAAAATCTGTCAGATGTCAGATTCCAACTCGAGATATCGTAGCACCCCTTTCCCTATTCATCAGGCTAGAGGTTCCCTTCCTGGAACTGACTGGCAACTTGACTTTACCCATATGCCCACTGTCAAGCATGTCAAGTACCTCTTGGTCTTGGTGGACACCTTCTTGGGGTGGGTAGAAGCGTTTCCCACCACTAACAAAGGGGCTCAGACAATTTCTGATCTCCTCCTCCAAGAGATCATCCCCCAATTTGGCGTTCCAGTTTCCCTTCAGTCAGACAATGGCCCTGAATTTACTTCCCAGGTTTCTCAAATTCTTTCTAAGGCCTTAAACATCCCGTGGCATTTTCACATTCCCTACCATCCTCAATCAGGTAAGGTAGAAAGAAGTAATCACTCTTTAAAAACCACCCTTGCTAAGCTCTCACAGGAACTTTACCTTGACTGGGTAAAACTCCTACCTCTGGCTCTTTTCAGGCTATGAGCTCTCCCCAAGCGACCTCTTCTCATCTCACCCTTTGAACTTATGTATGGATGTCCAGTTTTAACTCCTGGTCTTTCACCTAAATGCTCTCCCCTCCCAGACCACCTACTCACCCCATTGCTTTGCCAGCTTCGTTCCCTCCTATGGAACATTGCTGACCACCATCTACCACGGCCACAGACTGTCTCCTGTCCACTTCCCATCAACATTGGAGACCAAGTCCTCCTATCCCCTCCAGATCATCAGCCGTTACCCCTCTTGCCCAAATGTCAGGGCCCTTTTAAGGTGATTCCCGTGACCCCCACAGCTGCTAAACTCGAAGGATTCTCTCATTGGATCCACCTGTCTCACCTTAAACCTTTCATCCCTCTACCTAAAAATGACTCTTCTTCATACACATCAACCCTAACAGGACCATGTTCTATTAAGGTCCGGAAGACTTCGAGACCATCCACCTTGTCCCCAATTCCAGAACATGAGACTCCACTCCTGCATCCAAGCTCAACCTCATTGGATTAGACATGGGTTTCTTGTCCTACCCCTGCTGTTCTTTGTTTCCATCCAGGGCAGTCCTTACATCTGGAGATTCGAAGTTCAAGAAACCCCCACAGATAACAAACAGTCTTTCCAAATAGGGTCAGGAAACTGCTCCATATCCAGTTGCCAAGAACCGATCCAAATTGCGATCATTCCTATATTGGTTATCCCATCTACATATTATGATCTCTATACTTGCTTTCTCTTTGACCAGACAAAAGATTATTGCAGAAGATGGCCAGATGAATATGGGGGCTGCCCATATTGGTCTTGTCAGATACATATGTAGGATCACGGGTCAATCATTTCTTCTATCAACAACGCAAGTCATTTTCTTCTACATACAAGACCTGTAAGATTCCAGGTGGGAGACAGGAGTTGTTGGTAAGCTCTATCGTAAAAATCAGCCCAGCTCCCCAGTAAGTACCATCCATATTCAGAGAAAGTATATCTCAATTGCCCAATCCTTAGGTATTAGGGGAGATAATCAAACACTCCTCTGAGGTCCTCGATTCTTTGACAGCACCCCTCATAAATGGCACTAACTTGTCATTTTGTCTATTGCTTCAAATCTTGACCTCAGCATACTAGCTCCTTAATGTCACCAGGCCTGGTCGCCTTAAAGACTGTTGGTTATGTGTACCCCCAGGAATTGACTCAAAACTGTCACTTACAGCTTCTCCAATGATACTGCCAAATAACCTTACCTCACCTTTTGTCAGCTGTCCTGACTCCGATGTCACCATGTCTCCATACCTTACCTCTGTCCCTCTCTTTGGCATGGCAAACTGTTTTAAGACCTCTGGGACATGTTTGTAGGAACATGTAATAAAACCATAAACCTTGATATATCATCTCTGCCACAATGCCCTGCAATCCAAAACAAGTCAATTTTTTTTTTTTTTTTTTTTGAGACAGGGTTTCTCTTTGTGGCCCTGGCTGTCCTGGAACTCACTCTGTAGACCAGGCTGGCCTCGAACTCAGAAATCCACCTGCCTCTGCCTCCCAAGTGCTGGGGTTACAGGCGTGCGCCACCATGCCCGGCTAACAAGTCAATTCTTTGTGGCACTCGGGTATATCATCGCCTACCTGCCAGCTGGTCTGGAGTTTGCATATTGATACTCCTTTTCCCTGAACTGGGAGTAATCCAGGGAAATGAGCCCCCTGCCAATACCAGTGGTAGATATGATAGCTGCTCGACATGAGAGGGCAGTTCATATTGTGCCCCTCTTGGTCGCTACAGGAATAGCCATAGTTGTTGGCACTGGTGTGGCAGGAATAACAACTTCTCTGGCCCAATACAATACATTCACTTCCCAGTTTAAAAGTGATCTCCAGGGAATGACTGAAACTGTGCTTACTATCCAAAAGCAGATCGATTCTTTGGCAGCCGTGGGGCTTCAGAACCGACATGGACTGTATGTCTTCACAGCTGAAAGAGGTGGTCTTTGCTTGTTCCTTCAAGAAGAATGCTGTTTCTATGTCAACCAGTCCGGGATAGTGAGAAACAAAGCCCATGAGCTCCAGTCAGACATAAAGAACTTCAGAGATTGTGAGACCTCCAGTTCTGGGATTTTTGAAAACCCTATATGGAAATGGATACTGCCTTTTGTAATGCCTTTTCTAGTCATCTTCCTTGTGCTATTATTTGCTCCCTGCCTCATTAATCTTGTTTCTACATTCCTCCAACAGCAAATGCAAAACATTTCCAACCAAACTATTAATCAGCTTCTGTTACAGTATTACCAGCCACTGCCCACGGAAGAGCCACTGTCCACAGAAGTACCTGATATCAAGGACTCCGATCGTGAAAGTCAGCAACACCCCCAAACTGACGATGCCCCTAGACAGCAAGAAGCTGTTTAAGAGACATGACACCCTCATTCCTTTTCACCATCAGGCCCACCTCCCTCTTTTCTTTTCCTTATTTAATAACAGAAATGGAGGAATGTTGGTCCTGAGACCTGAGACCTGTGACGTCATATAGGCGACAACTAGCACTGCACCACAAACATAGACCTGTTACCAAGGCAACGGCCACCATGTACCCAGAATTCAATGGGCCTACCTTTTTACCTGTAATTTACATTACCACCCATATAAAAGGGTAGCATTTCTTACCCTCTTTCTCTTTTTCTTCATTCCCTGCCTTAATTTTTATAATTGTTTGTGCAAATGTAATTCAAGTTAAAAAAGATGTTCTTTAAATGACTGTCCTCTGCATGTTCGAGGGCTAGTCCAAAGCCTGGAGAGACAGCCGTGGGTGCTGGGAGCCAAGCTCTTGTATTTTATAGATGTGAGCCTGAAGAGATGGCTCAGTCATTAAAGGCTAGGCCCTCAATTATGGAGTATGGAAGTTCATTCCCAGCAACCACATGGTGGCTCACGACCACCTATAAAGGGATCTGACACACTCTTCTGGCATGTCTAAAGATAGCTACAGTATATATATATATATATATATATATATATATATATATATATATATATAGTTAATCCTTTAAAAGGTGCCTGGACAAGACCCCTTAAAGCAAGGCACATGGAATTTATATCTCAGACAGATGTATAGAAAACAATTGGCTATATATAAGCATATTCTTTATATCATCAAAAGGGTAATGGCTTAAAATATATATATATAATTGCGCACATCAAATTATAAATATTTGTTCTTGGTGTCCTCAAATTCTATGTCTACCACACAATGGTGTTAATTCTAGAGGACTTAATTATTACAGATAAATGATACTACTCATGCTTTCTTATTTAGAAAATTAAAATATGTACGTGTGACTATTGACAACTTTTCAGGCTTTCTAGTGGCCTGAAAACAGGAGAAGCAACAAGAAAGATAATCAATCATTGCCTATGCTGTTTTTCTATATTGGGTGTTCCAAAACAGATTAAAACATATATTGGAAACTGGCTATTTCAGTCAAGCATTTGAAACTTTCTGCAGACAGTTTAATATCACCCATATTACTGGGATTTCTTATAATCCTCAAGGACTAGTGCTTCAAGCAGGAATTTGACATTGAGGCAAAATAGGGAAGTAGGTTAAGTCAGGAATTTTTATCTGAGGGTGGACCAAGAGAAACAAGCTTCAGGCATAATCCTGGGCTTGGAAAAGAAAGTAGGCTCAGGTATTTTGGTCATCCTTTCACATCCTTGAAAAATTTTGTGGTTATTGTTCCACATTATACTAACTTTTGACCTTAATTCCTGCATGTACCTAAACTGGTATAAAAGGGGGATTGAAAATTATTAAACCTGACTGCTCTAACAGAAAAAGCAGCTAAAAATGCTATGTTTATTTTCTATAATTGTATAGTTATTGCATACATTATGGTATATGCTTGGTGTTCCAACTTAAATTAATAAAACAATATCCTCTTGGAAGAGAGAAGATAGGGGAAATTGTATCCCCATACATATTATGTATATTGTGCTTGTATAAAAAAAGTTTTTAAAGTTTGGATGCCATAAAACTACTTGCTAAGTGTATATGGCATCCTATAATTAGGCATGCTAAGCCTGGGTAAAATAGGAATTCACTTATTGACATATGCCATGATCCTGATTTAATATTGGGGAAGAAGGCATGTCTATGTTTTTTCACAGAACTCTGCAGAAGCATGCTAGCTGCCAGAGTAATTGGTGTGGCATGCTGAAGATGCTGACTGTGGGCTTGCTGAATACCCAGACAATGGCTCACCTGGATTGAAAAATTGCAAGTCTTCCACAGACAATGGCAGACACCCTGGTTTCAAACTTACAAGTAGATCTCCAAATAGGGTGCCACATAGAACTCAGAGCTATGTGTGTTTGCTAATTAAGCAAACATGGGCACCAATTGAGATTCCAGGCAAGGTACTACAAAGGAAAGGGATGAAATCCTACGTCTGAGTTTCCCTAAAAGCATACCTGGCTGCATAGTGTTCGATGTTGAGAGACTGCCCTTATAATAAATAATAAGGCAGTCTATTTCCCCTCCCCAAAAAAGGACATCATTTAATATTTAAGGGGGGGCAAGGTCTCTACTTTTTCTCATTGGTTAAAGGCCCACCATCTTTAGATGGATATGTTTATCCACTTGTTTTCTATCTTCTCATTTTCAAATTAATAAAAAGGGAGGAAATGTACAGAGCCATATTGGGGTGTCTGGCCACAAGGCAGGAACTTGACATTGGTCAAGGTGAACTCCTCTCCCAGCCTTTGAGCAGGGATTCCTGTACTATTCACAGTCTTGCCCCACTTGGGAAGAGTGCTCAGCATGAATGTGAAGTTCCTGCAGACATACAAATTTCTGAATTAAGCAGGTGACCTGACCAGCTTCCTGAGCAGTGGAGCCAACACCCAAAGAAGCCACACAGGACTCTGGGAGGAGGGGCTTTCCCAAAACTGTTAAATTGTCTGAGCCCCATTAAACTTTGGCCTTGATCAGTAAACTATTGCCTTGGCCCTGTTTCTTTTTGTTCTTCCCCATCCATACCTCGGCTTCTGTTTCCAGAAACCTAGTTCACAGTAGCTGTAGGCAGCTACAATTTGTAATTCAGGAAGCCAAGAAGAATACCCAGTCAGGCAAAAGGTAAGAGACACCTAAAGCACCAACACCAGACTCCATTGGCAGGTCTCTAGGGTGTGGCATCCCATAAATTTGACCAAATGGACCAGATGAGTCACCGGCAGCCTTTATAGAGCAGCTCATAGAGGTATTCTGCCAATATATACCTTATGACCCCAGGGGCAAGGAATATAAAGCTACTGTGAAAATGGCTTTTATAGACAGGGCTAGTAGAGGTATCAGAAAAAAAGTTTCAGAGGCTAGAGGGATTTAGTTCAGGTTGCTGAAACTGTCTATAGAGGGATTTATATTTAGTGAAGGTTGTTGAGAGTGCCTATAGAAGGATTTAGTGCAGGTTGTTGAGAAAGTCTGTAGAGAGATTTAGTGCAGTTTGCTGAGACAGGGAGACAGAGAAGGAGAAGAAAAGGAAAAAAAGGAAAGAAAAAAATGACAGAGAAGGAAGCTACAAAAATCCTGGCTATATAGAAAAAGCAAAAAAGACAGACATTAAAGGACCAGTGTGCATACTATAAGGGGAGAGACCACTGAGCCAGAGTGTACCCTAACAAATAGAAGCCAGGAGAAGAAATTCCCAGGTCTTGGAAAAAGTACCCCCAAATGGCAAAGGTATTGGCCCTGGGCAAAGACAGTGACTAGGGAGTTGGGGTTCTGACCACCTTCCCCAACCCAGGATAACTCTGGGAGTAGAAGAAAAACCCATTCAGTTCTTGGAGGACACAGGGCCTCAACATTCAGTCCTTCAAGTCAATGACCCTGGTTCCAAGAAAAGATCTTGAGTCCAAGAAGCTACTGGCACCAAAATGTATTCATGGACTACCCGAAGAACAGTAGACCTAGGGATGGGATGGGTAGCCCATTCATTTAGGGTCACTCCAAGATGTCCCTACCCTCTATTGGAGCAAGACATACTCTCCAAAATGGGAGACCAGATAACCTTCCTGCCCAACAGGCTGTAGCTAACTGGTCCAAAAAGAAAGACTGAACGCTGCTGAAAGTTGCCACAGACAGGAGCAGTTTTCTCCATGAAAGTTAGAGACAAGCAGGTGCTGCTATGGCAAATGGCACAAATATCATCTGGGTAGAAGAAACTTTATCCTCTGTCACATCAACACAGAAAGTATAGCTAATTGTTGTCACCAAGACATTGAAACGTGGAGCCTGCCAGAAAATCAACATCCACGGGGATAGAAGGTATGCCTTTGCCACAGCCCATGTCCATAAGGATATATGCCAAGAGGACTGCTCACATCAAGGACACCAACAGAAAATCTTGCACCTCTTAGATGCCCTAATGAAGCTGGCACCTGTATTACTCATTGCCCAGGACATCTAAAGGAAAAAAGACTCAATGGGCAATAACCAGGTAGAACAAGTGGCTCCAGGAGTAGATATGCAGGAGACTATACTGGTTATGGGTCTACAAGAGACACCCACTGTAAAATGGGACTAAATTAAGAGATGGACTCACCTAAAATATGCTGAAAAAAAAAAGGACCCCGATTGCTAGCCACATTGCCAGCTATTACCAAGAGAAGATACACACAAGAAGGGAGAACTATAGTCCCCAGAAAATAAGCCAAAGACTCACTAGGCCAAATGCACAGGTGAACTCATTTAGAGAGATTAAAAACTTTGTTCAAGCAATTAAGTGAATATATATATATATATATATATATACACACACACACATATATATATGTATATATATATGTATATATACACACACACACACACACACACACACACACACACATATATATATATATATATATATATATATATATATATATATATTCTCAGGTTTTGGGTCAGAGAGATAATAGGACAGTATAAGATATGCCAGCAAGTAAATGCTTATGCAGCAAAGAATAGTCCGGGCAAAAGACCTAGAAGAGAACAGCCTAGAGTATATTAAAAGATTTTATAAAAGCTAAGGCAAAAAATATGGTTATAAATACCTCCTAGTGTTTATAGATACTTTCTCTAGATGGGCTGAGACTTTCCCTAGCAAGCAGGAAATAGCTGCCATTGTTAAAAAAAAAAATCCTGAGTCTCAGGGTGTCCAAGGTAATTAGATCAGACAATGATCCTGGTTTTGTTTCTAAGATAAGTCAGAAATTGACAGCAATATTTGGGGACTAATTGGAAACATTATTAGACGTACTGTCCCCAGAGCTGAAGACAGGTAGAAAATATAAACAAAAACCTATAAGAAACCTTAAGGAAATTGACCTTGGAGACTGGCTCAGGCTGGATGGTGTCTTTCCCCTTGTTTCTCAACAGCCCCTGCCATTTTAACCTGACCCTGCCCCAGCCTGAGATTCTCTTTGATACCCCAACTCCTTTGGTGTCTACTGGACCCTCTCAGGAGTCTTACAACATGAGATTTAGCTCAAACTGTTTGCCTTAAATGCTCCAAACATGCCAAAGACTCCTTGCTGCTTTCAGACTGGTGACTGGATCTGTGTAAGAGGGCTTCAAAAAGAGTTGCTGAAACCCTGATGAAAAAGACCCTTCCTGGCACTGCTAGCAATGTCCATAGACCTCAAAGTGAACAGTACTGCAGCCTGCGTGTATGCTTCCCATATGAAACCTGCGAATGCCCTACTCTCCAGACTCCGCTGGATAATACAGAAGATAGACAATCTGCTCAAACTCAAGATCACTGGACCCTGATCATGACTGTCTGGTGGTACCCTTAAATTCTGGTGCCTTTCCCCCACCCTATGTGCCCATTGCTAAACCTGTTATAGCACTCAATGTCTCCCCTCTGTTGGGGTTAGAGATGGCTAGGGCAGCCACCAAGACTTCTACTCTGGACTTATTAGAGATTAGAATATCAGAAATTGCTTCAGGATTGAAGCAGACACAGAGAAAAGGGAGGAATGAAAGAGTTAACTCACTCAGAAAGTTAAGAATGGTCAGGGGTTGGGTTGCATTCCTCAGACCACAAGGGGGAGGAAGAGACCAACATAGGGGTGAGGATGCATTCCAAAGGACTGACTGTACTGACCATTGGTTATTTACCTCATTCTCTAGTAGATCAGTCTGTTTAAAGACATCATGGTTCTGCCAATCTGGGGTCTATATAAAAAGTCCTCAGCGTGGATGGTGGGGGTCACTCACTCTTTGTATGCAGAGTGTCCCTAGCATGCTAACATTTTTAATAAAAAAAACTCATGTGTTTAGCATCAGTTTTCCAACTCTGTGTGGTCCACTGGGGGGTCCGGTAGGTAAGACTGGACAAGTCTTACATGGCTTGTAGTTGGATATGGGATATCTGCCTCAGGGAACAGTGTAATGAGAATTTTCTTTAAACACAGAAATGTAACATGAATATGTTTTTTCTTTTAATCCCTAATGTGGAATAGGGGACTGCCTCTGACTGAACACAGTGGCTAATTATGATTTGTCTCATGCTCTTACAGAGGCAGGGTTTTTCCAGCTGTAGGTAATTTACATTTGGAATTCTGGAGACTTTTAAGAGGGCATATATATGCCAGAGCCCCCAAGAGAGGCTGAAGCTGCCACTCATCTTTCTGCTGCTGCTGCTGCTGCTGTTGCTGTTGCTGCTATTCTTGCTGTTGTTGGTTGCTGGTTGCTGGTTGCTGGTTGCTGGTTGCTGGCTGCTGGTTGCTGGTTGCTGGTTGCTAGTTCTTATTTGGATGTTGTTGCTTGCTGTTTGTTACACAGAAGAAAGTTAGACATGCCTCAATGAACTTGATACCTCTAATCATCAGGAAGTAGTCTAAGAATATTAATGCCCTATTTCCTCTCTACATTTATTAAGGCTGAAGAGGAGTGGTAGAAAACGAGAACCCCATAAAGTAGCCAAAACTCTTGTCATAGAACAGAGTGTGGGGATCGTCCTCAGGCAGATGGCTTACTTGATTTTCTAAGTATGTTAACGATTACTTGTTTACTTGCATTTTTAAATAGAAATGATCAAAATTGAGTTAATGACACTATAGAAATAGGAATGTGATTCCTGAAATTATATCTATATCTATGTCTATGTCTATGTCTATGTCTATGTCTATGTCTATGTCTATGTCTATGTCTATGTCTATGTCTATGTCTAAGTCTATGTCATATATAGACATAATAAGATAATAAGAAGAAAGTGAGATTTGAATTGGTTTCTCCCTACCTTCCTAAACTCAGGGTGGAGTTAAAACTCTATTGTGATAATGAAGGAGGTAGAAATATAATCTGATTATGGTGGTTAAAGATGAAACTTTTGGGACTTAGTAAAATATGATTAGGGCATCAGTGTGAAATACTAGTAATTAAATTTATCTTATAGGACCAGGGAGAAACACCAAGGAATGCATAGTCCTTGTCCACATTTTGTGATGATCTGTGTCCTCTTGGGACTCACATAAGAATACCAAAGAAATAAATGGCCAATAGCAGTATGCATGTGTGTGAGTATAGTCTGAGATTCTTCCTCATTCAGCAAAGCTGTAGCAAATGTTAAAATTAAAAAAAAAAGAGGTACAATGAATGCAAAGACAGAAAAGAAAAAAAGTTACACCTGAGTTTCACCCACAAGACTGAACAGTTGAAAGCCAAAAGGAATTTATAGATTTTATGTCAGGTCAGAAAGAATCGGTCCAGGATCTGGTCTGTTTGAGTAAACAGTGAAACAAGAAGACAGCAAAAGACTTTCCTCACAGTTAGGAGATATTAAAATAAAAGTCGTCACTGATACAATGTAACACTTTAATAACAAAATATGCCACTTGGCAATATACTTACCACTCAGAACACACACACACACACACACACACACACACACACACACACACAAAATTAAGAACTGGGGACAAAATACTATCTTAGGAATAAGATGGGATACTGAAGTGAGCAACAACACAAAATTTATATACAAGGTTGATCTGAGTACACATTGAGTATATGATTCAATGAAGATGACAAAAATAGTAAACATGGGCTGTTTAAAAATATGGCGGACACCACATCATGAGGTAAGCTGCTATTTAGCATTTTGTATGCTTAATATTTAAAAATATACCAGTTGAAGAAATGTGTGAGACAGCTTGTGAACTATAATGGATATAAGGTCTGATTAATCCATAAACAAAAGTGAAAATGGAAATTGTGAGTGGAAGTGCAATATTCAATAGTAATTTCTAAGAGAAAGGGTTGAAAAAAAAATAAGGGCTCAAAAGCTAGAAATAGTAAAACTAGGTGGATTCAAACACAAATACAGATGAAGCTGAAGCCAAAAGTAAAGGTTAACATAAAGATCAATGCAAAGAAAACACAAGATGCTTAGATTGATGGACCTTAAAAGGAAGGATTCAGGGAGTTTCACAGTAAGAAACACTGCAAACAAAAGTCTCCATCAAATAACTAAAGAAAGTGGATAAAAATGGAGACATCATAATGGTAAATGTTCAGTGTACCAAGACAACTCTCTAATTTTATATAAGCCTATTGCAAATATATGAAAACTAATGCACAATAGTAATATCTGAAACCCAGACAAAACTAAGTTAATCTGTCTTATATGTTTATTGCTCTGCACTCATAAAATATACAGTTTTTAAGTATGAAGGGAAAATCCATCAAAATTGAATATATCCTGAATCAAAAAGAATCTGTCAAGTAATATATGATATTTTAAGATACAAAATATATTATTAGAACTTATTTAAAATAAATTGCAAATCCATAGTACAGAGATAATTATTTTTCAAAGTTAAGAAATATATTTAAGAGCTGGAGAGATGGATTATCAGTTATGAACACCTGATACTCTTACAGAAGACCCAGGTTTGCTTCCTAGAATATATATAAGGTGGCTTATAACTTATTATCACTCCAGTCACAAGGATTCCATTGTCATCTTTTTCTGCAGGTATTTAGACAAATGTGATACACATAAAACAAGGAAACAAGTACACATGAACATACATTAAAATAGACAATGTAAATAAATACATATTTAAAACTCTTTGGTATAAAAGAGGAAGCTCCATTCTGAGGCACCCTAACATGCCCAGGATCATAGGATCAGAGGTGAGGAGGGCACAACATTTGTTCCAACACTGGGAGTTCCTGGCACTAGTGGGACCTAGGCATCCAGGAACTCTGCCCCACCAGTGGCATGGATTCCTTCTTGTCTGGGCCAGTACCCTGAGCAGATCTTGATTGGGTACAAACTCAGTAGTTAGTCCCACAACATCCAGAGGAAGCTCTAGTTTTTCCCTCTTTATGTGATGGGTTGTGCAGATGGAATCCAGTGATGCAACAGTTTACCCACTGAGCTATCTCCGTAGCTTAGGCAGCAGAATAAAACAACTTTTCCTTCCGTTTTCAAAAACATCATTTAAGTTATTTTTGAGCTTATGTTTATATTTCCCCCAACCATTTCTTTCTTCCAAACTCTCTGTTATACTCATCCCTCCTCTCCTTCTATGCATATTCATGGCCTTCTTTTTCATTAACTGCTATAATGTCTGTATGTGCTATATGAAGTCAGAAATTATCTTTTAAATTTACAGATATGTGTGCAAATGTGTACGAGTTAGTGTGCACCACACACGTGGTTACATGTGTTCTCAGATGCTAGAATAGAGCATTCAATATCTAGGAACTAGGACTACCATGTAGGTGATAGGAACTAAGTTCAGTCTCTCTGCAAGAGCAGTAAGCTACTTTTAAGTAAATAAATACCATTTTTTATATTAGAGATATAATAGTGAAAGTTCTTTTTACTTTACCAACTGCCATTAACTAATGTACATAATTTTTATGGTTCCAAAGGCTTTATTTTAAGACTCTGGGACATTCCTTTTGTCTAAGACTCATTTACTTCTCGCTATCTAAGAGATTAAACTCATAACAAGGGGGTTCTTACAACAGAATCATCTCAGTCCTTCGATGTGTATTGCTAAGGGCTATAGAGTTCCTTCCCCCTGGAGTCAGATGCTTGCCTTTCTGGTGGGAGATTTCCTTTCTTTCACCCAAAGAGAATTCATTTGCTATGATCATAAGGTCTTCTTCCCTGTCTCAGAAGGTGAAGGATCAGGCTCTTCCAGATACTTCTGACTTAATAGTGTCTATCCTTTCCTCACAGTGTGATGCCTTTTCTTGTCTTACATTTTCTAAACAGTCCAGTAATTGCCACCCTCCAGGAATCTGGTGCTTTCTAGTTGGTCCTCCCACCTTCCACCCTTCCAGGTTGCATATTTCCATTCATTCTGCTGGCCTGGACTTCTCTCCTGAGATCCCCCGAATACCTGATCTTTTCCCACTTTCCATCCCCCTCTCCCTTCTCCCACTCAGGTTCTACCTCCCTCTTTCTCCCATGATTGTTTCTATTGTTCTTTAGTTCAGTCATTGGTATTGAAAAGCAAACTAAATAGGTCAAATCTTTTATTTTTAAGACATCTGTGGTTAAAACTAAACAATCAAGTTAGTTTCAGGACTGTAGAAATGGCTCAACTGCTAAGAATCCTGGCTGCTCTTCCAGAAGTTCTGGATTTAAATCCTAGTAACCACATGGCAGTCCAAAATTTTCTGTAACTCTATTTGAAGATGACCAGATGCCTTCTTTAGGCAAATGTTCACACATATCAAATAAAAATAAACAAAATATCAAAAATGTAATCTTAAATAAAAATGGAATCTCAAAATTCTTCCTTCAATAATCTTGTTCTGATATTTTTAAATTTTATTAATCATCATCAGGGCAAACTTTCTTCAAACCATGTCACCACAAGGAAAATGATAAATTATTACATAGACAAACTTAGAAATAAATAGTCCCTGTCTATAAGCTTTTATAAGGATGTCATTCATGAGAAGTGCTATTTGTTCTGTTTACTAACAGAACAAAGTTGGGATCAAATTTCAGGAACAAACATTGTACTGTCATCATGATTTAATTAAAGATTGGGCTGCCTTGCAAAGAAACAAATATGGTATTATGGAATGTAATCAAGCATAAAGCATGTAATTTTATGTAGAAACATTCTCTGGATGTTTAGACTGCTTGAAATGTGCTGTGATAGGTAATTCCTCAAGATATTTTAACTCTAAAGTCTTCTGAATTAAGTTGTTGTATCTTAATGTTTTCCTACAAAATAACAATAGAAGCAATCACTACTCACTCTCTAGAAGTCTTTTATCATTTTTAAAATTTGGGATTTCCAAGTGAACTTTTGTATGGAATGGTCCTAAAGTAAAGGAACATACAACTCAGGTTCATTCTTCCCTTAGTTATTTTTGGTGTGTAAATGGCAGAAACAAAGTAAGATAACGTATATGACAAGGGTCTTTAGATAAAAGGAGCACAATGTACAGGTGACTATAAGCAAAATAGAGCTTAGGAATGAATTGTTGCCTGCTGTAAATTAAAAAAAAATTAAGTAAGATTTCAATACTTATTAGAGTGGCATGATATATATTCTAGCACAGCATGATGTTTAACATTAGATAAAATCAACATTCTGCCACTTCATGAAAGCCATTCAAACATTTTTATTATTTCACAAGACATTATTTACTGCTTGTAATGTTCCCATGCTACATAGTAGATCTGAAACCATCTTTCCTATTTACTTAATCCTTGAACCATTTGATAACTATACTTTCTAGCTTCTTGTGGTTTTGATAAGTTGTGTTCTTTACTAGAAAACATAAGTGTCACTTACTCTTTCTGTTTGTCTCTTATTGTACCTAGCATGTTTTTTAGGTTCATAGATTATTAGGTTAGATTGCTGGTAGCAGTGGTTTCTCCTTTTATGAGCCACAATGGTATTATAGTTTGTAAATAGGTAAAATTTTCTTTATCCTTTTTTTTTCATTTCAATTGATTCTCACTGTTTTCCATAATGTCAATACTAAGTTACCTTGCAAGTGACAGTTTACAAGCATTGTTTTTTTCCACATTTTCTCTTGTTTTTGCCCCCTTATCCAGGTTTTCAAAAAGATTTGAGATGACAACTCATAGTCTTCGTAGAACAAGATAAGTGGTGAGTTGTTCAACTTTCTATCACTGCATGAAAATAAATGAGCTAAACAATGTAAAAGAAGGAAAGTTTTACTACGTTCCCTGTTTCTGAGACATTGTATATGGAGGTTGGTATTAGATTTTTATCAAATAGTTTACTACCAAAGCATCTCACACCTTTGCTGTACCATGCTAGCACATTATTAATCATTTTCACAGGTGGAGAATTCACAGATCTTTGTGTATTCACATTGAATGGATATTGAATGGATGACAGTTGATCTTCAGGGTATTTCCATATGGGGACCTTCATCATCCTATTCTTTTTTTTTTTTTTTTTTTTTTTTGGTTTTTCGAGACAGGGTTTCTCTGTATAGCCCTGGCTGTCCTGGAACTCACTCTGTAGACCAGGCTGGCCTCAAACTCAGAGATCTGCCTGTCTCTGCCTCCCAAGTGCTGGGATTACAGGCGTGCATCACCACCGCCCGGCTTCATCATCCTATTCTTTATCATAGTATGTTATTCTGTGATGTCTTCCTCTCTTGCCTTTCCTACCTCTGTAAAACATTTTATTATATAACTGGTATAATTCTAATCTGTGTGTGTGGCCCACTGGTGGTCCTACAATTCTCCAATGGACAATTACAATCCAATTCTCTCACATGGCCATGATCACAAAGCAAAAACAAAGCTCATAAACCAGGAAAAGGTTGATAAAGGATGGTGATAGGAGTGGGAAGGAAATTTTGGAGGGGGGTGCAAAGAGTAATTAGAATATATTACATGCATGTATGGAATTCTCAAAACTATAAGATTAGATCACAATTAACTAAATTACAAAAACTAACTGATTTGGCTAGATTTTGCTCTGAGGATTTTTTAGCTTCAAACCTGATTTATCTCACTGCTAAGGTATTAAACCAAAATGGATAAATGTAACTCTCCTAGCAAGAAGGAAGAATTTTGGGCTAAGTTTGTGAACTCCTCTTTAGTTATTGAACTATTGAGACAATGTACTACAAACCAAGTACAAGTCTGAGATGGTGATTCTCTGCTATATGAGATGTTTACAGTTCTGACAACTGGTAAGACCACACTGTAGTAGAGATTGCAGTAGAAGGTAATAAATGGAGCCAAACCTTGACTCTAGCTTCTTATTTGTGTAAACCTCTTATCTCTATCTATACCTAACTATCTATATCTTATCTTATCTCTATTTATACCTAATACTCACTTAAAAACTTAGAACATAGATGTGAAGATAGAAGGGCAGATTGCTAGATCTTATTATTCATCTTCCAATATGGCTAGCCACATTACTCTTTTATCTTCATCATAATTACTTGTTTGTTTAACAGGCTTTTTTTCCGAAAGGACATATTGCTGAAACTATTAGTTGAATACTAGAATTAGCGGAAGATATACTATTAGTGGTGACACCAAATGCTAATATATGGGTGAATTAGTGTGGGGCTGATCTGGGGCATCTTTCCATGTTTTGTATCTTTTATAATGCTGGGAGGTACCATGCAGGGTGCCTAGGGAAAATAGTCACCAAGAGTTCTTTTCATTAGTGGATGCTGTGAACTATATTATCAAAATTCCAGGAAAGATATGTTACTCTTTTTATGGTGGTATATATATTATGGGTGCCAAAATTTTTTTCCAATAACAGTTCAATACTATTCAACCAAATAACGTGACACCTGTTTCTATAGGCCAGGACAAAAAATGTGCTCTAGTCTGGAAGCAATTTCTAAATCTGAATAAATATTATATAGCTAGCTAATTTACACCTAAAGATTTGTGATTATAAATAACCACTGCTGTTACTGCACTGTCTGACTTAGTTATGAAAAAGGATTTTTGAAGTTGGTGGTGTTTACTGACTAAAATACTCAAAATTGTTTAACTATTGAGGATAAGTGACTATTGAAGTAGCCTATATGACCAATTTTTGTAGAAATATTATGAACATACTATCTTTTCCAAGACATAATGGGTATTGTGTAAGAAGAAAAGGGACTACATATAGGGTCCAGAGAAAAGGCATGGCAGCGCTATGGTATGCATTCCTTTCATTAGTGAATAATATAACCATCTCAGCACTATTTCAAAGTAAAGAGTTTTTTTGTCCAAGTAATCACAGCAATTAATTTAACTGAATAATAGAGATACACATAGGTTTATAAGAATGATAAATTGGCCAGTGACATATATGTAGTAGAAAAGGGAGAGAATGTTCACAAAGCCCTTAATGAATCATTACTCTTTGCTATCTCTCAGTAAAAAGTGATATTGGGAAATTCCAGATTATCTAAATGGTGGAGTTTATCTAAAAGATAGATTCCATGATGATACTTCCATTAGATTGTTATGTACACTGATGTGGGATTTAGAGTGTTGCTGCTGTTTGGTGCTGTTATGGTTTGTATATGCTTTTCCCAGGAAGTGACCTTATTAGGAGGTGTGGCCTTGTTGGAGTAGGTGTGTCACTGTGGGTGTGGGCTTAAAACCCTCACCCTGGCTGCCTGGAAATCAGTCTTCAGTCTTCTACTAGCAGCCTTCAGATGAAGATGTAGAACTCTCAGCTCCTCCTGTACCATGCCTGCCTGGATGCTGCCATGTTTCTGCCTTGATGACAATGGACTGAACCTCTGAGTCTGTAAGCCAACACCAGTGAAATGTTATCTTTTATAAAACTTGCATTGGTCATGGTGTCTGTTCACAGCAGTAAAACCCTAACTAAGACAGGTGCCACCAATATTACTTTAAATAGTCTGTCACTTATATTATGGAAGTAATCTCAATAAACATTTGACAAGTAGCTTGGATTTTTATAAAATCCTTACTTTGGCCTGACACTGGTGCTCTATCTGGGGGTTATAAAGTGTATAAAAATAATTAATTAAAAGAAAAGAAAATTAAAACAATGAAAACCTTAAAAAATAAGAAATAAAGAAACATTTGTTCATGCCTTTAAGTGAAGAATGTGTTTGCAATATAAGCAATACATACATTTGCTTAAATCATCAAAATCAAAGCATATAAGTAAAAGCTTATTTATAATTTTACAAAGATAGTCAACAACCTTCAGTCAAAATTCATCTTGTCACAATCAGTTAACTAGTTATAAATAAATTTATATACACACAAGACAATGGATCTGAATAATTTGAATATTATTTCTATGTAATTTTCTGGATTCCATCATTCTTTTTTCAAGAAATATTCTATTCTCTCAATGTTATTTTAGATGTCATACAAGACAAATAATTGCATAGTCTAATACTTATTGATATGAAATCAGTGAGAAAGAGAAAATAGTGCATCACCATAGTTCCTTGCTATTCTCATCACTGTTTTTCATAGCTCTTATGAGATCAGTATTGGTGCTATTTATAATTTTTCACCTAATATTTAGGCTACAGAAATCACAAGTTTTATACTTGTCTATATCAATCATGTGTATGTCATGACATGTGAACTTATAAAAGGATGTAGCTAGAGGCTTATATCATTAGCAACTCTTTGAAATCATCATTATAGCATTAGTTGCCTGAAATCAAAAGTTGTTACATCTAAATTTGTCTATTGAATTAATGAAATAAATCACAGATATCATCTTTGTATCAGAAATATAAATCAGCTATTAACTATATAAGTTAATATTGCCTTAGTTTATGTGGAATTGGGAGCTTAGCGTTAAGTCCTTGAGCCAAAAGATCTCCAGAGAAACCAGGAATGTTAAGCATTTAGGATTGTCTTCCCAATGAGAAAGATGAAAAACTAAATCCTCTTCCATGCAGAAAGCTGAGATTTGGAGGTTAAAAATAGCCTAGTGATCTGCATTATCTTATGGCCCAGGACATGTCAAGCTCCTACTTGGGCCCTGCTACCAGGACCCAAGACTGGTAGTAGCTACCAATCTAAATGAACTTTATAGTTATCATCTCCCTCAAACTCCCACAACCGGGGCAAGAGGTAGGTGATATGCCAGCACAGCTCAACATTATCTGTATGACTGATATCAGGCAAGATTCTTGAGGCCTTATGTTAGTATAGGTAGCATATCTGTAGAATCCATCTCCTTGTAAGAAATGGCATGCACCACAAGTTAAGTTTCAATGGAATTATGCTTCCTTTTTATAATAGAAATTATTCTATACCAGAAATCATTTTTTCTATATTATATATAAATTAAGGAAAGTAGGAATATGCTGTCTATTTTTAGACTCTACAAAGTCTGATCCAGGTTGATGGAGTCAATCTGCACTGGTTTTTCATTCTTGTCTCTCTCTACAGTTTTCTTTCCTGTATAACACCTGAATGGACCTCCTCAGGAGAGTAAATTTGCAGGTTTTTTATTTTCAGAAGAAAAAGACAGAAGACATAAAGCCAATATTACTTATATCTATTATGAAACAGAATATATGAACCAACCCTTAAACGTGCTGAATCAATGTAGCATAGATGATTTACTTAAGATGATTAACTTAGTAAATTAATATAACAAAATGACTATGTCTATATATATTATGAAGTAAATAAATCTATTTAGTGAGATCTGGTTCAGCACTGATGAAGATCACATGCTGGATTGTGCCAAGCCAGAAATAATTCTGAGAGATAAATCAAGTGGCAAGGTAAAAAAAATGGTGGGTAGAACCAAACTTGTTGTTTGTATAGCTTTCTGAAGGAAGGACTTCTAGGGCACTATGCAACTATCTTAAATTTATATGAGAACAGCCCCAGAAAGACTTAGAAACCTCATAAATATTCCATTACATTTTAATATATGAACATTGGAAGCCAATCTTTCTTTGGAGACAGATCCCAGCCAAGGCATGGTCATTATTAAAAATATAGCATTGTATTTCTGGGAAATTTTTTCAATACAAATGAATAATACTTCTGTTTATTTTTCCCTTTGTATCAAATCATCTGCCTTTATATTATAATACTATTAAAATGTTTGGGTACCATTTTGTCAATCGCACAGAAGAACTGAGATGATTCAATTTCCCAGGTCCAATTAAGAGCATTGTTTCACCCATTAAAATACATTTGTTTTTCATGATATATAGTGAAAATCAGAATGTGTTCCTTAAGTGTTCTCAACATTTTATATCCTTGAGTACTGTCACATTAGGATAACAGCATGTGGCCATTTGTGCTTTTTTCTCAGTTAGCACATCTTTAACCCCCAGCTCTGGCCATCTGTTCACTTCAAGAGAATTAATCATCTACTCTTCTTCTCTCCCAACTGGGATTATACTTTTGTTGTTTGCCCTATGACAATGCTTGCATACACCACTGCTAAACCTCACTTTTGTCACTCTAGTACTCCAGACTCTGCTTCTGAGTCATTGCACAATGGATACACACAGAAGGATCAACCAAATAGTTTGAAGCAGTCTCTGCCATCTTGGCTCCCAGACTCCAAGAGGATACACAGACATATCCTGAGTCTAACATCACTTGGGTCTCAGCACGTCGGGTACAATAGAAACTGAGGAAATTAAAAAAAAAAAAATCAGATCCTGCTACATACAAAAGCATACAAAACACAACTGGAAAATTTGCAGGAAATGGACAGTTTCCTAGAGAGATACCAAATATCAAAATTAAGTCAGGATCAAATAGATGTAGTCACTCATAAGTGGATATTAGCCCAGAAACTCTGAATACCCAATACACAACTCACATTTCAAATCATTCCCAAGAGGATGGAAGGAGAGGGCCCTGGTCCTAGAAAGGCTTGCTGCAGCATTGTAGGGGATTGCCAGGACAGAGAAGTGGAGGTCAATGATTGGTTAATGGGCAGAGGGAAAAGGGCTTATGGGACTTAAGGGGAGGGGGGAAGCAGGAAAAGAAAAATCATTTGGAATGTAAACAAAGAATATAGAAAATAATAATAATAATAATAATATAATAATAATAATAATAATAAAAAACCCCAAAAAACAAATAGTTTTAAGCTGCAACATTGCATAGCTGCTAAGCCACGGCCAAATCTGGTGCCCTAGTCATGTCATATATCACTCCTTAGTGACTCCAAGTGAATATAACCCAGCTAATCCCAAACCAGCCTAGCTGGGGTAGTAACAAATAATGTTTATATGCACTCAGTGAAGGCAGGGCAGTTCTATACTAAAAGAGCTAAAAGTATACTAACCTCAGATGCCCAGGCCCCACCACAAAAATACAACATGCAAAACAGAAACAACATATTGCCTCCAAATATATCTACTGTCATAGCAGCAATCCCTGAGAAAAACAACTTAAAAGACATGTAAGATAATGAGGTAAAACAGCAATTATAAATCTATTCAAAGAACTCAAGGGGGTATGAATAAATGCTGGAATGAATACCAAGAAAACCAACATTTGAATGGAAAAAGGAAGATAATTCAAGATACAAAAAAATAGAATTCCATGAAGAAATAAAAATTTTGAAGGAAACCCAAACTGAAATAAAACTTGAAATATAAGTCATTACAGCCATCAGGAAAAACATAAATGATGTCTCCTATCAGGGAAGCAGATAGGTTAAAAGTACATCTTCACCTCTCCTGTTATTCCTCTTGTTCCAATTCAACCAGCCTCATCACCAACTCTGTAGCAGAACACCTACTGCAATCTCCGTTTCCTTTTGGATTCCTTTTGGACTCCATACTCAATAGGTCACAAAGGTCTTCCCCTTGCTTTTGTTAACTAATCCCAGTATCCAAGCCTTCAGCATCTGCAGGCATTTCCTGTGAGCACACCAGCTGAGTGGGCCAGGGAAATAAATAAGCTAACCAAAGACTTTCATTATTATTCTATCCTCTCCTCCAAACCCTCTAGTCTCTTTTCTATCCCTAAAACAGAATACCTGCTGCAGACTTCCTTCCCCTTGTAAACACATCTTCTGTGTGCCCCACAGACTTCTCCTTCATAACCTCCCTCTTTCCACTTGTTGCTTTATCCCACATAGCCTTCAACTCCAGCAGATACTATGTGCTAAATCACAGATCACTTATAGGCTGGCTGTAGATCTTCTACTCTCCTTTTCCTTTAGACATAACCCCCCCACCCCGAACCCCTCCATGTTATCTTACCCAGCACTATGACAGATCCTCTTTGGAGACCTCTCCTCACTTTTTATCCTGTTCTAAGGAGACAAAATAATCAAATCTGATTGAGCAGTCTGTTCTTCCTCCAGGGAAACACTTCAGGCCTCTAGTCTACCCCAACTCCTAATGTCAGCTCCTAGTACTCTGAAATATATTTTACCTAGAATTTCCAGTGGTTCAAACTATAAGGTAAAAAGAATATATCCTGTTAGGCAATACAGCATCACATTGTCCAAAAATCCAGAGAGAAAACAAACACAAAAGAAAAAGCAAACAAAATAAAACAAAACAAACACCCACCCAACAAAGACAAAGCCTGAAATCAGTATATAGATCTATAATCATACTAAGTCCAAATGCCTAGACTAGCATAAAAATACAAAGAGTAATGGCTAGGGTGCTATGCCTCCACTAGAGTCTAGAATCCTTACCATAGCAGCCAATAAATGCTCCAACACAGCTGAAGAAAAAAAAAGACCCTAAAATTTTCTACATGAAGATGATGGAGGTCCTTAAAGAGGCAATTAGTAAATCATTTATGAAATCCACAAAAACAAAACAGAACAAAAATTCAAAGATATTTATAAATCTCTTAGTGAAATCCAGTAAAAAAACAAAAGGTACAAAGAAATGATTATAGTAGATCAAAATCTGAAAATGGAAGCAGAATTAATAAGCAAAAACAAAATCAAGGGAATTCTGGTTATGAAAAATTTGGGAATTTGAACAGAAACTACAAAGTCAGACTTTGCCAATAGAATACAAGATGTGGAAGACAAAATTCTCAGTCACTGAAGATACAATAAGAAAAATAAATGCACTGGTTAAGAAAAAATTAAATTTAATACAAACAAATACACCAACAGTAAAACACAAAAACCAAAACTCCTGACACAAAGCATCCAGGAAATCTGATTCACTCTAAACAAACAAAGCTAAGGATCATAGAAACAGAGGATGGAAAATATAGTACAAAGGCCAGTGGGGTGGAACCATAAATCTAATTGACAGAAGGGAATGACTATAAAGGTACAAAAAGCATACAGAACCCTATATAGTATGGAACAAAACATTATATAGTCGAAACAGAAAAGAAAGCTCCCGCAACACTTCAAAAAACTACAGGAACGAAAGATTAATCACAAAGTGGTCGGAGTTTATGTGGAAATAAATGAGATGCAGGGAAGGATTCATCTCTCAGAATTGTGTATATAAAACTATGTGGACGGTTACTAACATAAACCCCAACTTAAAATAAAATACGCTAATGAATATTGAAAGACATGTAAAAGGAAAGAGTTAGGATTATTGAGAATTAAAGGATTAGTTAGGGACACGGTTTGGAAGATTGTAGTCAGGGGGGTAGTATATGAGTTAACTAAAATTAACCATCTGTGAAATACCCTTACAAAACCCCACTAGTTAGTAAGACAATCTCAATATAACTACAATTTTTTTTAAAAAAAATGTTCAAACTGACATGTATTTTTTGAATTCATATTTCAGTATAAGGAATGGGATATCTCCCTTTTGCTTATTAATTATAGAAGGGATAGAATTCCTCAAATCAATACAAGCTATTACTATTACCTTGGGGTATCTGTGCACGTAAAAAGAGGTTTGTCACAGTCACCTCATTCGGCCTGCAGATCCAGATGGAAAATTCTGAGTTCCTTCTCTGTCACCATATCTGCCTGTATACGACTATTCTTTCATCAGAACAATAATGGACTAAACATCTGAACTGTAAGCCAACCCCAATTACATGATTTCAATTATAAGAGTTGCCAAAGTCATGATTTTCATGGCAATAGAACCTTAACCAAGAAAAGTCACAACTTCAATGCATCTGAAGGTAAATGCTAGACACATTTCAAATCTTATTACTTTCTTTGGAAAATAAACTAAGAACATATAACAACAATTATCCTGTTAAATATAATTCCAATCATCATAGTCAAACATCATTAGTTTTTATTGTTTGTAGATTTGTAAATTCAGTTTTAAAAATAGTGTTTATTGATAATAGAGTTTATTATACATGGGACAAGCATCACCAATAGAATAGAAGGAATTAAAGAGCAAATCTCAGGCATAGACAACTCCATAGGAAAAAAATGGATACATCAATCAAAAAACGCTGAATGGAAAAAGTTTCTAACTCAAAATATCCAGCAAATTTGCCACACAATAAATGCACCAAATCTAAAATTAATAGGAAATAACAAGGTGAAGATTCTCAGAACAAAGGACCAGAAATTATCTTCAAGAAAATTATGGAAGATAATGTACCCAATTTAAGAAAAGATATTGCTGCAAATAAACACCAAATAGTTTTGACTAGAAAAGAGAATCCTCCTCCCACATTGTAATCAAAACACTAAATGTACAGAACAAAGAAAGAATTTTCAAACCTAATAGGAAAATGGACAAGTAACACATAAAGGCACACCTGTCAGAATTACACCTGCCTTCTCAACAGAAATCCTAAAAGACAAAAGATCTTGAAGATGTGTTGCAGACCTTAAGAGACCACAGAAGAAAGCCCAACTTAGCAAAAAAATAATATCATCACAGATGGATAAAACAAAATATTTCATGACAAAGCTAAATTTTAAGAATATCTTTCTATTAATTTAGCCCTACAGACAATTTTAGAATGAAAACTCTAATACAAGGAGGGTAACTATATGCCCCCAAATATGAGAAATTAGTTATCTCACAATAAAACAAAAGAAGAGAAACACACACACACACACACACACACACACACATACATACATACACATACACACCTCCAACATAAAAATAATAGAAACAGCTCTACTTGATGAAAACTTGGTCATGGAACAAATAAAGAAATAAATTAAAAACTTTCTAGATTTCACTGAAGATGAGGACACAGCATGCCCATACTTATAGAACCCAATAAAAGTGGTACAAAGAAAATCCATAGCAGTAAGTGACTTCATCAAGAAATTGGAGAGATCTTATCTTCAGAACTTTATAGGACTCCTGAAAGCTTTAGAACAAAAAGAAGCAAACATACACAAGAGGAATAGATGGCAGGAAATAGTCAAAAATAGACGGCTGAAATCAATCAATAAAGAGAATAATACAAAGAGTCAACAAAACCAAGATCTGGTTCTTTGAGAAAAATCAACAAGATAGAAAAACCCTTAGTGAAACTAAGAGAAAGGCACAGAGACCATATCCAAATTAACAAAATCACAAAAGAAAAGTGAGACATTAACAATAGAAATTGAGGAATTTTAAAAAAATCATTATTGTTATTTCAAAAGACTATACACTACGAAACTGGAAAATCTATATGAAGTGGATCAACACCACATAGCACAGTTAAATCATTATTAGGTGAACCATCTAAACAGGTAGATAACTTCTAAAGCATTAGAAACAGTCACTAAGAGCCTCCCAACAAAAAAGGCCAGATCCAGTTGGTTTTAGTGTAGAATTCTACCCAACGGGCTTTCAAAGGAGAGTTCATACCATGATTCCTCAAAATATTTCTCAAAATTGAAACAGAAGGACCACTACATAATTCATTTTGTGACTCCACAATTTTCCTGATACCTAAACCACACAAAGACTCAACAAAGAAAATTTTAGAGCAATTATGTTTGTGAACATTGATTCAAAAATACTAAAATTCTCACAATTCTAAGTAGAGCAATAAGATAACCAAAAGAGATCAAGGGGATAAGAACTGGGAGAGGAAGAAGTCAAAAGTCATTATTTCCAGCTGATATGATACTATGCACAAATGGTCCCAATAACTCTTCCAGAGAACCCTGACAGCTGATAAACAACTTCAACAAAATTAAGTCAAAGAAATCAGTTGCTCTCATTTATGCAAATGGTTAATGAGCCAAGAATGAAATTAGGGATACAACACCAGTTATAATAGCCACAAATAATATATCTTGGTGTAACACTAGCCAAGCAAGTGAAATTCCTGTATGAAAAGAACAAATGAGCAAGATATTAGAAGAAGGAAAAACAAAAACCCAGGATGGCTAAACCAGTCCTGAAAAATAGAAGAACATGGAGAGGTATTACCCACTGTAACATCAAGCTGTAATATAGGACAATAGTAACAAAAACTCCATGGTATTAGTATAGGAACAAACAGGTTAATCAGTGGAATCAAACTGAAGTATCTGAAATAAATCCACATGCCTATGGATTTTTAACAAAGAAAGCAAAACAACACATGGAAAAAAAAGAAAGCATCTTCAATAAGTGAAGCTGGTTTAATTGGATGTCTACAAGTAGAAGAATGCAAATAGATTTATATATCACATTGTACAAAATTAAAGTCTAAGTACATCAGAGACCACAACATAAAACCATATATACTAAAATTAATAGGAGAGAAAGGTAAATAGCCCTGAAATCACTGGTACAAAGTGATTTGTACAGGTTACTGAAGAAAATACCAATAGCTCAGGCCCTAAGATCAATAATTGATAAATAGGAACTCATGAAACCGAACAATTTCTAGAAATCGAAGGATATTGTTAACAAGATAAAAACGGCAGCCTACAGATTGGGAAAGAATTTTACCAACCCACATGTGAGAGAGCACTAGTAGCCAAAATCCCTAAATAGCTCAAGAAATTTGACAACTACCCTATTAGCCTGATTAAAAATTGGGTGCAGACATAAACCCAGAAATAGACTAATATTCAATGGCTATGAAGCATCTAAAGAAATTTTCAAGTTCTTTGTCTTCTGGGAAATGCAAATCAAAACAATTCTGAGGTTCTCTTAGCCACTCACCAGAATGGCTAAAATAAAAGTCTCAAGACAACACATTTTGGTGAGTAGGTAAAATAAGACAGAGCAAGGAGAAACCTTTTTTTCCTGATGAGAGTCTAAACTTATATAATGACTTTAGAAATCAATTTGGTGGTTTCTCAGAAATCTGGGAATAGTTCTACCTCAAGACCCAGTGATTGCACTTCTGAGCATATACCCAAAATATGTTCCACCATACCACAAGGCCACATGTTCAACTACGTTCAAAGCAGCCTTATTTGTAACAGCCAGAAAGCGAAAATGACTGAGATATCCTTCAACTGAATAATGAATAAAGAAAATCTGGTACATCTATACAGAGGAATTCTATTCAGCTAGTAAAAACAAACACATGAATTTGGCAGGCATATTGATAGAACTAGAAAATATCATCCTGATGGAAGTAGCCCTGACCCAAAAGAACTTGGTATATACTCAGTTATGAGTGGATATTGGCCATAAAATATGGAAAACCCATGCTATTCTCTACCATCTCAAAGAAGCTAAATAAGAAGAAAGGCCCAAGCTAGGGTGTTCATTTCAAAGGGAGAATAATATCTTCATAAGGGTGAGAGAGAGAGAGAGAGAGAGAGAGAGAGAGAGAGAGAGAGAGAGAGAGAAGATGTTAGTCAATAATTACACAAAATTGTACTGAGGAAACAAATAACATATGTAAATAAATTTTCAGGAACTAATAGAGATCTTTCAGTAGTTTTGAAGATCAGTACTCTCAATTTTAAAATGAAAAGATGTACGTGATCATCAAAGACAGATAGGGAAAATGTTCCAAGTAAGTGGAACCAGATAAGAAGGAGACATTGCTATTATCATACTTTACAATGAAGATATCATTCTACTCACATCTAATCAGATGATCTGGCAACAGATACCTCACAGTGATCAAGGGAAAAATTATGAAAACATTACAATCTTAAATACATATGCATGAAACTTAAGTGCATTAGATTTCATAAAATAATTGCTACTAGGCACAAAAAAAGAGACTAGCCAGAACATATTGATATCATGTGAAGGTGAAGAAAAAAACAAGGAAATGAAAATGTTTCATTGAATGAAAACATGATAAATCTAGGAAACCAATACATTTGCTATAACTTTAAAAAAGAGAAATAAAATATCAATAGTAATCCTGGTTAAGAAAATGAAAGTTTTGAGCAATGAAAACTTTAAAGCATAAGAAAAATAAGACATCAGAAGACAGCAAGACTGTACATTCTCTTGGGATGATAAGATTAATATTGTGAGAAAGGGCTGTGTTTCCAAAAGCAATCTACAAATTCAATGCAAGCTCTTCCAAATTCCAACATAATTCCTGACAGAAATTGAAAAATAAAATTTTAAAATGCACATGGGTGCACAAAAGATCCAACATAGACAAAAATAAAACCTCTTAACATTAAGAACATTGAAGGGAGGAGTCACCATTTCTGATTGCAAGTTATGCTATAAATCCAGTTATCAAAATAAATTTGTACTAGTATAAAAGTAGATAGGTTGATCAATGAAATATGACTAAGTATTCAGATGTAATCCCACATTCTTACACACACAAATAAATGAATTGATATTATGATGATAAATAATAAATGACTTGATATTATGATGATAAAAATCATCTATAAAATGCACTATGAAATATAAAAGAAAGTTAATGATTAAATCTTAAAATGAAAGTTTGCAATAAACATGAAAACAATTGAATAATTTATTTAGTTGTATTTATGGAAATCTTAAAGCTTTTTCATATTACTTTTTGATCTTCATAATTATGTTGTAAATTGACAAAACTTTCTGTGAAATATATACAAAAGAGAGGAAAAGACATGTGAAATGTGTCATTGTGGTGAAACAGATGGCTCAATAAGTAAATGTAGTAGTTGTTCCCCAAAGAATATGGATTTGATTCCTAGCATCCACATTTCTTCTCACAGTCTTCTATAACTCCACTTCCAAAAGGCCTGATATCCTATTTCTGCTTCAACAGGCATCAAGCATGCACATCATGCACAGGCATTCAGATACACATATAAGAAATTAAATTAATAGAGAGATGGCTCTGTGGTTAAGAGCACTGACTGTTTTCCAAAGGTCATGAGTTCAAATCCCAGCAATCACATGGTGGGTCACAACCTTCTGTAATGAGATATGATACCTTCTTCTAGTGTGTTTGAAGACAACTACAGTGTACTTACATATAATGATAAATAAGTCTTTAAAAAAGAAATTAAATTAAAATCATAAAAAATAAGTTTATAGCTGTAATTCTAATATAATTGATCATATTACTAATTTTTAAAAATTAAAGAAAATATCAAGTTAATTAAATTGAATTATTTTGGACATATGATCCATTAAAATGAGAAGTAATTATTTTAAACAACAACAAAACTCTTGATAATTTCAAAATTTACTATCAGTCACTAATTTCTCCTACTGTTATTATTCTATATGTTCAGACCTGTAGCATTAATTTTCTGACAAAGGAAAAAAATACTGAAAAGAAACCTTTATAAAAGCATTTTAAAATGTTACACTTTGAAGTCTATTTGTTTCTGCAGACTTTTAAAATTCATGGTAAGTGCTGAAACTTGTGCAATATTTTATAACCACAATCTGTGAAACAAGTGATAAAGTGAGATTTTCAATATAGTCAGTAAATGTTATAAGGGCATCAATGCAGTCAGAGAAAGAGAGACACTAAGTTATTAGTTCTGTCTACTTATAATGGTGAAAAATGTCTACTGTCGTATTTCAAATGTTACTTATATATGAAACAATTTTAAGAAAAAAGAAAAAGTATTAATTACTAAATGAGTATTAGAAAAATATTAACATGTAATAGTGTTTTTGAATAAAAATATTTATTATTTTTGAGATTGCTTTTTACTCACCTTACATCCCACTCACTAAAAACCTTCCCAGTAACCCTCTCCCACTGAACTCCTTCGAGGCTCCTTTCCTGATCCTCATTCCCGACTCATCTGACTCATCTGAGTGGATGTTAAATCCCCTGTGTGTATCTCCATCCTGTTACATTGTTTGAGGTTAGGCACATCCTCTCTAACTGAGGCTAGACAAGGCAACACAGTTAGAAGAACATGTCCCAGACAAAGGCAACAATATTTAGGATAGCCCCCATTCTAGTTGCTCAGGACGAAGACCAAACTGCACATCTACTACATAAGTACGGGGAGAACTAGGTGGTTCAGTGCCACTCAAGGAAACAGGATAGTTGACTCTGTTGGTCATCTGGAGGATTTACTATCTGCTTTGGCCTGCAATCCTTCCTCATATTCTTCCATAAGAGTGGTCAAATGTCATCCACTATTTGTTTCTGCATGACTGCATGTATCTGAGTCAACTGCTGAGTGGAGCCTCTAACAGGACAGCCACGCTAGACTCCTGTCTGTAATCATAACAGAGTATCATTAATAGTGTCAGGGATTGGTGCTTTCCCATGTAATGGGTCTCAAGTTGGGCTACTTATTGGTTATTATTCCTTCAGTCTCTGCTCCATGCCCCATCTCTGCTCCATCCCCTGCCCATACAATTCTTGAAAACATGATGAATTTGTGGTAGAAAATTATGTGAGAGTATCCCTATCGCTTCACTGGAGTTCCTGCCTGATTATTGGAGGTGACCTTTTCAGGTTTAATAACCCAGTGCTATGAGTCACAGCTAAGGCATCCCCTAGATTATTGGTTACTTCCCTTATCTCATCCAGGAGATGCCTATTACCTCCCTATCCTCCATAATTTTCAGGATTTCCATTCATTCTCATGGCCAACTGGCCATTTCTCCTCTCTCTTTATGTCTCCTTTCCCATCCAGTTTCCTCCCTCCAGCTGCCTCCTATGACTATTTTATTCCCCCTTCTAAGAAAAATTCAAAATCCTCACGTGGGCCTTCCTTCTTTAGTCCATCTGGCTCTGTGGAGTATAGCCAGTGTATACTCTATTTTATGACTAATAACCACTTATAAATGAGTACACACTATGCATGTCCTTTGGGATGAGGTAACCACCCAGGATGATATTCTCAAGTTCCATCCATTTGCCTGCAAAATTCACATCTTTGTTTTTAATATCTGAATAGTATTCCATTGTGTATGGATATACCACATTTTCTTAATTTTTTAGCTGAGGAAAAGGTTGTTTCTCGTTTCTAGCAACTACAAATAAAGCTGCTGTGAACTTTGTTGAGAAAGTGTCTTTGTGGCATTGTGGAACATCTTTTGAGTATAGACCCAGGAGTGCTATAATTGTGTTTTGATGTAGAATTATTCACAGATTTCTGAGAAACCACCAAATTCATTTCTAAAATGGTTGTACAAGTTTACACTCCCACCAGCAATGGAAGAGTGTTCCCCTTGTTCCACATTCTCACCAGTATGTGTTATCTCTTGAGTTGTTAATGTTAGCCATTCTGATGGGTATAAAGTGTAATCTCAGATTTTTTTTAGATTTGCATTTTCTCAATGACTAAGGAATTTGAACATTTAAGGGCTTCTCCACCATTTAATATTCCTGTGTTGAAAATTCTGTTTAGCTTTGTAACTCATTTTTTGATTAGATTATATGGGTTGCGCAAGCCTAAATTCTTGAATTATTTGTAAGTTTTAGAAATGTAACTAGGTCCAGCCTCAGCATGAGAAGGGTCCTTAGAAAGGGAGGGATGGGAGCAGCACTGATTCAACAATGACTTACTGGATGCAAGCTGTCAGTTCAAGAGCTCTAGCTCTACCTAAGCATTTTCATAGTTAATTCTTGTCCTTTTATTTATACTTTTTCCTTTTCATTCATTTTGCTTTTAATTCTTCTGTCTTCTTCCTTTTCCAGAGAGCTTGAACCCAGTATTTTATTTATTAAAGCAACTTCATCAAGGCTTTGAACATTGCTATTATTTTTTTTTTAGAAATTGTCAATTTACATAAATTTTATGATCCTGGATCATCAGTTCCAATCCCTGCTTCCTTAAAACAAAATCTAAGAACAAACCAAATACTCTTTTCCTTGTAGATTTTACACAGCCTGTTCTTCACAGGTATATAGACACAGCTCTTGTGTTTCCCTGGTACAGTAAACAGTAGTCTTTAGCAACTGTTTTCATGTAAGAAATGTGGCACACTACTAAGGTAAAAATAATTTCTTACAAAGTTTTAAAGTTTCTTGTAATCTCTAATCCTTCTGGTAGCAAGGAGAATGAAGTACTAATTTTTTAATTACTTGTACATCATCTGCTTGCTAATTGTCTAATTTTGTTTCCTCATCCTAGCAATTCTATGGCTTTATATACTCTCCTAATACCATTAATTTCTGAATTATATATAAGCTTTTACTCTATAAAATAAATCCATCTATCATTTACTTGTTTATAGATTCCTTCTTTGCTTATCTATGCCTATTCTTTTTTTCAATTTTTTTAATTGGATATATTCTATATTTAAAATTCATTTCCCTTTTTCTGGTTCCCCACCCCCAAAGGTCCCTCGTGCCCTTTTCCCTCCCCCTGCTCCCTCATCCACCCCCTCCCACCTCACTGTTCTTGTACTCCCCCACAATGATACTTTGGTCCAGTCTAGCACCAGTGTCCACTCCTTGTGAGACATCAATTGGTATGTGATTTATGTCTTTGGTGTTCCAAGCTTCTAGGCTAATATCCATTTATCAGTGACTGCATACCATGGGTATTCTTTTGAGACTGGGTCACCTCACTTAGTATGACGTTCTCCAGCTCCATCCATTTCTCTAAGAATTTCATGAATTCATTGTTTCTAATGTCTGAATAGTACTCCATTGTGTATATATACCACATTTTTTGTATCTATTCCTCTATTGAGGGACATCTGGGTTCTTTCCAGCTTCTGGCTATTATAAATAAGGCTGCTATGAACATAGTGAAGCATGTATCCTTATTGCATGCTGGGTAATCCTCTGGGTATATTCCCAAGAGTGGTATGGCTGGGTCCTCTGGAAGTATCATGTCCATTTTTCTGAGGAATCGCCATACTGATTTCCAGAGTGGTTGTAGCAGTTTGCATTCCCACCAGCAGTGGAGGAGTGTTCCTCTCTCTTCACATCCTCACCAACACCTGATGTCTTCTGAGTTTTTAATCTTAGCCATTCTGACTGGTGTGAGGTGAAATCTCAGGGTTGTTTTGATTTGCATTTCCCTAATGACCAATGATGTTGAACATTTTTTAAGGTGTTTCTCAGACATCCGAATTTCGTCAGGTGAAAAGTCTCTGTTTAGCTCTGTACCCCATTTTTGGATAGGGTTATTTGGTTTTCTGAAGTCTAACCTCTTGAGTTCTTTGTATACATTGGATATTAGCCCTCTGTCGGATGTGGGGTTGGTGAAGATCTTTTCCCAATTTGTTGGTCGCCGATTTATCCTTTTGACAGTTTCTTTTGCCGTACAGAAACCTTGTAATTTTATCAGGTCCCATTTGTCTATTCTTGCTCTTAGAGCATAAGCAATTGGTGTTCTGTTCAGGAATTTTTCCCCTGAGCCAATGTCCTCAAGGGTCTTCCCCAGTTTCTTTTCTATTAGTTTTAGTGTGTCTGGTTTTATGTGGAGGTCCTTGATCCACTTGGAGTTGAGCTTAGTGCAAGGAGATAAGAGTGGATCAATTCTCATTCTTCTGCATGTTGACCTTCAGTTGAGCCAGTACCATCTGTTGAAAAGGCTATCTTTTTTCCACTGGATGTTTTCAGCTCCTTTGTCAAAGATCAATTGGCCATAGATGTGTGGGTTCAATTCTGGGTCTTCGATCCTATTCCATTGATCCGCCTCCCTGTCACTGAACCAATACCATGCAGTTTTTAATACTACTGCTCTGTAATATTGCTTGAGATCCGGGATATTGATTCCCCCAGAAGTTCTTTTGCTGTTGATGATAGTTTTAGCTATCCTGGGTTTTTTGTTATTCCAGATGAATTTGAGAATTCCTCTTTCTAACTCTATGAAGAACTGAGTTGGGATTTTGATGGGGATTGCGTTGAATCTGTATATTGCTTTGGGCAAGATTGCCATTTTGATTATATTAGTCCTGCCAACCCATGAGCATGGAAGATTTTCCCATTTTCTGATGTCTTCTTCAATTTCCCTCTTCAGAGACCTGAAGTTTTTGTCATATAAATCTTTCACATGTTTGGTTAGCGTCACTCCAAGATACTTTATATCATTTGTGGCTATTGTGAAGGGTGTCATTTCCCTAATTTCTTTCTCAGCCTACTTATCCTTCACGTATAGGAAGGCTACTGATTTGCTTGAGTTGATTTTATTTTATTTTTTTTGCTGTCTTCTTTTTTTTCTAGTTATTTTTTTTATTTTCTATATTCTATGTTTACATTCCAAAGGTTTTCCCCTTTCCCAATTACCACCCCACCATATGTCCCATAATTCCTCTCCCCCCCCCCCGTATTCCCCACTCATTCCCCCCCCACACACGATTTCTCTGTTCTGTGTTTACAATACTGGATCCAATCTTTACAGGCCCGGGGTCCTCCCCATTCTTCTTCTAGGAAGTCATTTATCTTGCTAATTGTGTCTTGAGTATTTAGGGCTTCTGGGCTCATTAATATCCATTTATCAGTGTTTGCATTTCATGTGTATTCTTTTGTGATTGGGTTAGCTCACTTAGGATGATATTTTCCAGATCTAACCATTTACCTACAAATTGCATGAGTTCATTATTTTTAATTGCTGAGTAGTACTCCATTGTATAAATATACCACATTTTCTGTATCCATTCCTCTTTTGAGGGATATCTGGGCTCCTTCCAATTTCTGGCTATTATAAAAAAGGCTGCTATAAACATAGTGGAGCATGTGTCGTTATTGTATGCAGAGGAATCCTCTGGGTATATGCCCAGGAGTGGGTATATGCCAGGGTCCTCTGGAAGTGACATGCCCAATTTTCAGAGGAACTGCCACACTGATCTCCAGAGCGGTTTTACCATTTTGCAATCCCACCAACAGTGGAGGAGTGTTCCTCTTTCTCCACATCCTCGCCTGCACCTGTTGTCTCTTGAGTTTTTTTTTCCTTTTTTAAAAATTTTTATTTTCTATATTCCATGTTTACATTCCAAAGGCTTTCCCCTTTCCCAGTTCCCACCCACCATACTTCCCATAGTTCCTCTTCCCCCCAACTATTCCCCAATCATTCCCCTCCCCCCTCGGTTTCTTTACTAAACTGGATGCAATCTTTACAGGCCCAGGGTCCTCCCCTTTCTTCTTCTTGGGAATCATTTGACTTGCTATTTGTGTCTTGAGTATTTAGGGCTTCTGGGCTCATTAATATCCACTTATCAGTGATTGCATTTCTTTTTTTTTTTAATTTTTTTTATTGTATATATTCTATATTTACAATTAATTTCCCTTTTTCTGGTTCCCCACCCCCAAAGGTCCCTCATGTCCTTTTCACTCCCCCTGCTCCTGCATCCACCCCTCCCACTTTACTGTTCTTGTACTCTCCCACAATGATGTTTTGGTCCATTCTAGCACCAGTGTCCACTCCTTTCTTCTTGTGAGACATCACTTGATATGTGATTTGTGTCTTTGGTGTTCCAAGCTTCTAGGCTAATATCCACTTATCAGTGACTGTATACCATGGGTATTCTTTTGAGACTGGGTCACCTCACTTAGTATGACATTCTCCAGCTCCATTCATTTCTCTAAGAATTTCATGAATTCATTGTTTCTAATGGCTGTATAGTACTCCATTGTGTATATATATCACATTTTTTGTATCCATTCCTCTGTTGAGGGACATCTGGGTTCTTTCCAACTTCTGGCTATTATATATAAAGCTGCTATGAACATAGTGGAGCATGTATCCTTATTGCATGCTGGTGAATCTTCTGGGTATATTCCCAGGAGTGGTATGGCTGGGTCCTCCGGAAGTATCACGCCCAGTTTTCTGAGGAACCGCCATACTGATTTCCAGAGTGGTTGTACCAGCTTGCATTCCCACCAGCAGTGGAGGAGTGTTCCTCTTTCTCCACATCCTCGCCAACACCTGATGTCTTCTGAATTTTTAATCTTAGCCATTCTGACTGGTGTGAGGTGAAATCTCAGGGTTGTTTTGATTTCCATTTCCCTAATGACTAATGATGTTGAACATTTTTTAAGGTGTTTCTCAGCCATCCGAATTTCTTCAGGTGAAAAGACTCTGTTTAGCTCTGTACCCCATTTTTGGATAGGGTTATTTGGTTTTCTGGGGTCTAACCTCTTGAGTTCTTTGTATACATTGGAGATTAGCCCTCTGTCGGATGTGGGGTTGGTGAAGATTTTTTCCCAATTTGTTGGTTGCCGATTTATCCTTTTGACAGTGTCTTTTGCCTTACAGAAACTTTGTAGTTTTATGAGGTCCCATTTGTCTATTCTTGCTCTTAGAGCATAAGCAATTGGTGTTCTGTTCAGGAATTTTTCCCCTGAGCCAATGTCCTCAAGGGTCTTCCCCAGTTTCTTTTCTATTAGTTTTAGTGTGTCTGGTTTTATATGGAGGTCTTTGATCCACTTGGAGTTGAGCTTAGTGCAAGGAGATAAGAGTGGATCAATTCTCATTCTTCTGCATGTTGACATCCAGTTGAGCCAGCACCATCTGTTGAAAAGGCTATCTTTTTTCCACTGGATGTTTTCAGCTCCTTTGTCGAAGATCAATTGGCCATAGATGTGTGGGTTCAATTCTGGGTCTTCGATCCTATTCCATTGATCCGCTTCCCTGTCACTGAACCAATACCATGCAGTTTTTAATACCACTGCTCTGTAATATTGCTTGAGGTCCGGGATATTGATTCCCCCAGAAGTTCTTTTGCTGTCTCTTGAGTTTTTAATCTTAGCCATTCTGACTGGTGTGAGGTGGAATCTCAGGGTCGTTTTGATTTGCATTTCCCTGATGACTAATGATGTTGAACATCTCTTAAGGTGTTTCTCGGCCATCTGAATTTCTTCTGGTGAAAATTTTTTGTTTAGCTCTGTACCCCATTTTTTGATAGGGTTATTTGGTTCTTTGGGGTCTAACTTCTTGAGTTCTTTGTATATATCGGATATTAGCCCTCTGATGTGGGGTTGGTGAAGATCATTTCCCACTTTGTTGGTTGCCGTTTTGTCCTTCTGACATTGTCCTTTGCCTTACAGAAACTTTGTAATTTTATGAGGTTCCATTTGTCAATTCTTGATCTTAGAGCATAAGCTATTGGTGTACTGTTCAGGAACGTTCACCCTGTTCCCATGTCCTCCAGGGTCTTATCCAGTTTCTTTTCTAATAGTTTCAGTGTGTCTGGTTTTATGTGGAGGTCCTTGATCCACTTGGAGTTGATCTTAGTACAACGAGATAAGAGTAGGTCAATTCACATTCTTCTGCATGTTGACCTCCAGTTGAAGCAGCACCATTTGTTGAAAAGGCTATCTTTTTTCCACTGGATGGTTGTGGCTTCTTTATCAAAGATCAAGTGACCATAAGTCTGTGGGTTCATTTCTGGGTCTTCAATCCTATTCCATTGATCTACCTGCCTGTTGCTGTACCAATACCATGCAGTTTTTAACACAATTGCTCTGTAGTCCTGCTTGAGGTCAGGGATATTGATTCCCCCAGAAGTCCTTTTATTGTTGAGAATAGTTTTAGCTATCCTGGGTTTTTTGTTGCTCCAGATGAATTTGAGAATTGCTCTTTCTAGATCTATGAAGAATTGATTTGGGATTTTGATGGGGATTGCATTGAATCTGTAGATTGCTTTTGGGAAGATGGCCATTTTTACTATATTGATCCTGCCAATCCAGGAGCAAGAAATATTTTTCCATCTTCTGAGGTCTTCTTTGATTTCTTTCTTCAAGGACTTGAAGTTCCAGTCATACAGATCTTTTGCTTGTTTGGTTAGAGTTACACCAAGGTACTTTATGTTGTTTGTGGCTATTGTGAAGGGTGTTTTTTCTCTAACTTCTTTCTCAGCCTGCTTGTCCTTTGAGTACAAGAAGGCTACTGATTTGCTTGAGTTAATTTTATAACCAGCCACTTTGCTGAAGTTGTTTATCAGCTGTAGAAGTTCTCTGGTAGAGTTTTTTGGATCGATTAAGTAGGCTATCATATCTTCTGCAAATAGTGATAGTTTGCCTTCTTCCTTTCCAATTTGTATCCTTTTGACTTCCTTATGTTGTCTAATTGCTCTCACTAGAACTTCAAGTACTATACTGAAAAGATATGGAGAGAGAGGGCAGCCTTGTCTAGTCCCTGGTTTTAGTGGGATTGCTTCAAGTTTCTCTCCATTTATTTTGAAATTGGCTACCGGTTTCCTGTAGATTGCTTTTACTATGTTTAGATATGGGCCTTGAATTCCTGCTTCTTCCAAGACTTTTAGCATGAAAGGATGCTGAATTTTGTCAACTGCTTTTTCAGCATCTAATGAGATGACCATGTGGTTTTTTTCTTTTAGTTTGTTTATATAGTAGATTACATTGATGGATTTCCATATAGTGAACCATCCCTGCATCCCTTGAATGAAGCCTACTTGATCATGGTGAATGATTGTTTTGATATGCTCTTGGATTCGGTTGGCAAGAATTTTATTTAGTATTTTTGCATCAATATTCATAAGAGAAATTGGCCTGTAGTTCTCTTTCTTTGTTGGATCTTTTTGTGGTTTAGGTATCAGTGTAATTGTGGTTTCGAAGAACGAGTTGGGCAGTGTCCTTTCTGTCTCTATTTTGTGGAATAGTTTGAAGAGTATTGGTGTTAAGTCTGCTTTGAAGGTCTGGTAGAATTCTGTACTAAAACCATCTGGTCCCGTACTTTTTTTGGTTGGGAGGCTTTCTATAACCCCTTCTATTTCTTTGGGGGTTATGGGAATGTTTAGCTGATCTACTTGATGCTGATTTAATATAGGTATTTGGTATCTGTCTAGGAAATTGTCCATTTCCTCCACATTCTCCAGTTGTTTTGAGTATAGGCTTTTGTAGTAGGATCTGATGATCTTTTGAATTTCCTCCGTTTCTCTTGTTATATCCACCTTTTCATTTCTAATTTTGTTAATTTGGATACTGTCTCTGTGCCCTTTGGTTAGTCTACCTAAGGGTTTATCTATCTTGTTGATTTTCTCGAAGAACCGGCTCTTGGTTTTGTTGATTCTTTGTATGGTACTCTTTGTTTCTACTTGATTGATTTTAGCCCTTAATTTGATGATTTCCTCTCTCCTACTCCTCCTGGGTGATTTAGCTTCTTTTTGTTCCAGGGCCTTCAGGTGTGCTGTTAAGTTGCTAGTGTATGCTCTCTCCAGTTTCTTTTTGGAGGCACTCAGGGCTATGAGTTTTCCTCTTAGCACTGCTTTCATTGTGTCCCAGAGATTTGGGTAGGTCGTACCTTCATTTTCATTGAAGTCTAAAAAGTCTTTGATTTCTTTCTTTATTTCTTCCTTGACCAAGGTGTCATTGAGTAGAGTATTTTTCAGTTTCCATGTGTATGTGGGCTTTCTGTTGTTCTTCTTGCTATTGAAGACTACTTTTACTCCATAGTGATCTGATAGGAGACATGGGATTAGTTCGATCTTCTTGTATTTGTTGAGGTCTGTCTTGTGACCAATTATATGATCAATTTTTGAGAAGGTACCGTGCAGTGCTGAGAAAACGGTATATTCTTTTGCATTAGGATGGAATGTTCTATATATATCTGTTAAATCCAATTGGTCCAAAGCTTCAATTAGTTTCACTGTGTCTCGGTTTAGTTTCTGCTTTCCTGATCGGTCCATTGAGGAGAGTGGAGGGTTGAAGTCACCTACAATTATTATTTTAGGTGCGATGTGTCCTTTAAGCTTTAGTAAGGTTTCTTTTACAAATGAGGGTGCCCTTACATTTGGCGCATAGATGTTCAGTATTGAGGATTCTTCTTGGTGGATTTTCCCTTTGGCAAGCAGGAAGTGACCTTCTGTGTCGCTTTTGATGACTTTAGGTTGAAAGTCAATTTTATCTCATATTAGAATGGCTACTCCGGCTTGTTTCCTTGGACCATTTGCTTTTAAAACTGTCATCCAGCCTTTTACTCTAAGGTGGTTTTTTGTCTTTGACACTGAGATGTGTTTCCTGTATTCAGCAAAATGTAGGGTCCTGTTTCTGTATCCAGTCTGTTAGTCTGTGTCTTTTTATTGGGGAATTGAGTCCATTGATATTAAGAGATATTAAGGAATAGTAATTATTACTTCCTGACATTTTGGGCGTTATTTTGTTTGTATGTTTGTATTTGAGTGGTTCTCTTCTTTTGGATTGGATGAGATGGGGTTTCTATCTTGTTTCTTCTGGGGTGTTGTTTCCCCCCTTGTGTTGGTATTTTTCCCCTATTATCCTTTGTAGGGCTGGGTTTGTAGATAAGTATCGTGCAAATTTGGTTTTGTCGTGGAATACCTTGGTTTCCCCATCTATGGCAATTGAGAGTTTTGCTGGGTATAGTAGTTTTGGCTGAAGTTTGTGTTCTCTTAGGGTCTGCATGAGGTCTGCCCAGGATCTTCTAGCTTTCATGGTCTCAGGTGAGAAGTCTGCTGTAATTCTGATAGGTCTTCCTTTATATGTTACTTGTCCTTTTTCTCTTGCTGCCTTTAATATTCTTTCTTTGTTTAGTACATTTGGGGGTTTGATTATTATGTGACAGGAAGTTTTTCTTTTCTGGTCCAGTCTATTTGGGGTTCTATAGGCTTCTTGTATATTCATGGGTATCTCTTTCTTTAGGTTGGGGAAGTTTTCTTCCATAATTTTGTAGAAGATATTTGCTGGCCCTTTAAGTTGTAGATCTTCATTCTCATCTATCCCTATAATCCTTAGGTTTGGTCTTCTCATTGTGTCCTGGATTTCCTGATAGTTTTGGGTTACCAGCTTTTTGCACTTTGCATTTTCTTTAATTGTTGAATCCATGGTTCCTATGGTATCTTCAGCATCTGAGATTCTGTCTTCTATCTCTTGTATTCTATTGTTGATATTTGCATTATGACTTCTGATTTCTTCCCCAGGTTTTCTATCTCCAACGTTGTCTCCCTTTGCGATTTCTTAGTTGTTTCTACTTCTGCTTTTAGATTCTGTATGGTTTTGCTCAGATCTTTCAGTTGCTTGTTTGTGTTTTCCTGTAATTCTTTAAGGGATTTTTGTGTTTCCTCTTTTATGACTTCTGCTTGTTGACCCATGTTCTCTTGTATTTCTTTAAGTGATTTTTGTTTCTCCCCCTTATTGGGATTCATTTTTTGCTCTATATTCTCCTGGATTTCTTTAAGTGATTTTTGTGTCTGCCTTGTATGGGCTTCTAGCTTTTGATCTATTTTCTCCTCTATTACTTTAAGAAATTTATCTAAGTGATCCTCAATCTGCATCTTTACCAGTGATTTTAGATCTGAGTCTTGTTTTTTCTGGTGCGTTGAGATATCCGAGATTTAATTGTGTTTGCCTTGTAAGGGCTTCTAGCTTTTAATCTATTTTCTCATGTATTACTTTAAGAGATTTATCTAAGTGTTCCTCTATCAGCAACCTGACCAGTGATTTTAGATCTGAGTCTTGTTTTTCTGGTGTTTTGGGGTATCTAAGATTTATTGCTGTCGGGGAACTGGGTTCAGATGCCGCCATACTGCCTTGATTTCTCTTAGTAACGATCTTACGTTTGCCTTTTGCCATCTGGTTAACTCTGGTGTTTATTGGTCCTGTAGTTACTAGCTGGTGCTTGACCCTCCTGTGGGCTTGAAAGACTATTTTCCAGCGTCTGGGACACCTGAACTACTGTCCTGTAGGGCTCCTGCTCACAGATTGCTGACAGGTGGCCTGAGTCTCCCAAGGTCTTAAACTCAGAATATCCCAGGTACTTGGTTCTGCCTGTTGGACAGCTGCTCTGCACTGCTCCTGCTCAGGGTTTGCTGTTTGGTATCCTGTTTCCCCAGGGGTCTTAAGGTTGGGTTATCTCAGTTATCTGGTTCTGCCTGCTGGGTCTAAGCACCTGGCAAGCTGGTTGGGTCTGGCTTCCCCGCCACCGGCTGGATGGGAAGCTGCAGGCAAGATGGTGCTGCCTGCAGGGGGTTCGGGGTCTGGCCTGTGAGCCAGAGCGCCGTCACGGCCACTGTACCCCAAACCGCTACTCTGTGCGCAGCTCCTGCTGCAGACCTGAGTCCCCGGAGGTCTTAAACTCAGGCTTTCTCAGGTACCTGGTTCCGCAGGAAGGGTATGAGCACCTGGCAAGCTGGCTGGGTCTGGCTTCCCTGCCACCGGCTGGATGGGAAGCTGCAGGCAAGATGGCGCTGCCTGCAGGGGGTTCCTTGAGTTGATTTTATAGCCAGCCACTTTGCTGAAGTTGTTTATCAGTTGCAGGAGTTCTCTGGTGCAGGTTTTTGGGTCACTTTAGTATACTATCATATCATCTGTGAATAGTGATAGTTTGACTTCTTCCTTTCTGATTTGCATCCCTTTGACGTCCCTCTGTTGTCGAATTGCTCTAGCTAGTACCTCAAGTACTATATTGAAGAGATATGGTGAGAGGGGACAGCCTTGTGTAGTCCCTGATTTAAGTGGGATTGCTTCAAGTTTTTCTCTGTTTACCTTGATGTTGGCTACTGGTCTGCTGTATATTGCTTTTACTATGTTTAGATATGGGCCTTGAATTCCTGCTCTTTCCAAGACCTTTAGCATGAAAGGATGCTGAATTTTGTCAAATGCTTTTTCAGCATTCAATGAGATGATCATGTGGTTTTTGTTCTTTGAGTTTGTTTATGTAGTGGATTACATTGATGGATTTCCATATATTGAACCATCCCTGCATCCCTGGGATGAAGCCAACTTGATCATGGTGAATGATGGTTTTGATGTGTTCTTGGATTCGGTTGGCAAGTATTTTGTTTAGTATTTTTGCATCGATATTCATAAGAGAAATTGGCCTGTAGTTCTCTTTCTTAGTTGGATCTTTGTGTGGTTTTGGTATAAGGGTAATTGTGGCTTCATAGAATGAGTTGGGTAGTGTTCCTTCGGTTTCTATTTTGTGGGATAGTTTGAAGAGTATTGGTATCAGGACTTCTTTGAAGGTCTGATAGAATTCTGCACTAAAACCATCTGGTCCTGTGCTCTTTTTGGTTGAAAGACTGTCTATGGCCCCTTTTATTTCTTTGGGGGTTATGGGTCTGTTTAGACGATCTTTTTGATCCTGGTTTAATTTTGGTATTTGGTAATTGTCTAGGAAATTGTCCATTTCCTCCAGATTCTCCAGTTGTGTTGAATATAGGATTTTGTAGTAGGATCTGATGATTTTTTTAATTTCCTCAGTTTCTGTTGTTATATCTCCCTTTTCATTTCTAATTTTGTTAATTTGAATACTGTCTCTGTGCCCTTTGGTAAGTCTGGCTAGGGGTTTATCTATCTTGTTGATTTTCTCAAAGAACCAGTTCCTGGTTTTGTTGATTCTTTGTATGGTTCTGTTTGTTTCAACTTGGTTGATTTCAGCCCTGAGTTTGATGATTTCCTGTCTTCTACTCCTCCTGGGTGAAACTGCTTCCTTTTGTTCCAGAGCTTTCAAGTGCGCCATTAAGTTGCTAGTATATGCTCCCTCCTGTTTCTTTTTGGAGACACTCAGGGCTATGAGTTTTCCTCTAAGCACTGCTTTCATTGTGTCCCATAGATTTGGGTATGTTGTGCCTTCATTTTCATTAAATTCTAAGAAATCTTTGATTTCTTTCTTTATTTCTTCCTGGACTAAGGTATTGTTGAGTAGAATATTGTTCAGCCTCCATGTGTATGAGGATTTTCTGTTGTTTTTGTTGCTATTGAAGAACACTCTTACTCCATGGTGATCTGATAAGAGGCATGGAATTAGTTCGATCTTTTTATATTTGTTGAGATCTGTCTTGTGTCCAATTATATGGTCAATTTTGGAGAAGGTACCATGAGGTGCTTAGAAAAAGGTACAGTCTTTTGCTTTAGGGTGAAATGTTATATATATATATCTGTTAAATCCAATTGGTCCAAAGTTTCGATGAGTTTCTCCATGTCCCTGTTTAGTTTCTGTTTTCCTGGTTGGTCCACTGTGGATAGTGGAGGATTGAGGTCCCCCACAATCATTGTGTTAGGTGCAATTTGTGCTTTCAGCTTTAGTAAAGTTTCTTTTACGAATGAGGATGCCCTTACATTTGGAGCATAGATGTTTAGAATTGTGAGTTCTTCTTGCTGGATTCTTCCTTTGACTAGCGAGAAGTGGCTTTCTGTGTCTCTTTTGATGACTTTCGGTTGAAAGTCAATTTTATCTGATATTAAAATGGCTATTCCAGCTTGCTTCCTGCGACCATTTGCTTGCAAAATTGTTTTCCATCCTTTTACTCTAAGGTAGTGTTTGTCTTTGACTCTGAGGTGTGTCTCCTGTAAGCACCAAAATGTAGGGTCCTGTTTCAGTATCCAGTCTGTTAGTCTATGTGTTTTTATTGGGGAATTGAGTCCATTGATGTTAAGAGATATTAAGGAATAGAGATTATTACTTCCTGACATGTTTTATGTTATTTTTGTTTTTGAGTAGTTATCTTCCTTTGAGTTTGATGGAAGAAGGTTACCGTCTTGCTTTTTCTTGGGTGAAGTTTCCTTCCTTGTATTGGAGTTTTCCTCCTATTATCCTTTGTAGAGCTGGGTTAGTGGAAAGATATTGTGTAAATTTGGTCCTGTCATGGAATATTTTGATTTCTCCATCTATGTTGATTGAGAGTTTTGCTGGGTATAGTAGTCTTGGCTGACATTTGTGTTCTCTTAGGGTCTGCATGAGGTCTGCCCAGGATCTTCTTTCTTTCATGGTTTCTGGAGAGAAGTCTGGTGTGATTCTGATAGGTCTTCATTTATATGTTACTTGGCATTTTTCTCTTACTGCCTTTAATATTCTTTCTTTGTTTAGTACATTTGGCATTTTGATTATTATGTGACGGAAGGTGTTTCTGTTCTGGTTCAGTCTATTTGGAGTTCTGTACGCTTCTTGTATATTCAGGGGCATCAATCTCTTTAAGTTAGGGAAGTTTTCTTACATAATTTTGTTAAAGATATTTGCTGGCCCTTTAAGTTGTAGATCTTCACTCTCATCTATCCCTATAATCCTTAGGTTTGGTCTTCTCATTGTGTCCTGGATTTCCTGGATGTTTTGGGTTACAGGCCTTCTGGATTTTGTGTTTTCTTTGACTGTGGAGTCAATGGTTACTATGTTATCTTTAGCATCTGAGATTCTTATCTCTATCTCTTGTATTCTGTTGTTGATGTTTGCATCTACGACCCCTAATTTCTTCCCAAGGTTTTCTATCTCCAAAGTTGCCACTGTGATTTCTTAGTTGTTTCTACCTCTGTTTTCAGATCTTGAATGGTTTTGCTCAGTTCCTTCATTTGTTTGTTTGTGTTTTCATGTAATTCTTTAATATATTTTTGTTCTCCCTCTTTCATGACTTCTGCATGTTGTTTCAAGTTCTCCTGCATTTCTTTAACTGATTTTCTCATTTCCTCTTTATTGTTTTCTGTCTGTTGTCCCATATTCTCCTGGAGTTCTTTAAGTGTTTTTTGTGTTTGCATTGTAAGAGCTTTTACCCTATTGATGTTCCCCTGCATTTCTTGAAGAGATTTGTTTATGTCTTTTTTGTGTTCCTCTAGGAGCATCATGACCTGTGCTTTTATATCTAACTCTTGTTTTTCTGGTGTGTTGGGGTATCCAGGACTTGCTGTGGTTGGCGAATTGGGTTCAGATGGTGCCATATTGCCTTGATTTCTGTTAATAACGTTCCTACATTTGCCTTTTGCCATCTGTTTATCTCTGGAGTTAGTTGGTCTTATTGTAGATGGCAGCCCCACTGAAAGCACAGTGTGCCTGTCCCCAGGGGACAGTGACCTTTGCTGAGCTGTTGGTACCTGGATCTGCCGATCTCTTCTTGCTCTGGATGCGGGGGGCTTTGTCTGTGCTAGACTATGCTAGGTCTCAGTCCAAGCCCCTGACTCCAGCTGCTAGAATTCTGTGCCGTGTCCGAGGCAAGATGGCACCTTGCTGCCAGCCCACCTGGAGAGCTGGTCTGAGGTGGTCTGCACCTGCAGCTGAGCTGTCTGTGCCCTGATCTCCTGCAGAGCTAAGCTAGGCTATATCTCTGTCCATGCACCTGACTCCAGCCGCTCGCTGTGCCCGCCATTTGTGTGGTGTCCTGAGGCAAGATTGCAGCCCTGCTGAAAGCACAGCGTGCCTGTCCCCAGGGGACAGTGACAGTTGCTGCGTGTCGGTGCCCGGATCTGCCAATCTGTTCTGGCTCTGGGTGCGGGCCAGATCCTGGAGGCGTTGTCTGAGCTAGACTATGCTAGCTCTCAGTCCAGGCCTCTGATTCCAGCTGCTAGAATTCTGTGCCCTGTCCTGAGGCAAGATGGCCCCTCGCTGCCAGCCCGCCCGGAGAGCCGGATCTATGCCTATTCTTCTTGAGACCACTTTAATTCTGTAACCTTGATGTCCCCTAGTTCACTCTGGATAATTAGCACAGTGGTCACTGGATCAGGAGGTACCTGTATCTCCTGATAATTCCAAATTCAAGGCCAACTCTTGAATGAAAAAATTCTAGAAAGGATCATATAGACAATTATGACCTCTGTGGTTATGTTGTCTAGATCCTTTCCCATAGACCTAAAGGCCGAGCAGGTTTATTCTTGCACATCCTCTTAAAACTTTCATTCCTCATCCCTAAGACCCTAATCTATTTCATTTAATATATAGTGATTAACTCTCAATAATGGAGAAGTATGTTCCCCAGAAATAGAGAATGGAAGTATAACAAAAGAAAACAGATCACTTTCAGGGAAAGAGCAACCATCAGCACAGTGTGGAATCAATGGCCTGGAGATGTTCCAGAACCATGAGCTGTTTCACACTTTCTCTTACACAGCCATACCAGTCCCAGCAGATATTAACCCTTTGTTAAATGTAGGGTTGGTGTAGATCATTTCCTAATCTGTAAGTTGCCATGTTTAGGTACCATGGTAACATGGATTCATAAAATGGACTTGGCATTGTTCTTCTCTTTCTACTTTGTGGAATAGTTTGAAGAATATGGGTGGTATCAGTTCTTTGAAATTCTGGTAGATTCTGCACTAAAACTATCTGGCACTAGTCTTTTTGGGGGGGGGACTTTTAATGACTGATTCTATTTCTTCAGGCATTATAGGGCTGTTTACATAGTTTATCTAATCTTCAATTAACCTTGATAATTGCTGTCTCTCTAGAATATCATCCATTTCATTAAGATTTTCCAATTTTGTGGAGTATTGCTTTTGAAGTAAGATCTACTGATTTTTAGAATTTTCTGTGTGCCAATTGTTATGTCTACCTTTTCATTTCCAATTTTATTAATTTGCTCACTCTCTCTCTGCCATTTCTTTAGTTTGACTAAGGGTTTGTCTACTATGTTGATTTCCTCAAAGAACCAACTCTTGGTTGCGTTAATTATTTGTATTGTTCTCTTTGTTTTTAATTGACTGATTTTGACTCTGATTTTAAGTACTTATTGTCTTCTACTTTTCTTTGATGTGCTTTCTTCTTCTTCTCCTTCGCTTCTTCTCCTTCTCCTCTTTCTCCTTCTCTTCTTCACCTCCTCCTTCTCCTCCTCCTCCTCCTCCTCCTTCTTCTCCTTCTTCTTCTTTCAGAGCTTTCACATGTACTTTTAAATTGTTGGTATAAGAACTTTCTAATTTATTTATGGGGGCACATAATATTATGAGCTTTCCTTTTAGCACTGCTTTTAATATGTCCCATTAATTTGGGTAGATTGTGCCTTCATCTTCATTGAATTCTAGAAAGTCTTTAATTTCCTTTTTTATTGCTTCTCTGACCCAAAAATCATTGAGTAGAGAGTTGTTCAATTTCCATGAGCATGTAGGGTTTCTGGTATTTCTGTTATTATTAAAGTACAGCTTTAATCCATGTTTGTCTGATAAGATACAAGTTGTCATTTAATTTTCTTGTATCTATTGATGCTTGGTTTGTAACTCTATGGTCAATTCTAGAGAAAGATCCATGATATGCTGAGAAGAATATATATTCTTTTGTATTTGAGTGAATATTGTACAGATATCTGTTCAGTCTACTTGATGCATAATGTCTCTTAGATTCATTATTTCTCTGCTTTGCTTAGTTTTTGTCTGAAATGACTTGTCAGTTTGTGAGAGGGGGATGGGGAAGTCTCCCACAATCATTGTGTACGGTTCAATGTGTGATCTAAGCTTCAGCATTTTTTTTCTTTTTACAATGAGGGTGCCCTTGTGTTTGGGGCATAGATGTTCAGAATTGAGATATCATTGTGTTAGATTTTTTTCTTTGATGTATATAAAGTGTCCTTCTCTGCCTGTCTGTGTACTGGAGGCTATCTGAGGAGATTTCAGGCCCAGCCCAGTGGGAGGCTTCAAGAGAAGGGCAAGAGGAGAAAGGGGAAGTGCTTCTGTGTCTTCTGCTGCCCTTTGCTATAACACTGATCTGATGCTAATGCCCTGGCAACCACTGTTGCTCTAAGACTAACCTCCCCAGGCCAAGTCAAGCAAAGTGTAGAGGAGCTTCTAGTGGTGAAAGATTCAGAAGTGTGTTCTCTTGATAAGCAGTGTTACAGCTCTTATGTGACAGATGCTCTCAGTCAATGGAATAATTCTTGCACACTTTTATTCCTTCTGGATAGGATTATATGTGTTGTTTGGGGATGGCTTGGGGTCTGATAACAGTTGTTCCCATTAGCTTGTTAGGGTTTCTTAGTCTACATGTGGAAGGGCTTGGGGGCTGCTGCCCTTATATGACTGATGAATTATGGCTACAATTCTATGGGGAGGGGAGGCTGTAGCTACCTGACAGGGTCCAGGTACCAAGAGCAGGTGAAGCTCCTACTGTTCCTTCTGGGTCCCTGGGGCTTCAGCCCAGCTCAACCTTACCAGGCTTACTCTTACAGTCTACCACCCCCTACTCTCTTTTGATTAATTTTGGTTTAAAGTCTATTTTATTAGATATTAGACTGGATAGCCAAGCATGATTTTTGGGTCCTTTTGCTAGGAAAACTTTTCTTTTATCCATTTACTCAAGTAATACCTATCTTTATTGCAGAAGTTGTTTCTTGTATGCAGAAAAATGATAGATCCTGTTTTCGAATCCACTCTGATAGCCTGTGTGTTTTTAGTAGGGAATTGAGTCATTGACCTGAAAGATATAAATGACTAGTGATTTATATACCAGGATATTTTAATGTTGGTGATGAGTGTGTGTGTGTGTATGTGTGTGTGTGTGTGTGTGTGTGTGTGTATGTGTATGTGTGTGTGGGGGTGATTTTTGTTTCTGTTCATAAGGAATTACTTATTTCCTGTGTTTTCTTGGATGTATTTATCCTCTTTGGATGTATAGTTCCCTATAGTATTTTCTTTAGAGCTGGATTTGTGGATAGATATTGTGTAAATTTGGATTTGTCTTGAATTCTTCTTTCTCCATCTATGATGTTTGAGAGGTTTTGCTGGGCATAGTAGTCTAGTTTGGCATCTGCGGTTTTTTTAGATGTTGCAAGATAACTGTCCAGGCCTTTTTAGCTTTTAGAGTCTGTCTTGAGAAGTGAGGTATTATTCTGATAGGCTGCCTTAGTATGTTACCTGACTTTTCCCCTTGCTGTTTTAAATATTGATTATTTGTTCAGTAGATTTTCTGTTTGTGGTATTATTGATGGAAGGATATTCTTTTGGAGTCCAGTCTAATTGGTATTATATAAGCTTCTTAGGTTTTTGGGTTTGTTTGTTTGTTTGTTTCTGTTTTTTGGCATCTCTTTCTCAGGTTGGGAAGGTTCTTTTCTATTCTTTCTCTCTCTTTCTCTCTCTCTTTCTCTCTCTCTCTCTTTCTCTCTCTGTCTCTCTCTGTCTCTCTGTCTCTGTCTCTCTCTCTCTCTCTCTCTCTCTCTCTCTCTCTCTCAAAAATATTTTCTAGGCCTTGGAGCTGTAGCTCTGCACTTCCTTCTACTCCTATTATTCTTAGGTTAGGTCTTTTCATGTTATCCCAGATTTCCTGGATGTTTGTGTTAGGAATTTTTTTGATTTATCATTTTTTTTTGACTGAGGAATCAATGTATTCTATTGTATCTCATACATCTGAGATTCTCTTCTGTCTCCTATATTCTGTTGCTGATGCTTGCATCTGTTGGTCCTATTCTTTTCTTTGTGTTTTACATCTCCAGGATTCCCTTAGTTTGGTTTCTATAATGCTTCTATTTTTACCTTTAGATCTTGTACAGTTTTATTTCCTTCACCTGTTTGATTGAATTTTCCTGTATTTCTTTAAGGTATTTATTCCTTTCATCTTTAAAAAAACCTCTATTATCTTTACAAGATTGGATTTAAGGTAATTTTCCTTTACTTAATTTGTGTTAGGATATCCACTGCTTGCTTTAGTAGACTAGATGTGCTCTGAAGGTGTCATGTTTCCTTGACTTTTGTGGATTCTTTTCAGGGCTTTAGCCACCTGAATGACTTTGTTTTTAGGATGTACCTATTGTAGTAGGTATTAGGAGTGGGGATATCTTTTATGGTCTTGATGTATCAGGGCTGTGATGAATATCCTTTGGCTATATGTTTCCTGTTCAGCAGATCTGTATGGTTCAGGGACCACAGGCCCAAAGAAGTGGGAAGAAAGAAGTGGAAGGAGAACGGAGGTCCTCCTGTGCTATGAGGTTGTTCAGTGCAGCTTGGCCTGCCCCAGAAGACTCAGGAAGCAGGGAAGATGTGGATGGGAAGCATACCTTTATAGTTCATAATCCAAAGTTCTGATAAAAATGATAGAAGAGGTAGAGGGAGAATGGAAATTCAGAGGGGATAGCAGGATGGTTAAAGCAGCTTGCCTTGCTCCAGAAAAATATCAGTGAACAGGGAAGATAAGTGGGGAATGGGAAGATTACCTGTATGGTCCAACATTGCACAGGTCTGCTGAAGGTGGGAAGAGAGGTGATAGTAGAATGAAACTCCTATTTGGATAGTTGGCTACTCAGGGTAGCTAGGCTTGCCCCAGATGACACAGTGAGCAGGCAAGATGTGTGGGAGAAGGGAAACTAACCGTGTGGTCCAGGTTCTGCAGATCTAATGAAGGTATGTAGGGATGTAAGTGAGAATTGAGTTCCAGAGGGGTATCAAGCTACTTAGGGCAGCTTGGCTTGCCTAAAAGGATTAAGTAAACAAGGAAGATAGGTGGGAAAAGGGAAGCATAACGTTATGGTTCAGGACCACAGGTCTGATGAAGAAGGGTGGAGACATGGTGGAAGAATGGAGGTCACCCTGGGATAACAGGCTACTCAGGTCAGCTTTTGAGATTATTTTTAATCATGATGTTTCTTCCTTTCCCTTTTTCCAAACACTCCTATCCATATAACATTCCCTACTCTCCTTCAAATCCATGGCCTCCTTTTCACTAATTTTTAATATATATCCATATGTATTCAATCATATCCATATCTATATCTATAAAATTCCTCAATATAGTCTGCTCATTAGATATAAAGCTACAAATATATATATATATATATATATATATATATATATATATATATACACACACACATATATGTGTGTGAGTGAGTGTGTGTGTGTGTGTGTGTGTGTGTGTGTATGTGTGTGTTGAGGGCTGACCATTTTAAATTTGACAAAACAACAATTGGTGTGCTGTTCCTTGAGGAAGATCATGCCTCAATTCCCAGCTATCCCTCTTTCCTCAACTGACCTTTCTTCATTTAGTATGGCATGAGTTGGAATAATGTTTCTGTATAATCTGTGAAGCTGTATTTCTGTCCTTCCTTGCCTGCCTAAGGCACCTTCTGAATGGTTAAAATTAAAAGCCTATGGCCTACAGCAAAATGTAGAATGGTAAGATGGGCCTTCTAGACAGAGAAGAACTCTGCAAAATGGAGAGACACAGGACAGATGTGGCCAGGACTGAATGAGAGTTAAGTAACAAGCCACATGGTATAATTTAGATTATTATAAATAAGTTAATTAGATAATAAACTAGTTTGCAACAAGCCTACAATATGAGGCCGAAAGTTATTTTCATAAATTTACATCCCCATTGGGACAGGCATAAAATGATTGTCTATAAAATATATGGCTCTATGCATGTTCCAGTTTGGTGGTGTCCTTGTTCAGCTTATGCTTGGACAGATATTTTTGTGAGATTTAATGAATTCAGCTTCCCTTATTACTAAGAGAAAGTCTCACAGAAAACTCTCTAGCTCTTATCTTGCAGTCCCATCTTTCTCAAAATCCCCTGAGCCCTAGATGTGGGAGAGTTTTATAGACACATCTACTGGGACTGAACTCCAAAACTCTGCATGGTGACTGGCTGTCGTTTTCTGGAGTGGTGGACATCTGTTCCATGATAAGGGATGAAGACTATACTCATATGTGGATTTAAAATGACAGAATTTTTTGTTAGGCATTTTTCTGGTTTGGGAGATTCGTGGTTGTAGATTCTCCTCCAATATCCACAGTCTTATTAGGGCTGAGTAATTAGCTAGATTACTAGTACTAGACATGGTTTTCCTCCAGTTGAATGTATCTTATGTCCAAAGAGAAAACTGTTCCTATCACCAATGTATGATTTCCACCACTACACTCATAAGGTTATCTTGCCATGCTGGTCTTGGTGTAGATCATAGGCATGATAGGTGTGTAGAACTGTTTGTTGTCTCCCTCTTTTGGAAGCTCTCATGGAGACTTCTGGTACAATGAAAGCTAATCCTTGGGAAGGAAAGAAATTCTGTCCTGTACTAACAGAGACACCAAGGCCCTGTTTCTGAAGTGCATGGTATTTTAAGCAATAGGGACATACCTTCAACCTCTGTGGAGCAACCAATCACAAGGTCAATGTCAATAGGCAGCACATTTGAGGAATCTCTTGTACTAAATTTGTGTATTTTGTAGCAGCATGTTCAACAAGCTTTACACTCCTTTTAGAGAGAAATTTTTTTGTATTCAACTTTAAAGACACAGAAGGTTTCTGGCCAATGAACTAGTGAAAGCAGATGTTTGTAGTTGATATAATAACTATGGTAGGCCAGTACAGTAGAAGAGTGATCCAGTTTTCCACTTCTGTAAAGGCTGACACAGAGTCCAAGGTCAAAGGACATCTTGACATATGGATAAAATTTCAAGAATAGATTTAACTATCTTCTGTTTTCCTAAAATGTAAAATTCTAGTCTATCCTATTCATTCTCTTTTTTAAATTTATTTATTTTCTATATTCTCTGTTTACATTCCAAAGGCTTTCCCCTTTCCCAGTTCCCCCCTCGCCATATGTCCCATAAGTCCTCTTCCCCCTGCCCATTCCCCAATCACCCGCCCCCCCCCCATTTCTCTGATCTGGTACTCTCCTACAAAACTGGATCCAGTCTTTGGGGACCATGGTCCTCTTCTTCCTTCTTCTTGGGAATCTTTTGATTTGCTAATTTTGCTTAGAGTATTCAGAGTTCTGGGCTAATTAATAACCACTTATCAGTGATTGCATTTCATGTGTATTCTTTTGTGACTGGGTTAACTCAGTTAGGATGATATTTTCCAGATCCAACCATTTGTCTACAAATTGCATAAATTCATTATTTTTAATTCCATTGTATAAATATACCACATTTTCTGTATCCATTCCTCCTTTGAGGGCCATCTGGGCTCCTTCCAACTTCTGGCTATTATAAATAAGGCTGCTATGAACATAGTGGAGCATGAGTCTTTATTGCATGCAGGGGAATCCACTGGGTATATGCTCAGGAGTGGTATGATTGGGTCCTCTGGAAGTGTCATGCCCAATTTTCTGAGGAAGCTCCAGACTGATTTCCAGAGCAGTTATACCATCTTGCAAGCCCACCAACAGTGGAGGAGTATTCCTCTTTCTCCACATCCTCGCCAGCACTTGTTGTCTTTTGAGTTTTTAATCTTAGGCATTCTAACTGGTGTGAGGTGGAATCTCAGGGTTGTTTTGATTTGCATTTCTCTGATGACTAATGATGTTGAACATCTCTTAAGGTGATTCTCAGCCCTCCAAATTTCTTCAGGTGAAAATTCTTTGTTTAGCTTTGTACACCATTTTTTAATAGGGTTATTTGGTTCTTTGGGGTCTAACTTCTTGAGTTCTTTGTATATATTGGATATTAGCCCTCTGTCGGATGTGGGGTTGATGAAGACCTTTTCCCAATTTGTTGGTTGCCATTTTGTCATTCTGACTGTGTCCTTTGTCTTATAGAAACTTTGTAATTTTATGAGGTTCCATTTGTCAATTCTTGATCTTAGAGCATAAGCTATTGGTGTTCTGTTCAGGAACTTTCCCGCTGTGCCTATGTCCTCCAGGGTCTTCCCCAGTTTCTTTTCTATTAGTTTCAGTGTGTCTGGTTTTATATGGAGGTCCTTGATCCACTTGGAGTTGATCTTAGTACAAGGAGATAAGAGTGGGTCAATTTGCATTCTTCTGCATGTTGACCTCCAGTTGAACCAGCACCATTTATTGAAAAGGCTATCTTTTTTCTACTGGATGGATGTAGCTCCTTTATCAAAGATCAAGTGACCATAACTCTGTGGGTTCATTTCTGGGTCTTCAATTCTTTTCCATTGATCTACCTGCCTGTTGCTGTACCAATACCATGAAGTTTTTTTTTAAACACAATTGCTCTGTAGTACTGCTTGAGGTCAGGGATATTGATTCCCCAAGAAGTCCTTTTATTGTTGATAATAGTTTTAGCTATCCTGGGTTTTTCCTTACTCCAGATGAATTTGAGAATTGCTCTTTCTAGATGTGTGAAGAATTGATTTGGGATTTTGATGTGGATTACATTGAATCTGTGGATTGCTTTTGGCAAGATGGCCATCTTTACTATATTGATCCTGCCAATCTGAGAGCATGACATGTTTTTCCAACTTCTGAAGTCTTCTTCAATTTCTTTCTTCAAGGACTTGAAGGTCCTGTCTTAAAAGTTAAATTCTGCTTTGCTTGTTTCTACAAGTATCTGTCTTTAGCCATAACTGAAACTTGAAAGTGAACTCAGCATTTTCAAGAAAATTGATGGGATTTAATCTTCTAGCATCATAGAGCCATGAGTGAAGCACAGCTGTTCCAGGATATGATCAATCACAGTCAAAATACTTGCATCAATACTATCTCTAAAAACCTGTCATGTCTAAAGAAAATTGCATTCATCAAAGTGTGGTGCTTAGATCAAAGCCAGCACTCCTCAGGACATTCTGAAGCTGGTTCTTCTCTACTGAAAGAGCCATTTTCTTTATTAGTGGCAGAAGGTTAAAAAAAAGGTAGCCTGTAGAGCCTATTAGCATACCAAAGCACATACTGCCCTCCAGCCTCCCTTGGTATCAAAAACTGCTGTTCAGCATTTCAGAATCTATGCTGATATACTTGCCTTAGTCACCTCTGCCACAAACATCCTCCAGCTCAGGAGATTCCATTAGCTTCCTTTAGTTTCTCTTTCTTTTTATTAACCTTCTATTTTGGCTATGCTCTCTACTCTTCTGGATTCTCTTGTACTTCCTCTTGTCTTCCTTTCTTATTCCTCACTCCAACCCTTACTCTGTTCCTGCATCCTTCATAGCCAGTTCCAGTCTGCTGGCCATGTTCACAATACTACTTTTCTTCTCTGCTCTCCACTCTTCCAGGAACCTCTGGCAATAAAAACCTTCCCATCTATCACACTATGTTATGTGATCAGTTTACAAAAGCAAAATCAATAGGACTGGTCATATTCACCAGACATTTCAAAACAATTAAAATGTAGATTTAAACAATATTAAAAATAAATACAGTTCAATTAAGGATACTGAAAGTAATTTCTCATCATATAATAACAATAAATGATATATGAAGAATCAAGAATGTTATCAATAACCCAGAAAATATTGCCTTGAAAAAATTGCTCAAAATGACCAAGATAGTGAAATAACTTAATATATTACTAAAACACATATATCTATATTCAATAAACTTCACCAATTCATGAAAAATGATCCATAAATGTAATTTAAAAGTTAACATGAAAGTACTGCCTCTGAAAATATTTACAGAATAGGTTTAACAGAAAATAGAAAATTCAGTAAAGACAGATGATAGAGTCAATTTAATTTCAACAAAGACAACATAGTTATAAAAGTGATGAATGATAATAAAGTTAACTAGAATATCCTAACAAATATGTGCAGAGAAATTAATCTGTATTTAGACATTGCACCAGATATGCCAGTCCATTTTACATATATAAAGACAAAAACATCGTAGTAAAAACTATTGATCTGTGCCGGGCAGTGTTGGCACATGCCTTTAATCCCAGTAATTGTGAGGCAGAGGCAGGGAGATTTCTGAGTTCAAGGCCAGCCCGGTCTACAAAGTGAGTTCCAGGACAGCAAAGGCTATACAGAGAAACCATGTCTCAAATAAACAACAACAACAACAACAACAACAAAAAACCAAAACAAAAAAACTATTGATCTTTTGATAGACAATGGAAAGTATTTCAGTCTGCAAAAGCTGCTATTTCTTAAACTGATCATAAACAAGAAATAGAGCTAACTTCATTACAATTAAAATTTTCATATCAAAAATACATTTAGGAAATTTAAAATGTTGTTATAGACTAGAAGACAACATCTTGAGATAATTCCAATGTATGATATTCATAAATAAGCAGATAAAATATCCTGTGATATTGTCATATGTATGATAAGTAGAAACAAACTGCAGGAATATGAGGAAATCTCTCTTCTTGGATGATTTTTAATTAAAAAAAATGTTCTCAGTTTCAACTATAATGCTGTGAACATTTATCAGAATTTTAATTATATTTTAAGTATATACATTACAAAGCATATTATTATCTTAATAGAAATTTCTGAAGTATAAAATATTAGTAAGAGTGAATTGCATGGCATAAGCTATTCATTTTATACCTGTAAATCTCAGGCAGGGACACTTTACTATTTTATAAGTAGTTTAACAGTCATGATTCTCAAATTGTCATCAATGGTTAAAGAGTTATAGGCCTTTAATTGCTGAAAGGGCAGGTATTATAGAAGACGAGAGGGCTTCTGATGGAGAATCTCTGTTCTCTATAGGCATTACATATACATGGGACACATCAAAGTCAGTGACAATGAAGCACTTACTACTTATAAGTTTCAGCCTATTAGCATCTGAAACACTGTCTTTCTTCTTTGAAACAAGAAAAAAAGCATCTAGAATTATGCATTCTAGCCATCATTTCCCTACAATTTCTTTCTTGGTTTGACTGTATCTTGCATTTAATAGAGCAACAAAGACAAAGACACAATACCTTGAGACACATAGGCAAACTCTACCTTTTCTCATTTTCTTGCATACATGGCTGCATCCTTTATAAAACTTGTTTTACATTCATTAATTTTACTTCAGTACCTCTTATTTAAATAGCTACAACTATTTACACTGGAGATTTCTATCCTGACATACAATTTGTTTAAATGCTATTATCTCTGTCTTCAAAAACACTGTGTATGTGATCAAGGCTGTTGCTTTTTTTTTTTCAGGACACTGCACAGACATCCTTAATCCATCTTTCCTAACCAACACATCTAAAGTAACAGTTAGATGTGAGTATTTACTTAAAATCTGTAATACTTTTCACCAGGGAAGAAAGTGAAAATTTAATTTTTAGGTTCAGCAACCCAGAAAATCTAGACTAAAAATACAAACACTTTATTCCAGCATATTTAATCTGCCTATCACTAACTTCTGTGTCTCTGTTTTTCATCAACCATTTTATTTTTCTAAAGTTATAATCATTTTTCCCTGACTTCCTGAGGATTTATTCAGCTGTGAAGACACAGATACAATAACCACTCACTTGTCAGGTCCTACTTCATTACTGAATTTACTCTTAAGAACAAGGCTTACTATTTATTTCTCTCCCTCATACATCTTCATTCTGCTTTAGACTTCCAGTTGCAAGCTGAAGACCCATCTAGAAGATCACCTGAAATTATAGATTCCACTATATCATAACATTATTCTGATATAACAAAATATAGAAATGACATTTCTGCTATCTCAAGCTCCTCTCACACTACTACGCTCCTTGGAACATCATCTCTCTTGTGTCCTTCCTTCCTTCCTTCCTTCCTTCCTTCCTTCCTTCCTTCCTTCCTTCCTTTCTTTCTTTCTTTCTTTCTTTCTTTCTTTCTTTCTTTGTTTTCTTCTTCTTCACTCTCTTTCTCTCTCTCTCTTTCTTTTTCTTCTTTATTTTATTTCTATCTTTGGTATATAAACTTCTTCAATGTGTATACATATTTCTATGTCCAAAGGTTATGGTGGTTTGAATATACTTGGCTCAGGGAGTGACACTATTTGAGGCATGGCCTTGCTGGAGTAGGTGTGACTTTGTTGGAAGAAGTGTGTCACCATGGGGATAGGCTGTCAGAGTTTCCTGCTAACTGACTGAGGATTCCAATCTTTGCCTAGACAGAGTCAGATCAAAATACAGCACTCTCTCCTCTTCTAGTACAATGTTGATCTAGATGCTACTATGCTTCCTGAGATGATGATAATGAACTGAACTTCTAAAGCTCTAAGCGAGTCCCAGTTAAGTGTTGTCCTTTTTAAGAGTAGCCTTAGTTACTATGCATCTTCACAGCAGTGAAAATCCTAAGACAGGTATATGATTGTGTGAGGAGGATGCAAGTTTGTGTTTTTGTATATGTTAATGCCAGAGGTCAACCATGAGGGCTGTTTCACTAGAGTTATGTACTTCAATATTGGAGAAAAGAATTTTCACTGAAACATGGAACTTTTCCTCCAGGCTAAGCTAAAGTCTTCTTCTGCTTTCCTTGTGCTTAGCTTGCAAGCACATATCACTGTGTCTGACTTGTATTGATGTTCATGATCAAACTGGAGTTCTTTATTCAGTACCCACTTTAAACAACCAGGCCATCTCCCCAACCCCTGAAAAACCTTGCATTATTAATAGCATATTATTATATGGATTCTAATTTAGATTGTTGCTTCACTTAACAAGGAGCTAAATTTCTTACAATGGTACAAGGTAATTTATAGGATATTTGTTCAAATTTCTACGGTAGAAAGTCTACTTTCTCCTGCAAAGGGGCTTGGTTGCTGCCTCTCCCCCTCTCTACACTTGTGCACATACAAACACATGCATACTAGTTAGTCATTTCTTTTGTTTGTCTTAGTTTTTGATTTTGTCTGAGATCTATATCTAGGATGTATTAGAATGATGTTTCCTTTCTTTTTTCTTTTTCCCCCAAAATTTGCATCCAAATTACAACTTCCTTCCCTTCTTTCCTCCCAATCATACCCTTACAAACTCTCCACCCATTCCTCCTCCCTTTCTCCTCCACCCCACTCTGGCACATTTAGCTCAGCAGGACTAACAGCATCCTACCCCACTGAGGCTCAACCAGGTAGTCCAGGTAGGGAAAGAGGATCCAGTGATAGGTAACAGAGTCAGAGAGAGACCCTGCCTCCAATTATTAGGGAACCACCATAAAGTCCAAGCTGCACATCTGGTACAAATGTGTTAGGGGCCTGGGTCTAGCACTTTCATGCTCTGTTGGTGGTTGAGTCTCTGTGAGCCACCATGCACTTAGGTTAGTTGACTTAATAGGTCTTGTGGTATCCTTGACCCCCTCCAGCTTGCTCAATCCTGTCTTCCACTTTTCCACAAGATGCTAAGCTCCATATGATGTTTGACTATGGATCTCTGCATTTGTTTCCATTTAATGTTGAATGAAGCTACCCAGGAGACAGTTATGCTTGGTTCCTGTCATCTGCAAGCATAAAAGAGTATCATTATTAGAGTCAGGGGTTATCTCTCCCTTGAGATTAATCTCAAGTTGGGGCAGTCATTGTTTGGCAGTTCCCTTAGTTTCTGCTCCATCTTTGTCCCTGGCATCTTGTAGGCAGGATAAATTTGGAGTTAATGAATTTGTGGCTCAGTTGCCCCCCTCCTTTGACTAGAAATCCTGCCTGGCTACAGGAGGTGGTCATTTCAGTCTATATCCTTTGCTGGTAGAAATCTCAGATAGTGTCAATTTCATAGACTTCCCATAGACTTCATCAGTCAAGAACTTTCCCTTGAAGTAGAAACTTGTGGTTTCTTTGGAAATTCAGTTATATCAAATGATGTTTTGCTGGGGTACACAAGTGAAAGTATGTTTTGGTAAACCAGGCATATGAAAGAATGTTTTCTTGAATCAGACAGCAGTAAAGGATATTTTGCTAAAGTAGACAGGTAAAGGAATGTTTCACTGAAGCAAACTCAGGTGAAAGGATGTTTTGCTAAAGCAAACATGAAAAAGAGTAATTGATGTTAAGAAGAAATGTAAATATAACCCCATAGACAGTAGATGATGCCATAACGTATTGGTTATCTTGTCATTCCTTATTTATCATAGTTTGCTGTGGTTTCATAGAAAGAAATTCACCAAACAAACAAAGCAAAAAACACAACAAACCAAAAAACAAAAAACCTTCTGGTGGTGTTCTGGTGGCTTATGGCCACTTCTGCAGACTGATTCATACTGTTCATTTCATTGAGAAAGGCATAGTATAAAACTTCTCCTGTCATTCTTGGAGGTCCTGGTTGCTCCTGCTGACTCAAGCCAATTTATTGGAGGCCTGGGTATGTCTGCTGGTTTATAACACCACTGCTGGTTCAGGTTTGCTATTCTGATGCTACTGAAGTAGACTGCTAGTATCCTGATGATTGGAGATTGAAAATGCCCCAAGGAACTACTTCTAAATTGAGCAGAATCCTTCAGCTTATTCTGGATTAATGTTCCATTGTTGATTCATGAATAATGTTCATGAGTAGACAAATCTGCTGCTGCTGCTGCTGCTGTTGCTGCTGCTGCTGCTGTACATGAACGGAACTGCTCATATACTGACAATGAAGATAGGATTTGTTCCAAAGAACTATTTTTAAACAAGTCCACTTTCCTTATAACCTAAAAATCCTTCTTTTCTACTCCCTTTGGTGGGTGGTGGGCTAGAAGAGAGTTTAAAGCATTTAAGATCTCTTACTAAAATTAGATATGGAAAAACAGAAGCCTACTGGTCCCCATTGTGTTTTGATGCCTACTCTCAGCTCTCTCACACCCTCTCTTCCACACTTGATTACAATCCCAATACCTCTCCTCACCCTTTCCCACCAAGTTCCCTGTCTCTGTTCACCTGTGGTGACTATTTTGTTTTCATTTCTGAGTAAGATTCACACATTCTCACTTGAGACTTTATTATTATTCAGTTTCTTTGGGTTTGTGGGCTATAGGACGGTATTTGCCAGTAGAGTACTGAGATTACAGACAAGCTGCCATTTCCACACAGCTTGTCATGTGTGTATTGATGATCCAAACAATGGTTCTTATACTTGTGCTAAGGGTTTTTAATGATTAAGCCATATTCCCAGATTTTGGGGGGGAAGACTTTATGAAATATCTTCCTAAATGATTTTATGATCTCTAGGATCCTTGAAAATAAAATTCATTCCATTTACTTCAAAGTTCTTGTGGATAGCCTATTTATAAAAGTGAATTACTGCATGTCATTTTTAAGCATCCTGTGGGCAAAGACAAGGATACATGATATTGAATAGGGAAGAATAAAGTCACCTGTGAGTTGGGCAGCAAAAATTTAAAACTGTTCCATGGAACAATCTGTGCTTTTTAGGTAGCACAATCAGACATTTTTTTTTCTTAAAACACAAGTGGAAAACCAGAGAATAAAACTCAAGTAGAAAAGGTGCAATGGGTTTAAATGATGTTGTTTCATCAAGCCTTTAGTCAAGTGATTGATAGCAGTATAATTCATGCTGTGAAAAATTACTTTTTTATTAAAGAGAAAATGTCACTCATATCCACAGTCTAGGCAAAATAGTTCATGTGCCTGTAAGGTTTTTAAGAATGAGCTCTGAATCTACCTGTCAGTGCCACCTTATCCTCAGGTTAGTCTCCTTTTACCTTGTACAACCATTTAAAAAACAAAAGAATTTGAAAAAGAATTTCAGCATTTGATATTGTTACATCATATCCCTGTCTCCAAAGGCTCTACATGACTTCATGAAACATTATGTGTTACATCACTTTTAAAACAATTTTATTTGATTTCTTATTATAAAGCAGAGAAAGGGGACATGGTACAATGGTGCATGTATGGAGAACAGACATTAGCTTTGTAGGGCAAATTTGCTCCTTCTGCCTTTAGTGATGTCCAGGATTGAAATCAACTTGGCAAGCCTCCAGAATCAGGACTTTTATTTCTGAACAATCTCCCCAGTCTGTGATAGGATTTTAATGTGTTTCTTTTCTATCAGGGAATTTTTTTCTCTAATTGTGGGATTTAACATACAGGATATAAAATCACTATTCTGTCACTTTGGGTCTTCCTATTTGTCAATTTGGGGTTTTGGTGCTTCTTCTTAAAGAATTTATTAATTTAGGTCCTTATTTATGGATAGATATTTTGCTTTCATCTATGTCTGTGTACCACATGATGCCTACTGCTCCTAGATGCCAGAAGGTGATTTTGACTCTTCCAGTGTGGATGTAGAGTCATAGATGGGTCTTAGTTACTAAGTTGTTTCTGAAACTAGAACCCAGGACTTCTGGAAGAGTGGCCAGTACTCTTACTTAGCCATGGAACCACATCTTCAGGCTGTTTTGTCATTTTATTAATTCATTATTGTCTTTCTACCTCCATCTTATTGTGTCCTCTCACTCTCCAACATTGAATTCCATTCTTTCAAACATAGACTATTAGGGTTCACACTTAACCAGGACATAATATGCTTCTTTGTCTGTGTCTACTTATTTTACTTAATATAAGAACTTTAACTTCTATATTAGTACTGAAATGATACAACTTCACTCTTTCATATGACTGACTAATATTCCATTATATCTTTATTGCATCTTTATCCATTGGTTAACTGATGAGATGGGCCACATTTCAACTTCTGTGAATACAATAAAATGGAATGAACAGTCCTTTCCTGTTATGACTCTTTCTTCTGTTTGGATATATACCACACAGTCAATTTAGTAGATCATAAAACAGATTTTTATTTTGTCTGGATACTCAAAAACTTTTATGAATTACATTAATACATAAGCTCACCAGTTGTGCCTAAGAGCCTCTGTTATGCTACCACTTAAGGCCACGTCTGTGTCTATTGTCCTGTTGGCAGGTGGGGTTCATGTTAACATCTGGGGTCTCTGTGATGATAGAGGGCCATGTTAACATCCAGGAGCTGTGCTGCCACTGGGGAACATGGAGATATGTGTGTCCTGTGCAGCTAGTTACTTGAAGTTATGTATGGATCCATGGTTCTTCTAGAGCCAGGTTCCATGCTGATATCTGTGGCCTATGTTTCCACAAAGGTTCATGTGATGTTTATGGTCTGTTCTGCTGCTCCTGATCATGTTGATATGAGGCATCTGTGCAGTCACATGAGCTCATGTTGATGTCCAAGGTCTATGTTCCTACTGAGGGTAATGTTTGGGTCTGTGGGATTGTATTGCTGTTCATGGCCCATTTGGTCCAAGGGCCATGTTGATATGGGTAGCCTATGCAGTCACTTGAGGCCATGTTGATGGCAATGGGCCAGAATATTGCCAAAGAGCACATTAGTGTTCTTGACCTGTATTGACCTGGAGGCCATGTTGGTACTTGTGGTCTGTACTGCTCTAGATGGCTACAGTAGTGTCTATGGCCATTGCTGTAGCAGAAAACCATTGATGTCCATAGTTTTTATTGCCACTGGAGACCATATAGAGGTCCATGACATATGTAAATGCCAGAAACCATTTAGAAGTCCATGATTCATTCTGCCACTGACTATGCAGGGCAATGAAGCTTCTTTTTCAGTGGTTTTGATGACTATACATTCACAGTTGAGAAAGGGACATATCCAGTGACAAACCCTAACACTACTTCCAGCTCTTCTCCCCTGGCTTCTAGAAGTAGGTATGGCCCATATTAAAGGCATGTCTTCATGCCTTAAGATTTGGACTAAAGGCATGTGTTTTCCCACCTCAAGATCTAGATCAGAGGTCTTTTTACCTCAAGATCCTGATCAGACATACATCTTCCTACCTGAGATGTCCAGACTAGAAGTATATTAACCCCATCAAAGGAAGAAGAAAATCTTTTACTTGTATCCCCTCCATTTTTGGATTGCAGTTGATTCCAGATATAGTCAAGTTGACAATCAAGAATAACCATCAAAAGTCCACACTTTGTCAACTTGAAACACAATCATATCTCCTTATATCATGATTAATTTTCAAATGAAATCAATAACCAATTCATAATAAGATGTAAACATATTATAGTTATTTCACATATAATTGTAAATGTATTATATTTGTAACCAGGTCATACTTATGTCTAACTTGATATAACCATCCCTCATGCAGCTGCAAATGCATTATAAATTTAGACTAGGTGGCAATGTCCCTTGGAGGACATCTTTTTAGTATCTCAAAGTTACATATAAAAACCAATGACATTTTCTTAAATAATTTTGCAACATATGATAATGAAATTTAAAGAAAACACAAATATCTGTATAAATCCATTATTAACAAAATACATAACCATCATGTCCACAATAATCCTTATTTCTATAACTGATCACATGGCTTTAGCTGTTATATATAGCTACTGTCTTTTACTATCCATTCTGTATTTCCTCTGCCCTCAGCAAGCACCTCAGCAGGTTTTTGGCTCTTTTCCTTCATTCCTGAAATATCTGTGTGCTTTGTCATTCTTCCTGGATTAGGATGTTTTAGTTTCCCATTGGGTTTACTCATAAAACACAGAAACACAATAGCATTACATGATTCCCTAATGGATCTCTTGTAACCTAGACATAATCTTTCTTACCCTCATTGAGGAGAAGCAATCAAATTTTCTTGTGGTAATCTGAATCAATCTTCCCTCCTAATCCACAGGATGCAGTGCCATATCTACTTGATTATTAAATTCCTTCTCAACTGAATACACTTTTTAGTGTGCATTTACAAGGTATGTATCTTCACATCTTTTGCACATTTGAAAAGGTCTTTCTCCATGCTTCTTAACCAGATTTCTTTCTCACTAATTATCCAATCATGCTGTTTCCACGTCCCTAACCATCCATCTAATTCACTGGATACAACCTATGAACTAGAGAACCATCACACACCTGGACATTTCTCCTTCCAAAGAAACTAAAATACTGCATATACTGCCCCAAATTCTGTGCACTGTGAAAATTTTCCTTTGGCAGTGTCATTCAAGATTGTTCTAGAAAGGTGTTGTAATCCTGTATTTGTCTACCAAGTGATGCATACATAATATATGGAACCATAAGTAAACCAGGCCCTAGTCTTCTTTCCCTTGGTCAACAGATCATTGTTTATACCCAATGTGGATTCATGTTTGGCTAATGTTGAGAACAAATATCTATGTAACAATTGTTTATCTTCTGTCTACATTTTATACAGAATGAAAAGTTTTGCCCAGTACTGGAAATCTAGCTATACTCATCAGGAGTGAGATCATGGAACATAAAGGTGACTTTGGTAAAGAGCTACTTCTTTACCAAATCAGTATAGTTACTAATTATATTTTAAATACTTGTCCTTATACCCAGAATTAAGTGTACCTATCACCATTTCCTAAGGAATCTTGTTTTTACTACAGATGGAAACCATTGCAGAAAACCACAATTGGCCTAAATACAGAGAAACTGACTATGAGCTGCCCCGTCCCAGTTATACATTTACAAAACAACCCATACCTCTTAAGAAGCAGGGAACATAGCAAAAGAGAATGCAGAAATATTGTTGGACACAGAGGACCATGATGTCTGAGTATTGGATAGTTTCTTCTATATTTGACAGGGAATCACAACCATATAATTCCCTAAGTGAGATATATACAATGCCACAATCCACTGATATGTCAATACATTTGTGGGGCAATCTCATAAAGTTCTACACTCCAGATGAAGAGCTACAGATACTCAATGCTTGATTAGCGAGAAAGAATCAGTCTTCTGCAGGAATGAGCCCCTTGTTGGTCAAAACAATTGAGAAAGTCAGAATTGATGGAGCTATTAATGTCTAAACTACATCCAAGAGATGTGTTCTGTATATAAATATATACATTAAAATTAAATGAGTTAAATATGCATCATATAAACAGTATACATTATATGGCCAAAGTACTTATATTAATGAGAGTAAAAACTAAACATGAAATTACCAGACTGTAATAGATATTTAATATTGAAGCTAGCCATTCACACATAACCTAAAGTCTCTGGGCAACTGGTAGCAAAGCTAAAACTATGTAATTAAAAGCATTAACAGAACACAGATTATATGCATTGTTAAAAATTCTACTGCTTCATTAACAATTGCTGTGGCTAAAAGATTAACAGCAACATAGATGATCTAAATAATATCAGCCTACTACCCTGACCTCTCAGATAAAGCAATAGTTCAACAGATTATTCATTTTTTGAAAATATACATGGGAGATAATTTTTCAAAAAAATTAGTGATTGAAATCGTATAAAACTCGTAAAAAATTAAAATCACTAATAAAAAACAGAAACTTATAAAGTGGAAAAAGGAGCTTGCTGGACTGGTAAAATAGGGGAGCCAAGGGAGCATTCTACTGCTTTATCTCCTATACCAGAAACAAATAAAACAAAACAAAAATCAAAATAAACCAAAAGAGCAACAAACTACCCCTATCATTGTTGGTTTCAACATCAAGTGTCCATAAGTCAGGATTACCTAATAGGGATCTTCACCTTCTTTCTGTATGTATGTACTACATCATCCAAGATTTAGAAAGAATAACTGGACTGTGGGGAAGATTTTCTTGTTCAAATGAGACATGCTACAGCATGAGGAAGATCACCCCACTTTTGCCAACCTGCCTTGTCTTCTTGCCAGGAACTAATGTTTCCTGCGACTGATTGTCTGGTGCCAGAGACAGTGTTTCCAGGCTTTCATTCATGTGGTAGAACATCATGACCTATGGATGATCGGAAGTGCTTGCTGGTAAGGCTGTCTCCTGAGAGGCTCTGTCAGAGCCTGACAAATACAGAGGTAGATGTCCTCAGCCAACCATTGGACTGAGTGTGGGGCCGATGTAGGTGTTGAAGAAGGGACTAAAGAAGCTGAAAGAATTTGCAGCCACATGGGGGTAGCAACATTGTTAACTGACCAGACCTCTGGGAGCTCTCAGGGACTGGACCAACAGCCAAAGAGTATACATGAAGGGACACATGGCTCCAGCTAAATGTGTGGCAGGGAATGGCCTTGTTGAACATCAGTGGGAGGAGTGGCCTTTGGGCTGAGGGGGTTCCATGTTCCAGTGTAGAAGAATCCTAGGGTGGTAAGGCAGGAGTGGGTGGGTGGTTGGGGGAGCACTACCCTCAAAGAGGCAGGTGGAGGGAGGATGGGATAGGGGGTTTCTAGAGGGGAGACTTGGAAATGGGATAAAATTTGAAGTGCAAATAAAGAATATATTCAATTAAAACAAAGAGTCAAGGCTAGTATCTGGAGAGATTATACAAGGTCAGTATAGTTCCATGTGAGAGAGGTTTATTGTAGAAGAAGAAGGCAAAGCGGGAAAAGGAGACAAAGGGAGAAAAAAAGACAAAGGGAGAAAAGAAAGAGTGAAGGTCAAGAGGTTTGCCTCTTATTTAGGCTGTGACATAACTTCTCACAGATAATGGTGGAAGGTAAACCAAGTGGATGCTGGGAATGTATGGCAATTGCCATGGCAACAGATTAGTGGCTTACTGTTGACTGTGGGTGATGTCACCATCATCTCTGGATTTGGAGGTAACCTGAAAATATAAAGCTAGTTCCTGATTCTAGCATGCCTCCATTTTTCTTATTCTTAAAAGAAGAAAAAAAGAGGGGATGTGGAAGCCAATGGTGAAAGGGGAAGAGGGGTGTCATGTCTCTTAAACTGCTTCCTGCTGTCTAGGGGTGTCGTCAATTCCAGGGTGTAGTTTTATCCATTGGTAATTGTTCGCATCAGCCTACTCTGTGGACAGCAGCTGATAATAATGAAACAAGAACTGATTAATAGTTTGGATAGAAATTTTCTGTATTTGTGTTGAAGGAATGTAGAAACAAGATTAATGTGACAGGGAGTAAAAAATAATATAAGGAAGATAACTAGCAAAGGTGTTTCAAAAGGGAGTATTCACTTCCATACAAGGTTTTCAAAAATCCAGGAATTAGAGGCCTCACATTCCTTGAAATTTTGCATGTCTGATTGTAGCTCCTGGATTTCATTTTTCACTGTCCTGAATTGGTTGATGTAGAAAGAGCATTCTTCTTGGAGGAACAGGCAAAGACAACCTTCTTTAGCTGTCAGGACATCTAGCCCCCATTGGTTGTAAAGCACCACAGATGCCAAAGAATCAATCTGTTTCTGGATTGTAAGCATGGTTTCAGACATTTTTTAAAAACATGTCAATCTCAGAAGTGAACTTATTATATTTTGTCATGGAAATAGTTATCCCTGTAATTCCAGTACCAGTATCTATGGCTACTCCCTCAGTGACCAAGACTGGCACAACTTGAACTGTCCTCATATGTGGGCCAGATATCATATTACAACTGGGACTGGCAGGGGTTCATTTCCCTGTATTACTCCTAGTTCAGGGGAAAAAACTATCAACATGCAAACTCCTGACCAGGTGGCAGTAGTAGCTGATTGTAGATGGCAGGTGATGATTTAACTGAGTGCCACAAAAACTGACAGGTTTTGAACTGCAGGGCACTGTGGCAGAGATGGGCATCAAGGGTTATGTTTCTATGGCAGTCTAGGGAGCTTGGTGTTCCTACAGAATGTGTTCCAGAAGTCTTAAAACAGTTTGCCATGCCAAAAAGAGGGATAGAGAAAAGGTATGAAGTCATGACAACATAAGGGTTGGGGCAGCTGAAAAAGGTGAGATAAGGTTACTTGGCAATATCACTGGAGAGGTAGTAAGTGGCAATTGCAACTTAGTTCCAGGGGGTACACATAGCCATTAATCTTTACAGCAAACATGTCAGATGACAGTAAGAAGTTGGTACACCAAAGTCAAGGTCTGAACCAAAAGATGAAAGGACAAGTTAGTGCTAAATATGTGGGGGGATGTTCAGAAGGTAAGGAATTCAGAGGAGTGTTGATTACTTCAACTTTTCTGATATCTGAAGTTGGGAAATTAAGACTTTTTTTTCTGGATGTGGATAATTCTGGGAAACTGGCTTGATTTTCATGGTATAGTTTACCAAATATTCCTGTCTCCCACCTAGGATTCCATCAGTCTTGCATGTAGAAAAAGAGTATCTTGCGTTGTTAATAGCATAGGTGGTTGGTTCATAATCCTTGCATATTTAACTGACAAGACCAATATGGGCAGCTCCCATACTCATCTGGCCATTTTTTACAATCATCTTTTGAATGGTCAAAGTGAAAACAAGTAAAGTGATCATAATATTTAGATGGGAAAACAGATACTGGGATGACAGCCATTTGGATCAGTTCTTGGCATTCATCCATGGAGCAGTTTCCTGATCCTATTTGGAAGACTGTTATCTGTGGGGGTTTCTTGAACCTCAAATCTCCAAATGTAAGGGCTAATCTGGATGGAAATGAGCAACAGATCTTATGAAACTTAATAGAGCATGGTACTCTTAGGGTTGACCTATATGAAGAATTTTTAGGTGGAGGGATATAAGGTTTGAAGTGAGACAGGTGTACCTAATGAGAGCCCCTAGAATTTAGCAGCTGTAGTGGTCAAGAGAATTAACTTAAAAGTGCCCTGCCATTTAGGAGGGAGGGGTGAGGGAATGATGGTCTGGGGGCATAGAAGTACTTGGTCTCCAATGTTGATAAACAATGGGCAGGGGACAGAGTGTGGCCACAGTAGATGGGGGTTAGCAAAGTTCCATAGGAAAGAGCAGAGGTGGCAAAGTAATGGGGTGAGTAGATAGTCTGGGAGGAGAACATTTATGTAAAAAACCAGGAGTTAGGCAAAGGGTGAGATGAGGAGAGGTCACTTGGGGGGAGAGCTTGTATCCTGAAGAGAGTCAGAGGTAAGAGTTTTACCCAGTCTAGATGAAATTATTGAAACAGCTTCACAAGGGTGAGTTTTAAAGAGATGTTGGTTCTATCTGCATTACCTGAAGATTGAGGGTGGTAGGGAATATGAAAATGCCAGGGGACTTCTAGCACATCATATAGAATTTGGGAAATTTGGGAAGTAAATTCAGGGCCATTGTCTGACTGGAAGGAGGCTGGCATTCCAAATCGGAGGGATGATCTCTTGGAGGAGGTTATCAGAAACTGTCTGAGCCTTTTTGTTACTTGTGGGAAATGCCCCCATCCACCCTAAAAATGTGTTCACAAGACCAGGAGGTACTTGGCATGTTTCACAGTGGGTGTGTGGGTAAAGTCAATTTGCCAGTCAGTTCCAGAAAGGGAACCTCTATCCTGATGGATAGGAAAAGGGGTGCTACCATACCTTGAGTTGTAATCTGATAACTGACAGATTTTGCAAGAAGAAGTGATACATTTTAAGAAACTTAAGTACTCAGGAGTAGGGTGTAGGTGTGTCTTAACAAAATAAGACAGCACTTAACTGTTAGGATGAAAGAGTTGATGAAGATAAGACAAGAGTTTGAGGAGTGTCAGGGGATGAAGGTGGGAATGTGGATTCCAGTGTAAGAAAGTCCTGGGGAGGATGAGATGAGTCTAGGTCCCTAAGGGCCACAGCTCTAGTGGCCTCATTGGCTTTGTTGTTTCCCTTGGAGAATAAGGTCATCAGTCTGGTGGGATTTCTAGTGGATAATCCCAATAGTTGTGGGGAGATGGGAGGCCTTCAGCATGGCCGTAATTTGGTTTGCAATAGTTATTGATCCTACTTTTGTAAAAAGCAACATGCACTCCTTCCAGATAGCAACATAGTATAGGAGGATATGGACAGCATATTTGAAATCTGTGTAGATGTTGTGGGATTGTCCCTGTGCCAGTTGAAAGAAACTAGTAAGGGCTATTAGTTTAATCTCTTGATTGGTGGTATTAACAGGAAGAGCCTGTGACTTAACTATCTCTGTGTTTGACACTATGGCATATACATCTTTTCTGGCCCCTTCTTGTAGAAAGGAGCTTCCATCTGAATACCAGATATAGATGGCCTGAAGCAATGTGCCATCCTGTATGTGTTAATTTTTAGATAATAGTTTCTCCAGAGTTTCAGTGCAGGAATGACATAGGGAGTGGTTAGATTTGATTGATGAAGAAGACTGGAAATATTAAGAGGTAGGTATGATTAGAAGGTGAGTGTGGAGTCTTCTATTAATGCTACCTGAAGAAATAGAACCCTGGAGAGAGCTAGAGTCTTTAAGCCTTTGTAAGCGAAGAGCTATGACAGGTTTTGAGAAGACAGATATACAAGCCCAAAGATTAGTATTTTTGACTCCTGAATAAGGAGTTCAGAGGCTTCTAAGGTACGATTACAATGTGCCCATCCCTGGATGGGTAGATCTAGGTTGTTTTTGTTTTCATTTTTGTTTTTTGTTTTTTTTGACAAGTATGCTACAGGTAAAAAATGTGTCCTGGTTGGTGACCTAGGACTCCAAAGGCAAATCCCTCTTTTTCAATTACATGGAGGGAAAAAAGGATAAATCAGGTGAGGGAGATGTGAGGCTGTGGACTTAAGGAGAGCCTACTGTAACCATTGAAAAAGCTTGGTAGCAGGATTGAGAAGAGGTTCATGGGTGGGGCCTAACACTGCTTCATATAAGGGGAATAAAGGACAGAAAAAGAATGAACCCAGGAACATAAAAAATGAGCTATTCCTAGGAATGACAAAAGCTATTTCTTTGTAGAAGGAACAGTTAGAGAGTGAATCAGATTCTTTCTACCTACACCTTGAGGATTGGGGTAACTGTTAGTCCCAAATAGATGACCCGAGGATAGACAGTTGGATTTTAGAAGGTGATACCGTGTAGCCTCGACTGGAAAGGAAATTTAGAAGTACTATTTTTAGAGAAGGGCTACAGAGGAGGATATCATCATTGCACTATCTTAGTTTTAGGGAGAGACAGAGAAAGTAAGCCAGAGTTTGGCGAAATAGGTGTGGGCTGGATCCCTGAGATAAAACAGTTCAGGTGAGGTGGGTAGAGAAGTGGGTGTCAGGATCTGTCCAGGTACAGGCAAATGTTTTGTGCCTGGGCATCTAAAGGGGTAGAGAAAAATACATCCTTGAGATCTAGGGGAAATGGGAAGTCCCAAAAGTGTGTGTTAGCCACAACAGGATAAATGGGAATCACTAGAAAATAAATGTGCCTGAGATCTTGAACAGGTAAAAGTTTCCATTAGGTTTCCTTTTTTTTAAACTTTCTTTCTTTTTTTTTTTTCTATATTCTCTGTTTACATTCCAAAGGCTTTCCCCTTTCCCAGTCCTCCCCCCTCACCATATGTCCCATAAGTCCTCTTCCCTCCACCCATTCCCCCATCAACCCCCCCACCCCCATTTCTCAGTTCTGATACATTCCTACAAATCTGGATCTAGTTTTTTCAGGACCAGGGTCCATTCCTTCCTTCCTTCTTGGGAATCTTTTGATTTGCTAATTGTGCCTTGAGTATTCAGAGCTTTTGGGCTCATTAATATCCACTTATCAGTGATTGCATTTCATTTGTATTCTTTTGTGATTGGGTTAACTCACTTAGGATGATATTTTCCAGATCCAACCATTTGCCTACAAATTGCATGAATTCATTATTTTTAATTGCTGAGTAGTATTCCATTGTATAAATATACCACATTTTCTGTATCCATTCCTCCTTTGAGGGACATCTGGGCTCCTTATAACTTCTGGCTATTATAAATAAGGCTGCTATGAACATAGTGGAGCATGTGTCTTTATTGTATGCAGGCGATTCCGCTGGGTATATGCCCAGGAGTGGTATGACAGGGTCCTCTGGAAGTGTCATGCCCAATTTTCTGAGGAACCATCAGACTGATTTCCAGAGCTGTTGTACCATCTTGCAATCCCACCAAGAGTGTAGGAATGTTCCTTTTTCTCCACATCCTCGCTAGCACCTGTTGTCCCTTGAGTTTTAAATCTTAGCCATTCTGACTGGTGTGAGGTGGAATCTCAGGATTGTTTTGATTTGCATTTCCCTGATGACTAATGTTGTTGAACATCTCTTAAGGTGCTTCTCAGCCATCCAAATTTCTTCTGGTGAAAATTCTTTGTTTAGCTCTGTACCCCATTTTTTGATAGGGTTATTTGGTTCTTTAGGGTCTAACTTCTTGAACTCTTTGTATATATTGGATATTAGCACTCTGTCAGATGTGGGGTTGGTGAAGATCTTTTCCAAATTTGTTGGTTGCTGTTTTTTTTTTCCTCTGACAGTGTCCTTTGCCTTACAGAAAATTTGTAATTTTATGAGGTCCCATTTGTCAATTCTTGATCTTAGAGCATAAGCTATTGGTGTTCTGTTCAGGAACTTTCCCCCTGTGCCCAAGTCCTCCAGGGTCTTCCCCAGTTTCTTTTCTATTAGTTTCAGTGTGTCTGGTTTTATGTGGAGGTCCTTGATCCACTTGGAGTTGATCTTAGTACAAGGAGTTAAGAGTGGGTCAATTCACATTCTTCACCATGTTGACCTCCAGCTGAACCAGCACCATTTGTTGAAAAGGCTATCTTTTTTCCACTGGATGGATGTAGCTCCTTTATCAAAGATCAAGTGACCATAAGTCTTTGGGTTCATTTCTGAGTCTTCAATTCTATTCCATTGATCTACTTGCCTGTCACTGTACAAATACCATGCAGTTTTTAGCCCAATTGCTCTGTAGTACTGTTTGAGGTCTGGGATATTGATTCCCCAAGAAGTCCTTTTATTGTTGAGAATAGTTTTAGCTATCCTGGGTTTTGTGTTATTCCAGATGAATTTGAGAATTGCTCTTTCTAGATCTATGAAGAATTGATTTGGGATTTTGATGGGGATTGCATTGAATCTGTAGATTGCTTTTGGCAAGATGGTCATTTTTACTATATTGATCCTGCCAATCCAAGAGCATGGAATATTTTCCATCTCCTTAGGTTGTTTTCAATTTCTTTCTTCAAGTACTTGAAGTTCCTGTTATACAGTTCTTTCACTTGTTTGGTTAAAGTCATACCAAGATACATTATATTGTTTGTGGCTATTGTGATGGGTGTTATTTCCCTAATTTCTTTCTCAGCCTGCTTGTCCTTTGAGTACAAGAAGGCTACTGATTTGCTTGAGTTGATATTATAACCAGCCATTTTGCTGAAGTTGTTTATCAGCTGTAGGAGTTCTCTGATGGAGTTTTTTGGGTCACTTAAGTATACTATCATATCATCTGCAAAAAGTGATAGTTTGACTTCTTCCTTTCCAATTTGTATCCTTTGACTTCCTTATGTTTTCTAATTGCTCTAGCTAGAACTTCAAGTACTATATTGAAAAGATATGGAGAGAGAGGGCAGCCTTGTCTAGTCCCTGATTTTAGTGGGATTGCTTCAAGTTGCTCTCAATTTATTTTGATGTTGGCTATTGGTCTGCTGTATATTGCTTTTACTATATTTATGTATGGGTCTTGAATTCCTGTTCTTTCCAGGACTTTTAGCATGAAAGGATGCTGAATTTTTGTCAAATGCTTTTTCAGCATCTAATGAGATGACCATGTGGTTTTTTTGTTTTAGTTTGTTTATGTAGTGGATTACATTGATGGATTTTCGTATATTGAACCATCCCTGCATCCCTGGGATGAAGCCTACTTGATTATGGTGAATGATCATTTTATTGTGCTCTTGGATTTGGTTGGCAAGAATTTTATTTAGTATTTTTGCATCAATATTCATAAGGGAAATTGACCTGTAGTTCTTTTTCTTTGTTGGATCTTTGTGTGCTTTTGGAATCAGTGTTATTGTGGCTTCATCGAACGAGTTGGGCAGTGTTCCTTCTGTTTCTGTTTTGTGGAATAGTTTGAAGAGTACTGGTGTTTCGTCTTCTTTGAAAGTCTGGTAGAATTCTGCACTAAAACCATCTGGTCCTGTACTTTTTTTGGTTCGGAGACTTTGTATAAACCCTCCTATTTCTCTAGGGGTTATGGGACTGATTAGCTGATCTAATTGATCCTGGTTTAATTTTGGTATTTGGTATCTGTCTAGGAAATTGTCCATTTCCTCCAGATTCTCCAGTTGTGTTGAGTATAGGCTTTTGTAGTAGGATCTGATGATTTTTTGAATTTCCTCGGTTTCTGTTGTTATATCCCCCTTTTCTTTTCTAATTTTGTTAATTTGGATACTGTCTCTGTGCCCTTTGGTTAGTCTAGCTAAGACTTTATCTATCTTGTTGATTTTCTCAAATAACCAGCTCTTGGTTTTGTTGATTCTTTGTATGGTTCTCTTTGTTTCTACTTGATTGACTTCAGCCCTTAGTTTGATGATTTCCTGTCTTCAACTCCTCCTAGTTGAATTAGCTTCTTTTTGTTCCAGGGCCTTCAGGTGTGCTGTTAAGTTGCTAGTGTATGCTCTCTCCAGGTTTTTGTTGGAGGCACTCAGGGCTATGAGTTTTCCTCCTAGCACTGCTTTCATTGTGTCCCATAGATTTTGATAGGTCGTACCTTCATTTTCATTGAAGTCTAAAAAGTCTTTGATTTCTTTCTTTATTTCTTCCTTGACCAAGATGTCATTGAGTAGAATATTGTTTAGTTTCCCTGTGTATGTGGGCTTTCTGTTGTTCTTCTTGCTTTTGAAGACCACTTTTATTCCATAGTGATCTGATAGGAGGCATGAGATTAGTTTGGTCTTGTATTTGTTGAGGTTTGTCTTGTGACCAATTATATGATCAATTTCGCAGAAGGTACCATGAGGTGCTGAGAAAAAGGCATATTCTTTTGCTTTAGGATGAAATGTTTTATATATATATATATATATATATATATATATATATATATATTAAATCCAATTGGTCCAAAGTTTCAATTAGTTTCACTGTGTCCCTGTTTAATTTCTGCTTTCCTGGTCAGTCCATTGTGGAGAGTGGAGTGTTGAAGTCACCTACAATTATTGTGTTAGGTACAAGGTGTGCTTTAAGCTGTAGTAAAGTTTCTTTTACGAATGAGGTTGCCCTTACATTTGGAGCATAGATGTTCAGTATTGAGAATTCTTCTTGGTGCATTTTCCCTTTGACAAGCAAGAAGTGACCTTCCTTGTCTCTTTGGATGACTTTAGGTTGAAAGTCAATTTTATCTGATATTAGAATGGCTATTCTGGCTTGTTTCCTGAGACCATTTACTTGTAAAATTGTCTTCCAGCCTTTTACGCTAAGGTAGTGTTTGTCTTTGACACTGAGATGTGTTTCCCATATGCAGCAAAATGTAGGGTCCTGTTTCCGTATCCTGTCTGTTAGTCTGTGTCTTTCTATTGTGGAATTGAGTCCATTGATGTGAAGAGATATTAAGGAATAGTACGTATTACTTCCTGACATTTTGTGCTTTATTTTTCATATTTGAATGGTTCTCTTCTTTTGGGTTTGATTAGAGGGGGTTTCCATCTTGTTTCTTCTGGGGTGTAGTTTCCCCCCTTGTGTTGTTATTTTTCCTCTATTATCCTTTGTAGGGCTGGGTTTGTAGATAGATATCGTGCAAATTTGGTTTTATCATGGAATATCTTGGTTTCCCCATCTATGGCGATTGAGAGTTTTGCTGGGTATAGTAGTTTTGTTTGAAGTTTGTGTTCTCTTAGAGTCTGCATGAGGTTCGCCCAGGATCTTCTAGCTTTCATGGTCTCAGGTGAGAAGTCTGGTGTAAATCTGATAGGTCTTCATTTATATGTTACTTGGCCTTTTTCTCTTACTGCCTTTAATATTCTTTCTTTGTTTAGTACATTTGGGGTTTTGATTATTATGTGACTGGAAGTATTTCTGTTCTGGTCCAGTCTGTTTGTGGTTCTGTAGGCTTCTTCTATATTCATGGGCATCCCTTTAGGTTGGGAAAGTGTTCTTCCATAATTGTGTAGAAGATATTTGCTGTCCCTTTAAGTTGTAGAAATTCATTCTCATCTATACCTATAATCCTTAGGTTTGGTCTTCTCATTGTGTCCTGGATTTCCTGAATGTTTTGGGTTACCAGCTTTTTGCATTTTGCATTTTCTTTAATTGTTGAATCCATGGTTCCTATGATATCTTCAGCAGCTGAGATTCTGTCTTCTATCCCTTGTATTCTATTGTTGATATTTGCATCTATGACTCCTGATTTCTTCCGAAGGTTTTCTATCTCCAACGTTGTCTCCCTTTGCGATTTCTCAGTTGTTTCTACTTCTGTTTTTAGATTCTGGATGGTTTTGCTCAGATCTTTCAATTGCTTGTTTGTGTTTTCCTGTAATTCTTTAAGGGATTTTTGTGTTTCCTCTTTTATGACTTCTACTTGTTGACCCATGTTCTCTTGTATTTCTTTAAGTGATTTTTGTTTCTCCCCCTTATTGGGATTCATTTTTTACTCTATATTCTCCTGGATTTCTTTAAGTGATTTTTGTGTCTGCCTTGTATGGGCTTCTAGCTTTTGATCTATTTTCTCCTTTATTAAAGAAATTTATCTAAGTGATCCTCAATCTGCATCTTTACCAGTGATTTTAGATCTGAGTCTTGTTTTTCTGGTGTGTTGAGATATCTGAGATTTAATTGTGTTTGCCTTGTAAGGGCTTCTAGCTTTTGATCTATTTTCTCATGTATTACTTTAAGAGGTTTATCTAAGTGTTCCTCTATCAGCATCTTGACCAGTGATTTTAGATCTGAGTCTTGTTTTTCTGGTGTGTTGGCATATCCAAGATTTATTGCTGTTGGGGAACTGGGTTCAGATGCTGTTGTATTGCCTTGATTTCTGTTAGTAACGGCCTTACATTTCCCTTTTGCCATCTGGTTATCTCTGGTTAGTTGGTCCTGTAGTTACTAGCTGGTACTTGAACCTCCTGTGGGCTTGTAAGGCTATTTCCCCATGTCTGGGACACCTGAACCACTGCCCTGTAGGGCTCCTGCTCACAGATTGTTGACAGGTGGCTGGAGTCCCACCAGGTCTTAAACTCGAGATATCTCAGGTACTTTGTTCTGCCTGCTGGGCCGCTGCTCTGCACTGCTCCTGCTCTGGTATTGCTGGCTGGTGTCCTGAGTCCCCAGGGATCTTAAACTCGGGGTATCTTGGGTACCTGATTCTGCCTGCTGGTTCAAAGCACCTGGGAAGATGGTGGAGGCTGCAGGGAGTGAAGGGTCTTCCTTCAGGGCACAGAGCCCACACTTGGCTGGGGCTCCCCAAACCACAGCTCTGTGCACAGCTCCTACTCAAGGCCTGAGTCCCCAAAGGTCTTAATCTCGGGATATATTGGGTACCTGGTTCCGCAGGCTGGATCAGAACAGCTGCCCAGATTGCTGAGGCTGGTCCGCAGGCTTGATTGGAATAGTTGTTTCTGCAGGCTGGATGGGAACACCTGGGAATCTGGTGGAGGCTGGTTCTGCTCCTGGCTGGATGGAAAGAGCTGGGAAGATGGTGGAGGCTGCAGGGAATATTGGAGTGTGGGGTCTGCCCTCGGGGCACAGAGCCCAGGCTGGCTTGTGTCTCCCAACCCACTGCTCTGTGTGCAGCTCCCGTTTAATGCCTGAGTCCTGGAAGGTCTTATACTTGGGATATCTTGGGCACCTGGTTCCGCAGGCTGGATCGGAACACCTGGGAATCTGGCGGAGGCTGGTTCTGCCGCTTGCTGGATGGAAGCAGCTCTCCATTAGGTTTCTTAATTACTAGTATAGGGATATTAAAGAGGGAAGAGGTAGGGCAAAGTAGTTTTTTCCTTATGAGATCAGAAATGATAGGCTTAATTCCCCGAGGTTATGGAGAGAGAGAGAGAGAGAGAGAGAGAGAGAGAGAGAGAGAGAGAGTATTGTGCTTTGGTTGTGTATCTGGTAGCGTCCAGTAACTGGATATTATCAGGAGAATAATGTTTAGCAACAGAGGGATTATGGTCATCCCTGACTCAGGGATCTAACTGAAAAGCTAGTCAAGGAGACAGCATGTTAGGGTTAGTAGTTTACCTGGCTAGAAGAAGGGGCAGAGGGACTGCTGGTGAGTTGTGTTTAGGTGAATGGGGGGATCAAAGGAATAGAGGCCCCCAACTTAGCTAGAAGTTCTCCTCCCAATAAGGGGACAGGTTATGGTGGCACTACCAAAAAGAAATGAGTGAGAGGTACACACCCCAAAATGCAACTAAGTGGTGGGGTCTGCTGAGGAAGGAAAGGTTGTCCTTATATGCCAACAGTATGAAAATGAGAAGTGGGTCCTCAAAACTGTCACAGCCAAGTAAGTGGCCCCATTTTCCAAGAGGAAGGAAATGGGCCACCCACATACCATGATGGGAACCCAGGACTCCCTGCTAGTGATGGCAGTGTTCAGATCAAGGGAGGTCTAGCCTCTTCAGTTGTCCATTGCCTAGCCTAAGAGATGGGCGAGAGGGTTATCTGGAAGTGATGTTCCTCTGTCCTGTGCAATGTGAAGATGATCAACAGCACAATGTCCCTCCTGATAGCACCTAGGACATGGCACCTTTGGATTCTGGTATTTAGAGCAAACCCTCACCCAATGACCTTGTTGACAACATTTGTAGCAGGAGCCTGGTGGTCTCTGAGCCTTAGAAGACCAGGAGTCCAGGGCTGCGGTTGAAGCTTTTGCCAGCATATGCTATTTTTGACTGCAGGTTTTTTCATCTCTATCATGGTACACCTTGAAGGCCAGCACTGAAACTCCTGCCTGTGGAATTTGAGGCAGGCAGCTTTCTGAGTTTAGCTTTTACATCAGGGTAGCTCTGAGTAAAGAAATAGGTCATCAGAAGTTGCTTACCTTCTAGGTTTTCAGGGTCCAGATTATTGTATTGCAGCAAAGCCTTTGTGAGGGATTCTAAAAATTGAGATGTGTATTCCTGTTTGTCCTGGATGACCTCGTGGAGATTTTAAAAATTTACTGGTTTTAAGACTGCCCTACAGATACTGTCCAGGACAAAAACAGGTGAATGCTTGGACGTAGGGGACCTCTTTCCATTTACCAGACCATTGGCAGTATGTATGAAGATTTCATAAAATAACTGGATCTAGTGTGCCATTAAGTGGCCACTTAGCGGCATTGTCTAATGGGTACTGAGTCGAGACCTTAGTGCAGGTGTGTACTAGCTTTGATGCCCTCTAGTTGGGAGTTCAGAGATTTGAGATTTTCCAGGAGATATCCCAGTGGGGAGCTTGGAGGTATTTCGAAGACAATGGAGCATCCATTTATAAGTTATGATTATTCATACTGGCATCCTGAGACTAATTCAATAACAAATTTTCAGTCATGCTTGATGTCCAAGTTGTCACCTGGACCCTCTAGAAGCTATGGTGAATCCTGGACTCACTAAAAGCATCTCTACCTAGGCCTAGGTATTTCTGAATGTCTGTAAGAGCCCAGAGGCATGGTGTGAAAGTTCCTTTTGAGGGGGTAGAAAGCTGGTCATGCAGACAGTGGCTGTGAACTGCAAACCCCTTAGCCCATATAGGCTGGTCGGGACCTTTTTAGGAAATCAGGGCCCTCCCCAACAACTGGAGGAAAAACCTTACCAATAAGCTGGTGTTTGAGTGAGAATTTTAGTGATCTGTAGCAGGAAATGTGAAACTGGTTGGTGTGGGACCATCTGAGCAACGCACATGGCAGAAGCTAGCCCATTTGTTTGACCATGTTGACAGCAGATCATGTGGTGGAAGTCTATGAGTCTCTCAGAAGCTGGTGGCAGTGGTCCGCAGCTGAGGTGCTAGAAAATCCATGTGGTGACAGCAGTGGGGCAGCAGTGGCTGAACAGCAGTGGCAGAGAGCAATGGTGGGGTATGGTGGGGCCCCTTTCAGTGAGAGGTGGAGGGTGAGCAGCTATATCTGTGGTCCAAGTCCACATGGTTTACCAGTGGCAGCAGGCAGTGGTCATGATTATAGCTGGTGACAGTTACCTGGTCTCTTAGGGGGTGATGGAAACAAAAAGACAAAAGAGAAAAAAGAGAGAACCAAGGTCAAGAGTATCTGCCTTTTATTTAGGCTGTGACATAACTGCGCTCAGGTAAAGGTGGAAGATAAATCAAGTGGATGCTGGAAACACATGATGATTGTCATGACAACAGATGTGCTGGTCTCTGTCAACTATGTATGATGTCACCGTAATCACTAGATTTAGAGGTGACCTGAAACTGTAAAGCCAGTTCCTGATAGCAAAAATATACATTTAGGATAAGCAACTATTCAGGAACCTCCCAGATTTTCAGTGGTGGTCTGGGAATGCTGAGTGTCCCCACCTTAAGCAACTAGCAGATTGTCAGCCAATCCAGTGAGACAGCTACTATGTTTCTATTTGGTCTGCTGAAATAACCAGCCTCAAGGACCAAGAAACTACCCAGTTATCAACCTCTTAGATATAACTCAAGTGTTGCTATATAGATTTTTTTCTCAATTCTGTCAGTTGTTTAGTATATTTAACCAGTAGATTCCCATGCAATGAAAGGAGTCTGAGAGAATGATATATTCATATTTTCCTTAAGAAGACTTTGATTTCCTTATTAATATAGTTTGTAAAGATCTTGATCTAATATATGAACTGCCTGTTGAAATTGACTAAGGCTATTTTATGCTTACTTTTACACATATACATATAGAGCTACTTGTTATTGTTTAGAGTAAAATAAATTCAGGCTATATATGTGTGGGGAGATGCTGCTATTTTTGTTTTTATTTTGAGAAAATATAATGCTGTGTAAGGGAAATAGCTTTGAACCCATAGCCTTCTGGCTTTGAAATATCAGATATGGATTATAAGGCATGGACCCACTTGCCTAGCTTAAGAGTGAGTTCTTCAATGGGATATTTTCTCATTCAGTAATAACAAATGTTTAGAATTATAGCATAGATAAAGATAAATTGTGTTACAAACGACTGTTAGATGCCACACATTAGAAATTTACTTGTAAGTTGTTTATCTGAAAATAGCATGAGGCTTTGAGAACATTATGCTATATTTCCAGTAAATATTAGGGACATTACTATTCAAATGCCAATCAAATGCAACAGGAGTGCTCTATGTTGAACATAAGAGTACTGTCTGAATTTAGTAACATTGCCAAGCACAAATTGAAATCCTAAAGCTGCAGATAGAACTGTGACATGTCGTAAACATGGAGTTTGGAATGTTATGACTATAGCTGAGAAGAAATTTGACAGATGAGACTTAAACTCAAAGCAGAAGTTTCATCAGGGGGTAGCTGCAGGCATAACCTCCAGCTGCTTCGCAGTAGCTGATCCTGGCTCTTTCTGTTTAGTTCACTATACTAGCATTAGCATGTTGGCTGTTCTTGTTTGATTATTCATTTTTATTGAGAAATCTGCTGCAACCTTGAGCACAATACGGTAATTGTTTGGTAGAAGAATGAAGGAGAATACTCTACCATGTAGTTTTTACTACCCTACTTGGGCAGTTCTTGGGCAGGCTGTGCTACTATCCATCCATCCATGTTCTCTTGAATCCATGAATGAAAGACACACAAACATTAGCACATTTTTATCCTATCTTACTGGATCAGTGGCCTCCCACAGCTAATGTTTCCTTTCTTTTACATCTAACTCAAGACCTCTGCCTTCAGATTAGTTAACAAGTTACCTTCTGTGAAGACCATTGTGCTGCCCAAGATGCATTCAGGTTACCCTTCCATGGGTCCCTTTCCCTCTCCCCTACATTTTGAAAGATGTCCCCTGCAGCTTTCAGTTTGTTCCATCTCTCTCCCCCAAGCATCTCAATCTTCCTTTTCCTCTCTCCTTTCTCCTAACCTGCAGGAATCTGGAATTCCCACCTCTTTCTTTACACTCAGTCATTGGCCTCTGGTACCTGTATTGATTGATCAAGAAGCAATTGGTGACAAGGAGCTTCAGCATCACAGATTCCTGATTAAACAAAATATCAGAACATCTCCTCTACCCCATACTATAGGCATTGATCACTTTTATAAAGAAAAGGGTTAAAGCATTTCAAAATGATATTTTGAGAAACTTAAATAACATATGCTGGAAACCAATCATATAATCAATAACAATTCCAATTCAATACTTCATGGAGTTAGAAAGTAATTTGCAAATTAATCTGGAATAACAAAAAACAAACCAAAACAAAACAGGATATTGAAAACTATTATCAACAATAAAAGAGAGGGGTGGGAATAACCATCACCGACTTCAAGCTGTACTACAGAGCAATCATGATAATAACTGCATGGTATTGGTACAGTGATAGGCAGGGAGATGAATGGAATAGAACTGAAGACTCAGATTTTAATCTACATAATTATGGTCACATGATCTTTGACAAAAGACTGTATTTTAAACAATGGTGCTAGTTCAATTCAATATTAGCATGTAGGAGAATGCAAATCAATCCATTCTTATCTCCTTTACAAATTTCAAGTTCAAGTGGTTCAAGGATCTCCACAGAAAACCAGATACACTGAAAATAACAGAAAAGAAAGTGGGGAAGAGCCTCATGGGAACAGGTGAAAATGTCCTGAACAGAACACCAATAGCTTATACTCTAAGATCAAGAATTGACAAATGGGACCTCATAAAATTATAAAGATTCTGTAAGGCAAAGGACACTGTCTGTAGGACAAAATGACAACCTATGGATTGAGAAAAAGTCTTTAGCAACCCTAGATATGATAGAGGGCTAATATATAATATATATGAAGAAGTCAAGAAGTTGGACTCAAGAGAACTAAATAACTCTATTAAAAATGGGGTATAGAGCTAAACAAAGAATTCTCAGCTGAAGAATACTGAAGGACTGAGAAGAACCTAAAGAAATATTCCACATCCTTAGTCATCAGGAAATGAAAATCAAAACAACCTTGAGATTCCACCTCACACCAGTCACAATGGCTAAGATTAAAAACTCAGGTGACAGCAGATGCTAGTGAGCATGTGGAGAAAGAGAAACACTCCCCCATTTCTGGTGAGGTTGCAAGCTGGTACAACCTCTCCCAAAATCAGTTTGGCAGTTACTCAGAAAATTGGACATAATACTCCCTGAGGACCCAGGTATACCACCACTCCTGGGTAAATAGCCAGAAGATGCTCCAACATATAATAAGGACAAATGCTCCACTATATTCATAACAACCTTATTTATAATAGGCAGAATTTGTAAACAACACACATTTCCATCAACAGAATAATGGATACAGATAATGTGGTAAATTTATACTATGGCATACTACTCAGCTATTAAAAACAATTAATTCATGAAATTCTTAGGCAAATGGATAGAATAGAAAATATCATCCTGAGTGAGGTAACCAAATCACAAAAGAAAAACATATGTACTCACTGATAAGTTTATATTAGCCCAAAAGTTCAGAACACCCAAGATAAAATTCACAGACTACATGAAACTCACAAAGAAGAAATAACAATGTATGGATACTTAGGTCCTTCTTAGAAGGCCAAATAAAATACCCATGGTAAGAAATATAAAATGTGGAACAGAGACTGAAGGAAAGGCCATCTAGAGATTGTCCTACCTGGGGATCCATCCCAGATACATTACCGGACACAGACACTATTATGAATGCCAATGAGTGCATGGGGACAGGAGCCTGATATAGCTGTCTTCTGACAGCCTCTGCCAGTGCCTGACAAATATATAGGCGGATGCTCTCAGCTAGCCATTGGACTGATGGCAGGGTCCCTATGGAAGAGCCTGAAAATTGACCACAGAAGCTGAATGGGTTTACAGCATTATAGAAAGAACAACAATACAAACCAGACAGTACCCCCAGCGCTCTCAGGGACTAAACCACCAAACAAAGAATACACATGGAAGGATCCATGGCTCCAGCTGCATATGCAGCAGAGAATGGCCTTTTAGGACATCAATGGAAGAAGAGGCCCTTGACCCTGTGAAGGCTTGATGTCCCAGGGTAAAGGAATGCCAGGACAAGGAAGAGAGAGTGGGTAGGTTGTTGAGCAGGGGGAGGGGTAATATGATGTGTGGGGGAGGGGTTGGAGGGAAAACCAGAAAAGGTGATAACATTTGAAATGTAAATAAAGAAGATATCTGATAAAAAAGAAGAAAGAAATTGAATAATTAGTGACTTTTAATATGCCTTTGACAAGGAAGTTTTAATTTTTCATACTGCATTCCATAATACTTTATCATTAACATACCTTTCTTATGAGCATAAATGGTTAATTTGTGATATATAGTAATTAATTTTGATACCATATAAAAATGATCCCATTTAGTTATTATTATTATTATTATTTTTTTTTTGCTGTAGTGAAATAGCTGAGATAATCAACTTAAACTTCCTAAAAGAGGTAATAGGTATTGATTAAAATCTCACCCCCAAAAAATGGAAATAGTGAGAATTCTAAGACATTTATTTTATCTCCTTGTAGATCTAGGTCACCCTAATGCCCTGGAGCACAATAGATACAGATAGTAGCAGGTCATGAACCATGTGAAGAATTGAATCTCCATTTGCATTGATTTTCTAAATGGTCTAAATGACTTTGTCTTATTTCATGCAAAATCAAAACATTTTTATTGTTATGTCTGCTTATAGTGAAAAGACAAGATGGGCTTCCTCATAAAAATCAGGTTATTAAAATGATTAAGTTTTTATAAGAAATATATATCCTGTGTTATTTAAAGAAAAACCCTGGCCACTATGTTTAAAATATATATTTCTGCTTTATCTCTGAAAAAGAAAAACTTTTATAAAATTAATGACAGTCCATCTATTTAAAAAAACATTTTAATAAATCTTGACATATTAAGGGAAATGCATGAATCGTAGTCACAAGTTACAACTAAAGCATATCAAACTCCTAACATAACAAAAAACAACTAAATAAAAAGTAAAACATGATTAAAGTTGAGACTATTTTTTTTGGATTACAAATGATATTGATTTGGCCATATATCTCTGTAAATAACACAACAAATAGAATGGTCAAGGGAGAATTGATTCATAGGATTAAACCATAGAAAGGTCTTCAAGCAAATTCTCACAAACAACACTGAAGACTTACGGAGATATTTAGACTTTTGTAGGTGAGCTGGAGAGATGGGTTTGTGCTTAAGAACACTTGCTGGAACCAGCTCGCCGGCCCCTGGACCAGCGGTAGCGGCGGGCCTCCATATTGCAACCAGGACATAGCTGGAAAGGCCCAGGTAAACACCCCTTCCAGGGCTACCCTTACAGGGGGATCTGCTAGGGTCTTGGAGCCAAGCAGGCTGAGTTCTGCCTGGGCTCTGTGGGACATCCCCGCGCCCTCTGGCCGAGCACCTAGGCTGCATTCTGCAACCAGCTCGCCGGCCCCTGGACCAGCTGTAGCAGCGGCGGGCCTCCATATTGCAACCAGGACATAGCTGGAAAGGTCCAGGACACAGCTGGAAAGGCCCAGGCTCTGTGGGACATCCCCACGCCCTCTGGCCGAGCACCGAGGCTGCCTTCTGCAACCAGTTCACCGGCCCCTGGACCAGCGGTAGCGGCCGGCCTCCATATTGCAACCAGGACACAGCTGGAAAGACCCAGGTAGACACCCCTTCCAGGGCTACCCTCACGGGGGATCTGCTAGGCTCTCGGAGCCAAGCAGGCCCAGTTCCTTGCAACCAGGACACAGCTGGAGAAGCCCAGGTAGACAGACTCCAACAGGGGCTACAATCTCATGAGTGGCAGCCAGCTTATGATCCCTTAAAGCAGCAGTCACACATATTCACCAGTAGAGAAACAACAGGTGAGCCCAGCCTCACAGGAGATTCAAACACCAGCCACTGACAACAAGGCCAACAAAAACCAGAAATAACCAGATTGCAAAAGGAAAACGAAGGAATGTTACTAACAAAAATCAAGGCAACATGAAAGCATCTGAACCCAGTTCTCCAACAACGGGTATCCCTGGATACCCGAAAACACCAGAAAAACAAGACTTGGATATAAAATCACGGGTCAGGATGCTGGTAGCTGAACACATAGAAAAATCTCGTAAAGAAATAGAGGAGAAAATGGATCAAAAGTTAGAAGCCTTTACGAGGCAAATACAAAAATCCCTTCAAGAAATTCAGGAGAAGATGGATCAAAGAGAAGAAGACAATAGGGAAGAAAGACAAAAGTCACTTAAAGAAATACAGAAGAACGTGGGCCAACAAGTAGAAGCTATGAAAGAGGAAGCACAAAAATCTATTAAAGAAATACATGAAAACACAATCAAGCAAGCAAAAGATTTGAGCACATCCATCCAGATACTAAAAACAGAAGTAGAAACAACTAAGAAATCACAGAGGGAGACAACATTGGAGATAGAAAACCTGGGGAAGAAATCAGGGGCCATAGATGCAAGTATCAACAATAGAATACAAGAGATAGAAGACAGAATCTCAGAAGCTGAAGATACCATAGGAACCATTGATTCAACAGTCAAAGAAAATACTAAATGCAAAACATCCAGGAAATCCAAGACACTATGAGAAGACCAAACCTAAGGATTACAGGTATAGATGAGAGTGAAGATTTACAAGTTAAAGGGCCAGCTAATATCTTCTATAAAATTATGGAAGAAAACTTCCCCAACCTAAGGAGAGAGATGCCCATGAATATACAAGAAGCCTATAGAACCCCAAACAGACTGGACCAGAACAGAAATACATCCCGTCACATAATAATCAAAACTCCAAATGTAATAAACAAAGAAGGAATACTAAAGGCAGCAAGAGAAAAAGGCCGAGTAACATATAAAGGAAAACCTACAGAATAACACCAGACTTCTCACCTGAGACCATGAAAGCTAGAAGATCCTGGGCAGATATCATGCAAATTCTAAGAGAACACAAACTTCAGCCAAAACTACTTTTCCCAGCAAAACTCTCAATCGCCATTGATGGAGACATCAAGGTATTCCATGACAAAACCAAATTTGCAAGATATCTTTCCACAAATCCAGCCCTACAAAGGATAATAGGAGGAAAACACCAAGACAAGGACGAAAACTACACCCGGAAAGAAGCAAGATAGAAACTTCCTCTCATCAAACCCAAAAGAAGATAACCTCTCGAATATAAAAAATAAATAAGATAAATAAATATAATCTCAAAAATGTCTGGAGGTAATAATTACTATTCCTTAATATCTCTTAACATCAATGGACTCAATTCCCCAATAAAAAGACATAGATGAACAGACTGGATATGTAAACAGGACCCTACATTTTGCTGCATACAGGAAACACATCTCAGTGTTAAAGACAAACACTGCCTTAGAGTAAAAGGCTGGAAGACAATTTTACAAGCAAATGGTCTCAGGAAACAAGCTGGAATAGCCATTCTAATATCAGATAAAATTGACTTCCAACCTAAAATCATCAAAAGAGACTCAGAAGGTCACTTCTTGCTGGCCAAAGGGAAAATCCACCAAGAAGAGCTCTCAATACTGAACATCTATGCTCTAAATGCAAGGGCACCCTCATTCGTAAAAGAAACCTTACTAAAGCTTAAAGCACACATTATACCTAACACAATAATTGTGGGTGAATTCAACACTCCACTCTCCTCAATGGACCCATCAGGAAAGCAGAAACTAAACAGGGACACAGTGAAACTAATTGAAACTTTGGACCAATTGGATTTAACAGGTATATATAGAACATTTCATCCTAAAGCTAAAGAATATACCTTTTTCTCAGCACCGCATGGTACCTTCTCCAAAATAGAACATATAGTCGGTCACAAGACAGATGTCAACAAATACAAGAAGATCGAGCTAATCCCATGCCTCCTATCAGATCACCATGGAGTAAGAGTGGTCTTCAATAGCAACAAAAACAACAGAAAGCCCACATACACATGGAAACTGAAAAATACTCTACTCAATGACACCTTGGTCAAGGAAGAAATAAAAAAAGAAATCAAAGACTTTTTAGAATTCAATGAAAATGAAGGTACAACCTACCCAAATCTATGGGACACAATGAAAGCAGTGCTAATAGGAAAACTCATAGCTCTAAGTGCATCCAAAAAGAAACTGGAGAGAGCATACACTAGCAGCTTAATGGCACACCTTAAAGCCCTGGAAGTAAAACAAGTTAATTCACCCAGGAGGAGTAGAAGACAAGAAATCATCAAACTCAGGGCTGAAAACAATCAAATAGAAACAAAGAGAACCATACAAAGAATCAACAAGACCAGGAGCTGGTTCTTTGAGAAAATCAACAAGATAGATAAACCCTTAGCCAGACTAACCAAAGGACACAGAGACAGTATACAAATTAGCAAAATTAGAAATGAAAAGGGAGACATAACAACAGAAACTGAGGAAATTCAAAAGATCATCAGATCCTACTACAAAGGTCTATACTCAAAACAACTGGAGAATCTGGAGGAAATGGAGGATTTCCTAGACAGATATCAAATACCAAAATTAAATCAGCATCAAGTAGACCAGCTAAATAGTCCCATAACCCCTAAAGAAATAGAAGGGGTTATAGAAAGCCTCCCAACCAAAAAAAGTACGGGACCAGTTGATTTTAGTGCAGAATAGTACCAGACATTCAAAGAAGACTTAACACCAATACTCTTCAAACTATTCCACAAAATAGAGACAGAAGGGACACTGCCCAACTCATTCTTCGAAGCCACAATTATGCTAATACCTAAACCACAAAAAGATCCAACAAAGAAAGAGAACTTCAGGTCAATTTCTCTTATGAATATAGATGCAAAAATACTAAATAAAATTCTTGCTAACCGAATCCAAGAGCACATCAAAACGATCATCCACCATGATCAAGTAGGCTTCATCCCAGGGATGCAGGGATGGTTCAATATACGGAAATCCATCAATGTAATCCACTACATAAACAAACTGAAAGAAAAAAACCACATGGTCATCTCATTAGATGCTGAAAAAGATTTCGACAAAATTCAGCATCCTTTCATGATAAAAGTCTTGGAAAGAGCAGGAATTCAAGGCCCATACCTAAACATAGTAAAAGCAATCTACAGCAAACCAGTAGCCAACATCAAAATAAATAGAGAGAAACTTGAAGCATTCCCACTAAAATAAGGGACTAGACAAGGCTGCCCTCTCTCTCCATATTTTTTCAATATAGTACTTGAAGTTCTAGCAAGAGCAATTAGACAGCATAAGGAGGTCAAAGGGGTACAAATTGGAAAGGAAGAAGTGAAACTATCATTATTTGCAGACAATATGATAGTTTACCTAAGCGACCCAAAAACTCCACCAGAGAACTTCTACAGCTGATAAACAACTTCAGCAAAGTGGCAGGTTATAAAATTAACTCAAGCAAGTCAGTGGCCTTCTTGTACTCAAAGGACAAGCAGGCAGAGAAAGAAATTAGGGAAATAACACCCTTCACAATAGCCACAAACAACATAAAATATCTTGGCGTAACTCTAACCAAACAAGCGAAAGATCTGTACGACAGGAACTTCAAGTCCTTGAAGAAAGAAATCGAAGAAGACCTCAGAAGATGGAAAAATATTTCTTGCTACTGGATTGGCAGGATGAATATAGTAAAAATGGCCATCTTGCCAAAAGCAATATACAGATTCAACGCAATCCCCATCAAAATCCCAACTCAATTCTTCATAGATCTAGAAAGAGCAATTCTCAAATTCATCTGGAGCAACAAAAAACCCAGGATAGCAAAAACTATTATCAACAATAAAAGGACTTCTGGGGGAATCAATATCCCTGACCTGAAGCAGTACTACAGAGCAATTGTGTTAAAAACTGCATGGTATTTGTATAGGAACAGGCAAGCAGATCAATGGAACAGGATTGAAGACCCAGAAATTAACCCACAGACTTATGGTCACTTGATCTTTGATAAAGGAGCCACAACCATCCGATGGAATAAAGATAGCCTTTTCAACAAATGGTGCTGGTTTTACTGGAGGTCAACATGCAGAAGAATGCGAATTGACCCACTCTTATCTCTTTGCATTAAGATCAACTCCAAGTGGATCAAGGACCTCCACATAAAACCAGACACACTGAAACTATTAGAAAAGAAACTTGGGAAGACCCTGGAGGACTTGGGCACAGGGGAAAAGTTCCTGAACAGAACACCAATAGCTTATGCTCTAAGATCAAGAATCGACAAATGGGACCTCATAAAATTACAAAGTTTCTGCAAAGCAAAGGACACTGTCAGAAGGACAAAACGGCAACCAACAAAGTGGGAAAAGATCTTCACCAACCCCACATCCGACGGAGGGCTAATATCCAATATATACAAAGAACTCAAGAAGTTAGACCGCAAAGAACCAAATAACCCTATCAAAAAATGGGGCACAGAGCTAAACAAAGAATTTTCACCAGAAGAAATTCGGATGGCCGAGAAACACCTTAAAAGATGTTCAACATCATTAGTCATCAGGGATATGCAAATCAAAACAACCCTGAGATTCCACCTCACACCAGTCAGAATGGCTAAGATTAAAAACTCAAGAGACAACAAGTGCTGGCGAGGATGTGGAGAAAGAGGAACACTCCTCCACTGTTGGTGGGATTGCAAAATGGTAAAACCACTCTGGAAATCAGTTTGGCGGTTCCTCAGAAAATTGGGCATGTCACTTCCAGAGGACCCTGGCATACCACTCCTGGGCATATACCCAGAAAATTCCCCTGCATGCAATAAGGTCACATGCTCCACTATGTTTATAGCAGCCTTGTTTATAATAGCCAGAAATTGGAAGGAGCCCAAATATCCCCCAAAGGAGGAATGGATACAGAAAATGTGGTATATTTATACAATGGAATACTACTCAGCAATTAAAAATAATGAATTCATGCAATTTGTAGGTAAATGGTTAGACCTGGAAAATATCATCCTGAGTGAATTAACCCAATCACAAAAGAATGCACATGAAATGCAATCACTGATAAGTGGATATTAATGAGCCCAGAAGCCCTAAATACTCAAGACACAAATAGCAAGTCAAATGATTCCCAAGAAGAAGAAAGGAGAGGACCCTGGGCATGTAAAGTTTAGTAAAGAAACCGAGGGCGGAGGGGGAATGATTGGGGAATAGTTCGTGGGGAGAGGAACTATGGGCACTATGGTTGGTGGGAACTGGGAAAGGGGAAAGCCTTTGGAATGTAAACATAGAATATAGAAAATTAAAAAAAAAACTTAAAAAAAACTAAGGGTAATAAATTTGTAGCAGTATTTTGAACTTCAAAAAAAATCACTTGCTGTTCTTGCAGAACACTTAGGGTTTGGATTAGAGTACTTAACAGATTGACTCATGAGCATCACTTACATCAGCTCCAGGAGATTAGATGCCATCATTGATAGATACATGATAGATAGATAGATAGATAGATAGATAGATAGATAGATAGATAGATAGAAAGATAGGTGATAGAATCTCTAAATTTGAGTTGATAAGTACGGTCTGATATAGAAATTTAAAATGCCAAATTGGTTAACTTTTGTGTTTAAGAAGTAGTAACTGAGAACACTTTGTTAGAACATAAGTAATATTTTGTATATAGAAAGTAATTAGAACTTTATATGAAATGAAATATCAGGAATATCTTCTCAGGTACCTTTGAAAAAAAATTGGAGTAATGATGACTTGTGGAAACAGAATAACACCAGGTATAGGAAAATTCCAGACTGTATGTGAGTTTGGTATAATTTAACATAGAGGATTCAGGAGGCTGTATGGCTGAAAAAAGAATCTGGTGTTACATTTGGAAAATAGTGTTATATTATTTCACATATAGAGAAAACAGTATCATTTTTCAATGCTGAGACATGTTCATAGGAATATGATGGAAAGAATGAACCTAGTAGAAATCTGTATCTGCCTAAAAGTATTTGATTTGAATCTAGGAAAAGAGTAGCAAACATGAAGAAAACAGCAATAAATCTGTGTATTCTTTCAGGAGTAAGCTGGCTAGTAGTTGGTTTATTGGGATGGTAACATGAAATTTAGCATTAAAACAGTGTTTCATTAATGCTAATTAATAATTTCTTTTGGAATGGGAAACTAGAGTGGAACCTATTTGACATAACATGAATGTGGCTTTGGGCATTGCACATGTCAGTTCTTCACCATTTGGCAGATATTTTAGTATACTTGAACTTAAAGAGGCAAATATTTATTTTGGCAAATATTTTTTAGTGATTTTGATTTATTAAGTTATATGTTCACTGGGGTGTTATCTAAACCTGATTAGCATGTCAAGAAGCATGTGGTAGAAATGAAGTTCACTTTAGGAAAACCAGGATTCAGAGTGCTATAACAAGAAGAATGCAGGATAGGAGAACCTCAAAAGGCAGACATCTGGTAATATTTTTCCTACAACCATTACCCACCTTCTAAATTCTATGATGTCCTTATAATCTATCCTAATTTAATCTACCAATGAGGCCACCAGTTATGAAGTCAGAGCCTCTAGGTTCTAATCTGGTTTTCTATACTCAACCTCTAAATGCTGCATGCATGAAGACCAAATCTTCACTATATGAGCCGTTTCAGATGTTTATATTAAAACTGTAACTAATGTATGCCTCATGCGCAAATAGCCACAGGGATAAAACTGAATATATGAAGGTGTTTACTGACTCTCTGTTGTTCCTTTTTCATTTTCCTAGCATTTCAGTCTACTGGACTTTTTTAATGCTGTCTTCTTACATTGTCAAAAGAACAGATAATTCTTAAAATTTGTACCAGATTCTCCATATTGGAAATCTTCTATATAGAAAGCCTCTTTAAAACTCAAAATTCTCAGCATCATTAACATTTCCAGGCATTGTACTATAATTTGCCAGTACATTCTAAGTCAAGTGTTTGGGGCGGGGCATACAATCTAATTGACTTTTTAGACTTTAATAATGAAAATAAGTAAAGGAGAAGTGCTTATCTCAAAATGTTTCTCTCAAACAAATGAACACAGGCCAGCTTTAGAATGAGGTTGGCTCCAGTTTTATAAGTAACCACATATGTTATGGTCAACTTCAGAAAACCAATTGTTAAACAATTATATCAGAAATTCTACTTTTGATTTAGATCTCTTAATCATAAGAGTTGAAATAGAACAAAATCATTTCCAAGACTTGAGTTATTTCATGATTTGACAGAGGTTCCAGAGAATTATAATTGTTTATAGTCGTGGACATGGGGAAAATTGATGGGTGTTTTCCAATCGGTCACCGAGCTGTTAGTCCAAAAGCCTGGTATTTAGCCTCTTTACTCTACAATGCTAGAAATCAATTGCATATGGAACACACATTGCCCTGAATGTGCTTTTCCTGACATACTTACTGGTATCACGACAACAAGGTAGCGTGATGATTTGAAGCACACAATGTTGCTACTATTTACTTGATTCATCTCCTTTATCACATTTAATCAGGAGAGCATCAAGGCACCACAATTCACTGGGAATTGTTTTGGGGTTTCATTTCACTTCTTAATAAAATCTATTGGGACTCATTTTTAATTTTATGACACATTTCCAGGTCTGGTAAACAAAACTGATTCCTTGGGATTAACGTATTTAGAGATCAAAATGAGAATTTTCCCAATTATATAACCTGAGGGCAGCTATGAAACAATCATTTTTTTTGTAAGATAAAATATCAGTAGCAAAAGTGTGTAGTAGTGTGCAGACACTCTGTAGAGACTTATGTTGAAACTGGAAGACAGAGGACCTTGACAGATTCCAGGCACAGTTACCCTCCTTTTAGAGTAGAAAGAAAATCAGAAGGAATTACAAAAATTTTCTTTTTTGGTGTTACTCTAAAATAGAAATTTTAAAACTCATAAAAAATACAATGCTAGGTATATAAACCAAAGAACTAGCAGAAATGTGTGGCTGCTCCTTGTCAAGTTCATGTAACAAAATAACTTTAGAGAAATTCATATATATGTATATATGTATACATATACATGAATCTATATATTCAAGTTGTTTAAGTGTGAGAGATACATTAAATATATACATTTAAAATAATACTATAAATATGCAGAAAGCACACAATGCTCATCCAAATACAACGCATCATTTTAGCTATACAAAGTAGAAGCACGTGCCAAGCAAACAGCTATGTTTAAGACAGTAGAATTCAGGGAAAACTTCAGGGCCCTTGTAATTGAGAGATAGGGAACATCTGATAGTCCTGGTACTATATTTACTTGGATGCAGGTTATATGTTCAGTCATGTACTGTGAAATGATGATGTAAAATTACTATAATTAAAATTTTATATCCTGCCAAACGAACAGTAAATATATTTGTTCATTAAAATACATTCTTCTAAAGAAGACTTAAAGAAAATTTATGTTGACATATGAATTTTTAGGATTATTTTATATCTGATCATTAAAATAACATTTAAAACTGGATGTAAAAGCTAAAGAAAACTAAAATATAAGTAAACTATTAATTTCCTATATTCTGTTGAGTCATTATTATGCCACTTTTATTCATTTTATATTTTTACCTTTCTTTCTTCCAAATATATTTGCTTTTTTTTAATTTTCTATATTCTTTGTTTACATTCCAAAGGCTTTCCCCTTTCCCAGTTTCCCCTTCACCATATGTCCCATAATTTTTTTTTTATTAAACTTCTTTCCTTGATTAGTGATCCTGTGGTGTGGCTAGGGTAAGCAGAAAATTTTGATTTTCTTTACCAGATATGCATAATAGATCTGCGGGGAAGACTCTGACTGTCTAACACGGGTCTCACACATTACTGATGCGATTGTTCACTCACTTCTCAGTCACTTGGTATTCACAGTCAAATGGGGATATAGTATACCCATTTTTCTAGAATGTTTAACAATATTAAGACAGAAATTCATAGAACTGTACCAAGTGTGTGCAAATTGTTCAGAAATTGTTATAATTTTTAACTGTTTTCGTATTTCATTTCTTGAACACTGTCAAATTTCCTGAGTTTTCTTTCTGTCTTGCACCCTGTTGATCTCCGTTTATAGAACATAGATGTGCTTCTCAATTTGAATTGATCAACATAGGATATAAGTTTAGTTTATCCATGTAGTAATTATTATGTTATAGAATTTTATTTATAACTAGGATGTACTCAACATATATGAGATATATTTAAATATCAGTATATATTCAAGTTGTTTTCAATATAATTTTCATATCATATTTTCTAAGTTATCACTGTATATCATGTCAAAAAATGCCCATTTTTCTGTTGGTCCTTCAACTCTTTACTGGATAACCTATATGTTCATATCTCAGGGAATAAACTCATAGAGCATAGTCATTATACAGCCCTTTTCAAGCAGCCCAACGATAACTCCTAGAATTTGAGACTACTAGTTCATAAGGTTCAGACTCCATTCTTTGTTCTTAAACTTCACTTAGGGTTCCACTGTCTCAGTCTTCCAACCTGGAGGTAGACACAGTTTCATAATATAGCATTTTTTCCATGTCAACTATAGGAAGGTGTGTAGGTTCAGATATGTTCAAGGTCATATGAGAGAATGGCATTAGATCTTTCTTAACAAAAATAACACAATGTGCGATTGATTGAAATTTCATAAAAATGTATTAGAAACAATACAAAACTAAATGTGAAACTATAGTAAACCATGGCAAATATTGAAGTTATAAGAAATATTCCTTTTAAGTATAACTATGGTTAGGGAAATAGTCATGCCAGCAAACTAAGTATTGATTATAATACTTAGAAATTCATAGAACTGTACCAAATGTGTGCAAATTGTTCAGAAATTGTTATAATTTTTAACTGTTTTTGTATTTCATTTCTTGAACACTGTCAAATTTCCTGAGTTTTCTTTCTGTCTTGCACCCTGTTGATCTCCGTTTATAGAACATAGATGTGCTTCTCAATTTGAATTGATCAACATAGGATATAAGTTTAGTTTATCCATGTAGTAATTATTACATTATAGAATTTTATTTATAACTAGGGTGTACTCAACATATATGAGAAGGCATAGACACATACACAGGCACACTCAAACACATACACTCAAAGTGGGTATTTTTGTCTTCTTTTTTTATTCCTAGCAACAATGAAAGAGAAAGTTCAAGTATAGTGAGTTGTTGATGGAATAGGTTTGGTACCAATAGGCTGAGTTTCAATTTGCTTGCCCCACAGGGAGTAACACAATTTAGAAGTGTGTCTTTTTTTTTCTATATTTGTTGGAGGAAGTGATATTCCAAGTTTCACTATGTATAGCAGAGACTCTTCCCTTGGCTGCCTGAGAAAACAAGTTCCTTCTGGCTCTCTTCAGTTCATGATATAGAACTCTTAGCTCTTCCAGTATCATGTCAGTGTAGACATTGCCCTGCTTCAAACCATGATGATTATGGACTGAATCTAAACAATTAAATGTAGGCCTTTATAAGAGTTACCTTCTTCAGGGTACCTCTTCACAGCAATAAAACCCTAACAAAACAGGGTGTCATCACACATTTGTTCATATATACTCAGAACTTATGGACTGACTTTATTTGGAAATAATGGTCTTTGTAATGTAATCTTACTAACCATAGAAAAACAGCGCACTAGATTTATGTTGACACAAACCCAACACTAGAGTTTTATCCTAGCTAGTGAATACAGACACATTGTATGAAAAGTAATATGAAAGCAGGGGAAGATACTATAGTAATGCATCTTCAAGCCAGAGAATGCAAGGCCGGTGGAGACTCCAGAAATCAGGAGAGAAAGACAGAGGGCCATTTCTCCCTCAGAGCCTCTGAAGCAGAAGCTTCACAGAACAAATTTCAGCATGAGAGATGAGTCAAATGGTGATAGTAGCACTAACCCTGCTGGCTAATTGATGATTTTTTTCTGGCTTCCTAAGCTGTGGGAGGATAGGTCTAAAGCCTCTGAATAGTAAGAAACCTAGCAAGGAGGATGTTAGGAATAGAGCCAACTGAAGAGACCTTCCAAGGAGGTGGAGTTGCCAAGGGATAGCAGCAAAAGAACCACCACTGCAGTCAGGCTCCTTTCTGGTGCTCTTCTATATTTTTTGCACGGTCTTGAATTTTCTTTGTAGCCTCCGCTGGCTTTAAACATAGAGCACTTATTCCACCTCAGTGTTCTGAGTGCTGTAATTACAGGAATGAGTCCCAAGCATAACCGATTGATCATTGAAAAAGAGCACACTTGGCTTAATAAAGAGAGATTAAATAATAGTTAGCTACCCTTGATGATCCCCATTTTTTTGTATCAACAAAAAACTATACTTCTCTTTCATTGATGTCAACTGTACAGCTTGGTGGTAACATTTACTTATTTTAACGACCAAATTATCCGACCAGTCATTACTTATTCAATGCCCAGGCATTAAAATTTTAAATCATCTGAAATAAGTTCAGTCAAAAGGTGACCAGGGGACATGCTTGAGGGAGTAATGAAATATTCCACTGCATATTGTCTTACAAATTGTTTTGCAAAATTGTAACACAATTATTACAATTCTTTTAGACTAATGACACAATATCATCTTCGCCAATATTTGAATTAACTGAAAAGAATTTCAAGTAAATTAGCAGTGCAAATGAGTTTAGCAGAAATGCAGTGCCTTGAGTATCAGAGACTATGTACACAAGTATGTGTGCATCTTAAGTCTTCATTTAATTTAATGAGAGTAAAACCTAAAATGGATATATGCCAGCATTCCATCTACATTATGGAAACATCATTGCCTTTTCATCCAGAATTCACTGATGTCTTGTGCACAGTGAGACTGGAAACTAAAGCAGCATCATGCCACTTATCTGGGATCATTTATAGTGTCATGTATTATAATTATAAAATCCAAAATGAAATGCCACAGATTCACACTTGTATTGACTGTTCATTGAAGTACATAAATATTGGTTTTGTCTAACTTTGATGTGTATATATATTTTTTAATTTGTGAGTTCTTCATAGTGCAGTTTTAATGTAAAAAAGTTAAAAACTTATTTCAGAAGTCATATGTATGATAAACCCAAGAGGTCAAATATATTTAGCTTGCATTGAGGCGGTAGGGAATGTGGGTGGGTGTGAATGCTATGAGGAATAATAGTTAAGATATTTTTAAAAAGTTGAAAATAGAAAATATGAATTATTAAAGTTATACAAAGTTAGCATGTTTTTAAGATAATGAAGTATAGAAAAAGCAGGAATGAAAATTGTTTACATTTGAAAATGTACAAAGAATAACTCTAAGAAAAATTGAAGAAGATAGAAAAATGGAAACTCCTAAAGAAAATTTAGGATTAAAACCCAAATGAAAGGTAAATGTCATTACAATGAAAAAAAAGTTAGTTAATTTGACAATGGTTTAAATAGAGATTTAATCAGTAAATGAAGGTGGGAAACTTCCACAATGTAAGAAATAAAGGTGTGTATCCATTTGTCATAGTTTGGGTTTTACTGTTGAGAACTGACACCATGATCAAGGCAACTCTAATAAGGACAACATGTGAGGATTGCTTACAGATTCAGAAGTTTAGTCTATTATCATCGAGGTGGGAACATGGCTGCATCCAAAGGGAGAGTTCTACATCTTTATTTGAAGGCATATAGGAGAAGACATATTTCCAAGCAGCCAGGACAAGGGTCTTAAAGCCCACAGTCATAATGACATACTTCCCCCAATAAGAACATACGTACTCCAACAAGACCACACTCCTAGTAGTGTCACTCTCTTGGCCAAACATATCTAAACCACCACATTCCAATCCCTGGCCTCCATATGCTTATTCAAACATATGAGTCTATGGAGAATAAACCTAGCCATAGCAAAATACATGTAATCCAACTTCAAAGGTGCATAGTGGCTATAGCAGTCTCAACAGTGGTAAAAATCCAAAGCTCAAAGTCTCTTCTGATGTAGTCTCTTAGTTATAATCCTATATAAAGTAAAAAATACTGGACCAACCAAAACAGAAAACCAGTTAGGAAAATTCCAAACTCCATGTCTCCATGTTCTTATGGCAAAACACTCTTCACATCTCTAATTCCTTTCAGTACTGTTGACTGCCATTGGCAGATCTGGTAGTCAGAACCAATACTTCATTCTCCTGGGCTGGTCCCAAACCTTTTTCACAGCTTTCCTCAGCAAGTAGCCCATGGTTTTGATGTTTCAAGCATCTGGAGGTATCCAAAGCAACATCAACTTTGCAGCTTTGTACTGTCTTGTTTTATGTGTCAACTTGATACAAGCTGGAGTTATCACAGAGAAAGGAGCTTTCCTTGAGAAAGTGCCTCCATGAGATCCAGGTGTAACATGTTTTCTCCATTAGTGATCAAGTGGGGAGGTCCCATTATGGGTGCTGCCATCACTAGGCTGGTAGTCTCAGGTTTTATAAGAAAGCAAGCTGAACAAGCCAGAGGAAGCAAGTCAGTAAGTAACATCCTTTCACGGCCTTTGCATCAGCTCCTGCTTTCTGACCTGCTTGAATTCCAGTCCTGACTTCCTTTGGTGATGAACAGCACTGTGGAAGTATACGTTGAATAAACTCTATACTCCCAAGCTTGCTTCTTGGTCATGATATTTTGCTTAGGAATAGAAACCCTCACTAAGTCATGCTTCTTATTTCAATATCTTGAATTCCCCATGATTTTTTTTGCTCCTCCAAAGGGCTTAGATGATTTCTCCTACTCTATTTTCTATAGGAATCTTTGGCTCTGGTTGAGTCCAATTCACTGCTGTTGCTGCTGTCCTTGGTGATTACCCAATGATACTGCCATCTCCAATATGCCAGTCTTCCACTGCAATTAGGTTTCACCAATAGCCTCTTATAGGCTTCCTTCATGGTGCCAAGACTCAAATTTGTTTCATGACCCTTCAATCCTAGGCCAAAAACTGTAACTGAGACTGTAGCTTCACAAATGGCCTTGCATAGCCTCTCACAGGGCCAAGGCTCAGCTGCTCTTTATGACCCCTTCATGCCTTCAAAACCAGTGCCACTGGGTAATTCTTCCATATTACCAAGTCCAGCTACAGCACAAGGTACAACCTTAGCTATTTCTGAAACAAGGCTACTTTGTGATCTCAGAAAACACTTCTCAGAAGATCTCACCTCAATGATGCTGCTCTCTTCTTAATCACTGCCAATTTTCTAGCTCCAGCTAAATAACATCAATTGTCCCATCTGTCCTTTCTATACTTGACTATAAATCTCTCTGCCCCATCCCTCATTTACTTCAATTTCGTATAAAACCTTGTCCCAATGAGTATTTGTGTCTGCTTCACTATAGCATGCAGTAAGGCCAGTGGTAAGTAAGCCCAAACTCCAGTTGGTTAAAAAGGAGACCCTATTGTGATTACATCAGAAACTGCTCCTTGCCAGTCTTTTAGGGTTTATGATTGCTGACTGGCATAATACTACCACCCCAAATGATCATAAGCTTTTCATGGCAATGTTCTTAAAGGTGTGGGTCAAAAACTTGTGTCTTCAAGATTTGGATCATTTCTGGATTGTCGTACATTTCAGATTAAAATTACAAACTATTTCTTGTTCACTACAAACACAAACAATAAGCTTAACTGGGTGGAATATTGCCCTGAGATCAACGCTCCATTTATCTCTTTATTTCCTTCAATACAGGATTAGGCTCCATTTTGTATATTTTCTTTTGAAGCTTGCACCTTTTCATTAAAATGTTCTTCATAAGAGTAAACTTTAGTAACCACACAATAGAATTTATGCCAGGCTGTTTTGAAATTTTGTCAAGCGATTAATCTAAATCTATTCATCTTAGCCATGGGGAAATGCTTCAGACAATGGCAAAAGGCAGCAACATTCTTCCCCCCAAAATATCACTAAAAACAGACTCAAAGACACGTACTAACATTCTTCTCCATTGAAAGCTCTTAGGCCAGAAGGCCTACACAGTTCAAATCATTCTCAGCCGCACATATTCCTACTAGGATGGCCTATTAAGCCCCAGTTAAAGCATTTCATGGCTTTCCAATTCCAAAGTCCTAAAATTCACATTGTTCCAAACAAAAACATGGTCAGGCCTATGACAATAACTTCTGTCTTAGTTGAGATTTTACTGCTGTGAAGAGACACAAAGACCAAGGCAACATTTAATTGAGGCTGGCTTACAGGCTAAGAGGTTCAGTCCATTATGAAATTGTGAGCATGGCAGCATACAGGAAGGCATGGTGATGAAGGATCTGAAAGTTCTACATTTTCATCTGAAGCCCCCTAGAAGACTGGCTTCCAGGCAGCTAGGACAGGAGTCTTAAAGCTCATGCTCAGAATACCATACTCCCTCCAACAATGCTATATCTACCCCAGCAAGGCCACATCTGCTAATATTTCCATTCCCTAGGCCTAGCATATTCAAACCACCATACAATTTCCTTTCTTTATATTAAGAAATCTAAATACAATACACATATAAACTAAAATTTTTATGTTTTAATTACCTAAAATAAAACATGATCTCAGAATGAATAACACAATTAACTGCATATATGAGGTATTTATTATATTGGAAAAGAAAAATCAACTCATGTTGAACAGAGTGAAGACACCTTCACAAAGTTCATATCTTAATCTGTGTCTCATTCAAATACATCAAAAAGAGGTGGCAGGGCCTGCCCAAAGAAATACACCCAAGCACCCATCTTGACCAGACCAAACCCAGAGGCCAGAAGAAGGACAACAAAGCATCTTCGTTGGGTGACATTATCATGGACAGATGTGTGGTGGAGTGATGGGAAAGATAAAGTACGATGGAGAGATGAGAGAGAAACATGGCTGAAGTATCCCTACACTATGAAGAAAGGTAGAAATGGATACTTGATAGTAGTGAAAAATATGCAGAATGTCATGACGATGCCATAGAGAAGTTCTGGCTCAGGCTGCAACCAACCAAGTCTGGGTCCACGGTCCTGCTGTAGTTGGGGTTGTGTCCATGTCTATTGCCTGAGATACCACCAAAAGCCAAGTGGATGTCCATGGACTTGGCTGCCACCAGAGACCATGTGGATATCTCCAGCTTCTACCCCACTGCTAATACTAGATCCTAATGGTAACTCCTCTCAGATATTCTCAGATCATGGACCATGGACCATGCTTCTGGGATTGGGAGAGTAGGGGAGTAGGGGTAGTACATGACATATGTGCTGACCTTGAGTGGCCTGCACTGTCACTTGAGGCCATTTGAACATCTGGGCCCACACTGCTGCCAGGGCCATATTTGGGAGTGGGGTCCTATGGCAGCCAGGGTCTGTGTTGATGTCCCAGGCATATATGTTATCACCAAATGCTGTGCAAATATCCCTGGTTTGGACTTCACTGTGATAAGCTCCCCCACACCTTCCCTGAGCAGCACAGTAAAGCTGGTCCTGGTGGCAAAGATTCAGGTGGGCTCATCCAAGGTCATAAGAGCAGGAGAGTTGTTCTTATGTTGGCTAGAGTATTGTGTGAGCTAGATGGAAAAGTTCTGGACAGTTTACCTGGTTGGTGCAGGCATAGGAGAATTGGAAAGCAGACAAATTAAGCTTCTTCCCAGATACAGGCCCAGATATGGAGCAATGAGTTGGCCTACCCCAATAGTTACTCAATCTATGATCTGATGGAAAATATGAAAAGGCTGGTCGTAAAGATCCAAAGCTGCAGGATTCCCATGACAGAAAGCAACAACAGAGAGGAGTTACCATTAGGATCCAGTATTACTAGTGTAGCAAAATCCAGAGGTCTCAAAACAGAAAAATTATTCATTGTAATGAGCATTTACAAATAATGATGTATGGGGAAAAAGGGATATTCTTTGACATATTGTGACATACTACAGCTTCAGTGATAAGACATATTTTATACTATTCTATTTTATATAGAGGGGGTTACCAGGGCAGAGGAAAGGTATAAAGGGAGATGAGTGGGATTGGGAAACATGACGTGAAGTGTCCTGATAACTGTATTCCTAAAAGTCCTTGATACATTGTTATATTATTACAGTACCAGAAGATGAACTCCAGGCTTCTGTCTTAGAGATGCTAATGTAGACTTTTGCTATATTACCCTCAGAAAATCAGAGCTTTTCTTCTCTAAAATAGTTGAACTTTTAAATCAATAATAGGAGCAAACATTAAGGAAGGTATATCCAATAAATATCTTTAATCAAAGATACATAAAATTCCCCTGAAAATAACAGTAAAATATAAAAATCCATCAAGACTTAAATGGAATCAATGGAAGATAACTGAAATCTCTGGAAGATATATGACTTATTTACTTGTCAAGAAAATATAAACTAAAACCAGAGACTGCTATCATTACATATCCAAACAAAACCATAACAAAGTACATTTACTGTAGTTTTCTCAAATGTGTGTTTTAAATATATATATCAGCTATACTTCAATAAGTATTAAAGGGAAAAGGAAAGAAAAGAAGAACCAGATATTTTATGTCCATAAACATACAAAGCTAAACAGTCAGGTAGAGCCACTACTGAAGTAAGAATTTGGAGGGACAGAGACAGATGAGGAGTATAGCTTTTGTTAGTAAATACTACAGTACCCCAAGCAAATAAAGTACATATTGGAAAGGCAGAGCTATTAGGGATGGAGTTAGGAGAGAATTGCAGAGGTAGATTCAGAGAAACCCACACTAGAGTAATTCTCTGCTGGCCAAATCACCTGGTCTGGATGGAAGGAATGGCTTGACATATCCAAGGGATTATCTAGGGTTACTAGTTACTCCAGGCAGATAGCTCACGTTAGCTCATCAAGACTTGACTTCTGGGAAGGGGACGGGTCTTTTGATTACCTTCTCTGCCAGGGTGCAGACATCCTGTTTTAGTCAGGGTTTCTATTCCTACACAAACATCATAACCAAGAAGCAAGTTGGGAAGGAAAGGGTTTATTCAGCTTATAGTTCCAAATTGCTGTTTATCACCAAAGGAGTTCAGGACTTGAACTCAAGAAAGTCAGCAAGCAGGAGCTGATGCAGAGGCCATGGAGAGATATTTCTTACTGGCTTGCTTTTCTTATAGAACTCAAGACTACCAGCTCAGGGATGACACCACCCACAATGGGCACTCCCGCCTTGATCACTAATTAAGAAAATGCCTTACCAATAGATCTCATGGAGGCATTTCCTCAACTGAAGTTCCTTTCTCTGTGACTCTGTGATAACTCCATCTTTTGTCAAGTTGGCACACAAAACCAGCCAGTACACATCCTTTTGGCAATTCACTTATAATGCATGCTAGATTCCAGTCAGCTTCATATTGGTGGCATCCCTAGAGGTGACTTACATCATTTTGCAAGCTCAAAGACCCAGAAAATGAATACCTAGCCCTACCTCTTGATCTCAGAGACTATATAATAGAAATAATACTTGAAAATCTTGTCTGGAAATATCCTGGCAAAGGTAGGGTAGTATCTTCACAGTTTCCACTAAACCAGGTACCAAGATCTCTCACCATCCTCCCAGATGATCTTTCAAAAGAAGAAAACATTCTTGCATTTACTACCTCTGGCATTGTTGACTCATAAACATTCATGTTATTAAACACATTGAAACCAAATACAGATGGTATGCTTTAAGAAATGAAAGGGAGACAAGGAGAGCCAGAAAACTGGGAAAGGGGCATATGGAACTTTTGGGGAGTGGGGAGCCAGGAAAAGGGAGATCATTTGAGATGTAAATATAGAATATATCGAATAAAAAAAAGAACTGAGTTACCTAAGCTGTTTCAGGGATCACATAAAACAATTTTCAGTTCCATATATTTGAGAAAGTTATAGTAATCAAAGTTCAATGAGGGCAAGAAAAAATAACTACTAATACTACTTTGAAAAGTTATTTGATAAGTTATTTCTATCAGGATAAACATATATTTACTATATAGTCCTCAAATTCCACTCCCATGAAAAAATGGAAGTTAATTCTCATGAGAATAAAAATCTTGCATGAAATTATTGATAGTGTTTTATTCATGGTAGTTCCAAACTCAGCTCAAGAGATACAATAATTTTGAAAGATTTAACTTAATGTAATACTGCAGTTTAAAAAATATTTTACAAAATCCTGGCCTGGGTTATTTTGTCAACCTTAAACCATTTATGTTTCTAGATGAAACACACACACACACACACACACACACACACACACAGAACCTTATAATTTAGATATCCTCAGACAACACAATAACAGGGTAGCTGCCTATCCCCCATGCTGGTAGAATTTTCTTTCCTATCAATAACTCCAAGTTATCACTTACTATTTATCATGTTCCATCTGGTCTGCTCTTAGCCCAATTGTGTGGCCTTCTGAGCCACCTTCTCCATGGCCGTTAGGCCCTGGCGTTCTCTTTCTCCTTCCTGAACTTTCTCCCTTCATTAGCACTGTTTCTCCTCTGTTCTTGTGGTACTCTATCCAATAAGGTTGAAAAACTTCAACCCCACTTATATCTGTTCTGCACAGCTATTGACTCTGAGTATCTTTATTCACCAATCAGAAATAACTAGTGGGGCAGGACACAGCTGGAAAGGCCCAGGTAGACACCCCTTCCAGGGCTACCCTCACTGGGGGTATCTGCTAGGCTCTCGGAGCCAAGCAGGCCGAGTTCCGCCTAGGCTCTGTGGGACTTCCCCACGCCCTCTGGCTGTGCACCGAGGCTGCGGTCTACAACCAGCTTGCCGAGGCTGCGGTCTACAACCAGCTTGCCCAGCCCCTGGACCAGCAATAGTGGCGGGCCTCCATATTGCAACCAGGACACAGCTTGAAAGGCCCAGGTAGACACCCCTTCCAGGGCTACCCTCACGGGCGGCGGGGGGGGGGGGGGATCTGCTAGTCTCTCAGAGCCAAGCAGGCCGAGTTCCGCCTAGGCTCTGTAGGACTTCCCCGCCCCCTCTGGCTGTGCACCGAGGCTGCGGTCTGCAACCAGCTCTCCGGCCCCTGGACCAGCAATAGCAGCAAGCCTCCATATTGCAACCAGACACAGCTGGAAAGGCCCAGGTAGATACCCCTTCCAGGGCTACCCTCACAGGGGGATCTGCTAGGCTCTCGCTGCCAAGCAGGCCAAGTTCCACCTAGGCTCTGAAGGACTTCCCCGCGCCTTCTGGCCGTGCACCGAGGCAGTGGGCAACAACCAGCATGCCAGCTCCTGGACCAGCAATAGCAGCAGGCCTCCATATTGCAACCAGGACACAGCTAGAGAAGCCCAGGTAGACAGACTCCATCAGGGGCTACAATGGCATGGGTGGCAGCCAGCTTATAATCCCTTAAAGCAGCAGAAACACATATTCACCAGTAGAGAAACAAGAGGTGAGCCCAGCCTCACAGGAGATTCAAACACCAGCCACAGACAACAAGGCCAACTAACACCAGAAATAACCAGATGGCAAAAGAAAAATGAAGGAACGTTACTAACAAAAATCAAGGCAACATGAAAGCATCTGAACCCAGTTCTCCAAAAACAGGAAGCCTTGGATACCCCAAAACACCAGAAAAACAAGACTTGGATATAAAAATCACTGGTCAGGATGCTGGTAGCTGAACACATAGAAAAATCTCGTAAGAAATAGAGGAGAAAATGGATCAAAAGTTAGAAGCCTTTACAAGGCAAATACAAAAATCCCTTCAAGAAATTCAGGAGAAGATGGATCAAAGAGAAGAAGACAATAAGGAAGAAAGACAAAAGTCACTTAAAGAACTACAGAAGAACGTGGGCCAACAAGTAGAAGCTATGAAAGAGGAAGCACAAAAATCTATTAAAGAAATACATGAAAACACAATCAAGCAAGCAAAAGATCTGAGCACATCCATCCAGATACTAAAAACAGAAGTAGAAACAACTAAGAAATCACAGAGGGAAACAACATTGGAGATAGAAAACCTTGGGAAGAAATCAGGGGCCATAGATGCAAGTATCAACAATAGAATACAAGAGATAGAAGACAGAATCTCAGAAGCTGAAGATACCATAGGAACCACTGATTCAACAGTCAAAGAAAATACTAAATGCAAAAAGGTGGTAACCCAAAACATCCAGGAAATCCAAGACACTATGAGAAGACCAAACCTAAGGATTATAGGTATAGACGAGAGTGAAGATTTACAAGTTAAAGGGCCAGCTAATATCTTCTATAAAATTATGGAAGAAAACTTCCCCAACCTAAGGAGAGAGATGCCCGTGAATATACAAGAAGCCTATAGAACCCCAAACAGACTGGACCAGAACAGAAATACATCCCGTCATATAATAATCAAAACTCCAAATGTAATAATCAAAGAAAGAATACTAAAGGCAGCAAGAGAAAAAGGCCAAGTAACATATAAAGGAAGACCTATCAGAATAACACCAGACTTCTCACCTGAGACCATGAAAGCTAGAAGATCCTGGGCAGATATCATGCAAATTCTAAGAGAACACAAACTTCAGCCAAAACTACTTTACCCAGCAAAACTCTCAATCGCCACTGATGGAGACATCAAGGTATTCCATGACAAAACCAAATTTACAAGATATCTTTCCACAAATCCAGCCCTACAAAGGATAATAGGGGGAAAACACCAAGACAAGGACGGAAACTACACCCAGGAAAAAGCAAGATAGAAACCTCCTCTCATCAAACCCAAAAGAAGATAACCTCTCAAATATAAATAAATAAATAAATAAATAAATAAATAAATAAATATAATTTAAAAAATGTCTGGAGGAAACAATTACCATTCCTTAATATCTCTTAACATCAATGGACTCAATTCCCCAATAAAAAGACATAGATTAACAGACTGGATATGGAAACAGGAACCTACATTTTGCTGCATACAGGAAACACATCTCAGTGTTAAAGACAAACACTGCCTTAGAGTAAAAGGATGGAAGACAATTTTACAAGCAAATGGTCTCAGGAAACAAGCGGGGGTAGACATTCTAATATCAGATAAAATAGACTTCCAATCTAAAGTCATCAAAAGAGACTCAGAAGGTCACTTCTTGCTGGCCAAAGGGAAAATCCACCAAGAAGTGCCCTCAATACTGAACATTTATGCTCCCAATACAAGGGCACCCTCCTTAGTAAAAGAAACCATACTAAAGCTTAAAGCACACATTACACCTAACACAATAATTGTAGGGAACCTCAACACTCCACTCTCCTCAATGGACCGATCAGGAAAGCAGAAACTAAACAGGGACACAGTGAAACTAATTGAAACTTTGGACCAATTGGATTTAACAGATATATATAGAACATTTCATCCTAAAGCTAAAGAATATACCTTTTTCTCAGCACCGCATGGTACCTTCTCCAAAATTGATCATATAATTGGTCACAAGACAGATGTCAACAAATACAAGAAGATCGAGCTAATCCCATGCTTCCTATCAGACCACCATGGAGTAAGAGTAGTCTTCAATAACAACAAAAACAACAGAAAGCCCACATACACATGGAAACTGAACAATACTCTAGTCAATGACACCTTGGTCAAGGAAGAAATAAAAAATGAAATCAAAGACTTTTTAGAATTCAATGAAAATGAAGGTACAACCTACCCAAATCTATGGGACACAATGAAAGCAGTGCTAAGAGGAAAACACATAGCCCTAAGGGCATCCAAAAAGAAACTAGAGAGAGCATACACTAGCAACTTAACGGCACACCTAAAAGCCCTGGAAGAAAAAGAAGTTAATTCACCCAGGAGGAGTAGAAGACAAGAAATCACCAAACTCAGGGTGGAAATCAATCAAGTAGAAACAAAGAGAACCATACAAAGAATCAACAAGACTAGGAGCTGGTTCTTTGAGAAAATCAACAAGATAGATAAACCCTTAGCCAGACTAACCAAGGGACACAGAGACAGTATACAAATTAACAAAATTCCAAATGAAAAGGGAGACATAACAAGAGAAACTGAGGAAATTCAAAGGATCATCAGATCCTACTACAAAGGTCTATACTCAAAACAACTGGAAAATCTGGAGGAAATGGACAATTTCCTAGACAGATACCAAATACCTATATTAAATCAGCATCAAGTAGATCAGCTAAACATTCCCATAACCCCCAAAGAAATAGAAGGGGTTATAGAAAGCCTCCCAACCAAAAAAAGTACGGGACCAGATGGTTTTAGTGCAGAATTCTACCATACCTTTAAAGAAGACTTAACACCAATACTTTTCAAACTATTCCACAAAATAGAGACAGAAGGGACACTGCCCAACTCATTCTTCGAAGCCACAATTACGCTAATACCTAAACCACAAAAAGATCCAACAAAGAAAGAGAACTACAGGCCAATTTCTCTTATGAATATAGATGCAAAAATACTAAATAAAATTCTTGCTAACCAAATCCAAGAGCACATCAAAACGATCATCCACCATGATCAAGTAGGCTTCATCCCAGGGATGCAGGGATGGTTCAATATACGGAAATCCATCAATGTAATCCACTACATAAACAAACTGAAAGAAAAAAAACCACATGGCCATCTCATTAGATGCTGAAAAAGCATTCGACAAAATTCAGCATCCTTTCATGCTAAAAGTCTTGGAAAGAGCAGGAATTCAAGGCCCATACCTAAACATAGTAAAAGCAATCTACAGCAAACCAGTAGCCAACATCAAAATAAATGGAGAGAAACTTGAAGCATTCCCACTAAAATCAGGGACTAGACAAGGCTGCCCTCTCTCTCCATATCTTTTCAATATAGTACTTGAAGTTCTAGCAAGAGCAATTAGACAACATAAGGAAGTCAAAGGGATACAAATTGGAAAGGAAGAAGTCAAACTATCATTATTTGGAGACGATATAATAGTTTACCTAAGCGACCCAAAAAACACCACCAGAGAACTTCTACAGCTGATAAACAACTTCAGCAAAGTGGCAGGTTATAAAATTAACTCAAGCAAGTCAGTGGCCTTCTTGTACTCAAAGGACAAGCAGGCTGAGAAAGAAATTAGAGAAATAACACCCTTCACAATAGCCACAAACAACATAAAGTATCTTGGCGTAACTCTAACCAAACAAGCGAAAGATCTGTACGACAGGAACTTCAAGTCCTTGAAGAAAGAAATCGAAGAAGACCTCAGAAGATGGAAAAATATTTCTTGCTCCTGGATTGGCAGGATCAATATAGTAAAAATGGCCATCTTGCCAAAAGCAATATACAGATTCAATGTGATCACCATCAAAATCCCAACTCAATTCTTCATAGATCTAGAAAGAGCAATTCTCAAATTCATCTGGAGCAACAAAAAACCCAGGATAGCTAAAACTATTCTCAACAATAAAAGGACTTCTGGGGGAATCAATATCCCTGACCTCAAGCAGTACTACAGAGCAATTGTGTTAAAAAGTGCATGGTATTGGTATAGCAACAGGCAAGCAGATCAATGGAACAGGATTGAAGACCCAGAAATTAACCCACAGACTTATGATCACTTGATCTTTGATAAAGGAGCCACAACCATCCAGTGGAATAAAGATAGCCTTTTCAACAAATGGTGCTGGTTCAACTGGAGGTCAATATGCAGAAGAATGCGAATTGACCCACTCTTATTTCTTTGCACTAAGATCAACTCCAAGTGGATCAAGGACCTCCACATAAAACCAGACACACTGAAACTATTAGAAAAGAAACTTGGGAAGACCCTGGAGGACTTGGGCACAGGGGAAAAGTTCATGAACAGAACACCAATAGCTTACGCACTAAGATCAAGAATCGACAAATGGGACCTTTTGAAATTACAAAGTTTCTGCAAAGCAAACGACACTATCAGAAGGACAAAACAGCAACCAACAAAGTGGGAAAAGATCTTCACCAACCCCACATCTGGCAGAGGGCTAATATCCAATATATACAAAGAACTCAAGAAGTTAGACTGCAAAGAACCAAATAACCCTATCAAAAAATGGGGCACAGAGCTAAACAAAGAATTTTCACCAGAAGAAATTCGGATGGCCGAGAAACACCTTAAAAGATGTTCAACATCATTAGTCATCAGGGAAATGCAAATCAAAACAACCCTGAGATTCCACCTCACACCAGTCAGAATGGCTAAGATTAAAAACTCAAGAGACAACAAGTGCTGGCAAGGATGTGGAGAAAGAGGAACACTCCTCCACTGTTGGTGGGATTGCAAAATGTCAAAACCGCTCTGGAAATCAGTTTGGCGGTTCCTCAGAAAATTGGGCATGCCACTTCCAGAGTACCCTGGCATACCACTCCTGAGCATATACCCAGAGGATTCCCCTGCATGCAATAAAGACACATGCTCCACTATGTTTATAGCAGCCTTGTTTATAATAGCCAGAAATTGGAAGGAGCCCAAATATCCCTCAAAGGAAGAATGGATACAGAAAATGTGGTGTATTTATACAATGGAATACTACTCAGCAATTAAAAATAATGAATTCATGCAATTTGTAGGTAAATGATTAGACCTGGAAAATATCATCCTGAGTGAATTGTCCCAATCACAAAAGAATGCACATGAAATGCAATCACTGATAAGTGGATATTAATGAGCCCAGAAGCCCTAAATACTCAAGACACAAATAGCAAGTCAAATGATTCCCAAGAAGAAGAAAGGAGAGCACCCTGGGCCTGTAAAGATTGCATCCAGTTTAGTAAAGAAACCGAGGGGGGAGGGGGAATGATTGGGGAATAGTTGGGGGGGAGAGGAACTATGGGAAGTATGGTGGGTGGCAACCGGGAAAGGGGAAAGCCTTTGGAATGTAAACATAGAATATAGAAAATAAAAATTAAAAAAAAAATAAAAAATAAAAATAAAAATAAAATAAAATAAAATAATTAAAAAAAAAAGAAAAGAAATAACTTGTGGGAAAGTTCCCAGGGCTATGTGTACACTCCAGGTCTTGTGGACTTGCATATAGCATTACAATAAATAGTAAAAGATGAAACCTCAACATAATTCTTAAAATTAGAAAGAAAAAATAAATGCTCTTTGCATAAATAGATGAATTATCATAGATTTATGTAGGGCAAAATCAGACAGAAAGAAATGGTTATGCAAATTGATTTTATTTTCATGGCATTCTATAACAGGCAAATTTAATTTGTAACAAGAGAAAGTACAACGAAAGCCTTCAAATGAAGGAATTGCCCAGGAGTGGATATAAGAGATCTCAGTGTGTCTGGAAAGTGGTAGTAAAAGTGGTATGCGTATTTATGTCAAATGAATTATAGGGATGTGATACCTTAACCAAAGGCCATGTTGTATATAGGTAAAATCCATGGATGATAAAAAAAAAAGAGAGAAAAATTAAAGTGTGATAGAATAATCTAAATTCATAAAGCATCTTCAACTGAAGGAAGCAAAGAATATAACACTGACTAGTATCTTCAAGAAAAGCATGCAGATTGCTGTATTTATATCTTACCTCCTGGGAGAAAGAACTAAAAAGAGTAAACATTGATATTTAAATACCCTAAACATTTCCTTCTCATAAAATGTAAGTTTGTGCAATAATGTTTTTCTCTTTTATATTAACAGCTGTGATTCATTCAAAACCATCTCTGTTCTAAGATGGACAGTGTTCAGATGTGTGTCCTACCCCGTGACATTGCCTATATAAATGCTTGGAGAGGTGTAATTCTTACTGTGATGCCAGAAGAAATTGTTTTTGCTGTGATTTAGTTGAAAGATGTTGGGAATATGTTGGCTATGCAGCTGTACTCACACAGAAGTTCCTTCTTTAATAGTTATTGGAATATAGATGATCTAAACTAGCAGCCATGCCAGAATTCCCTGGTTTCATTCATTTTGTTGAATATAAATTGAAAAGTTCTTGAAGAAAGTTGTTTTGACAAAAGAGCTGACACCTGCAGAGGAATAAGAGACAGCTGTAGAGAGTTCCAGGAGAAATGGGATTATGCTCTAGTGTAATTTCCTAAAGGTTGTCCTACAGTTACTTTAAAATCTTTAATTTCTAATAAATACTGGTGTGCTGTACTGGTGTGTTTCCCTTGGGTTTCTTACTCAATATACTCATAAGATATTGGAAGGACCATTAAGCTGTAGAGCCTCATCTATGCAAACAGGTACCTCTGTGTCCTGACAATAGTCACTTTGAGGCTTCCTTACTAACTCACATTTAAACTTAGGATTTCTAAGATTGGAGCTCTATGACTATGCAGTGGACAAATGAATCTCGTTTTATCTTTAGTAGCTGAAAGCCTGTACCTAAATGTACTGTCATTGATTCAATATTATAGGGGAAACTGCTACAAACACACACACACATACACACACACATACACACACACATACACACACACATGCACACACACATAATATATATATATATATATATATATATATATATGTATGTATATATGTATCACATATTGTATATATAATCTGTATTTTATATAATGTCTGTCTGTCTGTCTCTATGTCTGTTTATATGTGTCACCTATCCCTCTGCATGCCAGCCAGTTCCTCACCATTCAGGTCTATCTTTCTGTCCTTTCCCACTCTTGCCACTACGCAAAGGGCAAACTAAGCAAACAAAAATAATACAAGTAAGTGGTAATGGAGTTGATGAAATTTGTAATCCTTTGCAGAAAATAAACACTTTAGATGACTGCCTGATAAAGAGTGCTCTCAAAACAAGTCTTGGTTGGCTTGAATGCCCTTGAAGTCAGAAAAGTTCACTGGCTCAGCAAACAGAAGAGCAGCACAGATTCTAAACAAATCAAAGATGTCTGCCCAAAGAAGTTATTGCCTTAAATAGAAGCAACCTATGATCCTGAGAATATATCACACCCAGACCAACTTCCTCTAAAGCAGAACATATCCACTATTTAAAATTTGTAATATTCCTCTTAGCCAGATAGTTAACTGTGATCATGACCTTCTCTAAATTTGCCTTACTGAGTTTGGCTCATCCTAACATAGCTCAATATTGCATTGAATTTTCCTCCTTTATGAACAAAACTCAACTGAAAAATTTGAATGCAAAATTTGATTTTTCAAGACAGGGTTTATTAATGTATCATTGACTGTCCTGGATACAGCTGTGTACACTAGGCTGGCCTTGAATGAAGATCTGCTTGCTTCTGCCTCAAGAGTGCAAAGATTAAAGGTATGGACTTTAAAGTGGCTTTATCCCTTCTGTACATATGTAACAGAAGTGCAGCTGTATCTTCATGTGGGAGCAGGGGCTATGACTCTGCTGCCTGCCTTTGAATGGCATTTCCTAACTGGGCTGCCTTGTCTAGCCTCAATGAGAAGATGCCCTTAGTCCTACTGCAGCTTTATATACCAAGGTTGGTAGAAATCCATGGGAGGCCTTCCCTTTTCTGAGGAAAAAGGGAGGAGTGGGAGGGAGGGAAGAAGAAAGAGAGAGAGAGAGAGAGAGAGAGAGAGAGAGAGAGAGAGAGCCTTATAATATCAAGAATCAGTCAAAAGCTACATTAGTGTTAGAAAATCTGACTTAGATTTTATTCAAAGTTACATTTATCTAGAATTAATTCACTAATGTTTCTGTTTCTTTTTAATTTTTATTTTCTATATTCTATGTTTACATTCCAAAGGTTTTCCCCTTTCCCAGTTCCCCCATGCATTTACACTGAAGAATAAAGTATAGGAGTCATCCATTTTGAAGATACCTTTAAGGTTTTTCTCATTTGGAAAGGTTATTAAAAGTTATCCTCCATAGGCTAAGTAAGAACTAAAATTCTCTATTTGTTTCTTTGAAAAGAATAGAACTTAGGTCAGTTAAGTCATTCTAATTCATGATAGAGTTCCAAGTTAGGTTTGCTAAAAGGATAGTGCAGATGAGACATCATACATGAATAAAAGGCCAGTTAAGTCTTTGTTAATCTATATACATCAGATACATTATAGTGGTCGATGGATAGTTTTCACTGGTGGAGACCTTGACTAACATGCAAGATGCTCCCATGTTGGACTCTTAGCAATGCAAAATTTAATAGTATTACTATTACTTAATTTAATAATTATGTGATTTTCTCATTATGAAGGTGTTTTGGGTGTACACAAGGCAGAATACATTTCTTTGTGGAAAAATGCATATAAAAATCCTGAACCTGGAGAAGAGAGTAATGCCCTTCTAAAGCCACTGCGTGGGAAGCAGAAGTAGAGGCAATATGTAGACCCTCATGACTTTTCCAACAAAATGACATCTTCATTAGCAAAAGTTTTCAAATTCATAAGCATTTCTATAATAATGATAAAGTAACCAAGAATATAGAGTTGTTTTGGTTTCCTATTTATTTTCAAGCTCTAATCATATAAATGGTCAACTTGTCAGAAGAAAAAAAAAACATTCCAACAGTAAAATGTCTTAGGGACTAATACTTAGGCTTCTTAAGATTTCCAGGACTTTCTCTTGAGCACAGAGGCAATTTATGAAAGTACTGATTCAGATTTTTTTGTTTTGTTTTTTTCAGATTTTTTAATTAACTAAATTTTACTAATAAAACAAAATACAGCATTATAAAACACCATGTGTGTTTGCTATGAAATTGTATTGATGAGATACTAATATATAGTCTTTGAAGTATACATGATATGTACATCTTTTATATACATGTATATATTTAAAACTATATAATCTATAGTTGTGATTATATTATGTTACCCAATCAAATGACTTATTGGTTCTTGGTGCTAGAAAGGAAGTTTATAGAATTTTAAATCCAATTTATTTTCATTCTAGATATTACTTAATTTTATTTTTGTGATGGAATGTCTTATTTTCTCATTCTATAGGAATTCAAACTTTTGCTGTGTATAGTTGTATATGCTGGCCTTTGTGGTCCTTTAAATTCTGAAGTATATTTTTCTAGGCTTGTCTGAGTTTTAGATTCTCCATTGAGAAGTCAGGTCTAATTAGAACAGGTATGCCTTTATGTTAGTGTTTTTCTCTTGTAGGTTCTAGTTTTCTTTGTTCTGTTCCTTCTGTGCTTAATGATTATGTGTCAAGAGAATTTTATTTCCTGGTCTAGTATATCTGATATTCTGTATGTTTTTGTAATTTGGTGGACATCTTCTTCTTCTTTAGGTTATGAAAATTTTCTTCTTTGATTTTATTGAAAGTATTTTCTGTGCTTTTGACCTGTGGTTCTTCTCTACACTTTTTTTCCTATTACTCTTACATTTGTTCTTTTCATAGTGTCCCAGATTTCATGGATGTTTTATATCAGGATTTTCTTTAATTTTATTTCATTTAAAATTTAACATTTTCTTTGACAGAAGCATGTGTTTCTTCTATATTTTCCTCAATGTCTGGGATTCTATCTTCCATCTTTTATGTTCTGCTGATAAGGCTTTCTTGAGAGTTTCCTGTTCAAGCTTATTAACTTTGCATTTCCAGATTTCCCATTGTTTGTATTTTCCTTATTGATTCTGTTTCCACTCTCAGGTGTTGAATGGTTTTTTCCTTTCCTTCTACTTTTTGTATTTTCATACATTTCTTGAAGATATTCATCATTTCTACTTTTAGCAGCTTATCACAATAATAAATTATATTTTAGTCTTTTACTTGTTCTTCAGCTATGTTGCCTTACCCAGGACCTGCTGTAGTTAGGTTGCTGAACTCTAGTAAATATAAAATATTCTGGGTGTTATTGATTGAGTTTTTATGCTAGATATTTTGGACTGGGATGATTGTAATCTAAGTGGTGAATTTAAATCTTGTCTTTATTGGGGGAATGCTTTATTCCTTGTTGTCTATTTCCTTTGTGTTTATTGAGAGAGTGTGGTGTCTGTGTGTTGTCTATAGGAAAATCTTCTGTTTTGCTAAGTGTGGGCACAGGAGTTTCCAGCCAAAATGCCTTCTGTGTATTGTGAACTGAGACTTAGGAATGGGGAAGGGCTAGGAATGCTGAATGGCATCCATAAAAGTGAATTAAGTTGAGTATTCCTCCAGGTTCTATTTAGTCAGTCTCTTGGAGATTCAGAGAGAGAGAGAGGAGGGGCCACAGCAGAAGGTTTGCTAAAGAGTTGGAAGGATGGGGGTGTTCAGCCTGAGAATTTGGACATAAATGAAATAGCTTATTGCTTCCCTCATCATAGTAACTTATTGGTACTTAGGGAGTGCATCTTGGTGTTGACGGCTAGGGAAAGCAATCACTGGGAGAAGTAATCTTTGAGATGAAGATCTATGTGAGCCACTGGAAATGGTGGAGGTAGGGAAGGGAAGCTGCAGCTGGTGTTCTGCTGCAGAGTTAAGTATGAGACTCGGAGACTGCATTTGGAGGAATGGAGAGGTAAAGATCTGCAGATTGCTAACTTGCTTCCTTGTCAGTATTTGCCTGTGAATTCAGAGTGTCTCCTGAAGTTGGGAAATTGGATAAATAAGCATGACAGGAAGGACAGTTAGAAATTTAATATCTATGCATTTCACTGAAGATGGAGTCAAATGTTCTGCTGCAGATGTAGGGATGAGACTGGGTGATTCATTTTAGAGGAACTGAGGAAGATGTGAAAAGCTTGTCTTTTATCTACCTGTTTCCCTAACCAGTGGCCAGAGGCTTCACCAGCAGTGCAAGAGTTAGGGGCTGGAACATAGACCTGTGAGTTCCAGTAAAGAGAATATGAGTATGAGGCTGTTGATGGTATTCTGCCTCAAAGCTGTGGATGGGACTGGAGCATTAGCCTTGGAAGAATTGAGGGAAAGATGTAGATCTGGAGGGTAGTGTGCTTCTGATAGTCCTTCAAATCACTTCACTTTTTTTGGCTTTGTTGTCTAGATTCTAGTCTTACATTCTTGACATATGAAAAGCATTAACACTTTAGTGATATTATTATTATTATTATTATTATTATTATTATTATCTCATATATTACAACCAGACTGAAATTTTTTCTCTCTACAGTCCTATCTCTTCCCCCCATCTCCCATCTCCCCTCTCCCCCAAATCCATTTTCCACCATTTCCTTTTAGGAAAGAGCAGGCATCCAGGGATATTAACTGAAGATGACATAACAAGTCACAATAAGACTATGCACATAATCTCATATCAAGGCTGGATGAGGTAGTGGGAGAAAAAGGGTCCCCAAAGCAGGCAAAAGTTATGAAACCCACCGTTACAGGCTCTGTTATTGTTGCTTCAGTCTTTGTGAGCCTTTTTATCCCTGTGTAATTAATTCTATAGGCACATATTTTAGAATTTTGAAAGTATTTTTGTATGAAATTTATACAGGAGCACTGCATGTACATAATTTTCACTTTTGTTCCTGCCCCTGCAACTCTTTCTCTGTCCCCATTGACCTAAAGAATCATAATACTTTTATGTATCAAATGGATGAAGTTCATTTTGAGTCAGAGTCTTCTAGATGATACCTTGGGATACTTAGAATGAATGGTGTTGTATAAAAGGAACCTCTGAATCCAACCTCAAAATTTTCATGACTTATGTTGGAACTGCTCACCTTACATCTAGAAGAAGGATTGGAAAGTTTCACAGGTTCTTACATGAGTATCCAGCTACCCTTCCCAAAAGGTTTTATAGAATTCTACTTTAATTACACTTGATCTTTGTGGATTGGCTAAAGGAAATAGTGGAGGAATGATGAAGGGAGAAATTTTAACCTACATAGTCAGGAAAAAAAAAACATCATTTCTTCTGGCACAGTGTGGATGCTTTTTAAGGTCAACTATTGTTTTAGTTAGGGTTGCCATTGATATGAAGAGATACAATGACCAAGAGAACTCTTATAAAGGTAAGCTTTTAATTGAGGCTGACATACATGTTCTGAGTCTTAGTCCATTATCATCATGGTAGAAAGCATGGTGGCATCCAGGTAGGCTTGGTGCTGGAGGAGCTGAGAGTTCTTCATCCAAAGAAAGCCAGGAGAAGCATTTCAGAGCCCAATTCCTCAGTGACACACTTATTCCAACAAAGCTACACATACTCTAAAAAGGCCACACCAATGAGTAGTGCCACTCCCTATGCCAAACTTATTTAAACAACTTCAACCATACTTCTGCCCATAACTTCCCCTGCTTAAGCTCTACATAGTAAGCCTAATAAATATATCGGTTCTGAGAGGTGAACTTCATAATCATATCTTAGTTTCTCATTGAGACCTAGGAAGAGAAGCGGATATGTGAGTTTCATCAACAGAAGGAACTTTAAACAAAATGATAAGATATTAAAAAGGCTCCTGAATGCCTGAAGAAATGCATTTTCCCCTCATGTAATAACATTCACAATGACAATAGTTACAAATGTCCCTTGTAAAACTATGAAAGCTCAAAATAGCTATGTAACATAAATTAGTGCTTAACCAGTGATTTCTGCCCTCACACCTAAAATTCTTAACATGTTTAATCCAATGTAGGAACTTGACAATTTCTGAAAGAAGATAGTACAGTGAAATGTACATCAAACTTACAATGATAAGACAGGATGTATTCACATTTTTATAATTGGGGGAGATAAACTAAGCTCCCTTCCAAGGAAACAAATGTGATGAGAACATTAAATTATTGTTGAGTTGGCAAATGTTTTCCTCTGTGATTCAGACAACTGTTTTTGCCAATTTGTTCTTATTCATTTATGGTTCTTGTTTATTCAGAGACAAAGATATAGGGGCTATATTCTTTGATGATATATTTCAAAGGGATGATCTTTGTCTTGTAAAAAAAAAAAGATGTTTTTTGAACCTTAAAATATACATCAAGCTGAGAAAAATATATATGCATTTTAATAGATGAGAGAATTTGCAACTACCATAGGAAAAGCCAAAAACAAAACAAAACAAAACAAAACAAAACAAAACAAAACAAAACAAAACTAGCATATATCTACCAAAACTTCATCTCCTCATTATAAATAATGCAGACAGCTAGGAAGAGGGTCCTAGCTCTTTCAGACAGATTAGAGAGCATTTCTGTCTAAAGGGTGCAAGTAAACTCTTTCAGATATATTAGATAGAGCATTATTGTCTAAAGAGATAGTATTTCTATTCTCATCCACAGAGATTTCCCATCCTGAAATTTCCTCAGTAGATCACAGGAGCTTAGAGAATGAGAATTGTGTTATTTGTGAGTAAAGTCATGCTACAGACTCAGACTGACCAATAGCTGCTAGGGAACCTATTGTGTTTCTTAGCAATAGAACAGATATAGTCAAAAAATAAAGCATATAAACTAGTACTAGTTACTCTGGTTAACTAATAGACTAAAGAGAACTAGGCAATATAAACTCTCTAATGAATATCTACCCATCCTTAGGACATTAGAATATGCTAATACATTTTCTGTGTCCTGTGGGGAAGGTGCAAGGTTACAATGGAATATAATGAAGTAAGTAGGGTATCTTTTTTTTTTTTTTTTTTTTTTTTTTAATTTGAACTTCGGTGCCTGGGATTCTGTTCCAAGGTAGTAGTCCAGTTTCCTGGCTTTTCAGTTCCAAACAATTACAAAGAGTGATGTACATTTCAGTGGAATTTTAGTAAAGATGGTTGACTTCAATTATGTAGGATGCCATGCCCTATACATGCCTTCACAAATAACTAATGTAAAATGATGACTTCCTGTAAGCAACAAGAAATTTTTCAAATACTGGCCCTTAAATTTGAACTTGATCATTTCTCTTTTTCTAGGTGTTTAACCTCCCTGCTATCATTGTAGATTTTTATTTTCCTTTTTTTTCAAAAGATTTATTTATTTATTATATATGAGTATACTATAGCTGTGTTCAGACACCAGAAAAGGGTGTCATTATGGATGGCTGTGAACCATGATGTGGTTGCTGGGATTTGAACTCAGGACTTTAGGATGAGTAGTCAGTGTTCCTAACTGCTGAGTCATCTCTGCAGCCACAGATTTTTATATTCTATCTGCCATAAACTAGTTCTGTATTTTATTCATTAAAATTGTTCTTGACAATTTCATACATAAGAAGTCATAATACACAGGGCAACATTATTGCTTTTATTTAACAAAATATTCTAGTTCTCTTACCTTTCCCATTGTCTTATCTCTTTCATCAGTCCCTCCCTCCTTCCTGTTTGTTACTTTCCCATTTCCATTTTTTTTGTTTTGTTTTGTTTTATGAAATATAGAATGAAGTGGGAACTTAAGTGTTCTTTGGAAAATGAGTTATGTTGGATGGTGTTTTTCTGGGGCAAATGTGTAAAGGAGTGTTTTCCTGAAGTGGACACAGGAAAAAGGCTTAGGGGATGCTCATTAAGGAACATTTGGCTGAAGCAGATAAAAGTAAAGGATTTTGCTTTAGCAAACATGTAGAAGGACACATGATAAAGCAACTTACATCTTACATTGTGTAGTTGAGATTTATCTGTTGCAACACCATAGAGAGAAACACACCAAAAAAACTTCTTGTTGTATACCACTTCTTGCCACTTCCATGGACTCTGGCTGAGTGGCAGAATGATGTCAGCTGAGAAAGATTCAGGTGCTGAGACAGGACCTGTGGAGGAAACATGATGCTTGAAGGGAGTAAAAACAATGAATTCTTTGATAGGGTTATTTGGTTTTCTGGGGTCTAACTTCTTGAGTTCTTTCTATATATTGGATATTAGCCCTCTGTCAGATGTAGGGTTGGTGAGGATCTTTTCCCAATTTGTTGGTTGCCAATTTGTCCTTTTGACAGTGTCTTTTGCCTTGCAGAAACTTTGTAATTTTATAAGATCCCATTGGTCTATTTTTGATCTTAGAGCATAATCTATTGGTGTTCTGTTCAGGAACATTCCCCCTGAGCCAATTTCCTCAAGGGTCTTCACCAGTTTCTTTTCTATTAATTTTAGTGTGTCTGGTTTTATGTGGAGGTCCTTGATCCACTTGGAGTTGAGCTTAGTGCAAGGAGATAAGAGTGAATCAATTCTCATTCTTCTGCATGTTGACCTCCAGTTGAGCCAGCACAATTTGTTGAAAAGGCTATGTTTTTTCCACTGGATATTTTCAGGTCCTTGGTCAAAGATCAATTGACCATAGATGTGTGGGTTCAATTCTGGGTCTTCAATCCTATTCCATTGATCCGCCTCCCTGTCACTGTACCAATACCATGCAGTTTTTAACACTACTGCTCTGTAGTATTGTTTGAGATCAGTGATATTGATTCCCCCAGAAGATCTTTTACTGTTGATGATAGTTTTAGTTACCCTGTTTTTTTTTTTTTTTTTTTTTTTGTTATTCCAGATGAATTTGAGAATTGCTCTTTCTAACTCTATGAAGAACTGAGTTGGGATTTTGATGGGGATTGCGTTGAATATGTATATTGCTTTTGGCAAGATTGCCATTTTAAGTATATTAATCCTGCCAACCCATGAGCATGGGAGATTTTTCCATTTTATGAGGTCTTCATCCATTTCCTTCTTCAGAGACCTGAAGTTTTTGTCATACAAATCTTCCACTTGTTTGGTTAAAGTCACACCAAGATACTTTATATTGTTTGTGGCTATTGTGAAGGGTGTCATTTCCCTAATTTCTTTCTCAGCCTGCTTATCCTTTGAGTATAGCAAGGCTACTGATTTGCTTGAGTTGATTTTATAACCAATCACTGTCAAAAATGGGGTATAGAGCTAAAAAAAAAAAAAAAAAAAAAAGACTTTTCACCTGAAGAAATTCAGATGGCTGAGAAACACCTTAAAAATGTTCAACATCATTAGTCATTAGAGAAATGCAAATCAAAACAACCCTGATATTTCACCTCACACCAGTCAGAATAGCTAAGATTAAAAACTCGGGAAACAACAGCTGTTGGCGAGGATGTGGAGAAAGAGGAACACTCCTCTATTGCTGGTGGGACTGCAAGCTGGTACAACCATTCTGGAAATGAGTCTGGAGGTTCCTCAGAAAACTATACATGATACTTCCAGAGGACCCAGCCATACCACTCCTAGGCATATACCCAGAAGATTCCTCAGCATGCAATAAGGATACATGCTCCACTATGTTCATAGCAGCTCTATTTATAATAGCCAGAAGCTAGAAAGAACCCAGATGTCCCTCAATGAAAGAATGGATACAAAAAATGTGGTATATATACACAATGGAGTACTACTCAGCTATTAGAAACAATGAATTCATGAAATTCTTAGAGAAATGGATGGAGCTGGAGAACATCATACTAATTGAGGTAACCCAGTCTCAAAAGAATATCCATGGTATGCACTCACTGATAAGTGGATATTAGTCTAGAATCCTGGGACACCAAAGACACAATCCACATACCAATTGATGTCCAACAAGAAAGACGGAGTGGACTCTTGTTCTGGAAAGGCTTAAAGCATCAGTGTAAGGGAATACAGAACAGGGAAATGGGAAAGGGTGGATGGGGGAACGCGGGGAGGGAAAATGGCATGGGGCACCTTTGGGGGGCAGGGAACCAGAAAAAGAGAATTGAAATGTAAATATAGAATATATCCAATAAAATAAAGTAAATAAAAAAAGAAAGAAAAACAATGAATTAATGAAATTCTTAAGAAAATGGTTGGAACTGGAAAATATCATCGTAAGTGAGGTAATTCAAGCACAAAAGAATACACATGGAATGCAGTCACTGATAAGTGGATATTAATTAGTCCAGTAGCTCTGAACACTCAAGATACAATTAACATATAAATGATTCCCAGGACAAAGGAAGGAGAGGGCCCTGGCCCTGGAAAGGCTTAATCCAGCATTGTAGGGGATTACCAGAACAAAGAAGTGGGAGGGGGTTGATTGGGGAACAGGCAGAGGGAAGAGGGCTTATGGGACTTATGGGGAGGGGGAACTGGGAAAAGGGAAAGTATTTGGAATGTAGACAAAGAATATAGAAAATAATTAAATAAAATAATAAAAAAAAATGACTTAAGGGACAGTGGCAGAGACAGAGGTAGGCTGGCTTACAAAGGTAGGTTGTGCAATGCTTGTTGGTCTTGAAACGTTGGTGATTTTCATTACACTGAAAGAGATACTTTCTCAGAGTTCGTGTTGGACCTGATCCCTACTGCTGACACATGCAGTGTCTGAGACCTGATTGTCTCTGCTAGGCAGTGCCACTATTGCTGATTCATGTTGGCTATCCCAACACTACAAAACTGAACTGCTAGAGTGGAAGTATTCATGAATTGATCCAGCTGCTACTGCTGACTCCTATAAACTGAAGTGATGATTTCCTGACAATGCAAATGGGATTTACTCCAAAGAACCATTTCTAAACAGGTCGACTTCCTCTATATCCTTTGTTTCCACTAGCCCTGGTAGATGGTGTGCTAAAAGGGAGGTTAAAACACTTAAGAATGATCATTAAAAATAAGGCTTGAAAAAAATTAACGTTACAATGAAGTTTAACCAGTGGTATGTAAGTGACCATGTGATTCAGAGGAGTTGTATGACTTACCAGTGAGTCTACATTTGAAGATAAATATATGTATAGTCTACCTTCCTTTACCAGTAGTAGTTCAGTAAGGAAGGATAGAATTTCATGAGCCCTCTCCCAACCCATGACTAGCTATTCAAAGATCCAGTCTTGTATAGACTAAGTACAGCTACATATAATCAATGGCTGTGTCATACCCCTAAGATCCGTTTACTAGCCTTTCCCTCCTCTAGATCTTTACTACCTTTCTGTTTCTTCTTCTGAGATATTATCTTTACTTCTTGCTTGTGAAATATGGAGAAATCAAGCAGAAAATGGGCTGGAAACATCCTTTGTTTTAGCTATATTGCATTTGCCAGAAAGTACTATGCAGGCTTCTGGCTCTATATTTATTATAACAAAAGGAAAAATATTGTATTCTCAACATTAATCAGAGAAACTTCCCTTTTCAATGAATGGTGACAAACAAAGAAATCCTTAGAATCTCAAATTACATGAGATTTTATTGATATTCCTGTATTAGTTCAAGAATTCCCAAAATTATTATACTGAAACTAAACACAATTAGTGTCTCATAGGCATCTGTTCATTGTTAGCATATCCATTATTATATAGTAAAACTATATTGGAAGTTTGAATATATTTTCTCAAACTTCTTGCATTTCTAAAATACTTTATCAGTGAAGTTGAAAATGGTTTAAAGAAATTTGCTCCATCATTTATAATATACCTTGTAAAATATTTTAAGATGGCTTTAAAACAAATGCATCATTAAGTAAATTAGAGCTTACTTCAGACTAATATGTGGAGGTTCCAAGAAATAAGATTTAAGACAACAGTACATTCTGAGAAAAATTTCTTGCACTCAAAGCTGTAGAAGTGTCTGGTCCTCTGAAGAAACAGTGGGCATTTAGAAGAATTTATCCTTTAGTGAAAGACTAGATTGCTGTGAAGGATTTACTAAGTCATAAAATTATGTTATTCTAGATAGAGCTTTTAAAAATAATACTGTGAAAACTTCTGTGCTTCATTCCTAATAACTACAGAAACAAAAACAAAGAAGAAAAATGCTTGGCAAACATACCAGTATTTCTGACCTATACCACATCCTAGAAAAATTAGTGATTTCTTCTCTAGAGTGTCCTTGCAGAGCAATGCAGTCACAAGGTGCAGTCTTTACCACAGGATTCAAAGACAGTGGGGAGCCTTGTATCAGTCTCTCCAAGTTCTTAATGCTAGCATGTTTTATGCCTACTAGGCAGCTAGGGGCTGCAATCAGAATCACAGTGGAAAAGCTAACCCTAGAGACGAATGTCACCTTTTTATTTCACAAAATGTGTAATCAGGGAATTTTTTATCAGGTTCACTAAACCCCAAAGCAAAAGCAAACATATTTACTTTCTCATTCTTTATCAATGAATGATATAAAAGTCACAACTTTTCTTAATTTTTAATATCTATAACAGCTTCTGGTTTATTTTTAGATATAAAAGTATTTTAAGATTGATTAAAATTATACAAAACATAAAATGCAAGCAAAGCATCTTCTTTCTTGTGAAAAATCCTGAATGCAATGAGAGAGAAATTGGATTTCACATAAGCTCAGAGGTCAGAGGCACAAAGAAAATGTCAGAAAGAGCCCAAGGCAACATTGTACAGCAGGGTTCACTGATTTTAATATTTTCTCTTCACTCTTTCACATTCACTCCAATATGTATTAGCAAATATAAGGAACTAGACTTGCCATTCATCAGAAATTTCTCTTTAAAATGCCTCTACTTTTGTCTCCTTGCAGCTGGATGTTTTTATCATTGCCTATTTCTTATAAAAGTCATCATATAAAAAGTATGGATGATGATTCGATGATATTTTGAAGACATTCCCAAGAAAAGCTGAAGGGTCCAATATCAATTTAGTTTTCGTTACCGTTTGAATTTGGATATTGCTTTTGGTAGAGATGGTCTTCCTACCACCTGGCAATGTGTGTGAGCTGATTATTTATAAACAAGTAAGGTGAATAAAACACATTCAAAATTGTTGAAGGAAAATATTTTAAAGTTTTTGTCAAAAATAAAACCACAAAGTATGCAATAATTTGAGTCACCTAAACACTGGGAATTTGTATGCACATAAACCTATGAATCCACCAAGAAAGTCTCTAAGAAGGAAAAGAATAACTCACTTTCAAGGGAATCGAAGTACAACATTGTGTTTACTGGAGTACTTGAAGAACAGATGGTGAAGGATAAATTAAAGTCTGTAGAAAAAGCCAGTGCATCTATCAAGGGAAAGTAGCTACCAGCATGCAGAATATGTTGCCCTTTTATTTTTAGAGTAAACTATAATGTAATTCACTGAAATAGCAGTGGGCTATCATAAATATCCTTGTAATTATGGGGTTTTCTCAGTGTGTGACCAAAGAAATCTGCATGATCACTACAAGGACTAGATAGCTAGAAATAGTCAAGGATTCTTTGAAGCTTCTGAAGGTCTTTTAACATTAAAAAACAGAGAGAAAAAGACAGGAAAGAAAGAAAATACTGGTTCAGGCCTAAATTCATGGGATACAAAAGCCATTTGAAATATTTTTTTTATATTCATGCACAAGTTCCCAAATTTAATGTATGATCCTCACTTAGGTAGAGGATTCCTCTTCAAAACATGGGCAGCCAGTTAGACATTCATGTCTTCACTCACCATTGCCTGGGAATGACTGCTTTTTAATAATAATTATTGCATATGTATTTCACTGACTCATTATGCTCATACATGCCTGCATAGTGGGATCAGAATTTTAAGTCCTTATTATGCTAAGATGAACTGTGATGGTCACATTCACTGTCATTAGAAGGATGGCTTGCAAACATAAGTGCTACTCATTTTAATATAGATATAAATTTTATGTTAGAGGCACTTAATATACATCAAAGCAATCAATACTTAGAGAGTATCTTTCAGTATGTAAGTTAGATAATTAGTGTAGAGCATGAAATCTACATACACAGTTGTATAATATGTTGAAGTGAAGTATAATCTTCATTAAGTTACATTGACTAATTTCAACATATTGAGAGCATTGAAACCCACAAAGACCAACATGATGGACTTTTGGTTTTCTTTGTTATTTTGCAGCAAGTAATGTCATCCATAGAGAGCTAGCCTTCTTAGCACTCTGCTGCTGAGCAGAGAATTAGCCAATTACTAAATGAGAGATTTCTTTATTGTAACTCAGTGGTTTAAGAGCCACAAAGCAAAGATGAGCTATTTCAACAGATCTTGTGTTCATGATATTCTTTCTCATTTACTGTTTAATATCTGTAACACAATGTTTTGCAAAAAATATCTTACAATGTCAAAAATAATGTATCATTTTAGTATTAAACTGAGATATCACAAAATGAATAAATATTTTTGTTGTATTCAGAAATAATTTTATAGAAAATTTTAATAAACTGGAAAATGTGAGCATATTTTTGAATATTTTAAGTAAGCATACCTCAGAATGACAAAAATTAAAGTACTTGTTTCATATTAGGGAAGAAAGCATAGATAGCTAATGAAATGTAAAGAGAAAATAAAGGAGGAAGACTATTATATCATTCTAATGTGCCTTTTCATTCAATAAATGACTGTACATATACTATATTTGCTGAGCTCTCTGGTGTTTGTTATTAACTCATATCATCATAATAAAAGCTTTATCCATTGTATCACTGAGAATACAGGGAGTTTTTATTTTAGAGTTTTCATTTTCCCAAAGAGCTAATTTGCAATGTTATTCCTTAAGCAAATATATATCTTACGCTATGTAATATCAATTGTATATTTGACAATAAGAAAAAAAAAGAACTGAAAAGAGAGGGAAAGGCCCCTTAGATTTACACTAAGAATTCTTTCAGAAATTCAAGCAGTAATTAGCTTCCCATCCAACTTAATGTAAGATTACAGGTCTTTAATATAGGTAATGTTGAAAATCAAGTGGTAATATGGGGAGGTTAGATGGAGAAGGTATGGAGGAGGGTTAACAATATGCTTAGTTTATTATTGCCTAGTAACAGAATTTTTGGAATGAATCTCTCTGTATTTATAGAAAAAGATTTGTAATAATGACTTATAGGCTATAGTTCATCTAGTCCAAAAATGTATGTTAGCCAGAAGAAAGTTCAAGAATTCAGCAATTGTTCAATCCACAGATGCCCACTGTTGTAGAATTAAATAATAAAGAATCCCATTCGCAGGTTTGCTACCTGCTTCAATGGTTTACATTCCTAAATGAAAGATATACACTCAGCCTTTATATTTTAAAATATCTTAATACCACAATAGTTGGGCTAACTAACTTCCATGTAATGAATCCTGAGTTATTTCTTACTAATTCTTTGTTCTATCTTGGTTACCCTGGATCCAGTTGGCCAGCGCTCTGTAGTGTGTTCTCCCTGGACTTTCCCCTGGCAATCTATCCTTCTTTGACCTGCATACTTCTCAGGCCTGGTGTCTCTCTGCTCCTCCACATTCTTCCCAGCATGGTGGAACTCCTACTTCTCCTCCATCTGATCTCAAGCTCTGGAGTCTTAAAATCCCACCTTTGTCTATACTCTTCAGCTATTGTCTGTTGGAATCTTTATTTATCAGTCAGAACTAGCTGGGGAAGTTCTCAGAAGCTATGTGCAGATACTCCCATACAAACATTTTTTTTTTGTGAAAATAATTAGCATTCATAATACAAGGAGCTACAGGCTTGTATTCAGCTGGTCTTTAGTAAACACCAAAGTCCCATAGAAGTAGACTCTTATGCAGGGAAGAAATAGACTTTCTAGCAAAAGCTATTGCAAGCAGGCAAAAAGAAAACTCTTTCTTCTTCCATGACTTTTATATAGACTAGTAGCAGATAGTATGGCCCAGGTTAAAGGTGGATCTTTCTACCTCAAAAGGCCTATATTAAAATTTTATCTTCTCACCTCCAAGATACAGATTAGAAGTGTCTCTTCTGATTTCACATGATTTAATTAAGAAAAAAATTTTTACAGGGTTGTACAATCATTTGGCTTTTGGTTAATTCTAGATGTGGTCAAGTTGACAACCAGGAAGAGCCGCCACAGTTAGAAAAGGATTTCTAAGAAAAAAAATAATGCCTTCTGTGCAATAATCTAGAAAGAGGACTAATGAAGAAGAAAAAAAGTGTGAAATGTAAAGGAAATGGTCTAAGATGGAAAAGACTATTTTCTTAGTACCAAAGTGTAGGGGGTGGCTATGATGCTAAGGTTCTGTTCTGCAATTGGTTCTTGTTCTATCAATAAAGATAACAGGGACCTATTGCTGAACAGAAAGAAAGAGGCTGGACTTCCAGGTTCCCAAAGGCAGGTTAAGAGAAGCAAGAGAGGAAGGGAGGATTTCACCATGCTTTGAAGGGAGAAAAGGTGACCAGCTATATGCCACTTCTCCAGGTGGAAGATGAGAAACATGACTAAACTGAGGGCAGATTTAGCGTCTTGAATGGAGACCAAAGATAACAGAGCAATTGAAGCTGAGGGCAGATTAAGAAGTGCTGAGATAAGAGTATTGGTAAGAGCATACTAGCCTTGAATATTAGAAGTGCCCAGCAACTAAGCCAAGACATCAGTTCGAAATTAAGTTAATGTTTATGTATGTGTTCCATGCACAGATCCAAGGGAACCTAGGTGGGGCTGGTAGTGTGGTCTGCCTAGAGATTAAAGTAGGGTACCAGGAACTGCACACACTATAGTAGCGTGTCATCTTATGTAAGGAAAGAAGGTGGAGAGGCCTCCATGCCCTAATTCTATAGATCCTTCCAGTTCTCCCAGTGTTAAAGCATTCTGTTTTCAGTTCTACAGTTATTGGAGTACTCGATTAAACCACTCTAGATATGATTTAAAATTTTTTCTTATTCTAGGTCAAGTGAACTTTTGAGATCTTTTTTTTTTTTAATTTTTATTTTCTATATTCTATGTTTACATTCCAAAGGCTTTCCACTTTCCCAGTTCCCCCCTTGCTATGTCCCATAGTACCTCTCCCCCCTAACTATTCCCCAATCACTCCCCCTCCCCACACAGTTTCTCTACAAAATTGGATCCAATCTTTCCAAGCCCAGGGTCCTCTCCTTTCTTCTTGGGAATCATTTGACTTGCTAATTGTGCCTTGAGTATTTAGGGATTCTGGGCTCATTAATATCCACTTATCAGTGACTGCATTTCATGTGCATTCTTTTGTGGTTGGGTTAATTCACGCAGGATGATATTTTCCAGGTCTAATCATTTACCTACAAATTGCATGAATTCATTATTTTTAATTGCTGAGTAGTACTCCATTGTATAAATATACCACATTTTCTGTATCCATTCCTCCTTTGAGGAATATTTGGGCTCCTTCCAATTTCTGGCTATTATAAACAAGGCTGCTATAAACATAGTGGAGCATGTGTCTTTATTGTATGCAGGGGAATCCTCTGGGTATATGCCTAGGAGTGGTATGCCAGGGTCCTCTGGAAGGGACATGCCCAATTTTCTGAGGAACCACCACACTGATTTCCAGAGCGGTTTTACCATTTTGCAATCCCGCCAACAGTGGAGGAGTATTCCTCTTTCTCTACATCCTCACCAGCATTTGTTGTCTCTTGAGTTTTTAATCTTAGCCATTCTGACTGGTGTGAGGTAGAATCTCAGGGTTGTTTTGATTTGCATTTCTCTGATGACTAATGATGTTGAACATATCTTAAGGTGTTTCTCAGCCATCCGAATTTCTTCTGGTGAAGATTTTTGTTTAGCTCTGTACCCCATTTTTTGATAGGGTTATTTGGTTCTTTGGGGTCTAACTTCTTGAGTTCTTTGTATATATTGGATATTAGCCCTCTGTCAGATGTGGGGTTGGTGAAGATCTTTTCCCACTTTGTTGGTTGCCATTTTGTTCTTCTGACAGTGTCCTTTGCCTTGCAGAAACTCTGCAATTTTATGAGGTCCCATTTGTCAATTCTTGATCTTAGTGCATAAGCTATTGGTGTTCTGTTCAGGAACTTTCCCCCTGTGCCTATGTCCTCCAGGGTCTTCCCAAGTTTCTTTCTTAATAGTTTCAGTGTGTCTGGTTTTATGTGGAGGTCCTTGATCCACTTGGAGTTGATCTTAGTGCAAGGAGATAAGAGTGGGTCAATTCACATTCTTCTGCATGTTGACCTCCAGTTGAAGCAGCACCATTTGTTGAAAAGACTATCTTTATTCCACTGGATGGTTGTGGCTCCTTTATCAAAGATCAAGTGACCATAAGTCTGTGGGTTAATTTCTGGGTCTTCAATCCTGTTCCATTGATCTGCTTGCCTGTTCCTATACCAATACCATGCAGTTTTTAACACAATTGCTCTGTAGTACTGTTGAAGGTCAGGGATATTGATTCCCCCAGAAGTCCTTTTATTGTTGAGAATAGTTTTAGCTATCCTGGGTTTTTTGTTGCTCCCGATGAATTTGAGAATTGCTCTTTCTAGATCTATAAAGAATTGAGTTGGGATTTTGATGGGGATCGCATTGAATCTGTATATTGCTTTTGGTAAGATGGCCATTTTTACTATATTGATCCTGCCAATCCAGGAGCAAGAAATATTTTTCCATCTTCTGAGGTCTTCTTTGATTTCTTTCTTCAAGGACTTGAAGTTCCTGTCATACAGATCTTTTGCTTGTTTGGTTAGAGTTACGCCAAGGTACTTTATGTTGTTTGTGGCTATTGTGAAGGGTGTTATTTCCCTAACTTCTTTCTCAGCCTGCTTGTCCTTTGAGTACAAGAAGGCTACTGATTTGCTTGAGTTAATTTTATAACCAGCCACTTTGCTGAAGTTGTTTATCAGTTGTAGAAGTTCTCTGGTGGAGTTTTTTGGGTCGCTTAAGTAAACTATCATATCATCTGCAAACAATGATAGTTTGACTTCTTCCTTTCCAATTTGTATCCCTTTGACTTCCTTATGTTGTCTAATTGCTCTCGCTGGAACTTCAAGTACTATATTGAACTTATATGGAGAGAGAGGGCAGCCTTGTCTAGTCCCTGATTTTAGTGGGATTGCTTCAAGTTTCTCTCCATTTATTTTGATGTTGGCTACTGGTTTGCTGTAGATTGCTTTTACTATGTTTAGGTATGGGCCTTGAATTCCTGCTCTTTCCAAGACTTTTAGCATGAAAGGATGCTGAATTTTGTCGAATGCTTTTTCAGCATCTAATGAGATGACCATGTGTTTTTTTTTCTTTTAGTTTGTTTATGTAGTGGATTACATTGATGGATTTCCATATATTGAACCATCCCTGCATCCCTGGGATGAAGCCTACTTGATCATGGTGAATGATCGTTTTGATGTGCTCTTGGATTCGGTTGGCAAGAATTTTATTTAGTATTTTTGCATCAATATTCATAAGAGAAATTGGCCTATAGTTCTCTTTCTTTGTTGGATCTTTTTGTGGTTTATGTATTAGCGTAATTGTGGCTTCAAAGAATGAGTTGGGCAGTATCCCTTCTGTCTCTATTTTGTGGAAAAGTTTGAAAAGTATTGGTGTTAAGTCTTCTTTGAAGGTATGGTAGAATTCTGCACTAAAACCATCTGGTCCCGTACTTTTCTTGGTTGAGAGTCTTTCTATAATCCCTTCTATTTCTTTAGGGGTTATGGGACTATTTAGCTGATCTATTTGATGCTGATTTAATTTTGGTATTTGGTATCTGTCTAAGAAGTTGTCCATTTCCTCTAGGTTCTCCAGTTGTTTTGAGTATAGACCTTTGTAGTAGGATCTGATGATCTTTTGAATTTCCTCAGTTTCTGTTGTTATGTCTCCCTTTTCATTTCTAATTTTGTTAATTTGGATACTGTCTCTGTGTCCTTTGGTTAGCATGGGTAGGGGTTTATCTATCTTGTTGATTTTCTCAGAGAACCAGCTCCTGGTCTTGTTGATTCTTTGTATGGTTCTCTTTGTTTCTATTTGATTGATTTCAGCCCTGAGTTTGATGATTTCTTGTCTTATACTCCTCCTGGGTGAATTAACTTGTTTTTCTTCCAGGGCTTTAAGGTGTGCCATTAAGCTGCTTGTGTATACTCTCTCCAGTTTCTTTTTGGATGCACTTAGAGCTATGAGTTTTCGTCTTAGCACTGCTTTCATTGTGTCCCATAGATTTGGGTAGGTTGTACCTTCATTTTCATTGAATTCTAAAAAGTCTTTGATTTCTTTTTTTATTTCTTCCTTGACCAAGGTGTCATTGAGTAGAGTATTGTTCAGTTTCCATGTGTATGTGGGCTTTCTGTTGTTTTTGTTGCTATTGAAAACCACTCTTACTCCATGGTGATCTGATAGGAGGCATGGGATTAGCTCGATCTTCTTGTATTTGTTGACATCTGTCTTGTGACCAATTATATGGTCTATTTTGGAGAAGGTACCATGTGGTGCTGAGAAAAAGGTATATTCTTTAGCTTTAGGATGAAATGTTCTATATATATATCTGTTAAATCCAATTGGTCCAGAGTTTCAATTAGTTTCACTGTGTCCCTGTTTATTTTCTGCTTTCCTGATTGGTCCATTGAGGAGAGTGGAGTGCTGAAGTCACTCACAATTATTGTGTTAGGTGTAATGTGTGCTTTAAGCTTTAGTAAGGTTTCGTTTATGAATGAGGGTGCCCTTGCATTTGGAGCATAGATGTTCAGTATTGAGAGCTCTTCTTGGTGGATTTTCCCTTTGGCCAGCAAGAAGTGACCTTCTGAGTCTCTTTTGATGATTTTAGGTTGGAAGTCTATTTTATCTGATATTAGAATGGCTACTCCAGCTTGTTTCCTGAGACCATTTGCTTGTAAAATTGTCTTCCAGATTTTTACTCTAAGGCAGTATTTGTCTTTAACACTGAGATGTGTTTCCTGTATGCAGCAAAATGTAGGGTCTTGTTTAGGTATCCAGTCTGTTAATATATGTCTTTTTATTGGGGAATTGATTCCATTGATGTTAAGAGATATTAAGGAATAGTAATTATTACCTCCAAACATTTTTGAAATTATATTTATTTATCTTATTTATTTTTTTATATTCGAGAGGTTACCTTCTTGTGGGTTTGATGAGAGGAGGTTTCTATCTTGCTTCTTCCCGGGTGTAGTTTCTGTCCTTGTCTTGGTGTTTTCCCCTTATTATCCTTTGTAGGGCTGGATTTGTGGAAAGATATCATGCAAATTTGGTTTTGTCATGGAATACCTTGATGTCTCCATCTATGACGATTGAGAGCTTTGCTGGGTAAAGTAGTTTTGGCTGAAGTTTGTGTTCTCTTAGAGTTTGCATTATATCTGCCCAGGATCTTCTAGCTTTCATGGTCTCAGGTGAGAAGTCTGGTGTTATTCTGATAGGTCTTCCTTTATAAGTTACTTGGCCTTTTTCTCTTGCTGCCTTTAATATTCTTTCTTTGTTTAGTACATTTGGAGTTTTGATTATTATGTGACGGGATGTATTTCTGTTCTGATCCAATCTGTTTGGGGTTCTATATGCTTCTTGTATATTCATGGGCATCTCTCTCCTTAGGTTGGGGAAGTTTTCTTCCATAATTTTGTAGAAGATATTTGCTGGCCCTTTAACTTGTAAATCTTCACTCTTGTCTATACCTATAATCCTTAGGTTTGGTGTTCTCATTGTTTCCTGGATTTCCTGGATGTTTTGGGTTACCACCTTTTTGCATTTAGTATTTTCTTTGACTGTTGAATCAATGGTTCCTATGGTATCTTCGGCTTCTGATATTCTGTCTTCTATCTTTTGTATTCTATCGTTGATATTAGCATCTATGGCCCCTGATTTCTTCCCAAGGTTTTCTATCTCCAATGTTGTCTCCCTCTGCGATTTCTTAGTTGTTTCTACTTCTGTTTTTAGTACCTGGATGGATATGGTCAGATCTTTCGCTTGCTTGATTGTGTTTTCGTGTATTTCTTTAATAGATTTTTGTGTTTCCTCTTTCATAGCTTCTACTTTTTGGCCCATGTTCTTCTGTATTTCTTTAAGTGATTTTTGTCTTTCTTCCTTATTGTCTTCTACTTTTTGATCCATCTTCTCCTGAATTTCTTGAAGTGATTTTTGTATTTGCCTTGTAAAGGCATCTAACTTTTGATTCATTTTCTCCTCTATTTCTTTACGAGATTTTTCTATGTATTCAGCTACCAGCATCCTGACCAGTGATTTTATATCCAAGTCTTGTTTTTCTGGTGTTTTGGGGTATCCAGGGCTTCCTGTTGTTGGCAAACTGGGTTAAGATGCTGTCATGTTTCCTTGATTTCTGTTAGTGACGTCCCTTCGTTTACCTTTTGCCATCTGGTTATTTCTGGTGTTAGTTGACCTTGTTGTCACTGGCTGGTGTTTGAATCTCCCGTGAGGCTGGGCTTACCTGTTGTTTCTCTACTGGTGGGTATGCGTGATTGCTGCTCAAAGGGATCATGAGCTGGCTGCCACCCACTGACTTTGTGCACGGCCTGAGGTCTCAGGGAAGTGAGGGGGAGTGCAGCAGAGCCTTGGCTGGCGCCATTGGGCCTGCCTAGTAGCAAGAGCCTAGCAGATCCCCCCATGCGTTAGCCCCTGATAGAATCTGTCTACCTGTGCCTTTCCAGCTGTGTCCTGGTTGCAATATGGAGGCCTGCCACTATCGCTGGTCTAAGGTCCTAGGAACTGGTTGCCTCCGGCTGCCTGGGTGCACAGCCTAAGGTCGCTGGGAAGTGCAGCAGGACCTAGGTGGGCACCTCTTGGCCTGCCTGGGTGCAAGAGCCTAGCAGATCTCCCTGTGTGGTAGCCCCAGATGGAGTCTGTGTACCTGCACCTTTCCAACTGTGTCCTGGTTGCAATATGGAGGCCTGCCGCTATAGCTGTTCCAGGGTCCTGGGGAGCTGGGTGCCTCCGGCTGCCTCGTTGCACAGCCTAAGCTCGCAGGGATGTGTGGCAGAGCCTAGGCGCCCACCACTGGGCCTGCCTGGGTGCGAGAGCTTAGCAGATCTCCCTGCTCTAGCCCCAGATGGAGTCTTTGTCCTGAGATCTTTTTAATAATCATAGAAGTAAGGGTTTTATGTCTATGTTAAAATCACCTTTTGTTCTATTGCCATAGAAACAGTCCTTATTATTCCCACTCTTAGCCATTATCTTATCTGATATTAATCTATTTTTCCTTAGGCAAAAATTGCATGGCTCTGAGCTCTTCTATTTAACTATAATTTCTTTCTGTTCTTCTGGAAATGTAAATGAAATTCATGCACTTTACTTAGGAACAAAATATGAATTCTCCACCTAATATTTTTAAGTATTTGAATGAAAACTTTTAGTTAAGTTATAAAGCCCTTTTAGAAACATAATATCAGATTTATAAGGAGTATGTGAACCTGGAGAGATAGGTGGATCCTCATCCATCACAAATGCTCAAAACCACCTATAATTCAAACTTCATAGAATTTGACACCTTTCTTTGGCTTCCAAGGGCACCTAAATTTACATGAAATTTTAAAAAACTGAACACACATGTATTCACTCACACTATATATATATAAGTAAAAATTAAAGAGAAATTTAAAATCTTAAAACATCTGAATGGTAATTTTATAAGTACTCTTACTCTTTATACTGCATTTGTTATTAATAACAGTAACAACAAAAGAAAGAATATATGTATAAAATGAACTTCTTCCTAGGAATAAGTTGTGTTAGATTCCTTTAAGTTCAGATGATGAAATGCAAAAGGAAAAAATTGAAGGTTTGACTTGTTTGGGCTCACAATTTCACAGGGACTTCAGTGTACTGTGCTGGGCAAGCAGGGAATATTCTGTGGCTCTACCCTTCAAAGCAAGAAGGAGCAGATAGCAGACATTCTTCAAACCACAGCCACCCAGGAAGCAGAGGAAGCTTTAGCAGAACTTGGGACAAGCTAAACTTGCAATGGTTTATTCCTGTTCTGCTGATACTCTTCTAAATGCCGGCCTCCACTTTCCAAAGCAACTTCCCTGCCATTGAAATAACAATCACATGCAAGCATCAAATATTGAAAATACAAACTTATAGAGAACATTTGAGATGTAAAATTTAGCACAAGTCACAAGTTTTTTTTAAAAATTTTCATTAAAAGTATTGATATTTTATGTTCTGACAGACTCACTTGAGACAGAAAATCTACAAAGCACTAAAAAACGACTGTTTAATTTACCACTGTATAATTTTTCATATTTTTTAAAAGATTGTTGACTTTGTATGATATTTTCATACTTTGAAATTAGCCATAGAAACTTCAGCTTACAAATATAAAGTGACAATTATACACTATGAGAGAAAAAACACATAATTGGTAACATTATGTGGGCTTGTGTACCTGTGGAGGAGACACAGCTGGGGGGCCGGGGTGAGTCCTGGGTCTGGTTTGGTGGCTAGAAACACTGAGAGGCCTGTTCCATGCTCCAGCATGGCTGATTCATATGGAAGAAGAGATAGCCCATGATTTTAAAGCTTTATCCTTGAAAGGTAGAAGCAAAGAGAAAAGGTACAGAAGTAGGAGCTACCCAGGACCACGTGGTGAGAAGGGAGTAGGGCATAGGGAGAGGCCCAAGAGGACAAAAAAGAGAGAGGAAGGGAAAAGAGAAGAGAAGAGAAGAGAAGAGAAGAGAAGAGAAGAGAAGAGAAGAGAAGAGAAGAGAAGAGGGCAAGAGAGGGGGGTCAGGCATCCCTTTAGAGTGGGCTGGGCTATCTGGCTGTTGCCAGGTAACTGTGAGGGTGGATTCCAGTCAGGATACTAGTAGCCTGGGATGTAGCCCCATGCAACTGACTGCCACAGAATTATGGAGTTGAGGGTATCTTGGTGTCAGCCTAGTGTCTGGGAGCATAGGCAAACAATCTTCTGTCCCTTGTGGCTTAAATCCACTGGGTCACTGGGGTTCAAACCTAGCTAAACCAGAATATAGACTGCCGTTCACAGTCTGACAACATTGTTTCTACATTCTAGTGTTTCATATATAACAAAATAAAAATTGCAAAATTTAATGTCAAGATTATGACAGGTTACGAGACTTACTCAAATACAGTTTTCTATGAGTTTCTACTTGAGTGGTTATAATGGAGCTGTAAGCTTAGAATTACTAAATCATTACATGTCTATGCCTCATCTGCTTAGGGAAAGAAAGTTTCACTAGTTAGAGCACAGCCATGCTCACTCAGTTTCACATTGCTTACAGAGCCTACATTTTGAAAATGGAAGATAAGTAGTTTGACATTGATGTCATTGGGCACAATGCTTAAAATAGCCTCTCTGTGTTCCCTGAAAGATTTGCTCAGGAATGAATGTTTTTTTTTTTTTAAGGAATAAGAATAGGGGTGCAGAATCAAGTGTAAATTATTATTTACAAAGTTTGGGGGAAATGGTTGAAACATTGATGACCTATAAGATCTTCTTCCAGAGAGAAATGGGAAAAAAATTGAAAAAAGGGGGGTTGGTAGAACAGTATATAGAAAATATAGAATACAAACACACCTTCTATGGCATTAAGAGACACTGAAAACAACAAACAGTTCAACATTTTTTTTCAAATCTTGTATTGCAAAATTTGATAGCTTATATAAGTATTAATGTTAACATTTTCATTTTATTTTCCATTATCCCACAACAAATCAGACCCAGTTGAGAGTGCCGCTTGGATTTTTAAACTTTGTCAAAAGCAGAAAAACCAAATCTTTATTTTTCCTCAATTGCTTTCTTTCATGATTTTTAAAACTATTGCAAGACTGAAGAGATGGCTCAGTGGTTAAGAGCACTGACTGCTCTTAAGGAGGTCCTGAGTTCAATTCCCAGCAATGATATGGTGTCTCACAACCATCTGTAATGGAATCAGATGTCTACTTCTGGTGTGTCTGAAGACAGTAACAGTACACTCATACATAAAATAAATAAAAAAATAAATATCTATTTATTTACACTCCAGATTTTATTCCCTACCTAGCCAACTGTTCCACTTCCCATATATGCTCCCTGTCCTTCTTTTTCCACAAGGATATCTCCACCTGCAACCCTACCCCACCAGACCTCTAAGCTCCCTAGGTCCTCCAGTCTTTTGATGGTTAGGTGTATCTTCTCTGACTGAACCCAGAACTGGCAGTTCTCTGTTATATATGTGTTGGGTGACTCATATCAACTGGTGTATGCTGTCTTGTTGATGGTCCAGTGTTTGAAAGATGTCAGAGGTCCAGGTTAATTGAGACTGCTGGTCCTCTTATAGGGTCTCCCTCCTTCTGAGCTTCTTCCAGCTTTTCCCTAATTCAACTATGGGGGTAAGTAGCTTCTCTCTATTTGTTAGGTGCAAATATCTGCATCTGAGCCCTTCAGCTGCTTATTTTGTCTTTCAGAGGAGAGTCATGCTAGGTCCGTTTTTGTGAGCTCTCCATAGCCTCAGAGTCTGACCTTGGGACATCTCCATGAGCTGAATCCCACTTTGGGCTTATTGCTGGACCTTCTTTTCCTCAGGCTCCTCTCCATTTCCATCCACCCAAATTCTTCAGACAGGAACAATTATGGGTCAGAGTTTTAACTGTGGGAAGGAAACCCACACCCTTACTTGATACCCTGCCTTTCTGCTTTAAGTGGACTGTATAAGTTTTCTCTCTCTACTGTTGTGTATTTTATCTATGATCCCTCCCTTTGAGTCTTGAGAGTCTCTCACCTCCCAGGTCTCTGATGCATTCTGGAGGGTTCCCACAAACTCCTACCTCCTGATGTTGCCTGTTTCCATTCTTTCTGTTGGCCCTCAGGGCTTCAAAAGCCTATACTCAACCAAACTAGAAAATCTATATGAAATGTTTGATTTTCTAGACAAATACCACATACTAATGATAAATCAAGAGCAGATAAACTGTCTAAGTGGGCCTGTATCTCACAAGGAAATAGAAAAAGTCATTAAAAACCTCCCAACCAAAAACTGCCCAGGGTCAGATGAATTTAGTGCAGAATTCTCTGAGACCTAAAAAGAAGGCCTGGTGCCAAGATTCCTCAAACTACTCCATAAAACAGAAACAGAAGGAACTCTACTGAACTTGTTCTTTGAAGCCACAATTACTCTGATACCTAAACCACACAAGGACACAACCAAAAAGTAGAAATTCAGAGCAATCTTGTGTATGAATATTGAAAAAATACTCAATAAAATTTCTGCAAAAGAAAACCAAAAACACATCAAAACCATCATTAATCACTACCAAGTAGGGGTACAAAGTTGAGTCAATATACAAAAATACATTAATGTAATCCACCATATAAACAAACTCAAATAAAAAAATCATAGGATCCTCTCCTTAGATGCAGAAAAAGCACTTGACCAAATACAATACCTCTTCATGTTAAAAGTATTGGAGAGATCAGGAATTCAAGGCTCATACCTAAATGTAATAAAAAGCAATTTACTGTAAACCAAAAGCCAATATTAAATTAAATGGGGACATACTTGAAGCAATCCCACTGAAGTCAGGAACAAGACAAAGATGCCTATTCTCCCCATATCTATTCAATACAATACTTGCTAGCTAGAACAATAAGACAGCAAAAAGAGACCAAGGGGATAAAAATTGGCAAAGAAAATATAAATGTATATGTATTTAAAGATGATATGATAGTATATATGAACGCCAAAAAAAAAAAAAAATTCTACCAGAAAACTTCTTCAGCTGATAAACACCCTTGGCAAAGTGGCTGGATATAAAATTAAATCAAATAAATTAGTAGCCTTCCTTTATACACATGATAAACAGGTTGAGAAAGAAATTAGGCAAACAAATCTCTTCACAATAGCCATAAATAATATAAAATATTTTGGGGTAACTCTAATCAAACAGGGGAAAGACCCATATGACAATAACTTCAAGTCTCTCAAGAAAGAAATTAAAGAAGTTCTCAGAAAATGGACAGATATACCATGCTCAAGGATTGGCAGAATTAATACAGTAAATATGGTCATCCTACCAAAGGCAATTGACAGATTCATTATAATATCCATCAAAAATCCCAAAATAATTCTTCAATGTCATGGAAAGAGCAATTCTCAAATTCATTTGGAAAGGCAAAAATACAATCCCGGACTAGTAAACAGTTCTTAACAATAAAAGATGGCTGTGAGATTTACCATTCCTGACCACAAGCTTTACTACAGAGCAATAGTGACAAAAGCTGCATGGTATTGATACAGAGACAGATACATTGCTCAATGTAATAGAACTGAAGACTGAGAAATAAAACCACACATTAATGGACACTTGATCTTTGACAAAGAACCAAAAATTTACAATGGAAAAAAGATAGCAACTTAATAAATGGTCTGTTCTAACTGGCTGTCTATATGTAAAAAAAAAAATGAAAATTGATCATCCATATTTGTCACCTTGCACAAAGCTCAAGTCCAAGTGGATCAAGGACCTCAATATAAAACCAAATACACTAATAAAAATACACTAATAAATCGAATAAAAGAGAAAGTGGGAAAGATTCTTGAACTCATTGATGCAGGGGGAAATTTCCTAAACATAATTCCATTGGCCCATGCTCTAAGATCAAGAATTGCTAAACAGAACCTCATCAAACTTGAAAGGTTCTGTAAGGCAAAGACATAGTCAATAAGAAAAAATATGCAACCCATAGATTGGCAAAAACTCTTCACTATCCCCACATTCGATAGAGGGCTATTATCCAAAATGAGGAACTCAAGAAACTTACCACCAATAAACCAAGCAACTCAATAAAAGAAAATGGGGTAGAGAACTAAACAGAGAATTCACATCAGTGGAATCTCAAATGGCTGTGAAGCACCTAATAAAATGTTCAAAGTCCTTAGTGAACAGAGAAATGCAAATCAAAATGACCCTGAGATTCTACTTTACACCAATCAGAATGGCTAACATCAAATCCTCAGGTGACAACACATGTTGGAGAGGATGTGGAAGAAGAGGAACACTCCTCCATTCCTGGTGGGATTGCAATTTCTGGAGATTCCTCAGCAAATTGGAAATAGATCTTCCTGAAGATCCAGCAATACCACTATTGGGAATCTACCCAAGATGGGCACGTGTTCCACTATGTTTATAGTGGCCTTGTTTCAAATACCTAGAAGCTGGAAACAATCCATATGTCCCACAACAGAAGAATGGATACAGAAAATGTGGCTCCTTTACACAATGGAATATTACTCAGCCGTTAAGAAAGAGGACAATCCCGAGTTTTGCAGGCAAATTAATAGAACTTGAAAATATCTTGTGTGAGGTAACTCAGACCCAAAATAACAAGCATGGCATGTACTCATTAATAAGTCAATATTACAAAAAACAAAAACAAAAAAAATTAAATCTCAAAAAATATAACTAATTCAATCTTTGGCATTTATGTGGATAAGTAATACTGATGATGCAGGAGTCACAGTGTTTTTCATGGCATTTCCATTGCCAGATAAGGGATATTTCCCTGTGAGGTTTTGGTCAAAGAGCACTCAGAGGTTGCCCCAACCAACAGAAGATATTGGCATTGCTCTTGGTTGACAGAAAACTTCATGGTTAAATTCTACTGAGAAAGATACCATGTACTTTGTATGTAAGACACAAAGAAATTGAGCTGAAATAGAGTTGTAAGCACCTTCCCTTCTATGTTGTGGTCTGTATTCCCATGGTGATAGATGGGTCTTAATGGTGCTGTTGCAAACTCTTGAGGGACAAAGTATTTGCCTTATCCAGCTATAGACCTTCCATGCTGCAAAGTTGACCTACCTAGGAAAATTTGCTCACTGGTTTAATGGTGTTACGATTGTTTGGGAGTTAAACAATCCCTTCCAATGTGGATTTGAGGCCCACTTTAAGTGAAAAAATGCATGCCTATGAACCTAATCAAAAGCCTATTACTAAAGGTGTCAACGTACCAACAGAAAATATATTCTCATGGTGTATTTTCTACATGTGTGTATTTATTCAAACTAAAAACAAACAAACAAAAAAAAAAAAACCTCACGGGCATAAGTATAAACTATGTTATTGAAAAATAGCTGTTCTTATGCTATCAAACCCTAGTGCTCACTAGCTTTCATTGTTGTTGTTGATGATGGTCTCATTATTATAGAATCTAAATAGCATCTTTATGAAGCTTTTTGGTTCTCAAGTTTAAATGCAATGTCTTAAAGAGGCAGAGATCAAAAAGTGATTCAGTGGCTCTGATATGTCTGAATAACAGCTCGTGTCTGGATATAACATGCCACACCAAAGTAGTTCCATGTGGCAGAGGTCTATTGGAGACAAAGAGGAGAAAGAGAGAAAGACAAAAGATAAAAAGTGGGGCAAAAGTGGGGAAAGATCTGCCTTTTATTTAGGCTGTGATGTAACCTGTTCCTGTTAGCAGATATGTCTGGGAAGCAGATTCTTGGAAAGTATGCAGGTGTCAGGGCAACAGGTGTCACCTATGTGTGACATTCCTGAGTTTGGAACCAATCTACCAAACTTGTTCTTAATACCAACAGGTTCCCTTGTGGGGAATAAAAATGATAATGGAGAGGGGAAATAGCAGGTCAATTAAAGGACCCTTAGAGACTTTCTGCCTGAGCAGAAACCTGTTTTTCAACATCTAATATTGTTGACTTACTATTCTATACAGATCCATGAATATATATATATTTCCTTATTCAGTTAAGCAGAAAATAACACTGACCTGGTTCTAACCTTGCCATGTTCCATACTATCCTGAAGCAGCTGACCTGATAAAAATAAAAGGAACTTTTCAAGGCACATATAGACTGTCAATTAAATGGCAACTGCCTTGAGGACTGGGGTAGGATTCTCTAGAAAACATAATGCTTTGAATCAGAGGCCAGTATAGAGTACCGTTTCATAGGTCCATAAGTCAAAGTGTGGGAAAGGGAATAGTTTCACTCACTATCACCTTTAATGATACATTAGATAAGTTTTGCTTCATGTTCCCACCTTAAATTCTGCTGGCATATAAATTTCATTCCTGGGTAGGGAGTACTCCTCCCAGGAAATGGAAGCTCAGACTTACCCCTGGACACTTTGGTCTCTGGATGCCCTTCAGAAAAAAGACTAAGAAGGGGATAAAAAGGTTAGGATGGGTTATTGATCCAGATAATCACAGGATATTTAATTAAGTCTCCACAATGTGGATAAGAAAGATTATGTCTGGAGCTCAGGAGATCCTCTAGGGAAACACCTGGTGCTATTGTTGCTGCGTTCAGTGTGTTATCCTCTCCTGTGGTTGAAGTCAATGCTAAACTACAACAGCCTAATATAGGCAGGATGACAAGTGGCTCAGTCAGGGATGAAGGTGTTGGTCACTCTTCCATGAAAGGAGCCAGGACCTGTTGAAATGCTTGATGAGAGAGGAGGGAATGCAGAATTGGTAGTAGAGTAAGGTTATTATAAGTGTCAGCTGACACCGTGTGACCAGTACAAATGAGAATTATAATTGCCAAGAACATTTCTGTCCTATTTTGTTAAAAATATGTTTGTATAAGTGGTTTCTTTCCTTGATATTTTATCATGTGATATATCAATGCTTATCACATTTAAGTCTGAAATACTAAAAGCAATGTACCTCAAGAGACATTGTTATCTATACTAAGTTTATAATGTGTCTGAGATTATATGTGTGATCTTTATACATGTTAGATATAAGTATGAACTTGGAGGGAAAAACAGAGTGAAAGATCATACAGGACACAGTCCACCTGGGTTCCTACTGCACATAGGAGCTGGACAGCTATACAACTATCTCAGCACATAGAAAACATGGACCCAATAATCAAAGAAAATGCAAAATGCAAAAAGCTTGTAACCCAAAATATCTAGGAAACTCAGGACACAATGAGAAGACCAAAGCTAAGTTTTATATTTATAGAAGAAAGTAAGGATTTACATCTTAAAATGCCAGTAAATATCTTCAACAAAATTATAGATGAAAACTTCCCTAACCGAAGGAAAGAGATTCTCATTACTATACAAGAAAACTACAGAACTCCAAGCAGAATGGAACAGAGCAGAAATTTCTCCTGTCACATAATAATCAAAACAACAAATTCACTAAACAAAGAAAGAATATTAAAGCAGCAAGAGAAAAAGGTCATTTAACACATAAAGGCAGACCTATCAGAATTACACCAGACTTCTCACCAGAGACTATGAAAGCCAGAAGAGCCTGGGCAGATGTCACACATACCCTAAGAGAACATAAATGTCAGCCAAGACTACTATACCCAGCAAAACTTTCAATTGCCATAGAGAGAGAAAACAAGACATTCCATGACAAAAGCAAATTTACACAATATTTACACAAATTTACACAGTATCCACAAATCCAGCTCTGCAAAAGAAAATGGGTGGAAAATACCAACGCAAGGCAGGAAACCACACTGCAGAAAAATCAATAAGATAATATTTCAACACAACCAGAAATTCACCTTTAACTTAGAAGAAAACAGTAAGCAACAATCACTTTTCCTTAATATCTATTAATATCAATGGTCTCAATTCCCCTATAAAAAGGCATAGACTAACAGCCTGCATACAGAAACAGTACTCAACATTTTGCTGCATACAAGAAACCCACCTCAGTGACAAAGAGTCACTTTTTAAGAGTCAAAAGTTGGAAAAAAATTTTCCAAGCAAATGGTCTTGCCATACCAACTCCAGTGTTGTCTGTGTGACATGACACTCGTCATCATGGCACACAGGAGATATGTGTCCTTCGGGGCTAAATAAAATAAGTTGAAAGTCAAAAGAGCCTGTGTGGTTCGATCAGTGGCCTCTGACAGAAGAAAAAATACAGGCTATAGAAAAATTGGTGCAAGAACAATTACACAAAGGACATATTGAAGAATGCACTAGCCCTTGGAATACACGAATCTTTGTTATAAAGAAAAAATCAGGGAAATGGAGATTGTTACAAGATCTGAGAGCAGTTAACCCAACTATGAAAGACATGGGTGCTCTGCAACCAGGACTTTCCTCTCCAGTGGCAGTTCCTAAAGATTGGAATATAATTGTAATTGATTTACAAGATTGCTTTTTTATGTCTGTTTAAATTCTTTTTTTTTAAATTTTCCATATACTTTGTTTAAATTCCAAAGAATTTCCCCTTTCCCAGTTTCTACCTCACCATGTGTCCCATAAGTCCTCTTCCCTCCCGCCCATTTCCCAATCACAAACCAACACTTTCTCTGTACTGGTATTCTCCTGCAAAACTGGAACCAGTCTTTTCAGGACCAGGGTCCTCTCCTTCCTTCTTCTTGGGAATCTTTTGATTTGCTAATTGTGCCTTGAGTATTCAGAGCTTCTGGGCTAATTAATATCTACTTATCAGTGATTGCAATTCATGTGTATTCTCTTGTGATTTGGTTAACTCACTTAGGGTATTTTCCAGATCCAACCATGTGCCTACAAACTGCATGAATTCATTATTTTTAATTGCTGAGTAGTATTCCATTGTATAAATATACCACATTTTCTGTATCCATTACTCCTTTGAGGGACATCTGGGTTCCTTCCAGCTTCTGGCTATTATAAAGAAGGCTGCTATGGACACAGTGAAATATATGTCTTTATTGCATGCAGGGGAATCCTCTGGGTATATGCCCAGGAGTAATAAGACAGGGTCCTCTGAAAGTGTCATGCCCAATTTTCTGACGAAACCCCAGACTGATTTCCAGAGCAGTTGTACCATCGTGCAATCCCACCAAGAGTGTAGGAGTGTTCCTCTTTCTCCACATCCTTGCCAGCATCAGTTGTCTCTTGAGTTTTTAATCTTAGCCATTCTGACTGGTGTGGAATCTCAGGGTTGTTTTGATTTGTATTACCCTGATAACTAATGAATTGAACATCTCTTAAGGTGCTTCTCAGCCATCCGGATTTCTTTTGGTGAAAATTCTTTGTTTAGCTCTATACCCCAATTTTTAACAGGGTTATTTGTTTCTTTGGGGTCTAACTTCTTGAGTTCTTTGATTATATTGTATATTAGCCCTCTGTCGGATGTGGGGTTGGTGAAGATCTTTTCCCACTTTGTTGGTTGCCGTTTTATCCTTCTGACAGTGTCCTTTGCCTTGCAGAAACTTTGTAATTTTATGAGGTCCCATTTGTCAATTCTTGATCTTAGAGCATAAGCTATTGGTGTTCTGTTCAGGAACATTTCTCCTGTGCTCATGTTCTCCAGGGTCTCCCCCAGTTTCTTTTCTATTAGTTTCAGTGTATCTGGCTTTATGTGGAGGTCCTTGATCCACTTGGAGTTGATCTAAGTACATGGTGATAAGAGTGGGTCAATTTGCATTCTTCTGCATGTTGACCTCCAGTTGCACCAACACCATTTGTTGAAAAGGCTATCTTTTTTCCACTGGATGCATGTAGCTCCTTCATCAAAGATCAAGTGACCATAACTCTGTGGGTTCATTTCTGGTTATTCAATTCTATTCCATTGATCTACTTGCCTGTTGCTGTAACGATACCATGCAGTTTTTAACACAGTTGCTCTGTAGTACTGCTTGTGGTCAGGGATATTGATTCCGCCAGAAGTCCTTTATTGTTGAGAATAGTTTTAGCTATCCTGGGTTTTTTGTTACTCCATAAGAATTTGAGAATTGCTCTTTCTAGACCTATGAAAACTTGATTTGGGATTTTGATGGGGATTGCATTGAATCTGTAGATTGCTTATGGCAAGATGGTCATTTTTACTATATTGACACTGCCAATCCAAGAGCAAGAAATATTTTTTCCATCTTCTGAGGTCTTCTTCGATTTCTTTCTTCAAAGACTTGAAGTTCTTGTCATACAGATCTATCACTTGTTTGGTAAGAGTCACGCCAAAATACTTTGTAATGTTTGTGGCTATTGTGAAGGTTGTTATTTCCCTTACTTCTTTCTCAGCCTGCTTGTCCTTTGAATATAGGAAGGCTACTGATTAGCTTGAGTAGATTTTATAACCAGCCACTTTGCTGAAGTTGTTTATCAGCTGTAGAAGTTGCTGGTGGAGTTTTTCGGTTTGCGTAAGTATACTATTATATCATCTGCAAATAATGATAGTTTGACTTCTTCCTTTCCAATTTGTATCCCTTTGACTTCCTTATGTTGTCTAATTTCTCTCACTAGAACTTCAAGTACTATATTGAAAAGATATGGAAAGAGAGGGCAGCCTTGTCTAATCTAATCCCTGGTTTTACTGGGATTTCTTCAAGTTTCTCTCCATTTATTTTGATGTTGGCTGCTGGTTTGCTGTATATAGCTTTTATTATGTTTAGGTATGGGCCTTGAATTCCTGTTCTTTCCAGGACTTTTTGCTCCGAATACTCAAGCCACAATTAGCAAGTCAAATGATTCCCAAGAAGAAGGAAGAAGAGGACCCTGGTCTTGAAAAGTTTGGATCCAGTTTTGTAGGAGAGTACCAGAACATAGAAATGGGAGCGGGGGTGATTGGCGAATAGTTGGGGGGGAGAGGACTTATGGGACATATGATGAGGGGGAAAATGGGAAAGGGGAAAGCCTTTGGAATGCAATCAAAGAATATAGAATAAATAATTAAAAAATAAAAAAAAAACCCAAAATCACAGGAGACAGCAGGTGTTGGTGAGGATGTGGAGAAAAAGGAACACTCCTCCACTGCTGGTGGGAATGCAAGTTGGCACAATCACTCTGCAAATCAGTCTAGCCGTTCCTCAGATAACTGAGCATGACACTTCCAGATGACCCTGTTATAACACTCCTGGGCATATACCCAGAGGATTCCCTGGCATGCAATAAGGACACATGCTCCACTATGTTCGTAGCAGCCTTATTTATAATAGCCAGAAGCTGGAAAGAACCCATATGTCCCTCAATGGAAGAACAGATACAGAAAATGTGCTATATTTACAAAATGGAATACTACTGAGCAATTAAAAACAATGAAGTCTTGAAATTCTTGGGCAAATGATTATAACTGGAAAATATCATCCTAAGTGAGGTAACTCATTAACAAAAGAACACACGTGGAATGCAATAACTGATAAGTGAATATTAGCCCAGAAACTCTGAATCAAGACACAACTCGCATATCAAATCATTCCCAAGAAGAAGGAAAGGCTTGATGCAGCATTGTAGGGGATTTCCAGGACAGAGAATTGGGAGGGAGTTGATTGGGGAACATGTGGAGTGAAGAGGGCTTATGGAACTTATGGGGAGGGGAGAACTGGGAAAGAGAAAATAATTTGGAATGTAAACAAAGAATATAGAAAATAAAATAATAATATAAATCATACATATGATATATGATAAAAATTCTCAACTGTGGAATACAGAATAGCTGAGAAGCACCTAAATAAATGTTCAACATGTTTAGTCATCAGGGAAATACAAATCAAAACTAACCTGAGATTCTATCTCACACCAGTAAGAATGGCTAGGATCAAAAACTCAGTTGATAGCAGGTGTTGGAGAATATGTGGAGAAAGAGGAACATGTCTACATTTCTGGTGGGATTTCAAGGTGGTACAATCACTCTAGAAATCTGTTGGCATTTCCTCAGAAGCCTTATTGCTCTTCAAGTTACTTTTAAAAAACAATCAATTCTGTGAAACTGAGACAAGCTGACTTTTACGTTTCCACTAGACTAGAGTTAGAAAAAGTAGAAAGAAGAAGAAATATACATGAAGAAGTCATAATTTTGGATAAGGTTCATCAGATATCACTAATAGTAAAAAGAACATATTAGGTAAATTTTTAGCCTATGGCTAAAGGTTAACACATTGTTACTTATTGCACCATAAGAAAATCAATGAAAAAGGAGGAATGTTAAGAACATGTTAAAAATACCAAAGTTGGATCATCATTTGGTTAATAATAAATATAAGACATGGTTTCTACCTTGTGGAATAAGTTTTTAATCCAGCCAGAATGATTGACACTAAACAATATGTGTGCCCATATTATTCCAATCAGTGTACCTGGTTATAGCATCCATTATTTAGCTTGTAGAGCTCACAACTAGATTAATTTTGTCACTTAGTTACACACACACATAGAACCTTCTAATAATAGAAAAGTAGCCAGTAGGGTGAAGCTTCCAGTTCACTTCCTCCTTGATTTCACAAGAACTCGGTCTCGAGTGTGTGTTATCTTCAGCAAGAAAGCCATACCATAAAATTCTGGTAGGTAATGAAGAGCAATGACAGTAGACTGTAATGTTTGTAGTTTCTGTATAACAATCCTGACCAACAACTCAAAAACACCACCCTTTTTGAATGGTTGTATGAATAACTGAAACATTATGTGGGAAAGAATATGAATGAATATGCATGTATTTGCATTAAATAAATATATATTAAAAAGTTTAATATATATTTATATAAATAAACTTCATACTCAAAATGACTAAGGATACACAAGAAGTCAACTGAATAATATTTGGAAACTGATCTGTTCTTAGTAACCAGGAGTTAATAATGACTCTTAACATATGGGCAATCTAGTTCAGAAATCCAGACTGAACAGCATATGACATTTATTTGGTTTCAATCATAGTTAGATGTCAGAGTTTGGTCTTGTGATTTATTGTAATGCTAGGTGAAGACCCCCAAGACCTAGAGTCTGCCTGTAGGTACAAGTGACACCAGCCCCAACTTATATCTGATTGCTAAACAAATATGTCAAACCCTAACCCTAACAACTAACCCTAACCCTAACCCTAACCCTAACCCTAACCCTAACCCTAACCCTAGCACTAACACTAACACTAACACTAACACTAACACTAACACTAACACTAATACTAACACTAACACTAACACTCACCCTAACACTAGTCAATAGCTGGGCAGAAGAGACATAGGTAAGGTTTAGTTTACCCAGGATTGACATCAAGGGAGAACCACAAGGAGGAGAAGAATGTGAAAGGAGAGGAGGAAAACACCATGGATTTGGAATCAAGAAAGAATGGCCCTAAGGCCAGGCCAATTGAAGTTAAGAGCAACCCAGATGAAACATAGTATTTAATAACTCAGGATTATAAATAGGAACCTAGATTCTCATAGCACAAAATGTAGATATCTATGTAGCTCTATTGCTGATTAATTGTAAATGTAAAGGTTGTGTGTATATCTTTTATCTGGGAACTACATAGTGAATATTAGGGTAGAAACTCTGTGTTGGTATCAAAAATTTTGGTCAAATACTGACTCCTCAACATCTGGCAAAAACTCACTTTTAAAAAACAATTAATTTCAAATTCACTAATGGAAAACATACACTGTCTCTGTAAGATTGGGAGGTATGAAGAATTGGTATTATACTTGCACAGGTTGTTTTCTCCAAGCTGTATGATGATGGTTCGGGACAAAGGTAAAATACATGCTAATTTGTTATTCATAATTCTGGGGTTCTGGGTTGCAAACTAAGACACAGCTGGGCATCTCAAACTAAACTAAACAACACCCTAAGCTACAGGATTGGACTCCAGCCTGGGGTCTTCCTAAATGCTGCTTTAAGCTGTCTTGGAGATTCAACTTAATTGTGCTCATGCTAAAACCCCCTGCTGTAAAATGTGGCAGGCAAATTCCTGCTGCTCAGAGGACAAAAACAAGGCTGCATGACTCCTGCAATGAAAAAAAATTATAATAAAACAAATTAGGATGTCAATTATAGATTAAGGAACTGGTTTCTTTCAAGGTGGGCTCCACAGGAATATTGGGACTGCTAAGTTTAGCACATGACATGTATAAGCTGGCTTATACAATGAATAGAATGGAATTTAAATGAAGTTAAATATAGAAAAAGATATTAATTTAATTTATATAAAGGCAGGGGATATAAGTATAATTACTGACAGGAATATTAATGTCCAAAGAAGGGAGAAATAAAGGAAGTTGAAATACATGTTTTTAGGGAAAGGAAGTAGAAATATATGGAAATTAATATAAATGTTAAGGATAGAAAGATAATAAATTCTGGGTTTTGATCTCACTGCTTAAGAGACAAAGGCTAGGATAGTTAAATTTCTTGTGATACTGGAGCCAACCTAATCTATAAGCAAATTCAGCTTGGACTATTCAGATAAATCCTATGTCAATAAAAAATAAAAGTAGTTTTTAATTATTTTAATTATTAAAATGAATTACTAAAATAAGTTCAGTTGTTATAATAGTATTACAAATCCTTTATTTGATAGGTCAAAGTAGAGAAGACCTAATTACAAAAGAAGATATTAAATTAAATCAATCTAAATATTTGATGATTTTGGGTTGCTGGATCCAGGACTTGGTATTTTGGGAGAGAGGTTTTGTATTTGGGTTAGTAGGAATGAAAGGTTTGAACTCCTTCAAAAGTAATAAGGATCAGATTTGAGAAAGGAAGACCTGAAGAAGATCTTTGCTGCAGACAGGAAGGAAAAAAATTAAGAAGACCAAGCAGGACAGGTTACATGATTTGGTGATTCTTCTATAAAGGAACAGCCCTGAAACTGACTGAGACATAAAAAATGTTGTTAGCCAGAATTTCAACTATATATAGCCAATGGGTCTAGTTGGCTACAGATTCCTCAAAATTCATCATGCCAATATTTCTTATGGTATGAATCTAGATTTATTACAATTTTCTTATTTATCAAACTACCTTATAAAAGAGAGTTGTCTTTCACCTGCTTAAACCAGGAGCAAAAATTAAGCAATAACTGATCTGTATACCTTGCATATTCCTTACAAATGTCTTATAGAATTAAATATTGGTTGTAACACTTACATATTACAGAATGAAACACCAAGAATGTAGCTCTGAGAACATTCATCCTAGGGAATGTAAAATGACTTGCTGCTCCAGCTGATTCTGCTTCAACAGATGCTATTTCCAGAGTTTGCTTCTAGAACAGATTCAGAAATGGCTTCTAATCCACAGTGACCTCAGTTTCTCAATCAGTTTCATGCAGGACTTCAGTTAAGCCCTAAATTTTCTTAATACATAAAGACTGGACAACAAATAATGCTAAGTAGCATTTTTATTTAACCATTTTCCCAATTTACTTTTGAGCCTCCCAAAGGAATTATTTGCCTCAATTCATCAGTAAGAAATTGTAAGAACATCATTGATGCAACCCTATAAGATGGGATAGATGGTTTGGGTTATTTTTTTTTATAAATTATAGGCATATTGTCATTTTAAGGGATAATTTACAAATAATTATAGTTTTTAACAGGGAAGAAACAAAATAGAGAGCTTAGACTCAGGGATTTCCATCTTTTGTTTCCTCTCCTCTATCCTTTCATTCTTAGTAAAAAGAAAGGGATTGAAAAGAAAAAGGGGGAATATAATAATATTAATAGAATTTTTTCAAATATACAAGGACTATTACATCTACTTTTTAACAAAAGTACTTTATAGCCTTAACCTTTCATTGGAGGAGATCTTTATTTTCTGATACAGAATTGAAGTTATATTTTGTTACACTGACACAGAATTTTGTTATTGATACAAAATATAAGAATAATTTAGTTACTATTAGACATTGTACCACTTTAATCTTCAATTTTCCATGAAAATTTTCAAATTTAATGTGTTTTTCTATATCTCTTCTATTTATTAGAAGTACTTTCTATGTAAATCTTCAAACTTTTCAAAAAATATTTTTACTTCATTTTTCAAAAAAGAGCATGCTTTTCTTTTTTTAATTTTTTTTTATTTTTGAGAAATTCCTTTATGATTTTTCTATATTCTTTGTTTACATTCCTAAGGCTTTCCCCTTTCCCAGTTCCCACCTCACCGTATGTCCCATAAGTCCTCTTCCCTCCAACTGTTCCTCAATCACCAACCCCCACCCCATTTCTCTGTACTGATACTCTCCTACAAAACTAGATCCAGTCTTTTCAGGTCCAGGGTCCTTTCCTTCCTTTTTTTTTTTTTTTTTTTTTTTTTTTGGTTTTTCAAGACAGGTTTTCTCTGTGTAGCTCCGGCTGTCCTGGAACTCACTCTGTAGACCAGTCTGGCCTCAAACTCAGAAATCCGCCTGCCTCTGCCTCCCAAGTGCAGGGATTAAAGGCATGCACCACCACCCACCACCGCCGGGCTCTTTCCTTCCTTCTTCTTGGGAATCTTTTGATTTGCTAACTGTGCCTTGAGTATTCAGAGCTTTGGGGCTCATTAATACCCACTTATCAGTGATTGCATTTCATGTGTGTTCTTTTGTGATTGGTTTAACTCACTTAGGATGATATTTTCCAGATCCAACCATTTGCCTACAAATTGCATGAATTCATTATTTTTAATTGCTGAGTAATATTCCATTGTATAAATATACCACATTTTCTATATCCATTCCTCCTTTGAGGGACATTCCAACTTCTGGCTATTATAAATAAGGCTGCTATGAACATAGTGGAACATGTGTCTTTATTGTATGCAGGGGAAACCTCTGGGTATATGCCCAGAAGTGGAATGACAGGGTCCTCTGGAATTGACATGCCCAATTTTCTGAGGAACCACCAGACTGATTTCCAGTGCAGTTGTACCATCTTGAAATCCCAACAAAAGTGTAGGAGTGTTCCTTTTTCTCCACATCCTCGCCAGCACCTGTTGTGTTTTTAATTTTAGCCATTCTGACTGTTATGAGGTGGAATCTCAGGGTTGTTTTGATTTACATTTCCCTGATGACTAATGATGTTGAATATCTCTTAAGGTGATTCTCAGCCTTCCAGATTTCTTCTGGTGAAAATTCTTTGTTTAGCTCTGTACTCCGTTTTTGATAGGGTTATATGGTTCTTTGGGGAATAACTTCTTGAGTTCTTTGTATATATTGGATATGAGCCCTCTGTCGGATGTGGGGTTGGTGAAGATCTTTTCCCAATTTGTTGGTTGTCGTTTTGTTCTTCTGACAGTGTCCATTGTCTTACAGAGACTTTGTAATTTTATGAGGTCCCATTTGTCAATTCTTGATCTTAGAGCATAAGCTATTGGTGTTCTGTTTAGGAAATTTCACCCTGTGCCCATGTCCTCCAGGGTCTTCCCCAGTTTCTTTTCTATTAGTTTCAGTGTGTCTGGTTTTATGTGGAGTTCCTTGATCCACTTGCAATTGATCTTAGTACAAGGAGATAAGAGTGGGTCATTTCACATTTCTTCTGCATGTTGACCTCCAGTTGAACCAGCACCATTTGTTGAAAAGGCTATCATTTTTCCACAGGATTGTTGTAGCTCCTTTATCAAAGATCAAGTGACCGTAATAAGCCTGTCGGTTCATTTCTGGGTCTTCAATTCTATTCCATTGATCTACTTGCCTGTCGCTGTACCAATACCATACAGTTTTTAGCACAATTGCTCTGTAGTACTGCTTGAAGTCAGGGATATTGATTCCCCAAGATGTCCTTTTATTGTATAGAATAGTTTTAGCTATCCTGGGTTTTTTGTTACTCCATATGAATATGAGAATTGCTCTTTCTAGATCTATGAAGAATTGATTTGGGATTTTGATGAGGATTGCATTGAATCTGTAGATTGCTTTTGGGAAGATGGCCATTTTTACTATATTGATCCTGCCAATCCAAAAGCAAGAAATATTTTTCCATCTCCTGAGGTCTTCTTCGATTTCTTTCTTCAAGGACTTGAAGTTCCTGTCATACAGTTCTTTCACTTGTTTGGTTAAATTCACACCAAGATACTTTATATTGTTTGTGGCTATTGTGAAGGGTGTTATTTCTCTAATTTCTTACTCAGCCTGCTTGTCCTTTTAGTACAAGAAGGCTACTGATTTGCTTGAGTTGATTTTATAACCAGCCACTTTGTTGAAGTTGTTTATCCACTGAAGGAGTTCTCTGGTGGATTTTTTATTGTCACTTACGTATACTATCATATCATCTGCAAAAAGTGATAGTTTGAGTTCTTCCTTTCCAATTTGTATCCCTTTGACTTCCTTATGTTGTCTAATTGCTCTCGCTAGAACTTCAAGAACTATATCGAACAGATATGGAGAGAGAGGGCAGCCTTGTCTAGTCCCTGATTTTAGTGGAATTGCTTCAAGTTTCTCTCCATTTATTTTGATGTTGGCTACTGATTTGCTGTATATTGCTTTTACTATATTTAGGTATGGGCCTTGAATTCCTGTTCTTTCCAGGACTTTTAGCATGAAAGGATGCTGAATTTTGTCAAATGCTTTTTCAGCATCTAATGAGATGATCATGCATATTTTTCTTTTAGTTTGTTAATGTAGTGAATTACATTGATGAGTTTTCGTATATTGAACCATCCCTGCATCGCTGGGATGAAGCCTCCTTGATAATGGTGAATGATCGCTTTGATATGCTCTTGGATTCGGTTGGCAAGAATTTTATTTAGTATTTTTGCATCAATATTCATAAGGCATATTGGCCTGTAGTTCTCTTTCCTTGTAGGATCTTTGTGTGCTTTTGGTATCAGCATTATTGTGGCTTCGTAGAATGAGTTGGGCAGTGCACCTTCTGTTTCTATTTTGTGGAATAGTTTGAAGAGTATTGTTGTTAATTCTTCTTTGAATGTCTGACAGAATTCTGCACTAAAACCATCTGGTCCTTTTTTTTTTTTTTTTTTTTTTTTTTTTTTTTTTTTTTGGGAGACTTACTATAACCCCTTCTATTTCTCTAGGGGTTATGGGACTGTTTAGCTCACCTAATTGATCCTGGTTTAATTTTGGTATTTGGTGTCTGTCAAGAAATTGTCCATTTCTTCCAGATTCTACTGTTGTGTTGAGTATAGGATTTTGTATTAGGATCTGATGATTTTTTGAATTTCCTCAGTTTCTCTTGTTATATCCCCCTTTTCTTTCCAAATTTTGTTAATTCAGATACTGTCTCTGTGCCCTTTGGTTAGTCTAGCTAAGGGTTTATCTATCTTGTTGATTTTCTCAAAGAACCAGCTCTTGGTTTTGTTGATTCTTGGTATGGTTCTCTTTGTTTCTACTTGATTGATTTCAGCCCTTAGTTTGATGATTTCCTGTCTTCTACTCCTCCTAGATAAATTAGCTTCTTTTTGTTCCAGGGCCTTCAGGTGTGCTGTTAAGTTGCTAGTGTATGCTCTCTCCAGTTTCTTTTTGGAGGCAGAAGTCAGAACTATGAGTTTTCTTCTTAGCACTGCTTTAATTGTGTCCCATAGATTTGGGTAAGTTGTACCTTCATTTTCATTGAATTCTAAAAAAGTCTTTGATTTCTTTCTTTATTTCTTCCTTGACCAAGTTGTCATTGAGTAGAATATTGTTCAGTTTCCATGTGTATGTGGGCTTTCTTTTGTTCTACTTGCTTTTGAAGACCACTTTTACTCCATAGTGATCTGATAGGAGGCATGGGATTAGATCGGTCTTCTTGTATTTGTTGAGGTCTGTCTTGTGACCAATTATATGATCAATTTCAGAGAAAGTACCATGCGGTGCTGAGAAAAAGGCATATTCTTTTGCTTTAGGATGAAATGTTATATGTATCTATATCTATATCTATCTATCTATCTATCTATCTATCTATCTATTTATCTATCTATCTATCTATATGTTAAATCCAGTTGGTCCAAAGCTTCAATTAGTTTCACTGTGTCCCTGTTTAATTTCTGCTTTCCTGATCGGTCCATTGAGGAGAGTGGAGTGTTGAAGTCACCTGCAATTATTGTGTTAGGTGCGATGTGTGCTTTAAGCTTTAGTAAAGTTTCTTTTATGAATGAGGGTGCCCTTACATTTGGAGCATAGATGTTCAGTGTTGAGAATTCTTCTTGGTGGGTTTTCCCTTTGACAAGCAAGAAGTGACCTTCCATGTCTTTTGATGACTTTAGGTTGAAAGTCAATTTTATCTGATATTAGAATGGCTACTCCGGCTTGTTTCCTGGAAGCATTTGCTTGAAAAATTTTCTTCCAGTCTTTAACTCTAACTTAGTGTTTGTCTTTGACACTGAGATGAGTTTCCCATATGCAGCAAAAATGTAGGGTCCTGTTTCTGTATCCAGTCTGTTAATCTGTGTCTTTTTATTGGGGGAATTGAGTCCATTGATGTTAAGAGATATTAAGGAATAGTAATTATTACTTCCTGACATTTTGGGCATTATTTTGTATATTTGAGTGGTTCTCTTCTTTTGGGTTTGATGAGAGTGGGTTTCTATCTTGCTTCTTCTGGGGTGTGATTTCCCCCCTTATGTTGGTATTTTTTCCCTATTATCCTTTGTAGGGCTGTATTTGTAGATAGATATCGTGCAAATTTGTTTTGTCATGGAATACCTTGGTTTACACATCTATGGAAATTGAGAGTTTTGCTGGTTATAGTAGATTTGGCTGAAGTTTGTGCTCTCTTAGAGTCTGCATGAGATCCGCCCAGGATCTTCTAGCTTTCATGCTCTTGGGTGAGAAGTCTGCTGTAATTCTGATAGGTCTTTCTTTATATGTTATTTTTCCTTTTTCTCTTATTGCCTTTAATATTCTTTCTTTGTTTAGTACATTTGGAGTTTTGATTATTATGTAACAGGAAGTATTTCTGTTCTGGTCCAGTCTGTTTGGGGTTCTGTAGGCTTCTTCTATATTCATGGGCATCTCTCTCTTTAGGTTGGGGAAGTTTTCTTCCATAATTTTGTAGAAGATATTTTCTGGCCCTTTAAGTTGTAGATCTTCACTCTCATCTATCCCTATAATCCTTAGGTTTTGTCTTCTCATTGTGTCCTGGATTTCCTGAATGTTTTGGGTTACCAGCTTTTTGCATTTTGCATTTGCTTTTATTGTTGAATCCATGGTTCCTATGGTATCTTCAGCATTTGAGATTCTGTCTTCTATCTCCTGTATTCTATTGTTGATCTTTGCATCTATGACTCCTGATTTCTTCCCAATGTTTTCAATCTCCAACGTTGTCTCCCTGGGTTAGGATGCTGCCGTATTGCCTTGATTTCTGTTAGTAACAACCTTACGTTTGTCTTTTGCCATCTGTTTATCTCTGGTGTTAGTTGGTCCTGTTGTTACTAGCTGGTGCTTGAACCTCCTGTGGGCTCGTAAGGCTATTTCCACACAACTGGGACACCTGAACCACTGCCCTGCAGGGCTCCTGCTCACAGATTGCTGACAGGTGGCCGGAGCCCCCCTAGGTTTTAAACTCGAGATATCTCAGGTACTTGGTTCTGCCTGCATGGCCGCTGCTCTGCACTACTCCTGCTCAGGTATTGCTGGCTGGTGTCCTGAGTCCCCAGAAGGCTTAAACTCAGGATATCTTGTGTACCTGGTTCTGCTGGCTGGATCGAAACACCTGGGAAGATGGCAGAGGCTGCAGGGAGTGCAGGGTCCGCCTTCAAGGCACAGAGCCCAGGCTTGGCTGGGGCCCCCCAAACCGCTGCTCTGTGTGCAGCTCCTGCTCAAGGCCTGAGTCCCCAAAGGTCTTAAACTCGGCATATCTCGGATACCTGGTTCCACAGGCTAGATCGAAACAGCTGGGAAGCTGAAGGAGGCTGGTTCCTTTGGCTGGATCCAAGAGCATGCTTTTCAAGAAAAAAAAAAAGAAAGAAATTTTTTCTAAGAAAATATAAATTCTCCTCAGAAAATTGGGCATGTCACTTCCAGAGGACCCTGGCATACCACTCTTGGGCATATACCCAGAGGATTCCCCTGCATACAATAAAGACACATGCTCCACTATGTTTATAGCAGCCTTGTTTATAATAGCCAGAAATTGGAAGGAGCCCAGATATCCCTCAAAAGAGGAATGGATACAGAAAATGTGGTATATTTATACAATGGAGTACTATTCAGCAATTAAAAATAGTGAACTCCAGGTGCTGAGACCCTGCCAGCGGAACCAGGTACCAGAGACAGCCCGAGTTTAAGACCTCCGGGGACTCAGGTCTGGGGCAGGAACTGCGCACAGCCTAGCGGTTTGGAGTTCAGCGGCCGTGCCTGAGCTCTGCGCTCGCAGGCCAGACCCCCGAACCCCCTGCAGGCAGCGCCATCTTGTCTGCAGCATCCCATCCAGCCAGTAGCAGGTCAGCCATACGTAGCCAGCCTGCCAGGTGCTGAGACCCTGCCAGCGGAACCAGGTACCAGAGACAGCCCGAGTTTAAGACCTCCGGGGACTCAGGTCGGGGGCAGGAACTGCGCACAGCCTAGCGGTTTGGAATACAGCGGCCGTGCCTGCGCTCTGTGCTCACAGGCCAGACCCCAAACCCCCTGCAGGCAGCGCCATCTTGTCTGCAGCATCCCATCCATCCGGTAGCAGGTCAGCCAGACCTAGCCAGCTTGCCAGGTGCTCAGACCCTGCCCACAGAACCAGGATAAGCAACAATTCTTGTTTATTAAGAAGAGTGAGGACCAGCTATAGCGGCAGGCCTCCATATTGCAACCAGGACACAGCTGGAAAGGTGCAGATAGAGACTCCGCCTGGGGCTAGAGCAGGGAAAGCTGCTAAGCTCTAGCCCACAGGCAGGCCCAGGCGCCTAGGATCTGCAGCAGGTCCCTGCGAGCTTAGGCCGTGCACCGAGGCAACCGGCACCACCCAGCTCCCCAGGAGCCTGGACCAGCGATAGCGGCAGGCCTCCATACTGCACCCAGAACACAGCTGGAAAGGAACAGGTAGACAGATTCCATCAGGGGCTACCACGTGGGGGGATCTGCTAGGCTCTTGCTACTAGGCAGGCCCAGCAGCACCTGCCGAGGCTCTGCTGCACTCCCCCACACTTCCCAGAGACCTCAGGCCGTGCACAAAGTCAGTGGGTGGCAGCCAGCTCATGATCCCGTTGAGCAGCAATCACGCATAACCACCAGTAGAGAAACAACAGGTAAGCCCAGCCTCATAGGAGATTCAAACACCAGCCAGTGACAACAAGGTCAACTAACACCAGAAATAACCAGATGGCAAAAGGTAAACGAAGGAATGTCACTAACAGAAATCAAGACAACATGACAGCATCTGAACCCAGTTCGCCAACAACAGGAAGCCCTGGATACCCCAAAACACCAGAAAAACAAGACTTGGATATAAAATCACTGGTCAGGATGCTGGTAGCTGAACACATAGAAAAATCTCGTAAAGAAATAGAAGAGAAAATGGATCAAAAGTTAGAAGCCTTTACAAGGCAAATACAAAAATCACTTCAAGAAATGCAGGAGAAGTTGGATCAAAAAGAAGAAGACAATAAGGAGGAAAGACAAAAATCACTTAAAGAAATACAGAAGAACGTGGGCCAACAAGTAGAAGCTATGAAAGAGGAAACACAAAAATCTATTAAAGAAATACATGAAAACACAATCAAACAAGCGAAAGATCTGAGCACATCCATCCAGGCACTAAAAACAGAAGTAGAAACAACTAAGAAATCGCAGAGGGAGACAACATTGGAGATAGAAAACCTTGGGAAGAAATCAGGAGCCATAGATGCAAATATCAACAATAGAATACAAGAGATAGAAGACAGAATATCAGAAGCCGAAGATACCATAGGAACCATTGATTCAACAGTCAAAGTAAATACTAAATGCAAAAAGGCTGTAACCCAAAACATCCAGGAAATCCAGGACACAATGAGAAGACCAAACCTAAGGATTATAGGTATAGACGAGAATGAAGATGTACAAGTTAAAGGGCCAGCAAATATCTTCTACAAAATTATGGAAGAAAACTTCCCCAACCTAAAGAGAGAGATGCCCATGAATATACAAGAAGCATACAGAACCCCAAACTGGATCAGAACAGAAATACATCCCGTCACATAATAATCAAAACTCCAAATGTACTAAACAAAGAAAGAATATTAAAGGCAGCAAGAGAAAAAGGCCAAGTAACTTATAAAGGAAGACCTATCAGAATAACACCAGACTTCTCACCTGAGACCATGAAAGCTAGAAGATCCTGGGCAGATATCATGCAAACTCTAAGAGAACACAAACTTCAGCCAAAACTACTTTACCCAGCAAAGCTCTCAATCACCATAGTTGGAGACATCAAGGTATTCCATGACAAAACCAAATTTGGACGATATCTTTCCACAAATCCAGCCCTACAAAGGATAATAGGGGTTAAACACCAAGACAAGGAGGGAAACTACACCCGGGAAGAAGCAAGATAGAAACCTCCTCTCATCAAACCCAAAAGAAGGTAACCTCTCGAATATAAAAAATAAATAAAATAAATAAATATAATTTCAAAAATGTCTGGAGGAAATAATTACTATTCCTTAATATCTCTTAACATCAATGGACTCAATTCCCCAATAAAAAGACATAGATTAACAGACTGGATACGGAAACAGTACCCTACATTTTGCTGCATACAGGAAACACATCTCAGTGTCAAAGACAAACACTGCCTTAGAGTAAAAGGCTGGAAGACAATTTTACAAGCAAATGGTCTCAGGAAACAAGCTGGAGTAGCCATTCTAATATCAGATAAAATTGACTTCCAACCTAAAATCACCAAAAGAGACTCAGAAGGTCACTTCTTGCTGGCCAAAGGAAAAATCCACCAAGAAGAGCTCTCAATACTGAACATCTATGCTCCAAATGCAAGCGCAGCCTCATTCGTAAAAGAAACCTTACTAAAGCTTAAAGCACACATTACACCTAACACAATAATTGTGGGTGACTTCAACACTCCACTCTCCTCAATGGACCAATCAGGAAAGCAGAAACTAAACAGGGACACAGTGAAACTAATTGAAACTCTGGACCAATTGGATTTAACAGATATATATAGGACATTTCATCCTAAAGCTAAAGAATATACCTTTTTCTCAGCTCCACATGGGACCTTCTCCAAAATAGACCATATAATTGGTCACAAGACAGATGTCAACAAATACAAGAAGATCTAGCTAATCCCATGCCTTCTATCAGATCACCATGGAGTAAGAGTGGTCTTCAATAACAACAAAAACAACAGAAAGCCCACATACACATGGAAACTGAACAATACTCTACTCAATGACACCTTGGTCAAGGAAGAAATAAAAAAAGAAATCAAAGACTTTTTAGAATTCAATGAAAATGAAGGTACAACCTACCCAAATCTATGGGACACAATGAAAGCAGTGCTAATAGGAAAACTCATAGCTCTAAGTGCATCCAAAAGAACCTGGAGAGAGTATACACTAGCAGCTTAATGGCACACCTTAAAGCCCTGGAAGAAAAACAAGTTAATTCACCCAGGAGGAGTAGAAGACAAGAAATCATCAAACTCAGGGCTGAAATCAATCAAATAGAAACAAAGAGAACCATACAAAGAATCAACAAGACCAGGAGCTGGTTCTTTGAGAAAATCAACAAGATAGATAAACCCTTAGCCAGACTAACCAAAGGACACAGAGACAGTATACAAATTAACAAAATTAGAAATGAAAAGGGAGACATAACAACAGAAACTGAGGAAATTCAAAACATCATCAGATCCTACTACAAAGGTCTATACTCAAAACAACTGGAGAACCTGGAGGAAATGGACAATTTCCTAGACAGATACCAAATACCAAAATTAAATCAGCATCAAGTAGATCAGCTAAATAGTCCCATAACCCCTAAAGAAATAGAAGGGGTTATAGAAAGCCTCCCAACCAAAAAAAGTACGGGACCAGATGGTTTTAGTGCAGAATTCTACCAGACCTTCAAAGAAGACTTAACACCAATACTCTCCAAACTATTCCACAAAATAGAGACAGAAGGGACACTGCCCAACTCATTCTTCGAAGCCACAATTACGCTAATACCTAAACCACAAAAAGATCCAACAAAGAAAGAGAACTACAGGCCAATTTCTCTTATGAATATAGATGCAAAAATACTAAATAAAATTCTTGCTACCCGAATCCAAGAGCACATCAAAACGATCATCCACCATGATCAAGTAGGCTTCATCCCAGGGATGCAGGGATGGTTCAATATACGGAAATCCATCAATGTAATCCACTACATAAACAAACTGAAAGAAAAAAACCACATGGTCATCTCATTTGATGCTGAAAAAGCATTCGACAAAATTCAGCATCCTTTCATGCTAAAAGTCTTGGAAAGAGCAGGAATTCAAGGCCCATACCTAAACATAGTAAAAGCAATCTACAACAAACCAGTAGCCAACATCAAAATAAATGGAGAGAAACTTGAAGCATTCCCACTAAAATCAGGGACTAGACAAGGCTGCCCTCTCTCTCCATATCTTTTCAATATAGTACTTGAAGTTCTAGCAAGAGCAATTAGACAACATAAGGAAGTCAAAGGGATACAAATTGGAAAGGAAGAAGTGAAACTATCATTATTTGCAGACGATATGATAGTTTACCTAAGCGACCCAAAAAACTCCACCAGAGAACTTCTACAGCTGATAAACAACTTCAGCAAAGTGGCAGGTTATAAAATTAACTCAAGCAAGTCAGTGGCCTTCTTGTACTCAAAGGACAAGCAGGCAGAGAAAGAAATTAGGGAAATAACACCCTTCACAATAGCCACAAACAACATAAAGTATCTTGGCGTAACTCTAACCAAACAAGCGAAAGATCTGTACGACAGGAACTTCAAGTCCTTGAAGAAAGAAATCGAAGAAGACCTCAGAAGATGGAAAAATATTTCTTGCTCCTGGATTGGCAGGATCAATATAGTAAAAATGGCCATCTTGCCAAAAGCAATATACAGATTCAATGCGATCCCCATCAAAATCCCAACTCAATTCTTCATAGATCTAGAAAGAGCAATTCTCAAATTCATCTGGAGCAACAAAAAACCCAGGATAGCTAAAACTATTCTCAACAATAAAAGGACTTCTGGGGGAATCAATATCCCTGACCTCAAGCAGTACTACAGAGCAATTGTGTTAAAAAGTGCATGGTATTGGTATAGCAACAGGAAGCAGATCAATGGAACAGGATTGAAGACCCAGAGGTTAACCCACAGACTTATGGTCACTTGATCTTTGATAAAGGAGCCACAACCATCCGGTGGAATAAAGATAGCCTTTTTAACAAATGGTGCTGGTTCAACTGGAAGTCAACATGCAGAAGAATGCGAATTGATCCAATCTTATCTCTTTGCACTAAGATCAACTCCAAGTGGATCAAAGACCTCCACATAAAACCAGACACACTGAAACTATTAGAAAAGAAACTTGGGAAGACCCTGGAGGACTTGGGCACAGGGGAAAAGTTCCTGAACAGAACACCAATAGCTTATGCTCTAAGATCAAGAATCGACAAATGGGACCTCATAAAATTACAAAGTTTCTGCAAAGCAAAGGACACTGTCAGAAGGACAAAACGGCAACCAACAAAGTGGGAAAAGATCTTCACCAACTCCACATCCGACAGAGGGCTAATATCCAATATATACAAAGAACTCAAGAAGTTAGACCGCAAAGAAACAAATAACCCTATCAAAAAATGGAGCACAGAGCTAAACAAAGAATTTTCACCAGAAGAAATTCGGATGGCCGAGAAACACCTTAAAAGATGTTCAACATCATTAGTCATCAGGGAAATGCAAATCAAAACAACCCTGAGATTCCACCTCACACCAGTCAGAATGGCTAAGATTAAAAACTCAAGAGACAACAAGTGCTGGCGAGGATGTGGAGAAAGAGGAACACTCCTCCACTGTTGGTGGGATTGCAAAATGGTAAAACCACTCTGGAAATCAGTTTGGCGGTTCCTCAGAAAATTGGGCATGTTACTTCCAGAGGACCCTGGCATACCACTCCTGGGCATATACCCAGAGGATTCCCCTGCATGCAATAAGGACACATGCTCCACTATGTTTATAGCAGCCTTGTTTATAATAGCCAGAAATTGGAAGCAGCCCAGATATCCCTCAAAGGAGAAATGGATACAGAAAATGTGGTATATTTATACAATGGAATACTACTCAGCAATTAAAAATAATGAATTCATGCAATTTGTAGGTAAATGGTTAGACCTGGAAAATATCATCCTGAGTGAATTAACCCAATCACAAAAGAATGCACATGAAATGCAATCACTGATAAGTGGATATTAATGAGCCCAGAAGCCCTAAATACTCAAGACACAAATAGCAAGTCAAATGATTCCCAAGAAGAAGAAAGGAGAGGACCCTGGGCCTGTAAAGATTGCTTCCAGTTTAGTAAAAAAACCGAGGGGGGCGGGGGAATTATTGGGGAACAGATGGGGGGGGAGGAACTATGGGAACTATGGTGGGTGGGAACTGGGAAAGGGGAAAGCCTTTGGAATGTAAACATAGAATATAGAAAATAAAATTAAAAAAAAAAAGAATGAAAAAAAAATAGTGAACTCATGCAATTTGTAGGTAAATGGTTAGATCTGGAAAATATCATCCTAAGTGAGCTAACCCATTCACAAAAGATTACACATGAAATGCAATCACTGATAAGTAAGTGGATATTAATGAGCCCAGAAGCCCTAAATACTCAAGGCACAATTAGCAAGTCAAATGACTCCCAAGAAGAAGAAAGGAGCGGACCCTGGGCCTGTAAAGATTGGATCCAGTATTGTAGACCCAGAACATAAAAATCGCGGGGGGGGGGGGAATGATTGGGGACTAGCGGGGGGGGGGTGAGAGGAATTATGGGACATATGGTGGTGGGGGGAATGGGAAAGGGGAAAGCCTTTGGAATGTAAACATAGAATATAGAAAATAAAAATTAAATAAAATAAAAAAGAAAGAAAATATAAATTCCCAGAAAGATGAAATAAAGTGTTATTATGGCTCTGTCACATCCCCCTTTAAAAAATATTTATTACTTCTCAAATCTGTGACAGAGTTGAAGACAAGCTATAGTCTCACAACTAAACTTAAGTTGTTGAACATTAAACAATGCATTCTAGATTTAAAAGATGTTTTTCAGTCAGTAATACAAGTTAAAATCAGAGGTGATTGAGGTACAGAAATATAAAGTTAGGATAGATGATAAAATACTTTATCTAAATTGCCTAATATAATGGACTGCATGTTATAAATGTATGCCATACCTTATATTTTTCATAATTATTATAATTGTATGCAATTTATATCTGAGAAATAAAGAGCCTTTCATTGGACTAAAAAGGGGCATTTTTGAGGTTTGTTTGGTATTGCTGTCTATTATTTTACTTTGTTTTGTTTTGTTTTGTTTTGTTTTACAGTTTGCTAAATTGTATTTTTTTTATTGAATATAATCTTCATTATATTTCAAATGGCAAAACCTTTCCTGGTTTTCCCCCACACCAAAATACACCAATCCCTCCTTAAACCCTTTGCCTCCAAGTATATGCCCCTCTACCCCACCTACTCTGCCCCTTGATTTTCCTTTGTTGAGGCATTTACTGAGCCTTCCCCTGACCAAGGACCACTCCTCCCACTGATGCCCCACAAGGCATTCCTCTGCCACATTTTTGGCTGGAACCATATGTAACCCTTGGTTAATGGTTTAGTCCCCGGGAGTCCTGGGGATTTTGGTTGTCCAACATCATCATTCTTTCCATGGCGCTATAAATCCCTTTAACTCCTCTGGACCATCCTCCAGCTCCTCCATTGGGGACCCCCATACAACCAGACCAATGTTTGGCAGCTAGCATTTGCCTCTGTATTTGTAAGGCTCTGGTAGCATCCCTCCAGCAACAACCATGGCACAGTCCTTTTTGTATACACTTCTTGTCATCCATAGTAGTTTTGGGGTTTGGTGACTTAGTAGGATGAATCCCCAAGTTAGGCAGTCTCTGGGTGACCTTTACTTCAGTCTGTGCCCCACACTTCCTCACCTTTATTGCTTCTGTGAGTATTTTGTTCCTTTTCTCAGAGGAACTAAAGCACCCTCATTTCAGTCCCTGTTCTTTTTGAGCTTCCTGTGGTCTATGAATTGTAACTTGTTTATTTTGGGCTTTTGGGCTAACATCCACTTAGATGTGAGTGCAAACCATGTGAATTTTTTTGTGAGGGTTAACTCACTCAGGGTAAAACTTTCTAGTTCCATCCATTTGCCTAAGAATTTAATGAATTCACTGTTTTTAAAAGCTGAATAGTACTCCATTGTGTATATATACCACAGTTATGGTATAAATTCCTCTGTTGAAGGGCATCTAGGTTCTTTCCATCTTCTGACTATTATAAATAAGGCTCCTCTATCAGATATAAGATTGGTAAAGATCCTTTTCCAATTTGTTGGTTGCCATTTTTTCCTATTGACCATGTTCTTTGTGTTATAGAAACTTTGCAGTTTTATGAGGTCCCATTTGTCAATTCTTCTTCATAGAACATAAGCCATTAGTGTTCTATTCAGGAACTTTTCCCCTGTGTCCATGTGTTCAAGATTCTTTCCCACTTTCACTTCTATAAGCTTCAGTGTGTCTGGTTTTATGTGTAGGCCCTTGATCCACTTAGACTTGAATTTTGTACAAAGAGATAAGAATTGGTAACTTTGCACTTTTCTGCATGCTCACCTCCAGTTGATCCAGCAACATTTGTTAAAAATGCTGTCTTTTTTTCAATGGTTGTTTTCCATTGGATTGTCAAATATCAGTGACCGTATGTCTCTGAGTTCTTTTCTGGGTCTTCAATTCTATTGACTTCCCTTCCATCCCTTTTTGTCTCTTGTAATGCAATGTGTAAGCTCCCAAGACCTAGAGTTTATATCTTGGCCCAAGTAACCCTACCCCCAAGATACTTCAGGCTAGTAAATACAGATGCCAACAGACAAAATCTGGGCAGAAGAAACAGAGGTGGGGTTTAGGTTTCCCAGGTCAGAGGAGAACCACAAGGTAGATAAGAAAGTAAAGGAGGGAGAGGAAAAAGCAATGTGTTTGGAGTCAAGAAATCATTGCCTTAAGGACTGGCCAGTTGGAGTTAACAGTGGCTCCAATGAAACATAATAAGTAATAACTGGGGATTATAGATAGGAAAGTTGAATCTAATAGCAAAGAGGATAGATATGTGCACTGCTATAATGTTGATAAAATCTTATTGTACATATGAAGGTTGTGTGTGTGTGTGTGTGTGTGTGTGTGTGTGCGTCCTTCATCTAGAATCTAAATGGTCAAAGATGGGGTAGAAACCCTGGATTGCAGTTAAAATAATTATAGTAGTTAGGTTTTGGTCAACCAAGTATAATTTAATATATAATATAGAAAGTATACAAAGAAAGAAGACAATATGTTGAAGAAAAATGGTCAAAAGATAAAAAAGATAATGAAAATCTGACATAATACCACAAAGAAATTGTTTTCAATCATAAAAATTAATAAACTTATGTTGTTTGCTGAAAATTTGCTGTCATTAGAGTGAATCATATAAAACCTTTTAAGTCAACCTTAGAAACATCATACATTCTGTAATTTTTGGTTCTTTTATTTTATATTAATATATAAAATCATATATATATATATAATGACATTAAAACAGAAGCAAAAGTATCTCAGACAGCATCAGAGGCTAATAAGAGAGGGGAAATAAAAATAAAGATGGAGGATGTGGGGTTTTATATTCAAAGCACATTTAAAACCAGAATAAATTATATGGCAAAAGTGCAAAATGGTAAAAACCAAACCTGTATTATATTATGTTTTAAGCTGATGTAATCTTGAGGAGAGTTACTTTGGTTACTATTGTAGAAGTCTGATACCTGGAATCACAGCAAACAGGATGAATGGAATTTATTTTAAAGATATTGTGTTATGTTTATGCCTCCCCACTCCAGCCGCTTCTGCCCAGTGATGCAGCAACCAGCTTCTTGCTCCAGTAGACCATGTGCCACCTAGACCCTCGACCACTGTGATGCCTTTCAGACCCTTGCTGCAGAGGTTGCCTTCAGTAATAAGGAGAGATCTCTTCACAATGCCCTGTTCACCAGACAAAACATGTCTATTTGTCTCTTTGTTTATTTGCCTCTGCTGATACATACCCACACATCCATAGATAACTGTTGTTCCATTCTAAGGTATAACAACAAGCACTTGTCTTTCCTCCACAGCTGGAGAAATCACTTCAGTGTCACCTTAGCTAAGGCTCATTACATGGCTGGATGCAGCTTCAGCATTATCTTGGTTAATAGCAGACTATACACCATCTTTGTTATGGGCAGTTCCAACTTTACTGCCTTCTTATTTTAGAAGAGCCCTGAATAAGGTCTCCAAAGACATTTTTCCAACTTAGGCATGGTTTTCATACAATTTTATACTGCTTTGGTAAATAATTTTAACATTAGTTTTAAGAATTACACTAATAAAGACATTAAGCCATTGCATTAAAAATATGTTTGGTATTGAATGGTATTGGTATAATGACAGGCAGGTAGATCAATGGAATAAAATTGAAGATCCAGAAATGAACCCTCACAACTATGGTCAGTTGATCTTTGACAAAGGAAACGAAATCATCCAGTGGAAAAAAATACAACATTTTCAATAAATGGTGCTGTTTCAACTGGCAGCCAACAGGTAGAAGAATGCAAATTGATCCATTGTTATCTCCCTGTACAAAGCTAAAGCCTAAGAGGATTAAGGACCTCCACATAAAAACAGATACACATAATCTAATAGAAGAAAAAGTGGGGAAGAGCCTGGAGCACATGGGAACAGGGGAAATTTTCCTGAACAGAACACCAATAGCTTATGCTCTAAGATCATGAATTGACAAATGGGACCTCATAAAATTGCAACCCTTCTGTAAGGCAAAGGGTAGTGTCAATAGGAAAAAATGGTAACCAAGAGATTGTTAAGAGATCTTTACAAATCTTAAATTCAATAGAGGGGGAATACCAGTATATACAAAGAACTCCAGAAGTTAGACTCCAGATAAACAAATAACCCTATTAAGAAATGGGGTACAATGTTAAACAGAATTCTCAACTGAGGAATACTGGATGGCTGAGAAAGACCTGAAGAAATGTTCCATATCCTTAATAATCAGGGAGATGTAACTCAAAACAACCCTGAAATTCCACCTCACACCAGACAAAATGACTAAGATCAAAAACTTAGGGGCCAGCAAATGCTGGAGAGGATGTGGAGAAAGAGGAATACTCCTCTATTTTTAGTGGAATTGCAAGCTGGTAAAACCACTCTGGAAATCAGTTTGGTGCTTCCTCAGAAAATTGGACACCTAAGGTACTACCTTACTAAGGTACACCTTAGTAAGGTGTACTAAGGTACACCTTAGGTACTACCTAAAGACCCAGATATACCACTCCTCGGCATATACCCAGAAGATGCTCCAACATGTAATAAGGTAACATGATCCACTGTGTTCATAGCAGCCTTATTTATAATAGCCAGAAGCTGGAAAGAACCCCGATGTCCCTCAACAGAGAATGTTGTCTTCAAGGAGTTGCCACTCATCATTTGGAACCACTGACTCACTGTGATTGATCAACATAGAAGTGCTCATCTCTGGGAGATCTGAGGTAATTGGTCACCACAGAAATGCCCATCTGCTGGAGATCTGTGGTAAGTAAGAGGACACATTATGTGACAGGCATTAAGTAAAGCAGGAGACTTTTCTTTATGGTCTCAAGTACACTCTCAATGTGTGAGGAATAAAGGTTAAAAAAATAAGATCTTCACAAATGTTTTAATTTTATATAAAATAAAATAGACTAAAAAAAAGTTTAAAAAAAAACAGATGATAGAAAAATTCTTAGCTCAAGTATATTTATCCTGTGCATAGCTCTCAGAAGTAGAAATGGTTAATATATAAATGAAAAACTTATACATGTTGAGGAGGAATTAGAGAGGTTTAAAAAGCAGAGCACTGGGGAGCAACTATTCACTAACTGCCACTGTGCCTCCTCTCCATTCTCTTGCAGAATTCCCAGAAGAAGGAGATGAAAAGTTAGATCTTAAACAAGAGAGTGTAGGTTTCACACAAGCAGTTGTTCCATGTCCGGGACATTAGGGGACAAGAGGAAAGCCGGAGACATTCTGCATCCTCTCTGGGTCCTACTAGAGATATCCCTAGTTCTGATTAGGATATCTGGATCTCTTTGGGACATCAAGTTCTCTCCCCTCTCTGCCTATTGTCTGTCCTTGGTGCACCATATGTCTGTCAATCTGTCTGTCAATTTATGTTTGTTTTTGTTTGTTGTTTGGATGGTTGTTGCTCTGTGTTTCATGTTGAAAAAAAATGGTTTAAACTTTATCTGCTGGTTGCCCATCATTTGATTTAGTTTAACTAAATTAAATGGCAATCTCAATTTTCACAGCAAAAACTGATAAGTTATCCTCCACTGTGGGTGAGAGTCAAGTGCAGCTGAAGAAATCCTGCTAGGGACTGATTATCTACACAAGCCACTCTTAAAGGGGCCAAAGGGATTTCAACATCTTTGGTAAGCGAGCTGATGGCTGTTTTTTCCTAGAGAAACCTCTGTGATTTTGTTTATTGTGTTCAAAAAGTGACCAGGTGCTTTTCTCTTGAAATTACAATTAAAAAATATAAGAAACTTTTGTCTGGCTTAAGTAAGTATATGGATATAGCCACTTTGCTTTTGTTTCTGACTGGTTATTAAGGTATAAAAATGTTCTACATGTCTCAGTCATAGAGTATTGACTTATAAGTTATAGGATATGATTAAAAATTTGGTAACAAAAAGTTAGCTTAAAATTGGTAACTCAGAGTTAAAGTCATTCTAAAGAACAGGTGACATGAACCAACCCAGAAAAACAAGTCTCTAAAGACACTTCTAAATTGAGATAATATTTATGTAATTCTTATCCTAAAAACTAGACTTGTAAAAGATAGAATTTAAAACAATGTCTCTTTACTGATGCATTAAAAGCTGCACTGTCATGCTTTCATTTTTAAAAACTTGCAGTCAAACTTTGTATGTAAAAGTAATGCTCTTGGTATTGATTTTAAAGAGAATAGAGTGTTCAAAACTGAGTTTTGTTCTTCAAAATTATGTACATGCTCTAATATTACAAAAGAAATTAAAAAAATACAGTTAAACTGCCAATATTCCATTAGTCGCAGTTTACAATTCAATCACAAGTTCAGGATAACTCATTCATATTTCTAATTTAAAAAAAATATCAGACAAGTGGATCAGTTATATCCTAAACAAACTGTGGCACAGAAAATTCAAATAAGAAAAGATAGTTTATGGCATTTAAATGATTTCCAACAGCTTTAATAAAAATGTTAATTTGTTAAAACCTCACCTTAAGCTTGCCACAAGAGAATTTAACCCTCTGTTTGGTAGTCTCAGGGGGAATGGAAATCCTAATCCCCTGGACAATTAACTGATGAGGGATAAATAACTTTACAAAAAAGTTACAGCAGTCCTTTGGCAAAAGGGACCATTAATGTAAAATCAGATTTCTTCATCCAAGTAAAGTTTGAACACCCTATTATGAATCTGCTGCTATGTTAATACAAAACTGTAAGATAGAATCATAAAAAATATTTTATAAAAGTACTAAATGAAATATTTATTTCTTAGTCCAAATAGCAATTACATTGGTTATTGCAGAATATTAAAATTTGCCCTATTGCATATCAAACTTTTTAGGCAAATTTGATAATCATTATTCCAAAGACAAGCTTTTAGAATTTGCCTCTATGCATACTTTTGTAAATGTATACATGCAGCCAGTAAAAATTACATTTACTGTATTTATAAACAGCTCCTCTAATGGTAAATATATATAAGTAGATCACATGTTTATTCTCTTAAATTTTCCTCCTGCTTCACAAATAATTAAATTATGTGCTATAGTTAGTCACTGTTTTTAAAACGTTAAATAATCAAGCTTTTAATTTGTAGACTAATAATTAAAATAGATAGCTCATGGCTTACAATTGCTTGAAATTATATTTTTATAAATAGTACTAATTCTCAAATTTTATACAAATATGGCATAATTTAAGAAGCTTATACAGTTTCTTGCTTTTAGGACACTTAAAATTTCATACTAGATTGTCCAGAATCTTTAATAAAGGCAATGCCACAGCAGATTGACATATCAGGCAAATTATAGACTTTACACAAAAGTCTCATTTTTTACATCATCAAAATAATAATAACTTAAGACAATAATTTGATATTTCTAGAATATATATATGTCGAATTATAAGGACTTGTCCTCAGTGTCCTCAACTTCTTCATATACCACATAATAGTGTTAATCCTTGAAGATTCATACCTAATCAAGACATATAGGTATAACTCATATTACTAATTTAAAAAATATTAAAAATGTACTTATGACTACTAACAGCTTTTCAAGTTTTCTAATTACAACTGCTATAACAGGGGAAGCAACTAAAAATAAAACTATGTTGTTTTTCTATACTAGATGTTTCAAATAAGATTATGACAAATATTATAACTATTACAGTTAGTCATTTGAGATACTTGTTAACAATTTAATCTTAGTCATATTACTGATTCCTTATAATCCTCAAGGACAAAATATTGTGGAACAGGTTCATAGATCTTTAAAACAATATTTTTATAAATAAAAGAGGGGAAAATCATATCCCTGTACACTACAAAAATTTTAAAATTTCAATGTCAACGAACTCTCTGGGTGTGGGGAAGAGGGCACACTTGTGTTTTTTCTGCAGGATGCCAAAGGAACATGCTAGCTGCTAGAGTATACTGATGCTGGCACAAAGAATGATGCTGATTATAATCATTGAAAGTAACTGCAGTCCTTGACACTCCTGGATGCCTTCTACTAATGCTGACACAACAGATATCTGCAGACTTTTTTTTCTGTTTTATTTTTTTTATTTTTATTTTTTTTTATTTTCTATATTCTTTGTTTACATTCCAAAGGCTTTCCCCTTTCCCAGTTACCCCCCACCATATGTCCCATAATTCCTCTCCCCCCATGCTATTCCGAACTCTTTCCCCCTACACGATTTCTATGTTCTGGGTCTACAATACTGGAACCAATCTTTACAGGCCCAGGGTCCTCTCCTTTTTTTCTTCTTGAGAGTCATTTGACTTGCTAATTGTGCCTTGAGTATTTAGGGCTTCTGGGCTCATTAATATCCACTTATCAGTGATTGCATTTCGTGTGTATTCTTTAGTGATTGGGTTAGCTCACTTAGGATGATAGTTTCCAGATCTAACCATTTACCTACAAATTGCATGAATTCATTATTTTTAATTGCTGAGTAGTACTCCATTGCATAAATATACCACATTTTCTGTATCCATTCCTCTTTTGAGGGATATCTGGGCTCCTTCCAATTTCTGGCTATTATAAACAAGGCTGCTATAAACATAGTGGAGCATGTGTCTTTGTTATATGCAGAGGAATCCTCTGGGTATATGCCCAGGAGAGGTATGCCAGGGTCCTCTGGGAGTGGCATGCCCAATTTTCTGAGGAACCGCCATACTGATTTCCAGAGTGGTTTTACCATTTTGCAATCCCACCAACAGTGGAGGAGTGTTCCTCTTTCTCCACATCCTCGCCAGCACTTGTTGTCTCTCCAGTTTTTAATCTTAGCCATTCTGACTGGAGTGAGGTGGAATCTCAGGGCTGTTTTGATTTGCATTTCCCTGATGACTAATGATGTTGAACATCTCTTAAGGTGTTTCTCAGCCATCTGAATTTCTTCTGGTGAAAATTCTTTGTTTAGCTCTGTACCCCATTTTTTGATATTTATTTGGTTCTTTGGGGTCTAACGTCTTGAGTTCTTTGTATATATTGGATATTAGCCCTCTGTCAGATGTGGGGTTGGTGAAGATCATTTCCCACGTTGTTGGTTGCCGTTTTGTCCTTCTGACAGTGTCCTTTGTCTTACAGAAACTTTGTAATTTTATGAGGTCCCATTTGTCAATTCTTGATCTTAGAGCATAAGCTATTGGTGTTCTGTTCAGGAACTTTCCCCCTGTGCCCATGTCCTCCAGGGTCTTCCCAAGTTTCTTTTCTAATAGTTTCAGTGTGTCTGGTTTTATGTGGAGGTCCTTGATCCACTTGGAGTTGATCTTAGTACAAGGAGATAAGAGTGGGTCAATTCGCATTCTTCTGCATGATGACCTCCAGTGGAACCAGCACCATTTGTTGAAAAGGCTATCTTTTTTCCACCGGATGGTTGTGGCTCCTTTATCAAAGATGAAGTGACCATAAGTGTGTGGGTTCATTTCTGGGTCTTCAATCCTATTCCATTGATCTACCTGCCTGTTGCTGTACCAATACCATGCAGTTTTAAACACAATTGCTCTGTAGTACTGCTTGAGGTCAGGGATATTGATTCCCCCAGAAGTCCTTTTATTGTTGAGAATAGTTTTAGCTATCCTGGGTTTTTTGTTGCTCTAGATGAATTTGAGAATTGGTCTTTCTACATATATGAAGAATTGATTTGGGATTTTGATGGGGATTGCATTGAATCTGTATATTGCTTTTGGTAAGATGGCCATTTTTACTATATTGATCCTGCCAATCCAGGAGCAAGAAATATTTTTCCATCTTCTGAGGTCTTCTTTGATTTCTTTCTTCAGGGACTTGAAGTTCCTGTCATACAGATCTTTCACTTGTTTGGTTAGAGTTATGCCAAGGAACTTTATGTTGTTTGTGGCTATTGTGAAGGGTGTTATTTCCCTAACTTCTTTCTCAGCCTGCTTGTCCTTTGAGTACAAGAAGGCTACTGATTTGCTTGAGTTAATTTTATAACCAGCCACTTTGCTGAAGTTGTTTATCAGCTGTAGAAGTTCTCTGGTGGAGTTTTTTGGATCGCGTAAGTAGACTATCATATCATCTGCAAATAATGATAGTTTGACTTCTTCCTTTCAAATTTGTATCCCATTGACTTCCTTATGTTGTCTAATTGCTCTCACTAGAACTTCAAGTACTATATTGAAAAGATATGGAGAGAGAGGGCAGCCTTGTCTAGTCCCTGATTTTAGTGGAATTGCTTCAAGTTTTTCTCCATTTATTTTGATGTTGGCTACTGGTTTGCTGTAGATTGCTTTTACTATGTTTAGGTATGGGCCTTGAATTCCTGCTCTTTCCAAGACTTTTAACATGAAAGGATGCTGAATTTTGTCAAATGCTTTTTCAGCATCTAATGAGATGACCATGTGGTTTTTTATTTTCTTTTAGTTTGTTTATGTAGTGGATTACATTGATGGATTTTCGTATATTGAAACATCCCTGCATTCCTGGAATGAAGCCTACTTGATCATGATGAATGATCATTTTGATATGCTCTTGGATTGGGTTGGCAAGAATTTTATTTAGTATTTTTGCATCAATATTCATAAGAGAAATTGGCCTGTAGTTCTCTTTCTTTGTTGGATCTTTTTGTGGTTTAGGTATTAGCGTAATTGTGGTTTCGAAGAACGAGTTGGGCAGTGTCCCTTCTGTCTCTATTTTGTGGAATAGTTTGAAGAGTATTGGTGTTAAGTCTGCTTTGAAGGTCTGGTAGAATTCTGCACTAAAACCATCTGGTCCCGTACTTTTTTTTGGCTGGGAGGCTTTCTATAACACCTTCTATTTCTTTAAGGGTTATGGGACTGTTTAGCTGATCTACTTGATGCTGATTTAATTTTGGTATTTGGTATCTGTCTAGGAAATTGTCCATTTCCTCCGGATTCTCCAGTTGTTTTGAGTATAGGCCTTTGTAGTAGGATCTGATGATCTTTTGAATTTCCTCTGCTTCTGTTGTTATATCCCCCTTTTCATTTTTAATTTTGTTAATTTGGATACTATCTCTGTGCCCTTTGGTTAGTCTAGCTAAGGGTTTATCTATCTTGTTGATTTTCTCGAAGAACCAGCTCTTGGTTTTGTTGATTCTTTGTATGGTTCTCTTTGTTTCTGCTTGATTGATTTCAGCCCTTAGTTTGATGATTTCCTCTCTTCTACTCCTCCTGGGTGAGTTAGCTTCTTTTTGTTCCAGGGCCTTCAGGTGTGCTGTTAAGTTGCTAGTGTATGCTCTTTCCAGTTTCTTTTTGGATGCACTCAGGGCTATGAGTTTTCCTCTTAGCACTGCTTTCATTGTGTCCCAGAGATTTGGGTAGGTCATACCTTCATTTTCATTGAAGTCTAAAAAGTCTTTGATTTCTTTCTTTATTTCTTCCTTGACCAGGGTGTCATTGAGTAGAGTATTGTTCAGTTTCCATGTGTATGTGGGCTTTCTGTTGTTCTTCTTGCTATTGAAGACCACTTTTACTCCATAGTGATCCGATAGGAGACATGGGATTAGTTCGGTCTTCTTGTATTTGTTGAGGTCTGTCTTGTGACCAATTATATGATCAATTTTTGAGAAGGTACCATGCGGTGCTGAGAAAAAGGTATACTCTTTTGTTTTAGTATGGAATGTTCTATATATATCTGTTAAATCCAATTGGTCCAAAGCTTCAATTAGTTTCACTGTGTCCCTGTTTAGTTTCTGCTTTCCTGATCGGTCCATTGAGTAGAGTGGAGTGTTGAAGTCACCTACAATCATTGTGTTAGGTGCGATGTGTACTTTAAGCTTTAGTAAAGTTTCTTTTACGAATGAGGGTGCCCTTACATTTGTCACATAGATGTTCAGTATTGAGAATTCTTCTTGGTGGATTTTCCCTTTGACAAGCAGGAAGTGACCTTCTGTGTCTCTTTTGATGACTTTAGGTTGAAAGTCAATTTTATCTGATATTAGAATGGCTACTCCAGCTTGTTTCCTGGGACCATTTGCTTGTAAAACTGTCTTCCAGCCTTTTACTCTAAGGTGGTGTTTGTCTTTGACACTGAGATGTGTTTCCTTTATGCAGCAAAATGTAGGGTACGGTTTCCATATCCAGTCTGTTAGTCTGTGTCTTTTGATTGGGGAATTGAGTCCATTGATATTAAGAGATATTAAGGAATAGTAATTATTACTTCCTGACATTTTGGGCATTATTATTATTATTTGTATTTGAGTGGTTCTCTTCTTTTGGGTTGGATGAGATGGGGTTTCTATCTTGTTTTTTCTGGGGTGTTGTTTCCCCCCTTGTGTTGGTATTTTCCCCCTATTATCCTTTGTAGGGCTGGGTTTGTAGATAAGTATCTTGCAAATTTGGTTTTGTCGTGGAATATCTTGGTTTCCCCATCTATGGCAATTGAGAGTTTGCTGGGTATAGTAGTCTTGGCTGAAGTTTGTGTTCTCTTAGGGTCTGCCTGAGGTCTGCCCAGGATCTTCTAGCTTTCATGGTCTCAGGTGAGAAGTCTGGTGTAATTCTAATAGGTCTTCCTTTATATGTTACTTGTCCTTTTTCTCTTACTGCCTTTAATATTCTTTCTTTGTTTAGTACATTTGTGGTTTTGATTATTATATGACGGGAAGTATTTCTGTTCTGGTCCAGTCTATTTGGGGTTCTATAGGCTTCTTGTATATTCATGGGCATCTCTCTCTTTAGGTTGGGGAAGTTTTCTTCCATAATTTTGTAGAAGATATTTTCTGGCCCTTTAAGTTGTAGATCTTCATTCTCATCTATCCCTATAATCCTTAGGTTTGGTCTTCTCGTTGTGTCCTGGATTTCCTGAATGTTTTGGTTTACAAGCTTTTTGCAAACATAAGATCATTACTAACAGAAATCAAGGCAGTATGGCAGCATCTGAACCCAGTTCCCCAACAGCAATAAATCTTGGATACCCCGAAACACCAGAAAAACAAGACTCAGATCTAAAATCACTGGTCAGGATGCTGATAGAGGAACACTTAGATAAATCTCTTAAAGTAATACATGAGAAAATAGATCAAAAGCTAGAAGCCATTACAAGGCAAACACAATTAAATCCCAGATATCTCAACACACCAGAAAAACAAGACTCAGATCTAAAATCACTGGTAAAGATGCAGATTGAGGATCACTTAGATAAATTTCTTAAAGTAATATAGGAGAAAATAGATAAAAAACTAGAAGCCCATACAAGGCAGACACAAAAATCACTTAAAGAAATCCAGGAGAATATAGAGCAAAAAATGAATCCTAATAAGGGGGAGAAACAAAAATCACTTGAAGAAATACAAGAGAACATGGGTCAACAAGTAGAAGTCATAAAAGAGGAAACACAAAAATCCCTTAAAGAATTCCAGGAAATCACAAACAAGCAACTGAAAGATCTGAGCAAAACCATACAAAATCTAAAAACAGAAGTAGAAACAACTAAGCAATCGCAAAGGGAGATAATGTTGGAGATAGAAAACCTTGGGAAGAAATCAGGAGTCATAGATGCAAATATCAACAATAGAATACAAGAGATAGAAGACAGAATCTCAGATGCTGAAGATACCATAGGAACCATGGATTCAACAATTAAAGAAAATGCAAAATGCAAAAAGCTGGTAACCCAAAACATTCAGACATCTGCAGACTTAACATCCCTCTTCGCATGGTGATTTTATTTAGCTGAAAATTGGACACATTATAAACAGATTTAAGGGGAGATATTGGTGACTGCTGATTGCCCCCCTTCAGGGTGTCAAAATGACATATATTTAAATTTTACAGATTTCAAGTGTAGACCAGGTAGAACATGTCCTGGTGTTTGTTTTCTTTAAGACCATTTCGATTTGTCATGTTCTACCAACTGGATAGAAGAGAATGTAGGGTGCCCCTACAACATATATTTGCCCATTCCTTTGGACAAAGAAGATTTTATCAGCCAGTACCGTTATAATAGAGATCAGTTCTTTAAGACACGTGGATGTCTTAAAGAACTTATCTCAATTATATATGGTTGTTTGGGAACCTTGGGATAGCTGGTGGACTTCTCCTGTAAACGGAGCCATGTATATGAGCAAGAAAGAACCCTCTTAGAAAAGAGCTATATCAGGCTCCTATCAACAAGCATTTGTTGGTATCTACTATAGTGTCTGGATTTGGTGACTATATATGAGATGGATCCACAGGTGGGGCAGTCTCTATATGGTTTTACTTCTGTCTCTGTACCACATTTTTTCTCAGTATCTCCTCCCATTAGTATTTTATTCCCCTTCTAATAACAACCAAAGAATCCATACTTTGGCTATCCTTCTTGAGCTTTATATGGTCTGTGAATTGTATCTTTGATATTCTGAGATTCTTGGCTAATATTCACTTAACAGTGAGTGCATGCCATGTCTGGTTTTTTTTGTTTGTTTTTTCTTTTTTGGTGTGTGTGTGTGTGTATGTGTGTGTGTGTGTGTGTATGAGAGAGAGAGAGAGAGAGAGAGAGAGAGAGAGAGAGAGAGAGAGAGAGAGAGAGAGATTAGGTTACTTGACTTCAGGATGATATTTTCTAGTTCCTTCCATTTACCTAAGAATTTCATGAATTCATTGTTTGTAATAGCTGAGCAGTGTGCCATTGTGTAAATACACCACAATTTCTGTAATGATTCCTCTGTTAAGGGATTCTTTCCAGCATCTGGCAAATATAAATGGGACTGCTATGAGCATGTGTCTTTATTACATGTTGGAACATTTTCTGAGTATATGCCAAGGCATGGTAGCTGGGTCCTCAGGTAGTACTATGTCCAATCAGTTTTCTGAGGAACTGCCAAACTGATTTCCAGAGTGATTTTACCAGCTTGAAATCCCACCAGCAATGGAGGAGTGTTACTCTTTCTCCATATCCTCACCAGCATCTGCTGTCACCTGAGTTTTATTTATTTATTTATTTATTTATTTATTTCACTCCAGATTTTATTCCCTGCCCCTAGTCTACATTCCAACTGTTCCACATCCCATATACTTCGTTCTTCCCTCTATTTCTTTTCTTTTCTGTTCTTTTCTCCTTTCTTATTATCACCATTATTATTATTAGATATTTTCTTTATTTGCTTTTCAAATGGTATCCCCTTTTCTTGAATTACCCATCTGAAAACATCCTATCCAATACCCCCTCCCCCTGCTAGCCCCCCACCCTCAACTTTCTGACTTGCATTCCCCTATTTTGGGGAATCGAGCCATCACAGGACCAATGACCTCTCCTCTCACTGATGTCTGATATGGTCATCTGCTACATATGTAGCTGGAGCCATTGGTCCCTCTTTGTGTTCTATTTGGTTGGCGGTTTATTCCCTGGGAGCTCTGGGGTACTGGCTGGTACATATTATTTTTCCTCCTATGGGGCTGCAAACCTCTTCAGCTACTTGAGTCCTCTGTCTAGTTGCTCCATTGGGGACCTCATGCTAATTCTAGTGATTGGCTGTGAGCCATAGGTGTTTTGATCCACTTTCATTATTTGATCCTTATTGATCAAAGTATCAATACTTTGGTCTTCCTTCATCTTGAGCTTCACGTGGTCTGTGAGTCGCATCTTGGGTATTTTGAGATTTTGGGCTAATATCCATTTATCAGCAAGTGCATATCTTGTGCGTTCTTTTGTGATTAGGTTACCTCACTTAAGATGATATTTTCTAGCTCAATCCATTTGCCTAAAGATTTCATGAATTCATCTTTTTAATAGCTGAGTGGTACTCCATTGTATAAATGTACCACATATTCTGTATCCATTCCTCTGTTGAAGGAATCTGGGTTCTTTCCAGCTTCTGGTTATTATAAATAAGGCTACTCAGAACATAGTGGAGCATATGTCCTTATTACATGTTGGAGCATCTTCTGGTTATATTCCCAGGATTGGTGTAGCTAGGTTGTCAGGTAGTACTATGTCCAATTTTCTGAGGAACCTCCAAACTGATTTCCAGAGTGGTTTTACCAGCTTGCAATCCTACCAGCAATAGAGGGGTGTTTCTCTTTAGCCATTCTGGTGTGAGGTAGAATCTCAGAGTTGTTTTGATTTGCATTTCTCTGATAACTAGGGACAAGTTAGGCAATTTTAAGCAGTGAAGGAAATCCATCAAAACCAGAAAGGTAATAAAGATATAATTCAATAAGGAGGTCACATTCCAGCCTCCACAAGCAGGAGAACTTGGCATCTTTGGCCATGTTATTATGGGTTTAGAGTTGGGATAAGAAGAAAGGGGGTTATAGAGTGTCCCTTAATTACCAAGGAAAGCCACTAAGTCTAGATGTATGAGAGGGATGTCCTAGAATGGAGGCCCAGAGAGGCCATTGTATGAAACTGTGAATATGAAGCCTGTATTGCCTTGGAAAAACCCAAGATGTTGGAGATGTCAGAGCTATGATATACGTGCCAAGGACAGCTGCTCACAGACAGTGGAAACAGGCAAGTAGGAAAAAAGTATATTGCAATCAACAAAGCTGAAAAGAGATGGAAATCCAAAGGCCTTTGACATCAGATATGGAGATGCAGAGTTTGGTGTTTTCCCAACAGGTTTTCAGTCTTGCTTTGGTCCAGCATTTCCTCATTATGTTCTTTTTTCTACCTTTTATATGGTAATGAATATACTCTGTCATATGTTGGAACTTTGAGACCTGCTTTTTGATTTCATTTTTTTTCAGGGAGTTACAATTAAGAGATATTATGAATTTTAAATGAGACTTTGAACAGTGGACTTTTAAATGAGGTTGGGACTATTATGCATTGTGTATGGCTACAAGCGTATGGAGACCAGGATGTGGAATAGAGTGGTTGGTATAGGAATGGCTTCCACACACTCATGTGTGTGAATGCTTGGGCCATAGGGAGTGTCACTATTAGTAAGTATGGCCTACTTGGAGGATATATGTCATTGTCATGATGAGTTTTGTGAATATAATAGAGATGTGTGCAGAAGGCATGAATGAATCTCTTAAAAACAAAAACAAACTGGACTAGGAAAAAAACGAATAAAACAGTTTAAGACTTGAGAGTGGAAATAGCACCAGTAACAAAAATCCAAATCAAGACTAATTTAGGAACATGAGAAGCAACCTTCTATTCTGGTGAAGAGACTATCTTCACCAGAATACTAGAGATGAAAATAGAATTCCAGGCACTGAAGAAGAAATGAGGGAAAATTGTTACCTTGCTCAATGAAGGTGTTAAATCTAAAACACTGTGCACCAGCAGTGGTTGCATATCAGCACAAATGGTGCCCCAGTCCACACCTCTGCCTGCCTCCCAAGAGTCAGGCTATAACCAGATACACACAGATGATGCACTCCCACCCTCCTGTCTCGATCTTCCTGACTTTGGGGACCCTAGCAAGGCCAAACACTCAGAGCTCCATTTTCCTTCCAACTGCATTTGGATTTATATTGTGGAACAGGGCACATGCTTCCACAAATGACAGCTCTACCTGTGTCCCAAACGTCAGCTCTAGATTGACACACACAGGTGGCCCACTCAAACCCAAGACACTAGCTGTACCTGCATACCTAGAGGCGAACTTCAAGTAGGGACACTCAGGGGAACAAACACTAGAGAAAACTAGATGGCAAAATGGAAGCCCAAGAACACAATTAACAGAAGCAAACACAATATGGCACAATCAGAACCCATCTCTCCTACTACAGCAAGACCTGGATAACCTAACCTACCTGTTGAGCAAGACTGTATCCTTAAAGCCCATCTCAGCAATATTATAGAGGGCTTTAAACAGAACATAAATAGTTCCCTTAAATAGATATAGAAAAGCACAATCAAACATGTAGAATTCCTTAAAGAGGACACACATGAATCCTTCTGAAAAATACAAGAAAATACAACCAAACAGGCAAAGGGAAAGAATAAAACAGCCCAAGACCAAAAAGTTGAAATAGAAGCAATAAAGGAAATACAGATGGAGGCAGCTCTTGAGATGGAAAAACTGGGAAACATAATAATCCTGATAATCCTTAAATTGTCAGTGCACCATATAAGCTTGGCATCTTGAACAGCAACTGTTTTCCTGATGCCCATTGTTTTTTTTGCTAACCCCCATCTAACTCCAGCATCTCTTCCAGGGACCCAGCTTGCTGTAGCTGCGGGTGGCAACAAATTGGCACCAAATGTGGGGCCGGATGCAAAAAGATCTCCTGAGATGACTCTGTCTTCATGAAGCTGCACAAAAAAAAAAAAAAAAAAAAAAAAAAAAAAGATGGTATCCTGCATGGTGAACTACTATATGTGCAAAAGAATATGGATTAAGTGAGACAGCTTCGACCCAACACTGAACTCGCTTAAGAGTAGACAGTAAAAACTGGGGTAGAAACTTTGTAGGCATTTGTCCAAAGTGTTTAAGAGCTGCTTCAGGTGAAAGGAAAAAGGTTTGAAAATAGGCGTATGTCCTCAGCCTTCAAGAACTGCTTCAGAAAGGTTTGAAATTTTTGAGAGAGAGAAGTAAAATATATTTTAAAATTCTCATAGGAAGAAGTAGAAATGTAGAGAGTTCCTGTTTCCTCTGTGGACCCTACTGGAGATATTCTTAGTACTATATAGCACACTTTCCTTTCTATATAACATTTGTCTTTGGTGCACACCAAGGAGTCAATGTGTCCATTTGTGTCCATCTTTGTATCGTTGTCTGAATGAATGTTGTTTTATGTTTCATGTTAAAAAGAAAAAATTGTAAAAACTTCATCTGCTGTCAGTTTATCTGTTAATCTAGTCATGACAGAGGAAGATTTAAACTGCCCTGCACTCAACTAGGTGTCAAACACATATGGAGAAAGGGCTGCTTCTTAAAGTGCCAGCAACCTCAAGTTCTAGGACAAGTGGATTAATGATTATTTCTCCTAGAAAAATCTCTACAATTGTGATTTTGGGTTCAAAGTACTTTTTTTTTCTCTTGAAATTACAGCTAGAAAAAGGAAAAAAAAATGTTTGGTTTAAATGTTGAGATTTATGTAATCACTTTATTTTTGTTTCTAATTGGTTTTAAAGGTATAAGGTGTTACATATCTTGACTATAGAGTTATACGTTGTTGGTTATGATTTTAAAAGTATAATGTTGATAACAAAAGGATGTTTTAAATCAGTAACTCAGGGTTGGAACCATCTTAAACAGCAACACGTGGCATGACACAACCCAGGAAAAATAGGCCTCTAAGATATTTCCAAATTGGTATAATATTTTATGTGAATCTTAACCTAGAAATTAGATTTATAAGGAATAAGATTTAAATAATGTCTCTTTAATAAGTTACACTGTCATACATTTGAGCATAACAACTGGCAGACAAACTTTGTAGTGGGAAATAATGCATTTGCCCTTGATTTTAAAGAGAATAGATTGTTTAAAATTGGATTTTGCTTTCCAAAATTGTACTTATGCTCTAAGATTGCAAGAGAAAATTAAGAGTTACAATAAAAATTTCCAGTGTGCCATTGGTTGCAGTTTGCAATCTGATGAAAGGCTCATGATTCTTAACATATTTTGTAATTAAGATTATTTTAAGAGTGATACACTTGTGGCCAATATGGTCCTGTTGTTACTTTTTCACAAGTTTATTGGTACTGTGGTAAAGGCAAAATTTACCCACCCCCCAAGATTGAAAAGGAGATCTCAGTGGAAATTTATTTGATATCAAACAGGCTTCTTTGATTACTAGAAACCACCAGTAAAGTTTTTTTGAATCCCTAAAATTACAGATTTCTTTGACACTCACACTATGGGGCCTGGCTGCAGGCTACTGCCATAGAGGCAATGGACTCAGATCAGAAGATATTTACATTTGAGTTAATAAAAGCTTGGTGTTGTCTCAGCAGAGGGTTCTGTGTGAGATGCTGCTTTTGTCTTGCAGGCCTCACAGAGTTTCTGGCCAAAAGAACATTCTTGACAGACCTATCCATGTGTGGTTCATAATACAGTTCAAATTTAAAATCTATGAAAGATTAATAAGGCTATACAGTACTTATGAAGGCATTAAAATTTGGCCTGCTACTCCATACAAAATTATTATTGATTTAAGTGTTGGTTTTTGCTTTTTGGATCCTGAAAATTATAAAAGCATTTGCTTCTAACTTTAAAAGAGCATGAGCTAACTTTAAAAAAAAAAAAAAAGCAATAAAGCAATTTTTGTAAGCATTTGTCAATAGTTTGTTACGTGTTCACTGCCATTCCTTGGCAAAGAGAACATTAATGTAAAATCAGCCTTTTTCATCTCCAAGTAAAGTTTTAACATGCTTCAATAAAGATTTGGTGTGATAATGAAGGGTTACAAGATAAAATCATAAAAATATATTTTAAAAAGGATTGTTTTAAGAGCCTGATGAAACATTTGTTCCTTGTTTTAAACAGCAATCAAGTTGATTATTATTGATGATAATCTATTATATGGCAAGCCCTTATAGGCAAAATTAATAATTGTTATCCAAAAGATAAATTGTTAAAATTTGCTTCCATGTGTGTTTTTATATTTATATACATATATCCTATAAAAAATGCATCTACTGTGGGAATAAAGCTCATATAATTGGGTTTGTTTGAGTTTCCCCTTGCCATGACTTGGGTGCTGTAGCTGCTATTTTTTAAATGTTAAAAATTAAGCTTTTAATTTATATATCGAATATATACACACACATATTTATGTATATATATATATGTACATTCACACACACACACACATATATATATATATATATATATATGTATATATACATACACACACACATGTATGTGTGTGTGTGTGTGTGTGTGTGTGTGTGTGTGTGTATGTAGTGCATAGCTTACAACTGCTTGAAATTATTCCTTTTTTGAAAAGGCTAATTCTTATATTATTTCTGCAAATACAATTCAAGTAAAAAAAAAGAGATGTTCCTTAAATGAGTTTCCTGGATATTTAAAAGCTAAGCCAGGTGCTGGAGAGACGGTTAAGAGCACTGACTGCTTTTCCAAAGGTCCTGAGTTCAATTCCCAAAAACCACATCGAGGCTCACAACCATCTATAGTGAGATCTGGCACCCTCTACTGGTGTGTCTGAAAACAGCTACAGTATACTAATATACAATTAATAAATCTTTAAAAAAGTGCTGGTACAAGGCCCCTTAAGACAAGGCACATAAAATTTATATCCCAGGCAGACTATATAGTAACAATTGGCCATACAAACATATTCTTCATATCATCAAAATAATAATGACTTGAAAATAATTTTATAATTTTAGAAAATGTACACATCAAATTATAATGACTTGTTCTTGGTGTCCTCAATTTCTACCTATACCACATAGTGGTGTTAATTCTAGAGGACTAAGTTAATTATTACACTTAAGTGATACTCATATTTCTAATTTAGAAAATAAAAATATGTACATGTGACTAATGATACATTTTTAGGCTTTTTAGTTGCAACTGCTCTAACAGAAAAAGCAACTAAAAATGTTATGTTTATTTAATATACTTACATAGTTATTGCCTATATTATTGTCTATGTTTGGTGTTCCAACTTAAATTAAAACAGACAATGAAACTGGCTATTTAATGAATAAAAGTTATCACACATATAAGATGTCTTTGAAATTTTTTTTTTTTTTTTGGTTTTGGTTTTTCGAGACAGGGTTTCTCTGTGTAGCCCTGGCTGTCCTGGAACTCACTCTGTAGACCAGGCTGGCCTCGAACTCAGAAATCCGCCTGCCTCTGCCTCCCAAGTGCTGGGATTAAAGGCATGCGCCACCACCGCCCGGCTTGAAAATTTAATTATTATCCTCAAGGACAAGGTAATATGGATATTTTAAAACAATATCTTCTTAAAAAAGAAAAGAGAGGGGGAATTGTATCCCCATGCATATCATTTAAATTATGCTTATATATTTAAAAAAAGAAAATTTGGATGCGAAGGAACCCCTTGCTGAGTGTATATGGCATCCTATAAGTAGGCATACTGATGCCTAGGTGAGATGAAAGAATTTACTTATTGGCATATGACATGATCCTGACTTAATTTTGGGGAAGAAGGCATGCTCATTTTTTTTCCACAGAATGTTGCAAAAGCGTGCTAGCTGCCAGAGTGATTGGTGTGGTACTGAAGATAATGTTGATGGTGGGCTTGCTGAGTGCCCAGACACTGGTAACAGAAAAGTTATTTTGAGTATGTTTTAATTGTCAAATGTCGCAGATTAAATAAATTGCCTTCCTTCAAGCTTTTAGAATTTGTGGGACAGAGAAATTGGAGACTGTAAAACTAACTTAGAAAAATTAATCTAAAAGAGAAGTTATAATAACTCTACTCTTTCCTTTAATGTGATCAGTTGACTCAATCATAGACTGCTCCATAAATCCAGTATTGGAGATCCCAATTATAAAGATGGCTAATAATCTTTATCAGCCAACTTATCTGGCACTTACCTAAAAAAGGGATAGTCTCTGTTGATTCACAAAGCTACCTCCTCCTCCAGAGGTTAGCTTTTGTTTCAGAGAGCTACTAATATACATATGAATTGAATACCTTGGGCCTACTGAGACAAAGTCAAAGTGGTTCTCCCTTTTAATCTCTTCTTTTGTGTCTCAGGAAGGTCTCTTTGAGACACATCTCTGCAGCTCCCCAGGACAATTTTCATTGCTATGAAGAAAGGTATGCTGTGAGGGCCAGCCAGTTTAAGACAATTACATGGCATTTGCTTTATGAGTGGATCTCCTTCATGGAGCCACATAGAACTCAGATCTATGTGTGTCTGCTTACCAGCAGAAATGGGCACCAGTGAGAGATACAAGGCAAAGCACTACTTAGGGAGGACCATGTTTTCTGCCTGAGTCCCCAGGAAGCACTCCTGATTGCATAGAGGTTGATGTTGAAAGGCTGTCCTTAAAATAATAATAAGGAAGGCTATTACCTCTCCTCTCCAAAAGATGTCATATAATATTTAAGAGGAATCAAGATCACTGTTCCCCCCCCTCTGGTTAAATACATCTGTCATTTGAAGGATATGTACTCCCCCAGCCCTTGAATAGGGATTTTTGAACCTCCACACTATCCACTATCTCTCAGTCCTTGAAGTTCTGGCCCTTTGTTCTCCTTAGAACAATACAGCCTCCTGTTTATTACCTGGGAGTCAAGGCTACCCAGCTCCTGGTGGTAGCCTGGGGTGGAGTTCTGGAATCAACATCCATCAGACCTACAGCTTCCTACTTCAAGCAGTCTATGTGCTGAGCAGAGTGGAGCAACACATGCTGAGCTGATTCTTGACTTTGCAAGGAAGTGACTCACCTGAAAATCCTTAAATTGTCAGTTCACAATATAAACTTGGCATCTCCAACAGCAACTGATGTTCTGATGCCTATTCTTTTTTGCCTCCCCCCATTTATATACAGCTTCTCTTCCAGGGTCCCAGTTTGTCATAGCTGTTAGTAGCAACAGAAATGCCCTCTTGATATAATTTTTCTTTATTGAGGAAGTAGTGAAAGAATGAAGTTGCAGGCTAGGAATCCCCCATGCCTGAGTCTTGGGTGACCCCAAAGGAGCAGAGGTTTGGCCCACTCTTTGTTGGCCCGGAAGTGTGCACACGTCACACCAGCCTCCAGGGTCCAGCTGCGAGCCTCAGGCTGGGAGTTTCCCTGGCATCTTTTCCTGCCTTGCCTCCACAGAGTGACTGTGGCGAGGACGAGCACAGCTGGGGCTGGCTGGATCACCATGGGGGCTGCGGGGCTCATGCCTGGGGGGCGCTCAGGTCCCCAAAACCTACTGCTAGTGGGGGAGGGTGGGCTTTGAATAAGTAATCCTGGCCCTGTAACAGGAAATGCGTAATGGGAATTACATATGTGATGCTGTGTGTAACCCTGGTGTGACCCTGTGCGTGGCGGGCACATAAGTGGAAATGACTTAACCAGGTCCCATCTGGCTTCTATAGAAAACTGACTGGTTCTCAGGGAGTGTGGGCTCGGATAATTTAAACTGATTGGCTTGGAAGCTATGGAGTGGCTTGTGTAGATGGGTTTTGCTGTAAATCTATAAAAAACACTCCTGTTTCTGCACCCAGGGTTCACTGTCATCTACCCCCCTCCTATGGGAGATGGCAGTGACCACAGAGATCTGGAATTAAAATCCTCTTGCTATTTGCATCAAGACTGTTTCTAGTGCATGATTGGGGTGACGGCTTCCAAGTGTGGAGTGCAGGGGTGCCCCTGTTTTTCTTTCGGGTCTTACAGTTGGTGCATGGGCTGGGAAGTGCAATCACCCCCCACACTCGAGAACCAACGTGGAGGTAAGGGAATCCCCTCTGAATCGTGTGTGCTGGCCGATGTCTTTATTTCTGAGTGTTTAAATGCAGTGCTGTGGTCTATGTGTATGTATGTGTGTCTTGGTTTTGGTATGCAACAGGAGTGGATGTGGAATCCCACTCTGTGTTACAGGGGGAGTGGATGTGGAATTCCACTCTGTGCAGCTGCCACTGTGGACTGTAAGGACACAGGGGCCATGGGAGGAGACGCCCTCAGGCCACAAGCTGCGGCCCTGGAGGATGCTCTGAGAAGTAGGGAATTCCAGGTATGCCTGGAAGATTCCCATCTGGGTGTTGGGGAGGACATCGTAGTTCTTCTGAATTGGAGAACTTACACGCCCTCCCGGCCATCTGGTTTTCTGATCTGGTTCTGTCTCGGTGGAAATAGTTTATCCATTGGACAGGTACTGCGGTTTGCTTTCTGTCTGTCTCACTGTTTTGTCAAAGTCTGAGCCTGTAAACCTGTCTGAAATTTTCAGTTTTACTTGCATCTGGGGCTCAGAGAGCCTGCCTAGTGTGGTAAGTTTGACTGGCAGCCATGCTAGATTTGAGACCATGGGGATCTGGAGGAACCTTTAGGGCCTGGGGATAGCTGAATAAGGCCCTTCTCCATCTGTAAACAGCAAGGCAAAAATGGCGGGAGCCACGTTTTGCTGAAATCTGGTAAATTAGGCCCATCTAGTGGCAAATTGTATGCTGATTTTCCATGCTCTGGGTTTTTGAATTTAGACGCCTGATGGTGGCAGGGTCAGGCTGTCTACGTGGTGATTGTTTTTCTCTGTGTGGTTTTATATCTTGTCCTGTGTTCTTGGACTTAGACGACTGACGAAATGACTGATGTTAGGAATTTAGACCCACTGAAAAGCCTGCCATGTTAAGACTGGTGCCAAGATCAGGTCACATGACTCAAGCCCGCCATGTTAGAACAAAAAAAGAGATGAAATATTTGAGCTCTGATGCCCCCTGGTGGGGGAAATAAGTTTTAACAAGACAGTCAAAGTGGCGGATATGGGAATTCCAAGTTTAAGTTACAGATGGCTTATTTCATATATTTTAAATTGTTTAGATTATTATAATGGATATGATGTTAAGCTTTGTGGTTATATTGCTCCTCTGGGAAAGAGGTCAAAATAAGGGAGACCTCCAAAAGACTAGATTCTGAAACATTAAACAAAAAACTGTCTCGGTGATACTAAAATCTTGTTTTGAGATTTATATCACAGAAATTGTTATGCTGAAGGCATAAATTCTTATTTGATATAGATTTTATTTTAATACAAAATTAAGGTTTTCATTGGTATAAATACTAAAAATGTAAAAGTGAAGGATTTACACCCAGTCCTTCTTTGCTGTTATTATTATAGATCTGAGATGTTTAAGCCTGCGAGTTTGGGGCCATACAAAAATATAAGGCTCTGAGTTTATTATTAGGGTGTTTTCTATGTTTTAATCAGAAATAGCTGAATATAATTTAACAGACAACAGCCCATGTTACTTTACATAGATAGTTGGTTTTTAAAAATGTCAGAAGTCCATGTAATATGTTTAATGTTATTTTTGTTGTAGAGAATAGTCTGCTCCTGACAGCTTCCCTTTCTAGAAGAAACAACATGTGTAGAGTTGCTTCTGTTATGGAGAGAGGGAGAGAGAGAGAGAGAGAAAGAGAGAGAGAGAGAGAGAGAGAGAGAGAGAGAGAGAGAGATGAGATTGCCTGTCTTAATTTACAGACAAACTCAATGTGTCTATAGATTATTATATGGCTTAATAATTCCTGATTCATTAAGTCTGTCAGATGTTCTTGTGCCAGAAGGCTGAAGACCAATGCTCCAAAAATTTGAAGAATAAACTGTTCAGGTGTTTAGCAGTCTCTATCATTTGGCTAAGTCTTAGAAGCTGTGTTAAGTTTTCTATATATTTTCAGTTAATATTGGTCACTCTTGGATTTCTGACGGGGATGAAAACAGTGTCTAGTCAGCTCAAGCTCTTTAATCTTGAGAAAGCTGATGTAGATTTAAAGAAATGATTTTCAGGTGACATAAAATTTATCTCCAAAACATGAGTCAGCTGTTAATTCTTATAGTCTTTTAAGATAGTAAAGACAACAAAGGTTCTGTTTGATGGAGATTGGATGTTAGGCATATCTTATAGTTTATAATTTACAAAATGAAAATAGCATGCTCAATTTATATTTAGAAAAGACCACAGAGTGGAGCAGAAGATCTGGGACCACCTATCCTGATTCCACGGTGACTCTCTCACTAAGGACATATTTGCCAAGAGGCTGATTAATCTCTTTGAGACTGTTTTATTTATAATACAGGAAGCCAGAAAAGAATACCCCCTCAGACAAAAGGTAAGAGGAATATGAAGGACTGAAACCAGACTCCATTGGCAGGTCTCAAGGGTATGGAAGCACACAGATTTGACAAAGGTATGTGAGGTTAAGCAGGGTCCAGATGAGTCACTGGCAGACTTTCTAGAGCAGTTCATAGAAGCATTTTGCAATACACCCTATGACCCCAGACTAGAGGGACTTTAGTTTGCTGAGAAAGTATGTAGAGGGATTTTGTGCAGGTTATTTAAAAGGTCTATGGAGAGATTTGGTGGTACAGGTTGTTAGTAAAGTCTATAGAGAGATTTAATATAGTTTGCTGAGACAGGGAGACAGAGAAGAAAGAAAAAAAAAAATGACAGAGAAGGAAGCTACAGAAAATCCTGGCTAAAAGGCAGAAAGGAATCAATATGCATACTCTATGGAGAGGCCACTGGTCCAGAGTGTGCCCTAACAAGCTGGGAGCAGGAACTCCCAGGTTTTGGGAGAAGTGCCCCCAAATGGCAAAGGTGTTATCCCTGGGTGAAAACAATGACTAGGGGAGATGGGTGTTCTGACCACCTCCCCCAACCCTGGATAACTGTGAGAGGGAAAGAGAAATCCACTCAGTTCTTGATGGACACAGGGGCTTAACACTTGACCTTCCAAACCAATGGCCCTGTTTCCAAGAAAAGATCTTGGGTCCAAGAATCTACTGGCACCAAAATATGTTCATGGACTACCCAAAGAACAATGGACATAAGGATGGGATGGGTAACCCATTCATTTACGGTCACCCCAGGATGTTCCTAACCTCTCTGTTGGAGCAAGGTATACTCTCCAAAATGGCGGGGAGGACAGATATACTTCATGTCCATCAGCTGCTGCAACTGGCCCAAAAAGATAGACTGACCCCTGCTGAAAGTCGCTACAGATAGGAGAAATTTTCTCTATGAAGGACAGAGACAAGCAGGTGCTCCTATGGTAGAGAGCACAAATGGCATCTGCATGGAATAATCTTTACCCCCTGGCATGTCAACTCAGAAAGTGGAGCTAATTGCCCTTACCAAGACCTTGGACCTTGGAGACAGCAGGAAAATCAGCATCCACATGGATAACAGGTATGCCTTTGGCACAGTCCACATCCACAGGTGTATATGCCAAGAGGACTGCACATATCAGAGGAAACCAACAGGAAATCTTGGACCTCTTAGATGCCCTAATGAAGCCAGCCATGAGTATTACCCACTGCCTAGGACGTCAAAAGGGAAAAGACTCAGTGGGCAATAGCCAGGCAGAGCAAATGGCTCCAAGAATGGATATACAGGAGGCTATACTGGTTGTGGGTCTGCAAGAGACACCCACTGAGAAATGGGACAAAATTAAGAGATAGTCTCACTTAAAATATGCTGAAGAAAAAAAGGACTGAGATTGCTAGCCATCTGACCAACTATTACCAAGGGAAGGTGCACACAAGGATGTAGAATTATACTCCCCAGAAAGTAAGCCAAGGACTCACCAGGCCAAAAGTACAGATGAACTCATTTAAGGCATTAATAGAACAGTGTAAGTTATGTCAGCAAGTGAATGCTTATGCAGTAAAGAGTAAACAGGGCAAAAGACCTAGAAGAGAACATCCTAGAGTATATAGAGGTTTTATAAAAGCTAAGGCAGGAAAGTATGGTTATGAATATCTTCTAGCACTTGTAGATACTTAATGTAGATGGCTTGAGACTTCCCCTAGCAAGCAGGAAACAGCAGCCAGGGTTAGAAGAAATTTTCCCAAGTTTCAGAGTGCCCAAGGTAATTGGATCAGACAATGGTTTTGTTTTTGTTTCTCAGGTAAGTCAGAAATTAACAGAGATACTGGGGACTAATTGGAAATGTTATTGGATGTACTGTCCCCAGGGCTCAAGACAGCTAGAGAAAATAAACAAAACCGTATGAGAGACCTTAACTAAATTGAACTTGGAGACTGGCTGAGGCTGTGTGGAGCTCTCCCCTTGTTTCTGAATAGTTCTTGCCATTTTAGCCTGACCTCCCTCCCCCCCACCCAGAGATTCTCTTTGTTACCCCAATTCCTTTGTCATCCACTGGGTCCTTCCAGGTGTACTGCAACATGAGATTTGGCTCAATCTGTCTGTTTTAATGCTCCAGGCATGTCAGAGACTCCTCACTACTTCCAGACCGGTTACTGGATCTGTGAAAGAAGGCTTCAGGAGCAGTTGCTGGAACCCTGGTGAAAGAGACCCTCACCAAATTGATCACAGAGACTGGACCTTTGTTTTCTAGTCTCAAGGCACTCCAGTGGATGAGGCATCAAGGTCTGGGAGGCCTACTCAGGAGAAGGAGATGGACAAGTCCCATATTGCTTCCAAGTTGGAGATATGGTCTATGATAGATGCCACCACGCAGAAAACTTTAAGACTTGGTGGAAAGACCCTTACCTTGTACACTTGACTACCCTGTTTTCTGCCCTGATAGGACCCTTAATGATAATGCTCCTGTTGCTTACAGTTAGACCTTATATAGTTAATAGGTTAGTTGCCTTCATCAGGGAACAGGTGAGCGCGGTCCAGATTATGGTACTTAGGCAGCAGTATAAGAGCCTTCTGAGACAAGAGGAGGCTGACCTTTAGTTCTCCTAGTTCTAAGGTTAGAACTATTAACAAGACAAGAAGTGGGGAATGAAAGGATGAGGTTGCAGGCTAGGAATCCCCCATGCCTGTCTTTGGTGACCCCAAAGGAGCAGAGGTTTGGCCCACTCTTTGTTAGCCTGGAAGTGTGCGCATGTCACACCAGCCTACAGGGTCCGGGTCTGGCTGCGAGCCTCGGGCTGGGAGTGTCCCTGGCGTCTTTTCCCGTCTTGCCTCCACAGAGTGACTGTGGCAAGGATGAGCATGGCTGGAGCTGGCAGGATCACCGCGGGGGCTGTGGGGCTCATGCCTGGGGGGCGCTCAGGTCCCCAAAACCTACTGCTAGTGGGGGAGGGTGGGCTTTGAATACGTAATCCTGGCCCTGAAACAGGAAATGCATAATGGGAATTACATATGTGATGCTGTGTGTAACCCTGGCGTGACCCTGTGCATGGCGGCCACGTAGGTGGAAATGACTAGGTCCTATCTGGCTTCTATAGGAAACTGACTGGTTCTCAGAGAGCATGGGCTCAAATAATTTAAACTGATTGGCTTGGAAGCTATGGAGTGGCTTATGTAGGCGGATTTTGCTGTAAATCTATAAAAAGCAGTCTTGTTTTTGCACCCAGGGTTCACTGTCTTCTATCCCCCCCACCCCCACCCCCACCCCCGTGGGAGATGGCCGTGACCACAGTGCTCTGGAATTAAAATCCTCTTGCTATTTTCATCAAGCCTGTTTCTTGTGAGTGATTGGTGTGATGGCTTCCAAGCGTGGGGTGCTGGGGTGTCCCCGTTTTTCTTTCGGGTCTTCTTGTGGCATCCCTATCTATTCTGATTCATTTTGTTTTGAAGCTTATTGTGCCAGATATTTAAAAAAGCTTTACAATCTTTTCTCATAGGTCCATTTCTTTGGAATATCTTGTTCTAAGAATTCCCTGAGGAGGCATTTATCCTTGATGTTAAGGTGTGATTCTTGTATACAGTTAAAGGATGGGTTCTATTTTCAAATCCATTCTGTTAATCTGTTTTTACTGGGGAATTAGGACCCTGATTTTGAGAAATATCAGACAGTAGTATTTCCATTCCTATTATTTTGTTGGGATGATGTGTGCTTATTTTTTTCCACTATTGATTTGATGTTCTGACATTATTTGTTTCATGTGTTTTCTGGGATGTAGTTAATATTTTCAGGGTAAAGTTTTCCTTCTCCAACCTTCTGCACAATTGGATTTGTAGAATGTATAATGATACTACTTAAATTTAGTTCTGGCTGGGCATGGTGGCACATGCCTCTAATCCCAACATTTGGGAGGCAGAGCCAGGCAGATTGCTGAGTTCAAGGCCAGCCTGATCTACAGAGTGAGTTCCAGGACAGCCAGGGCTACACAGAGAAACCCTGACTCAACCCCATCCCCCCAAAAATTGGTTCTACCTCTATCTATCATGGAATGTCTTCTTTACTTGGTCTATTGTGATTGAAAGTTTTTCTAGTTCTAGCAGTATGGTATGGCACATGCACACTCTTAAAGGATTTGTAAAACATCTCTCAAGACCCTCATAGACTTTAAATATCCATTGAGACATTAACTGTTAATCTAATGTGTCTGTCTTCATTTAAGACTTAGTTTTCATTACAACTTTTAATATAATTTCTGTTATATAAGTTTAATGTTATGATTATTATGTGCAGAAGGACTCTCTTTTGTTATCCTGTCTATATGGTGTTCTATATGTTTCTTTTCTCTTAATAGGCATCTCTGCTTCTTTATATTAGAAAACAATTCTACGATTTTGCTGATATTATTTTTATGACTTTAATCTGGATTCCTTCTCTCTTCTTAATATTCTTACTTTGATCTTTTCATAGTGTCCCATATTGTTGTTGTTGTTTGTTTTGTTGTTGATTTTTTATTTATCATTTTTCCCAAATCATATGTATTTTGTATAGTTTGTGTTTAGTACCTGAGTTTCCGCCTTCCAGATTTTGTATAACACTGTTAATACTTGCCTCTGGATGTCTTATTTTAGTTCCTAAATATTTTTTCTACCACTTTGAGATTTCTTTATTGTTTCTATTTCCACTTTCATGTCCTGAAATATTTTATTTATTTTAGTCCATTAATTATTTTTGTTTTTAAATATTTCATTAACAGATTTTTCGATATATTCTTTAAGAGGCCCTAGCACATTCATAAAGGCTAATTAAAGTCTTCCACTCATGCTTCAACCGCATTGCATTTCCTGGGGCCTACTGTAATGGGATTGCTAGTCTACAGTTACCATTGTGTTTTCATACTAATGTTTAGGTATCTGAGTAGGGTATGGGAGAATATGAAAATATGTTTCTCCATATAAGGATTCATTGAAATCCAGATCTTGTCTCTAATAAGATTCTTGTTGACCTTGCCTTCATAAGAGGGGTGAGAAGATAGCAATGAATGTTCAAATGGCAGATGATCAATAAATAGTGTTGAATTGTCATACTAATTTAATTGGAAATTAAAATGTACCAGGTTTGTTTTCTAAAAATAACCAATTCAGCAAATGATGACTTTATATTCTATCTACTGATTTTCCTCAGTGTGTGTTTTTGAAGATTAAAATGTTAAAATCTAAATAATTTAGTCAATAGATATAATGTTTTCTAACATACTAAAATATTCTAAATTTAAATTGTACAATTTTTTTTTACTAATCAGCAATTATTACTATAATTTGTACTATAAATTGTCTGAGATATTTAAAGAAAATAATGAAGGGATTAGAATATAAATCATTGTGTTTTCATTAACAATTGGTGCTATATGGGGAAAAATAAGAGAGGAGATCTTATTTAATTGCCTTGCAAATTTATGTAAAATTGTGTCTTATTAAATAGACTTACAAGATATTTTGGAAACTATTCATTTTTCATGAACTGGTGCTAGAAGAAAAATACTTATTTTAGGATTGTTTATTGCAAACAGTCTTGTCCTATAATTCTATCTTACTTAGGGATTTATTGTTGTGAGGAGTAACCATGACCATTGCAACTTTTATAAAGAAAATCATTTAATTAGAGTTGGCTTACAATTCTGAGATTTAATCCATTATTGTTGTGGCAGGAAGTATGACAACATTCAGGCATCTATGGTGCTGGAGAAGGAGTGGTGATTTCTACATCTTTGTCTAGTGGCAGCAGAAAAAGACTGCCACACTGTGTCATGAGCATCTGAGACCTAAAAGCCTGATACCTAGTGATGTACTGCCTCCAACAAGCCACACCTAAAACAACAAAGTCACATCTCCCCATAGTGCCAATCCCTATGAGCCTACAGAGTAAGTCTTATTCAAATTAATACAGTTTCCCTACAGAATTACAAATAATATATAATAGCACAATAGACAAAATAGAAAAATATATTAACATAATATGAGTACTTTATGTAAAATGAACATAAAAGTATAAGGGTAAAAGTTTTATATATCATGGCTTGTGAACTGTGACCCAGTATGTGAAGGAATTAGCACAGGTTCCAGGTATTTGCCTTGTTCTGCTCCTTCTCTAGCAGCATTTATATACCTGAAATCATATCAAGATCTAAAACTGATCAAGCTCTCTGAATCCTGTGAATCTTACATTAGAAGACAATGCTATCTCAATCGCTATCATGACTTAAGAGAAAGCTTGGCACCCAGTGCAACGATTGTTGGAAAATCTTAGAATTAGTCAATTCCATAGATAACCATATAGGTTAGCAGCGATGTGCCATAAACCATATTGATCTTACATTCAATAGTCTTGATAAAGCAAAATGTTTTCCACAAATCAAAGCAATGACAGAAATGATGAGTGGGTAGTCACTTAAGACAGCCAATAGAGAATAATATGAACTTACAAAAAGAACCAGCCACAATTCCTTGAGATTTAGCAGTGATTAAGAGGCAGAATGACAACTTTCCACACAAGAGCATTGAGAAGTAATCAGATAGTGGTCTATTGTTTTAAGAAAGTCTATATGGTTGACAGACTAGCAGAAGCATTCTATGTGAGGTCATGACAGTGTAGAATTATCATTTGTGTCCCACATTGATACCAGAAACAAAAATAAGAACATTTAAATATTAATCAATCCTGGCCTTTTGTGGCCGTTAGTGCTGAGGTTATATTCCAGCTATACTTATTGCTAAAGATATTGTCTTATTTTCTACAAGTGTGAATTAGGGAACATGGGGATGTTAACAGACTTAAAGTAATTAATGGATTGGTTTTTAGGGGCTAATTGCTGAAGATTATGGAATAGCATTCTATTTTAATGTGTGACTTTATCATAGTCCATTTGAATATCCATTATTTCAACATTTTCATGAAAGTTATCCTTTCCTTGGTCTAGAGCCATACACTCACTAAATTATAATTCAATTATTTATTGCCTAGATAAAGATGAAACAATTGGCAAATCACTTTTATAACTCTTATATTGTATTAATTACAATTTATTAGCTGATAAGAGTATAGCATACTGCATAGATGAATGTTTTAATAACTTCTATATATCTGGTGGTTAAAATAATATTTTTAAGTTCAACAATCTATTTCATATAATTGTAAGATTATATTATATAAAATCTTCTACAATAATATGTTTAAAAATAAATTAAAATCATGTTTTGTGATGTAGACTAGTGACTTCAAAAGTGGCTTTGATTTCTGTTCTTTATTTTACTTAAAATAATTGGTAGTGTGCATTCATAAAGAGGACAGTGAAAATTTGTCTAAACAACCTTTTAATTAACTTCTTTGGAGGGTTTTAATCTGTTCAGATCTGAACGATTTTGATTTGAGTTTTGTTATTTTTATTTTATTTTATTATTTTTGAGTTTTGCTTTTGTTTCAGTCAGTGATATTATAAACAATTAGACTTTGGGTCAGCTTCTGCTGAGGCCTGCTTTGTGACCAATAATATGGTCAACTTTGGAGAAGGTACCATGATAATGAAATGATTTATAGATATCTGTTAAATGCATTTGGCTCATAACTTCTGTTAGTTTCACTGTGATTCTATATAGTTTCTGTTTCCATTATCTGTCCCTGAATGAGAGTAGTGTGGTGAAGTCTCTCATTATTATTGTATGAGTTACAATGTGTGCTTTGAGCTTTAGCAACGTTTCTTTTATGAATATGGGTGCCCTTGCATTTGGATAAAAAATGTTCAGAATTGATAGTTCTTGACAGATTTTTCCTTTGACGAGTATCAAGTGACCTTCCTTATCTTTTTGATTGACTTTAGGTTGAAAGTCAATTTTATTTGATATTAAAATGGGTACTCCAGATTATTTCTTAGGACCAGTTGCTTGGAAAATTGTTTTCCAGCCTTTTACTCTGAGGAAATGTCTGTCTTTGTCATTGACATGTGTTTCCTGTATGCAGCAAAATGCTGGGTTTCACATATTCAGAGTTTAGTTTATGTCTTTTTATTGGGGGATTGAGTCCATTGATGTTAAAATATATTAAGGAATGGTGATTGTTGCTTCCTCTTATTTTTGTTATTAGAGTTGGAATTATGTTTGGGTGGCTATCTTCTTTTGGGTTTGTTGAAAGAATATTACTTTATTGCTTTTTCTAGGGAATAATTTTCCTCTTTGTTTTGCAGATTTATATTATCCTATGCAGGGCTAAATTTGTGGAAATATATTGTATAAATTTGGTTTTGTCATAGAATATCTTGTTGCTCTATCTATGTTAGTTGAGAATTTTGCTTGGGCTGGCATTTGTGTTCTCTTAGTGTCTATATGATATCTTTCTAGGATATTCTAGGTTTCATAATCTCTGATGAAAAATATGGTGTAATCCTGATAGGTCTACATTTATATATTACTTGACAATTTCCCCTTACTGGCTTTAATATTCTTTCTTTGTCTTGTGCTTTTGATGTTTTGACTATTATGTGACAGGAGGAATTTCTTTTTTGGTCAAGTCTATTTGGAGTTTGGTAGGCTTTTTATATGTTTATGATCATCCCTTTCTTTGGGTTAACAAGTGTTCTATAATTTTGTTGAAGATATTTACTGGCCCTTTAAGTTGTGAATCTTTACTCTCTTCTATACCTATTATCCTTAGGTTTGGTCTTTTCATGGTGTTGTTGGTTTCTTGGATATTTTTGTTTCAAGGTTTTTGAATTTTGCATTTTCTTTGGATGTTGTGTCAATGTTTTCTATGGTATCTTCTGCACCTGACATGTAGCTCTTGTATTCTGTTTGTGATGCTTGCATTGATGACTTCTGATCTCTTTCCTAGGTTTTTTATCTCCAGGTTTGTCTCCCTTTTTGCTTGGCTTTATTGTTTCTCTTTCCATTTTTAGATTCTGGATGACTTTGTTCAATTCTTTCACCTGCTTGGTTGTGTTTTCCAGTAATTCTTTAAGGAATTTTTGTATTTTCTCTTTAAGGGTTTCTACCCATTTACCTGTGTTCTTTTGTGTTTCTTTAAGGGAGTTATTTCTATCATTCTTCATGTCCTCTCTCATCATCAAATGTTTCTACATCAGGGTTTTGCTTTTCCAGTATGTTGAGGGTATCCCGGGCTTGCTGTGGTAGCAGACCATGGTTCTGGTGATGCCAAGTAGCTTTTGATTCTGTTGTTTATGCTCTTGCACTTGCCTCTTGCCATCTGGTTATCTCTGGTGTTAGGTAGTCTTGCTGTCTCTGAGTGTGCCTTTACCATCCTCTAAGCCTATTATGTCAACAGCACTCCTGGGAGACCAATTCTCTTCTGGTGGGATTTGGGTATGGAGATATATGGCACAGGGACAGCTGAGGGGTGCAGAGGGAAACTGGAAGTATCCTGTCCCAGGGTATTTCTTGGTTCCTGTGCTTTCTCATTTTGGACTGTTCCCTTGTGGTACAGGTAATTGAGCAGAAGTAGTGATTTCACATGTGTTCTTCCCTGTGTCAGCACTTCTGGAAGACCAGTTCTCTCCCTGAAAAATTTGAATACAAAGAGCTGTGGCACAGGATCAGCTCCAGGTACAAAAAGAAACTGAACAGTTCCTGTTCCAGGCTGTTCCTCTGTTCCTGTATCCTAAGGGGTCTGGGTAGGTCCCTCGGACCAGAAATGATGGTTTTTGCTGTGCTCTCCGCTGTGTTAGCACTCCTGGGAGATCATCTCTCTCCCAGTGGGGTTTGGGTATGGAAACGTGTGGCACATATTCAGCTCTAGGCCCAGATTGAAACTGGAAGGATTAAAAAATCCTTTCTTGTTTGTGGGTTTCATGAATGTATTATTGGGACTTAAAAGACTAGTATAACTAATCTTAGCTTAACAACAGTCTAGAAAACTAAAGATTTTTGTCTAGTCCAAACTACAGTGAGAGATACTATCTCAATAAGTAAAACTCAGAGCCAAAATTAAAATAAATGAATGAATGAATGAATGAATGAATAAAGAAGGAAAGAAAGAAATAAGGGTTGTTATTACAAACCTGTGATCCCAGCAACTCTAAGTCTGAAGCAGGTCAACCACATGTTAAAAGCCATTCTGAATTATAGAGTGAGCCGATGGAAAGCCTGAATAAGGAAAAATCTGTCTTTAGAAAGAGTCCATGCATCCATGAACTGAGGAAGATATATTAAAAGGTGGAACATTTACATAATGCAAATTCAACTGTTAGGAAAAGTGTAGGTCGGTAGTAGTGGTACATGCCTTTAATCACAACACTTTGGAGGCCACCATCTTTACTCCTGCATCTGAGTAAGCTGTTATAGTCAGGAATGCATTAAATAACTGAGTGTAAGATCACATGGAATACTGTCCACCAGGGCCCCACCTGCACCTAGGAGCTGGGCAGCACCACAAATATCTGTGCACCTATCATGCCAGGGGACATTTGCCCTGCAGGGAGTCCCCCATTTAGAGGAAGTCCCGAGTTCAGAGCTGATGCCTTCATCTTTGCTCCTGTGACTGAGCAGACAAGTACAGTCAGGAACACCAGGGTATAAGATCATCTGGAACACTGTCCATCAGCACCCCACCTGTACCCAGAAGCTGGGCAGCACCAGAACCATCTGTGCACCTATCCTGCCATGGGACATTTGCTCTGCAGAAAATCCAACTGTTAGAGGTGAGGCCACCATCTTCCCTCCTGCAACTGAGCAAGCGGTTACAGCCAGGAACACAGAGAACTCCAAATGTAATATTACATGGGTCTCGGACCACCAGTACCCCAATTGCACCTTGGAGGTGGGCAGCACCACGGCACTGTGTACCAGGGAAGAGCAGGTTACCCAGAGATGCTGAGACAGGCTTGCAGCCACTCAGGGGGTACAAGCACCAGCCAGAGATAGCAGGACCAACTAACACCAAAGATAACCTGATGACAAAAGTCAAATGAAACAGCATTATGAACAGAAATCAAGGCAACATGGCACCATTTGAACACAATTCACCCACACCAGCAAGTCCTGGATAACCTAATACACCATAGAAGCAAAAGTTGAATTTAAAATCACAACTCATGATGCTGATAGAGTGCTTCAAGAAGGACATAAATAACTCCCTTAAAGAAATACAGGAGAACACAAGTAAACAGGAAGAATCCCTTAAAGAACTACAGGAAAAGCCGGGCAGTGGTGGTGCACTCCTGTAATCCCAGCACTTGGGAGGCAGAGGCAGGCGGGTTTCTGAGTTCCAGGCCAACCTGGTCTACAGAGTGAGTTCCAGGACAGCCAGGGCTACACAGAGAAACCCTGTCTCGAAAAAAACCAAAAAAAGAAAGAAAGAAAGAAAGAAAGAAAGAAAGAAAGAAAGAAAGAAAGAACTACAGGAAAACACAACAAAAAGGTGAAGGAATTGGAAAAAAAAAAAACATCCAGGATCTAAAAATGAAGGTAAAAATAATAATAAAGAAGTCACAAAGGGAAATAACTCTGGATATAGAAAACCTAGGGAAAAAGTCAGGGGTCATGGATGCATCAACAACAGAATACAAGAGATAGAAGAGAGCATGTCAGATGCAGAAGATACCATAGAAAGCTTTGACACAACAGTCAAAGAAAATACAAAATGCAAAAAGCTCCTGACCCAAAACACCCAGGAATTCCATGACAAAATGAGAAGACCAAACCTAAGGATTATAGATATAGAAGAGAGTGAAGATTTCCAACATAAAGGGCCAATAAATGTCTTCAACAAAATTTTAGAAGAAAACTTCCCTAACCTAAAGAAGGAGATGCCCATGAACATACAAGAGGCCTATAGAACTCCAAATATATTTGACCAGAAAAGAAATTCCTCCTAACACATAATAATTAAAAAGCCAAATGCACTGAACAAATAAAGAATGTTATGATCACTAAGGGGAAAAAGTCACATAACATATAAAGGTAGACCTATAAGTTTTACATCAGATACCTCACTAGAGCCTATGAAAGCCAGGAGAAACTGGGAAGATGTCTTACAGAACCTAAGGGAACACAAATGCCAACCTCGGCTGCTATACCCAGCAAATTTCTCAATTATCATAGGTGGAGAAATCAAGGTATTCCATGACAAAAACAAATTTACACAATATCTTTCCATAAATCCAGCCCTTCAAATATAATGAATGAAAAACACCAACAAAAGGAGGGAAACTACACACTAGAAAAAGCAAGACATTAATTTTTTCAACCAATCCAAAAGAAAATAACCACACAAACATTAAAAATTAAATAAAAAATAACAGGAAACAACAATCACTATTACTTAATATCTCTTAACATCAATGGACTCAATTTCCCAATAAAAAGATATAGAATAACAGACTGGATACATAAATAGGACCCAACATTTTTCTGCATACAGGAAACACATCTCAGTGTCAAAGACAAACACTACCACAGAGTAAAAGGCTGGAAAATAATTTTATAAGCAAATGGTCCCAGGAAAAAAGATGGAGTAGCCATTCTAATATTAAAAAAAACAAAGATAGACTATGAAGGAAAGATCATCAAAAAAGACACAGAAGGACACTTTTTGCTGATCAAAGGAAAAATTCACCAAGAAGGACTCTCAATTCTGAACATCTATGCTCCAAATCCAAGGGCACTCTCATTCATTAAAGAAAATTTACTAAATCTCAAATCACACATTGCAATAATTGTGGGTGATTTCAACTCCCAGCTCTCCTCAATGGACCAATCAGGGAAACACAAACTAAATAGACACAGTGAAACTAACAGAAGTTTTGGACCAAATGCATTTAATAGATATCTATAGAACATTTGGTCCTAAATCAAAAGAATATTGCTCCTCATGGTACCTTCTTCAAAATTGACCATATAATCATCATAAAACAGACCTTAACAGATATAAAAAGATCGAACTATTCCCATGCCATCTATCAGATAACTATGGAGTAAAAGTGGTTTTCAATAGCAACAAAAACAACAGAAAACCCACATACACATGGAAGGTGAACAATGCCCTACTCATTGATACCTTGGTCAAGGAAGAAATATGGAAAGAAATCAAAGACTTTTAGAATCTAATGAAAATGAAAGCACACCATACACAAATTTATGGGACACAATGAAAGCAGTGCTAAGAAGAAAACTCATAGCACTGAGTACCTCCAATAAGACACTGGAGAGAGCATGCACTAGCAGCTAAATAGCACACCTGAAAGCTTTAAACAGAAAGAAGCTAATACAGCCAAGAGGAGTAGAAGGCAGGAAATCATCAAACTGATAACTGGTTCCTGCAAGAGAAACTTAAGGGATGGATAGGAAAGTGGAGAAAAGAATGAGGGCCAGGACAATAGTTTACTGATGGAGGCAGAAACTTTAATGGAGGCCAGACCATTTAACAGTTTGGGTGAGCCCCTCCCCAAGACTCTGGGCTGAGTTCCAGGGATGTCATCTGGCAGTTCTTGGCTCCACTGCTCAGGCAGGTGGGCAGGTCAACCGTTGAGACCAGAGTACTTCAAGTCTAGCAGATCTAGGATGCTTTTAGGTAAGGATACCCTGAGGATGCCCGTGGCTTCCAGGTGAGACCAGAGAACTGTATTGTTCTCTTAAGGAACAAAGGTCAGGAATTCCACAGGCTGAGAACTGATCAGAGCAGAGGCTGGAAAGCCAGCTCAAACACTGGAGGCAGAAGGGACACATTCTTGTCTCCTTGTACAAAGCTTAAGTCCAAGTGGATCAAGGACCTCCACATAAAACCAGACACACTGAAAGTAGTAGAAAAGAAACTGGGGAAGACCCTTGAGCACATGGGCATAGGGGAAATTTTCCTGAACAGAACACCAATAGCTTATGCTCTAAGATCAAGAATTGAAAAATGGGACCTCAAAAAATTGCAGTTTGTGTAAAGCAAAGGACATTGTCAATAAGACAAAACCAACAAATTGGGAAAAGATCTTTACCAACCCTACATCCAACAGAGGGATATATATATATATATATATATATATATATATATATATATATATCCAATATATACAAAGAACTCAAGAAGTTAGACTCCAGAGAGCCAAATAATCCTATTATAAAACGGGGTACAGAGCTAAAAAAAAAGAATTCTCAATGAGGAATATTGAATGTCTGAGAAGCACCTACAGAAATGTCCGTTGTCCTTAGTCATCAGGGAATTGCAAATAAAAAGAACCATGTGATTTCACCTCATACCAGTCAGAATGGTGAAGATCAAAAGCTCAGGTGACAGTAGGTGCTGGCAAGGATGTGGAGAAAGAAGAACGACCTTCCACTTCCACTGCTGGTGGGATTGTAAGCTGGTACAACCACTCTGGAAATCATTCTGGCGGTTCCTCAGAAAACTGGGCATGACACTACTTGAGGACCCTGTTATACCACTCCTAGACATATACACATAGATTTCCCCAGCATATATTAAGAACACATGGACCACTATGTTCATAGCAGCCATATTTATAATAGCTAGAAGCTGGAAAGAACCCCGATGTACCTCAACTGTGGAATGGATATAGAAAATGTGGTATATTTTCACAAAGGAATACTACTCTGCTATTAAAAACAATGAATTCATGAAATTCTTAGGCAAATGTGTTGAAATATCATCTGGAAAATATCATCTTCTGTGAGGTAACCCAATCACAAGAAAACACACATGGTATGCACTCACTGATAAGTGGATATTAGCCAAGAAGCTTGGAATATCCAAGACACAATTCATATATCAAACTATGCCCAAGAAGAAGGTAGAATAAAGTATGGATACTCTTGTCCTTCTTAGAAGGGGAAACAAAATACACACAGAAGCAAGTACAGAGTCAAAATGTGGAGCAGAGACTGAGCAAAAGACCATCCAGAGACTACTTGACCTAGTGATCCATCCCATATACAGTTACCAAACCCAGACACTATTGTTGATGCCCACAAGTAGTTGCTGACTGGAGCAGGATATAGCTGTCATCTGAGGTTCTGCTAGTGCATAACAAACACAAATGGGGACACTCTCAGCCAGACATTGAACTAATCACAGGATCCCTTAGAGAAAGAACCTAAGGAGGTGAAGGTGTTTGTAGTGCCATAGGAGGAACAATGATATGAGCCACCCAGTACTCCCAGAGCTTCTAGGGACAAAGACATCAATCAGGTAGTACACATGGTGTTACCCATGGCTTCACATGCATATGCAGCAGAAAATGGCCTTGTTGGACATCAAATGGAGGAGAGATGCCTGGTCCTGGAAAGGCTTGATGCAGCTGTGTATGGGAATACTAGGACAGGGAAGCAGGAGGGGGTTGATTGGAGAACAAGGGGAGGGGAGATGGCTTATGGGACTTTGGGTGAGAGACAGGAAAGGGGAAATCATTTGAAATGTAAACAAAATTATATCTAATTAAAAAAAGAAAGAAAAGAAAATCACAGCACTTGGGTAGATTTCTGAGTTTGAGGCCAGCCTGGTCTACAGATTAAGTTCCATGACAGCCAGGGCTCTAAACAGTGATACTCTATCTCAAAAATCCAAAACCAAAGCCAAGACCAAAAAAAAAAAAAAAAAGGACAGAAAATGTGTAGAGGTTATTTTTTTACATTTTGATATGTGGGGCTGGAGAGATAGTTCAATGGTTAAGAGTATTGATAGCTCTTCAGAGATCCTGAGTTCAAATTCCAGCAACCACATGTTGGCTCAAGGCCATCAGTAATGAGATCATATAGCCTCTTCTAGTGTGTCTGAAGAAAGCTGCAGTGTATTCACATAAAATAAATAAATAAATACATATTTAAAATTTTTTGATATATGGTTAACAATCCAAAAAATATCTCTGCAAGAGTCCAGGGGAGGAGATAATCAGCCATAGGAGGAGGAAATAGAATAGCAGGATTAAAAGGGGAGGAGCACCAGAAATGAGTATAGATTATGGGGAGGTACAACTACCACTAATGGGGTTTTGAAAAAAAAATTATGAAATCATACTATTGCCCTAGTCCTCACCCCAAACCCCAGATGATAATAAACAGGAGTCAGGTAATAAGCAAAAGCACATTCATTTAATGAAATAATGATGGGTGCCTATATACCTTCTAACCACTTCCCTTTGGTCCAAAACTGTTTCCCTGACCCAACCACCCTCCCAGCAGCTGGTACCAGTTCATTGGCTGCCTTCATCTCTGGTTATTAAGCAGATTTCCAGAGTTAGTGAATGAGGAAATACCTGCTGCACAAGAATTGGTCATTGCTAACCAACCATACTACTGGTGAAGTTTTTAAAAACATAAACATATATGAAAGTAATTAACATTAAATAACCCTATAATCAGTGGAACAATGCCTTTCCCAAACCTGGAGTGTTGCCATAGCTGTTGAGTATACCCATTGAATAAAATAAATTATTTCTTGCCAGGCGTGGTGGTGCACGCCTGTAATCCCAGCACTTGGGAGGCAGAGGCAGGCAGATTTCTGAGTTCGAGGCCAGCCTGGTCTACAGAGTGAGTTCCAGGACAGCCAGGACTACACAAAGAAACCCTGTCTCAAAAAACCAATAAATAAATAAATAAATAAATAAATAAATAAATAAATAATTTCTCTAACAAAAGGAGGATATGGCAAAGTAACACAAAAGGCCTTTAAAAATTTATACAAAACTTTCTACTGTATGAAAATATATAAAAAATTAATACTAAATATACTACATATATATTCTTATATGAAATGGATTTAATATGGAGTTGCCATGTAATGGGGAGATAATATTTTACTTAGGCATCATACGCTACCAAATAAAAACAAGGACATTTGTGTTGTTGTTACTGGTCAAAATGTTCCCAGAGATACATCTACCCAAAGAGAATAGGGTATTGGTTACCCTTCATAATTTGATTACTAAACCCTGTTGCTTAAGACAACATAATTATGTAATCAAACATGGAAAAATAAAGTTGGTGTTCAACTAGAATCTTCACCTCTACTGGCTAACATTCATAGTAGTACAAGTTACTATACTGCTTCCATCAGAGAAAAACCTGTCTTGAACAGCTATGCACTGTGAGCTACAATAATGATCTGACTACAATACATACACACAGGTACATAGATGTTATGGGAGTAACCAGCCTTTTTAAGATATTTGACTTAAGACCCATTTTATGACATGGAACTCATACATGACCGTAGTAGTGAGGCCTAAGACATGAGACTAGATAGGTCATAGGTATAAATTAAAATGTAATTCTCCTAATGTTATAGCTATACCCAAAGATCAGTGAGTGCATCACTTTTTCCTAATCAGAGTAGCTTCTTCTTGCAGTCAGTGTTAATTCACACAGAGACCCAACATTGGACTATATGAGGAAAGTGAGTCTTTGGAGCACTTAGCCCTAAATGGGATGTCTTTTTCACACCTCTGCCTGAAAGACTCAGAAATCTATAGTGAAGATAAGATTGAAAAATTTGTATGAGCCAGAGTTGATGAACCACTTCAAAGAGACAGCATTTTCCAGAAATAACACGGCAGACACATATGAACTCACAAATACTATGCATCATATGCAAGTCCTGCACAAGTTTAAGTGAGACAAAATTCTAATATTCAGAAATGACTTTTACTTAGTATGTGATAATGCTAGTGTGGTTGTGTGAGAGTTAATACTATAAGCATAATGGAATTAACACTTAATATTTCTAAGTATATTACTTGGAATAACATTTCTGTGTTCATACATTATTTTGAAGCAAAGAATAAAAGAATACCATTTAATCCTACCATCTTTTCCTTTTATCCCTTTATGCTATTTCTCCTTCCCAAATCTTTTACTAACTAACCCCTATGAATATTCTGACTTAACATATATCTAAAGTTTAGAAGCTATTATCAACATTCATGAGTAAACATGTAATGTTTGTGTTTCTGGGCCTAGGTTAACTTGCTTAAGATGAATTTTGAAGTGCCAACAATATACCTGAAAATGACAAAATGTTATGTTTCTTGAATATATTGTATAAATGTACCCTATTTTCATTATCCAGTCATCAATTAATAAACATCTAGACTGACTCCAATTTCTGGCTACTAAAAGAGAGCAGCAGTGAAAACAGACAAGCAAATATCTCTGTAGTTACAGGTAGATTCCTTTGGTATATAGTCCCAGAAGTGACTTAGCTAGATCTTTTGATAGGTATGTTTTTTAAAAACTTCTACACAGATTTTCATTGTAGTTGTTTCTGTTTATAGCTCCACCAAAAATATATATTTATTTTACCCTTTCTGTGTGTTTTTCACAGGATCATTTACTTTATTGATCTTGAACTTTGTTTCTGTAGTTAGATAGGTTTGATTTTCACTTCCCTGATAATTGATGTTGTTGATCATTTCTCACTGAAGGTGTTTCTCGGCCATGTATATTTCAGAATTGGGAAATCTGTTTAGTTTCTTTGCTTAAATTTTATTGAGATTATTTGGTGTTTTTGATACTCATAATTTTTATTTTTATATTTTAGATGTTAATTTTTTCTATTCTGCATCTTTGCCACAAGTTTTTATTGGTGATTCCAAATGTATTTAGCTTTGTAAAGTCCCATTTATTAATTGCTGGTTTTATTGATTGTGACCTATTGGTGTTCTGTTCAGAAAACCTTTTACTGCACCAAATAGTTCCAGACTATTCCCTATTTTTTTTTATAAGATTTAGATTATCTGGACTTATATTGAGCTACTGCACCTATCTAGAGGTGAGCAAACCAAGGACTCTCATCAATGAGGTACCCAGCCTTTGTTCTCCCTGTCCTTTTCTCTTCAACTCTGGGCTAGATCCACTCTACAGGACCTAACTCTGTTCTCAGCTCTTACATGGTATCTGACAGCATCTGTGGTGTCCAATAGATAGAACCTGCCATCCTTTGCCTTAGTGAGATCCAGGGACACATAAGCTGACCTCCACTGGTTCCCTGGGGACCTTAGAATTCATATCTCCACCCCGTGAGTGGGTTTCTGCAGCTTCAAAGAGCCTGATCCACCTTGCCCCTCAGGCCAGCTGTGAGCCAAACCTGTGACACCATTTTAAACCACAGGTGGGTACATCCATGTTATCCACCAGGAGCTAAAGCAGTGTAGCCAAAACTCCTGCTACATGTGTCATTAGAATTTATCATTTTTCTTGGAGAAAATAATTTCAGGATAAAATTAGAAAGTATAGAAAGTGTCAATGCAACCCATTTCTATAATTCCCTTGGCCATGAAGTTGAAATATTATTTTGTATCTTCTTATTTGAAATGTTTCCCACAGCTTCTTTACTTCTAGTTTCCATATCTGTTCATCTTATTCATATGAAATAGAATAAGTGTTTTTTTTTATGATTTACTACAAAAGAGCCTTTTTATACATAATGTTTTGTTTCATAAAACTGAATTGCTATTGTTAAAAAAATACTATAGAATATTTTATGTTTTTGTTTTAAGAGTTTTGAACCCATTTATAGAACTTATCTTTTTAGAATAAGAAAGCAAATTTTAGCGATAAAAGGTAGAAGAATAAATGGTAAAATTTGTTATAATTATTACAATATTTTATGAATGTCACAATAAAGTTAGTTCTATAGCTAAAGAAGCACCTTTGAACTCATTTAAATACACTGAGAACTGTATACTATAACCAGATTATTTATCCAATCCTGTTACACATAAGAAAAAAAAATTAAAGTTTTTCTTATTGAAGATTTAAAGTATTTTAAAAAATAATCCTATATTCTGGAATAAGTTGGCAGTACAATAAACAACAAACCAATCAACCAACCAACAAACCAAACAAACAAACATATAATCAGTCAGGTAACATTGTTTCTCTACACAAATAGGGGCAACTATTAGTTAGTCTCTCCTAGTGACAACTTTGCACACAGTGGAGCCCTGTGAGTTCCTCCCTCTCTTGTGGAATAGTAGGTGCTGTGCTAATGCTATCTCTGCTTATAAATTGGCTCTAAAATAAAATGAAGCAAAGCTACTTTTGGAAAATCCCAGCTTCATACTCACACATATAAATATTTAATCTTCTTCTGCTATTTGTAGAAATTGCATTAAGTTATTGCAAATCACTGTATCCAGAAGTCTATATTTGCCACATTTCTAAAATATTTTTAAACTCCTAATTTGAACATAATTCAGGCTTGATTTTTTTTTTATTATCAAGGCAATGGTTTGCTTTTAAATTATGTTTTGCTAAACAAAATTTACAATTACTCTAGAAAAGCTGAGATTGGAAAATAAATCTTTTTCTTTGTTTCTTAAACGTACAAAAATTCTATTATATAGTCATATTTTATGTAATTCTAAGCTCCTAGACACTTTATGTGAGTTCCTAGAAAGTGATCAAGATACTGATTGAAAAAATATAATCCATCATTTGAAAATAAATTTAGTAAGCTTTCTCATTTTTTAATGAATCCAAGATTTAGGATGAAGAGATGACTCAGCAGTTAAGGGCTTATATTGCTCTTGTAGTGGACCTGAGACATTCCCTCCACTTGAACAAGTTCACAAATGGCTGAAACTCCTGCTTCACAGGAATATGATGGACCCCAGGCCTCCAGAGGCATCTGTACTAATGCACACATAACACACATACACACACACATACACACACACACACACACACACACACACACACACACACACAAAGTTTAAAAATAATAGAAATGGAAAATTTGTTGCAATTTTAATTAAAAATTGAAATTTCTTAGTATGTTTTCAAAGTCTAACTGCTTTGGTTGGATTCACAGAAAAATTATCATCCACCTAAGAGAGATTTTTGTTGTATTCTGATTATGTAGACATCTGGGGGAATAGATTTCATGAAACTTAAATAAGTCAGCATTGCAGACATCATGACTTACAAAATACATGATATCCCCAAGGAAACAAAGAGTAAGCAAAATTGCAATGTATCTGCTTTTATTAGTTGGCCAACTTGACTGATAATATAACTATATTTTTCCAAAGTACTCCTCTAATATTGAAAATTTATCTTCAGAGGTTCATTAAGTTTTCTTCACTGAAACTGTTCTCCAAATGTCAGCATGTGGTCTCAATTACACAATAGAAGGATCATCTTAGGAATGTATTTTATGTGCACATTGAATTATTCTTTAAATGGTCACCTACAAACATTTTGCTGAGATCCTAATTAGTCAATAATGACTGAAACTATTTCACTGGCCTCCAAGTATGCAATAATTTTTGTTTCACATTGCATTACAAACCCCCAGATTGCTAGAAGAAGGAGGAAGTCAAAGAAGTAGAGTCAGAGCTTCATTATTCTTTTTCAGGAAATACTCTCCCACCCCAATTTATCAGAAAATATTCTATCTGCCAAGGTTAATGACTCCATTGTAATTAGAAGTAGTTTGAAAGAGGGAAGCAAGGGTGTGTCTATGTCCTTAGAGAAAATAGTAAACTGAGACCTCGAGGACAGCTCTTAAGGAAAGAAGGCTGCAGAAAGAAAATCTAAATACATGAATTCCAACATATATAATTTCTCTACTATACAAATCATAAGGACCCAATATGAAGTATATAAAAAGAGCCTCACAGATCTAAAAAAACAAAACAAAACAAACAAACAAACAAAAAACAGATGGTGTTTTATTATAAGCAATTGTATCAAACAATACTAAAAAAGGAGATAAAGAGATTTAGGGTGTGGTGATCTGAGAGAAAAACCCATCCCAGCTAAATTTATAGATGTCTGAGTTCAAGGTCCGCCTGTGACAGAAGTAGTATTTTTCCCTCCCCAGGCTTGGTAGGGATGCTAATTTCAGGGTGTGGTCCCACCCAGTTATCTTATTGACTATAATTAACAAAGGCAGGCTAATCTCTCAACTCTTTTCTACAGTTGAAAGCAATGCACTCACTGGCTGTCCTTTTCCTAAGAGTCAAAGAAATGCTGATTCTTTGGATGGGCAAAAGGGTAACTAACTTAAATGACTGAAGTGATATGTAAATATAAGAATGGACTTTTGGTCTTCATCGAATGATCAAACAGAGAACAATAGCAATTCTTTTTTAAGAATATTTTTCAAGAGCTCAGTTATCTGGAGATCTCTGGAGATGGAACAATTCCTTTAAAATTTTTAGCAGGACTTCTGATTTTAGTTGGAAAATGCAAGAAGTGCAAGCACAGTTCTTTCAGAATTTTTTTCTAACAGAATTTCTAACCAAAATTACTTAGATAGCTAACACAGCTGTTATACTTTTTTTTTTCATTCTAGAAGCCATCCAGAGAGAACTGAGTGGAGAGCAAATACAGCTCTTTTAGAATTTTTTTTTCTAGAAAATCCAAGAAATGTTATAGCAGTCATTAGTTGAAAAACTCATAAGATATTCAGAGAGCTTTTAGATTTTTTCTAGCATAAGAGAGCTATCTTTACAGAGAGATTTCTCAAGCAGAAAATGATCTTGAGGAGACCATAGAGTCAAGAGCTATCTACAGAGAGCTGTCTAGGGAGCCATATGAAGTAGACTACAAGGCCATCAGTTTATACCCACATTTTAACATTGAGCCTTTTTTTTTTGCTACTCTCAAACACTACTTCCTTAGAACCCCTCTCCAAGCCATGGTTCATCCATGGCATAAGAGGAAGAGGAAGAGGAAGAGATGGAAGAGAACACTAAATAATTAGCGTCCTACTCCTTTTAGTGTTGGAAGGACCTGATTTATCCTTCATTTGACAAAAAATAGAAAATGTATGTGATTAAAACCATGTATGCAGAATTGGACTTCAAGAATGAATAAGAGAGATGCAAGTAATTCAACCTGGGATTTCTGCCATTACCTATATCTACTGTATCTTAGTAGTTACAGAATGACTTAAAATTAGAAAATACATTGTTCACAGATATTCAAGATATATGACATTTTGCTTACTATAGAGTCTATATAAGTAAAATCAATATACTTTACATATAATGACCCTAAAGGTTCACTGATCAGCCATCCTAGCCTAATTTGTGAGTTCCAGGACTCACAGAGAGAGAGAGAGAGAGAGAGAGAGAGAGAGAGAGAGAGAGAGAGAGATCCTGTCTCTTTGCAACAAAACTGACTAGTTAGTTTTGGGGGAATAACACCTCTGGCCTGCACACTCACATATATGTACATTTGTTTGTACACACAGGCACACACTAAACTCATAGGATTTTCCATTTCTTTTCTCTATAGCCTACCCAAGCTAAGAATAAAGCCCAGGGCCACAGTCCTGCTAAGCAAATGTTGTATAACTCAGCTACATGCCTAGCCTGAAATAAATCCATGTGTTATAGGATAAATTACAGTGGGAATGAGTATCCTCTGTGTAGGTCACTCTTGCTGGTAAGTATAAAGAAACATACGCTAATTTGGAAGGGAGGTGGATTTTAAGTTTGTTATGATCTCCCTGCCACCATCATACCCTTGTCCTCAACCATACATGTTGAGGGAGCAAAACATGCTACAGGTATTAGGGGAGATTTGGTTAAGTGAAAACTATTGATGATATAGAAAAAAATGTATATAAATTATAAGAAAGTATTATACTCTGAATGAGGGTAGAATAATTTTATTTTCACTGAAAAATTTGTTTTTATCTTGGGGATCTTATCACAGTTGATACTGGATGCTACTCATTGAGTTTGTGTGGTGGGTCAGGGTATGGACATTGGTATAATGATAAATTTAGTAATTGTTTCAGAAGACAGAGCAATGGTTGATTGACTGTTGTAGTTTTAATTGGAGGATCTATAAAATATAAGATAAATTAAATATATATATATATATATATATATATATATATATATGTTTTAAATATACATATATATTTAAAACATTTACAATTGTGACTAAAGATCAGGTGAATACCAAAATCATTCACACATCTTATTAATGTACTCTCACAAGATTTGAAAACAAGAATTTAAAAAAATAATCCTAGTAAGTAAAAGCAGTGAAATTTTTTTAAAGAAATAATATAGATAATGAGTTCTTCAGTATGAAGTAATCTAACTGACAATTCCTTTGGATTTATTCTGTGGAAATCATGTAGAAAAGGAAGTCCTTAACCACCTTCAATGAGCCATGCTCATCATTAGGAAAATACAATTAAGTACTCTCTTGATGTTCAGTAACTTCCAGGTTCACATGACCTAGATATAAATTCTAATGAGTAATGGAGTTTCAATAAATGTTATCCTATTTGCTTTGGGATAGAGGATTAATAAAGAAATAAAAATTGTAGTTTGTTTAAAATTTCTATTTGAAAGGGTATAGCTTTGAATGTTATGTAATAGAATGCATAACATTTTATTTGGGAAATAAAATTTTATGTTAGAATAGTATATTTTCTGTAGAGACTCACATTTCATAGGCCCTATATTTATGTTTAGTTTTGACCTCTTTATATTTTTGCAGACATGAGACAGAAAAGAGTCTCCTAAAGTCATTTTAATGGCACAGTGTTATACCACTGATGAAGTGAACATCTTTCCTTTACATTTTTACAGTGTGAGTAGCATTAAATGGCATGCTACAGCGTTTTGAAAGAAATTCCAGGAAAACATTGTTTCTTATGCAGGGAAATAATTAGTAAGGGCAGAGGTTACATTTTTCCCAAGCTGTATTAGGTCTTCCTTTTCAAGGTGAAACATTTTATCATGTCTTATCTTCTGGTAAGGGTCTCCATTATATTAAAGGAAACATGATTCAAAGCAAAGCAACTTCACCTCTTTCTTAGTTGGTTTAGAGATCCAAAAAAAGATGATTACCATGTTTTAATGACTGTGGTAATGAGTGTCAGCAATACCTAAATATAAAGACAAGAAAACAAATCCAACAAGGAACTGTCGAAAATTCAAGTTTCTCATTCATGTGTGGATCAGGACTCCTCAAAACGAGGGGAACGGTCATTTAAAAAGACACTAATAATTAGTAGTAATGACTTATTTTCATGATTTCCTTTAGAACGCAGAACAAAAAAATCATAATTCCATAACATTCTGCTCTGCTGAATCTTGAGTTAATTTTTGAAATGTGAAACCAGTATCCTTTAGCTTATTTGTCAATAAACTATATTACACTCAAAAACAACTTCCAAAAACTGCTTAATTTCTTAACAAAAATGTTGTATAGCTAAAGCCTATATTAAGTTCATGAAAATAAATGTATAGCTACTAGCTTAATCTAAGTAGAAAGCAAGTATGATAAGAGCAAGCAAAGTAAGCTGATTTATTTATAGGAAGTGTGGGCTGGTATTTTATTTTTTGTTGGTCTTTTAATTTTTTCCAAAATGCATTTAAGATAAGATGTTAATGAATAGTGTAAATTTCCCAATTTATTTCAGCAGCATGTATTTTAACATCAGGAAGTATTAACTTCCCAAGGCTCTCTCTAAAACCTAGAAAATTGATTCACAGAGAATTGAACATCGGGAAACAGTCTATATAGATTTTTATAAGGCTATCCTCACAATTGTCCATATTTAAGACATCCTCACCTCTCCATGTGAAGGTCCCTTCATCTGTGTTATCAAATGAATGCTCACTGGTCCTTCTTAGAGGACTTATTCTCTATTATTCTTCATGGCATGTCTTGCAGTCATATTCATTCTAATATCTCCTGTATGTTAAATTTTCTATGTATATACTTACTATTTCCTTATGTCTCCACATTATCTGTTCCAGGAACATCCTTCCTGTGTCTTCTATGGGAAAGCTGATAAAATCAATTTAAATTTGCATCAGCTCTGTCTATTTGCTTCAGTCTTCTCCTCTATGATGTAATGCTCTTTGTGGAACATATTAGCCATCTTATCTGTGAATGTTCTTGTCAGTATTATCTGTAGACACACATGAATTCAGTAGCTCACCACCAACAAGATATAATTGTTACCTGAGTGTCAGGATATATTTCATAATTGGAGCTGCAAGCAATAATGAATAAGCATTCCCCTGTGCCTATTTTGAAGAAATAGTTTCCTATGACATTGTCACCATCTGAGATTGTTTCACAACTATAATTCCAGGTTTTGAGAAAATTTTACATTTTCTATTCCCACCTACCATCCCTTCATTTCTCTTATGTTCTTCTCAGCCATTCTATTTAAAATTTTGATTTTCTCCTCTCCTTTAGACTTCTCATAATTTTGTGATTAATCATTTGCCTTCAAACTACTGTGATAATCTTTGAAACTATGACAAATATTCTATTTTTTTCCAAATTTTACCACTCTGCTATCTAATTTACATTTAGGAAATTTTATTTAATATGGGTAAAGAATCTATAAAGGAAACTTTAATTTTGTTTCTATTTAAATTTCTGAAGCATGTCAGGCCCAGTCAGACCTATACACATCACACCAGAGAAATAGGCTTGTTTGCCCACTCTACTACTTACACTGTTCTCAATATCATAGCCTATACCAATACTATTTAAATCCAAGTTTTGTAAACATCAGTTATATTTCCAGAGGTATAGAATGCAATTTATTAATATTCTTTGACCAACAAAGTTCAGGGTTAAGAAACCTTGGATTTACACAGTGTCAATCATATTTTCTTTCTCTATTCAGAACTGAGAGTTTTTATCTCTGTAAGAAACCTTTACTTTCAGTCATTATTCAGTCACTTTAAGTCATATCCCAACAAAGTGTCTAACCAGTTGTCATCACACATTAAGTTCAGACATTAAATAATTACTTTCATGGCAATAATTACCAAGTCTTGGTTTCATTGGGCAGTTGTGGCAGTACAAAATACATGGACAGACTGAAAACAGAAACTGTTGTAAGATTTGGAGCAGGAAGAAATTTGAGTTTCCATGGAAGTTCCAAGTCTCACTGAATCAATAGAAGTGCCAAGATCCATGTCTTGGAGCCAATTTTAAATAATAAGTTGGAGAACTGAGATTTAGGGAATTTGTCAGCAGTGTGCTCTCTGGCATTTCATTTTCTCAAATTTCTTTTATACCTTTCACTTTTTCTAATCTCACTTTTTTCATAAGAATGGATATGAGTTTCATTCTATCTCTCTCTCACTCACTCTCTCTCTCTCTCTCTCTCTCTCTCTCTCTCTCTCACACACACACACACACACACACACACACACACACACACACACATATATATATATATATATATATATATATATATATATATATATATGTATGTATATATACACAAACACAAATAGTTCTTTTCAGGCTTCTCCAGAGAATCACAATCAATAGACAAAGTAGGATATAATCTAAGCAGTAGGTTCATGTAATGTGGGAACATGCCAGTGTAACATTTGTGAACCAGTAGGGCGTATAAACATTACAAACCTATTGTTGTTTTGACTCAAGCTCACTTAGTCTCTGGGAGTTTCAGAAAATTTTATGCATATTTTGTGCCACCAACTCTCTCATTTTATGAATTTATTATCATGTTCTTAACTTCTTTTCCTCTTCCTCCTCCTCCTCTGCCTCTTCCTCCTCCTCCTCCTCCTCCTTCTTCTTATGGTTTTCCAAGACAGAATTTTTCTATGTAGTCCTGGCTGTCCTGGAACTCACTCTGTAGACCAGGCTAGCCTCAAACTCAGAAATCTGCCTTCATCTGCCTCCCAAGTGCTGGGATAAAAGGTATGTGCCACCACTGGCTGGTGCTCCTCCTCGTCCTTCTTCTTCTCCTCCTCCTCCTCCTCCTCCTCCTCCTCCTCCTCCTCCTCCTCCTCTTCTTCTTCTTCTTCTTCTTCTTCTTCTATTTTTTCACTACTGTCCCAATGAAGTATAAAATAAAAGGATAACCACAAGGTTTGAATAAGTCTGACAAATGGGATGAGTATAGTTCCTACTAGGAATAACATTAAGTAGTTGTTAAAGTACATATAATGGAAGGTGAAAATACATTTTGAATATAAAATAAAAAAATCATTCAGTGGTTTGAGTCCATGTGTGCAATTAAAATATATATAACTCGGAATTGTGATAGCAACTCATGATCTCATAACATTTATGCCTTTGACATCAAGCCCACTGCACATACTTGAGACATTATAAACTTAATCCTTTTTATTTTTGTATATTATACATTTAAAATAATATCTGTTCTTCCTGAGCTTAATAAGCATAAAAGTAACAGTGATGTTCAAGCTGAATGACACTGTATCATGGACTATGAATGTTAGCATCTATAATATCCAAATTTCCGTAATGACAACAAAGTAAAAAATACATTTATGAATAACTTGAATGTGTAATTAAATTAATTATAAAATATAATTATATGGATTTCTCCAATGCTCAAGATTGAGATGTCTGTATTTGATAAAATCATAGTTCATGCAACAAGAGGTCATGTAGCTATTACTTCATGAAATGTGTAGTGGGATCAATCTGAGCACTATACCTTTAAAACTCTGGCAATTGTGCAGAAATATTCATTTTCAGATGACTGAATTCACCTTAACTGACAGTACATTTTCTAACTGGTAAAAATATCCTGTATAGTCAACCACACACTAACATTTTAAGATTTATTTACTTTATTTCTGAGTAAAATATTGTGATATTTAGAAAAACAGAGAGATTTGTGAAATAAATAGTTTAAAACCTTGTTAAATTAAAAAAAAAATAAAGCACAATCCCTTAACCCTTATTTCTATCTAAGAAAAAGTATATTGGACCATAAGCAGACAGCCATTCTAGCAGCTAAAAAATTAGTAATTCAGGAGTTTCAATGATAATGGAGGCAAACAATGGGTGTCCAGACACTCTCAGACAAAGCACCTATTTTTCATACAAGCCCAAATCACTTTTACATTTATAAAGTAGGAAATACTCAAATATTGCCAGAACTTTATTACTTGGAAATCTTCTGGGCTTTAATAAAAAAATTGCAAAATGCAATGCTTGCTATTTGGAAAAAAAAATCATATGGGATACAGCCACTCAGCCACGAGGGCCCATCACATTTCTTCTAATTGAACATTCAGAAACCAGATTGAAAAGTGACCAAAGCAGTCTTAGTAAGTTCAGAGAATCTTTTTATAAAAAGAATGCATTCTATTAACTAGTTGTCATCAACTTTTGTAATTCTGTGACCATTTACAGTATCTGGTGTGGTGAACTCCAACTGTAAAATTATATTGTTGCCACTTCGTGACTGTAATTTTTTTACTGCTATAAATTGTAATATATGTATCTGGTATAAAGGATATTTGACATGACTCTCAAATAGGTCCAGACCCACAGGTTGAGAACCACTGCTAATTATGCCCATTAAAATAGTACACTAATGGTGAATTTCCTCAGATACGCTTATATTCTAAAGCCTATGGTGCATTCTTTAACAAAGTGTCTTAAATTTTTCAAATCCAAGGTGAGATAATATACTACACTAAGAAAATTATGTGAATTATGTCTACATTCTCATGTGTGTAGAATAGAGGGGTCTAACTTTGAACTCCAAATTTTCACATTCTTTAAATAAATATAATTCAATTCCTTTAAAGATTACTAAACTGTTACTTAGGTAATTACTTAACTGCATTAAGCCAATATCCTCATTTAATTGCTCTATTCACAAAATCTCAAGCTATTCTAATCAAATATTCATCTTCATCTTCTGTATTCCCACACCCATTTTCTTTCCACTCATTTTATGATTTCTCATTCAGGTCTCATATTTCAAAACTCAGAAATTTCTACTCAATTAGTTATCACAAATGCTTCTTTCTTTCTTTCTTTCTTTCTTTCTTTCTTTCTTAGTTATTTTATTTATTTACATTTCAAATATTATATCCATTCCCAGTTTCATCTCAACAAAACCAATCCTGCCCCTTTTCTCCTCTGCTTCTATGAGGGTACTCCCCACTCACCTACCAACTCCTGCCCCAACACCCTAGCATTCCCCTATGCCGAGGCATGGAGCCTCCACAGGACCAAGAAGCTCCCCTCACATTGATTCAAGAAAAAGCAATCCATTGTTATATATGCAGCTGTTATCATGGGCCCCACCATGTGTACTCTTTTGTTGGTGGTTTAGATCCTGAGAGCTTTAAGGTTTCTAGTTGGTGGATATTGTTGTTCTACTTATGGGGTCACAAACCTCTTCAGCCTTTTCAGTCCTTTGCTTAACTTCTCCATTGGGGTCCCCATACTGAGTCAGATGGATGGCCGTAAGTATCCACATCTGTATTGGTCAGGGTCTGCTGCAGCCTCTCATGGGACAGCTATGCTAGCCTCCTTTCAGACAGAAGTTCATGGCCAGATGTCATGTTATGCCCTAAGAGAACACAAATGCCAGCCCAGGCTACTATACACAGCAAATCTCTCAATTAACAAGATGAAGAAAACAAGATATTCCATGACAAAAATAAATTTACACAATATCTTTCCACAAATTCTGCCCTATAAAGGATAATAGATGCAAAACTCCAACACAAGTAAGGAGACTACACCCACGAGAAATCAAGAAAGTAATCTTTCAACAAATCCAAAAAATGGCCACACAAGCATAATTACATCTCTAACAACAAAAATAAGAGGAAGCAACAATCACTCTTCCTTAATATCTCTTAGCATCAATGGACTCAATTCCTCAATAAAAAGATACAGACTAAGAAACTGGATACATAAACCGGACCCAGCATTTTGCTGCCTATAGGAAATGAAACTCAGTGACAAAGACGGCCACTACCTCAGAGGAAAAGGCAGAAAAAAATAAGCAAATAATCTTATGAAACAAGCTGGAGTAACAATTCTAATATTGAATAAATTCAACTGTCAACCAAAAGATATCAAAGAAGATTCATACTCATGAAAGGAAAAATCTACCAAGATGAACTCTCAATTCTGAACATCTATGCTCCCAATGCAAGGACACCCACATTCATAAATGAAACTATATTAACACTCCATGAACACATTGCATCTTACACAACAATAGTGAGAGACGTCAACTCCCGACTTTTAGCAATGGACAGATCATGGAACCAGAAACTAAACAGAGATACAGTGAAACTAACAGACGTTTTGAACCAGATGGATTTTACAGATATCTATAGAACATTTCATCTTAAAACAAAATAATACACCATCTTCTCAGCACCTCATGGTACCTTCTTGAAAACTGACCATATAATAGGTCATAAAACAGGACTCAACAGATACAAGAAGATTGAAATAATTTCATGCATTCTATCAGATCACCACAGACTAAGGCTGGTCTTCAATTACAAGAAATACAACAGAAAGCCAAAATACACATGGAAACTGAACAACACTCTACTCAATGATAAGTTGGTCAAAGAAAAAATAAAGAAATTAAAGACTTTTTTAGAATTTAATGAAAATAAATGTGCAACATATGAAAACTAATGGGAAACAGTGAACAAAGTGCTAAGAGGAAATCTCATAGCTCTAAATGCCTCCCAAAAGAAACTAGAAAGAGCATATACAAGCAGATTGACAGCATACCTGAAAGCTATAGAACAAAAAGAAGGAAATACACCCAAGAGGAGTAGACAGCAGCAAATAATCAAATGCAGGGCTGAAATCAACCTAGTAGCAACAAACAAACAAACAAAAAACTATAAAACGAATGAACAAAATGAGGAGCTTGTTCTTTGAGAAAATCAGCACGATAGATAATCCCTTAGCTAGACTAATCAAAAGAGAGAGAGACAGTATCCAAATTAACAAAATCAGAAATGAAAAGGTAGATATAACAACAGAAAATGAGGAAATTAAAAAAAAATCATCAGATCTTACTACAAATGCTCATACTTAAAATAACTGAAAAATCTGGATGAAATTAACAATTTTCCAGACAGATACCAGGTACCAAAGTTAAATCAGAATCAAATAAACCATTTAAACAGGTCCATGACCCCTCAAGAGGTAGAAGAAGTTATTAAAAGTCTTCCAACCTATAAAAGCCCAGGACCAGTTGGGTTTAGCACAAAATTATATCAGACCTTCTGTGTTAGTCATGGTTTCTGTTCCTGAACAAAAATCATGACAAAGAAGAAAGCTGGGGAGGAAAGAGTTTGTCTTCCAATCCCACATTGCTCTTCATCACTAAAGAAAGTCATGACTGGAACTCAAGCAGGTCAGAATGCAGGAGCTGATGCAGAAGTCATGGAGGGATGCTTCTTACTGTCTTGCTTCCCCTTTCTTGCTCAGCTTGATTTCTTATACAACACAAGACTACAAGCCCAGAGATGGTACCGCCCATAAGGGATTCTCCCCTCTTGATCACTAACTGAGAAAATGCCTTACAGCTGAATTTCATGAAGGTATTTCCTCACCTGAAAGTCCTTTGTCTGTGATGACTCCAGTTTGCATCATGTTGACACAAAACCCACTAGTACACCTTCAAGAAGACCTAATATCAATACTCTTGAAGCTTTTCCACAAATAGAAAAAGAAGGAGTACTACCCAAAGTGTTTTATGAAGCCAAAATTACACTCATACAAAAAACACACAAAGAAATAGAACTTCCACACAATTTCCCTTATGAATATCAATACAAAAATATTCAATAAAATTTTTGTAAACTGAATCTAAGAACATGTCAAAATGATCATCTATCATGATGAAGTAGGTTTCATTTCAGGGATGCATGGGTGATTCAATATAGGGAAATCCATCAATGCAATCCACTAAGTATACAGACTCAAAGGAAAAGAAACACAATCTGAACATCTCCCTAGATGCCCAGAAAACATTTGACAAAATTCAACATGCCTTCATGTTTAAAATCTTGGAAAGATCAGGAATTCAAAGCCTACACATGTTCCAGGACAGCCAAACCTACACAGAAACCCTGTCTCGAAAAACAAAACAAACAAACAAACAAACAAACAAAAAAAAAAAAAACCACTAGGAAATCACAAAGAGTGACAACTTTGGAGATAGAAAGCCTTGGTAAGAAATCACAGTCAATAGATACAAATATCAACAGCAGAATAAAAGAGATAGAAGAAAGAATCTCATATGCTGAAGATACCATAGAAACCACGGACTCAACAGTCAATGAAAATGCAAAATGCAAAAAGCTTGTAACCCAAAACATCCAGGACATCCAGGACACAATGAGAAGACCAAACCTAAGGATTATAGTTATAGAAGAGAGTGAAGATTTACACTTAAAGGACCAGCAAATATCTTAAACAAAATTATGGAAGAAAACTTTCCTAACTTAAGGAAAGAGATGCCCAGGAATATACAAGAAGCCTACAGAAATCCAAACAGACTGGACCAGAACAGAAATATATAATCAAAAACCAAAATATACTGAACAAAGAAATATTAAAGGCAGTAAGAGAAAAAGGCCATGTAACATATAAAAGAAGACCTATTAGAATTACCACAGACGTCTCACCCAAGACCATGAAAGCTAGAAGATCCTGGGCAGACCTCATTCAGACACTAAGAGAACACAAACACCATCTAATACTACTATACCCAGCAAAACTCTCAATCACCATAGATGGAGAAACCAAGATATTCCATGGCAAAACCAAATTTATACAATACCTTTCCACAAACCCAGCCCTCAAAGGATAATAGGAGAAAAACACCAATACAAGAAGGGAAACAACACCCTGGACAAAGCAAGATAGTAACCTTCTTTCATCAAACCCAAAAGAAGAAAACATATCAAATATAAAACAAACAAACAAACAAAAAACATCAAAAATGACAGGAAGCAATAATCACTATTCCATAATAACTCTTAACATGAATGGACTCAATTCCTCCATAAAGACAAAAGACTAACAGACTGGATACATAAAAAAGGAACCTACATTTTGCTGCATACAGGAATCACAGCTCAGTGTCAAAGACAGACACTACCTTAGAATAAAAGGCTGGAAGACAATTTTATAAGCAAATGGTCACAGGAAACAAGCAAGAGTAGCCATTCTAATATCAGATAAAATTGACTTTCAACCTAAAGTTATCAAAAGAGACACGGAAGGATATTTCTTGCTGGTCGAGGAAAAATCCTCCAAAAAGAACTCTCCATTCTGAACATATACACTCCAAATGCAAGGGCACCCTCATTGAAAAAAAAAAAAACTTTACTAAAGCTCAAAGCACACATTGCACCTAACACAATAATTGTGGGTGACTTCAACACCCCACTACCCTCAATGGACTGATCAGGAAAACAGAAACTAAACAGGGACACAGTGAAACTAATTGAAGCTTTGGGCCAATTGGTTTTAACATGATATATATATATATATATATATATATATATATATATATATATATATAGAGAGAGAGAGAGAGAGAGAGAGAGAGAACATTTCATCCTAAAACAAAAGAATATACATTTTTCTCAGCGCCTCATGGTCCTTCTCCAAAATCGACCATATAATTGGTCACAAGATAGACCTCAACAAATATAAGAAGATCGAACTAATCCCCTGCCTCCTATCAGATCACTATAGAGTTAAAGTGGTCTTCAATAGCAACAAGAACAACAAAAGGCCACACACACATGGAAACTGAACAATATTGGTGAAAGAATAAAGAAATTAAAGACTTTTTAGAATTCAATGAAAATGAAGGTACAACATACCCAAATCTATGGGACACAATGAATGCAGTTCAAAGAGGAAAACTCATAGCCCTGAGTGCCTCCAAAAAGAAACTGGAGAAAGCATACACTAGCAGCTTAATGGCACACCTGAAAGCCCTGGAACAAAAAGAAGCTAATTCACCCAGGAGGAGTACAAGACAGGAAATCATCAAACTCAGGGCTGAAATCAATCTAGTAGAAACAAAGAGAACCATACAAAAAAATCAACAAAACCAGGAGCTGGTTCTTTGAGAAAATCAACAAGATAGATAAACCCTTAGCCAGACTAACCAAAAGGCACATAGACAGTATCCAAATTAACAAAATTAAAAATGAAAAGGGAGATATAACAACAGAAACTGAGGAAATTAAAAAAAAATCATCAGATCCTCCTAAAAAAGCCTTTACTCAACACAGCTGGAGAATCTAGAGGAAATGGACAATTTCTTAGACAGATACCAAATACCAAAATTAAATCAGGATCAAATAGATAAGCTAAACAATCCCATAACACCTAGAGAAATAGAAGGGGTCATTGAAAGTCTTCCAACCAAAAAAAGTACAGGACCAGATGGTTTTAGTGCAGAATTCTAACACCAATACTATTCAAACTATTCCACAAAATAGAAACAGAATGAACACTACACAACTCGTTCTACAAAGCCACAATTACACTGAAACCAAAACCACACAAAGATCCAACAAAGAAAGAGAACTACAGGCAAATTTCCCTTATGAATATTGATGCAAAAATACTAAATAAAATTCTTGCCAACTGAATCCAAGACCACATCAAATTGATCATCCGCCATGATCAAGTAGGCTTCATCCCAGGGATGCAGGGATGGTTCAATATAGGGAAATCCATCAATGTGATCCACTACATAAACTAACTCAAAGAAATAAAACACATGATCATTTTGTTAGATGTTGAAAAAGCATTTGTCAAAATTCAGCATCCTTTCATGCTAAAAGTCTTGGAAAGAACAGGAATTCAAGGCCCATACATAAGCTTAGTAAAAGAAATATACAACAAACCAGTAGCCGACATCAAATTAAATGGAGAGAAACTTGAAGCAATCCCACTAAAATCAGGGACTAGACAAGGTTGCCCTCTCTCTCCATATCTTTTCAATATAGCACTTGAAGTTCTAGCGAGAGTAATTAGACAAAATAAGGAAGTCAAAGGAATACAAATTAGAAAGGAAGAAGTCAAACTATCACTATTTGCAGATGATATCATAGTATACTTAACTGACCCAAAAAATTCCACTAGAGAACTCTTACAGCTGATAACCAAATTCAGCAGAGGGGCTGGTTATAAAATCAACTCAAGCAAATTAGTAGCCTTCCTATACTCAAAGGATAAGCAGGCTGAGAAAGAAGTTAGAGAAACAGCAGCCTTCACAATAGCCAGAAACAATATAAAGTATCTTGGTGTGACTCTAACCAAACAAGTGAAAAATCTTTAAGACAGGAACTTCAAGTGTTTGAAGAAAGAAATTGAAGACCTCAGAATATGGAAAAATATTTCATGCTCTTGGAATGGCAGGATTAATGTAGTAAAAATGGCCATCTTGCCAAAAGCAATCTACAGATTCAATGCCATCCCCATCAAAATGCCAAGTCAATTCTTCAGATTTATAAAGAGCAATTCTCAGATTCATCTGGAATAACAAAAAATTCAGGAGAGCTAAAACCATTCTCAACAATAAAAGAACTTCTGAGAGAATCAATATCCTTGACCTCAAGCTGTATTATAGAGCAATTGTGTTAAAAACTGCATGGTGTTGGTACAGTGACAGGCAAGTAGATAAATGGAATAGAATTGAAGACCCGGAAATTAACCCACAAAATTATGGTCACTTGATCTTTGATATAGGAGCTACAACCATCCAGTGGAAAAAAGATAGCCCCTTCAACAAATGGTCCTGGTTCAACTGGAGGTCAGCATGCAGAAGAATGTAAATTGATCCACTCTAATCTCCTTGTACTAAGCTTAACTTCAAGTGGATCAAGGACCTCCTCATAAAACCAGACACACCGAAACTAATAGAAAAGAAACTGGGGAAGACCCTGAAGTACGTCGGCATTGGGGGAAGTTTCTGAACAGAACACCAATATCTTATGCTCTAAAATCAAGAACTGACAAATGGGACCTCATAAAACTACATAGTTTTTGTAAGGCAAAGGTCACCATCAGAAGGACAAAACAGCAACCAACTAATCAGGAAAAGATCTTCACCAACCCCACATACGACAGAGGGCTAATATCCAATATATACAAAGAACTCAAGACGTTAGACCCCAGAGAACCAAATAATCTAATTAAAAATGGGGTACAGAGCTAAACAATGAATTTTCATCTGAGGAAATTTGGATGGCTGAGAAGCACATTAAGAAATGTTCAACATCCTTAGTCATCAGGGAACTGCAATTCAAAACAACCCCGAGATTCCACCTCAAACCAGTCAGAATGATTAAGATTAAAAACTGAAGAGGAAGCCGGAGGGTCACCCAGCGTCCCAGGTGCTCAGAACCATCCGGCGGCGGCGGCAGAACCAGGTACCCGACACAGCCCGAGCTTAAGACCTTCGGGGACTCAGGCCTGGAGTGGGAATTGGGCACAGAATAGCGGGTGCACTCTGCACTCGCACGCGGGGCGGACCCCGAGCTCCCTGCAGGCAGCTGCCATATTGCCTGCAGCTTCCCGCCCAGCTGGCGGTGGGGAAGCCGGAGGGTCACCCAGCGTCCCAGGTGCTCAGAACCATCCGGCGGCGGCGGCAGAACCAGGTACCCGACACAGCCCGAGCTTAAGACCTTCGGGGACTCAGGCCTGGAGTGGGAATTGGGCACAGAATAGCGGGTGCACTCTGCACTCGCGCGCGGGGCGGACCCCGAGCTCCCTGCAGGCAGCTGCCATATTGTCTGCAGCTTCCCGTCCAGCTGGTGGTGAGGAAGCCAGAGTCAGCCAGTGTGCCAGGTACCCAGACCCAGCCGGAGGCCGAACCAGCCTCCCATCCAGCCAGTGGCAGGGAAGCTGGAAACCGGACCCAGCCAGCTTCCCAGCAGCTTGGGACCATCAGGCGGAACCAGATAACTGAGATATCCCAACTTTAAGACCCCTGGGGAAACAGGATATCAGACAGCGAACCCTGAGCAGGAGCAGTGCAGAGCAGCCGCCCAACAGGCGGAACCAAATACCTGGGATATCCTGAGGTTAAGACCTCGGGGGACTCAGGCCACCTGTCAGCAATCTGTGAGCAAGAGCCCCGCAGGACAGTGATTCAGGTATCCCAGTCACTGGGAAATAGCCTTACAACCCCACAGGAGGGTCAAGCACCAGCTAGTATCTACTGGACCAACTAACACCAGAGTTAACCAGATGGCAAAAGGCAAACGTAAGATCGCTACTAACAAAAATCAAGGCAATATGGCGGCATCCGAACCCAGTTCCCCAACAGCAATAAATATTGGATACCCCGAAACACCAGAAAAACAAGACTCAGATCTAAAATCACTGGTCAGGATGCTGATAGAGGAACACTTAGATAAATCTCTTAAAGTAATACATGAGAAAATAGATCAAAAGCTAGAAGCCATTGCAAGACAAACACAATTAAATCCCAGATATCTCAACACACCAGAAAAACAAGACTCAGATCTAAAATCACTGGTAAAGATGCAGATTGAGGATCACTTAGATAAATTTCTTAAAGTAATAGAGGAGAAAATAGATCAAAAACTAGAAGCCCATACAAGGCAGACACAAAAATCACTTAAAGAAATCCAGGAGAATATAGAGCAAAAAGTGAATCCCAATAAGGGGGAGAAACAAAAATCACCCAAAGAAATACAAGAGAACATGGGTCAACGAGTAGAAGTCATAAAGGAGGAAACACAAAAATCCCTTAAAGAATTACAGGAAAACACAAACAAGCAACTGAAAGATCTGAGCAAAACCATACAAAATCTAAAAACAGAAGTAGAAACAACTAAGCAATCGCAAAGGGAGACAATGTTGGAAATAGAAAACCTTGGGAAGAAATCAGGAGTCATAGATGCAAATATCAACAATAGAATACAAGAGATAGAAGACAGAATCTCAGATGCTGAAGATACCATAGGAACCATGGATTCAACAATTAAAGAAAATGCAAAATGCAAAAAGCTGGTAACCCAAAACATTCAGGAAATCCAGGACACAATGAGAAGACCAAACCTAAGGATTATAGGGATAGATGAGAATGAAGATCTACAACTTAAAGGGCCAGCAAATATCTTCTACAAAATTATGGAAGAAAATTTCCCCAACCTAAAGAGAGAGATGCCCATGAATATACAAGAAGCCTATAGAACCCCAAATAGACTGGACCAGAACAGAAATACTTCCCGTCACATAATAGTCAAAACCCCAAATGTACTAAACAAAGAAAGAATATTAAAGGCAGTAAGAGAAAAAGGACAAGTAACATATAAAGGAAGACCTATCAGAATTACACCAGACTTCTCACCTGAGACCATGAAAGCTAGAAGATCCTGGGCAGACCTTATGCAGACCCTAAGAGAACACAAACTTCAGCCAAGACTACTATACCCAGCGAAACTCTCAATTGCCATAGATGGGGAAACCAAGATATTCCACGACAAAACCAAATTTGCAAGATACTTATCTACAAACCCAGCCCTACAAAGGATAATAGGGGAAAAAATACCAACACAAGGGGGGAAACAACACCCCAGAAGAAACAAGATAGAAACCCCATCTCATCCAACCCAAAAGAAGAGAACCACTCAAATACAAATAATAATAACAATTCCCAAAATGTCAGGAAGTAATAATTACTATTCCTTAATATCTCTTAATATCAATGGACTCAATTCCCCAATCAAAAGACACAGACTAACAGACTGGATACGGAAACAGGACCCTACATTTTGCTGCATACAGGAAACACATCTCAGTGTCAAAGACAAACACCTCCTTAGAGTAAAAGGCTGGAAGACAGTTCTACAAGCAAATGGTCCCAGGAAACAAGCTGGAGTAGCCATTCTAATATCAGATAAAATCGACTTTCAACCTAAAGTCATCAAAAGAGACACAGAAGGTCACTTCCTGCTTGTCAAAGGGAAAATCCACCAAGAAGAATTCTCAATACTGAACATCTATGCACCAAATGCAAGGGCACCCTCATTCGTAAAAGAAACTTTACTAAAGCTTAAAGCACACATCGCACCTAACACAATGATTGTAGGTGACTTCAACACTCCACTCTCCTCAATGGACCGATCAGGAAAGCAGAAACTAAACAGGGACACAGTGAAACTAATTGAAGCTTTGGACCAATTGGATTTAACAGATATATATAGAACATTCCATCCTAAAACAAAAGAGTATACCTTTTTCTCAGCACCGCACGGTACCTTCTCAAAAATTGATCATATAATTGGTCACAAGACAGACCTCAACAAATACAAGAAGACCGAACTAATCCCATGTCTCCTATCGGATCACTATGGAGTAAAAGTGGTCTTCAATAGCAAGAAGAACTACAGAAAGCCCACATACACATGGAAACTGAACAATACTCTACTCAATGACACCCTGGTCAAGGAAGAAATAAAGAAAGAAATCAAAGACTTTTTAGACTTCAATGAAAATGAAGGTACGACCTACCCAAATCTCTGGGATACAATGAAAGCAGTGCTAAGAGGAAAACTCATAGCCCTGAGTGCCTCCAAAAAGAAACTGGAAAGAGCATACACTAACAACTTAACAGCACACCTGAAGGCGCTGGAACAAAAAGAAGCTAACTCACCCAGGAGGAGTAGAAGAGAGGAAATCATCAAACTAAGGGCTGAAATCAATCAAGCAGAAACAAAGAGAACCATACAAAGAATCAACAAAACCAAGAGCTGGTTCTTCGAGAAAATCAACAAGATAGATAAGCCCTTAGCTAGACTAACCAAAGGGCACAGAGATAGTATCCAAATTAACAAAATTAAAAATGAAAAGGGGGATATAACAACAGAAACAGAGGAAATTCAAAAGATCATCAGATCCTACTACAAAGGCCTATACTCAAAACAACTGGACAATCTGGAGGAAATGGACAATTTCCTAGACAGATACCAAATACTAAAATTAAATCAGCATCAAGTAGACCAGCTAAACAGTCCCATAACCCTTAAAGAAATAGAAGGGGTTATAGAAAGCCTCCCAACCAAAAAAAGTACGGGACCAGATGGTTTTAGTGCAGAATTCTACCAGACCTTCAAAGAAGACTTAACACCAATACTCTTCAAACTATTCCACAAAATAGAGACAGAAGGGACACTGCCCAACTCATTCTTCGAAACCACAATTACGCTGATACCTAAACCACAAAAAGATCCAACAAAAAAAGAGAACTACAGGCCAATTTCTCTTATGAATATAGATGCAAAAATACTAAATAAAATCCTTGCCAACCGAATCCAAGAGCATATCAAAACGATCATTCACCATGATCAAGTAGGCTTCATTCCAGGAATGCAGGGATGGTTCAATATACGGAAATCCATCAATGTAATCCACTACATAAACAAACTAAAAGAAAAAAACCACATGGTCATCTCATTAGATGCTGAAAAAGCATTTGACAAAATTCAGCATCCTTTCATGCTAAAAGTCTTGGAAAGAGCAGGAATTCAAGGCCCATACCTAAACATAGTAAAAGCAATCTACAGCAAACCAGTAGCCAACATCAAAATAAATGGAGAGAAACTTGAAGCAATTCCACTAAAATCAGGGACTAGACAAGGCTGTCCTCTCTCTCCATATCTTTTCAATATAGTACTTGAAGTTCTAGCGAGAGCAATCAGACAACATAAGGAAGTCAAAGGGATACAAATTGGAAAGGAAGAAGTCAAAGTATCATTATTTGCAGATGATATGATAGTCTACTTAAGCGACCCAAAAAACTCCACCAGAGAACTTCTACAGCTGATAAACAACTTCAGCAACGTGGCTGGTTATAAAATTAACTCAAGCAAATCAGTAGCCTTCTTGTACTCAAAGGACAAGCAGGCTGAGAAAGAAGTTAGGGAAATAACACCCTTCACAATAGCCACAAACAACATAAAGTACCTTGGCGTAACTCTAACCAAACAAGTGAAAGATCTGTATGACAGGAACTTCAAGTCCCTGAAGAAAGAAATCGAAGAAGACCTCAGGAGATGGAAAAATATTTCTTGCTCCTGGATTGGCAGGATCAATATAGTAAAAATGGCCATCTTGCCAAAAGCAATCTACAGATTCAATGCAATCCCCATCAAAATCCCAAATCAATTCTTCATAGATCTAGAAAGAGCAATTCTCAAATTCATCTGGAGCAACAAAAAACCCAGGATAGCTAAAACTATTCTCAACAATAAAAGGACTTCTGGGGGAATCAATATCCCTGACCTCAAGCAGTACTACAGAGCAATTGTGTTAAAAACTGCATGGTATTGGTACAGCAACAGGCAGGTAGATCAATGGAATAGGATTGAAGACCCAGAAATTAACCCACAGACTTATGGTCACTTGATCTTTGATAAAGGAGCCACAACCATCCGGTGGAAAAAAGATAGCCTTTTCAACAAATGGTGCTGGTTCAACTGGAGGTCAACATGCAGAAGAATGCGAATTGACCCACTCTTATCTCCTTGTACTAAGATCAACTCCAAGTGGATCAAGGACCTCCACATAAAACCAGACACACTGAAACTATTAGAAAAGAAACTTGGGAAGACCCTGGAGGACTTGGGAACAGGGGAAAAGTTCCTGAACAGAACACCAATAGCTTATGCTCTAAGATCAAGAATCGACAAATGGGACCTCATAAAATTACAAAGTTTCTGCAAAGCAAAGGACACTGTCAGAAGGACAAAACGGCAACCAACAAAGTGGGAAAAGATCTTCACCAACCCCACATCCGACAGAGGGCTAATATCCAATATATACAAAGAACTCAAGAAGTTAGACCGCAAAGAACCAAATAACCCTATCAAAAAATGGGGCACAGAGCTAAACAAAGAATTCTCACCAGAAGAAATTCGGATGGCCGAGAAACACCTTAAAAGATGTTCAACATCATTAGTCATCAGGGAAATGCAAATCAAAACAACCCTGAGATTCCACCTCACACCAGTCAGAATGGCTAAGATTAAAAACTCAAGAGACAACAAGTGCTGGCGAGGATGTGGAGAAAGAGGAACACTCCTCCACTGTTGGTGGGATTGCAAAATGGTAAAACCGCTCTGGAAATCAGTTTGGCGGTTCCTCAGAAAATTGGGCATGTTACTTCCAGAGGACCCTGGCATACCACTCCTGGGCATATACCCAGAGGATTCCCCTGCATGCAATAAGGACACATGCTCCACTATGTTTATAGCAGCCTTGTTTATAATAGCCAGAAATTGGAAGCAGCCCAAATATCCCTCAAAGGAGGAATGGATACAGAAAATGTGGTATATTTATACAATGGAATACTACACAGCAATTAAAAATAATGAATTCATGCAATTTGTAGGTAAATGGTTAGACCTGGAAAATATCATCCTGAGTGAATTAACCCAATCACAAAAGAATGCACCTGAAATGCAATCACTGATAAGTGGATATTAATGAGCCCAGAAGCCCTAAATACTCAAGACACAAATAGCAAGTCAAATGATTCCCAAGAAGAAGAAAGGAGAGGACCCTGGGCCTGTAAAGATTGCTTCCAGTTTAGTAAAGAAACCGAGGGGGGAGGGGGAATTATTGGGGAACAGATAGGGGGGAGAGGAACTATGGGAACTATGGTGGGTGGGAACTGGGAAAGGGGAAAGCCTTTGGAATGTAAACATAGAATATAGAAAATAAAATTAAAAAAAAAAAAAAAAAAAAAAAAAAAAAAAAAAAAAAAACTGAAGAGACAGTGTAAGACCCGCGAAATGAGGAGACCCCCACGAAATGGGGAAACTCCCCTCTCAAGTCTCAGGATAAAGTGACGCCCAAAGAATCAGCCAAAGACCTTCTTGCTGCAAAGCACATGAGGCCTTTATTAGGGGTCCAGTGCACTGGGATTGATTAGTAACCATGCAGGGTCAGAGGAGATAGATTTCTTGTGTCCAGCGCAAAGAGTATTTGAAACCAAAAAATCTCAGAATGGGGAGGGCTTGGGGGATTCAGATAGGGAAGTTACATGTAGATAATGAGGCAATGCATCCCTGGGGACCGGACTGGGTGTAACTGCATTCCGCAAGATGGATTAACTGCATTCCGCAATAGTTTGTGCAAACATCAACTATCTATAGAATGCAGAACAACCTTTGTGGTTAGCTAGTTCCTGGACTACAGGTCAGGGAGGATAGAAGTTATGGTGACCCTCTGGCCTTCTAAAGCAGGATTTTCTGGGGGTAAATAAAATTTCAAGGCAGGATCTTTCATCCTCCACTCTCTCTAGGGGGTAGTTCTAACCTTAGAACTAAATGTTTGTCTCAACTTCATCTGGTTCTAATTGATCTGACTGGAGCTGCTGATATTGTTGGCAAAGCACTAAGACTTGAAAAGCGCTAACATGCTGACAAATAAAAGCAATCAATTGATTAATTATGTAGGGTCCTATGGTGAGAAGGAACAAGAGAATCAATAAGGGTCCCATGAGGGCAAAAAGCAAATTGGTCATCCAAGGAGATTTAGAAAACCAACCTTCAAACCAGTTTTGATTATTTTGATGCTCTGTCTTTTGTCCAATCTCTCTTTGAGGTTTTTTTTTTTTTTTTTTTTTTTTTTTTTTTTTTTTTTTTTATGGAGTCCTCTATAGCTCCGGAATGGTCTACATAAAAGCAACATTCTTCCAGTAGGGAAGCACAAAGACCCCCTTCTTTGAGAAACAATAAATCAAGACCCCTTCTATTTTGGAGTACTACCTCAGATAATGAGGTTAGTGAGTCTTCTAATTTGGAGACTGAGTCTTGAAGGGCTCTTAGGTCAGTGTCCATGGTGGCTCGGAGATTATCAAGGCCATCTTTGAAGTCTATTGGTCCCTTAATTAAGGCTGCAAAGCCAGTACCAATTGCAGTGGCTAAACCTAACCCTAACATAACAGCTAAAGTAAGCGAGACAGGTTCCCTTTTAATTCTGGAGGGAGAGCTATCATATGTCTGTAACAGAGTTTCCTCAGGATGATAGTAGGTACGAGATACTAACTGAACCATAGCACAGAAATCTTTGGATCGGTTAAAAACTGTAGTAGAGATGCAAGAGGTGAGCCCGGTGCTGCTGGGGCACCAGCTATCATTGGAAGGGAGTAGATATTGGGTATCCTGAGCAGTATTAACAGGTAAGGTCTGATTGCATAGATGCTGAGGAGTCGGGGGGCAAGTGTCCTAAGCAGATTCCGAACCCTGAAACTTCAGTAAGGGTGAGTTTACTCTGAGTGCCTCAAGGGCACTGGGTGTGGTCTGAAGTGTAAATAATTTGACCTAATACCGCTATTCCTTCATAATATGGTGGAGCCATGGCTAAGCAGAGCCAGCAAGACTCAGTAGCCTCAGGATTGGTGACATTTAGTACTGAAAAGGCTACTTGTATGAGGCTAGTCTGTCACCCGTAGTGGGGGAACGAGTAGTTGGGAAGGGTGTTTTAAGAGCAGTAGGCATTCCTTCCTTGGTGGGAGCTACCTCAATTATTGAGCAATGCAAAAGTGAAGGTAAAACCTTTTTTGAAGGGGAGGAAAGAGGTTCTTTAGGGGGTCCCTGCTCAACATGGTCAGGTCCTATAGCGACGGGAGGTATGCTTGTAACCTTGATGCGTAGGAAGAGACCATTGTCAAATCTTTCTTTATAAAGTCTAAGTGCCCAGGTGTATCCTCTCTGTTTCTTTCCTGGCTCAGTAAAACTGATCTTTAAGGGGAGACCATACCTGCTGTCCGTGTAGATGATGATGCTCTTACCCTCCACCAGTCTCAGGGCTTGGATGAGCGCGATATCAGCTTTCTGAGTAGAGGTCGTTTCTGGCAGGCTACTGGCCCAGATGAATCTATTTGACTTCTACTACCGCCACCCCAGCCCTTCTCTTACTTTCCACTATGAAACTGCTCCCGTCAGTGTACCAGTTGGGACATCCTGGCCATGGCTGATCCGTAAGGTCTCTGTGAGTCCCAGTCTCTTCTGCCAGGATGTCAAGGCATCAGTGTATGGGTGCTCAGTCATCAGAGTCGGGCAGCAGTGTGCAGGGTTTAAGATAGTCGGGGTGCAAAAGTTACTCTCTCCATCAGTAGCAGGCTTTTGTAGTGGGTCATGTGAGCATTTGTCATCCAACGGTCAAGGGGTTGATGTATGATGCTTTCAAGAGCACGGGGGTGGGGGGGGCTACTATGGTCATTGATTGTCCCAATGTTAGTTTATCTGCATCCTTGAGGAGCAGGGTCACAGCCACTATAGCCTTAAAACAGGATGGCCAGCTGCAGGCCACCAGATCAAGCTTCTTAGATAGGTAAGCTACTGGCTGTTTCCATGGGCTTATGGGTTGAGTGAGAACCCCTAGGGCGACCCCTGCCCATTCATCTACATATAGGATGAAGGGCTTGGTCAAGCCTGGTAAGGCTAAGGTGGGTGCCTCTAATAAGGCCTGTTTGATCTTCTCAAAGGCCTCCTGTTGAGCTGGAGTCCAGGTAAAATTTCCAGTCTCTTTGGTGAGAAGGTACAGGGGGCAGCTAGAGTGACAAACCCCGGTATCCACAGTCTACAGAAGCCGGCCATCCCCAGGAACTCTCCAACATGTCTGGGGCTGGTGGGGACTGGGATCTGCATCACAGTCTTTTTCTGGGCATCTGTTAACCACCTTTTGCCTTCCTTAAGGCTGCAGCCAAGATAAGGAACTTCAGTCTGGCAAATTTGGGCTTATTTGCTGAAGCCCTATACCCTAACTTCCCCAACTCTAGTAACAGTCTCTCAGTCCCTTCCTGGCACTTTTGTTGGGTGGTCATTGTAAGAAGTAAGTCATCTACATACTGAACCAGAGAGAGTTGGGGGTTATCTCACCTGAAAGGTGCTAGGTCCCGATGTAGGTCCTCATCAAAGATGGTAGGAGAATTCTTGAATCCTTGTGGGTCCAGGTCAGCTGCCCAATTTGTCCTGATTCTGGGTTTCTCCATTCAAAGGTGAAGATGGCTTGAATGGTGGGGTGAGGTCTCAAGCAGAAGAAAGCATCTTTTAAATCAAGAACAGTATACCATTGTCTCTCAGGTGGGAGTGAACTGAGCAAATTATATGGATTAGGTACAGTGGGATGTATGTCCTGAACTCTCTTGTTGACCTCCAGTAAGTCCTGAACACGTCGATAATCATTAGTCCCTGGTTTATTCACAGGCAGCAAAGGGGTATTCCATGGGGATTGGCAAGGTACTAGTATGCCTAGCCTTTGTAGTCTCTGGATATGAGGCTTGATTCTTTCTCTGGCCTCTCTGCTTATCAGATACTGCCTGACTCCAATAGGGGTGGCATCTGGCTTCATGGTTATGACTCTAGGAGGCACCTGTTCGGCCTTTCCCATTCTACCTGTTTCAGCCCATGCTTGAGGAAAGGTTTCTAACCATCTTTCATTAGTTCCTGCTTTGATGGAAGTCTCATGTAATCTATATTCCTCTTCTAATCTGAGTGCCAATATCATAGAGGTAGGTGGTGACCACTGAACTGATGGACCCCTTGAACCAAAGGTGATCTGGACTTTTAGTTTAGTTAACAAGTCTCGTCCCAGTAGAAGAGTAGGACACTTGGGAATGACAAGGAAGGAGTGAGAGACCTGTCCACTCCCGAGATCAACTCCCCGATCAGTGGTCCATGAGTACGGTTTCTTCCCAGTGGCCCCTATTACTATTGTCTTGTGGGACTTAGTTTTTCCTAGAGGCTGTTGTAAAACTGAAAATTCGGCTCCAGTGTCCACAAGAAAATCCATAGGAGTCCCCTCCACTGTTAGGGTTACCCTAGGCTCGGGGAAGGGGTCCAAGCCCCATCTCCCCTAACCTTCTTCTGACTCCAAGGCCAGGACCTTAGTGGTCCTGGGGCCCACCCTTTTCTTGGGAAAGTCTCGAGCCCAGTGTCCCTTCTCTTTACAGTATGTACATTGGTCTTTGGCTAGTGGTAGGCGAGCTCCTCCTTCTGAATGAGGGGGTTTCTTCAACCCTGAGTTGCCCAGGTACCCTGACTGTCACCTCCCTGAGCCCTGTGTCTGTTCTTCTTTGTAACTTACTACTGCAGCCAGAATTCTAGTCAGATTCATTTCCTGTCTCCTGTCTCTTCTATTTTCCCTCTCTTCAGCCTCTTTCTTTTCTCTTTCTCACCGCTCCTCATCATTTTCTCTTTTATGGTAAACTCTCTCAGCTTCCCTAATGAGATCCTGCAATGACAGAGTTTGGAGCCCTTCAAGCCATTTTAGCTGCTTGCGTATATCTGAGGCTGACTGCCCAATGAAGGCCATGGCTACTGCTGCCTGCTGCCTGCTGCCCCTCAGACGTGGGGTCAAAATGCGTGTAGCACTGATAAGCTTCCATTAGCCTTTCTAGAAAGACAGAAGGGGGCTCCTTCTCTCCCTGTAATACTTCTCTTACCTTTGCCAAATTAGTGGGCTGTCGTCTGGCTCCTTTGAGACCTGCCACTAGAGCCTGGTGGTACACTGTCAACCTCTCCCTACCTTCAGCCAAATTATATTACCAGTTGGGACGGTTCAGGCTGAATCCAGCATCGATCTTATTCTGGAGTTGGGTCGACTGCCCATTTCAACGGGGGACGTTTTTGGGGGCTTCTAAAAGGATTCACTCTCTTTCTTCAGTAGTGAAAAGAGCTTGCAGCAACTACTAGCAATCATTCCAAGTTGTCTGGTGAGAGAACATCAGCAATTCCACTAAACCTGTAAGACTGGAAGGGTTCTCAGAGAAAGGGGCATTGTTAGATTTCTAATTGTATAAGTCAGCAGATGAAAAGGGCCAGTATTGTAAGGGCTGTAGTTGTTCAGAACTGGCCGAGGGGCCGTAGGCCCACAGAGGCAACACTGTATTTGAATCAGGTCACCCAGTACTCTGAGCACGCCAGCTGCGTGTCCCGGTGGCTGGTCCTTCTGCTGCTCTGCTGGCCACACCCTGGTCTGGAGGTGGGGGTCCATATGGAGGGGAGCAGTATGGTGGAGGAGTTTCCCAGAGGGCAGGCTCCTTGATCTCGGGATAGATCTTTGGAGGTGCCATAGAATTCCGAGGCAGTTCGGGCTCCACCGAGGTTACTTTTGTTTTGGGTCCATCTCGCCGGACCTCCAGGACTCGGGAGCCTGGCTTTGTATTTTGTGTCCAAGGTTTAAGCCAGGAGGGAGGATCCTGGGCTAAGTCTTCCCAAACAAAAATGTGAGGGACTTGGTCAGGGTGCGACCCCGGTCCCTTCTGAAAAACAATGCCCTTGATAGCAGAAATGACAGTTAAATCTAGTGTTTCCTCCAGTGGCCAGCCAAGACCATAGGATGGCCACTCAGAGTAACAATAAGTCCTCCAAGGTTTCTTTTTGATTTCTATGGACAAATTATGAGCTCGTTTCCTTACTTCAGTCCAGTGATCTAAAGTCCATCCTCGAGGAGTACTGTCAGCCTGTCCCATCATCAAAGTTACACAGAACACAAATAAAACACTCAAAGATATCAAAGAAACAGAACCAAATATCAAGGAAACTAGGGCCCACCTCCTGCGGGATCCCCACACCAGAAAAAGAAACAGAATCAGAAGGCCAAGGGGACCTGAAGTCTCTCAGTTCTATGAGAGATTCAAAGTCCACATTGGCACCCTGACAGGAGAATTCTGTGCATCCTTGGGTCTCCCTTCAGTCCCATGGAATGTCTTCTGGGGTGGCAGTCAGTTACACCTCAACACTTCCATTTAGTAACACCCCCCCAACTTCTCGAATGGGGGCCCTGTGCTCTCACGAGCACAGGTGACTGCAAACCAAATGTACCAGATGTGGCGCCTCAGAAATTCAGACAAACACAGTGGACAGACAGAACACAACAGGATCTTACCTTCAACAGGGTCTTGGTGATTTAGTGGTGGTTGTAAAATCCCGGGACAAGCCCCCACTGTAAGACCCACAAAATGGGGAGACCCCCACGACATGGGGAAACCCCCCACTCAAGTCTTGGGATAAAGTGACACCCAAAGAATCAGCCAAAGACCGTCTTGCTGCAAAGCACAGGAGGCCTTTATTGGAGGTACAGTGCACTGGAAACAACTAGTAACCATGCAGGGTCAGAGGAGATAGATTCCTGGTGTCCAGCGCAAAGAGTATTTGAAACCAAAAAATCGCAGAATGGGAAGGGCTTGGGGGATTCAGATAGGGAAGTTACACATAGATCATGAAGCAATGCATCCCTGGGGACCAGGTGTAGCTGCATTTCGCAAGATGGATTAACTGCATTCTGCAATAGTTTGTGCAAATATCAACTATCTATAGAATGCAGAACAACCTTTGTGGTTAGCTAGTGTTGCTACTAAGTATCCAACCCTGTTCCCCGGTAAATGAAAGCTCAGCTCAGCGGTTAACAAAACAAGCTACAAGCCTAGACTGGGCAGGCCTCCCACTCTACTATTCTGTTTCAATCTATTTTATCCCATACAACTTGCAGTTTCTCTGGGCCCCGAGCTTCTCTCCCGGCCGCCTCTCCAGTTCTCTTTAACCGTTTCTCTCTCCCTGTTTCTTCTCTTCTTCTCCCTGTTCTCTCTTTCTGCCGTTGCTCCTCCTCCTCCTGTTTTATACCCTGTAGCTCCTCCCCTAGACTCTGCTCCTCCCACTTTCCTCCTGCCCAATCATTGGCTCAAGCCTTTATTTGAAAAGTCAAGGTGGGGAGACGGTTCACAAGGCAACTCCTCATCTGCAGCCCCTCTGAGGAGTGGAATTAACATCAAAGTGCGAGCCCAGGGCTATCCACAACATTTCCCCCTTTCTGTCCAATTAAAAGACTCTTTTATCTCAGACATCAATTGAGCACAATTATTACCATTCTGTAATATATAGCATACAGGATAGACCTAACACCCAGTCAATCATTTTTTAATCAATTAAGTAGTTAGTACCCCTGTCATCTATTAGAACTTAAAAGACTTATAATTCTACCCCTGACTCAAGTACACTTTAGACTGTAACCCATCTGAAAACCATCCTCTCAAATCAGTATTATCTTTCTAAATGCTAACCAGCTTGGACTGGCTATAAGACTATTAGTCTTCAACCCCATCAGAAATCCAAGAATGACTAATATTACCTGAAAGTATGAGAAGCACAAAATATAGCTTCTAAAACTTATAGATTTATAGAGACCGCTGATCACCTGGACAGGCCCTATACACCAAAACGTTGGAGCATCAGTCTTCAGCCTTCTGGCCCAGGATCATCTGACAGACCTTGGTAATGCAGAATTTTGAAGGGCTGATTACTCTGTCTTGGCAGAGATTATCAGTCGACTATTCCGCAGTGTGTCCTTTTTTTGGACAGTATTTGTCTGTAGATGAAATGAGGCAATTCTTGCCTGGTGACTGTCTCACCACAACTAAAGCAACTCCACTGATGCTCAAGTTCTTCTTTGAATTCAAGAAAGGGGTGCTGTCAGGAGCAGACAGGTCTCTACTCAAATATTAATAAATAAATGTCAATAAACATATTCTGTGGACTTCTGACACCTTTGAAGACCATTTGTCTACCTAAGACATCTCTGAACTGTTAAGCCTTGACTATTCTCGGCTGTTTCTAATCAAAATAGCTCAGGAACACTCTTTTAACTAATTCATAACCACGAGTTTGCTATCTGGCCCTTAACTTGTATTACTTAATCATCTAAAAGCAGTTTATACTAGCAGTTATAGAAGGACTGGGTCTAAGCCTTGTATTCTTAAATGTGTTATATAGGCACAATGCCTACATGGGAGTAACAATATTAATCCCAGTTTTATATCAGTAGTAAATTCATACCAATGAAAACCTTAAATTTATATCAACTAAATTCTGAACCAATAGACTTTGCATCAATTATAAAGACTTCTACCAATGTAAGATCTGGCTATGTAATTTTTTGCTTAAAAGTACATTTTCTCACCAATCCCTATTTGTCTATTTCTATAATTTCTATGATATTACTTTATCACCCTTTTTCTTTTCCACCCACTTCTCCTTTACCCAAGAAAGAAGAATAGAGAAGAGGAAAGGAAAGGTAGAAATCCCTGAGTTTAAGTTCTTTAGTTCCCTCCCTGACCAAAGCTACATTTGTGATGTATCCCTAAAATTATAACATATCTATAATTTCTAAAATAACCATAACCATCCACCCCACATAAGGAACTGGGACGATGATTGTCTTCTGTCTGCTTCCAGCTGAATTGGGGCGAAGAATTCCCATTTGGGAGCCTAAAGGGAAAATTTGAAAACTAGCTGGCATTATTTGCCTTCCAGTCACTATGTTTTGAGAAAGTTCATGCCTCTATGTCAGATGACATCTTGACCATGACATTCTGAAAGGCTGGAGAGGCAAGTAAAGTTCTGGAAGCAAGTCTTTTATGTAGTTGAAGTAGAGTCCATTGTGAAGCTGGAATGGAAGGTCCCAAATCTCAGCATCCTGGTGTGTGAATCTTTTCAGAGCTGTCTTTCTCTTCTTTCATCCCTATAGTATACAAAACTTAAAAGCAACAAGTAAACAGGTAAAGACATTCACACAGAGCATGCAGGGGGCACATATTGGCCAATGAAGATCAGTAAAGAAAGACATCTGACTGCCTTTCCTCAGATTAGCTTGATCACTTGGTCAAACTAAAATGTAACTTTGTATCCATGTCCTCGTACAGGATGTTTTGTAACACCCAATAAGTGTTAATGGCTGTTTATAGACATTTTAGTCTCAGCCAGTTCCAGAGTTGTCTCCATATACAGAGACATAAACATTACTACATATACATCACCTATTTTGTTGATTGTGTTAGTCTCCATTTTCTTCTCTGTTGCCAAGGTCCTCAGGAGGTCTCCCTTTGTCATGTCTGATTTTTATCAACTTGGAAGGGACACACAGCTTTTCTTTTCCTGTGGAAACATAGGCATAGCCCCTCCCCCAGCGTAACACATTTCCCATTCTCCATTCTGTTGTTAGAATATCATTAATGTAAACAGGCTGGTTTAGTTCAATAGTTCGTTCCACAGTACAATGTCTTTCAGCAGCTGTGGTGTTTTGTTCATTGACATTTAAAAAATTATCTGGAGGTCTTTCTTGTATACTGACAAGATAGAATAAATTTTGTTTTTTAATAACTTTTGGTTGGCTTATTCTACTTTTATCTTCTATTCCTCCCTGAGTATTTTCCTTTTCCTTGAGTTCCTGTATTTTCTGTTCAAGGTTCTGCCTCCACATTTTGATCTTTTCTTTATATTGCAATTCTGATAGTCCACTGTCTATTTTATTCTGGTTGATTAATTTTAAAAGGTTATTCTCCAAGTCTAGCTTCCAATCCTCATTTTTTTCTCTCTGCTGCTCAGTCTGATCTGTGAACCACTGCATCCTTTGTTCCAGCATCTTTTCTAATTCCTGTCTCCCACTTTCATTCTCCTCCTTCTGTCTCTTATTCTGTTCTATAATTTCCTGGGTCTTCAATTCTAGAGTTTCGAACTGCTGCATCCTTTGTTCCAGCATCTTTTCTAACTCCTGTCTCCTACCTTCATTCTCCTCCTTCTGTCTCTTATTCTGTTCTATAATTTCCTGGGTCTTTAATTCTAGTGTTTCGAACTGCTGCATCCTTTGTTCTAGCATCTTTTCTAACTCCTGTCTCCTACCTTCATTCTCCTCCTTCTGTCTCTTATTCTGTTCTACAATTTCCTGGGTCTTCAATTCTAGTGTTTCTAACTGCTGCATCCTTTGTTCTAGCATCTTTTCTAACTCCTATCTCCCACCTTCATTCTCCTCCTTCTGTCTCTTATTCTGTTCTATAATTTCCTGGGTCTTCAATTCTAGTGTTTCGAACTGCTGCATCCTTTGTTCTAACATCTTTTCTAACTCCTGTCTCCTACCTTCATTCTCCTCCTTCTGTCTCTTATTCTGTTCTATAATTTCCTGGGTCTTCAATTCTAGAGTTTCTAACTGCTGCATCCTTTGTTCCAGCATCTTTTCTAACTCCTGTCTCCTACCTTCATTCTCCTCCTTCTGTCTCTTATTCTGTTCTATAATTTCCTGGGTCTTCAATTCTAGTGTTTCTAACTGCTGCATCCTTTGTTCTAGCATCTTTTCTAACTCCTGTCTCCTACCTTCATTCTCCTCCTTCTGTCTCTTATTCTGTTCTATAATTTCCTGGGTCTTCAATTCTAGAGTTTCGAACTGCTGCATCCTTTGTTCCAGCATCTTTTCTAACTCCTGTCTCCTACCTTCATTCTCCTCCTTCTGTCTCTTATTCTGTTCTATAATTTCCTGGGTCTTTAATTCTAGTGTTTCGAACTGCTGCATCCTTTGTTCTAGCATCTTTTCTAACTCCTGTCTCCTACCTTCATTCTCCTCCTTCTGTCTCTTATTCTGTTCTACAATTTCCTGGGTCTTCAATTCTAGTGTTTCTAACTGCTGCATCCTTTGTTCTAGCATCTTTTCTAACTCCTATCTCCCACCTTCATTCTCCTCCTTCTGTCTCTTATTCTGTTCTACAATTTCCTGGGTCTTCAATTCTAGTGTTTCGAACTGCTGCATCCTTTGTTCTAACATCTTTTCTAACTCCTGTCTCCTACCTTCATTCTCCTCCTTCTGTCTCTTATTCTGTTCTATAATTTCCTGGGTCTTCAATTCTAGAGTTTCTAACTGCTGCATCCTTTGTTCCAGCATCTTTTCTAACTCCTGTCTCCTACCTTCATTCTCCTCCTTCTGTCTCTTATTCTGTTCTATAATTTCCTGGGTCTTCAATTCTAGTGTTTCTAACTGCTGCATCCTTTGTTCTAGCATCTTTTCTAACTCCTGTCTCCTACCTTCATTCTCCTCCTTCTGTCTCTTATTCTGTTCTATAATTTCCTGGGTCTTCAATTCTAGTGTTTCTAACTGCTGCATCCTTTGTTCTAGCATCTTTTCTAACTCCTGTCTCCTACCTTCATTCTCCTCCTTCTGTCTCTTATTCTGTTCTATAATTTCCCGGGTCTTCAATTCTAGTGTCTCTAACCGCTGCATCCTTTGTTCCAGCATCTTTTCTAACTCCTGTCTCCTACCTTCATTCTCCTCCTTCTGTCTCTTATTCTGTTCTATAATTTCCTGGGTCTTCAATTCTAGTGTTTCGAACTGCTTCATCCTTTGTTCCAGCATCTTTTCTAACTCCTGTCTCCCACCTTCATTCTCCTCCTTCTGTCTCTTATTCTGTTCTATAATTTCCTGGGTCTTCAATTCTAGTGTTTCGAACTGCTGCATCCTTTGTTCTAACATCTTTTCTAACTCCTGTCTCCTACCTTCAAGCTAGTTCTTGGATTAGAGGTCAGGGAGGATAGGAGTTATGGTGACACTCTGGCCTTCTAAAGCAGAATTTTCTGGGGGTAAATAAAATTTCAAGGCAGGATCTTTCAACAGCGGATGTTGGCAAGGATGTGGTGAAAGAGGAACACTCCTCAGTTGTTGGTTGAATTGCAAGATAATACAACCACTCTGGAAATCAGTCTGGCAGTTCCTCAGAATATTGTGCTTGACACTCTCAGAGGACCTTGTCATACCACTCCTGGGCATATACCCAGAGGATTTCCCTGCAGGCAACAAAGACGCATGCTCCTCTATGTTCATAGCAGCCTTATTTATAATAGCCAGAAGCTGGAAAGTACTCAGATGTCCCTCAATGGAGGAATGAATTCAGAAAATGTGGTATATTTATACAATGGAATACTACACAGCAATTAAAAACAATAAATTCATGAAATTTTTAGGCAAATGGTTTGACCTGGAAAATATCATCATATGTGAGCTAACCCAATCACAAAAGAATACTCATGAAATGCAATCACTAATAAGTGGATATTAATTAGCCCAGAAGCTCTGACTACTCAAGGCACAATTAGGAAATCAAAAGATTCCCAAGAAGAGGGAAGGAGAGGGCCTTATCCTGAAAAGATTTGATCCAGTATTTTAGGGGAGTACCAGAACAGAGAAATGGGGGGTGGGGTGACTGGGAAACAGGTGGAGAAGAGGGCTTATGGAACATATGGTGAGGGGGGAACTTTGAAAGGGGAAAGCGTTTGGCATGTAAACAATGAAAATAGAAAAACATCTAAAAGAAAAAAAAAGAAAATCAATAACATGCAACAAAAAAAGAAAAATTGAAGACCCACATACCTATGGTCACTTGATCATTATCAAAGAAACTAAAACTTCCAGTGGGGGAGGCGGGTGGGCAGCATTTTCAATAAATGGTGCTAGTTCAGCTGGCACTCAGGATATACAAGAATGAAAATTGATCCATTCTCTTCTTGTACAAAGCTCAAGTGGTTCAAGGGCCTCCACATAAAATCAGATACACTGAAACTAATAGAAAACAAAATGGCAAAGAGCCTCCAACACATGGGCACAGGGGTAATGCTCCTGAACAGAACATCATTAGCTTATGCTCTAAAACCAAGAATTGACAAACTGGACCTCATAAAATTGCAAAGCTTCTGTAAGGCAAAGGAAACTGTCAATAGGACAAAACTGCAAGCAACATTGGGAAAAGATCTTTACCAATCCTACATCCAATTGAAGGCTAATATCCAATATACACAAAGAACTCAAGAAGTTAGACTCCAGAGAACCAAATAACCCTGCTAAAATGGGGTACAGAGCTAAACAAAGAATATTCAACCGAGGAATTCTGAATGGCTGAGAAGCACCTAAATAAATGTTCTACCTCCTTATTCATCAGGGAAATGCAAATCAAAACAACCCTGAGATTCCACTTAACACAAGTCAGAATGGCTAAGATCAAAACATCGGGGGATATCAGATGCTGGTGAGGATGGAAGAAATAAGAACACTCCTCCATTGTTGGTGGCATTGCAAGCTGGTATAACGATTCTGGAAATCAGTATGGAGGTTCCTCAGAGAATCAGATATAGCACTACCTGACGACCCAATTACCACTCTAGGGCATATACCCAAAAGATGCTCCAACATATAACAAGGATACATGTATCACTACTTTCATAGTAGTCTTATTTGTAATAGCCAGAAGCTGGATAAGATCTATATGTCCTTCAGGAGAGGAAAGGATACAGAAAATGTGGTACATTTATACAATGGAGTACTACCTAGCTACTAAAAACAATGACTTCATGAAATTCTTAGGCATTTGGATGGAAATAGAAAATATCATGCTGAGTAAAGCAACCTGTGATGGTTTGTATATACTCATCCCAGTGAGTGGCACTATTCTTTGTTGGGGGAAGTGTGTCACTGTGTAGCTGGGCGTGGAGATCTTTCTCCTAGACACCTGAGCATGTCTATTCTGCTCCTGGCTTCCTTTGGATAAAGATGTAGAACCCTCAGCTCCTCCTGTACCATACCTGCCTGGATGCTACTATGCTTCACCCTTGATGACAATGGGCTGAACCTCTGAACCTGTAAGCCATCCCCAATTAAATGCTGTCATTTATAAGAGTTGTATTGATCATGGGGTTTGTGCACAGCAGTAAAACCCTAAGACAGAAGTTGGCACCAGGAACTAGGGTATCACTGTGACAGTCCTGATCATGCTTTTGTTGGTAAGAATATGGATTTTGGGACCTTGGATTTGGAAAGCCATGGAATGGTTTAAGTGGGGGCTTAATGATTCACCATAATAAGAATATATAAGACAGTGATTTGAGGGTTATTTAAACTGTGTAGGTCTGAGGCCCAAGAGGTGTCAGTGGAGAGCTTTAATATGTGTCTGAAATACTGTTTTGTGATGTTTTGGTGAATAACATGGCTGCTTTTACCATTGTCTGAAGAGACTGACTAAAGCAGAATTATGGGTGGCAGTGTTGGTGCATGCCTTTCATCCCAGCACTTGGGAGGCAGAGGTAGGTGGATTTTTGAGGCCAGCCTGGGCTACAGAGTGAGTTTCAAGACAGCCAGGGCTATACAGAGAAACCCTGTCTCAAAAAAATAAAAGAGAGAGAGAGAGAGAGAGAGAGAGATACTAATTGCATCGAGAAAGGAAGTCTCAAAAAAACCAACATAGTCTTTGATCTCTGGTTAAGTCTGATGAAGAACATTTTGAACAAACATAGCAAGTTGAGAAAGAAAAAATTCAAAATATATAGTTTGTGTATTAAAGCAACACTAGGAAATGAAAAGAAGCTGAATTCATGGATATTAAATTGAAATAAAAGAGTAGTGACCTTGGGGGAAGGTTCCACCCAGCTAAATTTAGATACAGGCACAGTAGTATAAACTTTTAGTCCTAGGAGGCAAAGGTAAACAGATCTCAGGGTTCAAGGCCCTCCTAGAACAGAGCAAATTCTAGGTGAAGAAAAAGTTAAATCCAGGCTTGGTGGATCACATGTTTAACCCCAGTGCTTAGGAGACAGGCATGCATATATCTGAGTTCAAAGACAGTCCAAGGAATCTAGAGATAATGTAATAGAACAAGGGGTCCAGTGTTGCAGCTCCTGCAAGCAGCACAACTCAGCAGCTTTAGGCATGAGTCTCTGGCTTTATATTCAAGAGGGGATGGAGACTACTGGGACAATTGATGCTGCTTAGCTGGAGCTAAGAAATTAGTGGTTATTAAGAAGATACCAGCATCACTTAGGTGAAATCTTCTGGGAAGTGTTTTCTGAGAACACAAAAAAACTGTATTCCAGAGATAGCCAAGATTATACCTCATGCTACAGCTGTTCTTGCTAATGTGTAAGAATCCCCCTGGTGGTACTGGTATTGAAGGCATGAATGCATCTTGAAGAACATCTGAGGCTTGGGGCTGTGAGACACCAGGTAGGGCCATTGGTGAAAGTGCAGCCTCAGTTGTAGTTGACAGTCCAGGACTGAAGGGGTCATGCAAAGGAGTTGAGGCTTTGTACCATGAAGAGAGCATATGAGAGGCTATTGGTAAATCCCAGTTGCAGTGGAAGACCCCAGAGTATGGGAGATGCCAGTACCAGGGGATGACCACCAAGAACAGTGGCAACAGAATGGATCAACCTGAACTTTTAGAGTGGTACAGAGGGCAGGATTTCAGATATTAGAACAAGAAGGTGTGAAGCTGAACATGACGTTTGGACCCCAAGATGTTAAAGATGCCAGGATGCCTGCAAATGAAAGCTGCTAATAGGGAATATAACTAGCCCAGAATATAGAACTTTGTTGCAGTAAACAAACACGCAAAAGGAGTTGAAGATCTAAAGATTGCTTTGCCATTAGACATGGAGGTTCACACTTTGGAGTTTGCCCAGCAAGGTTCCTGTCTTGCTTTGGAGATTACAGTGAAGTGATTGGATGAATCTCAGAAAAAAAAAAAAACTTGAACTTTGGACTGTTGAGACTGTTCTAGACTACGGGGACTTTTGAAGTTGGACATGTATTTTGCATTATGCTATATTTAAGTATGACCACCATAGACTCATGTTTGAACAAGCCTATGGGGAGCAGGGAGGGGAATGTGATGGTTTGTACATGCTTATCCCAGGGGGTGACACTATTCAAAGGTGTGGCCTTGTTGAAGGAAGTGTGTTACTGTGGGGATGGGTTTGGAGATCTTTCTATTAGATGCCTGAGCAAGTCCAGTCCATTCCTGGCTTTCTTTGGATAAAGATATAGAACCCTCAGCTCCTCCTGCACCAGGCCTGCCTGGATGCTGCCATGTTTCAACCTTGATGATAATGGAATGGACCTCTGAACCTGTAAGCCAGACCCAATTAAATGTTGTTATTTATAAGACCTGCCTTGATTATGGCATCTGTTCACAGCAGTAAAACCCTAAGTAATACACAATCCAATCACAAAAGAATATACCATGTGTAAGTGGATATTAGCCCAAAAGCTCTGAATACCCAAGATAAAATTCACAGACCACATGAAGCTCACAAAGAAGGAAGACAAATGTGCAGATGCTTTGGTCCTTTTTAGAAGTGGGGATAAAATACTCAATCCCATATATGGTCACCACACCCAGACACTATTGTTGATGCCAACAAGTGCTTTCTGGCATGATTCTGATATACCTGTCTCCTGAGAGGCTCTGCCAGAGCCTGGCAAATACAGAGGCAGATGCTTACAGCCAACCATTGGACTGAGCACAGGATTCTCAATGGAGGAGTTAGAGTAAGGAGTGAAGGAGCTGAAGGGTTTTGCAACCCCATAGGAAGAACAACAATATCAACCAACCAGATTCCCCAGAGCTCCCATAGACTAAACCACCAACTAAATAGTACACATGGAGGAACCCATGTCTACAGTTGCATATGTAGCAGAGGATGGCCTTGTCAGGCAGCAGTGGGAGGAGAGGTCCTTGGTCCTGTGATTACTTGATGCCCTGGTGTAGGGGAATGCCAGGGAAGGGAAGAGGGAGTGAGTGGGTAGGGCAACATCCTCATAGAAGCAAGGAGCTGTAAGATGGGAGAGAGGGTTTCCAGCGCAGGGGTTAACCTGGAAAAGGGGATAGCATTTAAAATGTAGTTAAATAAAAAATCCAGTAAAAAGAAAAAGATACAACTTTGCATTTATTTTAGAAAATAATAACAAAACCTACCATACTTGGTGTTTAATTCATTATAAACAGTGGGGCTTCCTGTTGATTTCTCTTCTGTTCATTTTCTTGCCCATTAGAATCAAACGACAGCATTTATATTATATGGCTGTACATATCTTCATTCTTCTATGATTCATACATTTGATGTTTTACTGACGAAGGAATATTTTCTTTATATTTTACTTTACATTAAATTCCTACTATTATGATTATTATATAGTTTTACTATCATTTACTTTCTCTGACAATTTAAATTATTGCTTTTCTGTGATTTGTTAATTATTCAGAATTACCAATTACATTAGAATTTTAAATTTGATTAAGAGTTGAAGACTTATGAAGTCTTGTTTGCTGTATCTACTGATCTTTGTATTTACAATTTATTCTTGGTGTCTTTAAATAGATTAGTTATCTTCAAAAAGTTAACTACATTGTACCTGTTCATATTTTCTCATTGCTATACTTTTGAAATGACTATTATAGAGTTGGCATTTATATACCAATAAAAATGCTATTCAAAGGAATACAATAATAGAAACTAAAGTTAATATTGATATTGCACTATTGATGTAGGCTTTTATTTATAAAAAAATTTCACTGTTAAGTAAGAAGGTTCTGAACACAGTCCTTTCACTTGAAACATCAATTTTCCCCCAACTGTTAGCTAGGTTTTACTCTGTATAGATGGATTTTTATCATGTTACTATGAAAAAAATGTGTGGCCAATTCATATGCTGAACAAAACTTTTCCTCTGGCTAGACAAATCTAAAAACTCTAGTTTGTAAAATCTAGCTTCATGAAGAACTGTAGAACTTTTACAGGAAAATTTTAATATTTTAGTCAATTATGTTGGAAATTCCTCAGGAAAAGTCCCATCTGACCTTTATTTATTATTTATTTATTTATTTATTTATTTGTAGATCTTGAGCAACAATCTTGCTATAACTAAATAAACTAAAAGTGTTTCATTCTTGCTTTACATGATGCTATACTATACAAAATGTATTTTTCCTTTTCTACTGATGCTGTTGGGATGATCATGTCTCAAGTTCCTTGGTAGAATTTGAAAGTAAGCATTCACTTATGAGACTCTTTGCAAAAAATACGAAAAGTCACAAAAGTATTTTTTATGTTGATGATGAGTCAGTTGCCTGTGTACAGTATTAATTATACCCAATAAATGTGTAGAGTTCTTTTTTCTTCCAAATTTGCTTTGTTATCTTGTCACCATATTTCTTCATACTTTTTTTCTGTTAGCATTGAAGAGCAATGTTTCTTTTTCTATAATTTTTGCTTGGAATACCAATGGTTTCTGTCATGAACCCATTTAAGATGCAGTTAGCAAGAGAAACTTAGTCAAAAACAATGTTACTAACTCTTTGATGACAAACCATAACAAAATAACATTAAGATGATCACTAAAATTTATAGTTGTTTTATATTAGTCTCAATATTCAATTCATTTTGAAATGCTTTAACATGAGTTTATATGTGTAATTTTATTTACATTTTTTCAAATGTAAATAATTTTACATATGCAAACAATTTTAAAATAATAATAATTTTGATTAATTTTTTTTTAGTTTTATTTTGGTGAATTTCATTGAATTCAAGTTTCAAGGCAGTTTAACACTATTGATGTCTTATGGATAAAAATTAAGTAGTTATGGTCTTTATAATATTGTATTAGTTATATGATACAACCTATAGTACAACCATCTATGAGGTAAGTCAAGAGTTATTAGTAGCATGAGCAAATATCAATACAATGAATTATAAATGATGTAGAGTTTATAAAGAAAGACAAGAATTGTGCTTTTAAAATCACTTTTTCCTTTTCATAAACTTGAAGTCTCAATACACATTTTGTTTGTAAAAATTCAATATTTTACTGAAGTTCTAGAAAAGGAAATAGTTACTACAGATATTTTTTTATTTTCTATATTCTTTGTTTACATTCCAAAGGTTTTCCCCTTTCCCAGTTCCCCCCTCACCATATGTCCCATAAGTCCTCTCCCCCCCACTTCCGAATTTCCTGCCCCCACCACCATTTCTCTGTTCTAGTACTCTCCTACAAAACTGGATCCAGTCTTTTCAGGACCAGGGTCCTCTCCTTCCTTCTGGAAAATATCATCCTAAGTGAGTTAACCCAATCACAAAAGAATACACATGAAATGCAATCACTGATAAGTGGATATTAATGAGCCCAGAAGCTCTGAATACTCAAGGCACAATTATCAAATCAAAAACTACAGATATTTTGAACTTAGAATGACTAGCAAGTACAGGCCATCATGTCTCTTTGCTGCAGGCTGGAAGAAGGACAGTCTTATGAGAGTGGAAATAATTTTATTTATTTTGTTTAGTCAAATCACTACTTCTTCAGGGATTTACTAATAAAACAATTTTGACGCACATGCAAATATAAGCAGTTTTCCTTAGTTTAATCATGATAAAGAGTCACCTACTTGTGTGGTGATTTAAGAATAGAAATAATCTAGAATAATAAGAATAGAAATAATCTAGAAATCTAAAAATAATACCTTTTTAAAAATTATCTTATGATGATTAGAGTATGTTCATGGGAAACTAAAGAAATTTGAATATTGCAAAGTTTTGTATGATGTTAATAACAATAAAAATAAATTGGCCAATATTCTACATGAGACTCTGAAACAAAAACTGAAAAATGATACAAACTAAGGAAATATGAATGTAGAATTTTAAGTGTATATTTTATATGATTCTATTTATAGGTAATTTGTAAGCTCTCCCAGCCTTTGAGGGTACAATCCCTTGTTTTCAAAGAATAGCAGTCCAGCCACCTGACACCAGCCTCCTGCAGAACAAACAGAACAAGTTTCCAGCCTTTGGGGGAGGGGTCTTGCCCTGCCTATATAAATTTGGAGAGAGTCATTAAAGTTTGAGCCTTGAGCAAGAAATCATGCCTTGACTCCATGTGTTTCCCTTGCCACCCTGTGTTCTATCCCCATCTCTTCTTCCAGGGAACCCAAGCTGTTTGTATGTAGCTGTGGGCCACTACAGTAATTGTTGCAGAATTTTCCATGTCCAATCATATTAGGGCAGTGGAAGGCCTAAGATTGGACAAGAAAGGGGAAGCAGAGCTAGGAGTTGGTAGTACAGAGGTCGTAGGAGGAGAAGAAAAATGAACCAAGCTGGCTTTGGACATGGACCTGGGTGACATCTACTAGTCAAAAGAGCTAAATTTTTATAAGGTTAGAAATATTGGGATAAAGCTTTTGTCATTATCAATTGGCTCATAAATTATTTTTTGACATCTTGTAAACTGTGATATTACTGAAACATAAATCTAGTTGATTAAATTAAGATTTAAGAGATTTTTCTTTACTTCGTTACCTGAGTGTTGTTCCACGGATGGCTGGTGAAGTCTGGAGCACAGCTGAGATGCTGTGGGAGCTAGCTGTGAGAGAATAGGTCAGCAGGGGTGAGAACTGCACCAGAGAAGGACCCTACTGGGACATGATGCTGAGGCCTGCAGGGGCAGAAGAGTTGGTAAGTTCTCTTTTTTAATATTTCCTGCAACAGATATGTGACAGAGGATTAATACCTAGAAGCAACAACAAATAAGTAGCCCAAAGAGTAAATGGCATAATGGACTAAACAACATTCTCAAAAAATATGAATGGACATCATTTTTGAAAGTGGTGCGATCATTAGGCATCGGTAAAATGAAAAGCTTGAGACTCTTCCCCATTCCAGTCATAATGGTCACCATGAAGAATATCAATGATAGCAATGCCAGTAAAGACAAAAGGAATGGAAAGCAACCTGAGCTTGCTGCTAATAAAAGTACAAGTTGGTGCAGCCACCATGGAAACCCAGACTGTAGGTATCACAAAAATCTAAGAATAGAACTAATTCATGACTAGCTATTCTATTCCTGTATGTATACCCAAAAGACTCCTAATTCAATGTAACCTCCTCCAGTCCATTGTTCTCAAAGAATAGCAGTCAGCCACTTGACTGCCATTCTCCTGCAGAACAAGTAGAACCAGTTTCCAACCTTCAGGGGAGGGGCTTGGCCTACCTTTTTATCTTTGGAGAGATGCATTAAAGGTTGAGGCTTGAGCAAAAAATCATGCCGGTCTCCATGTGTTTTCTCTTGCCACCCTGTTTTTCTTCTCCCCATCTCTTCTTCCAGAGAACCCGCTGTTAGCATGTAGCTGCAGGCGGCTACAATTCAATACAGAATTCAACTGTGTTTTTTACTGCTTTATTCATCATAGCAAAGTAATGGCCACCATTAATGAGAGGATAAGGAAAATGTTGCCCACATACACAATTGACTTTTAATTTCTTCTTAAATAAATTATGAAATCCTCAAGATACTGTAGGTAACATATGTATCATCTATATGTATGTGAGGTAAATACATATATGAGATACATATAAAGTAAACATAGATTGGAAAATACTGGAATCAGGGACAGGTGCTGCTGCCCTGCTGCTAAGGTCAAAGTCTGATGTTACTGAAAATCTCTGAGCTCATTGCAAAATGGCAAACTCTTTCTGTCAGTGGACTTCTTCTTTTCATCTTGGTGCTCCCAGACAACATACCCGATACCTACAGAATGTCACATAACCTTGATTAATATTAAAAGTTCAGTTTCCGTTCTCTGATAAGAAGTCTTCCAGATAGGACCTGAGATTCTTTGAATGCCTCCCATGTTAATGAGATCCTTCAGTAGCCTAGCTTTCAGCCAATGACCTTGGCCCACCATGATATTCCTATCCAGCTTCTCCAAAAACTATATAGCCCTTGATTCACCCTAATTATTGAACATTACTCCCCAAAGCTGTTCCTGGTATTGTTAGATCTCTAAAATGGGGAGAACCCCACGAGATAGGGAGACCCCCGTACTCAAGTCTCGGGATAAAGCGACGCCCAAAGAATCAGCCAAAGACCGTCTCGCTGCAATCACATGAGGTCTTTATTGGGGTTCCAGTATACTGGGATCGATTCATAACCGCGCAGGGTCAGAGATCGATCCCGCGTATCTGGCGCAAAGAGTATTTGAAACCAAAAAAATCACAGAAGGGGGAGGGGTTGGGGAAAGTTAGATAAGGAAGTTACACATAGATCATGAGGCAATTCATCCCTGAGTACCAGGTGTAGCTGCATTCCACAAGATGGAGTAACTGCATTCTGCAGGGTGGATTAACTACATTCCGCAAAATGGATTAACTGCATTCTGCAATAGGTTGGGCAAGCGTCAACTATCTATAGAATGCAGAATAACCTTTGTGGTTAGCTAGTTCCTGGAATAGGGGTCAGAAAGGGTAGGAATTACAGAGTTACAAAATGGTAGCGCTTTGGCCTTTTAAAGCAGGATTTTCTAGGGGTAAATAAAATTTTGAGGCAGAATCTTTCAGTATATCTGAAACCCTGTTCATTAACTCTGGTCTCTTCATCCTTGTAGGTCTGTGGCTAATGTCCCCAGGAAGATGCAAGAACCATAAGGTATAAAGGGAGGTGATGAGCAGGACGATAAAAGAGAGGAAGGGTTATGGAGGCTAAACAAACAGAAGTATACAAAAATGCTATGGAGAAAACTGCTATTTTTTTAAAGACAGTGTTTCTTTTTATCAGTGTCATTCATTTTATAAAGGGAAGCCCATTTTACAAGCTTGTTAAATGATACTTCAGTTTTGTGTGCAGTCATGATAGAAAATTCCTTCTTATTTCCAAAGTCTTGCCATATAGTTCAGCATTCAAATATGTTTCATGGGTATGCTGAAGTGTAGCTCTCCACAATTAATGGCTACTGGCAATGGTGTGGAAGAGGAAAGAACTCAGTTCTCTTTAAGGAGCAGGCCACTGCGAGATTGACAATGATTTAGTAAGTCTATAGAAAATACAAACTGGACTTTGGACTTTTGTTTGGTTGATTTTGTTTTATTTTTAATTCTTATTTTCATTTTTACATTTTGGGGGATGGTGAAGTCACAAGGATAGGAGAACAAAATTTGAAGGACTGAGAAGTGAGTATGTACAGATGCAAGATGTGAAATTCTCGGAGAGTCAATAAAAAATATGTAAAAAAAACTGCTATTTTTTAACTAATTAAATTTATTAACTAATTAGTTAACTAATTCAACTAATTGAAACTTAAAAAAGGGACTTGGGGAGATGGGTTAGTCAATTAAGTGTTTGTCACAAAAACATAATTCTTCACTTTGATCCCCAGGTCCATCCTACACAAAATCCATGTGAAGAAACACATATCTGTAAATTAAGCTCTAGAGAAATGGAGACAGAAGAACTGCGGAGCTTACTGTCCAACATCCCTATATAATGAACTCCAAATTCACTAAGAGAAACTATTTTCAAAATCAGGTGGAAAATAATTTCTGAAGATACATAGCATAGAACTCTGGCCTTTCTATACATGCCAACACTCATCTACACATGTGGGCATGTATACACATATATGTACAATAAACTTAAAATATATCATGAAAGCATAATATAAGTCCTTCTAAAAACCTGATCTGCTAATTAATGATAATTCTCACTTAGTGGACCGAACAATCTAGTTTTGTGTTTTATTTGGAAAAAATCATATCCATAAATCCACATCTATATTTGACATCTATATTTGAAAGGGCAAAAATCAACCAGGGCACCTGTCCCACTGGACAATGAGAGTTAAAATTCTGTGCTTACTACTGTGGGTAAAGGAACTGACCAGGGACAAAGAATGCAGACCCCACAAATTTCCAGAAAGGATGACTTATATTCTTTGTAAAACTCTGTGTCATGGATTCTGTCATGTATCATTTCTATACTGTTTAGATGTAATGATACATTTAATACCCATGATTTAATAGTAACAAATCCATGCCAAAGATAAAATAGCTTTGGTTGTATAATTCATCAAATTGAACATATATAAGAAGCTATTTAGATATGAGTCTGACTAATTACCCCTCATCTCTGCAGAATCTCATCCCTTCTCATTGGAAAGTCTTTATTGTAGTCTTCAGGCTTCTCTGTTCCAGCAATTAATGTGTGTATCAGTTTCTCCAAAGAAAATTGTGGCATTTCTATTAGAAAGGTAACTGAATGGTATTAGAAAGGTAACTGAATGGTATTACAAAGGTAACTGAATGGTATTACAAAGGTAAAAGAATGGTAATCTATAGAAGGAAAGTAACATCTGTTGGAAACATTTATTCCCAAATTTAACAACACCAGTATATCATTGTGCTATATTGTGGAATTCTTCTTATATGAATAATTTAATTCATTAATTCTCAACTATAACTATAAACATTGAGTGTAAGTTTTAATGTGGGAATTGCTATTGTTATTTTAGTCGTACATAGCAAATTTTTATAGTATTCTTTCTTCAAATTTATCTTTTTAGATATGTCTCTATTTTCAAATATTTTGTTCCTGTTTTAATAATTTTCAAATGCATTCATGTGTGTACTTTGCAAAGTATATATGACCTCTAGTAATTAATTGTGAAAATAGTCATTACATTCTCAATGCCAAACTGCCTAAGATTCTCCCTGCATGTAAATATATGGTTGCATCTTACAGTAATGGCTCTAAATCAGACACTGAATAGAATAACAATGAATTAAAAATACAAATGTATTTCCATTTTCAATAAAATTCTGTTGTGGAGTGCTCTGGATTACACAAACTCATCAGTGTCCAGGGTGTCTTCCAAGTCCGCACTCTCCTACCATTATTGTGTGGCCTTTAATGTAATCATAAAGATGTTTCAGGTACAGAAAACAGGAGAGAGAGAGAAATGTAATGAGTAAGGTAAACATTGGATATAGATATGTGCTTCAGTAGATGCACAGAAGATAACCCATAAACCTCGAGTAACATTTCAGCCTTATAAATTGCTCTTCTGTTTTTCCCTCCCTCTGAATTTCTGAAACAGTGAATATCAGTGCTGCGTAACTTTGCTGGAAATGGTGAACTTAAAATTAGTCTGTTGTTTTACCTTCAATATGAGAATGGGGGTGATGACTAATATGTTTGTTTTAGACAGGGTTTCTACTTTTGTGAAGAATCACCATGACCATGACAACTTTGAGAAAGGAAAGCATTTAATTTTGGATGCCTTACAGGTAAGAGATATACTCAATTGTTTTCATAGTGGAGAGAATGTCAATAGACAGCAGACATGGTGCTAGAGAGGTAGATGAGATCTCTACAACTAAATTGACAGGTTTCAGGAAGAGTGCCGTACTTAATCCAGATTGAGCATCTGAGACTGCAAAGCCCACCCAAGTAATACAATACTGCCAACAAAGCCATACTTATTCCAACAAGGCCATATCTCCTAATACTACCACTATATATGAGCCTATGGGGGACATTTTATTCAAAGCACTATAGTTGCCATTAGTTCCCTTTACTTGGTGAGTTGTCTGGCATCATATTTGATATAAAGACATACCTTTACCCAATCTTCTGACTTATAAGTCATATTTCTTGTGAGCAGTTAGTATCATTATTTCTGGATATAAAGAATCATGAAAGATATTTCTCTAAGGAGAAATTTTTATTTTTACAGGATTTTTTATTACCTAACAGAGATATAGACATGTTTTATAGGTTCTTTTATTTGCACTAGCTATATAAATATGCTAAGGAGATTTCCTGTTTAGAATTGGTCTTGAGAATTCACTCTCTGTGTTAACCTGGGTAGTATATCATAATTACCTAGTAAATTCTTCAAGCATACATGCAACTCCTCAGTTGATGGTCATTTACCCAGCTAGTATAGACACTATCTCCCCAAGCAATATGTGTATGTATGTGTGTGTAATATAGAATTGTATAAGCCTGCCGTATGCTAAATGATGAAGCATTTTTTTTTATACCTCTAACTTCACACAGGGCCACTGAACTTTTCAGATTTGCACTCTGAGAAATATAACAGCTGTAAACAACATGGACAGTGCTAGAGAGATGAGACAACTCAATGGATAAAATAACATGAACCATTTTTATTTTGCAGAGGACTCAATTTTGTTTCCAGTGCCCAAACTGGGCAGCTCACAGCTGCCTATAACTTCAATTCCAGGAACCTTATACCTTCTTTTCATCTCTTCAGTTTCATATGCATTCCCTCACAGAGATATTCATAATTAAATCATAATTTTACTATTATTTGTTTGTTGATTCAGTTTCTTTATATATCTCTGGCTATCTTACAGCTCACTCTGTAGATCAAGCTGTCCTCAAATAAGTAATCCATCTGCCTCTGCCCCCTGAGTGATAGGATTAAAAGGTTGTGCATAGCTTAAATAATATTTTTGTTTGGACTACTCTACATCCAAAACTATGACCATTATAAAGAGGCATTTTCTTCCTTATTAGATATTTGTCTCTAACATTTAGCATGACATTTTTATAAAGTATATGTTTAGAGAAAAGGTGTATGTAAAAATACTATAAAAAGGAGTGTATTGTTTAAAAACATTAGTTTAGACAGAATGGAAATGCTTGAAGCAACAAACCAATTGGAAGGTTTCCTAAGTGTTCAAATGCATTTATATATATAATATCAATATCATTAACTGCTTTGTTCCTTGTGTCTTGTCTAGCTCTTATAAGGTCCTAATTAGATTTCTACAAAGACACTTAGCATTGTAGATTAAATGATGGAACACCTACATGGTCAAGCCCCCACACTTTGTTTAGTGATTGAGTTCATTCAACTTTGTGTGTGTGTGTGTGTGTGTGTGTGTGTGTGTGTGTGTGTGTTTGTGGTCAATTTGACAGCAAAATACTTTAGAAAGAGAAAGTAACTTTTTTTTACTTCTGTTTTTCATTTTCTTTTTTAATTAGGTATTTGCTTTACTTGTATTTCAAATATTATTCCCTTTCCTTCTTATACCTCCAAAACCCCCTATCCTATCTCTGCTCCCCCTCCTCCCCCTGCTTAACAACCCTCCACCCCCAATTTCCTAGCCTGGTATTTCCCTACATTGGGACATGAAGCCTTCACAAGACCAATGGCCTCTCCTTTCACTGATGTCTGAAAAGGTCATCCTCTGCAACATATGTAGCTGGAGACATGAATCCCTCCACGTGTAGTCTTTGGTGGGTTGTTTTGTCCCTGGGAGCCCTGAGGGTACTGGAAGGTGATTATTATTGTTCCTCATATGGGACTGAAAACCTCTTCAATTCCTTGGGCTCTTCTCTAGCTCCTCCATAGGGAGTCTTATGCTCAGTCCATGGGTATTTTGATCCCCCTTCTAAGAAGGACCAAATAATCCACAATTTGTTATTCCTTCTTCTTGAGCTTCATGTGATTTGTGAATGGTATCTTGGGTATTCTGAGATTTTGAGCTAATATCCATTTTATCAGCAAACATATATACCATGTGTGTTCTTTTGTGTTTGGGTTACCTCACTCTGGATGATATTTTCTAGTTCCATCCATTTGCCTAAGAATTTCATGAGTTCATTGTTTTTAATAGCTGAGTAGTATTCCATTATGTAAATGTACCACATTTTCTGTATCCATTCCTCTGTTGAGGAACAACTGGGTTCTGTCTAGCTTCTGGCTATTATAAATAAGGCTGCTATGAACATAGTGGAACATGTGTCCTAATTACATGTTAGAGCATCTTCTGGGTATAGTTCCTGGAGTAGTATTGCTGGGTCCTCAGGTAGTAGTATGTCCAATTTTTCTGAGTGTGAGGAGCCATTTTGCCTGACATTACCTGCTTCAGCAGGTTTGAGAAGCACAAGTTTGAGCCTCTCCCCCTGGGTAGGTGATGAAAGACTATTGCAAGAAAAGCCACAAGATGTTCCAGCCTGAACTTACCCAAGATGTTCCAGCCCAGTCCTAACCTCAACTTACCCAAGATGTTCCAGCCCAGCCCTAACCTCAATTTACCCAAGATGTTCCAGCCCAGCCCTAACCTCAACTTACCCAATATGTTCCAGCTCAAACCACAGAACGTTCCTACTTACACAAGCAGCAGATATGCCAAGCAGATGACCTTTCCACACTCCCTGCTGTAGCCCACCCCTCACTTGTGTGAAGTTCCTCATTTGAGGACTATATAACATAAGAATTTCTGCTTATTAAATGAGACCTTGACAATAGACTTCTTGCTTTGTCTCCTTCTTCCCTCCCCCCTTGACCCTCAGGTAGTGCCTCTTTGGGACCCTGAATAACTGGACCTGCTGAACGGGTACACATGGCGCCTGAAGAAAGACCTGAAGCACTGCCAACTACCGGGTGACGGAGGACAAAGGAGCTCCAGAAAAAGGAATTGGGGATTCTCCATGCCGCATCACTTGTGCGTTGCTGGAGGTGGAGGTAAGACTGGTAAAATAATTGTCGTCTGATTGTCTTGGGGAAAAGATTAAGTAAGGAAGCTTGTTTCATAGGAGAGATCAAGCATTCCTTCAGGAAGAGAGGATTAAGAGTTAAGAAAAAAGATTTTATCAAGTTCTTTTGTTTTGTTGAGGAAAGGTGTCCCTGGTTAATTCTGATCAGCCCCAATATTCACCCTCTTACTTGGGAAAAGGTTGGCCAAGATATTAATAGATTTCTAAAAGCCAGTGACCCTGTGTCTGCGGCATTTTTCAGTTATTGGTGTATTATTAGATATGTTCTGAAAGATGCTGAAAACGGGGGTGGGGGGTGAGAGTGCCTGCCTCCTGGCAATTGCAGCAGATTTCTTACAAGCCTCGCAGCCACCCTCACACCAAAGTGAAAGTAAAAAAGAGGAACCTGAAAGTAAAAAAAAAGAGGATACACTTTCTTCTTGCCCCTCTATAGCTATAGATATACCTGAAGATAGAGAAAATCCCTCATTCAGAGCCTTATGCTCTTCAGAAACCCAAAATAAGTCTCAAAAATCCTAAACCCATCTATACTTCTTTAAAAGGGGTTTCAGGCAAGAAAAAAGCATCTTTTGTGCCGCCCCTCCAAGTCAGGGTTAGAGTTTGCCTCTGAGGCGGATTTGGAAGAGGAAGCTTCCAAATATGAGGAAGAGAGATACGGCCTTGGGCTGCAGATGTCTCAGGTCTTTCTTACACAAAAGGACAGGCCTATTTTCCACCACCATATCTACCCCCATTTCCTTCAGCAGCTCTTGCACCTCTGCCAGTAACAGTGATGGAAGGATTTACTCAGACAAGGCAGCACTGCAGGCTCAAATCACCGGCCTTAAACAAGTCTTACATTTGCAGCAGGAATTGGGAGATCTCACTTTAGAAATATAAAACTTGAAAGAAACCAGGGGAAGGGGAAAAGTTGCCCTAAAGAGGCAGTCCAATATCACCAAAAAATCTAAGCCCCAATCAAAATTAGCCTTTACAGTTATGACTAGGGCACACACCAAACAGGCTGAAAATAAGCCCAAGTCAGATTGCACTCCCCCTCCTCCCCCAAGGCCTTAGCTATCGTCCCAGGGAAGTGGACCTACCAGAGATAACCCCAAGCCCAATAGTACCATTCATAATCAAGAAGAAAATAATAATGAGGAAACAGAAATAGGAGAGGAAAACGATTATGAGGAGGTAGCCTCAGATTCTGATGAGGAAGACCCCGACCAAGGGGAATGTGAGGTCTCACACCCTGTATATAAAAGACTTAAACTCAAACATATAAAAGAATTGCATTCTTCTGTCAAGAATTATTGTATTAATGCCTCTTTCACCTTGTCCATCCTGGGTCCGGATTTTTGACCGCAGGAGAATGGGCTAGTGTGGTGCAGTCTGTCCTCAGCAGAGGTCAGTACTTAACTTGGAATTCTGAGTTCATAGACAGGGCTGAAAGTATTGCTGCTAAAAACAGGAAGAATCCTTTAAGTAACACCACCTCTTGGACGGCAGACAAGTTATGTGGAAGAGGCTCGTTCGCCTCTGAGGAAAAGCAGCTGGGACTATCTCCCGGTGTCCTAGCTCAAATGGCACAGGCTGCCATGGCTGCCTGGAGAGCGGTCCCTGCTACGGATATGTTCACCACTCCTCTGACTAAAATTATCCAAGGAGCACAGGAGCCCTACGTGCAGTTTGTGGCTAGGCTGCAAGAGGTGGGGGAAAGAATCTTAGGACAAAGTAAAATTGAAGGACTTCTTGTCAGACAGCTTGCTCTCAAAAATGCAAATTCAGCATGTAAGGCTGCATTGTGAGGCAAGACCAGAGATCTTGATATTTCAGGGATGATTAAACTTTGCAATGATATTGATTCTTTCTCACATCAAGTTTCTAAGTCTATTAGCCTGGCCATTGGGGCTGTGTTTCAAATATCTAGAGATCCGGGCCGCCCCAGAGGGAGGGGGTAAAAAAAAAACATGCTCTAGATGTGCGCAACCTGGTCATTTTGCTAGTGAGTGTGCTACTCCCAGCCCCAAACTCTTTCCTAATTCTGTTGTTGGCCAAGGGGTCCCAAGACTCAATGCACTTGGGCTCTGTCCCCAATGCAGGAGAGGCCGCCATTGGGCTAAGGAATGTCGTTCAAAGACCAATGCCAATGGACAAACCCTCCCTGCGGTCCAGGGAAACAGGCAGGGGGCCCCACACTGGGGCCCCTTTCCTCAGATGACCCCCTGTCCCCTGATGCAGCAACCAGCCCCCACAGCACCAATTTATCCAGTGCAACAGAAGGGAGTGCAGGATTGGACCTGTGTTCCTCCACCACCAGGATTATAACCCGAGGAAGGGACTACCATTTTAGAGTCTGGAAAATTCGGGTCCCCGCCACCTGGCATGTTTTTTCTAATAATCAGGCATGCCTCAAGTGCTCTTCAAGGAATTGTCATCCTTCCCTCTGTAATAGATACTGACTATTCTGGGGAAATTCAATTTCTAGTGACTGCTACACAGGTCCCATTGACCCTCAGGGCCGGACAACACATTGCACAGGCTCTCCCACTTCCCTTTATAGGACAGTTCCCTCATTTAGAGGAGGGGCGTGGTTCCTATTTTCCTGGCTCTTCAGACATTTATTGGATTCAAAAACTAACTGATGAAAGACCCATGATGATTCTCTGGCTTGAGGGCAAACAATTTCAGGGCCTGTTAGATACGAGGGCAGATGCAATAGTTCTCTCCTCCAGGCACTGGCCTTCAACCTGGCCCCTTGAGACTATGGCCACACATTTAAAAGGAATAGGTCAAACTCAAGATACCCTCCAGAGTTCAAAACTTTTGACCTGGAAAGACAAAGGAAATAATACAGGCACAATTAGACCATTCGTTGTCCTGGGGCTTCCTGTTAACCTCTGGGGAAGGGATATTCTTTCCCAGATGGGAATGTGCAGTCCTTATGAGATCATTACTAATCAAATGTTAAAAACAGGCTTCCTTCTGGGAAGAGGGCTAGGTAAATATGAACAAGGAATAGTAGGACTCATTGTACCAACACACAAAAAGGATAGAGGAGGTCTAGGAGCTGACCTTTTTTCATAAAGACCACTGCTCCTCCTGCACTCCAGGCTGATAAAATCTCTTGGAAGTCAGATGACCCAGTTTGGATCGATCAATGGTCTATGCCTCAAGAAAAGGTTCAAGCAGCCCTACAGTTGGTGCAGGAACAATTATCACAAGGGCACCTTGAGCAGTCAAATTCACTATGGAATACTCCTATCTGTCATAAAAATGAAAAATGGCTCCTGGAGACTGTTACAAGATCTCAGAGCAGTCAATAAGACTATGGTCCCTATGGGGGCCTTGCAACCTGGCCTGCCTTCCCCAATAGCGATTCCTAAAAATTTTTGCAAAATAGTTATTGATATCAAAGATTGTTTCTTTTCCATTCCCCTTCATCTTTATGATTCTTCCCGCTTTGCCTTTTTCTATTACCATTGTTAATCATGTTGGCCCCAATCCCCACTTCCACTGGTGCGTGCTGCCTCAGGGAATGGCTAATAGCCCCACCCTGTATCAAAGGTATGTAGCTCAACTATAGATTCCATAAGGCTGTGTTTTCCCTCGGCTTACCTCGTTCATTATATGGATGATCTTTTGATTTCTGCTGGTAGCTCACAAAGGGCCAATGAGATAGCCCAGGTTATTGTCTTAGCCTTACAAGAAAGGGGCTTCACTATTGCCCCAGGAAAAATACAAACACAATACCCCCTTTTATTTCTTGGATTCCAATTAGAACCTGCTTCCATTTTTTTTCTCAAAAATTTACACTCAAAAGGTCACAATTACATACTCTAAATGATTTTCAAAAACTTCTAGGAGATATTAATTGTCTCAGGCCTTATCTTAAATTGACTGCTGGAGACGTAAAACCCCTATTTGATATCAGGCATAATCCAGATCCCAGTTCCCATAGGTCACTAACCCCCCAAAGCTGAGGCTTCCTTGCAGATAGTAGAACAAGCCATTAGCCATTAGTTTATAGAGTATTTTGATCCATCCAAAACTCTTTATTTAATTATTTTTACCACATCATTCGCACCAACAGGCCTATAATGGCAAGATAGACAGCCAGCAACACAGCCTAAAGTACTCCCCATTTATCCCTCTTTGGTGTGTCAAGCTATCTTTTTTAGGACTGTCTACTTATCAAGGAAATTTTGATACTCATTTACCAGGAAATAAATTATTACATTTCCTTCATGTTACTCCCTTTATATTCCCAAAGGTTACATACAGCTCTAAAACCTATACCAAATGCCATAACTTTTTATTGATGGGTCGAAAAATGGAAAAGCTTCCTATGTTATTAGAGATCAGGCCTTTTCTATCAATAATCCATTCACTTCTGCCCAATTGGTAGAGCTTTATAGTGCTTTAGAAATATTTAGATTAAGAGATCTGTCCTCTAATCTTTTCTCTGATAGCCATTATGTAGTCCGAGCACTTCAGGTTTTAGAAATTGTCTCTACCATACAATCTTCAACACCTACCTTCAAACTGTTCTCAGAAATACAAAGACACATCAGGGCCGGATCAGCCCCATTTTTTGTTGGGCATATCAGAGCTCATTCAGGTCTACCTGGCCCCCTGACAGAAGGAAATAACTTGGCCGATAAAGTCACCAGATTGGTCATGACTGCCTCTCTTGCTGACCCAGTACGTGAGGCACAATTGGAAATGTCGATGGTCTCCTTTTACGCATAAATCTGATACAATCCATTCCAAATTTGCATAAAGCATCCATTGGTCCTAATCATCAATTAGATCGCATACCAGGACAGAAAGGGCATGATATCCATTCATGTAGCACTAAATCAACCCTTGAACCCTGGATCCCAAAACCTGGCCCTGGTATCTACATACCAGGTTCTACCAAGGAGCTATTTACCTTTGAACCCTGGATTCTAAAACCCTGATATCTACATACTGGGCCCTACTGTGGAAGAATGGATTTCAAAACCTGGCCCTGGCATTTTCGTACTGGGCCCTACAACAACCATTGCCCCTAAGGATAGGTCAACTGACCTAGATAGGCCAACCCTTCCTATTAGTCCTGAATCTTCAGCAGAGCTGCTCCTATCCACTTTAAATGCATCTGCCCAGGCTCTGCTACAACAAGAGATTGCAACCAATTGTACCGAGTTGAAAGAGTGTTGGATGTGCTTTACTGTCTTCCTCCCTTTTTATGAGGGCATTGCAATCTTTGGAAGTCATATATTTACCAATGATGCAGAAGATTTATATTGGGATAAAATGGAGATCACTATAACAGACTTGTCAGGGATGGGAAGCTGCATACGTGGCCCCATGATGAGTTTCCCACTACAACTAGAGGACATCTATAATGAGACCATAGTGGTAGGGACCCAAGGACAATATTTGTTAGCACCTAACCGTACTTACTTAGCTTGTTCTATAGGGTTAACCAGATATATAGAAATTGCTAAGTTTTTAGAAATTAAAGATTATTGTGTTTTGATTCAATTATATCCTAGATTCACTGTTCATAAGTCTATAGGTCTTTTAGAATTTTGGGAAAGGGACACTATGCTCCATAGAACTAAAAGAGAGCCTTTCACTACTGTCACTCTTGCGATCCTTCTAGGACTCCGAGCTACAGGGGCTGGCACCAGCATTGCCTCACTTGTTACTGTGCAACAAAATTAACAAAAATATAATCAACTTAGTGCTGCCATTGACAGAGACCTAAATAACCTTAAACATGGCCTAGCTGATCTAAAGGATTCTGTTGCCTCCTTATCAGAGGTAGTATTGCAAAATAGAAGGGGATTAGATTTGGTCTTTTTGCAGCAAGGAAGCCCTTAAAGAGGAATGCTGTGTATGTGTAGATAAGACCAGCCTGGTAGAAGATAGACTATGAAAGGTACAAGAGAGCCTAGAAAAAAAGAAAAAGAGAAAGAGAACAACAAAGACCATGGTATAAGATTGGTTCTTTGCCTCTCCATGGCTCTCTACCTTAGTGCCTTCAGTTTTAGGACCATTGATAGGATTGCTTTTGCTTATATCCTTTGGCCCTTGGGCTTTTCAGCGACTTACACACTTTATTAAATTACAAATAGATTCTGCTTTGCCTAGAGATGCTGTTACATTATCATTGAGTGGAGACCAGAGATCCTGAAGATGACTAGAGGTCACAGTCTTATGAAGAGTTGAAGCTGGAGACCAGAGATCCTGATTACTCCCAGAAGTCACAGTCTTATGAAGAAATGACATCTACTCCACCTAGGGAGAGGCTCAATTTTTCTAGACTTCTCAATTAAGCTCCCCATCCCTCCCCCATGCTTTGCGACCAGCACCCATGATCCTTGAGGCAGTGGTGATCACTCGATGACGGGATTATTGTGAGTCCTTTTACCAGAAGCCCACTGTCTTTTGGGGAATACCACTGGTAATACAGTGCCCCGGGGATGCCACTCACATAGCCTAAGACAGAGGCACTGCCCCCCCATGAGAGACCTTCTATCAGGTGCCCACCATCCTTTGGGAAACACCACTGGTAATCCGTTGCCCCAGGGTGGTGCTGAAGAAGGATAGCCACTCTCATGGTGCAAGGTTTTATTCAAATTGACCCTGAGCACTATTAGAGTAGTCTTCTCAAAGACGGGCAACTTCCCTTCCCCTGACCAACCTAAGACACAGAGCCTTGAGAATGACAAGGTAATCCAATTATGGGTAAGGAAGGGACTTGAAGGGTCAATCCTAAGACAGAAACAGCTACCTTTGCTCAGTCTTTTCTTGTCCTGGTCTTTTATGAGAGCATTTTTATCACAGCCATTCCAGCCAGGGCTCCAGAAGGAGCCCCACAAAAGCACCAATCATAACAACAATGCTGGGCAGTTAGCCAATGGCAGGTACCTTCCCAGGGCCACACCCACCTAAGAGAGGGGTCTCTGGAGGTTGGCAGAGATACTCAGAGATGGGAAAAGGTTGGTGGTTTCTTTCTTGTCGATTCCTAAGCCAGGCACTGCCCCATTATCCTGGTGCCTCAGTGGTTGTCTAATTTCTGCTCTCTATTATACAGAGAAAGGGGAGATGTCAGGAGCCATTTTGCCTGACATTACCTGCTTCAGCAGGTTTGAGAGGTACAAGTTTAAGCCTCTCCCCTGGGTAAGTGATGAAAGACTATTGCAAGAAAAGCCACAAGATGTTCCAGCCTCAACTTACCCAAGATGTTCCAGCCCAGCCCTAACCTCAACTTACCCAAGATGTTCCAGCCCAAACCACAGAACGTTCCTACTTACACAAGTAGCAGATGTGCCAAGTAAGTGACCTTTCCCCGCTCCCTGCTGTAGCCCACCCCTTGCTTGTGTGAAGTTCCTCATTTGAGGACTATATAACCTAAGAATTTCTGCTTATTAAATGAGAACTTGACAATAGACTTCTTGCTTGGTCTCCTCCCCCCCCCATTGAACCTCAGGTAGTGCCTCTTTGGGACCCTGAATAACTGGACCTGCTGGACGTGTTCATCTGAGCAACTGCCAAACTGATTTCCAGAGTGGTTTTACCAACTTGCAATCACATCAGCAGTGGAGGCGTGTTCCTCTGTGTCCACATCCTCTCCAGCATCTGCTGTCATGAGTTTTTGATCTTAGCCATTAAGACTTGTGTGAGGTGGAATATCACCTCACACAAGTTGTTTTATGTGAGGGTTGTTTTTATTTGAATTTCCCTGATGACTAAGGATGTTCAACATTTCTTTAGGTGTTTCTCAGCCATTCGGATTTTCCCAGTTGAGAATTCTCTGTTTAGCTCTGTACCCCATTTTTAATAGGGTTATTTGGTTCTCTGGAGTCTAACTTTTGAGTTATTGGCATATATTATATATTAACTTTCTGTTGGATTTAGGATTGATAAAGATGTCTTCCCAATCTGTTGATTGCCACTTTGTAGTACTGACAGTGTTTTTTTTTTTTTTTTTTTTTTTTTTTTTTTTTTTTTTTTTTTTGCTTTACAAAAACTTTGCACTTTTATGAGGTAACATTTGTCAATTCTTGATCATAGAACATAAGTCATTGGTAGAGCTATTAGTCTGTTCAGGAAAATTTCCCATATGCCCATGTGCTCCAGTCTCTTCTCCACTTTCTCTTTTATTAGATTCAGAGTATCTGGTTTTATGTGGAGGTCCTCAATCCACTTGGATTTGAGCTTTGTTCAGGGAGAAAAGAATGGGTCAATTTGCATTCTTCTACATACTGACTGCCAGTTGAAACAGCACCATTTGTTGAAAATGCTGTCTCTTTTTCCACTGGATGGTTTTAACTAGTGTTGTCAAAGATCAAGTGACCAGAGGTATGTGGGTTCATTTCTGGATCTTCAGTTCTATTCATTGATCTACCTGCCTGTGAGAAAGTAACTTTTTACATTCCCCCAAAGATACTTGCTAATCTTTTTTCATGTATAATGGAAATGGACTATTGAGAAATAAATGTATATAATGGTATAAATTTGACCACCAAGTGAACCAAACAAGTGAAACAGCAGTTTTAAGCACTGGGAAGTATTCTAGATACTATATACTGTATAGTGTATGTATTGGGGGTGGAGGCATTGTGTTTGTGGGTTGTATGTTCTAAATAGTGCCATTGAATTTAAAGCTCATTTTGAAAACACACAAAAATCAATTTCCCAAGTTTAGGGTATCTGCCTCCATGCCTGGGAATACTGGTTCTATTCCTGGTGATACATGTTGTCTAACTAAAGATCTGGTTCCTAAATGTTGAACTCAACTTCCACTCACATTCTCTGTCACCAGTGGCCCTAATATCAAATAAATAGACATAAGAACAACATACACATGGGCAGAACACAGAATGAAATGCAAGATTTTCATCACTACATCAGTTTGTAATCTTTCCCACTGAGTGAATTCATTGAGATTGACAGAAACATGACCATACTGATAGACATTTAGAGTGTTTATATTCACTTAGTACAATCAACTTTGTTTTCTATATATTTATTTCTGTTTTCACATTCATATTGAGAACATAAACTCATAATGAAAATGGTTGTTTTGAAATAATACATTCATTTCAAATTATAAAAGTAAATGGAGAGATTATTTTAAGGTCTTTCTTGATAATTATACCCATCCATAGAAGGAATAAGACATTTGTCCTCTTCACACCCAAAGAGCGTAGTATGCCATATATTAACTACAACTGCACCACTTAAATAATAAAAAAGCATCTCCTTAACACAGTATGAATTATGCTGCTTATACATATGATCAAAGTTCATGAATGAGGGTTTTATGTTTATAAATCATTTTGCCTTCTTGTCTTCACATTATTTCTAAATTTTACTTTTTATTGTTAATTTTTAATGGATGTAGAGAAACTGCAAACACCACAAAAGTACAGACTTTTTTATATTATTTTAGTGGCTCCTGTTCTTCTCTCCATATTCTGTGTTCTATTTCTGAGTACCACTGTCTACCTATGCTGGTTAGCGTTTCATCAATATGACAGAAACTAGACTAATTTGGGAAGAGGGAACCTCAATTTGAGGGAATGATCCGATCAGATTGATCTATGGAAAAGTCTGTGGAGCATTGTCTTGACTGATGGTTGATGTGGGAGAGTCTAACATACTGTGCAGGGTTCCACCCCAGGACAGAAGATCCTAGGTTGCATATGAAAGCAGACTGAGACTGCTATTGGGACTGAGCTAGTAAGCAGTAATCCACCATAGTTTCTGCTTTAGTTCCTGCCTCTGTGTTCTTATGTGAGTTCATGCATTGCTTTCCAATGACTAACTCTAAGTTGTTAATCTAAGCCAAACACACCCTCTTCACAAGCTTGCTTTTGGTTAGTGTTTTATCACCACCACAGAGATGCAAACTAGGACAGACCACATCCCAAACAGTTGTGCTTTAAAACTGCTTTGCTTATAAAAAGCAGAAATTACAGCATGCAGATGCCATTTTAGCCTCAATAGACTTCTGTTATACTGTTTTATTGCCCTCTAACTGCTACAAGAAGGGTACCCCTAGGTGTCTCACTAGCTGTGAAAGAGCCATCATTTGCTTTCTCCAAATAATTTGCTGTATGTGTTTTCATTTCTTTGTGGTTAGGAGTCATGCTTTATTGAATATCCTATCTTTTACACATTTTTCTTGAGTATATGTGTGCGTCATACATGGTGGATGTCTCCTAATACGAAAAATTGTAAAGATCCAAGATTTGCTGAAAAATGATGCCCAGACTCATGTAGCACACAAAAGCAAACAGTGCGTATTCTGCAGAACTATGGCCTGCAGAGATCTGCTATTAACCAGGATAGAAACAATGGTGTGAACTTCATAGGCTCAATTTAAAGCCTTTAAGGAGAAAACACAGGGAGGAGTAGGTGACCTTTATTTTGACAGGTTGGCTCTATTTCTAGGGGTTTGTTTGTCTCTGGTATTGATTATAGCTCCAGGGGCTTTCCACCAGATCCTAGAAACATGCTGAGTCACCTAGATCTGTTTTGTTTGTTTGCTCTGTTCTTGCTTCAAGCCAGGTGGTGAGGCAGCTCCTGATTGGTTGACTATGGAGGTGTTTGTTTGTTTGTTTTTCCCAGTAAACTGATTTGCCAAGTCTTGTCCAGTTCTGGGAAGCAGAAACTTCGGCCTTGTCTCGTGAATTGATGTCTTGGAGCCTGTCATGGAGTCAGTCTGGCTTAACTCTCTCACAGTGTTTTATTTTTCATTCATATGACAAAAAAGACTTCATAGAAATGGGTAACTGGAATTCTTTCCATGCTTAGACTTTTAGGAAACACAAAGAAATTGAATAGCATATAATTAACTGGACCACAACAAATACTGCTTATCTGGACTTTCATTTTTTTCTCTTGAAAGATGTTTGTTACTATTTTAGGACAGAATTTTCAATATGATAAAACTATAATTTTAATATACTTCAACAAATTTATTTCCTTTGAAAGACCATTGAAAATTCATTTAATCCATGCCTATAGTATGTAAATATACATAAAACAGTAAAAAAAATAACAATCATCCTATGTATTCAAGGCTAGGTAAAATTAATTCCAAACATCATCTAAGAACATTTTTCACTTCAATGTTTTGACAGGCTTATTTTCCAACATGCAATGTTTTCTTGTTTATTTTATTTCAATTTCTTTTATTAACAAAGGCAGCAAACACTTTGGGTATTATATTATCATCTACCCTGGAACCTAAACAAACAATAGACCCAGAAAACTAAAAAGAAGAGTGAAAATTATTTACTGAATTCAGTATAATTAGGGTTAAAATAAAATTATATTTACAGTGTAGGTAGTATTATAGCAGTAATATATTTAATATGCCACATGTAAAACTATTAGATAACATGTTACATTCTCATTTTCTTTCCTGGTTTTTAGTTTTAATTTTCTTGAGACAGAATTCACTTTGTAGCCTAGGATGGCCTTGAATTCAAAGAGATCTGTCTGCCTCTGCCTCTAGTGTACTGGGGTTATAAATATGAGCCACCATCTCCTGGCACATGTTTGTATTCTTCACACTTGCCCACATACTATTTACTGTATAAACCTGATTACACACCTATTCTAAGCTCAAGATGACCTGATCACTCTTGATAAATGAAGGGTGAACAACATAGTCTATTAAAGTTTAATACCATGCTGTTTTTTTAATTTGGTATTTAAAGAACAAAACAGAGTATTCCTATTAGTTAGGAAAAAAATAACTTCTTTCCTCTCCTAGTAAATACAAGCATACCAATGTGTAGATTGAAAGTTAGAGTGTTTACTGGAAAGATTTGAGAAAGGCTACCCATGTGCCCAGGACAAAACAAGAATTTGGAGGAATAGAGAACATGCTGACTGGTTTGGTGATAGAAACTATAAGATATTGCTGTTTATATAGTTTTCCTGTTTTTTCCCTTAAGTTTATCTGTGTTTTATATAGAGACTCAATGACATATTTTCAGAAGTGCAGTGGATGAAATTCTTGATATCTGGTCTAACCAAGGAAGGCATATTTAGTTTTCATAACAAAAGCATTTATAATATACCATGATATAAACTGATAGTTATTAATTTTGGAAAAGAATGCTTTCTAAAGCCTTTGGTTGATAGACAACAGGTGATAAAATCATTTCCAATGTCTTCTATTTGTTGTTATAGTTTCTGAATGAGACATAATGCATTGATTTAATTTATTATGAAAGTTTTATATGTATTTCTTGGTATTTGGATGATAGTTACTCTGGTACTTAAAGTATTTTGGTATGTTCTAAGTTATTTTAAATAAAAATATTATCAACAAACCAAAACCAACAAAGAAATGAAAATATATTTGAAAGTGTTTTGACCATACAGATTGTTACAATAAAGGCACAATGTGAGGCATTTTGTACAAAGGGTTGAGACAATTTCATGAATTCTACTCTATTCATGTATCATATGTCACTAAAATGTTTATTTATCTAATTGATTCAGTTTTAATTACATGTCTATTGTACATTGCAATTTCAACTATTCTTAAATTTTCTAGTCTAATAGAAAATTACTTTTCTATATTTCTGGTTTAGAATTCAAAATTCACATACTGTTATGCCTATAGATACTTGTAATCGGATTTATAATTGCTTGAATAATCCATATTTTAAAATTTCTACAACCAAGCCAACATTAAAATCTGCAAGTTATTTATTAATTCTTGATGGTTCCTTGGCATCAGGTATTACCCAACTTTTCCCAATTATTAATAGGCATCATAGTTATATTTGCTTTCCTTGTCTATGTCATTTTAGCATTGACTGCTGCCAGATCACTGCACTGACTCTAATGCTTTTCTTCTTTGTTGTTCAATATACCACATGGTGTGCAAATGAGTTGTTAGAACTGCTTCACAGTAGAATAAAAACAGAATGAGGTAAGCACATTGCCCATTCCATTTCTATAAAAAGTGTAAGGAAACTTATATAGGAATAAATAGAAATGGGCAATGTTAGTAGAAGAACTATAGAAAAGCCTACTCAGTAAAAGTTTCTTCTGTCTATATTCTACAGAAAAACTTGGTCATACAATTGCTAATTCAAGGTCTGTGGTTTCATCAAAAGCAATAATTGAAGGTACCTGACTCATTCCTATTGGCAGTGACTGGGAGGAAATTCTCTTTTGCTCTGACTCCCCTTTCCTACTACTCTAAGTAGTTTTCATTTCTTCTGTGTCACTTACAAACTAGGACCCCCAGCTGGTCACCTACTACACAACATCCAATATTTTCCTCATAATATGCACCATGTTTTAAAAATTATACTCATTTCATTAAATAACCAGTTTGAGTGAGTTATTTTCCATTAATCATTAATTTACAAAGATAACAATGTTCATGTTTGTTTTAACTATATATATTTATTTCTGTTATCTATTTATTACTTCTCTCAAAAACAGATAATTTATTATCTATCATCTCCCTAGTATCTATCAGTAATCTATCTATGTATATCTAATTATCTATCATCTATCTATGCCATCTATCTATATTTATCATATATCTGTATCTATCAATACCAATCTGTGCTCTTTCACTGTGAAGCACAATTGGACTTATGTTGTATATGGATATTCTACAGAGGAGAATATAAACATTTCTAGAGTCTACATAAATTCTAGAACCTAATTACTGCCTATTAATCAAACATCATAAATAACACCATGTAAAAGCACTCACACCAGAAGGAATCTTTTGTATTCAGAAACATTTTTTTCTTCTAACACCTAACAATTTTGACTTTGTGGATGCATTTTAATAATTGGTATAAGTGTGATAAGTAGATAAAAATAACTTCACAGATTCCTTCCCTTTATCTTTCTTCATTATGATTCAGGAGCGTCCTTGGAAATGATGTGTGGGGATAAGATAAATGTAGATGCCTGTTCCCTAAATAACTGAAATGTAGTGTTTCTCATCATTGTCTCTCCAGTCAACCCCAACTCTACCACAAATGAATTTGTATTTGATGGTATTAAACAAAATTGATTTGAAAGTCTTTTATGACATTCAACATCTCTAAAATTTTTGATTACTGTATATCAGTAGTGCTATCATATATATTAAAAACATGAATAAGAGGTGAATGGAAATGAGATGTGTATAACATTTTCAGAAATACCACTGCTGGAAGAAATCAAAGAGAGCTTGCAATTTTCCTCCTATATGAGTAAATTAGAAAGAGATCTTCATTGCCTTCATTTGTAGTCCCCAACTCACCCAGCATAATATAAGTCATTATGTGAATATTTAAAGAATGCTAGGAAAAATAAATTATTTTTCTTTAACACCAGCCACATACTAATCAAATTGAAAGGCACTGTTGTATTGAGGAAACAGCAAAAATGTTATAGGCAAATCTTTCGCACCAAGAGACCTAATTGTAATACAATTATATTGATTACATAAAAAGGGAAGACATTCTCTTTCATCCAGAATTTTCTTCTCTTTAAAGAAAAGTTATCCTCTTTCACTTATTATGAGATTCAATGGGAGAATACTCATGTAGTTGAAAGCCCCCAAACTCATACAAGCAGATATTAGGGCTTGTGAAACTGAATCTTCCATCGAAACAGAGGTTAGAGTATGAGAGTCTGACATGTGGGCAGGAGCAGATGTTAGATCCCATGAAATTGACATGTCCATAGAAGCAGATGCTTGAATATTAATCTGTGGGCATAAGTAAATGTTAGACTCTTAATTGACTTTTGACCTAAAAATATCATCCTGAGTTGTTTTCTTATTGATTTGTTTTATATAAGCAAGAATGTTTTATGCATGCATTTAACACCATAACATCAGAATTCTTTCCATCAGACTTTTCATTTTGCTTTTACTTTGTTTTTTTTTATCAAATATAACTTATCTCCTATTCTCAATACAAAGCCAAAACCAAAGCATTTTATTTATTTTGTCTTATGTTAAAATGATAGTGTTGGTACAAAAGAAAAAGAAAGGCTAGAAAGAAAGGCTCTTTAGTGAGGTTCCTGCTTCACAGGAGCTGAGTTGTAGTTCATAGCACTTCATGTAGTGAAATTCATCTGTTTTCTCAGTCTGTCTGGAGTTAGGAGTACATGTGGAAATAGAATATGGCTGGCTAGTAAGAGAAAGAGCAGATAGTCATCTCTACCCTTCACAACTATGTGCACAAACACACATATGATAATTTTTCACCTACATTTCACACATAGATATTCACATGCAAAAATAAAAAAAATTGTTATATTTATTATCAATATTTATTTCCTATCATTTGGTGAAAAGATGTAAGTAACTATAATACAAAACTGGGAAATTTGATAAAAGGTTTATATAATAACTATTTTTTGTAAATTTCATAGTATATCAACAGTTTTAAAATATTTATGAAAAATATTTACTCTTAAGAAACATTTGTTCACTGTTTTTCAAGAAAATTTAAAGGTTAAATTTGGATTTATTTCACCTCGGTCATTTGTCATATGGGTAAACAGTAAATCCTCACTAAGTATTTATAATTATAGTTATATGAAATAAAATCAATCAGGTGAATACATGGAAAACTGAAACAAAAGTTACCCATCAACTAGGGCCACAAAACTGCATTCATTTCAGAGTTTTGTTGATTACTTTTCAAAACCTGTGCATGCTATGAGATTGAGGCCCTTGGGAACTGCAGTGGCCAGCATCACCAGGATAGCTCCCCATTTTCATTATGTTTGACATTCCTAAGTCAGAGTTTCATTACAGAGAATCACTCTGTAAAAAGGTAAATATATGAAACTCAACAGTGAATGTGAACAGAAAGAAAGGAGAGATAAACAAAATTAGTATGGAATTACAACAGGGACTTTGAGGTCCATCATTGTTTTGTGATGTGTCCATGTAAAGCATGAGATCTACAACATAAGATTCTTTAGCTCCCAAAGCAAACTAATTTGTTTTGATTTGTTTCCTGAGATCAACAATCTGATCTGGCAACTAATACAAAAAGAAATTCCAAACCTGTAATATTACAGTTATTACTGCATAGTCTCCTGTTGCCAGCATATAGGAACATAGGCTACGATTTGTTTAAGAGCTAGGCAAAATAGTAAAGGTGTCTACATGTTATCAATAACTGTATTTTGTTTTTTCTAAGTTTTCATCTTTAATTTTCAATCAGAACCTTATATGCTTATATAATTCATTCCATCCTTGCTGAAACAAAAAACACAAGCCATTGATTGCATCCATGTAGCAAAAAGTATTAGAAAGTGTTTATGTATTGAGTTCATCTCTGGTAATATTAGTTATACAAAATATACAGTTAACTATTCATTTTCACAAAGCCATTCCTGAAAATGTGCATAACAAGTAGCATTATATAGATGAGGAGGTCATATTTTGGATTATGCATGCAAATGTGTATGTAGATGTAACAACAGATAAGGAAAATAGGCCATAAATTTTAGAGGAAGCAAACATGACTTTATGGGAGAGCTTGGCAGGAGAAAGGGGAGGTAGAAATGGTACAATGATACTATAACCTTAAAAAGTTAAAAATGCACAAAATATAACAAATATCTCACATCATATAATTTAGTTTCTAATCCTTAAGTGAGCTGCTAAGGCATTTGATCATTCTTTGCACCATATAATTATATTTGAATATATGATTAGTATAAATATGCTTTTTCTATCTAGATACAATGTAAACTGGTTACACTTTTTTTCCATTAAAAACATTCCATTTTAAGTGTATATGTATGGTCTCAGCAACACTTGTTTCTTAGAAATACAGTTCCTATGTATCTTCTGTCTCCACACAAGAATAGGCTCTGTCACTACCAATGTTTGCAGTAAAATACTATAATTCTTACAGTCAAAGGATCTAGATTTGAACATAATTAAACTGGATATTATCCAGTTTGTAATGGAGTTCATTCTGAGCATAAAAGCCTAAGGGAATGTTCCCACCTCTACAGCATCCTACAGAATAGCTTCATGGTTGCAAGAATCCTTTATGGTCTGCTTCTTCATGTCTTCCCAGCTAACTTCTGGCAACCACTGGTGTTTTTCTGTCTCTGTCTTTCCTTTCCTTTCTAGAATAATATCAACTTCCTAGAATGATGCAGTGGTTAGCTCTTTCTTATTGGCTTTTCCACAATGAGAAGCATATTTAATTTCGTGTGTGTGTGTGTGTGTGTGTATGTGTTTTCTTATTTTACATGTATTTGAAACTATCACCTTTTGCTTGTTACCGTTGTTACTGAAAGAAATTGTGATCATAAGGCTAGTTACATTTCAAATCTTACTATAATTTTAATATACAAGGACAACAGAAACACGTGATTAAAATTGTACTATGGAAACTACCATATCTTGTCTTACATTTTGTGGAACCATATTCTTTTCTATGTTAATTGCAGGGAATCATTGAGTTGGCTTGATCTAGCTGCCTTGATAGGCATGTGTCACAAATATTTTCAGGTTAGAGTCCTTGGTACCTGGAAAGTTGTGTGACTTTAAGTTCCTGAGAAACAGAAGCACACTCTCAAACAGTGAAGGATTCTTTTATTACTCTGTGTTCTTTAGAAAGCAGTGAAACACACAGAGTCTTGACAAGACCGTGGATCTTAGACATTAATCTTGTGTACCTTATGTAACTTGCAAACATCATTGTATTCTAGCAATCACCATTGTATTAGTTCTGGCAAGCACTATTATATCCTGTTTCTGATAAGGGTATAAAATGTCTAATTGCTTGGAATAAAATTGTGACATTTTCAGTCTTTCTGTAGTGCCTCCATCTTTGTCTGGTTTTTATTTATAATCAGGAAACCCTGACTTTTTAAGTAAGCTCTAGTCCTTAAAGTTAAGATGTTGGTCATTAATCCTGCCAAAATTTTAGTAAATATACTGGCATAGAGCTCTCTGTGTTACCTTGGATAATATAGTCTTTGGAGAATCCAAGAGCACATCAAAACGATCATTCACCATGATCAAGTAGGCTTCATCCCAGGGATGCAGGGATGGTTCAACATACTGAAATCCATCAAAGTAATCCACTACATAAACAAACTAAAAGAAAAACCACATGGTCATCTCATTAGATGCTGAAAAAGCAGTTGACAAAATTCAGCATCCTTTCATGCTAAAAGTCTTGTAAACAGCAGGAATTCAAGGCCCATACCTAAACATAGTAAAAGCAATCTACAGCAAACCAGTAGCCAACATCAAACTAAATGGAGAGAAACTTGAAGCAATCCCACTAAAATCAGGGACTAGAAAAGGCTGCCCTCTCTCTGAATATCTATTCAATATAGTACTTGAAGTTCTAGCGAGAGCAATTAGACAACATAAGGAAATCAAAGGGATACAAATTGGAAAGGAAGAAGTCAAACTATCATTATTTGCAGATGATATGATAGTTTACTTAAGCGACCCAAAAAACTCCACCAGAGAATTTCGACAGCTGATAAACAACTTCAGCAAAGCGGCTGGTTATAAAATTAACTCAAGCACATCAGTAGCCTTCTTATACTCAAAGGACAAGCAGGCTGAGAAAGAAGTTAGGGAAATAACACCCTTCACAATAGCCAAAAACAACATAAAGTACCTTGGCGTAACTCTAACCAAACAAGCAAAAGATCTGTATGAAAGGAACTTCATTCCTTGAAGAAAGAAATAGAAGACCTCAGAAGATGGAAAAAATATTTCTTACTCCTGGATTGGCAGGATCAATATAGTAAAAACGGCCATCTTGCCAAAAGCAATCTACAGATTCAATGTGATCCCCATCAAAATCCCAAATCAATTCTTCATAGATCTAGAAAGAGCAATTCTCAAATTCATCTGGAGCAACAAAAAACCCAGGATAGCTAAAACTATTCTCAACAATAAAAGGACTTCTGGGGGAATCAATATCCCTGATCTCAAGCAGTACTACAGAGCAATTGTGTTAAAAACTGCATGGTATTGGTACAGCAACAGGCAAGTAGATCAATGGAATAGGATTGAAGACCCAGAAATGGACCCACAGACTTATGGTCACTTGATCTTTGATAAAGGAGCCACAACCATCCAGTGGAAAAAAGATAGCCTTTTCAACAAATGATGCTGGTTCACCTGGAGGTCAACATGCAGAAGAATGCGAATTGACCCACTCTTATCTCCTTGAACTAAGATCAACTCTAAGTGGATCAAGGACCTCCATATAAAACAAGACACTGCCCAGGTGCTCAGACCCAGCCTGTGGAACCAGGTACCCGAGATATCCCGAGTTTAAGACCTTCGGGGACTCATGCCTGGAGCGGGAGCTGCGCACAGAGTAGCTGTTTGGGGGACACTGGCCGAGCCCGTGCTCTGCACTCGCAGGGCGGATCCCGAACTCCCTGCAGACAGCGCCATCTTGCCAGCTGCTTCCCATCCAGCCAGCAGTGGGGAAGCCAGCCCCAGCCATCTTCCCAGGGACTCAGACCCAGCCTGCGGAACCAGGTACCTGAGATATCCCGAGTTTAAGACCTTCGGGGACACAGGCCTGGAGCAGGAGCTGCGCACAAGGTAGTGGTTTGGGGGACACCAGCCAAGCCTGTGCTCTGCGCTCACAGGGCGGACCTCGAACTCTCTGCAGTCAGCACCATCTTGTGAGCTGCTTCCCATCCAGCTGGCAGCAGGGGAGCCAGCATCAACCAGCTTCCAAGCAGCTTTGGACCAGCAGGCAGAAACAGATAACTGAGATATCCCGACTTTAAGACCTCCGGGGAATCAGGACACCAGACAGCAAACCCTGAGAAGGAGCAGTGCAGAGCAGCTGCCTAACAGGCAGAACCAAGTACCTGGGATATCCTGAGTTTAAGAACTCGGGGGACTCAGGCCACCTGTCAGCAATTTGTGAGCAGGAGCCCTACAGGGCAGTGGTTCAGGTGTCCCAGTTGCGGGGAAATAGCCTTACGAGCCCACAGGAGGTTCAAGCACCAGCTAGTAACTACAGGACCAACTAACACCAGAGTTAACCAGATGGCAAAAGGCAAACGTAAGATCGTTACTAACAGAAATCAAGGCAGTACGGCAGCATGTGAACCCAGTTCCCTGACAGCAATAAATCTTGGATACCCCGAAACACCAGAAAAACAAGACTAAGATCTAAAATCACTGGTCAGGATGCTGATAGAGGAACACTTAGATAAATCTCTTAAAGTAATACATGAGAAAATAGATCAAAAGCTCGAAGCCCTTACAAGGCAAACACAATTAAATCTCGGGTATCTAAACACACCAGAAAAACAAGACTCAGATCTAAAATCACTGGTAAAGATGCTGATAGAGGATAACTTAGATAAATTTCTTAAAGTAATAGAGGAGAAAATAGATCAAAAGCTAGAAGCCCATACAAGGCAAACACAAAAATCACTTAAAGAAATCCAGGAGAATATAGAGGAAAAAATGAATCCCAATAAGGGGGAGAAACAAAAATCACTTGAAGAAATACAAGAGAACATGGGTCAACAAGTAGAAGTCATAAAAGAGGAAACACAAAAATCCCTTAAAGAATTACAGGAAAACACAAACAAGCAATTGAAAGATCTGAGCAAAACCATACAGAATCTAAAAACAGAAGTAGAAATAACTAAGAAATCATAAAGGGAGACAACTTTGGAGATAGAAAATCTTGGGAAGAAATCAGGAGTCATAGATGCAAATATCAACAATAGAATACAAGAGATAGAAGACAGAATATGAGATGCTGAAGATACCATAGCAACCATGGATTCAACAATTAAAGAAAATGCAAAATGCAAAAAACTGGTAACCCAAAACATTCAGGAAATACAGGACACAATGAGAAGACCAAACCTAAGGATTATAGGGATAGATGAGAATGAAGATCTACAACTTAAAGGGCCAGCAAATATCTTCTACAAAATTGTGGAAGAAAACTTCCCCAACCTAAAGAGAGAGATGCCCATGAATATACAAGAAGCCTATAGAACCCCAAACAGACTGGAACAGAACAGAAATACTTCCCGTTACATAATAATCAAAATCCCAAATGTACTAAACAAAGAAAGAATATTAAAGGCAGTAAGAGAAAAAGGACAAGTAACATATAAAGGAAGACCTATCAGAATTACACCAGACTTCTCACCTGAGACCATGAAAGCTAGAATATCCTGAGCAGTCCTCATGCAGACCCTAAGAGAACACAAACTTCAGCCAAAACTACTATACCCAGCAAAACTCTCAATCACCATAGATGGGGAAGCCAAGGTATTCCACGACAAAACCAAATTTGCATGATATTTATCTACAAACCCAGCCCTACAAAGGATAATAGGGGAAAAATACCAACACAAGGGGGGAAACTACACCCCAGAAGAAACAAGATAGAAACCCCATCTCATCCAACCCAAAAGAAGAGAACCACTCAAATACAAAAATAGTAATAATAATAATAATAATAATAATAATGCCCAAAATGTCAGGAAGTATAATTACTATTCCTTAATATATCTTAATATCAATGGACTCAATTGCCCAATAAAAAGACATAGACTAACAGACTGGATATGGAAACAGGACCCTACATTTTGCTGCATACAGGAAACACATCTCAGTGTCAAAGACAAACACCACCTTAGAGTAAAAGGCTGGAAGACAGTTTTACAAGCAAATGGTCTCAGGAAACAAGCTGGAGTAGCCATTCTAATATCAGATAAAATTGGCTTTCAACCTAAAGTCATCAAAAGAAACTCAGAAAGTCACTTCTTGCTTGTCAAAGGGAAAATCCACCAAGAAGAATTCTCAATACTGAACATCTATGAGCCAAATGCAAGGGCACCATCATTTGTAAAAGAAACTTTACTAAAGCTTAAAACACACATTGCACCTAACACAATAATTGTAGGTGACTTCAACACTCCACTCTCCTCAATGGACCAATCAGGAAAGCAGAAATTAGACAGGGACACAGTGAAACTAATTGAAGCTTTGGACCAATTGGATTTAACAGATATATATAGAACATCCCATCCTAAAGCAAAAGAGTATACCTTTTTCTCAGCACCGCACGGTACCTTGTCAAAAATTGATCATATAATTGGTCACAAGACAGACCTCAACAAATACAAGAAGACCAAACTAATCCCATGTCTCCTATTGGATCACTATGGAGTAAAAGTGGTCTTCAATAGCAAGAAGAACAACAGAAAGCCCACATACACATGGAAACTGAACAATACTCTACTCAATGACAACTTGGTCAAGGAAGAAATAAAGAAAGAAATCAAAGACTTTTTAGAATTCAAAGAAAATGAAGGTACGACCTACCAAAATCTTTGGGACACAATGAAAGCAGTGCTAAGAGGAAAACTCATAGCCCTGAGTGCCTCCAAAAAGAAACTGGAGAGAGCATACACTAGCAACTTAACAGCACACCTGAAGGCCCTGGAACAAAAAGAAGCTAACTCACAAAAAGAAGGCCCTGGAACAAAAAGAAGCTAACTCACAAAAAGAAGCTCTGGAGGAGCAGAAGAGAGGAAATCATCAAACTAAGGGCTGAAATCAATCAAGTAGAAAAAAAGAGAACCATACAAAGAATCAACAAAACTAAGAGCTGGATCTTCAAGAAAATCAACAAGATAGATAAACCCTTAGCTAGACTAACCAAAGGGGACAGAGACAGTATTCAAATTAACAAAATTAGAAATGAAAAGGGGGATGTAACAACAGAAACTGAGGAAATTCAAAAGATCATCAGATCCTACTAGAAAGGCCTATACTCAAAACAACTGGAGAATCTGGAGGAAATGGACAATTTCCTAGACAGATATCAAATACCAAAATTAAATCAGCATCAAGTAGATCAGTTAAACAGTCCCATAACCCCTAAAGAAATAGAAGGGTTTATAGAAAGCCTCCCAACCAAAAAAAGTACGGGACCAGATGGTTTTAGTGCAGAATTCTACCAGACCATCAAAGAAGACTTAACACCAATACTCTTCAAACTATTCGACAAAATAGAGACAGAAGGGACACTGCCTAACTCATTCTTCGAAGCCACAATTACACTAATACTTAAACCACAAAAAGATCCAACAAAGAAAGAGAACTACAGGCCAATTTCTCTTATGAATATAGATGCAAAAATACTAAATAAAATTCTTGCTAACCGAATCCAAGAGCATATCAAAAGGATCATTCACCATGATCAAGTAGGCTTCATTCCAGGGATGCAGGGATGGTTCAATATAGGGAAATCTACCAATGTAATCCACTACATAAACAAACTAAAGAAAAAAACCACATGGTCATCTCATTAGATGCTGAAAAAGCATTAGACAAAATTCAGCATTCTTTCATGCTAAAAGTCTTGGAAAGAGCAGGAATTCAAGACCCATACCTAAACATAGTAAAAGCAATCTATAGCAAACCAGTAGCCAACATCAAAATAAATGGAGAGAAACTTGAAGCAATCCCACTAAAATCAGGGACTAGAAAAGGCTGCCCTCTCTCTCCATATCTTTTTAATATAGTACTTGAAGTTCTAGCGAGAGCAATTAGACAACATAAGGAAGTCACAGGAATACAAATTGGAAAGGAAGAAGTCATAGTATCATTATTTGCATACGATATGATAGTGTACTTAAGCGACCCAAAAAACACCACCAGAGAACTTCTACAGCAGATAAACAACTTCAGCAAAGTGGCTGGTTATAAAATTAACTCAAGCAAATCAGTAGCCTTCTTGTACTCAAAGGACAAGCAGGCTGAGAAAGAAGTTAGGGAAATAACACCCTTCACAATAGCAACAAACAACATATAGTACCTTGGCGTAACTCTAACCAAACAAGCGAAAGATCTTTATGACAGGAACTTCATGTCCTTGAAGAAAGAAATGGAAGAAGACCTCAGAAGATGGAAAAATATTTCTTGCTCCTGGATTGGCAGGATCAATTTAGTAAAAATGGACATCTAGCCAAAAGCAATCTACAGATTCATTGCAATCCCCATCAAAATCCCAAATCAATTCTTCATAGATCTAGAAAGAGCAATTCTCAAATTCATCTGGAGCAACAAAAAACCCAGGATAGCTATAACTATTCTCAACAATAAAAGGACTTCTGGGGGAATCAATATCCCTGATCTCAAGCAGTACTACAGAGCAATTGTGTTAAAAACTGCATGGTATTGGTACAGCAACAGGCAGGTAGATCAATGGAAAAGGATTGAAGACCCAGAAATGGACCCACAGACTTATGGTCACTTGATCTTTGATAAAGGAGCCACAACCATCCAGTGGAAAAAAGATAGCCTTTTCAACAAATGGTGCTGGTTCAACTGGAGGTCAACATGCAGAAGAATGTGAATTGACCCAGTCTTATCTCCTTGTACTAAGATCAACTCCAAGTGGATCAAGGACCTCCACATACAACCAGACACACTGAAACTATTAGAAAAGAAACTTGGCAAGACCCTGGAGGACATGGGAACAGGGGTAAAGTTCCTGAACAGAACACCAATAGCTTATGCTCTAAGATCAAGAATTGACAAATGGGACCTCATAAAATTACAAAGTTTCTGTAAGTCAAAGGACACCTTCAGAAGGACAAAATGGCAACCAACAAAGTGGGAAAAGATCTTCACCAACCCCACATCTGACAGAGGGCGAATATCCAATATATACAAAGAACTCAAGAAGCTAGTCCCCAAAGATCCAAATAACCCTATCAAAAAATGGGGTACAGAGCTAAACAAAGAATTTTCACCAGAAGAAATTCGGATGGCCGAGAAACACCTTAAGAGATGTTTAACATAATTAGTCATCAGGGAAATGCAAATCAAAACAACCCTGAGATTCCAACTCACACCAGTCAGAATGGCTCAGATTAAAAACTCAACAAACAACAAGTGCTGGCGAGGATGTGGAGAAAGAGGAACACTCCTCCACTGTTGGTGGGATTGCAAAATGGCAAAACTGCTCTTGAAATCAGTTTTGTGCTTCCTCAGAGAATTGGGCATGTCACTTCCAGAGAACTCTGGCATACCACTCCTGGGCATATACCTAGAGGATTCCCCTGAATACAATAAAGACACATGCTCCACTATGTTTATAGCAGCCTTGTTTATAATAGCCAGAAATTGGAAGGAGCCCAGATATCCCTCAAAAGAGGAATGGATACAGAAAATGTGGTATATTTATACAATTTAGTACTACTCAGCAATTAAAAATAATGAATTCATGCAATTTTTAGGTAAATGGTTAGATCTGGAAAATATCATCCTAAGTGAGATAACCCAATCACAAAAGAATACACATGAAATGCAATCACTGATAAGTGGATATTAATGAGCCCAGAAGCCCTAAATGCTCAAGGCACAATTAGCAAATCAAATGACTCCCAAGAAGAAAAAAGGAGAGGACCCTGGGCCTGTAAAGATTGGATCCAGTTTTCTAGACCCAGAACAGAGAAATCTTGGAGGGGGGAATTATTGGAGAATAGCTGGGGGGGAGAGGAATTATGGGACATATGGTGGGGGGGGGAACTGGGAAAGGGTAAAGCCTTTGGAATGTAAACATAGAATATAAATAAACATTAAAAAAAACAGACACACTGAAACTATTAGAAAAGAAGCTGAGGACGACCCTGGAGGACATGGGCACACACCAGAAAAACAACACTTGGATCTAAAATCACTGGTCAGGATGCTGGTAGCAGAATACATAGATAAATCTCTTAAAGAAATAGAAGAGAAAATGGATCAAATGTTAGAGGCCTTCACAAGGCAAACACAAAAATCACTTAAGTGGATATTAATGAGCCCAGAAGCCCTAAATACTCAAGGCACAGTTAGCAAGTCAAATGATTCCCAAGAAGAAGAAAGGAGAGGACCCTGGGCCTGAAAAAATTGGATCCAGGTTTGTAGACCCAGAACAGAAAAATCGTGGGGGGGGGATGTTTGGGGAGTAGTTGGGGGGGAGAGGAATTATGGGACGTATGGTGGGGGGGGGAACTGGGAAAGGATAAAACCTTTGGAATGTAAACATAGAATATAGAAAATAAAAATTTAATTAAAAAGAAAAGGAAAGATGTAACCATTGTGAGATTATAGGGATTCTTGAATGAATTCTTAATAAATAACTTGGATGACAGTTCTTCTCTGAAAATATCAGTGTTCTGAACTCAACCAATGTCAATTAATAGTCAACTTTCTGAATATAGCCAAATTCAACAGTCTATTTTTACATGTTATAAATAAAATGTTAAACTAAATAATAAAAGACTTGAGTATTTGTGACTTGCAACCTAAAGTATTACCGTCTTCTGGATTTATTAATCATAAAACAAACAATTTATACTAAATTTCTGCATAATTAAATGATGAATCTATTCATACAAACAGCAGTCATTTCATTTGGAATTGACATGTGTCTAGAAGTCTTTCAGGGGATTTTTGACATAATATATGTATCCTTTTATCAGTTTAATTGTGAACATAATGTTTAGAAATATGTTGCAATGAACAAATCTGTTTAAATTATTTCACTAAAATTGAATCAGTAGCAGAGTATGTGCTCCTGACAGATCGCAAAAGCAACCTCCTTATTTGACCTTGTACTACAATCAGATAGGTAATACTACTGAGATCAGATCTTCTACAGTTCTAACTAATGGATTCAGAAGAAGACTTTCCTTCATTTCCATTGGTTTTGTCTGTGATAGTACAGAATAGTGAATGCAATACTTCAGCATGTTGAAAGTTTTAGGGCCACTTTCTGTGAAATTTAGACAGAAAGCTAGTTCTATTCATTTAAGGGAAACTGGAAAAATAATTATAGTATGATTTACTAAGAGAAGCAGAAATCTTTTTATAGTCTTGCCTTTTGATTTGCTCTTCTCACAATTTCTTTAAGTCAGAGAAGGATATAACTGTTATTGGATTTTAAATATATAATGTGAGGTTATTTCTGGTGAGTGATTAATTATGACTCCGGGTAAATAAAAGGAAGAAAATAACAAGTGGTATAAATAACTAGCAGATTTCTCCATGTAAGCTTCAGGGCTGTCTCTGGGTTAGAACTAATGTTCTCTCTTATATTTATTCTTAGCCTAAATTCAAGTAATATAAATTATTTAATGTTTCAACAGTCTTATTAAGTAGTCTTATTTAATAGTGAGCTGATGCTGTTGATTGATTTAAATATAAAGTATTGTATAACTGTGTAAGACAATTCTAGTAATGTATAAGTCTTTGATTATAACTCCTGGTAAATAGAAGTAAGTTGTACCATGGCCATTGCAATCTCCTTGAGGAGAGTTGCAGCTGTACCTGGAAGGAAAATATGAACTATATGCAGCATCTAAAACAGATGTCAGCCCAGGAGTAAGGAAATCCCTAGTAAAGAACAATGCAGGCAGCCAAACCTGTGTTACCAATCTGAGATAGCAAAGAACAGCAGATACTATTCACCATACATGCTAATGCCTATCAGTTGATAGAAGATGCATGGACTGTATTAAATAAAATGAATAAAGCAGTTAAGTTCAAAGTAATATATAATAATGATTAACTACATGACATGTGTAGTAAGAAGAAAACCCTACTAGAGAAACTGTGCTAAGTATTAATAGTTCTGTAAGACCTGAAAGAAAAACTGGGATGCCCCTATCACCCCACACCTCTGAAGGCGACACTCCAGATCACTGGCGAGAAATGTTCTTGACATAACAGAAAGAGGATTTTCATTCCAGAGGCTCTGGGGAACACAGCCATACGCCACACAGGGTGGAGGATTGTGAACCCCGAGTGCAGAATAGGGACAGCTTTTATAGGCTTACAACAGAACCCGCCTAACACAAATCAATCATCCCTTAGCATCAAGAGCCCACACAGTGCGAGCAATGGATTTGTATCACTCCATAGCTTCTAAGCCAATCAGTTTAAATTATCTAAGCCCACACTCTAAGAACCAATCAGTTTCCTATAGAAGCCAGATAGAAACTAGTTAGCTCATTTCCGCTTACGTGGCCACCACGTACAGATTTCCTGCTACCAGGCCAGGGTCACACATAGGGTCACATATGTATTTCCTGTTATGCATTTTCTGTTACACAGCTGGACCCTGCAGGCGGGTGTGACATGTGCATTCCTGGACTAACAAAGAGTGGGCTAAACTTCTGCTTTTTGGGTTCATTAGGCAGGCTGATTTCTGAGTTCGAGGCCAGCCTTGTCTACAGAATGAGTTCCAGGACATCCAGGACTACACAGAGAAAGCCTGTCTCGAAAAACCAAAAAAAAAAAAAAAAAAAAAAAAAAAAGAGTTAGGTATGGGGGATTCTTAGCCTGTATTTCTCATCCTTTCAGTTCCATGTTAAACAGAGGGGGACAGTGATTTCCAGGTCTAGATGTTTGTAATACAACTAATTTAAGCTTATCCCTAAATAATTTACAAATAAAAAGAGACTTAGATGATAGTTATTTTATTTGGCTTTGACAATTACCAGGGGATAATCCCTAATCTACCCTTCTAACTGCTAGCCTGAGGTATACCCAGTATACATGCTGATACATTTCTTCTGAACATGGCTCTCTAGCCTCATGGTAGCTTTCTCTTCCCTCCTTTCTCCTCCAAACCCACATACTTCTAATCCCTCTAGAAACTGGCTCTAGCCAATTTTATTTAACTAACAGTTTTGAAGATAGAATCAAGTTTGCACAACAAAAGCTTGTAAATATGGGAAGTCACTCCTAGGCATTCTGGTATAGAATTTAGCATTACAATACATAGCAACAAATCAAACAACAAAACACAGGGTTAGGCATTTCATGTGGAAATTAAACCAGAGGAACAAGCAGTTATTTATGCAATAGTCCATCCAAGAATTCATGAATACCAGCCTTCCAGTCTTGGTTTTCTTTATTTTTTTTAATTTATTTTCTATATTCTTTGATTACATTCCAAAGGCTTCCCCCTTTCCCAGTTCCCCCCTCACCATGTGTCCCAAAAGTCCTCTTTCCCCCAACTCCCCACCCATTACCCAATCACCCCCCAACCCTTTCTTTGTTCTGGTACTCTCCTACAAAAGTGGAACCAGTCTTTTCTGGAACAGTGTCCTCTCTTTCCTTCTTTTTTTGAATCTTTTGATTTGGTAATTGTTCCTTGAGTTTTCAGAGCTTTTGGGCTCATTAATATCCACTTATCAGTGATTGCAATTCACGTGTATTCTCTTGTGATTTGGTTAAGTCACTTAGGATGATATTTTCCAGATCCAACCATTTGCCTACAAATTGCATGAATTCATTATTTTTAATTGCTGAGTAGTATTCCATTGTATAAATATACCACAATTTCTGTATCCATTCCTCCTTTGAGGGACATCTGGGCTCCTTCCAGCTTCTGGCTATTATAAATAAGGCTGCTATGAACATAGTGGAGCATGTGTCTTTATTGCATGTAGTGGAATCCTCTGGGTATACGCCCAGGAGTGGTATGGCAGGGTTCTTTGGAAGTGTCATGCCCAATTTTCTGAGGAACTGCCCGACTGATTGCCAGAGCAGTTGTAGCATCTTGCAATCCCATCAACAGTGGAGGAGTGTTCCTCTTTCTTCACATCCTCGCCAGCACCTGTTGTCTCTTGAGTTTTTAATCTTTTCTGACTGGAATGAGGTAGAATCTCAGGGTTGTTTTGATTTGCATTTCCCTGATGACTAATGATGTAGAACATCTCTTAAGGTGCTTCTCAGCCATCCAAATTTCTTCTGGTGAAAATTCTTTGTTTAGCACTGTACCCCATTTTTTGATAGGGTTATTTGTTTATTTGGGGTCTAACTTCTTGAGTTCCTTGTATATATTAAATATTAGCACTTTGTTGGATAAGGTTTGGTGAAGATCTTTTCCCAATTTGTTGGTTGTTGATTTGTCCTTCTACAGTGTCCTTTGCCTTACAAAAACTTTGTAGTTTTATGAGGTCCCATTTGTCAAATCTTGATCTTAGAGCATAAGCTATTGGTGTTCTCTTCAGGAACTTTCCCCCTGTGCCCATGTCCTCCAGGGTCTTCCCCAGTTTCTTTTCTATTACTTTCAGTGTGTCTGGTTTTATGTGGAGGACCTTGATCAACTTAGAGTTGATCTTAGTACAAGGAGATAAGAGTGGGTCAATTCGCATTCTTCTGCATGTTGACCTCCAGTTGAACCAGCATCATTTGTTGGAAAAACTCTTTTTTCCATCAGGTGGTTGTAGCTCCTTTATCAAATATCAAGTGACCATAACTCTGTGGGTTCATTTCTGATTCTTCAATTCTATTCCATTGATCTATTTGCCTGTTGCTGTACCAATACCATGCAGTTTTTAACACACTTGCTCTGTAATACTGCTTGAGGTCAGGGATATTGATTCCCCCAGAAGTCCTTATACTGTTGAGAATAATTTTAGCTATCCTGGGTTTTTTGTTATTCTAGATTAATTTAAGAATTGCTCTTTCTATATCTATAAATAATTGATTTGGGATTTTGATGGGGATTGCATTGAATCTGTAGATTGCTTTTGGCAAGATGGCCATTTTTACTATATTGATCATGCCAATCCAAGAGCAAGACATATTTTTCCAACTTCTGAGGTCTTCTTCAATTTCTTTCTTCAAAGACTTGAAGTTCTTATCATACACATCTTTCACTTCTTTGATAAGAGTCACACCAAGATACTTTATCTTGTTTATGGCTATTGTGAAGGGTGTTATTTCCCCAACTTCTTTCTCAGCCTGCTTGTCCTTTGAGGAAGGCTACTGATTGGCTTCAGTTGATTTTATAACCAGCCACTTTGCTGAAGTTGTTCATCAGCTGTAGTAGTTCTCTGGTGGAGTTTTTTGGGTCGCTTAAGTATACTATCATATCATCTGCAAATAATGATAGTTTTTCTTCCTTTCCAATTTGTATTCCTTTGAGTTCCTTATGTTGTCTAATTGCTCTCGCTAGACCTTCAAGTACTATATTAAAAAGATATGGAGAGAGAGGGCAGCCTTGACTAGTCCCTCATTTTAGTGGGATTGCTTCAAGTTTCTCTTCATTTATTTTGATGTTGGCTACTGGTTTGCTGTATATCACTTTTATTATGCTTAGTTATGGGCCAAGAATTCCTGTACTTTCCAGGACTTTTAGCATGAAAGGATGCTGAATTTTGTCAAATGCTTTTTAAGCATCTAATGAGATGACCATGTTTTTTTTTTTTTTTTGGTTTGTTTAATGTGGTGGATTAATTTGATGGATTTCCATATATTGAACCATCCTTGCATCCCTGGAATGAAGCCTACTTGATCATAGTGAATGATTGTTTTGATGTGCTCTAGGATTCAGTTGGCAAGGATTTTATCTAGTAGTCTTGCATCGATATTCATAACGAAATTGGCCTATAGTTCTCTTTCTTTGTTGGATCTTTGTGTGGTTTTGTATCAGTGTTATTGTGGCTTCATTGAATGAGTCGGGCAGCGTTCCTTTTGTTTCTATTTTGTGGAATAGTTTGAAGAGTAATGGTGTAAGTTCTTCTTTGAAAGTCTGATAAAATTCTGTACTAAAACCATTTGGTCCATACTTTTTTTGGTTGGGAGACTTTCTATAACACTTTCTATTTCTCTAGGGGTTATGGGACTATTTAGCTGATCTAACTGATCCTGATTTAATTTTGGTATTTGGTATCTGTATAGGAAATTATCCATTTTCTCAAGATTCTCCACTTGTGTTGAGTATAGGCTTTTGTAGTACAATCTGATGATTTTTTGAATTTCCTCAGTTTCTGTTGTTATATCCCTCTTTTCCTTTCTAATTTTGTTAATTTTGATACTGTCTCTCTGCCCATTGGTTAGTCAGGCTAAGGGTTTATCTATCTTGCTGATTTTCTCAAAGAACCAGCTCTTGGTTTTGTTGATTCTTTGTATGGTTCCCTTTGTTTCTGCTTTAGTGATTTCAGCCCTTAGTTTGATGATTTCCTTTCTTCTACTCCTCCTGGGTGAATTAGCTTCTTTTTGTTCCAGGGCTTTCAAATATGGTGTTAAGCTGCTAGTATATGCTCTCCCCAGTTTCTTTTTGGAGGCACTCAGGGCTATGAGTTTTCCTCTTAGCACTGTTTTCATTGGGTTCCATAGATTTGGATAGTTTGCACCTTCATTTTCATTTAATTCTTAAAAGTCTTTGATTACTTTATTTCTTCCTTGACCAAGGTGTCATTAAGTAAAGTATTGTTCAGTTTCCATGTGTATGTGGGCATTCTGTTGTTCTTCTTGCTATTGAAGACCACTTTTCCTCCACAGTGATCTGTTAGGAGGCATGGGATTAGTTCGATCTTCTTATATTTGATGAAATCTGTCTTGTGAACAATTATATGACGAATTTTGGAGAAGGTATCATGTGGTGCTGAAGGTAAATTCTTTTGCTTTGGAATGAAACGTTCTCTCTCTCTCTCTCTCTCTCTCTCTCTCTCTATATATATATATATATATATATATATATATGTATGTGTGTATATATATATATATATATATACATATATATATGTGTGTGTGTGTGTGTGTGTGTGTGTGTGTGTGTATTCCAAGCATCAATGGACTCAATTCCCCAATAAAAAGACATAGACTAACAGACTGGATACAGAAACAGTACCCAGTTCGAACTAATCCCATGTCATACTAAGTGAGGTGACCTAGTCTCAAAAGAATACCTATGGTATACAGTCACTGATAAGTGGATATTAGCCTAGAAGCTTGGAACACCAAAGACACAAATCACATATCAAGTGATGTCTCACAAGAAGAAAGGAGTGGACACTGGTGCTAGAATGGACCAAAACATCATTGTGGGAGAGTTCAAGAACAGTAAGGTGGGAGGGGGTGGATGAGGGAGCAGGGGAAGGGAAAAGGACATGTGAGACCTTTGGGGGTGGGGAACCAGAAAAAGGGAAATGAATTGTAAATATAGAATATATACAAAAAAAAATAAAAAAGCAAAACTCAAACTCAAAAAAAAAAAAAAAAAAAAGAAAAGAAAAGGCTGGTTTTTGTTTGTTTGTTTATTTTTTTTGAGGGGGGATTGTTTGTTTGTTTCATTCCCTATCTATAAGAAGAAACATCAACTCAAAAATATAAAAAATGAACCCTAGCTGTAGTGGATAAAGTTACAGTGGAACTAAAATGTTCCTATAGGAGTCCCACATTCCTATACAAGAAAATGAGAGAAACAAACACAGGAAATCAGTCAGTAATGAGGGTTTAATATAGGAGACTCTCAAGAGCAAATCCAAGAGGTCATACCCATTCATTGAATGATAACAGTATGATTTCACTATCAAATCAGGGTAGTAACTTTAAAGGGTTGGGACAGAACTCAGACATTTAGTGTCTTGAAGTTTTATGGTTACTGGAAAATCCTTTTGATAAAAAATAGTTCCCAAAGAATGTGTATAGAATAAAAAAAAGTGCTAATTCATGGACTGCTAAGTACTTCATCAAATGGCCTTGTCAATATTTGATCAGGGTCACTTAAAATTGACCCTTGATGACTTGACTACTGATGGATAATATTCCAAGAACTTACAAGGGAAATAAGTATAAATAGATGTCTCTTTAGTTGCCCAACATCATGGTTAAGGGCCACATGTCATAAGAAGTGCTGCATTAAACATAAGGTTTGGAGTCACTGGGGATCAATACAGGTGGTCATTAAGATTTGGAATAAACAATTGAAATACTTCAATATCACATATTTTTTCAAGTGAGCTCTTCAGTCATATGCCATATTTGAAGAAGCCTCACCTTTTCCTGCTATTCAAAAATCACATGGTGCTTAAGAGTCTCATCTTTTATGTCAGAAACTCTGAGTCAAACACTAGTTCTATTAGGTTTTCCTATGTAACCTTTATAAGGTTAAATGCTATATGCAAAGAGAGAAATGTTAACATAAGTTGGCAATCAACTACAAAGATGAAACATAATATAGCCAAGTGTTTAAATATGCATCAAGTAGTACAAGGGAGATTATTTAAATAGTAAAATTTATTTTTTTCCAAGTTATTTTTTTATTTTCTATATTCTATGTTTACATTCCAAAGGCTTTCCCCTTTCCCAGTTCCCACCCACCATACTTCCCATAGTTCCTCTCCCCCCCAACTATTCCCCAATCATACCCCCTTCCCCCTCAGTTTCTTTACTAAACTGGATGCCATCTTTACAGGCCCAGGGTCCTCTCCTTTCTTCTTCTTGGGAGTCATTTGACTTGCTATTTGTGTCTTGAGTATTTAGGGCTTCTGGGCTCATTAATATCCACTTATCAGTGATTGCATTTCATGTGCATTCTTTTGTGATTGGGTTAATTCACTCAGGATGATATTTTCCAGGTCTAACCATTTACCTACAAATTGCATGAATTCATTATTTTTAATTGCTGAGTAGTATTCCACTGTATAAATATACCACATTTTCTGTATCCATTCCTCCTTTGAGGGATGTTTGGGCTCCTTCCAATTTCTGGCTATTATAAACAAGGCTGCTATAAACATAGTGGAGCATGTGTCTTTATTGCATGCAGGGGAATCCTCTGGGTATATGCCCAGGAGTGGTATGCCAGGGTCCTCTGAAAGTGACATGCCCAATTTTCTGAGGAACCGCCAAACTGATTTCCAGAGCGGTTTTACCATTTTGCAATCCCACCAACAGTGGAGGAGTGTTCCTCTTTCTCCACATCCTCGCCAGCACTTGTTGTCTCTTGAGTTTTTAATCTTAGCCATTCTGACTGGTGTGAGGTGGAATCTCAGGGTTGTTTTGATTTGCATTTCCCTGATGACTAATGATGTTGAACATCTTTTAAGGTGTTTCTCGGCCATCCGAATTTCTTCTGGTGAAAATTCTTTGTTTAGCTCTGTACCCCATTTTTTGATAGGGTTATTTGTTTCTTTGCGGTCTAACTTCTTGAGTTCTTTGTATATATTGGATAATAGCCCTCTGTCAGATGTGGGGTTGGTGAAGATCTTTTCCCACTTTGTTGGTTGCCGTTTTGTCCTTCTGAAGGTGTCCTTTGCTTTGCAGAAACTTTGTAATTTTATGAGGTCCCATTTGTCGATTCTTGATCTTAGTGCGTAAGCTATTGGTGTTCTGTTCAGGAACTTTTCCCCTGTGCCCAAGTCCTCCAGGGTCTTCCCAAGTTTCTTTTCTAATAGTTTCAGTGTGTCTGGTTTTATGTGAAGGTCCTTGATCCACTTAGAGTTGATCTTAGTGCAAAGAGATAAGAGTGGGTCAATTCACGTTCTTCTGCATGTTGACCTCCAGTTGAACCAGCACCATTTGTTGAAAAGGCTATCTTTATTCCACCGGATGGTTGTGGCTCCTTTATCAAAGATCAAGTGACCATAAGTCTGTGGGTCCATTTCTGGGTCTTCAATCCTGTTCCATTGATCTGCTTGCCTGTTGCTATACAAATACCATGCAGTTTTTAACACAATTGCTCTGTAGTACTGCTTGAGGTCAGGGATATTGATTCCCCCAGAAGTCCTTTCATTGTTGAGAGTAGTTTTAGCTATCCTGGGTTTTTTGTTGCTCCAGATGAATTTGAGAATTGCTCTTTCTAGATCTATGAGGAATTGAGTTGGGATTTTGATGGGGATTGCATTGAATCTGTGTATTGCTTTTGGCAAGATGGCCATTTTTACTATATTGATCCTGCCAATCCAGGAGCAAGAACTATTTTTCCATCTTCTGAGGTCTTCTTCGATTTCTTTCTTCAAGGACTTGAAGTTCCTGTCGTACAGATCTTTCGCTTGTTTGGTTAGAGTTACGCCAAGATACTTTATGTTGTTTGTGGCTGTTGTGAAGGGTGTTATTTCCCTAATTTCTTTCTCAGCCTGCTTGTCCTTTGAGTACAAGAAGGCCACTGACTTGCTTGAGTTAATTTTATAACCAGCCACTTTGCTGAAGTTGTTTCAGCTGTAGAAGTTCTCTGGTGGAGTTTTTTGGGTCGCTTAGGTAAACTATCATATCGTCTGCAAATAATGATAGTTTGACTTCTTCCTTTCCTATTTGTATCCCTTTGACTTCCTTATGTTGTCTAATTGCTCTCGCTAGAACTTCAAGTACTATATTGAAAAGATATATATAGAGAGGGCAGCCTTGTCTAGTCCCTGATTTTAGTGGGAATGCTTCAAGTTTCTCTCCATTTATTTCGATGTTGGCTACTGGTTTGCTGTAGATTGCTTTTACTATGTTTAGGTATGGGCCTAGAATTCCTGCTCTTTCCAAGACTTTTAGCATGAAAGGATGCTGAATTTTGTTGAATGCTTTTTCAGCATCTAATGAGATGACCATGTGGTTTTTTTCTTTCAGTTTGTTTATGTAGTGGATTACATTGATGGATTTCCATATATTGAACTATCCCTGCATCCCTGGGATGAAGCCTACTTGATCATGTTGGATGATCGTTTTGATGTGCTCTTGGATTCGGTTAGCAAGAATTTTATTTAGTATTTTTGCATCTATATTCATAAGAGAAATTGGCCTGTAGTTCTCTTTCTTTGTTGGATCTTTTTGTGGTTTAAGTATTAGTGTAATTGTGGCTTTGAAGAATGAGTTGGGCAATGTCCCTTCTGTCTCTATTTTGTGGAATAGTTTGAAAAGTATTGGTGTTAAGTCTTCTTTGAATGTCTGGTAGAATTCTGCACTAAAACCATCTGGTCCCGTACTTTTTTTTGTTGGGAGGCTTTCTAAAACCCCTTCTATTTCTTTAGGGGTTATGGGACTATTTAGCTGATCTACTTGATGCTGATTTAATTTTGGTATTTGATATCTGTCTAGGAAATTGTCCATTTCCTCCAGATTCTCCAGTTGTTTTGAGTATAGACCTTTGTAGTAGGATCTGATGATCTTTTGAATTTCCTCAGTTTCTGTTGTTATGTCTCCCTTTTCATTTCTAATTTTGTTAATTTGTATACTGTCTCTGTGTCCTTTGGTTAGTCTGGCTAAGGGTTTATCTATCTTGTTGATTTTCTCAAAGAACCAGCTCCTGGTCTTGTTGGTTCTTTGTATGGTTCTCTTTGTTTCTACTTGATTGATTTCAGCCCTGAGTTTGGTGATTTCTTGTCTTCTACTCCTCCTGGGTGAATTAACTTGTTTTTCTTCCAGGGCTTTTAGGTGTGCCATTAAGTTGCTAGTGTATGCTCTCTCCAGTTTCTTTTTGGATGCACTTAGGGCTATGAGTTTTCCTCTTAGCACTGCTTTCATTATGTCCCATAGATTTGGGTAGGTTGTACCTTCATTTTCAATGAATTCTAAAAAGTCTTTGATTTCTTTTTTTATTTCTTCCTTGACCAAGGTGTCATTGAGTAGAGTATTGTTCAGTTTCCATGTGTATGTGGGCTTTCTGTTGTTTTTGTTGTTATTGAAGACCACTCTTACTCCACGGTGGTCTGATAGGAAGCATGGGATTAGCTCGATCTTCTCGTATTTGTTGACATCTGTCTTGTGACCAATTATATGATCAATTTTGGAGAAGGTACCATGCGGTGCTGAGAAAAAGGTATATTCTTTAGCTTTAGGATGAAATGTTCTATATATATATATCTGTTAAATCCAATTGGTCCAAAGTTTCAATTAGTTTCACTGTGTCCCTGTTTAGTTTCTGCTTTTCTGATCGGTCCATTGAGGAGAGTGGAGTGTTGACGTCCTCCACAATTATTGTGTTAGGTGTAATGTGTGCTTTTAGCTTTAGTAAGGTTTCTTTTATGAAGGAGGGTGCCCTTGTATTTGGAGCATAAATATTCAGTATTGAGAGCTCTTCTTGGTGGATTTTCCCTTTGACAAGCAAGAAGTGACCTTCTGAGTCTCTTTTGATGACTTTAGGTTGGAAGTCTATTTTATCTGATATTAGAATGGCTACCCCCGCTTGTTTCCTGAGACCATTTGCTTGTAAAATTGTCTTCCAGCCTTTTACTCTAAGGCAGTGTTTGTCTTTAACACTGAGGTGTGTTTCCTGTATGCAGCAAAATGTAGGGTCCTGTTTCCGTATCCAGTCTGTTAATCTATGTCTTTTTATTGGGGAATTGAATCCATTGATGTTAAGAGATATTAAGGAATAGTAATTATTACCTCCAGACATTTTTGAAATTATATTTATTTATTTTGTTTATTTTTTATATTTGAGAGGTTACCTTCTTTTGGCTTTGATGAGAGGAGGTTTCTATCTTGCTTCTTCCCAGGTGTAGTTTCCATCCTTGTCTTGGTGTTTTCCCCTATTATCCTTTGTAGGGCTGGATTTGTGGAAAGATATCTTGCAAATTTGGTTTTGTCATGGAATACCTTGATGTCTCTATCAATGGCGATTGAGAGTTTTCCTGGGTAAAGTGGTTTTGGCTGAAGTTTGTGTTCTCTTAGAGTTTGCATGATATCAGCCCAGGATCTTCTAGCTTTCATGGTCTCAGGTGAGAAGTCTGGTGTTATTCTGATAGGTCTTCCTTTATATGTTACTTGGCCTTTTTCTCTTGCTGCCTTTAGTATTCTTTCTTTGTTTATTACATTTGGAGTTTTGATTATTATGTGACGGGATGTATTTATGTTCTGGTCCTGTCTGTTTGGGGTTCTATAGGCTTCTTGTATATTCATGGGCATCTCTCTCCTTAGGTTGGGGAAATTTTCTTCCATAATTTTATAGAAGATATTAGCTGGCCCTTTAACTTGTAAATCTTCACTCTCGTCTATACCTATAATCCTTAGGTTTGGTCTTCTCATAGTGTCTTGGATTTCCTGGATATTTTGGGTTACCACCTTTTTGCATTTAGTATTTTCTTTGACTGTTGAATCAATGGTTCCTATGGTATCCTCGGCTTCTGAGATTCTGTCTTATATCTCTTGTATTCTATTGTTGATACTTGCATCTATGGCCCCTGATTTCTTCCCAAGGTTTTCTATCTCCAATGTTGTCTCCCTCTGTGATTTCTTAGTTGTTTCTATTTCTGTTTTTAGTATCTGGATGGATGTGCTCAGATCTTTCGCTTGCTTGATTGTGTTTTCATGTATTTCTTTAATAGATTTTTGTGCTTCCTCTTTCATAGCTTCTACTTGTTGGCCCACGTTCTTCTGTAGTTCTTTAAGTGACTTTTGTCTTTCTTCCTTATTGTCTTCTTCTTTTTGATCCATCTTCTCCTGAATTTCTTGAAGTGATTTTTGCATTTTCCTCGTAATGTCTTCTAACTTTTGATCCATTTTCTCCTCTATTTCTTTTCGAGATTTTTCTATGTGTTCAGCTACCAGCATCCTGACCAGTGATTTTATATCCAAGTCTTGTTTTTCTGGTGTTTTGGGGCATCCAGGGCTTCCTGTTGTTGGAGAACTGGGTTCAGATGCTGTCATGTTGCCTTGATTTTTGTTAGTAACGTTCCTTCGTTTTCCTTTTGCCATCTGGTTATTTCTGGTGTTAGTTGGCCTTGTTGTCAGTGGCTGGTGTTTGAATCTCCTGTGAGGCTGGTCTCACCTGTTGTTTCTCTACTAGTGAATATGTGTGACTGCTGCTTTAAGGGATCATAAGCTGGCTGCCACCCATGTGATTGTAGCCCCTATTGGAGTCTGTCTACCTGGGCTTCTCCAGCTGTGTCCTGGTTGCCATATGGAGGCCCACTGCTATCGCTGGTCCAGGGGCCTGCGAGCTGGTTGCAGACCACAGCCTCGGTGTAAGGCCAGAGGGTGCGGGGAAGACCCACAGAGCCTGGGCCTTTCCAGCTGTGTCCTGGTTGCAAAATGGAGGCCCGCCCCTATTGCTGGTCCAGGGGCCGGCGAGCTGGTTGCAGACTGCAGCCTTGGTGTATGGCCAGAGGGCGTGGGGAACACCCACAGAGCCTAGGCAGAACTCAGCCTGCTTGGCTCCGAGAGCCCAGCAGATCCCCCCCCCTGTGAGGGTATCCCTGGAAGGGGTGTTTACCTGGGCCTTTCCAGCTGTGTCCTGGTTGCAATATGGATGCCCACTGCTATTGCTGGTCCAGGGGTCGGCAAGCTGGTTGCAGACCGCAGCCTCAGTGTAAGGCCAGCTAAAATTTATTTAAAAAGCATTATTGTCAGGTGCCCTGAATATTTATGTCTATAAACAAAAACATTAATTTGACTGTTATTTACATAAAATTATTCTCAGTCTAGTCAACAAGACCTTAATAAATTGAGTTTGCAACTTATTTTCTGCATTCTGGACCAAAGCACCCTAAAATACCTGAATCCTTTGGAAGTTTCAGGCCTAATTAGAGTAGGTATAGTAGGACAAATTGTATTTTCTACTGTAGCTTCAGAGCCAACTTCCAAGAACTTGAAATTAGTTCTGAGATAATTAGAATCTTTGTGTGAAACTTTTATGAGGAAATTTGACACAAACATCTATTCACTCCAGATAGGGAACTGACAACATAACAAAATCATAATATAAGCTAAGTCTGAGTTAGGAAACCAATGAGTTTATTGAGGCTACTTTTAGGAATATTGATGAGGAGTCATTACAGGAGCAGAAATAACTTAAAGGTTATTAATCAAATCCTACTGCACAGCATGGGTAGCAGCTTACAAAGGCAGAGCATGGAACTTACTGGGTGACTTATAAGTAGCATTTCCATTTTGAATTTTCTGAGTCTAAATGAGCTTCCCCTACTTCAGCAAAGAAGTAGCTACACAATAGGATTTCAATTGATTAGGAAAATTCTAAGTTCCAACCATCCATCAAGGATTTATCTTGGACAAATAAGATAGGAAAATTACAGAGGATCCTTAGAAGGTTTGTTTTTATTTTATTTTTTTAAAGAAGCTTTAAAAAAAACAATGTTTGCAAAGAAAAAAATAGTTTTATCTTGAAATAAATGTTGGTCATGACTGTTAAGTCATAAAAAATTGTAATTATTATATTTTCATTATTTTTTTAAACATGCCGAGATTTTGAACAGCCAGAACCCATGTGCCTTTTTTTATTATGAATGTTTTTGTCCTTGTCAGGAAATCCAAATAGGCTCTGATAAGAAAGTAGTTAATCTCAGTTTAGTTCACAGTTGTTAGACAGAGAATGAAATCTAAATCTCTCAGGTAAGATCTACTTAAAGGAGGACATAATCCAGGTCAAGTCTCATGGCATCATTTTGTGAGCTTTACCAATTAAGTTTAAACAACAAAAGAAGACAACACTGTAGGGTTCAAACATGACCCCATTGCTCCTCCAAGATAAACAGGATCTTAATGCTCTGGGAATTTCCATACACAAAGCTAATATAATCAAAAGTATAGATGGAGCTTCCCTCCATGTATAACCCCTCTACCTGACACACTCTGATCTCCTCCCCTTGGTTTCCCTTTGTTTGGGCCTCTATTGAGCTTGTACCTGACCAAGGACCACTCCTCCTACTGATGCCCAACAAGGCCTTCCTCTGCCACATTTTTGGCTGGAATCATGTATACCCCTTGATTGATGGTTAAGTCCCTGGAAGTCTAGGAACATCTGGGTGGCTGAAATCATTGTTCTTCCCATGTGATTTTAAAAACCCCTTCAACTCCTCCAGACCAACCTCCAGCTCTGCCATTGGGAACTCCACACCCAGTCCAATAGTTGGTTGCTAGCATCTTTCTCTGTATTTGTAAGGTTCTGGAAGGGCCCCTCTGGTGACAACCTGGAATGCTCCTTTTGGTATACACTTCTTGTCATCCATAGTAGTATAGGAGTTTGTTTACTGTTTATAGGATGAATCCCCAAGTAGGGCAATCTCTGGGTGGTCTTTACTTCAGTCTCTGCTCCACACGTTGTCTCCCTTATTACTCCTGTGGTTATTTTGTTCCCTTTCTCAGAGGAACCGAAGCACCCTCTTACGATCTCCTTCTTCTTGAGCTTCCTGTGCTGGGCAAATAGTAACTTGTTTATTTTGAGCTTTTGGGCTAACATGTGCTTATTAGTGAGTGCATGCCATGTCCGTTCTTTTGTGATTGGGTTACCTCACTTAGGATGACACTTTCTACTTCCATCTATTTGCTTAAGAATTTCATGAATTCACTGTTTTTAATTCTGTATTCATTCCTCTGTTGAGGGACATCTGGGTTCTTTCCAGCTTCTGGCTATTATGAATTAGGCAGCTATGAACATAGTGGAGCATATGTCCTTATTACATGTAGGAGCATCTTCTGGGTATATGCCCAGGAGTGGTATAGCTGGATCCTCAGGTAGTACTATGTCTAATTTTCTGAGGATTTGCCAAACTGATTTCCAGAGTGGCTTTACCAGCTTGAAATCCCACCAACAATGGAGAAGTGTTCCTTTATCCCCCACATCCTCTCCAGCATCTGTGCCACCTCACTTTTTCATCTTAGCCATTCTAACTGGTTTGAAGTGGAATCTCAGTGTTGTTTTTATTTGCATTTCCCTGATAACTAAGGATGCTGCACATTTCTTTAGGTGCTTTAGAGCCATTTGAGTTTCCTCAGTTGAGAATTCCCTATTTAGGTCTGTACCCCATTTTTAACAGGGTTATTTGACTCTCTTTAGATGAACGTCTTCAGTTCTTTGTATACATTGGATATTAGCCCTCAATCAGATGTAGGGTTGGTAAAGAGCTTTTCCTAATTTTTTGACCATGTCCTTTGCCTTACAGAGACTTTGCAGTTGTATGAGGTCCTATTTGTTGATTCTTGTTCTTAGAGCATAAGCCATTGGTGTTCTGTTCAGGAACATTTCCACTGTGCCCATGTGTTCAAGATTCATCCACATTTTCTCCTCTATAAGCTTCAGTGTGCCTGGTTTTATGGGTAGATCCTTGATCCTCTTGGACTTGAGCTTTGTATGAGGAGATAAAAACGGGTTGATTTGCATTTTCCTACATGCAGAACTCCAGCTGATCCAGCACCATTTGTTAAAAATGCTGTCTTTTTTCCACTAGATGTTTTAGTTCCTTTGTCACATATAAAGTGTCCATACGTGTGTGGGTTCTTTTCTGGGTCTTTAATTCTATTCAATTGATCTTCCTGCCGGTCTATATACCAATACCAAGCACTTTTTATCATTAATGCTCTTTATTAGAGCTTGAGGTCAGGGATGGTGATACCTCCAGATGATCTTTTGTTGTGGAGAATAGTTTTTGCTATTCTGTTTTTGTTTTGTTGTTGTTGTTGTTGTTGTTGTTGTTGTTATTCCAGATGAATTTGAGAATTGCTCTTTCTATATCTATGAAGAATTGATTTGGGGTTTTGATGAGGTTTGCATTGAATCTGTAGATTGCCTTCAGTAAGATGGACATTTTTACTATATTGATTTGACCAATCCATGAACATGGGAGATCTTTCCATCTTCTGAGACCTTCTCTGATTTTTCTTAAGAGGCTTTAAGTTCTTGTCATGTAGATATTTCACTTGCTTTGTTAGGGTCACACCTAGGTATGACATATTATTTGGGACAATTGTGAAGGGTGTAATTTCACTAATTTCTTTCTCATCTTGTTTATCCTTTGAGTAGAGGAAGGCTACTGATTTGCTTGAGTTAATTTTATATCCAGTCACTTTGCAGAAGTTGGTTATCAGCTTTAGGACTTCTCTGGTGGAAGTCTTGGGGTCTCTTACAGATACTGTCATATCATCTGCAAATAGTGATATTTTGACTTCTTCCTTTCCAATTTCTACACTTTTGACCTCCTTTTGCTGTCCCATTGCTCTGGTGAGACTACAAGTACTATATTAAATAGATAGGGAGACAGTAGACAGCCTTGTCTGGTTCCCGATTTTAGTGGGATTGTGTCAAGTTTCTCTCCATTTAACTTGATGTTGGCTACCAGTTTGCATTATATTGCTTTCACTATGTTTAGGTGTGGGCCATGGATTCCCGATCTCTCCAAGACTTTTATGATGAAGGGATGCTGGATTTTGTCAAAAGTCTTCTCAGCATCTAATAAAATGACCACGTGTTTTTGTTTTCTTTTAGTTTATGTGGTGGAGTACATTGATGGATTTCCATATATTAAACAATCCCTGAATCCCTGGGATGAAGCCTACCTGATCGTGGTGAATTATAGTTTTGATGCATTCTTGGATTTAGTTGGTCAGGATTTTGTTCTGTATTTTTGCATCAATGTTCATGAGAGAGATTGGTCTGAAGTTCTCCTTCCTTGTTTGGTCTTTGTTTAGTTTAGGTATAAGCATTATTGTGGCTTCATAGAATGAGATGGGTAGTGCTCCTTGAGTTTCTATTTCATGGAAAAGTTTGAAGAGTGCCCAGGCCTATGGGAGGTTCTGATGGGGGACACAAGTAGAGAAGGGCAGAGAAATAGAGACAGGAGACATGAAGAACAAGGCCAAGACCAACTTTGTTCAAGGCCCCCAAAACTGTATTTTCTCTGGGAATTTATACAGGCAGGGAAAGAAGTAAGGAAGGTGGAATTTTCCACATAGCCTGGGTATTCTGCCAAGGTGAATCTCTGGCAGCTGTAAGATGTTTTCTTCTTCGGGCAGGGCACTGTGACGATTGACCACCTGATTTCTCCAAGGTCTGTAGCTGAGGAGAAGTCAAAACCTAATCCTATCCTTAAAATGGTATCTAAACATAAAGGTCAGTTTGGCTCCTTGCTGAATTTTATTGGTATTAACTTTTCTTTGAAGATCTGATAGAATATCCCACTAAACCTATCTTGTCCTGGACTTTTTTTTTTTTTTTTTTTTTTTTTTTTGGATGGGAGCCTATTAATGACTGCTTCTATTTCCTCAGGACTTATAGGACTATATAGATGGATTTCTGATCCTGTTTTAACTTTGGCACCTGGTATGTATCTAGAAATTTGTCCATTTCATTCGGATTTTCAAACTTTGTTGAGTATAAACTCTTGTAGTAGGATCTGATGATTATTTGAATTTCTACCGTTTCTGTTGTTATGTCTCCCTTTCATTTCTAATTTTACTAATTTGGATATTGTTTCTGTGCTCTCTGGTTAGTCTGGCTAAGGGTTTATCTATCATGTTGATTATTTCAAAGAACCATCTTCTTGTTTTGGTGAGTCTTTATATAGTTCTTTTAGTTTCTGTTTTGTTGATTTTGACCCTAAATATGATTATTTCTTGCAATCTACTCCTTTTGGGGATATTTGCTTCCTTTTGTTCTAGATCTTTCAAGTGCATTTTCAAGTTTTTAGTGTAAGCTCTCTCCCTTCTCTTTTTGGAAGTACTCAGAGCTATGAGTTTTCCTCTTAGCACTGCTTTCATTTTGTCCTATAAATTTTGGTATGATGTATCTTCATTTTCATTAAATTCTAAAATGTCTTTAATTTCTTTATTTCTTCCTTGACCAAGCTGTCTTTTAGGATTGCATTGTTGAAAGTCCATGTGCATGTTTGCTTTTCATTGCTTTTGTTTGAGCTTAAGACCAGCCTTAGGCCATGGTGATCTGATAAGGTACATGGAATAATTTCAATATTTCTATATCTACTGAGGTCCGTTTTGTGACCAATTATATGGTCAATTTTGGAGAAGTACCATGAGGTGCTGAGAAGAAAGCATATTCTTTTGCTTTTTGATGGAATGTTCTATAAATATTTGTTAGATCCATTTGGTCCATAACTTCAGTTAATTTTTTACTGTATCTGTTTAGTTTCTGATTCCATGACTTGTCTATTTTTGACAATGGGGTTTTGAAGTCTCCCACTATTATTGTGTGGAGTGCAATGTGTATTTTGAACTTCATTAAAGTTTCTTTTATTAATGTGGGTGCCCTTGAATTAGGAGCATAGATGTTCAGAATTGAGAGTTCATCTTGGTAGACTTTTCCATTGGCCAGTATGAAGTGTCCATTCTTACCTTTTTTGACAACTTTTTCTTGAAAGTCAATTTTATGCATTATAAGAATGGCCACTATAGCTTGTTTCTTTGGACCATTTGCTTGGAAATCGATTTCCAACCTTTGAATCTTAAATAGTAACTGCCTTTGTCACTGAATTGGGTTTCTTGTATGCAGCAAAATATTGGGTCCTGCTTATGTATCCAACCCAGGCTATTAGTCTATGTATTTTTATAAGGGAGCTGAGACCATTGATATTCAGACATATTAAGGAATAGTAATTGTTGCTTACTGTTATCTTCTTAGTTAAAGGTAAAATTCTGGTTGTATAGCTATCCTCTATTGAGTTTGTTGAAAGATTAACTTATTGATTTTTTCTGTGATGTGTTTTGCTGCCTTGTGTTGGTATTTTCCACCCATTATCCTTTGAAGAGCTGGATTTGTGGAAAGATACTGCGTAAATTTGCTTTTGTCATGAAATGTCTTGTTTTCTCCATCTATGGCAATTGAAAGTTTTGCTGGGTATAGTAGTCTGGGCTGGCATTTATGTTCTCTTAGGGTCTGTATGACATCTGCCCAGGCTATTCTGGATTTCATAGTCTCTGGTGAAAAGTCTGGTGTAATTCTGATAGGTCTGCCTTTATATGCTACTTGATGGTTTTCTCTGATTGCTTTTAATATTCTTTGTTTAGTGCATTTGGTGTTTTGATTATTATGTGACAGAAGAAATTTCTGTTCTGGTCCATTCTTTTTGGGGTACTGTAGGCTTTATGTATGTTCATGGGCATCTCGTTTTTTAGGTTAGGAAAGTTTGCATCTGTAAATTTGTTGAAGATATTTACTGGGCCTTTAAGATTTGCATTTTCTTTAACTGCTGAGTCAATGTTTTCTATGGAATCTTCAACATCCATTAATTCTTCTATCTCTTGTATTCTATTGTGGATGCTTGCATCTATGACTCCTGAATTCTTTCCAAGGTTTTTTCTCTTCAGAGATGTCTCACTTTGCGATTTCTTTATTGATTCTATTTCCAATTTTAGATCCTGGATAGTTTTGTTCAGTTCCTTCAATTGTTTGTTTTTTTCTGAAATTCTTTAAGGAAATTTTGTGTTTCCTCTTTAAGGGGTTCTACCTGTTGAATTCTGTAGCTATCTGGAGCTGGACTGGTCCCTGCAAGAGAAACTTATGGGATGACTGGGGAAAGCAGAGCAAAAATAATTGGGTCAAGGAGACATTGCCTTTCAAGACCCGAATTTTAATAAATGTAAGCCAATATATAGTCTGAAAGAAACACTTCTCCCAGGCATGAGGTGGAGTATTAGGATCTTGCTGGCTCTGAATCTCAGCAGGTGGTTGGCTTCTGCAGGTCAGAATGCTTCCATGGCTTCCAGGTGAGGCTGGGTTGTTCTATATAGAACAAAGGTCAGGAAATTCACGGGCTGAGCAGAGCAGAGGCCGAACCACCTAGCTCAAATGCTGAGTGGAGGAAGGGACAATTCCCCCTAATTTATATATTTTTAAAAGAACCAGTGGATAAATATAACCATCTAAAGATGGTGTTTGTTTACCAGTGAGAAAAACCAGAGACCTTCTGCCCCCTTAAATGTTAAAGGATGTCCTTTTTCGGGGAGGGGAAATAGACTGCCTTATTATTATAAGGATGGTCTCTCAACACTGATCCCTATGCAGCCAGGTATGCTTTTAGGGAAACTCAGACACATGATTTCTTCCCTTTCCCTTGCAGTGCCTTGCCTTGCACCTCAACTGGTGCCCATGTTTGCTTGAAAACAAACATGCATAGATCTGAGTTCTATGCAGCTCCATTTTTTGAGATCCACTGATAAAGTAGATGTCACGTGAATGTGAGCTGACTGACCTTTATAGCAGCCCACCTTTGAGTCCTGGAAGCCATTGGTGTATCAGAGGTACTTGCTTAAAACACAAAAGGAGAGATTAAGAGGAAAAAAAAAAAACTTGGCTGTCTCTGGAAGGCCCAAGATATTTAATTTAATTGTAAATTTGTGATTCAGGTAACCAGGCCTGGCTTGTAAATCAACTCTCAGAAAACAAAAACTAGGACCATCTCTGGGAAGCTCAAGGTATCTAATTCAATTGCAAATTTATGATTCAGGGAACAGGGCCTGGGGCTTGTGAATTAACTGCTAGAAAAAAAATTAGCCTATCTTCCCAACTATGGAGACATGGCTTTGAGAACATTTTTGAATCAGCCAATATTTGCCACCTGGTTCATGCTTCCACAGCATATCATGGAAAAATTAAAGACACGCCTTCCTTCCCAACATAAAGTCAGGATCATGTCATATGCCAATAAGTGATTTTTTTTTTAATCTCACCTAGGCATCAGTGCGCCTCATTTGTATGCCTCATTATAGGATGCCATATACTCAGCAAGGACTTTCCTGTCATCTAAATTTTAAAATTTTTGTAAAAATACACAAGCATAATTTAAATGATATGCTCAGGGGTACAAACTCCCCTCTTTTTCTTTTTTAAGAACATATTGTTTTAAAAATTTTTATATACTACCTCGTCTTTGAGGATAATAAAGAATTAAATTGTCAAAGACATCTCAAATGTTTGATAACCTTTTTAAATGGCCAGGTTCATTGTCTGTATAAATCTAAGTTGGAACTCCAAGCATATATCATAACATAAATTAGAAATATGAGTATCATTTATCTGCAACAATTAATTAAGTTCCTAGAATTAACACCAGTATGTGGTAGGGTTAGATATTGAGGACATTTAAGAACAAATCTTTATAATTTGATGAACACAAAAAATATAAAATTATTTTCATGCAATTACTCTTTTTGATAATATAAAATATATGCCTGTATAGCCAATTGCTCTATATAGTCTGTCTGGGACACAAACTTCATGCGCCCTGCCCAAAAAGTCTTTATCCAGGCACCTTTTTAAAGATCAACTATATCAAATATCTAGAAGATAGTTATTTAAATAACATATCTTTTTAACTTGAATTACATATGTGTAAACAATTGTAAAAATTAAGAATTAGCAGTATGAAAATAAAAGAATAATTTTAAGTAATTGTAAACCATGAGCCATATATATACTTATATTTGTTATTAATATATAAATAAAAGCTCGATTTTTTAACATTTTTAAAGTAGCTGCTAGAGCAGTTAAGTTATTTGTGCTGAAGCAGGGGGAACCTTAAAGGAATAACAAATTATCATTTTGGACAGCAATTATTAATTTTGCCCAAAAAGTCCTGCTATGCAATAAATCGATCAACAATTAATAATAATCTGAATGCTGCTTGATGCAAAAACAGACATTTTTATTAGGCTCTTGAAACATTCCTTTAAAATACATTTATAACATTTTACCAACACATCAACATCTCCATTGAAAGATACAAAACTATATTTGGAGAGGAAAAAAAAGGTGATTTTATATTAACATTTCCTTTGCCAATGAATGGCAATGAACACATATCATAAACAGCTGATTACAGTAGCCTTCATTATCTGTAAAATTACTTATCCTTTGCCAGTTAATTTATATATACCTTGAAAACAGAGGTTCAAGGCGTGCTGTGGCAAGCTTAAAGTGATGTCTTAGCCAACTAACTTATTTCAACAACTTTTGAAAATCATTTACTTAAAAAAATTTAAAGCTATTAGCCAATTTTTTTGAGGAAAAAACTTTTTAATGAAATTGCTTTATTTTTTTTAAATTAGTCTATAGAAGCAAATGCTTTTTATAATTATCAGAATGTAAAGCAAAAACCAACCCTTTAAATCTATAAATGAGCCTTTACTCAGACTGCAAACTGCAGTCAATGGCACATTGGCAATTTTTGTTGTAACTCTAAATTTTCTATTATAATATTATAGCAACTACAACTTTGGAAACAAAGCCCATCTCTAAATAATCCACCTTCCTTAAAAGCAATGACAAACTCACCATTTTAACTAATTGAAGAGACATTAACTTATATCTTATTCCCTATAAGTCTGCTTTCTAGGCCAAGATTCACACAAAACACCATGCCAATTTAGAAGCATCTCAGAGGCTTGTATTCTATGAGTCTAACATGCCATGTGCTCAAAATGGCCATAACCTCAAGCTATCAGCTCCAAACTCGCCTCCCTTTGCCAACTCTGTACCATTTAAACCATGCACATTAATTAATAAGCCAATATTCTATTGTCAAAACATGTAAAATATATTTATACTTTTAAGACCAATTATAAAAGTGAATAAAATATGTTTTGCATCAGGCCACGTGTCACTGGTTAAACTAACCTTTTCTTAATAAAATTATAACATTTTAAATTATGTCCAATGACCTACAAGCCAATTTTCTATAGTCAAGACATGCAAAATATAGCTTTAAGACCAATTATAACCAAAAATAAAACAATTATATGAATCTTATAAACATAAACCAAACACCTTTTTTTTTCCTTTTTCTGGTTGTAATTTCGAGAGAATAGAAGTGCTTTGAACCAAAAACCACAATTGTAGAGATTTTACTTTAAAAGAAACAACCATTAATCCACTTGACTTGAGGCTGCTGGACCCCCTTTTTAAAGCAGCTTTCTCTTAACTATGTTTGACTCCTAGCTGAGTGCGGGACATCCAAATCAGCCTTTGTAAATTGCAGCTAGATTAAAAAATAGACCAGCAATAGATGAAGTTTTTATTAATTTTTCTTTCTAACATGAAACATTTAGACAAGTCATTTACATGATGCCACAACACATACATGTAGACACTAGGTGTACCAAGAATAGATGACATAGAAAGAATAGACAATACATAGAAAGGGAAGCATGCTGGTCATGCAATTATATCAATTTTACTTCTCTTTTTATCATTTTTCAACCTTTCTTAAAGCAGCTCTAGAGACTGTGGACATATGCCTATTTTTAAACCCTTTCCTTTTCACCTGAATACCTCTTCATATCTGTGGTTACAACCCAGAACCTATACAGTTCTTCCCCATTTTCCACTGTCTGCCTCTAAGCAAGGAGTTCAATGTTGGGTCAACACTGCCTTACTTAATCCGTGTCCTCCAGCATCCATTTTGCTCACCATGCAGGATACCATCATTTTCCATTTTCTGCGACGCTTCGCTAAGAGAGTCACCTTTCTCTCGAGTCCAGACACACGTCTGGGGACCATTCTGTTGAGTTCCATAGCTATCTGAAGCTTCCATGGACTGGTCCCTGCAAGAGAACTCATGGGATGGATGGGGAAAGTGGCACAAAAGAATTGGGTAAAGGAGACATTGCCTTTCAAGACCCGAATTTTAAAAAATGTAACCCAATATATAGTCTAGAAGATTCCCTCCCCACCCCCAGGCATGAGGTGGAGTCTTGGGATCTTGCTGGCTCTGGTTCTCAGCAGGTGGTTGGCTCCGGAATGCTTCCAGGCCTTTCAGGTGAGTCTGGGTTGTTCTATATAAGAACAAAAGGCCAGGAAATTCATGGACTGAGGATAGAACAGAGCAGAGGCCGAACCGCCTAGCTCGAATGCTAAAGTTGGGGCAGGGACATCTACCTATTGACCCATGTTCTCCTGTATTTCTATTAGGGAATTTTTGTGATTACTCTTTAAGGGCTTCTTCATTTTGACCCATATTCTCCCATAATTCCGTATGGAAATTTTTGGTACCTCTCTAAGGTCTTCTACCTGTTAACCTATGTTCTCCTTTTTTTATTTTTAGTTTTTTTAGGGGATTTTTGTGTTTTCTCTTTAAGGGGTTCCGCCTTTGATCCATATTCTCTTGTATTTCTTTTAGGGATTTTTGTGTACCCTCTTTAATGGCTTCTAAATGTTGAAACATGTACTCCTGTATTTCTTTAAGGGAGCTATTTATGTCTTTCTTGAAGTCCTCCATCAGCAATATGAGATGTGATTTTAAATCTAGCTCTTGCTTTTCTAATGTGATGGAGTATCCAGGTTTTGCTGTTGTGGGAGAACTGGATTCTAGTGGTGCCATGTTGCCTTGGTTTCTGTTGGTAATGATCTTGCATTTGCCTTTGGCCATCCCGTTATCTTGGGTGTTAGCTGGTCTTGCTGTCTCTATCTTCTCTGTCTTGCAGGCCTGTGTTTCTGTACTCCTGGGATTCCCTTTCTCTCCAATGTCCTGTAAACAGCTGGTTCTCCAGGAAGTATCAGGTGATGGGGTCCCCCCTGTGGCAGACTTGGCAAGGGTCGAATGCCCTGCAGGCACATATATCTCAAATTTTCTGATGTTGCTGGATTGTGAATGCTCTGCTGATGCTGGTTCTCAAATGCCCCACTTCTACCAGTTTGAATGCCCTACTGGTGCCAGTTCTGAAATGCCCAGCTCTTGCCCATTCTATAGATATTAACAGGACATCTTCTTCAAGGAAGAAATAAAGAAAGAAATTAAAGACTTTTTAGAATTTAGTGAAAATGAAGACATAAAATACCCAATCATATGGGACATAATAAAAGCAGGCTTAAGGGGAAAACACATAGCTCTGCGTGCCTCCAAAATGAAACTAGAGACAGCATATACTAGCAGCCTGACAGAATAACTAAAAGGTCTAGAAGAAAAAGAAGCAAATATATCCAAGAGGAGTAGACAGCAGCAAATAATCAAACTCAGGACTAAATCAACCAAGTAGAAACAAAACCAACTATACAAAGATTCCACCTATCTAGGAGCTGATTCTTTGAGAAAATCCACAAGATAGATAAAACCTTAGCCAAACCAGACAGGGGGCAAAGAGGCAGTATCCAAATTAACAAATCAGAAATGAAAAAGGAGAGATAAGAACAGAGGAAATCCAAAAAATCATCAGATACTACTACAAGAGCTTTTACTTGACAAAACTAGAGATTTAATGAAATGGGCAATTTTCTAGAAAGATACAAGGTATCAAAAGGATCAGATAAACTATCTAAACACTCCCATCACCTCCAATGAAATAGAAGGTGTCATCTATAGTCTCCCAACCAAGAAAAGCCCTGGACCAGCTGGGTTTAGTGCTGAGTTCTATCAGACCTTAAAAGAATACCTAATACAAATACTGTCCAAACTATTCTATTTAATAGAAACAGATGGAGCACTACACAATTCCTTATACAAAGCCAGAATTACTATGATACATAAACCACACAAAGACCCTACATAAAATGAAAACTTCAGACCAATTTTCCTTATGATTATAGATGCAAAAATACTCAATAAAATTCTTACAAACCTAATCCAAGAACACATCCATATCATGGTCAAGTAGTCTTCAGCCCAGGGAATATAAGAAAATCTATCAATGTAATCCATTATATAAACAAACTCAAGAAAAACATCACAAGACCATTTCTTTAGGTTCTGAGAAAACATTTTACAAAATCTAATACCCCTTCATGATTAAAGTCTCAGAAAATCAGTAACTCATGGCCCATACTTAAACATAGCAAAAGCAAATACTGCAAACCTGTAGCCAACATCCAACTAAATGGAGATTATAGGTTAAGGATTTGGAAGGAGTAAAACTGGGAAGTTAAAGAGAAAGACATCCAAGGAAGAAGTATGTGGATAAATCTCTGCAAATGGTCAAATGGTATGAAGATATTTGTGTCCTGTGTAGATGTACAACAAACTGAAATTTCAGCAGAGCACTGCAATAATTAAGTGGATAGATTAGCCCATTCTGTGGACACTCATGCTCTGTTTGCAGCTACCCCTGTAATTGCCAATAAGCCCATGAACACAGTAGCCATGAATGCAGAGATGGACTTCCACTCACCAAGACTGCTGCTGAGTGCCAAAAACAGAGGAAAATATTAGACCCAAGTATGGCATCATTACAAAGAGTGAACTGCCAGTGACCTGGTGACAAATTGACTAACCATATTCAACTATAGCCTTGATAGAAAGGATAGCATTTTGTCCTTACTAGAGTAGATAGCTATTCGGGTTATAGATTTGCTTTTTCATCAGGTGGTGCTTCTTCCCAAAGTATTTGTGTAATTACAAAATGCCTTATCAACCATCATGGTATTCTATACAGTATTAATTCTGACCGAAAAAAACTCATTTCACAGCCTAAGAAACATAACAATGGGCCCACGATTAGTAAGATTCACTGGTCCTACCATGTTCCCTAAATCTTGGACCAGCTAGCCTGAGTTTGAAAAACATGGAATGATCTTTTGAAGATACAATTAAAACTTCAATTACATGGTAGCAGGTAAAGGGATTAGACAGAATTCTCCAGAACAAAATGTTTACTTTGAATCAGTCCAATAAATGGTTCTGTGCTCCCATAGCCAGAATCCAAGGATTTAGGAATCAAGGTGCAGAAAAGGGAATATTTTTATTTACCATCACCCCTAACGTCTGAATAGGAAAATTGTTTCTTCCTGTCCCAGAACTTTATTTCTGCATGCCTATAAGTTTCGTTTCCAGTGGTAGGAGCCCTCCTGCCACAAGACATAGGAAACATTCTATTAGTCTGGAAGCACACACTTCCCTCTGGAAACTTTGGCTTTTTGATGCCTTTAATCCAACAGGCTCAGAAACACATAACAGTGTTAGGAGGTGTATTTGGCCCAGATTACCAACAGAAAATTGCTTTAGTGTCCAAAGTGGAGCTAAAAAAATATTATGTATAGAGTACAAATGATTGTTTAGATAAGTTGTTCTCCACCTATAGGTTATGATCCCTTTAGACATGAACTGACCCTCTCACAGTGCCATTTAAGATGACCAGAAAACCCATATGTTTATATTATAGCTCATAAAATTCACAAAACTAGATTCAATAAAGTAACAATAAAAATAATTTTATAGTTGGGGCTTACCACAACAAGTACGCTATTAAAAACTCACAGCATTCTCATGGTTGAGAGCCACTGCTTTAGTATGTTTCTTGGTGCGACCATTTCCTGTGATTAAATTCAATGGGAAATTACAGCCTAATCCAGACAGAATGGCAAAGGGGACAGACTGACTGCTCAGGAACAAAGATTTGGGTCACTCTTCCTGGAAAAGATCCAAAGTCTCCTGATGTGCCTACCAAGGGTAGACAAAATACAGAGTGGGCAATAGAAGAAGGTAGTTAGATATATCTGCTAAGAACCCTTGCAAAACAAAGATTATGATTGACATGGGTATTTCTTTCAAATTTTGTCAATAATGCATTTGAATAGATATTTATGGTTGTTTTGATTACTTTATCATATGCTGTAATATCAATTAAGAGAAAATCAGTCATCATCACATTTAAATATGAGTTACAAAAAATCTCCCTCAAAGGACATTTCTACCTATGCTAAAACTTATTTTGTGTTTGCAGTTATACACTGGATTTTATATTGTGTTGGGTATAATTATAACCTGGTCATTGTTTTCATTTGGAAATTAAGTATGACATAAGGAGATATGATCATATGTCTTGTTGACAAGAGATAGAATTGTGTCCACAAGAGTATATCTTGATTTAACTAAAACCAAAACAACGGGGTACATCTGGGTACATTTTTCTTTGTTTTTTGTTTTCACTTTTTTATGATTTTTATGGAAAATTATTGATAAAATGTTATATTTTTTAAATTTTTTATTCTATATATACTTTATTCACATTTCAAGTGATATCCCCTTTCCTGGATACCCTCTTCCCAAAAGTCCCATAAGCCTTCTTCCCTGCCCCTATTCCCCAATCACCCTCTTCCCATTTCCCTATCTTGGTATTCCCCTACACTGCTGCACTGAGTCTTTCCAGAAACATGGGCCTTTCCTTCCTTCTTCTTGGGCATAATTTGATGTGTGATTTTTTACTTGCATATTCCCAGCTTCTGGGCTAATATCCTCTTATCAGTGAGTGCATACCATGAAAAACAAAGATTATGATTGACATGAGTGTTTCTTTCAAATTTTCTTTTGTGATTGGGTCACCTCCCTCAGGGTGACATTCTCCAGTTCAACCCACTTGCCTAAGAATTTCATGAATTCACTGTTTTGTTTTTTGTTTTTTGTTTTTGTTTTTGTTTTTGTTTTGAGACAGGGTTTCTCTGTGTAGCCCTAGCTGTCCTAGAACTCACTCTATATACCAGGCTGGCCTCAAACTCAAAAATCTGCCTGCCTCTGCTTCCCAAGTGCTGAGATTAAAGGTGTGTGCCACCACTGCCAGGCTGAATTCATTCTTTTTAATAGTTAAGTAGCATTCCATAGTGTAAATATACCACATTTTCTGTACTCATTCTTTCATTGAAGGATATCTGGCTTCTTTTCAGCTTCTGGCTATTATAAATAGGGCGGCTATGAACATAGTGGAGCATGTGTCATTATTACATGCTGGGGAATCCTCTGGGTAAATGCCCAAGAGTGGTATAGCTGGGTCCTCTGCTATTATCATGCCCATTTTTCTGAGGAACCACCAGACAGATTTCCAGATGGTTGTAACAGCTTGCAACCCCATCATTAGTGAGGAATGTTCCTCTTTCTCCACATCCTCGCCCGCACCTGTTTTCTCCTGAGTTTTTGGTCTTAGCCATTCTGATTGGTGTGAGGTCAAATCTCAGGGTTGTTTTGACTTGCATTTCCCTTATGATTAACGATGTTGAACATTTCTTTAGGTGCTTCTCAGCCCTTCAATATTCCTCAGGTGAAAATTCATTGTTTAGCTCTGTGCCCAAATTTTTTAATAGGGTTATTTGACTCTCTCGAGTCTACTTTCTAGAGTTCTTCAAATATATTGGATATTAGCCCTCTGTCAGATGTAGGGTTGGTACATACCTTTTCCTAATTTGTTGCTTGCTCTTTTGTCCTTTTGACATTGTCCTTTGCCTTATAGAAATTCTGTAATTATATGAGGTCCCATTTGTCAATTCTTGACCTTAGATCATAAGCTATTGGTGTTCTGCTCAGGAAGTCTTCCCATGTGCTCAAGACTCTTCCCCTGTTACTTTTCTATTAGTTTCAGTGTGTCTGGTTTTATGTGGATGTCCTTGAGCCACTTGGACTTGAGCTTAGTACAAGGAGATAAGAATGGAAATTAATCTAAAGTTCTCTTTCTTTGTTGGATCTTTTTGTGGTTTTGGTATCAGCAAAATTGTGGCTTCATGAAATGAGTTGGGTAGTGTTCCTTCTGTTTATATTTTGTGGAATAGTTTGAAAAGTGTTGGTGTTAGGTCTTCTTTGAAGGTCTGATAGAATTCTGCACTAAAACCATCTGGTCCTCTGCTGTTTTTGGTTGGGAGAATGTCAATGATGACTTCTATTTCTTTAGGGGTTATGGGACCATTTAGAGCTCTATCTGATCCTGATTAAACTTTGGTGGTTGGTATCTGTCTAGGAAATTTTCCATTTGATCCAGATTTTTCACTTGTGTTGAGTATAGGCTTTTGTAGTAGGATCTGATATATATATATTTTAATTTCCTCAGTTTCTGTTGTTATTTTTCCCTTTCCATTTCTGATTTTGTTAAACTGTGTCCTCCGGTTAGTCTGGCTAAAAGTTTATCAATATTGTTGAGTTTCCCAAAGAACCAGCTTCTGGTTTTGTTGATTCTTTGAATAGTTCTTTTTGTTTCAGCTTGGTTGATTTCAGCCCTGAGTTTGTTGATTTCCTGTCTTCTATTCTTCTTGGGTGTATTAGCAACTTTCTGTTCTAAAGATTTCAGGTATACTATTAAACTGCTAGTGTATGCTCTCTCCAGCTTTTTTTGGAGGCACTCAGAGTTATGAGTTTTCCTCTTAGCACTGCTTTTATTGTGTCCCATAAATTTGGGTGTGTTGTGCCTTCATTTTCATTAAATTCTAAAAAGACTTTGATTTCTTTCCTTTATTTCTTCTTTGACCAAGGTATCACTGAGTGGAGCATTGTTCAGCTTCCATGTGTATGTGGGATTTTTCTTGTTTTTGTTACTGTGAAAAACACCCTTACTCCATAGTGATCCTATAGGAGGCATGGAATTAGTTCGATCTTCTTATATCTAATGAGGTTTGTTTTGTGACCAATTATATGGTCAATTTTGGAGAAGGTACCATAAGGTGCTGAGAAGAAGGTATGTTCTTTTGATTTAATTTGAAATGTTCTATAGATATCTATTAAATCCATTTGTTCCAAAACTTCTGTTAGTTTCACTGTGACCCCATTTAGTTTGTTTCCCTGATCTGCCCATTGATGAGATTCGGGTGTTTAAGTCACACACCATTATTGTGTGTGGTGTGATGTGTGCTTTAAGCTTTAGTAAAGTTTCCTTTTCGAATGTGGGTGCCCTTGTATTTGGAGCATAGATATTCAGAAAAAATATGGAACACTTCATGAATGTGCATGTCATCCTTGCACAGGAGCCATGCTAATCTTCTCTGTACCATTCCTATTTTGGTATATGTGCTGCTGAACCAAGCATGCTTTTTTATGTCTTAATTAAATTCTTTGAAGTAGCATCATACTTCAAAACTATAATATCTATTTTTTTTCTGCTTTTTTTGACCTAGAAAGATCCACCCTTATTCTGGGCCCCAACTTCTGGTGACATTCTAAATAAAGTATATGGCACAATTAATAAATTAATATACATTAACAATCATACATTAGTTATTATATTACAATATAAATATTCCATAAATTAATAATTAATATCAATTACTATAATAATTATTAGCAGATAATATTTATTAATAAAACTGGCTTAGATATTTATTGTTTCATATGTGTATAGTGTATATAATATCAGGATTAAACAATTTGACAATTGATAATATTTGTTAGGTATCTGTGTTTGGTCTTCTTTATATTTAGAGTTCCTAACCACATATCGTTATGCTTTCTACTGGAGTAAATTCCACAGACAACTGATGGTCTCTAGGTGATGCAGTATAATACCAGTAAAAACTGGGGAGTCTTTATCAGTCATAGCACAGAACATAGGTCAGTAAATTTATCGGCAAAGTCCATGATAGTAAACACTTCATTCTGTCACCCCTCTAAATAGATGGTATTTCAATGGGTAACTCACATTCATTGAGCTGTTTTTCAGTATTCCAGTCAACAATGCAAGTAATGTCTATGCAAGAGTCTTACAGGAAATTTATTTTAAAAAATTTCAGTTAGAGAACCATGTAAAATGCTGGCTCTTAGTGAAGGCACTTAACTAAGAAAGAACAGCTTAAGTGTGTAGTTGGTTACTTCTTTCCTTGTTTTAATTTTTACCTCCAAAATAATGCAATAGTCAGCATAAGTTCTGGAAATATCCCAGAAGCAGAAAGACTATTTCCTCCTTTTTAAGTAAGTTTGCTTAAGAAAATTGCCATGGATTTCACACAATTTTCTCGATATCCATTTCATTAAAAGAAAATGTTTGCTCCATTAAAATCTTCTATGAACAGTGGAATTTGTGCACATCTGCAGAAATTGTATATCTGATCATTTTAATGCTTTAAGTGTATTAATTGAGAGGGAATCATGTATGCAAGTCATATTTTCTACTTATAAAAGTCCTGATCATTCTGCTCTGCTTTAATTCATTTTTGTTGCTAGAATACTATTCATGTTTTGGGACATGATCAAATTTCTGCATCATGTAAGTGCAAGATTCTCAGTTGCCTTAGCAAAGGGTGATCCAAGCTATGCATCAGGAGCCTTAATAATCAGAGAGTAAACAAGATTTCTATAAAGCACCTACTTCAATAAAGAAGTTGAAAAACTTTGCTTCTTCTTATCCTGAGAAAATAATGAAAAATACAAGAACATTTGAAAATATTATGATGTGAGCAAAATAAAACAGCTATGGCTATTATCTCTGGAATTAATGATCAAATTTACTGAATTAGTATTTGTGATGATTTTATATGTGGAAAAGTGTCCATTTTCCCCAGAGAATAGATTAAGTATGATTTTCATTTCTTCACTTCTGTGAAATGGCTTTAAAAATAATCATAAGATCATCCCACTATATATAGGCCCTCTTTAAATGCTCACTTATTGTTGTCCTGTCCTATACATTATTATCATAACTCAATTTCTTATACTCTAATAAAAAATGCTATTATTTTCAGATGGGATTTTAACAGTCACCATTACTGCAGCCTACATTCTCTGTCAGCAATTAGTAAAAACCATACTAAGGCATTGGTCCCCTATACATTGATTGTCCCTCACTTTTTCAAACTGCATTGACCACCTTCCTACTCCTTATGTGTTTCCAGCTTGTTGCTAGCTTCATTTTTCTGACAGAATCATCCCTTCTCTAACCTGAGGACTATGTTCAGGTAAATGTCCTTTTTCTACCAATCTGTTCACTTTTAAATTTCATGGCAAAGCATGTTCACATTCATTTGTTGTGTTTTAATTTTCTTTCTCATCATCGAGAATAATCTCAATGGCAGTAAAGAGTGCCTAGGAGAGAGTCAGGAAAGGAGAAAAATGAATAGCAAAACTTCCTTAAGTTCCTTAGATGCATTAAGAATGTCATGTCTACTTGCAATAGTGAATCTCATGAAAGTTCTGCTGTTCCTAAAGCACAGCAAAGAATGTTAGAATAATAAGTTCATGTAAATTAATAATATTTGATGTTTTCCTATGGATATTTTTGTTGTTAGTTATTATAATATAACATTGCCCTTTGCTGAAAAATATCTTTATCCTGTTACTAAGATAATTTGCTACTCAGTAAATTATTTCTTTAGGACTCTTTATATTCATGTGATATAAAGGAAGTGTCTTAGTTGGGGTTTCACTGCTGTGAACAGACACCATGACAATGCAAGTTTTATAAAAGACAACATTTATTTGGGGCTGGCTTACAGGCTCAGAGGTTCAGTCCATTGTCATCAATGCAGAAACATGGCAGCATCCAGGCAGATATGGTGCAGGAGGATCTGAGAGTTCTACATCTTCATTGGAAGGCTGCTAGTAGAGGACTGACTTCCAGGCAGCCAGGGTGAGGGTCTTAAGACCACACCCACAGTGACACACCTACTCTAACAAGGCCACACCTCCTAATAGGGTCACTTCCTGGGCCAATCATATATAAACCATCACAGGAAGAAATAGAGAGTATGTATTTCCTATATACATTATCTGAAATATTTCAGTTTAAAACAAGTTCCTTTTAAAGAATATTAGATTTGAATTTTATGATATCCAATGAATTAAAATTTGTGAAGTTATTTTGTAACATATAAATTATTGAGGAGCTCACCAATTGAAATATGTTTAGAAAATTTTATTTTATTATCATTCAGTCTTCTCTGCATTGTTTCTTTTATACTACCCTAAAATATTGATCTTTACTATAGTCTGCCAATAGAGTATTAGAGTTCTTCTTCTGCATATATGTGTGTCCTAATACCTGAGAATGTATGATTGTTAGTATGCAAATCTGAACTCCTAATACTTTGTAAGAATTGAGCCTCCCTTATACCTACTAATACCAGAATCAAGAAGGAAAAAGTTTTGTTGTAGACTGTTTTATGATTCATATTTTTCTTTTCAGAGAGATGAAACTTTTGTTACTTGTTTTTCTTTTTGTAACATCTAGGATTTGATTCAAGTTGCACAAATTCAGCAAGATCAACTGCGATGGATCTGTAGTCCCAGCTCCTTTTCTTTTGTTTTGAGACTAGAGTGAAATTGCTCAGCTGGTTTTGAGTTTGTTCTATAGCATGGGCAGGTCTTGAACTTCAGATACTCCTGCCTGACACCACAGGCCCAAATTATTGAAATGGCAATTCTTTGGTTGTTGTTATCTTATGTTTGTTTTTAAAGGTAGGGAATTATGTAGCCCATGATGATCATAAACTCATTATGTAGCAGAGACTAACTTTGCATCAGATTCTTTATCTCCCAAGTCCTACATTGCAGATTTGTGCCATCATCCAACATCTTTCCCCAAGTACGTACTTGTATGTATGCACATAAAACAAGTACTGTCTTCTGGAATGTTTCCCCAAATCCCATGTGTTTCATGACTACTTCCCAAGTCCGGGGCTATTGAGTGGTAGTGAAACACGTCTTCAATACATGGAGCACAGTAGGGAGTTTGAGGGTCTCTGTCATCATTGCATTGAAGGGGACTATGTGACCCTTCACTCCTTACTCTCTCTTTCCATCTCACCAAAGGGTGATCAGCTCTGCTCCATCTCTTTGCCCACACATACTCCTGTCAGGTACGAAAGCACCAGAGTCAAGTTCATGGCCTAAAGATTCCCAAAATGAAGGACAAAGTAAAATGTCCTCTTTCTAAATTTATTTGTATCAGGTATTTGAAAGAATGGTGATGGAAAAAGAAGTAATGCAGATATTCCTTAAGTATGAATTTATAAAATTATACAACAATGTTGGATAAATATGTTTAAAAACCTATAGAATATGCAATGTATTGAAAAACATAATGTATAATATATAGATTTAAAAGTTTTGACCAAAAAAATTTCATGACTGATTGGAAAATTGTTCCACATGTAAGTTTATTTTTTACCATTTATTTTTTATTATTTATTTATTAAAAAGGGAAGTAAAAACAAATTATGATAAAATTAAAGATTTACATGGGAAATATTTCAAATAAACATGTTAAAATTGACAATTTTCATGGAAAATTAAAGAGTAAAGTAGTAGACATGTAAAACATTGCTAAATTAATTGAAATATGGGATAGAAACATTTTATGATAGAATTGAAAATTAACATGGAAAGTATTTCTGATAAAATTGTAGAAAAATATAGAAAAACATGTTAAAATTGAAGATTATCATGCAAAATTTTATACAGATATAATAATGGGGGCATAAAAAGTATTCCTAAGTCTATTGAAAGTGTAATTATAAACATTTTCTGATAAACTTGAAGACTTACATAGAAAATATTTCTGTCAAAATTGAAGTAATATATAGAAAAACATTTTAAAATTAAAGATTATCATGGAAATTATATAGATAAAATGATAAGCATAAAGATAATTCTAAGTTGATTGAAGGTGGAATTACAAATATTTTCAAATAACATTGAGGATTTACATGGAAAATGTTTCTGGTAAAATTCAAGAAATATATAGACAAACACATTAAAATTGAGTATTTCATGGAAAATTTAACATATAAAATGACAGATAAAAATTTTTTTCTAAATTAATTGAAAGTTGAGTTAGAAACCTTTGTGATAAAATCAAAGATCTACATTGAAAACATTTCTGATCAAATAGAGGAAATATATAGAAAGATATATTAAAATTAAAGATTATCATGAAAAATAATGCAGATATAATGGTAGACATTAAAAAACATTACTAAATTAATTAAATGGGGAATTATAAACATTTTTGGATAAAATTGAAAATTTACATGAGAAACATTTTATTAGTCTATGTCTTGTTATTGGGGAGTTGAGGCAATTGTTGTTAAGAGATATTAAGGAATAATGATAGTTGCTTCCTGTTATTTGTTGATATTTTTATGTTTGTGTGGGTATCATCTTTTGGGTTTGTTGGAAGAAGATTACTTTTTTGCTTTTTCTAGGGTGTAGTTTCCCTCCTTGTGTAGGCATTTTCCATCAATTATCCTTTGTAGGGCTGGATTTGTGGTAAGATATTGTATAAATTTGGTTTTATCTTGGAATATTTTGGTTTCTCCATCTATGATGATCGAGAGTTTTGCTGGCTATAGGAGCCTGGGCTGGCATTTGTGTTCTATTAGGGTCTGTGTGAGGTCTGCCCAGGATCTTCTATCTTTAATTATTTCTGGTAAGAAGTCTGGTGTAATTCTGATAGGTCTGCCTTTAGAAGTTACTTGCCCTTTTTCCCTTTCTGCTTTTAATATTCTTTCTTTCTTTAGTGAATTTGGTGTTTTGATTATTATGTGCCAAGAGGAGTTTCTGTTCTGGTCCAGTCTGTTTGGAGTTCTGAAGTTCTTGTATGTTCATGGACATCTCTTTCTCTAGGTTAGGGAAGTTTTCTTCTACAATTTTTTGAAGATATTTATTGGGTCTTTAAGATGTAAATCCTCACTCTCATCTATACCTATAATCCTTAGGTTTGGCCTTCTCATTGTATCCTGGAGTTTCTGGATGTTTTGGGTTACCGGCTGCATGCATTTTTCATTTCCTTTGACTGTTGAATCTGTTTTCTATGGTATCTTCAGCGCCTGAGATTCTTCTATCTCTTGCATTCTATTGTTGATGCTTGCATCTATGACTCCTGAATTCATTCCAAGGTTTTCTTTTTCCAGAGATGTCTCACTTTGTGATTTCTTTATTGTTTCTACTTTCATTTTTAGATCCTGGATCATTTTCTTCAGTTCCTTCACTTGATTGTGTTTTCCTGTAATTCTTTAAGGGATCTTTGTGTTTCTTCTTTAAGGGCTTCTGCCTGTTGACCCATGATCTCCTCTATTTCTTTATGGGATATTTGTGTTTCCTCTTTAATGGCTTTTGTTGACTGATGTTCTCCTGTATTTTTTAAGGGAGTTATTTAAGTCTTTCTTGAAGCCCTCTATCAGCATCATGAGGTATGATGTCAAATCCAACTCTTGCTTTTCCAGTTTGTTAGGGTATCAGGGATTTGCTGTGGTGGGAGAACTGGGTTCTGATGTTGCCATGTGGCCTTGGTTTCTGTTGGTAGTGTTCTTGTGCTTGTCTTTTGCCATCTGTTGCTAGTTGGTATTGTTGTCTCTGTCTGAAGTTTATTCCTCCTGAGGGCCTGTAAGCCTGTGTCCTTACTCCTCTGAGCTCAAAAGTGAAAGCACTGCTGGGAGATCTCTCTCTCCTGGTGGGCTATGCAAAGAAGGCTGTGCATTTTCCCTGCTCCCTGATGTAAATTGCTGCAGGAAGACTTTAGTCCCAGCTGCTCCACTGATCTTAGGCCTGTGTGCTCCTAGCTGGTCCTCTCCAGATAGAAGGTGTTGATCTCACCTCTGTGCTCAGTGAAAGTGATGCTGGAAGATCACTCTCTCCTGGCAGGCTATACACAGAAGGTTGTGGAGTTTCCCCGCTCCCTGGTATAAATACTGGCAGGAAGACTTCCCTCCCAGTTTCTCCAGATGCATAGTTTCATGGAGTATCCTTTTCTTGATTAGAATCAGCTTCTCTTAATCTATGCTCACAGCTCTGTGGGAGTGTAAATGAATGTGGGGCCAAAGAAGGAAAAAAAACCAAAACAAAAACAAAAGCAAAACCTAAAAACAATTGACTAAAGGGTTTTGAATGTGCAAAGACCAAAAACTAATTCTGTAAAAGTTTCTTATAGGTACCCAGATTAGATTATGCTGCTTTGGCTTGTGATCCAGTCCTAGTACTATGTTTTCTACCTGAATTCAGGAGGAAAATGGATTAATATCACACTAGCTGGTAAGTTATTATGTTTGGTTGTACATGTTTTTATCAATTCTTAGGCATTTATTTGGAGTACACAGTTGCCACATTGTGAGTCCCAACTTCCTCATTCTGAGCTGCTATCCAGTATCAACAGCTTCACTTTATCAATGCATAACCAGCAGAGTAGACACACAAATGTTACCAATCATCTAGGCATACAAATAGCAAATGTTTGATTTTGTTGTGTTCATTTCCAAATTTGCAGTTTTAGGTCATTCTCATCATGGATTTATAGGGAACTACTTTACTCAAGTATCCTTATTTGAAATAAAATAAAGCCCTTTGTTGCCAGCATCATAGAGTATTCAGAAGCCTAAAATTCTCAAAGGAGATGGATTCCTGAGGGGAAAAGCCCCCAAAAGACATAAGAATTATGTTGCCAGCCATTTCAGCTACCTCTGTCTGAAATATGGTCTGTGGGGCATGTACATAGTATTTAATGAAAGGAGAGAATTATGCTTTCATTCATATCAACATGACCCCATTTTCATGTTCTTAATGTAAATGAGAATTTCTAATTAATATCTTTATAAATCAAATTATACCGGCTTCATCATGCACTGATTAAATCATTTAAAATAGTTCTTATATTGTTTAATTATAGAGCATATGACTGTAATTGTTTATATTTTAGTTTTTGCTTTCTATTTCAACTTATGTTATTTATTGATGTATTTTATTATTTACTTTAGTACTTTTGATTTCACTGGCAAGTGCTCATTACTTATGTGAAATATAGGGGGAATTGTGACAATAAACAAAGCTGAAAGTAGAGTAAAAGTTACATACTTTATTAGTTTATGATATGGTATGTGTATACATATGGAATGAGAGAAATGAGGTGCATGTATGCTTATCAGAGAGAGGCTAGGGTAGGAGAGGGAAACAGACAAGACAACCAGATTCAGACTGATAAAGAGTCAGCAAGAAGCAGAGGGGCACATAGAGTGGAAAATTCAAAACTTACAGCAGAGTGTGAAAGCTGGCTTCATAGATAACATCATCTGAGACTGTTAAACTACTTAAACAGGAGGAGTTTTGAATATGCCACCTGGGGTGAGGTGGCATGAGCATGACTGTGTGGAGGACAGTCCTCCTAGACCATAGAATCCTCTACTTAACTAGGCTTCAGAAATAGTAACATAAGTCAAATTTTTGATTCTCTGTAAAATTCAGAACATTACATTCTCAAGTGACACTCACTTATTGGAGCACCATGACAAGTCATGCATGGCCCCAAGTGAGCAATCTCACTTTCAAATACTATGCTCAGAACTAATGACCATCATTAATTAGAATCTCAGAGCTCAAAGAAATCTGAACTTGTATTATCTTTCCAGGAAATAAACATAAGTGAATCAAACCATGCCCTGAACTACAGTAAATATTTAATGAATAATTAGGCTTTTATTTTTTCTCTTGGTTCTGTAATGCACTGACAGCCTGTGATTTCTACAGGATGTGTATTCACACTATGTGTTATCAGAGAGTAAAAATTAAATTGAGTAATTGAAGTTGACTTTTTTATTTTTACTTCAAAAACTTGTGAATTAGAGGAAGCAATAAAAGACCTCCATAGACTATTTTAAGAATCATAAGCTAAACTCTAGACCCTCACAGTTTATTGACATGTTTTCCTTAAAATCAAAGCCCAATCCATTTAATATTCTACTAAAATATTTGGCATATGAATTGTGGATGCAAGATAATGGTGCTCTTTCAAAATCTATCAGTTACATTAGTCATTCACTGGACCACAATCAATAACAGTTTGGACATTGACATCATTACCTAAAGCTGCTTAGGAAATTTCAATTCTAGTGGTTAAAGTACTTTATTAATTAATAACAATTAATTTATATGTTCCATTTAGTTGTTTACAATCTTCATTAATAAGCAATATATATATATATATATATATATATATATATATATATATAAAACCTAAAGTTTAAAAAGTATATTTTACCTCTTACAACTTTCTGAATTTTTGTGTGTATTTGTGCTATGTGTGTTGTATGTGTGTGTGTGTATGTTTATGTGTGTGTGTATTTGTGTTTGTGTTTGTGTGTGTGTTTATTTGCATGTTTGTTTTCATGTCTATGGACATATATCTACATTCATGTGGGAGTCAACCTTAGGTGTTGGTCCTCCATGGCTTTCCAGCTTGTGTTTTGAGGCACTATGTCTCACTAGCATAACTAACCTGGCTGTAGCCCCAGGTCACATTTCTCTGCCTTCATGCCTCTGAGAATAGAAACTCCTGCCCAATATCCAGCCATGATATTCATGTTCTGGAAAACATAAACAAGTTCCTGTGCTTGCATGGTGCACATTTTTTATGAGTTAGCCATCTTCTCAGTCCTTCTATTTGATTTGTAAAGCCATCAAATTTAAAACATTTTGTTCTCCATCAGGACATAATATGTTCACTATTCTTAAAATTCATGATAATATCCTACCCAAAGTTCAATTACTCCTTTATACTCTACTACTTATTTCTTTCTTGGAACTTCTTTTAAAATGTATTTCATTTCTGACATGCGGAATAACTTTTAAGTACTTACATGAAAATAATAAAAGTTTTACAAAACTTTATTAGACTCCTAAATAATACTAGTTTTCTTAGTCTGACAAGTATAAACAATGAGATGAATGGCTATAATTATATTGACCTCTTCACCTAACAGAGCAATTTAGTCTTGGTGAACATGGAAAACCATGCTAAGAAAGCAACAGCAACAGAAATTTAATTTAATGCCAGTGCTGGTCAGTGGTTTCTTCTGGAGAATCTAGCTCCTTTTCCTTTGATAACTTTTCTAGGCTCACCAGTTGAATCATCAATGACACCTTCTCTAGAAAGTCAGTACCCCACATAGAGGCATACATTTCTTTCAGCCTTTTTAACAAGTATGGAATGAGCATTTTTTATAGGCAGTAACATCTCCTTTCAGCTGTCCTCTGAGTTCTTACTGTCAACAGGAAGCTGAATTTTACACTCCTGTTGTGCCTGACTTTTCCAGTGGTACTCAATACTGCTGAACGTCCACTCTTAGCACTGCCTATGTTTTTGGCTTAGAGAATTTTCTATGATTCCTTTCTAATTGTTACTATCCTGGTCCTTCCTGCTCAATAGTCCATGAAATTTGTACTTGATGTGCTTCTTCTATCACCCCATTCTCTTAACTAGGGAGGAGAGAAACATATTCAAATGTCCTGGGAATAACAAAAAGATCATACCCCTAAACATGTACAGAAATTTCAGTTTAAGTGGCCTGTGCATGCTGTGATTAAGGCTCACCAACTACTCTAACAACCCAGAAATCAGTGAGATTCTATAAAGCTCAGCAAAAGGATTCAGGCTGAGGTTTCTGTGGGATACCCATCTCTCAGGCTTGAAACATTTTGAATTGGAAGTTGCAGTTTCTTGGTGTCCACACACTGATCAATAATTACTAAACACTCAGACATTTGGAGACTCTCAGCATTGTCACTAAGATGGAAGAATGTCTTTGTTATCCCTCTTTGCTATTCCCATGGAATTAAAGCACTGGGTCCATGAAATGGTTGTGTTTATTTAAATAATATATATTTATTCAGAACTTCATCTGTTCATTTTTAAGCATTTTATTTGTTTACATTTCAGATGATATCCCCCTTTCCAGTTACCCCTCCACCAATGCCCATCCAAACCCTTCTCATACCTCCTTCCTTTTGCCTCTAGGAGGGTGCTCCTCTACCCATTCACAAACTCCAACCTCATCCCTCTAATATCCTCCTATGCTCCTTCCCCTCCCACTGATATCACATTAGGTCTTCCTCTGATATATACATATCTGGAATCAGAGCTATAAGCTTTCTACTTAATGAAAACCTTCTGGCCCCTGAGTTCTGATAGTTCTCTAGTTCCTACCTCCAATTTACCTGCCAGGGTAGGGACATGCTAGAACTATAGAAGAGACATTATGTCGGGCTGCTAAATAGGTTCAGGAAATCTGCAGCATTACACTGAGTCATCTCCGAAATCCCAAATTGTTTTCAACTTAAAAACTTATATTTAGGAACAAATGGGCTGGAACATTTTGATTTCTACATCAAGGTTGACTGAGAGTTTTGCTGGGTATAGCATCCTGGGCTGCCATTTGTGTTCTTCAAGGGTCTATATGACCTCTGTCCAGGCTTTTCTGGCTTTTATTGTCTCTGTTGAGAGTCTGGTGTGATTCTGATAGGCTTGCATTTATAGGTTGTTTGGCCTTTATCCATTGCAGCTTTTAATATTGTTTCATTATTCTGTGCATTTAGTGTTTTGATTTTTTTGGCATTTTCTACTTCATTAATTTTACTCTTTCTCACTTATTACCTTTTTCCTTTCTTTTAACCCCAAGAAATTCAATCTTTATTAGTTTTCAGACAATATTTCTTTTAAGACCTTTATAGAATAATTTCTGCACAAGGCTACATACCTGGGTGGCACAGAGAGATATCTAGCCTCCTAAGAGCACAGTCAGGCCTGTTAGAGCAGGTAGGACCACCTCTGTTTTTAAGAGGAACCTGCCCAGAACCCTCAGGACACAGGAACCCAGGGGCAGCCTGGGACAGGAGCCATCCAATTTCTGTCTGCAGCTGGAGAACATCCTGTGACACAGGGCTCCATACCCAGGGGGTACAGGGAAATAGTTAGCCTCCCAGGAGTGTGGACAGGCTTTTGTGAGCAGGTAGAACCATTCCTGCTACTCAGAGGAACCTACCCAGAACCTGCCCGACAAAAAGAACCGAAGGCCTGCCTGGAACAGGAGTATTCTTATTTCTGTCTGCACCTGGAGACAATCCTCTGCTAAAGGGCTTAATACCCAAATAGCACCAGGAGAGAGCAAGCCTTCCAGGAGTTCATATATTTTGTGAATGCAGGTAGGGTCACCACTGCTACTCAGAGGAACCTGTCCAGAACACGCAGGACAAAAGGAACCGAGGGGCGGCCAGGAACAGGAGTCTTATTATTTCTGTCTTCTCCCAAAGCTGATCCTGGGCCACAGAGCTATATACACACACACTTCCAGAAGAGAACTGATCTCCCAGGAGTGCCTAAACACCTGCATGCACAGGTAAGACCACTTCTCTTCAAGTTCCTGGCCCAAGAGGAACACACTGAGAGCCATCAAGACACCGGAACCAAGGATCAGGTTGGGACAGGATCCTCCTAATTTCTGTCTGCACGCTGGAGCTGATACAGTACCACAGATATAGATACCTAAAATTCTTGCCTAGAGAACTTGTTTCCGAAGAGTACTGACACATGCTTGCAGAATGGACAAGCCACAGTGAGAGACAGCATGACCACTTAACACCAAAGATAACCAGAGGGCAAAAGGCAAGCACAAGAATATAAGCACCAGAAACCAAGGCTACTAGGAATCATTAGAACCAGTTTTCCCACCACAGCAAGCCCTATTTACACCAACACACCAGAAAAGCAAGACTCTGAACTAAAATACATCTCATGATGATGGTAGAGGACATTAAGAAGGACATAAATAGCTACCTTAAAGAAATACAGGAGAACACAGGTAAACAGGGAGAAGTCCATAAAGAGGAAAAACAAAAATCCCTTAAAGAATTAGAGGAGAACACAATCAGACTTGAGAAGTAAATAAAAACCATTCAAGATCTAAAAATGGAAATAGAAACAATAAAGAAATTAAAAGGGGAGACATTCCTGGTGTTAGAACACCTAGGAAAGAGATAAGGAGGCATAGATGCAAGCATCAAAAACAGAATACAAAAGAGATAAGAGAGAATCTCAGGTGCAGAAGATACTATAGTAAACATTGATGAAACAGTAAAAGAAAATGCAAAATGCACCCAGCTCCCCAGGACCCCGGACCAGCGATAGCTGCAGGCCTCCATATTGCAACCAGGACACAGCTGGAAAGGTGCAGGTAGGGACTCCGTCTGGGGCTAGAGCAGGGAGAGCCGCTAAGCTCTCGCCCACAGGCGGGCCCAGGCTCCTAGGCTCTGCAGCACGTCCCTGAGAGCTTAGGCCATGCACCGAGGCAGCCGGAACCACCCAGCTCCCCAGGACCCCAGACCAGCAATAGCAGCAGGCCTCCATATTGCAACCAGGACACAGCTGGAAAGGTGCAGGTAGGGACTCCGTCTGGGGCTAGAGCAGGGAGAGCCACTAACCTCTTGCCCACAGGCGGGCCCAGGCGCCTAGGCTCTGCAGCACATCCCTGCGAGCTTAGGCCGTGCACTGAGGAAGCGGGAACCAACCAGCACCCCAGGACCCCGGACCAGCAATAGCGGCAGGCCTCCATATTGCAACCAGGACACAGCTGGAAAGGCACAGGTAGACAGATTCCATCAGGGGCTACCACGTGGGGGGATCTGCTAGGCTCTCACTACTAGGCAGGCCCAGCAGCGCCTGCCGAGGCTCTGCTGCACTCCCCCACACTTCCCGGAGACCTCAGGCCGTGCACAAAGTCAGCAGGTGGCAGCCAGCTCGTGATCCCGTTGAGCAGCAATCACGCATAACCACCAGTAGAGAAAGAACAGGTAAGCCCAGCCTCACGGGAGATTCAAACACCAGCCAGTGACAACAAGGTCAACTAACACCAGAAATAACCAGATGGCAAAAGGAAAACGAAGGAATGTCACTAACAGAAATCAAGGCAACATGACAGCATCTGAACCCAGTTCGCCAACAACAGGAAGCCCTGGATACCCCAAAACACCAGAAAAACAAGACTTGGATATAAAATCACTGGTCAGGATGCTGGTAGCTGAACACATAGAAAAATCTCGTAAAGAAATAGAGGAGAAAATGGATCAAAAGTTAGAAGCCTTTACAAGGCAAATACAAAAATCACTTCAAGAAATGCAGGAGAAGATGGATCAAAAAGAAGAAGACAATAAGGAAGAAAGACAAAAATCACTTAAAGAAATACAGAAGAACGTGGGCCAACAAGTAGAAGCTATGAAAGAGGAAACACAAAAATCTATTAAAGAAATACATGAAAACACAAGCAAGCAAGCGAAAGATCTGAGCACATCCATCCAGGTACTAAAAACAGAAATAGAAACAACTAAGAAATCGCAGAGGGAGACAACATTGGAGATAGAAAACCTTGGGAAGAAATCAGGGGCCATAGATGCAAATATCAACAATAGAATACAAGAGATAGAAGACAGAATATCAAAAGCCGAAGATACCATAGGAACCATTGATTCAAAAGTCAAAGAAAATACTAAATGCAAAAAGGCTGTAACCCAAAACATCCAGGAAATCCAAGACACAATGAGAAGACCAAACCTAAGGATTATAGGTATAGACGAGAATGAAGATGTACAAGTTAAATGGCCAGCAAATATCTTCTACAAAATTATGGAAGAAAACTTCCCCAACCTAAAGAGAGAGATGCCCATGAATATACAAGAATCATACAGAAACGCAAACAGACTGGATCAGAACAGAAATAAATCCCATCACATAATAATCAAAACTCCAAATGTACTAAACAAAGAAAGAATATTAAAGGCAGCAAGAGAAAAAGGCCAAGTAACTTATAAAGAAAGACCTATCAGAATAACACCAGACTTCTCACCTGAGACCATGAAAGCTAGAAGATCCTGGGCAGATATAATGCAAACTCTAAGAGAACACAAACTTCAGCCAAAACTACTTTACCCAGCAAAGCTCTCAATCGCCATAGATGGAGACATCAAGGTATTCCATGACAAAACCAAATTTGCACGATATCTTTCCACAAATCCAGCCCTACAAAGGATAATAGGGGGAAAACACAAAGACAAGGACGGAAACTTCACCCGGGAAGAAGCAAGATAGAAACCTCCTCTCATCAAACCCAAAAGAAGGTAACCTCTCAAATATAAAAAAATAAATTAAATAAATAAATATAATTTCAAAAATGTCTGGAGGTAATAATTACTATACCTTAATATCTCTTAACATCAATGGACTCAATTCCCCAATAAAAAGACATAGATTAACAAACTGGATACTGAAATAGGACCCTACATTTTGCTGCATACAGGAAACACATCTCATTGTTAAAGACAAACAATGCCTTAGAGTAAAAGGCTGGAAGACAATTTTACAAGCAAATGGTCTCAGGAAACAAGCTGGAGTAGCCATTCTAATATCAGATAAAATTGACTTCCAACCTAAAATCATCAAAAGAGACTCAGAAGGTCACTTCTTGCTGGCCAAAGGGAAAATCCACCAAGAAGAGCTCTCAATACTGAACATCTATGCTCCAAATGCAAGGGCACCCTCATTCATAAAAGAAACCTTACTAAAGCTTAAAGCACACATTACACCTAACACAATAATTGTGGGTGACTTCAACACTCCACTCTCCTCAATGGACCGATCAGGAAAGCAGAAACTAAACAGGGACACAGTGAAACTAATTGAAACTCTGGACCAATTGGATTTAACAGATATATATATAGAACATTTCATCCTAAAGCTAAAGAATATACCTTTTTCTCAGCTCCACATGGTACCTTCTCCAAAATAGACCATATAATTGGTCACAAGACAGATGTCAACAAATACAAGAAGATTGAGCTAATCCCATGCCTCCTATCAGATCACCATGGAGTAAGAGTAGTCTTCAATAACAACAAAAACAACAGAAAGCCCACATACATATGGAAACTGAACAACACTCTACTCAATGACACCTTGGTCAAGGAAGAAATAAAAAAAGAAATCAAAGGCTTTTTAGAATTCAATGAAAATGAAGGTACAACCTACCCAAATCTATGGGACACAATGAAAGCAGTGCTAAGAGGAAAACTCATAGCTCTAAGTGCATCCAAAAAGAAACTGGAGAGAGCATACACTAGCAGCTTAATGGCACACCTTAAAGCCCTGGAAGAAAAACAAGTTAATTCACCCAGGAGGAGTAGAAGACAAGAAATCATCAAACTCAGGGCTGAAATCAATCAAATAGAAACAAAGAGAACCATACAAAGAATCAACAAGACCAGGAGCTGGTTCTTTGAGAAAATCAACAAGATAGATAAACCCTTAGCCAGACTAACCAAAGGACACAGAGACAGTATACAAATTAACAAAATTAGAAATGAAAAGGGAGACATAACAACAGAAACTGAGGAAATTCAAAAGATCATCAGATCCTACTACAAAGGTCTATACTCAAAACAACTGGAGAATCTGGAGGAAATGGACAATTTCCTAGACAGATATCAAATACCAAAATTAAATCAGCATCAAGTAGATCAGCTAAATAGTCCCATAACCCCTAAAGAATTAGAAGGGGTTATAGAAAGCCTCCCAACCAAAAAAAAGTACGGGACCAGATGGTTTTAGTGCAGAATTCTACCAGACCTTCAAAGAAGACTTAACACCAATACTTTTCAAACTATTCCACAAAATAGAGACAGAAGGGAAACTGACCAACTCATTCTTCAAAGCCACAATTATGCTAATACCTAAACCACAAAAAGATCCAACAAAGAAAGAGAACTACAGGCCAATTTCTCTTATGAATATAGATGCAAAAATACTAAAGAAAATTCTTGCTAACCGAATCCAAGAGCACATCAAAACAATCATCCACCATGATCAAGTAGGCTTCATCCCAGGGATGCAGGGATGGTTCAATATATGGAAATCCATCAATGTAATCCACTACATAAACAAACTGAAAGAAAAAAACCACATGGTCATCTCATTAGATGCTGAAAAAGCATTCAACAAAATTCAGCATCCTTTCATGCTAAAAGTCTTGGAAAGAGCAGGAATTCAAGGCCCATACCTAAACATAGTAAAAGCAATCTACAGCAAACCAGTAGCCAACATCAAAATAAATGGAGAGAAACTTGAAGCAATCCCACTAAAATCAGGGACTAGACAAGGCTGCCCTCTCTCTCCATATCTTTTCAATATAGTACTTGAAGTTCTAACAAGAGCAATTAGACAACTCAAGGAAGTCGAAGGGAAACAAATTGGAAAGGAAGAAGTGAAACTATCATTATTTGCAGACGATATGATAGTTTACCTAAGCGACCCAAAAAACTCCACCAGAGAACTTCTACAGCTGATAAACAACTTCAGCAAAGTGGCAGGGTATAAAATTAACTCAAGCAAGTCAGTGGCCTTCTTGTACTCAAAGGACAAGCAGGCAGAGAAAGAAATAAGGGAAATAACACCCTTCACAATAGCCACAAACAACATAACGTATCTTGGCATAACTCTAACCAAACAAGCGAAAGATCTGTACAACAGGAACTTCAAGTCCTTGAAGAAAGAAATCGAAGAAGACCTCAGAAGATGGAAAAATATTTCTTGCTCCTGGATTGGCAGGATCAATATAGTAAAAATGGCCATCTTGCCAAAAGCAATCTACAGATTCAATGCAATCCCCATCAAAATCCCAACACAATTCTTCATAGATCTAGAAAAAGCAATTCTTAAATTCATCTGGAGCAACAAAAAACCCAGGATAGCTAAAACTATTCTCAAAAATAAAAGGACTTCTGGGGGAATCAATATCCCTGACCTCAAGCAGTACTACAGAGCAATTGTGTTAAATACTGCATGGTATTGGTATAGCAACAGGCAAGCAGATCAATGGAACAGGATTGAAGACCCAGAAATTAACCCACAGACTCATGGTCACTTGATCTTTGATAAAGGAGCCACAACCATCCGGTGGAATAAAGATAGCCTTTTCAACAAATGGTGCTGTTTCAACTGGAGGTCAACATGCAGAAGAATGCAAATTGACCCACTCTTATCTCTTTGCACTAAGATCAACTCCAAGTGGATCAAGGACCTCCACATAAAACCAGACACACTGAAACTATTAGAAAAGAAACTTGGGAAGACCCTGGAGGACTTGGGCACAGGGGAAAATTTCCTGAACAGAACACCAATAGCTTATGCTCTAAGATCAAGAATCGACAAATGGGACCTTATAAAATTACAAAGTTTCTGCAAAGAAAGGACACTGTCAGAAGGACAAAACGGCAACCAACAAAGTAGGAAAAGATCTTCACCAACCCCACATCTGACAGAGGGCTAATAGCCAATATATACAAAGAACTCAAGAAGTTAGACCGCAAAGAAACAAATAACCCTATCAAAAAATGGGGCACAGAGCTAAACAAAGAATTTTCACCAGAAGAAATTTGGATGGCCGAGAAACACCTTAAAAGATGTTCAACATCATTAGTCATCAGGGAAATGCAAATCAAAACAACCCTGAGATTCCACCTCACACCAGTCAGAATGGCTAAGATTAAAAACTCAAGAGACAACAAGTGCTGGCGAGGATGTGGAGAAAGAGGAACACTCCTCCACTGTTGGTGGGATTGCAAAATGGTAAAACCGCTCTGGAAATCAGTTTGGTGGTTCCTCAGAAAATTGGGCATGTCACTTCCAGAGGACCCTGGCATACCATTCCTTGGCATATACCCAGAGGATTCCCCTGCATGCAATAAGGTCACATGCTCCACTATGTTTATAGCAGCCTTGTTTATAATAGCCAGAAATTGGAAGGAGCCCAAATATCCCTCAAAGGAGGAATGGATACAGAAAATGTGGTATATTTATACAATGGAATACTACTCAGCAATTAAAAATAATGAATTCATGCAATTTGTAGGTAAATGGTTAGACCTGGAAAATATCATCCTGAGTGAATTAACCCAATCACAAAAGAATGCACATGAAATGCAATCACTGATAAGTGGATATTAATGAACCCAGAAGCCCTAAATACTCAAGACACAAATAGCAAGTCAAATGATTCCCAAGAAGAAGAAAGGAGAGGACCCTGGGCCTGTAAAGATTGCATCCAATTTAGTAAAGAAACCGAGGGGGGAGGGGGAATGATTGGGGAACAGTTGGGGGGGGGGAGAGGAACTGTGGGAACTATGGTGGGTGGGAACTGGGAAAGGGGAAAGCCTTTGGAATGTAAACATAGAATATAGAAAATTTAAAAAAAAAGAAAATGCAAAATGCAAATATGTCCTAACCTAAAATATCCAGGAAATCCAGGACACAATGAGAAGACCAAACATAACAGTATTAGGTATAGAAGAGAATGTAGATTCCCAAATTAAAGGACCAGTAAATATCTTCAACAAAATTACAGAATGGCATATTTATCAATTAAAATGACAAAGACTAGACAATATTTTATTACCTAGACACTTATCCCAGGTTCTTGTGTTTCTGTGACACTGAAGACAAGGACAATTTTTGACCCTGAAGCACAGAAAATGAAGATTTTTTTTTTCTGTATTGAAGGAACATGGGAAAGATTGACCTCACCTTGTCTAAAGTAACATAGGGCAATCAATTTTGTAGTTGTACTGTTTGTCCACAGTTGAGCCTGGGCCCTGGCTTTGGGCAAGGCATTGGGACAGTTATGCTCAGTGGTTATCATAACATAAACCCAATCATGACCTTTGTCATTGTGCCCATATCTTCTTGGAGACCTTGAGCAAGCAGGTTACTCTGAGAATTTCAGAGCTTTTGTCTATCATATTATATTTAAACATATTAAATGATACATTCAAATGCTCTCTGACTGGTTTCAGGGCTAGTACCTACCTAGCATAACATAAATAAACAACCTTATTTGTATCTAGCCATTTACTCTAAACTGTACCTTGAAAACTTAGGAAAGTAAATAAAGATTAATCTTATAATTAACTGTATAAGTACATAGCAAGACTTTAAATATATTGCTGAGATTATTAAAGGATTTGATTACCTCCAAAGTTACTGAAAATCATTATTAGGTTTGCAACTTAAAAACCAAAGTTTTGCAAAGAACTTCTAGTATCAAAACAAAACCTACTTTAACCCATAAATCTGCTTCATAAAGAGGCTAATAACTTCTTTTGACCTTTATATGACATATCATTATAGAACAAAGAAGTTTCCTGAATGGTTAGGTTTAGCCAGAAGCCAGTGTAAGGGGAAGAAAAGATTCACAAGTTGAGAAAAACAGCAAGTACTTTGATTGAGAGAGCTGTTATTGGTTGCTGTAGCCTTGCTAGAGTTCAGTCAAACTGAACAGAAGTAGGTTATGAATTTCAAGAGCTGGTTATTCTTAACCTTATTAATATTGTAAACTTATAATTTATTTAATTAAAATTCCTTCATTTTAATTTACTAACATTACCATAATTTACAGAACAATATAACACACATAATGAGAAGAAAATCAAAAGAAAAGATATAACATTAGAAAACCCTCAGGACACCAGCACACCAGAAAAACAAGAGTTAGATATAAAAGCAAAGGTCATGATGCTCCTAGAGGAACACAAAAAAGACATAAACAGATCTCTTAAAGAAATGCAGGGGAACATCAATAGGGTAGAACCTCTTACAATGCAAACACAAAAAAACACTTAAAGAACTCCAGGAGAACATGGGCCAACAGACAGAAACCAATAAAGAGGAAATGAGAAAATCAGTTAAAGAAATGCAGGAGAACTTGAAACAACATGCAGAAGTTATGAAAGAGGGTACACAAATATATATTAAAGAATTACATGAAAGCACAAACAAACAAATGAAGGAACTGAGCAAAACCATCCAAGATCTGAACACAGAGGTAGAAACAACTAAGAAATCACAAAAGGAGGCAAATTTGGAGATAGAAAACCTTGGGAAGAAATCAGGGGTCGTAGATGCAAACATAAACAACAGAATACAAGAGATAGAAATAAGAATCTCAGATGCTGAACATAGTAACCATTGACTCCACAGTCAAAGAAAACGCAAAATCCAAAAGGCTTGTAACCCAAAACATCCAGGAAATCCAGGACACAATGAGAAGACCAAACCTAAGGATTATAGGGATAGAAGAGAGTGAAGATCTACAACTTAAAGGGCCAGCAAATATCTTCTACAAAATTATGGAAGAAAACTTCCCTAACTTAAAGAGAGAGAGATGCCCATGAATATACAAGAAGCCTACAAAACTCCAAACAGACTAGACCAGAACAGAAATACCTCCCGTCACATAATAATCAAAACCCCAAAAGTACTAAACAAAGAAAGAATATTAAAGGCAGTAAGAGAAAAAGGCCAAGTAACATATAAAGGAAGACATATCAGAATCAGACCAGCCTTCTCTCCAGAAACCCTGAAGGCTAGAAGATCCTGGGCAGACCTCATGCAGACCCTAAGTGAACACAAATGTCAGCCAAGACTACTATACCCTGAAAAATTCTCAATCAACATAGATGGAGAAATAAAAATATTCGATGACAGGACCAAATTTACACAATATCTTTCCACTAACCCAGCTCTACAAAGGATAATAGGAGGAAAACTCCAATACAAGGAAGGAAACTGCACCCAGGAAAAAGCAAGACATTAACCTTCTTCCATAAAACTCAAAGGAAGATAACTACTCAAAAACAAAAATAACATCAAAAATGTCAGGAAGTAATAATCTCTATTCCTTAATATCTCTTAACATCAATGGACTCAATTCCCCAATAAAAAGACATAGACTAACAGACTGGATACGGAAACAGGACCCTACATTTTGCTGCTTACAGGAAATACACCTCAGAGTCAAAGACAAACACTACCTTAGAGTAAAAGGATGGAAGACAATTTTGCAAGCAAATGGTCACAGGAAGCAAGCTGGAATAGCCATTTTAATATCAGATAAAATTGACTTTCAACCCAAAGTCATCAAAAGAGTCACAGAAGGTCACTTCTTGCTAGTCAAAGGAAGAATCCACCAAGAAGAACTCACAATTCTAAACATCTACGCTCCAAATGTAAGGGCACCCTCATTCATAAAAGAAACTTTACTATAGCTCAAAGCATACATTGCACCTAACACAATGATTGTGGGGAACCTCAATACTCCACTATCCTCAGTGGACCAATCAGGAAAACAGAAACTAAACAGGGACATGGAGAAACTCATTGAAACGTTGGACCAATTGGATTTAACAGATACATATAGAACATTTCACCCTAAAGCAAAAGACTATACCTTTCTCTCAACTCCTCATGGTACCTTCTCCAAAATCGACCATATAATTGGTCACAAGACAGACCTCAACAAATATAAAAGAATCGAACTAATCCCATGCCTCTTATCAGATCACCATGGAGTAAGAGTGTTCTTCAATAGCAAGAAAAACAAAAGAAAATCATCATACACATGGAGGCTGAACAATATTCTACTCAATGATAACTTAGTCCAGGAAGAAATAAAGAAAGAAATCAAAGATTTTTTAGAATTTAATGAAAATGAAGGCACAACATACCCAAATCTATAAGACACAATGAAAGCAGTGCTTAGAGGAAAACTCATAGACCTGAGTGTCTCCAAAAAGAAACAGGAGAGAGCATATACTAGCAACTTAATGGTGCACTTGAAAGCTCTGGAACAAAAAGAAGCAATTTCACCCAGGAGGAGTAGAAGACAGGAAATCATCAAACTCAGGGCTGAAATCAATCAAGTTGAAAAAAAGAGAACCATACAAAGAATCAACAAAACCAGGAGCTGGTTCCTTGAGAAAATCAACAAGATAGATAAACCCCTAGCCAGACTTACCAAAGGGCACAGAGACAGTATTCAAATTAACAAAATTAGAAATGAAAAGGGAGATATAACAACAGAAACTGAGGAAATTCGAAAAATCATCAGATCCTACTACAAAAACCTGTACTCAAAACAACTGGAAAATCTGGAGGAAAGGGACAATTTCCTAGACAGATACCAAATACCAAAATTAAACCAGGATCAAATAGATCGTCTAAACAGACCCATAACCCCCAAAGAAATAGAAGGTGTCATAGAAAGTCTTCCAACCAAAAAAAGCACAGGACCAGATGGTTTTAGTGCAGAATTCTATCAGACCTTCAAAGAAGACCTGATACCGATACTTTTCAAACTATTCCACAAAATAGAAACAGAATGAACACTACCCAACTCATTCTATGAAGCCGCAATTACCATGATACCAAAACCACACAAAGATCCAACTAAGAAAGAGAACTACAGGACAAATTCTCTTATGAATATAAATGCAAAAATACTAAACAAAATACTTGCCAACCGAATCCAAGAACACATCAAAACTATCATTCACCATGATCAAGTTGGCTTCATACCAGGGATGCAGGGATGGTTCAATATACGAAAAACCATCAACATAATCCACTACATCAACAAACTCAAAGAAAAAAACCACATGGTCATCTCATTAGATGCTGAAAAAGCATTTGACAAAATTTAGCATCCTTTCATGCTAAAAGTCTTGGAAAGAGCAGGAATTCAAGGCCCATATCTAAACATAGTAAAAGCAATATACAGCATACCAGTAGCCAACATAAAGGTAAATGGAGAAAAACTTGAAGCAATCCCACTAAAATCAGGGACTATACAAGGCTGTCCCTCTCACCATATCTCTTCAATATAGTACTTGAGGTACTAGCTAGAGCAATTCGACAACAGAGGGAAGTCAAGAGGATACAAATCAGAAAGAAAGAAATCACACTATCACTTTTTGCAGATGATATGATAGTATATTTAAGTGACCCAAAAAAACACCACCAGAGAATTCCTGAAACTGATAAACAACTTCAGCAAAGTGGCTGGCTATAAAATCAACTCAAGCAAATCAGTAGCCTTTCTATACACGAAGGATAAGCAGGCCGAGAAATAAATTAGGGAAATGACACCCTTCATAATAGCCACAAATACTATAAAGTATCTTGGAGTGACTCTAACCAAACATGTGAAAGATTTATATGACAAAAACTTCAGGTCTCTGAAGAGGGAAATTGAAGAAGACATCAGAAAATGGGAAATCTTCCATGCTCGTGGGTTGGCAGGATTAATATAGTTAAAATGGCAATCTTGCCAAAAGCAATATACAGATATACATTTCAATATACAATATACAGTTCCTCATAGAGTTAGAAAGAACAATTCTCAAATTCATCTGGAATAACAAAAAGCCCAGGATAGCTAAAACTATCATCAACAGCAAAAGAACTTCTGGGGGAATCAATATCCCGGACCTCAAGCAATACTACAGAGCAGTAGTGTTAAAAACTGCATGGTATTGGTTCAGTGACAGGGAGGCGTATCAATGGAATAGGATCGAAGACCCAGAATTGAACCCACACATCTATGGCCAATTGATCTTCGACAAAGGAGCTGAAAACATCCAGTGGAAAAAAGATAGCCTTTTCAACAGATGGTGCTGGCTCAACTGGAGGTCAACATGCAGAAGAATGAGAATTGATCCATACTTATCTCCTTGCACTAAGCTCAACTCCAAGTGGATCAAGGAACTCCACATAAAACCAGACACACTAAAACTAATAGAAAAGAAACTGGGGAAGACCCTTGAAGACATTGGCTCAGGGGAAAAATTCCTGAACAGAACACCAATTGCTTATGCTCTAAGAGCAAAAATAGACAAATGGGACCTCATAAAATTACAAAGTTTCTGTAAGGCAAAAGACACTGTCAAAAGGATAAATCGGCAACCAACAAATTGGGAAAAGATCTTCACCAACCCCACATCTGACAGAGGGCTAATATCCAATGTATACAAAGAACTCAAGAGGTTAGACCCCAGAAAACCAAATAATCCTATCCAAAAATGGGGTACAGAGCTAAACAGAGACTTTTTACCTGAAGAAATTCGGATGGCTGAGAAACACCTTAAAAAATGTTCAACATCATTAGTCATTAGGGAAATGCAAATCAAAACAACCCTGAGATTTCACCTCACACCAGTCAGAATGGCTAAGATTAAAAACTCAGAAGACATCAGGTGTTGGCAAGGATGTGGAGAAATAGGAACACTCCTCCACTGCTGGTGGGAATGCAAGTTGGTACAACCACTCTGGAAATCATTATGGCGGTTCCTCAGAAAACTGAACGTGATACTTCCGGAGGACCCAGCCATGCCACTCCTGGGAATATACCCAGAAGATTCTCCAGCATGCAATAAGGATACATGCTCCACTATGTTCATAGCAGTCTTATATATAATAGTCAGAAGCTGGAAAGAACCCAGATGTCCCTCGGTGGAGGAATGGATACAAAAAAATGTGGTATATATGCACAATGGAGTACTATTCAGCCATTAGAAACAATGAATTCATGAAATTCTTAGAGAAATGGATGGAGCTGGAGAACGTCATACTAAGTGAGGTGACACAGTCTCAAAAAATACACATGGTATGCAGTCACTGATAAGTGGATATTAGCCTAGAATCTTGGAACACCAAAGACACAAATCACATACTAAGTGATGTCTGACAAGAAGAAAGGAGTGTACACTGGTGCTAGAATTGACCAAAGCATCATTGTGGGGGAGTACAAGAACAGGGAGGTGGGAGGTGGTGGACAAGGGAGCAGGGGGTGGGAAAAGGGCATGTGGGACCTTTGGGGGTGGGGAACCAGAAAAAGGGAAATGAATTGTAAATATAGAATATATCCAATAAAATAAAATAAAATAAAATAAAATAAAATAAAATAATATAAAACAAACAAACAAACAAACAAAAACAAACAAACAAACAAAAGAAAACCCTCGGAATATATATCCTCATCATAGTTCCATAATTTGATTGCTGTTGTCTATTATAATTTCAAAAGTGATTACAGTATACATCCTTCTTATAGTCATTTCATTAAAATTTTCTCCTTTATTTTAGCTATTATATATTATACTAAAGATATAATAAAATATTTAATAAATTTTAAAACATTGTGTAGTCTTTTATACTTGCATAATTTTTAAAATTTCTTATGCAATATTAAAATTAAGTATATTTTTAAGTAATGAAGTCATAGAGCACAACCATAAATTTTAGAAGAAAAAACCAAATTTTTAACAATTTAGACATTCCAGAGCCTCTAAATCAATAACAACTGCGGTTTTTTTTTTTTGTTTGTTTGTTTTTTTTTATGTTACAAAGTTTGGATGCCAGCAACAAAATTTTGTGCATATGAAATGAAGTGTTTAGACTCAGTTGGGTTTTGTGATTTTTTTTCTGGAGACTGTCATATGATAGGATGTTTTGCTGAAGCTCAAATGTAGGAGGATGTTTTACTGAAAACAGATATGAAGTATTTTTCTGGAAGCTTCCTGGAAAAAGGACATGTAGCATTCTTCTGTAGTGTATGCTTGAAAAGACATTTGAAAGGGTATACATATAGTCTGAAAGACAGTGAATGATTTGTGGCATTGCTTCACCTTGCCTTCTTTAATGGTCATTGCTGTGACTATAGAGAGAAACTTCTCATGATATTCTGGTGGCTTCTTGCCACTTCTGTGGACTAAGTCCAAATGTCAGAGCTTCATGATTTCTTCTGTATTGAACTACCATTGTTGATTTGTGTGAATTGAGCTGTGGACATTCTGACAACAAAGATTGGGATTGCCCAAAACAAGTATGGGACTGTTTGGAAATACTTGTTTTGGGCAATCCCAATCTTTGCTATAGTAGCTGTGCTTTTTCATTCCCTCTGGTGTGTGGTAGGCTACAAGGGAGGTTAAATCTTTTATGAAGACCTATGAAAGTAGATTTTTAAAAACCTAAGTCTACATACATGCATGAAGGTACCGCTTTGATAGTTCATTATTTAAAACTTTGTTTTAAATTACATCTTTTATAAATCTGATTTTGAGAACAGGATTTTCATAAAAATATTCTCTCAATTTAGAGTCCTGTTTCTTTTTTTGGCTCATGCTATGTGTTGTTGTCCAGAATGGATCCAACATTGTGCGATGACTTTTAAGCTAATTTTTTAGTTTCAGATGCTACAACCAAATAACTCATAAGCCAATAGTAACAGAGACATGCAGAACATAGTGAACATATACTTAAGACAAGTCAGAAACAAAGATATAGAAGCCACATACACTTATACATTTAGAATAAGCAGACACAATTTTCCTTACTTCTACCATCTATAATTTCAAAAGAGGAGCATCTTGCTACCTGCTGAATCCAATTTTAATGGGCACAAAAGTTTTGTAACAGGAATAACCATTAATGATTTTACCAGAGAGGCTGACAAAGTCCTGGTTTTACTTGAAAAGAAGTTTGTACACATCAAGTAGTCACCTTAGCAGATCTTCTTCAGCAGTTCTAGACTAATAGATTGAGATGCAGGGCTCCAAGGGCAGTTTTTTCCTTTGAATATGAAAAAAAATTAAACAACTAAATGAAACTACAGACATAAACTGAGAGACATGGGCAGTCCAGTGTGCCAATGATGATAATAGTGTTGGTGACCAGGAAGTGATCCTGATGTTCCACCAAAGGGACCCAGATACCAAATGGTGAAGGAGTTAAAGATAAGTGAGAGGCACCAAAAAGCAAAATGAAAGTAGAAAACAAACAGAAATCAAAGTGAGTGTCTGTATTCCAAACCAAGTTCAAATTCAAAGAAGTGAATTGTACTCCAATCCCTCTAGACAAGATCAAACCAGATTGTCTTCTCCTCCTGACTCAAAAACATTGCTGTGTCCAGATGCCCTCACTTGAGTCACCAAAGGTACCACAAACAAGACCAAAACAAGTAAACTCAAGACCAAGCCAAGAAAAAGATGTGTTCATGAACAAAAATCTTACCTCTTCATGGAGGTGGGGGGAGGGGGCAGATGAATTGGTGGCATTCACTGTGAGTAAATGAGGGGTGCTCAAAGTTGGGAGCTTCCTCAAAAACACACCAAATGTTGAGATTCAGGAGTCACCGAACAAACAACCCAAACATTGATCTCAGTAAAACATGGATGATTTAATGAGCATCCCCCCACAAGACTGATTGACCCATATAGCAGTTCAAAGCTGTGCACAAGACATTTCTTAGGGCCAATTTATAAAGGTTAAAAGTGCCAAAGTTATTTTTGTGCATCAAAGACTAGTAGGCATATCATAGCAACAGTATAAAATAGCTGGTAGCATAAAACAAAATGACTACAAATACACTAGGTAAAGCAGACTTTAACGATTAGCATAGGATGATTGTCATATGGCATGCACATATGCTGTTAATTTCAAGTCCTGTCTAATCCTAGTAGTGAGGTGGTGTAATCAGGATACCTTAAAAATCTGAAAAAAATAGACTAGTCTTTCACTTGTTAAAATTAGTTCTATCTGTGATGTTAATAGCAAAATTTGAATCTCTGGTATTTTAAAAAGAAACTTTAAAGAGAAGGATTATCAAACTTTATGGCTGATTGTATTATGTTAATTTTGATCTGCAAATTTGTTTACATGAGAATCCACACATCCACACTTAAGACACTCCTCCCAGTTGGTTCTGATTGGTAAATAAAGTTGCCAAATGAGGGCAAACAGAGGCAGAACTTTTAGGATTCCTGGGTGAGAGACCAGGGAAAGGAGGAGGAGATTCACCATGGTAGGAGAGATGGAGGAGAAGAGGTGCCATAGCAAAGAAGGTATGGGACAGAGAGTATAGCCACCAAATAGCAACCTGGGGAGAGCAGCCACAACAGGGCTGCCCAACTGGGTCCAAGGCAGGAGAGATGGAATAAAATATTTAGTTAATAATAACGTGAATATCGGAGAAAGGTGGATTAGCCATGTGGACTTTACGAACTGGCCAAGTCATTGAGCAGTTTAAGGCATATCAAAATAAAAAGGCTCTATGTGTTTCTTTCATTTGGGAATCCAGAACATTGGGGCAAGTAGCAAGAAACATGCCACCACCTGGATCAATTGGAGATATTAATTGGGTATTACTACAAGATTATTTCCATATATGAAAAAAAGACAAAGCAAACCAACCATAAAAACAAAAACCTTATATTTTCTAATGTGTTACAATTGCATATTTATTACATCTGTGAGTCTGTGTACTCACAATGTAATGGCTACTAAATAATGGATACCTCTTCGCTTATAATACCCACAAAAATATACTTCCAACGAAATTTTTGTTTTTAAGGAGTTATGTACATTATGAAGTACACATTAAAGAAGAAACAAACAGATATTTACCAAGAACTAATTATATAACACTGCATATTCATCTCCAACCTTCTGCATCCTGTTGTTATTTGTACTGCCAGGAATTGAGAAGGATGAGATCAAGGGACTACTTTTCAAATCCTTTCCTAAGTGTGACTGAAAAGGTATATATTTATTGTCTTTATGTCAGCAGATATATTTTTTTAAATATCCCTGTGTTCTCACTGTCACAGAATTTGAGTGATTGTATTACAATTTACCTTTTACAATATAAAATATTCTCAATTTACTTTAAATATCTTTTAATACATATATAGTTCCTTTCAAAGGAATGGTCATTAGAAACAACAGTTGAATTTAGAGTTTGTGCTCAAGATGAGGTTGCTGTGTGATTAGAGCTATAGCTCTCAGTTCATACAGAAATATCTGAATGATATAAATTAAAATTACAGGGCAGAATTACAATATTTATGATTGACTTCCATTTACTTAAATTTGGGTGGGAACGATTATAAAGGTGTCATCCTTATCATGCTTAGGGAAAGTGAAAAAATGTGGGAAGAAAAACATTTGGGAGATACAGAGTGACCTACAGATTCCCATGTAGGAATACAGTAAAACACATTTTTTTTTAAAAAGTGTCCTTTCTACAAATACTCTTTCTCTTTCTCTTTCTCTTTCTCTTTCTCTTTCTCTTTCTCTTTCTCTTTCTTTTTCTCTTTCTCTTTCTCTTTCCTTTTTTCTCTTTCTCTTTCTCTTTCTCTTTGCCTCTTTCTCTTTCTCTTTCTCTCTCACACACGCACACACAGAAGGATGCATGCACGTGTATGTGCATGTATGTGTATGCATGTGTGTCTGTGCATATATGTGGCATATATGCAACAGTTTTGAATATATAAAAATAATTATTTTCTAATAATTTCAGAGGAACAATACTGCTGAATTTGTCTATTCATGATGGCATTTAAGTAAGAGTAGTGAATATTCCATGTATTGTAGTAGGTAATAAATATATATGAAGCTAATATCTTTTAAGATTTCCATTTAATTTTTATTAATATTTACAAATCAGTATAAACTTGAGGCATTGTTCCCAGGCAAATAGAAGTACCCATATATTTTCCTATACTTTTCTTTGTGTCTGCCCACAGTAAGGTCCCTTCTTTTCCTGATAGGCTGTGTATCTGCCTCATTGTTGGGATGCCAGAACAAAGTCTATTTTTTTGGTAGAGATAAACCTGCAGAATAATCATAACACTGAAGCAGAACTCTGAAAAGCTGTGTGTGTATACATATATTACATATATGTGTATATATATACATATATATATATATATACATACATACGTACATACATACATACATATTCTTTATTAGAAGAGTGGGGAAGAGTAATGGTAATGTATGTGTTATGCTTATAACAGTTTGATTAGGAGCACATCAATTGTCTGTTGTGCTAGCCCTTGGGAAAAAGGCAAGGCTCTTCACCGAATTTACTTGTGAAAGGATCCTTTAAGTGGGGAGTTACCAGTGTTAAATTAGGAAAAGCAAAGGGAAGAATTGGGAATTTATCTGCTTTAGGTAGTTGAGGAAGAAAATAACATGATAGTTGTGTATTTGGATTAGGCAGTAATAGCTTGTCTATATCAAGGAAGCCGGCTTAGTGGCTTAAGAATTAAATAATGGTTATTAATATAGTTGGTTTGACCCATGGGAGGTAGATCTCATATGATTTTTTGAAGCTCAAAAGAATCTTTGTAAACAAATTGAAAAATTTTAGAACAATTTTGGCTTAAAAGTCACACATATTGTTTTAAGTGTTCCTGTTAGGGAGAAGAAGAAGCATTTTAAAAAAGAAGCATGCCATTTTTGAGTTTTAGATGAACTCTGTTGTTCTGAGATGTCAGTACCAAGTTCTGTTATGTTTTGTTTGCTGTGATCTTTTCACCTAGGTGTAAGGGGAGGAGCCTGCTCTGTTGGACTGCTGCTGCCAACCTTTTGTTTCTTTCCCATGTGAATGTTTTCCTGACTGTATGCTGCCATAAGGCATGGGATGGGATACTTTTTGTAAATCCTAAAAGAAATAGCTTGAAATGAAGAGGCGTAGAGGTTTGGTGGTGAAGAATAAAAAAATTAATTAATTAATAGCTATCTGTAAAGACACGGGCTTGTCACCTTTTGTCATCTTGGGCCTCCACCCCCTGCAGGCGGCGGTTCCGGAACTCTAGAGAAAAACACCCCCCACCTCCTCCTGGGACTCTTGAGAGAAAAACAACTCTCTTGAGGGAAACAGCTCCTGGAATAACCACAGGGGTCCCATCAGCCCCTATGGAATGTCCCAAAGCCCCAGGAATGTCACTTAATGTAACACATAGTAAATAGTAAATGTGTGACTTTAGACTTCCCCTATTTCCTCCCCAGTCGTCCCCCCTCTTTTATGGTTTTTGCCTTTATAAGCTTGTCACAAGTTCAGGTGGGGGTCGAACTCCTCTACCCCTGCGTGGTGTATGAGTTTCGACCCCAGCATGCTGGCCTGAGATCTCGTTTAATCCCATCTTCAATAAACTTCGTGTGATCACAACGAATTTGGTCTCAGTGCCTTACTGGGTGTGCGCTACTCCCGAGACTTGAGTGAGGGTCTCCCTTCGGGGGTCTTTCAGTGGTACCCTAGCAGATGTGCTGGGATGGGAATGGGGATGGGCATCTTCCTTAAGGCCCTAGAAGTCTGGCTTCATATATGTTGATGCAGCAGCTCTGACCTTATACAAAAGTGTGAAAAAGACAGACTGCCTTTCTTCAGAGTGGGGAATCATAGTTTTTGGGCTAGTGACAAAAGCTGGTGGATTGTGTCCAGGGAGTTACTCAGGCTTTTTGTTTAATCAGAAGTTCCTCTGTGGATCCAAGTGGGCCACCAGCTGTGATATGTATCAGCTTGTTATTCCCACATCTGAAGCCAGATGTTAGACTGCATTTCTGACTTGGCACTAACATGTCAGAGTGCCACAATCATACTGCTCAGGGACAGCAGACCACAACATGTGATAGGGAGTCCTAGCCTGTGTTGCTCTGTGTGAAAAACAGCGGGAGGCTTGGATGGGTGTTGTGGTTCTCAATCTCTTTTGTACACAGTTGCCACCCTTTGTGCAGACAGGAAGGGGATGGCTGAGCCTGGGTCAGGGAAGGAATCCAGCCAAGTGAATGCAGATAGTACAGAGGGGCTGGGAGAAGGAAGGCCTTCTCCTAGAAATTTAGGAATATCTCTTTCCCACAAAGGCCTCCCCACCCTCAGCAATCCTTGATGAGGAAGAGGGAGCTTGCTTTTATTTATGGTAGATACGAAAGTAAATGTCTTATTTAGAGTGAACTAGGTATTTAAATACCATTTGCTGGAAGGGATGCCCAGGAAGGGAAGCTCATTAGCTTAACACTATGGGTCTATCTAGATAGCCAATTAACAGGGAGAACTCTAGGTTTTATGCTTCCTGACTGATTGTCATAGCCCTCCCAGTGAGTATCATGGTTATATGTTGCAGGCACAGGTAGTCCCTGGCCAGAAGCTGATTCCCACATCTGCAGTTCTCAATTTTGAGATTCCCTGGTGTTTTTGAACCTGCTTCTACTTTACCAGCTCTCTTTTGTGATGGGATTGTCTGCTTGTCTCACATTTTCCCACTGGTAATCATCTTCTGATATCCTTTTTTAACACTATTTCTAGTTCTTTGGTACTACATATCATAGGGAAATGAATTTAAATGGGTGAATTGTATATGCAATAATTGAGATTTAAAGAATTTTGTGAAGCCTGTAGTGTTTAGTCAGAATACAATAGCAAACAAAAAAATCAAGCAAATGCCAATTTGCAAAAAATTATATCAGAGTAATATACGTGTGTATATGTGTGTTTCAATTAAACACAATGCTTTTTATAGAACCAAAAGACATATGATAACACAATGTCTCTAGAGGGTAAGTGAAAAATGAAGTATAAATACTTGACATAGGTTTGAAATGTTGTTCATTATGCTTAATCTTTAGATCCCTGACCACTAAGCCCAACTGAAACAAAACCTCTGATCTTATTCAGTTTACTTTGAACCTAATACTGTAGATGTGGTACCCACATCTACAAAATAAAAGTAAGTGAATACCAAAAAGTTGTTTGGTATATACTATGTAGATACCACTTTAAAAAAATAAACATAATGTTTTTCTCTTTTGGCACTTATGTGGTTTTAATTGAGAATGGCCCCTTTATAGGCTCATATGCTTGAATACTTGCTCTTTAGGTGGTAAAAGAGTTTGTAAACAATTGGGAAATGCAGTCTTGTTGAAAGAGCTATGACAATAAGCTTAAGGTCTAAGGCTTCAGCCTACTCACATCATTCCCAGTTCCCTCTCTTTGCCTCTGTGTTGTGTCTCAAGGCTTGAGCTCTTAACTGTTGGACCATGCTGCCTGCCTGTGGCATGTATATTGTCTAACTCTACCATAAGAAGCAAAGCACACAGAGAGTCCCCCTTGGGGATCCATCCCATCTACAGACACAAAACCCAGACACTATTGCTGATGCCAACAAGTACTTGATAATATGAGCCTGATACAGCAGTCTCCTGAGAGGATCTTCAAAAGTCTGACAAATATAGAGGCAATGCTTAGAGCCATCCATTTGACTGAGCATGGGGTCCTCAATGGAGAAGTTATAGAAAGGAATGAAGGAGATGAAGGGCTTTGCAACCCCACAGGAAGAACAATAATATCAACCAATCAGTACCCCCAGAGCACCCAGGGACTAAACCACCAACCAAAGAGTACACATGGAGGGAATCATGGCTCCAGCTGCATATGAAGCTAAGAATGGCTTTGCCAGGTATCAATGGGAGGAGAGGCCCTTGATCCTGTGAAGATGCTCCAGTGTAGGGGAATGCCAGGGTGGGGAGGCATGGAGTGGGCAGGTGAGTGTGTGAACACTGTCATAGAAGCAGAGGAAGGAAGGAAGGGATAGGCGATTTTCAGAGGGGAAAATGGTAGAGGAGATAATAATATTTGAAATGTAAATAAAATGTCCAGTATAAAAAAGGAGTAAAAAAAAAAATTATGTAACAATCACCAAATCAGATACACTTGAAGATAAAGTTCTGCATCCTTCTGTGCTCAGTCAAAAAACACAATTTGTGACTCAACTTATCTAAAAAAAATGCAAACCATATTTACCTGGCACTACAGTCTTTCCCTACATCATTCAGTTTTCAGAATATATGAGAAAAAAATTTAAAACTCTATGTATGAGAATATATCCATTTCAAAATATTCTTAAAAGTAGCATCTAGCTTGTATGGCAAGAACTTCAGGTCTCTGAAGAAGAAAATGGAAGAAGACCTCAGAAAATGGAAAAATCTTCCATGCTCATGGATTGGCAGGATTAATATAGTTAAAATGGCCATCTTGCCAAAAGCAATATACAGATTCAGTGCAATCCCCATCAAAATCCCAACTCAGTTCTTCATAGAGTTAGAAAGAGCAATTCTCAAATTCATCTGGAATAACAAAAAACCCAGGATAGCTAAAACTCTTTTCAACAGTAAAAGAACTTCTGGGGGAATCAGTATCCCAGACCTCAAGCAATACTACAGAACAGTAGTGTTAAAAACTGCATGGTATTAGTACAGTGACAGGCACGTGAATCAATGGAATAGAACTGAAGACCCAGAAATGAATCCACACATCTATGGCCAATTGATCTTTGACAAAGTAGCTGAAAACATCCAGTGGAAAAGAAGATAGCCTTTTCAACAAATGATTCTGGCTCTACTGGAGGTCAGCATGCAGAATAATGCGAATTGATCCACTCTTATCTCCTTGTACTAAGCTCAACTCGAAGTGGACCAAGGACCTCCACATAAAACCAGACATACTGAAACTAATAGAAAAGAAACTGGGGAAGGCTCTTGAGGACATTGGCTCAAGGGGAAAGTTCCTGAACAGAACACCAATAGCTTATGCTCTAAGATCAAGAATTGACAAATGGGACCTCATAAAATTACAAAGTTTCTGTATGGCAAAAGATACTGTCTAAAGGACAAATTGGCAACCAGCAAATTGGGAAAAGATTTTCGCCAACCTTACAATTGACACAGGGCTAATATCCAATATATACAAAGAACTCAAAAAGTTAGACCCAAGAAAAACAAATAACCCTATCAAAAATGGGGTACAGAGCTAAACAAAGAGTTTTCACCTGAAGAACTTTGGATGGCTGAGAAGCACCTTAAGAAATGTTCAACATCATTAGTCATTAGTGAAATGCAAATCAAAACAACCCTGAAATTTCACCTCACACCACTCAAAATGGCTAAAATTAAAAACTCAGGAGACAGCAGGTGTTGGTGAGGATGTGGAGAAAGAGGAACACTACTCCACTCCTGGTAGGATTGTAAGCTAGTACAACCACTCTGGAAATAAGTTTGGCAGTTCCTCAGAAAACTGGGCAGGACACTTCTGGAGGACCCTGCCATATAACTCCTAGGCATATACCCAGAGAATTCCCCAGCATGTAATAAGAATACATGCTCCACTCTGTTCATAGCAACCCTATTTATAATAGCCAGAAGCTGGAAAGAACCCAGCTGTCCCTCAATGTAGGAATGGATACAAAAAATGTGGTATATATACACAATTGTGTACTATTCAGCCATTAGAATCAATGAATTCATGAAATTCTTAGACAAATGGATGGAGCTGGAGAACATCATACTAAGTGAGGTCACCCAACCTCAAAAGAATACCAATGGTATGCAGTCACTGATAAGTGGATATTAGTCTAGAATCTTGGAATACCCAAGACACAATCCACATACCAAATGATGCCCAAGAAGAAGGAAGGAGTAGACCCTGGTTCTGGAAAGGCTCAATAAATCAGTGTAGGAGAATACCAGAACAAGGAAGTGGGAAGGGGTGGACGGGGGAACAGGGGGAGAGAAAAGGGCATATGGTACTTTTGGGGGTCCAGGAACCAGGAAAGGGGAAATCATCTGAAATGTAAATAAAGAATATATCAAATAAAAAATAGCATCTAGCATTGTTCCTTCTGATGTCTAAAGGGTAATTCAGGGCTGGGTACTCATTTTCATGAAATATGTCTCCTCTGTATTCTTAATTTTCAAGAATATATCTCTCTAATTATTTTTGTACAAAGTACTACACAAATGGACAGCTCAATTAATGTTTGTAAGTACTATCAAAAGCACTAAATAGAAGTTCTGCATGGAGTGCAATCTTTTGCACACAATCTTTTACAAGTAAAGATTTGAAAGAGGATGTGAACCATCTTTGCCAACACTTATCTATGCCTCATTAATATTAGTCACTTCCTTTCCTTATTATACAATTTAAATTTCACCTTTTTGGTGTTTAATGGCATATAAAGCCCAGAAACTGGATAGTAAAAATGGAGATTGTACTGGATGGTTTTGTGTGTCAACTTGACATAGGCTGGAGTTATTACAGAGATAGGAGCTTTAGTTGAGTAAATGCCTTCTTCATGAGATCCAACTATAAGGCATTTATTTACTCAATTTGCGATCAAGGAGGAAAGCCTCCTTGTGGGTGGTACCATCTCTGGGCTGGCATTCTTGTGTTTTATAAGAAGGCAAGCTGAGAAAGCCAATAAGAAACATCCCTCCATGGCCTCTGTATCAGCTCCTGCTTCCATACCTGCTTGATTTCCAGTCCCAACGTCCATTGGTGATGAACAGTAGTATGGAAGTGTAAGCTCAAAAAACCTTTTTCTCCCAAACTTGTTTCTTGGCCATGATATTTGTGCATGAATAGAATCCCTGACCTTTTTCATCTTGCTATGTTTCTTCAAAGTTCTCTTCATCAGACTTAACCAGAGAACAAAGTCTTTGTTGGGCTTTTTTGAGACTTCCTTTGCAGATGCAATTAATATAAATCTCTTTACCTTAGCCCTGGGCAGACTCTTCAGACAATGGCAAAAAGCAGCCATGTTTTTCACACAAAAAAAATCACAAAAACAGTCTCTCAGCCACATATTAAAGTTCTCCACTGTAACCTCTTTGGTCATCAGGCCTACATAGTTCAAATGAACCTCAGCACCACTGTCTTCCATATTCCTACTAGGTTGGCCTATTAAGCCCCATTTAAAACATTTCATGGCTTTCCAAATCCAAAGTCCCAAAATTCACATTCTTCCAAACAAAAGCATGGACAGGCTTATCACATCAATACCCCAGTCCCCGGTACCAACTTCTGTCTTAGGGTTTTACTGCTGTGAACAGACACCATGATCAATGCAAGTTATGTAAAGGACAACATTTAATTGGGGCTGGCTTACAGGATCAGAGGTTCAGTCCATTGACATCAAGACAGAAACATGGCAGCATCCAGGCAGGTATGGTGCAGGAGGAACAGAGAACTCTACATCTTCATCTTAAGACTGCTAGTAGAAGACTGACTTCCAAGCAACTAGGATGAGGGTCTTAAGCCCACACCCACAGTGAGACATCTACTCCAACAAGGCCACACCTCCTAATAGGGACACTTCCTGGGCCAATCATATACAAACCATATCACATACAATCCTTAAATTTGGTCTTCTTATTGTGTCCTGGATTTCCTGGATGTTTTTTGTTAGGAACTTTTTGCATTTTTCAATTCCTTTGCTGGATGTGTCAATGTTTTCTACGATATCTTCTGCACCCAATATTCTTCTATCTCTTGTATTCTGTTGGTGATACTTGCATCTATGTCTCCTGAACTCTTTCCTAGGTTTCACATCTCTAGGTTTGTCTTCCATTGTGATTTACTTATTGTTTCTCATTCCATTTTTTGATCCTGGATGGTTTTGTTCAGTTCCTTCTCCTGTTTGGTTGTGTTTTCCTGTAATTCTTTAAGGAATTTTTGTGTTTCCTCTTTTAGGCTTCTACCAGTCTACTGGTGTTCTCCTGTATTTCTTTAAGGGAGCTATTTATGTCCTTCTTAAAATCCTCTATTATTATCATCATGAGATGTGATTTTAAATAAAAATCTTGCTTTTCTGAAGTGTTAGGGTATCCAAGGCTCAGTGGAGTGGGAGAACTGGGTTCTGATGATGCCAAGTAGCCTTGCTTTCTGTTGACTATGTTCTTAACCTTGCCTCTCACCATCTGGTTATCTCTGGTGTTAGCTGGTCTTGCTGTCTCTGACTATGGCTTGCCTCTCATGGTAAGCTGTGTGTCAGTCCTCCTGGGAAACTGGTGGTATTTGGGTATGGAGCACTATGGTCTTTTGTTATGTTTCTTACTTACATCTATCAGAAATGAAATTTTGAAATTTACCACCTTGAAAATGTTTATGAGGGCCAAAAGCGTAAAGCAAATGTTAAAAATCAAATGTGAAAAAATGTTATTTTCTCCCCCAATTCTCATCAGCCATAAATCATATTCTCAGAATATAGGTGTTTTCAAGTTAAATGCTCAAAATATAACCTATATTTCTATTTGGCTACCATTCTAGTCATTATATTTCTGAGAACTATGTTTTTTTCTTCTCTGACCTTATGGATTAAGTCATCTTGATGGAAACATGTCTGCAGACAAACTAGAGTGCAATGAATTTAGCAAATTATGTTACAAATGACTCATTGAATTCTGTTATATTTAGAAATTGTTCTTTTTCAGAATATAAATAAGAAATATTCTAGTAAACCCATGCTTGTTAGAAATGTGGGTGTGCTGAGTTTGCCTAAGGAGATAACACAGAGAAATTTTTGTCCTCAAAACTTAGCATTCTGTTCTGTTTGCTTGCTTGATATTTTCATTTATTTTGGTTCTGTTTTGCTAATTTGTTGCTATTTTCTTGGGATTGTTTTCATTGCACTTAGAACTAAAATTCTAAATCCTAAATACAACAATCCTTTGATGAGAGTGTATACTGAAAGTTGATGATTCCAAATCATCATTAACCATTGTTAGTGTGTTCACATGAGAGGATATCCAACAAAAAATTTAATTACAGCAATATTTTGTCACCAATTCTTATAGTGATACACAGATTTTAAATTGGCTTTATGACCCCTTTATAACTTATAAATGTTTTTCACTTAAAACAGGCAGGGCTTGTTTCTGGCTTCTCTAACAGTCCTCTGTAGGAACTAATGGTCATTCACTTTTGCATTCTACCTTATAAAAGACTCTGGTCTTACCAAATTCCTTTTTACTCTTTGAAATAAAGCAAACAATAGCTAGCATGAAATTGAAATTTAGAAGGGACTTAATATTGCCAAGTCATCTAAGGAAGAATGTTGAAAATTTTCTTGATTGAAAAACCTAGCCGATATATATTCAACTCTGTTCTTGTCCAAGCAGAGGTTCCAGCTAAGTCATGCCTTCTCTTTTGACGAATGGAAACTAGGTTAAACTGTGAGTTTTGGATCTTTGCTCCTGTGACTGAGCAGACAGGTGCAGCCAGGTACAAAGAGATCACCTGAGTATAAGATTGCTTGAGATTCAATCTGCCAGAGATCCACCTGCACCCAGGAGCAGAGCAGCTCTGCCACAGCCATCTGTGCACCAAGTCTGCTAGGAATATCAGCTCTGCATGGAGTCCCATGGTTAGAGGTAAGGTCACCATCTTCATTCCTGTGTCTGAGCAGGAAGTTATAGCCAGGAACGCAGAGAATATCTGAGTGTAAGATCACTTGGGACTCCATGTGGTTGGGCCCCACCTGCACAGAGGAGCTGGGTAGGCCCACAGCATTCTGTGACAGGAGAAAGCTGGTTCACCCAGGGGTGCTAAGATAGGCTTGCAGGCACACAGGAGGGACTAGCGCCAGCCAGTGACAGTAGGACCAACTAACACCAGCAATAACCAGATGGCAAAAGGCAAACACAATTATGTTATTAACAGAAATCAAGGCAACATGGTACAATTCAATCCAAGTTCTCCCACCACAGCAAGTCCTGGATACCCCAATAAACCAAAAAAGCAAGATTTGGATTTAAAATTACAGCTCACAATGCTTTTTGGAGGGCTTCAAACAGGATATAAATAGCTCCCTTAAAGAAATACAGGAGAATACATGAAAACAAGGAGAAGCCCTTAAAGAACTAAAGGAAAACACAACAAAACAGGTGAAGAAACTGAAAAAAACCATCCAGGATCTAAAATTGGAGGTAGGAACAATAAAGAAATCACAAAGGGAAACAATTCTGGACATAGAAAAAATAGGAAAGAAGTCAGGAGTCATGGATACAAGTATCAACAACAGAATACAAGAGATATAAGAGAGAATCTCAGATGCAGAAGATATCATAGAAAGCATTGATATAATAGTCAAAGAAAATGCAAAATGCAAAAAGTACCTGACCCAAATCCTCTAGGAAATCCACGACAAAATGAGAAGTCAAAACCTAAGGATGATCAATATAGAAGAGAGTGAAGATTTCCAACTTAAAGGGTCAGCAAATGTCTTCAAAAAATTATAGAAGAAAACTTCCCTAACCTGAAGAAAGAGGTGCCCATGAACATACAAGAAGCCTACAGAAGTCCAAATAATTTTGACCAGAAAAGAAATTCCTCCCATCACATAATAATTAAAACACCAAATATGCTAAACAAAGAAAGAATATTAAAAACAGTAAGAGAACAAAGTCAAGTAACATATAAAGGTAGACCCCTCAGAATTACACAGGACTTCTCACTAGAGACTATGAAAGCCAGAAGAGCCTGGGCAGATGTCATACAGACCCTAAGGGAACACAAATGCCAACCTAGACTGCTATATCTAGCAAATCTCTCAGTTACCATAGGTGGAGAAATCTAGGTATTCCATGACAAAAACAAATTTACACAGTATCTTTCAACAAATCCAGCGATTCAAAGGATAATGGATGGAAAATACCAACAAAAGGAGGGAAACCACACACTAGAAAAAGCAAGAAATTAATCTTTTTTCAACAAACACAAAAGAAGATAACCACACAAATATAAAATTTTCATCCAAAATAGCAAGAAGCAACAATCTCTATTCCTTGATATCTCTTAACATCAATGGACTCAATTACCTTATAAAAAGAAATAGACTAACAGACTGGATATATAAACAAGATCCAACATTTGGCTGCATACAGGAAATGCATCTCTGAGTCAAAGACAAACACTATCTGTCTTAGTTAGGGTTTCTCTGCTGTGAACAGACACCATGACCAATGCAAGTTTTATAAAAGACAACATTTAATTGGGGTTGGCTTACAGGCTCAGTCCATTGTCATCAAGGCAGAAACATGGCAGCATCCAGGCAGGCATGGTACAGGAGGAGCTGAGAGTTCTACATCTTCATCTGAAGGCTGCTAGTAGAGGACTGACTTCCAGGCAACTAGCGTGAAGGTCTTAAGCCCACACCCACAGTGACACACCTACTCCAACAAGGCCACACCTCCTAATAATGCCACTCCCTGGGAAAAGCATATAAAAACCATAACATTCCACTCCCTGGCCACCATAGGCTTGTTCAAACATTAGTGTATGGGGGCCATACTTAAACATAGCATAATGCAAAATACATTTAGTCCAACTTCAAAAGTCCCTGTAGTCTATAGCCGTTTCAACAGTGTTAAAAGTCCAAAGTTCAAGGTCTCTTTTGAGATTCATCCAATCACTTAAATGTGATCCTCCAAGCAAGACAGGAAATCAGCTGGGCAAAGTCAAAACTCTTCATCATCACTTCTGATGGCAAAGCAGTCTTCAGATATCCAACTCCTTTTTCATCTTTGTTGTATTCAACAAGGTTCTTTCTCCTGGGCTTGTTCCACTCCCTGTTAGCAGCTTTCCTTGGCAGGCATCCTGTGGCTCTGGCATCTTTAACATCTTGAGTACCCCAAGTCAATTTCAGCTTCACAGCTTCTTGTTTCAATGTCTGAGATCCACACATGATCTTCTGTGTATCTCCAAAGAGCTGCTGTCACTTCTCCAGCTCTGCCCTCTGTAGCACTCTAAGTTCAGGTTGATCCACTCACTGCCACTGCTGTTCTTGGTGGTCATCCCATGGTACTGGCATCTCCAATATGCTAGGGTCTTCTACTGGAACTATACTTCACCAAAGCCTCTCATAGGCTCTCTTCATGGTACCAAGCCTCAACTCCTTTACATGACCCCTTCAGTCCTGGGCTGTCAATTACAACTGAGGGTACACCTTCACCAATGGCCTTCCAAGGCCTCTCACAGTATCAAGCCTCAGCTGTTCTTCATGATGCCTTCATGCCTTCAAAACCAGTACCACCTGGATGATTCTTACACGTTACCAAGTGCAGCTGCAGCATGAGGAACACTTGGCTATCTCTGGAATACAGCTTCTTTGTGCTTTCAGAAAACACTTCCCATGTTTCACCTCAGTGATGCTGGTCTTTTCTTAATCACCACTAATTTCTTAGCTCCAGCTAACCAGCATCAATTGTTTTAGTAGTCTCCTTTTCCTCTTGAATATAAAGCCAGAGGCACATGGCTGAAGCTGCTGAGTTCTGCTGCTTGCAGGAGCTGGAACATTGGCCCCCTTGTTCTATTACATTATCACTAGCTTCCTTTTTCCCAGCTCCTTCACTGCCTAAGTTGGCTGTCCTGAATCTTGCTCCTTAGACTGACTTGGAACTCAAGAGATCTGCATGCCTGTACCCTAGGCACTGGGATTAAAGGTGTGATCCACCAAGCCTGGATTAAAGTTTTTCTCCACCTAGAATTTGCTCTGTTCTAGGCTGGCCTATTAAGCCCCACTTAAAGCATTCCATAGCTTTCCAAATCCAAAGTCCCCAAAATCCACATTCTTCCAAATAAAAGCATGGTCATGCCTATCACAGCGATACCCCACTCCTGGTACCAACTTCTGTCTTAGTTAGGGTTTCTCTGCTGTGAACAGACACCATGACCAATGCAAGTTTTATAAAAGACAACATTTAAGGCTTACAGGCTCAGTCCATTGTCATCAAGGCAGAAACATGGCAGCATCCAGGCAGGCATGGTACAGGAGGAGCTGAGAGTTCTACATCTTCATCTGAAGGCTGCTAGTAGAGGACTGACTTCCAGGCAACTAGGGTGAAGGTCTTAAGCCCACACCCACAGTGACACACCTACTCCAACAAGGCCACACCTCCTAATAGTGCCACTCCCTGGGAAAAGCATATACAAACCATAACACTATCTCTTAGTAAAAGGCTCAAAAACAGTTTGCCAAGCAAATGGTCCCAGGAAATGATCTGGAGTAGCCATTCTAATATCCAATAAAATAGACATTCAACCAAAAGTCATCAAAAAAGACAAAGAAGGAAACTTTATACTCATTAAAGGAAAAATCTACCAGGAAGAACTCTCACTTCTGAACTTCTTGCTCCAAATACAAGGGGACACTCATTCTTAAAAGAAATTTTACTAAAGCATAAAGCACAAATAACACCCCACACAATAATTGTGGGTGACTTCAACATTCCTATCTCCTCAATGGACAGATCTGGGAAATACAAACTAAACAGAGACTCAGTGAAACTAACAGAAGTTTTGGACCAATTGGATTTAACAGGTGTTAAATGTTCTATAGAACATTTCATTCTAAATAAAAAGAATATACCTTCTTCTCAGCACCTCATGTTTCTTTCTCAAAAATTGACCATAAAACACACCTCAACAGATAAAAGAATATTGAACTAATTCCAAGCCTACTATCAGATCACTATGGAGTAAGGGTGTTCTTCAATAGCAACAAAAACAAGAGAAAGCCCATATACACATAGAAGCTGAACAATGCTCTACTCAATGATAACTTGGTTAAGGAAGAAATAAGAAAATAAATCATAACCTTTTTTAGAATTTAATTAAAATGAAGGCACAACATACCTAAATTTATGGGACACAATGAAACCAGTGCTAAGAGGAAAACTCATAGCTCTGAGTGCCTCCAAAAAGAAGCTGGAAAGAACATATGCGAGCAGCTTAACAGCACAACTGAAAGCTTTAGAACAGAAAGAATCTAATACACCCAAGACAAGTAGAAGGCAGTAAATCATCAAACTCAGGGCTGAAATCAACCAAATAGAAACAAAAGGAACTATACAAAGAATCAACAAAACCAGGAGCTGGTCCTTTGAAAAAGTCAACTTGATAGATAAACATTTAGTAGGAGATAGCATCCACATTAACAAAATCAGAAATGAAAAGGGAGAAATAACAACAGAAACTGAGGAAATTCAAAAAATGTCACACCCTATTACAAAAGCCTAGTATATCTGGATGAAATGGAAAATTTTCTAGATAGATACCAATTACCAAAGTTTAAAAAGTGTCACATAAACCATCTAAACAGTCCTATAACCCCTAAGGAAATAGAAGTGGTCATTGACAATCTCCCAACCCAAAAATACAAGACCAGATGGTATTAATGCAGAATTCTATCAGACTTTCAAAGAAGACCTAACACCAATATTTTCAAACTATTCAACAACAACAACAACAACAACAACAACAAAAACAGAAGCAACACTACCGAACTTGTTCTATGAAGCCACAATTTCACTGATACCAAAACCACACAAAGATCTAACAAAGAAAGAGAACTTTAGACCAATTTCCCTTATGAATATCAATGCAAAAATACTCAATAAAATTCTTGCCAACTGTAACTGCCAACAGTTACATCAAAGAGGTTACCAGGAAGGGAAGCTGGGGATGTATGGAAATGAGGCAAAAAAGAGACAGAGACCAAGATAACACCTGCTATTTAAGTTCTCTAAGAAGTTGGAAGGAGCCCAGATATCCCTCAAAGGAGGAATGAATACAGAAACTGTGGTATATTTATACAATGGAATACTACTCGGCAATTAAAAATAATGAATTCATGCAATTTGTAGGGAAATGGTTAGATCTGCAAAATATCATCCTAAGTGAGTTAACCCAATCACAAAAGAATACACATGAAATGCAATCACTGATAAGTGGATATTAATGAGCCCAGAAGCCCTAAATACTCAAGGCACAATTAGCAAGTCAAATGATCCTCAAGAAGAAGAAAGGAGAGGACCCTGGGCCTGAAAAGATTGGATCCAGTTTTGTAGATCCAGAACAGAGAAATGGTGGGGGGGGGTGATTGCAGAATAGTTGTGGGGGGAGAGGACTTATGGGACGTATGATGGGGGGAACTGGGAGAGGGGAAAGCCTTTGGAATATAAACAAAGAATATAGAAAATAAAATTAAAAAAAAGAACTCCCAAGATATATATAGGCAGGAGGAAAAGTCTGGATGCTTCTCAGCAGAATCAGTTCAATTGCACCAGAGGTGGCTAGTGTTTTTCAGGGAACTGCAGGTCCTTGAAGAATAGGCTTTACCTTTGTCTGAGCACTCCACCCTAGGTGGAGGGGATTATGGTTGACCATGAGTTCCCAATCAAAGACTGGGAGAGGAACTTCACATATGGTCAATATCATGTTCCTGACAGGTGGTGTGGCATCTCAATAAGGCTCTCCACAGCCTACTGAAACCAACACATCAAACATAACCAAACACATAAAAATGATCATTCACCTTGATCAAGTATGCTTCATTCAGAGGATGCAGGGATGGTTCAATATATGGAAAGCCATCAATGTAATCCACTACATAAACAAATTCAAAGAAAAAAGTGCATGCTCATTTCATTAGATGCTGAAAATGCATTTGACAAAATTCAACATCCTTTCATGTTAAATGTTTTGGAAAGAACAGGAAGTCAAGGTCCATACCTAAACATAGTAAAAGCAATATAAAGTAAAACAGTAGCCAACACCAAACTAAATGGCGAGAAACTGGAAGCAAATCCACTAAAATCAGGGACTAAAGAAGGCTACCCTCTCTCTCCCTATTTATTCAATATAGTACTTGAAGTTCTAGCTAGAGCAGTTAGACAACAAAAGGAGGTCAAAGGGACACAAAATGGAATGGAATAAGTCAAATTATCAGTATTTGCAGATGATATGATAGTATACTTAAGTGACTCCAAGTACACCACCAGAGAAGTCCTACAGCTGACAAACAACTTCAGCAAAATGGCTGGATACAAAATTAACTCAAGCAAATCAGTAGCCTTCCTATACTCAAAGGATAAACAGGCTGAGAAAGAAATTAGGGAAATGACACCCATCACAAACCCCACAAACATTATAAAGTATCTTGGTGTGATTCTAACCAAACAAGTGAAAGATCTGTCTAGCAGGAACATCAAGTCTTTGAAGAAAGAAACCAAGAAAGACCTCAGAAGATGGAAAAAAATCTTCCATAATTTTGGATTGGCAGGATTACTATAGAAAAAATGACCATCTTGCCAAAAGCAATCTACAGATTCAATGCAATCCCTATCAAAAATCCCAACACAACTCTTCATTGAGTTAGAAAAAGCAATTCTCAAATTTCTCTGGAATAACAAAAAACACAGGATATGTAAAACTTTTCTCAAAAGTAAAAGAACTTCTGGGGGAATCAGTATCCCAGACCTCAAGCTTTACTGCAGAGCAATAATGTTAAAAACTGCATGGTATTGGTACTGTGGCAGGGAGGTGGATAAATGGAAGAGAAATGAAGACCAAGAAATGAACCCACATGCCTATGGTCACTTGATCTTTGAAAAAGAAGCTAAAACCATCCAGTGGAAAAAAGATAGCCTTTTCAACAAATTGTTCTGGTTCAACTGTAGGTCAGCATGCAGAAAAATGCAAATCAATCCATTCTTATCTCCTTATACTAAACTTAAGTCCAAGTGGAACAAGGACCTCCACATAAAAGTAGACACACTGAAACTGGGGAAGACCCTTGAGCACATGGACACAGGGGCAAATTTCCTGAACCAAACACCAATAGCTTATGCCCTAATATCAAGAATTGACAAATGGGACCTCATAAAATTACAAAGGTTCTGTATGGCAAAAGATACTGTCTAAAGGACAAATTGGCAACCAGCAAATTGGGAAAAGATTTTCACCAACCTTACATTTGACAGAGGGCTAATATCCAATATATACAAAGAACTTAAGAAGGTAGACCCCAGCCGGGTGTGGTGGCGCATGCCTGTAATCCCAGCACTTGGGAGGCAGAGGCAGGTGGATTTCTGAGTTCGAGGCCAGCCTGGTCTACAGAGTGAGTTCCAGGACAGCCAGGGCTACACAGAGAAACCCTGTCTCGAAAAACCAAAAAAAAAAAAAAAAAAAAAAAAAAAGGTAGACCCCAGCGATCCAAATATACCTTTTAAAAAATGTAGTACAGAGCAAACAAAGAATTATTACCCGAGGAATATCAAATGGTTGAGAAGCACCTAAAGAAATGTTCAACATCCTCAGTCATCAGGGAAATGCAAATCAAAACAACCGTTAGAATTCCCCTCACTCCAGTCAGAATGACTAATTTCAAAAACTCAGGTGACAGCAGGTACCAGCGAGAATGTGGGGAAATAGCAACACTTGTCCTGTTCTGCTGGGATTGAAAGCTAGTACAACCACTCTGGAAATCAATCTGGCAGTTCCTCAGAAAACTTGGCGTGATAATATCAGAGGATCCCATTATACCAATCCTGGGCATATACCCAGAGGATTCTCCAGCATGTAATAAGGACACAAGCTCCACTATGTTCATAGCAGCCCTATTTATAATAGCCAGAAGCTGAAAGGAACCACATGTCCCTCAACAGAGGAATGGATACAGAAAACATGTATATTTACACTATGGAATACTACTCAGACATTAAAAACAATGGATTACTGAAATTCTTAGGCCAATTGTTGGAACTGGAAAATATCATTCTAAGTGAGGTAATCCAATCACAAAACCATACACATGGCATGCCCTCACTGATAAATGGATATTGGCTCAGAAGCTCCGAATACCCAAGGTACAATTCACATATCAAATGATGACCAAGAAGAAGGAAGGAGAGGACCCTGGTCCTGGAAAGGCTTGATGCAGCAGTTTAGGGGAATACCAAGACAGGGAAGCAGGAGGGGTTGAGTAGGGAACAGGGGGAGGGTAGAGGGTTTATGGGACTTTAGGGGATGGGGACCCAGGAAAGGGGAAATCATTTGAAATGTTAAGTAAATAATATATCTAATAAAAATAAATTTTGTTTAAAAAAAGAAGCACAAAAATAAAATGTGTGTTTTGTTTTAAGTCATAATTGAATAATTGTGAGTTAAGCTACAAATTGTGAATAAAAAAGCAATGCTTCATTTACAAAATGCATGCCAGCACTGGAGGCTTGGCTTGGCAGGTAGGATGCCTGCCAACAAACTTGATAACAAGTTTGATCCCTAGCACCCACAGGGTAGGAGGAAAGAATCAATTCCTACCATTTTATTCTGAAAGTCATACATATGCTGTGGCTTCTGCATGTGAGCACACACAAAATAACTGAATATTTTAAAATGCATACTAGAGCGGGGCGGTGGTGGCACATGCCTTTAATCCCAGCACTTGGGAGGCAGAGGCAGGCAGATCTCTGAGTTCGAGGCCATCCTGGTCTACAGAGTGAGTTCCAGGACAGCCAGGGCTATACAAAGAAACCCTGTCTCGAAAAACAAAACAAAACAAACAAACAAAAAAACAACCTAAAATGCATATTAGTGTGCATTACAATTCAGCCTTTCCTTAAATAAAAAAAACATGGTGAATACAGATAGAAGATGATTTAGAAATAGTTCTAGGAGAAAGTTATTACAATTGCTTTAATACAGAAAGAGTCTTAATAAAAATTATCAAGTAGCAGACAAAATAATTGCATGGGTAGACTCTAATGACTGATGCTTTAATCAACCCAGTGTATTTCCTGGAATCAGTACTGGTTGCAGGTTTTCACATCACTCTTTTTTTTTTTTTTTAAATTTTTAGACACTCTGACTTAAATTTACAAAACTTCCTTAAAAACTTCCTTTCTCCATCTGCTTCTGGTTGTTGTATCTCTATGAGCCTAATATATTATTATTTCTCCTTATCACATAAAGTTACTGTCAGAGTGAGTCACCATCACATATGATATACACCTTACATGTAGCAAAATCTCAGTAAAAGATTTTATAAACTATCATCAGACAATCTCCACAAATGACTGAAAGAGGCATCAAGCATGATGCTGTCTAAGCCAACCTATCATTAAACAGAGGATTTATACTCAAATTAACTGTGTATTACTCAGTTTAGTATAAGTAGCCTAGAAAAGCCAAATACTTTTCTTTCTGAACTCAAAATTCCTTTAAAAACAGTGATTCTATAGAACACTACATTTTACCAAAATAGGGTAAAATGCTGTTTACTTCAAAGTGTGCTTGCTTTATAGACTATTGTGAAAATAAAAGCACCCATCTGCATAAGACTTGGGAAACATATGAGGGACTTGAGAAGCATTATATGAATTATGTTAGTTTATTGTTTATAATTCTATCATATAAAATATTGATTTTTCTTTAAGAAAATGTAGGCTCACTATAATAAAAATCTATTTAAGAAAAAAAATGTTTAATAATCATATACTGGTATATACATGTACACAAACAGTTTGGTGAATTTTTTTTACTAGCTCAATCAGAAACATGAACTATATGAGTTACAACATGGAAGTAAAAACTTACATTTAAGACATAGTAAGGAAAACTATTTGGCAGACATTGATGTGTGAATTGAGAGAAAGGATGAAGAAAGGAAGAAGGGATTAGATTTACCTGAGTGAATTCTTGAGAGGTACTTTGCATTTGTCTGAAGCATGGACCATTTAAGGTGATACAGAAATTGTCCCTAGAGAGAACTCATAGATGAGGGGATTTCTCTGTCGCTATAATCAACCTTGTCTTACTCATTTTGTCATCTCTCTTTAAACATAGGCCCCTGTGTTATAATACTAGATAAAATGTTTAATACAATTGATAGTTCTATTTCTTAAATGTCAGAATTCACAGGGAAAAGAGGTACAATAAGCATCAAAATGTCTGTTCTTTTCAATTCAAATTCATCAGAGACAGGAAATACGTTTACAGCCTCAGTAGTCAAGGAAAGAAATAGTGTTACAAAAACTAGTATTATTCAAAAGGCATATGGTTTTTCAAAGCCAATGAAAGTATGTGTGTAAAATAATTTTGTGTCACTTCCATTTCAATAAAAAAATCTTTCTTTTCTTTTTTTAACTGGATATATTCTATATTTACATTTCATTTCCCTTTTGCTGGTTCCATGTCCCCCAAAAGTCCCCCATGCCCTTTTCCCTCCCCTTGTTCTCCGATCCACCCTTTCCCACTTCCCTGTTCTGGTGTTCCCCTATACTGACGCTTCAAATATTTAGCTTCTTCTCATTTATCTTTCATTTAAAATAAACTATTATAATCAATAAATTGAAACTCTTGGAGATGCAACTCTAAGTACTGTCAAGTCCTACTGTTGGAAAGATAGATTGATTTGTATAGTTCAGCTTTTATTATATCTATATAGCCTATCTGGATATGTTATTTATATATTTTATATCTATTTAATATTTCAGAATATGAGGATGTAATATATATTAAACTTAATTTCTATTTAGAGCCTGTGATCAGATGTTATAATCTATTTCCCACATTAGCCAGCCCTATCACATGCTATCATACTTCTTTTAACTTCCATTTGAGTTTTTTAATAATTATTTTGTTTGCACAATAATTTTACAAGGAAGTACTTGGCAGGAAAGAAAAAGAAAGAAAGGAAGAAAGAAAGAAAAAAAGAAAGAAAGAAAGAAAGAAAGAAAGAAGGAAGGAAGGAAGGAAGGAAGGAAAGAAGGGAGGGAGGGAGAGAGGGAGGGAGGGAGGGAAGGAGGGAGGGAGGAAGAGAGAGAGAGAGAGAGAGAGAGAGAGAGAGAGAGAGAGTTAAAGTCTATGCCATTGGCCAAATTTACTTTACGTGCTTTTAGTAGCTGCATCTCTGTCTTACTTGACATACTGCACAAAAGGGGCTAAGCTAGGCTTCTTGGAACATGCAAATTGGGGGGATCTGCTCTAAAATTGTTGTTTCCAAAGCACTACACAATATTCCATATGTAAGTTTAACTCTTTGTCAATTGAAATAATGCTTTAATGAATATATTGTATTAAAAAACTAAAAACACAATGTTACAGAATTACTACACAATACAATCTTTTCAGGTAAAGTCCCATGAGAGTTCTATTTTGATGCACTCACAGTTCAGATTGCCTTAAAGATTGTAGGTGGGAACAGCTGGGACAGAAGTCTTCCTGCCACCATTTACACCAAACCCTGCTAGAAGAGAGTTGGTCTTCCAGGAGTACAGACACAGGCTTACAGGCCCACAAGAGGGATAAGCTCCAGCCAGAGATGGCAAGACCAACCAGCAGCAGAGATAACCAGATGGCCAAAACCAAACACAAGAGCCCTACCTGACCAAAGACCACTCTTCCCACTGATGCCCGACAAGGCATTCCTCTGCTACATTTTTGGCTAAAACTGTATGTACCCCTTGGTTGATGGTTTAGTCCCTGTAGTCCTGAGGTCTCTGGGTGGCCTACATCATTGTTATTCCCATGGAGCTATAGACCCCTTCAGCTCCTCCAGATTACCCTGAACTCTTCCATTGAGTACCCCATGCCCAGACCAATGATTGACTGCTAGCATCTGCCTCTGTATGTGTAAGGCTCTGGAAAGGCCCATATGGAGACAACCATGGAATACCCCAACATTGGGAAATCTAGGGGGGATGCAGGTGGGAGTGGGTCAGATGTAGGGGCATATACTTGGAGGCAGGGGTTTTAGGGGAAGGGAGAAACTGAGAAAGGTTTTTACTATTTGAAATGTAATGAAGATTATATTCAATAAAAAAGAAAAGAAACCTACCAACAGAAACTAAAGATACTTGGCAAGATCAGAACCCAGTTCTTCCACCACAGCAAGTCCCGGAAACCCCAACACACTGCAAAAGCAAGAATGGATTTAAAATCATATCTCATGATGCTGATAGAGGGATTCAAGAAGGATTTAAATAACTCCCTTAAAGAAAAACAGGAGAACATAGGTCAACAGGTAAAAGCCCTTAAAGAGGAAACACAAAAAATTCCATTGAAGAACTACAGAAAAACACAGTCAAGTGAATGAACTGAACAAAACTATCCAAGATGTAAAAGTGGAAGTAGAAACAATATAAAATCACAAAGTGAGATGTCTCTTGAGATAGAAATCTTGGAAAGCATTCAGGAGTCATAGATGCAAGCATCAACAAAAGAATTCAAGAGATGGAAGAAAGAATCTCAGGTGCTGAAGATACTATAGAACACAGTGACAGTCAAAGAAAATACAAAATGCATAAAGCTTGTAACCCAAAACATCCAGGAAATCCAGGACACAATGAGAAGTCCAAATCTAAGGATTATAGGTGTAGAAGAGAGAGAAAAGTTCCAACTTAAAGTGCCAGTAAATATTTTTAACAAAATTATAGAAGAAAACTTCCTTAACCTAAAGAAAGAGATGCCCATGAACAAACAAGAAGCCTACAGAACTCGAAACAGACTGGACCAGACCAGAGAGTCCTCTCGACACATAATAATCAAAACACCAAATTCACTAAACAAAGAAAGAAAGCAGTAAGGGGAAAAGGGCAAGTAACTTATAAAGGCAGACCTATCAGAATTACACCAGACATTTCAACAGAGAGGATGAAAGCTAGAAGAACCTGGACAGATCGCATATAGACCACAAGAGAACACAAATGCCAGCCCAGAATACTATATGCAGCAAAACTCTCAATTGTCATAGTTGAAGAAACCAAGATATTCCAATGATAAAATTAAATTGACACAATTTAATTTACAAATCCAGCCTTACAAAGACTGAAGATGGAAAAAGCCAACACAAGACCGAAACTACACCTTAGGAAAAGCAAGAAAGTAATCTTCCAACAAACACAAAAGAAGATAAATATACACACATAAAAATAATATCAAAAATAACAGGAAGCAACAATCACTATCTTTAATATCTCTTAACATCAATGGACTCATTTCACCAATAAAAAGACAGAATAACAGAAATACTTTTCATGAAAATCTTTAATTTTATCAGAAAATATTTGTAATTCCTCTTTCAATTAATTTAGTAATTTTTGTTTACCATTTTATCTGTATTTTTCATGATAATCTTCAATTTTAACATGTTTTTCTATATATTTCTTCTATTTTATCAGAAATGTTTTCCATGTAAATCTCTGATTTTATCATGAAGTGTATTTAATTCTACCTTCAATTAATTTTGAAATGTTTTTTTCTACCATTTTATCTGTATAATTTTCCATGAAACAGTCAATTTTAATGTGTTTTTCTATATATTTCTTAAATTTTATCAGAAATATTTTCCATGTAGATATTAAATTTTACTGGAAAATGTTTGTAATTCCACTTTCAATCAACTTAGAATTATTTTTATGCCTACCATTATATCTGTATAATTTTCCACTATAATCTTCAATTTTAACATGTTTTTCTCTATATTTTTCAATTTTATCAGAAATATTTCCATGCAAATCTTCAACTTTATCAAAAAATGTTTATATTTCACTTTCAATCAACTTAATAATAATATTATGCCTACCATTATTATATTTAAATAAAATTTACATGATAATTTTCAATTTTAAGAGGTTTTCCTAATTTTTCTGCATATTTTTCAGAAATATTTTCCATGTAAATCTTCAATTCTATCATAAAATGTTTATACTTTCTTTTTCAATTAATTTAGCAATGTTTTTATGTCTACAACTTTACTTTTCAATTTTCCACCAAAATGGTCGATTTTAACGTGTTTTACTATACATCTATTTTATCTGAAATATTTTCCATGTAAATCTTCAGTTTTATTATAAAATATTTTTACTTCATTTTTCAATAAAAGAACATGCTTTTCAAAAAAGATTGTAGGTATAAGTAAACAGTAGGAAAACTATAAACCTGCTGCAGACTAAATAGCAATTTACTACAAATAGCAAGAGCATTCACTGACTCCTCAGAAACAAAGCAATTTTCTGATCATCATATGACTTTAGGAAGGATGTCAACTTGATTACTGGGAACTGTTCCATGAACAGAAAATAACATCAAAACACAAATTCTGTAAGTGCAGCTGAAATGGCTGAATATTTTCTTCCCAGAAGCTGATGCCAAGCAGTCCTTCACCCTACCAGATAAACAGCCTGCTGGGGGAAGAAGCAGAATGCTATTGAAACAAACTGTATGAAAGACAAAATGACTTGCTAGTGAGGAGAAAGAGGGGGAAAAGGAGAAGGAGGAGGAGAAGGAGGAGGAGGAAGAAGAAGAAGAAGAAGAAGAAGAAGAAGAAGAAGAAGAAGAAGAAGGAAGAAGGAAGAAGGAAGAAGGAAGAAGGAAGAAGGAAGAAGGAAGAAGGAAGAAGGAAGAAATTCAACCACAGTCACATGTAACATTCCTGCAATAAACAAAAATCCCACAAAAAGGGGATACAAAGACAAAGTGTGGGGCAGAATCTGAGGGAAGGACCATCCAGAGACAACCCCACCTACATCCTACATACTGTTACAAAACCCAAACACTATTATTGATGCTCACAAGGTCTTGCTGACCAGAGCTGGATATAGCTATCACCTGGAAGGCTCTGCTAGTGCATGACAAATACTGAGGGGTACACTCTCAGACAGCCATTGAACTGAGCTCAGGATCCCCAATGGGGTAGCTATGGAAAGGATCCAAGGAGCTAAAGGGGTTTGCAGCACCATAGGAGGAACAATGTGAGCCACCCAGTACTTCCAGATCTCCCAGGCCCAAACCATCAACCAGAGAGTGCACATGGAGTTACCCATGGTTCCAGATACATATGCAGTAGAGGATGGCCTTGTTGGACATCAAATGGAGGAGAGGCCCTTGGTCTTGAAAAGCCTCGATGCAGAAGTGTGTGGGAATGCTGGGACAGGAAAGCAGGAGAGAGTTGTTTGGGGAACAGGGGGAGGGGAGATGGCTTATGAGACTTTAGGGGGTACCAGGAAAGGGGACAATATTTGAAATGTCAATGAAGAATATTTCTAATAAATAAAAAATAAACTCTGCCTGCCTGTCTCTGTCTTCCTTCATTTTCTTTTTTCTTTTTCTTTTTCTTGTTCTTTTTTCTTTTCTTTTTTTTTCTTTTTTTCTTTTTTTTTTGTTTTTGGTTGTTTTTTGTTTGTTTTTTGTCTAGGGGAAACCTGAACATGGAAGCAATTATTCAAAGCTATGGTGAATTACAAAAGGGGAAAAATGGTGAGAAAAGATAGCCACTAAACTCTTCTTCAGGGAAACTCTATGTATCTTTCATTCAGTTCTTGAAATCCTGCCAGTTTATGTTGATCGCAGCAATATTTATATCACATCACACCAGAGTGCCCGTGTTCTCCAGTAGGAGAGATTAATGTGTGATATTAACACCGATGACAAAGCACATTTTATTTCTGTCAACAAACAAAGTACATTATATACTTTCTGTGGGCTACATACCCAAGTCTTTCACACTTTATTTAAAATATATATAGAGATAGATAGATAGATAGATAGATAGATGATATAGATATAGATATAGATATAGATATAGATATAGATATAGATATAGATATAGATATAGAAAGATAGAGATAGAGATAGAGATATATAGATATATGAAGAAAGAAAAGAAAAATCATCTATAGCTGGAACTGAAAGATAAATGTTGAATGTAGTCAATCTGAAGAGGTCAGCTGAGGACCTCTCCACCAGTCACCCCTGCCTCCTGGAAGAGAGATTTCATAGAAGATTATGAACCTATCTTCTCCTGGAAGAGAATGGGCATAGAGTATTTAGCCACCCCTCCCTGAAGGGAGAGGCTGATTAAACCCTTGCTACCTCATTACCTGTGAACCAATCATTTAAAAGTCACACTTTTCTGCCAATCACATTTTTTTGGGGTCTTGGCCGCTTGTTCAGGTGCAGGAGGACCTCTGGGTGCTGGAAGAATAAACTTCACTTGCTTTTGCATCAAAATCCAACTCCCTGTGTCTCATTTGTGGGGGAACGTCTCCAGAATCTAAGGTTTGCTATTGTCTTACATATGGTGTATTGGGAATGCAACACCCTGTGAGGACACACTGGACAGTGGTGAATCGGAGGTAGTGAACAGGTACCATGAATTTTGTCTTTCTTACTGTTTGTCTAAGTCTGAGTCTGTAAGGCTGTCTGAACTTTTGGTTTGCTTGAAAGTTTCTGGGGTTGTCAAGATCGGTGGACAGATGTGCTTTAACATCACACCTCAGGGTTCCTGGAGGATGCTCAATGTCTCCTGGAGGGAATCGGGATGACTCCTCTCCATTAGACTCAGCCCTGGGGTATCGTCCAAGTCACCTTGTTCTGTGCCCATGGTGAGGCAAAATATATGTTGATTGTCTTTCTCTGTGTTCTTGAACTTGGCATGCCTGCCCATGGCAGGGGCAAACTGTCTGTGTGTTGATTGTTGGTTTTGTTATCTCATTATTTGTTCTTGGACTTGGATTGATGATATTTTTAAACATTGGGCAGACTAGATCTAGCCCATTAAGCACCATAGTTAATCACTGGAAGAGAAAATTTGCCAGTATTAATAAAGAAGGCAAAGTTAGTTTACTCTCTGCTTTGCCAAAGTAGGGTGGCCACCCATAGAGACCTTCGACTTGCAGGTGATCAAAGTAGTAGAAGAGAGACTCTTTAGGCCGGGATCCCTCAGGCACTCAGACCAAGTAGCCTATATAGTTTCCTGGAAGAATCTAGTGGAGGGCTACCCACTTCATGGATAAAATCCTTTCTTTCTCTAAATCCCACCTCAGAGGTTCTGGCTGTCATGGAAAAGGAATCATGGGGGGAAGAATCCAGATCTAAGAAGAAGTCAGTCCTCCAAGATCTTTCAACAGTAGACCTGTTGATCCAAGACCATCCTCGTCCATATCTTCCTATCCTTGCCCCCATGGTTCCACCAGCACTGACACTGACTCCGGGATCCTCAGCCCATAAGGGACTAGGGCTGTTGAACCCCTCTATAAAAAAGGGAGGAGCAGGAGGAATTCCAGTCCAACCCTGAGGACAAAAGGCTGGGAACCATGTTCGTTGGTAGCATGGTGGCTGTCCCAGTGAGGACATATGGGCCTCTAGAAAAGGGTAATCCGACAATGCAATATTGGCCCTCCTGTTAGGCCACTTCATACAGCTGGAAGGCCCAACATCTACCACCCTTTCAAGGGGCCAATTAATCTCTTAGAGACTGCTTTATTTACTCAGCAGCCCACCTAGGATGTTATACAGCAACCCATAAGAGTGATCTTCATGAACAAAGAACTAGAGAGAATAATGCAGGAAGCCATAAAGAATGCCCACTCAAATGTAGGGGCACTATCTATTGATCAGGCTGTTGTTGAAAGCAGGTTTCCTCTGACTAAATATGACTGGAACTTTAATATTGCAGAAGGTAAGAGGAACCTAGTAGGCCCCTGAATCATCTTGTTTTTAATTCTGACATTTGTTCCCTACATTTTAAACTGTTTGGTCACTTTTGTTAGGGAACATGTAGGTTCAGCACTGCTCATGATCTCAAAGCAGAAATACAGAGACTAGATACAGAAGACCAGGAGTAAAAGCTATTATAATACCAATAATAACTTCAGGATTGAAGCATGCATGACAAAATGAAGAGGTCCACTCAGGACTTTGGAAAGTTCCACCAGGCACCCCTCCCTTTGGAAGGGAGAAGGTGATTAAGCTATTGCTATCTCCTTCCCTATAGACCAATCAGTTTAAAAGTCACAGTGTTCTGCCAATCAAAGTTGTGCCTAATGGCTATTGCTAAATTCTATCCCCGAAAACTGTATAAAAACTCACCAAATGGGATACCTGGGGTTGCTGCTTCTCCTTCACGTGCAGGATGACCCCAGCACACTGGAACTGTAAACTCCTCTTGCCTTTGCATTGATCTCCATTTCCACATGGCTTATTTAGGAGATCCCCAGGAGCTAAGGCTCATCAGTCTTAAAAATCCTTAGATTTATTTCAATTGGCAAGTAGCCTCATCTGTGGCCTGTATAAAACACGAGACAGCACTGGATGAAGTTGTCCAAGAAAAACTGTGCTGCCTAGAATTTTTAGGTAAGTGTTTATCATCTAAGACATGAATAGGACATCCAGGGAAGACTGTCTGAAAATAACCATCCAATTTCACTAATATAAATGACAGAAGTCAAGAGAATTGTACTACAGGTTTTATATTTATTTAGAAATTTCTTGGTTTTACAACTGCAGCTCTTATTTAATGCCTTGCCAAGATAAGTAGTATCTTAGTCGACACTGTTATCCCTTCAATAAAACAGCATGTCCAAAAGCAAGTTGGGGATTAAAGGGATTATTTGGCCTATACTAATATACTGTAGTTGGTCATTAAAAGAAGTATGGACAGAGACACAAACAGGACTGGAACCTGGAGGCAGGAACTGATCCAGAGACTGTGGAGGAGTGCTGAGTTCTAGCTTTCTCAGCCTGCTTTCTTAGAGAAAGTAGGATCCACAGCCAGGGGATGGCCCCACCTACAATAATCTGGGCCATCCTCCATCAATAACAAATTAAGAAAATGTCTCATAGGTTTGCCTACAGCTTGATATTATGGAAGTGTTTTCATAATTGACACTCCTTCCTCTCGAATGATCCTAGTTTGTGTCAAATTTTCATAAAACTTGCTAGCACAAATGGTGTTAACTTTTAACAGTTAGCATGAACAGATGCAATGGATCCCTGTTGGCCCAATTAATAGACAAAAGAATTTTACACAGTTGCTTATAAAAGAGATAACAAGTACCAGTTCTCAGATAAGAGGGCAGTACAGTATGGCTTATTGCACTGTAGAAGTAAGTAAGCTTTTCAAAGAATGAAGGCTCTGGGATCAGGGATTCAGATGAGTTAGATGACTGGAAGCTGCTGAAGGTAGCATGTTGAGAGACTGTGAAACTAGCTTGACTGCCTAACTGCTACATTTCACTCTCAGAAATTAATATACTTGACCCTGTCCTGGATCACTCAACTGCTGAAAAGCATATTCTGAGTATGTCTAAAGTTAATAAGTGTAATGTATCATCAAAATACTTGTAAAACAAAGAGGAGCAGCTCTTTTGTAATGTAGATGTACCAGTTTCCTAATGAGTCCTTGTTCACATGCTTTCCAGTAGTAACTCAACAACATGGAAAAGAGTACCAGTCATAAGATTGCTGAAAATTTACTAGAAAATTGTAGTGCTACTTAGTATGCATAATACTGGAATTTTATGTTCTTAAAACTTGCCTTGCATTATATATTTATCAAAATTGGCCCACTATTTAAATTATTTACTATATCTATTTTAGAGATAAAGAAATAAAGACTTAGACTAAACAATTTGCCCAGTGTCTTCCATACTGTGAACAGTATTTGGGGGAGCCTATGAGATCTTCTGATATGATGGACTTTTGTCATTGATATAGCATATTATTTCCTCAATGACCAACTTTCCAATTATTTATTCTGATAATCCATTATTTTCTCAATATTATTCTATGTGTCTCAGGAGATAGAGTGCCCTGGTAGTTTTTGACTAGACCCTCAGATGATAACCATCTTAGGAGAAAAGTCAAATACATATAAATAGAAGAGTTAACAAATGATTTGAGACAGTAATTGAATACTTATTGCTTAATTAATTCAATATTTTCAATTAATTGAACTGACAATAATTGCCAACAGAAGTATGAAGCTATGCCACTGTCTATTTTTGCATGTACTGTTACATATTTGAAGTTATATTTATGGTCTTTAATATGATTCTTTCTGGGTGGTATACTGGAATTAAGCACAGAGTCTCTCCCATTCTCAGCAAGCTCTCTACTACCAATTATCATACTCAACCCTTAAACATTATCTGTTCGTTTTTTCTGTATGAATTGAGGCCAGTTAATTAGTTTTGGTACCTTCAGTTTGTCAATATATTTACCACACTCATGTGCAAGCCCTGTCTGTGAATTATGTGTATAAACACAGAAATAGTTACTTCATTCTATACCTCTTGCAAATATCAGGAGACAAATATACAGCCTTTATTCACCACTGCAAGATGGCATTGAAGATAAAGTGGAGTGGCAAGATGTTACTTATGATTAGGAAGTTTGGGGCGGTATTGAAAAATAGCAATAAAGAACCTAAGAGCTAGGAAAATATAGATCAAGACTACTGGAGGAGTAAAATGGTATATAGCAGAATGGAACAGAGAAGAGGCAGCAGTTCAGAAACCTCTCTCAGAGCTGTTCTCTGTAACACAGAACTACAGACCAAGACAAGGAGAGCCAATCAAACACAAACCTGGGTAGATAAAGGGTATAAACACAGCTGTCAAGTGCATGGCCTTTTGTCTCAGGCCATACGTCTTTAAGAGCCCCAGCTTTATTTCATACAGAATATTTGATCAACTGCTGATAACTTACTGCCCACTACTTTTCTTCTTCCTACCCTGACTTTGTCTAGCACAGTAGTTGTTCGTTCATGTTCAACATGGGCATCCTAGCCTAAGTTCTCCTGTTCCTTTATAGACTTCCACAGACACCTTTGTCTAGCTACTTGTCAGGTGTATCACTGTGTTTAGTGGTACAGATAACTAACTCAAAAGGACAAAAATAAGTACTGGTAGGAGTGGGTTACTTCAATAGAATGCAGAGAACTGGAAGGAGGATAGTAAGTTATAACTGCAAATTGTCTTGTACATTATTTTTTTCAAAATGAAAATAAAAGAAATACATTATAAAAGGAAAATCTTAATTTTGCCACAGTTTGTTAGTTTGGGCATAACTATTTGCAAAAAAATTATATCTACAAAATTTCTTCCACCTCCCCCCCATGAGGACTTTGTATATATTTAGCATGATTAATGAGTATATTAAATAAAACATATAAACACACAGTAAGTCATTTGTTAGGCCAATATTTCATTCATTCAACAATATCAAATATTAAGAGAAAGCCAGGATAATGTGGATGAAGCTGTCACACTAAATGAGAGGGTACCCAAGACTAGGCTGGGAATCAGTGCACTTATTAGCAAATTCATAAATTCAAAGCTAAATTTAAAAAAAAATCTCTCTAGAGAATTTGAGATAAGTTCTTTAAGGAATGGATTTTCTAGGTGAAGAACAGGCTAGGTAGAATCTTATCTTAGGGTTTTCATTTCTGTGAAGAGACATCATGACCAAGACAACTCTTAAAAAGGAAAATATTTCATTGGGACTGGCTTATAGTTTCAGAGATTTAGTCCACCATTGTCATGCCATTGTGGGAAGCATTGCAGCATCTGGGCAGACATGGTATGGAGGAGCCAATAGCCCTACATCTTATCCACAGGCAGCCAGGAGAAGACTATAAGACTCCATACTAGGAGTTTGAGAATAGGAGACCTCAAAGCCCACCCTAATATTGACACAATTTTTTTTTTTAACCAGGCTACACATAATCCAACAAGGTCACACTTCCTAATAGTGCCATTCACCTTGGGCCAAGCTTTCAAACATGTGAATTTATGGGGGGTCTAACCTATTCAAACCACTACAAACCTTAACTAGATTTTCCCAGCAGTGAGAAGTGGGCTACAGAGCATGGACTTTTTTGAATAAATTTTGTGAATCTACCCATGTTATGTTGTCAGGTTCATTAGATCTACTACTTTTTCCCATTTATAGTAGATAGTATTTGATTAATTTCTGAAAATCTTTCTTGTGTCACACTGAAAAAAACTGATAAAAATACTGCTAGGTTTGTCTTTCTTATATAAAGAGTACAAATTGAGATCACTACTCTTGGGAACTTAGCCATCTTTGTCTTTTGAAAAGGGCTTGGATAACAGCAATTTCTCTTAAGTTTCTCCTTGTCACCTAGACCAATAGGTTGAACTTCAGTGACAGGTCCTGAGAAAAAGGACCAGGAGATCAAAAGTCAAGAAAATAGGACAGTTTGGATTTGGAATTCCTTTATCACTTATGTATTGTTAAAAGAAAACATGTTAAGAAGTTTAGCATATAATATACTCTGTGCAGGAGAGAAATAGGACAAAAAAGGCAGAATGTTAATACTGCAAACTTACATAATAAGAACGGAAGCTATGACAATGACATCACAGCAATCTTGGAAATGAGGACGCCAGTCTCTACCAACTTCCCAGGAACAGAAACCACAATTTCTTTAAGGACCCAGTCTCACCCTCAGGCTAGCCTTGCCAAGTCTATTTCTGGGCAAGAACACAGGATTTGATTTTTTGGTCCTTTCACCAGGGCCTCTGAGAAAGCCTTGATTGGTCCAGCTCTCAACATCCTTGTAAATCACAGAGACTGGAGACAGATAGTTTTCAACCTGAGTCAACTCAAGAGGTAATCTTTTTGAAATTTTTCCTGGAGACTTTAGGTGAGAAACTTACAGAAAACCATGCATTCCTTCATACCTTAAAAATGACACTTACTCAGAGATTCATTGCTATGGGATATTAGCTCAGAAAGCTTTGGAAAAATCTGACCATCAGGCAATGTTAATTTTCATATGCTCAGAAAGAAAAGAGCCAGGAGAAATCCTTTGTCCTGATTTATTTCTGTTTATTAGAAAATATTTACCATTTCATCTTTCAGGATTTCCCAAACGCAAACATCTATATAACTCTGTTTTTTGTTTGTTTGTTTGTTTGTTTTGTTTTGTTTTGTTTTGTTGTTTTGTTTTTAAGCTGGCTGCTAGTTTTTGGCTATTTAATTTCCACATTTTTTTGGTTTTGGTTTTTTATTTTTATTTTTTTATATTCTCTGTTTACATTCTAAATTATTTTCCCTTTCCCGGTTCCCCCTTCCCTATAAGTACCATAAGCCCTCTTCCTTCTGCCCATTCTCCAATCAACACCCTCCCACTTCTCTGTCTTGGTAATTCTCTACAATGCTGCATCAAGCCTTTCCAAAACCAAGGCTGTCTCCTTCCATCTTCTAGGGAATGATTTGATATGTGACTTGTGTCTTGGGGATTCAGAACTTCTGGACTAATATCCACGTATCAGTGGTATCAGTGACCGCATTCCAGGTGTGTTCTTTTGTGATTGGGTTACCTCACTTAGGATGATATTTTCCAGATCCATCCATTTGCCTAAGAATCTTGTGAGTTAATTGTTTTTTAATTGCTGAGTAGTATTCCATTGTGAAAATATACCACATTTTCTGTATCCATTTCTCCATTGAGGGATATCTGGGTTCTTTACAGCTTCTGGCTATTATAAATAATGCTGCTATGAACATAGTGGAGCATGTGTCCTTATTGCATGCCGGGGAAGCTTCTGAGTATATGCCCAGGAGTGGTATAGCAGGGTCCACCAGAATGGCCAGACTGATTTCCCGAGTGGTTGTACCAACCTGCATTCCCATCAGCAGTAGAAGAGTGTCCTTCTTTCTCCACATCCTTGCCAAAATCTGTTGTCTCCTGAGTTTTTACACTTAGTTATTCTGACTGGTGTGAGGTGAAATCTCAGAGTTGTTTTGATTTGCATTTCCCTAATGAATAATGATGCTGAGCATTTCCTTAGGTGCTTCTCAGCCATTTGAAGTTCTTCAGGTAAAAATTCTTTGTTTAGTTATGTACCCCATTTTTAATAGGGTTACTTGACTCTCTGGAGTCTAACTTCTTGAGTTCTTTGTATATATTGGATATTAGTGCTCAGTCAGATGTAGGGTTGGTAAAGATCTTTTCCCAATTTGTTGGTTGCCATTTTGTCTGATTGACAGTGTCCTTTGCCTTACAGAAGCTTTGTAGTTTTATGAGGTCCAATTTGTCAATTCTTGATCTTAGAGCATAAGCTATTGGTGTTCTGTTCAGGAGCTTTTCCCCTGTGTCCATGTCCTCAAGGGTCTTGCCCAGTTTCTTTTCTATTTGTTTGAGTGTGTCTGGTTTTATGTGGAGGTCCTTTATTCACTTGGAGTTGAGCTTAGTACAAGGAGATAAGAATGAATCAATTCACATTCTTCTGCATGCTGCCCTCCAGTTGAACCCGCACCATTTGATGAAAAGGGTATATTTTATCCACTGGAGGTTTTCAGCTCCTTTGTGACCATGGTTTTGTGGGATCACTTTTGGGTCTTCAATCTTATTACATTGATCTACCTCCTTGTCACGGTATCAATACCATGCAGTTTTTTTTATCACTATTGCTCTGTAGTACTCATTGAGGTCAGGGATAGTGATCCCCCCAGACATTCTTTTACTGTTGAGAATAGTTTTAGTTATCTTGGGTTTTTTTGTTATTCCAGATGAATTTGAGAATTGCTCTTTCTAACCCTATGAAGAACTGAGTTGGGATTTTGATGGGGACTGCACTGAATTTATATATGTGTGTGTGTATATATATATATATATGTATATATATATATATATATATATATATACATATATATATATATATATATATATATATATATATATATATATATTTGTGAGATGGCCATTTTTACTATATTAATCCTGCCAATCCCCAAGCATGGGAGATTTCTGAGGTCTTCTTCGATTTACTTCTTCAGAGACCTGAACTTCCTGCCATACATATCTTTCACTTGCTTTATTAGAGTCCCCTCAAGATACTTTATATTGTTTGTGGCTTTTGTGAAGGGTATCATTTCTCTGATTTCTTTCTCAGCCTGTTTATCCTTTGAGTATAAGAAGGATACTGATTTGCTTGAGTTGATTTTATTACCAGTTACTTTGCTGAAGTTTCTTATCAGCTGTAGGAGTTCTCTGGTGGAGTTTTTTGGGTCACTTAAGTATATGATCATATCATCTGCAAATAGTGATAGTTTGACTTCTTCCTTCCCAATTTGTATCTTTTTGACCTCCTTATGTTGTCAAAATGCTCTAGCTAGAACCTCAAGTACTATATGGAAAAGATATGGAGGGACAGAGCAGCCTTGTCTAGTCCTTGATTTTAGTGGGATTGTTTCAAGTTTCTCTCAATTTAGTTTGATGTTGGCTACCAGTTTGCTGTATATTGCTTTTACTATGTTTAGGTATGGGCCTTGAATTCCTGTTCTTTCCAAGACTTTTAGCATGAAAAGATGCTGAATTTTGTCAAATACTTTTTCTGCATCTAACGAAATGACCATGTGTGTTTTTTTTTCCATTGAGGTTGTATATGTAGTGTATTGCACTGGTAGATTTACTTATATTGAGCCAGACCTGCATCCCTGGAATGAAGCCTACTTGATCATGGTGAATGATTATTTTGACGTATTCTTGGATTCGATTGGCAAAAATTTTGTTGAGTATTTTTGCATGGATATCCATAAGGGATATTGGCCTGTAGTTCTTCTTTATTGGATCTTTGTGTGGTTTTGGTATCAGCGAAATTATGGCTTCATAGAATGAGTTGGGTAGTTTTCCTTCTGTTTTAATTTGAAGAGTATTGGTGATAAGTCTTCTCTGAAGGTCTGATTGAATTCTGCACTAAAACTATGTGGTCCTGTGCTTTTTTTTGGTTGGAAGACTTTCTATGACCCTTTTATTTCTTTAGGGATTATGGAACTGTGTAGATGATCTATTTGATTCTGATTTAATTTTGGTATTTTGTATCTGTCTAGGAAATTGTCCATTTCCTCCAGATTTTCCAGTTGTGTTGTGTATAGGCTTTTGTAGTAGGATCTGATGATTTTTTGGACTTCCTGTTTCGGTTGTTATATCTCCCTTTTCATTTCTAATTTTGTTAATACTGTCTCTGTGCCCTTTGGTTAGTCTGGCTAATGGTTTATCTATCTTGTTGATTTTCTCAAAGAACCAGCTCCTGGTTTTGTTGATTTTTTATGTGGTTCTCTTTGTTTCTACTTGATTGATTTCAGCCCTGAGTTTGATGATTTCCTGTCTTCTACTCTTCCTGTGTGAATTAGCTTCTTTTTGTTCCAGGGCTTTCAGGTGTGCTGTTAAGCTGCTAGTGTATGCTCTCTCCAGTTTTTTGGAGGCACTCAGGGCTATAAGTTTTCCTCTTAGCACTGCTTTCATTGTGTCCCATAGATTTGGGTATGTTGTGCCTTCATTTTCATTAAATTCTAAAAAGTCTTTGATTTCTTTATTTATTTCTTCTTTGGCCAAGGTATCATTGAGTATTGTTCAGCCTCCATGTGTATGTGGACTTTTTGTTGTTTTTGTTGCTATTGAAGATCACCCTTTTTCCATAGTAATCTGATAGGAGGCATGAGATTAGTTAGATCTTCTTATATTTGTTGAGGTCTGTCTTGTGACCTATTATGTGGTCAATTTTGGAGAAGGTACCATGCAGTCCTGAGAAAAAGGTATATTCTTTTGCTTTAGAATGGCATGTTCTTTATATATCTGTTAAATCCAATTGGTACAAAGCTTCAATTAGTTTCCCTGTGTCCCTGTTTAGTTTCTGTTTTCCTGATCAGTCCATTGAGGATAGTGGAGTGTTGAAGTCACCCACAATTATTGTGTTAGGTCAATATGTGCTTTGAGCTTTAGTAAAGTTTCTTTTATGAATGCGGGTGCCCTTGCATTTGCAGGATATCTGTTCAGAATGGAGAGTTCTTCTTGGTGGCTTTTTTCCTTGACCAGTAAGAAGTGTCCTTCCATGTGTCTTTTGATAACTTTAGGTTGAAAGTCAATTTTATCTGATATTAGAACAGCTACTCTGGCTTGTTTCCTAAGACCATTTGCTTGTAAAATTGTTTTCCAGCCTTTTACTCTGATGTAGTGTTTGTCTTTGACACGGAGGTGTGTTTTCTGTAGGCAGAAAATGTAGGTTCCTGCTTACATATCGAATCTGTTAGTCTATGTCTTTTTATTTGGTAATTGAGTCCATTGATATTAAGATATTAAGGAATAGTGATTATTACCTCCTGTTATTTTTAGTGTTATTTTTATATTTGAGTGGTTAACTTCTTTTGGGTTTGATGAAAGTAGGTTGCTATCTTACTTTTTCCAGGGTGTAGTTGCCCTCCTTGCATTGGTGTTTTCTACTTATTAACCTTTGTTGGGCTGGGTTTGTGGAAAAATATTGTGTAAATTTGGTTTTATTATGGAATATCTTGGTTTCTCCATGTATGGTGACTGAGAGTTTCTCTGGGTATAGTAGTCTTGGCTGTCAACTGTGTTCTCTTAGAGTCTATATGAGATCTTCCCAGGATCTTCTAGCTTTCTTGGACTCTGGTCAGAAGTTTGGTGTAATTCAGATAGGTCTTCCTTTATATGTTACTTGGCCTTTTTCCCTTACTGCTCTTAATATTCTTTCTTTCTTTAGTACATTTGGGGTTTTGATTATTATGTGACAGGAGGTATTTCTGTTCTGATCCATTCTGTTTGGTGTTCTGTAGGCTTCTTGTATATTCATGGGCAACCCTCTCCTTAGGTTAGGAATGTTTTCTTCCATAATTATTTTGAAGATATTTGCTGGCCCTTTAGGTTATAAATCTTCCCTCTCATCTATACCTATAATTCTCAGGTTTGGTCTTCTCATTATGTCCTGTATTTCCTGGATGTATTGGGTTACAAGCTTTTTGCTTTTTCCATTTCTTTGCACTGTTGAGTCAATGGTTTCTATGGTATCTTTGGCATCTGAGATTCTTTTTTCTGTCTCTTGTATTATGTTTTTGATGTTTGCATCTATGGCTACTGATTTCTTAACAAGGTTTTCTATCTTCAAAGTTGGCTCCCTTTTTGATTTTTTAGTTGTTTCTACTTATTTTTTTTTAGATCCTGGATGGTTTTCCTCAGTTCTTTCACTTGTTTGTTTGTGCTTTTCTGTATTTTTTAATAGATTTTTGTTTTTCCTCTTTATGACTTCTGCCTGTTGACTCAATTTCTCCTCCAATTCTTTAAATGATTTTTTGCATTTCCTCTTTATTAGCTTCTATCTGTTGGCCCAAATTCTCCTGAATTTCTTTAAGTGATTTTTGTGTTTCCATTGTAAGAGGTTCTAACTTATTCATGTTCTCCTATATTTATTTAAGAGATTTGTTTATGTCCCACCAATACCCATATATTTTTATTAGTTCTGAATATGCATACATAAAAAGATTGCTAGTGTGTAGGAAAGTGTTTATATATATATATATATATGTATAGTCAAAGAGCATGTGTAGTATATTTTGTTACTTGAAATACCTTCAACAACAAATAAAATGTAACAATGCTGAAATTCAGACAGAAGCAAGACATGTTCATGTCTATGTTTTCATACAGATTACTAATATGTACCTGCCTTCCTCTAACAGCATGTAAAATTTACTCTTGAGTTTCATTTGATGACAGCTTTAGATAATGAAATTTATGATTAATACATAGAGAAAGTTGTTATGCCGACATTTTGTTCATTAGTCATAGTGTGTGCATTAGTGTGTCTGAGTCTGCCTGTGTGCACATGCACACATGCACATGATTTTGGGGAAGAGTGTGGGGAGTCACCTTACAGGCAAAGTAATCACTTCTCTCAATCCACATTTATGTGAGTTCTAAGCATAGAACTCATGTCACCAAGCTTGCATAGCAAACAGGCTTGTCCACTGCTAAAGTAGTACCTTTAATAAAGGGGTTTTACATAGTAGTAAATTTGTGGAGAGGATAGATGTTTTTCTCCTCAAGCCTGAAATCACACAAAGAAAGAACAGACCATATTGAAATACAGATCAGTTATAACTGATCTTTTTTCACACAGCAACTTGGACCAAAGTAGAAATATTGTCCCTAGATTTGGTATGACTTTGAGAAAGGCAGTTTAATGTGTGATTTCTTATCAAGGGTTGGCATTAGGCTAGAGAAATTGCACTGACCACTGTTCTTTAAGTTGGGTAACAAGGAAATAAGCAGACTATCTTGCTTAGTCAAAGGAAAAATAGTATCTGAAATGAAATGTGGTCTGAGTAGATGAAATAAAAAAAATGAAAGAAAGTTTGATTTGACCATGATCTGTGGCTCCTTGCCTACACCAGCGTCCCTGATTTTCCAGCCTCCAGCTAGGACTAAATTGAAGCTCATGTTGCATGTGATTGGAAAGAAAAAAAACAGAATTAGAAAACAGACTACTTAATAACTATTTTTTTGATAATTTTTCTTTTTTTATGAAAATGCCTTTTACTGATGCTTACTTTTGAAGTTGTAGTGTATCGTAGTATATCCCACAGTAAACCCTTTTGTCCACACTTTGACCTCCTTTGTTTGCAGATGTTCAATGCAATGATTTGTTGGTCTGGTACAAAGCCTCTGGCTTCTGCTACTCTTTCAATACTGGAACCTCACTGGGATTCCTATCAGATATCACGTTGCTACCCTGTGTCATGGAGATCCTATAATTTTTGGATCTGTGAATGGATTTAGAGGAACAAATAAAAAAATACCAGCACTGCTGGACATCCACATACCAAGGCAGATGTAGAACAGTAACTCTGTCAACAATGATCAAACTAGCAATTCCCTATCCTAATAGCCATTCTCTTTATTTTAATTTTGAAAAATTTTTATTCTCACTTTCCTTCCCCTCTGTTCCCATCCTCCTCTCTCTCCATATATATATATATATATATATATATATATATATATATTGAATTGATATATGATAAATAATATATATTAGTTTGAATACATTATATATATATGTAAACTTTCAATACTGAATGCTATATTTTCTATTCTACTCATGCTTTCTTGGTGACTAAAATTTCAAGGATATTGTTACATACTTCTTCATAGAATACAAAATACTAAGTATATTGGGCCGCAATACCATATGATTTCCTTCACAGCTATTCAATTTTCAGTTCCATTGTGAAAGTAGCCATTAACCAATATTATTTTATTTTTAGTCAACAAACTTAAATATCAAATGATAGTGCATTCAGAATGACAATGGTATAAAATGTAATAATTTAAAGTTGTGAAAGAAATTCTTACTCTAAATGAAAAAAGTAGATATTGATTATAAATAATTGATCTCTGATTTTGTGCTTTTTAGAACACATACTTTTTGTATGTAGAGCACATAATTAGTATATGTATAATTATATCCATATATATAGCTATATATACTCATATTCTCAGACAAAAGACAGTTATGAGAGCTAACGCTGATTATAAGCTTTACAATATCTAGAATTAACTAGGAGACCAAGTTCTGAGAAAATGGGAGGGAGTTGCTAGATTAGTTAATTGCACAGAGCTCACCATAAGTGTGGATAGCAACTTTCTATGTCCTGGGGTCCTGTAGTAGTACAAGAGAAAGTGAGCTGCCAACCAGTGTTCACCCCTCTTGCCTCCTGACTGTGGTTGCAATGTAGCTAGCTGCTTCCTGCCCCAATCACAATGCCTTGTGCAATGGTTTATACTTTTAAACCATGTATCAGAACACACCTGTCCTCCTTGAGGTTGTGTTTGTTAGGTATTTTTTTGTAGATATGAGAAAAGTAAGTAAACAGTATAAAAGAATGTAAACACTTAGGCAATATATAATTAATTTAAATTCTAGTAAGAGTTCTTAAAGGAAATATAAGGAAAAAGAGAAAGTGTGGACCATCTACCAATTTCCACTCTACAGAGAGAATTATTTCATACATTTAGCTCTTTTATGTAAAATAGAGTTTTTTTTTCATATTTTATGAGCAAATAACTGTCCACATATAGAGATACTGAGGAAGTTTGAAAAAGGCAAACAGAAACCTATAGTTTTATAAAATGACTAAAATTATATCTATTTTTTAAATGGAGATACCCTATGAAGAACATAATACTCATTCCAGAAGTCACACATTATTAGAAATAGAAATATGAGACGCCTTTCTTTTAATTGTTGGTCAGAAGAGTCCCAGAGAATTGCAAAACAATTCAAGCTACTATCAATGCTCCTGATTGCACAAGAAATTGATGACATGATTCTATATTTCATGACACTACACACTTTCCTTAAAGGACATGGAGAAATCAAGCTACTACAGAACTGGAATCTTCCTCCTTGATTGGTACATTATACTGTGCTGGCTTCTAGGGGTGGGAGATCACCTTCAATGTTAATCAATCCTGTAATCTACAATAATGATTGCTTTGACAAAATATGCCCATTGGTACAATACTGACCCAAGTGCAACAGGAATAATCAAATACAAGTTTTATTACATTTAATCCAATATCTCCTCTACAAACATTATTACCACACACATTTAGTTCTACTATCAAATAGAGTTTTTTTTTCACATTTTATGAGCAAATGACTGTCAGCTCATAAAGATACTAAGAAACTTTGACAAATCAAAATGGATAACTACCTAGTAATTTCTTTAAAATGACGAAAATTATGTTTTATAATCTGTAATCCAGAGGGAACTCATGATTAGTTCTGTAAACTGGCCAACTTTTGTCTGAGGTAGTTATAAGCCATGAGAAAGAATCTACTATTATCAGTTTGCTATATCTACTGTTAGTTTACAAATATTTACCTTCTTATACTCATAGATTTATGAAGCTATAAGTCTTAATTTAGGAATCTTTTGCCAAGTGCATGGTTAATCCACATTAACAAATAGTCAAAGTGCTGAGATTAAATGATCATGGAGCACTCATCCCTAAATAGGCATTCATATCACATCTTCCTTCTCCAAGACTAAGGACACATAGTAGAAAAGATGGAGAAGAGTTTGTAAGTGTCAGATGTTGGGAAAGCCTGATAAAGTTCAGTGTCTTCTGGCCATGAAACTTTCATCAACACACAACAAGTGATTCTGTACAAATTCAAGCCCGTAAAATTTAGCATGCAATATGGGTGGTGATGGAGTGCACCTTTCATCCCAGCATTTAGATGGCAGAGGCAGATAATCACTGAGTGGTAGCCAATGCTGGTTGAGAGAGAGAGAGAGAGAGAGAGAGAGAGAGAGAGAGAGAGAGAGAGAGAGAGAGGGAGGGAAGGAAGGAGAGAGAGAGAGAGAGAGAGAGAGAGAGAGAGAGAGAGAGAGAGAAAGGGGGTCTAAGACTGACTGTTATACAGGGAAACTGTCTCTTTAAAAAGAAAAAATTCAGTTTAGATGAGAGGAGGTGTACAAGACCTGACACTAGGTAATGAATTATTGGCAGATTATGGCTAATATGGAAAAACATTTTTTTCTTATTAATGTGACATCTGGTAGGTTTCTGATGATTCAGTAAATATGTTGGCAAAATTAACACTAGACTCACTGTATTTTTTTAAATGAAAAAAATGACATGAAGTTGAAAGAATGAACATAATTACATGTTGAGAATGGTCTGGGAAAGTAGAGATGGCTGGTTAGTGTTAGAAATAATAAAATGCATTGTATATATCAATGAAAATTGCAAATGATAAATAGTGTTCTCTGATTTTTAAAGGAAAAAACTGCTCCCAGAGAACCTGTGAGATACTTCTTAATGATGGGCTCCATATCATTTTGCAATACATATAACCACTAAACCTTCCATTTACTACTTAGGATTTGAGTTTTTAAAATTCTATTGCTCACTAATAAATGTAGTTCTTATCCTTGCTGTTACATTAAAACTTTTTTAGATTTTTAAAATTTAAGAATTAAGGTAAATCCTGGTCCAACTGGGAATGGTACCAAGACTCACTATTTTCATGTTTACTGATATTCCATTAATGTCTTTAGTCTTGATACCTTTCAAAATCAGTTTCCTGCCTGTAGTATGGTCATACAAATGCTGAGGTGTTGGTCAATAGCTGAGCTGACTTATTTTCTGTTGGTCATTAGCAGCCTTTTGCTTCAGCTCCTATCCTTGCCCAACCACTAGTCCTAATATCTTACTGCCAATTCCTATAAGGTTTCCCAGCCTTGTACCTCCCATCTTTGCTATTTTCCCTTCAAACTTATTTCATATTACTCCAAGAAGTAGATGGGGGAAATTAATGTGGAAATGCTAGCACAGACAGATGTTCATGCAGAGAAAAGTAAAACTAAGGATATGCTTGCCTCTCTAGGAATAATGAAGAGAGGAATTATAAAAGTTTAATCCCCCTGCCTGAGCATAGAAGCTACCAAATTACAGGTGCCAATGTCAAGCAAATCAGCATTACTGAAGGAAAACTGCACCAGTCACATTGAAAGAGAGACACTGTTCTCTGTGACTGCTCTATTATAAGGATAGAGAGCCTAGAAATGTAGTCAACAGAAGAACCCAGTGATGCCTTCAGGAGCTTCAGGAGGCAACAACTTACATCTGAATAGTATTTTAATTTTAATGTTTTAGTATTTTCAAATATTATAGTATGAAAGGTATCAAATAATTCAAGTGCCTTTTTTTTTAAATAATGTTTATCTTACTCTTATAATGAAAGAATAACAATGCCATTCAAATAAATGGAGGGACAGTTTGCCACTTTTCTCAACATTGTACAGCCTATTATTTTTTATTTATTTGCTAATTTGTAAGAACTGTTCCATCTATGCTCTTTGCCAGTTAAACACCTTGATCTAGAACTCCCTCTGACAGTACTAACACTTCCAACAAGCCAACCTGACTCCCACCAAACCATCTTGATGAACCTTCATATGAAGTTCAGTATTAATTGTCTCTTTCCCCAGAATTTCACACAGACAGCTAAGGCAATGGCTTGAAAATAACGCATATTTGATTGATACTAGGTCAATAAGTCTTAAATCCAGTAGCTTTGAATGTATGTGACAAAATGAACTGTCGGTTAAGCGTAAAGTTGGTGGTGGCAGATAAGTGCTATCACAATTATTATCTCAGAATGCTAACACCATATCATACCTCATGATTTTTAATATTAAATAAATTCTGTTAACTTTCAATTGCTTATGACAACTCACTTTTTCAAAATTCAGATTTATTTCTTCTAAGACAAATGACTACAAGGGACACTTTTTCCTTTCTTTTTCCATTTTCTTCCCAACAGCTTATAATTTCATATTTCAGTATGTTCCCTATATCACTCTTATTTGGCACATTTCTAAGAGAACTGGAAAGACTTTATTTTTCAAAAATTGAAAATTTGAAAATCATCAATTGAATGTACCTCTAGACATGGCAAAATGAATAATATATTTAACATAAATGCATAATTCTTTTTTGGGGGAAGCTAAGAAAGAGTGAGTAAAGGCAACATTGGGTTGGGTAAGAATCCTCTGTTAACTGCAGAGTCAGGTTTGCAGTACACATGTAAACAGCTTAACAAATTATTATACATAGGTGTAGTCTTCATCTCAATGAGAATGTTAACATTGTGTGGAGGAGTAAAAATTAGTTTTGAAACCAGAGATATATCATTTTAGAAAAATTACTTCCTTTTTGCTGTTTATACTCCAATGATGTTTTGGAATTATAAAATTATGTAAATCATAGTAATGATGATTTAGATACATTTTGTAACTACGATATCAACTAAAACAGAGTTCATATCTTGGTGATCTTGCTACTTTTCAGTTACTGCCAAATCTTGGATCTTATAGATGCTGAATCTTACAGATGAGCAAGCACATCTTGAAAACTCAGTATTTTATACTGTGTGCATCATAGCAACCCCAAAACAAAATATTCAGAAGAAAGCATCAAAAAGAAAAACAAACAAAAATATTGAAAGCATCTCATTTAAGGCCTGGAATTAAGCTTCTTATGATTAAGAAAAAGAAAGAAAGAAAGAAAGAAAGAAAGAAAGAAAGAAAGAAAGAAAGAAAAAAACTCTTTAGTTTGTAAATTTTACACTTTTAGGGTTTTCAACTGGTTCTGAGATTTAAATTTATGCAAAGCAGATTAGCTGGAGAAAACATACAATTTTAATTTAAGTTTTGTGACACGTAAGACTCCACCTAACTCCTCAACAGAGGGTAAGCCTAATTATTTTATTATAAGGTGGAACAAAGAAGCAGCTGCTTGGAAAGTCCTTAAAGTGTGTTTAGAGGCTAAAGAAAAGTTAGATTTAACAAGTATTGTTCATGCAGCTTCTCTGCATGATTCCCCACTGACACTACACTTCTAGTGGAGGAGACAAATTTCTGTGGAAGGTATTGCTTTTAGAAAAAGTCAAAATGTCTTTCCTGACCTGTTTGGTTATCAACTGACCTAAATTCAACACTCTCCTTACTCCAAGTGCTGTATCTTGTGAAGTGTGTTCTAGTTGCTTCTTCCATTATTCCTTCCATTAGCCAGAGGGTTTGGAGACATATTTGATATGTATCCTTATTTTCAGAGAGCACACTTCTGTTTAGATCATTTACCCTGGGAATGCCAAAGGGACTACATCAGCTGTTGAGTCTGCAAAGATTATCCATGGGCTCCTAGCCTCAGATGAATATGAAATTTCTGTCTCCCATAACTGATAGGCTTTCCACGCTCCTCAGTTTACCATACATCACCTCAGAGACTATGCATTCACAGAACTGTGGCCATCGGGAATTAGGAAAATCAACATCCCCCAAACAGCAATAGATGAAGATGAATACCAAAGTTAATGGACAATGCAAAAGTTGCCTCAGACTGTGGCAAACATTCCTAATTCAATGGCTGCCCACAGGGAGATGTTACAGAGTGATAGATAATTCAATCCCAGTGTTTTAGACAACCAACAGTAAAATAGCAAACTCTTCATACTATTTTATTTGAGGAAATTTTTCAAGTCTTCACATTACTCATTTGAATATCAAAGTATAAAGAAAATTTTGTATATTTCAGTGGCCTCCTACCAAATATTTTAGTCTAGAAAAGTAGCCAATTTAAGTTTTATGACTCTATGATGTTCCACAAGACATGTTAATAAATCAATCACCAGGCCTATCTTGTCACCACATTTCTGAAACTCTGAGCATGGAAGAGTGCCAGTACTTTGATGGGCATAGTTGGTGACATCTAAGGCATCACTGAGGTAAATTTAAAAAGTAAATGTTAGAGAATATTTGAACACATTTGAATGCTGATATCATGAATGGTAAAAGCCTATTCTTTGTTGTTATATGGCTCAATCCTAGCACATACCTAAGAGCTTTCTGTAAAAAAGAGCTAGATAAAGTCAAGGATAGGTTAAAAGTCAGAGCAAGCAACCAGTTGACAAGGTGTGAACACAAAAAACACCCAGATAAGAGAAAGGAGGGGTTTTGGGTTGATAGGTGTTTAAAATAATGTGAAGAAGAAAGAGAATGATCTTTTCCCTTCTGGAATGTGGGTCATTTAAGAAGGTCAGCTGGATGTATCCTCTGCCTCTAAGCTAGCAGGCTTTCACCACAGAATCTGGCTTCAGCGTCTTCATTTGGTAAATTGAATTGTTGGGATTTTGGTTTTTTTAAATAACAAGGAGATATGAGGATTTCAACTGATTTGCAGTGTTGGCATCTGGTCTGAATCAAAGGAATATTTTCTGGAACTCATTTTCATTCTGCATGGTGTTACACTGTATCATTTCTGTGTGTATACCCTACAGCAACATCAGGTGAAACAACTCTATAAGAGTGCAGTTCTATAAACAGAATGGGAATGCTATGTGTTTGATTTTATAATGAAATAGAAATTAAATGATGTAAGACTTACATTGTAGAATTTTCATTGCACTAAATATCTGGATAGCCTCGGTCTAAATCCTGGTCACATGTATTCAAGGTCATCAAAATAATAAATGGTTAGGTCTAATTTTCATGTTTTACTTATTTAATAATGATAAATTAAAATTTTTCAAATGTTCATAAATTTAAACAACAATCATAAATTCACAATGCACAGAAAAAATTAAAATGAAATAAATCCATGGCATAAAAAAATCTTTAGTGTACAATTGATATTTTCATGTAATAAATTCACTAAAGTTTATCAGAAACAATAATGGTATAACTTTCTAGTAAAAATATTTAATATTAGTCTAGAATATAGAAATTTGTATAAAAGTCAAAATGTAAAGCAGAAGACATGGAGAGATTTACAGTAGAAAATTCTGTTCCTTAGATATATTCATTTTAATATGATATGCATATTAAATATGAAAAAGCATAAATTAGCAACACATAGTGCAAACTTGGTACTTGACAGGTAATAATTAAAGACAAAATAATGTAAAAAATATATATTAAAATATGTCATAAAAATAATACAGAAAATAAATATACCCATGTGTAAAATTGGCTTCAGAAGATTACTATGAAAATCATCAATGAATCAAGTTAGTAATTAAAATATTTTGCCCCACATCAATACTAATGGCTGACTCACACTTATCCCTCACCTCGCCACTGTGCATACACACATACATGTGCCTATGCTCAGTCACCATAATCTTAGTAAAGATTTTAGCATAAACCCTTAAGATACAGATAATCTTAAATGATGCAAGTTACTTCTATGGCTACAAACCAAATTTATCAAATCCACATGATCTAAAATCCAAGTAGCACAAAGATGTACAATAAACATTCTAATTTCATTAATAGTAAGTTAAACTTCAAAAATGTAAATCATTTGTAATCAAAAAATGTATCTCTATTATCACATGGCCCCAATATTAGGCCAAATTTTCTACTAGAAAACATGCAGAAACTATAAACAAACTCATCAGTGTCTCAGGATACAGACTCAATTTGTACAAATCAATAACTTTCCTATATGCCAAAAAAAATACATAGAAAGAAATTATGCACTCATCATCTAGGATCTAACTGTTGGAAAACTAGGCAAAGTAAAGATTTTTCTTTCCTAATAGAAGAAAAGTTATCCACTTCTACATTTAATAGCATCTATGACATAACATAAAGTTTTAATGAAAAAAGTTGTACATAATAGATATTTTTGTTATAATTTCTGTTTTTGTTTTTGTTCATGTTTCTTTGTAAAATTTGCTATAAAAGCTAGCTGTGGTAGCACATGACTTTAATTCAAGCACTGAAACGTCAGAAGTAGGCAGATATCTGAGTTTGAGGACAGCCTCTTCTACAAAGCAAGTTTCATGCCAACCAGTACTACATAGTGGGACCTTGTCTAAGAACAACATTAAAAGTAAACATAGTTCTTGGGAGAGGGAGAGAGAGAGAGAGAGAGAGAGAGAGAGAGAGAGAAGAAAACAAAGAGAAGGCTGTAAATGAGGAATATAGGAGAATGTACATGAGCGCCCTTCTGCTTAGTATGCTAGGTCTGAGAAAATTTTATCCCATTAATATTTTATAGATGACAAAATAAGAAAAAAATGAGTGAGTTGTTTTATAGCCTTTTGTTTCTCTAGAATTGATTAAGAAGGAGGCCTTGAATGAGGCCCAATTCAATTGGAGATTCCTCATGAGAGGATGACAATAATCCTCATGAAATTCTTGATCCAATAGCTATTTTCTTTAAATGAAAAAAAAATCTTTTAGAAGAAATGATCATAACAAATTAGCATAATTAATTTCTGGTTCCAAAATTAGCTTTCCAAAATCCTGCTATTATAAAAATGTTCCTAAACAGTGAATACATATATCACTCCATGAAAAGACTCTATCTTGGGGAAGCTAGGCTCCTTGAATTCTCCTACTGGTTTTTACATTCTGTCAGGAAATTGAAAGGTGAAAAAACACTATGGTCTAGCAAGACTTGTTATCTATGGTTAGCAGGTTAGTAGGGAGATTTCCTAAAATATTTTCATTCTGTCAAAGGCTGATCTGACCAGGTTCTGTCCATCTTTCTGCTTTTTAATAACCAGTAGTTTCTACCTGGGAAGCATTTATTAGCTATTGTTTAATGAGACTCTTACCTTCTCAGAATGTGCTGGTAGACAATAGCTGGTTCTAAGTATTCAGCACTTTGTAGAGGCTTTTGTTTCTATAAACCATAATAAAATTAATCCTATTTAATTCATATCTTTTTAATCCTATCTGTGCATGAGAAAAAAACTTATGAACCTCAAAGTGGTCTTTGAGGTTTTGATCAATATAGCTATTATATCTCAAATTTTATGCCATATTTTAAACTTTTGGGTTACATAAGAAACAATTAATAAATATAAAGTATCATCAAGAAAGTATTAGGACTGTCCTGGAAGCTGTTGAGAATCTAAGAATTCTCTGAAAATGAGAATTCATTTTAGGAGTTAGAGCTTCCAAAAGAACTGGTGTGTCCAGAAGGAAGTGATGAATCTTATGGGTTGTCTTTGTTTTGTTTCGTGGGAATATGGCAAAATTGGATATAAAAGTCCAAATGATTTTCTGAATAAATACTTACGAAGCAGGTCATTCCTTTTTTATTTTCTTTTCAGAAGAATCACATGTTGGCTTACCATCTCACTTCTCTCTAATGTTCTATTTGATAAAATTGATAACAAAGGTTTAAGCAGTAAGTCCATCATGTGAGCACATAGAACCTCCATCGAACTCCTTTTATGTCTGAGAATATGAATGGATTATTTGGTCAGCCATTTTGGATATATGTTTCTGCATGTAAAGTTTCAACATTACATGAACATTTACATGATCAACAGAACAATCTCAATAATGGCATAGTAAAGGTTTCCAAGGAGTACATTATGTATACAAATTTGCTGTACACATTTTGCATGTTACTGGATGTGCTAAGAGGACAAGAAGATAAAATGAAACATAATATTCCCCCTTATATAATTAGCTGTTACTCTCCCACACCTGATCCCATGTTGATTTTAAGGTCTCTCCTGAGGAGCCTTGCTCATAAAATCCTATACCTATCTTCCCTCAGCTACTAAAATAACATCACAGAATCTGTCCTATGAGTTATACAGATCATTACAGCTTTATTTTGTGAGATTTTGTACACATGTAACTAAATACCAGACACACAAAGCTGAAAGGGGAAAATATTTACATAGTCTTACAAATTAAGAGGCATCATTATTATTTCATTGAGGACACAGAAGAGCAGACAGCTCACAAAATTGTAGCAAGAACTGGGAGAAAGTGGGATTTAACTGCCTGCTAAGACAGTTGTTTTCTATTGCTCCAGCTAGCCTTTTCAGCTGCTATTCATAATGCTATCATAGTATTAATTAATCATTGGGTTAGCTTATTCGCTAGGTCAGAGATGTCCTGGTCTGATTCTGGAAACAAACTCATAACCATACCCAGAAAAGTCTTTCCCCAAAACTCTATTTCCTTCTGAACCCAATCAAGTTGTAATAATGTAAATCATCAAATATGGTTGCTGTTCAGCATTACATACTTGTAGCCATACTTGATGTTCTTACATAGAACATACAGTGCATTTATTAAATTAGTGCAATTTTATGAAATAAATTATAAGACAGTGATTATGCCCCTGCCTATGATGGAATAAATTGCAACCTAAGCCATGTGCAGACTATAGAAGAATGAAAATCATGATTTTAGAAAGACCTAGATAGTACTGAATAGAAATTCCAGGAATAAAATTCAGTAGCCAGGATCCCCGAGCCCTCTGGTGAGCACCAAGGCTGCTTCTGCAACCAGCTCGCCTGCCCCTGGACCAGCGGTGTAGCAGCGGGCCTCCATATTGCAACCAGGACACAGCTGGAAGGGCCCAGGCTCTGTGGGACATCTCCGCCCTCTGGTGAGCACCTAAGCTGCGTTCTGCAACCAGCTCGCAGGCCCCTAGACCAGCGGTGTAGCTGCGGGCCTCCATATTGCAACCAGGACACAGCTGGAAAGGCCCAGGTAAACACCCCTTCCAGGGCTACACTCACGGGGGTATCTGCTAGGGTCTCGGAGCCAAGCAGGCGGAGTCCCGCCTAGGCTCTGTGGGACATCCCCGAGCCCTCTGGTGAGCACCAAGGCTGCTTCTGCAACCAGCTCGCCGGCCCCTGGACCAGCGGTGTAGCAGCGGGCCTCCATATTGCAACCAGGACACAGCTGGAAGGGCCCAGGCTCTGTGGGACATCTCCGCCCTCTGGTGAGCACCTAAGCTGCGTTCTGCAACCAGCTCGCAGGCCCCTAGACCAGCGGTGTAGCTGCGGGCCTCCATATTGCAACCAGGACACAGCTGGAAAGGCCCAGGTAAACACCCCTTCCAGGGCTACACTCATGGGGGTATCTGCTAGGGTCTCGGAGCCAAGCAGGCGGAGTCCCGCCTAGGCTCTGTGAGACATCCCCGAGCCCTCTGGTGAGCACCAAGGCTGCTTCTGCAACCAGCTCGCCGGCCCCTGGACCAGCGGTGTAGCGGCGGGCCTCCATATTGCAACCAGGACACAGCTGGAAAGGCCCAGGCTCTGTGGGACATCCCCGCCCTCTGGTGAGCACCTAGGCTGCGTTCTGCAACCAGCTCGCCGGCCCCTAGACCAGCGGTGTAGCGGCGGGCCTCCATATTGCAACCAGGACACAGCTGGAAAGGCCCAGGTAAACACCCCTTCCAGGGCTACCCTCACGGGGGATCTGCTAGGCTCTCGGAGTTCCTTGCAACCAGGACACAGCTGGAGAAGCCCAGGTAGACAGACTCCAACAGGGGCTACAATCGCATGGGTGGCAGCCAGCTTATGATCCCTTAAAGCAGCAGTCACACATATTCACCAATAGAGAAACAACAGGTGAGCCCAGCCTCACAGGAGATTCAAACACCAGCCACTGACAACAAGGCCAACTAAAACCAGAAATAACCAGATGGCAAAAGGAAAACGAAGGAACGTTACTAACAAAAATCAAGGCAACATGACAGCATCTGAACCCAGTTCTCCAACAACAGGAATCCCTGGATACCCTAAAACACCAGAAAAACAAGACTTGGATATAAAATCACTGGTCAGGATGCTGGTAGCTGAACACATAGAAAAATCTCGTAAAGAAATAGAGGAGAAAATGGATCAAAAGTTAGAAGCCTTTACGAGGCAAATACAAAAATCACTTCAAGAAATGCAGGAGAAGATGGATCAAAGAGAAGAAGACAATAAGGAAGAAAGACAAAAGTCACTTAAAGAACTACAGAAGAACGTGGGCCAACAAGTAGAAGCTATGAAAGAGGAAGCACAAAAATCTATTAAAGAAATACATGAAAACACAATCAAGCAAGCGAAAGATCTGAGCACATCCATCCAGATACTAAAAACAGAAGTAGAAACAACTAAGAAATCGCAGAGGGAGACAACATTGGAGATAGAAAACCTGGGGAAGAAATCAGGGGCCATAGACGCAAGTATCAACAATAGAATACAAGAGATAGAAGACAGAATCTCAGAAGCCGAAGATAACATAGGAACCATTGATTCAACAGTCAAAGAAAATACTAAATGCAAAAAGGTGGTAACCCAAAACATCCAGGAAATCCAAGACACTATGAGAAGACCAAACCTAAGGATTATAGGTATAGACGAGAGTGAAGATTTACAAGTTAAAGGGCCAGCTAATATCTTCTATAAAATTATGGAAGAAAACTTCCCCAACCTAAGGAGAGGGATGCCCATGAATATACAAGAAGCCTATAGAACCCCAAACAGACTGGACCAGAACAGAAATACATCCCGTCACATAATAATCAAAACTCCAAATGTAATAAACAAAGAAAGAATACTAAAGGCAGCAAGAGAAAAAGGCCAAGTAACATATAAAGGAAAACCTATCAGAATAACACCAGACTTCTCACCTGAGACCATGAAAGCTAGAAGATCCTGGGCAGATATCATGCAAACTCTAAAAGAACACAAACTTCAGCCAAAACTACTTTACCCAGCAAAACTCTCAATTGCCATTGATGGAGACATCAAGGTATTCCATGACAAAACCAAATTTGCAAGATATCTCTCCACAAATCCAGCCCTACAAAGGATAATAGGGGGAAAACACCAAGACAAGGACGGAAACTACACCCGGGAAGAAGCAAGATAGAAACCTCCTCTCATCAAACCCAAAAGAAGATAACCTCTCGAATATAAAAAATAAATAAGATAAATAAATATAATTTCAAAAATGTCTGGAGGTAATAATTACTATTCCTTAATATCTCTTAACGTCAATGGACTCAATTCCCCAATAAAAAGACATAGATTAACAGACTGGATACGGAAACAGGACCCTACATTTTGCTGCATACAGGAAACACATCTCAGTGTTAAAGACAAACACTACCTTAGAGTAAAAGGCTGGAGGACAATTTTACAAGCAAATGGTCTCAGGAAACAAGCTGGAGTAGCCATTCTAATATCAGATAAAATTGACTTTCAACCTAAAATCATCCAAAGAGACTCAGAAGGTCACTTCTTGCTGGCCAAAGGGAAAATCCACCAGGAAGAGTTCTCAATACTGAACATCTATGCTCCAAATGCAAGGGCACCCTCCTTCGTAAAAGAAACCTTACTAAAGCTTAAAGCACACATTACACCTAACACAATAATTGTGGGTGACTTCAACACCCCACTCTCCTCAATGGACCGATCAGGAAAGCAGAAACTAAACAGGGACACAGTGAAACTAATTGAAACTCTGGACCAATTGGATTTAACAGATATATATAGAACATTTCATCCTAAAGCTAAAGAATATACCTTTTTCTCAGCACCGCATGGTACCTTCTCCAAAATAGACCATATAATCGGTCACAAGACAGATGTCAACAAATACAAGAAGATCGAGCTAATCCCATGCCTCTTATCAGATCACCATGGAGTAAGAGTGGTCTTCAATAGCAACAAAAACAACAGAAAGCCCACATACACATGGAAACTGAACAATACTCTACTCAATGACACCTTGGTCAAGGAAGAAATAAAAAAAGAAATCAAAGACTTTTTAGAATTCAATGAAAATGAAGGTACAACCTACCCAAATCTATGGGACACAATGAAAGCAGTGCTAAGAGGAAAACTCATAGCTCTAAGTGCATCCAAAAAGAAACTGGAGAGAGCATACACTAGCAGCTTAATGGCACACCTTAAAGCCCTGGAAGAAAAACAAGTTAATTCACCCAGGAGGAGTAGAAGACAAGAAATCATCAAACTCAGGGCTGAAATCAATCAAATAGAAACAAAGAGAACCACACAAAGAATCAACAAGACCAGGAGCTGGTTCTTTGAGAAAATCAACAAGATAGATAAACCCTTAGCCAGACTAACCAAAGGACACAGAGACAGTATACAAATTAACAAAATTAGAAATGAAAAGGGAGACATAACAACAGAAACTGAGGAAATTCAAAAGATCATCAGATCCTACTACAAAGGTCTATACTCAAAACAACTGGAGAATCTGGAGGAAATGGACGATTTCCTAGACAGATATCAAATACCAAAATTAAATCAGCATCAAGTAGACCAGCTAAATAGTCCCATAACCCCTAAAGAAATAGAAGGGGTTATAGAAAGCCTCCCAACCAAAAAAAGTACGGGACCAGATGGTTTTAGTGCAGAATTCTACCAGACCTTCAAAGAAGACTTAACACCAATACTCTCCAAACTATTCCACAAAATAGAGACAGAAGGGACACTGCCCAACTCATTCTTCGAAGCCACAATTACACTAATACCTAAACCACAAAAAGATCCAACAAAGAAAGAGAACTTCAGGCCAATTTCTCTGATGAATATAGATGCAAAAATACTAAATAAAATTCTTGCTAACCGAATCCAAGAGCACATCAAAACGATCATCCACCATGATCAAGTAGGCTTCATCCCAGGGATGCAGGGATGGTTCAATATACGGAAATCCATCAATGTAATCCACTACATAAACAAACTGAAAGAAAAAAACCACATGGTCATCTCATTAGATGCTGAAAAAGCATTCGACAAAATTCAGCATCCTTTCATGCTAAAAGTCTTGGAAAGAGCAGGAATTCAAGGCCCATACCTAAACATAGTAAAAGCAATCTACAGCAAACCAGTAGCCAACATCAAAATAAATGGAGAGAAACTTGAAGCATTCCCACTAAAATCAGGGACTAGACAAGGCTGCTCTCTCTCTCCATATCTTTTCAATATAGTACTTGAAGTTCTAGCAAGAGCAATTAGACAACATAAGGAAGTCAAAGGGATACAAATTGGAAAGGAAGAAGTGAAACTATCATTATTTGCAGACGATATGATAGTTTACCTAAGCGACCCAAAAAACTCCACCAGAGAACTTCTACAGCTGATAAACAACTTCAGCAAAGTGGCAGGTTATAAAATTAACTCAAGCAAGTCAGTGGCCTTCTTGTACTCAAAGGACAAGCAGGCTGAGAAAGAAATTAGGGAAATAACACCCTTCACAATAGCCACAAACAACATAAAGTATCTTGGCGTAACTCTAACCAAACAAGCGAAAGATCTGTACAACAGGAACTTCAAGTCCTTGAAGAAAGAAATCGAAGAAGACCTCAGAAGATGGAAAAATATTTCTTGCTCCTGGATTGGCAGGATCAATATAGTAAAAATGGCCATCTTGCCAAAAGCAATATACAGATTCAATGCAATCCCCATCAAAATCCCAACTCAATTCTTCATAGATCTAGAAAGAGCAATTCTCAAATTCATCTGGAGCAACAAAAAACCCAGGATAGATAAAACTATTCTCAACAATAAAAGGACTTCTGGGGGAATCAATATCCCTGACTTCAAGCAGTACTACAGAGCAATTGTGTTAAAAACTGCATGGTATTGGTATAGCAACAGGCAAACAGATCAATGGAACAGGATTGAAGACCCTGAAATTAACCCACAGACTTATGGTCACTTGATCTTTGATAAAGGAGCCACAACCATCCGATGGAATAAAGATAGCCTTTTCAACAAATGGTGCTGGTTCAACTGGAGGTCAACATGCAGAAGAATGCGAATTGACCCACTCTTATCTCTTTGCTCTAAGATCAACTCCAAGTGGATCAAGGACCTCCACATAAAACCAGACACACTGAAACTATTAGAAAAGAAACTTGGGAAGACCCTGGAGGACTTGGGCACAGGGGAAAAGTTCCTGAACAGAACACCAATAGCGTACGCACTAAGATCAAGAATCGACAAATGGGACCTCATAAAATTACAAAGTTTCTGCAAAGCAAAGGACACTGTCCGAAGGACAAAACGGCAACCAACAAAGTGGGAAAAGATCTTTACCAACCCCACATCCGACAGAGGGCTAATATCCAATATATACAAAGAACTCAAGAAGTTAGACCGCAAAGAAACAAATAACCCTATCAAAAAATGGGGCACAGAACTAAACAAAGAATTTTCACCAGAAGAAATTCGGATGGCCGAGAAACACCTTAAGAGATGTTCAACATCATTAGTCATCAGGGAAATGCAAATCAAAACAACCCTGAGATTCTACCTCACACCAGTCAGAATGGCTAAGATTAAAAACTCAAGAGACAACAAGTGCTGGCGAGGATGTGGAGAAAGAGGAACACTCCTCCACTGTTGGTGGGATTGCAAAATGGTAAAACCACTCTGGAAATCAGTTTGGCGGTTCCTCAGAAAATTGGGCATGGCACTTCCAGAGGACCCTGGCATACCACTCCTGGGCATATACCCAGAGGATTCCCCTACATGCAATAAAGACACATGCTCCACTATGTTTATAGCAGCCTTGTTTATAATAGCCAGAAATTGGAAGGAGCCCAAATATCCCTCAAAGGAGGAATGGATACAGAAAATGTGGTATATTTATACAATGGAATACTACTCAGCAATTAAAAATAATGAATTCATGCAATTTGTAGGTAAATGGTTAGACCTGGAAAATATCATCCTGAGTGAGCTAACCCAATCACAAAAGAATGCACATGAAATGCAATCACTGATAAGTGAATATTAATGAGCCCAGAAGCACTAAATACTCAAGACACAAATAGCAAGTCAAATGATTCCCAAGAAGAAGAAAGGAGAGGACCCTGGGCATGTAAAGATTGCATCCAGTTTAATAAAGAAACCGAGGGAGGAGGGGGAATGATTGGGGAATAGTTGGGGGGGAGAAGAACTATGGGAACTATGGTGGGTGGGAACTGGGAAAGGGGAAAGCCTTTGAAATGTAAACATAGAATATAGAAAATAAAAATAACTAAAAAAAAAAAAAAATTCAGTAGCCAGTCTGGAGTGTCTATTATTATTGTCAAATGATAAGTCCTGATTTAACAATCCATATTTAGATATAGGCTGGAAGACAAAATAAGATATAAAGTAAAGTATTTCACACAGAAAACTAAGAGGATTTCAAAATATCTGGCTCCAGAAGAATGTGTTTAAAAATTTATAAAAAAACAAACAAACAAACAAACAAACAAAAACTACCACCTATGCCTTTAATGATAAATTAAGCACAAGCATTCTAAATGTCAGTATGAAACTAAAGAAGCATAGTTTATATTCTATGCCCTTTTGAAAAGATAGAAAATAGCTCTAGTTTTCATTGGAACCTTTTTATGCTTTTTTATTGGATATTTTCTTTATTTACTTTTCAAATGTTAGACACTGTCCCAGTTTACCCCTCCCAAAAACACCTATCTCATCATTCCTCTCCAATGCTTCTATGAGGGTATTCCTCCAACCACCCCACTCCCAACTACTTGTCCTTCATTACCCTATACTGGGTCATCTATCGAGCCTTCATAGGACCAAGGACTGTTCCACCCATTGATACCTGACAAGGCAATCTTTGTAGTCATGTGTATTCCTTGTTTGATGGCTTAGTCCCTGGGAACTCTGAAGTGTCTGGTTGGTGATATTATTGTTCTTCTAATGAGGTTACAAACACCTTCAACTCCTTCAGTCTTTTCTCTAAGTCCTCCATTGGGGAACCTGTACTAAGTCCAGTTGTTGGATGTGAGTATCTGCCTCTGTAAGTTTCAAGGTCTGGAAGAGTGTCTTAGGAGACAGATATATCAGGCTCCTTTCTGCAAGCATTTCTTGTCATCATGTGGTCTGTGAATAGTATCTTGGGTATTCAGAGCTTTTAGGCTAATATCTTCTTATCAGTGAGTGCATAGCATGTATGTTCTTTTGTAATTGGGTTACCTCACTCAGGATATTTTCTAATTTTCTATATTTTCCATTTGCCTAAGAAATTCACAAATTCATTGTTTTAATACCTGGGTAGTACTCCATTGTGTAAATATACCACATTTTCTGTATTCATTCCTATGTTGAAGGAAATCTGGGTTATTTCCAGCTTCTGGCTAATATATATATTTTATATATATACACATATATACACATATATATATACATATATGTGTATATACACACACACACATATATATATGTATATATATGCATATATATATGTATATATATATATATATATATATATATATATGGCTGTTATGAACATAGAGCAGCATGTGTTCTTATTACATGTTTGAGCATCTTCTAGGTATATGCCCAGGAGTGGTGTAGCTGGGTCCTTGGGTAGTACTATGTCCAATTTTCTGAGGAGCCACCAAACTGATTTCCAGAGTGGTTGTACCAGTTTGCAATTCTCCATTGCAAATGGAGAAGTGTTCCTCTTTCTCCATGTCCTTGCCAGCATCTGTTGTCACCTGAATTTTTTATTTTAGCCATTCTGACAGGTGTGAGTTAGAATCCCTGGGTTGTTCTGATTTGCATTTCCCTAACTGAAACTGATAACTAAGGATTTTTAACATTTCTTTAAGTGCTTCTTGGTCATTATATTCCTCAGTTGAAAATTCTTTGTTTAGTTCTGTACCCCAATTTTTAATAAGGTTATTTGATTTTCTGGAATCTAACTTCTTGAGTTCTTTGTATATCTTGGATATTAGACCTCTGTCAGATATAGGGTTGGTAAAGACCTTTTCCCTATCTGTTGGTTGTTGTTTTGTACTACTGACATTACCTTTGACTTACTTAATCTTTGCAAATTTTTGAGGTCCCATTTGTCGATTCTTGATCTTAGAGCATAAGCCAGAGGTGTTCTGTTCAGGAAAATTTCCCCTGTGCCCATATGTTCCAGGCTCTTCCACACATTCTCCTCTATAAGTTTCAGTGTATCTTATTTTGTGTGGAGGTTCTTGATCCACTTGTAATTGAGCTTTTTACAGGGAGATAAGAATGGGTAGATTTGCATTTTTCTACATGCTGACTGCCAGTTGAACCAGTAACATTTGTTAAAAATGCTGTCTTTTTCCCACTGAATAATTTTAGCTCCTTTGTCAAATATCAAGTGAGCATAGTTGTCTGTGTCTTCAATTCTATTCCATTGATCTTCCTGCCTATATACCAGTACCATACAGTTTTTGTCACTATTGCTCTGTAATATAGCTTGATGTCAGGGATAGTGATTCCCCCAGAAATTCTTTTATTGTTGAGAATAGTTTATGCTATCCTGAGCTTTTTGTTATTCCAAATGAATTTGCAAATTGCTCTTTCTAACTCTATGGAGAATTGACTTGGAATTTTGATGGGTATTGCATTGAATCTGTAGATGTAGTGTCCATTTTTACTATATTAATCCTGTCAATCTATAAGCATAGACTATCTTTACATCTTCTTAGATCTTTGATTTTTAAGATTTTTTAATGTGATGAAGTGCTCACTTAAATCTAATATGACATGATGTGATGAGTACTCAAAACACACAAGTCATTATATGGCTCAGTAACTTACTATTAACAAAATTATGTTCTGTGTATAGTAAAGTAAGAGAAAATTTTATCAAGTTTGACAATTCAAATAATGTAAAAATAGAAGACTAATTAAGTTGCCCTCCAAAATAAATATTGCCACCCATGTGAGTTGATTTTTATAAATACTACAATAAAGATATATTTATATACTAATTTAATGTGACTGCATTCCTTCTTCTCCATACAGAGTTTTACTTTAAGTAGGATGATCTTTAGTTTCAGTCTCTGGCAACTTTCTTCTCAAAATAAGTATCCTACAATATGAACTGAATCTTGGGCATCTGCTCAAACTGCCAAACACAACTTCTTTAGTTCATAGCCTCTGACTAGAATTCTATGCATTTATTTTTGTTGTTTTGTGTTTCTGTTTTGTTTGGTTTTTCTGTTTGTCATTATGTAATCCAAATTATTATGTAAACAAACCTGTCTGGAACTCAAAACTATCTGATTCCCTCTATTTTCTCCGTGTTGAGGTAAAAAGGCAAATTTCCAAGTTTAATTCTTGTCCCTACTGCTGATTCTCCTTGCTTCTGTCAGACCCAGTTCATGAGTCACCCAAAGAGATCACAAGGGACTATAACTCTCAGACAAGCATACAGGAGTCTTTATTCAGGTTGAGACTGTGCCATATACCTTCCTGATGCAAAAGGATATAAGAATGGCCACCAGGACTAGGGAAATGGAGTTTTAAAGGAAAAAAACTCCAGAATATTTAACATAGAAACAGAAGTCCTAGTGTAAGGCAGCACATAACCTTTCTTGTTGCTAGAATACTAAGTCTAATTCCTGCCTGCTTTGTAACACCACTTAAGCCAGAGAATATACGTTTCATTCAATGTGGGAAATGGATCTTTCTAGGTGTTGGATATCTTCAACTGTGTCTGCCTTTAAACTGTGATAATTATTTTCCTGTAACTCCAGTGCAGCTATTCCAGTGCCAGCTCTGGCTTGCCTTGCTCCTAGAATTAATGATAAGGTCAAAGAGATAGATTATCTTTTGTCCCATAATATTTCCCTCAATTTGTCCTACTAAGGCTCTCAGCACTGTTTCCTCTGAATACCAGGTTGAACTGTCTCATTCACAGTCATATGGGTCAGACCAATCAAATAGGCATACCATACCTGTTTTGGAAGGATAATACATTTGGAATGGACTATGGGAATAGTCTGATTACAGAGGTGTTGATGTGACAAGGGGGCTTTTACCATGCAGATACCCTATCCCTGTAGAGTTTGGAGTGTTAAAGGTCGCCCTTCTTGTGACCATCCACATGCAGAATCCCTTTCAGAAACATTTTATTCAGCTATTAATCCAATGCCTTCATAAAACAGGAGTCTATCATTATAACATAACCAGCAGGAGGTGGTAATTTTGGGGCTTGGAAGCATTTAGTATCCTGAAGATATTTATCATTGTTGGCCAGATGGGATCCTTTGACTCTGGTTGTTCAGAAGAGAATTCAGGAACTGAGTAAATTGAGAGAACCAAAGAAAGTGAGGGTCCTTGTGATAGGGTAACCAACAGTAAGGTAGTTGCAGGTCTAAAGGATGTTGGGACCAGCACTGATTGCAGGTGGGTGTGCTAGAATTTGGTTAAAGCCTACTACATCTGGAGGATTGCCTATGATCAGCTTTACCAAGAGTTTGACTGTAATTAGTAACTGCAGTACAGTAAATCTGTTTGAGACCCTGGCATTTGGTAGGTATTTTCCCCATGGACATATGTAAAATGTCTCCCTCAACATTTAGGATATAAGTCTCCAGAAGTCTGTTAAGTGTCGACTGATGAGTTATCAGCTAGCTCACCCAAATCAAAAATCAATGCCAGGAACCAAGATGTTCAAATTGGCAAAAAGGGCACCAATTCTCTCAAGTTTAAAATGACTTGGTCCTGGCTCTGAGTTTGCTATCTGTGCTAACTCTATGTACTGTTATGTATTGCAGCCCCTAACGCACGCCAGCATTTTGAGTTAACTTAGATGTTTGAAAATCCTGAAGTTAGGATTGGGTGCTTCTTGAGGAACAGTTGCTAATACAGAGTTTCTGTTCTTGTAAGGCTATCTCTCTAGCAGTCTTGTCAGGTAGGTTGCTACCTCTTGCCATTGGTGTTGTTCCTTTCAGGTACCCTTGACAAGAACAATTACCTATCTTTTTGGCAGCTAGAGAGCTCTAAAAATTTGGAGAATTTCATCTTTACTCTTGAGAGGTTTTCCTTCTGCTGATTGGAGCCCTCATTCCTGATAGATGGCTCCATGAACATGAACAAATGCATACCAGCTGTCTGTGTAAGATGTTAGCAGCCAGTCCTTTTCCCATGATTATGGATTGTATTAATGCTATCAGTTTCACCTTTTGCCTGTCCATCACCCCAAGGTTGACTCCATATAGGGCATGGACAGTATGGTAGTCATTAGACTTTGCCTTTTATGTGGCAATAGTGAAATATTCCAAGCTTACTGGTCTGACTTGAGGACTACTAGGGACAACAGTTTATGGATATGTAGTATAATTCCTTTCTGTGCTTTCTGGGACATGGGATACTAGTGGACTTGAGATGGGTTAGCTCCTAATTTAAGCACAAAAAACACAGGAAAGTCTGTTTTGACAGGTACATACCCCATGTTTTTGCCCATGATTGGATAAATTTCTTCAGCCAGTTAACAAAGTCCTTTTGCAGGGTGACTCCTTGGCCCTCTAGCCTTCAGAAGCACCAAATGTTGGGCTCTAGAATCCACCAGGAAGTCCAGGGGCTTCCTCTTCCACTCTAAGGGTTATGATGTGTTCAGGGTGGGGGTCCAAACCCTGTCTCCCTCAATCTCTTTTCTCCACAAACATGAACTTAGCCTGAAACTTCCTTTCTGGGTAGTTTCTAGCCCAATGACTTTCTTCCTTAGAGTAAGCACATTAATTCTTATCATATGGCTATTGGTGACCTCCTTTAGACTCCTTTCCTTCAGGAATCCAATGGAGCTATCTTTTCCTTTCCCCTGAATCTGGGAAATTTTTGGCTAGAAGGACTCAGTTCAAATCTCTATTCAAATCTCTATTTTCTGTCTGAATCTGCTTTTCTTCTGTACTTCTTCTGTTGTATAACTTCTCTGAAACTTCCACTAGATAACTGAATAACTTTTCTATCTTTCTCGGCTCTGTAACTTCCTAATGTCTGATGCTGACTACTTGATGAAAGACAGGGATACTGTGCTAGAATTCTCTGTTTATCAGGATGTATATGTGTATAGTGGTCATGGATGACCCACTTAGAAATGCTACTGGGCTTTCTTCAGTTCCCTGTCTAACATTATAATCATTGATCTTATTAGTGAGCTGTCAAGCAGGCCCTTTGTGGCCTGCCAGTGGAGCCTGGGGGTATACCTGGATATGCCCCTTACCTTTAAATATGATTAATTCCCAATCTCCTAAGGGGAAATACTTCATCAATATAGGCTAGGTTCTGGTTTGGGGCACTGTTACATTCTGGTAGGTTTCGCCATGCCTCTAAGATAATATGTTTCCTTTCTTTAGTAGTAAAGAGAACCTACAAAAGTTACTGACAACCATCTCAGGTGTGTTGATGAGTAAAGGGAACATTATCTAAGAAGCCAATATGATCTTTAGGGTTCTTAGAAAATCGAGTATTTGGTATCCTGCAATTATAGAGTTCAGCAGTTGTAAAGGGTCAGTGGTGGTGAGTGTGGTTCCCATGTTGGTCTGCTGGCACCTCTGCCCATAGGGGCAGAACAGTCAAGTATGCCTCCAGCCTTCCAGTCTCAGGATCACTCTGCCCCTACTTCTTGTGCCCTGTGCAAGGCACCTTCTGCTAGCAAAGCTGATGCTGCTGGAATAGGTGGCAGAGCTGGAGCTGGCATCTGTTTTTCCTTGTTTTCCTGTAGCAAAAGAAGAAAGGGTTTATGAGGTTGGGAGGAGATAAGGTCCTTTGGAGTATTATCAAGTAAGACAGGATAGAGAGGAGCTGTTGGTTTGGAAGTCTCTTGCTCATCAATCACCAGGTTTAGCACAGTTCTTATTGATGGAGAAATATTAGCAGGGGGAAAGAAGAAATGCTCAACTCAAGGTGGTAGATTACTAATTAAATTCTATCCAACTATTATATAGCTAATTTGATGGAGTGCCTATGAGCCTTTTGACACACTCCATCTATCACTGCTGTCATCCGGAGAGATGGAAGGTTCCCTCCAATGGCCATCTAACATTAAAAGCTGGTCACTCAGAGCTGTAGTAAGTGGCCATTTTTTTGTTCTTCACATTCATAGATAATATATGGGCCCTATTCTTAAATTGTTCAAAATTAATCAGAATTAGATTAAGTAGGTTAAAGGAGGTCTGCTCCATGGTGTCTGTCACAGTCTCATGCAAGTAAAGATCAAATGACACAAGAAACAGAATAAACAAACAGATATGTACAACATAGCTGTTCTGAGACTGAAAACAAAAATGATTTCAAAAACTCAGTCTCACAAAAAGAGGCATGAGGTGGAAAGTAACTGATGGTTGGACTCTCTGTCTTCCACAAAAAAATTCTTCCAGTTGGCAGAAGGGTACCTTCTTTACCCTGGAGCCTAGAACATCTCCCTGAAGTATGTAGAGGGATTGGTGCAAGTTATTTAGAAGGTCTGTAGAGATATTTGTTGGTGCAGGTTGTTAGAAAAGTCTATAGAAAGATTTTGTATAGTTTGCTGAGACAGGGAGACAGAGGAGAAAGAAAAAATGACAGAGAAGGAAGCTACAGAAATCCTGGCTAAAAGGCAGAAAGGAAGCAATGTGCATACTATATGGAGAGAGGCCACTGGACCAGAGTATGCCCTAACAGGCTGGGAGCAGGAACTCCCAGATCTTGGGAGAAGTGCCCACAAATGGCAAAGGTGTTATCCCTGGATAAAGACAATGACTAGGGGAGATGGGTGTTCTGACCGTCTCCTCCAACCCTGAATAACTGTGAGAGGGAAAGAGAAACACACTCAGTTCTTGATGGACACAGGGGCTTAACACACAGTCTTCCAACCCAATGGCCCTGTTTCCAAGAAAAGATCTAGGGTCCAAGAAGCCACTGGCACCAAAATATGTTCATGGACTACCTGAAGAACAAGGGACCTACAGATGGGATGGGTAACCCATTCATTTAAGGTCACCCCAGGATGTTCCTAACCATTGGAGCAAGGCATACTCTCCAAAATGGTGGGGAGGACACATATACTTACTGTCCAAAGGGCTGCAGCAACTGGCCCAGAAAGAAAGACTGACCCCTGTTGAAAGTTGCTACAGACAGGAGCAATTTTCTCTGTGAAGGACAGAGACAAGCAGGTGCTGCTATGGTGGGCAGCACAAATGGCATCTGGGTAGAAGAATCTTTACCCCCTGGCATGTCAACACAGAAAGTGGAGCTAATGGCCCTTACCAAAACCTCAGAACTTGGAGACAGCAAGAAAATCAACATCCACATGGATAACAGGTATGCCTTTGCCACAGCCCACGTCCACAGTTGTATATGCCAAAAGGACTGCTCACATCAGAGAAAACCAACAGGAAATCTTGAACCTCTTAGATGCCCTAATGAAGCCAACAACCGTGAGTATTACCCTCTGCCCAGGATGCCAAAAGGGAAAAGACTCAGTGGGCAATAGCCAGGCAGAGCAAATGGCTCCAAAGATAGATATACACTACCCTATACAGGCTGTGGGTCTGCAAGAGACACCCACTGAAAAATGGGACAAAATTAAGAGATAGCCTCACTTAAAATATGCTGAAGAAAAAAGGACTGAGATTGCTAGCCATCCTACCAACTATTACCAAGGAAATGTGCACACAAGAAGGGAGAATTATACTCCCCAGAGAGTAAGCCAAGGACTCGCCAGGGCAAATGCACAGATGAACTCATTTAAGGGATCAATAAAACAGTGTAAGGTATGCCAGCGAGTGAATGCTTATGCAGCAAAGAGTAAATAGGGCAGAAATCCTAGAAGAGAACAACCTAGAGTATATAGAGGTTTTATAAAAGATAAGGCAGGAAAGTATGGTTATAAATATCTTCTAGCACTTGTAGATACTTAATCTAGATAGGTTGAGACTTCCCCTAGCAGGCAGGAAACAGCAGCCAGGGATAAAAGAAATTTTCCTGAGTTTCAGAGTGCCCAAGGTAATTGGATCAGACAATAGTTCTGTTTTTGTTTCTAAGGTAAGTCAGAAATTGACAGATATTGGGGACTAATTGGAAACATTATTGGATGTACTGTCCCCAGGGCTCAAGACAGCTAGAGAAAATAAACAAAACCCTATGAGAGACCTTAACTAAATTGACCTTGGAGACTGGCTTAGGCTGGGTTGTGCCTCTCCCCTTGTTTCTGAATAGTCCTTGCCATTTTAACCTGACCCCCCTAGAGATCCTCTTTGTTACCCCAATTTCTTTGTCATCCACTGGGTTCTCCCAAGAGGTGTACCACAACATGAGATTTGGCTCAAACTGTCTGCTTTTATGCTCTAGGCATGTCAGAGACTCCTCACTGCTTCCAGACAGGCTACTGGATCTGTCAAAGAAGGCTTCAGGAACAGTTGCTGCAACCCTGGTGAAAGAGACCCTCACCAAATTGATCACAGAGACTGGACCTTTGCTCTCTAGGCTCGAAGCGCTTCAATGGATAAGGCATCGAGGTCCGGGAGGCCTACTCAGGAGGAGATCTGCAAGTCCCACATCGCTTCCAAGTTGGAGATATGGTCTACATTAGATGCCACCATGCAGGAAACTTTAAGACTCAGTGGAAAGACCCTTATCTTGTACTCTTGACCACCCTGTTTTCTGCCCTAATAGGACCCCTAATGATAATGCTCCTATTGCTTACAGTTAGACTTATATAGTCAATAGGTTAGTAGCCTTCATCAGGGACCAGGTGAGCACAGTCCAGATTATGGTACTTAGGCAGCAGTATAAGAGCCTTCTGAGACAAGAGGAGGCTGACCTTTAGTTCTCCTAGTTCTAAGGTTAGAACTATTAACAAGACAGGAAGTGGGAATGAAAGGATAAGGTTGTAAGCTAGGAATCCCCGTGCCTGAGTCTAGGGTGACCCCAAAGGAGCAGAGGTTCAGTCCACACTTTGTTGGCCTGGAAGTGTGCACATATCCCACCTGCCTCCAGGGTCTGACCACGAACCTCTGGGAGTGTCCCTGGCGCCTTTTCCCATCTTGCCCCACAGAGCGGCTGTGGCAAGGACAAGCGAGGCTGGGGTCTGGCAGGATCACCGCGGGGGCTGCGGAACTCCTGCTTGAGGGGGCGCTTAGGTCCCCCCTATTTCCAGTGGGGGATGGTGGGCGTCACACTGTGCGTGGCGGCCACATAAGCAGAAATGACTTAACTAGTTCCTCCGGCCTCTGTGAGAGGCTGATAGATTCTCAGAGAGTGTGGGTTCAGATGGTTTGAACTGATTGGCTTAGAAGCTTGTGGTAGGTGGGTTCTGTTATAAGCGCATAAAAAGCCCATACAAGCCTGCCCACACGGGCTTACTTCTTTTACCCTGCGTGGGGAGACTGTGACCTCGCAGAGCTCTGGAAATTAAAAATCCTCTTGCAAATTGCATCAGGTCTGTCTCTCATGAGTGTTTCAGGGTGCTGGTTCCCGAGGCATGGGGTGCTGGAGTACCCCCATTTTTTCTTTAGGATCTTACAATACCCTCCTAGATCACCCAAAGCACACCTTGCTTTTTTTTATTTGTTTTGAATTTCCTCCAAACTGATGCTAAATGTCAGTCTCAGCAGATCACCATTGGTATCCTGTCACCTCTAATTCTTTTGCCATGGTTAAATGGTGAGACCCTTTATCTAATACTTGGAATGGTCTGCTTTAATTTGGGGAAGAGGTTCTTTTTTTTTTATTTTCTCTCAGAGACTCTGAATCAGCTGGTAAGTATGGCTAATTCTATAGTGTTCTGAAAGCCACTTCTCCTTTACTGGAAAGGTAGGCTCTTTTGTCCTCTAGCAGTGAATTTGCAAGCCAGGCCTTATTCCCAAACTGCTAATTTGCAACCAAATTAAATACCTTGGCCTTTCAGAGACCGCCCAAGTGGTTTTTTTCCTCTTAATCTCTTCTTTTGTGTTTCAAGCAGGTCTCTCTCAGACACAGCTCAGAGGCTCCCAAGAAAGGTGGGCTGCTGTGAAGGCCAGTCAGCTCACATTCACAGGGCATTTATTTAAGCAGTGGATCTCCAAAAAAGGGAGCCACATGGAACTCAGATCTATGTGTCTTTGCCTATCGAGCAAACATGGGCACCAACAGGAGGTGCGAGGCAAGGCACCGCAAGGGAAGGACAATATTTTCTGGTTCTGAGTTCCCTAGAAGCACATCTGAATGCATGGATGTTGATGTTGAGATACTGTCCTAATAATAATAATAATAAGGAAGTCTATTTCGCTCCCCTGCAAATGATGTCATATAATATTTAAGGGGGTAATAGTCACTCCTTTCCCCTCTCTGGTCAAATCCTACCATCTTTTGATGGATATTTTATCCACTGGTTCCTTTTAAATTTTAATGGAAAAGGGAGAATTGTTCCCTTCCCCCAGTGTTTGAGTTGGGCGTCCAAACATCTGCTTCAATCATTAGTTCTCAGCCCATGAATTCCCTGGCCTTTTGTTCTTATAGAACAATGCAACTTCCTGCTTTCACCTGAGAGCCACAGTCAGCTACCACCTGGAGTTTTCTCAGATCTGCCAGACTTACAGTTTCCTTACCCCAGCAGGCCACCTGCTGACAGTGGAGCCAAAGAAACTTCAGATCACTTCCCTGGAACTCATTCTGGAGTCTGGGAGGAGGGGATTGCCCAAGCTGTTATAGGGTTTGACTGCCATTAAACTTTGGCCTGGATTGGCAAATTATCATCGTGTCCCTTGTTTCTTTTCACCACTTCCACATCTATCCCTCAGCTTCTGTTTTAGGAACCCAGTTTGTAGTAGCTGCTGGCAGCTATACACCTTCCTGATTCAGCAGGATAGAAGAGTAGCCCAGAAGTTTATAGATATTGGTGATTAGAAAGGAAAAATAAGGTAAGCAGGGATCTCTAAACCTTGTTGTTATATGATGGGGTAAGCAGGTAAATGAATGTTGGCCTTAAAACTGATGGGTTTACAGCATCTGATCTAACCATAAGGAGAGACCACACATCTAAAAGGAGTGTCTTGACCTAGGAATGATTCATGTTTATTTAGATTACCTTGTCATTTTGGCTGGCTACAGCTGTTATGTCAATTTGCTATTGCTAGAATATCTCATTGTTTTTCCCAGAACTCAAGGGTGGAGTTCAAGGCATGCTGAAGAAAAAAAGCCTAAAATGAAGTCTAAATCTCAAATTGGAGTTAGTTCTGCTACCTCAGTTCCCTCACTTTCATACAGAATTCAGACTTTGCATTTCAACTTAGTTAAGGAACAAGTGTCCCTCATGATTCTGAGAAAGTTTCTGTATTCTTTGAACTTGATTTGCTTTTGTGAAAGTAAATACTCCAAAATTTATCATCTCCCCTCACTTATCAGATTGTAGGGTCATACTTGCAAGCCAGTTTTTCAATTATTTCCAATTCTGAAAATAGTTCCTGATACTTTCTAACCCCATTTTAGTTCAGTTAGGAAACAGGCCTATGATTTTCCTCCAAGAGTGCTAGCAGTATCAAGGAGTGTATGTCTTAGTAAAAGAATAGAGTGTTTTAGTGATTTCTCTGTGTAGACTTATCTAACAATAAGTTTGATGTACATGAAACTTCAGGAATATGATTCTATCAGAAATAAACTTAGGAAGCAGATACTATGGTGCTAATGAAGGATAATGTTGCAAGCTAGGAATCCCCCATGCCTGAGTCTAGGGTGACCCCAAAGGAGCAGATGTTTGGCCCATTCTTTCCTCCAGAGTCCGGCTGCGAGCCTCGGACTGGGAGTGTCCCTGGCATCTTTTCTCGTCTCCCTCTGTGGAGTGGCTATGGCAAGGGCAAGCACAGCTGGGGGCTGGCAGAATCACCACGGGGGCTGCAGAACTCCTGCCTGGGGGTGCTTAGGTCCCCCTATTGCCAGTGGGGGAGGGTGGGCACGACCCTATGCATGGCAGCCACGTAAGAGGAAATGACTTAACTAGTTCTTCCGGCCTCTGTGGGAGGCTGATAGGTTCTCAGACAGCGTGGATTCGGATGGTTTGAACCTTGGCTTAGAAGCTTGTGGTAGGCGGGTTCTATTATAAGCCTATAAAAAGCCAATCCAAGTCTGCTCATGAGGCTAAATTCTTTTACCCTGCATGGTAAGACTGTGACCCCCAGAGCTCTGGAAACTAAAATTCCTCTTGCAAATTGCATCAGGTCTGTTTCTTGTGAGTGATTTGGGTGCCAGTTTCTGAGGCATGGGGTGCTGGGGTATCCCCGTTTTTCTTTCAGATCTTACACTGTGAAGGCTCCATACTCAGCAGCTGTAGTCCTTTAAGATAGCTGATGGCTTTATGTGTTAGCCAAAACAAAATTGAGACTTACTTAATGTTTACTAACATAGCCATGAAAATGTTTTCTTCTACACTTACAGGCTTTAATTTGCAAATGAAATAATACTTTCATAAAGAGTAATCACTGTACTTCCTACACTCTAAACTCATATCAATATTAACTCTTCAATTTGCCCTAATTTTTAGTTTCTGTATTGTTTTTCTTCATGGTGGAATCACCTTTACACATCTTTAAAAAAATACTTGATTCTCCCATTTCATAGATCATTGCACCTGCATCCTGTTATTTTGCTTTCACTCAGTGATGGTCCTTTTATACTTTCCTGGTTTCTTTGTGTATTTAATATTAGATACTACCAACTAAGGAAGTTAGGATCATACATATCTGAGAGAGAACATGCAATGATTATATTTCTAGGTCTAGGCTACTTTACAAAATTTATCATTTCCTATATCCTTTCATTGATCTACAAGCTTCATTGTTTCATTTTACTGTACAGATGAATAATCTTTTGTCTATTCATGCATACTTTCATTATCTATTCATCACTTGAAGGAGATTTTTTTGTTTCCATTTCCTTGTTGTTATGAATAAAATAATGAAGCAATAAAGATCACTGATCAAGGACCTATGGAGTAGAATATCAAGTCCTTTGGACATATGGAAAGGAATTGTATAGTTGGGTCATGTAGTAGATTTATTTTCAGTTGTTTGAAGATTCACAATATTGATGATGTCCATAGTGGCTGCAAAAATGTGCAAGAACAAATGAGTGTTTCTTTTTCTCTACAACCTTACCATCTTCATTTGTTTATAGTGTTGGTTCTGTTACTAAGGTTCTATTCCCCAATTTGGAATACCTGTCAGTAACAGTCATATGCTAATTGCTGGGTGGAATAGGCAGGATATCAGGTCCCTGGAGAAAAAGCAAAATGCAAGGGAGGAAAGGGAAATTTGTTATTCTTTGAAGAGACAAGATCCCAGCAGCCATGCAAGGTCTCTAGCGGAGCTGGGGCCTGTGGCCTCTTCTACAGACAGGTGGTCAGGGATATTTGGCAGGGGCTAGATGGGTCTATACACTAAAGTTTAGGGAAGTATGAAACTAAGAATATTGATAAGGGCATGTTTTACCAGGCAGGAGATCATAGGACCCAGCAATTGTTCCAAGAAGGCAAGTAGAACTGGAACAACTGTTTGTCTGTTTATTTTACCCATGGATTCAAGGGAAGCTGGGTGGGGTCTGGTAGCATGGCCTGATTCCCAGAACTTAGGCATGGTAGGGAAAAGCTACATACAACAGATGACATACAACATGGAAAGCAAGAATCCACTATTAATTTTGGAATTTTCAGATTGAACACATACAGACAGTGATATAAGTCTAAGACAGAAAATTAGTTTCATAGTGAAGGAGAGGAGTGAGTCATGTGGTAGCTCCAGCAACATGTGATTCTTCAACAAGGAACATGGGGGAACCTCAACTCACAGGAGCTGGGGAGCCCCTGCTGTGCAGAAAGACAAGCTGCCTGGAGGAAGGCAGAGAATTGAAGACAGTAAAGGCTACTGGCCTCCAAAAATCAGACAAACAATAGAAATAAAGGAAACAAATTTGGTTTTTTTTTTTGTGTGTGTGTGTGTGTTTTTTGGGGTGGGGGGATAGAAGTGAATATAATGGTAATTTAAATGTTCTTAAGCATACAAAGATATTAAGCTTTACAGAAGGAAGAAACTAGGGAGAGTGAATAAAAGTGCTTTAGAGAAGATTTCAAAAGGTCTGTCCAGGACATACTCTAATTCATGGAACGTGGGCTCTATAGGAATTCTGCAGTGGACTCAAGGTGTGACAGATTCAAAGCCTGAGGACACATTAAACAGAAGAAAACTTAATTGTAGGTATTAAGCTATTGAGACATTCTGTCTTTAAAAAAAAAAAAAAAACTTAGATCAAAGCCAGGGGACAGGGTGCCTATCTTATCTCAGACAGTAAGAATTTAGGCCTTGAGAATTATATAAAGAGAAAGCCTGGAAATAAGCTCATACAGTAAGTAGACAGAGGTACTAAATAAATAATGTATGCCTTGAACTCATGAAGGTCAGAGCAAGGGACAGTAGAAGCACTGTTTCTACAGATAATATGTGTTTCCATTGCTGTAATTGCTTTGAATTGCTTTGTCAAAATGAGTGTTTTTGAGTTAGATGCTTATATTAAAAATCTGCTGGGAGGGAAGTCAAGTTAAAAGTTTGACTAATACCAATTACTGGAGCAAGAACATGCTAGTTTTTGGGGAAAGGCTATGTATTTGTGTTGACAGGAAAGGACAATATGCTCTGAACCCCTTCCAGACTGATATGTATCAGATATGGCAGTGGGACACCTCCCAAATAACTAGAATAATTCAAGCTAACCAAACAGAGCAGTTAAAGATTCTTTGTGCCATCCTTCACATGGCACGGATGAAGAGTTATTATAATTTGTTATTAATAAATTTAACTCATTAAAAAGACAACTGTCTTTTGCATGCTCAAACAAGGAGCAGAATTTCATCCTTAATTAATCTGTGCATCCTGCACAATCTATACAGATATCTTAATGATACTAAAATTTTGGCTGTGATATTTATACATTATAGAATGTACAGCTTTTCAAGATTCTTCCCCAGAAATGATGAACTGACCTGCTTACAACCCTTCTTTGGGTTTCTGCCCAAAACATCTTTCAGGATTATCAAGGAAGGTCATCTTGCCTCATACGAACTTTCAGATGGATCTAGTCAGAACTTCAGTCAAGACCTAAGCCCTCTATGGATACATATGTCCTGTCCTGCAGGACTCAGTAATTCGTGGGTTTGAGGGGGATCTGGCCTGAAAAAAGATGAACGGGCAAGATAGGAGAGCGAGATCAAGCAAAATCGCTGTCAAGGTCTGTTTATTGTAATGAGGGCAGGAGGTTTTAAGCAGTAAGGAGGGGGAACAGGAAAAGGTGATAAATCTAAAATAATCAGGTGAAATATCCTTGGAATGTGAGGGTGAGTTATGTTGGGTAAAGGTCAGTTTATTGACTAGCTAGTTCCTGTTAAGGTTACGGTGACTAAATATTTGGTCAGTTTATTGTTTAGCTAGTTCCTGGAACAGTGGGTAAGCAAGAGTGCTGAGTCAGTTGCATACTTAGTACACCTGTAAGATGGTTGCACTCCAGCCCCTTAATTTGAGCGTTTGTCTCCAACATCACCCCCTACTTTGTGTAACTGATGGAGAGCCTGTCTTAGGCCATACAATGCGCATCCATAGCCAGCACCTTTGTACACAAGTGTATGTGGGTAGAGCATCTGTATTAGGCCACATGAGGTCCATCCATGTCCAGCTCTCCCATAGTGGGTTTCTGGGCTATGCCCAGCACTCCTGAGAGAGGGCACCTGGACCATGGCCTCATGCTTCTTTCCATCATGGAGTAACTCTACAGCCTTAAAGATGTGCACTTGGCATATGGCATTGTGCTATCTCCTGTCATTGGTGTCTCCATAGCTTGTTATACCAGGGAGTGTTATACTCTGTGACCAGGACTGAAAAATCTAGGCCAGCAGAAGGGGCACCTATTGGCTCCTCATAGACAGAAGAATCTCCATCTTGCATCTCCAAGCGATGGTAATGGACCGATACTTGCTTGTTTTCAAAGGCTGAGTCCACCTGTGACTTACTGAAATGAGTTAGCTTTTGAAAGGCCCAGGGGCCAAAAGAAATGAGCAGGAGAAATCCTATCAAGGGGTCCAATAAGCTGGGGAGTAAGGTGGAAAGCCATGGAGAAATGGAAAACCAATTTTGATACCAAGTTTCTTTTGTTCTCTTTGTCACTTTCTCTTTTCTAAACTATCTTTGATTTTTTTGTAGACTGTCTTCAACTAACCCTGACTTGTCTGTATAGAAACAGCATTCTTCCTGAAGAGAAGTACTCAGTCCTCCTTGTTGGATGAAGAGGAGGTCCAGTCCTCTCCTATTTTGCAAGACCACTTCTGAAAGAGAGGAAACAGAATCTTTAAGATTTTTAAGACCTGATTGTAACTCCTGTATGTCTCTATTGACTGCTGCACTGAATTGAGCATATTGCTGATTAGAGGTAATCAAGGAGGCAATTCCTGTCCCAGTGCCTGCAGTCCCCATTCCAAGAATGACTGCTAATGTAACTGCAGTTATGGGTTCTCTCTTTACCCTGGAGAGAAGCATAGTTCCTCGGTCCCAAAACCTTAGGAAATCATCAGACTCATGAATAGTAAGATGTGGGAAAACGGCTACTACTATGCAATAATCATGATTGGTGAGAAAGGTACTGGTAAATATAGAGGTAGTTAAGACTGAGGAACAAGCACAGTATGAATTATTATAGGATGAAATATATTGAAAAGAAGCGTTAACAAAAAGTCTGGTTGCAACCTTGGGTGAGGGCTTCAGCAGGTGACATATAGGGCCCAAGCAGGCACAAACCTAGACCAGAGACTTTGCTAAGGGTCAAGCCTTGCTTTTCAGGTGGGCTCCATTGCAGGCTGGAGGTGTCAGTAGTAAATGATAAATTTTCAAAATTAGTAATTCCCTTTTAAAAGGGTAGGATAGAGGAGTAGCAAACCCAACATTCTTCTAAGAGCGTATGATTGGCCTCATGAATGGCTTGTATTGAGGCATTAACTAAAGACAATACAAGATCAGCAGTAAAGGGGGGACCTGCAGGGAGAATAGGTTGAAAAATTGAGCTAGAAGAAGGGGGTAGGAGTATCACAGAATTAGCGAATGTTTTCCTGGGACCAGGGGCTTGGTCGTTATTCTGATGGAGCTCTGAGTTAGGACCAATGGCAACCTTGCCCTGTTGATTTGCGATCGACTTAAGTAGCCCTATTTCAAAGGTCAGTCTGGGGTCTGTGTCGGCAACACACACAAGGAGGCCCCATTCAAATCCCTTAAGCCAACTCTCTAGAGAGATCTTTTCTCCAGCATGGGTAAATTGTATCTGGAGGGGGTTACACCATCCCTTAGAAGGAGTGGTGTTTCTACATTCTTCAGTTAAGGTATTATTTCTTTGAGAATTTGACCAGCCCTTCTTAACTTGAATGTACTCCCAGGAGGAGACAGGATTCCATTAAGCATCTCCTGTAGTTTCACATCCCCAAGATGCACAAAAATAGGCCTCTCTATAGCCTCATTTATAATTTAAATTTCTGTCTCTATGAGCCCCTTGGCAGAAATCATAGTGTCAACACCCGCCATGGGCCTTCGCGATGCTTTGTTTTAATTAAACACTCAGATTCCCCTGGTCTGCACCAGTTCTAAGTCTGCTGCTAGGCGCTGGCTGAGGCGAGGCGCTATACAGAAAACCGTGTTTGGGGGGGGGGGGCGCAGGCAAGGAGGTGACTGCCCCCGAGACCCTGGGACACCCCTGCCGCAGCTGGGGAGATCCATGGGAAGGCCTGGCTCATGTTCAGAGTCACTGCTGCCACCGACCCCACCCCGAGTGCCCTGGCCCCCCTCCCTCCGGGGACCCACTGGTTCCCCCCACTCCAGCCCATGCAGGTTGTGTCTCTGCCACTGTGACCCCTGAGGGCCCACCTTTGGGACAGACAAGACGCTCGACCAGGAGGAGACAACGGGGCCCCCGCAGGGAGAGGGGAGGGCAGAGGCCTTGAGGACCCTACAAAAGCAGCTCGAGGTTTATTATTATATGGCCAATCTGGGTTATGATAGGAGGCGGCAGCTTCTTCAAGATCATCCTCCTCCAAAGGTTTTAAGTGATTGGGAGGGAGGATTTTCAAGGGAGGGGAATTTGAATTTCGAAAGCGAGGCATAAAGGGGACAAATATCTGTTTTTGGAGGGTCTAAAATTGTAAATGGGTCACCTTCAGAAGGCATAGCGATAGTTGCAGAAGGACAAGGCGAGGGTGGCCTCTTTTTAGTTTCACTATTGGAGGCCAGAGAAGCAGAAGAAGGGGCTGGAGAAAGAGGCTTAAGAAAGAAACTCTTCTGCTGCTGAGATGATCCTTGCGGAGCCCAGAGAATCGGCCAAGACATCCTGTATAAGGTTCCAATAACTAAATATTTGAGTCGGAACTGCCTCTGGGCCCTTTCATTTTAGCAATGCATTCAATACTCTACTGACCTTAGCCCAAGTGTGAGGATGGATATCTGGGCCCTCAATTATTATCCAAGGGCAAGTACTAGAAATGAATAAGAAAAATTCAGACAAATCCTTTTTCTTAACTCTAACTCCCCTATCCCTGAGAGTGCTCTTTATATCCTTAATAAAGGATGCATCTCATGGGCCTCATACCAGAATGTAGAATGATGCCTCCCTGAAAGAGGTGACATACAGAGTCTGAAAAATGAATAGAATTTAGCAAGTTTGTTTGTAATTAGAAACAAAGGAAAAGAGGAAGTGTGCTTCTGGAAAACAAAACAACCTGCAAAAGGACAAAGAAACTGCAAAACCTTGATACCCAAGATAGGTTAGCTGTTACAGAACTAAAATTGTGTGGAAAAGAAACTGCAAAGAATGGATCCAGCAAGATGACCAGCACAATCAACCTGTCAAGGACCACAGACGTGAACAGGAACTTATTAAGACGGTTCTGATTGAATTCAAGGCTCACCCTATAAGGTGGAGACCATACTTGACAGTATATATGATTCCAAGAACCTGAGACTAGATAGACCATGAGCCTATGAGAAAAATACCAAAATTGTATTCCTAAGCTGCAGAGTTTCTCAACTGTGAGTTGCAAAACGTTAAAAGGTCAAACAAGGCCGGGTGGTGATGGTGCATGCCTGTAATTCCAGCACTCTGGGAGACAGATGCAGGTGGATTTCTGAGTTTGAGGCCAGCCTGTTCTACAGAGTGAGCTCCAGGACAACCAGGGTTACACAGAGAAACCCTGTCTTGAAAAACCAAATCAAAAAAAAAAAAAAAAAAGGTTAAACAAGATTTCATGGTCATCATCTAAAGCCATTGGAAAACATATATTTACATATGATTCATAACAGTAGCAAAATATATAATTATTGTTAAGAAATACCAAAATATATAATTATTGTTAAGAAAAGGTTCCCACATGAGGAAGGGTCACAGCATTACAAAGGCTGAGAACCACTGTGCAATAAAAATGACTTCTAATGGCATATTCAACCTTCATCATAGAGGTTTCTTCTTGTGGACATCCTAAGTAGATTTTTTTCTCAGAAGCCTTCCCATTAACGTGAAGGAAGGTTTGGGAAGAGAAGAAATGAACATTGTAATAGCAAAAGGTAGTGGATAATTCTTAAGGCCGAACATCTTCCATAAACAAGAGGACTGAAGTACATATGAACTGCCAGAGAGTATGACAGGATGTAGAAGGTCTGCGCAGGTACAAGCCTAGAAAATTCCACCACTGAGAAGGGGAAGTAGACACAAAGAATCTCTTCTATGAAAGAAAATATTTCCAAATTTGATACTTGCTGGTATAGGAAAAAGTAATCTTCTTTAATAGAGTGTCACTGGAGATATTAACTATACTCCAGGGTAACCCATACCCAGAAGTTGACCAACACAGAGTTCTGTATTATTTTTATGTGCTTTTGATTTCACTGGTAATTTTTGTCTCATTGGATTTTGTCTGATTTGATTTTGGGGGAAGGGGGTATAATTTTCAGTTTTTGGAAGTTTTTTTTTAGAGAAAGAAAGAACATAGGTGGTGAGGGCTGGGACAAGGTAGATGACAGGAAAGAATCCAATCAAAATAACAGTGTGTAAATATACCACATTTTCTGTATCCATTACTCCATTGAGGGACATCTGTGTTCTTTCCACCTTCTGGCTATTATAAATAAGGCAGCTATGAACATAGTGGAACATGTGTCCTTATTTCATGCCAGGAAATACTCTGGGTATATGCCCAGGAGTGGTATAGTAGGGTCCTCCGGAAGTGTCATGCCCAATGTTCTGAGGAACAGCCAGACTGATTTCCAGAGTAGTTGTACCAGCTTCCAATCCCACCAACAGTGGAGGATGTTCCCCTTTCTCCACATCCTTGCCAACACCTGTTGTCTCCTGAGTTTTTAATCTTAGCCATTCTGACTGGTGTGAGGTGAAATCTCAGGGCTGTTTTGATTTGCATTTCCCTAATGACTAATGATGTTGAATATTTCTTAAGGTGCTTCTCAGCCATTTGAAATTCTTCAGGTGAAAAATTTTTGTTTAGCTCTGTACCCCATTTTTAATAGGGTAATTTGGCTCTCTGGAGTCTAACTTTTTGAGTTCTTTGCATATATGGGGTATTAGCCCTCTGTCAGATGTAGGGTTGGTGAAGATTTTCTTTCCCAATTTGTTGGGTGCTGTTTTATCCTTTTGACAGTGTCCTTTGCCTTACAGAAACTTTGTAAGTTTATGAGGTTTCATTTGTCAATTCTTGATCTTAGAGCATAAAGTATTGGTATTCTGTTCAGGAAATTTTCCCCTGTGCCCATGTGGTCAATGCTCTTCCCCAGTTTCTTTTCTATTAGTTTCACTGTTTCTGGTTTTATGTGGAGGTCCTTGAATACTACTCAACAATTAAAAACAATGAATTCATGAAATTCTTAGGCAAATGGTTAGAACTGAAGAATATCATTTTAAGTGAGGTCACCCAATCACAAAATAATAAACATAGACTACAGTCACTGATAAGTGGATATTATCCCAGAAGCTCTGAATACCCAAGACACAATTCACATGTCAAATAATTCCCAAGAAGGAGGAAGAAAAGGGTCCTGGTCCTGGAAAAGCCTGCTGCAACAATGTAGGGAAATACCAGGACAGAGAAGTGGGAAGGGGTTGATTTGGGAAAGAGCAGAGGGAAGAGGGCTTGTGGGACTTATGAGGAAGGGGGAGTCAGGAAAGAGGAAATCATTTGGAATATAAACAAAGTATATAGAAAATTAAAAAAAAAATAACAGTGTGTGAAGAAATTTACAAAGATTAAAACCTGTAGGAAGATTAGGATGGAGTAGAGAGAAATGACTACATTTTCCTGATATTTCATGTGGGGACTACATTATGAATAAGACAAAGAAATTATTTGCAATCTGTTGTACATTCCAGTAATTCATCTCCCCAAAAGAACAGGGAAAAAATGGGGATTCATTAAACATAATCACAATGACAGATATAAGAGAGCAGATGCAAAAAAGAAATATCCAGGGAAGAATAAAAGAACAGATGAGGACAACTCCAAGGTGTTCAAATAGGGAATTTTGAAGATTACAGTGTTATAGTAAATAGCTCCTATAAGTGAAAAACCTTTTATTGAAGGAAGATGTTGAAGAATACTTTTGAAAACAGAACAAAAAATGGTAATCTGTTTTAATTTTCACTGAAGTCAACACAAATTCAACTTTTCTGACATTGCCACCCAATAACTAGAAAGTTATTAGAAAACTGCTAGAAAAAAACATATTAATATGACAAAATCAGCCCACTGACATTGGGTTACACCAAAAAAATATAATGAGACTCTTAACCAAAGTCCTACATTGAATCACAGGAATACTTGTTATCATCAGCCACAATATATAAAAGAAAAGAAAGAAATGATTGTTCTTTCTGTCTCCTAGGGACAGAACTAGCTTCAAATGAAGACCCAGCATTATCACATCAGTTTTCAGAGAGTACTGATCTTGAGTTTTGTGGAATAACATTTAAAAATTTGTACTCCCTGAAACTCAAAAATTCTCAATGGTATCTTGTGAAGCCTTTCTATAGTACAAGCAAAATTTAGTGTATATTGCTGCGTAACAAATATCTTTAAGTAATGCCTACAAGTTAGTAGAATAATTAATCATGAGAAAAATTTACCTATTATTTATTCAGAGTCACGGGAATAGATGATTGACAATTTAGTTCAGTGATTTTGGAGATGTGAAACCTAATTAAGATAGGATTTCTCAGAATGGTTTTGTCATTAGCCGAGTGTAAACAGTTGTCAAAATGTGGGAGGGGATTTGAAGGTATGGGTAAGTGGTAAAGAGCACTGACTACTCTTCTAGATGACAAGTTTTCATTCTCCAGTAGCTACATGGTGGTCCACATTCTCTATAATTCCATTTCTACAAGATAAAGTAAATTCTACTCCCTTCTTTAGACACTGCACAGTATGGTGTACACACATGTGTTCATGCAAAATGCCCAGACACATAAAATAAGTCTCAAAAAAAATTTATTGTCAGTAGAACCAAGGAAGAAAGAGAAAGACAGCAGTGCTCCACAAAAATAAATAACCAGCATTCATATTCACTTTATATTTCCAGAGTAAGTACCTCTTTACTGTTTTACATAGACATCCATTGCTACATGTTTTCTTAAGTTTCCAAAGGTGCTGATTTCTAACTATAAACATAAGCCCTCTCTTGAGGGTTACATGGAATCTCTAAGGTATCAAGCTAACTTAGCAAGAATACAGGAAATGTTATGTCAATGAGATTTTCCATTAATTACTCAGAAGATTGATTCACATATTTAACCAATAAGTCCAACCTCTATTTCAGATAAAAGCATAATTAGTCTTTTTTATGTATGTGTAAGTATGTTCTCATAGATACAACTTTGGTCTGTTGTTTTCTGAATGTATTTACTCTAAATTATTTTCCTCCCAAGGGAATACATTTTGCCTACAGATGAAATATTTTCATGTAGTGATCAATGGTACAAGTCTAATAATCTGTACTCATCACCTTCCACAAATCTTTTTCAGAATAGCTTAGGAATCTATAGCCTCTTCCTAATAAGATAATTGTGTTCAGAAGGGCAAACCCTTAATAGTAACTGTAACTGAGTATGATAATTTAAAAGAAAGCATAACATACATAAAACTTGCAGATTGAAAGCAATTCTCCTGGTTTTTATAAGATAAAGAAAAGTTATATGATATTTCAAAGGCTGAGATAGATTCCAAGAAAGAGACTCTATCACTAAATATCAGTAGAGATGCAAATCAGATGTTAGATTTGTCCTGTATTACAAAATAATTTGTTATATGCTAACGAATGTAAGGGGTGTTGGGTTTTGTAAAAAATATTCCATAATAAATGAATTTCTGAACTGTATTGAATCTTTTGTGAGTTTATGCTTGGAATTTGTATAATGCATATATATATATTTGAGCAACAAATAAGACACACAAAAGGCAGCATTCTTTTATTTCCAAAATAATAGGATGGATTAAAGGCTTTGCATATATCTTTCTTTAAAACTTCCATTATAATTTTCTGAAACTCAATTAACTTTCCTATATAATGCAGCATTTAGCAAGATAAAATTAAGTTCAACTCCCATGTACAATGGGTACCACCAGTGCTCTATATCTCAGTATAAGCTGAATTTTCACAAAAATTGTTTGAGTTTGAGCCAATAAGTCAATTATGATGACAGTATAGTATAGTTAAAGTTGTTTATATAAAAAAAGCAAAAAGGCTCATACCTCTCCCTTCCCAGGAGGAGTTTCTGAAGAATTCTTAGATTCCAAATCTTATTCATGGCTTTCTTCTTTTCTTTCAAATCATCCCCACCTCTTTTAACTAAATGACATTTTCCCTGTTTTCTTTGACACCTCATTCTACATGTCCATGCGATTCTATATTAAAATTGTAACGAAGGGCTGCCAAACATCCAGTTAGTGTCATGATGTCCAAACAGATACAAATATTATCAGGAATGTCAGTTGCCTTACAATTAAGAATCTATTTCCTATAAGGCAATCAGCTTCCCCAAATTGTCAACATTAAATTGATAAAGAACTCTAAGGTGAATCCAAGCATACTTCCCAGTCTAAAACATCTAAAATTAGTTTCCTACAGGACCAGGTTTTTACATACCCACAACTGGAGCTAATTTAGATATCTGTGCATTTCATTTACAAGTTGTACTATCCAGAGACTATCCAGAAAATAACTCTAGACAGCTAACCTACTGAAACTCAATGATGTTTTCCAGCAATATTGTAAAACAATAAGAAGACAATTTTAATCCATAAAATAAGCATAAAATCTCACAACACATACGGATACATATCCATTCCAATAGTCTAGGAAGACTTTGAAGAACACAGTGTATATATAGCAAGTAGATGACCATATTCTACAAATAAGCTATCATAAGTAAATGTCCAAATTCCTCAGCATTGCAATAGATGCCCACATTCCAAACACTGGTGGTCAAAATTACAAACATGGGGTTTTAGAAACCTCATTTTAACTTTTAAAGTTGTTTTACATTCTATAAAATCAGAACATGTAGAAAATGACTGAGATTTCTGTAATCGGAGTATGTGCTTAGAGAGTTTATGGTGATTGCCACTTCATTTGAATGCTTTTAATTTCTTTGCACTCAGAAGAATAAAAGGATTAGATTCAGCCAAGCACAAATCCGTAAAGTGGCCACTTTAGCTTGATTCCAGGCAGTAGAATACAGTCTGAAAATAACTGCCTCTTTAGTAGTACCATTAACAATGTTAACAGTCAGGAGCAATAGTCCTTACCCATGATTGGCAGAGTTAGCAAACGAAAGTACAATTGCTAAAAGTAGCATTTCAGTCAGTCAATTATTGAAGATAAGAATATCTGATATACATCAATATATGGGTGTTCATCATCCATCTGAAATTGTGATATGGTGCTACCTGAACAAACAGAAAACAGATTTCAGCTAATTTCAAGGTAAATTCTGCTATTAATTCAGTTCTGAAATTCATACTCTATGCAAAAAAATGTAAGTACTGAAGCTTCTTCCTGTGTATCATTATCTCCTTCATCATTCCTGGTTCTTTTCTTCCTCAGTTTAGCCATCCTCAAGTACTTTTCCATTTTCTCACAGTTCTTTTTGTGAGGTTGTGGCATCTGCTCTGGTCTTTGTCTTTACCAGACTCTTACACAACTGACACTTCACTGATCTACCTGTTGTACACAGGTCAAACCACAGTCCCCTTTGCAGATCTCTCATTCTTGTACTTTAAGTATATAGTGGATATACAGATAAACTATTTCCATCTCTAACTCTATTTTGTTTATGATGACAAATCAAGATTAAACTTATTTTTAAATTTTGATTTTTTGCAAATTACAATGATAGAATTTGGATTTTTTAAATGAAAATATAACTTTAATCTAGTATGTTCTGGTTATTTTTTTCCTTTCCAGCAACTTCTAACAGATTCTCCTGACTTCTCAACTTGACCAAAATAGCACCCTTTACATTGTTTCTCATTAGGATACAAACAGGCATCTTAAGCAATAATGATAATGACTATGATGATGATATTAAATAAAATTAAAACAAATAAATCAGAAGAGGACAACAACTACAAAATAGGAGAAAGATAGCCAAAGAAAAAAGCTCAATAAACACATATAAACTCATGGAGTAACTCACATTTACATAAACCAAAACCCCATAAAAACAAACAAACAAACAAACAAACAAACAAACAAAAGAAACCAGAAAATGAGAGTATATAAGCAAGGACATGTAATGAGAAAAATCTCTGAGGAAAAATTAGGAGACAAAAGAACCTTCAAAAATTCCATTGAGTTAATTTTGTGTTTTCCTTCTGCTGCTTGGTGTTGGCCTGGCCTTAAGAAAGATTTGTACACCCAATGAACTCCAGTGGAGAAAACAAATTTGTCATTTGAATGTAGCAATAAACTAGAGATTGCATCTGCATTTAGGTTTGTGTTCCCTGTCAATTTTAGTGCTAGGACTCCATCTGCTTTACAATTCTGCAGGTCCTATGTATGCTACCATAGCCTCTGCCAGTTCATATGTGGATTTATGCTGCTCTATTTAGGGTTTGTTCCCATGTTGTCCTCCATTTACTCTGGCTCTTACTATCTATAAGCTTACTTTTTCACAGAGTTCCCTGAATCTTACAGGAAAAGTTTTGATGAAGACATCCTCTTTTAGGACAAAGTATTCCAAGATATCTTGATATGCAAACTATCTGGCTGTATATATTTATCCTCAGGAAGATATTATCATAGCTGCAGGAAGAAGCTATACTTATTCGAAATGTTCTTCATGAGACTTAACCAGAGAATAAGGCACTTCGGCTGGGTTTATTTGAGATTTTCTTCTGCAATAAATAAAAATCTCTTTACCCTAACCTCAGGAACTCTTTGAACAAGGGCTAAAAGCAGTCACATTCTTCACCAAAATATCAGGAAAATATCTTGGACCAGACTACACAGTTGAACTCAGTCTTAGGAACAGTCTTCCATATTTCTACTAGGATAACCATTAAGCCCCACTTAAAGCATACCACTGCTTTCCAAATCCAAAGTTCTAAAATCCACATTCTTCCAAACAAAAGCATAGACAGGCCTATCACAGCAGCATCCCACTCCTGGTACCAATTTCGTTCTCAGTTAGCGTTTTACCATTGTGAAGAGAAACCATGACTGAGGCAATTCTTATAAGGTCAACATTTAATGGGGGCTAGTTTAGATGTTCAGAAGTTCAGTCAATTATCTTCAAGGTGGTAGCATGGCAGTATCCAGGCTGGAGGAGCTGAGGGTTTTACATCTTCAACTGAAGGCTGCTCACATAGTATTGTTTTCCAGGCAGCCAGGATGAGGGTGCAAAGCTCATTCCCACAGTGACACACCTAATCCAAAGAGGCCATACATTCTAATAGTGTCACTCCCTGACCTAAGAAAATGAAAACCATCACAAGTAGTATAGCTAGATCTTGAGATAGGTTGAGTCCCACCTTCCTCAAGATCCTCCACACTGATTTCCACAGTGGCTGTACAAATCAGTACTTCTACCAGCAATGGGTTAGTGTTCTAATTCAGCAATGGATTCACTTCTGAGAGCGTCCCTGCACAGTAGCCATGTTTTGAACAAGAGGTCACCAGTCCTATTGCATGTAGATTTTGCTACCATTGCCTAAGCTCTGGACATGGACTGTGATCATACAGAAAAATATTGGATTCACAGATGAAAAATACAGACACACACAGGTTGTTCAATTTCAACTTGCCTTATTGGCTCAACTGCTAGCCACCCCTAATCTTCCTCAGCTAGAATGCCCATCTCAGTAATTTCAGATAAGTACTCTAATCTGTACTCAATTTTAGTTGTTCAGCAACCTTCAGTCCCAGCTCAACGTCCCAACCTCCTGCTCGTAGAAGTGGCCTGTGGTTGCTTCACCTGAAATATCACATAGCTGGTTATCTTTTGCCCCTCTGCAGCATGGCAAAACATATTTCTTCTCTATTTCTGTATACTAGCTTGCCTGCAGGGACCTGGAAATGCTGTCTATTCCTTCTGCCCATCAATTGGCCCCTGGGATTTTTTCTGATATATCAAGACCCAACGGGGGAACAGGATCTTAATATCAGAACTGACCCTGCACCATCCTGGTTGTTCAAGAGCACCATAGGCTATGACTGATTAGCTACATTTTTTGACAAGTGGGTACTCAGTTTGTGTCAGATTTACAAAGTGTTGTGGCAACCAGGGAGACATACAGATAACTTAAGGGTATGAGGCATTCATTATTACCTTACTTTGTGGCTATAGCTATAAGATTTTCATGTCGCAGGGCTAAAAGCCCAAGTGGTAAAGGGAGATAGCTAGCCTCCCATGAGTGCAGACAGGTCTGTGAGTGCAGGTAAGACTATCTCTGCTGCTCAGAGGAACCCACCCAAAACCCTCAGGACAAAGGAACCCAGGGCCAGTCTGGGATTGGAATATTCTGTTTTTTGCCTATGGCTGGAGACCATCCTCTGCCACAGGGCTCCAGAACCAATTGACACAGGGAGATAGCTAGTGTTCAGAGAGGCCTGTGGGTACAGGTAGGACTACTACTGCTGCACAGAGAAACCGGTCAAGACACAGGAATCCAGGGGCTGCCTAAGACATGAGACTTACAGTTTCTGACTGTGACTGGAGACCATCCTCTGCCACAGGGCTCCTTTCAGGAGTGCAGACAGGCTTGTGAGAGCAGGTAGGACAAACCTTGCTGCTTAGAGGAGCCCACCCAGAACCCTCAGGACAAGGGAAACCAGGGGCAGCCTGAGGCAAGAGCCTTCCAGGTTCTGCAGGTTGAGAGAATACTCTGACAAATGGTTCCATACCCAATAGCTCCTGGAGAGAGTACCCTTCTTAGGACTGCATAAAGACCTGTGTGGGCAGGTGGGACCACTACTGCTGATCAGAGGAATCCACACAGAATCCTCAGGATAAAAGGACCAAGAGGCTGCCTTGGACAGGAGTGTTCTGATTTCCATCTGCATACAGAGCTAATCCGGGCCACAGAACTACATATTCAAATAGCACCAGGAGAGAGCTGGTCTCACAGGAGTCTGTATACCTGTGAGCACATGTAAGACCACTACTTCTTTTTAAATTCCTGGACCAAGAGGGACCTGAACAGAGCCATAAGGACACAGGAACTAAGAATCAGGTGGGGTCAGGATCCTTTTGGTTTCTGTCTGTACCCCAAAACTGATCCTGTACCACATCTCTCCATAGCTAAATATCTCCAGAAAAAAAAAAAACTGGTCTCCCAGGAGTATTGACAAACAGGCTTGCATAACAAATGAGCTACAGTCAGAGACAGCAAGACCAGCTAACACCATAGATATAAAGATGGAGAAAGGTAAGCACAAGAACATAAGCAAAAAAAAAAAAAAAAAACAACAAAAAAAAAAAAAATAAGGCTACTTGTCATCATCAGAACTCTGTTATCTGACCACAGTGAGCCCTGGTTACCACCAAACACTAGAAACATAAGAGTGTTATTTAAAATCACATCTCATGATTATGATAGTGGACTTTAAGAAGGACATGAATAATTTCCTTAAAGAAATATAAGATCTTCCATGCTTGCAGCCCTATTTATAATAGTCAAAAGCTGGAAAGAACCCAGATGTCACTCAATGGAGGAATGGATACAGAAAATGTGGTATATTTACACAATGGAATACTACTCAGCTATTAAAAACAATGAATTCATAAAATTCGTAGACAAATGGATAGAATAAGAAAATATCATTCTGAGTGAGGTAACACAATCACAAAAGAAGAGAAATGGTATGCATTCACTGATAAGTGAATATTAGCCCAGAAGCTTGGAATACCCAAGTCACAATTCACATATCAAATAATGCTTAAGGAAAGGAAGAACAATGTATGGATACTCTGGTCCTTCTGAGAAGGGGGAACAAAGTTCCCACAGAAGGAGATACAAAGACAAAGTGTAGAGAGGGAATGACCATCCAGAAACTACCCTACCTAGTGATCCATCCTATATACCTAAGGCTACTTGTCATCATCAGAACTCTGTTCTCTGACCACAGTGAGCCCTGGTTACCACCAAACACCAGAAACATAAGAGTGTTTATAACAGTTATATACTATTGATGCCAACAAGTATTTGCTGAAAGGAGCCATATATAGCTGTCACCTGGAATGCTCTGCTAGTGCATGTAAAACATACAGGGGAGGCACTATCAGCCAGCCATTGAACTGAACACAGAGTCCCCAATGGGGTAGCTAGACAATGGATAAAAGGAACTGAAAGGGTTTAGAGCGCTAAAAGAGGAACAACTATATGAGCTTCCCAGTACTCCCAGATCTCCCAGGGACAAAACCATCAACTAGAGGGTACAGATGGAGTTATCTATGGCTCCAGAGACAAAGGCAGCAGAGGATGGCCTTATTGGACATCAAAGGGAGGAAAGGCCCTCAGTTCAGGAAAGGCTCAATGCTGTACTATGGGGAAATGCTGGACCAGGAAAGTTGGAGAGGATTGATTGGGGAACAAGGAGAGGGAAGGTAGGTTATGAGACTTTTGGGGAGGGGGGGTCACAAAAGGGGACATCTTTTGAAATGTAAATGAAGAATTAATAATAATAGTAATAGTAATAATGATAATAATAATAATAATAATAATAATAATAATAAAGAAAACACAACATAATTACAGGAAAACACAACCAAGCATGTTAAGGAACTGAACAATACCATCCAGCATCTAAAAATGGAAATAAATACAATAAATAAATCATAAATGGAGACAATATTGGATCTAGAAAACCTAGGAAAGAGAGAAAGAGATCAGGAGTCATAGATGTAAGCATCACCAACAGAATACGGGAGATAGAAGAGAGAACTCAGGTGCAGAAGATAAAATAGAAATGATTGACATATCGTCAATGAAAATACAAAATGCAAAATTCTCTTAACTCAAAACATCCAGGAAATCCAAAACACAATGAGAAGAATGAACCTAAGGATAATAGGTATAGAAGAAAGTGAAGATTCCCAAATTAAAGAGGCAGTAAATATCTTCAATGAAATTATAGAAGAAAACTTCCCTTACCTAAAGAAAGAGATGCCAATATACATAGAAAAACCCTACAGAACACCAAATAGACTGAACTAGAAAATATATTTGTTCCCATAACATAATAATCAAAACAGCAAATGCACAAAACAAAGAAAATTAAAAGCAGTAAGGAAAAAAGGTCAAGTAACATATAATGCCAGACCTATCAGAATTACAACTTCTCAACAAAGACTATGAAAGCTAGAAGATCCTGGGCAGATGTCATAGAGACCCCAAGAGAACACAAATGCAAACCCAGGCGGCTGTACCCAGCACAACTCTCAATTACCATAGATGGAGAAACCAAGATATTCCATGACAAATCCAAATTTACACAATATCTTTCCACAAATTCAACCCTACATAGAATAATAGACTGAAAACACCAGCACAAGGAGGGAAACTACATCTGAAAAAAGCAAGAAAGTAATCATTTTTCAACAAACCCAAAAGAAGATAGCCACACAAATATAAAAATAGCATCAAAAATAACAGGAAGTACCAATATCTACTCCTTAATATCTCTTAATATCAATGGACCCAACTTCCCAATAAAAAGACATAAACTAACCAACTGAACATGTAAACAGGACCCAGCATTTTGTTGCATACAGAAAATGCACATTGGTGTAAAAGACAAACACTACCTCAAAGTAAGGGACTGGAAAACAATTTTCCAAGCAAATGGTCCCAGAAAAGAAGCTGGAGTTGCCATTCTAATATCAGATAAAAGTGACTTTCAATGAACAGCTATCAAAAAAGATAAAGAAGCACACTTCCTATTTATCAAACAAAAAAATCTACCAAGACAAACTCTCAATTCTGAACATCCATGCTCCAAATGCTAGGACACCCACATTCATTAAAGAAACTTTACTAAAGTTCAAAGCACACATTGCATATCACATGATGATTGTGGGTGACTCCAACACCCTACTCATATAAATTGACAGATCAGGGAAACACAAAATAAACAGAGGCACAGTGAAACTAACAAGATACGAACCAAATGGATTTAACAGATATCTATGGAACATTTCATCCTAAATAAAAGAATATACCTACTTCTCAGCACTTCATTTTATGCTCGTCAAAATTGACCATATAATTGGTCACAAAACAGACCTCAACAGATATAAGAAGATTGAAATAATACCATGCTTCTTATCCCATCACTCAAAATAAAGACTGCTCTTCAATAGAAACAAAAGCAACAGAATGCCCACATTCACATGGAAGCTGAACAATGTTCTACTCAATGATAATTTGGTCAAGGAAGAAAGAAAGAAATTAAAGATATTTTAGAATTTAATGAAAATGAAGTTACAATATACCCAAACTTGAGGGACACAATAGAAGCAGTGCTAAGAAGAAGTCTTATAGCTCTGAGTACCTCCAAAAAGAGACTGGAGGAAGCATACACTAGCAGTTTAACAGCACACCTGAAAGTTCTAGTACAAAAAGAAGAACATAAATCCAAGAGGAATAGACAGCAGGAAATAATCAAACTGAGGGCTGAAATCAATCAACTAGAAACACAAAGTACTATACAACGAATCAACAAAACCACAGCTATTTATTTAAGAAAATAAACAAGATAGATAAACCCTTAGCCAAACTAACAAGAGGGCACACAGACAATATCCAAATTAACAAAATCAGAAATGAAAAGTGAGATATAACAACAGAAACTGAGGAAATTTTAAAATATCATCAGATCTCACTACAAAAGCCTTTACTCAACACAACTGAAAAATCTGGATGAAATGTATAATTTTCTAGAAATACTCTAAATACCAAAGTGAAATCAGGAACAGATACAGCATCTAAACTGTCCCATAACTCCTAAAGAAATAGAAGCAGTCATTAAAACTATCCCAACCCAAAAAAATCCAGTAACATGGTTTTAGTCTAGAATTCTATTAGAACTTCAAAGAAGAACTAATAGCAAACTCTTCAAACTATTCTACAAAATATAAACAGAAGAAATACTACACAATTCATTTTATGAAGCAACAATATCAGTGATACCAAAATCCCACAAAGATCCAATAAAGAAAGAGAGCTTTAGACCAATTTCCCTTATGATTATAAATGCAAAAATACTCAATAAAATTCTTTCCAACCAAATCTAAGAACAGAGTAAAATGATCACAAAAGAACACACATGGTATGTACTCACTGATAAGTGGATATGAGCTCAGAAGCTCAGAATACTCAAGATACAATTCACAGACCAAATGATGCTCAAGAAGAAGGAAAACCAAAGTGTGGATACTTTGGTCCTTCTTAGAAGGCGAAACAAATTACTCATGGGAGGTGATAGAGAGACAAAGTGTGGAACAGAGATTGAAGAAAAGGCCATCCAAAGATTTCCCCACCAGGGGATCCATCCCATATACAGTCACCAAACTCAATAACTATTGTGGATGCCAACAAGCACTTTCTGACAGGAGCCTGATATAGCTGTCTCCTGAGAGGCTCTGCTAGAAACTGACAAATACAAAGGTGGATGCTCTCAGCCAACCACTGGACCGAGCACAAGGTACCCAGTGGAGGAGATAGAGAAAGGAGCCAAGGAGCTGAAGGAGCTTACAGCCTCATAGGAGGAGGAACAATATGAAACAACCAGTACCCCCAGAGCACCAAGAGACTAAACCACCAACCAAAGAGTACACATGGAGGGACCCTTGACTTGAGCTAAATATATATAGCAGAGGATGGCCTTGTTATACAAGAAAGGGAGGAGAGGCCCTTGGTCCTGAGATGGCTAGATTCCCCAGTATATGGTAATTCCCCAGTATAGGGGAAGTGGCACTTGGTAGTTAGGTGAGGAGGGGGAACAGAGATGGAATAGTGTGTTTTTAGAGGGGAAACCTCAAAATTGGATAATGCAATAATGTTTGAAATGTAAGTAAAGAAAATATCTAACAGGAGAGAGAGAGAGAGAGAGAGAGAGAGAGAGAGAGAGAGAGAGAGATTTAAATTTGCTCAATTAGGCCAAGTCAGAAAATGTAGAAGTTAGTTCTAAAGCTAGCTTTTCTTCTACATAGCTCCCTTAAACCCTCCAGACCTTAGAATCCTGATGAGGATGCTTCCAGTTGGACTCTAAAGCTACTAGAGTAAACACCCCTTTGATATCTGGAGGGACACTGCTGCTAGTGACAGTCATTAACTGTTTGTCCTCTCTGAGCTTCAGTTTCCTCATTTGCAAAGGTTCGAATCATACCATATGCACCTTGGAGGCAGCTGCAGGGTGTTAGAAGGCTGGTTCCCCCAGCAGCATGTGGACTGGTAAGTGTACATAGGAGGCACTCTTCATGTGATTATATGTGACATTTACAAGATTCTACAACTACAAAGAAGAAGATTTCTTGCTGTGAAAATCTAGCCCAAGAAAATATTTATGGAACAAAATATAGTGGTATGTTTGGGAGACTAAACCAGTAATACTGTAGGTTGAAGGTTAGCCAAAGATTAATAGAGAGGGTCTGTCTGAAAAATATGGAAGTTCCATTACAGCCTTATAAGGAATGATTTCTTTTTTTTAAATTCTTTATTCCAGACTTTATCCCCTTCCCAGTCTACCCTCTGACTGTTCAACATCCCACACCTCCCAGCACTGTCTCCAAGAGAATGTTCAAACCTATCCCCCTAATCCACCAGACCTCCCAACTCACTGTGGATCCAAGTATCTTAAGGGTGAGGTGCATTTTCTCTGACCGAGTCCAGACCTGACAGTCCTCTGCTGTATATGTGAATATGCTCTTATCACTGGTGTATGGTGCCTAGATGGTGGCTCAGTGTCTGAGAGATCTTGGGGGGTCTAGGTTAGTTGAGATTGCTGGTCTTCCTAAAGGGTCAACATCCACCTCAGGATCTTCCAGCTTTTCACTAATTCAACCACAGGGGTCACCAGCTTCAGTCTAGCTTTTGGTTGGGTGTAAACATCTGCATCTGACTATTTCTGCTGCTGGTTGAGGCTTTTCATGATAGGCCCCTTTTTGTAAGCAGCCTTCCCAAGCTGGATCTCAATTTGGTGCTGTCACTGGACTTCTGTTTTCTCAAGCTCTTCTCCATTTTTGTTTCTGCAAGTCTTTCAGACAGGAACAATTCTGGGTCAGAGTTCTCTAATGGTGGGATTGCAAACTGGTAAAAACCACTCTGGAAATCAATCTGGAGGTTCCTCAGAAAATTTGAAATAGATCTATCTGAAGAACCAGCTATACCACCATTCTTAGGTATATACCGAAAAGATGTCCCACCATGCCACAGGGGCATGTGTTCCACTATGTTCATAGCAACCTTATTTGTGACAGCCAGAAACTTGCAACAACCCAGATATCCCACAACAGAAGAATGTATACAGAAAATGTGGTTCATTTACACAATGAAATACTACTCAGCTCTTTAAATGGAGGACATCATGAGTTTTACAGGTAAAAGGATGGAACCAGAAAATATCATTGTGAGAAAGGAAACTGAGACCCAAAAGATTATGCATTATTTGTACTCACTAATAAGTGGTTATTAACGACAAATATACAGAATTCCCAGAATACAATGCACAGAACTCAAGAAGGCTAACAAGCCAATGGGCCCAAGTGAGAGCCTCATTCCCACATGGGAAGGAGAAGAAAGCAATCATAGGAGAAAGAGACTGGGTGGGGAAAGGACAGGGAGGAGAAGAGGAGAACATGGTCAGATATTGGTAGGGCAGTGAACATGACTGAAGCCCTGAGGTCCAGAAGAAGAATGGAAACAGACAACCTGTTGAGGTATGAGGTGGGGAGGGACCCTCTAGAATGTACTAGAGATCTGGAAGATGAGAGATTCTCTGGACCCAAAGAGAGGGACCTCAGATAGAATGTCCTACAGTGGGAAGAGGGAAACTGTAGTCTCCTCCTCCCCTAAAAAGTCAGGACATCAAGAGGAATTATTTCTTAATTGAAAAGTATATGCTTATAAAATATGTAGTAGGCTAGAGAGATGGTTCAACAGTTAAATAGAAGTTTTTGTTCTTGCTGAGGACACAGTTTATTACCCAACTCCCACAAGTCATTTCAAACTTCTCTGCACCTCCAGTACTAGAGAATCCAGTGCTCAGGTCTAGAGAGATGGATCAGTGATTAAGAGTGCTGACTGCTCTTCCCGCGGTCCTCAGTTTAATTCCATGCAACCACACGATGGCTTTCAACCAACAGTAATAGGGTCCAGTGGCCATTTCTGGTGTGTCTGAAGACAACTCCAATACTTATATACACAAAACAAATCAATCAATCCAATGCACTTTTTCTAGCCTCTCTAGAGGTTATATAGCATATACTAAAGGAGATTCACATATATACAACTGAATATATGTAAATAAATATTTTTTAAAAGGTATGTTGGAAAAGGAAAGAATGATACAGTGTCAAGTACACTAAGAAGGTTGAAATTTGCATAGAAACTAAAATAGAATAATGTAATGGCCAAATGAGCATTTATAGATATACATCTGGGAGGAATGGCCTACTTCCTCCCATCAACTGTTACTAATTCACAGCTCAGGAAGTGCTTCTGGGTGGGAGATAGTATTCTTATGGATTAATTTTTCTAAATTTCTGTTATCATGAATGCAAATTATTTGATTAAAACAAAGAATAGTATCACACCACCAACAAAGAGAAATTCTGCATCTTCTGATATTTCAGGAAGTACTACATGTCATTTACCACATGGTGGACAGATGTTAGCATGTTCCTAGCATGTTCCTAGAAGCATATTATGGCTTCTAGTAAAGTTTATGATTAAAGGCATTTAATTTTAAAAGTGCTTAATGTTATTGATGAATATCCCTATCTTTTCCTTCCAGTATGAAATAGCTAAAACATTCAATGAAAATTGGTGAGCAGGGGGAAGCAGAGGCATAGGATATGGTGTTTTCAGAGGGAAAACCACGAAGATGATAACATTTGAAATGTAACTAAAGAAAATATGTAATAAACAAAGAAAATAATATTCATATGTTTCAGATGAAATTTTCTTCATACATAGTCTTCACATGTGACGCTATGAATAATAAGTAGTCTGGGCTCTGTTCTTCAGTCCTATACTGCATTACCAAAACTTTCATTTACATTCCAGCTAGGTAAACACTTTGATCGCTGTTGACACTTAGTGGGACCAGATTATGGTAGCAATAGCAGATACTGAAACAGAATCCTTAGTATGTTTTTAGATTTTCCATTTCTACATTTTTCATTGTTCCTCATAAAATTAAAAGGTGATGAGAATGGGAGGAATTTTATCAGTTTACTGTACATACTAAAACGAGCATATATAGACTCATGCTGCCTAGTAGATCTCATGTATAAGGAACAAGAGAAACAATAAAAGACACAAGTTGTTAGAGCTTCCTCTCTATACCAGCAGTATAACTACAGGGTTATAGAAGCCCTTTCAAATAATTTCTCAAGCCAAAGTCACAGAGCTATGTCACAGATGATTACAATGAATAGAAACAACACAGGAGTGTTAGTTGCAGTCCAATGATTTGGTCTCCCAAAGATGACAATTATTTTTCTCAATGAGTCAGATGGTGAGGCAAAACTGAGGACAATTGAAGATTCTTTCACAACAATTAAACTTGTAGTTAATTGAAAAATAGATTATCTCTTTGAACACATGTATGGTTAGTAAAGGGCAAAGACAGAAATAGAACTTTGGCCAAATTTATCCCATTTTATCACTGTATAATCTAAATAATGTTTGTTTCTTAGAATCTAAAATGAGGGCTGTAATATCCCATCTCCTTGCTTAGGCAGTTATGAAAGTGACTTCTGTAAAAAAGGAAAGAAGGTATTCAGGAGATGTTCACTATGCATGATTTTTTTTCTTTTTTTTGTAGATTTTTTTAAAAATGTGTTAGTTATATTCATTCTCTAAAAATTTGATACATGAATATACTGCCTTCTAATTATTGTCACCTATACTTTCTTATCCTTTCTCCCAACCCTGTCAAGTCCTATTCATCCCTACTAATCTGTGTCTGTATTTCATGTCTTTTTTATTTGTTTTTTATAATCATAGTCTTCTCTGTTGTTGTTCTCTTCAGAATATACTCAGTGAAGGCTATGACTTCCTTTTCCAGAATTAAGCAATAGCCAGTAGTCCACCATGAGTAATATGGCTCCATCCAAGGTTAATCATGTTATTAGTAAATTAATTCATAGGAGTCTGGAAGTAATTATTCATCAAATTAATTGATGAATAATAAATATGTATGTGTGTGCATATTTGTGTAAATTTTAATTTTAGTTGAATGTGATTAAATGTGCAGTTGCTTTGATCAGAAGGTTTTGTAGTCAGAGTTTTGAACTGAGCCTCTCTAAAGTAAGACTCTTGAAAAGATTTTGTAGTATTATTTAAAAAATATCCACTGCCTTTCATTACTTTTGAGAAACTTCTCAAAGACAGAAAGCAACTGACACAAAATTGATTCAACATAAAGATCCATAGAACATAAAACATTAAAGGCCCTATTAAGTATTTGAGAAATCTGAGCCTGCAAAATAATGAGGCAGGCAGCACAGAACTAAATCTGCAAAAGAAGTTCATTACACCTGTGCTCAATGGATTTTCATCTATCAACCCACACAGAAGACACAAAAAGTGTCTGTCTCAGATATTCTGGGAAATCCTGGGTATAACAATATATGTGGGGACATTGAAAGATAAGACTAGAGAAAGATTTTGACTTCCAGCTAAGTAAAAGTCCCAACACTGGAGAAGGAACAGGTAATTAAAAAGCAGCAGGATTTCATCTAGGGCTCTGCTGTCAGGAAAAGTAGTTAACAGTTAAGAGATTCCTTTCCTCCTTATAGTAAGCCAGGATTGGCTTTACAAGAGGAAAAGTAAACAGAAACTTGTAGATTATATCTAGAAGATCTGAGGTCCTCCCAGTTATGGGTTATCATGATTAAAAGGGGGAGGTAGAAATGCTACAATAAGAGCCTCAGTTTTTAGATCTGAAAAAAACTCAAGTCTGTACTGATTAGTGCTCAAGAATTTACCCCCAGGACTGAACATCATCAAGCTCTGAAAGCTGAACAGAAGAGAAAAAGTCAACACCCTTGTAGAAAAACGATAAACATTCACCTATGGGTATATGAGTATTGAATAGGCATTAGGCATTTTGTCAATTATATAATAATTGGAGGGTAACAGAATCACATTCATATTGTCCTGGGGTATAAAACCAAATAAACCAAAGCAGCATTCAAGTGTGAGAAAAAATACATATATTTTCGATGAAGACAATTTACATAGAGTTTTGGAGAAAGATTATTAAAAGACAGCACAGCAAAACAAAATAAAAACACATCCATAGATAGACATGAAAATAAAAGAAATAGTTTGAGACAAAGAAAAACATACTCTTTAGAGAAGAAGTTACAGATAACCCTAAAATTTAGTATGAGTTTACTATTTTTTTAAATTTACTATGAAAATGCTATAGTATGAAATTTGGTAAAGATTGAGAATAATCAAAATTATTTGTTTTTGATCTTATTTTAATTGGTTAAGAAAATAATTTTTCAAATTTCAGTCTTTCACTGTATCTAAAGCTCATCCTTATTACCCATTTTCTCACTGCCTCATGATCCTACATGAGGAGAAGGGATTGACAGACCACAACATTGTTTAAGCCACCAGATGATATCCACTAAATATCCTGACTGGAGATAAATGGGGCACGTAACTGAAGATGTGCTTGATTTATTCAGCTTCAGCATTGGCTTAGTACAGCAAATCATAATGAAACTTGAGCAGAACCAAAGTGAGATGGCTTGACATGCTTAATTAAACTAAATGTAAACCTAGTTTCCATGGTTATGATTGTTTAGTTTATCCAGGCTTTAGGGGTAAACCAAAAGCTTTAATAAGCATGCTACCTCTGAGCTATAAATAACCCCTATTTTGGATGTTTAAAAATAGAGTATCACGACATGGATGGAAAGAAAAGACAGTTCACTTTGTCATTCATCTGCTTTTATTTTCAAAGACTTAATAGTGTCAAATCAGTGTGCTTATAAGTTCCATGGGTTTATTCATAAGTATTAGTATTAGCATTAATTAGAAAGTGAATTAAATTTTTGTTTGTAATCAATCTAAAATAATCAGTAAAGCCAAGTTTACACAATATATTCCTGGATATAAAAATAGCAGCAATGAATTCTTATTACTATTCAGTTATTATAGAAAGGTCATTGAGAAATATGAATAAATCTTGGGAAAAAAGATAGGTGCTAAAAAACATACCAGAAAATAATAATTTAACCTCGATAAAATATATTCAGATCTTTAAAAGGAGGCAAATAAAGATTAGAAGAGTCCAAGATGTCTGATGTCACTCAGGGTCACCTCTCCATTTCTACACTTTCTGGAGGCAACTCTTTTGCTAAAAATCAGTTTTCTATTATACATAAGTGAAGAACAGTAAGATGTCACTTCTGCAAAGCCAACTTACACCATCAACAAAGGGAAGGGAAGCTGCTTTCTTCTCATTTTTCCATTCTTCCTTGTCCTTATCTCTAGTGACTGCATATGGGATGGATCACCAGGTAGGGCAGTCCCTAGATGCCCTTTCCTTCAGTCTCTGTTCTACAGTTTGTCTCCATATTTCCTCCCATGAGTATTTTATTTTGACTTCTAAGAAGGGCAAAAGCATCCACACATTAGTCTTCCTTCTTGAGCTTCATGTGATCTGTGAATTGTATCTTGAGTATTATGAGTTTGGGGGCTAATATCCACTTATCTGTAAGTGTATACCATATGTGTTCTTTTGTGATTGGGTTACATCACTCAAGATGATATTTTCTACTTCCATTCATTTGCCTCAGAATTTCATGAATTCATTGTTTTTATTAGCTGAGTAGGATTCCACTGTGTAAATGTACCACAGTTTCTGTGTCCATTCATCTCTTGAAGGATGTATGGGTCCTTTTCAGCTTCTGGCTATTGCAAATAAGACTGCTATGAATGTAGTGGAGCATGTGTCCTTATTACTTGTTAGAGCATCATTTGAGTATATGCTCAGAAGTGGTAGAGTTGGGTCCTCAGGTACTATGTCCAATTTTCTAAGGAACCTCTAGACTTATTTCCAGAGGGCTTGTACCACCTTGCAATCCCACCAGCAATGGAGAAGTGTTGCTCATTGTCCACATCCTCGCCACCTTCTGCTGTCACTTGAATTTTTTAACTTAGCCATTCTGAGTGGTATGAGGTATAATCTCAGGGATGTTTTGATTTGCATTTCCTTGAGGACTAAGGATGTGGAACATATCGTTAGGTTTTTCTCATCATTTGATATTCATTTATTTAGCTCTGTATCCCATTTGAAGTAGGGTTATTTGATACTCTGAGATCTAACTTCTTAAGTTCTATGTATATATTGTATATAAGCCCTCTATTAGTTGTAGGGTTGGTAAATATCTTTTCCCAATCTATTGATTGGCATTTTCTCCTAGTGTCCTTTGCCTTACGGAAGCATTGCAATATTGTGAGGTCCCATTTGTCTGTTGTTGATCATAGAGCATAAACCATTGGTGTTCTATTCAGAAAAAAATCCCCTGTGTTTATGTGTTCAAGGCTCTTCCCCACTGTCTCTTTTATTAGTTTTAGTGTATCTGTTTTCATGTGGAAGTCTTTGATCCATTTGGACTTGAGATTTTTACCAGGAGATAAGAATGGATTTATTTGAACTCTTCTACATGCTGACCACCAGATGAAACAGCACTATTTTTTGAAAAGACTGCTTTTTGTTTCCCACTGGATGATTTTAGCTCTTTTGTCAAAGATCAACTGACCACAAGTTTGTGGGTTCATTGGTAGGGCTTTAACTCTATTCCATTGATCTACCTTTCCTGTCTACCAATACAGTTTTCTCACAATTGCTCTGTAGTATATCTTGAGGGCAGCTATGGTAATTCCCCCAGAAGTTCTTTTACTGTTGAGAATAATTTTCACTATCCTGGGTTTTTGTTATTCCAAATGAATTTGCAAATTCTTCTTTCTAACTGTTTAAAGAACTGAATTGAAATTTTGATGGAGATTGCATTGAATCTGTATATTGCTTTAGGCAAGATGGCCATTTTTCTATATTCATCCTCCCAATCTATGAGCATGGAAAATCCTTCCATCTCCTGAGATCTTCTTCTATTTCTTTCTTCAGAGAGTTGAAGTTCTTGTCATACAGTTCTTTACTTGCTTGTTTAGAGTCATATTAAGGTGTATTATTTGTGACTATTGTGATGGGTGTCTTTTCCCTAATTTCTTTCTCACCCTATTTATCCAGTGAGTAGAGAAATGCTACTGAATTTTTTAGTATATTTTATATTCAGCCATTTTGCTGAAGTTGTTTTTCAGTTGTAGGAGTTCTGTGGTGGAATTTTTGGGGTCACTTAAGGATCCTAACCTATCATCATCAAATAGTGATATTTTTTATTAAATTTTTATTTTCTATATTGTATGTTTACATTCCAAAGGCTTCCCCATTTCCCAGTTCCCCCCTCCCTATGTCCCATAATTCCTCTCCACCCCAACTATTCCCCAATCATTCCCCCTCCCCCCATGGTTTCTCTACAAAACTGGATCCAATCTTTACAGGGCCAGGGTCCTCTCCTTTCTTCTTGGGAATCATTTGACTTGCTAATTGTGCCTTGAGTATTTAGGGCTTCTGGGCTCATTAATATCCACTTATCAGTGATTGCATTTCATGTGTATTCTTTTGAGATTGGGTTAGCTCACTCAGGATGATATTTTCCAGGTCTAACCATTTACCTACAAATTGCATGAATTCATTATTATTAATAACTGAGTAGTATTCCATTGTATAAATATACCACATTTTCTGTATCCATTCCTCCTTTGAGGGATATTTGGGCTCCATCCAATTTCTGGCTATTATAAACAAGGCTGCTATAAACATAGTGGAGCATGTGTCTTTATTATATGCAGGGGAATACTCTGGGTATATGCCCAGGAATGGTATGCCAGGGTTCTCTGGAAGTGACATGCCCAATTTTCTGAGGAACCGCCAAACTGATTTCCAGAGCGGTTTTACCATTTTGCAATCCCACCAACAGTGGAGGAGTGTTCCTCTTTCTCCACATCCTCACCAGCACTTGTTGTCTCTTGAGTTTTTAATCTTAGCCATTCTGACTGGTGTGAGGTGGAATCTCAGGGTTGTTTTGATTTGCATTTCCCTAATGACTAATGATGTTGAACATCACTTAAGGTATTTCTCGGCCATCCGAATTTCTTCTGGTGAAAATTCTTTGTTTAGCTCTGTACCCCATTTTTTGATAGGATTATTTGGTTCTTTGGGGTATAACTTCTTGAGTTCTTTGTATATATTGGATATTAGCCCACTGTTGGATGTGGGGTTGGTGAAGATCATTTCCCACTTTGTTGGTTGCCGTTTTGTCCTTCTGACAGTGTCCTTTGCCTTGCAGAAACTTTGTAATTTTATGAGGTCCCATTTGTCAATTCTTGATCTTAGTGCTTAAGCTATTGGTGTGCTGTTCAGGAACTTTCCCCCGTGCCTATGTCCTCCAGGGTCTTCCCAAATTTCTTTTCTAATAGTTTCAGTGTGTCTGGTTTTATGTGGAGGTCCTTGATCCACTTGGAGTTGATCTTAGTGCAAAGAGATAAGTGTGGGTCAATTCGCATTCTTCTGCATATTGACCTCCGGTGGAACAAGCACCATTTGTTGAAGAGGCTATCTTTATTCCACTGGATGGTTGTGGCTCCTTTATCAAAGATCAAGTGACCATAAGTCTGTGGGTTAAATTCTGGGTCTTCAATCCTATTCCATTGATCCACTTGCCTGTTGCTGTACCAATACCATGCAGTTTTTAACACAATTGCTCTGTAGTACTGTTGAAGGTCAGGGATATTGATTCCACCAGAAGTCCTATTATTGTTGAGAATAGTTTTATCTATCCTGGGTTTTTTGTTGCTCCAGATGAATTTGAGAATTGCTCTTTCTAGATCTATGAAAAATTGAGTTGGGATTTTGATGGGAATCACATTGAATCTGTATATTGCTTTTGGCAAGATGGCCATTTTTAGTATATTGATCCTGCCAATCCAGGAGCAAGAAATATTTTTCCATCTTCTGAGGTCTTCTTTGATTTCTTTCTTCAAGGACTTGAAGTTCCTGTCATACAGATCTTTCGCTTGTTTGGTTAGTTACGCCAAGGTACTTTATGTTGTTTGTGGTTATTTTGAAGGGTGTTATTTCTATAACTTCTTTCTCAGCCTGCTTGTCCTTTGAGTACAAGAAGGCTACTGATTTGCTTGAGTTAATTTTATAACCAGCCACTTTGCTGAAGTTCTTTATCAGCTGTAGAAGTTCTCTACTGGAGTTTTTTGGGTCACTTAAGTAAACTTTCATATCATCTGCAAATAACGATAGTTTGACTTCTTCCTTTCCAATTACTATCCCTTTGACTTCCTTATGTTGTCTAATTGCTCTCGCTAGAACTTCAAGTACTATATAGAAAAGATATGGAGAGAGAGGGCAGCCTTGTCTAGTCCCTGATTTTAGTGGGATTGCTTCAAGTTTCTTTCCATTTATTTTGATGTTGGCTACTGGTTTGCTATAGATTGCTTTTACTATGTTTAGGTATGGGCCTTGAATTCCTGCTCTTTCCAAGACTTTTAGCATGAAAGGATACTGAATTTTGTCGAATGCTTTTTCAGCATCTAATGAGATGACCATGTGGTTTTTTTTCTTTTAGTTTGTTTATGTAGTGGATTACATTCATGGTTTTCTGTATATTGAACCATCCCTGCATCCCTGGGATGAAGCCTACTTGATCATGATGAATGATCATTTTGATGTGCTCTTGGATTCGGTTGGCAAGAATTTTATTTAGTATTTTTGCATCGATATTCATAAGAGAAATTGGCCTGTAGTTCTCTTTCTTTGTAGGATCTTTTTGTGGTTTAGGTATTAGCGTAATTGTGGCTTCAAAGAATGAGTTGGGCAGTATCCCTTCTGTCTCTATTTTGTGGAATAGTTTGAAAAGTATTGGTGTTAAGTCTTCTTTGAAGGTCTGGTAGAATTCTGCACTAAAACCATCTGGTCCCGTACATTTTTTGGTTGGGAGGCTTTCTATAACCCCTTCTATTTTTTTAGGGTTATGGGACGATTTAGCTGATCTATTTGATGCTGATTTAATTTTGGTATTTGGTATCTGTCTAGGAAATTGTCCATTTCCTCTAGATTCTCCAGTTGTTTTGAGTATAGACCTTTGTAGTAGGATCTGAAGTCTTTTGAATTTTCTCAGTTTCTGTTCTTATGTCTCCCTTTTCATTTCTAATTTTGTTAATTTGTATACTGTCTCTGTGTCCTTTGGTAATTCTGGCTAAGGGTTTATCTATCTTGTTGATTTTCTCAAAGAACCAGCTCTTGGTCTTGTTGATTCTTTGTATGGTTCTCTTTGTTTCTATTTGATTGATTTCAGCCCTGAGTTTGATGATTTCTTGTCTTCTACTCCTCCTGGGTGAATTAACTTCTTTTTCTTCCAGGGCTTTAAGGTGTGCTGTTAAGCTGCTAGTGTATGCTCTCTCCAGTTTCTTTTTGGATGCACTTAGAGCTATGAGTTTTCCTCTTAGCACTGCTTTCATTGTGTCCCATAGATTTGGGTAGGTTGTACCTTCATTTTCATTGGATTCTAAAAAGTCTTTGATTTCTTTTTTTATTTCTTCCTTGACCAAGCTGTCAATGAGTAGAGTATTGTTCAGTTTCCATGTGTATGTGGGATTTCTGTTGTTTTTGTTGCTATTGAAGACCACTCTTACTCCATGGTGATCTGAGAGGAGGCATGGGATTAGCTCGATCTTCTTGTATTTGTTGACATCTGTCTTGTGACCAATTATATGGTCTATTTTGGAGAAGGTACCTTGTGGTGCTGAGAAAAAGGTATATTCCTTAGCTTTAGGATGAAATGTTATATATATATATATATATATATATATATATATATATATATATATATATATATATATAATCTGTTAAATCCAATTGGTCCAGAGTTTCAATTAGTTTCCCTGTGTCCCTGTTTAGTTTCTGCTTTCCTGATCGGTCCATTGAGGAGAGTAGAGTGTTGAAGTCACCCACAATTATTGTGTGCTTTAAGCTTTAGTAAGGTTTCTTTTACGAATGAGGGTGCCCTTGCATTTGGAGCCTAGATGTTTAGTATTGAGAGCTCTTCTTGGTGGATTTTCCCTTTGGCCAACAAGAAGTGACCTTCTGAGTCTCTTTTGATGATTTTAGGTTGGAAGTCAATTTTATCTGATATTAGAATGGCTACTCCAGCTTGTTTCCTGAGACCATTTGCTTGTAAAATTGTCTTGCAGCCTTTTACTCTAAGGTAGTGTTTGTCTTTAACACTGAGATGTGTTTCCTGTATGCAGCAAAATGTAGGATCCTGTTTCTGTATCCAGTCTGTTAATCTATGTCTTTTTATTGGGGAATTGAGTCCATTGATGTTAAGAAATATTAAGAAATAGTAATTATTACTTCCAGACATTTTTGAAATTATCTTTATTTATTTTATTTAGTTATTTTTTATATAATCGAGAGGTTATTTTCTTTTGGGTTTGATGAGAGGAGGTTTCTATCTTGCTTCTTCCCGGGTGTAGTTTCCATCCTTGTCTTAGTGTTTTCCCCCTATTATCCTTTGTAGAGCTGGATTTGTGGAAAGATATTGTGCAAATTTGGTTTTGTCATGGAATACCTTGATGTCTCCATCTATGGCGATTGAGAGCTTTGCTGGGTAAAGTAGTTTTGGCTCAAGTTTGTGTTCTCTTAGAGTTTGCATTATATCTGCCCCGGATTTTCTAGCCTTCATGGTCTCAGGAGAGAAGTCTGGTGTTATTCTGATAGGTCTTCCTTTATAAGTTACTTGGCCTTTTTCTCTTGCTGCCTTTAGTATTCTTTCTTTTTTAGTACATTTGGAGTTTTGATTATTATGTGACGGGATGTATTTATGTTCTGGTCCAGTCTGTTTGGGGTTCTATATGCTTCTTGTATATTCATGGGCATCTCTCTCTTTAGGTTGGGGAAGTTTTCTTCCATAATTTTGTAGAAGATATTTGCTGGCCCTTTAACTTGTAAATCTTCACTCTCATCTATACCTATAATCCTTAGGTTTGGTCTTTTCATTGTATCCTGGATTTCTTGGATGTTTTGGGTTACAACCTTTTTGCATTTAGTATTTTCTTTGACTGTTGAATCAATGGTTCCTATGGTATCTTCGGCTTCTGAGATTCTGTCTTCTATCTCTTGTATTCTATTTTTGATATTTGCATCTATGTCCCCTGATTTCTTCCCAAGGTTTTCTATCTCCAATGTTGTCTCCTTCTGCGATTTCTCAGTTGTTTCTACTTCTGTTTTAATACCTGGATGGATATGCTCAGATATTTCACTTGCTTGATTGTGTTTTCGTGTATTTCTTTAATAGATTTTTGTGTTTCCTCTTTCATAGCTTCTACTAGTTGGCCCACGTTCTTCTGTATTTCTTTAAGTGATTTTTGTCTTTCTTCCTTATTGTCTTCTTCTTTTTGATCCATCTTCTCCTGCATTTCTTGAAGTGATTTTTGTATTTGCCTTGTAAAGGCTTCTAACTTTTGATCCATTTTCTCCTCTATTTCTTTATGAGATTTTTCTATGTGTTCAGCTACCAGCATCCTGACCAGTGATTTTATATCCAAGTCTTGTTTTTCTGGTGTTTGGGGGTATCCAGGGCTTCCTGTTGTTGGCGAACTGGGTTCAGATGCTGTCATGTTGCCTTGATTTCTGTTAGTGACTTTCCTTCGTTTTCCTTTTGCCATCTGGTTATTTCTGGTGTTAGTTGGCCTTGTTGTCAGTGGCTGGTGTTTGAATCTCCTGTGAGGCTGGGCTCACCTGTTGTTTCTCTACTGGTGGTTATGCGTGACTGCTGCTCAAAGGGATCACGAGCTGGCTGTCACCTGCTGCTTCAGTGCATGGCCTGAGGTCGCAGCGAAGTGCAGGGAAGTGCAGCAGAGCCTTGGTGGGCGCCCCTGGGCCTGCCTGGCGGCTGGAGCCTAGTAGATCCTCCCCACCCCCACGGGGTAGCCCTGGATGGAATCTGTCTACCTGGGCCTCTCCAGCTGTGTCCTGGTTGCAATATGGAGGCCTGCCGCTACTGCTGGTCCAGGGTCCTGGGAGCTGGCTGCCTCTGGCTGCCTCGCTGCATGGCCTGAGGTCGCGGGGAAGTGTAGCAGAGCCTAGCCGGGCACCGCTGGGCCTGCCTGGTGGTGAGAGCCTAGCAGATCCCTCCGCGGTAGCCCCAGATGGAATCTGTCTACCTGCACCTTTCCAGCTGTGTCCTGGTTGCAATATGGAGCCCTGCTGCTATCGCTGGTCCAAATAGTGATATTTTGAGTTCTTCCTTTCCCATTTGTATCCCTTTGACCTCCTTTTTTTATTGGTTGAATTTCTCTGGTTAGGACTGTGAGTACTACATGGAATAGGTAGGGAGAAAGTGGACAGTCTTGTTTGTCACTGATTTTAGTGGGGTTACTTTAAATTCTTGATGTTGGCTACTAGTTTGCTATCTATTGCTTTTACTGTGTTTACCTATGGGCCTTGATTTCCTGATCTTTCTGAGACTTTTACCATGAAAGGGTGTTAAATTTTTCAAATGCATTCTCGGCTTCTAATGACATGATCATGTGGGTTTTTCTCTTTGAATTTGTTTACATAGTGGATTATGTTGATGGATTTCCATTTCTTGTAACATCCCTGCATCCCTGGGAGGAAACCTACTTGAAAATGATGGCAAGACTTTAATTTAGTATTTTTGCAACAATATCCATAAGGGATACTGGTTTGAAGTTCTCTTTTTTTTGTTGGGGGTTGTCTTTGTGTGGTTTAGGTATAAGTGCAATTGTGGTTTCATAAAACAAATTGGGTAGTATTTTTTCTCTTACTATTTTGTGGAATGGTTTAATGAGTATTGGTATTACATCATCTTTGAAGGTATGATAGAATTCTTCCCTAAACTCATCTGGTCCTTGGCTTTTTCTGGTTGAGCGTTTTAATGGCTAATTTTATTTATTTAGAGGTTATGTGACTGTTTAGGTCATTTATCTAATCCTGATTTAACTTTGATATCTGGTATCTGTCTAGAAAATTGTCCATTTTATCCATATTTTCCAGTTTTCTTGACTATAGGCTTTGTAGAAGGATATGATTATTATTTTTTAATTCTCTCAGTTTTTGTTGTTATGTTTCCCTTTATATTTCTGATTTTGTTAATTTAGATACTGTCTCTATGCCCTCTGGTTTGCCTAGCTAAGAGTTTATCTGTCTTGTTGATTTTCTCAAAGAACCAATTTCTAGTTTTGTTGATTCTTTGTATTGTTCTTTTTGTTTCTACTTGGTTGATTTCAGTTTTGAGATTGATTATTTCCTACTGTCTAAGCCTCTTTGGTTTGTTAGATTCTTTCTGTTCTAGAGCTTTCAGGTATGTTGCCAAGCTGCTAGTTTATGCGTTCTCCAGTTTTTATATATGAGTCTGTTATATCCCTTGGTTCATAACTTCTGTTAGTGTCACTGTGTCTCTGTTTAGTTTCTGTTCCCATGATCTGTTCCTTGATGAGAGTTGGGTTTTGAAATTTCCCACTATTATGATGTGAGGTACAATGTGTGTTTGAGCTTTACTAAAGTTGCTTTTATGTACATGGTTGCCCTTGCATTTGGAACACAGATGTTCAGAATTGAGCGTTCATCTTGATAGATTTTTCCTTTGATGAGTATGATGTGTCCTTCATTAATTTTTGATAACTTTTGAGTGAAAGTAAATTTTATTCTGTATTAGAACAGTAATTCCATTTTGTTTCTTGGGACTGTTTGTTTGGAATTTTTTTTCCAACCTTTTACTCTGAGGTAGTATCTTCCTTTGTCACTGAGGTATGTTCCAGTCTATTTGGAGCAAATATGTACAATACAAAATGCTGGGTCCTATTTACATAGCCAGTCTGTTAGTCTATGTATTTTATTTGGGGAATTGAGTCAGTGATTTTAAGAGATATTAAGGAAAAGTGATGGTTGCTTTCTCATATTTTTGTTGTTAGACATGTAATTATGTTTGTCTTCTTTTGGATTTGTTGAAAGAAGATTATTTTCTTGCTTTTTCTATGGTGTTGTCCTAATCCCTCCTTGTGATGGATTTTTGCATCCATTAACCTTTGTAGAGCTGGATTTGTGGAAAGATTTTGTAGAAATTGATTTTGTCATAAAATATCTTTGTTTCTCTATCCATGGTAATTGAGAGTTTTGCTGGGTATGGTAGTCTAGGCTGGCATTTGTCTTTTCTTAGGGTCTATATGAGATCTTCCCAGGATCTTCTAGCTTTCATAGTTTCTGGATTGGTCTGCCTTTATATTTTTCTTGACCTTTTTCCGTTACTGCTTTTAATGTTTGCTTTCTTTATTTAGTACATTTGGTCTTGTGATTACTATGTGACTAGAGAAATTTCTCTTCTGGTCCAGTCTATTTGGAGGTCTATTGGTTTTGTGTATGTTTATGGGCATCTTTTCCTTTAGGTTAGGAAAATTTTCTCCCATAGTTTTGTTGAAGATATATACTGGCTCTTTAAGTTGGTGATCTCTGTCTTCTATACATATTATCCTTTGGTTTGGTCTTCTCATTGTGTCCTGGATTTCTTGCATGTTTTGGGTTTTGCATTTTTTTTGTCAGTAGTGTCATTTTTTTATATTGTATCATCTGCACCTGAGATTCTCTCTTGTATGTTTTGTATTCTGTTTGTAATGCTTGTGTCTATGACTCCTATTCTTTTTTCTAGGTTTTCTTTCTCCAGGATTGTCTCCCTTTGTGTCTTCTTTATTGTTTCTATTTCTTTTTAGATCCTGTATCTCTTAAGATACAGGATCTAAAAAGAAATAGAAACAATTCCTTCATGTGTTTGAATGTGTTTCCCTATAATTCTTTAAGAGAATTTTGTGTTTCTTCTTTAAGGGCTTCTATCTGTTTACCTGTGGTCTCCTGTATTTCTGTAAAGGATTTATTTATATCCTTATTAAATTCTTCTAGCATCATTATGATAAATGACTTTTAAATCCAAATCTTGCTTTCATGGTGTGATGAAGTATTCAGGACTTGCTGTTGTGGGAAAACTGGGTCTTTATGATGCCAAGTAGCCTTGGTTTCTGTTGTTTATATCCTTGCACTTGGCTCTGGCCATCACGTTATCTCTAATGTTAACTGCCTTTGCTGCCTCTGACTAGAACCTGACTCTCCTATGGCCCTCTTTGTATCTGAACTCCTAAGAGTCTAGATGTCTCTTTGATCCTGTGATTCTGTGATCCTATTATACTGAGATCGTGGGTTTGTCAGAGTTCCTAGAAGTCAAGTTGTCTCTGGGATCCTAAAATCTTGGTGTGACCTAACTCTTGAGATCCTGTTGTGTTAGAGATCCTGGGATTCAACCTTTCTGTGTGTGGCAGTGGTGGGTGGGGAGCCACAGTGCTGTGTTTGCTTTGGGCATAGGTGTAAGCTGGACAAACTCTGGACTCCTGATGAGCAGAGGTTTGTGTTTCCCTAGTTCCTTTGGTGGTCCCAGCTACTCTAGGTATTGGGAAATACATTGTGGTTTCAGCTATGATATTGAGTGTGTTAGAGCTCTATTATTCCTGGGTGTGTCCAAGTTCCTGGGACTCAAGTTTTCTCTGTGATACTGTGAACTTGTGATCCTGTGTCCTGTGATCTTTTGATCCTAGGCATTTCACAGTAACTGTGATCCTGGGCATGTTAGAGCACCTGGGTATTGTGGGACTTCTTCTGCATGTTGTGTGACTGGTTGTAGATCCAGAGCCCAAGGTCTGCTCAGAGCACTGGCTCAGACTGGAAGGTTCTGCATTTTATTTTTTAAATTCATTCTAGAAACTCAGTCTACAGAATTTATGGTGATACCACTAAGGAGAGAATTCCTACCTCAACTAATCTAATCCAGGCAATCACTCACAGGTTTTACCAGACATTTTTCTCCAAGGTAGTTGTAGACACACTCAAGTTGGAAATCAGTACAGACCATTAAACAAGTATTTTGTATGTCTATTTTATTTTGATTTCAAATGTTTAACTTCTTTACAGTGTTTGAACCACTGAATTAAAAGTTTAAGAAAAATTAATTTAGCAAGATTTACATTGTTAATATTTCATTATTCAACAAATCTTTCTGTATTTTCATTTATGTATATTAAAGATTTATAACAAGTGGATTTCTACAAGTTGATAATTTTATGGTAGCATGAACGGACATGACGAAATTTCTGTAATTTAACCAGACTTCTGTGTATTTGTAGCAAATTTAATTATTTCTATGAGAGGAAATGGAATGATTCATTTATAACTGGGTTTGCCCTTCTTTACTTATACTAAAGATAGTTTGAATAAAAAAAGCAGGAATTTAAACTCCACACAAAAGACTGAAAGAGAAATTTGAAATTGCCCATACTATCAAAAATTGAGAAAGACATTTATTCAGAATGGTTTACTGGTACTATAAATAGAACATACTCAGATACTTATCTAAAATTATGATCAATGTTTCATACTTTCCATTAGACTTTTTACCTCATTAGTTTTATCTAAAAATTTATTTAAATTATTTTTATGGTTTATGGATTACTTCCATGTTTCATCATATATTGAATAAGACCTGTATTATAAGGTGTTTTTTGTTTACTTTTATTGTAAATAGGCATACAATGAAATCACCATTTTTTTACGTTACATAAAGACTATTCACAGATCTTCAACTTCTCTACCAATGCCTCATGAAGCTAGCCTGCTGGATTTCTACCTCTCATAAGTAACATATTAGATGAAAGATGTGAAGAGAGAAGAGCAAATATGTGTTTCTGAACTCAGAGGCACTCATTTTGAATTGCACAGCATTCAAAAAGAACAGATATGTTGGCTTGAGAAGATGAGAGGATTGAGCCCAGCTGACTACATAACAGGCTTCAAACTTACAGTTCAGGAGACTAGGACTAAGTTTTTCTTTCTCAGAACTTGGCAAGAGGCCCACAGCCCACAGGCTGTCAATCAGATGCTGTCTCACATCAGAAGCTGCCCTACCACCTGGCCTGAGGCAAGAACAGTGAGCCAGTAACAGTTTCCAGTACCCCCAGCACCAGATTTGGAAAGCTCCCAGAGCCTTAGTCAATTCTAAAGACACCCATACTTCTCTGACCACCAGTCAAGAGAAAGGTCACATACCCCTCCCTGGAATTCCCCTAATCTACTCTAAATTGAACTGCCTCCAAGTTCACCAGCACATCTGCATTTTGACAGGGGGTGGAGACCCATGCATGTTGGATTTCTCCAGAAATACTCATTGCTTTTGCATACTATTTAAGTCTGGGGTATCAGTCTTTGGTGAATCACTGAACCTTACACTAGGCAGTTTGCCTGAGATTTACTGGAGAACCCTGACCCAAATAATTGTTTTTTTTTTCTCAAATCTTCTAGAGGCAGGTGGTCTCTTGTCTTGTCTGTCTCTGTGTTTCTGTTACAGGTTTAATCTGGATGCTGAGAGGAACAAAGCAGATGCATATTTTATCACCCAGCCAGGAGTTAAGAAGGATTCTCCCAACCCCCTACCAAGAATGGGAGACTTGCTAGTTCTTATCAGATTTCTGAACTGGGCATGAATTTCTGGGCCTCCTGTGCACAAGGAGGATGACCATCTGAGACAGTCTTTTAATTTTTGCTTTTGGTGAGTTCTGTGGACTCTATCTCAGGTACTCTGTACTTTTTAGCATCCACTTATTAGGGAGAACCATGTTTGTCTTTTTGGGTCTGAGTTACCTCACCCAGAATGATATTTTCTAGTTCCTTCCATTTGCCTGAAAAACTCAGGATGCCCTTGTTCTTAATAGGTGAATAGTATTCTATTGTGTAAATGAAACACATTTTCTGTATCCATTCTTCTATCATAGGACTTATGTGCTGTTTCCAGCTTCTGGCTATCACAAATAAGGCCTCTATGAACATAGTGAACAAGAGCTATAAACAAGCCCCTGTGGCATGGTGGGGCATTTTTTGGGTATATTACCAGGAATTGTATAGCTGCATAAACAAACTCAAAGAAAAAAATTTACATGATCATCTCCTTAGATGAAGAAAAAGCATTTGACAAAATACAACACCCCTTTACATTAAAAGTATTGGAAAAATCAGAAATTCAAAGCTCATACCTAAAACCAATTTACTGCAATATCAAATTAAATGCAGACATACTTGACACAATCCCACTGAAATTTGGGACAAGACAATGATGCCCACTCTCCCCATATCTCTTCAATGGAGTACTCAAAGTGCTAACTAGAACAATAAGACAACAAGAAGAGTTCAAGGAGATACAATTTGGCAAATAATAAATAAAGGTATCACTATTTGCAGATGATCTGATAGTATACATAAGCAACCCCAAAATTTCTACCAGAGAACTTCTCCAGCTGATAAACAACTTCAGCAAAGTGGCTGGATATAAAATTAACTCAAATAATTCAGTAGCCTTCCTTTATACAATTGATAAATAGACTGAGAAAGAAATTAGGGAAATAACTCTCTTCACAATATCCACAAACATTATAAAATATCTTGGAGTAACTCTAACCAAACAAGTGAAAGACCTGCATGATAATAATTTCAAGTCTCTCAAGAAAGAAATTGAAGAAAATCTCAGAAAATGGAGAAATCTTCCATGCTCATGGTTTGCCAGAATTATCATAGTAAAAATGGCCATTCTATCAAAGGCAATCAATAGATTCAATGCAATCCCCATCAAAATCCCAACATGATTCTTCAAAGACATGGAAAGAGCAATTATCAAATTCATCTGGAAAGGCAAAAAACCAAGAATAGCTAAAACAGTTCCTTTTTTTTTCTTCATTTTCAAATTTTCATTTTACTAGATATTTTCTTTATTTACATTTCAAATGGTATCCCCTTTGCTCATTTTTTGTCCAAAAACCCCCTATCCTATCCCCCCTTCCCGTACTTACCAGCCCCCTCCCACTTTCCTAACCTGGCATTCCATTACTCTGAGGCACTGAACCTTCACAGGAACAATGGCTTCTCCTTTCATTGATGTCTGAAACTGCGGGCCTCTGCTACATATGAAGCTGGAGCCATGGGTCCCTCTATGTGTATTCTTTGGTTGGTGGTGTAGTCCCTGGGAGCTCTAGCGGTACTGGCTGGTACTTATTATTGTTCCTTCTATGGGGCTGCAAACCTCTTCACCTCCTTGGGTCATCTCTCTAGCTCCTCCATTGGGGAGCCTATGTTCAGTCCATTGGTTGGCTGTGAGTCATGGGTATTTTGATTGTCCCTTCTAAGAAGGACCAAAGTATCCATACTTTGGTCTTCCTTCATCTTGAGTTTCATGTGAGTTGTATCTAGGGTATTCCTAACTTTTAGGGTATTATTCACTAATCCACAAGTTCCATCCATTTGCCTAAGAATTTCATTAATTCATTGTTTTTAATAGCTAAGTAGTACTCCATTGTGTAAATATAGCACACTTTCTGCATCCATTCCTTTGTTGATGGACATTTGTTTTCTTTCCAGGTTCAGGCTATGATAAATAAGGCTCCTAAAAACATAGTGGAGTGTGTGTCCTTATTACATATTGGAACATCTTCTGGGTCTATGGCCAGGAGTGGTATAGCTGGGTCTTCAGGTAGTACTATTCCAATTTTCTGAGGAACTACCAGACTGCTTTCCAGAGTGGTTTTACGAGCTGGCAATACCACCAGCAATGGAGTAGTGTTCCTCTTTCACCACATCCTCTACAGCATTTGCTGTCCCTTGAATTTTTGATCTTAGCCATTCTGATTTGTGTGAGGTGGAATCTCAGGGCTGTTTGATATGTATATCCCTGTTGATTAAGGATGTTGATTATTTCTTTAGATGTTTCTCAGCCATTTGATATATTTCTTAGTTGAGAATTATTTGTTTATCTCTGTACCCCATTTTTAATACATTTATTTGGTTCTCTGGAGTCTAAGTTCTTATGTTCTTTGTATACATTTTATATGAGCCCTCTATGGGATATAGGATTGGTAAATATCTTTTCCCAAATCTGTTGGTTGCAATTTTGTCTTATTGACAGTGTTCTTTCTTTGTCTTATAGAATCTTTGAAATTTTATGAGGTCCCATTTGTCAATTCTTGATCTTAGAACATAAGCTATTGGTGTTCTGTTCAGGAAATTTACGCTGTGCCCATGTGCTCCAGGTTCGTCTCCACTTTCTTTTCTATTAGATTCAGGGTGTGTAGTTTTATGTGGATGTCTTTGAGCCACTTGGACTTGAGCTTTATACAGGGATATGAGAATGGATCAATTTGCATCCTTCTACATGTTGACTGCCAGTTGAACCAGCACCATTTTTTCTAAATGCTGTCTTTTTTCCACTGGATGGTTTTAGCTTGTTATCAAAGATCAAGTGACAATAGTCATGTGGGTTCATTTCTAGATCTTTAATTCTATTCCATTAATCCACCTGCCTGTGTGAAAACAATTCTTATCTATAAAAAAACTTTAGGGGAAATCACCATCACTGACCTCAAGCTTTACTACAGAGCATTATTGATAAAAACTGCATGGTATTGGTTCAGAAACAATGGAATAAAAATGAAGACCCAGAAATAAAACTACATACTTATGGACATTTGATCTTTGACAAAGAAGCCAAAAATATACAATGGAAAAAAGAAAGCATCTTCAATAAATGGTGTTCATCTAACTTGCTGTCTGTTTGTAGAAAAATGAAAATAGAGCCATATTTGTCAACTTGCACAAAGCTCAAGTCCAAGTGGATCAAGGACCTCAACATAAAACCAGATACATTGAATGTGATAGAAGAAAAAGTGGGAAAGAGCCTTTAACTCATTGACACAGAGGAAAATTTCCTAAAAAAGTACTACATTGGCTCATACTCTAAGACCAAGAAATGATAAATGGAACCTCATGAAATTGGAAAGTTCTGTAAGGTAAAGGACATAGTCAGTAAGACAAATTGGTAACCTACAGATTGGGGAAAAAACCTTCAGTAACCCCACATCCAATAGATAGAGTGCTAATATAAAAAATATATAAAGAAATCAAGAAACTAATCACTGAAAACTGAAACATCCCAATAAAAAAAATGGAGTACAAGACTAAATCTAGATTTCACAACTAAGGAATCTCAAATGAGTGAGAAGCACCTAAAGAAATGTTCAAAGTACTTGCTTATCAGAGAAATGCAAATCAAAACAACCCTGAGATTCCACCCTACACCAATCTGAATGGCTAAGATCTAAACCACAGTTGACAACACATGTTGGAGAGGATGTGGAAAAAGAACACTCCTCCATTGCTGGTTGGATTGTAAAATGGTGCAACCTCTCTTGAAATCAGTCTGGAGGTTCCTTAGAAAATTGGAAATTGATCTCCCTTAAGACCCAGTAACTCAATTTTTAACACAGGTCTTGGTGACCGATTGGAAATTACATTGTATTTATAGACCTCACAGTTCAGGGCAAATAGAGAGGATGATTCGGACACTGAAGGAGGCTTTAACCAAAGTAACCCTTGAAACTGGAATCAACGGGGTGTCTTATGCCTTATATAGAACTAAATACACCCCTTATACTTTGGGTCTCACCCCATCTATGATTCTGTATGAGAGGTTACCTCCATGCTGCTCAACCCCCAATCTGATATTATAGCTGAATATAGCCAACATAAGTTCTTGAGTCTTTGGAGGGCCTCCATACTGTCTGAAAGCAAATCTGGCCCACCATCTTCCAGGTTTAGGAGCTGCTTCTCTACCTAATCCCCATTGCTTTGGACCAAGTGATAAAGTCTAGATTAAGGAACATAACAGCAAGACACTGGAAATTCACTGGAAAAGACTCCATACCATGGTCCTGACCAAGCCTGACACTTGTTAAGTTACCAGACATGGATATATCACTCCCACCTTAAGAGAGATAACATAGCAGTTGAGGTCCAGCTGGAAGAAACTTTCAGACGGACCACCACAAGAGCAATGGAAAGTCACCACATACCTAAGACTGTGGTTTCAGTGTTACAGATCCTCCTTGCTTGTTGCTTACATTTTGCTGCACTAGTCACTAGTCCCTACTGTGCCCTTAAATTGACCTGACAGATAGTTGATTGCCAACTTTACCACTTACTCAGTTCTGCCTGTCACCTGGTTCTCTGACCTTCCTGTAGATTTTTGTGATGTAGTGGATGAGGAATGGGAACCCTGGGGTCAACAGTCCTTTCCTAGTACTTGTCAGAGGGAACACATGCTCTTGGTCTTGTACATTTGCCTGGGACACTCTTTGAATCGGAGCCAGTGAAGCAAATGTGGAGGTTCAGGATCCTGCTCTAAGGCATGAGAATTAAAATCTACTGGCTAGATAAACTGGAAGTTCTTTACCAAAGAATATCTCATCACTGTGACCCAATTTGGAGATACACAGACATTATTAGATGGATCATGCATAGGAAAAGACAATCAGCTTCCTAGGATAGAAGTTTGTGGACTTTATTTTGAGGCCCCTTTCTATCTGTGCATGAGTGGGTAGTTTGATAAAAAACTTGTCATTAAGTGAACAGTGGGTGGAAAGAAAGCCAACTGGACTGCTGATAAGACATGGGAACTAGGATTTTACAACTCTGGCTATGACCCAGGACTCCTATTTACTATCCAATATCTCCAACATAGGCTTGAGAGAAATCCATGATCCCCTTAAGCCCCAACAAGTTATTAGCAAGGCCAAAGCAATCACCACCTCCAGCCTCTGCTTCTGCCCACCATCATTTTTCTCCTCAGGACCCACCACACCCTTGAACTAGTGATGTCCCTCTTCATTGAACCCATAGCTTCCTAAACCTGTTCCACCTCCTGCATTTCACACTCCATTGACTAGGGTAACACCCCTGCAATAATTAGAAGCTTCTCTCAAGGTTCTTAATTTCTTCTGCCCAGACTTAACACAAGACTGTTACTTGTGCTTAAATGCTCAGTGTCCTCCCCCTCTATGAAGTAATAGCTATCCCTGTAGACTACTCAGAGACTAAAGATAATATTCAATGTAGATATAAGCAATCAAATAGAGATAAGCTAGCCCTATAGTCAATAACAGGATAGGACTCTGCATTTGAAATAAGGTATGCTCAGTCTATTCCTGCTTCTGAAATCCCTACCATTGCAAGATACATGCTCCCCTCAAAGAACATTTGGTATGTATTGCCTTGGGACTTACACCATGCATTTGTGACCTGGCTGTAAATATGACTGAGGATATTTGTTTTCTGGTACAGCTTGTATTGGGTGATTTACACCTCTGGAGCGACATATTCAACCAGCTACACCTCCACTTTTGTTGGTAAAAATAATGGCCATTTTGGCTATATTACTAGGTTATTTTCTTTAGTATACAACTGGCTGGAGCTGCTACTATATGGGCCTTAGCACTAATACTCTAAGATGAAACTTAGAAGTTCCTATGGATGGGTATAGATGCAGATATATAGGAGATGGAAAAGTGCATCATGGTCAAGCAGGATTCCCTATCCTCCCTCCTGGAAATAGTGTTACAGAACAAGAGACTTGGACTTGCTTTCCTTGAGGCAGGGAGGACTCTATGCAGCCTTAGGTAAGTAATGTTGCTTCTATATTGACCAATCAGTGTTGACCAAAAAGCTATGGCCTTAGTCAGAAAGAGACTACAAGACAGAAGAATAGAAAGAGAACAGATTCAGGGATGGTATGAGTCCCTCTTCAACTGATTTCCTTTGCTGACCAACCTTGTCTCTGTCCTGATTACTCTTATCATACTGATGCTTGGCTTCACTTGCAGTCCCTGCATAACCAATATTTTAGATAAATTTGTTAAGCAGTGGATTTCCATCATTCAATCGATAATAGTCAAATAATATCAGCCCATAGAAATATCTCAAGGATTTTAGATGGCCCTTTGCTCACAGGGGAATGAGAGACTTGAGCCAGGCTAACTCCATGACAGGCTTCATACAGGCAGTTCGGAAAACTAGGCCTAAGTTTCTGTTTCTAAGAACTGGATAAGTCTGGATAAGTCAGTTACTGGAAAACTCAACCCACAGGCAGCCAATCAGAAGACGACTCACCATCAGAAGCTGCCCTCTCACCTGGACTGATTCAAGAGCAGTGAGTCAGCAACAGTTTCCAGGTGCCCCTCCTGTTGAGAAAGACATCTTTTTTATTTCATTTTTATGTTACTCACTAATTTAAATGAAGATATCATCCAATATTTAGTTCATCATCCCTTTAGTTTATTAGTAATGTCCCCAAAATGGATATAGCTATAAAGATTTGGGAAAAAATCAATTAGCACAAAATATTTTGTGCTAATCAAATTGTAACATAAAATTTATGATTTTTTTATTTATAAGTGTTGTGCTTAATATTCTTATACACAAAAAGGATTTGATATATGCATGTATATATGCATATGTATATGTATTGGGGTGACATTTTTCACATTATATTATAGTATATGTCTGTATTTTCAATAGTTAATTCTGTACTCATAGAGATCTAAGTACTCGCAGAATTTTTGTATTCTCATTTCTATGGTCCATCATCCATTTTCTATATGTAAATGCTTGCCCTTTCTCATCTGCCCAAAAAATTATTAGCTGAGATTATTATATCAAAATGCAAGCTGCCATGGTAAAGATTAAGCATCCCTCAATACCAAAGAGCAACCCATAAGATAACGATCTGAGAATTTCTTGCTGCAGATTAGTTTAGACAGAAATGTTGAGTAGAATGGAAGTTGAGAAGAGATACAAGAACCCAATAAAGTAGATAAAATATATAGTTACAAACGCCAAGAGCTTGAAACTATATAGATGCCCCAATGTCTTAATAAAACCAAGTAGGACCATTGAATGTTCCCCGATTTTACGTGTCTAGTATACTTTTTATTGAATAGCACATTTTTTTCTCTCTGAAGATTCTCAAATTCAAAAGAAAAGCCATACAAAAATAACTAGAGGAGCTGTATAAAAGGAAGTAGCTGTAGCTGCCTTAGAATAATATGAAAGGATTACGCCCAGGAAAGCACATTCTTGCCATCATCTAGGATCATTGTACCACTCTGAACAGTGGTGAGGATTTTAGACCAAAATATTATTATTTATTAAAATATAACAAAGAATATTTTAAATATTAGACAACTGCAGGGTAGATCTAAGAAAAGAAAAAAGTTGTGCCTTATATAATTACAAAGGAAAATGGCAACATGGATATAGCTAATAAGGAGCACAAGAAACACAAAATGAGTAAGATGAAACTTAAAGGCTAGGAGCAGCTTCCTGACAGTCATCCAGCACAATAAGGTACCTTAGGGAGACTGATGAATTTCATGAGGTACAAGGGAAATCAGATACCAACAATGTTCTTGCTGAAATTCCTCAGTAAAATTCTTGCTGGCAATAGACAAGAATGATGAGAATGAGTAACTGAGGTATCAGAATGTCTTTGAGAAATGATAAAGAAATAGAATTTAATTAAAAAGTGTGATAAAAATGAGAAATTTGAAAGCAAAGTTTAAATACAGTAACTGTATTGAAGTGTCCTCCTTGCAGTTTACAATTACACACAAAAAGAGTTATGGGAATAGGAAGTGGTTATCCTGTGTTTGCTTAACTTTATGATTTAAAGAGTATTTAGACAAAAATTGCTCACCTGTTATTCTACTGTACTTTGTGGCTATGTTCTGCCCTCCATTTTTAAGTATTTTCACAGGTTTAACACCTCTGGCATGCTTTTCAATGATGCTGAAAGACCCCCAAAGGGAGACCCTCACTCAAGTCTCAGGAGTAGCACGCACCCAGTAAGGCACTGAGACCGAACTCATTGTGATCACAGGAGGAAGTTTATTGAAGATGGGATTAAACGAGATCTCAGGCCAGCATGCTGGGGTCGAAACTCATACACCACGCAGGGGTAGAGGAGTTCGACCCCCACCTGAACTTGTGACAAGCTTATAAAGGCAAAAACCATAAAAGAGGGGGAGGACTGGGGAGGAAATAGGGGAAGTCTAAAGTCACACATTTACTATTTACTATGTGTTACATTAAGTGACACTTCTGGGGCTTTGGGACATTCCATAGAGTTTGTTGGGACCCCTGTGGTTATTCTGGGAGCTGTTTTCCTCAAGAGAGTTGTTTTTCTCTAGAGAGTCCCAGGAGGGGGGGTTGTTTTTCTCTAGAAATCTTAGAGTGACCCCTCAGCCTCCTGTAGTACCTGGTACTGCTGTCTTAAGACAATTACCTGGACAGCACTTATCCTTTCTTTTATAAATGTCACCAGCCTATTGAGAATACATGGCCCAAAGGCTAGGATTAGTAGCAAAATGATTAAAGGCCCGGCCAAGGTGGAGACCAAGGTGACCGATTAAACCAATTTTCATATCATCCTTGGTATGCTTCTCTTTCCTTTTTCCTGTTCTCTAGCCTTTCTCTAAGCTTTGCCATGGAATCTCTGATGACACCAGAATGATCTACATAAAAGCAACATTCTTCTCTTAAGGCAGCGCAGAGCCCTACCTCCTTAAGAAAAAGCAGGTCCAATTCCCTTCTATTCTGCAGCACTACTTCTGACAATGAAGTTAATGACTCTTCTAGTTTAGTTATGGACTGTTCCAACGCTCCTAGGTCTGCATCCATAGCTGCTCTAAGTTCATTATAGTAGTAGGGCGGCTGGATAAGGGCGGTTGCTCCAGTTCCAATCCCTGCCGCTACTCCTAGTCCTAACAAGACAGCAAAGGTCAGGGTTACAGGTTCCCTCTTGTAATGAGTACAGTGATCAAATTCATCTATAAATGAGTTATCATCATGATAGATGACCCTAGGCACCAGCTGAACCAAAATACAAAAGTCCCTAGTACTGTTAAAAAGCGAAGTATGCAGGCAGGGGGTCAGGCCGGTGCCACAGGCCCACCAAGTGTCTGGGGGGGGGTACTAGAAATTGATTTGGGCCATCTGTCAGGGTGTCAATAGTTATGTTACAGAGGGGCTGGTGTCTGGTAGGCACTTTGCCTATGCATAGTCCAGTGCCTTCTTGATGTGGGAGGCGTGGATCCAGGCGGCTGTGGGGGTAGTTAACAGCACCAAATAGGGTTCTTTCCACCAAGGCTCAAGCGTGCCAGCGCGATGTCGTCTGACCAAGACTGAGTCTCCGACCTGGAACCCGTGAGGCACTGCGGTAGTCCCTGGAGTGTAGGCTTCCTTGATCTAGTTCCAGATCTGTGTCTTAACAACGTCTAAGGCCTTTAAGTGGGTGAACAGAGCAGATGGGGAGGAAGAGTCAGTGCAAGGATCCAATATCCCGCCTGACTCAGTCAAGGGGGGCGGTCCCCCATGTAGGATTTCATAAGGGGTAAGGCTGAAATGTCCAGGTGTGTTTTGGACCCTAAGGAGCACAAAGAGGAGGAGGGTCACCCAGTCTTTGCCGCCGGTCTCAATAGCTAATTTAGTAAGGGTCTCTTTTAGGGTTCTATTCATTCTTTCTACCTGTCCTGAGCTCTGGGGTCTGTAAGCACAATGTAATTTCCAATTAGTCTCCAGTTGGGTGGCCAATTCCTGACTTACCTGGGCAACAAAAGCCTGTCTGTTGTCCGAACTGATTAACTTGGGCGCCTTGCTTGGCTGTTAGATCAGCCATCCGGTTTTCTTTTGTGACTGGGTCTGCCCCCTTCTGGTGTCCCAGGCAGTGGAGTATGGCTAATTTCTTTGGAAGGTGTATGGCTTCTAGGAGAGCCAGGATTTCTTCTTTGTTCTTAATGTCTTTCCCTGCTGAGGTGAGCAGGCCCCTCTGTCTGTAGATGGCCCCACGAATGTGGGCTGTGGCAAAAGCATAATGGCTGTCAGTGTAAATGTTGATAGCCTTACCTTCTGCCAGGCGCAGAGCTTGAGTCAGTGCCAGGAGTTCAGCCCTTTGAGTGGAGGTTCCTTCGGGGAGGCTGCTAGCCCAAATTACCTGCTTTCTGTCCACCACCGCCACTCCCGCTCTTTGTTTACCTTCTCCCATAAAACTGCTGCCTTCCGTATACCAGTTAGGCACGCCCGGCCAAGGTTGGTCGGTCAGGTCTTTCCTGGTCCCAGTTTCTTCAGCCAGGACGTCAGTGAGTGCACCGGGGTAGAGTCATCTGCTTCAGGGAGCAGGGTGGCCGGGTTGAGAATAGCAGGAGGAGCAAAGGTTATCCGATCATTTGACAACAAGCTCTGGTAATGTGTCATCCGGGCGTTTGTCATCCAGCAGTTGGGGGGCTGCTGCACAATACTTTCTAAAGCATGGGGAGCAATTACAGTCACATGTTGACCCAGAGTAAGCTTATCAGAGTCTTTGACAAGTTGTGCTACTGCAGCAATGGCTTTCAAGCAGGAGGGCCACCCGCTGGCGACAGGGTCCAGCTTTTTAGATAGGTAGGCCACCGGTGGTTTCCAAGGCCCCAGGGTCTGAGTCAGAACACCGCGGGCCACTCCAGCCCGTTTATTAACATATAGAGTGAAAGGCTTAGTCAGATCTGGCCGGGCCAAAGCAGGAGCTGTGAGCAGGGCAGTCTTTATATTATCAAAGGCTCTTTGGTGCTCCTCCATCCAGGTGAATGGGATTTTTTCTTTACAAGAAGCACATTGGTCTTTCTCGAGTTGTAGTCGCTGTCTTCCCAGGGGTCTTCTTGCCCTGCTGCCCAGGTATCCTGACTGTCCTTTCTATGACCTTTCTCCACCTACTACTGTGGCCAAAATCTTAGTCAAATTTCTCTCTTGACTGCGATCCCGCCGATTTTCCCTCTCTTCTGCCTCCTCTTTTTCTCTTTCTTGCTTCTCTTCCTCAGTCTCTCTCTTGTGATACACCTTCTCTGCCTCTTTAACTAAATCCTGTAAAGTATAATCCTGGAGCCCCTCTAGTCTCTGCAACATTTTCTAGATATCAGGGGCTGACTGCCCTATAAAAAGCCATAGCTATAGCCGCCTGCTGTCCCTCCGATGAGGGATCAAAAGGGGTATATCTCCTATAGGCCTCCATCAATCGTTTTAAAAACACAGAGGGTGGCTCCATGGGTCCCTGTAAGACTTCTCTTACCTTTGCCAAATTGGTGGGTCACTTTATGGCTCCCCTGACACCTGCCACTAGAGCCCGGCGGTAGACCGTGAGATGCCCCCTACCTTTTGCGGAGTTGTAATCCCATTCAGGGCGGACCAAGGGGAAAGCTGCTTCTATAAGGTGAGGGAGATTAGTGGGGGTTCTGTCTGGTCCTGGAACATTTCTTCTGGCTTCGAGGAGAATTCTTTCCCTCTCCTCAGTTGTAAAGAGGACCTGCAAAAGTTGCTGACAATCGTCCCAAGTGGGTTGATGAGAAAACATCAGGGACTCGAGGAGTCCTGTTAGGCCTGAGGGGTTCTCTGAAAAAGAAGGGAGGTTATTTTTTCAGTTGTACATATCGGCTGACAAAAATGGCCAATATTGCAATGGGACTAATTCCCCAGGGCTAGGGCAGGTCCATAAGCCCGTAAAGGTAAGGCAATGGCAGAGTCAGGTCCTGCGCCAGATCCCTCTGGACTGCGGCCCCGGCGGCTTTGAGTCCCAGCCGCTGGCCCTACCTTGGGGGCCGTCCGGGAGTCCGTTGGGGCCTGCACCTGTGGAGGGGGCTGCATGAGGAGTGGGTTGAGGATATGGGGGAGGAGGGTGGTCAAGGAGGGAGACATCAACAATTTCAGTATAGATCCTCAGGGGAGTTGATGGAGCAGGCGCCAGCGGATCTGAAGGAGGTACTTTCGGTTTGGGCACCGTCGCCATCTCCATTCCCAATGTCCAAGGTTTCATCCATGGTGGCGGGTTTTGGACTAGGTCCTGCCATATGACAATGTATGGAACCTGATCAGGGTGTCCCCCTGTGGCCTGAAAAACAACTCGCTTGACAGCAAAAATGATAGATAGGTTAACAGTCCCAAGGTCCCTTCTTGACTTCGACAGAAAGGTTATGAGCCCTGATCTTAACGTCCGTCCAATGGTCCAGAGTCATTGTTAGTGGGGTTGTCGCGTCCTGTCCCATGTCTACCTCTGCTATACACACAACAAAAACAATCACAAAGACAGAAAGACAAGAAAACAAGACCAGTTGTTGGCTTCAAGTCGACCAGAAGTTCTGAAAGGAGTCAGATGGCCGAGGAATGGCCCTCTGACACAGATCGTCAAGGAGAAAATTTATCTCCTGACTTTCCCCGTGGAGGTCCACCAGGCATCCCTGGTTCTCCTCCTGTCCTCCTGGGACGACTCCCAGGGCGAAACCAATGGTGGACACCCAGACACGTCTATCCTCGTCCACTCTGCTTCTCCTCCTGGAGAGCGGCCTCGATAGAGCGTTTGCAAAACCGAAACTGTGATCGCACCAGATTTCAGAACAGGCCACAAACACAGACACAGAGTCACACCAGAACAGAAATTCTTACCTCCAAGTGGGTCTAGTACCCCCTGGGTGGTCACGCAAATTCCCGGACGAGCCCCCAAATGAAAGACCCCCGAAGGGAGACCCTCACTCAAGTCTCAGGAGTAGCACGCACCCAGTAAGGCACTGAGACCGAACTCATTGTGATCACAGGAGGAAGTTTATTGAAGATGGGATTAAACGAGATCTCAGGCCAGCATGCTGGGGTCGAAACTCATACACCACGCAGGGGTAGAGGAGTTTGACCCCCACCTGAACTTGTGACAAGCTTATAAAGGCAAAAACCATAAAAGAGGGGGAGGACTGGGGAGGAAATAGGGGAAGTCTAAAGTCACACATTTACTATTTACTATGTGTTACATTAAGTGACCCTTCTGGGGCTTTGGGACATTCCATAGAGTTTGTTGGGACACCTGTGGTTATTCCGGGAGCTGTTTTCCTCAAGAGAGTTGTTTTTCTCTAGAGAGTCCCAGGAGGGGGGGGTTGTTTTTCTCTAGAGTTCTGGAAACCGCCACCTGCAGAGGGCGGGGGCCCAAGGTGACAAAGGTGACAAGCCCATGTCCTAAAAGATAGCTATTAATTAATTAATTAATTAATTAATTAATTTTTATACTTCAATGCATGAGTCTTTAAAATTGAGAATTTTTCCCTGAAGAAGTATCATGACTCCAAACATAAGAGTGGTTTTATTTCTAAATATACATTCCTGACATAAGAACTTTGATATGTAAACTGGCCACACTCCCTTTGAGAAACATTTTAAATATGCTAGATCAACCTCTGTGATGACAGGCCACCTGTCAACACCCTAAGACCTCTCTGAGATAGGTACTGAAATTCTGCACATATGGTGTTTGTTGCAATCAAATGGTTCTCATATAAATTGGAGATTTATACAACTCTGAATTAAAAACAAAAGGAAGTCAGTGACAAAGTGAGTGAGTAATTGGACATTCTTAAGGTTTTACATAGTTGTGAAGAGAAGAGCTAAGAAGACAATGAGTGTGCACATGTTCACTCACTTAATGCTTGTGTGGGCAGCTTTCCCTGATGCTCACAGCCTAAATTTAATCTTTAGGACTTGAAAGTGGATGGTTAATCTTTTAGCACAGACACAAAGAAATGACATCTCTCTTCCAGGTACTTCTACTCCCAAACCCTGTAGTTTGAATACTAAGATTTAAAGTCCATGTCTCATGTCTCTCAGGTTAACAGAACTCAACACAGCAATATAATAGATGCATCTGAAAATAATGGATAGTGTTCATTATACCCATAATACCTGTGACATATATGACAACCCACAGGATTAATTTGTTTGCTTATCACATGTTCTTTTGCCTTGATCTGTTTAGTAAAGAATGAAGCAATGTAGAAAATCATGAAATGGCTCAGGGTAGAAATAGTAATGGACAGATGCAATTTGATCCTAAGTTTTCTGTTTAATAACCCTCTTAACTATTGACCCACATAACATTCTTTATGGTTTACTTTAGTTGCCCAAAGATAATATACAAATTCAACTACTAGAAAAAGTTTGTAAGTGCATGCACACACACACACATACATACATACACACATACACACATGTGTATAAACATGGAAGTTAAAAGGATGGAGGCAGAGCAGAGAGAGGAGGCTCTAGAAAAGTCACTTAAGTAAACTCTCCCTTACATTAGTAGTCATCATGTAACTGGATCTTCTCAGGTTCTATTTACTCATCTTTTGCAAATAACTAATATCCCTACTTGGCTACTCCTAAGACTTCTTCATTAGCATATCCTTGCCCTTCCTGCCATGAGAACATTTGGCTTATTAGTGACAACTCTTCAAATCAGCCCAGACCTGCCATAATCACTGTTTTTTTATGGTAGTGGTTTTGCATTGACTATTATAGTGAGGCATCCTGAAGTTACCACAGAGAATAAGTTGTAGTATGGCCAAAGAGATTCTTCAGATGCATTTATAAGAACTCTTCAAATGTCTGACTGCGACCTATTTCTTCTGGAAAAAATTTAATGGTTACTTTAGGAGAGAATAACTAAAGCATCTTATTTATTCAAAACCATGACCCAATCTGAACAAATAATGCTTCAGAATAAATGTTCACAATGAAAGTTGGCTACTATCATTTATCAAACATCTGGAGAGTGAAATTATTAAATCTGGAGAAGGTATCTTCTGAGTCTTTAATGCTGAATTTGATACTAGAGGGTACCCTTAGGTGATTGAATATTATCAACATTCTTCCCTTTAACAGGGAGCAAAAATGATGTGATTATCTGACAGATACCACCTCATTGTACATTGCTCTGTGATCATCTATCTGTGCTGGAGAAGGACTTTTGAGAATGCAGCTCTTATAATTATTCATGTTGATGGGAGCCTGTGCCTGAATATGAGCTTACATCACACAGAAACAAAATATTTGCATATCCAGACACATTATTATCAGTTCAACACAGGATGATCAAATTCTGATAAGAAAATAAATAGAATGCACTCAGATATACTTAATGAGCAAGCCACATTTAAAAAAAAATCTTCACATCCACATGAAGCAATCTCAGGTAATAAAATACCTCCAGGATTTATGTGGAAAATAATTAAAACAATTGATATGAGAAATGAGTGTGGATAGGCATATCAGTGACTGATTGGTCCTTTAGCAGTTACATGATATTATCATCTGAACAGTTTATACCATGTCCTGTGTTAAAGAATGAAAGATAAGATGTGTTATCAGAAATGAAAACAAACACATGCTCATAGGTAGAATACAATATGGTTGCATCATAATACCAGTGCTGTCATAAATAAATGCTCAAACTTGGTCATGTAAACTCTGATTTAATCAATATGGAGAAAAGGTAAAATTTTACATATACACATGTATGTTTTTCTGTATTTCTTATAAGAAATTTAATTATATACACAGGAGTCCATTGATCATCTAACCTCCTCAAAGGGAATATGAAGGTTGATTAGCTGTAAAGAGGAGAGACACATGCTCAATTTCCTCAGTAGGACAAGAGAGGTGAAGCCATTATAAATTTTCATGCTGTTTAAAGAATGTTTCACTAATATATAATAGGATTGTAGCATTGATTTATGCATTTATGTCATAACCATAGCTTGGAGAATGAATTTATTAATTTCACTAGGCTTATGGCAATGACAGTATGTGGGACTTTTTATGTAAGAAAATTTTACAGAAGGAGGAGATAAAATAATAATGCTTCAGAGCCTAGGAATGAGATGATAATTTATACCACGATTGTGTTCTCTTACTCAAAATACATAATCAGTATTAAGCCTGGTATATGACTCATTTTCTTTTCCTTTATGTAAGGCTTCTCTCTCTCTCTCTCTCTCTCTCTCTCTCTCTCTCTCTCTCTCTCTCTCTCTGTGTGTGTGTGTGTGTGTGTGTGTGTGTGTGTGTGTGTATGTGTATGTGTGCATGTAACTAACTGTGAGTGCTTCTGTGGAAGCCAGTGGTCAACATTATTTTGTCCATTAATTTTGTTAGTCTAGAGTATGTGAGTGAATATATGTATATTACAAACTGTTGTGCCCATGATTGTTCCAGAATATATCCATGTATTGAAAGATCCCCAAATCAGGGAGACCCTCACTCAAGTCTCGGGACAAGGCAATGCCCCACAAATTCATGAGAGACCATTCTTGATGCAAGCGCACAAGGTTTATTTGGGAGGAACAAGTACAGTGGGGCCAAGTTCATATCCTGTGCAAGGGCAGAGGAGCTTGACCCAGAGTAACTGGTGTCTGAGGTTTTTAAAGGGGTTTTTAAAGATCATGAGGCAGGGGGTGAAGGGCAGAAATCACAAGGCAAGAGGTGGGGACAAATCATGCATGGAATGGAAAGTGCAGAATGAGGAAGTCAGGCAAAGGTTTATGCCTTAGAGAAGGTCAGATCTTATCTAGAGTAAAACACCAGGTATGTCAAGAATGTGGTTAGTTCCTGGAGCAGGGTGTGTCCTCCTATTCAAGCCTAAAACAGAAAGTTATTTTGTTCTGAGCTGAAAGCAGAAAAACAATCTACTCTGTGCTGAGCTTGGTTGAGTTGGGGGGGGGGGTTCTCTCATTCCCCACTCCCTCTAGTAAGTAGCACTAACCTTAGAACTACAAAACTAAATTTTTTACTCTATACATCCTGTATTGTCCTATCCTACTTCTGATTTTGTTGGCCTAGCATAAGAACTTGCACAGTACTAATTCTTTGTCTAATGAAAGCAATTAACCTATTAATTATGCAAGGTCCTATTGTCAGTAGAAGGAACAAGATCAACAAAGGACCCATCTGGGCAGAGAGCAAGGTTGTCAACCATGGAGATTTGCTGAACCATCCCTTGTACCAGTTTTGTGTAGCCTCTAGGCTTCATTGGTGTTTTTCCAGTCTCTCTCTGAGCTTACTCATGGAGTCCCTGATGGCTCCAGAGTGGTTTACATAGAAACAACATTCTTCTTTAAGGGCAGCACATAAACCTCCTTCCTTAAGAAATAGCAGATCTAGACCTCTCCTATTTTTGGAGTACCACCTCAGACAGAGAGTTCAGGGACTCTTCTAATTTACTAACAGAACTTTCTAAGGCTTTTATATCCTGCTTTACTGCAGCATGAAGGGTATTTAGCCCATGTTGAAGTTGTTGGTGTCCAGTAATCAATGCATTGGTCCCTGTTCCTACTCCAGCTGCTAATCCTATCCCTAGCAGCATGGCTGAAGTGAGGGATACAGGCTCTCTTTTGATTCTCTTTAGTTCAGAGTCATAGGCCTCTACAACAATTTCCTCAGAGTAGTAGTAGACACGGGGGACTAGTTGCACCATAACACAGAAATCTTTAGATTGGTTAAAAACAGAAGTAGAAACACAGGGGATAAGTCAAGTACTACATGCCCACCAGCTGTTATTACTTGGTAGTAGATATTGGTTGGCATCAGTTACAGTAATTGAAGCTAAGATATGCAGGTAGGTGAATAGCACTGTCCCCAGACATAGCCCAGAACCTGAAACCTCATTGAGGGTGAATCAGCTTTTGGATCCCCAGGGACATCGGTTCGGATCAGAAAGGATGACAGTGGGGCCAGTGATGGCAGCTCCTTCATAATAAGGTGGACCCACAGCTAAACAGAACCAACAAGAGGTGGTGGCATCAGGATTAGTTGCATTAAGGTCCTGGAATGCCCTCTGAATAAGGTTAAGAAGTCTGTCCCCATCATTGGTAGCTGGGTTAGAGATGAAGCAGTTGACTGCAGAGAGGGAGTAGTCTTGGTTAGGAGAGGCTGGAGTCGGGATGGGGACTTCTGTGGGCCAGTTGGGCCTTGTTCCAAGAGGACTCTGGACCTATCGGGATTGGGGGCGGGGGAGGATTTTCTATTTTGAGTCGGATCAACAACAGGGACCCAGATCTACCCCCATGGCCATAGTAAACCAGCCCCCAGGACATCCTCTTAAGCCATGTAGTTAAGGGAGTTTGTTTTCCAATATTAGTCAACTGTACCCTTAGGTAGTCTAGGTCCTTAGGAGAGCAGGCCTTGTCTAAATATAGGGGATGATGGTATACTTCACTGGTCGTGGATTTGCAAAAGAAAAGGTTATTTGGTCGATTGAATCAATGGACCATTTCTAATCTCCATCATTGGAGGCTACACAGCTCCATTTCCTACAAAAGAACTCATCTGGTCTTCCACAATCTCTATTGCCAGTGGCTCCAGGACAGGCATAAAACCCATTGCTTTGGACGAATTTAGGGGGGGGACAGTGGGATATATGGTTTGAAGACAAAACCTAAGTTCAGGCCACCAGGTGCCCACAGACACAATGGTTTGAGTACTATTTATAATCTTTCCCATGTTGGTAACCAGTACTTGGCAAGTCAGTGTCTAAGGGACATGAGGATTATCAATCTTCGGTAGCATGCAGGCGACACAGGAGCAGTTTAAGAGGATCATCAGTCCGTTCCAGGTTCCAGGAGTCATCTTGAGCTGTTGGGGGGCACATTGATGTGAGATGTGTGGATCCAAGCCAGGATACTGTCGACCTTGATGGCAGTAGGACTAGTCAGAAGTACCAGGTATGGTCCTTTCCACCTGGACTCGAGGTTGCCGGATCGATGATGCCGAACCAGGGTAGAAACTCCCACCTGGAACTTATGTGGCACAGCTGTGGTCCCCAATTCATATGCCCCTTTGATCTGTTTCCAGGTGTCCTTTCTGACCAGTTCAAGAGCCTTTAAGAGAACTAGCAGGGGTTAGGAGAAAGAGGCATCAGGATCATGTATCCTCCCACTTCTGCCAAAGGGGGTGGTCCCCCATGGAGAAGCTCAAATGGTGTGAGTTTGAATTTCCCTGGGGTTTTCTGAACTCAGAACAAGGCAAAGGGAAGGAGGGCTGTCCAGTCCTTCCCACCAGTCTCCAGGGCTAATTTAGGCAAGGTCTCTTTAAATGTTCTATTCATTCTTTCTACCTGTCCTGACCTCTGGCGTCTATAGGCACAATGCAATTTCCAATCAATCCCCAGTTGAGTGGTCAGTCCCTGACTTACCTGGGCAATGAAGGGTGGACCATTGTCAGATCCAATTACCTTAGGGATGCCGAATCGTAGAAAAATTTCTTCCAGTATTTTCTCCACTCCCATGTTAGTCATTTCCCTCTTTGTAGGGAAAGTTTCTACCCATCCTGAGAAGGTATCTATGAAAACTAGTAAATATTTATTACCATATTTTGCTGGCTTAACTTCTGTGAAATCGACCTCCCAGTATGCTCCTGGCCTGTCTTCCTGGAGGCGTCTTCCAGGGGTGCCTAAGTGATGTCCAGCACTGGACAAAGCACAGGCCCTACAATTCTGAACTACCTCTTGTGCAATTTCTGAGTGGCCCATGATATGATAATCAGAGTGACATAGGGTATCTTTTAGCTTCTTTGTCCCTAGATGAGCTAGCTGATATAAATTAGTTACATAATACCATCCCTCCTTTTGGGGTAGTACGGATTTGCCATCTTCTGTCTCGGCTACTCCATGAGGGAAATAGCCCTGTACAATTTTTCATTTTTCCATCTGCTCATGATCTTCGGGGGTGTGCCTGAAGCTAGTTTCTCTAATGTCATAATATTATTTAGGTCTCTTAGTTTTTTGTTCAGATGTGAGGATTATGGATCCTTGAGCCGCCTGCTTAGCAGCCATGTCTTACATTTGATTCGCCTTGACTATGACGTCTTGGCACTTTTGGTGGCCAGGACAATGTATAATGGCCAGTTTCTTTGGCAAATGTATGGTCTCACAGGGTCAAGATTTCTTCTTTGTTTTTAATGTCCTTTCCAGCAGACTTAAATAGCCCCCTCTGTTTGTAGATTGCCCCATGTATGTGAGCGGTGGCAAAAGTGTACCTGCTGTCTGTGTAGATGTTGATGGTCTTTCCTTTTGCCAGTCACAAGGCTTGGGTGAGTGTGATCAGCTCAGCTTTTTGGGTTGACATGCCCTTGGGCAAGCTGCTGGTCCAAATAGTTCTGCTACCCATCCACCACTGCCACCCCAGATCTCCTCTTACCTTCAACCACAAAGTTGCTACCATCTGTGTACCAATTAGGGCACCCTGGCCATGGCTGCTCTGTGACGTCTTTCTAGGTTCCAGTTTCTTCCACCAGGATGTCTATACATTGGACTCCAGAGAGACAAATAACCCTATTAAAAAATGGGGTACAGAGCTAAACAAAAAATTTTCACCTGAAGAACTTCGAATGGCTGGGAAGCCCTTTAAGAAATGTTCAACATCATTAGTCTTTAGGGAAATGCAAATCAAAACAACTCTGAGATTTCACCTCACACCAGTCAGAATGGCTAAGATTAAAAACTTAGGAGACAGAAGGTGTTGGCAAAGATATAGAGAAAGAGGAACACTCCTCCACTGCTGATGAGATTGGAAGCTGGTACAACCACTCTGAAAATCAGTCTGGCTGTTCCTCAGAAAATTGGGCATGACACTTCTGGAGGACCCTGCTATACTACTCCTGGGCATTCCCAGCGAATCCCAGAGGATTCCCCGACAGGCAATAATGACATATGGTCCTCTATGTTCATAGCAGCCTTATTCATAATAGCCAGAAGCTGGAAAGAATGTTTTGCCTTCATATATATATCTGCATCACATATATGCCTGCAAAAGTCACAAACAGGTATTAGATCCCTGGGAACTGCACATATAGACAGTTGTAAGCCACCATGTTGGTACTGAGAACTGACCCCCCTAGCCATTTGTAAAAGCAGGAAGTATTCTTCATGATTGAGCCACCCTTTACCTCTACACTAGAACTCTTAATTAGGTGAGTTTCAGGGCTTTCCAAGTACAGATTGCATATTTTAGGGCTTTGTTCCTTAATGTATAGTTATGCAACATTCTTAGCATCACATGAGAAGTGATCAGAAAAAAAGAATTTCTGTTACCACTGCCTGTTTACCTATTCTGCATTTACACTTAGACAATACTCTGATAGTTCATTCATGTTTTAAAAGCAATACCATAACCTGAGTTATAAAGAGGGAAACAAGCATCAAGATCAGACCTGTAATTATGCATTATATAACTGGCCCTAAATTGCATAATAATTATAATAAATAATAATTATATCATATTTCTACTTTTCTGTCCTCTCTCCAGTTCTTTCCATTTCCCCTACCTCCAATCACCACCCTCTGCCTGCAACCCCATCATTACAGGACACAGCCTCAAAACAGACTTCTTGATCATACAGCTGTTACAGTCTTTCTGCCTCCTCTTCTGTCATATTTTCTGAGTCTTGTTTAAAGGAGTATGCTGTAGATGTATCCATTCAGATGAGCAGTGCACGATCAGGTGTTAACTGCATTTAGATGAGTTGTTATCTTCTGTCATGATCTCAATCTGATGCAAAGAGAAGCTTATTTGATAAGGGGTAAGAGCTCAATGTATCTGTGAGTATAAGTACTCAGAAACAGTTTGGAATAATGCTGGTCTAGAAATCTTAACATTCGACATGAGTTGTCAATGTCTTAGATTTGGTAATAGTTCATTAGGATTTATAAGAGATTTGCACAATCTTCACTGCCTTTCAATTTTTAATATATAATCATTTCAAAATGAAAGGTTAAATTAACTTATCACTCTTCTTATTTTATTATTGTCATTGTAGATATTAATAGTGAACAAATGAGAATATCTTTGATATTAAGATAAATGTAGACCAATGAATATACAAATCCAGACTAAATCAAGAAGTAGAAAAATTAATATTGCCTTTCCTTTTAGAAGTAAAGCAAAACCACAAAGAATATCATTCTACAGTAACATTTCCATGTACTGTGTCAAATGACATAGATGCTATAGCCCCATCATCATTCAGTTCAGATTAAATAAAGCCAATGCTAACAATGCTATCATTACTTCATACTCAAAGCATGACAATGGAATGAAAAGATATTTGACATGTTTAGGTACCTGATGTTTTTTTGTTAAAGTTTTACCATTTTATTTTTTTCATCCTGAAAACACAATTATTAATAAATTAGTGAGTAAATAAAAATAAACAAATAGTTTAAGGTCAATTTGAAGAATATCATTCTGTATTCTCCATATTTATTTCATATCTATACAAATGCAAAGTAAATAGAGTAATGACCCAATCATAGATCAATTATGTCAAACCTACATTTAATTTTAAGCTATAAAGCATAATTATAGATAAATCTTACTTAGAGTAGATACATATATATATATACATATATAATATATATATGTATTATATATGTATATATATATATATATATATATATGTATGTATGTATGTATGTATCTATTAGCTGTCTTCAGACACACCAGAAGAAGACATCTGATTCCATTACAGATGGTTTTAAGCCACCATGTGGATGCTAAAAATTGAACTCTGGATGTCTGGAAGAGCAGTAAGTACTCTTAACCACTATGTCATCTCTCCAGCCCCTAAAATCTTTTTCAATTTAATACATATAACTCTTTCCATTCAGTTCTACCTTGAGAACATAACCTTGTATATTAAAATTAATTTTTACTTTAATTGACAAAGCATATTTCTTTTGAAAGAAAATGAACAGTTTTCATACCAAAACAGGTAACTTACAAAATTAAACCCTGAAGCACAGCATGGCTGGGATACTAAAGCAAACCAATACATGTCTACTATTACATCTACTTTATTAGAGTCTAAAGTGATATACTAGAGTGATAAAAAATTCTTTTAAGGTACTATGTAATTGGATCAATGATATTTGTGCCCTGGACTAGTTACTGCCTAACCATACCTGTCCTTGGAGCTTGGAGATGAGATGGCACAGAGTCAATAACAAAGGTCCCAGAAGCAGGTGAGAAATACTGCAGCAAGCTCCCTGAATACTGGTGCAAGCTACTTTAATACTCTCCACCTCCTCCCCCCATTGGTCCCAAGAAATCATCTCTTCTAAACAACAGTTCTTGATTGGCTGACATTGTCTGAACCATCAATACTTGATCTCTCAGGCAGTCCTCAATTAAGTCATCCTGCAAAAGCAGGAGATGCTTTTGCAGCTGCTTGGTCCCCTATGTTTACATAGAAGTGGATCTGCCATTCCTGTTATATATCCACTCTTTTGCTTTTATATTTTCACAGCCTAGTGAGAGCAGGGCTGCCATTGCCTCAACATTGTTAACCCCATCTCAGAGGATTCTCGGTGTATTGTACTGTGCCTGTCTTAGATTTTCCTGTCTTGAAGGATCTTACACATCACTGACAACCAACCCTCAAGGTGATATTATTCCAGAGGCCTTACACACAACGGGAGATAAGGAACAGCCTACATGGCTGTCTTATGGATCTCTGACATCCATGCTTTGATGACTTCCTTGGGGAGGGGGCTTCGATTGGAATTTTTGAGAGACACCAGCGCCTGGAGATGTGCTGTGTGAGATACTTAAATAAAATAATTATTAGTATGACAATCCATCCTAATATAGCATGAGTGGTTATCCACAAGGGGCTAATCAGCCTCTTAGCATTGCCCCACACTTTCTTCAAGAATCCAGCATCTAGAGAGAGCACAGATACCCTGACCTCATTGAGGTTGGCTGTGTTCTTCCTTAACAGTACAGAATAGGAGTTGGTCTGACCAGGTACCCTCAAGATATTAATCCAACTGTTTAATTGGGGGCTTCAGTGCTATTGTGTAACTGGCAAGGGGTTAGGCAAATTGAGTGAAATCTGGGGTTGCATGACAATAGAAATATTGCCCTAACAGGGCCAACTCTTCTGCCAGTAAGTCAATATGTTATTGTAAAATGTGAATGGCTTGATAAAGATATCTATTTAGTACTTCCTGTGCCTGCAGTGCCTTAGCTAAGTTAGAGACTACAGGATTCACAGTCTTTACCATAGTGGCTGTCTGAGTCAAGGCAACAACAAATGTTGTTGCTCTAGCAATGCCTGCAATGATGGCTGTAATATCAAAATCCCCCTTTCCATGGTATATGGATTGTAAGTGAGTCTGGGCCATCAGAGTAACATGATTGAAGTGGTTGATATATACCATAGGCATCCAAATAGTGGCTAATTTGCTCATCAGAATATTCATTTTTGAATACTCCGTTCAACAGACCATCAGGAGACATTTCTCATTAAAGTAGTTAAGCCTGTCCCTAACAATAGAGGTATTAGTGACCAGAAAAAAATAGGGAAGTCGAACACAGATTGAGGTGGCTGTCAAGCTAACCTGGCTGCCAATAGTAACATTCATGGGGTTTGCCCTAGTCCACATTTTTGCTGACTGGTTTATGTGGAAATATGTCTCATTAAAGAGAGGGTCATCTTTTAGAAGAGTAAGATGATATAATTCAAGACAATCAGAGGGGCCACATAAATCCCAGTTGCTTATAATGGGGTCGTATGTGAATCAAATGTGATCCCTGTTAACATATGAAGTAATATTGGAAGCATCATGTGAATCAAACCTCCACATACAAAGTGTGATGTTAGATGATAATATCAAGTAGTTCCTGGTGAATTTTACATGTAGTGCAGGGTGGAATTGCTCGCAAGGAATATGAATTCCCACAAAAGTGGGCTTTTTTAGGGAATCTTGGACAGTGAAGTAGATGAGGACATGATAAGCTTAGGGGATACTTTGGGTGTTTGTAATCAGTAAGGGTGAGCATGAAGTTCTATGACTAAGATGGTGCCATAAGTTAAATTGTCATGAAAATCCCATGTAGTCATGTTGTATAGCTAGATGAAAGGACCAATGGAGGAAACATTGGTGGTAGAGCAGTGAATTTTCTCCATGGGCCAGATGCTTTATACTACTCATGCAGTACTAAGTCCATGAAGGACAAACTCAAACTCACATTGGATGAGAAAAGAATAGGATAGGCTGCGGAGTTAACTGCCAGAGACAAAAGAATGAGGGCAGTGGCACCAAAGCCCAAAGCTCATCAGCCATTACCAGGATGAAGAAAAATTAATAAACATAGTATGTACATGACATCTCCAATCCTGGTCTTCTGGCTCCTTCATTGCTACAGCTCCATAGCCAGGCCAACATCTCCTAAGGGTACTGATATTGGCACAGCTGCATCCTGAGGGAAAACACAAGCATAACCTCACCCCCTTGACAGAAGTGGAGCAGAAAGCTTCCACTGAGAGCTTATGAGTTATCTCATTTCCTTCTGCCAGTATGCCAGGCAATTTAGAATGTGACCTTATGTGTGAGATGAACAAGGGATGCGCCCTATGCTCAAAAGCCTTCTGGATAAGATGACATACAGACATGTATAGGGATGTTTTGCTCTTTAATATAGGAGGACAGGGTACAAACAGCTTGTACCACATATTGGCTACCTGAAAAAAATATTAACTGACTCTGTCAGCAAAAATTTTCCAGAGTCTAAATAATTCACCCATTTGCACTGAACCAGGATTAGAGAGAATATGAGTTGTGTCCTTTCCCCCTGGTCTTTGAATAAGAACTCCATATCTAATTTTATTGGCATCAGAAAAGGCCATGGTTGCCTTGAGAATGGGCCAAGAACTAAATATGCTATGGGATTTAACTAATTGGCAGCTGGGTCAAAGAGGTAAGTCTGGTGGCATGCAATTATCCAACGAGTCTGTGGATCCCGCTACCATTCTAGAAAGCTGATGGAATCTACCCATAATGATTGAGAATATCATATGAAGGAAGGTAGAATTACTTTGTCTGGTTCCCTGTTATAAGTTCTCCTTGTTAAGCCTCTCTCATTAAGGGCAAGACAGATGGCAATGTCAAACTTTGAAGTAACCTTAAACAGAGTGGGCCTGGTGCAACCACATGAGAGGCCCATTCTGCCAGAATACCCCTAGAACCCCTTTAAAGGACCATAGAATTATGGACAGGAGGGGTTTCCATGGATCATGCCTTTCCAGTGTTGATATAGAAAGGAGCATGATAACTTTCTGTAGTAGGTTGCTAGCCTCAGTTGTTTTCCCCTGATAGAGGGACTGCTAGGCCCTTCCAAGAGAGAAAAGAGATGCCTCACTTCTTAGTTCGGAATAGACAGGGAAGGTTTGAACCAGTTAACAGTTCAATAAAATTGTTATTTTTCCACAAGGGATTTAGATTTTTTTGCCCTTTACGAGAAATCCAGGCACTTAATCTTGTCAGAAATAGAAAAGCCCAGGAAGGCATATGGAGGAAGTCTCTGAATTTTTTCATAAGCAACCTTCAAGTTGAGTTTTTCTAAATAAAGCAACACTTAAGAAGACACCCATTAAAGATCTGGCAGGCTAGGGTATGTGAGCATAATATCGCCCATGTAATGGACTATAAGGACATCCCTGGGGACACATTGTAGGCCTTCAGCCACATATATCTGACAAATGGTCAGAATAGTTTTCATGCCCTGAAGCAGAACTGTCCACTGACATCCTTTAACCAATGTATTCATATTAGGCTCACATATTGTGAAGGCAAAACCACCTCAATTCTGGGGATCTGGTAAAAGCAATCCTTAATATCAAGGATCACCACATGGTAGTTGCGTGTGAAAGCATTAGGTTGAACCAATCCTGTTTGACCTGTTCCCATTTTTCCATGTGTTTATTAATTGCTTTTAGATCCAATAGAAGCCTATATTTCCCTGACTTCTTTTGAATGACAACAAAGGTAGTATTTTGTCGACTGGTTGAATATTCCAAAGGACCCAAAGAACTGGTTCCAAGACCACTTCTTTGAAAGCAGAGAACTTAGGTTACAAAATGGGCCACAGGTCCACACAGATATGGGCTTTAGCCAGCCAAGCCAATGGTATTGTGTCAGTTACCTTGATGTCAATTAGCACTGGCTGGGCAGTGTCCATTAGGCTAAGCAGTGATCCCCAACTTTGTGACCTGTGCAGTCTAATTGATCCTGCTGCAATATGTCATCAAAAAAGCTATGAGCATCCATAGTAAGGATGACATGTGCCCTATCCCCAGCCTTTGGCAGGAGGGTACAGACCTTGTTTCTCCACAGTTGCCCACCTATAGTGAAGCTTTCGGACCTTAGTGAAGTCTCTTGTTCTTCCAGATCTGCAGCTTCATGCAACGAGCCAGCTACCCACTGAGCAGCTGAACCAGTTTTCCTGAGCAGATTCTGGCATATTGGGAGACAGGATTTCCCCCTTTAAATACAGAATTATCCATTAAATATTGGGCTTTGATCAGAACCTTTGTCTTGGCTTCACTCCTTTCTCATCCTTCCTTCACATCTATCCTGAGCTCTCCTTCCAGGTAACCTGTTCTACCACTCTGCAGGACAGCTACAGGTGGTATCCAAATGTGGGAGCTAGACATGGAGAGATCATCTGAGAGACATTGTCTTGGTGGATCTCCACAGAAAAAAAGAAGAAATCATGGTATCCTGCATGGTAATCAACATACAGCATTGATGTTAGCGCTAGTTTTAAATGTCATCTTTTGAAACTGTTGTAGGTGCAAAGGATACAGGCTAATTTGGGGCAGTGTGAACGCAATGCTGATCCCACTTAGGAGTTGATAGTAGAAAATGGGACTGAAAAATTCTAAATAGGCATTTGTCCGAAGAGTTCAAGAGCTGCTTCAGGCGAGAGGGGTAGGGTTTGAAGAACAATTGTTCAAAAACTTTTTAGATCAGGTAGATTCTTGCTGCCCTTGATTTCAAGAAGAAAGAACTTTAGATAAGAGAACATGGGGGAAAATTGGAGATGCTCTAAGAACCACCCAGGCAGATAATATCATACTCTGCCTCTGGGAACTTATAAAGTTGATGAAGATATTTCTTAGGCATCAGATAGTACCCAGGGAGAGCTTGGAGAATCTCAAGCTTTGTTGGATATTGTGATGGAGTCAAGTTTAACCCCTCAAGAGTAGAAGACTCTATGTAAGGCTACTTTGTCAGGAGGAGATGTCTTACTTTGGAGTACTGAATGGCATGAAGCTAGTAAGAGAAGTGCTTTGATGAATGCTCAGACAGGTAACACAGATTTGGATGCTAACCTGCTTTTAGGAGAAGGTCAATATGAAGGCAATGCTAATCAGATTGGGTTTCTTGTTAGAGTCTGTGTGTAGGTTACAATGACTGCGCACCATGCATGTAATCAACTAGCAACTAAAGGGGATCTCAGTGGAAATCTAGCTAGTATTAGATAGGCTCCTAATAAACTTTTTCAGAATTTTGTGGCAACACTACTAAAAGCAGCTAGTAGAAATTTTTGAGATTCTCAAGCAGGAAATCTTTTTGTTACACAATTAGCTTATAATAATTCTAATGCCGTTTGTCATGCTGCTATTCAACCCTACAAAGCACAGACAAACTTTGCAGGGTATATTCATCTTTGTGCAGAGATTAGGCCTTCATACAATCACGGTCTGCCCATGGCTGCAGCTTTGCAAGGAACCACTGTGCACGCAATGCTTTCACAGAAATGAGGGAATAAAGTATGTTTAAATGTGGAGGTTTGGGTCATTTTAAAAATGATTGTCCCAAAACAGAGATGCTGCCAGGAGGCAATCAGACCATAGCCCAGGAGTTTGTTCTTGAGGCAGAAAGAGTAACTACTGAGTTAGAGAATATGAATCTAAGACAGATATTCAGGGCTGTCCCGTGTCAGGAAACAAGCAGAGGGGCCCACCTCAGGCACCCAGATGACCACAGCAAGCATTTTATGGGACCATGAAGCTGCTGACAAACCTGGGAAATTTGTTCTTGAACTTATCAGGGCAACCCCAGGAAACCCAGTATTGGACCTCTATTCTACCACCCACATGGTATTAGCCCCAGAAATGGGAGTTCAAACCCAGTCTACAGAAATTTTTGAATCTTTGTCTGCTGAAACTTGGGGAATTATTCAAGGATGAAGCAGTACTACTGTAAAAGGACTGGAAATTTATCCAGGTGTCATATATAGCAATTATGTCTTCCTGCTTTTGAAAACAACAATCTTTAGTCCAAAGGAAACCTTTGTGGCAATGAGGACATCTGGTCTTGATACTAGGTGAGGTGACCAGGTTTGCCACAGCCACAACACATACAATCAGAGGGACCTTCAGGATAAGAGGGTGTCCTCTGTACATGCTCCATGATGAAGGAATCAATGGAGGCAGTCAGGGCTGCAATGGGGTTCAGAACAAGGTCCAAATTATGAATGGCAACAACCCATTTAGGGAAATCATCATTCAATACTGCTGCCACAGCATAACGAGTGGGGGCATTAAGACCCTCCCATGCAAGCTGCTTTTTGAACATGTCTCTGGTTGGGCCAGCATCAACCAGCCTTTCCACTACCTACCTCAGTCACACATGGGATTCCCCAGACTGCTGGACAAGATTGTGAAAGTAAGGAGAAGGTTTATGATGAGTGCCTTAGGGGTCTTAAAGGCAAGATCAGCAACCTGGTTAAAGTAAGCATGAAGTGCTCCAATAGTGGCCCGAATGACAGGTTTAATGTATGCCTAGTGGCCAGTTAGCATATCAAAGGTAATGTTTAGGTTATATTCCAAATTAATTATAGCCTGATTCCCAGCGAAGTCACGATATGCAGATATCCAATTATGAAACACAGCAGGATCAAACACTGCCTTAAGGAGATTGTACCAATCATATTAGGTCTGGAGGTACATGGCCTGTTGTTTCAATACATTTATAAAATATGGGAAATCTGGGCCAACTTTTTTGATTAGTGCCAAGTCTGCTAGAGCAGTTGGAAACCAGGTTCCACTCACCACATGAGGGCCAAGATTGACTGGAAAGCCTCACAATGTACTTGAAGAAAATGAGGTTCCCAAGGAAGAGGCAATCCAGCATGAGGGATGGGCATCACAGAAATGACCACAACAGAAGTGGCCACTAGAAACAAAGTTCCCCTAAATCATATGAGGGGTAAACTGGGGGTACCACCAATGGGGCTGGAGCAGAAGGTCACTAGAAACAAAGTTCCCCTAAATCATATGAGGGGTAAACTGGGGGTACCACCAATGGGGCTGGAGCAGAAGGGCTTGTAAGTTAGGGTACTAGAAGATGGCTTGAAGCCTGAAATAAGGGGGCAGAAGCAGAGTTTCCCTCATCCTCATCACTAAAGTCTACCAATTTGCCCAGAGATAGTAAGACAGGATTAGTAAAGGAAAGGTTAATATTAGCCTGATACTGGCAGTGTTTGCTATGGGCATTCAGCAATCCTCTGGGAAAGAATACTTAAGACTGGTAATGACTGCAAGGAAGATGGGGACAAAGAACAAGGGATGAATAATCCTGTGCTGCACCTCATGCTTGCAGGCAAGGAAGAGAACAAACATCCAAAGGTCAGGGTCCCACATTTTCTCTTGGAATATCCAGGTGACCAATACAGAAGCCTCCTCTCAATATTGGTGTAGTTCATGAGTCAACCTTGAGACCATGTGTAACCAGAAGGGTGATCAGAGTCCTAATATGGGGTTCCTTGATCATGGAGGTGAGAGAAACCATGATAACAAACAAAAAGGAAACATGATGAACAGATATGAAAAATATGACAGAAGAAGAGTCAAAAGTCATGGTATACTAAGCAGGTGACTCCTTCAGGTATAAATGAATGGTGTACCAAGGAAGGAAAAGGTGTTGAGAAGCCAATCCTGGTACAACCACGTGGGAATCTAGCCACTAGGTCAGGTACCAGAATGAATCCAGACAAAATGTGAAAGTGAACAAAGACAAAAAATGAAAAGATGGTTGCTGTAGGCACACTCTCAAACTGAACTGAGACAAGAAGCAAGACTACCAGGCTGAAAGACAGAAAAGACAAGAAGACAGAAATGAATTCTGTAGAGAGCATTATTGAGGTGTCAAGCCACCTAGCAGGAACTTGACATCAAGCAATGTGAAGTTTCTCTCCCAGTCTTTGAGCAGGAACTTCTTTGTTAGCCATAATCCACTCCACCTAGGGTGGAGTGCTCAGACAAAGGTGAAGCCTATTGTTCTTCAAGGACCTGCAGTCTCCTGAGAAACACTAGCCACTTGTAGAACAACTAAACTGATTCTACTGAGAAGCTTCCAGACTTTCCCCCCTGCTTGTATATATTGGGAGTTCTTCTTTAAACTCTGACACCTTGAATAGCAGGTGTTATCTTGGTCTCAGTCTCTTTTTTGGCACTTTCCCATACATTCACAGTTTCCCTTCCAGGTAACTTGTTCGATGTAACTGCAGGCAATTACAGATTGACTCCTGAACATATGGCTGGACATGGGAAGGTCTCCTGAGGTGACCCTGTCTTGGCGAAGCTTTGCAGAAAACAGAAAAAGAAGGTATTCTCTATGGTGAGCAACAATGGGAGTTAAATACTAGTGCTAGTCTAAAATTTTATCTTTTTAAGTTGTTGTTGTAGGTGCAGAAGGATAAGGGCTAAGTGGGACAGCGTTGACCCAGCGCTGAACATGCTTAGAGGTTGACAGTGGAAAATGGGATAGGAACTTTATAGTCATTTGTCCTCAGCCTTCAAGAGCCGCTTCAGGCAAAAGGAGAAGGGTTTGAAAACAGGTATTTGCAGCCCTCAGGAGCTGCTTCAAGTGAAAGGAGAAGGGTTTGGAGAAACAATGGTTAGAAGGTTTTTTAGATCAGATAGATCCTTGTTCCCCATGGTTCACTTATAAAAGATGTTATTGATGAAGAGAACTCACAGACATCAGATAACACATAGGGCACACAGGGAGAACTTCAAGAAGGAAGCCTGCCAGAGAGGGCTTTCTCAGAAAAGGGTCCTCTCAACCCTGAATTAGAAAGATATAGAGATACTACTGATGAGCTACCATTAGAGGAGAAATCTCATTCAGAAGGAGCTGGCAAATACTATGATGAGGATTGGCCTTCTAGGGCACCTTCTGCTCTGCCTATTGTCTTTACTATACAAGATGACACTCAGATGAATAGGCAACTACATAAATTAGAGTTTTAAATTAAATTGCAGAAATTGACTAATGAGCTACAGGAGATAAAAAGGGTATCAAAGGAAGGAGCAGTGATCGTGAGATGCACCAATTGCCACTAGAAAGAGCTGTGAGTCAGGCTCAAAGGGAAGGCAGGATATATATGACCTGCCGGCTTTCCCTGTCATTGAGATCATAGACCAGCAGAATTGAGTGAGACAATATCAGTCCTTGGAGTTCAAAATGATAAAAAATTAAAAATAGCTATGGCATAGTTGAAAGTTGCTAATTTACAACTGTATTGGATACCTTGGGATATCCACAGACAAGTTAACTCTTTTTTGCTTCTAACTCTTTACCTTATATTTTAAGCAGATTGGTGGTCTCCATCAGGCTCAACTGGACTGAAAATTGGCATGTGTGTTAAAGACACTTGCAGGGTGTTTGGCAAAAAATACACTCTCTGAAATCGAAACCTATACAAGTGGACCTCTTACGAGACCTACATAGAACTCAGATCTGTGTGTTTGTTAAGAGCAGACACAGGCACCAGTGGGAGGTTCGAGGCAAAGCACTGCAAGGGGAGGAACATGTTTTCTGCCTCTGAGTTCCCTGTGATGCACACCTTGTTGCATAGAGGTTGGTGTTTAAAGGTGTTCCTTAGACTAACAAATGACAAGGAAGCCTAAGCCCTCTCCTCCAAAACAAAAAACAAAAAACAAAAACAAAACAAAACAAAAAAGAAACAAACAAAAAAACAAAACAAAACACCATAAAGTATTGAGGAGGACCAGGCCACTACTGCACCTCCACCTCCACCTTGGTTAATGCCTACCATCCTTTGATGGATGACTGTCCACTTGCTTATCTTCTCATCTTAAAACTAATAAAAAGGGAGATGTAGAAAGCCTTATTGTGGTGCCAACCTAGCAGGAACTTGACATCGACTAATGTGAAATTCCTCTCCCAGCCTTTGAGAAGGAACTTCTGTGTTAGCCATAATCCACTCCATCTAGGGTGGAGTGCTCAGACAAAGGTGAAGCCTATTGTTCTTCAAGGACCTGCAGTCTCTTGAAAAACACTAGCCACCTGTGGAGCAACTTAAGTGATTCTGCTGAGAAGCTTCCAAACTTTCTCCCTGGCTATATATATTGGGAGTTCTTCATTAAACTTTGAGACCTTGAATAGCAGGTGTTACCTTGGTCTCTGTCTCTTTTTTTGCCACCTTCACATACATCCCCAGCTTCCCTTCCAGGTAACACATTCAATGTAACTACAGGTAGTTACAGAATTCCATGTGCTCACCTTCGTGGGACCCCAAACATAAAGGGGCCAACTCACCAAAGAAGCAACTGAAGGTGGCACAACAGCAGCAATGAAAGGAGAACAGCATATCAGGTCAAACCATGAGCAGAGCCCTTTCAGCAACAGTCAAAAAGTACCCACCAGAAAAGTATGTTAGCAAGCACCCACAAAACAAGGACAATAAAGTAGTTCATCAGCCACACTAGGTGTAAGATGTCACATGTGCCCTGGACTACTCACAGCTTGACATTACCTGCCCTTGGGGATTGGAGATGAGGTGGCACAGAGTCAGCAACAGAGACTCTAGCAGCAGGTGAGAAACACTGCAGCAAGCTCCCTGAACTAGGTTGCAAGGCCCTTAATACTCTCCACCTCCTCCCACATTTGGTCCAAGAAATTATCCCTCCTAAACAGCAGTTTCTGATTTGCTGGCATTGTCTGCACCATCAATCCTTGGTCTTTCAGGCAGTCCTCAATTAGGTCTTCTTGCAAGAGAGATGTTTGTGGTTGCATGGCAGCTGGAATTTACATAGCAGTGGCCCTACCATCCTTGCTAGAGGTTAATATTCTATTTAATTCAGAGGTGACCCTGCTGCAAGGTATAATTACCACAAAAGAAAACTTTTATCGCTATCTTTATCTATATCTATATCACACATGTGATAGAGGCATCTACCTGACTGCTATATTTCTTTTGACAAATCTTTAGTATAAGTGAGATTTACAATATACACAAAACAAGGTGATCTAAGCATAAAACTTTCTTGATTTTAAAATTCCAAAACCTGATACTCTTAAGGTCAAGATTTCAGAAATAAATTTAGAGAATACCACTTTGAAAATGTGAAGTTTCAGAATAAAATCTTGCTTTCAGATGAAGATTTTTATGAAGCTCATCAAGCTATGTATGTATCAACAAATGCTTTTATGTGGAAAAATATTGAACAGATTTTCTATTAAATTAATTTACACTATAAATAGGTGCTGAGTGTTCAGAAATTTGAATATCAAGATATGAGCCGTCTCTATTGTTTGGGGTTCATACAGAGCAAATATGAAGTCACAATCATGAGCTTATATGATAAAATATGTCTGGGCAGCAAAAAGGAAACTATTCCTTAGAGGTTATATCTGAACCCAGTCTAGAAAACATCTGAAGAGATTCTGTCATACTAGAGAGAAAACAGAACAAAGAATCAAGGAATTATGAAGATACAAAATGAAGTTCAATGTGTTGTGAATACAAAGGAAGGAACCCATGTGTGATTTAAGGCAGGAGTTGGGGGCAGCAGAAAGAGACTCAGAAATGGGAGCTTTAAGCAAGGGAAAACAAAATCTTGCTTGCTTAAGTAGGTAAAAAATTTGAAGGAAAGATGGGAGTAATAACTGAGTCTATTCGATAAACAAGTTTGTGACACTTTATCCCTCTTCAGAAAGAAGGATAAAGCAGAAAACCTCAAATGTATGTGCTTACACAAGCAAGGAGAGTACCATACAATAAAAGCTTTTCTTTCATTTATAGCAATTTTACTCATAGAACATTTTTCCACTTTTTATTAAAACAGATTTCTTTATGCATTATAGTCTCATTATGGTTTCCCCTCTAATTCTTCATAGATCCTCCCCATATTTTCACCCAAATCCATATCCATTTTTGCTTTCACTAGAAAATAAACAAGTATGAAAAAAGAAAGAAAATAATATAAAAACAAACAGGAATAGAACAACAAGAACAACACAGAAAAGCAAAGAGCTATGCGCAGTAATTACAGGATGATAGCCTTATCTGTTCCCATTCTAGCTTCCAAATAATTGACACAAAGATCTATTAAATTTATGACCAAGATTAAAACTTATGTTAGCTTTCTACTGCTATACATCATCCTATGAATGACCAAAATGCCTCTATCTCAGCTCTTGTGGATGGGGATGTTTTTCTCCTAAGTTTTTCTTCTATCTGGAGATATTGTGATTTTCAGGAGGACCTCAAAAATTGGGATACTGGCCAGTCTTAAGAAAGCTAGTTGTAACATTTTTGTTCAGGCTCTGTGTGCTATAAAAGTGCAGCATTAAACTGAAGTCCTGGCTGTAATAATCTAAGAGGCTGTTCCAACTGAGTTTGCCAGCATTGAAGCTGTTTTGATGAAACAGTGATTGAGGTTGCATGAGGTTGGATGAAGTTGGATACTGGAATAAATGACTCTGTGCCACAGCATTCTTCTCAGCATCCTCAAAGTGAATGTGATCAGGGCCACTTTAACTTCACTGGTGTCTGTAAATATATAAACTTTCATAGGTAATATATACTCTGTATTAGTGTGTCTATGGGATATGTAGTATGCACAATCTAGGTAAAGATGATTCTCTAGCTTAATTACCTAAGGTATCTGTATTTCTTTCATACATTGTTTGAATTGTATAAACAAAGTATAATATAAATTTTTATACATGCAATTTGAAAGGATGACAAGATAAATCCTTCAGATTCTTTAGCCAGCAAAACTTTTTTGTCTTTGCTTAGCTGAAGTCTAACTTGGAGAAATTTTCATGTTTAGATATCTCAGAGATGTTCCAATGTAGAGGGATCAGTAATAAATGTTAACTGCTTTGTTGCTCTTTTTAATTTCTTTCATATCTGTAGCCAAGATCTTCAGGGGTTCATTCCCAGTCAAATCTGAATTTTATTGTGAAGGAATCCATAGTATCTCTTCTCCTGGTGAAACAAATGCAAAATGTCGTTTCCAAAATTACACATTTTGTTATTTCAATTCTGAATACAATATATACAATCAGCAGTCTTTTCTAAAATCCATTGCATTTTTTCAACTGCATTATTTGTCTCATTAGAATTTCAAATTTGGGGCTGGTCAGTGGTGTCACATGCCTTTAATCCCAGCACTTGGGAGGCAGAGGCAGGTTGATTTCTGAGTTCAAGCCAGTCTGGTCTACAGAGTGAGTTCTAGAACAGCCAGGGCTATACAGAAAAACCCTGTGTAGAAAACAAAACAATCAACAACAACAACAACAACAAAAGAATTTCAAATATTTGAAGTCAGTAATGCATTATTTAAACTATCTTTTGGATATTCCATACCTTAAGCCCTCTTCTATGAGCATTTTCTTTAAAATTATTTTAGAGATCTCCATAAGGGTTTGGCCTGTAGAAAAAGAAAAAAGATAAGGAAAAAAACATTGTGGATTCTCAAATGTATGGTTCCAACATTAAATCAAGCAGCTTTACTATAATTTTTATCAAAGTCAACTAACAGGAAAATATTACATTCAAAGAATATTTAAATGTAAAAGCAATGAAAGTTCATGGTTTGCCACTGAATGATACCCCAGACTCAAATAATATGCTAAAGCAAAGAGCATTTTATGGTACATAAGGCCAACCATACCAAGATAGAGACAGCCAAGTGAGCTCCCAGGCACAATTTAAAGCACATTAGGGGTTCCTTAACAAACTTAAATAAAGCATTGATTACACAAGGACCACAAGTCAAGTCTAACATAAGAAGGATAAAATGACCAGACAGGAAAGAGACAAGGGTAGTCAGCCAAGGAGACCAATTGAAGAGGGACTCGTATCATCCCTGAGACTGTTTTATTTCTATTCTTCTCTCTTGTAATTTTCTTACTAAGGTAATAGATTACCCATAAGTGCTCAACATAGAAACAACATTCCCCACATAAGGCTGCACAAGGTCATATCCACTAAAGGAACAGCAAGTCTAGTCCTCTTATGTTCTGTAAGAGTATTTCTGCAAAGGAGGATAGGGAATCCTACACGGCCATGATGGACATCTCTCATATCTCTACATCTATCACTACCACTAGGGGCTTGTAATTTTTTTTTTTGAGACAGGGTTTCTCTGTATAGTCCTGGCTGTCCTGGAACTCACTTTGTAGACCAGGCTGGCCTTGAACTCAGAAATCCGACTGCCTCTGCCTCCCAAGTGCTGGGATTAAAGGCGTGCGCCACCACCGCCCAGCTGGGCTTGTAATTTTTATCTTGGAATATTAGGATCGAGGCCCCTATACTAGCAGTTCTAGCTTGCCCTATGCCAAGGAAAGAGCCTATTAATGCAGCAGAATTGGCCACCCTTTTTACCCAATTGTTTGGAGGTTCTATCTGGTTGATGACATCCTTCCCAGAGTAATAAGTCAATCTAGGTACAAGTTGTAGTAGAACACAAAAATCCTCATTTGTATTTACATCCAGACCTTAAATGCATAGGGTAAGCCCTCAGGGACAATCCTACCAAGTATTCTCTGGGGTCAGCATGTATTCTGCAATGTTAGAGGTTGAAGTGTGGTTGCAGAGGTGGGAATAGGGTTAGGGCACCTTATTTCCAAGGCAGTATCCATGTCTTGCTATTGATTGTAAGGTAATCATCTATCTGGTTGCTGCCATCTACGTTGAGTACAGTCTCTGTATTCTCTGAAAGGTCTCCAAAGGATAGCTATTAAATTAATTTACACATATTAGGTGGACTGAATGTTTAAGTATAATCAACAGTCCTATGATAAGTCTGGGGAGAAGTTAAGGACATATAATGTCTCTTATAATAATTGCAGGGCTCCTGACTCTGATGATGAAGTGAGTAATGTGGGAGGTATAGGTTTTAGGAAGCAGTTTGTTAGATGAAGTGAAACCTTACTGGAGTCAAAGTGTAGTGCATTCTGATGAGGGAACGATGGTGGACAGAGACAGAATTTGAGGGTAGGGCGGTTGGTTCTGCCTTGCCTGTTGGGGCCTAAGGGCACCTTGGGTCTCACAAGGCTATGTGAGAGCAGTTGGACAGAAAATAGGAGTCCCAGATTATAGTCAGAGATGTTAAGTCTTAGTCCCTATGTCTTATCAGCAGTTCAATAAGCCTTGCCAGCTGCTGTAAAAATGATGACAAGGTTATTTCATCACCCGCCAAGGGGTACCCAGATAGTACAGGGGCTCAAAACAAGGTCCACAAGTCTCTCTCCTAAGATACTGGTTGGTTTTTTTTTTTGTTTTTTGTTTTTTGTTTTTTGTTTTTTTTTTTTTTTTGAATGATCCAACTACAAGTATCTGCATATCCCCAAACTAGATACAGTGATGACATCACCTTTAGTGGGGGATTTCCAGCTTATCCACCCAGTAGATTTGCATTCCTCTGCTGCACAGAAAAAAAAAAGGGGGGGCACTGGACCTCCACATTTGGTTCACTGGGTCCAATCTTGAATGAACCCTGGGCACATGTAAAAGGCCTGAGAACATGTGTTTCTTCAAGGCTCGGGTGAGTTGTAACTATAACCATTAAAGGGCTATTGATCCAAGGGGTCCCATCCCTTACCACAAAGGTCTATATGAAGGTATGAGATTCAGGTGCTGAGGAGAGCAGAGTGGGAGGCAGGTTTGTCAAACTTACCCATTGCATTATTAACTGCGCTCTACCCCCCAGCCTTTGAGTGGGAATTTCAGATGCTAGCCACTACTTCCCACCTATGGTATAGCTCTAGCCCATTTTTCTCCAAGGAATTGCAGTTTCCTGAGGCATCAGCCACCTGATGCCAGTCACCTGTGGAGCAAGTGAACCAGTTCTGAAGACCTGCTTCCAGCCTTTGGGGGAAGGATTTTTCCTCCTGCCTATATATTTCAAGAACCCCATTAAACTTTGAGCCCTGAACAGGAAATTTGTCTTGGCTTCATGGTTCTCTTGCCACCCTGTTTCTATCCCCAGCTTTCCTTCCAGGGAATCCATTCAATGTAGCTGTGGGCACCGAAACAATGAGCCTGGAAACAGAGAAACCAACTGAGGGACACTGACTTGGGTGGAGCTCCATGAAATCAAAAAATGTTATGTATCCGGCACAGTAAGCAATATAGAGTATTAATTTTAGTGCTATAAATCTGATTTTTTAAAAGGCTGTTGTTGCAGGGGTGCAAAAGGGATCTGGGATAGACTGATTCAATGTAGGCCTGATGCTGAGATCATCTAGGGTGTGACAGCAAACTGGGCCATCCCAGTTAGGCAAATTGTCCACAGTCTAGAACTGCATCAATCAAGAGGAATAGGGCATAAAATATATAAAATCAAATTAAAAAGAGTAAAAAAACAAAACAAACAAAACCAGATTTTAGAAACATGAGAGAGAAAGAAGGAAAATGAATTTTAAAACTCTCCTAGGGACAAGTAGATATATGGAAATGTCCTGTTTCCTCCATGGACCCTCCTGGAGATATTCTTAGTAGTATACAACAAGTATGCTTCCCTCTGTATGTATTGTTTGTTTTTGATGCACCAATTTGTCCATGTGTCAACTTGTGTCTGTTTTTGTTTCGTTGTTTGAGTGACTGTTGTCCTATGTTTCATGTTAAAAAGAAAAATTGGTAAAAACTTCATCTGCTGCTGGTCCATCTCTTAATCCAGTATCAGTTTACACAGCAGAGGCTGATTTAAGCTGCCCTACATTCAGCTAGAAGTCAAGCATAAGGGAAGAAAAAGCTGCTTTTAAAAGGGCTAGCAGCCTCAAATTCTAGGACAACTGGGCTAATAGTTATTTCTCATCGAAAATTTTCTGCAATTATGATTATTGGATCCAAAGTCATTTTTTCCTCTTAATTACAGCTAGAAAAAGAAAAATATTTGTTTGGTTTAAATTAATAAGATTTGTGCAGTCACTTCATTTTTGTTTCTGATTGGTCTTAAAGGTATAAGTATGTTTTACATGTCTTGACTATAGTGTATTGGCTTATAAGTTATTGGGTATGATTTAAAAGGTATAATGTTGGTAACAAAAAGTTAGTTTAAAACTGGTAACTCAGGGTCGGAGTCATCTTAAGCAGCAACATGTGGCATGACTCAACACAGGAAAAACAGGCCTCTAAAAATACTTCCAAATTGGCATAATGTTTTATGTCGATCTTAACCTAGAAATGAGATTTATAAGGGATAAGATTTAAAACAATGTTTCTTTAATGAGATAAGTTACACTGTCATACATTCTAACATAAGAAATGGCAGACAAACTTTCTAATGTGCAAGTAATGTGTTCACCATTGATTTTAAAGAGAATAAATTGTTTAAAATTGGGTTTGCTTTCCAAAGTTATAGTTATGCTCTAATATTACAAGATTAAGTTAAAAATTAAGGCCAACAACTACCAGTGTACCATTGACTGCAGTTTGCAGTCTCAGTGAAGACTCAGGATTCTTAATATATTTTGTAATTAAGATGATTTCAAGAGTGATAAAGGTTCAAAACAGCTGTGGCCAGTATAGCCCTGTTACCACTTTTTCACAAGTTTATTGGCTACAGTGGTAGAAGCAAATTTTATTCCCCCAAGATTGATTTGATATCAAACAGGATTCTTTTAAACTGTTTCAAAAATTTATAAAGAATTACTAAAACACAGCTAGTAGAGTTTTTCCAGGAACCCTCAAAAACAGGTTCCTTTTGTTATTTGACACTCATACAATGGGGTCTGGTTGCAGGGCAGATGGGTGTTGGGCCTGTCCTTGGGCAATAGGCTCAGATTAGAAGATATTTACATTTGAGTTAATGCAAAGCTCAGAGCTGCCTCCAAGGAGGCTTGTGAGGTCCTGCTTTTGTCTTGTAAACCCCACCTAGGCATTTTCCAGCCAAAATGACATTCTTAACAGATTTGTCAAGGTGTGATTAAAAATACCATTCAAATGTTCAAACTTAAGATCTATGAAAGATTAATAAGGCTATGTAGAACTTATGAAGCATTAAAATCTGGCATGCCTACCCCATAAAAAGTATTATGGATTTAAAAAGGGGTTTTTTTTTTCTTTGCAGATCTTGATAATTGTAAATGTATTTGCCTCTAATGAGTTAAAGAACTAATAAAGCAATTTCATTAGAAAGTTTTTCCTCAAGGAATGGCTGATAACCTTACTTTATGTGAGAAAAATGTTTTGTCTCTGCTTCAATACTAAAAGCTAGGATTTTAAATCTTTCATGTACATCATTCATAGTATTTTATTACAGGAATTTGCTCTTAACAATGGGTTTAAAATTTTTTTAAGTAGTTGTTGCTCCAAAATGGATTCAAAGGTAATGTATCAATTTTATTCTTATTAGCTAGTTTAATCCTTTGGGCTATTTCTGATGTCTCTTTCTGATGCCTGGGCTAATGAATTGTGGCCACTTGGAGAGGAAACTATAATTCCTTCAATAAAGCAAGTATTTCTCCCTTATTTTTGATGTTTTTCCTTCAGCAGTCAATAATCGCCTCTCTTGGTATATGGGCCCATGTACATGAGCTGTAGCAAAGTCATATCTGCTGTCAGCATAAATGTTAGCTATGGCTCCCCCCTTTCCATTTTTAAAGCTTGAGTTAGAGTCTTTAGCTTAGCTTTCTGGGTTCAAACTCCTGGCAACAAAGCAGTTGCCAAAGAACAGAGTCCAGGGCCACTACAGCTGCCCCTGAATTCCTGATTCTATTCTCAATGAATCTGCTCCCATCTGTGAAATAGATAACGTTCCATGTCTGGCCAGGGTGTCTCAGTCATGTCTAGCCTGATAGTCTGTATCTGCCAGAATATAAACCAATCTTGTTGCATGTCTGAGGACTGCTTGGACTGCAGGGTGGCTGGGTTTAGTGCAGAAAAGTGGTTATATCTTATGTGAGGGGGATTCAAAAGTACAGCCTGGAAGCTTACCAGTCTGGCATTGGACAGTTATAAGGTGAGTGGATTCTTGAGGGGTTCCCTCAATTTCATAAGGGGTAATGATAACAAGTTCCTGTCCTAAGGTTATGTTCTAAGTATCCTTGACTAGCAGGGAGGTTCCAGGTATGCTTTGGGGGTGGCTGGCCATACTTTGGCTACCAGGTCTAGCTTCTTAGATAAAAAAGCCAAATGTCCTTTTATGACCCCCAATATTTGGGTGATCATCTCCTTTGCAATCCCTTCTCTCATCCACAGACAGTTGAAAAGATTTGTGAATGGCCAAGAAGGTCAGGGCCAGTGACTACAGTAAGATTTTTCTTGAAGTTTTAAAAGCCATAACCATTTCAGAGGCCCATTCTATTTTGTCTTCTTGGCCCCTGGTTGCCTCATATAATGGTTTGGCAATCTCAGTTAACACTGGTACCTAAAGTCTACAAAACTGAGTAGATCTCAGAAATTCTTATACTTGTCTTCAGTTGATGTTGGTTGATGGAACTGGGATGCTAAGGATGGTTTGCTTCCAGGCATCCAACAATATTTATATCTTGGTCCCCTTGAGTATGTGTCCCAGTTCGGTAACCTCAAGTTGACAAAGCAGGGCCTTCTTAATGAATGCTCTGTAGCTAAGTTGAATCAACTCCTGTAGCATGTCTCATGTGGCCTCCTGGCATGCCTCGAAGTTGGGGTCCACAATCAGGATACCATTTCCATACTGGAACACATTTATTTGGTGGTGGTCTGGTCTGTGCTCATACAAGTCCTCAGGCAGTGCCTCATTAAAGATTGTAAGTGAGTTCTTGAAACCATAAGGCAGGCCTCTCTAAGTCAGTTGTCTGTTGAAGCTTCCCTCCATTCTTGCCATTTAAAGGAAAATAGAGTCTGTATTTAGGGTGCCAAAGGCAGGGTGAAGAAGGCATCCCTAGGATCAAGAACAGTGTGTGTTGATTGCTTAGGAGGGAGGTTGGACAGGTTTGGAACTCTGGGACAGATACCTTCCACCTGCTTATTTATCTCCCTTAAATCCTGCATAGTCTGATGGTCATTGGAATGGGGCTTTTGGACTGGAAGGAGGGGAGTATTCCATGGTCATTGGCAAAGAATAATAATCCTTGCTTCCCTGATCTGGTTAATGTGAGGGGTGATGCCTGTTCTGGTTTCTCTGGACATTTGATATTGCATGATTCTGGGCATAGTACCAGCATTTAACTGGACTAGAACTAGGGGCAGAAGACAAAGTAGTCTCATTGGAAATTTTTTCTGCCTAGATGTTGGGGACTTCTGCCAGAAACCCCTAGAATCATGGGCTTGCAAATGTGGCTGGTTGAGGGAACAGTTTGTATTCCTCTTTTAAGGAAAAGGTTAGAACATGGCTATGGCCATTCTTATCCAGTACTTTCACTCCCTCTGGGACAAAATAGATTTTGGGCTCACATTTTGGTGAGGAGAACTCATTTCAGTAGGGGGTATGGGCATCCAGGAAGGACCATAAATGAGCGAGTTGCCTGTCCCTTTTTCAAGTTATGTTTCTTTTTGTTGTCCATCAATAGGGCTTACTGCTGGTTACAAATTAGACATATCTTTTTCAATTTGACAATGACGCAAGGGGTTGTTTCAAAACAGAATGTTGTGCCCCTTTGTCAAAGGAGGTGGATTGAGCCTGCCAGTCTCAGTCATCTACCTCTTCTAATTTGAGAATCTTTTGGCCCTCCCTTTTATTTTTCTTAGGACATTTATTCTTCCAATGGCATTTTACCTGGCAATAGGCACACTGGTTCCTCTCTAATGGTGGAAAGTTTTTTTTTTCCTTCAGTGGGGGCCAGCTTACCTTTTCCCCTCCATAAGCTATGTTTTTCAGTTCTTTCTCATCAGGTCAGCCAAAGCTAGTGGCAGCAAGTAGGACTTTGATCAGTACTCTGGTCCTGGTCCATTGATCCTCTAAGTTCTCCCAGTCATTCAAAACTGTCTCAGCTATGGCCTCTAATTCAGCCAGTTGCTTACTTCTAAAGCTGTTCAAGCACCAAAACATCCAATGGATGTTAGGGGAAGCATGATTAATAAAAGTAATGTTCACTGCTGTCTGGTACTTTCTGGCTTTTGTGTCAAAAGGAATATATGTGCTACAGGCTTAAAAAATTCTTCCTAGATATTATTTCTCTGCATAACCTGGCTCACTTTAGATACATTTGTGGGTTGTCTGGTGTCCTCTTGGAAGCCCTGCCATCAGAATCTGTAAGTAGACCTGGAGCCTCTTCTTACCTTTAGCAGTGTTAAAATTCCAGTCAGGCTGTGTCAAAGGAAAGGCTTCATCTGTACCAGTCTGGAATTGAGTGCGCAGCTCATTTACTCCTGAGACCAATTTATGGGCATCTCCCACAATCCACTCTCCTATGTCATGTAGAGGAACTGAAGCAATTTTTGACAATCATACTAGGTGAGCAGGTGAGGTAGCATATTGAATCTAGAACTGTGAGAGCTGATGGATTTTCTGAAAATGGGAGGTTCTACAACTTCCATATATAAAGATCATTATTGGGAAATGATGTATATGTCATGAACTATCTCCCCAGAGCATCAGAGGGCTAAGGCTGTAGTAGAGCCAACCCTCTGGGCAGTACTGCCCAAGGGTGAGGTAGATGCCAAATGGTGTCAGGAGAGTCAGGTGATGCTCTCCCATCTTCCTCTGATGGCTGAGCATGGGAAGTGGCAGAAAAAGCAGGAACATAGGAGGGAGATAGAGATCATCTTTGGGAGCAGAATTGAGAACAAGTCAGAGGGTAGAGGCCAAGTCTCCTATAGAAGAAGAAGGATGGGGAATGCCCTGTAAATGGTGTGGAGATGAAAAGTTTTCTTCTCAGGCCACTGTACTTTATTTGTGAGCCATTTATTCCTGCAAAAGATCATTAGTTTGCTGGGACAGCCAGACCTGAGTATTTTGTGACTCAGCAAAAGTCCTTAAAATGGTTCAGGGCCAAGACCAGTAGGGTTCTCTATGCCTATCCTATCTTAGATATCAAAGACAAATTTTTATGAGAGGACAACTCACTCAAATAAAATACATAAAGTCAGACACAGGACATTCCTGGTGGAAAAGAAAGCAAAACATCTAAGTAGACAGTTTCAGACAGTCTTCTTCTCTGCACATGAGAGACCCACAGACCTAAGACCATTTCAGAAATCAGATGAGAACTAGTAAGTTTTCCTGCTCCACATAGAGGATTGGGAGAGTCCTCCATTCCCTTGGGCCTGGTGACAAAATATCCATTCACTTTGTCTCTCTCAACTTCCAGATTAAACCTGAAACAGAAACACAAAAACAGACAAGATGAAAGACTACCCAAATTTACCAATCAATAAACACTTACTATTTGGGTCAGTGGTCTCCAGCAAATCCTAGATGAGCTCTCAAATGTAAGGGTCCATGGCTTGCTGAAGAATGATACCCCAGACTTAAATAGTGTGTACAAGCAGCGATCATTTTATTCCACAGAAGTCTAGCATAAGAGGGTCTACCGTTTAAAATTTACTAAGTACCAGGCCCCCAAGTGAACTTACAGGCCTAATTTAAACCACATTGGGGAACTCCAGAGAGGAGTAGAAGACCTTTATCTTAATTTGTTGGCTCCATTGCTAGGGACATTCCAGAACCATTGCTGAGGCACAGAGGAATGAAAACTGTTGCCTGAGGCCCTTCCCTTAGGCCAGGTGTCTGGGCAGCTTCTTATTGGATGCTTGAAGCCTGGGCTTTTTCCAATAACAGACTTTTCTGAACTTGCCCAGTTCTGAACAAGACAGAAATCTTGGATTTGTCTCCTGAACTGCCAGTTTGAAGCTAGTCACTGTCTGTTTCTCATCATCAAAAGATGTTCCCGAAAACTGGGCAGATAAACTTGGCAGAAAAAAAGTCAGTTAAAACCAGGTAAAGTGAAATCCATAGATTGTACAGGCAGCTCACACAGTTAGGTGATGGCTGGCAAATCATCAGATCTGAATTTGGATCCCGAAAATGTGCATTAAAAGCAAGTCATGGTGGTGCATGAGTGTCATGCTAAAGAGGTCAACTAACTAAAGACTGTTGGAAAATTCTACCAGACCTCAGAATAGCTTAGACCCCTTCCCTTCTGGAAGAGAGAGGTCATGGAATACACAGGCACCTCTCCCCTCAGGATGGGAGAGGATGACTACAATCCTCAGAAAAACCACAGGCCAGGCCTACCATTGGCCACCTGCAGAAATGGAAAGCCCCAACTACCTCATTCGCTAAAGACCAGTCAGTTTAAAGAGTGCACTGCTCTGCCAATCATATTGTGCCTAGTTGCTGATGCTCTATTCTGCCCCTAAAAACTGTATAAAAACTTTCCAAAAGGGCTGCCTGTAGTTGCAGCCTTTCCTCCAGGTGCAGGGAAACCCTTGCACACTGGAACAATAAATTTCTAATGGTTTTGGATTGATCTACATTGTTCACTGGGGGTGAGGGGCAGTTCTGGTAGCAAAGGATTGTCAGTCTTACATTTTGGTGCATGGGCCAGGAATTGACCCCCCTCTGGGGACACACCTAAGAGCAAGAGCAGTGAATCAGAGGAACGGCTCAAGAAGGTACCACAGTTTTTGTCTGTCTTGATGTTTGTCAAAGTTTTGAGCATGTAAGGCTGTTTGAACTTTTGGTTTGCTTGCAAGCATTGGGGGACTCCGAGAGCCTACAGTGTCTGGTGCGGTGAAGTGCAGCTGGCAGATGTGCCTTAACGTCACAACTGCAGGTAGTCTGGTGGATGCTTCAGGCCCCCAGAGGGAGTCAAGAGGACTCCACTCCTTTGGAAATGGCAAAACAGTATCAGTGGGAGACAAGTCTTGCTATAACCTGGTTTCTGTGTCTGTAGAAGGGGGCAAAATGACTGTAACTGTTCCCCTGGAAGGAGAAAGCTGTGTTTATTGTCTTTCTCATGTTCTTGCACTTGGACTGTGCCTTAACATCACAACTGCAGGTAGTCTGGTGGATGCTTCAGGCCCCCAGAGGGAGTCAAGAGGACTCCACTCCTTTGGAAAATGGCAAGACAGTATCAGTGGGAGACAAGTCTTGCTATAACCTTGTTTCTGTGTCCATAGAAGGGGGCAAAATGACTGTAACTATTCCCCTGGAAGGAGAAAGCTGTGTTTATTGTCTTTCTCATGTTCTTGCACTTGGACTGTGTGTCCATGTCAGGGACGAACTGTCTGTGTGTGGATTGTCTTTCGCTTTGTTTGTTGGGGACTTGGACTGATAACACTTCTGGACATTGGACAAATGGAATCTACTCAATTAAACATCCTACTTAAATACTGGATGAGAAAACTTGTCAGTAGTAGTAAAGAAGGGAAAGTTAGTTACTCTCTGCTTCTCCAAATGGCCCACCTTCAGAGTAAGGTGGCAACCTGTAAGGACCTTTGACTTGCAGGTGATCAAAGCAGTAAAGAGTCTTTAGGCCGGGATCCCTTGGGCACTCAGACCAAGTGTGCTATATAGTCACCTGGAAGAATCTAGTGGAGGACCCTCTCCCCCATGTATAAAAGCCTTTCTTTCCCCATGACCCACTTCATTGGTTCTGGCTGTCAGGAAAATGGAAACATGGGAGGAGAAACAAGTCAATCCTCCAAGACCCTTCAATAGCAGACCTGTTGTGCCAAGATCCTCCTTCTCCATATACCCCTACCCTTGACCCAGCAGCCCTGACAGCAACAGCAACAGCTCTGGAATGCTCAACCCATAAGGGTCTGGGGCCTTTGTATACCCCTTTACTAGAGGGAGGAGGAATGAGAGGAGACCCACAATTACCTGGTTCCACCATGGGGACCCGAAGTCTGAGAGCCACCTCCCCTGAGGCTCTCCCACTGAGGGCACATGGGCCTCTACAAAGGGGCAGTCAGATTATGTAATATTGACCCTTCTCTACAGCCAATTTGTACAATTGGAAGTCTCAACACCCCCCACCCCCAATAACCCCAAGGGGCCAATTGATCTCTTTGAGACCTGTGATGATATCCAACTACTCATGAGAGTACTCTCCTTGACTGAAGAGCTAGAGAAGATAATACAAGAAGTGAGAAAGAATGCTCCCCAACCCCATCTTAGACACAGAGGTACCATCAATTGCCCAGGCTGTTGTCAACAGCAAATTTTCTCTGAATAAACCTGACTTTGAGTTTAATACAGCAGAAGGTAATGGACACCTGAAGTTCTACCAACAGTCTCTGTTGGCAGTTCTCAAGGGGGTCTGCATGGCAACCCACCAATTTGACCAAGATACATGAGGTTAAGCAGGGGCTAGAAGAATCACCAATTGTCATTCTAGAACAGTGAATTCTGTTCTGTCAGTATATACTCGATGACCCCAGCAGCAAGAAGCAAAAATCTACTATGACTATGGCTAGTAGAGATATCAAGAAAAAGCTTCAGAGGCTTAAGGAACTATAGGATAAGTCAATGAGGGAGTTTAGTGCAGGTTGCTGAAATGAAAAATAAGGGACAGGGAAGGAATTTACAGAGAATCTTGGCTATAATAGGGAAAGCAGAGAAGAGAGACTCCAACCAGAGAGAGACAGAAAATCCCTTGAAAAGGACCAGTATGCATATTGCAAGGGGAGTGGCTACTGAGCCCGAGAGTGTCCTAACAAATGGAAGCAGGTGAGGAGGGGAATGAAATCACAGGCCTTGGGAAAAGCACCCCTAAATGGCTGAGATGTTATCCCTGGAAGAAGACAGCAGCTAAGGAGGATGGGGTAATTCTGAGAGTGGAGGGGAAACCCACTCAATTCTTAGTGGACAATGGGGCTCAAAACTCAAGTCTTTCTCCAAGCAGATGCTCTTGATTCCAAGAAAAAAATCTTGGGTCCAAAGAGCACTGGTACCAAACTCTATTCATGGACTACCCAAAAAACAGTGGACCTAGAAATGGGCCAGGTATTTCATTCATTTATGGTCATCCCTGACTGTCCCTACTCTTTGTTGGGGCAAGACTTATTTTCCAAGATGGGGGCCTAGACTTCCTGCTTGATGGGACATAACTAACAACCCCCAAAGGAGAGCCCATGAGTGGAGGAAAGACATCTCCATCTGACCCCTGCTAGGAGCTGAGGCTACCTATTTTATAGACTAGAGCAGTTTTCTCCATTAAGTTCAGAGACAAGTGGGTTCTGCTGTAATGGACAGCACAAATGACATTTGGGTGGCACCTCTACCCCCTCCCTAATAGCCAGACACCCAAGCAAACCCCTCCCTGCAAGGCCAGAGAACAAATGAGATGGCTATGATGTATCATTTGGTGTTGAGACTCAGCAACCCCCACAACCATACCACGGTGACATGGCAGGTGCTTTCAGTCACCAGGGATGTGATTTGTTCAACTACAGAGGAAGAACTGCATTGTATCTGTATCTTGTCTTTGATCTCTATGATTTAGTGGTGGGCCTTGACATCTGGGGAGTCCCTGCTCTGAAGACATAAGAGGAGGGATCATCTAAATATGGGGCATGAGGAACCTGTGAATCTAAACTGTGTCCCAGAAGTGGCCTTGGAGGGTGGAGCTTAGGTTTGGAACACTCAGAGTTGAGGAGCATCCTGCAAAAAACTCCCATATATGTGTGCCTCCAAGATGGGAGATGTGAGCAGCAGGCCCATCAGTGTTAGGGGCACAACCACTCTTTCTATGCTACCTGAGGATTGTGAAACATTGAGAAGCACATACTGTTGACCATTCTGGGGGTAGTTAAAGATTCAGTGACCAAAATGAGAGAAGGGCTGGCCTAGTGGAAGAGAGAAAGAGAACAGTGTTAGGGCAGGTTCAAATCTTGGTTTAACTCCTCCATTGGTTAACTATTCTCATACCCACTTCGTCAGGACCCCTAATTGTTCTCCTGCTGTTGTTGACTTTTAGAACTTGCAAATGAAAAAGAAAGAATAAGAGCAGTGTCACTGATGGTCCTGAGCCAAAAATATAAGACTCTGAAGACTGAACCTGAAGAATATGAGTTAGTTATCCAAGATATCTGAGCATAGCTTCAGGATTGAAGCATGCACAAAATAAAGGGGAGAATGAAAAGGTCAGCTAATTAAAGTCTTGGAAAATTCAACCAGACCTCAAAATAGCCTAGACCCCTCCCCTCCTGGAAGAGAGAGGTCATGGAGCATGTAGCTACCCCTCCTCTCCAGAAGAGGTAGGCCAACAACATTCCTCAGAAAAAAACACTGGGCTGACTGACTGTTGCCCCCCTGCAGATATGGAAAGTCCCTAATACCTCATTCCTTAATGACTAATCAGTTTAAAGGGTGCACTATTCCATCAATAATATTGTGTCAAGTTGCTGATGCTCTATTCTGCCCCTGAAAACTATAGAAACACTAGCCAAATGGCCACCGTGGGGTCACCCCCTCTTCTTAGGATGCAGGATAACTTCAGTGTGCTGGAACAATAAATTCCTCTTGCTTTTGCATCAATCCCATCTTCTGCATTTTTCACTCAGTGGGTCCCCAGTAGCTAAGGCTCATCAGAGTCTTACAATGCCAGCACTGAGTACAGGTATCCTGCCAGAGTGGTATTATGAGTTAAGTCAAAAATTCTCCTTCAAAACACAAAGGTGAAAAATGATAGAAACAATGCACATCTATCTTTGGCCTTCCCATGTACCTGAACGTAAGTACATTCACAACTAAACACTAAACTAACCTTAACAAATACACACACACACACACACACACACACACACAGAGAGAGAGAGAGAGAGAGAGAGAGAGAGAGAGAGAGAGAGAGAGAGAGAAGCAGGCAGAGACTCAAAATGCATACATACAAGTATACGCACAAGTTGATACACACATAAAAAAATTCTTCATGGTGTATTTTCAGCTATAAAAACACCTACAGAGAGTTGTAAGAGAAAGCACTAAAATACAAAATGAGCAAAAACATAGATAGCTGTCAATAAGATGGAAATGTAAAACATGATTCAGAAAATACATAATAGCATAAAGATCAGGAAGGCTAAAATCATAACAATAACAAGGAATGGTAGAGTGAAAGAATGTTTAGTACAAAGAGAGAAAATAGGTTGAGAAATTAAGAAAAAAGAAATGTCTCCATTAGGAACAGGGAAGCTCAGTCTGTAACCTATTTTGATGATTAACTTACTTTATTGATTTTAGATATGTAAATTATGGCTAATAGGCTGCATTTTGAGATTTTTTTCACACAACTATGCAACACATTTTTATCATACACACTCTCTTTCCACTGCTGTGAATAGATACCATAACCAAGGCAATTGTTATAAAGGAAAACAGTGGGGCTGGCTTGCAGTTTCAGAGCTTCAGTCATTAACATCATGGCAGGAAACATGTAGCATGCAGGAAGACATAGTGCTAAAGGAACAAAGAGTCCTATTTCTTTGTTATCAGGCAGCATAAGAGGGCTCTGTTATTTAGGTAGCCAGATATCTCTCTTCTGAACTGGGCAGAGCCTGAGTGTTGGAGACCTTAAACCCAGTGCCACAGTGATGCGCTTCCTCCAACAAGGCCACATCTACTCCAAAAAAGTCACATCACCTAATAGTGCCATCTTCCCTGGGCCAAGCAATCAAACACATGAGTCTAAGGGCACCAAACTTATTCAAATCACCACACACAGATATATGTACTTTAGTCCATAAGAGAGTTAATGTTGGCAGCTGAACAGAACTTAGAATCAGCAAGGCTTCTTAGCAAGTGTATGTGGGTTTATCCTGCATATGTTTATTTAAGTAGGAAGTAATGGCAATATATGTTGCACCATTTCCTAGGTAGTTCCTAGACCTATAAAGATGGAGAATAGGAGTCAAGCACTAATATGCGCACATTTGTTATCGTTTCTTCCTCTTTATAGATGAAGGATCACTAGCTCCCTCAAGCTCTTGCTGCTCTGACTTCCCCAGTTATATTGCACCATGGCATGGAAATGTGAGCTAGAATAACCCTCTTTTCCCTTAACTTGCTTTTCTTATATTATTTTGGCACTGGGAGTCAGAACCAAAACTATGATACCTTCTCTTATTCCACATATTTGCACTATTCCCCTCATAAAATAGTTTTCATATGTTAATGTCCCTTAATATTTTATTATTTAATGTAAGTTGTTTAATTATGGTTGCTTATGAGTGTATTTGAGGTGCTAGTAACAGGAACATAAACATCTGATTAATGGCTGTATCACTGAAGAAAATTTCTTTTCTTCTCCCAGAAATGCTCAATTGCCAAAAACCAACCCTTCCTCATTACATGATTAGTGCTGGCTGATAAGCCTAGATTTGTGCATGCCTTGTAAAGTTGGAAATTTCAAAAGCCAGTATATACTTAGAAGATAGTGTTTGACAATACGTATTGAAGCACCATCAATAAAGCCTCCAATATGTCCCTGAACTACCCATGCTTGGGCTTTTGACTTTTCCTATGGAACTGGCCTACAAGTCAAATCAAATCAAAGAGCAGTTAGTTAACCCCATAATAATTGTATCATTAATGCACCAATGGGCAGATTTGGCTTGACAGGTCTGTAAGTAAGTTTCTCACTGACAAATAGCCTGTTAAGCACCTCCTAGTATTATCAGAGCAATCCAGCAGGGAGCCTGACTGGAAGGCGCCAATCATTTTGTGGTAATTCCTTTACATGTGTCAACTGCAGTATGTGCATCTTCAGCAACAGCATCTTAACATCTACTTTGTGTGGAAAAGAAAGCACAGAAGCAAGGGTATGCATTTTTATGGGAATTTTAAACCTCATTGGAAGGAATGTCAACAGCCCTGGCCCTGGTAGTTAAATAGATTATGGTTACTGGGAGCATCTTTGTACCATGCGGAGTACATATTCATGTGAAATCTTTTTAAAATTGTAATTATTTATTTACCTACTGGGTCTTAAAATTTTTAATATTTACATGGACATAATGTGTTAAGATATAAGCCAGTCCTTATTTGCTTTTTCCAATTTCCCCTTTGCACAGCCCATTTTTCCCCAACTTCATGTGTTCCATGTCAACATCTTTTACTCTTTGGAAATTTCCAGAACACTTCTGACCAATAACTGAAAGGGAGTAATTCCATATTTGTCACTGAGTCTTTTATTTGTCAATCTATAAGCTCATAGGAGAAGAATAATCTCCTGATTAGAATAACTAATTAGACTTCTATATATATACATAAGAGATTATATGTATACATATAAAGTACATATATATATAAATAACCTCAATTAAACTCATATATAATATGAGTTAATTCATATGTCATAAATACATGATATCACATGTATACCATAAATAATATCATAAATATATATAATGTATACATGCACACACACATATATATATTACACATACATGTACATTTTTCAAGTTTTCAAAAATTCATCATGATTTTTGTTTTCCATACCCTCTTCTTTCTCATACCTTCTGATACCTCTCTACTCTCCCTTCCTTTTTCATCTTTATACTATCTGTGTGCTAGCCACATCTCTTAGTTTTCCTGTTCCATCAATGGCATCTTTGAGAAATTTCATAGGTGACAATGCTCCAGTGCATTTCCCAACACTGTATACAGTGGTATTGTTGGCTTACTTTAGGACAGGCAAAAATGTAAAGTAGATAGGGATAAGGGAAATAAGACATGCATATAGGAAGAATTACTGAGGAAAATTAGTGATGAATACACATGAAATCTGAAATCCCATTTCTTTAGCTTTCTTTAGTTTTGTTCATTTAGATGAATCAAGAAATTCATCTTTTAAAAAAAATTCCAACTTAATATAATACATGTTTTTAAAGCATTCACCCATACTGTTCTGTATTTCTTTAGTGTCTGTTGTAATGTTTCTCTGTTCACTTTTGATTCTGTTAATTTTGGTTCTTTATTTTGACTAGTTGGGCCAATAGTTTGTGGATCTTGTTTAAGTTATCCCAGAACCAGAATTTAGTTGTATTAATTTTTGTATTGCTTCATTGTTCTTTTATTAATTTCTGCTTTGAGTTTTGTGATGTTTTGCCTTTCTCTAGTTTAGGTTTAAAATCGTGTTTTCTCTCAAATTCTTGATCTGCATGACTAAAGTTATTAATTTGTACTCATTCTGGGTTATTGAATTAGGCACCTAGGCTCCAAATGCCTCTCTCACAATAGTTTCATTGTATTTTTGTTTGGTTACAGCACTAATTAATTCATTTTTTAATTTATTTAATTTACTTAATTTATTTATTTTATTCATTATTCACTTTTGAGTTGCTTAATCTACATTGGTCTACTCACTAGAGTTTTGCTCACTCTTAATTTTGCTTTATTGCATAATAGTTATATAAGCTACACAGGATTAATTCAGTTTCTTTGTATTTTTAAGGTCACTTTTTGTCCCCACATGGGGCCTGTTTTAACAAATTTTCCATATTATGCTGGATAGAATGCATGCTCTTAAACATTTGGGTGAAATAATCATTAGCTGTCAGGTTCATTTGATGTAAGATAGTACTTAATTATGTGATTTTTCTTCTTTTTTCTATCATCTGTAAATGAACTACCTATTTTTAAAAAATGGGTCATTGAAATTGCCTATTATACTTCAGTTCTGTTAATCTGTCATTAATTTCATTAGTATGTTTTTTACAAAACTGGGTGCACCAGTTCTTGGTGCATATTTGCTTAGTATTATTGTGATAGTTTTATGACTAATTTATTCCTTGGTTAGGATGATGCACCTTTATGTGTCTCTTCTGACTGGTTTCAGTATAAAGTCTTTTCTGAATAGTTTTAGTTTAAAGTATATTTTGTCAAGTATAAGAATGGCAGCACCAACTTGCTTCTTTTCTCTTTTTTCATTAATTAATTATTTACTTTACATTCAGATCACACCTTCCATTCCCCCGCTCCTTCCAGTTCCTCCCACTTGTCTCTCTTCTCACCATTCTTCCTTCCTTTCTCCTCAGAAAAATATAAACCTGCCTTGGCATATAAAATGACAGTAGTACTAGGTACATGTTCTATTTTGACTTGAAAAGGCAGTACAGTTTGAACAAAGGAATTCAAAAGCAGACAACAGAGTTGGAGACAACACCTATTCTTTCTACTAGGACTCCTACATGAAGACCAAGCTGCACATCTGTTACAGGTGTGTATGAGGTTACCGTGTATCCCATGCATGTTCTCTGATTGTGGGATCACTCTCCCTGAAACCCATGGGCCAAGATTAATTGTTTCTGTCGGTTATCTTGTGGTGTTCTTGACCTTTCTGGCTCCATCAATCTTTCCTTCTCCAATTATACAAGATTCCTCTCCTGTACATATTGTTTGGCTGTGAGGCTCTGTATCATTTTCTATCAGCTACTGAGAGAAACCTCTCAGATGACAGTTATCTTTGGCCACTGTCTGCAAGTATTGCAGAATATCATTTATAGTGTCAGGGATGAATCTTGTGGCCTGGATCTCATGTTGGGCTAGTCATTGGTTAGCTAATCCCTCAGTTTCTGCTCCTCTTTGGCAATGCACGTCTTGTAAGCAGGAAAAATGTGGGTCAGCAGGGGTTGAAGTCCCACACTTTCCATTGAATGTCTTGCCTAGTTATAGAGGGAGGCTAGGAGTCTTAACTCCCTCATAAATTCCTGGGAGTTTCCATTGTCCTGTTTCTACTTCATCCCAAAGGGTTACCACTCTACAGATTCAATTATTTCTCCCACTTTCCCCTCCCTTCATCCTATCTGCATCTTCTTGATTACATATTTTTGGAATACTTTTGTGATCTTTTTATTTTAAAGTTGTGCCTATCTTTAAATCTAAGATGAGTTTCTTGTAGACAAAAAATAGTGGGATTTTATTTCTTAATCAATTACCTACCCTGTTTCTGTTGATTGAGAAATTGAAGTTGTCAATATTGAATCTTATTCTTGAAAGGTATATGAAGGTTCCTATTATTTTGATGTTTTTTGTTTGTTGTTTTTATTTTTAGCTGATTTGTGTTCTTATTGTGGTTGGTCTTTCTTTCACTAATTATAGCATTTTTCTCACTAATGATAGCCTGTTATATTGCAGACTATCTTTATCTCTGCTTATTCCTCTCTTCAGTTGAAAGTATGACATTCTACAAAAAATAAAATAAGAAAATAAAAGAAGCAAATCAAAATAGTAAAATAATTAAGTCACATGGTACAGTAAGGTCATTATTTGTTGACCAGTAAATAGAAATTTAATTTGTGTTGATTCATACTAAAAATAAATAAGTAGAACCATTTTATGGACTCTTTTTATCAGTACATTATATTAATTCATATAATATTGGTAAATACAACATTACATGGCAATATGCATGGTTATTCTTTTCAGAAACTGTAAAAATGAGTTTTGAACAATTTGGAATAATTACATCAGTGTGTGTAGATAGGTGTTAGAGAGGGGGAATTACCAAGTGCATCTCACTGTTGCACAGGTACAACCTATAAATCTTCTGAGTTTTGGTCACTTAAAACAATGATTAGTGTCAGTTCCCCATGATTAATACTAACTTTATTTTCACATGTTATTTGCTATCACTTCTTTAAAAAAATCTTTCTTTGGCTGTTCTTCATATTTTCTATAATTTTTTGTATGTTTAAAATGTTCTTTAAAATTCATAGAAGACATCACTTGTCAAATATGTGTTTTGTTGTATAAGTTTACTCTAAAAGCCAAGCATTTTCATTTTGACAGTGCCTTCCAGGAAACAAAGAAAATAATTATAAAATCTCATTTTCCATGAGTTTTACTATGGGTATTACATTTAATAAATCTTTGGGGAAACATCTCTCTTTTCATATGGATGTTTAACAGCTTTAGATTCTCAGTGTAAGTCCATCCTAACTTTAGTGCAACTCTTTATGTAGAGACAGATGAGTAGTCATTCTATATGGCTGCTCAGGATATGAAACAATGAAGGTTTTCTTTACTAAATTGCCTTGGCACACCTGTGAAAACTGAATAATCATTTATATCCTTGCTCTCTATTTTATTACACTATGTTAAAGCTTATATTTGTTTTGTTGCTTGTTTTTTTGTTCAGTACATATTTTTTCCACATTACATCCCAACCACAGCTCCCTCCACCTCCTACTCCTGTCTTTACAAGTGTCCTTCCCCAATTCACCTTCCAATTAGGGGAAGACCCCTTGCTTACCACTCCAAATTGGGACTTCTAGTCCTAGGAAGACTAAGTAGAGTCTCTCCCACTGAGGCCCAATCTGGTAATCCAGGTAGGAGAAGGGAATCCACTGGCAGAAAACAGAGTCAGAGACATCACCCACTCTAATTGTTAGAAGACCAATATAAAGACTAAGCTGCACATATGCTATAAATGTTCATGGGGGGGTGGTAATGTCCAACCACTTAATGTTCTTTGGTTTGTGGTTCAGACTCTATGAGCCCCCCATTGGCAAATGTTAGTTTACTCTGTAAATCTTCTTGTAGTAACCTTGACCCCTCTGTCTCCCTTAATATTGTCCTCACTCTTCAAAAAGACTCCCTGCATTCCTCCTGATGTTTGTGTGTGGATCTCTGCATCTCTTTATATTTGCTGCTTGATGAAGCCTCTCAGAAGACAGTTATGTTAGGTTCCTGTCTGCCAGAATAACAGGACATCCTTAATTTTGTCATTAGTTGATTCTCTTCCATGGGATGAGTCTCAAGTTGAACCAGTCATCAGTTGGGTATTCACGCAGTTTCTGCTACATCTTTATCCCTGAGCATTTTGTAGGCAGGACACATTTTGGGTTGAAGGTATTTTAGGTGGTTTGATGTATGCCTCCTTCTATTTGAAGTCATGCCTGGCAACAGGAGGTGTCCATCTCAATCTCTATATCCCCTTGCTAATAGGAATCTCAGCGAGAGTCACCCCCACAGACCAATTTAGCCCCTCACATCTTAGGTCTCCAGATATTCCCAGAAATTCTCCCTATTAATTTTCATTCCCACTTCCAGCCCTATTCTTATCCTTCCCCCACCACATGATCCCATCCTTATACTGCTTCTCACCACCTATCCCTCACAGTTCTTTCTTCATCCACCTACAATGACTATTTTGTTTCACATTCTGAGTGAGATTCACACATTTGTATTGTCCAGTTTCTTTGGGTCTGTGGATTGTAGTAGGCTTATTCTGCACTTTATGGCAAATGCCCAATCAATCATGAATGAATATATATACATATGTATATGAATGAATATAGGAAATAAATATGAATATATATATATATATATATATATATATATATATATATATATATGAAAGAAACAAAGAAAGAAATCAAAGACTTTTTAGAATTTAATGAAAATGAAGGCACAACATACCCAAATCTTTGGGACACAATAAAAGAAGTGCTAAGAGGGAAACTCATAGCCCTGAGTGCCTCCAAAAAGAAACAGGAGAGAGTGTATACTAGCAACTTAATGGCACAACTGAAGACTCTGGAACTAAAAGAAGCTAATTCACACAGTAAGCAGAGAAGAGAGAAAATCATCAAACTCGAGGCTGAAATCAATCAAGTTGAAACAAAGAGAACCATACAAAGAATCAACAAAACCAGGAGCTGGTTATTTGAGAAAATCAACAAGACAAATAAACACTTAGCCAGATAACCAAAGGGCACAGAGACAGAATCCAAATTAAAAAAAGAAAAGAAAAGAAAAGAAAAGAAATGAAAAGGGAGATATGACAACAGAAACTGAGGAAATTCAAACAATCATCAGATCCTACTACAAAAGCCTATACTCAACACAACTGGAGAATCTGGGGGAAATGGACAATTTTCTAGACAGATACCAAATACCAAAATTAAATCAGGATTAAATAGATCATCTAAATAGTCCCATAGCCCCCAAAGAAATAGAAGGGGTCACAGAAAGTCTTCCAATGAAAAAAAGCACAGGACCAAAGGGTTTTAGTGCAGAATTCTATCAGACCATCAAAGAAGACCAAACACCAATACTCTTCAAACTATTCCACAAAATAGAAACAGAAGGAACACTACCCAACTCATTCTACGAAGCCATAATTACTCTGCTAGCAAAACCACACAAAGATCCAACAAAGAAAGAGAAATTCAGACCAATTTCTCTTATGAACATCAATGCAAAAATACTCAATAAAATTCTAGCCAATCAAATCCAAGAACACATCAAAATGATCATTCATCATGATCAAGTTGGCTTTGTCCCAAGGATGCACAGATGGTTCAATATAAAGAAATCCATCAATGTAATCCACAACATGAAAAAACTCAAAGAAAAAACAAAACACATGGTCATCTCATTGGATGCAGAAAAAGCATTTGACAAAAATTAAGCATCCTTTCATACTAAAAGTCTTGGAAAGAGCAGGAATTCAAGGCCCATACCTAAACAGTAAATAATTTATAGCACACCAGTAGCCAACCTCAAAGTAAATGGAGAGAAACTTGAAGCAACCCCACTAAAATCAGGGACTAGACATGGTTGCCCCCTCTCACTATATCTTTTCAATATAGTACTTGAGGTACTAGCTAGAGCAATCTGACAACATAAGGAAGTCAAGGGGATACAAATTGGAAAGGAAGAATTCAAATTATCACTATTCACAAATGATATGATAGTATACTTAAGTGACCAAAAAAAAAACTCCACCAGAGAACTCCTATAGCTGATAAACAACTTCAGCAAAGTGGCAGGTTATAAAATCAACTCAAGCAAATCAGTAGTCTTCCTATACTCAAAGGATAAGCAGGCTGAGAAAGAAATTAGGGAAAGGACACCCTTCTCAATAACCACAAACAATATAAAGTATCTTGGTGTGACTCTAACCAAACAAGTGACAGATTTGTATGACAAGAACTTCAGGTCCCTGAAGAAGGAAATGGAAGAAGACCTCCGAAAATGGAAAAAATCTTCCCCACTCATGGATTGGCAAGATTAATATACTTAAAATGGCAGTAAATTGAATCTGTAAATTGCGAAAAGCAATATACAGATTCAACACAATCCCCATCAAAAATACTACTCAGTTCTTTATAGAGTTAGAAAGAGCAATTCTCAAATTCATCTGGAATAACAAAACAAAAACAAAAACAAAAACAAAAACAAAAACAAAACAGGATAGCTAAAACTATTATCAACAGTAAAAGAACTTCTGGGGGAATCAGTATCCCAGACCTCAAGCAATACTACAGAGCAGTAGTGTTAAAAAACTGCATGGTACTGGTACAGTGACAGGGAGGTGGATCAATGGAATAGGATTGAATACCCAGAATTGAACCCTCACATCTATGGCCACTTGATTTTTGAGAAAGGAGCTGAAAATGTCCAGTGGAAAAAAGATAGCCTTTTCAACAATTGGTGCTGGCTCAACTGGAGGTCAACATGCAGAAGAATGAGAATTGATCTACTCTTATCTCCTTGAACTAATCTCAACTCCAAGTAGATCAAGGACCTCCACAAAAAACCAGACTCAAAAAAAAAAAAAACTAATAGAAAAGAAACTGGGGAAAATCCTTGAGGACATTGGCTCTATGAGAAAGTTCCTGAACATAACACCAATAGCTTATGCTCTAAGATCAAGAATTGACAAATGGGACCCCATAAAATTACAAAATTTCTGTGAGGCAGAAGACACTGTCAAAAGGACAAATCAGCAACCAAGAACTTGGGAAAAGATCTTCACCAACCCTACATCTGACAGAGGGCTAATATCCAATGTTTACAAAGAACTCAAGAGGCTAGACCCCAGAAAAGCAAATAACCCTATCAAAAATGGGGAAAAGAGCTAAGCAAAGACTTTTCACCTGATGAACTTCAGATGACTGAGAAGCAACTTAAGAAAGGTTCAACATTATTAGTCATTAGGGAAATGCAAATCAAAACAACCCTGAGTATTCACCTCACACCAGTCAGAATGGCTAAGATTAAAAACTCAGGAAACAGCAGGTGTTGGTGAGGATGTGGATAAAGAGGAACACTCCTCCACTGCTGGTGGGATTGCAAGCTGGAAATCAGTCTTGCAGTTCCTCAGAAAACTGGACACAATACTTCTGGAGGACCTGGCCATACCACTCCTGGGCATATATTAGGGAGATTCCCCAGCATGCAATAAGGATACATGCTCCACTATGTTCATATCAACTTTATTTATAACTGCTACAAGCTGGACAGAACACAGATGTCCCTCAACGGAGGAATGGATACAAAAAATGTGGTATATATACACAATGGAGTACTATTCAGCCATTAGAAACAATGAATTCATGAAATTCTTAGACAAATGGATGGAGCTAGAGAACATCATACTAAGTGAGGTAACCCAGTCTCAAAAGAATACCCATGGTATTCACTCACTGATAAGTGGATCTTAGCCTATAATCTTGGAACATCAAAGACACAAGCCACATACCAAGTGATGTCCGAGAAGAAGGAAGGAGTGCACCCTGTATCTGGAAAGGTTCAATGCATCAGTGTAGGGGAATACCAGAACAAGGAAGTGGGAATGGGTGAATGGGGGAACCTGGGGAGGGAAGAGGGCATGTGGGGACATTGGGGGATGCGGAACCAGGAAAAGGGAAATGAAATGTAAATAAAGAATGTATCCAATAAAAAATAATATGTAAATGAATATATAATTGAATATATACATATATACAGATTCAGATACACATACCCACATATATGTACATATATACATACATATACACATATACATATACATGTATACATAAATACATATACACATCTATACATATACACACATATACACACATATACACACATACACACATAATCACATACACACATACACACATTTAGAATGTGTCTTTTATGGTCTATCATTTGACTGCAAATTTCATGTCTTTGTTTTAATAACTGAATAGTATTCCAATGTGTAGATGCATATTCATTTTTTTCAATTGAGTGACATCAAGGTTGTTTCCAATTTCTGGCTATCGTGAATAAAGCTGCTATGAACATAGTTGAGTACATGTCCCTGTGTTATACTGGAACATCTTCTGGGCATATGTCTGAATCTTCCAATAGAACAACTTCCAATTTCCAGAGAAAACACCAACTTGATTTGCAAGTCGTTGTACAAGTTTACACTCCACCATCAATGGAGGAATGTTCCCCTTGCTCCTCATCCCCTCCAGAATGAGTTGTAACTTCAGTTTTTTATCTTAGCCATTTTGACATGTATAAGATAGAATCTCAGTGTCATTTTGGTTTGTATTTCTCTGATGACTTAAGGATGTTGAATGTTTCAAGTGCTTTTCAGTCATTCAAGTTTCCTCTGTCAATAATTCTGTTTAGCTCTGCATCCATCTTTTAATCAGATTATTTGCTTGATTAATTATGTGAGTAATTCACTGAGATCTATTTCCTTGAGTTTTTACATAATTTAGATATAAATCCTCAGTCAGATGTAGGGTTGGTGAAGATATTTATACATTTTGTTGGCTGCCATTTTGTCCTATTGATGGTGTCCTTAGTCTTGCAAAAGCTTTTCAGTTTCATAAGGTCCAATCTATTAAATTTTGATCTTAGTACCTGAGCTATTAGTGCTCTGATCAGGAATTTGTTACCTGTGCTAATGACTTCAAAGCCGTTTTCCATTTTATCTTCTATTAGATTTAGTATGTGAAGTTGTATGTGTCAAATATCATATGTCTGTTGTTGTGGGAGTTTATTTCTGGGACTTTGATTCTGTTTAGTTGATCAACCTGTTCGATTTTCTGCATTACCTCATACATTTTATTACTGTTGTTCTTAAGTATAGCTTGAAATCAGGGATGGCAATTTGTACTATGAATTCTAATGATCCACAAGCATGAAAGATCTTTCCATCTTCTTATATCTTTCACAATTTCTTTCTTCAGACACGTGAATTTCTTGCCATTCAGGTCCTTCACTTAGAGTTACACCAAGATTTTTGAATTATTTGTGACTGCTTTAAAGGGAGCTGTTTTTCTAACATTTTCTAAGCCATTTATCTTTTGTGTAAAGGAAAGCTACAGCTTTTTTAGTTGATTTTGTATCCAGCCACCTTGTTGATATTTTTATCAGCTATAGTTCTCCGTTCCAATTTTTGAGATCACTTAAGTATAGTATATTATCTGAAACTTGCAATACTTTGACTTTTTTCCTTGCATTTGTATCCCTTGAATTACCTTTAATTTTCTTATTCCCATAGCTAGAATTTCAAGTACCGTGTAGAATAAATAGGGAGAGAGTGGTCTGCCTTGTCTTGCCTATGATTTTCATGGAATTGCTTTGAGTTTCTCTCCATTTAATATAATATTAGTTCACTGTTTATTGTTCTTATTATGTTTATGTATGCACTTATATCCCTATTCTATCAAAGACCAAACATGAAGTCATGTTATGTTTTGTCTGTGGTTTTTCAGTATCTAGTGAGATGATCATGTGATTTTTTTCTTTCTGTTTGTTTATATTAGGGATTGTATTAATGCCTTTTTCTATACTGAACCAGCCATGATTCCCTATAATGAAGCCTACTCGATCATGACTGTTGGTATTTTTGATGTATTCTTAGATTCACATTTGGAATATTTTGTTAAGTATGATTGTGTTGATGGTCAAAAGTAAAATTAGCGTGTAGTTGTCTTTCTTTGTCTACTTTTTGTGTGGCTTATATAGCAGGGTGACTATGACCTGATAGAATGAGTTTGTCAATGTTCCTTCTGTTTATTTTGTGGATTAGTTTGAGTAGTACTGGCATTAGTTATTCTTTGAACGTCTGGCAAAATTCTGCACTATAACATCTGGGCCTAGTTGGGGTTCTGTTTGTTGCTGTTGTTGTTATTGTTGTTGTTGTTGTCATTGTTGTTGTTTTTAGGAGATTTTAATGATTGTTTCTACTTTCTTCAGGGCTATAGGACTATTCAAATTGTTTACCTGATCTTGATTTAACTTTGGTAAGTGGCATCTGTCTAGAAAATCATCCATTTGATTTAAGACTTTCTAATTTTGTGGAATATAGGCTTTTGAAGTAAGACCTAATAATTCTTTCAATTTCCTAAGTGACTGTTTTCTCTCCCTTTTCATGTCTAATTTTGGTAATTTGGATACTGTTTGTCTTTCAGTTAGTTTGGCTAAGAGTTTGTCTACATCGTTGATTTTCCTCAGAGAGCCAGGTCTTGAATTGTTCTCCATTTCTAATTGATTGCTTTCAGCCTGATTTTGATTATTGATTTTTTTTCCCTGTGGTCTATTCCTCTTGAATGTCTTCTTCTTCTTCTTCTTCTTCTTCTTCTTCTTCTTCTTCTTCTTCTTCTTCTTCTTCTTCTTCTTCTTCTCCTCCTCCTCCTCCTCCTCCTCCTCCTCCTCCTCCTCCTCATACTCCTCCTCATACTCCTCCTCTACCTCATACTCCTCATACTCCTCCTCATACTCCTTCTCTTCTTCTTCCTTCTCCTCATACTCCTCCTCCTCCTCATACTCCTTCTCTTCCTCCTCCTCCTTTTATCCTCATTGCGTGTCCAGGTACTTTTAAATTGTTAGTGTGAGAACGACTAATTTCTTTATGAACTTAGTGCTATGAACCACTGCTTTCATTGCCTCCAATAAGTTTGGCTATGTTATGGGTTTGTTTTCTTCAAATTCTAGAAAAACTTTAATTTCTTTACTTTTTTTCCCTGAACCAGTGTCATTGGTAGAGAGTTGTCTATTTTCCTGAATTTGTTGGCTTTCTGATGATTTTGTTGTTGTTGAAGTCTACCTTTAAGCTATGGTGGTCTGATAAGATAAAAGGAACTATTTGCATTTTTTTTTATATGTTCAGGACTGCCATGTTCAATTTTGGAGAAGGTTCTATAAGGTTCTAGGAAGGATATATATTCGTTTATGTTTGGGTTACAAATTCTGTTAATATCTCTTTTGTCCATTTGACCCATAATCTTAGTTAATTTCATTATTTTTCTGTTTAATTTCTTTCTCAAGGGCCTTACCATTGGTGAGCGTGTAATGTTAAAGTACAGTCTGATGTCCTATTTAAGCTTTCATAATGTTTAGTAATGTGTCCATTATGACTTCTCTGTGTTTGAGGCAAATATGTTAGGAACTAAGATGTCATTTTGGTGGATTATGAGTTGCACCTCCCGATCTCTTTTGATTAATTATGTTTGAAAATATATTGCATATTAGAATGACTACTTCAGGTTGTTTCATGGATCTGTTTGTTTGTAAAACTTTTTTTCCAGCCATTTACTCCAATGTAATGTCTATTTAGATTACTGAGATATGTTTCTTGTATGCAGCAAAATGATGGATCCTGTTTTCATATCTTCACTGTTAGCTTGTGCCCTTTTATTGGGGAATTGAGTCCATTGATGTTGTGAGATATTAATTACAAGTGGTTGCTATTTCTTGTTATTTTGATGTCGTTGTTGGTGTTGTTGTTCTTGTTGTTGTTGTTGGTGGTGGTGTGTGTGTGTGTGTGTGTGTGTGTGTGCGTGTCTGTGCTTTATGTGTGCTTTTTTCATTTTCATTTTGTTTTTACAGTTGTGGAATTCCTGCAAGTGTTTTCTGTAGGATTGGATTTGTGTATAAATATTGTTTAAATTTGGTTTGTCATGGAGGTTCTTTTTTTCCAATCTATGGTGATTGAGAGTTTTCCTCTATATAGTAGTCTAGTTTGTTATCTTTACTTTCTTAGAGGCTTCAACACATTAGTCCTGCCCCTTGTAGCTCTTTGAATGTCTTTAGAGACTCTGGGTGTAATTTTGCTAAATCTGCCTTTATATATTATTTGGCTTTTATCTCTTGCCACTTTTAATATTCTTTTTTTGTTCTGTCAATTTTGTGTTTTGATTATTATGAGGCAGGAGGATTTTCTTTTCTGATATAATCTTATTGTTGATCTTTAAGGGTTTTTTTGTATGCTTATAGTCATCTCTATTTAGGTTAGAGAAATTTGTTCTATAATTTTGTTGAAAGCATTTTATGGTCCTTGGAGCTGGAACACATTCTTCTATTACTATTATTGTTAGATTAGGTCTTTTCACAGTATCCCAAATTTTCCGGAGATTTGTGTTAGGAAATTTTTAGATTTAACATTTTCTTTTACTCACATATGAATTTCTCTCTTGTATTTTATACTTCTGAGATTCTTTTTCCATTTTTTGCATTCTAATGGTGATATTGTAACTGTTGTTTGTAGTTCCTGTTCACTTTCCTACGTTTTTTATCTCCAGGATTACCTCAGTGTAGTGATATATGTTTTCATGCTAATTATGTTACCCAAAACCTTTTTGCAGTGTCCAGCACATAGGACTAAAGGAAGTCTGACCCCAGTTAGTGTTTGACCAGTCAAAGAAGTTACTAGTAGCCAGTGGCTGGGCAGGAAGTCAGAGGAGGGACTGTTATGACTCCTGGGAATGAAGAAGATGGGATTCAGCCATAATGAAGGCATAGGTGACAATCATACAAGAAAGGTACAGAAGAATGAGACAACTGGCATGTAGATGCAAGGGGATAGCAGACTCTGGAGGTCTGCTCAGCAGGGTCTAGGGCAGCAAAGATAAAATATAGACATAGTAACTACTAACTGAGGAATACTAGAGGAAAGTATATGTTAGCCATGTGGAGTTAGACAGTGGCCCAGACATTGAGCTAATTAAGGTAATTATAATACAAAGCTGTGTAAGTGTATCTTTCTTTTGGGACTCCAGAACATTGGGGCAATAGTGAGAAGCATGTGTGTACATTCCCAGAAAGTTTAAAGTAGATTACAAAATTCCTGTGTCAGATGGTACTTACTGTGTTAGGCCTGTACTCACTTTTAAAACTTAATTGGAGATCCCTAATGGAAAACACATGCTGTGACTTGAAATTAGGAGGTAGGGAAAATTGAAAATATATTTATATTTATATATATATATATTATACATATATTTATATATATAAATATATAAAATATATTTATGTTTATATATATTTATATTTATATATTTATATATATATACATATATCCATATGTGTGTGTGTGTGTGTGTGTGTGTGTGTGTGTGTACCCACGCACACAGAGATATATACAGATACAGATATACATATACATTAATCAATAGAATGGAGAATGAATGAGAAAATGTTGTAAATGAAATTTGAAAAGGTCTATGACAAGGTAGTATTTGGCTTCTTTGAAAGTCATCTATGGAGCACGTATGGGATTCATTACCCTAGCATGACAAATTTAGATCCTGAAAGAGGCTTAAATAAAAAGTAGAAGGGAAGTTATTTGAAATTAAACACATAGGAGGGGATGTTCAAGTTATATAAAGAGAAAGGAGTATATATATATATATATAATCTCCACAGAGATATTAATCTCCATAAAAGGGAAAATTTAAGTATGCAGGGATGAATAAATAAATTGAGGCTTTGATCTTAAATTGTAGGTCAAGAGCAGAAGATAGGGAGAATTACCTTATCTCAGACAGATAGTAGAAACATAGGCAGGATAGTTAAGAATGGTTATGAAACACTATCTCAACAGATAATAATACTTGTTTAGATTGCTTTAATTGCTTTAAATTGTTTTAATTATTAAAATTCATGTGGTTATAAGTTTGGTGGTCATGGTATTAATCCTCTAGGAGAGAGGTCAAGCACCTAAATTGAATCAATCTATATCATTGATGATTTTGGGTTACTGGACCAAGGACATGCTATTTTGGGAGAGAAGCCCTGTATTTGTGTTAATAGAAAAGAACAAAAGGATTGAACCCATTCCAGAGTAATATGGATCAGATATGGCAGGGAAAGCCCCCTGAAGTTATTGACTATGTAGAAGAAAAATTTGAAAAACATCAAGCACAAGTTATTTGATTTGCTGATTCCTATACATGGAAGGAGCCTGGTAACTGGCTTAGACATAAAAATATTTCTAGTCAAAACTTCAGCTAAAGTTAGACAATAAACCTTGCTGGTTATGGAATCCTTCATGCCATTCTTTACACAGAATAAATGAAGATTTATTTTAATTTGTTGTTGATCAAATTGACTCTTAAAAGTATAGTTGTCTTTCACCTACTCAAACAAGGAGCAAAACATTCATCTTTAACTGTTCTATGCATCTTTCTTAATTCATACATATATCTTAATAGTACTAAAATTTTGGTTTTAAGATTCATGTATCACAGAATGTACACCTCTGATAAGGTTTATCCACCAGGTTACTAAAATGACCTGCTGTCCCAGCCACCTGCCTCCCAAAACAACATCAGGAATAGCTGCTGATTCCCAATGGACTTGGTTCATCTAGGCATTCAGACAGATGCAGTCAGAACTTCAGTCAAGTCTTGAGACTTCTAAGCATACAGAGACTGAATAACAGATGCTAAAGCTAGATTTCTGAAATCTAACCAATTTTTAAAAAAAGTCTAACCTTTTCTACCCTTAATTAATTTTGTTGTTGTGGTTGACTCAATTCATCAGGAAGAAGCCTTGGGAACTAAACATTCCAATTCCTTGGGTTTGGGTGTCTAGTCATGTTTATTTTATAAATTATAGATATGTTGTCATTATGGGTTAATTTAGGAATGGTCATGTTTTGAATAGAGAGGAAATAAATAGGATATATTACTAAATTTATTCTTGCACAACACATTGCATAGCCATAGTCTTACATTGATAGAAATCTTTATAATTGATACAAAATTGAAGTTATAACTTCTTACATTTGTATATAATTTGTATATTGATACAGATTTAAGGTTTTCATTGGCATAAATCTTTGTATATTGATACAAAGTATGAAACTAATATTGTTACTCTTAGATAAGCATGGTGCCTATGCAATTCATTTACTAATATGAGAATTAGATCACATGCTTCTAATATCTAATATTACAAACCACTAGAGATTATTAAGTAATGCACGTTAAGGCTCAGATACTAAACTCATTGTTTTATTAGGTTCTGATTTAATTACGATGGAATGTTCTAACATTGTTCAATTAGAAATAGCTTAAGCAGTGAAGATTTAACAGTTCAGATATACTTTATATAGATAAAGTCTTCAAAACATCAGAAATCCACAAAATATGGCATTTAATGTCATTTCATTAATGAAGAACATTTGATCTTTATAACTATGAGACATGTCTGCTCCTTGATTTTACATCTTTCCCAGTTAAAAAAAATATATTGATCATCATTACCTCCAGGCAGAGTTGCTTATTGTGGTGAGGTAGCCACTGGTCAAGAATTGCCCTAATTCATCTGCAGACAAAAAATACTTTCCAGAAAAGGGCATACATGCAAGATAATCTTTCATATTTTCTGTTTGATATATGGTATATCAGATTGTTTGGGGCTGAAGACAGATTATACAACATCATAAGAAATTAAGAGACTGTGCAGGCACTCAGCTGTCTTTCCAAACTAAAATTTTTGAAGCTAGGTGTGCTTCCTACATATTCAGAAAAATTCATTCTCAGAAATCCAACATGGATGAAGACTAGTTACAGTTTCGTAACCAAATTTACGATGTTTGAAATTAAGGAAGTTCTAGTTTTCAAAGTATGATATTCAGAATATAATACAAGTTAAAATAAAAACACAATTCAGCTGTGTCTAGTCCCTGATTTTAGAGGGACTGCTTCAAGTTTTTTTCCATTTAGTTTGACGTTGGCTACTGGTTTGCTGTATATTGCTTTTACTATGTTTAGGTATGGGCCTTGAATTCCTGTTCTTTGCAAGACTTTTAGCACGAAAGGATGCTGAATTGTCAAATGCTTTTTCATCATCTAATGTAATGACCGTGTGTTTTTTTTTCTTTGAGTTTGTTTATGTACTGGATTGCATTGATGGATTTCCATATATTGAACCATCCCTGCATGCCTGGGATGAAGCCTACTTGATCATGGTGAATGATCGTTTTGATGTGTTCTTGGATTTGGATGGCAAGAGTTTTATTGAGTATTTTTGCATCAATGTTCATAAGGGAAATTGGTCTGAGTTCTCTTTCTTATTTGGATCTTTGTGTGGTTTTGGTATCAGAGTAATTGTGGCATTGTAGAATGAATTGGGTAGTGTTCCTTCTGTTTCTGTTTTGTGGAATAGTTTGAAGAGTATTGGTGTTAGGTCTTCTTTGAAGGTCTGATAGAATTCGGCACTAAAACCATCTGGTCCTATGCTTTTTTTTTTTTTTTTGGTTGGAAGACTTTCTATGACCCCTTCTATTTCTTGAGGGGTTATGGGACTGTTTAGATGATCTATTTGATCCTGATTTAATTTTGGTATTTGGTATCTGTCTAGGAAATTGTCCATTTCCCCCAGATTCAACAGTTGTGTTGATTATAGGCTTTTGTAGTAGGATCTGATGAATTTCTGAATTTCCTCAGTTTCTGTTGTTATATTTCCCTTTTCATTTCTATTTTTTTAATTTGGATATTGTCTCTGTGCCCTTTGGTTAGTCTGGCTAAGGGTTTATCTATCTTGTTGATTTTCTCAAAGAATCATCTCCTGCTTTTGTTGATTCTTTGTATGGTTCTTGTTGTTTTCCACTTGATGGCTGCCCCCTCTCTCCATATCTTTTCAATATAATACTTGAGGTACTAGCTAGAGCAATTTGACCACATAAGGAAGTCAATGGGATACAAATCGGAAAGGAAGAAGTCAAACTCTCACTATTTGCAGATAATATGATAGTATATATGTGTCCCAAAAAACTCCACCAGAGAACTCTTATAGCTGATAAACAACTTCAGCAAAATGGCTGGTTATAAAATCAAGTCCAGTAAATCAGGATCCTTCCTATAGTCAAAGGACAAGCAGTCTGAGAAACAAATTAGGAAAATGACACCCTTCACAATAGCCACAAACAGTATAAAGTATCTTGGTTTGACTCTAACCAAACACGTGAAAGATTTCTATGACAAGAACTACAGGTCTCTGAAGAAGCAAATGGAAAAAGACCTCAGAAAATGGAAAAATCTTGCATGCTTGTGGATTGGCAGGATTAAGGATTAACTAAAATTGCCATCTTGCCAAAAGGAATATACAGATTCAATGCAATCCCCATAAAAATCCCAACTCGGTTCTTCATAGAGTTAGAAAAAGCAATTCTTAAATTCATCTTGAACAACCACAATAAAAACAAACAAACAAACAAACAAAAACAGGATAGCTAAAACTATTTTCAATAGTAAAAGAACTTCTTGGGAATCAGTATCCTGGACTTCAAGCAATACTTCAGAGCAGTAGTGTTAAAAACTGCATGGTACAGTGACAAGCAGGTGGATCAATGGAATAGGATGGAAGACCCAGAAATGACCTGACACATCTATGGTCACTTGATCTTCAACAAAGGAGCTGAAAACATCCAGTGGAAAAAAGATAGCCTTTTCAACAAATGGTACTGTCTCAACTGGAGGTCAGCATGCAGAAGAATGTGAATTTATCCATTCATATCTACTTGTACTAAGCTCACTCCAAGTGGATCAAGGACCTCCACATAAAACCAGACACACTGAAACTAATAGAAAAGAAACTGGGAAAGACCCTTGAGGACATTGGCACAGGGGAAATATTCCTGAACAGAACACCAATAGCTTATGCTCTAAGATCAACAATTGACAAATGGGACCTCATAAAATTACAAAATTTCTGTAAGGCAAAAGACACTGTCAAAAGGACAAATCAGCAACCAACAAATTGGTAAAAGATCTTCACCAACCTTACATCTGACAGAGGGCTAATATCCAATATATACAATAAACTCAATAAGTTAGACTGCAGAAAACACAATAACCCTATTAAAAATGGGGTACAGAGCTAAACAAAGAATTTTCACCTGAGCACCTTAAGGTGCTTCTCTAGCTGAGAAGCACCTTAAGAAATGTTCAACATCATTAATCATTAGGGAAATGCAAATCAAAACAACCCTGAGATTTTACTTCACACCAGTCAGAATGGCTAAAATTAAAAACTGAGAGGACAGTGAGGTGTTTGCGAGGATGTGGAGAAAGAGGAACACTACTTCACTGCTGGTTTGATTGCAAGCTGGTACAACTGCTCTGGAAATCAGTCTGGTGGTTCCTCAGAAAACTGTGCAAGACACTTCTGGAGGACCCTACTATACTACTCCTGGGCATATACCCAGAGGAGTCCCCAGCATGATGGATACATGCTCCACTATATTCATAGCAGCCCTAAACTCAAAAGATCCCAGATGTTCCTCAACGGAGGAATGGATACAAAAATTTTTGTATATATACACAATGAAGTACTATTCAGCCATTAGAAACAATGAAATTCTTAGACAAATGGATGGAGCTGGAGAACATCATACTAAGTGAGGTAACCCAGGATCAAAAGAATACCCATGGTATTCACTCACTGATAAGCGGATATTAGCCTAGAATCTTGGAATACCCAAGACACAATCCACATACCAAATGATGTCCGAGAAGAAGGAAGGAGTGACCCCTGGTTCAGTAAAGGCTCAATGCATTAGTGTAGGGGAATACAGAACAGGGAAGTGGGAAGGGGTGGATGGGAGAACAGGGGAAGGGAAAAGAGCATATGGGAATTTTGGGGAGCAGGGAGCCAGGAAAGGGGAAATCATTGGAAATGTTAATAAAGAATTTGGTTTTCTCATAGAATACCTTGGTTTCCCCATCAATGGTGATTGAGAGTTTTGCTGTGTATAGTAGTTCTGGCTGAAATTTGTGTTCTCTTAAAGTCTGCATGAGATCTGCCCAGGATCTTCTAGCTTTCATTGTCTCAGGTGAGAAGCCTGGTGTATTTCTGATAGGTCTTCCTTTATATGTTACTTGACCTTTTTCTCTTACTGCCTTTAATATTCTTTCTTTGTTTAGTACATTTGGGGATTTGATTATTATGTGACAGGAAGTATTTCTGTTCTGGACCAGTCTGTTTGGAGTTCTGTAGGCTTCTTGTATGTTCATGGGCATCTCTTTCTTCAGGTGGGGAAGTTTTCTTCCATAATTTTGTAGAAGATATTTGCTGGCCATTTAAGTTGTAGATCTTCACTCTTATCTATACCTATAATCCTTAGGTTTGGTGTTCTCATTGTGTCCTGTATTTCCTGAATGTTTTGGGTTACCAGGTTTTTGCATTTTGCATTTTCTTTAATTGTTGAGTCCTATGGTATCTTCAGCATCTGAGATTCTTTCTTCTATCTCTTGTATTCTATTGTCGATATTTGCATCTATGATGCCTGATTTCTTCCCAAGGTTTTCTATCTCCAAAGTTGTCATCTTTGCGATTTCTTGGTTGATTCTACTTCTGTTTTTAGATTCTAGATGGTTTGCTCAGATCTTTCGCTTGCTTGTTTGTGTTTTTTGTGTAATTCTTTAAGAGATTTTTGTGTTTCCTCTTTCATGACTTCTACTTGTTGACCCACCTTCTACTGAATTGATTTTTGTATTTCTTCTTTATTGGCTTCTATTTTTTGATCCATAGTCTCCTAAATTTCTTTAAGTGATTTTTTTTGTTTGCCTTGTAAGGGATTCTAACTTTTGATCCATTTTCTCCTGTATTTCTTTAAGACATTTATCCATGTGTTCCTCTATCAGCATCCTGACCAGTTCTTTTTAGATCCAAATCTTGTTTTTCTGGTATGTTTGGGTATCTGAGACTTATTACTGTCAGGGAACTGGGTTTGGATGCTGCCATATTGCCTTGATTTCTGTTAGTAACAATCTTAAGTTTGCCTTTTGCCATCTGGTTATCTCTGGTGTTACTTGGTCCTGTAGTTACTAGCTGGTGCTTGAACCTTTGTGGGCTCTTAAGGCTATTTCCCTACGACTGGGACACCTGAACTGCTGTTCTGCGGGGCTCCTGCTCACAGATTGCTGTCTGGCAGCTGAGTCCCCAGAGGTCTTAAACTTTGGATATCTCAGGTACCTGGTTCAGCCTGCTAGATCCAAACAGCCATGAAGATGGTGGAGGCTTCAGGGAGTGCAGGATCCCCCCTCAGTGCACAGACCCCACGCCTGGATGGGACACCTGGACCAGCTGCTCTGTGTGGCTCCTCCTCACAGATTGCTGTCTGGCAGCCTGAGTCCCCAGAGGTTTTAAACTGGGGATATATAGAGTACCTGGTTCAGCCTGCTAGATCAAAACAGCCTTGAAGATGGCAGAGGCTGCAAGGTGTGCAGGGTCCCCCCTCAGGGCACAGAGCCCATGCCTGCTTGGTGCACCTGAACCACTGCTCTGTGTGGCTCCTCCTCAGAGATTGCTGTCTGGTCGCCCTAGTCCCCAGAGGTCTTAAACTCGGGATAGCTCAGGTACTTCGTACAGCCTGCTAGATCCAAACAGCTGTGAAGATGGCGGAGGCTGCAGGGAGAGTAGATAGGTCCAATCTTGTGCAATGTCCTATACAGTAAATTAAAGCTTCCACGAGCTCCCCAGTAGAACAGTCACACCCTATTTAGAAGTTTGTTGAATTTTCTGGCTCTTAGTGTTTTGTTTTGTTTTGGTGTTATAACATGATTTTCAGACATACAGACATGATATAGATGTTCCATAAAGAAGCAAATACCAGAAATAACATTTTATTTTTACCATTTTGACCAACAGTGAGTCATTGCCTATGTTAGTGCACATTGCAAATGTCAATCTTTTGCTCATCACTAATCAATGACTATATATTTAGATAATTCAAAGGCAGTTTCATAACATGTTAATTAATGAAAACATCAATAGAAAATTCCTCTGTGGAGTCAATATAAACCCCCTACTTAAGGAGTTTTGACCAAATTTACAATTCTATTCAGGACTTTCTACAGTGGAAGGTCCATCAAGTCCAACTGGAACATAGTTGTTGATGCTCATAATGGTGTTTCACCTTCATAACAGTAAGGACTTCTTGTAAGCCAAGTAAATGTTATAACATGCAGGATCCACAGCAGAGTAAAACGGTTGCTTACTTTTGTCCCATATTACCTTTCCTCACTCCTTCTTGCACTGTGAGACATAAACTATTAAGGAGGAGACTTTCAGTTTAGTTCTATCTGAATTGCTTATGTACTATAACAAAGTTGGTGTATATAACATATTTACAAACAGGAGTCAGAACTGTTCTGATGTGCAACAAGGAGCAATAGTGACAGTTTTATTCTTCTGAAGTTGCTAGCTCCTCTCTAAATATGGGGAGGTCTAGATATCTGACACTACATATTTTATTTAATCATCTATCCATTAGGAGAACAGAATTATTCATCTATGCTAGGCACTTTTACTTAAGTCTTTTATTCATTTTATTTTTTTAAGTTTTTAGTTTTGGAATTCAGTTAACACATAGAAGTTTCCATATAACCTCACTCATTCATCATTAGATTTGTAGAACCCTCTCAACTTCTGTCAAGATCCTGAACCTTTCAAACCCAGTATTGAATCTGATGGAATATTTTTCATGAAAATGATATCTTCTTTCTTGATAAAACAGTTATGTTGAATTTGACATGTGTTGATTGTGCTTAGAATTTTTGTTTGAACTTTTGAAATTTGTATTCTTTCTCCTCTTCTTAACTTATTTATGTTTGAATACAGTGTATCATTCCTTGTAAGCTAATTTTATTTTGTGAGTTTTATTGTTTTTACTCAATGTATGCATGTATACCATTTGCATGCAGTACTCAGTGAAGCCAGAAAGAACGCAAGTACCCAGGAACTGAAATTACAGAGAGCTATGTGCCACCATGTGTGTGCTAGGAATTGAACCTGTTTCCTCTGATAAAGCTGTTGTTAGCTCTACTAACATTTTAGCTAACTACCCATCTATGGTATATCTGTTATTTGTGGAAAGCTTTTGGGACAATTCTAGAAATTCAGTAATAATTTGACAGTAGGCTAGGGCAAGAAATTAAGACAACCTCAACACTGGCTGGAGTCATGTTATAATATTGTATTTTCTTTTCAATCCTCCCTCCCTCCCTAGAGACACTGTTGACTGAATAAGATAGCTTGGCATCTTTTGTTGGAAAACTATCTTTTTAATGGTTGTCTATAAACCATAATTATCAAACTATAACTATAAGTAACATTAAACCACATCAAGAGTGGAAAAAATCTTACAACATTATGATTCTATTTTTTTTCTTCTCAATGTTTCCCAATTATTTTCATGATTATGATTTTCTACATAATATATATTGCATGGTATATTACTAGAATTCTGTTCTAAAATCTCAGTCTTTTTATTGAAAATCAGAGTCATGTTTAGCATTCATTAGTCTATATTTGATTTCTGCTTTATATATTAGTCTAGTTTGTATAGTAAAATACTTCATAGTGAGTACTTTATTGTTATACATTTTAAATTAAAATATCATAACTTTACTTTCCTTCTTCCCTTTCCTCTATCCAGTCCCCTCAATTTCAGGTTGTACTATTCTTCATTGTACAACAGAACAGGGGATTCTTATCTGGAAGAGTCGAGTCTGAAACTCTTGTTCAGTAGTGATTAGTTACTTACAGTTCATTGTCTAATCTCAAGAGATTGCCCCCTTCTGAGTTAACATGTCTATTGATATTACCATTGTTCAGTTCTTTATTATGCAGTTTTCCCTATAAGAGACTGTTTCACAACATATTTCCTGGTTTTTGGGCTTTCTGGCTCTTACAGTCATCCTACCCTTTCTTCTCTGATGTTTCCTAAGCAGGTGCTATGCTTTAAATGTATCAATGAAGGCTGGGTTCCTTCACAATATCTTAATTTCTGCATTGTGACCAGTTGTGGGTTTTTTGCTTTGTTTTTGTTTTGTTTTATGATAGCCTCTATTTGCTGTAAAAATAAGCTTTGTTGATGAAGTCTGATACCATGTATCTGTGGGTATAAAGATAAGATTCAGAATGTAGTTAGAAATTACTAGTATAGCCAAATGGTAGTCATAAATCATAAATACATAACTGAGATACATAACTTTCATCATTCTGGGATGTTGGCCAGGTTCCTAATTCCAGGCATGTTTTTCCTCCTGGTGAATGAATCTAAGTTGTCAGACAGTTATTGACACCTCTATGGATATCTTGTCAGGCTTGTTATTGTTTATAGGTGTCACATATAGGTTTCTTTCATATTGTTTCTCTCCTTTGGCAGATTTCATAGTATTTTCTGGTGACATGGTAACTAGACTAAAGACGGGAGGCTTTCAGTTTACATCCAGCTCAAATTGTCAGAGTCCTGTGCCCTAAATGTGTTGTACTTTTAGCAATAGTGTGTGACTTTCAACTTCTGAGAATCAATCAAAAGGTAGGAGCCATATTCTATATTGTTTTGGGAATCACTTAAACTATAGTGACCAAGCATTGTTAATTTTTAATACCCGGTACTAGGTTTTTGCTTAGTCTGTGATTCTTGTGGAGAACTTTGTCAGCTCTACTGGCCTAACTTCCTATTTGTGTGTGCACACACACACACACACACACACACACAACACACACACACACACACACACACACACATATGTGTGTGTGTGTACATACATATAATTCAGGTCTCATTTTAAGTTAATATAAAATGAAGCTTTCTCAAATAATATTGCTGTTACTTGTCATTTCTTCTCTTTACAATTGATAGTCCCTAGTTTCTGGACCTCCCCCTTTATTTATTTCAGGTTTTACATCACCTGCACCCTGTTATTTATCTCTCAAGTCACACCTCTGTGGTCCCTTTACACTTTCCTGATTTCTGTGATTACTAAATATTTATATGACATTATGGAATTAGTTACTATAGATGGCAGAGAGAACATGCTTTGTTTGTCTTTCTGGATCTGAGTGCCTCATTCTATATATTTTCCAAATGCACCTATTTTCCTGCAAATTTTATAAACAAATAATTTTCACCAGAAGAAATTTGGATGGCCAAGAAACACCTTAAGAGATGTTCAACATCATTAGTCATCAGGGAAATGCAAATCAAAACAACCCTGAGATTCCACCTCACACCAGTCAGAATGGCTAAGATTAAAAACTCAAGAGACAACAGGTGCTGGTCAGGATGTGGAGAAAGAGGAACACTCCTCCACTGTTGGGATTGCAAGTTGGTACAACTGCTGTGGAAATCAGTCTGGCGGTTCCTCAGAAAATTGGGCATGTCACTTCCAGAGGGCCCTGTCATACCACTCCTGGGCATATACCCAGAGGATTCCCGTGCATACATAAAAGACACATGCTCCACTATGTTCATAGAAGCCTTGTTTCATTTTTCTTTATAGCTTTAAAGTATCCAGTAGTATGTTTGAACTTCATTATTATTATCCATTTCTGTGTTGAAAGACAGCATAGCTTTTATGAATAGAGTAGTTGTAACATTAATATTTAATTAATAAAACTTGTTGCAGAGTTGCTACCTGACTCAATAGTTTATGTTTCTGAATGAAACACATACAGAAATCCTTTGTATTTTAATATGCCTTAAGCTGCACAATAGCTGAGTGATTGTCTAACCTCCATTCTGCTAGAGTCTACCGTCTACAAATAATCCTGAGTTACTACTTACTAAGTTCTATGCTTTATCTTGGCTGATTCAGACCCATTTGCGTTGCCCTCTGGGCAGCATTTTCTTGGCCTAGAGCACAGGGTACTTTCCTTTCTTCTCTACACCATTCAGGCCTCTGTCTCTCCTTTCTCCATTCTCTCTTAAATCATGGTGGATCTCTTTCTTCCTCTCCTCCTAATCCCAAGATCAGGAATCCTAAAATCCCACCTCTGTCCATCCTCCCCAGCTCTTGGTTGGGGGATTCTTTATGTGCAAATCAGAACCAACTGGGGCGTATATATAGAACCTCTCATGAAAACAGTTTTTGGAGGAACATACTTAGCATTCTAATACAAGCAGCTACATTTCCCCCTTTTTGTCTAATTAAAAAGGCTCCATGTTCTCAGCTATACATTGAACATAATTATAACAATTATAAAGTTGTAAGGTATGACATACACTTATATTCCCTGGGAATCAAATAATTTGGAATAAAGATAAAGTTGTTTATTACTTATCCAAATAAAAGAGTTTACTATTTTCTACCTCAATCATGTTTGATTTTAACTCATATTACCATATGGAAATTATCCTTTCAAATCTGGAACATATTCTTTTTTTTTTCTTTTCTTTCTTTTTTTTTTTTTTTTTTGGTTTTTCGAGACAGGATTTCTCTGTGTAGTTCTGGCTGTCCTGGAACTCACTCTGTAGACCAGGCTGGCCTCGAACTCAGAAATCTGCCTGCCTCTGCCTCCCAAGTGCTGGGATTACAGGCGTGCGCCACCACACCCGGCTGAAACATATTCTTTAATATTAAACAAGTTAAGATTATAAACTAGCCTTCAATCCTTTCAGAAATATGAGGATTTAAATATTACTTGAATATTGAGGAAACACAAGGCATAGCTTCCACAACTTGTACAATTTATAGACAGCTGAATACCTGGACAGTCACCAATATTCCTTATAAGGTTGGAGCATCTGTTTTTAGTCTTCTGGCCCAGAACCATCTGACAGACCTTAAGTGATGTAGGAATTATGAAGGACTAGATTACCCATATTGGCAGGGCTTAGTTGTTGACTGTCCTGCATCTCCTTTTCCTTTTTTGGATAGTATTTTGTCTGTAGATGACATTTGGGCATTTTTCACCTAGTAGCTGACTTGCCCCGATTGAAGCAACTCCACCTGGAAGTAATGATTTCAATATCTTTCTTGAAGGGCCATGAGGGTACTGTCAGGAGCAGATATGTCTCATGGTCAAAGATTTTTTAAATAATGAAATAGCATTAAAAGTCATAATCTGTATATTTCTGACAATTTTGAAGACCATCTATTTATATATAACATAACTAAATTGTCAAATATTAATTATTCTTATCTCTTCACTATTTGAATAATCTTGAAAAGAGTTTGTTGCAATTAAGTAAATTAGAATCTAAATATGAACATGAGTTTCACTTTCTGACTATTAACTTGCATTACTTACTCATCTTAAATAGTTTATAATGGCAAATATTAAAAGGACTGGGTCTAAGCCCCATTTTGGGTGTCATTTTGTTGTTTCAATTTCCAACTACAATAAACATATAAAAATGCACAATCAAATTATTGTAATTGTGAGCTATATGACTTGATTGGTTAACTTATTCCCCAGATATAAGACCCTTTACTACTTGTGGTTTATCCTGGACACATCCATGTTTCAGGTATATTGTGACTTCCTGCTCATCTTCTGTCTTCTCTCCATCACCTCTCACTCACTTTTACTCTCCACTTGTCCCTACTCTCAAACCTCCAGTCCCATCTTTCCCTTCCACTGCCCAACCACAGGCTCTATCCTTTATTCTTCAGTTAAAATGGGAAAAAGGTTCACATGAGATCACCTAAGTATGGGATGGTCTACTCATCAGGGTGGAGGGCAACCCCTTTTTAGAAAGGAAAAATAGCATCAAAATACAAACAGCATGAAGACAACCCACAACAGATAACAATAAACATGCCTGAGAAAGTGACTATTGAATAGGATGTCAATTTCTATAAGTATAAGCCAAAAATAGTATAGCTTGGTAAAATGATAGATTTATTTTCAGATTTTAAGGACTCTCCATATTTATCAGCAGAGTATTTGGAAAAGTTTGCAATCCCACCAATAAATAAGACACCCCCACACATAGATAACTTAGAGGCTGGTGAGATGTAGCAGAGTACTGGCTGCTCTTCCAGAGGTCCCAAGTTCAGTTTCCAGAAACTACATGGTGGTTCACAACTATATATAAGGATATCTGTTACCATCTTCTGCCAGGTCGGTATGTTGCATAGCACTGATATATTAGAGATAGTTAGATAGATAGATAGATAGATAGATAGATAGATAGATAGATAAAAATAATTGCTATTTTCCTACAACTCTATCAGCATTTCCTTTTGTTGATTTTAGCCATTCTCACTAGGGTAACATGAAAATTAGAAGCTGTTTTCATTTGCATATACTTAATAATTAAAAAAGATAAATAATTTTTGAGGCCATACGTAGTGAATTGAGAATGCTTTCTAGATATCTCAAGTCCCTTTCTCAATTGAGTTATTTGTTTTCTTGATATTTTCTGAGTTTGAATACTTTGTATATTCCATACTAACATCTATCAGATTTACAGATGACAAAGATTCACTCCCATTCTTTATTTTTTCCTTGACTTCATTGATATTTTTTTTATAAAGAGTTTCTTGTCTTATATGGTCCTACTTTTCTCACTTGCTAGTCTTAATTCATGTACAAACAGATTCCAGCTACAATGTCCTTTTCTATACTTAAATCCTTTATGGCACCTCTTTTATTCACTTCATGAAGTTTTTGTTTTTCAGGTTATAAATTAAAATCACTAAGATACTTGGTGCTATTTTCCTGCAGTGTAACAGATTCAGGTTTAGTTTCATTCTTCTACATGTGAATATATATCTATGCTCCAAATGCAAGGATACCAACATTCATAAAAGAAACTATACTAAAGCTCAAAGAACACATTGCACCTCTTATAATAATAGTGTGAGACTTTAACACCCATTATCATCAATGGACAGATCACCAAACAGAAACTAAATAGAGACAAAATAAAACTAACAGAAATTATGAAACACACAGATTTAACAGATAACAGAGGGAGGTAAAAAAGATGCAAATTGGGAAGGAAGAAATCCAAGTTTCACTAGTTGCAGATGATATGATAGTATATGTAAGTGAACCCCAACAATATGTACCAACTAGTACCCCCAGGGCTCCCAGGGACTAAACCACCAACCAAAAGAACACATGGAGGGACCCATGGATTCAGCTACATATGTAGAAGAGTATGGCCTTTTCAGACAACAATGAGAGGACAGTCCTTTGGTCCTGTGAATGTTCAATGTTGAAGTGTAGGTGAATACCAAATCAAGAAAGTGGGAGAGGGGATTTTGGTAAGCAGGGTGAGGGGGTAGGGGATAGGTGAATTTCAGAGGGGAATGGAGAAAAAGGGATAACATTTGAAATGTAAATAAAGTATCTATTTAGTAGAATTAAAAAGAGAATTATTCATTGTATTTTTATATGAAAGTCCGGCAGAATTCTGTTGCGCAAACATCTGGGCTTGGATATTTTAATTGTAAGGTTTTACTACAGTTTTAATGTCTTCATTTATTATGGGACTGTTTAGGTTGTCAAAATCTTCTTGCTTTAACTGTGGTGGTTTGAGTAAATCAAATCATTTATCCTTTTAGATTTCCCAACTTAATTGGGTGCACATTTTTAAAGTATTTTCCTCAGTTTCTTTGGTTCCTTTTGAAATGTCTCCCCTTCAGAAAGCCCCCCAATCCCATCTCCTCCCCCCAACTGACTCTGTGAAGGTGCTCCCCACGCACCGACATACTCCTGTCTTCCTGCCCTAGAATTCCTCTGCACTGGGGCATTGATCACCCTCAGGCTCAAGTGTGTCTTCTCCCACTAATTCCAAAAGACCATCCTCTGACACATGTGATGCCAAAGCCATGGTCCCTCTATGTGTACTCTTTGGCTGGTGGTCCAGCTCCTGGGAGTTCCTCTGGAGTGTCTGGCCAGTTCACACTTGCTTCCCTCAAAGGGCTGCAAATCTCCCTCAGCTCCATCAGTCCTTTCTCCACCTCCTCCAGTGGGGACCTCACACTCATTTGAAATAACTCTAATAAAATGGAGAAGAGAGATAAACAGAGAATGCTCCTGTCAGCAAACACTTCCCAGCAGCCACAATAGAGTACTGATTTGGTGACTCTATATGGGATGGCTAAAATCCACTTATCAGTGAGTTCATACCACCTGTGATCTTTTGTGACTGAGTTACATTACTCAGGATTATATTTTCAAGTCCCATCCAATTACCATGAATTTCATGAAGTCATTGTTTTTAGTAGCTGAGTAGTATTCCATTGTGTAAATGTACCACATTTTCTGTATCCATTCCTCTCTTGAGGGATCATCTGGGTTGATTCCAGTTGTTTCCGGCTTTTGGCTATGAACATAGTGGAGCATGTGTCCTTATTACATGTTGGAGCATCTTCTATGCCCAGAAGTGGTATAGCTGGGTCTTTTAAAGTATGCATTATTGATTAAATAATTTAATAGATAATATAATTCAAAGCAATTGAAGATATAAAATGTGATGGCAATGTTATTACTGATAATTAGAATGTTTCCCTGCTCTATATTGCATTTCCTTGAATTAGTTACATACCTGTTATTTTGTGAAAGAGAAATATTATGGGAATATATACTAAATAGTGTTATTTTTATTTGTCTACTTTAAAAAAGAAAATTTTCAGTTCAGGAGCCAGATGTTTTATATATTCAATGCCAGACATTTGCATGTTTACATATTCAGCAATCATTGGATAATCACTTTATTTTTTTTCATTTGATTGTTTAGTATTTTGCATAAACAGCTTACATTTCTAATTTAATAAATCTAACATTGTTTAAACATTCATAGAAGGTGAATGAGCTTTTATTCTACTCAAATCTCAGTGAATCATTCTCTTCCATTTATAACATGACTTCTATAATGTTGTAAACCAAGAAATTATACATTAAGAATTTGATGTCTTCCTATTCCTACAATTAGACATTTACAATAACATTCAATGAATGCTTTTATTAGGTATGCTGCCCCAGAGTATAAAGTGCATAACATGTAACTTTGAGCTGAAAGCAGGCCTTATTTGTTCTTCTGTTCTTCTGTATCAGTTTATCATTGTGGATTTTGACTTAGGCTTGCCTTTCATTTCCCACCAGACCATTTATTAAATGTAACATTTGATAATGATAACATCTTAAATAGTATCTCTTTGTTTTAGATCCTAGTCATCTTCCAGGTAAAACTGACAAGATGGCATCTTTCAGTAAATGGCAGGGCAGGAAAGTGGAAAATATGCTGCTATACCTGAGCAAATACTCTATTCTCATATTCAGATCCAAACAAAATGAATCCATTGAGTATTCAGTTAGATGCTAAATCCAAAGGAAACGATCAATGTAGGAAAAAGTACTATGATGTGGCACATGTTAGGATCTAGGTACACAAGACTATAGGGGCTAAAATTTTCTGTAACAAGTACACTTAAAAAACTTTTGGTATCCAAGGTAAAGTTAATTTATTCAGGAATTTTGTTTGTTAAATTCTCCATTGTAAAATTACAAAATTGTAGCATTTCACAAAGATTTGTGACCATGTGAATGTAGTGTGACATGTATCCTGATCATTCTATAGTAAACCTGATACATTTTTTTTCAAAGAACAGAATAACTAAAAGATGTTGGATTTAATTTTGTCACCAGTTTACCTGTCATTCAATAAGACTTAGGCCCTGAGCTCTGAAAGATCTGGAGAAGCACAAACAATCGATATTCTGTAATAAGAATGAACTGATAGTGTCACATATATTATGAGATACTTAGACCAATGGTAGTTACATAGAGAGAGGGATATCAGAACTCTTGCACATTATCTACGAGTATTTCAAATCATTTGAACCATTTTCTGTTGGGTTTTCTCTATTATACTGTAAGTTGCCTTATATAAACTAAGATTCAGAAACATCTGACCCTATAATAGAGTAATACACCAGGTATTTTTCACTTTCAGAAAAGATAAATGAAATCATTTTAACTCTAAATTTGGAACTATCATAATTTTCTCTGTTGAGCACAACAGAGACCTTTCTGTTCTTGCCATTTTTCTTGCAGATTCCAAGTTTTCCAAAAGGTTTCTGAGCATTGCTACTGGACTTATTTTATTTTCCAGATTCCATGTTTTTTTCCTAAATATCACATGTGTAACATTGAAGTTTCTATAAGACAACATCTTCATGGAATTAAACTGTCTGGAATATATAATACATATGTAAAGGAGTGATATTGTTCCTTTTGCAGTTAATTATTGTTTCCTCAAGTGAGCAAGCTCTAAAGGTAGAGTTGGAGGTGATGTATGGAAGCTGCAGTGAGATATCCTTAGAATCATCTCCCTTCTTTATGGTCTTCTTTCCTATGTCTGTTTTGGGGATCCCTCCTGCAATCCCCAATTCATTACATACCATTTAAAATTTGAAAAAAATTAACAGTTACATTTTTATTCTGTTTTAGAGTCTACTAAGATAACATGTTTTAATATACAAAGTATTGAAAATAAAGACCCTGCAGCCAGTTAGAAGAGAGTCTGTCCTCTTCCCCTCACTAACTCTTATGATCTTGGGACCACTTCAGATATCAAGGCATACTTCTTCTTACAATTTTTATGTAACTATTATAAAAATGAAGTGAGATAAAGCCTGCAAAACTTGGTGTTCTCCATGAAATATACCCCCAATAAAACTTTGATATTGTAGTGTTGATCATGGTGATGATATAATCATCTTAGACCTGTAGTATTCCAAGGTCCCTTAGGTTTAAATCAGTAACAGGCAAATACCACTGTATAATCACAAGTATCCAGTATGCTTAGCGCCCTGTATATTGGTAGCAAGGAGTGTTGGCCCTGGTAGACAGAGACTATTTGACAAACCCTGAATTAGTGAGCTCCATATTCCACCATATATCCACCACTTTGATTCTGATACTCTCTTTCCCACACCATAATTTACAGAAGTATCATATCTCATTATTTTTTCTTTCTTTCGGGTATTATATCCAGTCTTTTGCAACTTTGTGGGTTCCTGTTTCTTCCACCATTCTTCACCCTTTTCCCACCCTTCAGTATCCTAACACTAAATCGGAGACAAAAGAGGGTAGAGGCAAAAGGGGACAGTGTCATTAGTCATTATTAAACTAATAATTTGACTAGGAATATTGAATTCCTTGGGACAAGTTGATCTTCACCATCAGGGTATCTAATTACTTTCATTTTTGTGTCTTCTTTAGCATGACTATTTAACAAACCATGACCAACAATAACCAGCAGCAACCAACCAACAACCAATTATAACCCATCCTACCTCTTGGGAACCTTACATTAACATATCACTAAAACGTGCCCAGAATTCTCAGTGTCACACAGTCATATAAACTATCTGCCTCTGGCATAGTCACAGTCCTCCTGGAGTACAAGGCAAATCATAGACAGCTGTTCTAGATAATCTGAAGTAGCCTATTGTCCCATATCTGGATTTAAATTGAAAACACATTCTCATATTTCTGTGTTTTTTCAAAGAAACCAAAACTACAAAATTGTCACTAAAAAGTATGGAGGAAAGGAGACTTGCAACTGTGGAGGTGTACATGGATAAGGCATGGCAGCTCTAATGTCGACTCTTTTAAAAGCAGGTTCTCCATTAATTGCTAGCAAGAAATTTATCTTATGTGTAATCATATAGATTACAGTCACTTTCTAAAAAGCTCCTTTGGTTTGAACTGGAACTGGTATGCAAGAAAAGAATGAGTAAAGAGAATTTTCCAGTTATAATAAAGCACTTGCGAAAAGTGACAGAAGCAAAACCAAATCAGAAATATGGTAAAATCATAGATCTCTCAATAATTATTGAAAAGGTCAAACTTAAATTATGTATACACATATATTAATAGTATGTTTTAGTTGTGTGTATGTGGTATGAAACCCTGATATTCCTGCCTATATTATTTAGACAATTGCTTTAGCTCTCATCTACAGTTTCAAATATATGCATTTTTAAAAATGGCACTAACTAAACTTCATAGTAGTAGTGGTTGGACTGAAGCAGAGGATCACAAGCTTCAGGAAAGTGGAACTATATAGCAAGGCTCTGCCTTTAAAATAAAAGCAAATATTTTAAAATGATAGCTCACATTTTTTTCTGTAAGTGAAAGATCCAAATCTTTTACATTTGTAGGAAGAATAGAATCACATGATTATCCCTCCCCTTCCCCTATTTTGATAAACCATCGTTCTTGGCAATTCCCTTTGAATTTTGATGAACTCATTTAGGAACAATTGCTTTTTCAGAGCCTCCTAAGTATGTACAAGTAAAATTTAGACATTGAAACAATATCTGACTCAGGCAGAGGCTGAAGGATTAATCCAAGTTTTGGTCCTGGGTGCCTCCTGCAGTTTGCTTTGCGATTTTCATGTTGTAGTGGAAAAATAATAATAATAAAAAAAAAATCCAGTCTTGCTTTCAGCAGTTATGTGGAAAAAGCAACAAAAGTCAACAGAGCCTTCAGTCAGCACAGGAAAAGGTAGCATTGTTGCCTCTTCTTCTATCACTTCATAGTTATGCCTTTTACAGAAGGATCTTTAAACCCTTCACAGCAACAAGACTGCCGCATCTTAGGACCATAGCATCCTGAAAATGTCATAGTAGTATCATAATATTGGCACTTGAGGTGTTAAGTTTAATATTTTTAATATTTAATCTCAGGATCTGATTTGTGCAGTGTTACTGTTTTCTTGGGAGATTGGATGCCTTATTGAGAAAATCAAATTGAACCAGTCTTCAGAGCCCAATCATGATTCCAAAGGGATAAGCAATCACCCCTGACAAAATATAGACCAGGGGAAGCTTCTGAAATCATTTTTATGTCATCAAATTTACTTAGGATCAAAGCCAGATCCTAAAATAAAATCAAATTATACAGCTGTTTCCCTGAAGTATGTAAAGCAGCCCACAGGGAGAGTGGCAGGGTCTTTGCCCTAATAGTAGCTTAAATTGTGTGCATGCTTGTCTCTAAAATCCTGCTGCAACCACATAGAATAATATTACAATTAGTAGTAGGGTTTTCCCATAAATCAAACAGTGGTCAAGCTCAGCCTATAAGACGTAGACATATATGAAAGACATTTTTTTTTCTAGAGGATTGTTACCTTCTTCAATAGACCATCATTGTGCCATAAAACACTGTTTTCTTCTACACTCACCAAAATATTTTTCACATTCACTTGGTACCTTCAAGTCTTAGTGTTTAGAATTGAGATGTCAAATGAAAGTGATTTGTCAGTAGAGAGCCTTTCTTTCTATGTTCATTAGAATTCAAGCATGTACCAAGGCCATTCATCATACACACTCAAACAGCTCAGATTTTTTCTGTGGTTCAGGTCAAAACATATATATCTATAAAAAGCAAGATAGGGAATTGCAAATTTTTCTCAAATGCTGTTTTAATTAATATTTCCTTAAATACTCCTCACTTACACTTTACTTTTACATTTGTTGAATGTCTGTCTAAGAATTCCATGATTTCATAAACTCAAAAAGTTATGGTGTAATTGACTGTGCATTTTTAGTTATGATTAAGTATCATTTAATAATGGTACATTGACCCAAGCAAACCACACCATGAGATAAAAAAAAATCCTGCAAAAAAACAAGGATCTGTAAATTATTCCAGAAAAAATCTAATAGGATACTAATCATCATAGGCATGTCCACTTGACATATTTTATAGTGAATATTGAAAAATTGAGATTTCTAGGCTCAGAAAATACCTTAATTTTGTATACAAGAATGCCTTTCAGTCCTGTGCTTTAAAATTCAAATTGTCTTTCTTCATAATTAGACTAAGTAAGGTAGTCTGCTATTTACCCAGGGGCCAAGGCATTACACTTTTATGAACTGGAACTAAAAACAAAGTTAGAAATAAGAGCATAAGCTCTTTGCATGTTCCTCAAGGGGTCCACCAAAGAACAAATGCTTGAGAGGGCACAGAAGCTGTGGTTCACTATACTGCAGACATTTAGGAAATCTGAAATGGAATCATCCTCAAAGCCCAATACAGTCTATAGCCAGAAACTGCTTAAATATATTCCCATAGAATTAACATAACAGAAATATTTCCCAGAATTAAATATTTTTAATACTTCTGTTTGAACTGACAAATTATATCCTTACTAATAATGGGATGAACTATCTTTTGGTAAATTTTGATCCCTATTAAGATGGAAATCCTCATGGTTTTAAGGAACCTTTTGGGTAACATAAAATTTGAAAAGAATTTCCTCAAAGATAGGTAAATCAGTTAGCAGTAGCCCATCCATAATAAACTGCTGAAGACAAATGGTCTTTGTATCTCCCTATATTTACATTTTAGTGTCATTTCATGTGAAAGAGAAGCAAAAATATAAACATAGATCAGCATAACCCCAACTCAAGTTATGAGAAAGTTCTTTGGAAAGCTTCACAGATATTTTGTATATAATTATAATGATTTTAATCTTTTTTTTCAAAAATAAAAAATAATTTATCTGAACCAAAATGTAATAGCAGTGTATTTTTCAGTAACACAGAGAGCTTCATATTTTCTTTAAAGAAAACTATGTTTTCACACATGAGATTCATAACTTAGTTTACATAATGTCAATAGTTGCTCATTTTCTCAGCCTTTTGTCCCTTAAGAAATTAGAGATAAGGAATCCTCATTCTTTTTCAACTTGCAAGAGATTGACAATAGACAGTTTAGACTATTCATAGCTTTAATCTTTTTCTCTGTGCAATTAGTATAACAATGTTAAAAAATAAAAGTATATTCTTCAAAACCAAAAATCATCTTTAATGCTTGCAGAAAACATGGTTACTTTATTGTGGTGTAACCAAAGGGACACAGATTAAATGACTGGCCTATTCTCAGAGAATAAAGTAGCAAAACATAATTAAATATATGTCTTAATAATCCGAGCCAGACTCTCTCTCTCTCTCTCTCTCTCTCTCTCTCTCTCTCTCTCTCTCTCTCACACACACACACACACACACACACATGTATGTATGTATGTATGTATGTATGTATGTAGAGAGAGACAGAGAGAGAGAGATATATATACTTATACACAGTATGTATTTAAAGAATTCTTAGTTTATTTGTTTTATTTTTGGAATCTGGCTCATTTTTCTTAACATGATGTCCTCCAGTTCCTCCTATTTTGTGCAAATTACATGACTTTATCATTTGCTGTGTTGAACAAAACATGATTCTGAATAAATACAGTATTTCACTTGGATAATGCTAACAGTTGAGTCTGTGAGGGGAATGATAAAAATTGTTGAAAGTATTGAGGTGAAAGTAGTAGAATTCTGATTATACCAAAGGTACTAATTTAAATGGATGAAATATAGGGTGAGTAAAGTACATCTAAATATTCACATAAAATTTTTAATTCTACCACATTTTGATATGCATTTATACTGATTGTATTCCTTAGGTTTTGTGAATCATGCACCAATACATATGGATGTTCAAGTACCTTGTTTCATACTGCTAGGATTAATTTAGCTATGTAGTCAAAAGTGATGCAGTTTTAGGTTTTTGTTAAGAACTTTCATTTTTCTTTCTTTTATGAGCATACCAGGACTATAAAAATGTTTCATTTCGCTATTTATTTGTCAGCATTTGTTGACATTTGTCTCCTTAATTACTGCTGCTCTTACTGGTGTGAGATAGAATACACATGTAGTTTTAATTTGTGATCCTTTGATGGTTAAGGATATTGGATATTTATTTCATTTACTGGTATTTTGTGTGTCTTCAAAAGGCCAAGTAAATTTGCTTATTTGTTGAAATGTGCTATTTAATTTTTGGAATACATTAAAATTCTAGACAATGAAGCTATTCAAATATCTAACTGTCAATAATTTTCTCCCAATTTAAGCAGACTCCATACTGTAGACTCATACTATTGATCATATCAATCATTGTACTTCAGCTTCCTCATTACTTCCTCCACTGTAAATATGAAGATCTTAAAGCAAAACAGTCAAGTAGTGATGTAAGATAAAAATCTCTCTTTACTTCAAATTTGGGCTCAGGATGACAGCATCCACAGAGAAGGGGTGAGCTACAGAATGATACATTCCAGACTTTCTATAGACTCTACCTAAGATATACATCTAAGATAACCATACAGTTAAAGTTTGAAAACCCTGTCTGAAAGAACTTTTGTAACTACACATAAATATGCCTGGAAGAAAATGCCTCTCTGGTATTAATTTTAAAAAAAGTATGTGATTAATGTTATTCATTAAAGCATTTTTGTCTTAGATCTTTCACGTTCAACTATATATTTAGTAATCAATACAATTGACAAGTATATGGACAAACAAAATGCAAGTAGTCAAAAAAAAATTAACCAAGAATGTAGAATTGCTCTCATCCTGGAAATCATTTTGGTCGTTCTTTGAAATCATTTTGTCTTTAGGCTGTTATCTGCTATCAAAATCCCTTTTAAAATAACCTAAATTTATCACACTTTTATTCATAACCATGTTATAATAGAGAAAAGGTTAACATAAATGCAATGTTTGCAAGGTTGTTAGTAAATACATCTGTTATATCTAATTAAGTAGTACTTTCTTTTATATGTATGTATGTATGTATTTATGTATATATGTATGTATGTGTATATATATATATGATAATTTACATTTCAATTGTTAAACCTTTCCCAGTTTCCCCTTGAAAACCCCCTATCCTATCACCCCTAACCCTACTTTTAGAGAGTGCTTCCCCACCAACTCACTCCTGTTACACAATCCTAGCATTGGTCATCAATATCTCATAGGACCAAGGGACTCCTCTCTCATTGATGCCAGATAAGGCTCCTTTAGCTCCTTCAGTCCTTCTCCTAACTCCTCCATTTGGATCCCTTTGCTCAGTCTGATTGTTGTCTGCAAGCTTCCACATTTGTATTGGTCAGAATCTGGCAGAGCCTCTCAGGAGACAGTTGTATTAGACTACCGTCAGCAAGAACTTCTTGGCATCAGCAATAGTGTCTGGGTTTAGAGTCTTAATGTGGAATGTATCCCCAGGTGGGGAAGTCTCTGGATGATTATTCCTTAGGTCTCTGTTCCACTCTTTGTCACTGTATTTTCTTGAAACAGGAAGAATTCTGGATTAAAAGTTTGGAGATGGGTGGATGACCCCATCCTTCAACCAGAGGGCCATGCTTAACCTCTGGATAGTCTCCACAGGTTCACGCTCCACTTTGTGTGGAATTTGAGCTAATGTCATACCTGTGGGGTCCTGGGAGGCTCTTGATTTTCTGGTATCTGGCACTTTCTGCATGCTACCCCCAGTTCCCCATCCCCTATTGTTACACACCTCTGGTCAATTTCCTGACCCTCTGAACATTTCCTTCATCTAATCCCATACCAGCTTATGCCACTGTGTTTTTCTCCCCACCTCTCTGCCTCCAAAGTCTTTCCATTTTCTACTTTTCCTGATTATAGTGTTCCCCATGTAAGTAGGACTGAAGCATCCACTCTTTGGTCTTCCTTCCTCTTGACCTCATGTGGTCCATGAGTTGTATCATGGGTATTCCCTGCTCTTTGCCTAATATCCACTTATCATTGTATACATACCATGTGTGTTCTTTTGTGACTGAGTTAACTCAGGATATTTTCTAGTTCCATCCATCATTGGGTTTCTTTCTTCTAGATTTGATTCTAATTGAATGGAAAATGTATGCTTGTCATTCTATATAGTCCACCCTGATAAATAACCCTAGAAGTGCTTTATTTTTGTTATGGTACATTAAAATTCATTCTTGACTTGGAATCAACACTAAAAAGTATAGTTTTTAGCACAAGTAATGTGTTTTATGTAATTTAGCTGATATAAATGACATACTTACACTCTTTGGAAATCAGTTAACAAAGCCATAAGCAGAGCTTTAGCCTTTATTTCCTTATTGTTAACACATGATAATTAAATTGCAGTGTAATTTTAAGAGGATAAAATGAATTCAAGAACTTATACTGTTTCATCATTTAATTGAATTGTATATATGTTATATGTCATGTGTACCCATATCCAACATTATTAGCATTTATATTAGTGGGGAATGTAGTGCAGTGGTAGACTGTTTGATTAGTGTGGGTGAGACTCACAAACATTAATAATGAAATGAGATAAGAATAGAAATATTTACAAATTACAAATAAAATTTTTTACTAAACTTTGAAATGTTCACAAACCATAACAAATATTTTACCTTGTACAATAAAACAGTCTCTATGATAGTGATTCTCCAAACATTGTAGATACAATATTGAAGCTTGCCCAGAGAAGATGAGATAGCATTCATATCAATTAATTCAAACATATGGTATGAAAATCATTAAATTTAGGGTGGAAATTGTTCAATGTAGAATAATTATTTCACAGATCAATTTTGGCAGAGTGGACACTAGGGAAATGGCACTTAAAAGGATACTGTTTAAGGATAGTATTTTGTCAAGCAGCAGTAGAGATATCAGAACTTGAATGCAGCCAGGTCAGGAGCAGAAAATCTGGATCATGAGAAGCTCCTGGAACTGTTTGAAAAGATTCCTGAGAAGCTATCTTCAAAATATTAAACCTGTTTATAGGATGAATCCCTGGGTAGGACAGTCTCTGGGTGGCATTTACTTTAGTCAATGCTCTAAACTTTGTCTCCATAATTGCTCCTGTGAGTATTTTGTTCCATTTCTCAGAGGAATCAAAGCACCCCACTTTGGTCTTCCTTCTTGAGTTTCCTGTAATCTGTGAACTGTATCTTGGGTATTCGGAGCTTCTGAGCTAACATCCACTTATCAGTGCATACATACCATGTGTGTTCTTTTGTGATTGGGTTACCTCATTCAGAATGACACTTTCTAGTTCCATCCATTTGCCTAAGAATTTCATTAATTGATTTTTTAATAGCTGAATAGTACTCTATTGTGTATATATACCACAATTTCTCTATCCATTCTTCTGTTGAAGGACATCTTGGATCTTTCCAACTTCTGGCTCTTATGAATAAGGGAGTTATGAACATAGTGGAGTACATGTCCTTGTCACCAAATACTGAGACTATTATGGATGACAAGTGCATACCAAAAGGAGCCTGTTATGGTTGCCTCTGGAGGGGCCCTGCAAGAGCCTTACAGATACAAAGGCAGATGCTAGCAGCCAGCCATTGGACTGAGCATGGGGTCCCCAATGGAGGAGTTGGAGGGAGGACTGGAAGAGCTGAAAGAGTTTGCAGCCCCTTGGGAAGAAGGGCGATATTGGCCAACCAGATACCCCAGGCTCCTAGGGACTAAGCCATCAACCAAAGGGTACACATGGTTCCAGACAAAAGTACAGCAGAGGAATGCCTTTTTAGGCGTCAGTGGGAGGAGAGGTCTTTGGTCCTATGAAGGCTCAATAGATGCCCCAGCATGGGGAAATCAAGGTGGGGTAGGTGGGAGTGGGTTGGTTTGAGGGTCATATTCTTGGACGCAGGGGATAGGAAGATGGGTTGGCAGTTTTCTAGAAGGGGGTAAACTGGGAAACATTTGAAATGTAAATGAAGAATATATTCAATAAAAAGAATATATATGTATACCTACACACATATATAAATATATATAAATATATATTTATAATATATATTTTATATATTATATTACATATTATGAATATATATTATATACATAATTATATATATATATATAAAACCTGTGCTATATATATATATATATATATATATATATATATAACCTGTGCTGTTACCTCCACTTCAATTTTTAACTAACAAAAAAGTTTATCTTTCTCAAATTCAAATTTTTGTCTGATTGGCAGAGGCCCTTAGTAGTTTCTTTATCAGAAAATAATTTTATTTCAAATTCATTGAATATCCTCAGTATATAAATAAGATCACTGTTGACAGCTTTAGTCTTCCTTCAGATAGGCCAAGCTCCATATACCTACAGTGCTAGTTAGTGACTTGATATGTGAGGTGGCATAATCATAATACCCCGAAATGACCCAGGTGAAGTTTTCCAATAAAATTACAAGCATTCTGTCTATTTAATCCTCTATGAAAAATGTATAAAGTTTATATATTTGTTAATTTTTAAACTTTTTACTATGAACAAATAACTACTCAAGAGATAATTCAAAATAAGAACAGAGCTGTATAATATCCAATATATACAAAGAACTCAAGAAGTTAGACACCAAAGAACCAAATAACCCTATCAAAAAATGGGGTACAGAGCTAAACAAAGAATTTTCACTAGAAGAAATTCAGATGTCCAAGAAACACCTTAAGAGATGTTCAACATCATTAGTCATCAGGGAAATGCAAATCAAAACAACCCTGAGATTCCACCTCACACCAGTCAGAATGACTAAGATTAAAAACTCAAGAGACAACAAGTGCTGGTGAGAATGTGGAGAAAGAGGAACACTCCTCCACTGTTGGTAGGATTGCAAAATGGTAAAACTGCTCTGGAAATCAGTTTGGCAGTTCCTCAGAAAATTGGGCATGTCACTTCCAGAGGACCCTGGCATACCACTCCTGGGCAAATACCCTGCATACAATAAAGACACATGCCCCACTATGTTTATAGCAGCCTTGTTTTTAATAGCCAGAAATTGGAAGGAGCCCAGATATCCCTCAAAGGAGGAATGGATACAGAAAATGTGGTATATTTATACAATGGAATACTACTCAGCTATTAAAAATAATGAATTCATGCCATTTGTTGGTAAATGGTTAGATCTGGAAAATATCATGCTAAGTGAGTGAATCCAATCACAAAAGAATACACATGAAATGCAATCACTAATAAGTGGATATTAATGAGCCCAGAAGCCTTAAATACTCAAAACACAATTAGCAAGTCAAATGATTCCCAAGAAGAAGAAAGGAGAGGATCCTGGGCCTGAAAAGATTGGATCCAGTTTTGTAGACCCAGAACAGAGAAATTGCGGGGCAGGGGAGCTGATGATTGGGGAATAGTTGGAGGGGGAGAGGAATTATGGGATGTATGGTAGTGGGGGACTGGGAAAGGGGAAAGCCTTTGGAATATAAACAAAAATATAGAAAATAAAAATTAAAAAAAAAAAGAACAGAGCTGTATATGGTTCAGTTCTCGACTCCTGATTCTTGGCCTATGGTATGGTAAAAAATGACCACAGGAGCAAATGTCATTTATTATTCACCTCATCATATAAATTAAGCAGTGAAAGAAATAGGCAGGTTACTTGCACTGCAGAAGTTGCTCCATTTTAACCATGTTGAATAACCCACAACACTTGTTGAGTATTCTAAACCAAAATCAAGTTGTACACTCAAAATAAAGTCAAAATTTTCTTTTATTAGATATTTTCTTTGTTTACATTTCAAATGTCATCCCCTTTCCTCATTTCTGCTCTGAAAACCTTTATCCCATTCCTCCCCCCCTGCTTAAAAACCCACCCACTCCTGCCTCCCTGTCCTGGCATTCTCCTACACTGGGATATCAAGCCTTCACAGGACCAAGGGCCTCTCCTTTTATTGGTGTCCGACAAGGCCATCCTCTGCTGTGTGGCTGAAGCCATGGGTCCCTCCATATATAGTATTTGAACCATAAAATGTAGATTCTGATAGAATTACAGGCCTTTTAGGACCCAAGATTTTCTCCTTTCCCTACATTCCATGTTAAAATAAAATAATTTGCTTCAACATATACTCCCTCTTCCACAGCTTTCCCAAAGAACCAAACTAATATTCCACCTTGTATAGGAGCTTCAACTTCCAAAACAATAAGTGAAATTATATCTAATCTTACTTCATAAATAGATGAAGTCAGGTATTATACTCATCATAGTGATGGAACGTTGATTGATGAAGACATGTACAATTATAAGCAGCATGTCATCAACAAGGAGGTATTTTATTTCTCTTTTTAGCAACTGGATATTATCAACTCTACAGACATGTGTTCATCTTCTCATGCTAGGACTTGTACTGATGTTAAAGCATTATGAGCAGAATAGGCAACATAAGACTGTGATGGCAAGATCTTTACAAAAACACAAATTATGGTACAAAATATTTATCGAGTCTTTCAACTGGGACTGTATTTGTTCTGAGTATTTACAGAAACCAGTCATTTTCAATAAATACATAGTGTGAAAAATAGGGCAAACAAGGTTTTGTTTTACAAGTATATTACTCTTTTTGTTTTTATCTGCTTTTTATTTATTGACTGATACTTAAAATAATAATTACATAACCCATGAAGCTACATTAATTTTTGATCCATTCTTGCATCAGAAAATGTGCAGATCATATATTTTCTTACATTAAAGAACTAATTTTTTGCATGAATTGTGTTGTCAATTAAGCCTTTGCAAACAAAATGGAAATGTACAGAAAAATTCTGCAGCCCTTCCTATGTAAATCTCAGATTTGTTTTTCTAAACTTCTGTTATTATTTCAAAATTGTAAAAATGTATTAAGTGTTCATATTTGGTAATAAGGACCCTTTTATTTATACTTTAAATAGTTTTATTAAATGGAAAATTATAAATGAATTGATAGCTCTATAGTAATTAGCTATAATCACATCATTAATAAGCATGTTTCTTCTTTGTCAGGATACAGATTAGCCACAAATCCTGAGAAGTATTTTATAGTATTTTGCATCAAAATAAGAATAGGACATATTGGGTATGTCCCCTAACATAAAATGGATAAATCTAAAGTAATGACAAATTAAAAAAATAATAGCACCTTCAGAGATGCAATTCACTCTAAGGAAATGCTCTGGACAAAAAAAAATGCAGATATATTCAAGAAGTAATGACTCAAACTACACTACTAAAGAAAGGAAAATTCTAACTCTCGTAATTTGGATAAGGTAGAAAATGTTAAATTAAACAAAGATTGTTTTTTTATTATTATCTATAATAATAAATTCAAGTCAGAAGCAAACTCAATAGAGAAGAGTTAGATGCTGATAGTGTTTCCAGTTGGGTATAAAATCACTACTGTATATTTTCTGAAAACTTACAACAAAATGCTTGAGGACAGAAGCAAAACTAAAATTTTGAATCCTACATTTGTTGATGGGTTTTGTTGATTTTTGGAGGCAGAAGCCTAAAAGCTAAATTAGGAAGGGAGCTGAAAGGAACTTCAAGTGATAAAAACACAATTTGTCAATAGCTAATTAAGCTTTTGGTGTGGGCTAACATTACATGGATGGAGGTGGTGGTTATGTAATAACTGGGTTTGTACTAGCAAAGTATCCTGAGGCATAGATAAAAAGAGGTGGCACATGTAAATCATAACAGGAATAGTGTCTTGGTGAATATGGATGTGGAAAAAGTATGGTGCATTAGAAACAAACCTCTGAAAACTTAACTTGTCCACAAGTTTTGACTTGAGTTGCAGCTTGAGCTGCAAATGAAATTTCTCATTGTCATCATAGTTACTGGGAAGAATGATGTCATTTCTCACAGTTGCTATTTCTAGTTTTAGTGCTGCAATGAGACCATTATAACAAAATATCTCTGCCAGAACCAAAACACAGTGGACCTAAACAAAAAAGCAATACAAGAACACTTCCTCACTGAAGCAATAAAAATCATCTCTTAAAAGAATATCTTGTTTTGACATTGAACGAATAATCTCATGTTCGATTGCTACATCAATGAACCTAGCCTGGTCTTTTTGGCATCCTCAAATTGATGTTATACACAAACAATACAGTGTTTAGTAGGCTATTTCTAGCTCTAAGACAAACCTACTTTTCAAAAGTAAGATATTTTTAGACATTGTGTGTTTACATATAATTATGTAATAAGCACCTGTGTCAGTATAAACCTTGAGTGTTTAGATATTGCTACAGCATTCACACAGATTGTTAAAATTTACCATAATTTTAATCTACAATTTAATTAGTCCATTAGGTCAATCTGTAATGATTTGATTATATAGTAACTCAGAGACCCTTTTTTTTCCATTTAGGGATTCAATAAAGCATAAGACATGTTTTGCAAGGAGCGTATAAGTCATTCAGCAATAATATATTGTAAAATATTGAGGGGATGAAATAACACACATGTATTAGGAATCAATAGTAAAAAAATGGAAGCAATAGTTATATCGTCTAGAGTGGATTAAGCTTCAGAGAACACATCAAACAGACTGGAAAAATGCTCTACTATTCCCCCAAGATAACAGGTAAGAGGCCAGGGCAGGTATACTAAATGGATTATCTGAAACTCAGTTGGGTAACATTTTAGTATGAAGCCATGAATTTGTATATTAATCTATTAGTAATGAAAGAAGTGCTATATAAAACATTAGGAGAAGAAATTAGGAGTAAAAGAAAGGTAATGAAGTAAGTTGTTGACTAGAAGAGGAATTACTACAGACATGTACTGTCTAACATTGAGGACAATGATTTTGCTGGAACCATATGGCTATTGTTGAAAATGTTATTTTTCTACTGCACTTACATGATGAAGAATAAGAGAACAATAATCAATAAACAAAGTATGTACCTTCTCCCTTCTTCCTACTAAGTAAAAGCTCAAATGCAATCCTAGCCTGTATATGCACAGATGTCCAGTCAATACCAAGCTACTTAACACTTCCTTGGCAGCGATGAAATCTCATAAAACTTCTATCTATGTTGCCATGTCAACTAGAGTAGTCATTGTTCATGTGCTGTTTAGGTAACAATATCATTAATATTGTATAGATTCTGCTCTTCTGTCATGTTTAGAAAACATCTCACAGTTTATCTAGTTCTCATACTGTAAAGTCTTCCTACTTATTATGGTTTCATCTTTTCCCTTCCCTACTTAATGGATTCCTACAAACACAAAGTTTGAAACACATTTCAGATAACAATTAGTGAGAAAAGCTATTATGGCCACTCAAAAATTTATTTTTATACACTTCTTAAGATCAATGAATTCTATGTTTGTAAACAAATTTTAATCTAGAATTTGGAAAGATAATATTTTCTATTTCTATTATCGATATCACATTCTTTATTATTCCACATTAACATCTTCAATATAATCTATTGAAAATTTGTTTCTTCATGGCTACTATCAAATTTCTTAACTTGTCTCAAAGAGTCTTATGCTTGAATGCATTTGCTTGACATTATGATGTTCATGTCAATTAGAACTTACTCACTGCCTTATATCTGAACTCCAGAGCCCATTAATATTATGTAATATCAATTCTGTGACAGTAGTTCTCAAATGTGCCTTGAAGATGTCATATACAACCTCAAGTACATCATGGCTTCTTGACTCCATCCTTCATCCTTTACTCCACACTACATTGTCCTCTCTTGACTTAAAGGAGAAAGTGTACACTGAGTCCAATGGTTGGCTGTGAGCACTCGCCTCTGTATTTGTCAGGCTCTGGCAGAGCCTCTCTGGAGATAGCCTTATCAGGCTCCTGTCAGCCAGCACTTCCCAGCATCCACAATAGTGTTCTGTTTTGGCAACTGTATATGAAATGGATCTACAGGTGGGACAGTCTCTGGATGGCATTTCCTTCAGTCTCTGCTACACACTTTTTCTCCATATTTCTTCCTATAAGTCTTTTGTTCTCCTAAGAAGCACTGAAGCATCCACACTTTGGTCTTCTTTCTTCTTGAGCTTTATATGGTCTGTGAATTATATTTTGGGTATTCTGATATTTTGGGCTAATGTCCATCTATCAGTGAGTGCATACCATATGGGTTAATTTGTGACTGGGTTACCTCACTTAGGATGATATTTTCAAGTTCCATCCATTTGCCAGTGAATTTCATGGTCTCATTATTTTTAATAGCTGAGTAGTATTCCATTGTGTAAATGCACATTTTTTGTCCATTCCTCTGTTGAGGGACATCTGGATTCATTCCAGTTTCTGTCTATTATAAATAAGGCTGCTGTGAACATAGTGGAACATGTGTCCTCATTATATGTTGGAGCATTTTTTAGGAATATGACCAGGAGTGGTTTAACTGGGTCCTCAGGTAGTACAATGTCCAATTTTCAGAGGAACCACCAGATTTTCAGAGTGGTTGTACCATCTTGCAATCCCACCAATAATGGAAGAGTGTTCCTCTTTAGGAGAAGTAGATTCTCTCCAGGATCTACTGTCACCTGCGTTTTGATCTTAGCCATTCTGACTGGTATGGGGTGGAATCTCAGTGTCATTTTGATTTGCATTTCCCTGATGACTAAGTATGTTGAACATTTCTTTAGGTGTTTTCCAGCCATTAGTTTTTCCACAGTTGAGAATTCTCTATTTAACTCTGTTCTCCATTTTTAATAGGGTTATTTTGACTGAGTGTGGGATCCCCGATTGAGGAGTTGGAGAAGGGACTGAAGGAGCTGAGGAGGTTTGCATCTCTAAGGGGGGAGCAACAGTCTCAACTGACTAGCCCCACTGGAGCTACAGGGGACTGGACCACCAACCAAAGTGTACACATACAGAGACTCATGCTTGGCCACATGTGTGTCAGAGGATGGCCTTGTTGGAAATCAGTGGGAAGAACAGTCCTTGGGCCTGAAGGGTTTCAATGCCCCAGTGTAAGTAAATGCCTGGGAGGGAAGGCAGGAGTGGGAGGGTGGGGAGCAGCCACACAGAGGCAGGGGAAGAGGGCATTGGATATAGAGTTTCCAGAGGGAGACCTGGGAATAACATTTGAAATGTACATAGAGAAAATTTCCAATGAAAGGGGAAAAAAATAAAAGGGTGCTTCTAAACCCTTCTTCAAAACCTGTAAACATTTTACTTCTCTGTACTTTCCAAGGAACCCATTCTAACCTTCCCACACTGTTCTCTGCCATTTGCTACAGTTTAATAACCATTTTATTTAGCTAAGCACCATGCCATCAAGAAAATATCCACCTATTACCTGAACAATGTAAATATGATCCATGGTGATTGAGACATGTTAATATATTCTTTTCCATCTCAGGTTTAACATTCAAGATTTGTTTGTATGATGTTCCATCAAGTCAATAGAAAGCCTATGATCTCATAGACTGATAAAATATTACATCAAGAGGTAACAGCAAATTTTTAAAAACTGATCCTTAGAAGTTTCCTAAAAGGAACAAAGATTAATGTGAACAAATGGCAAGGTAAGGAAGGAACACTTTGTAGTTTCCAAGAAAGAAGGGACTTTACTCTTTGAGTTGTAATCTTTATAATCATCTTCATTACCACTACCACCACCACCACAACCATCATCGTTGTAGTCATCATTGTCATCATCATCATGAACATCCTCAAGGGGCTTCATCTAATGGTCTGAATTGCTTAGAATTTGTATAATTAATCTCGTCTGAGGTTGTTTTATAAAGGTCTCTACGCGAGGGGCTCACTTATTATATTTTAGATCCTAATTTAATACAGAAAACCTACTAAGCCCAGGAACTGTTTTCCTTTGCAGCTTTCACATCACAGTCAAATCTTAGATCTGATTATGAGCACAGGGCTAAGAATAGCATAACCTACATAACCCATATTTTAAGGTTATTCTCCTACCAAGCATGTATTTCAGTTACTGTTGCTTTATATTTGCTTAAGTATAAGAATATTCTTTCTTCTTAGGGGATTTCCAAGGATAATAAGGAGTCATAATTCACAAAACTGAATTAGATTTATACAAACTAGACTATTTTCCCAAATTCTTCAATAATGCTAAAGTTAGAGACTTAAATTCCAATCAAGAAGACAAAACTGTTCTGGAAAGGTAGCTAAGTACTTGTTTAATATGTATGAAACCTAACCACATTCTCAGGAAACAGATATGGAAGGTAAAGAAGGTCAAGGAAATTCTTGAATGCAAAGCTAGTTTAACATTGTTCTGAGATATGTTTTATATATATATTTATATATATTATATATATTTATATATATATATATACACACATATATGTATATACACACATATGTGTGTATATGTGTATGTATGTGTATGTGTATGTGTATACGTATATGTATGTATATATTATACTGAAGAGGTCCACACAGACCTTGAGTTGAGAGGTGGAATTCAGCTGGGTGGTGGTGGTGCACGCCTTTAATCCCAGCACTTGGGAGGCAGAGGCAGGCAGATTTCTGAGTTCAAGGCCAGCCAGGTCTACAGAGTGAGTTCCAGGACAGCCAGGGCTACACAGAGAAACCCTGTCTTAAAACAAACAGACAAACAAACAAACAAACAAAATCAAATTGGAGAGATGGAATTCAATAGTTCCAACTAAGAATAAAGATCAACAAAATACTACTGTGAACAGAACCTTTACTAGAGGACATACAGAATGCTGCCCTGTAGAGAGCAGAACCTATGCAGAGGGAACATTTCTTGCATAAGTATTTAACAAATTTAATTATGTTTAAATAAGAACCTATATATTTAATAATATTTAAAGATATTATGGTGTGGAGAATAAGTCAGAGTTTATATATCTTGCATCCATGGCTGCATAACAAGATGACATAATACCTAAGTATATATTTTTAAAATGTGTGGTCATGAAGATAATTAGAACAGATGGTGATAGAAAGTGTTAGGTAAGAATATTGAAAGGTCCCTGAACAACAACAGCAGATTTGAGTCCTCTTTATAGATGATTTTTCTGTTAGGAATTTTTAAAGAGTTTGATTTTTATGTGTGTGAGTGCATAGTCTGTATGGATGTCCACAATCTTCATACAATACCTGTAGAAGCCAGAAGAGAGTCAGAGAAACCTTAAAATTGAGGCATAAAAAGCTTTCCTATTTAACATATGTCATTAAAAATGCCATAAGGCTGAGACCTAGGGAAGATCTGTTACTATATTCTACTTTCTCTAATTTCGTATCTTATGATATTCTTAATGCTTGAAATCAATAGAAGTTTCTAAGCATCAAATATTATTTTCTTTGTTGAATATACAAATGATAGTGTTCTATAACACCCCCCCACACACATTTGACTCCAGATTGCTTATAGACAACTAAACCTTGAGTGCCACTTTAAAGAATATAGAAGAACCTTGCCAGCTTGCATTTCTCATTTTTGGTTTTGTTTTGTTAAATGGTTAAATAAAAGTAAATATAAAAGCAAATTATTTGCATATTTTGTCATATTGAATATATCACAATATCTAATTCTACAATGTGGTCATTAGCTGACCACATTTTGGGAAGTTACAAAAACCTTAAGGAGTTAGACCTAACTGAAAAAGAGGTAGGGTCCTTCAGGAGGCAAGTTGATCATCACTTTCTGCTTCTGTCCAAACTTTTCTCTTCTTCTTGGTTTATGGATACTAAAATAATATTTACACTGTGCTCTCACCTATACTGAAAGAGGGTCATCCTGCTATCAGACTCTCTATAATGAACTGCCATTATCTAAAACAATGATCAGAATAAATCCTGTCTTCTTTGAGATTTTACTATCAAATGTTTTGTCTCAAAAAATGAGAAGCATATTTTACAAGATATTTTCAAGCTTGTTCATGAGATTTAAGGTTCTTTTATGTTTGGTGTGATGAGTTATAAACAGACACAAAAATGTGTTAAATTCAGTGAAACACAACATACAAGGATATGGTGGCTTAAATGAGGTTGGTACCTCAGAGGCTCATATATTTGCCTGATTGATTTCCAGTTGTTGAGCTGTTTGGAAGAATTAGCCTGTGTGGTGTTGCTGGCTAGGGGTGGCCTTTTTAAAGGAGGCATGTCACATGAAGTGAGCTGTGGAGTTTCAGAAGCCCATGCCAGGTCCCCTCTGTTACATGCCTGTGGCTCAAGGTGTAGCTCTCAGTTATTTCTTCAGCAGCATGGCTGCTTTCATGTCACTTTGATCCCTGCCATGATGTTAGTGGATAGTGAACTAACTTGAATCTATACGAATGCCCCCAATTAAATGTTTTTTGTTATAAAAGTTGGCTTCGTCATCGTATCTTTCTGTATCAAGTGAAAAGTGACTAACACAAAGGACTTGCCAAGTATCCTAGGTGCTAATATTTAGCAGTTTTCAGAAATCACAGAAACAAAAAGCTAGTCCGTCCATATTGATTACTACATTGTTTACTGATATGCCCTTTAGTACTTACACTAAAATATATGTCATATAAACCACTATATTTTGTACATTTTAACTGTATTGGAAATTCAATTCACCCAAGAAAAAATAATCACAATTTTTAAATATTTTAAATAAATATGAATTATTAAGATATATCTCCTGACATTAGGCATTGCCATGTGAGGTATCTTCTATAGAATTAAATTTTATATATATTTGGAATATTTCTATTTATAATTTGATTTTTCTTTCTGAATGTTCAGCATGATGATACAATATGCTCATGGTAGTAAGGATATTTTAAACAAATTTAATTAAGCATGCTTTTCAAGAATTATTGCATAAAAATGACTTTGGACCTTCAAAATCTCTCTGAGAAAATGAAAGAAGTCTCATGTTGTGTCTATAGACATAGCTTTAATTAACTATAGTGTGAATAGAGAGATCACACATTGCACATTTAATTAAAAGCTTTAAATGACATCAGAGGTTTTACCCATAAAACACACACACACACACACACACACACACACACACAAGCAAAATTCAAAATCAATAACTAAAATATCTCATTTTCCTCAAAGTTAATTACTCCACATTGGAAAAATAAATGCCTTTAGATGGAAAGCTAAGTCTTAAATTAGAAACATTTTAATTGTACACACACACACAAACAAACATATAATGATTTACAATAACACAGTAATTTTATTGGATTGACAAGTGTTTGCTAGCCATCAATACAAGACTTATTATTACATTATTACTGAGTACCAAATTGTTATAAACTTCTTAAGAAATATATGTGCCGTGGACCATGCTCTCCCAGGGTTGGGGCTGCAGATATCTTGGATTCTTTTGAGAAGCAGGAAACCACGGGTTCCAGGTAGAGTGACAAACAGAACACCAAATGCAGAGATATTTTGAGATCTGAATGTATTTTGCTGCAGTCAGCCAGGGAATTTTAAACACGAGATCTTTACATATCAAAGAATGTATCCAGTACAGCAGGTACAAAATAGGATCGGAAAAGACCATTTGCCAAGAGGAAATGTAAAATCAGCCAGGTAGAAAACGTTTCTGTGTGACATTCAAAAAGGGGACTGCAAAGGATGGTAAGCCAGCCCCCCTAGGTCTTAATGAGATTCTGTGAGTAACCCAATTATCACCTGGCCCTCTCTCAGGGAACCTGAGATCAGAGTGTTAAGTTAAAGTTTTGCAAATCACAATGTCGAAGCCACTCTCATCAACACAGCCATAAAAGTTTACATTTTGTTGGGAGATCAATGTAATTATGTAAACTACCAAGCAAAGCTATGCCGCCTAGAACCGAGGTATTTTGGCCAGTACTGTAGTTCAAAGAATGAACGTTTAATTAACATTCTTGCCTGGTTACTTATAGCTCAGGCTACCAGAAATTCTTGTGAATAAGGAAATAGATCAAAGGAAAGTCACAAAGGCAAGGCTGCCCTAAGATTAGAGTTCAGAATTCTCTCCTGCTAGGGAATTCCACAGCGAAATTCCTTCAAGGACAGCATCAGTTTTACCCAAGGACAGCCTTATTGTACAAGGCCTTTGCCTGTGGAAATTATCACACAGTATCCACCAAGGTCCTGTGCTTTTCCTGTGAAAATTCACACAGTGCACACCGAGGTTAGTGTGGCATATATGTTTGTTTTATAATAACTCATGCGATAGGAGAACTACAGTATAGTTTAGTTGAACATTCTGCCTTGGTATCTCTCACCAGGTTCTTTAGGAAACTGGTTGAGCTGAGGTCTCATTTGAAGCTATTCTTAAAGGGCAAAAAAAAAGTTTGTTTTTTTGTTTGTTTGTTTTATTTTTTGTTTGTTTTTTGTAAAAAGAAATAATCTACTTGTAGTTTTTTGGGGAATACTGGCCAAATTCTTATCTCTACACATAGTCAGATAGAATCCTTGGTTACTTATGGACCAAAGACTAATTTGTCATGAAAATTTTCCACATACAAGTGTGCTTCATTAAAACAATGGAAAAAAAGCCAAATGAGAGTTCCATCTGTTGGTTTTTTCCATGCAGTTCAGTGACCTGCAGCCCACGCGAACCACCTGTATGCCCGCCCCTTGGGCCACGGGCCATGGTGGAGGGAGATGTGGGCCACCGCAATGAGATACTAGACCAGACAGGGCCATGTGGCTTTATTTAAGATGGGGGTACAGGTGAGTGGGTAGGAAGAAGGCAGGGAATGAAGAGAGAAAGAGGGGAAGAAAAGCTACCCTTTTATATGGGTGGTCATTTAAATTACAGGTAAAAAGGTAGGCCCATTGAATTCTGGGTACATGGTGGCAGTTGCCTTGTTAGCAGGCCTATGATTGCAGGGTGGCGCTAATTGTCACCTATATGATGTCACAGGTCTCAGAACCAACACCAATCTTTTCTGACTTAGTCATAGAGATGGCATCTCTTTTACCAAATTGGTAAGAACAACTCATAAGTCATGTTTACAGCCAACTAGGGAAAAGAACATGAGGCAGGGATCACCTGGTACATAGGATTAAATATTATGAGCCACTCTCAGTGCAGTCATAAGTCACTGTTCTATGAATAACTTTGACATGCTACCTGTCCTTGTGAAAAAGCAAAAGACATCAAATGTCACTGGTACATTGACAGTTTTACTCTTTATCATTTTAGCTACTTGATCATTTGTAGCAAGTTATACATTAAGAAAGTAAGGTAAATGAAGTCCACAAATACTAAATGCCCCCTGCATCAAACAGAAAATGCTGAGATTTTAGCTTAGCTCTGTAGTAGTGGACATAGGCAGAAACTATCAAATGAAAATCACCACTGGCAACTGGCTGTTCGTTGTAAAGGAAGAATAGAAATGTGGGAGACAGAAAGAATGGCATATATTTTTGTCACACTCACCAGTTAGGAGAGTAATAACATATTCAGACACATACCAAAAGGAAACTTATTTTGGAAAAGAGACAATGGAAGAAATTTTATACCCAATAAAGAACTGTCAAATAGAACCTACATGACATATTCTCCATGAAATTAAAAGGTGAAAACTGTATATGTCAAAGAAGGAACACAGTTGCAAAAATAGAAAGCTGTACTCCAAAAACACTTCTCTCTTCAAGAGCATGGAATAGGAACAGAGTATTATAGAAAGGAAATTGTAGGTTAAAAGAAGAGTCTTTGAGAGTGATACTGATTTCATTCATTTTTAAATGGAAAATGAAAAATCAAATGTTTGAGATGATTTTCTAACCCCATATCTCTCCATTTGTGTTTTTGTCACAGTCAGCCTTCTTGGCACATAGTTGCCTCTCTCTCTGCCTACGCACTGGGAATATTTCCCACACATTGTCCTGAACTTTATGAACCATCCTGAAAAATAGGCAAATCACTTTATCCCTGAGTCTCAGCATCACAAAGGTACATGATCACTTGTGTCCAACACACCTACCAGTGTGAATTAATATAAACGGTCTAAGAGTGTGAATAGTCATAACAAACTAGAGTTATTAGCACTAGGATTTGGCTAATATAAGATTCTCTTTATAAATGTATATTGATCATAAACATTCTAAATAATTTCAAATGAGTTTAAAGAAACCTCACATTTGCAGAAAATCAACGTTTATATATTAAATTTTTTCTTTCTTTTTATTTTATTTTTTTATTTTCTATATTTTTGTTTATATTCCAAACTCTTTCTCCTTTCCCAGTTACCCCCTCACTATGTGTCCCATAAGTCCTCTTCCCTCTGCCCATTACCCAATCACCCCCACCATTTCTTTGTTCTGGTACTCCCCTACAATACAGGATCAAGTCTTTTCAGGATCAGGGACCTATCCTTCCTTCTTCTTGGGATTCATATAATTTGCTACTTGTATCTTGAGTATTCAGAGCTTCTGGGCTAATTAACTTTGTGAGGTGTGTGTGTGTGTGTGTGTGTGTGTGTGTGTCCAGCATGTTCACGTGTATGTCTAAGCTCAAGTATGTGTGGTGCATGGGTGAGAAGAAATAATTAATTTCTAATTATTTATATGGATTATTAATTAATCCAGCCTAATTAAGTAAAATGACAGTTTATGAAGCCTATAAAATTCTACCTTGGATCGAATTCAGACTCACAAACTTCCCAAGTCTTATAGTTTGCCTAGATCTATAGAAAATAAATAAATAAACAAATAAATAAATATCAGTGATTGAATTTCCTGTGTATTTTTTTGTGATTGGGTTACCTCACATAGGATAATATTTTCCAGTTCTAACCATATGCCTAAAAATTTCAAGAATTCATTATTTTTAATTGCTGAGTAGTATTCCATTGTATAAATATACCACATTTTCTGTATCCATTCCTCCACTGAAGGACATCTGGGTTCTTTCCAGCTTCTGTCTATTATAATTAAGTCTGCTATGAACATAGTGGAGCATGTGTCTTTGTTACATGGAGGGGAATCCTCTGGGTATAAGCCAATGAGTGGTATGACAGGGTCCTCTGGAAGTGTGATGCCCAATTTTCTGAAGAACTACCAGACAGATTTCCATAGTGGATGTACCATCTTGCACACCCACCAGCAGTGGAGGAATATTCCTCTTTCTCCACATCCTCTCTAACACCTGCTGTCTCTTGTGGTTTTAATCTTAGCCATCCTGACTGGTGTGAGGTGGAATCTCAGGGTTGTTTTGATTTGCATTTTCCTGTAGACTAGTGATGTTGAATATCTCTTAAGGTTCTTCTCAGCCATCTGAATTTCTTCAGGTGAAAATTCTTTCTTTAGCTCTGTACCCCATTTTTAATAGGGTTATTTGGTTCTCTGGGGTCTACCTTCCTTTGTACATATTGGATAATACCCCTCTCTCGGATGTGGGGTTGCTGAACATCTTTTCCCAATTAGTTGGTTGCTGTTTTGTACTTTTGATGGTGTCTTTTGCTTTACAAAAACTTTGTAAGTTTATGAAGTCCCAATTGTCAATTCTTGATCTTAGAGCATAAGCTATTGGTGTTCTGTTCAGGAACTTTCCCCCTGTGCCCATGTCCTCCAGGGTCTTCCCCAGTTTCTTTTTTATTAGTTTCAGTGTATCTGGTTTTATGTGGAGGTCCTTGATCCACTTGGTGTTGATCTTAGTACAAGGAGATAAGAGTGGATCAATCTGCCTTCTTCTGCAGGCTAACCTCCAGTTGAACCAGCACCATTTGTTTAAGAGGCTATCTTTTTTCCACTGGATGGTTGTAGCTCCTTTATCAAAGATAAAGTGACTATAGATGTGTAGGTTCATTTCTGGGTCTTCAATTCTATTCCATTAATCTACTTTCCTGTCACTGTACCAATACCATGCAGTTTTTTACACAATTACTCTGTAGTACTGCTTGAGGTTCAGGATATTGATTCCCCCAGAAGATCTTTTATTGTTGAGAATGGTTTTAGCTATCCTGGGTTTTTTGTTATCCCACTTGAATTTGAGAATTGCTCTTTCTGAATCTATGTAGAATTGATTTGGGATTTTGATGGGGATTGCGTTGAATCTGTAGATTGCTTTTGGCAAGATGGCCATTTTTACTATATTAATACTGTCAATGCAAGAGCATGAAATATTTTCCATTTTCTGAGTTCTTCTATTTCCTTCTTCAAATACTTGAAGTTCCTGTCATACAGATCACTTGTTTGCTAAGAGTCACGCCAAGATACTTAATATTGTTTGTGGCATATTGTAAAGAGTGTTATTTCCCTAACTTTGTTCTCAGCCTGGTTATACTTTGAGTATAGGAAGGCTACTGATTTTGAGTTAGTTTTATAAGCAGCCACTTTGCTGTAGTTGTTTGTCAGCTGTAGGAGTTCTCTGGTGGAGTTTTTTGGGTTGCTTAAGCATACTATCATATCATCTGCAAATAGTGATAGTTTGACTTCTTCCTTTCCAATTAGTATCGCTTTGACTTCCTTATGTTGTCTAATTGCTCTCACTAGAACTTCAAGTACTATATTGAAAAGATCTGTAGAGAGGGGCAGCCTTGTCTAGTCCCTGATTTTAGTGGGATTGCTTCCAGTTTCTCTCCATTTAGTTTGATGTTGGCTACTGGTTTGCTGTATATTGCTTTTACTATGTTTAGGTATGAGCCTTTAATTCCTGTTCTTTCCAGACTTTTAGCATGAAAGGGTGCTGAATTTTGTTGAATGCTTTTTCAGCATCTAATTAAATTATCATTTGGTTTCTTCTTTGAGTTTGTTTATGTAGTGGATTGTATTGATGGATTTCCATATATTGAACCATCCCTGCATCCCTGGGGGGAAGCCTACTTGATCATGGTGGATGATCATATTGATGTGTTCTTGGATTCAGTTAACAAGAATTTTATTTAGTATTTTTGCATCAATATTTATAAGGGAAATTGGCTTGAAGTTCACTTTCTTTGTTGGATCTTTCTGTGGTTTTGTTATCAGCGTAATTGTGGCGTCGTAGAATGAGTTGGGTACTGTTCCTTCTGTTTCTACTTTGTGGAATAGTTTGAAGAGTATTGGTGTTAGGACTTCTTTGAAGGTCTGATAGAATTCTGCATTAAAACCATCTAGTCCTGTACTTTTTTTTGGTTGGAAAACTTTCTATGACCCCTTCTATTTCTTTGGGGGCTATGGGACTGTTTAGATGATCTTATTGAGCCTGATTTAATTTTGGTATTTTGTATCTGTATAGGAATGTGTTCATTTCCTCCAGATTCTTCAATTGTTTTGAGTAAAGGCTTTTGTAGTAAGATCTGATGATTTTTTTGAATTTTCTCAGTTTCTGTTGTTATATCTCCCTTTTCATTTCTAATTTGTTAGTTTGGATACTGTCTCTGTGGCCCTTGGTTAGTCTGGCTAAGGGTTTATCTAGCTTGTTGATTTTGTCAAAGAACCAGCTCCTGGTTTTGTTGATTGTTTGTATGTTTCTTTTTGTTTCTACTTGATTGATTTCAGCCTTTAGTTTGATGATTTTCTGTCTTCTTCTCCCCCTGGGTGAATTAGCTTCTTTTTGTTCCAGGGCTTTCAGGTGTGCCATTAAGCTACTAGTGTATGCTCTCTCCAGTTTCTTTTTGGAGGCACTGAGAGTTATGAGTTTTCCTCTTAGAACTGCTTTCATTGTGTTCCATAGATTTGGGTAAGTTGTAACTTAATTTTTATTGAATTCTAAAAAGTCTTTGATTTCTTTCTTTATTTCTTCCTTGACCAAGGTGTCATTGAGTAGAATATTGTTCAGTTTCCATGTGTATGTGGGCTTTCTCTTGTTTGTCTTGCTATTGAAGACTACTTTTACTTCATAGTGATCTGATAGGAGGCATGGGATTAGTTCGATCTTCTTATATTTGTTGAGGTCTGTCTTGTGACCAATTATATGGTCAATTTTGGAGAAGGTACAATGAGGTGGTGAGAAAAAGGTATATTCTTTTGTTTTAGGATGAAATGTTTATATATATATATATATATATATATATATATAATGTTAAATCCAATTGGTCCAAAGCTTCAATTAGTTTCACTGTGTTTCTGTTTTCTTGATCGGTCAATTAAGGATTGTGGAGTGTTTAAGTCACCCACAATTATTGTGTTAGGTGCAATGTGTGCTTTGAGCTTTAGTAAAGTTTCTTTTACAAATGAGGGTGTGCTTGTATTTGAAGCATAGATGCTCAGAATTGAGAGTTCTTCTTGGTGGGTTTTTCCTTTGACCAGCAAGAAGTGTCCTTCTCTGTCTCTTTTGAAGACTTTAGGTTGAAAGTCAATTTTACCTGATATTAGAATGCCTACTCTGGCTTGTTTCCTGCGACCATTTTCTTGTAAAATTGTCTTCCAGCCTTTTACCCTAAGGTAGTGTTTGTCTTTGACACTGTGTTGTGTTTCCTGTATGCAGCAAAATGTAGGGTTCTAAACAACCCAGTCTGTATCCAGTCTGTTAGTCTATGTTTTTTTTTTTTTTTTTTTTTTTTTTTTTTTGGGAAATTGAGTCCATTGAAGTTAATAGATATTAAGGAATAGTGATTATTGCTTCCTGTCATTTTTTATGTTATTTTTTATATTTGATAGATTTTCTTCTTTTGGGTTTGATGAAAGGTTACTATCTTCCTTTTTCCAGGGTGTAGTTTCCCTCCTTGTGTTGGTGTTTCCCCCCTATTATCCTTTGTAGGGTTGGACTTGTGTAAAGATATTGTGTAAATTTGGTTTTCTCTTGAAATATCTTGGTTTCTCCCTCTGTGGTGATGGAGAGTTTTGCTGGGTATAGTAGTTTTGGCTGGCATTTGTGTTCTTTTAGAGTCTGCATGAGGTCTGCCCAGGATCTTGTAGCTTTTGTAGTTTCGGGTGAGAAGTCTGGGATAATTCTGATAGGTCTTCCTTTATATGTTACTTGGCCTTTATCTCTTACTGCCTTTAATATTCTTTCTTTGTTTAGTTCATTTTGGGTTTTGATTATATGTGACTGTAGGTATTTCTCTTCTGGTCAAGTCTGTTTGGAGTTCTATAGGCTTCTTGTATATTCATGGGCATCTCTCTCTTTAGGTTAGGGAAGTTTTCTTCCATAATTTTGTTGAAGATATTTGCTGGCCCTTTAAGTTGTAAATCTTCACCCTCTCCTATAACTATAATCCTTAGGTTTGGTCTTCTCATTGTATCTGGTATTTCCTGGATGTTTGGGGTCACAAGCTTTTTGCATTTTGCATTTTCTTTGACTGTTGATTCCATGGTTCCTACGGTATCTTCGGCATCTGAGATTGTTTCTTCTATCTCTTGTATTCTGCTGTTAATATTTGCATCTATGGCCCCTGATTTCTTCCCAAGGTTTTCTATCTCCAAAGTTGTCTCACTTTGTGATTTCTAAGATTTTTCTACTTCTGTTTTTAGATCCTGTGTGCTTTTGCTCTGTTCCTTCACTTGCTTGTTTGTGTTTTCATGTTACTCTGAGAGACTTTTGTGTTTCCTCTTTCATGACTTCTGCCTGTTGACCCTAGTTCTCCTATATATTTTTAAGTGATTTTTGCATTTCCTCCCTATTGGCTTCTATCTTTTGACCCTTATTCTCCTGAATTTTTTAAAATGATTTTGTGTTTCCCTTGTAAGGGCTGCTACCTTTTGATCCATTTTCTTTAAGAGACTTACTTATATCCTTCTTGTGTTCCTCTATCAGCATCATGACCAAATCCAAGTTTTGTTTTTAAACCCAAGTTTTGTTTTTCTGGTGTGTTGGGGTATCCAGGACTTCCTGTTCTCAGAGAACTGGTTTCAGATGCTTCTATGTTGCCTTGATTTCTGTTGATAACGTTTCATATATTTGCCTTTTTCCATCTGGTTATCTCTGGCCTTAGTTAGTCTTGCTGTCGCTGGCTGGTGTTTGAACCTCCCGTGAGCCTGTAAGGCTATTTCCGCACCTCTGGATGTTTAGATTTCCCCCTGGCTCAGATTGCTGATGTGCTACCCTCCTCTTGGGCGCCCTTGGAGTCCTAATATGTCCTGCCCTAAGCAATGCTATACCTGGGTTGCCTCTGTGAACCTGGTGCTGTCTATCTGCTCCTCCAAGGAGTGCAGATGACAGATGCTGCAGGGACCTTATCCAAGTGCTGATCATTCTGCAGGGCAGATGACCCCCTGACTGGGTTGGTTCATGACTGGGTTGTCATACACATGGCGCACTGAGCTGCTCAGGTCCTTGGTGGAGGCAAAAGCCTGACAGGTTAGGACCCAAGCAATGTTAGCTTTGGACTATATCTATGTACCTGGCATTATCTGTTAGTTGTCTATATATTAACTTTTAAATCTCATAATACTTTCCAAATAATTGGATATATGCATGTTAAATAAGTTCTTAATAATTTCATATTATACATTGTTTCTGGCATAGTTATTGTATCGGTCTTCACATGAATTAAGATTTCTGTTACTCATTCTTGTGTCCTATAAATTGGTACAAAATTTTAGGCTGTCTTGTCATTTTAGTTTATCTTTTGTTGTACTGAGTTTAAAAGTTAAATTATATCATGACTAAGCATGGAAAGTATATAATAGAGAAGGTATTTATATTGGCAGTTTTATGTACCCATTGAGGTTTTGGTGTATATCCTTTATGAAAATAAAAATGAGGTGAACTGTTTTAAATGGATTAATTGATGTATTAAGTTGTTTTCTTTGAATATTTAGATATAATCTACTGACATAATCACATACTGGTATAGTTATTTTGTTTATTTTGTAAACACAGTGTGTGTCTGTATAGTTTATAATATAGTATATAATACATAATTTATAACATATAATATATAATAATAGATTACTACATATATTAAACAAATATGTTTAATTTTCCAGTTATATAAAATATTTCACACATATGCATGTAAACCACTTAGGAGTAAAATATGGAATGAAACAGTCTAGACCACTAGGAGAAAATAACGATAGCAGGAAATATTTGGACTCAAAACTTCACATATTCTCTTTTGTGTTTACCATGACAAACTTGATTTAATTTGCGGATTTTGAGAATACAGTCTGTTGTACTGAAAAAAATGCTCTCTGTGCAGTGCCAGCTCACAGTGAGCTTGATTGGCTCATGGAGCACAGAGTGTAAGCTGTGTTCACAGTACAGATATAATTGTTTGCATTTAAGTCTTAAAATCAGATGTCAGAAGCAAAGCATTTCTAAGAATAAGACATGAAAGTCATACAGAACTGATGGATAGGATGGGAGGGAAATTAAACGCTATTCAAGCATCAACACACTTAGCCAACTGAGACTAGAACATAGACCCTCATATGCTAATTATCGAAAAAATGAGCAGACCTTCATATTTGACACTGTGCTATGAATATTTTTTACTACAGTATTTTCTCCCCAGAGATGAAGCATAAATAATTTAAGTACATTGGGTTACTGATATGTATAGTTTATTATTTTGAAAATTAATTTATTCATATTTTTATTCTAAAGAAATTCACAGATGATTAAAAGAAAAAATGGTAATATTTCCTCCTATTTTTCCCTCAAACTGCCTTCATAGTGCATATGTACAGGTGTGCATATACGTGTGCATGCATAGGTATATGTGTGTGCATAGATTTGTGTGTTTGTGTGTCTTCTTGTGCATGCATAAATATTTGTAGAGACATTCACTTGAGCATAGGAATTACAACTGTGACCACATGCTCACAAAAATTGTGATTCTCTTTCCTACAGTCAGTGTCAACTTCTGAGATCATATACCACATCTATGCCAGGATTTTGGCTGATTTGGTCTTGGGTAACTTTGGCACTAGCACAACAAGCCACTGGTCTTTCAAAATTAAGTCATAAGTAATGTAGGCACTTTTTGTAAAGTATATTTGTATTAGTTAGGGTTTTACATCTGTGAACAGATACCATGTCCAAGGCAACTCTTACAAGGACAACATTTATATGGGGCTGGCTTACAGGCTGGCTCTGGGACAATCACATACAAACTATCACATTCTACTCCCTGACCTTCATAAGCTTGTTGAAACCCATGAGTCTTTGAGAGGAACACAGAACCATAGCATAACTACAAAGTACTTTTACACCAATTTCCAATGTCCCCATAGTCTATGGTAGTCTCTACAATGTTAAAATTCCAAAATTCAAAGTCTCTTCTCAGATTTGTGGAATCACTTAACTGTAATCCTCACAGCAACATCCAATCTATGCATCTCCATGTCTGATATCAAAGTGGTCTTCAAATCTCAACTACTTTAACATCTTTGTTGACTGCAACAAACTCCTTTCTCCTGGGCTGGTTCCACTCCCTGTTAGCTGCTTTCCATAGCAGATAGCCCATAACTCTGGCATCTTTAACATCTTTGGGTCTCCAAGTAATCTTCAACTTCACAGCTTTCAGTTCCAATGTCAGAGATAGACATGTGATCTTCTGGGCTCCTCCACTACTGATGGAATACTTCCATTGGTAGTATCCTTGGCTCTGGTTATCTCCACTCCATTGCTGCTGTTGTTCTTGGTGATCATCTCATGGTACTGGCATATCCAATATTTTGGGGTCTTCTGCTGCAACTAAGCTTCACCAATAGCCTCTTATAGGCTCTTTTCATGATGCTAAATTTCAACTTCTTTGCATGATCCCTTCAGTTATGGACCATCAACTGCAACTGAGGCTGCACCTTCACAAGTGGCCTTCTATGACCTCGCAGAGTGCCAAGCCTCAGCTGCACTCCATGACTCCTTCATCCCCATGAAACCATCATCTCCTGGGTGATTCTTACACATTGCCAAGTCAAGCTGCAGCACAAGGTAGAACCATGGATATCTCTGGAACACAGCTTCTGTGTGCTCCCTGAAAACACTTCCCAGAAAATTTCACTTCAGAGATACTGGTCTCATCTTAATCACTACTAATTACTTAATGCCTACTAACCAGCATGAATTATTCTACTAGTCCCTTCTATTACTCACTCTAAAGCAGAAAATGGCTGAAGCTGCCAAGTTCTGCTGCTTGCAGTAGCTGGAACATTGTTCTATTACATCATCACTAAATTTTACTGCCTAAGCTTTGCTATCCTGGATATTGCTTTATAGATAGACCTTGAACTCAGACATCTGGATCCCCATCTATTGGGATTAAAAATGTGTACCATCCCACCTGGATTTATACCTTTCTTTATCTAGAATTTTCTATGTCCCAGTCTGGCCTTGAACTCAGAAATTTGTTTGACTTTGTATTCTAGGATTAAAGGTATGTTCACCATGCCTGAACCTAACCTTAGCTGGGTGGGATCTTGCTCTAAAGTCCCAGTCCCTTAATCTTGTATCTTCTAGATCATGAATTCAGCTCTATTCTACTATTTTATGGTGCCCCTTTAATTGAACCCTGAACCATATATTTTGCATTTTTCCTTTCTCAACCACTCCTTTTCATTAAAATGCTCTTCATAAGAGTGAACTTTAATAACTACAGAAGAGGATTTACCCCAAGTTAATTTGAGACATTCTTTTTCAAAGCAATTAATCTAAATCTCTTCATCTTAGCTTCAAGTTCTTTGGACAATCACAAAAATTAGTCACTTTCTACAGCAAAATATCACAAAATAGTCTCTATGTCACATACTGAAATTCTTCTCCATTGAAACCACTAAGGATAGATCAGCAGAGTTCAAATCACTCACAGCAACAAAGATGTCTACATTTCTTCTAGGATAGCTCATTAAACTCCACTCAAATCATTCCAGTGCTTTCCAAATCCAAAGTTCTAAAATACACATTCTTGCAAACAAAATAACATGACCAGGCCTATCAGAGCAATACCCCAGTCTCTGGTACCAAGTCTGTCTTAGCTAGGATTTTACTGTTGTGAACAAACACCATGACCAAGGCAACTCCTATAAGGACAATATTTATCTGGGAATGACTTACAGATTCAGAGGTTCGCAGATTCAGAGGTTCGGTCCATTATCATCAAGGTGGAAACGGGATGGTATACAGAGAGGCATTGTGCAGAAGCTGAGATGTCTGCATCTTCATCTAAAGGCTTCTAGGAGAATAATGACTTCCAGGCAGCTAGGAAGAGGATCTTAAAGCTCACACCCACAGTGGCACACCTACTCCAAGAAGACCTCATCTACTACAGCAAGTTCACAACTCCAAATAATGGCACACCTTGGCCCAAGGATATGTACACCATGGCAATATAATAAAACTATTTTAATATTACCTTCGAGATATTTTACTTCATTGAGAATTCCATATACTATATATTGATCATATTCTTCTGAATCACTTCTCTTAATCTGTTTCTCCACCATCCTTACTCTCCTTCAACCCTTTTCAATTGCACAGCACTACATTTTATGCTGTCTGTAAACTCCAAGATATAGGACTATCCACTGGAGTATGGTCAACCTACAAAGTTCCATACTTACAAAGCCTGACTCTTCTTTTCCCAAAAAGCACTCAGTTATATTTAGTTCCTTGGCTATGGATGAGGTTTTATGAACCCCTTCATACAATGCTACAATGTTGACTGGCTTGATTTTTTGCAGTTTTTCTGCATAAAATCACAGTTCCTGTGATATCTCACAGTTATGTACCTCAAAATCAGGAATTTGTCTTACCTCAGCTAAAATGGCTAAGATAAAGGTAGTGAAAGATGACACAAGAGAGATGGCCCAGCAATTAGGAGTACTTTCTGCTCTTGTAGAGGACCCAACCTTGTTTTCCTGTACTTGTATAATTGCATGTATCTCTAGTTGCAGTAGAAAAAGTCGCATGTTTATGCCCTATTGATACTGCTCACTTTAAAATAGTTTACATGCGTACAAGAAAATTACTCATCCCCATTAAGTCAAATACTTTTATAATAAGAAAACAAAACAAAACACAAACAAATATTGCTGAGGTCATGGGAAATAGAGAATCCTTGTGCACTGCTGGTAGCATTGTATATTGGTACAATCACTATGGGAATCAATGCAGCAGTTTCTCAAAAAGCTAGAAATTTGGGAGAAAACAACTTATCATGCAAAGAAATATTTATTATTCCTTAGAGATCATTAAAAAATCCAAGACTAAAGCTCTCCTAGAAAAGTAGGTGAAGTAGTAATCAGTTAGTTTCAGGAATGGGGCTGAATGATGTGTGGAAAATCATGTAGAAGAGTGTAGAAATAGGAGAAAGAAGAAAGATAAGTGATTGCATAGAGTCACAAAATCTCATTTCCTTTCCCCCTGGAAACCAGCTCAAAAATTGTTCAAGATGCAATGATGGCAAGAGCTCCTTCTTCTGAAGCAACATAGGCTTCCTTATAGGCACAGCTGAAGGAAGCCTTATAGGCCAAAGAAAAGTCACCCTTGCTCAGGATGGTCAGTCACTATAAAGCACAGGTCTTATAGTCACAATCATCTTCATATGTGTATGTGGAAATAGGATCTACTCATACTCAAGAGTCTATTTAAGATACTATTAGGAGTTATGAATCAATATAGTTTTTGGCTACAATTGAAACATACTTTATATTAACTTCTAACACAAACCTATACATCTTACTCATGTCTAAGAAGAGACTATAGACCAAACTATCTGAGTTCCTCAAGAGACCCAAAAGTTGAATCAACTATGTGTTGTAGTCATGGATACCACAATGACAATCCTAAAATCTGAGAGGACCAAATGGCTCTGTAGAGGTCTCATAGTCTTTCCTGCCTCTATTAGTATATGTAAGATATATTCACTGCTCATATATAGTCAGTTACAATCCTTGATATAGGTGACAGTTATAAGTAAGAAAGAAAACAGCCAAGCTTGCATTTTTATAGACATTTCCTGACCCTAGACGACTATATGATAAGAATAGTTGAAATATGAAACTGAAAATTACTTTACTGTTATCCCTAAATAAACTAAAGATGATTATTGAAATAGAAAATAAATTACTGATAAAGTAGTTATTTTAGAAAAGGAAACCTCAATTGAAAATATATCCCTACTATACTGGTATGTAGACAAACCTGTGGTACATTTTCTTTTTATTAACGCTTGATATGGCAGAGTCTATATTACTGCGAACAGTGACACGTCTGAGTGAGCTGGAGGTCCTGGATGCAATAAGGAAGCAGGATGAGCAAAACATGACTAGTATACCAGTAATCAGCATTCGTCCCTGGCTTCTGCATCACTTCCAGCCTCCAGGGTCCTGCCTTGAGTTCCTTCCCTGACTTTTTTTTAATGATAGCTTATGGTGTGGAACTGTGAGATGAAATAAACCCTTTTCTTCCAAACTTGCTTTTAATTTTTGTATTTCATTCCAGCAATAATGGCCTGACTAAGTTAGGGCTAATAGAACAAAATGCCATAGATATAATGGATGCTAGATGACAAAAATATGCTCCTTTCTGACTGATTCTGGAAGTCCAAGATAAAGGACATATTGGTGTCAGGTAGAAATCAGTGTAGGGAGTTGTTTTGCTCTCTGTTGACATGTGGTGAAAGAAGCAGGACAATTCTCCTGTGTCTCTTTTATCTGGAACTGGTTACATGTCTGAGGGGAGATTCCAGAAAATAAATGAATCTATTTCAATCCTTTCTTTCCTAATACTGGCAACATAGGTAAACATGTTTCAGCTCTTTGTTGGAAGGCTCAAAACCATGCTATATTCAGAAAAATACTATAAATTAGAAAGTATAACTTTTTCAAATCAAAGGTGTTAAATAGCAAATCAGGGGAGAATACAGGTCTGTTTTATTCCAGATCTTATTTATCTTTTCCTTTGCTGGTCTAGTCTCATGGGATGATTTAAGTTGCAAGGACCCTCAAAAGGTACATAGTTATTTTGAGTATTTAGACTTACAAGAAAAGTCTAGATTAAGACAACAAAATCCTAACTTCTGAAGCAAACTAAGGATGCTAATTGTTGGAAAACCCTATTAATTTCATGGCAACAACAACCTGTCAGTTCCCTGAGCTCAGCACAACATGGAAGATTCTCTTGTCTAGTAGGTCTTCCTCTATTACTTACTCTTTCTCTTCCTCTTCGGATAGTGACCTTATCTGGGGAGCCTGACACTCACATCCTCTACCTAAGGAACATCACATAGTCTTTGGCAAAATTACAGGTTCAACTTCTTTTCTTCCAATAAGAACCTGCCTACAAGCACCTGGAATTCCTTTCCATGAAAATGAGGCATTTCTAGTACGTTAAGCCTCAGCCAACCATAAATTCACCTGAAAAACCTTTCCACTCTACACGGCTTATATAGCCTTTGTTCACTCTGAATTAAATGTATACACAGCTGTTTCATTAAATGTCATCTAAGATGTAATGCTGAAATACTTAGAGAATGCATTCTCCCTCTGCTTCCCCTCCTGAAAATACTCACAGCTGGACTAAGATAAGGTAGACTCACCCATTCTAGGCACTTCTTTATCCTCATCAGCCACACCTCACACAGTGGCACCTGAACACCCTTAGGGAGGAACCCAATGCAGAACCATATTAATGAGGGGATACTAAACAAAACCTGGGTTATGTAAAATTTTCCATAGCACTATCACGGGATACTACTCACCCTGGTTCAGTGCTAGAAGTGAAATAACACATACTTGTTAATTAGTTTGCCTTATTTTTCCTTTTGTTGTGACTTCATATTTTTTATGCAGGAAACATAATCAAATTTACACATAGTTCTTTTGTCTTAGCAGATGTAACATTATGATAATTAAGATTGGTGGTAATTTGGGTTCTATAGTTACTATTCCAATGCATACTTTTGCCTGGTGGATACTTTCTTGCCCATTAAGTTCAGAATTTCATTGATAGTAAACTTCTGAGGACAAATAGCTACTAATAAACCAAGGTTGCTAAGATAAAAATTGGAATAGTTTGATATATGATGTGGAGAAAGAGGAACACTCCTCCACTCTTGGTGGGATTGCAAAATGGTAAAATCGCTCTGGAAATCAGTGTAGCGGTTCCTCAGAAAATTGGACATGTCCCTTCCAGAGGACCCTAGCATACCACTCCTGGGCATATACCCAGAGGATTCCCCTACATATAATAAAGACACATGCTCCACTATGTTTATAGCAGCCTTGTTTATAATAGCCAGAAATTGGAAGGAGCCCAAATATCCCTCAAAAGAGGAATGGATACAGAAAATGTGGTATGTTTATACAATGGAATACTACTCAGCAATTAAAAATAATGAATTCATGCAATTTGTAGGTAAATGGTTAGACCTGGAAAATATCATCCTGAGTGAGCTAACCCAGTCACAAAAGAATACACATGAAATACAATCACTGATAAGTGGATATTAATGAGCCCAGAACCCCTAAATACTCAAGGCACAATTAGCAAGTCAAATGATTCCCAAGAAGAAAGGAGAGGACCCTGGGCCTGTAAAGATTGGATCCGGTTTTGTAGAGAAACCGTGGGGGGAGGGGGAATGACTGGGGAATAGTTGGGGGGGAGAGGAATTATGGGACATAGGGAGGGGGGAAACTGGTAAAGGGGAAAGCCTTTGGAATGTAAACATAGAATATAGAAAATAAAAAATTTTAAAAAAATACTTTCCCTGAAATATTTAACGTCAGACAACTTTGATCAGTTAGAAATTGTCCTATGCAATGCCCACAGGAATGCAAGGAAAGTACAAACACTGGCAACTAAGCTGAAACAAGACCTGTTAGAACCTGGGAAGTTAAAAGAATAAAGGGACACTACTGGAGGAGGAAGTGATATACTCAGAACAAGGACTCACAAGAAGAAGCGATATACTCGATCAAGGACCTTCATGTTTCATTGGTGAAATACTTACAGTTAGACAAAAGGAAGGAGGGAAACTGGGCTGCAAATTAAGAAACACCTGGAACTTGCCTTGAATTCCTCAATCTCAGAACCAATGACATCTTCTTGTCTGTAAATCCATACACACCTTGCTAGAATTCTAGAGTCCCAGGGCATAGGTATATTTTAAACATCCCCCTGTACAATTAACCTATACAAATTTAAGTCTCTCAAGATTCTTTTCAGACTAGTAATGTCACTTAAAGACACCGTCATGTTTTTATGGTATAAAGAGAGAAATATGTTTTAGTGTAATTTGTGGTAATTTTAAGCCTGTAAAAGTTAAGATACAAGGAAAGGGGTACAAATGAGTGTAAGTACAGATTATTTTACTTAATTGGGCAGAAGTATATGGAATAAACAAAATGTGGCTCACATTGTGGATATCTAGCACTTCTTGACAACTAGCTTTTGGAAACATAAAAACAGTGTGCAAATATTGCCTAGTATAGAAGGCTATTTTGTATGTGTCAAGTGATAAAACAGAATTAAGCTATGTTATGGTGTCTGGTATGCAGTTCTTAGTTTGTTTGATAACCTAATATCTCTATCATTCTTATTGTCTCCTAAGAATATGCCTGGCACCTGATGAGTGAAAAGGAAACAGAACACAAAAACACATGTTCTTCCCTCTGTGAAAATAGTTCAATTTTTCATAAGTTTCCTTAGGTAGCTCTAAAAAGATAAAACATGTTTGTGGCTACCAAGTCTAGAAAAAGACATGTATCACAAAATCCTTTTCTTAGCAAAAGTGGTAATTTCATAAGAAATTAAAAATGCCATAACTCTCTTATCAAGGTTGAAGGAGTAAAAAACCAGAGATACTTCTTTCTAGTTATAATTCCACCACATCTAATGACTGAGGATTAATTGTTTACCATATATGATGCCAATTTATAAATGAAAAAGAAGAAAAGTGAATAAATTTTCTAAGGGCCTCATTATTCTTTCTCATTGCCTAATTATTGAAGAAAGGATGGAAGCTGCCAACAAATTAGTAGAATTTTGAAAGAGAGAGCATTGTCATGTTAAGCCTCCAAAGTTAGTAAAAGAATAAAGAGTTGATATGATAAGCATGACAGAGAAAGTCAGGAAGCAAAGGTCTGAGTTCTCAGGAACAAACAAATCTGAGCTATAGATTGATTTAAATGGCAACGCACAGTGAAAAATTGTAAACTATGAAATTCACTAAAAAATGTAAAAATTTTTAAGAATCCATAGTCTCTCACATATACGTATATATTTCTTAGAATTGAAGAATGTAACTGAAGGAGTCTAGCAGGCCCTAGAATGGAAACATGGTACCAGCAGGTCTTGCCTTTCCACTTTCCCCCATCCTTTGCCAAACTGTTAGGTTTCATTTCTAAAACTAGCCATCAAGGTTTTTTCTTTTTCTTTTTCTTTTTCTTTTTCTTTTTCTTTTTCTTTTTCTTTTTCTTTTTCTTTTTCTTTTTCTTTTTCTTTTTCTTTCTCTTTCTCTTTCTATTTCTATTTCTATTTTTATTTTTATTTTTATTTTTATTTTTATGTCTATCTTTCTTTTTTTTTCTTTTTTCTTTTCCTTATTTGGCTATTTTCTTTTGCCAGTGTCATTCCTGAGACTAATCAGCAGTGTCTAAACATTTTTTATTGAGTATATTCTTCATTTACATTGCAAATGTTATACCCTTTTCCGGTTTACCCCCTCCTAGAAAACCCTCAATCCATCCTCCCACCCCATGCCTCCAAGAATATGTTCCTCCACTCAACCCACTCTCACCTAACCCACTTCAAGTTCCCCATTCTGAAGCATCTATTGAGCCTTCATAAGATCAATGACCTCTTCTCCCACGGATGTCTGACATGGCATTCCTCTGCCACACTTTTGGCTAGAACCATGTGTACCCTTTGGTTGATGGCTTTGTTGCCTGGGAGCCCTGGGGCATCTTGTTGGCCAGCTGACATTGTCGTTCTTCCCATGGGGCTGCAAACTTCTTCAACTCCTTCAGTCCTCCCTCCAATTCCTCCACTAGGGACCCCATGCTCAATCCAATGGTTGGATTCTAGCATCTGCCTCTGCATATGTAAGGCTCTGGAAGGGCCCCTCCAGAGACAACCATAAAAGGCTCCTTTCGCATTCACTTTTTGTCATCCATAGTAGTGTCAGGGTTTGGTGACTGTTTATAGGTAGGAATTCTCAGGTAGGACCTTCTCTGGGTGGCCTTTCCTTCAGTCTCTGCTCCATACTTTGTCTCCATAGTTACTCCTGTGAGTATTTTGTTCCCTTTCTCAGAAAAACCAAAGCACCTCCACTTTGGTCTTCCTTCTTCTTGAGTTTCCTGTGATCTGTGAATTGTATCTTGGGTATTCAGAGCTTTTGGGCTAATATCCACTTATCAGTGCATGCATACTATGTGTGTTCTTTTGTGATTGGGTTACCTCACTCAGAATGACACTTTCTAGCTCCATCCATTTACCTAAAAATTTTATGAATTCGTTGTTTTTAATAGCTGACTAGTATTCCATAGTGACCAACTATTTTTAAAGTACATTTTTATTGGCTATATTCTATATTTACATTTCATTTCCCTTTTTTTGTTTCCCCACCCCCCTAAGGTCCCACATGCCCTTTTCCCTCCCCTGCTCCCACATCCACCCCTTCCCACTTCCCCATTCTGGTATTCCCCTACACTGATGCTTTGATCCTTTCCAGCACTAGTGTCCATTCCTTTCTTCTTGTCAGACATCATTTGGTATGTGAATTGTGTCTTTGGTGTCCCAAGATTCTAGGCTAATATCCACTTATCAGTGACTGCATACCATGGGTATTCTTTTGAGACTGAGTTACCTCACTTAGTATTATGTTCTCCAGCTCCATCCATTTCTCTAAGAATTTCATGACTTCATTGTTTCTAATGGCTGAATACTATTCCATTGTGTATATATACCACATTTTTTGTATCCATTCCTCTGTTGAGGGACATCTGTGTTCTTTCCAGCTTCTGGCTATTATAAATAACGCTGCTATGAACATAGTGGAGCATGTATCCTTATTTCATGCTGGGGAGTCTTCTGGGTATATTCCCAGGAGTGGTATGGCTGGATGCTCTGGAAATATCATGTCCAGTTTTCTGAGGAACCACCAGACTGATTTCCAGAGTGGTTGTACCAGCTTGCAGTCCCACCAGCAGTGGAGGAGTGTTCCTCTTTCTCCACATCCTTGCCAACTCCTGATGTCTTCTGAGTTTTTAATCCTAGCCATTCTGACAGGTGTGAGGTGGAATCTCAGGGTTGTTTTGATTTGCATTTCTCTAATGACTAATGATGTTGAACATTTTTTAAGGTGTTTCTCAGCCATCCAAATTTCTTCAGGTGAAAAGTCTTTGTTTAGCTCTGTACCCCATTTTTGGATAGGGTTATTTAGTTTTCTGGGGTCTAACTTCTCGAGTTCTTTGTACACATCGGATATTAGCCCTCTGTCGGATGTGGGGTTGGTGAAGATCTTTTCCCAATTTGCTGGTTGCTGATTTGTCCTTTTGACAGTGTCTTTTGCCTTACAGAAACTTTTTAACTTTATGAGGTCCCATTTGACTATTCTTGATCTTAGAGCATAAGCTATTGGTGTTCTGTTCAGGAATTTTCCCCCAAGCCAATGTCCTCAAGGGTCTTCCCAGTTTCTTTTCTATTAGTTTTAGTGTGTCTGGTTTTATGTGGAGGTCCTTGATCCACTTGGAGTTGAGCTTAGTGCAAGGAGATAAGAGTGGATTAATTCTCATTCTTCTGCATGTTGACCTCCAGTTGAGCCAGCACCATTTGTTGAAAAGGCTATCTTTTTTCCACTGGATGTTTTCAGCTCCTTTGTCGAATATCAATTGGCCATATATGTGTAGGTTCAATTCTGGGTCTTCAATCCTATTCCATTGATCTACTTCCCTGTCACTGTACCAATACCATGCAGTTTTTAACACTACTGTTCTGTAGTATTGCTTGAGGTCTGGGATATTGATTCCCCCAGAAGATCGTTTACTGTTGATGATAGTTTTAGCTATCCTGGGTTTTTTGTTATTCCAGATGAATTTGAGAATTGCTCTTTCTAAGTCATTCAAATAATTTAAATAAAGGTTACAAACAGATACCGTGGTGTAATCCTGGATGCGGGAGTCAGTTTCTAGATTTGAGCTTCAGGTCCCATGAATTAAAGGGTAATCCAGGCTGGGTAATCACCTGAACCCCTGTCCCTCTCTTCTTTCATTCTAATTGTACTTTCACTTTAATCTGTAATGCACACCCTCTATCTCTCCTGTAGGTTTTAAAACTCTGGTATAGTCTGGATATGTATGACCAAACAATTTTGGTGCATTATTAGGCATTCTGCTTGTTTCATCATTCTTTTTCTCTTCAATATAGGATGCAAGCCATTAGGATCCCTTTGCATATAGACTTTATTCATCCCAGGGTTTAAATCAAAAGTGGCTTGAAGCTCAGAAATCTTTCTTTATTCATCTAGAAACAAACTCATTGCAGAAATTATTGTAGAAGTCCACAAAGCCAAAGAGGGAATTGTAATGGTGGGTTCTAGAAAGAAGCAAAAGAGAAAAAAAAAAAAAAACATGTTTTCCTAGTGTGAAAGTGTTTGTCAGCAAGTTTGTGTTACATTCCCAAGTTTTTAAAAGACAAGGAATAAAGAGATGATGGCATAAATTAGGGCCAGTAACTTAGAATACTGTATTACCAGATGAGAAAAACTACCATATATTTATATTCTTTGGCACAGAAGAAATATCCTTGGGGAAGCTTGTATCCTTATGCTGAACAATGCAAAGTGTGCCATATGGTATCTTGTGTTGATGATTATGGCAGAGGGAGTCCTTAATATGGTACCATTTCTCAAACAGACCAATTCATCACTAGAGTGTAGGATACCCACACTCATTTTACTCTCCTAAGAAAGGTACAACAATTATTTTGGAAATAATAGATAATAAAAGGTGTGCATTAATTTTTCCCCTCCGTGCAAATTTACCTAGTTTTATCTTCATGGGCATCTAAAGAGTTTGTCTCACCAGAATCAAACCCACAAAATAATATATAAGACCAATAAACACAATTTATGTTAGAAGAATTGAGAAATAGGGGATTCACAGTGATGTTAACAAGCAGAAGCTGCTATTATGAGATAGCAATAGAATGTCCTGTCTAAGGCAGAGCTGAAACAGTTCTAGGCAAAACAATATGGGATACCATCATCCAGGATGCTCTCTGAGTTCTAAAGACAACAAAAAACCTTACTCCATTAGAATGCATCAGCCTCAGATTTGCAGAGTGATCTACTTAGAGGATTTCTTTTTCAGTGTTGTTCATTTTAGGTTTAGAGCAAGAATCATATTAACTTTAGTATAAAGGAGTTGTTCCAGCAATCATAGATGCATATTATGCTAAATGACATTCCCCATATATATCATCTTGTATTTTATTTTATTTTAATATTATTGCTTTATTAGATATTTTAGTAGACTTTTTCATTACTCACATTTCAAACATTATACCCTTGCCCAGTTTTCCCTCTGCGAACACCCCACTCATCCCCCACCTCCTGCTCACTAACCCACTCACTCCTGCTTCCCTGTCCCAGCAATCCCCCACAACAGGCCTTCACAGTTCCAGGGACCTCTCCTCTCATTGATGTCTGAAAAGGCAATCCTCTGGTACACATGTAGCTGGAGCCAAGGGTGCCTCCAGATATATTCTCTGGTTGGTGATTAAGTCCCTGGGAGCTCTGGTAGTACTGGGTGGTTCATATTGTTCCTCCTATGAGGCTGCAAACCCCTTCAGCTCCTTGGGTCCTTTCACCAGATCCTTCACTGAGGACCCCACGCTCAGTTCAATGGTTGGTCCTCTTCACTTGTCGGGCACTGGCAGGGCCTCTTAGGAGATAGCTATATCAAGCTCTTGCCAGCAAGCACTTGTTGGCATCCACGTTAATGTCTGGATTTGGCAACTGTATATGGAATGGATCCCCAAGTGGGGCAGTCTCTGGACAGGCTTTCCATCAATCTCTGTTCCATATCTTGACTCAGTATTTCCTCCCAGGAGTATTTTGTACCTTTTTAAGAAATATAAACAGAAGTAACAATACCCAATTTGTTCTATGAAGCCACAATTAATCCAATACCTAAACCAGACAAAGATCCTACAAAGAAGAACGTCAGATCAATTTCCCTTATGAATATCAATGCAAATATAAATAATAAAATTCTCACAAACTGAATCCAAGAACACATAAAAATGAGCATCCATCATGATCAAGCAGGCTTTGTCCCTTGGATGCAGGGATGGTTCAATATAAGGAAATTCATCAATGTGATCCATCATATAAACAAACTCAAAGAAAAAAAATGAACATTTTATTAGATGCTGAGAATGCATTTGACAAAATCTAACAACCCTTCTAGATAAAAGGCTTGGAAAGATCAGGTATTCAAGGCACATACCTAAACATAGTAAAAGCAATATACAGCAAACCAGTAGCCAACATCAAACTCAATGGAGAGAACCTTGAAGCAATCCCACTAAAGTGAGGGATTAGACAAGGCTGCCCACTCTCTCCATACCTCTTCAATACAGTTCTTGAAGCCCTTACCAGAGCAATTAGACAACAAAAAGAGGTCAAAGGGATACAAATTAAAAAGAAAAAGTCAAAACATCACTATTTGCAGATGATTTGATAATATATTTAAGTGACCCCAGAAATTCCATCAGAGAACTTCTAAATCTGATAAACAACTTCAGCAACATGGCTGAATATACAATTAACTAAAAAAGTCAGTGGCCTTCCTCTACTCAAAGGATAAACAGTCTGAGAAAGAATGTAAAGAAACAACTTTCTTCACAATAGGCATAAATAATATAAAATATCTTGGTGTGACTCTAACTAAACAAGTGAAAGATATATATGGCAAGAACTTCAAGTCTCTGAAAAAAGAAATCAAAGAAAATTCTGGATGATGGAAAGATCTCCCATGCTCATGGATTGGCAGGATTAATATAGTAAAAATGGTCATCTTGCCGAAAGTGATCTACAGATTCGATGTAGTCTCAATCAGTATTCCAACTCAATTCTTCATAGTGCTAGAAAGATCAATTTGCAAACTCATCTGGAATATTAGATATTTTCTTTATTTACATTTCAAATGTTTTCTCCTTTCCTGGTTTCCCCTCTGGAACTTCCCTATCCTATCCCCACTGCCTCTGCTCACCAACCCACCCACTCCCACTTGCCTATCCAGGCGTTCTCCTACACTGGAGCATCGAGCCTTCACAGGAACAAAGGCCTTTCCTCCCATTGATCTAATAAGGCTATCCTCTGCTTTATATCCAGGTGGAAGCATGGGTCCCTCCATGTGTATGCTTCAATTGATGGTTTAGTCCCTGGAGCACTGGGGGGGAGGGGGATTCTGGTTGATTGATATGGATGTTCATCCTATGGGGTTGCAAACCCTTCTGCTTCTTCAATCCTTTCACTAACTCCTCCATTGGGAAAACTGTGATCAGTTCAATGGTTGGATTTGAATATAAGCCTTTGTACTTTCCAGGATCTGGAGAGTCTCAGGAGACAGCTATGTCAGACTCCTATCAGCACGCAATTCTTGGCCTCTGCAATAGTGTCTCAGTTTGGTGTTTGTATATGGGATGGATCCCCTGGTTGGGCAATCTCGGGATGGCCTTTCCTTCAGTATCTGCTCCACAATTTGTATCTGTATTTCCTCCTATGGGTATTTTGTTCTCCCTTCTAAGAAAGTCCCAAATATCCACACTTCAGTCTTCCTTCTTCTTGAGCTTCATGTGGTCTGTGAATTATATCTTGGGTATTTTGAGCTTTTGGACAAATATACACTTATCAGTGAGTGTATACCATGTATGTTCTTTTGTGATTGGGTAAGTCACTCAGAATGATATTTTCTACTTCCATCGATTTGCGTAAGAATTTCATTAAGTCATTGTTTTTAATAGCTGAGTAATATTCAATTAGAACATCTTGGTTCTTTCCAGCTTCTAGCTATTATGACTATAGCTGCTATGAATACTATAGTAGAGCATGTATCCTTGTTACATGTTGGAGCATTTTGGGGGTATATTCCCAGGAGTGGTACAGCTGCATCCTAATGTAATACTATGTCCAATTTTCTGAGGAATTGCCAGACTGAATTCCAGAGTGGTTATATTGGCTTGCAATCCCACCATCAACAGAGGAGTATTTTTTCTCCACTCCTTGCCAGCATTTGCTGTCACATAAGTTTTTTATCTTAACCATTCAGATTGGTGTGAGATGCAATCTCAGCATTGTTTTGATTTGCATTTCCCTGATGATCAAGATGTTGAACATTTCTTTAAGTGCTTCTTGACCTTTCGGTATTCCTCAGTTGAGAATTCTCTGTTTAGCTCTGTATCCCATTATTAATAGGGTTATTTGGGTTTCTAGCATGTAACTTCTTGAGTTCTTTGTATATATTGGATATTTGCCCTCTATGGCATGTAGCATAGGTAAAACTCTTTTCTTTCTCTTTTTTTTTAATTGAATATCATCTTCATTTACATTGCCAATGGTAAAACCTTTGCCAATAACCCTACTCCCCTCAGACCCCCAACCCCTCCCCCTCTTCTTCCCCCTGCCTCCCCATATATGCCCTTTCACCCAACACTCTCCCACCTCTGCCCCCTCGGTTTGTTGGGGCCTCTGTTGAGCCTTTACCTGAGCAACGACCATTCCTCCCACTGATGCCCTTCTGCCACATTTTTGGTTGGAACCATGTGTGCCCCTTGGTTGATGGTTCAATCTTGAATTTTATTTTGTCTGATTGACAATGTCTTTTGCCTTACAGAAGCTTTGCAGTTTTATAAGGTCCCATTTGACAATTCTTTATCTTAGAGCATAAGCTATTGTTGTTTGTTGAGGATTTTTTCCCCTATACCCATGTCCTGGAGGCTCTTCCCCACTTTCTCTTCTATTAGGTTCAGTGTATCTGGTTTTATCTCCTTTATGGTCTCCTTGATCCACTTGGACTTTAGCTTTGTACAAGAGATAAGAATGGATTGATGTGTATTTTTCTACATGCTGACCTCCAATTGAACCAGCACCATTTGTTGAAAATACTGTCTTTGTCCCACAGCCTTCCACAACCAAACCTCTCCCAGGAAAGAGCTGGCCTCCCCAGGAGTGCTAATACACTTAAGTTTATAGGCTTTCAGGCTCACAGAAGGGACAAGCCCCGGTCAGAAACATCAAGATCCACTCACAACAGAGATAACCAAATGGTGAGAGCCAAGTGCTAGAACAAAGCCAACAGAATCCAAGGCTAAGTGGCATCAACAGAATCCAGTTATTCTACTACAGCAAGTCCTGGATATCCCAACATATGAGAAAAGTATGATTTAGATTTAAAACCACATATGATGTGGGTGACAGAGTGCTTTAAGGACATAAATACCTCCCTTAAGAAGATACAGGAGAACACAGGTAATCAGGTAAAAGCTGTTAAGGAGGAAACACAAAATCCCTTAAAGAATTAGGGGAAAATACAACCAAAAAGGTGAAGGAACTGGAAAAAACCATCCAGCATCTAAAAATGAACATAAAAACAATAAAGAAATCACAATGTGAGACAATGTTGGAGATAGAAAACCTAGTAAAGAGATCAGGAATCGTAGATTCAGGCATCACCAATAGAATACAAGAGATAGAAGAGGAAATCTCAGTGACAAAAGATACCATAGAAAACATTTACACAACAGTCAAAGAAAATGCAAAATGCCAAAAATTACTAACCCAAACATCCAGGAAATCCAGGAGACAATGAGGAGACCATACCTAAGGATAATCAGTATAGAAGAGGGTAAAGATTCCCAATTTAAAGTGCCAGTAAATATCTTCTACAAAATTACAGAAGAAAACTTCCTTATCCGAAAGAAAAAGATACCCATGGACATTCAAGAAGCCTACAGAACTCCAAATAGACTGGATCAGAAATGAAATTTCTCCTCTCACATAATAATCAAAACACCAAATGCACAAAACAAAGAAATAAAACTAAAAGCAGTTATAGAAAAAAGTCAAGTAACATATAAAGGCAGACCTCTCAAAATTATACCAGACTTTTCACCAGAGAGTATAAAAACTGGAAGATACTGGGCAGATATCATACAAACTCTAAGACAACACAAATGCCAGTCAAGGCTACTATACCCAGCAAAACTGTCAGTTAATAAGGATGGAGAAACCAAGATATTCCATGACAAATACAAATTTACCCAATGTATTTCCAGAAATCATATTGTATTTCTAGAGTGTGTGTCTATCCCAACCTTCAGAAAAGCTTCTTTATTAATTATAAAATAATCATGGGATACTAAAAGTTTTAATTTGCAAATGTGTGCAGATTTAGCCCATGCAATATGATGATTTAAAATAAATATGCTTCAGGCAATAACTCATTTTACCTAATTTGTTTACATTATTAAATCAGAAAAACCTACAAATGGAAATACCAAAAGTAAAGAAATCATAAATAGGGGCAATGATGGAAATGAAAAACCTAGGAAAGAGAATAGGAGCTACAAATCCCAAGAATCGCCAATAGAAAATAAGAGATGGAAGGGATAATATCAGGTATAGAAGATACCATAGAAGATATGAACACATCCATCAAAGAAAATGCAGACCAAAAGTTCCTAAAACAAAACAGCCAGGAAATTTGGGACAAAATGAGGAAAACAAACCTTAGGATAGTAAGAATGGAAGAAGACAAAGACTCCCAGTTAAAGGGTCCAGAAAACATATTTCACAAAATTATAGCAGAAAACTTCCTTATGCTAAGGAAGAGATGGCCATAAACATATAAGAAATCTACAGAATGCCAATTAGATTGGACTAAAAAGAAAATCCTCCCACAATATAATAATCATAAGACTAAATGCACAGAACAAAGAAAATATTAAAAGCTGTAAAGGAAAAATTCCAAATAACGTATAAAGGCAGACCTATCAGCATTATACCAGACATCTCAAGAGAGAAAGGTTCTCAGAGCCTGAAGTTCTTCACCAGATGTCCTACAGACTCTAAGTGGACACAGGTGCCATCCCAGGATACAATACCCAGAAAAACTCTCAATCACTGTAGACAGAGAAACCAAGACATTCCTTGACAAAATCACATTTAAATAATATCTTTCTATTATCCCAGCCCAACTGAGAATACGAGAAGCAAAACTCCATCAATCAACTCTAGGGTTGTTCAGTAGTTAGTAAATGCTACTTTCACTACAGATTCAGATGTAATTAAAGGCACAATGCCAGATGTGGCCAGCGCCCTCCAGCTCCTTTCTTTTTCTTTTTTTTTAAGCTTTGCTGCCAGCATAATTGTAGATTTGTCTATCCATACAATCCCACTGAGTCAGAAATTCTCCAATGTCAATGATCTGATCATTTACTTTAGCATATCCATGAATGAAACATCCTGCGTTGGGGTTAGGGTTAGAGTTAGGGTAAGGGTAAGGGTTAGGGTTAGGGTTAGGGTTAGGGTTAGGGTTAGGGTTAGGGTTAGGGTTAGGGTTAGGGTTAGGGTTAGGGTTAGGGTTAGGGTAAGGGTTAGGGTTAGGGTTTAGGGTTAGGGTTAGGGTTAGGGTTAGGGTTAGGGTTAGGGTTAGAGTTAGGGTTAGGGTTAGGATTTTTTTTTTTATTTCCATATTTAGGAAAAGGAAAGGAACTACGCTCAAGAAACACAAGAAATTAATCATCTCATGGCAATATCAGAGGAGCATTAAAGACACATAATCACATAATACCACCTCCAAAAACAACATAAAAAAAAACAGAACTAATCATCATTGGTCTTTAATATCCCTCAACATTAATGTCCTCAATTTCTCAATCAAAAGACACAGGCTAACAGCCTGAATGTGTGAACAGGTTCCATAATTTTGCCACATACAGGAAGCACAATTCAGCAACAAAGACAGACCCTATCTCAGTTAAGGGATGAAAAAAATGTTTTCCAAGCAATTGGTTTCAAGGAACAAGCTGGCATTGCCATTTTAATATCCAAATAATTGACTTTTAACTAAAAGTTATCAAAAAAATGGAAAAAGACACCTCATATCCATAAAATAAAAATTCCACCAAGAGGGAGGTTCAATTCTGAAAATCTATGCCCCAAATGCAAAAGCACCCATATTCATAAAAGAAAAGTTATTAAAGCTCAAATGCATTGAACCTCACACAATAATAGTGGGAGACTTTAACACCTCACTCTCACCAATGAACAGGCCATTGAAAGAGAGATACAACAGAGACACAGTGAAACTAATAAAAAATATCAATCAAATGGATTTAACAGATATCTATAGAATCAATCACTGCCAAACAAGAGAATATACCTTCTTAACACCTCATGGAATTTTCTTCAAAATTGAACATATAACTAGACACAAAAAAGCTCAACAGACAAAAGAAGATTAAAATAACCCCATGCATTCTATCACATTAAGAGGGAATACTAAGGCTAGACTTCAATAACAACAAAAACAACAGAAAGCTTACATACTCATAGAAACTAAACAGCAGTCTGCTCAAGTATTAATTGTTCAGGGAAGAGATAAAGAAAGAAATGAAGAATTTTGTAGAATTCAATGAAAATGAAGGCACAACATGCCCAAATCTAAGGGACACTATGACAGTAGTCTTATGAAAATTCATAGCCCTAAGTGCTTTCATAAAGAAATTAGAGAGATCCCATAAAGTAATTTAAAAGTAAACTTTAAAACTAGAAAAGAAAGAAAGAAACGCACCCAAGAGGAGTAGATAGCAGGATATAGTCAAAACTCCCAGCTGATATCAACCAGGTAGAAACAAAGAGAACAATACAAAGAATCACAAAACCAAGACCTGATTTTTAGAAAAAAAAACTAGCAAAATAGATAAATATTTAGCCAAAATAACTAAAGGGAAAAGAGACAGTATCCAAAGTAACAAAGTAAGACATGAAACGGGAAACATAACAACAGAATCTAAGGAAATTCAAAAACATCATCATATCTTACTACAAAAGCCTGCTCTCTACAATACTGGAAAATCTAGATGAAATGGATGATTTTCTAGGCACCTACCAGGTACCAAAGTAAAAATAAAGTTCAGGTAAACTATCTAAACTCTCCCATATCTCCTAAGCAAATAGAAACAATCATCAAAAACCTCTCCAACAAAAAAAGTCCAGGGCCAGATGGGTTTTAATTTAGATATCTACCATACATTCAAAGAAAGGCCTATATCAGTACTCATCAAATTATTACATGAAATAGAAACAGTAGGATCATTACCTAAGTTACACCAATCTTGCTTATGAATATCAATGCAAAAATATTCAATAAAATTCTTGCAAACCAAATTCAAGGTTACATCAAAACCATCATTCACCATGACCCAATAGGCTTTATCCCAGGAATGGTTCAATATAAAGAAGTCCTCCAATGTAACACACTATATAAATAAACTAAAGAGAAAATGTCATACTCATCTCCTTATATGCTGAAAAAGCCTTTGACAAAACACAACATATCTTCATGCTAAAAGTCTGAAAGTCATCAGTATTTCTTGGCACATATCTAAATATAATAAAAGCAATATATTGCAAACAAACATCCAACATCAAATTAAATGTAGAGAAACTAAAATCCAGGATGAGACAAAGTCTCTCTCTCTCTCTCTCTCTCTCTCTCTCTTTCTCTCTCTCTCCAATATAGTGATTGAATTTTGGGTCAGAACAAATATAAAACAAAAAGAGATCAAGGGGATACAAATTGGAAAGGAAGAATACAAAGTACCAGCATTTGTAGATGATAGAATAGTATATATAAACATCCACAAAATTTCACCAGAGAATGCGAATTAATTCATTCTTATGTCCTTGTACTAAGCTCAACTCCAAGTGGATCAAGGACCTCTATGTAAAGCCAGACACACTGAGACTAATAGATAAGAAACTGGGGAAGACTCTTGAGGACATGGGCACAGGGGGAAAGTTCCTGAACAGAACACCAATAGCTTGTGCTCTAAGATCAAGGATTGACAAATGGGACCTCATAAAATTACAAAGTTTCTGTAAGGCAATAGACACCGTTAAAAGGACAAAACAATAATGAACAAATTGAGAAAAGATCTTCACCAACCCTACCTCTGACAGAGGGCTAATATCCAATATATACAATGAACTCAAGAAGTTAGACCCCAGAAAACCAAATAACCCTATTAAAAATGGGGTACAGAGCTAAACAAAAAATTTTCACCTGAAGAAATTGGGATGGCTGAGAAGCACCTTAAGAAATGTTCAACATCATTAGTCATTAGGGAAATGCAAATCAAAACAACCCTGAGATTTCATCTCACACCAGTCAGAATGGTAAAGATTAAAACATCACGAGACAGCAGGTGTTGGTGAAGATGTGGAGAAAGAGGAACACTCCTCCACTGTTGGTGGGATTGCAAGATGGTACAACTGCTCTGAAAATCAGTCTGGCGGTTCCTCAGAAAACTGGGCACAACATTTCCAGAGGACCCTGTTGTACCACTCCTGGGCATATACCCAGAGGATCCCCTGGCATGCAATAAGGACCCATGCTCCACTATGTTCATAGGAGTCTTATTTATAATAGCCAGAAAATGGAAAGAACCCAGATGTCCCTCAGTTGATGAATAGATACAGAAAATATTGTATATTAACACAATGGAATACTACTCAGCAGTTAAAAACAATGAATTCATGAAATTTTTAGGCAAATTTTTGGAACTGAAAATATCATCCTAAGTGAGGTAACTCATTCACAAAAGAACACACATGGAATGCAGTCACTGATAAGTGAATATTAGCCCAGAAGCTCAGAATATCCAAAACATAACCCACATATAAAATCATTCCCAAGAAGAAGGAAGGAGAGGGCCCAGGTCCTGGAAAGGCTTGATGCAGCGTTGTAGGGGATTGCCAGGACAGAGGAGTGGGAAGGGGTTGAATGAGGAATTGGGAGGGAAGAGGACTTATGGGACTTATGGTGAGGGGCGAACCGGGAAAGGGAAAATCATTTGGAATATAAACAAAGAATATAGAAAATTTTAAAAAAGAAAAAAGAAAAAATATCATCAAAGTGGATGGATATAATATTAACCCAAGCAAATCTGTAGCTTTTATTTAAACAAATGATAAGCAGGCTGAGAAAGAAATAAGGGAAACAACATCCTTCACAATAGCTACAAATAGTACAAAATATCTTAGTGTAATTCTTCCCAAACAAGTAATAGAACACAAATAACAAGAACTTCAAATCCCAGAAAAAAGAAATTGAAGAAGACCTCAGAAGAGGGAAAGAGCTCTCATTCTCATGTATTGGAATGATTTACATAGTGAAAATGGCCATCCTACCAAAAGTAATCTACAGATTTAATGCTATCCCCATTCAAACTCCAACATAGATTTTCACTGACCTGAAAAAAATCACCTTACAACTTCATATGGAAAAACAGAAAACCCAGGATAGCCAAAATAATACTCAACAATGAAAGTCCTTCCAGGGGAGTTACCATCCCTGACCTCAAGATGTACTACAAAGCAATAGTAATAAAAACTGCATGGACTTGTTAGAGAGAGATATGGATCAACAAGTGGAATAGAATAAAAGACCCAGAAATAAACACATACAACTACAGACACTTGGTCTTTGACAAAGAATCTAAAACCATATAATTGAATAAAGTATATCCAATGAATGTTTCTAGTCTAACTGGCAATCTGTATGTAGGACAAAGCTCACATCCCAGTGGATCAAGAACCTCATAATAAAACCAGATACACTAAATCTAATAGAAGAGAAAGAGGGAAAGAGCCTTGAACTTGTTAGCCCAGGGGGAAATTTCCTGAACAGAAAACAAATGGTCTAGGCTTAAGATCAAGAATTAATAAATGGGACCTCATGAAACTGAAAAATGTAAGGCAAAAGACACAATCAATAGCACCAATCTACAAAATAGGACAAATCTACAGATTGGTTTAAAAAAATGCTAACATTAGAGGACTAATATCCGAAATGTATAAAGGACTCAAGAATATAACCTCCAAACACCCAAATAACCCCATTAAAATTGTGCTACAGAGCTAAACAGAGAATTCACAACAATAGAAACTTAAATGACTTAGAAGCACTGAAAGAAATGTTCAAATCATTAGTCACTGGAGAAATGCAAATCAAAATGACTCTGAGGTTCTACCTCAGAATGACTAAGATAAAAACCTCAAGTGATGACACATGCTGGTAAGAATGTTGAGAAAGAGGAACACTCCTCCTTTGCTGGTGGGATTGGAACCTGGTGCAACCACTCTGGAAATCAATCTGGAGGTGCTCAGAAAATTAGAAATAGCTCTACCAAAAAACCCAGCAATCCCACTCCTAGGCATAGACCCATAAGACACCCTACCATGCCATAAGAACACATGTTCCATTATGATCATAGCCGTCATATTCATAATTGCCAGAAATTGGAAACAACTCAACTGTCCCTCAACTGAAAGAATGGATACAGAAAATGTGGTTCATTTATACAATGGAATACTATTACTATTTCAGCTACTGAAAATGAAGATATCTTGAATTCTGCAGAAAAACAGATGGAACTACAAAATATCATGCTGAATGAGGTAACCCAAACCCAAAATGGCATTAATGGTATATACTCACTGTTAAGTGGATAATAGCAAAAAAGTACAGAATATCCGTGATATAACTCATAGACTGTGTGATGGTTAAGAAGAAAGGCCTGAGTGTGAATATTTTAATCCCACTTAGAAGGGAGAATTAAATCATCACAGCAGACAGAGGGAGAGAGGGACTTGTGTGGGAGATGGGAGGGAGAAGGAACAAGGCAGCAGAATTTGGTATGGGAGATGGATACAAGAGAGAAGCCCAAAGTGCCAGGAGAATGAATGAAATGTGTAGCTGCTAGGGTTTTGGGGACCAGGAAGTACCTCTAGAAAGTCTCAGACACCTGGGATGTGAGAGGCTTCCAGGAGTCAATGGAGATGACCTTAGCTGAAATGCCCAATAGTTGGGAAATGAAACCTGAAGAGATCACCTCAATTAGATAGACAGGGCCCCCAGTGGCGGGATCAAGCCATCCACCTCTCTTCAAAACTTTTGATCCTGAATTGTTCATGTCTAATGGAAATGTAGGGACAAAAATTGAGGGGAGACTGAAAGAAAGGCCATCCAGTGTCTGGGCCAAATTGGGATTTATCCTATGGACAGGTATCAAACCCTGCACTCTTATTGATGAAATATTGTGACTGCAGACAAGAGACTAGAATGGCTGTCCTCTGATAGGCTCTACCAGAAGCTGACTGAAACAGATGCAAATAGTTATAGCCAACCAATAGACTGAGGGCTGTGATCTCTATGAAAAAGTTGGGGGAAGGATTGAAGGAGCTAAAGGTGACTGCAATTCCATAGGAAGACCAAGAGTGTCAAGTAAACTAGACCTCTCAGAGATCTCAGAGACAGCCACCAAAAAAAAAAAAAAAAAAAAAAAAAAAAAAAAAAAAAAAAACAAAACAAAACCATACATGATCTGGTTTATGCCTCCTGGTACATATGTAGCAGAGGACTGCCTTGTCTTTTCTCAGTGGGAAGGATGGACTTAATCCTATAGAATCATGATACCCTGGGGAAGGGAAATGTTGAGGTGGGTAAGGTGGTGGTAGGTGTGTGTGGGGGGGAGGTGTAATACCCTCTCAGACACAAAGAGCATGGGGTGAAGAATTCTGGGATGTGGGACCAGGAAAGGGAGCAATGTTTGTAATGTAAATGATTAAAATAATTCAATTAAAATAAAATACTTTATGTAGACTCTGCTACTTTAAAAATTTGTATGGCATCGTTACCATTTACAACTATTTTAATTTTAAAATTTTTATTTAAATTTTATCTATTGAAATGTTTTTAATTCATTTTAGACATATTCTTTGCTTTCTTAAAGTCCTTCAAGATCCTTTCTCCATACTCCCCAAATTTAAGTTCTTCCTTTAAAAATGAACAAAAATACAATACAGCAACAACCACCTGAAAACCTAAGAAAACAAAATAAAACAAGAGCACTAGTCTTTAAAAATTGTAAACAAATAAAAGCACCCAGATATAACCTTCAGAGTACATTATTTGTTGGTTAACTTCTCAGGAACATGAGGCTGTATCTTGAATAGTTGATATACTTAGTGTTACTCAATGGAGAAAACATATTCTCTCTCCCAGCAGATATAAGTGTCAGTTCTGTTATTAATATTTACTACAGTGGATAGGTTTTCATTCATTCATTCATGTACTAAAATATAGAATATAAAATATAAGATAAAGCAAAAAATATCACAACACAGTTGGAAAAGTGAAACAGAAGGAAAAGAGACTAAGAAGTCATAAGAATCAGAGACCTGCTTATTTATACACTCAAAAATTCCATAAAACCCACCAAACTGGAAGCCATAATATACACCCAGAGGAATTGGTATAGGCCCATGTAGTCCCTGTCCATGATGATACAGTCTCTGTGAATTCATATATTGATTTAGAAGACCTTGTTTTCTTGGTATCATCCATAATCTCTGGTTCTTATATTCTTATTGAAATCCTTTCTGTAGGGTTTCCTAAAGTCTGAGGTGAGGGATTTGATGTTGACTTCCCATTTAGGACTGGATTTTCCAGTTTCTCACTCATTGCATAATGTCTGCTTGTAAGTTTCTGTATTTGATAGAATCTGCTGCATAAAATAGATTCTTTGATGATGTCTGAACAAGGCAATTATCGATGAGTATATCAGAATATCATCAGGAGACATTTTTGTCACATCTTTTATCCCCCATTTTAAAATAATATTCTTTGCATGGACTCTAGGTACCTGGGCTATACAGTCTCTAGATAATAATCATATAAGAATTCTCAGGCATGGATTTCATCTCTTGGAAAAATCCTTAATTCAAACCAGATATTGGTTGGTTACTCCTGAAAATGTTGTACCACTGTTGCCATAGTACATAGTATACTCTAGGTAGATAGTATATCATTGTAGATAAAGGGCTTTTTTGGCTGCCTATGTGTTTATCTTTCTTTCTTGATAGTGTGGAACACACCTTCCTGTAACAAAACACTGGAATACACTGGTGGATATTCAACTATGGCACATTACTTAGGGCCTGCAATGGTCATGTTGCTGGGCTCTAGTGGAGACACCTTTTCCTGGTAAATATGGACTGGGGTTTTACACTGGCATGTAGACATCTGAGTGTTGGAAGACTCTTGTTATAGGTGCGGAAACCTAGTTTTCTCTTTGTTGGTGGGTATTTTCTGCTTTGGTGTCTGTTGCCATTGCTGGTTCTTCAGATTATGTACTGTCTGTGTGTTGTCTGGTGAGAAAATTCTTGCAGGATACTTATACCACTATCCATTGAAGGTTCAGGTAAAATGTTTCTTCATATTTGAAGTAGATGCTTAAGAATGGGGTTGGGTTATTGATGACCACTGATGGGGTCCACAGTGGGAAGAAAACAGGGTACATGTATTACCAGGATCTGCTTAGTCCTTTGGGAAATGGGACCGACAGTGAGAAGAGGCCTCAGCAGCAGGTCTGCTACAGAGCTAAGGGCTGGACTAGGGGATTATACTTGAAGGAGATGAAAATCTTCAGTTAGCTTACCTGCTTAGCTTGCTGAAATGACTTGTACTTTCTAAGGGGATGCCTTATGGAGCAAAGGGCTGAAATAAATCAATTAACTGGGGTGGGAGATTGGGCTTAGGAGGGCTTTGAATAAGATACTTGTGATCAATTTGGAGGGATAAGCATCTTGAGAAAGAAAGGAGTCTGTCATAGGTGGTATGTTTCAGAGCAGGGCACAAGATTGAAGGCTTGGTTGAGGAAGATCTGAGGGAGAGATGAATATCTGCAGTTAACATACCTGCTTTTCTTGGTAAACTGGCCTGTGGATTCCTAGTCTCCTAGAATTTCATTGTGGTCATGCTGTTTACACATTATTAGAGTCATTTGTTTCTGTTTGCTTTCTAGGTTAAGTTCCTTAAATATATAGTATTTAAATAACTTAAATTTGAGTAGGATATATATTATTGATACACTGTAAAATATCAAAGCTGAATTAAAAAGTATAATCAGAGAATTACCCACTACAGTTTGATTGTTCTTTCCTCTCCCTATTTTTCTATAATGGATCCTGTTTTCAAATACATTCTGCTAGTCTGCTCTTTTATTGGGGAATTGAAACCATATATGTTGAAACATATCAGTGAGAAGTGTTTGCTAATTCCTTTTATTTTTCCCTTATGGTGTGTGCATGTGTGTGTGCATGTGTGTGTGTGTGTGTGTGTGTGTGTGTGTGTGTATGTGCATCCATATGTGTTGTCTCTATTTTGAATTGCTGGTCAGAGGTTATTTATTCCTTATTTTTTTATGTAGGGTTTACTTTATTAAGCTTGGGTTTCCTTTCTATATATAGTGCTGCATTTATAAATAGATACTGGTTTAATGTAGATTTATTACAGAATGTCATATTTTTTTATCCTCAAGATTTCCCTTGCAATGGAAGTCTCCCTTTTTATTATATAAGAAAACCCCACTGGTTGTGCTTAGTCCCTGCACAGAAGTTATCTTCATCAGTGTCCCTGAGTCTAGGAATGTTGTTTCAAATACTAATTTTAGAGCTGTACCCTAAAACTGAAGTTCCATGGAACCAAATATAAACTAAACACTATTTCCACTTGAAATATCTGTGACAGAAAGCACATAGCACCAGATGCTTAATTATGTCAAACTTCTCTTAAAACAGTTCAACACTCCAGGCCGAAAAGCAGGTAGGTTGATTGCAGAGCTCCACTTCCAGTGTCATCCCAGCTCTGCAGCAGACCACATCTGATAGTCTCTTCCCAGTTCATCTCAAGTCAGTCCCAAAGATTTCCCCCTTTTATCCTCCCTGATAAAACTGGAAACAATCTAGATGTCCCTCAGGTAAAGAATGGATAAAGAAAATGTCTTACATCTTCAAAATGGAATACTATTTAGCTATGAAAAACAGACAAATGGATGGACCATGATACTATCATCTTGAGTGAAGTAACCCCATCCCCACAGGGCATGCTTGATATGTACTCACTTATAACTGGATATAAGCCATAAGCTACAGAATGCCCATGCTACAATCCACAGACCCAACAAAGCTAAACTAAAAGTAAGCTCCATGTGAAGGTGCTTGAATCTTACTAAGAGAGGGGAAATAAAAGTCTTGGGAGGCAGATGTAGGAAGGGAACTAGGTCAGAGAGGTAATAGGTAAGGGATTGACAGTGATTCAGGATCAGATGTGGGAAGGAATGAGAGAAATAACCAGTTGGTCTTAAGAATGAATAGAAATGTACAAATGATGGGGGTAGGAAGATAGGAGCTATCTTCAAGGTGCCCAAGAATCGATGAAGGTGTCCTTAGCTTTGACTCATAGAATTTGGGGTGTGGAACCTAAAGAATCCACCTCTTGTAGCCAGATAAGAACTGAAATGGGGCAATAGCCCACCCACACAGCTATAGACCCTAAATTTATTCTGTCTGCAAGAAATGCATGAATGGGTTGGATAGAGCAGAGACTGAGAGAATGGCCTACCTATAACCAGTTCAACTTGAGACCTATTACATGGGCAAGCACTAATCTCTGACACTATAATGATATACGGTTCTGACTGCAGACAGGAATCTAGCCTGCTGTCCTCCAAGAGGTTCCACCAAGCAGCTGATTCAGAGAGATGCACACACCCACATTCAAACAGTGGATGGACTTTGGGGACCCTTATACAAGAACAGGAAATAGGACTGTGGCCCTGAAGGTGATATGAATTTCACAGAAAGACCAATAGTTATCTCACCTGGACCCTTGGCCCTCTCAGAGTCTGAACCACCTACCAAAGACATACACAGGCTAGACCTAAACCTCCCCACACATATGTAGCAGCTGTACAACTTGATCTTCCTTTGGGTCTCAACAATTGGATCAGGGACTGTCCCAAAAATGGTTGACTGTATGTGGGACATGTTCTTGTACCTGGACAGGCTTTTTTCTGGCCTCAGTGATAGATGAAGCACCTAACCTGGCAGGGACTTGAAGTGCTAGGATGACAGGATACCTAGGAGGGCTCTCACCCATTCACAGGTAAAGGGGTGGTAGGAGGGAAGGATTGTGGGAAGGGGTGACCAGAAGGCAAACAATGAGCAGAATGCAAGTTTAATAATAAAAATAACAATCAATAAATGATATTTCATCTTCAAAGACAACAACAAAAGAAAAAAAAAAAAAAAAAAAAAAAAAAAAAAACACGGAACAGACCCCTAAACCAGTATTCAATGGAAAAGTATGATCTAAATCAGTAATCATCTCCCATGCTCTCAAGGTATTCAGTATATCTTGAGCAATATAACTGGCAGGATGTTGTATGCATGATATCAGTAGCAGAATCTCCTTTGTTATTTACTAATTAATAAGTGTTGGAAAGTCATTCATATTCATTAGAGTCACTCTCAAGATCGCAAGTTCTTCCTTATCAAAATTATTTTGAGTATTGAAAGACATTGTAGTATATTATGAAAGCTATAAAATGTACCATATAATAAACTTTAATTAATTAAGCCTTAATATGGTTAAAATTATCTATAAGATCTTGCCTGCAGCTTCCCATCCAGCCGGTAGCAGGGAAGCCAGACCTAGCCAGCTTGCCAGGTGCTGAGACCCTGCCGGCAGAACCAGGTACCCGAGACAGCCTGAGTTTAAGACCTCCGGGGACTCAGGTCTGGAGCAGGAACTGCGCACAGAGTAGCGGTTTGGAGTACAGCGGCCTTGCCGAACCCCCTGCAGGCAGCGCCATCTTGCCTGCAGTATCCCATCCAGACGGTGGCAGGGAAGCCAGACCCAACCAGCTTGCCAGGGGCTCAGACCCAGCTGGCGGAACCAGATAACTGAGATATCCCAACCTTAAGACCCCTGGGGAAACAGGATACCAAACAGCAATCCTGAGCAGGAGCAGTGCAGAGCAGCTGCCCAACAGGCAGAACCAAGTACCTGGGATATTCTGAGTTTAAGACCTCGGGAGACCCAGGCCACCTGTCAGCAATCTGTGAGCAGGAGCCCTACAGGGCAGTAGTTCAGGTGTCCCAGACGCTGGAAAATAGTCTTTCGAGCCCACAGGAGGGTCAAGCACCAGCTAGTAACTACAGGACCAACAAACACCAGAGTTAACCAGATGGCAAAAGGCAAACGTAAGATCGTTACTAACAGAAATCAAAGCAGTATGGCGGAATTCGAACCCAGTTCCCTGACAGCAATAAATCTTAGATACCCCGAAACACCAGAAAAACAAGACTCAGATCTAAAATCACTGGTCAGGTTGCTGATAGAGGAACACTTAGATAAATCTCTTAAAGTAATACATGAGAAAATAGATCAAAAGCTAGAAGCCCATACAAGGCAAACACAATTAAACCTCGGATATCTCAACGCACCAGAAAAACAAGACTCAGATCTAAAATCACTGGTAAAGATGCAGATTGAGGATCACTTAGATAAATTTCTTAAAGTAATAGAGGAGAAAATAGATCAAAAACTAGAAGCCCATACAAGGCAGACACAAAAATCACTTAAAGAAATCCAGGAGAATATAGAGCAAAAAATGAATCCCAATAAGGGGGAGAAACAAAAATCACTTAAAGAAATACAAGAGAACATGGGTCATCAAGCAGAAGTCATAAAAGAGGAAACACAAAAATCCCTTAAAGAATTACAGGAAAACACAAATAAGCAACTGAAAGATCTGACCAAAACCATACAGAATCTAAAAGCAGAAGTAGAAACAACTAAGAAATCGCAAAGGGAGACAACGTTGGAGATAGAAAACCTGGGGAAGAAATCAGGAGTCATAGATGCAAATATCAACAATAGAATACAAGAGATAGAAGACAGAATCTCAGATGCTGAAGATACCATAGGAACCATGGACTCAACAATTAAAGAAAATGCAAAGTGCAAAAAGCTAGTAAACCAAAACATTCAGGAAATCCAGGACACAATGAGAAGACCAAACCTAAGGATTATAGGGATAGATGAGAATGAAGATCTACAACTTAAAGGGTCAGCAAATATCTTCTACAAAATTATGGAAGAAAACTTCCCCAACCTAAAAAAAGAGATACCCATGAATATACAAGAAGCATATAGAACCCCAAATAGACTGGACCAGAACAGAAATACTTCCCATCACATAATAATCAAAACCCCAAATGTACTAAACAAATAAAGAATATTAAAGGCAGCAAGAGAAAAAGGACAAGTAACATATAAAGGAAGACCTATCAGAATTACAGGAGACTTCTCACCTGAGACCATGAGAGCTAGAAGATCCTGGGAAGACCTCATGCAGACCCTAAGAGAACACAAACTTCAGCCAAAACTACTATACCCAGCAAAACTCTCAATCACCATAGATGGGGAAACCAAGGTATTACACGACAAAACCAAATTTGCACGATACTTATCTATAAACCCAGCCCTACAAAGGATAATAGGGGAAAAATACCAACTCAGGGGGGGAAACAACACCCCAGAAGAAACAAGATAGAAACCCCATCTCATCCAATCCAAAAGAAGAGAACCACTCAAATACAAACAAACAAACCAACAAACAAAAATAACGCCCAAAATGTCAGGAAGTAATAATTACTATTCCTTAATATCTCTTAATATCAATGGACTCAATTCCCCAATAAAAAGACACAGACTAACAGACTGGATACGGAAACAGGACCCTACATTTTGCTGCATACAGGAAACACATCTCAGTGTCAATGATAAACACCACCTTAGAGTAAAAGGCTGGAAGACAGTTTTACAAGCAAATGGTCCCAGGAAACAAGCCGGAGTAACCATTCTAATATCAGATAAAATTGACTTTCAACCTAAAGTCATCAAAAGAGACACAGAAGGTCACTTCCTGCTTGTCAAAGGGAAAATCCACCAAGAAGAATTCTCAATACTGAAAATCTATGCGCCAAATGTAAGGGCACCCTCATTTGTAAAAGAAACCTTACTAAAGCTTAAAGCACACATCGCACCTAACATAATAATTGTAGGTGACTTCAACACTCCACTCTCCTCAATGGACCAATCAGGAAAGCAGAAACTAAACCGAGACACAGTGAAACTAATTGAAGCTTTGGACCAATTGGATTTAACAGATATATATAGAACATTCCATCTTAAAGCAAAAGAATATACCTTTTTCTCAGCACCACATGGTACCTTCTCAAAAATTGATCATATAATTGGTCACAAGACAGACCTCAACAAATACAAGAAGATCGAACTAATCCCATGTCTCCTATCGGATCACTATGGAATAAAAGTGGTCTTCAATAGCAAGAAGAACAACAGAAAGCCCACATACACATGGAAACTGAACAATACTCTACTCAATGACACCTTGGTCAAGGAAGAAATAAAGAAATCAAAGACTTTTTGGACTTCAATGAAAATGAAGGTCCGACCTACCCAAATCTTTGGGACACAATGAAAGCAGTGCTAAGAGGAAAACTCATAGCCCTGAGTGCCTTCAAAAAGAAATTGGAGAGAGCATACACTAGCAACTTAACAGCACACCTGAAGGCCCTGGAACTAAAAGAAGCTAACTCACCCAGGAGGAGTAGGAGAGAGGAAATCATCAAACTAAGGGCTGAAATCAATCAAGTAGAAACAAAGAGAACCATACAAAGAATCAACAAAACCAAGAGCTAGTTCTTTGAGAAAATCAACAAGATAGATAAACCCCTAGCCAGACTAACCAAAGGGCACAGAGACAGTATCCAAATTAACAAAATTAGAAATGAAAAGGGAGATATAACAACAGAAACGGAGGAAATACAAAAGATCATCAGATCCTACTACAAAAGCCTATACTCAAAACAACTGGAGAATCTGGAGGAAATGGACAATTTCCTAGACAGATACCAAATACCAAAATTAAATCAGCATCAAGTAGATCAGCTAAACAGTCCCATAACCCCCAAAGAAATAGAAGGGGTTATAGAAAGCCTCCCAACCAAAAAAAGTACGGGACCGGATGGTTTTAGTGCAGAATTCTACCAGACCTTCAAAGAAGACTTAACACCAATACTCTTCAAAGTATTCCGCAAAATAGAGACAGAAGGGACACTGCACAACTCGTTCTTCGAAACCACAATCACGCTGATACCTAAACCACAAAAAGATCCAACAAAGAAAGAGAACTACAGGCCAATTTCTCATGAATATTGACGCAAAAAATACTAAATAAAATTCTTGCCATCCGAATCCAAGAACATATCAAAATGATCATTCACCATGATCAAGTAGGCTTCATTCCAAGGATGCAGGGATGGTTCAATATACGGAAATCCATCAATGTAATCCACTACATAAACAAACTAAAAGAAAAAAACCACATGGTCATCTCATTAGATGCTGAAAAAGCATTAGACAAAATTCAGCATCCTTTCATGCTAAAAGTCTTGGAAAGAACAGGAATTCAAGGCCCATACCTAAACATAGTAAAAGCAATCTACAGCAAACCAGTAGCCAACATCAAAATAAATGGAGAGAAACTTGAAGCAATCCCACTAAAATCAGGGACTAGACAAGGCTGCCCTCTCTCTCCATATCTTTTCAATATAGTACTTGAAGTTCTAGCGAGAGCAATTAGACAACATAAGGAAGTCAAAGGGATACAAATTGGAAAGGAATAAGTCAAACTATCACTATTTGCAGACGATATGATAGTCTACTTAAGTGATCCAAAAAACTCCACCAGAGAACTTCTACAGCTGATAAAAAAACTTCAGCAAAGTGGCTGGTTATAAAATTAACTCAAGCAAATCAGTAGCCTTCTTGTACTCAAAGGACAATCAGGCTGAGAAAGAAGTTAGGGAAATAACACCCTTCACAATAGCCACAAACAACATAAAGTACCTTGGCGTAACTCTAACCAAACAAGCAAAAGATCTGTATGACAGGAACTTCAAGTCCTTAAAGAAAGAAATCGAAGAAGACCTCAGAAGATAGAAAAATATTTCTTGCTCCTGGATTGGCAGGATCAATATAGTAAAAATGGCCATCTTGCCAAAAGCAATCTACAGATTCAATGCAATCCCCATCAAAATCCCAAATCAATTATTCATAGATCTAGAAAGAGCAATTCTCAAATTCATCTGGAGCAACAAAAAACCCAGGATAGCTAAAACTATTCTCAACAATAAAAGGACTTCTGGGGGAATCAATATCCCTGACCTCAAAGAGTACTACAGAGCAATTGTGTTAAAAACTGCATGGTATTGGTACAGCAACAGGCAGGTAGATCAATGGAATCGGATTGAAGACCCAGAAATGAACCCACAGACTTATGGTCACTTGATCTTTGATAAAGGAGCCACAACCACCCAGTGGAAAAAAGATAGCCTTTTCAACAAATGGTGCTGGTTCAACTGGAGGTAAGCATGCAGAAGAATGCAAATTGACCCACTCTTATCTCCTTGTACTAAGATCAACTCCAAGTGGATTAAGGACCTCCACATAAAACCAGACACACTGAAACTATTAGAAAAGAAACTTGGGAGGACCCTGGAGGACATGGGCACAGGGGGAAAGTTTCTGAACAGAACACCAATAGCTTATGCTCTAAGATCAAGAATTGACAAATGGGACCTCATAAAATTACAAAGTTTCTGTAAGGCAAAGGACACTGTCAGAAGGACAAATCGGCAACCAACAAAGTGGGAAATGATCTTCACCAACCCCACATCCGACAGAGGGCTAATATCCAATATATAAAAAGAACTCAAGAAGTTAGACCCCAAAGAACCAAATAACCCTATCAAAAAATGGGGTACAGAACTAAACAAAGAATTTTCACCAGAAGAAATTCGGATGGCTGAGAAACACCTTAAGAAATGTTCAACATCATTAGTCATCAGGGAAATGCAAATCAAAACAACCCTGAGATTCCACCTCACACCAGTCAGAATGGCTAAGATTAAAAACTCAAGAGACAACAGGTGCTGGCGAGGATGTGGAGAAAGAGGAACACTCCTCCACTTTTGGTGGGATTGCAAAATGTAAAACCGCTCTGGAGATCAGTGTGGCGGTTCCTCCGAAAATTGGGCATGTCACTTCCAGAGGACCCTGGCATACCACTCCTGGGCATATACCCAGAGGATTCCTCTGCATACAATAAAGACACATGCTCCACTATGTTTATAGAAGCCTTGTTTATAATAGCCAGAAATTGGAAGGAGCCCAGATATCCCTCAAAAGAGGAATGGATACAGAAAATGTGGTATATTTATACAATGGAGTACTACTCAGCAATTAAAAATAATGAACTCATGCAATTTGTAGGTCAATGGTTAGATCTGGAAAATATCATCCTAAGTGAGCTAACCCAATCACAAAAGAATACACATGAAATGCAATCACTCATAAGTGGATATTAATGAGCCCAGAAGCCCTAAATACTCAAGACACAATTAGCAAGTCAAATGACTTCCAAGAAGAAAAATGGAGAGGACCCTGGGCCTCTAAAGATTGGATCCAGTATTATAGACCCAGAACAGAGAAATGGTGTGTGTGGGGGGGGTAATAACAGGGGGGGAGAGAGGAATTATGGTACATATGGTGGGGGGGTAATTGGGAAAGGGGAAAACCTATGGAATGTAAACATAGAATATAGAAAATAAAAAAATAACTAAAAAAATAAAATAAAATAAATAAATAAATGGTCAAATAAATAGTAAAAAATTATCTATAAACCATATTTAAGCACATAGAATATTTATATTTTATATCTCCTGCAAAAAGTAATATGAGTATGAAAGTATATTGTTAATATTCTTTGTTTACTTCTCTGTATTTTACTTCATAAGAGCTTAATAGGAATGGTCAAGTTAATCCATTTCCTTCAACTATAATATAAAAATGACACTGATACCTATTTACTCTTAAGTAAATACTGACTATTAAATTAGGTGAAAATGATAGTTAAGAGAACTTATATTTTCAAATATATATTCATTTTTATTCTAAATGGAGATTTTTCTAAATGACTCTTCTACCCTGATTATGATTTAATTTCTGTAAAGGCTTTATGCATACTTGAGGAACAATTATGAATAGTGATGAGAATTGGTAGGAGGTAAGACATGCACAGATTTGACTCTCATGATTCTGTCTGAGGAGGCAGAGACTCTAATGGTGATGAAACATATATTGATTGTGAACAATATTATAGAAGAAAACTTTCCAAACCTAAAGAAAAAGATGCCCATTAACATAGAAGAAGCCTACAGAACTCCAAATAGATTGGACTAGAAAAGATATTGCTCCTGTCACATAATAATCAAATCACCAATGCACAAAACAAAGAAAGAATTTTAAAAGCAGTAAGGGGAAAAGGTCAAGTAAAATATAAAGGCAGACCTATCAGAATTGCACCAACTTCTCACCAGAGACTATGAATGCTAGAAGACCCTGGACAGATGTAATACAGACACTAAGAAAATACAAATGTCAGCTCTGGCTACTATATGCAGCAAAATTCTCTATTACCATAGATAGAGAAACCAAGATAATCCACGACAAAAACAAATTTACACAATACCTTTCTACAAATCCAGCCCTAATAAGAATAAGAGATGAAAAATGCCAACACAGGGAGAAAAACTATACCCTAGAAAAAGCAAGAAAGTAATCTTTCAACAAGCCCAAAAGAAAATAGCCACACAAACATAAAACTAACATCAAAGACAAAAGGAAACAACAATCGCTATTCCTTAACATCTTTTAACAGCAATGGAATCAAGTACCCAATTAAAAGACATACACTAACAGACCGGATAGGTAAACAGGACCCAGTATTTTGCTGCATACAAGAAATGCACCTCATTGTCAAAGACAAATACTACCTGAGACTAAAGAGCTGAAAACAATTTTCCAAGCAAATGGTCCCAAGAAACAAGCTGGAGTAGCTACTCTAATATTAAATAAAATCAACTTCCAACCAAAAGTTATGAAAAAGGATAATGAAGGACACTTCATATTCATCAAATTAAAAATCTATTGAGATGTACTCTCAATTCTGAACATCAGTATTCCAAAGACAATGGCACCCACATTTAAAAAAAAAAAAAACTTTACTAAAGCTTAAAGACAAAAATTGTACCTTGCACAATACTATTAGGAAACTTCAACACCCCATTCTCATTAATGGAGAGATCATGGGAACACAATCAAAACAGAGACAGTGAAACTAACAGAAGTTATGGACCAAATAGATTTAACAGATACCTATAGAACATTCCATTCTAAAACAAAAGAATATACCTTCTTCTTAGCACCTAATGGTACTTCTCCAAAATTGATCATATAATTGGACACAAATCAGGCCTCAGCAGATACAATAAGATTGAAATAATCCCATGCATTCTATCAGATCACCACAGAATAAGGCTGATCTTAAACAACAACAACAACAAAGAACAGAAATTGCTCACATACACATGGAAGCTGAGCAATGTCCTACTCAATGATAACTTGGTCAAGGAAGAAATAAAGAAATTAAAGACATTTTAGAATTAATGAAAATGAAGGCACAACATACCCCAACTTATGGGACACAAGAAAGCAGTGCTAAGAAGAAAACTCATAGATCTGAGTGCTTCCACAAAGTAAATGGAGACATCATACACTAACAGGTTGACAGCACACCTGAAAGGTCTGGAACAAAAAGAAGCAAATATACCAAAGAGGAGTAGACAGGAGGAAATAATCAAACTCAGGGTCGAAATCAAAAAAGCAGAAACAAAGAAACAAACAAACAAAACTATACAAAGAATCAATAAAACCAGGATCTGGTTTTTTGAGAAAATAAAAAAGATTAAAAAAAACAAAAAAAAACAAAAACAAAAACAAAACCTTAGCCAGTCTAACCAACAGGCACAGAGATAGTATCCAAATTAACAAACTCAGAAATGAAAAGGTAGATATAACAATAGAAACCGAGGAAATTCAAAAAAAAAACATCAGATACTATCACAAAAGACTATATTCAATGAAACTGGAAAATCTGTAATAAATGGACAATTTCCTAGACAGATATCAAATATCAAAGATTAATCAGGATCAAATAAATCATCTACACAGTCACATATACCTAAAGAAATAGAAGCAGTTATTAAAAGTCTCCCAACCAATAAAACTCCAGCACCAGAAATGTTTAATGTAGAATTCTATCAGTCAAAGAAGGCCTAATAAAAATGTTCTTCAAACTATTCCACAAAATAGAAAAAAAAAAAAAGAGGAACACTACCCAATTCATTCTTTAAATCCTCAGGTACACTTTTAACCAATGTCCCTTATGAATACTGATGTAAAAATATTCAATAAAATTCTCAAAAACTGAATTCAAGAACACATCAAAACCTTCATTCCCCATGATCAAATAGGCCTCATACAAGGAATGCAGGATGATGCAAAATACAGAAATCCATCAATGTAATCAACTATTTAAACAAACTAAAAAAATAAACAACAACAAAAAAACAAAAACAAAACCCTACATGATAGTTTCATTAGAGGCTGAAAAATCATTTGACAAAATTCAAGATCCCTTCATATTATTTCTTTTTTGTTTGTTTGTTTGTTTGTTTTTGTTTTTCGAGACAGGGTTTCTCTGTGTAGCTTTAGCTGTCCTGGAACTCACGGTAGACCAGGCTGGCCTCGAACTCAGAAATCTGCATGCCTCTGCCTCCCAAGTTCTGGGATTACAGGCATGCGCCACCACACCTGGCTGATCCCTTCATATTAAAAGTCTTGGAAAGATCAAGAATTCAAGACCCATACCTAAACACAGTTAAGGCAATATGCAAAAAAAAAAAAAAAAAAAAAAAAAAAAAAAAAAAAAAAAAACAGGAACCAACAGCAAACTTAATGGAGAGAATCTTGAGGCAATCCCATGAAAAATCAGAGACTAGACAAGGCTACCCATTATCTTCCTATCTGTTCAATATAGTACTTGAAGTAATTAGGCAACAAAAGGAGATCAAAGCGATACAAAGTGGAAAGGAAGAAGTCAAATATCACTATTTGCACATGATATTATAATATACATAAGTGATCCCAAAAATTCCAAGAGAGAACTCCTACAGCAGACAAATAACTTTAGCAAAGTAGCTGAATATAAAATTAACTCAAACAAATTAGTAGCCTTCCTATACACATAGGTTAAATGGGCTGAGAAGGAAATTAGGGAAACAAAAAAAGGGACCTTAGATGACCACACTCCAGAAGACCCAACAAGCAGCTGAAAGAGCCAGATGCAGATATTTGCACCCATCCAATGGACAGAAGCAGCTGATCCCTGTTGTTGAATTATGGGATTCCAAAAGAAGGGGAGAAGGGCAATCCTGTATGAGTACCAGCAGTCTCAATTAAACTAGACCATCAATACTCAGGGGATTTAGAGGATAGGTGGGGTGGGGCCTTCGTGGATACATGAATCAACTTGGATTGAAGTGAGAAGAGGGGTGACCTGAGCATTCAGTAGGTTGAAAATTTGGAAGTAACAAAAATGTGTAGTCCAGTATGCTAGCAAGTAGCATCTGCTCTTGGACTTAGAAAATCACATGACACAGGAAAAAATCTGATGTCAAGATATAATTTTAGTTACTTTAGTAACTTTAGTACTTTAGTGCTTTGCTATAAGTCAGTTTCACAAGTTTATTTATTTATTTATTTTTAATACTCAGCCAAAACCTCTTAGGAATGCCACAACATATAACCTTAAGAAATTAGGTAGCCAATCAGATATTTAAGTAGGGTAAATTGAACTTTTGCCTTCTGAACAGAGCAACACACTCCTTTACTGGGTTTTACATCAAACATTTGTCTTTTTCTACATGTCAGAAAAAAATAATGCATTTGTAGCCATGTGAGGCAGAAGAAAACTGACATTTACTTGGGCATAAATCAGTCAAACAGAGAAACCACTGAAGACAAGAAACAGTCAACTGATGTGGAAAACAGCAACAATGAATGTTTCATTAGTACTTAATCAATAGTCAACAGCAAAAGCTGTAGGGTGGGTAGCAAATGGCTGTATTTCAAATATTTGAGAGGTTAATTCAGGAGAATCATAAATTCAAGAATACTATCTGCTGCACAATGAGTTTGAAGTAACTTGGGCTAAAAAATTAAATCCCTTCTCAAAATTTAAACAGGTATTTGGTAAGAAAGATAGGTCAATTTGAACCAGTAACAGATAAGTCCATTAATATTCCCAATAACATTTACAGTGTCTGGCATGTAACAGGAAGGAATGATTGAAAAGAAATGAAGAAATGAAGGAGGCAGGGAAAGAGAGAGAGGGGCAGTGAGAGGGAGAGGGAGATGAAAAATCAAGTAAAGGAAGGAAGAAGTAAAATGAAAGATAAAGTCATCAAAATGATTTTTAGTCATTGCCTCACTGCACTCATGAATTCCCAACTTACAAGTGCAACAATATGAAGCCTTAACTTTATATAAAAATGGAATATTGTTTTTCTCAAAATTGAAGTTTCTGTGATGAACATAGATGTTGACAGCTCAGTCCTCAAGGGAAATTTAGGAGGCCAGGATTATTCATTTAGCTTTGACATCATGACAGAGATCTAGAAAGATGAGAACATTTGGTAAATGAACAAATCACTGTATTCAAAGACACTTTGATGCAGCTAACAATATTTTCTGATATGCAGAGGGTACCTATCAGGGAAATGAAGGAGTTCTGTTGCCAGAATGTTGAAGACATCAGACCAGAACACTCTCAGACTCTCTACTTTGTCTTCTCATTGCTGTCATCTAGAAATCTCAAGAAACATGTTCACTGAAGTCAATAGCAATATCATTTGCATAGTGCATATGTCACAGGAACCGGTAAGTTTAGGATTCCCTCTATATCCCAGAGTGACTGAGTTACCTCACTCAGGATGATATTTTCTAGTTACATATATTTGCCTAAGAATTACATAAAGTCATTGCTTTTCATCATTCCATTGTTGAAGGACATCTGGTTTGTTTCTAGCTTCTGGCTATTATAAATAAGGCTGCTGAGAGCCCTGAGACCTACCACCATCTTGGAGCTAGTAGCCTAGCAAGGTATGCAGTGGGCACAAGAGCGAAGGATTTCCCAGTGTATAGCCTGCTTGGGTGCCTTCTGCCAGGGAACTGGGCATCACTACAGCTGCCTAGGCAGGCAGGGGAGTGTCTGACCTGCAGGAGGTCCTGTAGATAGATAGAGACCCACGGATGGAGATCTGCACCATCTTGGATTCTGCAGTTCAACCAGGGAAGCCCCCAATCTACAGAGATCCCTGCAGTTAGACAGAACCCAACGGTTCTGTCTAACTGATCATAATTATAGAAGAGAGTGAAGATTTACAAATTAAAGAGGCAGCAAATATCTTCTACAAAATTATGGAAGAAAACTTCCCGAACCTAAAGTGAGAGATCACCATAAATATTCAAGAAGCCTACAGAACTCCAAACAGACTGGACCAGAACAGAAATACCTCCTGTCACATAATAATCAAAACCCCAAATGTACTAAACAAAAAAAAATATTAAAGGCACTAAGAGAAAAAGACCAAGTAACATATAAAGGAAGACCTATTAGAATTACACCAGACTTCTCACCTGAGACCATGAAAGCTAGAAGATCCTGGGCAGATATCATGCAGACCCTAAGAGAACACAAACATCAGCCAAAACTACTGTACCCAGCAAAACTCTCAATCACCATAGATAGAGAAACCAAGGTATTCCATGACAAAACCAAATTTGCATGATATCTTTTCACAAACCCAGCCCTACAAAGGATAATAGGGGAAAAACACCAACAAAAGGAGGAAAACTACACTCCAGAAGAAGCAAGATAGAAACCTCCTCTCATCAAACCCAAAAGATAACCACTCAAATATAAAAAATAATTTCATAAATGTCAGAAAGTAATAATTACTATTCCTTAATATCTCTTAACATCAATGGACACAATTCCCTAATAAAAAGACATGGACTAACAGACTGGATATGGAAGCCTACAATTTGCTGCATACAGGAAATAAATCTCAGTGTCAAAGACAAACACTACTTTAGTGTAAAAGGCTGGAAGAAAATTTTACAAGGAAATGGTTTCAGGAAACAAGCCGAAGTAGCCACTCTAATATCAGATGAAATTGACTTTCAACCTAAAGTCATCAAAAGAGACACAGAAGGTCACTTCTTGATGGTTAAAGGGAAAATCCACCAAGAAGAACTCATAATACTGAACATCTATGCTCCAAATGCAAGGGTATCCTCACTCATGAAAGAAACTTTACTAAAGCTTAAAGAACACATTGCACCTAACACAATGATTGTGGGTGACTTCAACACACCACTCTCCCCAATGGACCGATCAGGAAACCAGAAACTAAACAGGGACACAGTGAAACTAATTGAAGCTTTGGAACAATTGGATTTAACAGATGTATATAGAACATTTCATCCTAAAGCAAAAGAATATACCTTTTTCTCAGCACTTCATGGTACCTTCTTCAAAATCAATCATATACTTGGTCACAGGACAGATGTCAACAAATACAAGAAGATCAAACTTATCCCATGCCTCATATCAGATCACTATGGAGTAAAAGTGGTCTTCAATAGCAAGAAAAATAACAGAAAGCCAACATACACATGGAAACTGAACAATACTCAATGACACCTTGGTCAAGGAAGAAATAAAGAAAGAAATCAAAGACTTTATAATTCAATTAAAATTAAGGTACAACCTGTCCAAATCTATCGGACACAATGAAAGCAGTGCTAAGAGGAAAACTCATAGCCCTGAGTGCCTCCAAAAAGAAACTTGAGAGAGCACACACTATCAGCTTAATGGCACACCTGAAAGCCCTGGAACAAAAAGAAGCTAATTCACTCAGGAGGAGTAGAAGACAGGAAATCATCAAACTAAGAGCTGAAATCAATCAAGTAGAAACAAAGAGAATTATACAAAGAACCTACAAAACCAGGAGCTGGTTCTTTGAGAAAATCAGCAAGATAGATAAACCCTTAGCCAGACTAAACAAAGGGCACAGAGACAGTATCCAAATTAACAAAATTAGAAATGAAAAGAGGGATATAACAACAGAAATTGAGGAAATTTAAGAGATCATCAGATCCTAAATACAAAAGTCTATACTCAACACAAGTGGAGAATCTGGAGGAAATGGAAAATTTCCTAGACATATACCAAATACCAAAATTAAATCAGGATCAATTAGATCAGCGAAGTAGTCCCATAACCTCTAGAAAAATAGAAGAGGTTATAGAAAGCCTCTCAACCAAGAAAAGTACGGGACCAGATGGTTTTAGTGAAGAATTCAATCAGACCTTCAAAGAAGACGTAACACCAATACTCTTCAAACTATTCCACAAAATAGAAACAGAAGGAACACGGCCAAACTCGTTCTACAAAGCCACAATTACGCTGATACCAAAACCACACAAAGATCCAACAAAGAAAGAGAACTACAGGCCAATTTCCCTTATGAATATCGATGCAAAAATACTAAATAAAATTCTTGCCAAACGAATCCAAGAGCACATCAAAACGATCATTCACCATGATCAAGTAGGCTTCATCCCAGGATTGCAGGGATGGTTCAATATACAAAAAATCCATCAATGTAATCCACCACATAAACAAACTAAGAAAATAACCAAATGGTCATCTCATTAGGTGCTGAAAAGCATTTGACAAAATTCAGCATCCTTTCATGCTAAAAGTCTTGGAAAGAACAGGAATTCAAGGCCCATATCTAAACATAGTAAAAGCAATATACAGCAAACCAGTAGCCAACATCAAAATAAATGGAGAGAAACTGGAAGCAACCCCACTAAAATCAGGGACTAGACAAGGCTGCCCTCTCTCCATATCTTTTCAATATAGTACTTGAAGTTCTAGCGAGAGCAATTAGACAACATAAGGAAATCAAAGGGATACAAATTGGAAAGGAAGAAGTGAAACTATCATTATTTGCAGATGATATGATAGTATACTTAAGCGACCCAAAAAACTCCACCAGAGACTTCCGACAGCTGATAAACAACTTCAGCAAAGTGGGTGGTTATAAAAGCAACTCAAGAAAATCAGTAGCTTTCCTATACTCAAAAGATAAGCAGGCTGAAAAATTAGTTAGGGAAATAACACCCTTCACAATAGCCACAAACAATATAAAGTATCTTGGTGTGACTCTAGCCAAACAGGTGAAAGATCTGTATGACAGGACCTTTAAGTCCTTGAAGAAAGAAATCGAAGAAGACCTCAGAAGATGGAAAAATATTTCATGCTCTTGGATTGGCAGGATCAATATAGTAAAAATGGCCATCTTGCCAAAAGTAATCTACAGATTCAATGCAATCCCCATCAAAATCCCAAATCAATTCTTCATAGATCTAGAAAGAACAATTTTCAAATTCATCTGGAATAACAAAAAACCCAGGATAGTTAAAACTCTTCTCAACAATAAATGGACTTCTGGGGGAATCAGTATCCCTGACCTCCTGCAGTACTACAGAGCAATTGTGTTAAAAACTGCATGGTATTGATACAACAACAGGCAAGTAGATGAATGGAATAGAATTGAAGACCCAGAAATGAACCCACAGATATATGGTCACTTGATCTTTTATAAAGGAGCTACAACCATCCAGTGGCAAAAAAGATAGCCTTTTCAACAAATGGTGCTGGTTCAACTGGAGGTCAACATGCAGAAGAATGCGAATTGACCCACTCTTATCACCTTGTACTAAGATGAACTCCAAGTGGATCAGGGACATCCACATAAAACCAGACACACTAAGACTAACAGAAAAGAAACTGGGGAAGACTCTGGAGTACATGGGCACAGGGGGAAAGTTTCTGAACAGAACACTAATAGCTTATGCTATAAGATCAAGAACTGACAAATAGGACCTCATAAAATTACAAAGTTTCTGTAAGGCAAAAGACACTGTCAGAAGGACAAAATGGCAACCAACAAGTTGGGAAAAGATCTTCACCAACCCCACATCCGACAGAGGGCTAATATCCCATATACACAAAGAACTCAAGATGTTAGACCCCAAAGAACCAAATAACGCTATTAGAAATGGGGTACAGAGCAAAATAAACAATTTTCACTGGAAGAAATTCGGGTGGCTGTTAAGCACCTTAAGAGATGTACAACATCATTAGTCATTAGGGAAATACAAATCAAAACAACCCTGAGATTCCACCTCAAATCAGTCAGAATGCCTAATATTAAAAACTCAAGAGACAATAGGTGATGTCAAGGATATGGAGTAAGAGGAACACTCCTCCACTGTTTTTGGGATTGCAAGATGGTACAACCACTCTGGAAATGAGTCTGGCGATTCATCAGAAAATTGGGCGTGACACTTCCAAAGGACCCTGTCTTACCACTCCTGGGCATATACCCAGAGGATTCCCCTGCATACAATAAAGACACATGCTCCACTATGTTCATAGAAGCCTTATTTATAATAGCCAGAAGCTGGAAGGAGCCCAGATGTCCCTCAAATGAGGAATGGATATAGAAAATGTGGTATATTTATACAATGGAATGCTACTCATCAATTAAAAATAATGAATTCATGCAATTTGTAGGCAAATGTTTGGATCTGAAAAATATCATCCTAAGTGAGTTAACCTAATCACAAAAGAATACACATGAATTGCAATCACTGATAAGTGGATATTCATGAGCACAGAAGCTCTGAACATTCAAGGCACAATTAGCAAATCAAAAGATTCCTGAGATAAAGGAAGGAAAAAATAAATAAATAAATAAATTATATATATATATATATATATATATATATATATATATATATATATATATGGCTGCTATGAACGTAGTAAAACATATGTCCTTGTTATATGTTGGAGCATCTTTTGGGTATATGCTGTGCAGTGGTATAGCTGGGCTCTCATGTGCTATTTTCTCTATGTGCAATTTTCTGAGGAACTGCCAGACTTCTTTCCAGAGTGTTTGTGCTGGCTTGCAATCTCACCAGCAGTGAATAAGGGTTCCTCTTTCTCCAGATCCTCAATAGCAGCAGCTGATACCTGAGTGTTTTTATCTTAGTCATTCTGACTGGTGTGAGGTGGAATTTCAGGTTCGTTTTGATTTATATTTCTGTGATGACTAAGGATGTTAAACATTTCTTTAGGTGCTTCTCCACCACTCAAGATTCCTCAGTTGAGAATACTTTGTTTAGTTCTGTACCCTGTATTTTAATACTGGTATTTTGGTTCTCTAACTTCTTTAGTTCTTTATATATATATTGGATATTAGCCCTCAATTGGCTTTAGGATTGGTAAAGATCGTTTCCCAATCTGTTGTTTTTTGTTTTGTCCTATTGACACTGTCTTTTGCCTTACAGAAGATTTGCAATTTTATGAGGTCCCATTTGTCAATCCTTGATTAAGATCAAGAATTCATAAGTCATAAGTCATTGGTATTCTGTTCAGGAAACTTTCTCCTACACCCATGTGTTAGAGATTCTTCCCCACTTCTCTTCTATTAGATTCAGTATATCTGGTTTTACATGGAGGTGCTAGGTCCCCTTGGACTTGAGCTTTGACAAGTATATAAGAATGGAACAATTTGCATTCTTTTACATGTCAACAAAAACGAGCCAGCACCATTTGTTCACTGTGATGCCTTTTCTCCACTAGATGGTTTTGGCTTATTTGTCAAAAAACAGGGGACCATACGATTGTGAGTTTATTTCTGGGTCTTCACAATTCCTTTCTTTCTTTCTTTCTTTCTTTCTTTCTTTCTTTCTTTCTTTCTTCCTTCCTTCCTTCCTTCCTTCCTTCCTTCCTTTCTTTCTTTCTTTCTTTCTTTCTTTCTTTCTTTCTTTCTTTCCCTGGTTTTTCGAGACAGGGTTTCTCTGTGTATCCCTGGTTGTCCTGGAACTCACTCTGTAGACCAGGCTGGCCTCGAACTCAGAAATCCGCCTGCTTCTGCCTCGCAAGTGCTGGGATTACAGGCCACCACGCCCGGCTTGGGTCTTCAATTATATTCCAGTGACTCACCTACCTCTTTTTGTACTTATACCATGTGAATTTTATCACTTATGCTCTGTAGTAAATTTTGAGGTCAGTGATGGTGATTCCTCCAGAAATTTTCTTATTGTTGAGAATGGTTTTCATTTTCCTGGGATTTTTGTTATTCCAAATTAATTTGAGAATTGCTTTTTCTATATATGTGAAGAATTGAGTTGGAATTTTGATGGGATTGTATTGAATCTGTAGATTCCTTTTGGTAAGATGGCTATTTTTGCTATATTAATCCTGCTGGTCCATGAATATGGAAGATCTTCCCATCTTCTGACATATTCTTTAATTTCTTTCTTCAGAAACTAGACAGTTCTTGGCATACATATCTGTCATTTGTTTACTTAGAGTCACAGCTAGATACTTTATGTTATTTGTGACTATTATGAAGGTCATCATTTCCCTAATTTCTTGCTAAGAACTTTTATGCTTTAAATAGAGGAAGGCTACTGATTTGTTTGAGCTAAATTTATACCCAGGCACTTTGCTGACATTATTTAACAGCTGAACATATTCACTGGTAGATTTTGGGGGGGGTCACTTAATTATACAATGATATCATCTGCAAATATTGGTATTTGACCTCTTTCTTTTCAATTTCTATCTGTTTGACCTTCTTTTGTTGTCTAATTGCTCTGGCTACAATTTCAAGTACTGTATTAAGAAGATAAGGAGAAAGTGGGCAGCCTTGTCTAGTCCCTGATTTTAGTAGGACTGCTTCAAGTTTCTCTCCATTTAGTTTGATGTTGGCTACTAGATGGCTGTATATTGCTTTTACTGGGTTTAGTAACTGGCATTGTATACCTGATATTTCCACGACTTTTTTTTAATTCTTTTTTTTTTATTTTCTAATTTTTTTGTTTACATTCAAAAGGCTTTCCCCTTTCCCAGTTCCCCCCTCACCATATGTCCCATAAGTCCTCTTCCCTCCGCCCATTCCCCAATCACCGCCCCCCCCCCCATTTCTCTGTTCTGATACTCTGCTACAAAACTGGATCCAGTCTTTTCAAGACCAGGGTCCTTCCCTTTCTTCTTCTTGGGAAACTTATTATTTGCTAATTGTGCCTTGTGTATTCAGAGATTTTGGGCTCATTAATATCCACTTATCAATGATTGCATTTCATGTGTATGCTTTTGTGATTGGGTTAACTCACTTAGGATGATATTTCCAGATCCAACCATTTGCCTACAAATTATATGAATTCATTATTTTTAATTGCTGAGTAGTATTCCATTGTATAAATATACCACATTTTCTGTATCCATTCCTCCTTTGAGGGACATCTGGGCTCCTTCCAACTTCTGGCTATTATAAATAAGACTGCTATGAACATAGTGGAGCATGTGTCTTTACTATATGGAGGGGAATCCTCTGGGTATATGCCAAGGAGTGGTATGACAGGGTCCTCTGGAAGTGTCATGCCCAATTTTCTGAGGAACCGCCAGACTGATTTCCAGAGTGGTTGTACCATTTTGCAATCCCACCAACAGTGTAGGAGTGTTCCTTTTTCTCCACATCCTTGCCATCACCTGTTGTCCCTTGAGTTTTTAATCTTAGCCATTCTGACTGGTGTGAGGTGGAATCTCAGGATTGTTTTGATTTGCATTTCCCTGATGACTAATGATGTTGAACATCTCTTAAGGTGCTTCTCAGCCATCTGAATTTCTCCTGGTGAAAATTCTTTGTTTAGCTCTGTACCCCATTTTTGATAGGGTTATTTGGTTCTTTGGGGTCTAACTTCTTGAGTTCTTTTTATATATTGGATATTAGCCCTCTGTCAGATGTGGGGTTGGTGAAGATGTTTTCCAAATTTGTTGGGGTTTTGAATTTTGTCATATGGTTCTTCAGCATCTAATGAGATGATCATGTGGGGTTTTTTTGAGTTTGTTTATATAGTGGATTACATTGATGGATTCCATATGTTGATCCATTCCTGCATCCCTAGGATGAAACATACTTGGTCATGGTGAATGATTGTCTTGAGGTATTCTTTGATTCAGTATGTGAGAATTTCATAGAGTATTTTTGCATCAGTATTCAAAAGGTAAGTTGGTCTGAAGTTCTCTTGTTCTCTTTATAGGGCTTTGTGTGATTCAGGTATCAATATAACTGTGGCATCATAGGATGAGTTAGGTAGTGTCACTTCTATTTATATTTCATAAAATGTCTTCAAGAATATTGTTATTAGGTCTTCTCTGAAGGTCTGATAGAATTCTGTACTAAACCAATCTGGTATGGGCTTTTTGTGATTGGGAGTCTTTTAATGACTGCTTCTATCTCTGAGGTTTTATGGTATTGTTTACATGGTTTATCTGATTCTTATCTAACTTTGATAACTGGTATCTGTTGTAGAAAATTAACCGTTTTTTTCAGATTTTCCAGTTTGGTTGACCATAGTCTTTTATAATAGGATGTGATGATGTCTTTAATTTTTTTGATTTCTGTTGTTATATCTCCCTATTCATTTTTGATTTTGTTTATTTGGACACTGTCTCTGTGCCCTCTGGTTAGTCTGCCTAAGGGTTTATCTATCTTGTTGATTTTCTCAAAGAACCAGCTCCTGGTTTTGTTGATTCTTTGTAAAGTTCTTTTTGTTTCTCCTTGTTTCATTTTAGCCCTGAGTTTATTTCCTGTTTTAGTTTTCAGATGTGCTGTTAAGCTGCAAGTATAGGATCTCTCTAATTTCTTTAAATGGAGACACTCAGAGCTGTGAGTTTTCCTCTTTCCACTGACTTTATGGTGTCCTATCAGCTTGTGTATGTTGTGCTTTCATGTTATTTAAATTTGAAAATGTCTTTAATTTCTTTCTTTCTTCACTGTCCACATTATCATTGAGTAGAGACTTGTTCAACTTCCATGTGTATCTGGGCTTCTGTTGTATTTCTTGTTATTGAAGAGCAGCCTGATTTCATAGTGATCTAATAGGATGGATGAGATGATTTTAACCTTTTTGTATAGGTTGAGGCTTGTTTTGTGACCAATTTTGTGGTCAATTTTTGAGAAGGTGCTATGAGGTGCTGAGGAGAAGGCACATTCTTTTGTTAGGGTTTGAAAGGATCCATAGATTTCTGTTAAATCCATTTGATTATTAACTTCTGTTAGTTTCACTGTGTTTCTGTTTAGTTTCTGTTTCCATGATAGTTTTTCTCCATTTGTAAGTGTTGGATTTTGAAGTCTCCCACTATTATTGTTTGAGATACAATGTGTGCTTTTAGCTTTAGTAAAATTTCTTTTAAAAATGTGGGTGCCCTTGCTTTTGTGGAACAGATGTTCAGAATTGAGAGTTCATCTTGTTAGTTTTTTCCTTTGATGAGTATGTAGTATCCTTTTTCATCTTTTTTGATAACTTTTGGTTAATAGTTGGTTGTATTTGATATTAGAATGGCTATTCTAGGATATTTTCTTGAACCATTTGCTTGGAAATTTTATATCCAGGCTTTTACTTAAAGATAGTGTCTGTCTTTTTCACTGAGGTACACTTCCTGAATGCAGCACAATTCTAGGTTCTGTTTATGTATCCATTCTTTTAGTCTATGTATTTTTGTTGGGGAATAGAGTCCATTGATTTTAAGAGATATTAGGACCAATGATTGTTGCTTTCTGTTGTTAAAAGTACAATTATGTTTATGTGGATACCTTCTTTTGAGTTTGTTGAAAGTATACTACTTTCCTGCTTTTTCATGGGTATAGTTTCCCTCCTTGTTTTGAACTTTTCCCTCTGTTATCCTTGGTAGGACTATATTTCTGGAAAGATACTGTTTAAATTTGCTTTTGTCGTGGAATATCTTGATTTCTCCATTTATGGTAATTGAGAGTTTTGTTGGTTATAGTAGCCTGAGATGGCATTTTTGTTCTTTTAGTGTCTATAGGATATCTGCCCAAGATCTTCTTGCTTTTAGTGTCTCCATTGAAAAATCTGGTGTAATTCTGATAGGTCTGCCTTTATAACTTGCTTAACATTTTTCCCTTACCACTTTTAATATTCTTTCTTTTTTTGTGCATTTGGAATTTTTATTAGTATGTAATAGGAGGAATTTCTTTTCTGGTCCAATCTATTTATGGTTCTGTAGGCCTCTCATATGCTTATGGACATTTTTTTCTTTAGGTTAGGGAAGTTTTCTTTCTTTCTTTCTTTCTTTCTTTCTTTCTTTTTTTTTTTTTTTTTTTTTTTTTTTTTGGTTTTTCGAGACAGGGTTTCTCTGTGTAGTCCTGGCTGTCCTGGAACTCACTCTGTAGACCAGGCTGGCCTCGAACTCAGAAATCCGCCTGCCTCTGCCTCCCAAGTGCTGGGATTACAGGCGTGCGCCACCACCGCCCAGCTTAGGGAAGTTTTCTTATATAATTTTGTTAAAAATGTTTACTGGCCCATTGATTTGGGAATCTTTGCATTCTTCTATACCTATTTATTCTTAGGTTTGGTCTTTTCATTGTGTCCTTTATTTCTTGGATGTTTTGGTCTAGGATCCTTTTGTATTTTGCATTTCCTTAAACTGCTGTGTCAATGCTTTCTATGGTATCTTCTACACCTGAGATTCTCTTCTCAGTCTTGTATTTTGTTAGTGACGTTTGAATCTATGACTCCTGATCACTTTCCTATGTTTTCTATATCCAGGATTTTCTACATTTCTGATTTCTTTATTGTTTCTATTTCTACTTTTAGATCCTGGATGTTTTTGTCCAATGCCTTTACCTGTTTGTGTTTTTAGTAATTCTTTAAGAGATTTTTGTGTTTCCTCTTTAAGGGCTTCTATCTGCTTACCTATTTTCTCCTTTATTTTATTAAGGGTGTTATTTATGACCTTCTTGTAGTCCTCTATCATCATCATGAGATGTGATCTTAAATCAGAATCTTGCTTTTTGAATGTGTTGTGGTATCTGGGCTTTGTTTGTTGGAAGAATTGGATTCTGGTGATACCAAGTTGCATTGGTTTCTGTTGCTTAAGTTCTTGTGCTTACTTTTTGCCATCTGGTTATCTCTGATGTTATCTGGTCTTGCTGTCTCTGACTCGATCTTGTCCCTCCTGTGAGTCTGTGAGCCTCGGTGCCTTATCACTCCTCTGATCTTAGGTGTGTCAGCACTTCTTTGAGACAAACTACCTCTAGGTGTGATTAGGGTACAGAGTTGTGCACAGGGTCATCTCCTGGGCAATGATGAAAACAGGAAGGATAATTTCTCAGGCTGCACCTCAGTCTCACTTCCTGTTTCCTCTGTGCTCTGACTGGGGTGGGCCATGTATTCTGGTAGTAGTGGTGATTTCACCTGTGAGCTTAGGTGTGACAGTATTCCTGCGGGACAAACAATCTCCCAACAAGTTTGGGGTTTATGGAACTGAACCCCATGGTCAGCACCAGGCTATGGATGGAAACTGGAAGTATTGTGTCCCCAGCTGCTCCTTGGTTACAGGGTCCTATGAGTCATAGGCATGTCTCACTTTGGTCAGGTATTGGGCCATTAGCAGTGGTCTCCACTGTGAGCTTAGGTGTCAGCACTCTTGGGGAACAAGCTATCTCAGGACAGGATTGTGGTATGGAGGGCTGTGGCACAGGGGCCTTTGCTTACATATTCACTCTTATATAATCTACTGTACAGCTTACCATACCATATCCATTCAGTATACAAAATGTCTTTCTGTATTTGCTAATTTGTTTCATCTACTAGTGTTTGTAACCCATATTTTTTAACTTAAATTTTTTATCAGCTACAAAATCATTACCATGCCACTCTTCAGCACTGAAAATAGTTATCTATCTGCCCCTCCGTTCATTACCTACAATGAAGGAAACATAACATTTTAGAAAATATAATATTTATGATATCCAAATGAGTAATGATAATACCATATACTTATGAGTCTATTATCCATTTTATAACATGAACTTCAGTTAGCTAGATAAAAGGAAAGTATTATGAATGAGAAAATAAATGGATCCCTGAGAAATATTGAAGTAAGTTAAAATCACAAAAGACAATATATGATGAAAATTAATAGTCCTTAAAATATTTCAGACAGTTCTTTCCAATTCCCTCCTCCTATACTTTCCCAAAGAAATTTGTCTTTACTTTGATATTAATCAGTTTTGGGTATTTGTTTATGGATATCTCTTCATAAGCATACACAGAATTATTACACAGTGTATTAGCTTCTGTTTTCAAATGTTCTATGAATAGAACCTGAATACCTGGGAAACATATAAATAATTTCTGGTCATTTAAATCATGTACAATATTCCAAGAAAACTTCATATTTACCTATTCTCTTATTAATGAATTAGATCATATTTGCTACCACATACAAAGTAGCCATGTATAACATACCTGATAGGATATGAACATATATGTTATTATTTATGTTATTATTATGCAGTTATTATTATACATTAGTTATGATGGTTAGTATCACCATATTCATTCATTGAACATCAACTGTGCTCAGTTCAGCTTCTAAAGTGTCAGTTGGCTATCCCTATCAAGATGACACAAAGTTTTCATCAACTGTTACATATCCCTATCATCTCAAACTATCAATTTAAATTTTAATACTTGAAATTTTCAGCTCTTTGTATTCTCCAAATAATTCCGGAAGCAGTGTATTTGTTTCCATAAACTGGGTTTTTCTCCACATCTTCTCCTTCACTTCTTATCTGTCAGAATTTTAACCGTTTCCATCCTCATTTGTAAGAGCCCATTGTCATACAGAAACCGTAATTTTTTATCAGATATTTTCATAAGCTTTAGTCTTTCTCATTCTATAGCTTTTAGTTTAATTTGGTTTACAATGTCTTTGATGAACAGAAACTTTTGATTCTAACTGAATTTGTCATTTTTAATATTTATATTGTTTTATAACTTAATACACTATTAGCTGAAGATTATCCAAATATTATCATAATTCCTGTTTAAATGCAAAATGTGCGTTTTTCTTTTAAATTGTTTTGTTTGTATAGTGAATGAGAATCTAATTGTTCATACATTTTATACATTGAGCAATTATGACCTAATTCTTTTAAAGATACATCTACAATATGTTTCAAATGTAATATATGATAGAGGAATAAATTAAAAATTAATTAATTCATTAACTGGAATCATTAGGGATACTTCTATGAGAAAGAGATTAAATAAAATGCAATAAAACATTGTCTTTTTAACTTCTCTGGCTTCTTATACCATTTTTAGTTGTGTATTTGCCTAACTTCACACAACAAGTAACCTAGCATTATAATTAATATATTATTAAATAAGCTTGATATAGGTTGTACACCTCTCTAACCATATCTGACCTGTTCCTAGCCTTTTGTAAGTTCTTTTACGTGTTTTATTTCATAAGAGCTGCTGGGGTTAGAGTATCTGTTCACAGTGATAAAACCCTAAGTTAATATTGAAAGTAATGCAACTAAATTTTTATTTACTGTTCAATATACGGGAAACATCCATTTTAATCTATGAAACAATGATGAATTATAGATATTTTGCCACATATGGTGATACATATAAACAGATGATTTGATGTCTTAATTATCTTACTTTTAACAACTTTTATAATGTTGAAATGATATTATTTTCCAGGGATCAACTGTACATGGTAACAGTATATCTAGTTTCAGATAAAACAAAATTAAATGTGCTACTGTTGAGAGATATGCTTCAGAATTTATAAGTTCCATCCATCTATAATTACCTATAATTTTCTTTCTTGAACATTTATTGCCTAATTGTAGTCTCAATATTATGCTAAACTCATTAGAATGAGTTTTATCATTTCCTCTCTTCTCTTCTCCAGAGAATAATTCAAAGACAGATTGCTTATTTGGTAGGCTAATTTGGCATTATATGATTTCCTGTATGTTGAAATAGAGGTAGCATCATAGCTGAAAGGCCCCACAGCATTCCTTGGCTCCAGAAACTGAGCTTGGCCTTAGATCCACATGTGTTTGCCACGTTCAGTCCCCAATTGAACAAGAGTCTGTCCCCTGTTGCCACTGGCCACTGACTTTGTCGTGCTTCCTATACCAAGATCATGGCTGAAGCTTTGACTGCTAATTTATATTTTACCTCTGCTTAGCTCTAGAAACATTTAAATTGATTTAGAATGCAATAATGTTGCATCTGTTCTTATGTTTTATCCATACCTTGCATGTGTTTGGAAATGAAGACTTTATTTTAAATGTATGTGCATTCTTTATTATAATTCCAAAAGACTCTTTAAAAGAGTCTTACTGACCAAATTTAGATCTGATCCTCCTAAATTTGACTTACTTCACTTGTAATTATTTGTGCTTTCATCAAACTAGGTGGTGTATGATTCATATACTGAAACTCTATCTGGCATCTGTACTTTTGTATATTCTCTTATGAAGTCTGGAATTTTTATCACCATTCATACACTCAAGATTATCACAGTACTCTGCCATTACCTTATGTTTTTTTTAACTCCAGAAAAGCCTGCCCTCATGGACTGTGACATTTCCATGGCATTCCCAGTGTTTCTCAGAATATTATGTGGTTTTCTTCATAATATGTCAAAAGTATAAAGAAATAACTAATTGATAATTTTGATTAATACTTTTACAAAGTATTTGTAAAGGCCATAAGCCTGCTGAGGATGAGAATATCACTTATCTTTCTCATATTTCCAGTATCTATCACACTAGGAATATAATCAGGCATTATTATAATACCAAATGATTTGGCCTTCTTTCTATTCATAACATTCATAAGAAAATATAGAGTTGATTTTCCAAATTGAATCCACCTACATAGTCATGGCAACAATAAATTTAGAATTCAAAAAGGGATGTATATCATATAAAGAATGGTGATAATAAAATATGAAGGGTAACTTTCAGGGAAATAGGCAAAATATAATTGAAGGGTTTAGTCTTATACAGGCACTGGAGAAATAACATGGTGATTCTAAGCCACTGTCTGTAAGTCTGGGAAGACAATAGCATCTTCAGAAAAGTTACACTAATAGGTAATATAAATGAGCAAGATATTATGGATGGTAATAATTAAGAGTGATGAGAGTTTAATGTATAAAATCATTCCCAATGTTATATGTATTAGTTGATTTTCTATTAATTTGACAAAACACCATGACCAAGGTAGCGTAGAAAGAAAAATGTTCAATTGAGCTTGCTATTCCAGAGGCTTAGATTCCATGGTGACAGAACAGAACCTGTGGCAGAAACAACTGAGAGCCCACAATGTTATCCTCAAGCAGGAGGCAAAGAAGCAGACTGTGAGTGAAGACTGTCTTTGAAACTTCAAAGCCCAACCTAAGTGATACACTTTCTCCCATAAGGCCACACCTTCTAATCTTAGTGGAGTATTCCTAATGAAACAACCAAAAATAATTTGTAAGTGAAAGAAAAAAGGATCAAAACTTAGTTAGAGAAATAAGTTTTTAAAAAGATACAGACTATGCTTACAAATACAAATGCTTAGGGACTCAGTGAGTTAGATCTGGTCTGTTGCCTCCCATGCTAATATGTTTAGAAACAGAGCTATATTCATATATTTCCATGCTAGTTATGGGATTTTTCATGATCCAGTAACTATACTGAGCAACTGTGGTAGAAGAAATTACATAGACTGACAAAGCATAAGATAATTCCTAAAGTCCTTATTCTAGAATTTTCCTACTCTAATTGACATAGAATAAGACAAGTCTCTCCCTCCCTCCTTTTTTCCCTCATTCCTTCTTCCTCTCCCTCTTCCTTTCCTTTTTACTCTTTGCTTCCCTCCCTTCATTTTTCTGGTCAAAAATTTCAGGGTAAATATAACATATAAATTATACATTTCTGCTAAACTAATACAAAAGGTAAGTTGCTGGTCAAATTGTACAAGCTTCTTCACTTTCCAAGAACTCTTTAAAGTTGTCCAGAAAAGAAACTGTCAAAAAAGAAGGATAGAAAGAAAAAAAGAACAAAAACAACATTAAAAAGTCATGGGTATTGTGATTTGAATATGCTTGACCCAGGGAGTGGCACTATTAGGAGATGTTTCCTTATTGGAGTAGGTGTGGCCTTGCTAGAGGAAGTGTGTTATTGTACAGGTGGGCAATGAGAGCCTACTTCTAACCATGTGGCAGGCAGTCTTCTCCTAGTAGCATTCGAATGACAATGTAGAACTCTCACCTCATCCTGCACCATGCCTTCCTTGATGTTGCCATGGTGCAGGATAATAATGGACTGAACTCCTCCTAGCTTAGCTATTAAGAATGTACCTTTTGAACTTCCAATTGTTCCCTAAAATTCTCTCTATCAGAAGCAGTAGCAGAAAGAACTTAACCTAGATTTTCTAACAATTGTGTTTTTCTAAATGTTTCTAATGGTAGAAGTTATAGCTGACAATCTACAATTGTACATTCTTTCCAACGATGGTTATTGAATCATTAATCTACTCCAGTAGCAATGGCTTAAAGAGATTAAGCACTATTATTGTGCCAGAGATACTACAAGTAAGGGGTTGAAAGGACCTTACAGTTTTCATACATTTCTTAGATTAAGAGGGATGTGAGCTTAACAATCAGAGAAGAACTCTATTACAGCATGAAGTCCTCCAGAAACATGGTCCTCAGGTTCATTACTCACTAAGGTGCACCCATTATGGCTATGTTAACCAGTGGGCCACATTCCATGAACTTACCCATTTTCTTCTATTACTATTAATACAGATCTTGTGAGGTAGCTTGGCAAGTAGAGAAATCAATTTCATGGAGAATCAGCAGAAATCATGAGAAATCCTGGGTACTTCTAAACTCTGCTTGCCACCATGCTACTTCTAGCACTCTTTGTCTGAATAACAAACTCAAATCAAAAACACTTTTGCTCTATCTGGTGTCCAGTATTATGGTTTTGTGTTTGTTTGGTTGGTTTCTTGTTTTGTTTTGATTTTTTATTTCAAGTTTTGTTTTAATAGATAAATTTTACACAGTAAGATGACTTGGTCCTATTTATAGTGAGAGAAATAAACTCCGAAACACATGAAACCCAATAACACCATGAAATTTAGATTTTTAAAAACAGTTTTGAGAGAATAATTCCCCAGTTGCACTTATAACACAGGCAATTAATTTGGCTAAAATAAATATTCTTTGATTATCATCAAGAATAAAAGAGGGTTGTTTTGAATATGACAGAATTGTTGTTGACTTGGTAATAACATGCACAATTGGTATAACCAAGAAAAGATTAAACAGACCCTTTGATTATAAAACCTCAAAGCTTTCAGGTATGGCCTTCCTCAGTGGTAAGCTTAAAATATTTGAGAATCTATTTATATCCCAACATTAAGGGATGAGTAGCATCCTGTGAGGATAGGCTAAATAAAGTGTCACAACTACACCCCATTCATCTGTGATGTTCTTCATTAGAGAAACAGTTCTGGTTCTGAGCATCTGTCATCATGCTCACATCATTTCAATGTGTGCTACCGTAGAAAGTATGATTCAGAGGTAGTCTTTCCTGGACCATTTACCAGCCACTTGACCTTAAATTATTCTTTACATTTCTTAACATTTTTCCTCTTTTGAGTACATTTTAATGAAAATTAAATGAGAGAACATCTGGGTCTACATCTTATCATTAGAAAACCCCTGGGGTGGGATAAATTATAGTAAATAGAAATTTAGACTAGAGACATATCTCAGTAGTATCATGCACATTTCCTGGGTTCACTATCCAACACCAACAAAGAAAGCAAATACAAGTTTTTTGTCTTCATATATAGAGTCTATACATTCATTCTAAGAGCAGAATGCCAGCATCTGATGCACATCTAGTGAGTTCTTTCTTACTCCTTCATTATATGGTAAAATGTGTCAAACCAAGCAAGCTAGATCAAGATGTTCCTGTCTTACAATAACAATAACAGGGTTGTGGAGGCTTCTGCCTCCTGACTCCATCCAGTCTAATCACCTTTCCCGATCCCACTTCCAAATATTTCAAATATTCCACATTAATAAGATACTGGAGATTAACTTTCCAACCCACAAATCCCAAGATGCAGTGTAATGTTTAATTTGTACTGTTACCATATTGGGTTTACAGTCATCCAGGTGGCACAGCTATTGTTGTGTTTGTAGAAAGATTTCCAGAAAAAGAAAGTAAATGAGGAGAAGGGAGATCCATTTTGCATGTGAACAGCATCATTTCGTGATCTGGGAAACTGAGGAGAATATAAAGGGTAAAAGAAAAAGCAAACTGTATACTCACAGCTCTCTGTTCTGCACCCTGAACTGCCCAGATTCCAGGAAGCTGATCATATGTCTGCTGCCACAGTCACAAAATGCTCTCATTGCTATGGGTTCTCCACTGTTGACCCTCAAATAATAATAAAGCTATCATCGTTTAAATTATTTCTTGTTGAGTATTTAGTCAGAAGAAAAATAAATTAAATAACACATACTAATAGCCATTTTAAAACACCCCAAGTATAACCAAGCAAAATTATTTGATAAAGAACTAAGATAAGAATCCATACTTCTCAGGTTCAAAAACCTACAAGGCTATAGCAATTATGTATTTCTGGCATAAAGACTGGAAACTTGATGTATCATCTATAATAAAAAAATACCTGGATGATCTATAATATGTACCAGAAAATGATCTTCAATAGGGATATGATGGCCTATTCAAATAATGATATAGAAGAATCTGAATATCATATGCAAAACAATAAAATAGATTCTTATTTTATATCATGTTTAGATATTAAACCAAAGAGCCCAGGTGATAGCTCAGCTGGTAAACTGATTGCCATGTGAAATTGGGAACCTAACATTAGACATCTAATATGAATATAAAACCCCAGAAGTCTACACTGTAATCCAGTGATGTGTAGGATCCCATGAGTTTTCACATCAAATCTAACACATTTTCAAATTTCAAGTTCAGTAAAAATTATCTCAAACTCACAATGGAAGCACAACAAAGGGAGGCAGCCTATAACAATCTCTGGCTTGTATACATAGGCAAACATGAAAAAACATGACACTTCAGAAAACTACATACATATAGAACATAAATGTTTGAAATGTATAGCAAAATATAGGAAAGTTTCATGATACCCAACTTGCTATATGTGTCCTCTTCTACCAACTCTAGTCAAAATCACACTAGATGCTATAGTAAACCAGTGACAAGGGCATTTAGATAATAAAGAAAAGTAAAATGAAATTTCACTTATGAATATATAAATACATACATATATACATGACTATATAATATATACATGTATGTTTATAAAACACTTAAGAAATGTAAACAACTATTAGAGGTAATAGAAATTTCAGTAACGTTTCTGAATATCAATCATTTAAAAGTCATCTTTATATCTATAAACTAGTAAGGGTTATTCCTATAATATAATCAAAAACTATTTTATTTGTTATTGTAACAAAAGGAATAAAAACTGGGCAATCAAAAATGTAAGATGCATTTAAAACTGTAGTAAGTATTATTATAAATCTTAGCATGAGGCTTCTTTTCCACCTTAGACCATTTATGTTCCCGGATGAAAGACACACATAGCCTTTGTATTTTTAAATATGGCTTAGGCAACAGAATAGCTGGGCAACTGCCTACCTTCCATGCTGTTGGAGTCTACATTTCTATTGATAACCCCAAGACATCACTCACTGTTTATTATATTCCATCTGGGCTGCTCTCAATTCCAACCAGCCAACTTTATGGGCCACAATCTTGGCTCCCAATACATGGTGGCTCCTTATTTTTCTATTCCATGATGACTTTTTTTTTCACTCCTTCTTTGTTGTCCTGTCTCTTGGAAGTCCCCAAAACCTCAACCCTACCTATGTCTCTTCTGCCCAGCTATTGGCTGGAAGCGTCTTTATTCTCCAATCAGAATTAACTTGGAAGACAAGTCATAGGGGCTATGTGAAGACTCCAGGTTTTGGGTACTTGTACTTAGCACTAAAACAGACAGTAAATCCAGCAGAAAGACAGGCATAAAGTGAGGAATGGGGTTGCTATCCCACAGTTGAAACATTCATAATTTTTCCTATCTGAAAGAACTGCAGAAATGAAAATGGAGAAGATCCCAAGGAAAAGAAGGTCCAGCAGCAGGCCAAAAGTGAGAACCAGCTAACGAAAGTCCCAACACCTGACTCTATTACTAAGGCAATGGAGCATGAACAAAAAGGGACCTCTCTTGGGTCCCCTCTGAAAGACCCAACAAGCAGCTGAAAGAGTCAGATGTAGATATTTTCACCAAACCAATGGACAGAAGCTGTTGACACCTGTGGTTGAATTAGGGAAATGCTGAAAGAAGCTGAGGAGGAGGGCAAACCTATAGGAGGACCAGAAGCCTCAATTAACCTGGACCTACCCCCAAACATTCTCAAAATCACTGGACCACCAACCAGGCAGCATATACAAGTTGATATGAGGCTCTCACACATATACAGTAGAGGACTGCCGGGTTTGAGTTCAATCAGAGAAGATGCACCTAACTTTCAAGAGACTGTAGTCTCCAGGGAGTTTAGAGGTGGGGGTGGGGTGAAGACATGCTTGTAGAGACAGGGTGGCTGGGAGGAGGTATGGGATATGGAACAGTCAAAGAGTGGACCAGCAGGGGAATAAAATCTGGAGTGTAAAAACAAAACAAAAAGAAAGAAAGAAATCATAATATTAATAATAATAAATAAAATAAAATAGACAGTAAAAAACAAAACCTCAACAGGAAACTATAAAACATTACTAAAGAAATTCCCATAGTTGGTAAAAGACATTCTGTGTTCACACATTAAAAGTCATATCAAAATTAACCTAAAGCCAAACCATCTCTAATTTTATCTACTATTTATTGCTATATTCTAGGCAACCCAATAATATATACAAAATTTTACAGATAACCAAAGTTAAAGGTAAGTTTTGGATTTTACTCTTATCTTTATTTTGCCTTATTTCAACGGTATTTAAAGGCATTGTAAAAAAAGAAATAAATAAAGCTGTTGTCTTCTGGACCTACTTTCCTTCATCTGTTCATAAAAAGTTTATGCTTCATGCTACAGAATCAGTCTCAGAATTTGAGCAACACTGCAATTCTGATGCAAGAATACTATAATAGTAACATTATATAAATTCATTATGTCAATAAATCAAAAATTATAATAATAAATCAAAATGTATAGAAAGGATGTATATAATAGGAATTAAACTAAAGCAATAAAAATTTATTCCAAAATTTCTTTTAAAAACCATATCTATACCATGAAGTCTCGTCAGGATAGATGCCTAAACAAGGCCTGAAAAGCAGTGACAGTCTAGCATAAAAGGGAAATGCTTATGTATCTCTAAACAGAAAAAGAATTTTGGTCAACTAGAAAATTCTGGGGATGTGTGAAATGATCTTCTCCAGGGATCATTTCCCCACAAATGCTTATCCAATACCACTTAATGTGCATACAAGTAGCAGCATTTTATGGTCTAAACAGGTTGCAGTTATATATTAAGGAACATGTGTACATATCCACAATTAAAGAAAAGAAGCCATGAATTTGAGGGTAAGGGATATACATGGGAGAAAAGAGAAGGGGGAATTATGTAATTATATCATTATTTTAAATATAAAATATATTTTAAGAGAAAGTATTAGATGAGTGTGCTTCAAAAGTGTTATGGCTTCTAGGTATGATGGCTCAAACTTGCAATTCTAGCACTAGATAGGCTGAAGTACAAGTCTAGCATGTACTGTTGTGATACAAAACTCTGTATCAACTCTGTGAGAAAAGAAAAGGAAGGAAAAAAGAAAGAGAGAGGGCAAGACAGGGATAGAGAGAAAAAGACAGAGAAACTAAATAAGCAAGCAAGAGGTAGTTATCAGATTCTGGAGACATTGCCCAGTGGTTAAGAATTACTGCTCTTACAGAGGTCATGAGTTCTGTACCATAACCCACAAAGCAGGTCACAACTGCCTATAACTCTAGTTTAGGGCATCCCAATGCCCCCTTCCAGTCTCTGTAGCCTACTGCATGCATGTGCAGATACTTACACTCAGGAACACACATATACATAAAATAAATCAAATATAAAGCTAGACTTAATTTGTTGATATTTAAATAATTGATATTATTTTACTGAGGATAATTCCACAGAAAAACTTTTCAAAACAACTTCTACTAAAGGCTCATTTCAATTTATTTTGGTGTCATTGGCCATTTTGAATTATTAAGCTCCCTATGTTATATTCTTATTTTCTAAAGCAAATCATATAAATGACTTAATGCCTTATCATTTGCTTCACAATGAGGCTTGGCCAAAGGTACAGATGGCTTCTTTTCAAATGCTGTATACATCTAAGCAGAAGCCAAAACAGGTGCTATAGTATACCTAATTAGCCTTTGTAAAAGATCTTGTGGCTTCTCTCTTTTGTCAGAATGCCTGCTCATTTCCCAATTCCCCAAACACATCAGGTGACTGATTTCTAGACAACAAAGCAATATCATCTAGAGAATTTTCATTCTCACTTCAGCAGATGCCCTTTCAATTAGATACAGAAAGGTTCAAAACTTCTTAACTTGTTTATATGATCCAATAAGTTGACATCATTTGTGAGATATTTAAGATAAGTCAAACATCTTCATGAGCCATACTGAACATGTACATATTTAGGTACTATATTAACAACACTTGGTAATTGAATAGTACCCGGCAGTCACACACACACACACACACACACACACACACACACACACATATATATATATATATATATATATATATATATATATATATATGTGGTTGAAAAACATGAGTGAAATGTCACTGATGTTGAAATCACCTTCTTCTTTTCTCACAAAAATCTAATACTATATAGAATTGGTCTTTGTCTAGGAAAGTTGTATTTTGTAGGTAAATGGGACACCAAACTAATTAGATAATACAATGGGTACACAATTGTCCTCAAATATTTCATAACCTTGAGTCCTCAATGTGACTGTTTTCATTTCACAAAACTTGTTATATTTGATTCTCTCATCATGTAGTCTAGGGTTTCAATGCAGTTGAAAAATTGTTCTCTGTTTTTCTTAAGTGCCAAATCCCTTTATAGACATCAACTGATGTTCAGTTCACAAAGAATGGAATAAAATAGTTCTCTATAGTTTTCTTTTGTTAACTTAATTTTGAAAGTCCTTTTCAGAAGTTGTTAAGAACTCACCACTTGTGCATGGCAGAACGTCTCACCACGCCACATAAGCCAGCATAGTGCATTACTGTCAATGAGGGCAACTGGGTAAAAGACAATGAGTATTGGTTTCTCATTCTTCTTATGACATTGAGACTGCTCCAGTGTATACTTTTAAAATAGTTTGTTGTGGCAAGCTTAGATTTTTAGGCAGTTAGATGTTACTGTTATAGGTAAGTGCCCTAAGATTTTCAAAGAAGGGATTAAATCAGCACTGTCCCACCATGACAAACTGATTTTCATTCCAAAAGGAGAGGTTAATCCAGGCCTGGATATCATACTCGGTGCCAAATAGGAAAACACCTGCATATAGAATGTAGGCATTGATTTGCAGCTCAACAAAGATTTTGCTCATAATTAAACATTCACTGTGGAAAACGACTAATGTGGATATCATAAGGGATGTTTGTAATGATCTTTGACATATTTTACTTTCTCAATAACACTCAGAAGAGTCAAGCTATATAGGTAATGATGGTTCTCGGCCACAAATGATGGTTTATTTATTAATGTAGTTGTTGTCCCGGGTTTCGGCACCATTGTTGGGATTTAGAAGAGAGAAAGGGTATTAGTGAGTATGGCATGGTGACGTGGGGGGAGGGGGATACCTAAGCAGGCCCATGCTCAGGCATCCCCTTTCCCCTGAAGGACAACACACACACCAACATGGTATAGAATAGAGTTTATTTAGAGAAGAGGACGAGAGTCAATGGTATAGGAGAGAGAGAGAGAGAGAGAGAGAGAGAGAGAGGAGTGGAGGCTGGCCATGACCACGTGGAGAGAGGGGGGAGGGGAGCCCAAGAGGGGCAGAGAGGTGAGAGGATGAGAGGGAAAAGAGAGTGGAAAAGAGAAAGAGGAGGGGCAGGCAGCCCCTCTTATAGTGGGCCAGGCATGTGGGGTGGGGCATACCTGGCTATTGCCAGGTAACTGTGGGGTGGAGCTTGGACAGAGTACCAACATTCCCCAGTATTTGCTTAATTAAAAAATAAAAAATAAAACGAGGTGACGGCGAAGCAGGAATAGGGTCATCGTGGTGACATCTGGCTGCTTCACACTGACATTGGGGGCAACGTGTCTCTGGGGAACCTAGAGAAAAGGGCTATGGAGGATGTTTGTCCAGTCTCAGGAGAATAGGCTGCTTTCTTGTTGTCCAGGGTCTGTGGAGCCATCTGAGTATAGGTCAGAACAGGTCCAGTAGAAGCTGTCTGTGTGTAGAGAAGCTGAGAAGATTGGAGTATCTGAAGGTTGCTTCTCTGGAACTGTCCTGGATGTGGGAAGGGCCTGGATGTGGCAAGCGCCTGGACTTGACGAGATGGTGAAACACATTAGTATGGGTAGGGAATAAGTGGGGAATAAGTACAACTGGGAGAAAGGAAAAATTCTCCTTAAGAAGTACAATTGAAACCCAGAGGAATCCCACCCTTTGGATTAAGTAATAAGTGGGAACTTGGGTAGATGTACTTATCTGGATGGCGCCTATTTGGTCCATGAGCAGTAGATCTGGGTAGGTTTCCTGTAGCTAACAAGTTTACTAAAGAGATAACAACATGAATTAACCATATGAACAGTCTTTAAGATGAGCCTTTTGTGGAGGAGAAGGAATAGGGAATAGGATTGAAAGTTAGATCGTATAGTGGAATATTTATTATTAGAGTTAGGCAAATCTATAGGAACTCAGATGTTAGGACAGTGACAGAGCAAAAAGAGGAAATATGAAGTATTTAATGGAACTAGAGTTTAGGTAAGGAAATGACTGTAGTCAGAAGTCTGAGGAATAAGCAATAACTGAGCAAGAAGAGGAAATCTGAAGTACTTAATGGGAATAGAGTTTAGGTAAGGAGATAACTGTAGTCAGAAGTCTGAGGAATAAGCAATAACAGAGCAAGAAGAGGAAATATGAAGTATTTAACAGAAATAGAGTTTAAGTAAGGAGATAATTGTCTAGCAGTCAATGTAGTCAGAAGTCTGAGGAATAAGCAGTGACTTAGCAGTTATATTATTAAAAATGTGACAGATTCCAGTAGCCAGCAGTTCTTTGTAGTCTCTGGTCTCCATGGCAGTTTTGGCTGTCAGTGTGGCTTTGAAGCACAGAAGACACAGGGCATTCTTCTGTGGAATGGATACCCATGACATGAGAAATGGCTTACCTTTGTTTAGCTAAGTCATTTGACTCAAGGTATCCGGTCTTGTCCACTGCACTCCTTTTTTGGGGGCAGCATCTAGTAGCGGTGTTGTCCACTGTACTTTCTTAGGCAGCATCTGGTAGCGGTGTCTTCTGAGACCTTTTGGAGAAGCTGTCAGGCCTTTGGGAATTCTGTCTGTCTTAAACTTAATAGAAAACTTCTGATAAGATTGAACATGAGAGGGGAGAGCAATATTCAAGAGAGGATAGGAAATGAGAATCTTAAGTAGTTTTGACAGGTTGCATAGGTAGAGGAAAGTATGTTGTATTATTAGTAAAAAAGGCTAGGATCAGAGCAAGTAAGAAAGCTGGCAGCAATGGATTAAACCGCGGTGACAGAAAATGAGCTTGTCTACTCAGATTTAGGCTTTATGCAGGCTATGGGAATGAACAAGCTAAGAGGTAGTGGGAACACGGATAGGTGAGGCTTAGGTCCTTTATCATTTACCAGACTGTTAATTTATGGTCAAAGACAAGCAAGTCCATTGGGTGGTTGGAGGAATTGCTAAAAATATAAACCCAGCGTCCTGGGAAAATATATTAGCAGAACTGGGCAGCTAAGCTAGGGGCTCAGGCTGTCACGAGGGCCTCTAGGAGCTAGACATTCCCAGAATGTCAGGAGAAGTGTCAGACATGGTCCAGGGTTTTCAGCTGTAAAAGCTAAGAGACTGAATCACTTCTGAGTGAGGGGGGCGCCCAAAGGAATTTGCTGTCCTATAGCTGGAAAGCTAGTCATGTATGAGAAGCAAGCTTTAGTTTCGAAGAAAGCTGGCCAAACATTATTCGAAGACTAAAGATTGGGAAACTGCAAATCTGAGTAAAGTGACAGGTGGGACAGCTAAGCAATGACAGGTATCTGCCTGCAGGAGAGTGAGGTTGAGCTTGCTGTGTGGCCCTCAGCCTCTGCAGCCGCGAGTCTGAGCATGTGTGGGAGCTCTGAGTAACCATGGATGCGAGTGTGCAAGTGGAGCTGAGAAAGTTATAGAGGGCGGGGCAGGCGGGAGCCACTGCAGGGCACTGCACGGGCTGGGCGAGGGCTTTGGCAGCATGAGAGAGGGGAGGGAAACCGCGAGCACATGGCGGAGATGAGTAGGAACCTTCGAGGTGGCGCTGGGATGTCACGCCAGCGTGGGACTTTCCGCCCGGGTTCGTATCCTAGCAACAACACAGTGGCTGAGCTTGGGGCGGGAGATAGTGGGAGGGGCTAGGGCAGCCTGCTCGTGGGACTGTCCCGGAGGGACAAAGGTAGAAAGAAAAGGATCAGGGCTCGGGATCGACCATGATCATGTGGTGAGAGGGTGAAGGGAGCCCAAGAAGGGCAGAGAGGTGAGAGGATGAGAGGGTAGGAGAGGGGAAAAGAGAAAGAGAAGGGGCAGGCAGCCCCTCTTATAGTGGGCCAGGCATATGGGGCAGGGCATACCTGGCTATTGCCAGGTAACTGTGGGGTGGAGCTTGGACAGAATACCAACAGGTAAGCCTTTCAATTGTAAGGAAGAAGAAAGTAAATTCAGCACAAAATTTACAAACATAAGGTCATGCCCATGCCACTCACATGTTAGTGGTTAGGTATCTCTCTTATAGGCCTACAGTTAAGAGCAAGTATCTTTAAAATTTAGATATTTTTTTGCAAGCTCTTGATATATAGCCAAGGTTGGCCCCAAACACAGGACAATCCTCATGCCATGACCTATCAAATACTGAATAACAGGCATGAGCCACAGCATTTCACTATACTGTTGCAACAATTGAGTGTGCACTATTTGTACTTTATTTAAAAGTTTAGAATCTGCATAGTAACTTTAATGTAATCTGAGTATTGATGATGTTAAATTGAACATAATAGTAGATTTTAAAATCAATCAGGCAATCATCACCATATCAGAAATGAACTAAGATATTTTGGAAAATTACCTAGGGCAAGAAGCTTCTTAGTGAAAAGATTCACAAATAAACCAGAAATGCTCAAAGTAAACACTAACAGCCAGGCAGTTTGATGAAGCTTCAATTTGTACACACTGGGTTTAGGAATTTGAGCAGGCTCCCATCAATGCTTGTTTGAAATAAAAGTCGCCAGATTACTGTTGAGTTTCATAGCTATCTGCAGCTACTGCAAGAGAAACTTATGGGATGGATGGGGGAACGGTGTAAAAAGAATTGGGTCAAGGAGACATTGCTTTTCAAGGCTGTAATTTTAATAAATGTAAGCCAATATATAGTCTTCCCTCCCCACAGGCATGAGGTGGAGCCTTGGGATCTTGCTGGCTCCGGATCTCAGCAGGTGGTTGGCTCCTGCAGGTCAGAATGCTTCCACTGCTTCCAGGCGAGGCTGGGTTTTTCTAAATAGAACAAAGGGCAGGAAATTCACAGCCTGAGGATTGAAGAGAGCCGAGGCTAAACACCTAGCTCAACTGCTGAAGTGGGGGAAGGGATGATTCCCCCTAATTTATATTTTTTTAAAAGAACCAGTGGATAAATATATCCATCTAAGAGACAGTGGGAATTTACCAGTGAGAAAAAGCAGAGACCTCAGCACCCTTAAATATTAAGTGATGTCCTTTTTAGGGGAAGGGAATTAGACTGCCTCATTATTATAAGGATGACCTCTCAACATCGACACCTATGCAGCCAGGTGTGCTTTTAGGGAAATTTAGACACAGGATTTTTTCTTTTTCCCTTGCAGTGCCTCACCTCACACCTCAACTGGTGCCCATGTTTGCTTGAAAACAAACATGCATAGATCTGAGTTCTATGCAGCTCCATTTTTGGAGATCCACTGGTAAAGTAGATGCTGCGCGAATGTGAGTTGATTGGCCTTTATAGCAGCCCACCTTCAAGAGTCCTGGAAGCCCTTGGTATATCAGAGATACCTGCTTGAAACACAAAGGGAGAGATTAAAAGGAAAAAAGAAAAAACTTGCCCAGGCTGTTTCTGTAAGGCCCAAGGTATTCAATTTAATTGTAAATTCCTGATTCAGGCAACTGGGCCTGGCTTGTAAATTAACTGCCAGAAAACAAAACACACTTGAACCATCTCTGGGAGGCCCAAGGTATAATTCAATTGCAAATTTATGATTCTGGCAACAGGGCCTGGGGCTTGTGAATTAACTGCTAGAAAACAATTAGCCTATCTTCCCAAGTACCTAGATGTGGCTTTGAGAACATTTTTGAATCAGCCTATACTTACCAGCTGGTTCACGTTTCTGCAGCATTTCATGGAAAAATTACAGACATGCATTCTTCCCCAACATCAAGTCAGGATCATGTCATATAACAATAAATGAGCTTCTTTTTTAATCTCATGTAGACATCAGTGTCCCTAGTTATAGGATGCCATATACTCAGCAAGAAGTTTCTTGGCATCTAAATTTTAAAATTTTCTTAAAAGTGCATAAGCAATTTAAATGATATGCACAGGGATACAAACTCCCCTCTCTTTTTCTTTTTTAAGAAGATATTGTTTTAAAAAATCATATTACCTCGTCTTTGAGGATAATTAATAATTAAATTGTCAAAGACATTTCAAATGTTTGGTAACCTTTTTAAATGGCCAGTTCCATTGTCTGTTTTACTTAAAGCTGGAACACCAAGTATATACCATAACATAAATTAGAAATGTGAGTATCATTTATCTGCGACAAATAAGTTCTCTAGAATTAACACCATTATGTGATAGGGGTAGAAATTGAGGACATTTAAGAACAAATCTTTATAATTTAATGAGCACAAAAAATATAAAATTATTTTTAAGCCATTAGTCCTTTTGATGATATAAAAATAGGGCTGTATAGCCAATTGTTTCCATATAGTTTGTCTGGGATATAAACTTAAGAGGTCTTTGTCCAGGCACCTTTTTAAAGATTAACTATATTAAATATATAGAATAGTTATTTTAAAAACATATCTTTTTTAACATAAATTATATTTGTATAAAAATTGTAAAAATTAAGAACTAGCAGTATTAAAATAAAAGAAGAATTTTAAGTAATTATAAACCATGAGCCATATATATACTTATATTTGTTATTAATATATAAATATAAGCTTGATTTTTTAACATTTTAAAAGTAGCCAATAGAGCACTCAAGTTAGTTAGTTTTTGCTGAAGCAGGGGGAACCTCAAAGGAATAAATGTGATCTAATTATATAAACTTTACTCCCATAGTTGATGTATTTTACATGGGACACATGTATAGAAATATATAAAAGTAACTTGCAAAAAATTATCTTTTTGGATAGCAATTATTAATTTTGCCTAAAAAGGCTTTCCATGCAATAGATCAACAATTAATAATAATCTGATTGCTGCTTGAAGCAAGGAACAAATGCCCTCACCAGGCTCTTAAAACATACCTTCAAAACACCCTTATAACATTTTATCAACATATCAACATCTCCATTGAAAGATGAAAAATTTATTTGGAGAGGAATAAAAGATGATTTTTATATTAATGTTCTCTTTGCTAAGGAATGGCAGTGAACACAAAACATAAACAGGTGATTATAGTAACCTTCATTACCTTTAAACTTATCTATCTTTTGTCAGTTAATTTATAGCTACCTTGAAAACAGAGGATTAAGTTCTCCTGTGGCAAGCTTAAAGCAATGTCCTAGCCAATTAACTTATTTCAACAACCTTTGAAAATCATTTACTTAAAAGGTTTTAAAGACCCATAAGGGGACTGCAGACAGCTGGCAGCTGGGGTCAGGTACATGGACAGAGTCCTAGTCTAACATCGACTATTCTGTCAGGCTCTTGCCTGCACCCAGAGCCAGATCAGCTCAGAGGGTGGTCTCTGGGCCGAACCACGTGGGCACCAACTTGCTCCGGGGTCTGTGACTGGAGTTCATCAGAGGCCAACATCTTGCATTGGGGCACCACAGGCAGCTAACCAGACAGAGCCCTGTGGACTGAGAGCACCACCATCGAGGTTCCAGCAGTCCAACCAGGGAAGCTCTGGTCGTGCAGGGAATCCCGCAGTTAGACAGAGCCCCGAGACCCGCCACCATCTTGGAGCTGGTGACCTGACAAGGTCACCATAGAGAACCAACAGAGGGGCCCAGCTCACCATAAAGATCTAACAGACGAGCCCAGATCAGTGGAAAAAATGATCTAATTCTTAAGAGCTGGCAACTAGGCAGGCCAGGAGGAGATGGCGGAAGGCCAATTGTGCATCCAGCAGCAAGCCGTGGGGAGACTTAGGTCTCAGGAAACAAGCCATAGTATCCATTCTAATATCAGATAAGATTGACTTTCAACCTAAAGTCATCAAAAGAGATACAGAATGTCACTTCTTGCTGGTCAAAGGAAAAATCCACCAAGAAGAACTCACAATTCTAAACATCTATGCTCCAAATGCAAGGGCACCCTCCTTCGTAAAAGAAACTTTTACTAAAGCTCAAAGCACACATTGCACCTAACACAATAATTGTGGGGGACCTCAACACACCACTCTCCTCAATAGACCCATCAGGAAAACAGAAACTAAACAGGGACAAAAAGAAACTCATTGAAACTTTGGACCAATTGGATTTAACAGATATATATAGAACATTTCATCCTCAAGCAAAACACTATACCTTTTTCTGAGTACATCATGGTACCTTCTCCAAAATCGACCATATAATTGGTCACAAGACAGACTTCAACAAATATAAAAAGATCAAACTAATCCCATGCCTCCTATCGGATCACCATGGAGTAAGAGTGTTCTTCAATAGCAACAAAAACAACAGAAAATCCACATATACATGGAGACTGAACAATATTCTACTCAATGATACCTTAGTCAAGGAAGAAATAAAGAAAGAAATTAAAGACTTTTTAGAACTTAATGAAATGAAGGCATAACATACCCAAATCTATTGGACACAATGAAAGCAAGGTCTTTGAACAAGGTTCCTCAAATGCAAATATCCTATGATCCGAGTCCATTACCCAAGACCAGGCCCAAACCTATGTGCAAATTCAATTTGCCCAACACAGTAGTCAAAGGAACTTGTTTGATATCAAATAAATTTCCACTGAGATGTCCTTTATAATCTTGGAGGGTTAAATCTTGCTTCTTCCATTGTACTAATAAACTTGTGAAAAAATGGCAATAGCTGTTTTTAACTTTTATCATTTTTAAAATATGTTAAGAATCTTGGCATTTAACCAGACTGCAAACTCCAATCAATGGCACATTGGCAATTTTTGTCTTAACTATTAATTTTCTCTTATAATATTAGAGCAACTAAACTTTGGAGGCAAAGCCCAGTTCTAAACAATCCACCTTCCTTAAAATCAATGGCAAACACACCATTTTAACTAATTGAAGAGACATTATTTTATATCTTATTCCTTATAAGTCTGTTTTCTAGGCCAAGAGTCACACAAAACACCATACCAATTTAGAAACATCTCAGAGGCCTATATTCTATGAGTCTAACATGCCATGTGTTCAAAATGGCCATAACCTCGAGCTATCAGCTCCAAATTCGCCTCTTATTGCCAACTCTATACCATTTAAATCATGCCCAATAATTAATAACCCAATATTCTATAGTCAAATCATGTAAAATATATTATACTTTTAAGACGAATTATAGAAAGTGAATAAAACATGCGTTGCATCAGGCCACATGTCACTGGTTAAACTAACCTTTTCTTAATAACATTATACCTTTTAAATTATGTCCAATGACTTATAAACCGATTGTCTATATAGTCAAGACATGCAAAATTATTTATACCTTTAAGACCAATTATAAACAAGAATAAAACAATTACATGAATCTCATAAACTTAAACCAAACAACTTTTTTCCTCTTTTTTTATTTCGAGAGAATAAAAGCACTATGAACCAAAAACCACAATTGTAGAGATTTTTTTTTAAAGAAACAAATTAATCCATTTGTTTTACACTTGAGGCTGCTGGTTCCTTTTTAAAAGCAGCTTTTTCTATAACTATACTTGACTCCCAGCTGAGTGCTGGACACCCTAAATCAGCCTTTGCTGTGTAAACTGCAGCTAGGTTAAGAAATAGACCGCTTGATGATTTAATGCTGTTCCTGGGTTTAGGCGCCATATGATGGGTTTTTAAATGGGAGAGAAGAAGGTGATTAGAGAATGTGGCACGGAGGTGTGAGGGAAGGGGGGTGCCTAAGCAGACCCATGACTGGGCACCTCTTCCTCCTGAGGGACCACACACACACAGACATGGTATAGAATAGAGTTTATTCAGGGAAGAGCATGTGATTTAATGATGTAGTGGAACCAGAGAGAGAGAGAGAGAGAGAGAGAGAGAGAGAGAGAGAGGGAGGGAGGGAGAGAGAGAGAGAGAGAGAGAGAGAGAGAGAGAGAGAGAGAAGAATTGGAGGAGTGGAGGCCGGCCATGAACACATGGAGAAAGGGGGAGGGAGGAGAGCCCAAGAGGGGCAGAGAGGTGAGAGTGCAGAGTTAAGAGTGATGAGAGAGAGGAGGGGCAATCAGCCCCTTTTTATAGTATGCCAGGTCTATGGGGCAGGGCATACCTGGCTATTGCCAGGTAATTGTGGGGTAGAGCTTAGACAGAGTACTAACATTCCCCAGTATTTATTTAATTTAAAAAAATTAAAACAAAGTGATGGTGAAACAGGAATGGGGTTGTCGTTGTGATATCTGACTGCTTTATGCTGACATTGGGTGTGATGTGTCTCTGGGGAACCTAGAGAAAGGGCTATGGGGGATGTTTGTCCAGTCTCACGAGAACTGGCTGCTTTCTCGTTGTCCAGGGTCTGTGGAGCCATCTGAAGATAGGTCAGAACAGGTCCAGTAGAAGCTGTCTGTGTCTAGAGAAGCTGAGAAGATTGGAGCATCTGAAGGTTGCTTCTCTATAACTGTCCTGGATGTGACAAGGGCCTGGGCTTGATGAGATGTTGAAATACATTAGTATAGGTAGGGAATAAGATTAAGTACATTTGGGAGAAAGGAAAAAATTTCCTTAAGATGTACAATTGAAATCCAGAGGAATCCCACCCTTTGGAATAGGTAGTAAGTGAGAACGTGGGCAGATGTACTTATCTGAATGGAGCCTATTTGGTCCATGAGCAGTAGATCTGGGTAGGTTTCCTGTAGCTAACAGGTTTACTAAAGAGATAACAACATGAGCTAACCACATGAATAGTCTTTAAGATGAGCCTCTTGTGGAACAGAAGGAATTGGATTAAAAGTTGGATCATAGAGTGGAATATTTATGATTAGAGTTAGGCAAATCTATAGGAACTTACATGTTAGGACAGGGACAGAACAAAAAGAAGAAATATGAAGTATTTAATGGAAATAGTTTAGAGGTAAGGAGATAACTGTCTAACTGTCAATGTAGTCATAAGTCTGAGGAATAAACAATAACTTAGCAGTTATATTATTAAAAGTTGACAGATTCCAGTAGCCAGCAGTTCTTTGTGGTCTCTGGTCTCCACGATGGCTTTGGTCATCAATCTGGCTTTCAAGCACAAAAGACACAGGGCTTTTTCTCTTTGGAATGGGATACCCATGACATGAAAAATGACTTACCTTTGTTTAGCTAAGTAATTTTACTCAAGTTATCTGGTCTTGTCCACTGCACTCTTTCTTAGGCAGCATCTGGTAGTGGTGTCCACATCTTTCTTCTGAGACCACCCAGAAGAAGCTGTCAGGCATTTGGGAATTCTGTCTGTCTTAAACTTAATAGCAAACTTCTGACAAGATTAAGTGAGAGATAGGAGTGCAATAGTCAAGAGAGTATAGGAAATGAGAATCTTAAGTAGCTTTGACAGGTTGCATAGGTAGAGGAATGTATGCTGTTTTATTAGTAAAGAGGCTAGGATCAGAGTAAGAAAGCTGGCAACAATGGATTAAATCATGGTGACAGAAAATGAGTTTGTCTACTCAGATTTAGGCTTCACGCAGGCTATTGAGCACACAGGCTATAGGAACGAAAAAGCTAAGAGGTATTGAGAACACGGATAGTTGAGGCTTAGGTCCTTTATCATTTACCAGACTGTTAATTTACTGTTGAAGACAAGTAATTCCCCATTGGGTGGTTGGGGAAGGTGCTAAATATAATTTTCAGAGTCCTGAAAAAATATTAGCAGCATGGCACAGCCAGGCTGAAGTCTCAGGCTGTCGCGAGAGTCTTTAGGGGCTGAGACGTTCTCAGAACACTGGAAGAAGTGCCCAGACATGGTCCAGGATTTCCGGCAGCTGTAAAAGCTAAGGGGGACTCCAGGTCACTTCCGAGTAAGGCAGCACCCAAGGGTTTAATTGTCCTATAGATGGAAGTCCAGTCGTGTAGACTGGGTATGAGAAGCAAGCCTTAGTTCCAAAGAGGCTGGCCAAACTTCATTTGAAGGCTAAGGTGTGGAAAACTGGAAATCTGAGAAAAGTAGGTAGTGGTTCAGCCATGAACATGATGGAGTTACATGCATCTGTGGAACAGGTACCGGCCCGCAGGAGCAGTAGCAGCAGCAGCGTGGTTCTGAGACCACTGCTGCAGGAGGGACCTGTGCTGTGGTCCGTGGCAGCAGGACCGTGAGGCAGCAGGGAAAGTTGTAGAGGTAGAAATATTTTATGTTTGCTCAGGCACAGGGCGGAACTTTCTGCCATCGGCACATTATAGCCCGTGTTGGGTGGAAAAGGAAGTACCAAAGACACTTGTTTCGTATCCTAGCAACGAAGCAGTGGCTTGCAGGCTGCAGCTCAGCTGCTGAGCTCGGGGCTAAGCGGGCAGGGACTGGGACATAGACACAGAATGGGGAAAATAGGGCAGCATGTAGATGTGCGTCCACAAGCAGTGAGTGCACATAGACTGTCCCTGAGGGTAGAAGAACTAGGAGAGGAAGGGCACTTCAGGCAAACACAGCAATTTGCAGATAAGGGAAGGGGACAAAAATTACCAACTCCCATCCTCCTGACAATGCAGCCAGTACAGCATGGGGAGCTTACCATTGGGGCTTAAATGGCAAAGCTTGCTTGCAAACCCCGCAGTTTCTCGATCCGAGTCACAGCACCAAATGATGGTTTAATGTTGTTCCCAGGTTTTGGCACCATATGATGGGTTTATAAATGGGGAGAGAAGAAGGGGTTTAGAGAGTGGGGCATGACAGTGTGGGATGTGGCAGTGTGGGGGGAGGTGGTGCCTAGGTGGGCCCATGCCCAGGCACCTCTTCCCCCTAAGGGACCACACACACACAGACATGGTATAGAATAGAGTTTATTCAGGGAAGAGGATGGGAGTTAATGATGTAGTGGAGGAAGAGAGAGGCAGAGAGAGAGAGAGAGAGACAGAGAGACAGAGAGAGGGACAGAGAGAGAGAGAGAGAGAGAGAGAGAGAGAGAGAGAGGAGGGGCAAGCAGCCCCTTTTATAGTGGGCCAGGTCTATGGGGTGGGGCATACCTGGCTATTGCCAGGTAATTGTGGGTGGAGCTTAGACAGAGTACGAACATGGCCAGCAAATGAAATTTTTATTAATTTTTCTTTTTAACATGAAACATTTAGACAAGTCATTCAGAAAACACCAAGACACATACATGTAGACACTAGGTGCACCAAGAATAGACAACATAGAAAGAACAGACAATACATAGAAAGGGAAGCATGCTGGTTATGCAATTGTATCCATTTTCCTTCTCTCTTTCTCTTTCATTTTCCAACCTTTCTTAAAGCAGCTCTTTAAAGCCTGCAGACATATGCCTATTTTGAAACCCTTTCATTTTCACTGGAATAGCTCTTAATAGCTGTGTTTACAATCCAGAACCTATACAGTTCTTCCCCATTTTCCATTGTCTGCCTCTAAGCAAGGAGTTCTGTGTTGGGTCAACACTGCCTTACTTAATTCATATCTTCCAGCATCCATTTTGCTCACTGTACAGGATACCATCTTTTTCCATTTTTCTGCAAAGCTTTGCTAAGACAGGGTCACCTTTCTCTTGAGTCCAGCCCCATGTTGGGGACCACTCTGTTGAGTTCCGCAGCTATCTGCAGCTACTGTGGACTGATCCCTGCAAGAGAAACTTATGGGATGGATGGGGGAATGGTGCAAAAATAATCGAGTCAAGGAGACATTGCTTTTCAAGACTGTAATTTTAATAAATGTAAGCCCATATATATTCTGGAAGATTCCCTCCTCCCAAGCATGAGGTGGAGTCTTGGGATCTTGCTGGCTCCAGATCTCAGCAGGTGGTTGGCTCCTGTAGGTCAGAAAGCTTCCACTGTTTCCAGATGAGGTGGGGTTTTTCTAAATAGAACAAAGGCCAGGAAATTCACAGACTGAGGATTGAACACAGCAGAGGCCTAACGCCTTGCTCAACTGCTGAAGTGGGGGAAGGTACAGATTACCTTGTATATTCTCGCTCTGCAAGTGATACTTCATATGAAGACTTTGAATAATATCATTTTATTTGAATTTGTCCATATAGATCCTCATAGAGATAAAGGTGAAAAGATTCACATTAATATTAATAAACTACTCATTAAAAGTATATCAAGATTGCAAGTTTCTTTAGGAAGACAGAATAAAATGTTATTTCAATAATAATTCTAAAGTGTCTCCCAAACAATGCTTTCTTATCATTTATTCAACTGTCTTTTTACATACACGTGTGATGTAAAATGGAACCAAAAGAGCTTTATCTACCCTGAAATGAAGATGGCTGTGCTCAAACAGTTTCTTACAATCAAGAAAAATAATTGCCAAATGACTGTTCTTATGCAGTTAGATGACTCCATCATAATCTCCAAAAACCTATTCATTCCAGGTGAATGCAGCTATATATGATTATTGTTTGTGAATTTCAAATATATAAATCTACTTTGATCCTGGCTCATCCAAATCTGCCATTTTACCTTCTTTTATTTAGTGATTTTTTTTTTCTAAATAGACCTATGAAAACCACTTAGTCATGTGCATACACATATATATTCTACTGAAAGTCTTCAACATAAAAGAAGACAAACCTTTTCTATTAAAATGTGAAGGGATTTTGCTTAAACTAAAAATCAGATCAAGTTTTAAGGGTATTTCTGAAGGAACATCTCAGTGTCAAAGACAAACAGTACCATGGTGTAAAAGGCTGTAAGACAATTTCACAAGCAAATGGTCTCAGGAAACAAGCGGGAGTCTCAACTCTAATATTGGATAAAATTGACTTTCAAACTAAAGTCATCAAAAGAGACACTGAAGGTCACTACTTGCTGGTCAAAGGGAAAATCCACCAAGAAGAACTCACAATACTGAACATCTATGCTCCAAATGCAAGAGCACCCTCATTCATGAAAGAAACTTTACTAAAGCTTAAAGCACACATTGCACCTAGCACAATAATTGTGAGTGACTTCAACACTCCACTGTCCTCAATAGACCGATCAGGAAACCAGAAATTAAACAGGGACACAGTGAAACTAACTGAAGCTTTGGACCAATTAGATTTAACACACACACACACACACACACACACACACACACACACACACATATATATATATATATATATATATATATATATATAGAGAGAGAGAGAGAGAGAGAGAGAGAGAGAGGCGGGGGAAGAACATTCCACCCTAAAGCAAAACAATATACATTTTTCTCAGGACCACACTGTACCTTCTCAAAAATCGATCATATAATTGGTCAAAAGATAGATGTCAACAAATACAGGAATATCGAACTAATCCCTTGCCTCATATCAGATAACTATGTAGTAAAAGTGGTCTTCAGCAGCAAGAAAAACAACAGAAAGCCCACATACACATGGAAACTGAACAATACTCTACTCAATGACACCTTGGTCAAGGAAGAAATAAAAAAAGAAATCAAAGACTTTTTAGAATTCAATGAAAATGAAGGTACAACCTACCCAAATCTATGGGACACAAGGAAAGCAGTGCTAAGAGGAAAATCATAGCTCTAAGTGCATCAAAAAAGAAACTGGAGAGAGCATACACTAGCAGCTTAACAGCACACCTTAAAGCCCTGGAAGAAAAACAAGTTAATTCACCCAGCAGGAGTAGAAGACAAGAAATCATCAAACTCAGGGCTGAAATCAATCAAATAGAAACAAAGAGAACCATACAAAGAATCAACAAAACAAGGAGCTGGTTCTTTGAGAAAATCAACAAGATAGATAAACCCTTAGGTAGACTAACCAACGGACACAGAGACAGTATTCAAATTAATAAAATTAGAAATGAAAAGGGCGATATAACAACAGAGACTGAAGAAATTCAAAAGATCATCAGATCCTACTACAAAAGTCTATACTCAACACAACTGGAGAATCTGGAGGAAATGGACAATTTCCTAGACAGATACCAAATACCAAAATGAAATCAGGATCAATTAGATCAGCTAAACAGTCCCATAACCCCTAGGGAAATAGAACGAGTTATAGAAAGCCTGCCAACCAAGAAAAGTACGGGACCAGATGGTTTTAGTGCAGAAGTCTATCAGGCCTTCAAAGAAGACATAATACCAATACTCTTCAAACTATTCCACAAAATAGAAACAGAAGGGACACTGTCCAACTCATCCTAAGAAGCCACAATTATGCTGATACAAAACCACACAAAGATCCATCAAAGAAAGAGAACTACAGGCCAATTTTCCTTATGAATATCAATGCAAAAATCCTAAATAAAATTCTTGCCAACCGAATCCAAGAGCACATTAAAATGACCATTAAACACAATGAAGTAGGCTTCATCCCAGGGATGCAGGGATGGTTCAATATACAGAAATCCATCAATGTAATCCACTACATAAACAAACTGAAAGAAAAACAACCACATGGTCATCTCATTAGATTCAGAAAAAGCATTTGACAAAATTCAGCATCCTTTCATGTTAAAAGTCCTGGAAAGAACAGGAATTCAAGGCCCATACCTAAACATAGTAAAAGCAATATTCAGCAAACCAGTAGCCAACATCCAACTAAATGGAGAGAAACTTGAAGCAATCCCACTAAAATCAGGGAGTAGACAAGACTGCCCTCTCTCTCCATATCTTTTTAATATAGTACTTGAAGTTCTAGCGAGAGCAATTAGACAACATAAAGAAGTCAAAGGGATACAAATTGGAAAGGAAGAATTCAAACTATCACTATTTGCAGATGATATGATAGTATACTTAAGCAGGCTGAGAAAGAAGTTAGGGAAATAATACCCTTCACAATAGCCACAAACAATATAAATTATCTTAGAGTGACTCTAACCAAACAAGTGAAAGATCTGTATGACAGGAACTTCAAGTCCTTGAAGAAAAAAAAAAAAAAACGAAGAAGACCTCAGGAAATGGAAAAATATCTCATGCTCTTGGATTGGCAGGATCAATATAGTAAAAATGGCCATCTTGCCAAAAGCAATCTACAGATACAATGCAATCCCCATCAAACTCCCAAATCAATTCTTCATAGATCTAGAAAGAACAATTCTCAAATTCATTTGGAGTCAAAAAAAAAAAAAACCCCAGGATAGCTAAAACTATTCTCAACAATAAAAGGAATTCTGGGGGAATCAATATCCCCGACCTCAAGCAGTACTACAGAGCAATTGTGTTAAAAAACTGCATGGTATTGGTACAGCAACAGGCAAGTAGATCAATGGAATAGAATTGAAGATCCAGAAATTAATCCACAGAGTTATGGCAGTTGATCTTTGATAAAGGAGCCACAACCACCCAGTGAAAAAAAGATAGCCTTTTCAACAAATGGTGCTGGCTTAACTGGAGGTCAACATGCAGAAGAATGCAAATTGACCCACTCTTATCTCCTTGCACTAAGATCAACTCCAAGTGGATCAAGGACCTCCACATTAAACCAGACACACTGAAACTAATAGAAAAGAAACTGGGGAAGACCCTGGAGGACATGGGCACAGGGGGAAATTTCCTGAACAGAACACCAATAGCTTATGCTCTAAGATCAAGAATTGACAAATGGGACCTCAAAATTACAAAGTTTCTGTCAGGAAAAAGACACTGTCAGAAACACAAAACAACAACCAACAAATTGGGTAAAGATCTTCACCAACCCCACATCCGACAAAGGGCTAATATCCAATATATACAAAGAACTCAAGAAGTTAGACCCCAACGAACCAAATAATCCTATTAAAATGGGGTAAACATTCCTAAACAAGGAATTTTTACCAGAAGCAATTTGGATGGCTGAGAAGCACCTTAAGAGATGTTCAACATCATTAGTCATCAGAGAAATGCAAATCAATACAACCCTGAGGTTCCACCTCACACCAGTCAGAATGGCTAAGATTAAAAACTCAAGAGACAACAGGTACTGGCAAGGATGTGGAGAAAGAGGATCACTCCTCCATTATTGGTCGGATGGCAAGATAGTACAACCGCTCTGGAAATCATTCTGGCAGTTCCTCAGAAAATTGGGCATGACACTTCCAGAGGAACCTGTCATACCACTCCTGGGCATAAACCCAAAGGATTCCCCTGCATGTAATAAAGACACATGCTCCACTATGTTCATAGCAGCCTTATTTATAATAGCCAGAAGCTGGAAAGAACCCAGATTTCTGTCAATGGAGGAATGGATACAGAAAATGTGGTATATTTATACAATAGAATACTACTCAGCAATTAAAAATAATGAATTCATGCAATTTGTAGGCAAATGGATGGATCTGGAAAATATCATCCTAAGTGAGTCAACCCAATCACAAAAGAATACACATGAATTGTAATCACTGATAAGTAGATATTAATGATCCCAGAAGCTCTGAATACTCAAGACACAATTAGCTAAGCAAAAGATTCCCAAGAAAAGGGATGGAGAGGGCCCTGGTCTGGAAAAGACTAAATCCGGTTTTGTAGGAGAATACCAGAACAGAGAAATGGTGGGGAGGGGGGATGATTGGGGAATGGGAGGGAAGAGGACTTATGGGACATATAATGAGGGGGGATCTGGAAAGGGGAAAGCCTTTGGAATGTAAACAAAGATAATAGAAAATAATAAAAAAAGTAAAAGAAGAAATTAAAATTTGATTCATATATATATATATATATATATATATATATATATATATATATAAAGTTTGGAACTAGAACATGTATAGCCTTTAACATCCCTGAAGAAAACTCTCCTCTCTGCCAAGCAGACATCTAGTAGTGGCAAGTGATGAGCTTTCTTTTTTTTTATTAGATATATTCTATATCTACAATTCATTTCCCTTTTTCTGGTTCCCCACCCCCAAAGGTCTCACATGCCCTTTTCCCTCCCCCTGCTCCCTCATCCATCCCCTCCCACCTCCCTGTTCTTGTACTCCCCCACAATGATGCTTTGCTCTATTCTAGCACCAGTGTCCACTCCTTTCTTCTTGTCAGACATCTCTTGGTATGTGATTTATTTATTTGGTGTTCCAAGATTGTAGGCTAATATCCACTTATCAGTGACTGCATACCATGGGTATTCTTTTGAGACTGGGTCACCTCACTTAGTATGATGTTCTCCAGCTCCATCCACTTCTGTAAGAATTTCATGAATTCATTGTTTCTAATGGCTGAATAGTACTCCATTTTGTATGTATATATACCACATTTTTTGTATCCATTCCTCTGTTGAGGGACATCTGGGTTATTTCCAGCTTCTGGCTATTATATATAAGGCTGCTATGAACATAGTGGAACATGTATCCTTATTGCATGCTCGGGAATCTTCTGGGTATATTCCCAGGAGTGGTATGGCTGGGTCCTCTGGAAGTATCATGTCCAGTTTTCTGAGGAACCGCCAGACTGATTTCCAGAGTGGTTGTACCAGCTTGCATTCCCACCAGCAGTGAAGGAATGTTCCTCTTTCTCCACATCCTCGCCAACACCTGATGTCTTCTGAGTTTTTAATCTTAGCCATTCTGACTGGTGTGAGGTGAAATCTCAGGGTTGTTTTGATTTGCATTTCCCTAATGACTAATGATGTTGAACATTTTTTAAGGTGTTTCTCAGCCATCCAAATTTCTTCAGGTGAAAAGTCTTTGTTTAGCTCTGTACCCCATTTTTGGATAGGGTTATTTGGTTTTCTGGGGTCTAGCCTCTTGAGTTCTTTGTATACATTGGATATTAGCCCTCTGTTGGATGTGGGGTTGGTGAAGATCTTTTCCCAATTTGTTGGTTGCCGATTTGTCCTTTTGACAGTGTCTTTTGCCTTACAGAAACTTTGTAATTTTATCAGGTCCCATTTGTCTATTCTTGCTCTTAGAACATAAGCAATTGGTGTTCAGTTCAGGAATTTTCCCCCAGAGCCAATGTCCTCAAGGGTCTTCCCCAGTTTCTTTTCTATTAGTTTTAGTGTGTCTGGTTTTATGTGGAAGTCCTTGATCCACTTGGAGTTGAGCTTAGTGCAAGGAGATAAGAGTGGATCAATTCTCATTCTTCTGCATGTTAACCTCCAGTTGAGCCAGCACCATTTGTTGAAAAGGCTATCTTTTTTTCCACTGGATGTTTTCAGCTCCTTTGTCGAAGATTAATTGGCCATAGATGTGTGGGTTCAATTCTGGGTCTTCGATCCTATTCCATTGATCCGCCTCCCTGTCCCTGAACCAATACCATACAGTTTTTAACACTACTGCTCTGTAGTATTGCTTGAGGTCCAGGATATTGGTGGTGAGCTTTCTTAATTGTGCTGGGATTTTGGTTTTCTTGATCTCCTGCAGGGTTTGAATCCATTATCATAGCATCTGTGAATTCATGTAATTCATGTACGTAACAACCCAGTCATGTCAAGAGAGTTTAATTTCTCCACAAACATCTACCACCTGTAGCTTTTTCTGTCCCTTCTTCTTTAATGGTACTGAATTTTGTGAATTTCTATGGTATCATGGTGAAGCACTATAATAGAGAAAAGCTGAATGTATATTTAAGGACAGAACCACCTCTTCTAGTGAATTCATTCTTGGCATGTGGTGATCTAGCTGAGTGGCTATTCATTTTTACCACATGGTGATCAGACAAGAAGATGATTCATCCATATTTAGAATAATGTATACCAATACATTTTGCAAAATATTCAACCAAATCCATCAATTTGCTTAAACATATATTTATGAGGTCAGCGAATCTATTTTAAAAGACCAAATTTAATAGGTACATTTTAAAAAGAAGAATAGGAAATACAAATTAACTTGCCAATTCTATAATCTTGCCTTACATCAAGTTAGAATTACGTGGACTAGGGGTTTGTTTTGTGGTTTTTATTTGTTTGTTTTACAGAGCATGATGTGGTTTTAGAATACATTCAGGTATCCCAATCAATTTAGATGTGGCCTTTGCTATTCTTCTGTCAATTAATTATATAACTCTCTCAAATTTTCTAAATTGTTATATTTAACTATGATTTATTTGTGTTATTTAACTGTCCACATCTTTGCCTGTGAGACTTAAGTGAAGTAAATCCTGCATTGGTTGCCCTTCTGTGTAGAGACTGTAATTTGTCTCCTCAATAGCATAACTAGATGTGTTTGTTAAAACCTTTCAACCTCAGTCTCATTTGTGGTGGATCAAAATGTACAACATAGGGTTTTTCATTAAAAAAACAAATTCAATATTATCTGTGAATTTATTGGCAAAGTACTGGACACATTTTATTATTCAATATGATTGTTAGTAGCAATTTCAAAACATGGGCTCACTATATCATTGAGAAAAACCTCTAAGTAGATTGAAAGAATGAATCTATACTTCAACACCCTCAAGTACATTTAATGTAATAGGAACTCAACCCGCTTAGCTGGTTCATTTAGTCCAATGATATTCCTATCAGCCCTGTACAGAGTCAAAAATCTAGACTCTATTAAAATGTGAGTGGTGTTGGTTCAATAATAGACTAGTATTACTATTAAGTTAGAAACCATTGTGGAACCAATTTTAAGGCTATGTCTGAAATAAATTAGCATTTGAGTCAATGAGCCTAATAATGACATCTCATGTCACCAATGTGTTTAGGTCTCACTTAAGTAGGGAGAAAAATTTATAAAGCCAAAAAGGAAAGTAAACATGAGTTATTTTTCCTTGAACAATGAAATTTATCTTCTCTGGCCCTGAGACATCAGAGTCTCTTCATTTGGGTGCTTTAGAGCTCAGAACTTAAAACAGTCACTCCTCCTTCAGTCTTCAGGTTATTGTGCTCAATAATGAGACCATATCCACAGTTCTCCTCATTTTATGTCCTTTAAATTCACACTGCAAGAATTTCCACTCCAATGTACTGAAACCTTTATTCTTGCCTCGCATTTTTATAAACCAATTCTCCAATTTTTTATAAACCAATTTTTTATAAAACCCAATTTTTCTAAACCAATTTAAAAAAATAATCTCCATAGATAAATGGATAAACAGGTAGACAGATAGATGACAAATGATAAATAGAAGATGAATATATTGATCGATAGAATAAAGATAGATAGATAAATGATAGATAGATAGATAGATAGATAGATAGATAGATAGATAGATAGATAGATAAACAGACAGAAACAGAGAGACAGGGGCTAGCCCCAGAAGTGAATCAGTTCCAGAAATCAGTTCCAGAAAGGATGTAAATATCAGGCAAAGGGAAGTTTGAGTCAGGGACGAAGATTGAGATGCTGCTCAGTTTTGACTGACTAGAAATCAGAAAATTTCTCTATTTATACATATTCAAAAATTCATGATTTCAAGAGATACAGATCATATCATTCTGTCTCAAGCATATATTTTTTAGCATGTACAGGGTTACAGATTAAGCATAGGTAGAAATATTTAATTATCATCAAATTCATATTTTTATTCTTAAAATTCTACAAATCCTTTTAGCTTAAGAAATCAAACAAGCAAAAAAAGCAAGCAAGCATATAACAGCCTGTTCTTGGGCTGGCAGCACTTTGTGGTTTCAAGATGCTTAGACAGAGAATAGATAGACTCTGAGTCAGTCCAGGCAAATCATCCTGCTTTAAACAGTACATTATTAAGCAGTACATTACTAACCTTTAATGGTCAATTATATTACTTGAAAAATTTCCCTAAGTCTGAGAACTAAGGCTTAAGAATCATTGTAGTTATTATTTGTAATCATAATATTATGCACATTTGTTTAATAAAGAAATTGTTTTGTTTCTAAAATAATTAATATTATAGCAACCTGGTGTAAACCAATCCATCAAAGAATGAAAAATTCTAATAACTTATTTTTCTTACATTCTTTTACATTTTTCTTCCACTACCTATAGATGCTATTATATTACCTTAGTCACTCTAGCTTTGTTGTTGTTGTTGTTGTTGTTGTTGTTGTTGTTGTTGAGTTCTCATGAGGCACTTTTGTCTTGTAGGTTATAATTCTAAGAAATTCTAAATATACTTTAAAACAGTTCTGTGCTCTGATCTGTTGTTATTTCTCCTGTCCTGCTGAATTTTGTAAGCCTTCTCTGAGTTCATAATGAGTTCATGAATTTGCTTTGGGGCAGATAACAATCTCCAAGGCACAGAAAATATTCCCCCAGGTAGGATCAACTGATGCTATTTCCTTAAAAGCAGGGGGCATTGCATTCAGGAATGACTCAAGGGAATACAGAAACAATTTTGTCAGAGAAGCCAAAGACATGGGTGATTCATTATGCTAATAACACCCCTCTCCCACAAGAGTGTAACATGCAGAGAATCAAACAGAAAGTAAAAAGCCAATGTGATCAGGTCAATGACCACAAAATGGGGCTCAGCTTTGCTGCTACTTTGTCAAACAGCCATGGTGGCTTCATAACTCTCACCATTTCCCTAGGAAAAACCTGTGCCAGATAGATGATAGATAGATAGATGGATAGATAGATAGATAGATAGATAGATAGATATACAAAGTTACATAGATACATGGATAAAAGAGATACATAGAGAGCTAGAGATAGATAAAAAGATATAGATAAGAAAGTGTGTTCTGCTGAAAACCCTAAACAAATAGTGCATCTTATTTTGTATTGAAAGGGTTAACTCAGAAATTGAAAAGGACATTAGAACACTGGCCCCTCTTAGAAGGGCAAGCTTTCCCCTCCCAGAAAGGAGAGGCTACATTACATTCCTCAGACCACAGAGTGGTCCTTTCAGCAAGTGAAGGCCCAGAGTCCCTTGGCTACCTACCTCATCCCATAGCAACCAATTAATTTAAAGGTAATACTGTTCTGCCAATCACATTGTGCCTAATGGCAGCTACCCTGAGAACTGTATAAAAGGCCCACACCACCCAGAATGCAGATTGTTCTCTCTTGTGTTCAGGGCGGTCCAAGCATATTGGATTTAATAAATTTCCTCTTGTGTTTTGCATCAATTTCCATCTCCGTGGTCCACTCAGGGGATTGAGTAAGTTAAGACTGGTTGAGTCTTACAGTATACATCGTTTATATCTTTTTACCTATGATATTTCTTATACAAAAAACATAATATGATTGTTACATATTTATAGAATGTATTTCTATAAATCTATCCTGTGAAACTGCATTTAGTCTGACACATTTAGTTTTAAATTTTATATGAGGATTATAATATGATGTATACATGCTTTTTGTAGTTATGAGCAAGTTATTACCATGTAATTAGCATGCCCAGGTCTGAAAGTTATTTTATTGTTATTATAACACTCAAAATATACTCTCATAACAGTTTCAAGACTGTATTACTATTAATGATGATAGTCGCTAACCTGCATATTAAGTTAAGGGAGGTACTCATATTTTTAATGAAAAATTTAGTATTAAAGCAATTATCTTCTCATTCCCCACTCCCACAATCCCCCTAGAACATCATCCTACCATCTCTTCTTGAAGTATTTTAGGTTTGTTATACAAAAAATCTTAAACTGTGTTTGTATTTCCATGTTCAACAACTTTTAGGTTCATTGTCATTATCATCATAATCATTGAGGTTCCCTCCTTTTGACCAAGGTTTTGTTACAAACACATATAAAAATTAACAAAAAAAGAGGTCATGAATTTTAAAGATAGCAAGCAGAAATATATGGTAGATGATGGAGGGAAGAAATAGAAAGAAGTATTGTAATTATATTTTATTTTGTTTTTATAATCAAAGAGGAAACCATATTATTTTTATTTCTCTGTTTCTATTTAGAAACTGCAAAAAACCCATAGAAATTCAATTTATAACAAGAAAGTCTTTTAAAACAAAGTTTCCATTATTTTAGAACCTAAAATGTATAAATGAACCACCTAAAATGCTTGAACCAATTCATTATCCAGATGAATGGTCATCAGAATGGATACCTTTTAGAAGTCCATATTTCATTTACATCATTGAAATTGTGATTGACTTGGGTAGAAAGGCAGTTGTAAGTTTTTGTTTTTTTAACAAACAATTCTCTGCCTCAATGTGAAACACCTACTGATTTCAAAGTCTGTAAAAGAGGAAAAATAAGTAAATATTTTTCGTTGTTAACTGATTTAATATGTGTAAGTTCTAAAATAACCCATATATACAACTAGGCCAGCTATATAAGTATACCTATTCTCATTTCAAAGTTTTTTTTTTATTTTTGTCTGTTTGTCTGTTTGTTTGTCATATTGTGTTTGGAAAGCACTTGGGATCACTAGATTGCTTTGTCACAGAAAAATATGAAGAAAAATTAATTTTTTAAAAGAACAAGAATCTAGATTTTATATGTGTGTGTGTACATGTGCATGTGTTCATGTGTATGTGTGTGTGTTTAACATATAAAAGCAATATTAGCTTTCTAAAAAAAATCAAAAATAAGAAACACAAAACTCCCCGTACATTTTTTAAATATAATTTTATTTTTCTTCCTACAGAAATGGTTCAAGGCTGTAAGCATACAAGGATGAGTAAAAGTCCTCATGTGTCTGGTGAATATTGTGCACTTGCACATACATTTTACAAAAGGAATAGCACCATGCTTCTACATTTTCTATAAGCTAAGCACATTACTGACTACTCTTTGATCAAGTTTCTCTTTTTAAAATGATTTCATAGTATTCCATTAAGGGTGTTTTATAAATAACCAGTCACCTATTTTTAAACAACTGTTTCTAAGGTTTTTCACACTGTAAAAAATAGCAAGAAAAATATCCATGCCATCAAAACTTTACTGGACTTGGAGATATATCACACCTATAAGAACTTTCCACACCTTACTCCACTCCTAATTTCATAGAGATAACTACTTCCTAAATTGTAATTGGCTGCTTATTCACTGGGTTGTGTTCTTAAACATGCATAATGTAGTTGAAAAATTAGTGAAGAAGTTTGGCTAATATGTCAAATTTGTAATTTATGCAGCATTTAGATATTGTCTTACATAGGCCTTGTGCTACATTTGTGCTTCTTTTAGTCAAGGTGTGTCAAAGAATTACTTGGGATATTCTGTCTAGAATAAATTTTTCTAACCAAAACTTTGGCCACTGTTTATCCCAAATCGAGCACTCATTTACTTTAGTTCCTTATTTATCCATTAACTAATTTGTACTACATAGTGTAAAAACATTCTTTTAGAACTCACAGAATTTTTAAGGTAGAAAAGATATTCAACTTTCCATAACAAATTTTTAAAATATAAAAAAATTTCTGTTCATACTCAATATATATAAAATGATAGAAGTAACCCAAAAGGCATTAAATTTGCACTATTGGAGACAGTTTTTTAACTGACAACTGCTGCTCTGATGCAACACATTTTCAACAATGGAAACCAGAAAATAATCACTTGTCTTCTGATTTGTTTCTGTTCTACTTATATAATATTTGTTTTGTTTTGCTTGTTGTTTTTTATTTTAATTAATTGCGTTTCCATTTACATTTCAAATATTGCACCCTGTCCACACTCCCAGAGTTCTTCACCTCATCCCCAACCTCTGCCTCTGAGAGGGTACTGCCTCCAACTCCCCCTCCCACTTTAGTTAGCTTGGCTATAATTTCCTCTATCTTGTTAATTTTCTCAAAGAACCTGCTCTTGGTTTGCTTTGATTCTTTGCATTGTTCTCTTTTTTTCTAATTAATTATTTTAGACTTAAGTTTGGCTGTTCCCTGCTTTCTACTCTTCTTATGTGTGTTTACTTCTTTTTAATCCTAGAGCTTTCAACTGTGCTATTTAGTTGCTAGGTATTTCTCTAATTTTTTTTATGAGTGTACATAGTGCTATGAATTTTCCTCTTAACACTGATTTCATTGTGTTCCTTAAATTTGGGTATGTTGTAACTTCCTATTCACTGAATTCTAGAAAGTCTTCAATTTCTTTCTTATTTCATCCCTCAGAAAGGTTATCATTGAGTTCAATATCCATGAGTATGTAGAGTTTCTGGTTTTTGTTATAGTTGGTGTTGTTTTTGTTGTGTGTTGTTTGTTTAACTATAAACTATTTTCTGGAAACCTCATTGAATGCAAGGGATTCTTTCAATCTTCTTTTATCTGTTGAAGCTTGTTTTGTGTCCCATTATGGAGTCAGTTTTAGAGAAGATTTCATGAGTTGCTGAGAAAAAAAATTCTTTTATTTTGGGTGATATGTTATGTAGATACCTGTCCTTTTGACTCATAACTTGTGTTTGTTTCACTGTGTCTCTGTTTAGTATCTGTTTCAATGACCTGTCACTTAATGAAAGTAGAGTGCTGAATTCCCCCACTGTTATTATAAGGATGAATGTGTATTTTGAGCTTTAGTAAACTGTCTTTTATGAATGTGGATGCCTTTGCATTTGGGTCACTGATGTACAGAACTGAGATTTTTCTTTTTTTTTCTTTTTTTTTATTTTTATTTATTTTTAATTTTCTATATTTTTTGTTTACATTCCAAAGGCTTTCCCCTTTCCCAGTTACACCCCTCCCTATGTCCCATAGTTCCTTTCCCCCCAACTATTCCCCAATCATGCCCTCTCCCCCCACAGTTTCTCTACAAAACTGGATCCAATCTTTCCAGGCCCAGGGTCCTCTCCTTTCTTCTTGGGAATCATTTGACTTGCTAATTGTGCCTTGAGTATTTAGGGCTTCTGGGCTCATTAATATCCACTTATCAGTGATTGCATTTCATGTGTATTCTTTTGTGATTGGGTTAGCTCACTCAGGATGATATTTTCCAGGTCTAACCATTTACCTACAAATTGCATGAATTCATTATTTTTAATTGCTGAGTAGTATTCCATTGTATAAATATACCACATTTTCTGTATCCATTTCTCCTTTGAGGGATATTTGGGCTCCTTCCAATTTCTGGCTATTATAAACAAGGCTGCTACAAACATAGTGGAGCATGTGTCTTTATTGTATGCAGGGGAATCCTCTGGGTATATGCCCAGGAGTGGTATGCCAGGGTCCTCTGGAAGGAACATGCCCAATTTTCTGAGGAACTGCCACACTGATTTCCAGAGCGGTTTTACCATTTTGCAATCCCACCAACATGGAGGAGTGTTCCTCTTTCTCCACATCCTCGCCAGCATTTGTTTTCCCTTGAGTTTTTAATCTTACCCATTCTGACTGGAGTGAGATGGAATCTCAGGGTTGTTTTGATTTGCATTTCTCTGATGACTAACGATGTTGAACATCTCTTAAGGTGTTTCTCAGCCATCCAAATTTCTTCTGGTGAAAATTCTTTGTTTAGCTCTGTGCCCCATTTTTTGATAGGGTTATTTGGTTCTTTGGGGTCTAACTTCTTGAGTTCTTTGTATATATTGGATATTAGCCCTCTGTCGGATGTGGGATTGGTGAAGATCTTTTCCCACTTTGTTGGTTGTCATTTTGTCCTTCTGACAGTGTCCTTTGCCTTGCAGAAACTTTGTAATTTTATGAGGTCCCATTTGTCAATTCTTGATCTTAGTGCATAAGCTATTGGTGTTCTGTTCAGGAACTTTCCCCCTGTGCCTATGTCCTCCAGGGTCTTCCCAAGTTTCTTTCCTAATAGTTTCAGTGTGACTGGTTTTATGTGGAGGTCCTTGATCCACTTGGAGTTGATCTTAGTGCAAGGAGATAAGAGTGGGTCAATTCGCATTCTTCTGCATGTTGACCTCCAGTTGAACCAGCACCATTTGTTGAAAAGTATCTTTTTTCCACTGGATGGTTGTGGCTCCTTTATCAAAGATCAAGTGACCATAAGTCTGTGGGTTAATTTCTGTGTCTTCAATCCTATTCCATTGATCCATTTCCCTGTTGCTGTACCAATACCATGCAGTTTTTAACACAATTGCTCTGTAGTACTGTTTAAGGTAAGGGATATTGATTCCCCCAGAAGTCCTTTTATTGTTGAGAATAGTTTTAGCTATTCTGGGTTTTTTGTTGCTCCAGATGAATTTGAGAATTGCTCTTTCTAGATCTATGAAGAATTGATTTGGGATTTTGATGGGGATTGCATTGAATCTGTAGATTGCTTTTGGCAAGATGGCCATTTTTACTATATTGATCCTGCCAATCCAGGAACAAGAAATATTTTTCCATCTTCTGAGGTCTTCTTCGATTTCTTTCTTCAAGGACTTGAAGTTCCTGTCATACAGATCTTTTGCTTGTTTGGTTAGAGTTACGCCAAGGTACTTTATGTTGTTTGTGGCTATTGTCCTTTGAGTACAAGTAGGCTACTGATTTGCTTGAGTTAATTTTATAACCAGCCACTTTGCTGAAGCTGTTTATCAGCTGTAGAAGTTCTCTGGTGGAGTTTTTTGAGTCACTTAAGTAAACTATCATATCATCTGCAAATAATGATAGTTTGACTTCTTCCTTTCCAATTTGTATCCCTTTGACTTCCTTATGTTGTCTAATTGCTCTCGCTAGAACTTCAAGTACTATATTGAAAAGATATGGAGAGAGAGGGCAGACTTGTCTAGTCCCTGATTTTAGTGGGATTGCTTCAAGTTTCTCTCCATTTATTTTGATGTTGGCTACTGGTTTGCTGTAGATTGCTTTTACTATGTTTAGGTATGGGCCTTGAAATCCTGCTCTTTCCAAGACTTTTAGCATGAAAGGTTGCTGAATTTTGTCGAATGCTTTTTCAGCATCTAATGAGATGACCATGTGGTTTTTTTTCTTTTAGTTTGTTTATGTAGTGGATTACATTGATGGATTTCCGTATGTTGAACCATCCCTGCATCCCTGGGATGAAGCTTACTTGATCATGGTGAATGATTGTTTTGATGTGCTCTTGGATTCAGTTGGCAAGAATTTTATTTAGTATTTTTGCATCAATATTCATAAGAGAAATTGGCCTGTAGTTCTCTTTCTTTGTTGGATCTTTTTGTGGTTTAGGTATTAGCGTAATTGTGGCTTGAAAGAATGAGTTGGGCAGTATCCCTTCTGTCTCTATTTTGTGGAATAGTTTGAGAAGTATTGGTGTTAAGTCTTCTTTGAAGGTCTGGTAGAATTCTGCACTAAAACCATCTGGTCCCGTACTTTTCTTGGTTGGCAGGCTTTCTATAACCCCTTCTATTTCTTTAGAGATTATGGGACTATTTAGCTGGTCTATTTGATGCTGATTTAATTTTTGTATTTGGTATCTGTCTAGGAAATTGTCCATTTCCTCTAGATTCTCCAGTTGTTTTGAGTATAGACCTTTGTAGTAGGATCTGATGATCTTTTGAATTTACTCAGTTTCTGTTGTTATGTCTCCCTTTTCATTTCTAATTTTGTTAATTTGGATACTGTCTCTGTGTCCTTTGGTTAGTCTGGCTAGGGGTTTATCTATCTTGTTGATTTTCTCAAAGAACCAGCTCCTGGTCTTGTTGATTCTTTGTATGGTTCTCTTTGTTTCTATTTGATTGATTTCAGCCCTGAGTTTGATGATTACTTGTCTTCTACTCCTGCTGGGTGAATTAACTTGTTTTTCTTCCAGGGCTTTAAGGTGTGCTGTTAAGCTGCTAGTGTATGCTCTCTCCAGTTTCTTTTTTGATGCACTTAGAGCTATGATTTTCCTCTTAGCACTGCTTTCATTGTGTCCCATAGATTTGGGTAGGTTGTACCTTCATTTTCATTGAATTCTAAAAAGTCTTTGATTTCTTTTTTTATTTCTTCCTTGACCAAGGTGTCATTGAGTAGAGTATTGTTCAGTTTCCATGTGTATGTGGGCTTTCTGTTGTTTTTGTTGCTATTGAAGACCACTCTAACTCCATGGTGATCTGATAGGAGGCATGGGATTAGCTCGATCTTCTTGTATTTGTTGACATCTGTCTTGTGACCAATTATATGGTCTATTTTGGAGAAGGTACCATATGGAGCTGAGAAAAAGTTATATTCTTTAGCTTTAGGATGAAACGTTCTATATATACCTGTTAAATCCAATTGGTCCAGAGTTTCAATTAGTTTCACTGTGTCCCTGTTTATTTTCTGCTTTCCTGATCGGTCCATGGAGGAGAGTGGAGTGTTGAAGTCACCCACAATTATTGTGTTCAGTGTAATGTGTGCTTTAAGCTTTAGTAAGGTTCTTTTACGAATGAGGGTGCCCTTGCATTTGGAGCATAGATATTCAGTATTGAGAGCTCTTCTTGGTGGATTTTCCCTTTGGCCAGCAAGAAGTGACCTTCTGAGTCTCTTTTGATGATTTAAGGTTGGAAGTCAATTTTATCTGATATTAAAATGGCTACTCCAGCTTGTTTCCTGAGACCATTTGCTTGTAAAATTGTCTCCCAGCCTTTTACTCTAAGGCAGTGTTTGTCTTTAACACTGAGATGTATTTCCTGTATGCAGCAAAATGTAGGGTCCTGTTTCCGTATCCAGTCTGTTAATCTATGTCTTTTTATTAGGGAATGGAGTCCATTGATGTTAAGAGATATTAAGGAACAGTAATTATTACCTCCAGACATTTTTGAAATTATATTTTTTTATTTTATTTTATTTTTTTTTTTATATTCGAGAGGTTACCTTCTTTTGGGTTTGATGAGAGGAGGTTTCTATCTTGCTTCTTCCCGGGTGTAGTTTCCTTGTCTTGGTGTTTTCCCCCTATTATCCTTTGTAGGGCTGGATTTGTGGAAAGATATCATGCAAATTTGGTTTTTGTCATGGAATACCTTGATGTCTCCATCTATGTTGATTTAGAGCTTTGCTGGGTAAAGTAGTTTTGGCTGAAGTTTGTGTTCTCTTAGAGTTTGCATTATATCTGCCCAGGATCTTCTAGCTTTCAGGGTCTCAGGTGAGAAGTCTGGTGTTATTCTGATAGGTCTTCCTTTATAAGTTACTTGGCCTTTTTCTCTTGCTGCCTTTAATATTCTTTCTTTGTTTAGTACATTTGGAGTTTTGATTATTATGTGACGGGATGTATTTCTGTTCTGATCCAGTCTGTTTGGGGTTCTATATGCTTCTTGTATATTCTTGGGCATCTCTCTCTTTAGGTTGGGGACGTTTTCTTCCATAATTTTGTAGAAGATATTTGCTGGCCCTTTAACTTGTAAATCTTCATTCTCATCTATACCTATAATCCTTAGGTTTGGTCTTCTCATTGTGTCCTGGATTTCCTGGATGTTTTGGGTTACAGCCTTTTTGCATTTAGTATTTTCTTTGACTGTTGAATCAATGGTTCCTATGTTATCTTCGGCTTCTGATATTCTGTCTTCTATCTCTTGTATTCTATTGTTGATATTTGCATCTATGGCCCCTGATTTCTTCCCAAGGTTTTCTATCTCCAATGTTGTCTCCCTCTGCGATTTCTTAGTTGTTTCTACTTCTGTTTTTAGTACCTGGATGGATATGCTCAGATCTTTTGCTTGCTTGATTGTGTTTTCATGTATTTCTTTAATAGATTTTTGTGTTTCCTCTTTCATAGCTTCTACTTGTTGGCCCACGTTCTTCTGTATTTCTTTAAGTGATTTTTGTCTTTCTTCCGTATTGTCTTCTTCTTTTTGATCCATCTTCTCCTGCATTTCTTGAAGTGATTTTTGTATTTGCCTTGAAAAGGCTTCTAACTTTTGATCCATTTTCTCCTCTATTTCTTTACGAGATTTTTCTATGTGTTCAGCCACCAGCATCCTGACCAGTGATTTTATATCCAAGTCTTGTTTTCCTGGTGTTTTGGGGTATCCAGGGCTTCCTGTTGTTGGCGAACTGGGTTCAGATGCTGTCATGTTGCCTTGATTTCTGTTAGTGACGTTCCTTCATTTACCTTTTGCCATCTGGTTATTTCTGGTGTTAGTTGCCCTTGTTGTCACTGGCTGGTGTTTGAATCTCCTGTGAGGCTGGGCTTACCTGTTGTTTCTCTACTGGTGATTATGTGTGATTGCTGCTCAATGGGATCACGAGCTGGCTCCCACCCGCTGACTTTGTGCACGGCCTGAGGTCTCCGGGAAGTGTGGGGGAGTACAGCAGAGCCCAGGTGATCTCTGCTGGGCCTGCCTAGTAGCGAGAGCCTAGCAGATCCCCCCACGCGGTAGCCCCTGATGGAATCTGTCTACCTGTGCCTTTCCAGCTGTGTTCTGGTTGCAATATGGAGGCCTGCTGCTATCGCTGGTCCGGGGTCCTGGGGAGCTGGGTGGCTCCGGCTGCCTCGGTGCATGGCTAAGCTCACAGGGATGTGCGGCAGAGCCTAGGCGCCCACCACTGGGCCCGCCTGGGATGGAGAGCTTAGCAGATCTCCCTGCTCTAGCCCCAGAACGAGTCTGTGTACCTGCACCTTTACAGCTGTGTCCTGGTTGCAATATTGAGGCCTGCCGCTATCGCTGGTCCAGGGTCCTGGGGAGCTGGGTGGCTCCGGCTGCCTCGGTGCACGGCCTAAGCTCACAGGGACGTGCGGCAGAGCCTAGGCGCCCACCACTGGGCCCGCCTACTTGTGTGTGTGTGTGTGTGTGTGTGTGTGTGTGTGTGTGTGTAAGAGACAGAGAGAGAGAGCTTCTCTTAGGTTTATTGTGAGATAATTAATTTTGTGTGGTTTTGGGGGTGTAGTTATTCTCCTTGTCTTATATTTTTTCTTCTAGTATCTGCTGTAGGGTAGATTAGTAGGAGAATTCTTTAAATTTCATTTTGTCGTGGAACACCTTGCTTTCTCCATTGATGGAGATTGAGAGTTTTGCTGGGTATAGTAGCCTGAGCTTGGATCTGTGATCTATTAGTGTCTGCATGATATCCGTCCAGGATCTTCTGGCTTTTAGAGTCTTTGTTGAGAAATTAGGTGTAATCCTGACAGGTCTGATTTTATATCTTAATTGGCCTTTACAGCTTTTAATAGTCTCTCTTGGTTGTGGATTACTGTTTGTATGTTCTGTTCCCTTAAGAATTCAGGTGTGGTCAGGTAAAATCTTAATTAGTCAGATAAGGCTAGGGCTTGTGCTTGGGCAGTAGAAGGAGGGGTGAAGATGAACAAGCACCACATGACCTGAAATGTTTTAGCCGCCTGCAGCTACATGCTAATGGCCTGGGTTCCCTGGAAGAAGGGATGGGGATAGGAAATAGGCTGGCAAGAGAAACACATGGAGACAAGGCATCATTTCTTGCTCAAGGCTCCACCTTGAATGAATCTCTCCAAAGATAAGTAGGCAGGCCATGACCCTCCCTCAAAAGCTGGAAACTGGTTCTTCTTGTTCTGCAGGAGGCTAGTGTCAGGGGACTGGGCTGCTATTCTTTGAGAACAATGGGCCTCAAGAGCTGGGGTAGGTCACACTTAAAGAGTCACAGGTAGCTATGGATATCATAGAAGGTTAATACAGTAATGGAGTAATACATTTTCCCCAAGTAGGTGTTCAGCTTATATTTTTACCAATTGAGCTTTGAGATCTTTGTGTGAGCATTTTGGGAGTTAAGCATTTATTGTTACAAATTTGGCTGTTAAATTCCAAATCTCCAGGGTTTTCATTTACAGGGTTACAGGCATTTGTGCTAGTGGCAGCCTGCTTTCTGCTGTCTAGCCACAGTGAGTGGTTAACCTGGGAAGATAGGGATGGCATCTGCTGAAACCATGGGAGTTGGCAAGACCAAAAGATGCCATGCATGCCAGAAATAGCATGGATTATTTTTTTTATAATTACATGCTGCACTCTTTGTTCTGTACATTTAGTGGGAGAATTTTCTTTTGTAGTCCAATCTATTTGGTGTTCTGTAAGCTTCTTTTATGTTTATGGTCATTTCTTTCTTTAGGTTAGGGAAGTTTTCTTCTACAACTTTGTTGAACATGTTTTCTGTTCCTTTGAATTGGGAATCTTCATCTTCATCTCTTCCTATTATTCTTAGGTTTGGTTTTATGACACACATTTCCTGGATGTTTTGGGTTAGGAACTTTTCCCCCTTTGTACTTTCTTTGACCCCTGTGTTGTTGTCTTCCATAGTATCTTCTACAAGTTAAATTCTCTCTTCCACTTCTTGTATTCTCTTGGTGATGCTTCCACCTGTAGCTCCTGATCTCTTTCCTAGATTTTTCCATCTACAGGTTTATTGCCATTTGTGATTTCTTTATTGTTTCTATTTCCATTTTCAGGCCTAGGACTATTTTGTTCAATTCCTTGACCAGTTTAATTGTATTTTCCCATATTTCCTTAAGGGAATTATTTGTTTCCTCCTCAAGGGCTTCAAGGGCTTCTACCTGTATAACTCTATTTTCCTCTATTTCTTTAATGAAGTTATTTCTATCCTCATTAAAAGCCTCTGTCATATTCATGAAATGAGGTTTTAGGTCAGAATATTGATCTTTGGGTATGTTAGGGTATTCAAGGCATTCTGTTGTGGGAAAATTGAGTTCTGATGATATCAAATTACATTGGCTTCTGTTGCTTCTGTTCTTGTGCTTACATTTTGGCATCATGTTATTTCTGGTTTTAAGTGGCCTAGGTTTCTCAGACTGGAGCAAGCCTCCATGGAGGCAGTTAGAGAGATCTGACCTAGGTTTGAACAGACCTCCTGAGAGGCAAGAAGTCTTTCTCTGGTTAGGACAGGCCTCCTATGTCCCCAGTTAGCATAGGCCTCCTATCTCCCTGGGTAAAGTAGTCCTTCTGTAACCCTGATTAAGGCAGACCTCCTAGGAGAAAAGCAGGGTTCTCAGGGCAGGCACATCACTCTGGTCTGGGTACAGGTGGAGGTGCAGAACTGAAGTAGGTATGTCATTATATGTTTTATCTCAAAATAAACTAAGGGTCTGGTGTCTTCAAAGATGTAGTTTCAAATTTCACTACTGAGTACTTTATTGTAAATTGACTCAGTCTAGGAAAAGGCTTTCTAAAGCTCCTTCCTAGAAGAATGTAAAGTTATAAGAAGCTATTGGTATCTTTTTCACAGTTGCTCAACAGGATCTATAGTCATTTAAAAATCTATTTTACTTTTATTGACTTGTCATTGTGTACACTGGAGAAAATATATTGTGAAATTCTGTTTGGATTGGTTGGAGCATGTCTGTTAGTTTTTCTGTCATGAGACCATCCTGTTACCTCCTGCTCCTTTTTTTGTCCCAGTCCATCATCAGACCCTGCCTGCTCTAAAACCTCAGTCACTGCCATGTTATCCTTTTGTACTCTTATCTGTCCAAAAGATATCAGCATATCTTTCTACTAAACAATTTAAGTTGTTCTCATAATGGCATTTCTTGTTTGTTGTTTATTTCCATTCCCTTACCCCATAGTAAATGTGAAAACAGATGTCTTTCTCCTGCTTAAAGTCCACTAAACATATTTTCTTTACACTAAGAATATTAACAACTCTTCCATGGTAATTTCAAAGATTCAGTGTTTGTTTTTTTCTTAAAAATTCTGTATCATCTATCTTTGGTTTGCCTGTCTGACTTCAACTTTCATTGTTTTCTCACCAACTTACAAAACTTAAGACAGTGAATTTTTAGTCCAATAAAATGTTTGCATATATTTCTTTCTGTTTTTCTGGATATTATGTGATTGGGTCCTTCTTATTCATAAGAGTGATAACATAACTATAGATATATGTTAACTGGGTGCACAAACTAAAATAGTCCTCCTTTGTTCTGAACTCCAGAATATTCATTACTTCCAAAAGTCACTTACATCTTATAATTAACTTACATGCACAATTACATGTTCATGTTTCTGCATTTGTTTAAAAATCCATAAGGAAAGACACCCTCAGCCCTTTGTTCACTAGTGGCTCTTTTTGTGAGAAGGTAAACATGTCTAAAGTTGCATTAAGTACAAATTTAAATTTTGCTCACAGATTTTGTCAAAGTTTGTACTCCAATTTCCTTCAATATTTTACCTTGTTTCTGTTTGTTTGGGTTTATTTAATTCGTAATAAGTTATTTTTATATGTGTAGTTTAATTAAATATATTTATGTGCTTTTCATAGTTTGAAATATGTTAAAAACATTTTATTATCTACTCCTTTATGTTAAATGACAAATAGAAAATAAACCTGTCAGAGCCACACAATTATGAAGAAATCTAGAGAGACTGAACAATCTCAAAGTTGTAGTTCAAGTAGTGTGGTAAATGCAGTGAAAAAATAATAAGAGATTATGTCTGAAATACATTGGAAGATGAGAAACAGTTATATGTGTTTATCCTTTTACAAAATATTGTGGCTACTTGCATGAATATTTATATATATTTACATACAAGGACACAATACACATAATTCCACACATGTGCACACACACACACACACATACACACACACACACACACACACACACACACGCAGAGAGAGCTAGAGCTAGAGCGAGGGGGAGTGAAGGAGAGGGAGAGGGAGAGGAAGAAAATAATTAAATACTCATTCAGACATGAATTAGAAAACCTTTCTGAACATATATAGTTATAACCTCAGACTTTCTGAACCTACTTCTCACCATCAGTGCAAACTATATCAGATATAATTTACACACAGCTATGCTTTCTATATCTAGATAAAAACTTATGAACATGAAAATGTATATTAAACATGACTTCTATATCATATATTTTATTCACTTGCTCTAGCTAATTAAAAATCTAATATTTATTGTGATCTATGAACTGCTCAAATCCTGGCTATGGTATTAGCCAATGAGCTATATTTTCTAATCCATTAGTCATATTAATATATTGTAGGTTCCAAGGAATTTTTCTTTTCAAAACAGTTATTAAAATATCAAATGGATTTTCTCTATGGTGACTGAGCAACTGGGTACACCTAGGAACTCAGGGAACATAGGAGTGGCAGGGCAGTAGGGACAGGGCCCATCTAGGCCTCCACCTGCACCCAGGAGCTCTGCAGCACCACAGCACTCTGTGCATTGATCCAGCCAGGGGAGAACTGCTCTGCCGGGAGTGATTTGACTCCCAGGTTTGGAGGTGAAGCCACCATCTTCTCTCCAGCAACTGAGCAGGCAAGTACAGCCAGGCACACAGGGAGCATGCGAGGGGCAGAGCAGCTGGGACAGGGCCATCTGGCTCTACCTGCACACAGGAGCTGGGCAGCGCCACAGCACTCTGTGCCAGGGGGGAGTGGGTCACTCAGGGGTGCTGAGATAGGCTTGTAGGCCCAGAGGAGGGACAAGCTCCAGCCAGAGACGGCAGGACCAACTAAAACCAGAGATAAACACTTGGCAAATGACAAATGTAGGAATGCTACTAACAGAAATCCAGGCAACATGGCATCATCTGAACCTAATTCTCCTACAACAGCAAATCCTGGATACCTAAACACACCAGAAAAGCAAGATTTAGATTTAAAATCACAGCTCATGATGCTGATAGAGGGCTTCAAGAAGGACATAAATAACTCCCTAAAAGAAATACAAGAGAACACAGGTAAACAGGGAGAAGCACTTAAAAATTTACAGGAAACCAAATAGGTGAAGGAATTGAACAAAACCATCAAGGATCTAAAAATGGAGGTGGAAACAATAGGGAAATCACAAAGGGAAACAACTATAGACAGAAAAATTAGGAAAGAAGTCAGGAGTCATGGATAAAAGCATCAACAACAGAATACAATAGATAGAACAGAGAATCTCAGATGCAGAAGATATGATAGAAAACATTGCTACAATTCACAGACCTCAGAAAACTCAAGAAGAATGAAGACCAAAGGAGGGTGCTTTGGTTCCTTGGAGAAACGGAACAAAATATTCACAGGAATAACTATGAAGACAAAGTGTGGTGCAGAGACTGAAGGAAAGACTACCCAGAGACTGTCCAAATAAAAGAATCAAATATACTCAAGAGGAGTAGACTACAGGAAATTATTAAACTCAGGAAGAAGTTGTATTATCACTATTTGCAGATGATATGATACTACATAAGTTGCCCCAAAAGTTCAGCCAGAAAAACCTTAAACCTTATAAACAACTTCAGCAAAGTGGCTGGATATAAAGTTAACTCAAACAAATCAACAGCCTTCCTCAACTCAAAGGATAAATTGGCTAAGAAAGAAATTAGAGAAATGAAACACTTCACAATAGTCACAAGTACTATAAAGTGTCTGGTGTAATTCTAAAATAGCAAGTGAAAATCTGTATGAAAAGAACTCCAATTCTTTGAAGAAAGAAATCAAAGAAGACCTCAGAAGATCAAAAGATCTCCCATGTTCATGAGTGGGCAAGATTAACATAATAAAATGGCCATCTTAATAAAAGCAATATATAGAAAAACCCATGAAAAATCCCAACTCAATAATTCACAGAAATAGAAAGAGCTATTCTCAAATTTATCTGAAATAAGAAGAAACCCTGGATAGCAAAAACTATTCTTACTACTACTACTACTACTACTACTAATAATAATAATAATAATAATAATAAACACTTCTGGGACTCACCATCCTTGACCTCAAACTGTACTACAGAGAAATAGTAATAAAGGCCAGACAGACAGGTAGGTAAATGGAATAGAATTGAAGAACCAGAAATAAACCCACATGCCTATAGTCTCTTGATATTTGACAAAGGATCACAAACCATGCAGTGGGGGAAAAAAGTATTTTCAGCAAATTGCACTGGTTCAACTGGCAGTCAGCATGTAGAAGAGTTCGAATTGACCCATTCTTATCTTCTTGTACAAAGTTCAAAAACAAGTGAATCAAAGAAATCCACATAAATCTAGATATACTGAATCTTATAGAAGAGAAAGAGAAGAGTCTTGAACACATTAGCACAGGAGAACATTTCCTGAACAAAAGACCAGGAATGTTTAAAGCTTAAAGCTCAGACTATAAGAACACTTTGCAAATAAGACCTCAAAAACTTGAAAAGCTTCTGTAAGGCAAAGGACACTGGTAATATGTCAAAATGGCAACACACAGATTGGGAAATGATCTTTACCAACCCTACATGGAATAAAGGTATAATATCCAAAATTGTAATACAAAGAACTCAAGAAGTTACACTCCAGAAAATCAAATAACTCTATTAAAAATGGGGTACAGAGCTAAACAGAGAATTCTCAACTGAGAAATCTTGAAAGGCCGAGAAGCACTTAAAGAAATGACCAACAGTCATAATCATCAGAGAAATACTAATCAAAATGACCTTGAGATTCTAGCTAACACCAGTCAGAATGGCTAAGAAAAAATGCATATGACATTAGATGGTGATGAGATTGTGGAGAAAAAGTAACACTCCTCCAGTGCAGGTGGGATTGCAAGCTGGTAAAAGCACTTTGGAAATCAATCTGGTGGTTCTTCAGAAAATTGGAAATATATCTACCTGAAAACCCAGCTATACCACTCCTGGTCATATACCCAAAAGATGCTCTAACATATAATAAAGATACATGCTCCACTATGTTTACAACTGTTTTATTTATAATAGTCAGAAGCTGAGAACAATCCAGATGTCTCTAAACAGAAAAATTAATTCAGAAAATGTGGTGCATTTTCACAATGGAGTGCTACTCAGCTATTAAAAACAATAACTTCATAAAATATGCTGGAAAATGGATAGAACTAGAAAATATTATCCTGAGTGAGGTAACCCAGACACAAAGAAAACATTTGATATGTACTCACTCATAAGTGGATATTACACCAAAAAAAGTTCAGAAAACCATGATACAAACCACAAATCATATTCAGCTTAACCAGTAGGAAGACCAAAGTATAGATGCTTCAATCCTACATGGTAGGATGAATGAAATAATCATAGAAAGTAAAAATAGGGAGTAACCTGGGAGGGAGAGAGGAGGGGGAGGAAAAGAAGTGGCAGGATAGGTATTGGAAAGGACAGTATAGAAGTACAGAGGGTCAGGAAACTGAATAGAAATATGTGGCATTGAAGGATGGGGAACTGGAGGTAGCCACTAGAAATCCCAGATGCCAGGAAAGAGAGATGTTCTCAGGACCCAGTGACAGACCACCCCATCTAGTAATCTATCCTATTTGCAGACAGGAAACCCCCATACTATTTCTGATGCCAAGAAATGCTTGCTAAGAGGAGCCTAGTGTGGCTGTTTCTGAAATTTTTTACCAGCTCCTGACCAACATAGGCAAATACTCACAGCCAACAGCCGATGGGGCACAGGATCCCAATTGAAGAACTAGAGGAAGGACTGAAGGACCTGAAGGGGATTGCAACCCTTTAGGAAGAACATTATCAACTCAGAGCTTCCAGGAACCTAACCACTAACCAGAGTATATACATGGAGGGAGCCATGGCTCAAGATACATATGTAGCCTTATCTGACATCACTGGGAGGAAAGGCCCTTGGTCTTGTGGATACTTGATGCCCCACCATAGGGTGATGCTAGAGCAGTGAGGAAGGAGCACCCTTATAGAGGCAAGGGGAGGGGTGAGATGGGTATGGGATTTGAGGGATTTTTGGAGTGATAATGGAGAAACTCAATATCATTCGAAACTAGGAAGGGCAATGACATTTGAAATGTAAATAAATAAAATGATTAATAATAAAATATATAAAATACATATTTTTTTCTTTTGAAGAAGCACAAAGGAAAGGAAAGATGTGACTGTGACTACTGTTAAAGTACTTAAGTAAAGATTAACATAAAAGAAAATAAAACTTTCAAACCAAATTAAATGTCTATTTTCTTGTAGATCTGCTTAATATTGGCAATGGTGTCTGCAGATCTGAATTGGAAAGATGGGAAGTGGTTATTCTTAGTTTTGAACTTGAGACTATGGGCAATGACTATTCTGGAGCTTTTAAGAACTTCTTTTCTTGATTTCTATAATACAAACAATATTATATTTGCCTTTTAGAATCATTTTTAAGAAAATCAAATTTTACAAAGAAATGAAATCTTGTATACACAGATTTTCAGGTCAATATAATATATTAACAATATTAAAACTTTGAAATTTTTATTGTTCAAAGTAAATATCACAAGGTGTTTATAGGCATCCTGACAAAACCTTACCCATGAACAATATCAATGCATTAATACTTGGTAAACATTGATTGAAAAATTTTGTCTGGGTGATTGCCAGAATTGTTTGCATCAAAAGCAACTACTAGGAATTCAACATTCTCAATGGCATTTCTTTATTGCATGTGATCACAAGTATAGAAAGTGTAGGAGAAGCACAATTTACCACTACCCCCTCCCAAAAAATGAAAGACAGAAAAAGTTAACTGGTTAGAATGCTCAGAAAAATGAGAAGAAATAATTGTGGGCTCAGCGTCTCAGCAGGCAGCCATCCTTGCCTCTCCTCATAGCGTTGCTTTTAAGAAATTACTTAGGACAAACTCCACAAGCTGTAGCCTTCCTCTCTCGACTTGTTTTTCTTAAACAGTAATTTAGATACTCCTGAAGTTGATTCCATTGCAGGAAAAAACAGTTATGCCTTAAATCTTCTGCATTCCCTATCCTTAGTTTACAAATGATAGTTATCAAGTTAACATTTTTACTATTCCCTATATGAAATGTCAATATTACAAAAATGTACTTCTTTTCTTTGCAAAATGATATAGTGGCACAAACCATTAAAGTTCCTTGTGTGATGCATAATGAAGCACAGCATTTCCATATTATTTAACATTCTTCTAGAAGCTGGTGCTATGTGGAAATGTGTATGTATATACATATAAATGCATAATTATAAAAACCAATTTACCTTTTTGAACATTTAGTTAACTCTGAGTTTTTTTTATTATGGCTGATTCTTGGATGAATCCTTTTGTGGATGGATGTAACACCTTTGATTGTTTCCTCACCATACATTCCTGAAAGCCAAGCTCTTGAAAGCAGGAATATATGTACATTAATAACTTCCTTCCCAGCATTTTATAAGAAGTCTGAGTCTAGGCTGTTATAAAACAACTTCATGCATATACGCTCTTATTAGTGCTTCTATATGTGCATTTATTGTTTTTAATTACTTATTTTCAAGATAAAATGATAATGTGTTATTCCTACATTTTATTTTTTCATCTAATTATCAGTGATTAGATGTATGTACAAGTATTCTTTATGTACCAGTTGTTGGGTTAATATTGTTCCCAGGTTTTGGCACCAAATGATGGGCTTACAAGAGAGAGAGAAAAGGGATTAGAGAGTGTGGCATGGTGATGTGGGGGCACCTAGGCACCCCTCTTCCCCCTGAAGGACCACACACAGAGACATGGTATAGAATAGAGTTTATTCAGGGCAGAGGATGGAAGTTAATGATGTAGTGGAGGCAGAGAGAGGCAGAGAGAGAGAGAGAGAGAGAGAGAGAGAGAGAGAGAGAGAGAGAGAGAGAGTAGAGAAATGGAGGAATAGAGGTCGGCCATGACCATGTGGAGAGGGGGGAGAGGAGGAGAGCCCAAGAGGGGCAGAAAGGTGAGAGTGCTAAGAGGCAAGAGCAATAAGAGAGAGAGGAGGGGCAAGCAGCCCCTTTTATGGTGGGCCAGGTCTGTGGGGCGGGGTATACCTAGCTGTTGCCAGGTAATTGTGGAGTGGAGCTTAGACAAAATACTAACATTCCCCAGTATTTGTTTAATTAAAAAAGAAAAAATTAAAAAGAGTTGACAGTCGTTGTGATGTCTGGCAGCTTCATGCTGAATTTGGGGGTGATGTGTCTCTGGGGAACCTAGAGAAAGGGCTATGGGGGATGTTTGTCCAGTTTCAAGAGAACTGGCTCATTTCTCGTTGTCCAGGGTCTGTGGAGTCATCTGAGGAAAGGTCAGAACAGGTACAGTAGAAGCTGTCTGTGTCTAGAGAAGCTGAGAAGATTGGAGCATCTGAAGGTTGCTTCTCTATAGCTGTCCTCGAGGTGACAGGGGCCTGGGCTTGATGCGATGATGAAATACATTAGAATAGGTAGGGAATAAGATTAAGTACATTTGGGAGAAAGGAAAATTTTCCCTAAGATGTACAATTGAAATCCAGAGGAATCCCACCCTTGGGAATAAGTAGTAAGTGGGAACTTGGGCAGATGTACTTATCTGGATGGAGCCTATTTGGTTTATGAGCAGTAGATCTGGGTAGGTTTCCTGTAGCTAACAAGTTTATTAAAGAGATAACAACATGAGTTAACCACATGAACATTCTTTAAGATGAGCCTTTTGTGGAGCAGAAGGAACGAGATTGAAAGTTGGATCGTATAGTGGAATATTTATTATTAGAGTTAGGCAAATCTATAGGAACTCAGATGTTAGAAGAGTGACAGATTAAGAAGAGGAAATGTTAAGTATTTAATGGAAACAGAGTTTAGGTAAGGAGATAACTGCCTAGCTGTCAATGTAGTCAGAAGTCTGAGGAATAAACAATAACTTAGCAGTTATATTATTAAAAGTTGACAGATTCCAGTAGCCAGCAGTTCTTTGTGGTCTCTGGTCTCCACGGTAGCTTTGGCTGTCAATCTGGCTTTCAAGCACAGAAAATGCAGGGTTTTTGTTTTTGTTTTTGTTTTTGTTTTTTTTCCCTGTGGAATGGATACCCATGACATGAGAAACGGCTTACCTTTGTTTAGCTAAGTCATTTGACTCAAGGTATGCAGTCTTGTCCACTGCACTCTTTCTTAGCCAGCATCTTGTAGTGGTGTCTTCTGAGACCTCCTGGGAGAAGCTGTCAGGCATTTGAGAATTCTGTCTGTCTTAAACTTAATAGCAAATTTCTGACAAGATTGAGTGCAAGATAGGAGAGCAATAGTCAAGAGAGGAAAGGAATGAGAATCTTAAGTAGCTTTGACAGGTTGCATAGGTAGAGGAAAGTATGTTGCTTTATTAGTAAAGAGGCTAGGATTAGACTATGAAAGCTGGCAGCAATGGATTAAATCATGGTGACAGAAAATGAGTTTGTCTATGCAGATTTAGGCTTGTGACACTGATCATGCAGACTATTGAGCATGCAGGCTATGGGAACGAACAAGCTAAGAGGTAGTGGGAACACGGATAGGTGAGGCTTAGGTCCTTTATCATTTACCAGACTGTTAATTTTAAAATGTACAGTTGAAGCAAGTAATTTCCCATTGGGTGGGGAAGCTGCTAAATATAATTTTCAGCATCCTGAAAAAATATTAGCAACACAGTACAGTCAGGCTAAAATCTCGGCCCTTGCAAGAGTCTCTAGGGGCTTTGACATTCCCAGAATGTCGTTGGGAGAAGTGCCAGACCTGGACCAGAATTTGTCGACATCTGTAAAAGCTTAGAGGGGCTCTGGGTCACTTCTAAGTGAGAGGATACCCAAAGGTTTAATTGTCCTATCAGAAATGTTAGCTGGAAGGTCAGTCATGTGGACTGGGCATGTGAAGCAAGCCTTCATTAAAAAGAGGCTGGCCAGGCTTCATTTGAAGTCTAAAGGTTCCTCTAGTAGTCTGATAGGAGAAATGAGAACCTGTCTGATAGGCGGGGCACCTGTCTTTGGTAGTAAGTGTGACCATTCTCCCAGGCATTGGAAACTGGAAGTCTGAGAAAAGTAAGTGATGGCACAGCCATGCACATGAGGGACTTACATGCATCTCAGGGAACAGGCACCCAAGTTTGCAGGACTCGCCCCCCAAGAGCAGCAGCAGCAGAAGCAAGCAGCATGGCTATGAGACCCACCCCACTGCAGAAGCTGTAGGATTTAGTATAAAAAGCAGGCATAGCGAAGCTGAGCATGGGCCATGAACGGGCTGTGGCAGGCAGGACAGGAGATACCTGTGCAGTGACCCGAGGAATGGGACAGCACAGTGGCCAGGAAAGTTTTAGGGGGAAGATTTTATGTCTGCGCAGGCACAGGGTGGGACTTTCTGCCAGCAGCAAAAGTGGTAGCCCATGGTGGGCAGAAAAAGGAAGTACCAAAGACGCTTGTTTCTTATCCTAGCAAAGACACAGAGGTGAATGAGCTAGTGGCACCCTCAGTGGGCAGGAAAAGAAAAGTACCCAAGTAGCTTGTTTTGTATCCTAGCACCAGTGCAGGGTATAGCTGCTGCCAGCTATGGTACAGCGGGGTGGAACTGCAGCGAGTCCACAGTTAAACACAGAATGGGAGAACTAGGGCAGCATGTGGGCACACGCTCCTGCCTATAATGGCGGCTCATAAGCAGTGAGAGTGCATTCATAGACTGTCCCGGAGGGTAGAACTAGGAGTGGTTGGAAGGATGCTTCACAGATGAGGGGAAGGGGAAAATTACAGACTCCTGTCGTCCTATCCTCAAGACAATGTAGGAGTAGCTCCAAATTACTCTAGAACTATGTAAATTGTCACTCTGACCAGTAGGGGGTAGTTGGCTTACCTGTCCAGGGCTAGGTTCAAGGTTGTGGCTTCTGGCAAGCAAACCCACAGAGTTTCTCCATCCGAGTCAAGGCACCATATGATGGATTGATGTTGTTCCCAGGTTTCGGCACCAAATGATGGGTTTATAAAAGAGAGAGAAAAGGGATTAGAGAGTGTGGCACGGTGGTGTCGGGGAAGAGGGGTGCCTAGGTGGGGTCATGCCTGGTTATTTAGACAATACCCCATTTTATGTTAATTATATGTCCGTATGAACATACATATGTAAACTTTATTAGCTGGTTTTGTCATATACATTGAAATAAATAGCATTTATTAATTTTATCCTCTTCTTCAATTTCATTGTTCTTTTCTTTGTATTCTAGCTGTATTAAAATATTCTAGTTTGTATAATAAATTAATATCCTTCCTCTTTGATTTCCTTCTCTAACTTGAATCTTAGGTCTTTATAAACTTGTCAGAAGATAAGCACCACTTATGTCTTTATGTGATTTCTTTAGATGTAGTTTCATTGTTTAGCTCTGAACTCCACAAAATATTTTACTTCAACTAATGTCTTTCCATATAAGAAGATTTTGCTAGTGTCTGAACAATCATAACAACTTCCATAGGCACATCTCATGCTGTCTGTTAACACAATAAATAGCTACAACAAAGGCATTCCTGTTTTTGAATGGTTATGAGGTCTTTACTTAACAAATTAATAGGCTTTTTACCTTCTCTACTTGCAATCTTGATAACAGCTATATTCCCATCACTTCCTCAAGGATTATTTTTGTAAAGTTCCTATTATCTCACAAGCAAATAAAACCACTTACATCTTAGTGAATGCAACTGTTATTCTCAAATACTTACTGTCTAGGGTCACACAGAAAATTTCAAACTCTTTCCTGCATGAAATCTCAAATAGATTTAGAGAATAGAGTGGATTAGTTTTAGAGAGTGTTTCCATTTAAGTACTTGTTGTAATTAGAATATTATAGTTGCCCTCTATTCAGAACACGCAGTGTTCTGCCTTAATTCCTACACACATCATTATCACACCCTGACTATGTCATATTGCTTGAATTAAAATGGTGGTGGAGATGTCAACTGTTGTTAGTATTCAATCACCTTTTGAAAAAAGTATCTATCTTGAACTGTCATTTGAATTAATCTAATTATATAAACTCTTATGAAACAGACTATTTTCTCTAGAGTAGCATCAGAAAAAGTCAGAGCTCTGAGTAACAGGGGTGACTTTGTATAATATTGCAGACTTCTGAAAACAAAGGGTGGAAATTGCCTTTAGGAACTGAAAGCAGTCCCAGCTGACAGCTAGTAATGACATGAATATTCAGTCTCCCAATTGTAGAGACTGGATGAGCCTGGAAAATGGATGTTCCAGAAACCATGGTGATGAGCTCAACTTGTATAACATCATAATCCAAAACAGAGAACTAAACCATACTGCTCTGACCTTCAGATCTATAGAATGAGATCATAATAAGAAATGGTAAATGCTATCTGTTAGTTCTACTAAACAAATTGGTGAATGTCTACTGTGGCAGCAGTAAAACTCCAAACAATACCTGTCTCTTGTGAAAGGATTAGATAGCATATCACAAAGAGTAGAAAAGAATGTACTACAAGTTAGAGCTTATATCCTTATAAAAATGACCCTCCCACTGAAGAGAAGTTGGGAAGACCAGAAAACATGAGTCATATGGAATACTAGTGAATTTCTTTCCCTGTGTAATTCTCTACAACCTCATCAAAATCTTATGCATCATTCATTTAGTTGCAGCACAAATTTTGGAGACTGAGTAGAGCTGTGCCAGTGGTCACAAACTTGCTTGGTAATGCCAAAAAATACCAGTAGATAATGCTACAGAAAAAGACTATAAACATGAAGTGGGATATAGCAGAGGATCATATCCGTGTCTGTAAGAAACAACATCAAAGCTCCTTCTGCAAGTGTTGCTTTCTGAAACCTATTAGTCTTCCCACAAAAGCCAAGTTTCTCTAGACTGTTCGCAGTTCATAATGGAGGGAAGCAAAGTCACTCAAGTTGTCTGTTTTCCTGGGTTCAGTAACTCCATGGAAAGCTCTCCCTAGAATACAACTCAATGGCCTAACACTTGACTTTAAGCATGATCCAGTGGTCTTGCAGATTTTCCTTGGAACTGTCCTGCAGGAGATACTTTCAACTAACATTTCCTTACAACTAAAGTGGAGTTACATCATAAATAGTGGTTTAATGCCATGAGAGTCCTGCTACTTGCTACTGCATCCTGATTTCTGTCACAGACATTTCTCCTAGAATATTTCATCACATTTAGTTCTGTTTTAGTATCTTTCTGTTTCTTAGAGTATTTAAGTGAAGCAACTGCATACAAAGGAAGTTGAAACTTCCTTTGACCTGTCAAGGAAATGAAGCCAAGCACAGATCAATATAGAGTAGTTCCTAGGGTTTGCACAGGCACTGCTTTAAAAAATTTCTTTAAAAAATCAAGGCCCTACTAATATCTTTGTGGAGTAGAGGTCCTGCTGTTGGGTTTGCACAGATGAGGAATGGCTATTGTCTTTCTAGTGTAGAAAGTCTTCATAGGATAAAGGCCATGCTAATGTCTTTGTGTTGGAAAAGCCCTAGTACTGTCTTTGTAGGATAGAAGTTCTGTGATTGTCTTTTTGAGGTAAAGGTGCCCACACAAAGATTCTGTTTTGTCTTTACCACACAGGTAGTATCTTTATAGGGAAGAAGCATGCCAGTGTCTTTGTAGGATTGAGGCTCTGATATTGTCTCTGTAGTTTGCAACCCTGTGTTTATAGTCATAGCATATAGGCCTTAAGAGTGACATCGTAGTGGAGAGTCCAGGTTAGTATTTTTAGGATATAGAAGCTGTGCAATGATTTTTAGTAGTTTAGAGGCCTCGCTAGTGTCTTTAAGATGTAAAGAGAATTTTGTGTCTGAGTGGGGTAGAGGTCAAGCAAATGTCTTTATAAGGTAGAGGTTTTCATAGTGTCTATGTGAAATAAAGTCCCTGCTAAGGTTTTTGTGGGGTAATGGCCATGTTTCTAGCTATGTGCACTAGAGTCTAGTCTAGACACTTTTGTATGGTAATGACCCTACCAATGTTTTTGTAGAGTAGGGACTCTGCTAGTGTCTTTGTAGAGTAGGGGCTCTGCTAGTCTCTTTGTAGGGTACAGACCCGGGTATTATCTTTGTGAACTAGAGGACCTGTTATTATCTTGGTAGGGCAAAGGCCCTGTTACTGTCTTTTTGGGGTAAAGAACATGCTAGTGGTTTTCTGAGAGAAGCACTAAACTTGTCTTTCAAAGGTAGAGGTCCTGATGGTATCTTTTAGAGGTAGAGGCTATCCTACAATCTGTGAGTTGTAGGCCCTGCTAGTGTCTTTGTGGGGCAGAGTTCCTACAAGTGGTATCTTTTTAGGGTAGTGACTTTGCTAGGGTCTATGTGGTATAGAATCCTTTCTAATGTCTTTATAGGGAATAGGCCTTGCTAGTAGAGGTTTTTGTAGGGTAGAGGACCAGATAGTTTCCTAGGGTTTTAGAGGCCCCTTTAATGTCTTTGTGTGGTACAGGTTATGTTAGTATCTTTGTGAGGTAGAGGCCCTGCTAATGTCTATGTGGTTCAAAAGTTATGATGCAGGTCTTGCTAGTTTCTTTGTAGGGAAGAAAATATGATATGGTGTAGCTTACATGCCATGCCAGTATTTTTGTAGTATAATGGTCCTGCTAGTATGTTCCTTAGGTAGAGGCCCAGCTGATGTCTTTGTGAGGTAGAGGCTCTGCTACTTTCTTTGTAATGTAGGTACCATGATACTTTCTCAGTGGTTTAGATGCCCTGATAATATCGTTCTAAGGTAGTGTCCCTGCTAGTGTTGTTGTGAGGTAGTGGCCTAGAGGCCACAGTAGTGTTGTGTTTGAGAGAGGCTTTCCAAAATTTTCTGGGGAAAGGCGCCTAAATGCATATTCCTAGTGTAGATGCTTTGCTAGTGTCATTGGAGTCTAAAGACTTTGCCACTGTTGTTCTGAGATAAAGACCCTAGTAGTGTCCTTGTGGTGTAGAAGCCCTCCAGTGTCTTCATACAGAAGCCCTGAAACTGTCTGCATAGTGTACATTCTCCTCTATATTTTTTGGCATATAGTCAGTGTCTTTAGGAAGTAGCAGTCCTGCTAATTTCTATCAGAAGTAGAATCACTGTTAGTGTCTTTGTATAGTACAGGACCTGTAATTATTTTCATAGCATATATGATTTGCTAGTGTCGTTTTGTGAAAAGGCCTTATTTATGTCATTGTGATAAAGAGGCCTTTGGGAGACAGAGGTCTTACTAGAGATACTGTCTTTAGAGAGTACAAGCCCTGCAAGTGTCTATGTGAGGTACAGGCCCTGCTAGTGTCTATGTTGTCTAGAGACCTTATTAGTATCTTTATGATGTAGAGGCCCAATTAATGTTTTTGTAGAGAATCTTCTAGTGCCTTTCTTGGGTTGAGGTGCTTATAGTGTCTTTTTTATGGTAAAGGCCATGTTGTTGCCTTTTGTGAGTAATGACCCTGGTATTTATTCTCTTTTTGGTAATACTTTTTGTAGTATAGAGGCCTTGCTAGCATCTTTGTGATATAGAGGTCCTAATAATATCTTTGTAGTCTAGAGATCCTGCTAGAGTCTATGGAGTGTAGAAGTCCTGATTGTATCTTTGTATAGTAAAGCCTCTGCTACTGTGTTTGTAGAGAAGAGTCTTTTGGTAGTTTCATTGTGAGTTAGAGGCATTTTTGTAGAGTCCCTTATGTAGGCATTGTGAGTAGAGGCATTTTGTAGAGTCCCTTATAGTGTATATGTGGGGTAGGGTCACATGAATATTTTTTTTTTATGTAGAGGCCCTGTTTCTGTCTTTGTAATTAGAGGACCATCTAATGTCATTAGAATGGAGCAGTATAGTTTCCACTAGTCTCTTAGGGTACAGCCTCTGCTAAAATCTTTGTAGGGTAAAGGCCCTGGTATAAACTCTGAAAGTTATAGGTCCTGCTAATGTGTTTGTATGGTAAAGACACCACTAATGTCTATGTAGGGTATTGTTTTTGTAGGGTATAGGCCCCTCAGTTACCTTCATAGGATATAGGTCCTGCAATTATCTTCATAAGCTAGAGACCCTGACATTGCCTCTTATGAGGTAGAAGACCTGCTAGTGTCTTTGTGATATAGAGTCCCCCTTCTAGTTTGATTGTAGAGTAGACCTATGTCTACATTAGTCTTTGTGAGATAGAGGTACTGCTATTGTCATTGTATGATAGGAGTCTTTGTAGGGTACAGGTTCTGATATTTTTTCATAAGATATAAGCCCTGCTAGTGTGTTTATGTCATAGAGGCCTTGCTATTATAATTGTAGATTAGTGACCCTGCTAGTTTCTTTGGAATATGGAGGTCCTCCTGGATCTTTGGGTAAAGGCCTTTCTTGTGTCTTTGTGATATAGAGATAGTAATATACAGGTGATATTGAGGTAGATAATGTAGAGACCAGCTGGTTCTTTTTAGTATAGAGACCCTGCTAGTTTCTTTCTGAGGTAGAGAGCCTCTCAAAGTCTTTATGGGTTAGAAGGCCTGCTAGTTTCTTTGCAATCAGAGTCCCTGCTACTGCCTATTTGAAGAAGAGACTTTGTTAGTATCTTTGTAGGTCAGAGACCCTGCTGTATCTTTGGATAGTAAAGGCACTGACATTGTCTTTGTAAAATTCCTGCTAGAAATTTTGTAAGGTAGAGGCTCTGGTAATAATTTTGTAGCATCAAGGTTCTGCTAGTGTCTTTGTAGCAATCTCAAGGCTATATACCCTGACGCTACAGTAGGTTTGTTTTAATTTTTACCCTTGTTTCCAGCTGTCAGACACATATATAAAATGTCTCAGAGCCACTTCATGACTTTCTGATGTAGATTTTCATTAAAAATGGAAAGTCAAAACACGTTTCTCTGTTATCTAGATGTAATGAGTCACAGACTCTTAATTTGTGGATTTCTTCCAAAATAAATACATCCTTAGGTTTAGCCTTTGATGTTTTTGGGATGTCAGGGGAAGTCTTGGGAATGAGGATAATTAGTGTATGTTACACTTTCTTAACTGGGATGGGAATAGTTGCTTAGACTGCTGAGGTAACATTTTCTAGAAGGTAAAATTAATCATTTATGAAGATTTTTACCTGCTGACATACTGCTCAGCCTAATCTTAGTCCAGTGGACCAGAGTCTATTCAATGATTTATTTCCCATACACAACCATAACCTCACAAAATAGTGTCACCAACATGAAGGCCTGTTTATAGCTGTACAAACTGAGGCTCAGAGAAGTTATTTGACATGGAGTCAGCTACAAAGTTGGTTAGAGATACAGAAAGGAATAAAATCTCCTGACCATTAAATGGTGACTCATGAAATGTTCTCATCTGTTCTTAACTGAAGGACTAGTCTGTTAGAAGCAACTGAAACAAATGAGCTGCAGGTCAGAGGCAACATGGAAGAGAGTGTTATTTAGAGTCACTTTTTACTTTTCACATGATTAATACAGCTCTGTCACTTGGGTTGCCATAAAACTGTCTGCTGATTTACTCTGAGCTCCTGGCCCTGCCGCATACAAGTGTCTTTGTGATTCTCATCAGAAACCATCCTCTAGGATGAAAAATAACATCTGTCATGAAAAATGACATCAATAATATTGTAGCTACAGAAGACAATCTTTTAAAGCTGTCAGTAAAACAAAAGAGATTCTAAAAGATGCTGATGTAATCTTTTAAAATCTTTGAACATTTTCAGGAACAAAAAAGAACTGTCTCTCTGTACCTACAGGATGACTGTAGCATACCTCAGTCAAACTCGTTGATTCTGGACATAATTTATTTTTTAGGAGTAAAAAATTCTGAATTCTCAGTAAGCCAGTTTCTATAACTGTAAATGATATGGAAAAAAGGAAATGAAGTATCCCTTTAAAGGAAAAGAAGGAAGAGGAGGAGTAGAAATGAAACTGGAAAAAGGAACACTCCTACACTTTTGGTGGGATTGCAAGATGGTACAACCGCTCTGGAAATCAGTCTGGTAGTTCCTCAGAAAATTGGGCATGGCACTTCCAGAGGACCCTGGCATACCACTCCTGGGCATATACCCAGAGGATTCCCCTGCATACAATAAAGACACATGCTCCACTATGTTCATAACAGCTTTCTTTATAATAGCCAGAAGTTGGAAGGAGCCCAGATGTCCCTCAAAGGAGGAATGGATACAGAAAATGTGGTATATTTATACAATGGAATACTACTCAGCAATTAAAAATAATGAATTCATGCAATTTGTAGGCAAATGGTTGGGTCTGGAAAATATTATCCTAAGTGAGTTAACCCAGTCACAAAAGAATACACATGAAATGCAGTCACTGATAAGTGGATATTAATGAGCCCAAAAGCTCTGAATAGTCAAGGCACAATTAGCAAATCAAAAGATTCCCAAGAAGAAGGAAGGAAAGGACCCTGGTCCTGAAAAGACTGGTTCCAGATTTGTAGGAGAGTATCAGAACAGAGAAATGGGGGAGGGGGGTGATTGGGGAATGGGTGGAGGGAAGAGGACTTATGGGACATATGGTGATGGGGGAACTGGGAAAGGGGAAAGCCTTTGGAATGTAAACAAAGAATATAGAAAATAAAGAAAACAAACAAACAAACAAAGAAATGGAACTGGAACTCATGTCTGATGGGATTTAAAAGAGAGAAAGGGTGTTAGTGAGTATGGCACAGCAGCGTGGGGGAAGGGGGATACCTAAGCGGGCCCATGCCTAGGCATCCCCTCCCCCTGAAGGACCACACATACACACCAACATGGTATAGAATAGAGTTTGATTAGGGAATAGGATGAGAGTCAATGGTATAGGAGAGAGAGAGAGAGAGAGAGAGAGAGAGAGAGAGAGAGAGAGAGAGAAAGAAAGAGAGAAGAGAGAGAGAGTGGAGGCTGGCCATGACCACGTGGAGAGAGGGGGGAGGGGAGCCCAAGAGGGGCAGAGAGGTGAGAGGATGAGAAGGGAAAAGGGAAAAGAGGGAAAGAGAGAGAGTAGGGGCAGGCAACCCCTTTTAAAGTGGGCCTGGCATGTGGAGCGGGGCATACCTGGCTATTGCCAGGTAACTGTGGGGTGGAGCTTGGACAGCGTACCAACAATGTCCTTTTCTCATAGTGGCAGAAAGCTAATTATTCTGAATAGGCAAAAGTGCAAATCAGCAAGACTAATGAATAGACTCACTTTCCCCAAGAAGGAAGCAGAAAATCTATAAGCAGCTGCCACAGCATAGGATCAGAATGGTGAACACAGAGGTTACCTGTCTCCTGAGGGCTGAGGGTGTTTCTAAGGGAGATGGCTTCCCTTGGAGCTCATATGTGTATGTACATATCCAGGAAAGCAGGACCAGCAACGACACTGACAGGGTCAATACACATCCACATATTGCTGTTTCTCCATGCCAGTTTCCAAACTGTGTTTTACACATTCCATTGGTTATACCTTACAAAAAGTTCTAACAATAGCAGCCAATGTAGAGGCCAACTGAAAACCTTTGTTATGAGTACTCTCTCTGTTCCTTACATTTTTCTCTTGTTTTGTAATATATATGATGTTTTTCTCTGTTCTTGGTCTACAGTAAGTTGTGGACTTACTGAAGACCCTTACAATCCACAGTATTTCCAGACTAGGGAGTGAATGTTAGACTATGGAGTCGGAGACAGAACCAGAGGTTAGAATAAATTTCCTGTTCCACTGCTTGCTGACATGGCATTTAGTCTAAGTACCTCCTGCTTCCAAGACACCACTTTCATAATTAGCAAGAGTGATTCTATTTTCAGTGCAGTAGCTAATACGATGTAATTGCACACTACAGAGGTAGAGTATTTTTGCTTCCTTTGAGTCCTTTTTACTATTATCATACAATATTCACCTACTCATTCATAGCAGTTGCTTGTCATGCCAGATGAGAATACCACTAGTACCGAAGTGCTTTTGTGCTACAGGTTATATTGCTTGAAATGTGCAAATTTTGTAAGAGAGTTGCTTATGAGAGCTAAAGTTCTCTTCAGTTAAACTTTATATACAGGTTGTTTTTTCTGTCTTTGAACATCCACCACCTCTTATTTAGCAACATCATCCTCAAGGACACAGTGCATAGAAACACTTGTTTCTGTGACTAGAAACCCCTCTTTCCCCCGTATGAGCTTTTAGGTGGTTCATATAAACAACTTTAGCACTTTTTTGCTAGCTGTCTGGTTGGTGTCTGACATGCTTGATATCTCTTATTCTCTCTTTATTCAACAATACGCTTGCCAATGGAGTATAAAAACACATTATATTGTGGACAACAAATAACAAGAACATTGGTCTGACATCAGTTATTTGGTAGACTTCAGTTTTCTATACCCTGGAAATATGAGAGTATTCGTTTATAGGATAGTTGAGTTATGCAGTCAAATTCTGTAGTTAGGGTTGCTTCCTTGGGCAGGGACTCTGTTAGGTTTTATTTATTAGTTTCATATTACCTGCTATTTAGGAATCTAAAACATACCAGTTTCAAAGAAGCTTCTCACTAACAAGCTGCCATGCAAGCCTGTGTTTGATGAATTCAGAAGGAAATATTGAGAATAATTGTTCTCAACAAATTTGATGGAACAGATGGAGAAAATATCCTAATACTCAAAACTGTGATACAGTTTCAGCAATGTGGAAATGCAAGGAATGAGATTCTGTACGAGAACGCCTTCAAACTGAAGCCAACAAAATGTTTCTTCTGTCTCTTTTGGAAATGTTTTCTAGTAGAAGTAGGGTTGTTATAGCGATACCATAAATTTTTCACGCCGTTTTTATTTATCCTTACTGGAAAAACTAGTAGCAATCTAGAATTAAAGACTAATATCCAAATTTCCTGTCTTGATATTCAGCTCATTTAATTAGAGTATAATATTTGATAATATAAAGCATTATGTAACGGACTAACAATGTATCTTTACCCATGAACCTAGCACCCATCCTATGAATAGAACATGGCCAGCACTTTACAACTTCTATTGATTTCTATCCCACTCAATTTCTGTTTCTTAGCTCTCTTACCCAGGCATTCCATCCTGCCTCCTCCCTGACCAAAAGTCCTGTTATCCCTGTTCCTGTGATTCTTCCCTGTGTACTGAAAACAGAGGCAGGTATTGTCAGTGTACCTAGCTGACAAATTTTCAAACATTTGAAAAAGAAACTCCTTACTGAGATTGTATGAGAAGGTTTTGTTTATATGACATTATGTCACAGATTCAGGAGTATTGGTACTGCTGCTGTTTATAAGTTGTGCCTCCAATAATCACCCAGGTTGCTCTTACTATTTGTTCTTCATAGTAGCAATCAACACAGTAAAAGTAACATATTTTAAATACTGATTCATAAATACACAAAAATTATCTAACATGGTTGAAAGGAATAGACAATTTGAGTGAATGTGATTATGGTGTGGTAGTATAATTAATAGGATCATTACAGATAACATGACTTCTCTGTGTTCAAGAATAAGAAAAGAGATGGTAAAAGTTTCTGATTAATTATTAATTAAGCTTTAAAATACACAATAGTTGTACTCCTTTTTTTTTGTTTTTGTTTTCCAAGACAGAGTTTCTCTGTAGTCCTGGCTGTCCTGGAACTCACTCTGTAGACCAGGCTGGCCTCGAACTCAGAAATCTGCCTGCATCTGCCTCCCAAGTGCTGGGATTAAAGGTGTGCGCCCACCACACCTGGCTTGTACTCCCTTTCTTATTCCCTAATATTCTAAAGCACCATTCCTGTAATTTAAGAGAAAAAAAATGTACCTCTGTATCTAAACTCTAGAAGAATTGGTGGTTAACCAGGAGAATCCTAAATAGACTATTAGGAATTTGTTTTTCATTGATCAAAATTTTTTATGAAAATTATGAATAAATAAAATTTAAAAGTTTTATATTCAAAGAAATTATGTGAGTGGCTGTATGTCTACAGACATTTCTAAATGTATTGGGTGGGTTTTAAGCTCAATTTTAAAACTGTTCTCTAGATTGACCAGAATAGCTAATGTATTTAGAAGGTCATAATACATGATGCCTCAATGGAGTCAAAATTTTCATCCTGCAGTTTGAATTGATTCTGTGACTCAGCACAAAGCAGCCTCCATGCTCTTATCCACTTACTATCCATGGCCCTGCCTGGAGTATGAAGACAGCATAGGATGACCCTTAGATACAGAGCACATTTAAATGAATATTTAAAAGATTAGTGTACAAAAGGCATTAGAAATATGTAAGTGTGAAATTAGACTGTCACCCTATCAGACTGTATAGCCAATGGGCATATTTATGTGCTTAATGAAACATTATGTCACAAACTGAAGGCTGTTAATTCAGAAAACTCTTTATAGTTTCCAGGAGAAACCAGTGTTTATATAAATATGAGAATCCTTTTCCCACTGAAATAATGTCTTAAGAAGCTACAGGGCCTTTTACAAAGAAGTTCCTTTTTTAGGTAAAATTTTAACTCAGATGGGCTGGAGAGATGACTTAGTAGTAGTTCAATTCTCAGCAACCACTTGGTGGCTCATACCCATTTGCAATATGGTCTGATGCCTTCTTCTGGTGTGTCTGAAGAGAGCAATGGTGTACTCAACATACATAAAATAAATAAATCTTAAAAAATTAACTCAGAAGGTAAAGACAGAGTTATTTTGGATACAGATTTGCCCTGATAATTCCCACCACACACTGAATAAAACCCTAAACTAAACCAAAAGCAACATCAGCTGTAGTGAACCAACATATTTGTTGGCAAAAAGAAAACCAAACATGTACTATAATCAAAGGTATCATTTGGCTTAAATAGGGTCCACAGTTGAAAATACAGAACTGACAAGCTATCAGTACTCTCCAAACACACAGATATACAGCCTGAATTATAATTGCTTGAAGATGTTGTGATCCTCTCTGTCTATACCCATTAAATATTACCATGGCAATATTCTACAGGCCCTGTACAGAGAAAATAGGCTTGTCCTGCCTACATTGCCTGATTCTCCATAGTTTTCAAAACCCTAACAGTGGCCAGTCTTCCAGAATTGGAAAGGTCCATTCACAATGCACTCCCATGATATCCCAAATATATTTTATTGCTCTTCAAAAACAGGTGGTTTCAAATGATTGATTATATTCTTTTTTTATTGGATACATACTATATTTACATTTCAACAAACAAAGAAACGAAGAAAGAAAAAAATCTATTCTTCTGCCTCTCTGCAGGAGCAAGACAGAATTTACAGGGAAAACTTAATGATTCTAGGATTAATTCCTACCATTCGAAAGCAACTAAGGGAGTGCTTTCTCATAAATGGTTTCTATTTGTTTGTTTTTTGTTTTTTAAAGAAATAGACAAAACAAAATCAAAATTCTTTTTGCTTTGACAGAATTATTACTTAAGAACAGTAATTGAAGCTAAGGCTCTTAGATCATGCCACTAGGTAGAATTAGCTCAAGATTTTGTATGTAGTTTGAAACTCTTAATAGAGCAAAGGTAAAAGAGCAAGCTTTGGAATGGAGCCACACTGCAGATACTTGCTATAGGAAATTCTCACATAGCCTGATGAGAGAGGTCTGGTCATCAATGTCTACTGCATATAGATGTCTGGAAAATGTCCTCAAGGACTACTGCATGCAAATATTTGTAAAATATTTCATAAAGTGCTTTTCATGCTATCACATCACACTTTGGAATCACAAGACAATAATTAATAGTGTCTTGCTTTCTCTTTAGTTTTCACAGAAACTTTGCTTTCTTCATATTTTCCATTAGGTAAAACAGGGACAAAAACTGAAAACCATGTCTTAGCTGACAGTTTATTCTCAAGCAGAGGCTCAGGCCTGTGACTCTGACTTAAGGCCTGTGAAGTGGGTACATAGATCAGACTAGGTGAGTTTGGAGCCTCTACACTGTTGCTGAAGTTAGAGTTGCACATTGAAGCCCAAATGAGATCACACTTCTATTTGGCTTCTTAAATCCTCTTGGGAACTCTCAAACTGATACTGGGCAAGATCCTCGGGTATTTCTCCTCAGGAAGTATACAGTTCATTGTGCTGAAAAGAAGACTTGGTTCCTTTCCCCTCACACAGCATCCACTTCACCCACCAAAACAACATATTATTGCTCTAAAAACAATGAAATATTAAGTTTTTAGTGAGAAAAGTTAGGTCATAAAAACATGTATAACTTACATTTATTGCATATCCCACAAATTAGCAACATTTTCCTTTTTTTATGCACTGAGGTCTCAAAGTACAGTTTTCTTCATGAATTTCGGTTCCACCACCTCTTCTCAGAGAAATCATGATATTAGTAACAGTAGTGATACATTGTTGTACAGCTGATGTTTAAGGAGGACAATTTACAAATGAATGGTTTTAGTTAATCTTTTTTACCATCCTGGAGAAAGATTAGCATTTCAGTCTTATTGGGTAAAATCACTGAAATAATAAGTCCAGAAAGGAGAGCCTTAGATTGCATTCTTCCCATTTGATAAGTCTACCTCATAGCTAACTTTTTCAAGGTTTGGGAATATGAGACAGTCTGTAGCTCATTTGAACTAAGGTGTAATCCCAAATGCTGGTACAAGATACCATTATGCCCATTTGGTAGAACAAAATCCTAGACATAGAAAACACTGAGTCTTGTGCTTATACACATTCTCCTAACCACATGGATTAAAACACCATTTACAGAAAGGCCAGACAGGACTTCAGCTTCCAAACTGGAAACTTCAAAGTACTACAACTATTTTTTCAGAAAAATTAAAAGAATATGACAGCCACAAAATTCAATTTACCCAACTCCCAAAATAGTACCTTAGTAATGAATGTGATTTTGAAGAATAGACCTGGAAATTAGGAGTAATTCTGAGAGAGAGAGAGAGAGAGAGAGAGAGAGAGAGAGAGAGAGAGAGAGAGAGCACTTGACAAGCAATTGAAATGTATGTGCACAGTGTCCCTACTGCATGCGGTTGGTTGAGTATGGGCAATTCTGAGACATGGCTGAAGCCTGTTATCTGCTACTACAGAACAGACTCTGACACTACTGTTGGGAAGATCACTGTAACATTCAGCCTTCAATCCTGCTAGTCACCTTCATTGGAAAACAGTAAAAGAAAGAGAATGTGTCACCAGTGCTGTGGTAAGATTTGCAGAGCAGCTGGGTAAGCAGCTATGTTGTCTCTTTATCTTCTGTGATATAAGACTTATATCCCTTTTCAGTTTCAAAAGTTTGACTATCTCATAGGATGAGGAATAAAAACCAAACCATTTAAATCACCATTTAAAAATGTTTGATCAACTAAGAATAGTAAATAGGATGAGTTCTGCTTTTAAACAGCCACTTTAAATCTCTAAATCTTTGTCCAATGTTTTTCTCTATAATACAAAGTTATAGAAGTCAATATGACAAGACTTTAGCTACTGACCCAGGCATACCTCATAGTATCTCTTTGGCTTTGGACAGACTACTTTACTTCTTCATGCCTTTCCTAATATGTGGAATTACACTGCCAACTTTGCAGCTTCAATTACGATTATGAGGAATATAGGTACACACATACATAAGAATTTAAATATGTACTAAGCATAGATATTTCTATTTATGTATATATTTCTGTATTACAATAGTGCTTTTTATAATGTAGTCTTTTATATAATGTTCTTTGTATACTAAAGTACACACATAGGTAGAGTTTGATGTCATATCTGTCACCTTCAGGTTGTTTGATGCCATTTAAGAAGGCTTGGTAAGGTTTGCTGTTTGCTCCCAACACTTTATTTCAGCCATGTTCATGGATGGAACAGCACATTTTCTTGATGTTCATAAAGTCAATAACCACCAAGTTTTATTCTTTTCTTAGCTGTTTCCTCTAGCATGGGAACCCCTGTAATTCAGACATATTAGTATGACATAGATAGTTATAAATGTGGTCCTGCAATACCTCATAAATGAACTCTTTGGAATCCTTACACACCTGGTGCCCAAAGTTTAGGTCAGAACTTATATGTCTAACTTTTACCAAGATCCATATTTTCTCTGGCACAAGCAGACCATTCTGAAAGTAAGAGCAGATTGTTGCACTGAGAAAAAAATCTAGAGGTAAAACTTAAAATAATAGTTGAGAAGTGATTTGTGACATCATGACTTGAGAGGTTTAACCAGCACCTGATATAAAAGAAGTCTTGTGAGATGTCTGTACACCTGTCTTTTCTTCTCCCTGCTTTTGTGTGTCTAGCTTTCTCTTCCTTTCTTAGCCAGCCTTCGCGTCTTAGGAAAGACTATTACTGGAGAGAAACATTTCTGTTTAACTCGGGCAATTAGATTTTATGTGTTAGTTCAAACTGGCATTTCTCATTTGGCATGCTCATTTCCTTAGAGAACAAGTCAAAGCAAAGCTGCTGCAATTGCTTGAAGCTGGGATCTAATCCTACCAAGACTGTAGTGAAATATACATCTTCCTTCAATGTACAGAAAGTCGACATCCCAGGCTACCTTTCTGTTTGGCTGGCTGAAACATCTAAAACACAAGACCAGGATTTTCAACTTTAGGTAAAACTGCCATATTTGTTCCAGGAGTATTTGGTCCATTTACAGGAAGGGTTTTATTACAGAGTTAAAATATTCTCTTGAATTGCCAGTATCTCAGTAACTTTGCCTAAATTATTTATGAATAAAACACCAGAAGATAATCTCTCTGAACCAATTAAGGAAGACATTAATGTTACACCGTATCTGGGAACCTGAATCAAGGATACCTTCTGAAGTTCCTTTTGAGAAGTCATCACACTGGCTTTAATTCTCACTCCCACTTGCTGACTAATAGAGATAGTGGAAGTTAGAAAGGACTTTTTTCATGTACTACCTCACTAGAATCATCCTGGTGATCAAAACACTGCTAAGTAGGAAATCATGAAATAGCAGAAACATGTCTTGAAGATACCTGCTTGGGTAAATAATGGTTGACACAAGTGGAGAAATAACTAATGCAAGTTACTAAAATATAAGGTATATGGGCTTGAAGTTACTGTCATACGGGTCTTTCACTTGTTTAATTAGTTACCCCAAGATATTTTATCTGTGGCTATTGTGAAGGAAGTTGTTTCCCTAATTTCTTTCTCAGCCTGTTTATCATTTGCATAAAGGAAGGCTATAGTTTATTTGAGAGAATTTTACATCCAGCCACTTTACAGAAGTTGTTTATCAGAAGGAGAATCTCTCTATTAGAATTTTTGGAGTCACTTATGTATACTATGATATCATCTGCAAATAGTGATAACTTTGTTTCTTCTTTGCCAATTTGTATCTCCTTCATCTCTTTTTGTTGTCTTATTGTCCTAGCTAGCACTTTGAGTACTATACTGAATACATATGGGGAGAGTAGGCATCCTTGTTTTGTCCCAAATCAAAGAAGATCTTGGAAAATGTAGAACTCTCCCATGCTCATGGATTGGCAGAATTAGCAAGTAAAAATGTCCATCCTAAAAAAGTAATCTATAGCTTCAATGCAATCCCCCATCAAAATCCCAACATAATTCTTCAAAGATAAGGAAGGAGCAATTCTGAAATTCATCTGGAAAAGCAAAAAACTCTAGAATAGCTAAAGCAATTCTTAACAATAAAATAACAGCTGGGGGCTTTCTTTCAGTCTCTGCTCCATACTCTGTATCTCCTCTCATGGGCATTTTCTTCCCCTTTCTAAGAAGGACTGATGTATCCACATTTTGGTCTTCCTTTTTCTTGAGCTTCATGTGGTCTGAGAATTATAAATTGGGTATTCTGAGCTTTCAGCCCAATGTCTGTGTATCAGTGAGTGTATACCATGTGTGTTCTTTTCTGATGATATTTTCTAGTTTCATCCATTTGCCTAAGAATTTCATTAATCATTGATTTTAATAGCTGAGTAGTACTCTATTATGTAAATTTACCACATTTTCTCTATCCATTCTTTTGCTGAGGGACATCTGGGTTTGTTCAACCTTCTGGCTATGATAAATAAGGCTGCTATGAATATAGTGGTACATATGTCTGTATTACATGTTGAAGAATCTTCTAGGTATATGTCAGGGAGTGATATAGCTAGATATTCTGGAAGTACTATATCCAATTTTCTGAGAAACCAACAAACTGATTGCCAGAGTAGTTGTTTCAGCTTCCAATCCCACCAGCAATGGAGGAGGGTTCCTCTTTCTCCACATCCTCGACAGCGTCTGCTGTCACCTGAGTTTTTATCTTAGCCATTCTGACTGGTGTGAGGTTGAATTTCAGGTTTGCTTTGAATTGGGTTTCCCTGACAACTAAATATGTTGAACATTTTTTAAATGCTTTTCAGCTAAGAACAGCCAAAGAATGCCCTATCTGGGGATCCATCCCATACACAGTTACAAAACCAAGGCACTACTAGCAATGCCAACAAGTGCATGCTGACAGGAGCCCTATATTGCTGTATCCTGAGAGGCTCTGCCAGTGCCTGAAAAATGCAGAGGAAGATGTTCTCAGCCAACCACTGGACTGAGCACAGAGTCCACAATGGAGGAGCCAGAGAATGGATCCAAGGATCTGATGGGTTCACTAGCACCATAGGAAGAACAACAATATCAACCAATCAGTAACCCCCAGAGGTCTCAGGGACTAAATCACCAACCAAAGAGCACACATGGAGAGATCCATGTTTCCAGCCACATGTGTAGCAAAGGATGGACTTTTTGGACATCAATGAGAAGAGAGGCCAGAGTGGGGAAGCAGGATTGGGTGGGTTAGTGAGCAGGGGGAGGGGAAATGGGGTGGTGGGCAATTTTGGGAGGAGAAAGGAGGAAAGAGGATAATAAGTGAAGTGAAAATAAAGAAAACATCTTTTAAAAAAAACAAACAGCTTGGGGAATCACCATCCCTGACCTCAAGCTTTACTACAGAGCAATAGTGATAAAAAAAACTACATGGTATTGGTACAGAGACTACATGGTATTGACATGCTGATCAATGGAATAGAACTGAAGACCCAGAAATAAAACCACATACTTACAGAAACTTGTTCTTTGAAAAAGATGCCAAAAATATACAATGGGAAAAAGAAACCATCTTCAATAAATGGTGCTGGTCTAACTGGCTGCCTGTATGTAGAAAAATGAATTAATGAGCCCAGAAGCCCTAAATACTGAAGGCACAATTAGCAAGTCAAATGATTCCCAAGAAGAAGAAAGGAGAGGACCATGGGCCTGAAAAGATTGGATCCAGTTTTGTAGACCCAGAACAGAGAAATCGTGGGGGGGGGGGAGGATGATTAGGGAATAGTTGGGGGAGAGAGGAATTAAGGGACGTATGGTGGGGGGGAACTGGAAAAGGGGAAAGCCTTTGGAATGTAAACATAGAATATAGAAAATAAAAATTTAAATAAAAAAAGAAAAATGAAAATAGAGCCATATTTGTCACCTTCCACAAAGTTCAAGTCCAAGTAGATCAAGTACCTCATCATAATATCAGATACACTGAATCTAATAGAAGACAAAGTGGGAAAGAGCCTTGAAGTCATTGGCACTGGGAGAAATTTCCTAAACAGAACTCCAATGGCTTATGATCTCAGATGAATTGATAAATGGGACCTCTGAAACTGGAAAACTTTTGTAAGAAAAAGGACATATTCAATAAGACAAATCAGCAACTCACAGATTTGGAAAAAAATTCACTAAATCCACATCTGGTAGAGGGATAATATAAAAAGTATATAAAGAACTCAATAAGATAATCACCAAAAAAACCCCAAACAAACCTATCAAAAAATGGGGTATAGAACTAAACTGAGATTTCACAATTGAGAAATCTCAAATGGCTGAGAAGCACCTAAAAGAAATGTGCAAAGTTCTTAGTGATCAGAGAAATGGAAATCAAAATGACTCTGATATTCCACCTTACACTAATCAGAATGGCTAAGATAAAAACCTCAGGTGACAACACATGTTGGAGAGGATGTGGATAAAGAGGAATGCTCATCCATTGCTGGTAGGATTGCAAACTGGTACAGCAACTCTGGAAATCAATCTGGAGGTTCCTCAGAAATTTGGAAATAGATTTACCTGAATACGCGACTATACCACTTTTGGGAATATACCCAAAAGATGCCCCATCATGCCACTGGGGCATGTGTTCCTCTATGTTTATGGCAGCCTTATTTGTGATAGCCAGGAGCTCCCCAGGACCCTGGAAACAGCCTAGATGTCCCATGACAGAACAATGGATACAGAAAAGGTGGTTCATTTACACAATGGAATACTACTCAGCTATTAAGAAGGAGGACATCTTGAATTTTGCAGGCCAATGCATGGAACTAGAAAATATCATTCTGAGCAAGGTGGCACAGGTCCCAAAGCACATGGATGGCATGTACTCACTAATAAGTGGATATTAGCAAAAAAAATCACAGAATACCCAAGATACAGTTCACAGAACTCAAAAAGATCAGCAAGCTGAAGTGCCCACATGAGGATGCTTCAGTCCCACTTTGGAGGGAGGGGGAAGAAAGTAATCACAAGTGGGGAGGGAGGGACATAGGAGGAAAAGTGGGTAGAGGGAAGTAGGGGGAGAGGAACTTGACCTGGTATTGGGGGAGGGAAAAGGACTGAAGCCCTAAGGGTCAACAGAAAGAATGGAAACAGGCAACCTGAGGAGATAGGAGGTTGGGGGGACCCTTCAGAATGCAACAGAGTCCTGGGAGGTGAGAGACTCTCATGACTCAAAGGGAGGGACCTTACATGAAATGAATGGCAGTAGGGAGAGTGAACTTATAGAGCCTACCTCCAGCAGAAAGACAGGGCATCAAATGAGGCAGTGGGAGCCATCATACAGTCACAACTCTGACCCATAATTGTTCCTGTCTGAAAGAATTACAGGGATCAAAATGGAGAGGAACCTGAGGAAAATAGGGTCCAACGATAGGCCCAAATTGCATCTAGCTCAATGGGAGATCCCAATTCTTGACACTATTACTGAGGCTATGGAGTGCTCACAATAAGGAACATAGCATGACCACACCATTGAAGACCCAATGATCATCTGAAAGTGTCAGATGCAGATATTTGCACTCAACCAATGGACAGAAGCAGCTGACCCCTGTTGTTGAATTAGAGAAGGCTGAAAGATGCTGAGAATGACAACCCTGTAGGAGGACCAGCAGTCTCAATTAATCTGGACCCCAAAGATATCTCAAACACTGCACTACCAAACAGGCAGCATACACCAGCTGATATGAGGCCCCAACACATATAAAGTAGATGACTTCTGGATCTCTGTTCATTAAGTGAAGATGTACCTAACCCTCAAGAAACTGGAGGTCCCAGAGAATTTAGAGGTCAAGTGGGGTGTGGGGTAGGGACATCCACATGGAAACAGAGGGCTGGTGAGGAAGTATGGGATGTGAAACATTCAGATGGTGGATGAGGTGGGGTGGGGAATAAGATATGGAGTGTAAAAAAAAGATATATTTAAATTTAAAAAAGGTATATGTGCTCCTCCATTGATTGTCTTATTTCACCTAAAAAATGTAAAAACACAAAACAAAACAAAAAAAAAATACCTTCAAGTCATTGAGTATGCCTTGATAACTATACTTCCTTCTATGTATTATATCAAGGCAATATGACACACCACAACAGTAAATATATTCTACACTAATATCAAGATTGTCTCTGTCATGCCAACGTTTGATCTAAACCTTGTAAAAACTTGATGCCATAGTGTAGAGGGATACCAGGACAGGGAACCAGGGGGAGGGTTGATTGGAGGAAGGGAGATGGCTTATGGGATTTTGGGGGGAGATGGGACCAGGAAAGGGGACAACATTTGAAATGTAAATAAAGAAATTGGAAGCAGCCCAAATATCCCTCAAAGGAGGAATGGATACAGAAAATGTGGTATATTTATACAATGGAATACTACACAGCAATTAAAAATAATGAATTCATGCAATTTGTAGGTAAATGGTTAGACCTGGAAAATATCATCCTGAGTGAATTAACCCAATCACAAAAGAATGCACCTGAAATGCAATCACTGATAAGTGGATATTAATGAGCCCAGAAGCCCTAAATACTCAAGACACAAATAGCAAGTCAAATGATTCCCAAGAAGAAGAAAGGAGAGGACCCTGGGCCTGTAAAGATTGCTTCCAGTTTAGTAAAGAAACCGAGGGGGGAGGGGGAATTATTGGGGAACAGATGGGGGGGAGAGGAACTATGGGAACTATGGTGGGTGGGAACTGGGAAAGGGGAAAGCCTTTGGAATGTAAACATAGAATATAGAAAATAAAATTAAAAAAAAAAAAAAAAAAAAAGAATTGTTAAAAAAAAAAAAAAAAAAAAAAAAAAAAAAGAAAGAAAATTGGGATAAGACTTTTATCATTGTAAATTGGCATCTTGTATTTAGGAGTTTCATATACATAAATACAATTGCTTAACAATTTCAAAAACATCATATTGACCATAACAGAAACTATATTGCCTTTCCTTTAATCTGAAAAAAAAATTTGTTTTAGTATGCCTTCTAAATATTTCACAAAGGCACAGCAATGCTATTGTTATTCAAGTAAAGGAACTTCACATATGTAGTCATACTCACAAGTACAAACATATTCAGTGTGAGTTGTGTTCCAGAAGCTGAACAGATTACCATCGAAACATGTTAATAGTATATAACTATCACCTCAAAGGCTCCTGTGGCAGTCATTTCATTTACAATTGACCCTGGAATCTGGTAATGCTTGACCAAACATACAGGCATTTCCTACATGGAATTCCTTTTGACTAGAATCTATCAGTAGCCAACATCCCCATTGGTAAGGAAGGACTTTGGGAGTAATTCAGTCCATATAACTTCATTTTCATCTTTGGAGTTTTTAGAGGACACTATTCATGCTGTAAGATGAACTAATCATTTATAAGTATAATATATGTCACCCAGCTGCAGGCAACACAAGTCTGTTGTTAAGGACATTAATATATTTTTGTTCCACATCTTTGGGATTTTTTGATAATGAAAATTGATGATTAGTGATATGCATGAGTCAATAGAAAATTTTGTGGCTTACAGATTTGGGAATCTATAAACACTTTAATTGAAGATGGCTCTAGGGTTGTCTTCTTCTTAAACAAGGAACATAAGAGAATCTGAGTGAGAGATTAGAACATTAATATATGGCAAATGCCCTCAAAATAGCCTTGGCAATCTATGTGTTACTTAATTTAGAAGTAACTCTAAAGTGCTGAAATGAGCTTATAAAGATTAATGAATGTCCCTAAATTTAAAGGCAATGGAAAGGAGCAGAATAATTTGAACTCAGGACCAAAGAACTCCCAAATGTCCTAATATTTTTCTAGTAATCATGGGCCTGAATGAAACTTGGTGTTAATTTTCCAGGGTTGAGAGTATATCTTTGATGATAGTAAGTGAGCAGGCAATGATCCTTTTCTCCTCAGTCAGCAACTCTGCTAAGTTGGACCTAATGTATCAAAAATCATTAAAGTACTTTAGAGAACCAAACTTGGCAGTGAGCCGTGAAAGTAGTCTCCTACTGATGTATTAGCAGATTATGACTTTGCTAAAAAACATTAGTGTAAAGACCTTGCTTCTAGCCATGTGTGATAGAGCAAGAGAAGCATTAACCGTGGCTTGTGATTCAGGGAAGATACAAAGGCTTAGCCTGGAGAGTTGATTTTAACCTCCTGGTCCTCAGTAGAGCTCTCAGAATCTATCTTTTTTCCTGTTGTGTTAGCCCACTCAGTCTATTATAATGACATGCCACAAGCTTGGAGCCTTTTAAGAAGCAAGAACTTATTCCTTACCTCCATAGAGGCAAGGAATCCATGATCAAGTTTCTGGCAGATGTAGTATTTAAAAAGGATACCACTCTTTTACAGGAAATTCTTTGTATGAGTGTCCTCTTGTATTGGAAGTTAAAACACCAGAACTCCAGAGCATAGTGTGTGAGAATATGCTACTATGGGGCTTGTTTTTGACCTAATCCCTTTGCAAGTTAATTCTGAAGTCTAAATGTCTTACGAGTATTACTTTGATAGTTCAGACCTCAACTTAAACTTGGGAGAGACACAAACATTTATAAGCTAGGATTTTATTCCTCCAAACCCTGAGAACCAGAGTACCTGGTATAGCAGGGCTGAGGAAGGGAAATATTATACTTCAAAAAGAAAGAGTATATCTCCCATCTCTATGGCCAATTCCAATTCTCAGTATATTAGAGAAGTCCACTTATGTTGGTGAATGTATAGTTTTGTTAATTATTCTAATGATTTAAATGATAAATTTTTGAAATTTATCTTTATCTTTAAAGACACAATACAGTGTTTTAAAGATGTATTTGTTTTGTTTCATGTGTATGAGTATTTTGCCTGTGTGTGTGTGTGTGTGTGTGTGTGTGTGTGTGTATGCACATGCATGTTCTCGAGGGCACAAGCACATGAGCATCCATGTAATTTCTTCCCAAAAGGTCAGAAGAGGGCACTGCAATCCCTTGGAAGTGGAGGTATAGAGATTGTAAATATCCATGTGTCTTCTGGGAATCAAACCTAGATGCAGCAAGAGCAGCAAGTGCACTTAACCACTGAACCATCTCTCTGACAAATACTTGAACAGCTATCTGGATATCCTTGGGCCTGGCTGGCTTGCACATGCAAATTAATCATTTCCAATGAAAATGAACTGACAGTAGGCTTTTGATTCTGGAGTTTTGTTTTATGTTGACTTTCTTGAAAGATCTGGCTCTCAGTATTTGGTAGGAAATCATAAGATATTCCTACATGGAGTACAAAACTGATTGTATTTTTCAACATTCTCATTTTAAGATAATTTCTGTATTTATCAAGGATCACATAACTTACATATTGCTCCAAGCAAGCTGCTTGCTCAAGAGAACAAAAACCTAGATGAGTTAGAATTGTCGCCACCAGTCTGATTAACTTTCCATTGTGAACTGATGGTTCCTCAGGGGCAAGTATGATTCCTCTGCCTGGATTTGTGATTCACTACCTATTGGTGCACAATGATCTCACAAAGTTCAGGCTGATTATCTCTCTCAAAGAATAATAGGTGTCTCCTGACTAAGAAGACATAGTGTTGAGACAAAAGCATGGCATTTAAAATCATGTTATGTAGTTCATTCCTTAATGTGTTCATGTTTTTTTTCCTCATCTGCTAGGTGAGGTCTTTGAGGAAACACATTTAATGCCTTATTGCCATAGACAGAGTGAGGCCTTTTGGGTTTAAGGACTCTATTTTTCACTGTACATGTATTCTGATAGCTACAATGGTCACAAACTCCTGGTCTAATGCTGGGTTCAGTCTTTTGGTACAGAAATATACCATGGATGAAAAAATGGTTGTTCCTGGAGAGTCCTTGGAGAGTCACTTCTAAATGTGTGTTAGCTTTACTAATTCATTTGGAATTTCAAGGTTACAGTTTCACAAGCACTGTGTACCAACCATACATTTTGGTAGAGATATGGAAGCTCTTAATCTCTCAGTGTTTAAGTAGAGAAGCTAGCAACATGATACTTTATTTATTGATACAGTGTGTATACTATGTTTCTAGAGCACAGAAGATGAGATCAAAGACAATGTCATCCTGAACTAGGATTAAACTGGACTTATCTTGAGATTTTATTTAATGAAATAGAATCAATTAAGCATAACAACACATCATCTCCCCTTCTGTTTTTTCCTCTAGTCTTATTCTTCTATCTAGAGGAAATTAATTATTAAGGAACAAGTTGAATTTAATACACCAATATGAACAGCCACTAGAGTTTGAGGTAATGGTATATGTAAGACGCAGAAAATTAAGTCAATTAGCCCATCTAGGAAGTGGTATTCAGGTGACAACCAGGTATTCAAGAATGTCAACCAGACATAGGAATGTGCAGAAAGGGGAAGGGAGAAGGTTGGACAGGTAAACAATACCAACTGTTCACTTAGCAATTTTCAGCACTATACAGGCTAGCCAGGATTGAGGAAGCTTTCAGTTCCAGTATAACTTCTCTGTGTTTTATAAGTTAGGTATGTGGTATCTTTGCAAAAGGCTCAAGAATGGTAGTGGTCATTGTCTCTATAGTTTGAGGGACCTTTGGAGATCTGGAATAATTCTCTGGATTCCTGTCCAACATTTTCTAGGAAGGTGCCCATTATTTGGCAGTAAGATTTATTTTTATTTTATGTGTGTTGGAATTTTGCTTTCATCTATCTGTCAGAAGGTGTCAGATCCCCAAAAACTGAAATTACAGACTTCTGTGAACTCCCATGTGGGTGCTGGGAATTGAACCCAGCTCCTCTGGAAGAGCTGCCAGTTCTTCCAACATCTGAATCATCTCCCCAGCCCATGATTATCTTTTCATAACCCATGGTTTCTGGGATTGGCATTATCTACCCATGGATGATAATACTGTTTAAACCCCATATTAAAATATGGCTTCTAATTAACTTGCAAGGTAGTAGGTTTCACTGTGGCTTTTTCATATGTTGTTAATATTGATTAATCTTTCCCATGAGCTCTCTCATGTCTCTACCCTTTCTCTCCCATCACATCCCAATTAAAAGCTTGCCACTCCTAGAAGTCCCTCTTTTGTTTTTTATAGCACCTGTGTGCTACCTTCCCATTTAAGATCTTTTCATCACACTTCCATGGTGCCCTTCTTCCAGACATTAAAATGAAAACAAACAAATCTAAAATACCAAAGCTATCATCTATTTTTGTGGCATTTCAGTTTGGTACCTGGGTTATTTTACTTATTATATCTTCACGTTTCATCTACTTTCCTGCAAATTTTATGATTTCTTTACAGCTAAATAAAAGTCCCATTGTGTATCTGTGTTACATTTCCATCTCTCATTTATTAGCTGGTGAGCATCTAGGTTGAATCCATTTCCTAGCTGTTATAAGTAAAGCAACAGTAAACATTGGTGCAAACATATATTTTTTTAAGAAAGGCTATTGTAATGTTAGAACTAGAAATGTTTCTATGTATTTTAGAACTGGCCAAGGAAAATAAGGCACAATTTCAACATATGTTAAATAAAATTTCTAAGTTACAAAGCAAGTCTAGTGTGGTGATATACATGTGGATACTAGCCCTGCAAATATGGAGGAAGAAGAATCACCAGCCTCAGTAAATTGTAAGAAACCTGAATGGGCTACAAAAGACTATCTAAAAACCAAAGTTTCTAAGCCTCTGAAAAATTATAGTCTGAAATTTTGTCTTCAGTTAAATTATATTATTTAGAATTACTTTAGTCATAAGTAATAATCAACATGGAGTTATATATGTTAACATTTCAGCAAGTCATACTACATGTTCAACAATAAATGTTTAACATTTATTTTTCCCAGATATTTGTTGGTTTGGTTGGTATTATTTTTTTTTTTCTGTTTTGGATCAGGATCTTACATAACATATGATTTCCTCAAACTTACTGCATATCTGAGGATAAGCATGCCTTAAATGACTGGATGCCCTGCCTTTCTCTCTCAAAGGCTGTGATTTCAAGAGTCCACTAGCACATTTAATTTGTCAGTTATTACTACGAAGTCTGTTTGCCATGGCTATAGTAATAATGCTAAAAGCAATTTTAGTGTTCCTTCTTTCTTAGTGCAATATTCTGGGAGAAACATAATTAAATATAAAAGTTGCTCCTAAAAGACTACAGGAACCTGCCTAGAAAGAAAAATGAGTTAGATGTCCTCAGATATAGCCCCCTGCATGCCAGGCTCCATAGCATCCCTGCAGAGTTTCTCTCCAACAGCATACACAAGCATTGTCTAGCAGGGGCATTGTACTCCTCTGGGTAGCTGCTAATCTGATTTTTCAAATACTGAATCTCTTCCTTTAAATCACCATCTACTCACTACCATGAATCATTAAGAATATTCACACTCAAAATGTGAGTACAATATTGTTGAGAAATGATGTTCCAGGCTTGGAGATGAAAAACTTACTTGCATAGTATAATGAAATGATCAAAATAAGAATGAAATATTGTTATTATCAAAAACCCAAATCAGAGCAAACTGAGGCACTACAAGATGAATATTGCCCAAGATTACATTTTAGTGTTGGGTCTAAATCAAAAGTTTAATCAAGTGTTTGACTCCAAAGTTGCACTTTTCCATTTGCCTGTAACATTGTACGAACTCCTCCCTTCAAAATCTGAATGTATATGTTTACTTCCTTTTATTCCAGGTCAAAGTGTTTGGCTCCTGTCACTGGGGACTGAGGCTATTATTCTACTTCCTCTAAGCAAGCCTGTTGGCAGCTGTGTCAGCACTGAGATTTCCTTGCTCCCATGCAGTACTGTCTTAATAGTTCCAAGAAGTACCAATAGAATATATGGTGAATTTCATGCTGGGAATCTGGAATTGTACTTGGGACCAATTTTCTCCCCGTGGGTCTAGGGTTTAAAGTTACACAATCTAGAATGACACAATCTGAACCGATGCTAATTTTAGCTGAACACCACAATGTTACAAAAATACTCAAGTTGCCACAACTTTGAGTGGCTTAATATTATCCTTTCAGTTTTGAAATAGAATATAAAGAGCCTTGTGAAGGCTCAGTTTGGCAGATAGCTAGAGCACTCCACTTGATCCCCAATTTGAAGGCCTATTAAAGAAAGAGCTGTTATATATGCTTCAGTTCACTTCAGAGGATCTTTCTACATCAAATTTGACTCTGTCTTTGTAACTTGGGTATTTCTATGTCATTTTTCTCTGTGACTATCCTCAGTTATAAGGTATTACAGAGAAACTGGAAATGCAAGTTTTCCTGAAATAAAGAAACTTATTCAGTTGGTTCATGCATGAAGTCTTTCCAGTTTCAATGAAGAAGTCCAAGGAGTTGTTCAAAAGCAGACATCCAGAACAGGCACATTAGAGAAACTGGGAGCGCAACAGAGTAGCATACTATCAGTTTGGATCATTTATAATTTTATACTATTGACTAATTATCCTTTGGATAATGAAGCACAAGTTGATTTTTTCCCAGTGGGACTCCATCTTAATAGCCATCAGAAGAAATTCTGAATAAAATAAATGTTAACTTCCCTTTTGTAGGAGTCAGTGATCTTATTATCAGGGAATGCTGAGAGCAATTCAATGCTGAGGGTGATTTGAGTGAGTCTACAAATCCTTTGGTGATCATTTGCCTTTCATTGGCCACAGCAATGATTAAGGCCTTGATGTCCCTCTATATTTCTTTTTATATTATCACCTCAATGGACAAAAATATTATAGAATGAGTAGAAAGAACTATAGGAACAAATTTGAGCTATGGGCCACTCTAACCCTTCAAACTGAGAGCATGACACTAAGTCAATGTCACTGAATCAATGACTTTGAATGTGTGTTGAAATTTTTAATATCTTATAGGCGTGAATGTAAGTCATGACAGTAAGTTAAAAATAGAACATGGGCAATTGTGCATCCTTCCCTGGACTGTGCACATTATCTTTGGATTGCTCTGACAGCAGGAGGTCCTGGAAGGATTACAGAGAAGTCATTTCTTTGTACTCTACCGTCAGTGTATCCCAGGGCAGTATGATTTAACATCCTGCTGCTACAATTACATACACTTCAGAGTTGGGGAGACTAAGAGTTGTCTGGGGGTGACTGAATCATACTTAGGTGATGTGGTTTCGTTCATGAGTAAATGGACCTCATTAAATCCATTATCGCTGTGTCAAATGATTCAAGTATCTGTTTCCAATTTTATAAATTAAAAGAAGTTCTTAAACCTCTTTATAAACCTCTTAAACCATCAGTATAAACTGATGCTCACTCCAATTTCTCAGACCAGAGAACTGGAGGCCAGAGATAGTTCCATATTTTCCCTGGCTCAATGAACTGCTTTAATTTAATAACTGCTCAGTATTAAAAGTAACCAAATATGTGCTGATCTGAAATGAACCCAATGTAATTGCTTTAGTCTTTGCCTTTTGCATCTTCAAGTATCTTAGAGACTGTTCTGTGGCTCCTCTCTCAGGAAAGCCTTCACTGATTGAAAGGTAAAGGATATTGCCCAATACATGTCATTTTCCCAGAATTATTTTCATTTTCTCATTCTATAAATTAGAGTACTGTTTGTCTGAAGCTAAATGTCTGAAATTCCCTTTGATGTAAAAATATTCTATTTAGAGTGAACCAGCTTATCTTTAAATTACCTTATAGAGATACCTCCTTATTTTAGCATATAAATAAGTTATCTTTAGAAGTGATTCCCTAGTAGCCATCGCCAGTTTTCAAACAGTTTTTATGAAACAAACAAACAAAAAACAAACTAGTCTTTTTATTTGAGTTGTCTTGAAATGTTTACACAAAATCAATGGAAAATATTATGAGTTCTCCAACTTCGTTCATTTTCAAGCTCATTTGTTTGTTCTTTGTTCCTTGCAAAATCATACTACAATTATGGCCAGCATCCTAATTTCTTTTTTTTTAATTTTTATTTTCTATATTCTATGTTTACATTCCAAAGGCTTTCCCCTTTCCCCACCATATGTCCCATAATTCCTCTCCCCCGCCCCCGCTATTCCCCACTCATTCCCCCCCCCCACGATTTCTCTGTTCTGGGTCTACAATACTGGATCCAATCTTTACAGGCCCAGGGTCCTCTCCTTTCTTCTTCTTGGGAGTCATTTGACTTGCTAATTGTGCCTTGAGTATTTAGGGCTTCTGGGCTCATTAATATCCACTTATCAGTGATTGCATTTCATGTGTATTCTTTTGTGATTGGGTTATCTCACTTAGGATGATATTTTCCAGATCTAACCATTTACCTACAAATTGCATGAGTTCATTATTTTTAATTGCTGAGTAGTACTCCATTGTATAAATATACCACATTTTCTGTATCCATTCATCTTTTGAGGGATATCTGGGCTACTTCCAATTTCTGGCTATTTTAAACAAGGCTGCTATAAACATAGTGGAGCATGTGTCTTTATTGTATGCAAGGGAATCCTCTGGGTATATGCCCAGGAGTGGTATGCCAGGGTCCTCTGGAGGTGACATGCCCAATTTTCTGAGGAACCGCCACACTGATTTCGAGAGCGGTTTTACCATTTTGCAATCCCACCAACAGTGGAGGAGTGTTCCTCTTTCTCCACATCCTCGCCAGCACCTGTTGTCTCTTGAGTTTTTAATCTTAGCCATTCTGACTGGTGTGAGGTGGAATCTCAGGGTTGTTTTGATTTGCATTTCCCTGATGAGTAATGAACATCTCCTCTTAATGCTGAAAATTTGTCAAAGTATGCATTTAATATGTAGATAAAATTGAAGAATATTCTTAACATTGTGTTCTAGTTCAAAGGCACTGGGATTTTTATTTATTTGGGCTCTTTAACTTTTTATTTTGTGATGGTAGCTTATCCTTTGAAAATTTGTGTTTAGATTTTTGCTACTAAATTTATTCATAAATTCCTATTCTTTTTGATACTATTTAAATGTTTTATCTGATTAAATAACCTTATTAGCATCTTCTCTAGCCATTTCAATTCAAGTCTATTAAGATGAGCCATCTTCTTTTCTGAATACTACATTTATTTTACTCATAATTTTATACACATTGCAAATCTGTCTTCATTATAGTTATTATTTTAATAAATTTATTATTTCAAAGAGCACAGAAAATGTATAGTTTTAACTTTAGTTACTGTCTTCTGCTTCTTATACCTTTTCTTTTTCACTATTTTTTGTTTTATTTATTTCTTCTTTTATATATAAGATCAAGTACTTTTATTTCCTTACAGTCTTAGTGCTCTACTGTTATAAACAGACATCTTGACCATGGCAACACTTATAAAGGAAAGCATTGATTTAGGGTTTTGTTGCAGTTACATAGGTTTAGTTCATTATCATTAGTGTAGGATGCATGGTGGCATGGAGGCAGACATGGTGCAAGAAAAGTGGCTGAGACTTCTATGTTATTAAGCACCAGGAAGAGTCAGGGCCACAAGACCTCCTTAAAACCTCAAAACACACCCTCAGCAACTCCCACCAACAAGGTCACAGCTACTAATACTTTTTTTCCTTTTTTTTTAAATTAGGTACATTCTTTATTTACATTTCAAATGTCCCCTTTCTTGGTTTCCTCCCCCCAAGTCCCCTAGCCCATCCCCCTCCCCCTGCTCACCATTCCACCCACTCCAGCTTCCCTGTCCTGGAATTCCCCTATACTGGGGCATCTAGTCTTCTCTGGACCAAGGGTCTCTCCCTTTGATGTCCAACAAGGACATCCTCTGCTGCATAAGCATCTGGTGTCATGAGTCCCTCCATGTACACTCTTTGGTTGGTGGTTTAGTCCCTGGCAGCTCTGGGGGTACTGGATGGTTCATGTTGTTGTTCCTCCTATGATGCTACGAACCCCTTCAGCTGCTTGGGTCCTTACTCTAGCTCCTCCATTGGAGACCCTGTGCTCAGTTCAATGATTGACTGTGAGTGTTCCGCTCTGTGATTGCCATGCACTGGCAGAACCTGCCAGGTGACAGCTATATCAGGCTCCTGTCAGCAAGGACTTGTTGGCATCCACAATAGTACCTGGGTTTTGTAACTGTATATGGGATGGATTCTTAGGTGGGGCAGTCTCTGGATAGGCTTTCCCTCAGTCTCTGCTCTAGATTCTGTCTCTTTATCTCCTCCTGTGGGTGTTTTGTTCCCCCTTCTAAGAAGGACCAGAGTATCCATACTTTGTTCTTCCTTCTTATTAAGCTTCATTTGGTCTGTGATTTATATCTCGAGTATTCTGAACTTTTAGGCCACTATCTGCATAACAGTGAGTGCATACCATGTGTGTTAGCTCACGCAGGATGATATTTTCTAGTTCCATCCATTTGCCTAAGAATTTCATAAAATCATTGTTTTTAATAGCTGAATAGTAATCCATTGTGTAAATGTACCACATTTTGCTTATCTATTCTTATGTTGAGGGACATCTGGGTTCTTTCCAGCTTCTGGCTATTATAAATAGAGCTGCTGCGTGGTGGCGCATGCCTGTAATCCCAGCACTTGGGAGGCAGAGGCAGGCAGATTTCTGAGTTCGAGGCCAGCCTGGTCTACGGAGTGAGTTCCAGGACAGCCAGGGCTACACAGAGAAATCCTGTCTCAAAAAAACAAATACATACATACATACATACATACATACATACATACATAGAGCTGCTATGAACATAGTGGAGCATGTATCCCTATTACATGCTGGAGAATCCTCTGGGTATATATCCAGGAGTGGTATAGCAGGGTCTTCCTATAGTATTATGAACAATTTTCTGAAGAAGGCCAAACTGATTTCCAGAGTAATTGTATCAGCTTGCAATCCCATCAACAATGGAGGAATGTTCATCTTTCTCCACATGCTTGCCAGCACTTGCTATCTCCTCAGCTTTGTACAAGGAGATGTGATACGAATGGATCGATTTGCATTCTTCTGCATGCTAACCACCAGTTGAGCCAGCACCATTTATTGAAAAGGCTATCTTTTTTCTACTGGATGGTTTTATTTCCTTTGTCAACAATCAAGTCACCATAGGTGTATGGGTTCATTTCTGGGTCTTCAATTCTATTCTATTGATCTACCTGCTTGTAACTGGACCAATACCATGCAGTTTTTATCACTATTTCTTTGTAGTGCTACTTGAGGCCTGGGATACTGATTCCCCCAGAAGTTATTTTATTATAGAGAATAGTTTTAGCTACCCTGGTTTTTTTTATTCCAGATGAATTTGAGAATTGCTCTTTCTAACTCTATGAAAAATTGAGTTGGAATTTTGATGGTGATTGCATTGAACTTGTAGATTACTTTTGGCAAGATGGACATTTTTCCTATATTAATCCTGCCAATCCATGAGCATGGGAGATCTTTCCCTTTTCTGAGATCTTCTTCTATTTCTTTGTTGAGAAACTTGAAGTTCATGTCCTACAGATCTTTCACTTGTTTGGTTAGAGTCACACCAAGATACTTTATATTGTTTGTGACTATTGTGAAAGGTGTCATTTCCCTAATTTCTTTCTCAGCCTGTTTATCCTTTGGGTATAAGAAGGCTACTGATTTGTTTAAAATAATTTTGTATCTGGACACTTTGCTGAAGTTGTTTATCAGCTGTAGGTGTTCTCTTGTAGAGTGTTTGGGGTTTCTTAAATATACTATAATATCATCTGCAAATAGTGATATTTTGACTTCTTCCTCTCGAATTTGTATCCTTTTGACCTACATTTTTTGTCTAATTGCTCTAGCTAGAAATTTAAGTACTATATTGAATTTATATGGAGAGATAGGGCAGCCTTACCTAGTCTCTGATTTTAGTGGGATTGTTTCAAGTTTCTCTCCATTTAGTTTGGTATTGCCTACTGGTTTGTATATTGATATTGATAAAAACTGGTATATTGCTATTACTATGTTTAGGTATGAGACTTGAATTACTGATCTTTCCAAGACTTTTAACATGAAATGATGCTGAATTTTGTCAAATGCTTTAATGAACATCCAATGAAATGGCCATGTGTTTTTTTTATTATTTTGAGTTTGTTTTTTGAGTTTGTTTATTTGAATTTGTAATGGCTTTCCATATATTGAACCATCCCTGCATCCTTGGGAGGAAGCTTAGTTTATCATGGAAAATGATCATTTTGATGTGTTCTTGGATTTGTTTGGCAAGAATTTTATTGAGTATTTTTGCATCAATATTCATAAGGGAAATTGGTCTGAAGTTCTTTCTTTGTTGGATCTTTGTGTGGTTCTGGTATGAGTAATTGTGGATTCATAGAACAAGTTTGGTAGTGTTCCTTCTGTTTCTATTTTGTGGAATAGTTTGAAGAGTAGTGGTGTTATGTTTTCTTTGAATGTCTGATAGAATTCTGCACTAAAACCATCTGGTCCTTTGCTTTTTTTGGTTGGGAGACTTTCAATGATTGCTTCTATATTTTTTGGGTTATTGGACTGTTTGGTCTGGGATGGTCTGTGTGATCCTGATTTGAGCTTGGTATTTGGTACCTATCTAGAAAATTGTCCATTTCATCCAGATTTTCCAGTTGTACTAAGTATAGGCTTTTATATAATATCAGACAATTTTTTGAATTTCCTCAGTTTTTGTTGTTATATCTCCCTTTTCATTTCTGATTTTGTTAATTTGCATACTGTCTCTGTGCTCTCTGGTTCTTCTGGCTAAGGGTTTATCTATCTTGTTGATTTTCTCAAAGAACCAGCTCCTGGTTTTGTTGATTCTTTGTATAGTTCTTTTTGTTTCTACTTAGTTGATTTCAGCCCTGATTTTGATGATTTCCTGCCTTCTACTCCTCTTGGGTATATTAGATTCATTCTGTTCCAGAGCTTTCAAATGTGCTGTCCTTTCTTCCTTTCTTCCTTTCTTCCTTTCTTCCTTTCTTCCTTCCTTCCTTCCTTCCTTCCTTCCTTCCTTCCTTCCTTCCTTCCTTTCTGTTTTGAGACAGGGTTTCTCTGTGTAGCCCTGGCTGTCCTGGAACTTACTCTGTAGACCAGGCTGGCCTCGAACTCAGAAATCTGCCTGCCTCTGCCTCCCAAGTGCTTGGATTAAAGGCGTGAGTCACTACCGATCGCCTGGCTTCAAATGTGCTGTTAAACTGTTAGTGTATCCTCTCTCCAATTTCTCTTTGGAGGCACTCAGGGCTATGAGTTTTCCTCTTATTACTGCTTTCCTTGTGTCCCAATAGTTTGAATATGTTGTGCTTTAATTTTCATTAAATTATAAACAGTCTTTGATTTCTTTCTTTATTTCTTCCTTGAACAAGGTATCATTGAGTAGAGCATTGTTCAGTTCCCATATATATGTGGGCTTTCTGTTGTTTTTGAAGACCAACCTTCTTCCGTAGTGATCTGATAGGAGGCATGGCATTATTTCAATCTTCTCATATCTGTTGATATCTGTTTTGTGATTGATTATATGATCTATTTTGGAGAAGGTACTATGAGATGCTGAGATTTTGATTTACGATAAAATGTTCTATAGATTTCTCTTAAATCTATTTGGTCCATAAATGCTGTTAGATTCACTGTGTCCCTGTTTAGTTTGTGTTTCCCTGTTCTGTCCATTGATGTGTGTGTTGAAGTCACCCACAATAATTGTGTGAAGTGCAACATGTGCTTTGAGTTTTAGTAAAGTTTCTTTTATTAATGTGGGTGCCTTTGCATTTGTAGCACAGTTGTTCAGAATTGAGAGTTTTTCTTGGTAGACATTTTCCTTTTATGAGTATGAAGTGTCCTATTTTTTTTTGATGACTTTTAGTTAAAAGTCAATTTTACCCAGTATTAGAATGGCTACTCCAGCTTGTTTCCTGGGACTATTTGTTGTAAAATTGTTTTCCAGCCTTTTACTCTGAGGTAGTGTTTGTCTTTGACACTGAAGTGAGTTTCCTGTATGCAGAAAAGTGATGGGTCCTATTTTGTATCCAGTCTGTTAGTCTATTTCATTTTATTGTAGAATTGAGTCCATTGATGTTAAGAAATATTAAAGGAGGCCTGTCACTGGTGATGCATGTCTTTAATCCCAGCACTTGAGAAACAGAGGCAGGTAGATTTTTGAGTTCAACAGAGCCTGGTCTACAGAGTGAGTTCCAGGATAGACAGGGCTACACAGAGAAACCCTGTCTCAAAAAATAAAATGAAAAAGCTAATTGTTTTTAAATAAAAAAGAAATACTGAGGAATAGGGATTATTGTTTCATGTTAGTTTTGATGTTATTTTTATGTTTGTGTGGTTATCTTCTTTTGAGTTTGTTGGAAGATTATTTTCTTGCTTTTTACTAGGGTGTAGTTTTCCTCCTTGGTTGGCATTTTCCATCTATTATCCTTAGTAGGGCTGGATTTGTGAAAAGATATTATGGAAATTTTGTTTTATCATGGAATATCTTGGTTTCTCCATCTATGGTGATTGAGATTTTGCTGGATATAGTAGTCTGAGATGGCATTTTTGTTTTCTTAGTGATTGTATAGGGTCTTCCTAGAATCATCTAGCTTTCATTTTCTTTGCTGAGAAGTCTGGTGTAATTCTGATAGGTCTGCCTTCATATGTTCCTTGACCATTTTCCCTCACTGCTTTTAATATTCTCTCTTTGTTTAGTGCATTTGTTATTTTGATTATGATGTGGTGGGAGGAATTTCTGTTCTGGTCCTGTCTGTTGGAGTTCTGTAGGCTTCTTATGTGTTCATGGGCATGTATTTCTTTAGGTTAGGGAAGTTTTCTTCTATGATTTGTTGAATATATTTACTGGCCCTTTAAGTTAGGAATCTTCACTCTCTTTTATACCTATATTCCTTTGGTTTGGCCTTCTCATTGTGTCCTTGATTTCCAGGATGATTTGGGATACAAGCTTTTTGCATTTTGCATTTTCTTTGACTGTTGAGTCAATGTTTTCTATAGTATCTTCAGCAACTGAGATTTTTTTCCATCTCTTGAATTCTTCTGTTGCTGCTTGAATCTATGACTCCTGATTTCTTTCCAATTTTTTCTATCTCAAGACCTGTCTGCGATTTCTTTATAGTCTCTACTTCCATTTTTAGATCCCAGATGGTTTTGTTCAGCTTCTTCACTTGTTTGTTTGTGTTTTCCTGTAATTCTTTAAGGGATTTTTGTGTTTACTCCTTAAGGGTTTCTACCAGTTGACCCATTTTATCCTATATTTCTCTAAAGAATTTATGTGTTTCCTCTTTAAGTGTTTCTACCTGTTGAGTCATGTTGTCCTGTACTTCCTTTTTAAAAAATTGTATATATTCTTTGTTTACATTCCAAATGCTTTCCACTTCCCTGGTTCCCCCCTCACCATATGTCCCATAAGTCCTCTTCCCCCTGCCCATTCCCCAATCACCCCGTCTCCTTTCTCTGTCCTGGTGCTCACCTACAATACTGTATCAAGCCTTTTCAGGACCAGGGCCCTCTCCTTCCTTCTTCTTGGGAACCATTTGATATGCTAATTGTATCTTGAGTATTCAGAGACTCTAGGCTGATTAATATCCACTTATCAGTGATTGCATTTCATGTGTATTCTTCTGTGATTGGGTTTCCTTACTTAGGATGATATTTTCCAGTACCAAACATTTGCTTAAAAATTTCAAGAATTCATTGTTTTTAATTGCTGAGTAGTATTCCATTGTATGAATATACCACACCTTCTGTACCAATTCTTCCATTGAGGGACATTTGGGTTCTTCCCATCTTCTGGCTATTATAAATAAAGCTGCTATGAACATAGTGGAACATGTGTCCTTATTGCATGCCAGGGAATCCTCTGGGTATATGCCCAGGAGTGGTATAACAGGGTCCTCTGGATGGTTGCAGCTCCTTTATCAAAGATCAAGTGACCATAATTCTGTGGGTTCATTTCTGGATCTTCAATTCTCATTGTACCAATAGCATGCAGTTTTTAACACAATTGCTCTGCAGGACAGCTTGAGGTTGGGGATATTGATTCCCCAAGAAATTCTTTTACAATTGAGAATAGTTTTAGCTATCCTAGGCTTTTTGTTATTCCAGATGAATTTAAGAATTGTTCTTTCTAAGTCTATGAGGGAGAAATTTATGTTCTTCTTGAAATACTCTATCAGCATCATGAGATGTGATTTTAAATCCATATCTTGCTTTTCTGGGAATGTTGGGGTATCTAGGACTTGCTGTTATGGGAGAATTGGGTTCAGATGGTGTCATGTTGCCTTAGTTTCTTTTGATAACATTCTTGCGTTTGCCTTTTGCCATCTAGCTATCTTTGGTGTTAGCTGGTCTTGCTGTCTCTGACTGTGGCTAATCTGTCCTGCAAGTCTATGTATCTGTGTGCCTGGGAGACCCATTCTCTCTGGGAGGAATTTAGGTATGGAGTGCTGTGATACATGGTCAGCTCTGGTGTGCAGGTAGAAACCAGAATGATCCTGTTCCCAGCTGGTCCTTGGTTCCTGTGTCCTGATGGCTCTGTGCAGGTCCCTCCTTGGCCAGGAACTTGAAGAGAAGTGGTGGTCTTATCTGTACACACAGGTATGTAAGCATTCCTTGTAGACTGTCTCTCTTGTAGTGGTATTTGTGTATGTATCCCTGTGGCCCAGGATCAGCTCTGGGTGCAGATGGAAATCAGAAGACTCCTGTCCCAGGCTGTTCTTGGTCTCTTGTGTCCTTAGAGTTTTGGACTGGTACCTCTGAGCAGCAGGATGGTCCTACCTGCACTCTCAGGCCTCTCCCCACTCCTGGGTGGTTAGCTATCAGCCTGTGCCACCTGGATAAGGCACTCTGTGGCAGAGAATGGTCTCCAGTTAGAGATAGAAACTGGAAAGCTCCTGCCTGATGGTTCTGGACCAGTTCCTCTGGAAGCAGGTCTGGTCCTACTTGTGCTCTTAGGCCTCTCTGCCCTCCTGGGAGGTTAGCTATCTCCCTGCTCTACTTAGATATGTTGCTCTGTGGCAGAGGATGGTTTCCAGCTGGAGACTGAAACTGGAAGGCTCTACTAAATCTTTGAAATAGTGTCACTTTCTGGTGAAGAATATTCAAATCTATGAGCCTATGGAAGCCATTCTTATTCAAACAACAGAATTTACTCACTTGCCCGCATAGGATTGTTGCCATATAATAAAAGGGAAAACATGCAGTCTAACTTCTAAATTTCCCATAATCTATAACTTAACTGTCCCACCTTTGTTTCAAATTCCAATGTTCTAAGTCTCTTCTGAGACTCATAGCAATTTCTTATTTGTAATCATCTTTAAGGTCAAAAGTAGATTACATAATTCCAACATACAATGACACAGGATATATATAATCATTCCAAAAGGGAGAAAATGGAGTACAGTGAGGGAATACTGAACCAAAGAATGAAAACCACCTGGGGAAACTACAAAGTCCACCTTTCCATGTCAAGGCCAAAGGTGATTTCCATTTCCAGGTCAAAGATCTCTTCAGATCTCCAACTCCTTTAAGCTCTGTTGTCTGTAACACACTTCTCTCTCTTGGGCTGGCCCACACACAGTCTGAAACTTTCTTTTACAGCCATCCCATGACTCTGCCATCTCCAAAATGTTAAGGATTTTGAATCAATCCAGACTTCCTTTACAAGGCTTCACTTTTACAGCTTCAGGAAATGATATATCTGTCCCTTCATGTAGAAAAAGCCTTGACACATGCTTCCCGTAGCAGCTTTCCTCAGCTGTAGAAGGATATTCCACAATACCTTTCTTATATATTGATTCTAACTAAAGCCAGAACCCTGTGGCTAAAGCTGCCAAATTTTGTTGATTTTAGGTGTTGGAATTTGACTCTTTTGTATAATTACATTTTACCAGATTTCTGTCATGTTTTCTCTCCTACTTACACTGTTCTTTAATTCTTTTCCACAAGTTGAAAACTTAGCTGCATGGGGACTTGCACTGAGCTCCACATTCCCTTTATCCCATTTGATATAAGATTTTCTTTAAGCATGTAACTCTTTGACCACTGGACCTCTTTCCATTATTCTTCCTGGTCTGCTGTTTTTCCTCAAGTTGCATATCTTATTTTACATGTTTTTTCGTGATCATCTTGCTTTTCATTATAGAATGGCATGAGACTCATTACTAATAACCACATGACAGTCAATACAAAAATGACTTGAAATATCCTCTGCTAAGGCCATTAATTCAAATCTTTTTAATTTAGCTTGAAGCAGGTGGTTTTTTTTTTTTTTTTTTTGACAAGGGCATAGAGCAGCCACATTCTGTGCCAAAATATGCAAGAAAGGTCCCTATACTGCTTATTGATTTCCTTCTCCTCTGAAGCCTCTTTATCTGGGCAATCATAATCTGCATAGTCCTCAGTACCACTGTATTCCATTCTCCCATTATTATGACCTGGTAAATTCTACTTAACATTTTCAAGTTTTTTCCTTCATCCATATTCGTAAAGTCCACATTCTGCCACAAGCAGCAAATTTAGGAATGCTCACTGTACTAATTTCTGCCTTATTCACTATTCTATTTCTGTTAAGAGAAACAATGAACATGACAACTCTTTAAAGGAAAGCACTTAATCAAGGCTTCCTTATAGTTTCAGTGGTTTGGTCCATTATCATGGTGGGGAATTATGGCTATACATAGGCAGATATGGTGCTAGAAAAATATGGAGAGTTCTGCAACTGGATCCAACAGGCAGCAGGAAAAGAAAATAACACTGGACCTGGCTTGAGCATTCAAAATCTCAAAGCCCACCACCATTGATATTCTTCCAACAAGGCCATACCTACTACTAACAAAGCCACATATTGTTTGAGTAGCAATCTCATATTTTTGTCAGTTTCTTTTTATTCACTTATACTCTGATCTCGGAAACCCCCTTCTCTCTTCTGAGTACCTCCCTTACATTCCTCCCTCCCCCCTTCCCCTCAGAGAATGGTCCCTCTTGGGTGCCACCCTATCATGGGACAACTAGTCCCAGCAGGAATAAGCACTTCTTCTCCTGCTGAGGCCCAAGAGGTAGTCCAGGTAAGGGCAAGGGAATCCATGGCAGGCAAAAAGTCAGAGACAGTACTTGTTCCAATTGTTAGGGAACCACATGAAAACCAAACTCCATATTTGCTACAACCCTAGAGAGTCCAAACTCTGAATACTCTTTGGTTGGTAGTTCATTTTCTGTGAGCCTCTATATGCCCAGGTTACTTGTCTCTGTAGGTCCTCTTGTGGTGTCCTTGACCCCTCAGGCTTGCTCAATTCCTTTTTTAATTAAATAATTATTTTATTTATTTACATTCCAAATGTTGTCCTTCCTCCCAGTCCTCCTCATAGAGTTCTTTCCCCCATCCCCTCTGAAAGGTTGCTGCAACCCCTTGAAGCATCAAGTCTCTGCTGGATTAGGCACATTATCTACTACAGAGGCCATGGCAGCCCTCTGCTACATATGTTCCAGGGGTCTAGGACCAGGTCATGCATGCTCTTTTCTTGTTGGCTCAGTCTTTTGGTACTATCAGGTGTCTAAGTTTGTTGGCACTGTTGGTCTACCTATGGGGTTACCAAACCTTCAGTCCTTCTCCTAACTCTTCCATAGGGATCACTGACATGCATCTAATGCTTGGCTGTCTAATTCTACAATTTGTCTCAGTTAACTGCTGGTAGAGCCACTCAGAAGACAGCCATTCTAGGATCCTCTCTGCAAGCACAACATTATATCAATAATAGTATAAGGGATTGGTGCCAGCCCATGGAACATATCCCAAAATGTGCCAGTTTCTGGTCAGCCATTCTTTTAGTCTCCTCTCCATTTTTGTTCCTGGATTTCTTATGTTCCTGAATTTCTTTTTCTTTCTTTCTTTGTTCTTGTTTTATATTTTTTTTTATTTTATTTAATCTTTTCTTTTTTACACTCCAGATTTTATCACCCTCCTGCTCCACCCTTTGACTGATCTTGGCCATTCTGGTTGGTGTGAGGCAGAATCTCATTCATTTTGATTTGCATTAATCAACTTGTCCTTTTCTGTACCAATACCATGCAGTATTTTATCACTATTGCTCTGTAGTATAACTTGAGGTCAGGGATCGTGATTTCCCCAGAAGTTCTTTTATTGTCAAAATTGTTTTTGCTATTCTTTTTTTTTCTTTCAAAATGAATTTGAGGATTGCTCTTTCCATGTCTTTGAAGAATTGTGTTGGGATTTTATTGGGGATTACACTGAATCTGTGGATTGTCTTTGCTAGGATGGTCATGTGTATTGTGTTAAGTCTGCCAATCTATGAATATGGGAGATCTATCTCCCCATTTTCTGAAATCTTCCATTTTTTTCTTGAGGTACTTGAAGTTATTGTCATATAGATATTTCACATTTTGGTTAGAGCTACCCCAAGATATTTTCTATTATTTGTGGCTATTATGAAGGGAGTTGTATCCCTAATTTCTTTCTCAGCTAGTTTATCTTTTGTATAAAGGAAGGTTAATGATTTATTTGAATTAATTTTATATGCAGCCATTTTACTGAAGTTGTTTATCAACTATAGAAATGTTCTGGTAGAATTTTTTGGGATGCTAATTTATATTATCTGATCATCTGCAAGTTGTGATACATTTCCTTCTTCTTCGCTAATTTGTATTCTCTTGATCTCCTTTTCTTGGTTTATTGGTCTATCTAGAAATTTGAGTACTGTATTGATATGGGAAGAGTGGTAATCCTTGTCCCTGATTTTAGTGGGATTGTTTCAAGTATCTCTCCATTTTGTTTAATATTGGCTGCTGGCTTATAGTAAATTGCTTTTATTATGTTTACGTATGGGCCTTGAATTCCTGATCTCTCTACTACTTCTAAAATGAAGGGATATTGTATTTTGTCAAATGTTTTTTCAACACGTAAGGAAATAATCATGTGATATTTTTGAGTTTGTTATATGGTATATTATGTTAATAGATTTTTCATATATTGAACCAACCTTTCAACCCTGGCATGAAACCTATTTGATCATGGTGACTGATGGTTTTGATGTGTTCTTGAACTCAGATTTCCAGAATTTTATTGAGTATTTTCAAATCAATATTCATAAGTGAAATGGGTCTGAAGGTTTATTATTTTGTTGCACCCTTGTGTGCAGGTATCAGAGTAAATGTGGCTTCATTGAATGAATTAAGTAGTGTTCCTTCTATTTCTATTTTATAGAATAGTTTGAAGAATATTGGTATTAGGTCTTCTTTGTAGGTCTGGAAGAATTCTGCACTAAAGCCTTCTGGCCCTGAGCTTTTTTTGTTGTTGTTGTTAGATTTTTAATGATTTGTTCTATTTCCTTAGGGGATATGCGCCTGTTAGAAAATTTATCTGCTATTGATTTTACTTTAGTATGTGGTATCTATCCAGAAAACCATTCATTTCTTCTAGATTTTCCATTTTGGTTGAGTATAGGCCTTTTTAGTAAGATCTGATTGTTTTTTGAATTGCCTCCATTTCTCTTGTTTACTCTCCCTTTTCATTTGTGAATATGTTAATTGGAATACTGCCTCTGGGCCCTTTAATTAGTTTGGCTAGAGATTTGTCTATCTTGTTGACTCTGTAAGAACCAGCTTTTGTTTTGTAGCATTCTCTTTGTTTCTATTTTGGTTGATTTCACTCCTGAGTTTGACTATTTCCTGCTTTCTACTCCTCTTCCGTGTGTTTGCTTCTTTTTGTTCTAGAGCTCTCAGGTGTGGTGTTCAGTTGCAAGTGGATCATTTCTCCAATTTCTTTACCAGGGCACTTAGTGCTATGAATTTTCCCCTTAACACTGCCTTTACTGTGTCCCATAAATTTGGGTATGTTATGTCATCATTTTCATTGAATTCCAGGAAGTCTTTAATTTCTTGATTTTTTTTTATTTCTTCCCTTACCAAGTTATCATTGAATAAAGAGTTGATCAGTTTCCATGTATAGAAACTGTTGGGCTTTCTATTGTTTTTATTGTTATTGAAGACCAGCTTTAGGCCATGGTGATCTGATAGGATACACGGGATTATTTCAGTCTGCTTGTATCTGTTGAGGTTTGTTTTGTGACCAATTATATGGTCAGTTTTGGAGAAGGCACCATAAGGTGCTGAGAAGAAGGTATATTCTTTTGTTTTAGGATGAAATGTTCTGTAAATATTTAAATCCATTTGGTTCATAAGCTCTCTTAGTTTCACTAAGTCTTTGTTTAGTTTCTATTTCAATGACTTGTCGATTAGTGATGGTGGGGTGTTGAAGTCTCCCACTATTATTGTGTGGGGTTCAATGTGTGTTTTGAGCTTAAGTAAAGTTTCCTTTATGAGTGTGGGTGCCCTTTCATTGTTCCATATTGAGACTTTTTCTTGGTGGACTTTTCCTTTGATGAATATGAAGTGTCCTTTATCATCTCACTTCATAATTTTTGGTTGACAGTTTATTTTATTGGATATTGGAATGGTAACTCCAGCTTGTTTCTTAGAACCATTTGCTTGGAAGGCCTTTTTCTAGCCTTTTACTCTGAGGTGGTGTCTGTCTTTGTTATTGAGGTGTTTCTTGTATGCAGCAAAATGCTGGATCCTGTTTGCATATCCAATCTGACAGCTTATGTGTTTTAATAGGATAGTTGAGTCCACTATTATTGAGAGATATTAAAGGCAGATCATTATTAATTCCTGTTATGTTTGTTTTTGTAAGTGGCATTATGGGCATGTGGTTCTCTCCTCTGCGATTTGTTGTGAAATGATTATCATCTTGTTTTTCTCTGCTATGGGTACCCACCTTGTGCTGGAGTTTTCCTTCTAGAATCCTCTGTAGGGCTGGATTGTTAGTTTCTATTTGAATTAGGTTTTGTCCTGGAATATTTAGTTTCTCTATCTATGTTGATGAAGAGTTTTGTTGGGTATAGTAGCCTGAGTTGGTATTTGTGTTCTCTTTGAGTATTCATGACTTCTGACCAGGCTCTTGTTTTTGGTGTCTCTGTTGAGAGTTCTGGTATAATTCTGACAGGTCTGCCTTTATAAGTTATTTGGCCCTTTTCCCATGCAGCTTTTAATATTCTTCATTTGTTCTGTGCATTTAGTGCTTTAATTATTATGTGGCAAGAGGATTTTCTTTTCTGGTCCCATTTATTTGGTGCTCTATAGGCTTTTTGTACATTTGTGGACATCTCTTTCTTTGGGTTGGGGAAGTTTTCTTCTATGATTTTGTTGAAGACATTTTCAGGTCCTTTGAGCTGGGAATCTTTGTTTTCCTCTATTACAATTATTATTTGCTTTAGTCTTTTCATTGTGTCCTGAATTTCTTGGGTGCTTTGGCTTAGGAGTTTGTTTGTTTTTGTAATTTTGAATTTTCTTTGATAATTGTGTCAATCTCTTCTAATGGTACCTTCTATACCTAAGATTCTCTCCTCTATCTCTTGTATTCTCTTGGTCATGCTTACATGTATAATTCCTGACCTCTTTCCTAGGTTTTCCATTTCCAGGTTTGCCTCCATTTGTGTTTTCTTTATTGTTTCTACTTTCACTTTTAGTTCTTGGACTGCTTTATTCAATTCCTTCACCTGTATGTTTTTTCCTGTATTTCTTTCAGGGATTTATTTGTTTCCTATTTTAAGGGCTTCTACCTGTTTACCTGTGTGTTCCTGTATTTATTTCAGTGAGTTATTTATATCCTCCTTAAAGGACTCTATTATCTTCATGAGACTGGATTTTATGTCAGCTTCCTGATTTTCAGGTGTGTTGCTGTATTCAGGGCTTGCTGCTGTGAGAGAACTTGGTTCTGATGAGGTCCACATATGTTGATTTCTGCTGCTTATGGTCTTTTGCTTGCCTCTCTCCATCTGGTTATCCCTGGTGTTTGCTGATCTGGGTGTCTTTGTCTGGAACATGCCCTAGGTTGCTTCAGGTCTTCTGGTAGGCCTGTGGTCCTGGCTGTAGCAGAAATCCTGTGGTACCTTCTGACTGTGGGTTCTTCAGAAGGGCAGAAAAGCTGCTGAGCTGTTACTCTGGCAGCAGCATATCTCCTGGGGGGCCTTCAGACTGTTGGGTTTTCAGAGGAGCATTCAAGCTGTTATCCTGTTTGTAGATGCTCTACACAGAGGGCCTATAGACTGTGTTTCTGTTTCCCTGTGTGCAACAGAACTTCAGAGAGGCTTTCAGTCTGTTGGGTCAGTTGCCCTGCATGCTACAGACTCCCTGGGAGTTCCTCAGACTCTGGTGTTGGTTGCCCAGTTGCCTTGTGTGCAGAGGAACTCCTGAGATGCTTTCAAGCTGAAATGTCTTTGGGGGAGCACACAAGCTGGGATTCAGCCTTGATAGAAGGTGCCATCCAGAAGAGCCCTAAATTTCTTTTAGAACAAATAAATTTTGGTAGAAAATTTTGGAGGTTGAATGATGTCTCTCCACTGGAGGCCCTCTTTAACTACTGAAGGTAGTCTCTTCAGGATTGATCTCCTTATTGTTAGCGTTTCAGCTAAGGTCACCCACATTGATTCCTAGAGCATCCTTCATTCCAGGTCTCTGGGACTTTCTAGAGGTTTCCCCCACCTCCACCTCTGGCAGCTGCAAATTTCCATTCATCCTCCTGGCAATCTGGGCTCCTCTTATGACTTTCTAATTTCCTGATCCTGCCTCCCCTTCCTGTCTCCTATCTAGATCTTTCTGTCTGCCTCCCATGAATATTTTGTTTCCTCTTTGAAGTAAGATTTAAGCTGCCTCACTTAGACCTTCCTTCTTGTTTACTTTCTTAGGGTCTAGGGTATATATCAAGGGAATTCTGTACACTTTCTAGTTCTATCCATTTGCCTAAGAATTTCATGAATTGTTTTTAATAGCTGAATAGTACTCCATTGTGTATATATATACCACAAATTCTGCATCCATTCTCTGTTGAAGGACACCTGGGTTCTTCTCAACTTCTGGATATTTTAAATAAGGCTGCTATGAACATAGTGGAACATTTGTCCTTATTACATGTTGGAGCATTTTCTGGGTATATGCCCTGGAGTGGTATAACTGGATCCTTAGGTAGTACAATGCCAAATGTTCTGAGGAACTGCCAAACTAATTTCCAGAGTGGTTTTACCCACTTGCAATCCCACCAACAATGGAGAAGTGTTCTACTTTCCCCACATCCTCTCCAGCATGTTCTGTCCCCTGAGTTTTTCATCTTAGCCATTCTAATGAGTATGAGGTAGAATCTCAGTGTTGTTTTGATTTGCATTTCCCTGATAACTAAGGATGCTGATCATTTCTGCAAAGCTTCTGTAAGGCACAGGACACTGCCAATGGGACAAAATGAAAACCAACAGATTAGGAAAAGATCTTTATCAATCCTTCATCTGATAGAGGGCTAATATACAATGTATACAAATAATTCAAGAAGTTAGACTCCAGAGAGTCAAATAACCCTATTAAAAACGGGGTACAGAGCTAAACAGGGAAGGCTCAACTGAGGAAAATAGAATGCCTCTGAAGCACCTAAGGAAATGTTCATCTCAAAGTTTGTTTGCTTTTTTTTAGACTTGCAGTTTTTTTCACTTTTTTTTATTAAATATATTCTTTATTTATATTTCAAATGGTGTCCCCTTTCCTGGTTCCCCCTCCCCTGAAAATCCTATAAGCCATCTACCCTTCCCCTATCAACAATCTCCCACTCCCCTGTCCTGGTATTCCTCTATACTATGTCATCAAGTCTTTCCAGGACCAAGGGTCCCTCTTCCTTTTGGAGTCCAACAAGCCCATCCTAAGTTGCCTATGTGTCTGGAGCCATGGCTAACTCCATGTGTACTCCTTGGTTGATCCTTTTGTCCCTCTGAACTCTGGTAGTACTGGTTGACTCATATTGTTGTTCCACCTATGGCTCTGCAAACCCCTTCAGCTCCTTGGGTCTTTTCTCTAGCTCCTCCATTGGGGACCTAGTGCTCAGTTAAATGGCAGGCTGAGAATGTCCCCCTCTGTACTTCTCATGTACTAGCAGAGCCTCCAAGGTGACAGCTATATCCTGCTCCTGTCAGCAAGAACTTGTGGACATTGATAATAGTGTCTGGGTTTTGTAACTGTATGTGGGATGGATCTCTGAATGGGGTAGTCTCCAGATGGTCTTTCCATCAGACTCTGCTCCACCATTTTTCTCTGAATCTCCCATTATGGACATTTTGTTACCCCTTCTATGAAGTACCAGAGTATCCATACTTTGTTATTCCTCCTTCATGGGCATCATTTGATATGTGAAATGTTTCATGGGTATTCCAAGCTTCTGGGCTAATATACACTTATCAGTGAGCACATGATATGTAGGTTCTTTTCTGATTGGGTCATCTCACACAGGATATTTTCCAGTTCCATCCATTTGTCTAACAATTTCATTAATTCATTGTTTTTAGTAGCTGAATAGTATTCCATAGTGTAAATATACTACATTTTCTGTATCCACTCCTCTGCTGAGGGACATCTGGGTTCTTTCTATCTTATAGCTATTATAAATAGGGCTGCTATGAACATTGGAGCATATGTCCTTATTACATGCTGGGGAATCCTCTGGGTATATGCTGAGGAGTGGTATAATGGGATCCTCCTGTAGTACCATGCCCAGTTTTCTGAGGAACCACTAGAATGATTTCCAGAGTGGTTGTGCCAGCTTACAACCCCACCAGCAGTAGAAGAGTGTTCCTCTTTCTCCACATCCTCACCAGCATCTGCTGTCTCCTGAGTTTTTGATCTTAGCCATTCTGACCGGTGTGAGGGTGTGAGGTGAAATCTCAGGGTTGTTTTGATTTGCATTTCCCTTATGACTAAGGATGCTGAACAATTCTTTAGGTGCTTCTCAGCAATTCAATATTCCTCAGGTGAAAATTCTTTGTTTAGCTCTTTACCCCAGTTTTTAATATGGTTATGTGTTTCTCTGGAGTCTAATTCATGAGTTCTTTATTTATTGAATATTATCATTCTGTGGGATGTAGGATTGGTAAAGATCTTTTGCCAATCTGTTGGTTGCCATTTTGTCCTTTTGACAGTGTCCTTTTTCTTACAGAAACTTTGTTATTTTATGAGGTCTCATTTGTCAATTTTTAATTTAGGTGTTCTTTTCAGAAAAATTTCCCCTGTGCCCATGCACTCAAGGCTCTTTTCCAGTTTCTTTTCTTTTAGTTTCAGTGTTTCTGATTTTATGTGGAAGTCCTTGATCTACTTTGACTTGAGCTTAGTACAAGGAGATAAGAATTGATTGATTTGCATTCTTCTGCATGCTAGCATCCAGTTGAGTCAGTACCATTTGTTGAAAAAGGCATCTTTTTCCACTGCATGGTTTTAGCTCCTTTGTCAAAAATCAAGTGACCATAGGTGTGTAAGTTTATTTCTGGGTCTTCAATTCTATTCCATTGATCTACATGCCTGTCACTGTACTAATACCATGCAGTTTTTATCATTATTGCTCTGTAGTACTGATTGAGGTCTGGGATACTGATTCCCCAAGAAGTTCTTTTACTGTTGAGAATGGTTTTAGCTATCCTGGGATTTTTGTTATTCCAGATGAATTTGAGAATTGCTCTAACTCTATGAAGAATTGAGTTGGAATTTTGATGGGAATTGCATTGAATCTGTATATTGCTTTTCTCAAGATGGCAAGTTTTACTATATTAATCCTACCAATCAAGGAGCATGGGAGATCTTTCCATCTTCTGAGGTCTTGTTCAATTTTTTTTCTACAGAGACTTGAAGTTCATGTCATACAGATCTTTCACTTGTTTGGTTAGAGCCACACAAAGATACTTTATATTGTTTGTGACTATTGTGAAGGTTATTGTTTCTCTAATTTCTTTCTCAGCCTGTTTTTCATTTGAGTATAGGAAGACTACTGATTTGTTTGAGTTAATTTTATATCCGCCCATGTTGCTGAAGTTATTTATCAGCTTTAGGAGTTCTCTGGTGGAGTTTTTTTTTGCTTAAATATACTGTCATATCATCTTCAAATAGTGATAATTTGACTTTTTCTTTCCCAATTTGTATCCCTTTGACCTTCTTTTGCTGTTTAATTGCTCTAGCTATAACATCAAGTACTCTATTGAATAGATATGGAGAGAGATACAGTCTTGTCTAGTCCCTGATTTTATTGCTTCATGTTTCTCTCCACTTTGTTTGATGTTGGCTACTGGATTGCTATATATTGCTTTTACTATTTTTAGGTATAGGCCTTGAATTCCTGATCATTCCATGACTTTTAACATGAAAGGATGCTGAATTTTGTCAAATTCTTTATCAGCATCTAATGAAATAACAATGTATTTTTTTCTTTAAGTTTGTTTATGTAGTGAATTACATTAATGGATTTCCATATATTGAACCATCCCTGCATCCCTGGAATGAAGCCTTTTTGATCGTGGTGAATGATCATTTTAATGTGTTCCTGGAATCAGTTGGCAAGAATTTTGTGGAGTATTTTTGCATGGGTATTCATAAGGGAAATTGGTCTGAAGTTCGCTTTCTTTGTTGTATCTTTATGTGCTTTTTTTTAATCAGTTTAATTGTGGTTTCATAGAATTAGTTGGGTAGAGTTCTTTCTGTTCAAATTTTGTGGAATAGGTTGGAGTGTATTGGTGTTAGGTCTTCTTTGATGGTCACATAGAATTCTGCATTAAAATGATCTGGTCCTCTGCTTTTTTTGGTTGTGAAACTTTCAATGACTGCTTCTACTTCTTTATGGGTTATGGGACTGTTTAGATGATCTATTTGATCCTCATATGAGTTTGGTATTTGGTATCTGTCTAGGAAAAAATGTCCATTTCAACCACATTTTACAGTTGTGTTGAGTATAGACTTTTGCAGTTGTATCTGATCATTTTTTTTAATTTCCTCAATTTCTATTGTTATATCTCCCTTTTCATTTCTGATTTTGTTAATTTGGATACTGGAGAACTTTGTTCAGATGGTGCCATGTTTCCTTGGTTTCTGTTGGTAATGTTCTTACATTTGCCTTTTGCCATCTGGTTATCTCTGGTGTTAGCTGGTATTGCTGTCTCTGACTGAGGCTTATCTGTCATGCGAGCCTCTGTATCTGTGTTCCAGAGATACCTATTATGTACACAGGTATGTTGGTACCTCTGGAATACCTGCTCTCGTGTGGTAGCATTTGGGTATGTAGCTCTGTGGCCCTGATCAACTCTAGGTGCAGGTGGAAATCAGAAGACTCTTGTCCCAGGCTGTTCCTAGGCTGTGTCCACAGAGATTCCATCTGTTTCCTCCGAGCACCAGGGATGATCCTACTTGAGCTGCCTGGCCTCTCTGCACTCCTGAGTGGTTATCTTTCTCCATATGTCACATGGATATTGTAGGAGGTGGTAGACGGCGGTCCCAAGCCAGAGACAGAAACAAGAGGGCTTCTGCCAGAGGTTTATGGGTATGAACCTCTGAGCAGGGGGCCTGGTTCTACCTGTGCAGGCAGGCCCCTCTGCACTTTTGGGTTGTTAAGCTGCCTCCCTGTGCCACTTAGGTGTGGTGTGGTATGCTGTGCCAGAGGATGGACCCAAGCCAGAGACAGAAACCGGAAGGTTTCTGCCAGAGGTTTCCTGGCATGAACTTCTGAGGAGTAGGCCTGGCTCTACCAGTGCAGGCCAGTTTCTCTGCACTCCTAGGTTCTTAAGCTGCCTTCATGAGCCACTTGGGTATGGCATGCTGTGCCAGGGGATGGATCCAAGCCTCATCTCAAAGTTCTTAACCCAGAAATGTTCTTCTTCAAATGAAAAACAGAGACAAAATTGCAGCAGAGACTGAAGGAAGGGCCATCAGATGACCTCCCCACCTAGGGATATATCCTGTTGGCAGACACCAACCTCCTTTTGCTGTTGGCAAGTGTTTCTTGCTGATAGGAACTAGCTTTGCTGTGTCTACCAACAACCAAACAATGTAGATGTTGGATGCTTGAAACCAACCATCAGACTAAGCTCCAGGACCTTGGTAGGAGAACTGGCACAAGAACTGGAGGAGTAGAGGACAATTGCTACACATAAGAAATGTGTTGGCTGGCCAGACTGCCCAGTACTCCTACTAGACCACCAACCAAGGAGTGTACAAGGATGAATCCATGATTCTAGATACACATGTAGCACAGACTGACATCAATGGGATGGGAGGCCTTTGGTCCTATGGAGGTTTGATGACCCAGCATAGAGGGATGCTGGAATGGTGGGGTGGGAGAGTGTGGGTGGATGGGGGAGAACTCTCATACAGGCAAAGGGGATTTGGGAGGGCAGATGTGGGATGGGGTTTGCTGGAGGGGTAATCGGGAAGTGGGAGATGATTTGAGAGGTTAACTAATGAAATGACTAATAAAAATAAATAAATAAATAAATAAATAAATAAATAAATGATTTCATTTATTATATTTTTATTTGCTTTGAGAAAATGACATTTAAATTTAATTTATCTAAGGATAATAATTTGTGTGTTTTAGAGTATGGTTAAAGTAATGAGTAATTTAGTAAATGCATTTTCAAGAAAAGACTTTATAATATTTAACTTTAGAGTAACTATTTTTGAATTCCTGTAACTATTTTGAATTCTGAAGTAAGCCAGCTCTAGGATATATAATGCTGTGTTTTTACATATTTTAACCACCATATTAGGAAACCAGTCTGATATGATTTTGTTTTCCTTTAAATTAGCAAGCCATTGGCTTGTTGATATGCATATTAGGCACCTCCCTTTCTGAAGAGAAGCAGAGGAGGTTGGTAAATGGAGGGGGAAGATAGGGAAGAGAAGGGACTGGGAGAAAAGGGAGGGAAAACAGGATACAAAAGTATATAAATAAATAAATAAATAAATAAATAAATAAATATAGTTAGAGACTCCCAGCAGGCATAATGATACTTTTATCATCACAACACTGAGGCTGAAGCAGGAAGATCACAAGTTTGAAGATAGACTCCTCTTCAACCTCTGTTCCTTTTGCATTCAGAAACATGGATGTTTCAAAGTTCTCACATGTAAATGAGGAGTATTTTAATGTAAATGCTGATATGTTACAAAAATTAGTACTGCTAATATCTGTCCTGTGGCCAGATTGCCTGGCACATCAAATAAGTGTGAATAAAATTGATTGGGCAAAAAGAGCAGTGTAACTTGATGTTTTGTTAAAAAGCACTAACAATGTATTAAGCATCTTAAGTAATCTAGTGAGACAATAACATGGTTATGTGCCAATACCTTATTTCTTATTCTGATCTCGAGAATCTACAAATTTTGGTACTGACTATATGTCCTGAAACAAAACCTCAACAGCTATTAATGGACAACTCTACTTAATTAATACTTATGCAGTTTTTTAAAAATTGAATTTTAAAAAATCACTTGTTTGTTTCATTAATCTACAAATATCTGTTGAGTAGCCAAATACCTTCTAATAACTGTGTCCCAGACACAGAGAGATGGTTCGGCAAATAGATGTATGCTGGTAACTTGCATTTAACACCCAGAAACGAAGTAAAGTTATTAGAGAGGCCTGATTCCTGACTCCCCAAGACTGTCCTCTCACTTTCACATAGGAACCTTAGCTATTTGTCCATGTACTATACCACAACACACACACACACACACACACACACACACACACACACAAGCACACCCTTACCACCTCTACCCACCACCCAGAACCATCACATATCTCTCTCTCTCTCTCTCTCTCTCTCTCTCTCTCTCTCTCTCTCTTTCTCTCTCTCTCATTCACACACACACACACACACACATACACACACACACACTCACACACATTAAATACATAGATAGATAAAGAATTCTATGATATTCTGAAATAAATGGCAACTGTGATGAAACCATTGCCATTTTGAATTCATGATTCCATATTCTACAATTTTATTCATATGTTTGCTTCTGTTTAGCTTCAGTGCACTAAGGACCTCTCTGATAAAACATATTCATTCTGTGTTTTGAACCAAAGTATCTAGAAATTAGGGAGTTCTATGTAAATAAATATTCTTAACAAATATTTATAGACTAGAAAGAGCTAATGCAGATTGTGCAAAAGACTATATATTTTCATGCTCATGGAATTCATTAAAATAATTTTAAAATTAATCATGTGAAGAAAGATGAGCTGAATTATTCTCCATTTTAATGTAACACTATGTCATTAGAATTTTCTCCTTTATACATTTTTCCTTCAAAAATAAGGGGTATATGTTTCTGTTTGTTTGCATGAGTTGTATGTATGATATGTTTGTATGTACTGATATGCTTGCCCATTCTGGGTCATATGGAGGTCAGAGGTCAATATTTGGTTTCTTTCTTATTGTCCACTTAAATTCTTAAGACAATGCCTCTTACTGAGCCTGACATTCATCATTTGGGCAGGACTGGCCATGTAGCATTAAAAAAATCTTCCTGTTTCCATTCCTCTCCACCAGTGCTGGGGTTATAAGTATGTTCAGCTTTTCTGTAGGTGATGGGAGTAGGTAGTCATATTTATGCTTATGCAGCAAGCGCTTTACCAACTGAACTATTTCCCCAATGCCAGTATTAGATAACCTTTAGCAATAAATACAGCTAAGTTTAAATATCTTAAAACAAAACTATTCTATCTTTTGCAAAAGCACATATTTCTTACTTGAGATTCTACATCATTAGTAAAAATTATTAAAATTACACAATTGAGAAATAATATAACTCTAAAATTAATTGGGGATGTTTATGACCAAGGTACTCTCAATGCGCTACTGGTAAATGGATGTGAGCTAACACCTAAGGCTGTATGTATTAGTGTTGAAGAGAAAATGACCTTGTGCCAGTGTTCAACCTTCCCATTTTAGCAGATGAATTTCATTTGCTGAGTCAGTGGTTTGAAGTCAATAATCATTGACATTCTACTTCAGGACTTTGTGGGCTTATCAGGGTAATATTTCTGAATGAGAACAGTCTGCTGAAGAGTAAGTATCTCTACTGATGATATCAAGAGCTTGAAGCTCTGCAATTCTTGATTCCCTGCACCTTTAAATGATCTTTGGGCAGTAACAGTGCATAATTATCAGATTCACTCCCTGATCAGGGAAAGGTTTATCCAGCAAGAATTGTCAAACATTTGTGTGTGTGATGCATGACTCTCACTCTCCATGCAGAGCAATGACAAATGCAAATCCTGTTCAGAAGCACGATGAGAACTCCTTTAAAATGAACATAGTTATTATGTTTGACTAAGTGTGAGGGTAGTGCTCAGCCCAGATGTCCAATACATTTCCTTGCCTTTGCAATTCTTCCTCTGCTACTTTATTAATTATTCTGTTTGAACTATGAACATCAACCACGATAACTTAAAATCTGGCAGCAATCCATACTTTCTAGTCACCCTTTGAATATTCATTTCTTTACTCCCTTATTATCTCTCTCTCTTTTGTTTTTTAAAGAAGACATACAGTATTTCCTAAAAGCCATTGGACTTTTGGATAAGTCAACTTTGGCAATCAGGTAGAAAAAAAAGTGATTTTGGTGTCATAAGACCTTATTATCAAAAAAGCTGTGCTACATATTTAATGAATTTGATTCCATCAATTATGTTTGCTTTTCTTGTGTAAGTTTGAGTCCTAGATCTCACAGACACTACTAGAAAAAAAATCTACTCTCTTGTATGGTGGACAGTCAGAAGTAGTAGATTGAATATGCAATTCTCTTCTTCAAGCTCCATTGCTACCTTTTGCAATTTGTACAAAGTAGAATGATTTCTTTAGATGAATATGTAGTTTCATATGTACTACACTCATCAATTCCCCACAAGGACTCTTGAATTTTTTTTAATGTTCATGAGAATTTTGTACATAAGTACTATATTTATATCCTTTCCCCTAACTTTCTTCTCAAATTCCTTACTTCTCTAATTATTATGTGTGTATGTGTGTGTATGGTGTGTGTGTGTGTGTGTGTGTGTGTGTGTGTGTGTAAATCAGAGGTACTAATTAACTTTTATGTTGCTCATATGTGTATGTATTTAGGGTCTGACCACTTGGAATTCAAATATCTGTCAAGAAGCTCATCCTTGGTGAATACCAATTCTCCCTCTTTCAGGATCCATTCACTGCCTATAGATTGTCATCTAAGAGTAGAGTCTTGTGAGATTTTCCTCATCCTTGTTGGCAAGTAAGCTGATTATTTCATTGTGATTGTCTTGTTTAGGCAATTGTACAATTGAAATTTCATGGGTGTGGCTTCCCTGTTGTATATGGAAAACATTACCTCATAGCAGAGATAGCAGTCCTCTGGCTCTTACAATCACTCTACCCCTATGACTGTAATCTTTTCTGAGCATTTGGTATGGTGGTATTCTTGTAGATGTATTAATCTTTGCACTCTAAAACAAGTAGTTCTTCTCTACATTGTGCCAAGTTGTAAAGGTCTCCATTTACTACAAAAAGAAGCTTCTTTGTTGAAAAGTAAGTCCTACACTTACCTGTAGGTTTAAAGTTAACTATTGAGAATGTAGTTAGATATTATACTCATTTAGGAATGTGACACCAATAAATTCTCCTCTTGTGTCTACAGTCTCACTAGCTACAAGTAGGTGGCTAGATTTCCAGTACCAGAAAAAAATTACTTTCTCTCAAGTAGGACTTGAATCCAATTATAAAGCTGTTGTTTGCTTCTGAGATGTAAGTATCATGATTGCATACTTAAAGATATCTTGTCATAATGGTCATTGTTGTGCTTCACAGGATTTATAGCTGGGCATATCTACTGCTTGCATTTCTTCCTTGACAGTTTGCATAAGACTTTCAGATACTAGGAAACTAATTATGAGATTTAGTCCTCAAAAAGGAGTCTTCAAGGTTACTTCTGCCAGATTTGAACAAGAAGAGATATGATAGCTACAGTATTATACCTTAGCACTCCACCAAACTTTTATATCATATTACACCTATGTTTTATACATTTGTCTTCTCATCCATACTTCGATGTTTTACAAGAATTGTTTCTTTCTCCATACAATCCCATTTATCTGGCCCATGTTCTATCTATAGTAGATAATAAAGTTGAAAAGTGAAATATAAATTAATGACTATGTCAACTTGTACTAGTTATAAGAAACATTTTGTTAATGTGTGCTATAGAGGTTAAATGATAACCTGAATTCAAATTACAAAGCATTGCAATTTATAATAAATGTTGTAAAGAAATAGAAATGCACACACATATATGCACACATATATATGCATATATGTACACACACACATAAACACACAAAGAGAGAGAGAGAGAGAGAGAGAGAGAGAGAGAGAGAGAGAGATTCATGCTAACACCAAAGAAACAAAATGACACTAGCCTGAATACTCTTTTCCCATTTGTTTGTTATTTGTTTATTGAAAATAATTTCTCCTCTCATAATATATGTCCTGAGCACAGTATTTTACATACTCCACTTCTCTGAAGTCCTCCCCACATCTCTTCTGCTCCAGAACCATAATTTCTCTGCTTCCTCTTCAGAAAAGAACATGCCTCCAAAAAGCAGATCCAAACAGGAAAAAACTTGTGAAGCCACTGTGGAAATTATTATGGCAGTGTCTTGAGATGGATAGATTTTCAGAGACACTGCCATAGTAATTTCCATAGTGGCTGTATATGTTTGCACATCCACCAGCAGTAAAGAGTGTTCCCCTTTTCCCACATATTTGCAAGCATGAGATATCATTTGCCGTTTTGATCCTAGCTATAGTGACAGGTATAAGATTGAATCTCATAGTCATTTGTATTTTCATTTCCCTGATGACTAAGGATATTGAACATTTAAGTGCTTTTCAGTTATTTAAGATTCCTTTGTTGAAAATTCTCTTAGATCTGCATCACATTTATAATTGGGTTATTTGTTTTGTTGTGGAGTTGGTGAAAATCTTCTCCTATTCTATAGCCTGACAATTTAAACTACTCACAGTGCCCTTTTCCTTATAGATTTTTTCCCATTTTCATGAGGTCCCAATTATTAATTATTGATCTTAGGACCTGAAAAATTGATATTCTGTTCAAAAAGTTGTCTCCTGTGCCAATACACTCAAAACTATTCCCCCACATTCTTTTTTTTTTTTTTTTTATCAGATTCAATGTATCTGGTTTTACATGGAGGGCTTTGATCTACTCTGATTTGTGTTTTCTGCAGGGTGGTATAAATGAATCTGTTTGCAATCTACATGCAAAAAAAATCAGTTAGAGTACCACAATTTCTTGAAGATGGTTTCTTTTTTCCACTGTATAATTTTGGCTTGTCAAAAATCAACCATCTATAGGTGTGCATATTTACTTCTGGTTCTTCAATTAGATTATGTTGATAACCCTGCCCATTTTTATGCTAATACTAACTGGTTTTGACTACTAATTCTCTGTAGTACAGCTTGAAACCAGGAATGGTGATACCTCCAGATGTTCTTTTATTGTGCCAGATTGTTTTACCTATCCTGGCTTTATTGTTTTTTGCAAATAGAGTTGAGTGTTCTTCTTTCAAGTTTTATATATATAGTATTCCATTAGAAATTTTATGGGAATAATGTTAAATCTGTAGATTGCTTTTGGTAGGATAGACATTTTACTTTGTTAATCTTACTAATACATGAGCATGCAAGATATTTCCGTCTTCTGATATCATTTTTATTTCCTTCTTCAAAGACTTAAAGTTGTTGTCATACAAGTCTTTCACTTGCTCAGTTAAAGTTACCCCAAAATACTTTGTATATTTTGTGGCTATAGTATTGTTTCCCTGATTTCTTTCGCCAGGCTTTTGTCATTTGTATATAGAAGAGTTACTGATTGTTTTTAGTTAATCTGGTGTCCTACCACATCATTGAAGGTATTTATCAGCTGTAGGAATTACATGGTAGAATTTTTGGGCTCTCGTTTGAACACTATTGTCTGCATTAATAATACTTTGACATCCTCTTTTCCAATTTATTTCCCCTGATCTCCACAACTGTCTTAATGTCTAGCTAGAATTTGTATATTGAATACATATGGATAGAAGAGACAGCTATATCTTATTTCTGATTTTTGGTGGAATTGCTTTAAGTATCTCTCCATTTAAGTTGATATTCTCTACTGTTGATTACCTTTATTATAATTAGTTATGTCCCTTATTTGTGAATCTCTCCAAGACACTTATCACGAAGAGGTGATGAATTTCATCAGATTTATTTTCACTATCTACTGAGGTTATCATGAAGTATTTTTTTCTTTCATTTTGCTTATATGGGAAATTACATTGACTAATTTTCATATGTTGGACCATCCCTGTGTATATTTTTTTGGAATAATTTTTAAAAGTATTTCCATTAGCTCTTCTTTGGAAGTCTTGTAGAAATTTTCACTAAAGCCATCTGGCCCTTGACTTTTGTGGGGGATGGAGGATAGAAAATGTCTTTTAATATTTTTTATTCATTCTAAACCTGATTGCTGACCTCATCCCACCCTCACCCAATTTCTCACCTCTTTCTCTGCTACAAATAACGAGAGGTTAGAGACCCCACCTGGTACTCCTTCACCCTGGCGCATCAAGTCTCTCCAGGGCTAGGTACACCCTCATCCACCAAGGCCAGATAAGGCAGCCAAGTTAGGATAGCATATTCCATACACAGGCAACATTGGCTACATATGTGTAGGGGTGGGGGTAATAGGTCCTAGCTCATATATGTCCTTTGGTTGGTGGTTCAGTCTCTGAGAACCTCCAAGAGACCACATTAATTGACTCTGTTAGTCTTCCTATGGAGTTCCTAGCCCTTTCAGGGCCCCAAATTCCTTCCCCAATTCTTACCCCAACTCCTCCATAAGTGTTCCTTAGTTCTGTCCAATGTTTGCCTGTGGGTCTCTGCATCTGCTTCCATTAGCTGCTAGATGATGTCTCTCATAAGATTCTAGGTTCCTGTCTAAAAACATAACAGAGTATCATTAATAGTGTCAGCAATTGGTGCTTGAACATGAGATGGGTCTCAAATTGGGCCAATTCGTATGTGGCCATTCCCTCATTCTCTGTTCCATCCCCATTCCTGCATTTCTTGTTTGCAAGATAAATTTTATATGGAAAGTTATTGGGTGGGTTGGTGTCTCTATTGCTCAAATGGGGCTCCTGCCTGGCTACAGCAAGATGGCCACTTCAGGTTTCATATTCCCACTGCTGTCAGTCTTGGTGAAGGTCACCCACTGTTGATATCTGGGAGTCTCCCTCATCCCATATCTCTGTCACATCCTCAGGATGCCCGCTCCCAACCTCCACCCTCAACATGGCAGATTTCCATTCATTCTCCCGGTCCTCTTGCTCTCTCTTCTCTCCACATAGCTGATCCTAAAAACTCCCATTCCTCTCCCCATAGCCTCTCCATCCAGCTCCCTCACTCCATCTGCCTCCGATGACTATCTTATTCTCCCTTTTAAGTGACATTTAAGCACCCTCACTTGGGCCTTTGTTCTTGTTTAGCTTCTTTGGGTTTGTGGAGTGTACCATTAGTATCCTGTAGTTTATGCCTAATATCCATTTATATGTGAATATATACTATGCATGTACTTTTAGGTCTGGGTTACCTATTCTCAAGTTCCATACATTTGCCTGGAAAATTGATGATGTCTTTGCTTTAAATAAGTAAATTATATTCCATTGTGTAGAAACACTGCTTTTTATTTTATCCATTCCTCAGTTAGGGACATATTCGTTGCTTCAACTTTTTTGCTATTATAAAGCTGCTAGGAACATAGCTGGGCAGGTGTTACTGTGGTATACTGGGGCATTGTTTGGGTATATGCCCATGAATGGTATAGATGAATATGCCACTATTTCCAGAACATTACCAGTTTTCTGAGAAACAGTCAAATTGATTTCCAAAGTGGTTATACAAGTTTGCATTTCCACCACCAATGGAGGAGTGTACTCCCTTGCTCTATATCCTCCCCAGCAGGTGTTATCACTTGATTTGTTGATCTTTGCCATTCTAAAGGATGTAAGATGGAATCTCAGGGTTGTTTTTATTTGCATTTCCCTGATGACTAAAGGCTTTCAACATTTCTCTAAGTGTTTTTCTGCCATTGGAAATTCCACTGGTGATAATTCTCTGTTTATCTCTGTACCCCAATTTTTAAATGGGTTATTGGGTTGTTGACATCTAACTTTTTGAGTTTTTTATATTTTGGATATTAGCCCTCTATGAGATGTAAGGCTGGTGAAGATCCTTTCCCAATCTGTAGGCTGTCATGTTTTCCTATTGTCCAAATCTTTTGCCTTACAGAAGCTTTGCAGTTTTGTCAGAACCCATTTCTGCATGAATTGTTGATCTTAAAGCCTGAGTTAATGGGGTATTTTCACAAATATGTCTCCTGTACCAAATATTTTATGGGTATTCCCACTTTCTGTTCTATTAGATTTAGTGTATCTGTTTTTATGTTGAGGACTTTGATCCACCTGGACTTGAATTTTCTGTGGAGTGATAGATATGAATCAACTTTCATTCTTCTACATGCAGACATTCAGTTAGGCTAGTAGCATTTGTTGAAGATACATTCCTTTTTCCATTGTATGATTTTGCCTTCTTTATCAGAAATCAAGTGTGCACGTGTGTGTAGGTTTATTTTAGGAACTTACATTTGGTTACATTGATTAACCTGTCTGTTTCTATGAATATATGATGCAGATTCTATTGCTATTGCTCTACAGTTTCAGGTCAGAAATGGTGACACATCCTGAAGTTCTTTTATTGTTCAGGATGTTTTCAGCTATCCTGTGGGTTTTTTTTTTCTTTTATGTGAAGTTGAGAATTGCTCTTTTAATGTCTATAATTCTGTTGGAATTTTGGTGGGAAATGCATTGAATGTGTATATTGTGTTGGTGAGATGACTGTTTTTACTATGTTAATCCTTCTAATCCATGAGCATATGGGATCATTCCAATTGCTGATATTGCCTCAATTTCTTTCTTCAGTGATTTGATTTTGTTATCATATAGGTCTTTCAATTGCTTGGCTGGAGTTACACAAAGATATTTTATATTATTTGTGGCTATTATAAAGTATGTGGTTTCCATAATAATTTCTTGGCCCATTTATCATTTATATAAAGGAAGGCTACTGACTCTTTTTTAGTTAACTTTGTATCCAGACACTTTGCTGAAGGTATTTATTAGCTGTAGGAGTTCTCTGGTGGAATTTTGAGGATTTCTTATGTATACTATCATATCATTGGCAAATTGTGATACTTTGTCTTCTTCCTTTCCAATTCATATCCATTTGATCTCCTTTAGTTGCCTTACTGCTCTAGCTAGAATTTCAAGTTCTGTAATAGAATAGATAGGAAGAAAGTTGGCAGCTCTGTCTTGTCCCTGATTTTAAGGAAATTGTTTTAATTTAATTTCCATTTAATTTGCTATTGACAGTTGGCTTCCTGTATATCACTTTTATTATGTTTGAGTATGTGCTTTATATCCCTAATCTCTCTAAGACCTTTATCAAAAAGATGTGTTTGAGTTTGTCCAAGGTGTTTTCTTCATATAATGAGGTTATCATGCAATTTTTTAGTTACTTTATATAGAGGATTATGTTTATGGATCTTCATATTTTAAACCATCTGTATTAGTCTGGGTTCTCTAGAGTCAAAGAACGTATGGGCAGTCTCTATGTAGTTAGGGAATTTGTTGATGACTTACAGTCTGTAGTCCATCTCTCCAACAGTAGTCAGCAGCAGCTGTGGATGGAAGTCCAAGGATCTTGCAGTTGCTCAGTCCCACGAGGCAAGCTGGCAAGGAAGAGTCCTTCTTCCTTCTTTCAATGTCCTTATATATGTCTCCAGTAGAGGGTGTAACCCAGATTAAAGGTGTGTGTATCCATGCCTTTAATCCCAGGTGATCTTGAACTAGAATCCATAGCCATAATCTGGGATTAAAGGTGTATGTCTCCATGCCTTTAATCCCAGATGATCTTGAACTGGAATCTATAGCCACTATGCTTCAAGATCTCCTTGCTAAGTCCAGGTCAGAAACTTATATCTCTGAGCCTCCATATTAGGATCATAGGTGAGCCTTCCAATTCTAGTTTGTAGTTCATTCCAGATGTAGTCAAGTTGACAACCAGCAATAGTCACTACACCATCCATGCATCCTTGAAATTAAACCTATGTGATCATAGTGGTTGATTTTGATAAGTTCCTGGATTTGTTTTTTGAGTATTTTATTGAGTATTTTTGTGTCACTGTTCATAACAGAAACTAGTCTGAAATTCTCTTTCTTGTGACTATAGCTTCATAGAATATGTTTGGCAGTGTTCACTCAGCTTCATTTTATGGTATAGTTTGAGAAGTATTGGTATTACCTATTCTTTTGAAAGTCTAGTAGAATTCTGCACTCAAACTATCTGACCCCGGATTTTTTGTTTGTTTGTTTGTTTCTTTGGGAGACTTTAATGACTGCTTCTATTTGCTTAGGAGTTATGCAACTGTTTAAATAGTTTACATGATTTTGACTTAACTTTGGTAAGTAGTGTATGTCTAGAAAAATCATCCATTTCATTAAGATTTTCCAATTTTGTAAAGTATAACCTTTTGAAGTAAGACCTAATGATTCTTTGTATTCCCTCCTTATATGATGTTATATATCCCTTTCTTTTCAAAAAATTGTTTATTTGGCTACTGTCTCTCTATCTTTCAGTTAATTTGGATAAAGCTTGCCTATCTTGCTCATTTTCTCAAAGAACCAAATCTAGATTTAAGGATTTTGGTGATTCTTTGTATAGTTTTCCTTTATTTTAATTGATTGATTTTAGCTCTGGTTTTGATTATTTCCTACCATTTAATTTTTTGAGAGCTTTTACATGTACTTTAAATTGTTGCTGTGAAAATTTTCTGATTTCTTTATGGAGGCAGTTAATTATATGAACTTTCCCATTAGCACTGTTTTCATTATGTCCCATTAATTTGGGTATATTCTGCCTTTATTTTCATTAAATTCTAGAATGCCTTTAATTAATTTATTTATTTCTTCCCTGACCCATTGAATCATTGAGTAGTTCATTGAGGAGAGAGTTGTTTAGTTTCCATGTAGTGCTTCTGTAATTGTTTAAGTCCAGTTTTAATCTATAGTGGTCTTATAAAACATAAAGTTATTGCAATTTTCTTGTATCTGTTACTGCTTGCTTCTTTTGCCTACTATTAGGTCAGTTTTGAACAAGAGTCCATTAGGTGATGAGAAGTTGATATATATTCTTCTGTGTTTGGGTGAAATATCCAGTAGGTAACTTTTAGGTCCATTTGATTCACAGTGTTGGCTAATTTCATTCTTTTCCTGTGTAGTTTTTGTCTGGATCACCTTGTCATTGTTGAGAGTGGGTATTAAAGTCTCCCCTACAAATGTGTGGGATTCAGTGTGCAATTTAGACTTTAGCAATATGATTTTGTGTCTTTCTTTCTTTGTTTCTCAAATATACCTGCCCAGTTTGAGAGGCATAGATGTTCAGAACTGAGATAGCATCTTGGTAATTTTTTTTCTTTGAATAGTATGGAGTGTCCCTTCCATGTTAGATTTGATTAACTTTGCTTGAAAGTCCATTTTGTTATATGTTAGAGTGGGTACTCTATCTTGCTTTATTGGTCCCTTTACTTGAAAAAATTGTCCAGGCTTTTACTCTGAGGTGATTTATATCATTTTTGCTGAGGTGTGTCTCCTCTATTCAACAGAATGGCGAACCCTGTGCTCTGCATCTACTCTTTTAGCCTGTGTCCCTTTTTGTGCAATTGACACCATTAATGTTGAGAGATATTAATGATCTGTTATTGTTAATTTCTGTTATCTTGATGTTAATGATGTTGGTGTGTGGGAGTTTTGTGTACTTCCCTTGTGTTGGCTGATATGGAACTAAATATTACCTGTCATTTCTTAGATGTAGTTGTCCTCTATGGGCTGGAATTTTCCTTCTAGTATTTTCTGTAAGGAGAGACATGTGGATATATATTGTGAAAATTTCAGTTTGTCTTGAAATATCTTGGTTTCCCTATGGTGAATTAAAGACTTTCTAGTTTTTCTAGCATTTTAGAGGCTGTTCAAGCTTTTAGAGCATCTGTTTAGAAATTGGGAGTACTTTTTTTTTTTTTTTTGAGTCAGGGTTTCTCTGTGTAGCTCTGGCTATCCTGGAACTCACTTTTTAGACCAGGCTGGCCTCGAACTCTGTGATCCACCTGCTTCTGCCTCCCACGTGCTGGGATTACAGGTGTGTGCCACCACCGCCCGGCAGGAGTACTTTTGATAGCTCTACCTTTTATGTTACCTGGTCCCTTTTGCTTGCTGCTTTAATCATTCATTTGTTGCTCTTGTTGTTGTTGTTGTTGTTGTTGTTGTTGTTGTTGTTGTTCTGTAGATTTGGGGTTTTGATTTATATGTGCTGGGAGGATTTTCTTTTCTGGTCCATTCTAATTGGTGTTCTCTAAATTTTCTCTATATTTATGTGCATCTCTTTAAGTTGAAAAAGGGTTGTTCTATGATTTTTTTAAACATATGCTGGTCCTTAGAGCTGGGACTCTTTACCTTCTTATGTTCCTATTGTTCTTAACTTAGGTCATTTCATTGTGTCACTGATGTCCTGGATGTTTGGTGAGAGTAATTTTTTTTGGAATTAACATTTTAATTAAGTGGTGTATCAATTTCTTCTATTATATATTCTACACCTGAGATTTTCTCTTCCATTTCCTATATTCTGTTGGTTATGCTTGCTTATGTTGTTCCTGTTCTTTTCCCTAGATTTTCCATATCCAGTATTCCCTCAGTTTGTTTTTCTTATTGCTTCTAATTGCATTCTTAGATCTTGAACTGTTTTATTTTCTTTACTTTTTTAATTTTACTTTTCTTTAAGGTGTTTATTTCTTTCCTCAATCAAGGCCTTTATGTTTGATTGTATTTTCTTGTATTTTTGTAAGGGATTTATTTACTCTTTTAATGTCTTTATGATCTTTATCATATTGGATTTAAAGTTATTTCCTTGTGCTTCGTTTGTGTTAGACTATCCAGTGCTTGCTGTAGTAGGATACATGTGTTCTGATGGTGTCATGTTGCCCTGGTTTTTGAACACATAATTTAGTAAGTAATAATTCAGAAGTATAGGCAAGAGGTAAATTCTTGCTACAGTGAAGATTAGGCAGTAGCCCAGTTATTGTGCTGCTTAAGGCATATTAAAATTTAAAGGCTTTATTTGTGAATATTTGGGAACATGAACCATTGAAGCAGGTAATGAACCTGACACTGGAATTTATTAATAATTATTTATACAGATGATGATGAACATGGGGCAAGAACTCCCTTTTAAAAAATAACTGGAAATTCTCAAATGGGATACATATGCCTTCTCTTTAATATTAGGAGGCAGGAAGAAATGGTCATGGTTATCCCCAACCATCAGGAGTTCTGAGCTCCTGCTAGGACAAGGCAGGCCACTGAAAAAAGCTTTATCCTCCTGGGGTAAGGCAGGTCTCAGAAAGCAGAAATAAAATAGGAATTGGAGTAGTTGTTCAAAAATTAAGAATTCAATGCTTCATAAGCCACCAGATTCATGGGACATGAGAATTATGGGATAGATTAACATGACATCTATCCATAAATCAGCCTGAAAATAGGCTCATACATAAAATAGAAGAGCATTTAACTGAAGTTAAATACATAGGAAAGGATGTTAATCCAAGTTAAATAAAGAGAAAGGGAAAATAATTATGCATCTACAGATACTAATTTCCTTAGAAGGAAGGAATAAAGAAAATTAATATTGTTTTAAGGATAGAAGGGAGAAATAGTGGTAATTAATTGTTTACAAATATACATGGAAGAATAATGATATCCAGACCTTTGATCTCAAATGTAGGAAACAAAGTCCCAGAGATAGAAACTCTGATGCAACAAATAATAATAAAGAGATATTAATCACTATAGAAGGGAGGAATAAAGGAAAATTGGATTGTCTTGAGGATAGAAGGAAAAAATAGTGGTAATTGTTTAAGTGTTTTGAGTATACTTGGAAGAATAAAGAAATCCAGGCCTTTGCTCTCACATGTAGGAAACAAAGGCACAGAAGTAGAAAGAAGCTCTATCTCAACAGATAATAATAATTGTTTTAAATTGTTTTGAGTTGTTTTCATTATCAAAATGAAGGTGATTATAAGTTTGGTGGTACTAATGACATTACTAATCCTCGGGGAGCAATGTCAGAGTAGAGCAGGCCTTGAGAAAAAAGATAGGCTGCAAAATTGAACCAATCAATTTTAGGTAGCCAGACCAAGGACATGCTATTGTCAGAGAGGGGCTGTTTATCTGTGTAACAGGAAAGGAGAAAAGGCTTTGGACCCCTCACAATATAGTATGGATCATATATTATAGGGGAAGACCCCCCCCCCTGTAGATCATGGCTACAAACAGGAAAGAGAAATTCAAGAACACCAAACCAGATAACATAAATTGCTAATCTCTCCACATGGAAACAGCCCTGAAACTGGCTTAGACATTAAAATATCTCTAGCCAACCAACTTATTCCAGACACCCCAACTACAGCAGGGATCCAAATCACAGTGAGGAAATGCAGTGGGCCTGGCCTGTGCTTCCATCTTAATAAGGCTACAACATTTACCAGACAAGAGGTGAGTGTGGGTGTGGGGGGGGGAATGAATGTGATCCCTTTTTACTTTATATTTGTTCATTCTTGCTTATGAATAAATATGTGTGAATTGATCATCTGGGTCACCAGCACTTTCTTTCTCTCACTTTCAGTTCCATCCCTAAACCAAACTTGAGGCAGTTATCAATCAAACTAACTCATAAAAAAGACAGTTGTCTGTCACCTTCTCAAACAAGTAACACAAATTCATCCTATGCACTTTGCATAAGCCATACAAATATATTAATAGAACTAAAAATTTGGTCGTAAAATTCATGTATTAGAAAATGAAACACCAAGCTACAGCTCTGACAAGACTCATTCTAAAGGACGCTGAAATGAATGTTCCAGCTCCCTGCCTCACCTAACACTGTTTCCAGAGACTTATTCCCTAAACAACTTAAGGAATAGCTGCTGATTCTCAATGAATCAGGTAGATCCAGTGAAGCTTGAACCTTTCTCAGTATAGAGAGACTGGATAACAAATGCTAAAGCTACCATTCTAAAATCTACCATATTTTTTCTAATTTTCTTACCTCTCCCTACCCCTTAAGAAAATACATACCCCAATTCAGCAGAAAGAAGTTGTGGAGTGTTGCCATCTCAATTCTTCGGGTTTGGGTGTCTAGTTATGGTTATTTTATAAATTATAGGAAGATTGACATTTTAATGGATAATTGGGAAATGGTCATAATTTTGGACAAGTGTTTTCAAGATTATTCAAGTAGTAAAGAGCTAAAACTGATCAATGTTTATCAACTCAGATATACTACCTATAAATAGTTGGTCTTCAAAGCATTTGAGATCCACAGGATATGGCATTTAGCATCATTTTGTTATTAATAGATCTTTTGACTATGAGACATGTCTTCTCCTGAATATAGCCCCGTCCCACTTCAGAAAAGAAAAACTGAGTATCATTACCTCCATATGGAGTTGGTCCAATTGTGCCAAGCTAATCACTGGGTAATAAATACCAGAGTTTCATCTGCAGACAAAATATTGTCCAAACAAATGGACAAACGGATATGGAAAAGTTGACTGCTAAGCTCTTCCAAGACAGGGTAAGTTAGTTCTTCATAATTCCTGCTTCTCATAAGGTCTGTAATATGGTTCTGGGCCAGAAGAATGAAGACAGATGTTCCAACATTATAAGGAATATCAGCTGTCTCTACAAATTGAACAAGATTTGGAAGCTATGTCATGGTAATATTTAATTCCATCTCAGATGTCTGATGGGGATGAAAACTAGTTATCATCTTATAATTGAATTTAAGGTATTTAGAATTAAAGAAAATGTTCTAGATTTGAAAGGGTGCATTTCAGATGACATTGCAAGTTATAATCATAACCAACTTTAGGTACAGAATTGTAAACTCTTAAAGCTAGGATAGATAATAGAATACTTTATCTAAATTGCCAAATATAATGAACTGGATGTTATAGGTATATATCATGCCTTATAATATACATAATTGTTATAATTATGTTTCATGCATTTCTAAGAGTTAAAAGGCCCTTTTAATTGGATAAAACAGAGAAAATATGTCTGCTTATGCTATGAATGCTACTTATTTTCCAACAAAACTGCTTACACAATAATGTCTGCATTTGCCTTTTGGGAACCTGCCCCAAGTTGGTTCTAACTGGTAAATAAAGATGCCAACAGCCAATAGCTGGGAGGATAAACAGAGGCAGAATTAAGATTTTGTAGGCTTGTGGCTGGGAAGAAAGAGGAGAGATGTGCCATAACTGAGAAAAGTCCAGGACAGAGAGACAAACATGCCACGTGAAGGAACTGGGAGAGTGCAGCACAGAGGACTGCCTAGCTGGGTCTAGAGCAGGTAAGAGAGAACAAAGGATTTAGTAAGTAGTAAACCAGAAATATTGGCAGGAGGTAGATTCTGGTAGTAGTGGGGATTAGGCAGTGGCCAGGCTATTGTGCTGTTTAAAGCATATTAAAATTGAAAGACTATGCATGTGTCTTTCCTTCAAAAGCATAAGTCACTGAGGCAGATAATGAACCCACTGCTGGGATTTATTGATATTGTACAGTCAATTTCATTGAATTCTAGGAAATCTTTAATTTATTTCTGTGTTGACCCAGTAGTCATTCAATGGAGAATTGTGGCAATAAATTGTTAATCAGTCCTGAGCTCCAGGGAGGTGTGCACATGACTCTGCACCCACACAAGAGCTTTGGATTCAGGAATGAGAGACACAAACACACAATGATAATTTCAGTATGCCCTACTTATTCAACAGCTTGGCTTCTCCCTAACTCCATATGGCGAACCAACTTTCCCCTCCTATATTCCTGAGTTAACACCTCTTAAACTCTATATTTCATCTCTGCTACCCAAGACCCAATCAGGGGAGTGGGTCTTGTTTTTGCATCCACTCTCTTAGTCTGTGCCACTATTATTGGAGAATTAAGCCCATTGATATTGATAGATATCAGTGGCCACTTTTTCGGGTTCTTAAATGATGGAGGGCTCTCAAGTCTGATCTCTCTCCTTCCAAATAATGGAATGGTTAGTCCTATGCCCCTCTAATGGCAGACTCGCTTTTTTCTCTGTGTTTCTTCTCTGGGGTTCCTAAATGTCCCTCCTTTCCCCCCTGTCCAACCATTTGCCACTGCTCTTTATTGATCAATCAAAAATCAACTGGGGATAGGGACCCTCAGTGTCTGGACAAATATGTTTCCATGTGATTCTGGGGGTCAAATTAAGACAAAGCATTAGAACCAATCCCTAACAGAGACTGCTCAGTTTCCATGTGTTTTAGAATATTATTTCAGTGGTTGTTATAATCCAGCTTTATTCCATGGTGGATAGGATTCAGGGGGCAGGGGGTGGCATTGTTTCAATTTTCTTGTATCTAATGAGACTTTCTTTTGAGTGAGTTTGTGGTCATTTTTGCAGAATGTTCCTTGAGGTGCTGAGAAGAAGGTATAATTTTTTTCTGTTTGGGTAAAATTATATATATATATATATATATATATATATATATATATATATATGTGTGTGTGTGTGTGTGTGTGTGTGTGTGTGTGTTAAATCCATTTGTTTCATAATGTCTATTAGCTCCAATATTTACCTCCTTACTTTTTGTCTGCATAACAGACAAAATCCCATTGATGGGAGTGGGATATTGAAGTTTCCCACTATTAATGTGTAAGGGTCAATGTGTGATATAAGACCTAGGCATGTTTCTTTTACAAATATGGTTTCCCTTTTGTTTAGGGCATATATGTTAAGAATTGAACCATTGTCTTGGTGGGTTTTTTTTTTTCTTTGAGTATGATGTGTCCTTCCCACACTCTTTTGATTAATTTTGGTTTAAAGTCTATTTTATTAGATATTAGAATGTCTAACCAGTTTATTTCTTAGGTCCATTTCCTTGGAAGATCTTGTTCCAAACTTTTACTATTGGGTAATATGTATCTTTGGTGTTAGAGGGTATTTCTTGTATACGGGAGAGGAATGGATCCTGCTTTTGCATCCACTCTCTTAGTCTGTACTTTTTATTGGAGTATTAAGCCCATTGACATTGATAAGTATCAGTGACCAATGATTGTTAATTCCTGTTATTTTGTTGTTGCTGCTGCTGCTTGTGGTGGTGGTTCTGTAAGTATTAGTGGTGGTAGTTATGTATCTGTGTGTCTTTCACTTCTTCTGGTTATGATAATATTTCCTGTGTTTTATGGTGGCTATACTTAATGTCCTCATGTGGGAGGTTACATTGTAGTATCTCCTTTAGGGATATATTTATAGATAAATATTGTATGAGATTGATTTGTCATATAATATCTTACATTCTCAACCTATGATCATTAAAGGTTTTGCTGAGAATAGTAGTTTGGGCTGGCATGTCCGATCTCTTAGAGTTTGCAAGACATCTGACCAAGCTCTTTTGGCTTGTAGGGTCTCTATTGAAAAGTTGGGTATTATTCTGACATGTCTTCATTTGCTTGTTACTTGGTCTTTTCCCATTGCATATTTTAATAATCTTTCTTAGTTCTATGTGTTCAGGGTTTTGACTATCATGTGGCAAAGGAACTTTCTCTTTCTTGTCCAAAGTATTTGGTGTTACATATGCTTTTTTTTACCTTTGTAGGAATCTACTTTATCTTAGAAATATTTTCTTCTATGATCCTGTTGAAAATATTTTCTGGGGCCTTAAGCTTGAATTTTCTTATTCTATTCATTTTTAGCTTTAGACTTTTCATGTCGTCCCTTATAACCTGAATATTTTGTGTCCAGATATTTTATATTTAACAATTTCTTTGACTAATACATCTATTTTTATTGATTCTTTCATACCTGAGACTCTCTATTCCATATCGGGTATTCTGGTGGATACTTATATCTTTACTTTCTGTCTCCTTACCTAGATTTTCCATTTCCCAGACTTCCTCAGTTTGTGGTGTTTTGTTGTTGTTGTTCATTTTTATGTTCTTTTGCTAGCTTTTGTTTATTTGCTTTACTTTTATTTCTATTTTTCAAATCTTGAACATTAATTCATTTCCTTCAAATAGTCCCCTCCCTCCCCCAGTTTTCCTTTAAGGGACTTATTCATTATTTTCTGATTTTTTGTTTGCCCTTTCCTCAAATTTTATAAATGATTCATTTACTTCCTCTTTAATGACCTTTATCATATCCATAAAGTTGCTTTTAAGGTTTTGTTTTTGTTTTATTTTTTGTATTTTGTTTTTGTTATTTGTTGTTGTTTTTTGTTTTGTGGGGATTTGAGAGGATTGTTTTGTTATTGTGCTTCAGCTGTGTTGGAGTTATCAGGGCTTACCGTAATAGAAGATGGTGATATATTTTATGGCTCTTGTGTTCTTATGCTAGTGTCTAAGCATCTGTCTTTGGGGTTTCAGGTGACTATATGTCTCAGTGCTGATTTCTGATTTGTCTTTGTTGGATAGATAAATATTTTCTTTGGTGGTTTCAGTTACCACTTTGGTCTTCTAGTGTGTATGCCCTAGAGTTCTGGCAGGCAGTGTGGCCTCTGGTGTAGCAGTGGGACTCCATCCAAATTTGGGGCTGAACTACTTATGGCTTGTGTGTTCTTTGATTGAAGCTAGTGTGTTTTTTTTTTTTTGATCAAGGAATTCTGTCACTTTTGACAAGAGATGAATCTAGATGCCATTAGACTAAGTACCAAAAGTCAGGTACAAATAGATACACACTTCACATCTTAATTTCATACAGGACCTACTAGAGTTCAGAATTGAGTGAAGGGTATAAAATACTAAGGATCAGTAATAAGGAGAATGCAGAGATGTTGATCAAAAGGTACAAAGTTGTAGGTTGAGACAAGTTCTTGAAAGAATAGTTCTTGATATTGGTTGTAAGGAACAAATTAGAGAATGAAGAAAATTTTACTATATACTTGAAAATAAAAAAATAAACTGTTTTATTCAAATATAACTGGTAATTAAGATATTAAATATTTTAATTATCACAATTAAACCATTCTAATGCATCTTATAGATGCATTCTCATACATAAATTTATAGGATTGTGATTGGCTGATCAAAAATAATATTACTAAACAGACTTATGACCAGATCTTGGAGTCATACTGCCTTATTTTCAGCACTGAGGAGACAGAGGCTGGCAGATAGATCTCTGAGTCTAAGGCCACTCTAGTCTACATAGTAGATTATAGGGCAGCCAGTGAGACCTTGTTTTGAATAAGAAATTTCTATTAAAATAAACAGTTTTTATTATGAAAGTTATAAAAATTCTATAAATCTAAATAGGAAGTACCTTAGCATGAGAAAAATATATGTGTTAATTAAATTAAGACATCAAATTTCATAAGAAAATTCTAAAATAAATTCATTTTCATCTGATATGTACAGTAGCGGTCATTTTTTTATGAATAAAGGTCACAATTGAAAAGCTAATAAAATTATATAAAACATATAATGAATATATAGAAAAATCTAGAAATAATCTAGAGGTGTATCAATCATTTTCATGCAAATATTAGAACACAACACAGAAATTGTACCTTAAAATGAGGGAGATGCTTTAAAGGTTTATTGTAAACTAAAATGCCATATGAATAATGTCCAGGAGCTAAAAATATTTATTCAGATTTGTACTACTTATAAAAAACATAAACACACACAGAAACCTACAAAAAATGTGCAAGCTACATCTTACATAAATTATCTTAGAGATGAAACTAACATGATAATTTTTAGACCCTGATGGGTCATATATTTTAGAGTCTCATAGAAATTAAAATATAAATAATTATAAGTATTTCATATGTACTTAAAGCAAAAGCAAAAAATATCAAAGGACCCTAGGTTTTGGAAGGAACAAAAGCAGTAACTAAATTAAGGATAAGGATCCAGCTTCTGGAGAGACAAATGACCTCTAATCTACTTTACAGATATCTACCTTGAAAACAGGCCCAATCTTGCAAGTACTAACTCTGCTGACAGATCTCTCTTTTGCTTGCTAAAATTTAAAGCAAATAAAATTTGTTGAGATCTCTTAGAAGACTCTAAGCCTTAAGATTAATTTCTTTATATGGTATTTTCAAAGATTTGCAACATCTAATTTTAACATTTGAAGCAGTTATACTCCATAATAGATATATTTCTCTCCAACCCACAAGTAGAGTGCAAGGAAAAGTAATTCTATTTCAGGAAGGAGATTTTCAAGTACAAGTTTGATTCAATCCATCAGTATTTTCCTGGGACCTCACATTTAAAGCTACTGAAGTAAACAAATCTGATGTTTGGTTGGTATTCAGCATCCAGCCCCTTGCAAGAAATACATCTTTTATAGAAGGAGACTGGAAATCTCTAAAAACCCATCTTCCTCCATTGTCACCTCATCAATGTTCTCTAAACACAATGCACAGTGGGTCTATTTTATGAGCATAGCTGATTATTTTTACACATACAAAATATGATTTAAAGTTAAAAGAATGTTCAACAAAAAGACTATCATGTATGAAGTTGAATGAATCAGGCTGATTTTCTATAGAATCCATCCAGTCTGTCTTTCTTTTTAGGAGTATTATTTGAATTTAACCTTTTGTCTTGGAAATACATACTTTAAAAACTTTAATACTTTAGTTACATTTGAAACATCTAAAAACTAAATTATTTGCTTTACTACTCCAGTGAAATAATAAGTGATTCTAATGTCATATTCTAACAGTAATTATACAGAAATTTACTTGACAAAAATGGACTAAAACCTTTTGTTTTATTAGTTTTTTTCTTTTTATTTCAGTGAGTTTTGTCATAGACCTTGGTTGTGTTTGGGGATTTTTAGTTGTTTTATTTGTTTCAATTTTCCTCTCTATGGTAAAATTTCTTAGATCTTCTTTTAAACTAGAACAATATCTCAAACCTTTAAGCAGTTATATCCAATTATTTTATTTGAAAGTAGAAAATATTCTTTATTTCAATTTTTGCAATTTTCTAAAGAAGGAAAATATCTCTGTTGATACATTTCCTATTTTTAAATCTGTTCTCATTCTTTTGAAGAATAAATAACTTCCATTCCTCTTTTGTAAAAAAAATTATTAAAAGTATAGTGACTTCTGCTATATACTTAGAAGAAAGCTCAATCATCTATTCTATTATTTTCAATATTTTTAATTATTTGAGAAGTTCTTACACTGTACTCTGATCATAATCCGCCCCTCCCCATGTCCTCTCAGATCCAACTTCCCATTCAATTCCTATACTATTTTATGTCTTCTTTTTTACAAATTGGCACAATATCAATAGTGCTTCTAATATACATATATATATTGTTAGGTGTATGATCGTCCACAATAGCACCACCAGGAAGTACACCCTAAAGAAAGCCTTCTAGTTACCTAAGCTCTCCAATAAGAGTGGGACTGGTGGCTCCTTGTTCTTCCATGCTGAGATTTTGTATGGCTTGAGCTTGCTCAGTTATTGTCCATCAACTATTCTGTTAACAACTAAGTTATTAAATAGTTACTTGTTATTTTATTACAGCACTTCTGTCAGAGAAGCAGATAGGCTAACCCTAAGTTTTTAGCTCTCCTTCAATTCCTTCAAAACTAAACCTGCAGCTCTACAGTAGAACATTGCATCAGCCTTCTTCCCCCAACTCTAGTGGATCCCACAAATCTTACCTACTAAATTCCCTCCCCCAACTTATTGCATTATCCCAGACCCAAACTCCAGCTACCAGTCCCTGCAAATCCAATGACCACTCTGACCAGGAAAGCAGGTAGGCTACCTATAGATTTTCACCTTTCCACCTGTAACTCAAAAGTCATTCCCCTACTCTCATTCCCAGTTCAGGGGGCACAGAGGTTCTTGTGTTCATAGTCAAGTGTTAAACACACAGTATTTTCTCTTCAAACAAAGAGATGTAAAATATTTTTTCCATTCAAAGACTGGAGATGCATGTGCTTAATAGCCTGGTGCTGTCTGTATGACTTTACCATACCTGACTTCCCCAAATTCAAATGTTTATCTTAGTCATCCTCCTGAGACCCTTATCTTAAGCATTGTTTATGAGTCCATAGAACCCTTATTTACCTGTATTTTTCAAATCGGAGTAGAGGCAGTTAACACGCTAATGAACTTTATTATATGTTTGATCTAGATTATTCCAGATCCTTCATTAGACCCATAAGATATCATATACACTCAATCTATACAACCTATTTTTATGGAAGAAGCCACAAGTACTTCACAGAGAGTTTTGATATAGTCATGAATTGATTGTGCACATGGGCTTGAGTTACTTATCAGAAAAGTTTCCCCAAACTATGCTGTTCTTAAATATGCCTAAAATAAACTGTCCAGTGTCAGGATCTCAAAGATTGAGCCAGCATCATATCCTGAGTCTTATTCAATTAGATTTTCTTCTTAGCTCAGGTGCACCAACAGTCTGCTAGCATTAATATTTGCAGACACCCAATCCCAAGTCTTTTGCAGAACATTTTACCACATTGTGAAAACTGAGATTGTGAACTAGAAATGATGAACTTTTCTTAATGTAGTATGACTCAACCCTAGCACACACCTTTCACCAATAGCTTTCTGTAAATGGTATTAAATAAACTCATCCATAGGTCAAGAGGCAGAGCAAGTAACAGTGGACAGGGAATGAACAAAAGAAAACCCAGGAAAGAATTAGGTGGATCTTTGCGCATAATGGCAAAGTGGAAAATCAGAGTAGAAAAGGAGAAGGAGCTTTTTACTTCTGGGATATCAGTGGAATAGAAAGGTCAGCTGGGTGCTTTCTCTCCATCTCTAAGCTAGCAGATTTTCACCCCAGTATCTGCCTGAGTAATCATTGGTAAAATCAAATGGCTGGGATCTGTTTTTAAAATAATATAAGCCTGCAAAGAATGCCTTCTTCAATATTCATTCTCTCTCTCTCATAAACACCCATCCTCAATCAATCTCACAATTTTCCCTTCCCAATTTTCTTTCCCCCAAACCCTTCCATTGTCCCAACCCTGCAACTCCAAAAGGCATTTCCTTGGAACCTACAGGCCACTCTGAACCTATGAACAAGTAAAATAATAGTAGATCTTCATATCTTTCTCCTTTCTTCCAGGTTCAAACCCCCAGATATATCCAACAATTTAGCAGACTATGGTTCTGGTATGGATTCACCTCATTTCTGTCCCCATTCTCAGCAGGTTAACTAAACAGATACTAGTGAAAATCTCTTCATTTCTCCCTCCAGTGGACCTCCTGAGCCTCTCTCACTTCCAAAGTGTCAGCTTACAATACCTAGAAAATCACATAATCTGGAACTCCTAGAAGCCACACCTATCAGGATCTGAGAAGAATGTCCAACCAGAAAACAGACAGCCCCCACACTCTTTGTAGAACCATACAGAAAACAGAAATCAAGGAACAAAACATCTACCTAATAAAGACAAGACCAGATATTATTACCTGGAATTATAATCTTCTGCATAGATGCTAACACAATAGAAAGAGAAAAGGGTCCCAAGACCAGGCAAAAAAAATCAGTTATTCCCACTCCTACTGCCAAAAGTTTTCCCCAAACACCAAGCCAACAACTATAACATATAAGCAGAGGACTGAGTATAGACCCATACAGGTTCTGTGATTAACAATTCAATCTCTCTGATAACCTGAGATCCCTATATAGTTGATTCTGCTGTATATCTGACCCTTCTGGCTCCCACAGTTCCTCCTCCTTTCTATTTTGGGGTTCTCTGAGCTTTGAAGAAAGGAGCCTGATGGAGAGCTCCAACTTTATCACTATGCTTAATGTTTGACTGTTGATCAATGAATGTATCTGCTCCACCCACTACTAGAGGACTCTTTGATGATGACTCAAATATATCTCCAACTATGAGTATATAAGTATGTTGTAATAAATATTAATTAATAAATCCAGGCACAGTTTGCTACCTGCCTCAATGATTTATGTTCCCAAATCAAAGACACACACTCAGCCTTCATATTTTAATATGTGTTTAGGAGCATAGTAGCTGGGAAGATGCCTATCTTCCAGGCTGCTAGAATCTACCTTTCACCAATAATCCTAAGTTGCTACTTACTAAATTCTACATTATATCTTGGCTGCTCTAGACCCAGTTGGATAGCACTGTGGGGTTATCTTTTCTAGTTCCTCCACATAGCAGCCATGTCCCTCTGTCCTGAACCTTGTCAGGCATGTCTGTCTATTCCTCCACATTATCCTGGCATGGTGGATTTACTTCCTTTCCTCCCCATCTCAAGGCCAAGAAATCCCCAAATTCTGCCTCTGTCTGTCATTCCCAGCTATTAGCTGCTGGCATGTTTATTTAACAAACAGTACCAACTGGTGGCCACCAGAAGCTATGTGCAGACCCTCTCATGCAAAAAAAGGTTTTTGGCAAACATGATTAGCATTCATAATACAAGCAGCCATGTGATATAGCAGAATATCATCAGGAATCATTTTTTTCTGGCCTTGTTTGGAATATGCCTTTAAAGGCAGAGGCAAGTAGATCTACAGTGGTGAGTATCAAGACAGTCATGTCAATGTAGAGAGACATTGTCTCAATGGGACAGGGAGACAGAGACAGAGACAGTGACAGAGAGACAGAGATAGACAGAGAGAGGGAGAGAGGGGGGAGATAGAGACAAAGACAGAAAGAAATCATGAAAATAAAATATACACTTGCTATTTTAAAAAGATGTATTCTCAGGGCCAGCCAACCAGTGACTGGCCAAGCTTGAGAGCCATGCTAGCTCCCCTGATACTAATAATGATATTATGCTATACTTGCAGACTAGAGTCTAGAATAACTGTTATCTGAGTGTTTTCACCCTGCAACTGATGGAAATAAATGTAGACACTGATACCCAAACATTAGGCAGATCTTGGGGAATCCTGTGGAAGAAGGAGAGGAGCAAGGAGCAAGTAGGGTTAAGGATACCACAGGAAAACTTACAGAATCAACTTACCTGGACCTATAGGTGCTAATAGATACTGAACATTCAAGCAGAGCATGAATTGGAAAGGAGCCAGGCCCTCTGCACATACGTAACTGCCACAGACCAAACTCAGGTGGGAATTGTAGTCTCGGGAAAACCAGGATTCTTTTAGTCCAGGAAGATTGGGATTCAGCTAATGACACACAGACACCAAACACAGAGGTGGTTTAGGGTCTGAGTGTGGTTTTTTTTACATCTCAAACAGGAGTTTTTAAGCATGAGGGATAGACATTTATATATCACAAGATGTATTCAGCAAAGCAGGCACAAGGAACAATTAGCATTACCATTTGGCACAAGGATATGTAAAATCAACCAGGTAAAATGTTTCCCGTATAACAAATTTAGAAGCTCAAACACAGATAACATCAGTCTTCCTGATACAAAGTTTTAAAAAAACTTCAAAGGATGTTTTTCCTGACCCCCTGAGTCTAAATGAGTCTCCATGAGTAAACTTTACCTGACACCTAGCTTTCGTCTGTAAAACCCTGAGGTTCCCTTTAAATCTACAATAATTTTGTATGGAGTTGGCAGGCCAAATTTTAACACCTTTGTGAATTCTACATAGCCTTATTAATCTTTTATAAGTTTGAACTGCATTTTGAACCACACCTGGATAAGTCTGTCAAGAATGTTGTTTTGGCCAAAAGCTCCCTAGGTGGGGTTTGCAAAACAAAAGCAGTTCCTCACAAGCTTCCATTGAGGAAGCTCTGAGCTTTGTACTAACTCAAATGTAAATTTAACCTGTCCAACACCCTTGACAGACAGGTGCTGTCTGACAAGGACAAAGTATGGGGTTCCTCAAATGTAAATATCTTCTAATCTGAGCCCTTTGTTTAAGACCAGGACTAACACCCATGTGTCTTGCAAGAACTTTTTATGAGGGTCAAATAACAAAAGGAACTTGTACTTTTAGGATTCCCAGAAAAATTCTACTCATTGTTTCATATTTCCACTGATATCTCCTTTTTAATCTTGGGGCGTAAATGTGACTAAGGCAAAGTGTTACAGTTCTAAAAGAGGTTTTTGGCTAGTGATTTTGCTTCAAAGAAGGAATCTTTTACATCTTATTTGCTTGGCTTTTCTTAGCCCTGGGCCATTAGAATGATCTTGCAAGAGAAGGAAAGGGGGGGAAGCTTGGAAACAAAGCAAATTGCCAAGTGAGACTTTGGCTTCTTATTAGGGGTATTCCGAAGGCTCCAAGAGAGATTTTTTTCTGTCTCAAATCTTTAGAACTTTATCTCACAGAATCTATTAGAACTACTGCGGTATGTAACATTTGTGCAGGTGGATCTTCATGAAGTAATCCTAAAGTGGAAATATTCACTGTATCTAACTACATTTTATGCCTTTAGATTCCTTTCCCTTTATTTGGATACCTTGACTAGACTCAGTAGAAGAAGATACACCTAAACTTACTGCAACTTGATATGTCATGTCTGGTTGAAATACCGTGACTCTTTCAGTTTCTGAGAAGAAAAGAAGGGGCAGATGGTGGGTGAGGGAGAGATGACAGAGGAGAGAGGGAAGAACAGTGATCAGGATGTAAAGTAAATAAGTAACTGAATAAAAAATTAAAAGATGAGCCATAAGCAATCCTACAGGGCATTTTAAAATTAGTGATTGACAAAGTTCTGCTCAGTTCCATTGTGGTTGGTGCCATCCCTGGGCCCGAGTTCTATAAGAAAGCAGGGTGAGAAAGACTTGGAGAGCAAGTAAGTAATAAGTATCACCCCTCTACATCCTTTGCATCTGCTCCTTCCTCCAGCGTTTTGCCCTGCTTTGACTTCCTTCAATGATAAACACTGCTGTGTATGTGTAAGCCAAAACAAACCACTTTTTCCACCTCCCCAAAAACAATATATAATTTAGAGCTTATGTATGTATGTATGTGTATTAGTCTGGGTTCTCTAGAGTTACAGAACGTATGGGCAGTCTCTATGTAGTTAGGGAATTTGTCGATGACTTACAGTCTGTAGTCCAACTCCCCAACAGTAGTCAGCAGCAGCTGTGGATGGAAGTCCAAGGATCTTGCAGTTGCTCAGTCCCACGAAGCAAGCCGGCAAGGAAGAATGAGTCTTCCTTCTTTCAATGTCCTTATATATGTCTCCAGTAGAAGGTGTAGCCCAGATTAAAGGTGTACACCTTTAATCCCAGATGAACTTGAAATCTGGGATTAAAGGTGTATGTCTCTACACCTTTAATCCCACATGACCTTGAACTGGAATCCATGCTTCAAGATCTCCATGCTAGGTCCAGGTCAGAAACTTATATCTCTGAGCCTCCAGATTAGGATCATATGTGAGCCTTCTAATTCTAGATTATAGTTCATTCCACATATAGTAAAGTTGACAACCAGGAATAGCCACTACAGTATGTATGTATGTATGTATGTATGTATGTATGTATATAGATATAGATGTAGATACAGATATAGAGATATATAATCTTATCTATCTATAAGAATCCAGATGAATGCAATGTAGATATAGCTCTAACTTCCACTTTAGGAGTCCTTCATGAAGACTAGCGGCACAAATGTTACATATGTGCAGAGGGCCTAGGTTCATCCCATTCATGCTCTGTTTGGCAGTTCATAGATAGATAGATAGATAGATAGATAGATAGATAGATAGATAGATGATAAGATGTAGATACAAATTATATATATATATATATATATATATATATATATATATATATATAAACATATACATTTAAACACACACACACACACACACACACACACACACACACACACACCTGTCTTACTGGGGCCCCTAAGCCAAACTTATTTAGTCATGGAAATTCTTTTTAGTTCCAGCTAGAACCTCTGCTTAGTAGAACAAAAGTTATATAATGCAGATGAAAGCATTTCGTGAAAAAGTAAAGAAAAAGTAATTGCCCTAAAAATTGAATATGTAATATCATTTTATGTTGGTATGAACATAACTCATCTTGTGGATTTGTCAAGATGCTTCATCACTAATGTAATTACTCCTTGGAGACAATTGCATTATGACCTCTGTTGTTCAAGTTGTTGTCATGTCTTTGTAATAGTAGCACACCTGTAATCATCAAGACCACTGGGCACAGTGGCTGAACCTAGTATCTGCTGTGGAATTTATCCAGAATTATAGCTGGAGAGGCAGCTTGGATGGAACAGCTGGTCTAGATACCACTTAAGGAGTCGTTCATGAACATCTAGCTACACAGATATTACATATATGCAGAGAGCCTAAGTCCACCCCATTCATGCTCCATTTGGCAGTTCAGAGAGAGAGAGAGAGAGAGAGAGAGAGAGAGAGAGAGAGAGAGAGAATATGTAGATACATATAATTTTAATATACATATTATTAATACATATCAAAAGGTCAATTTTGACTTTGCAATGGGCAGATGAAAACAGAAGCATTTTCCTTGCCAAAAGTGATCTGGTTCCTTCTCTTAGAATGCCAGGTGATTGTGAAACTGTGATTCAAAAGATTTAAATCTCTGAGTATTCTCATCATAATATGTGTTGTTTGATCTCCCCCCTAATGTCTAATTTATGGGTACTTTTGGAGGAGTTTAGTATTCTTTCTTTGGCAACCACTGCCTTTACATATTTCAAGTCAACTTAAAAGATATTGAGGAATCTAAGATGATTGAAATACTGTATTACTTGGCAGCTTAGTTTCAGTGCTTTTTACTCTTCTGATACATTTTGTGTCTAGATGATAGATTGTCTATATACCTATCATTTTTTCTAAGATAAATTTCGTAGTGTTCTCTTATGGATTTACATGGTCACCAACTAAATATATATCTGAAAAGCCTTTTACTTTATCATTTTCCTTTAAAAAAATAGATACACAATCACACTTTCTAGTCGAGACTGGACTCAGATTTATAGCAGTCCACGTGTTCCAGCTTTTCAAGTTTTACACTCAGATGCGTCAGCCAGCATGCATGGCCAGAAGTGTTTTATAAGCAGCTAATGAGAAAATGGTTTCTGTTTCTAACTTTCTACAGTCCTTGCAGTAAAAGGGAACAAAATTCCCCAGTGATTGAAAGAAATGATGCAAAGTTCATTTATAGATTTAATTGGTGATAGTACTTCAGAGATCTCTAGATGTAAAAATATGATATCTTAAATACTCTGTGTAACATAATGGTGTTTCATCTCAGTATGGTAAATTGTTTGAGCAATTGAAATTCCTAAAGGCATTGAAGTTCTCGGGTGAATGTACAAACATATGCTACACTGTAAATTTCAAGTGAATTGATTTAAAGATATTTGATAGATTAAAAGACAGAAAGACTGCTTGAAGACTGAATGCCTGGTACTGGGATACAGAGAGAGCATCACACATCACACAAAGCTTCAACTCTTTGCTGAGTTTCAGCTCTTAGACTCTCTCTAAATGTCCCAGGTTAAGACATGGATTACAGTATAAATATGGGAATTCTAAGGATCTGATGTTCCATGTTGCATTCAGTTTTCATTTGATTTGGGTTTGTTGGGTTGTTTGTTCATTCATTCATTTTTTTATTGGTTATGTGGTATAACTGGGAGTTAGAGGCATTGTGCTTACTGACAGACAAAGCATTTCCCAGAGATATTGGGCTGCTGAGGAAGTCTGACACACATGCTTTCTGACCTGAAATAGACAGGGTTTAGTTTTCTGAAACCCAAACAAACCACTTCAGTCATCCAAAGAAACTTCCTTTTTGTTATCATGTATACTCTTGGTTATTGAATTTGAGGTGGTGTGTTAGTATGTGGGTTCCAGTAATGATGCTGAGGAGAAAAAGGTTGGATGTCATTAAAATTCAAAATTTAGAAGTTTGAAGACCTTTGTTTGTTTGTTTGTTTGTCTCTTTGAGAAACCAATAGTATGAATTTGAAATCAGAGATATCTGAGGCACAGCAACTGGCTGCAATTGATTGTCCATTTACTTATTTATTTATTTGCTTGTTTGTTTGTTTGATATCCTTTTTGTTTTAATTGTATATTGTTTATATATATTTCAAATGTTATACCACTTCCTGGTTATCACCTTCCTGGAACCCCCATCCCATCCTCCCTCCCCTTGAATCTATAAGGGTATTCCTCCACACATCCCACTCCCACTTCTCAGCCCCCGATTCCCCTACCCTGGGGCATCTATCAAGCCTTCATAGGACCACGTATCTCCATTCCCACTGATTTCTGTCAATGCTATTCTTTGCTACTTATGTAGCTAGAGCCATGTGTACTCCTTGGTTAATGGCTTAGTTCCTGGGAGTTCTGGAGTGGGGGGTCTGGTTGGCTTATATTGTTGTTCTTCCTATGGGGTTGCAAACACCTTCAGCTCCTTCAGTCTTTTCTCTAACTCCTCAGGCCAATGGTTGGCCATGAGAATCCATCTCTGTATTTGCAAGACTCTGGCAGGGCCTCTCAGGAGACAGCCATATCATGCTCCTTTCAGCAAGCATTTCTCGGCATCCACAATAGTGTCAGGGTTTGGTGACTGTATATGGGATGAATCGCAAGGTGGAATGGACTGTAGATGACCATTCCTTCAGTCTCTGCTCTATAATTTGTCTCCATATTTACTTCTGTGAGTATTTTGTTCCCTTCCTCAGAAGAATGGAATCACCCACACTTTGGTCTTCCTTCTTACTGAGCTTCATATGGTCTGAGAATTGTATCTTGGAGATTCTGAGATTTTGGACTATTATCCACTTATCAGTTAGCACATACAAAGTGTGTTCTTCTGTGATTGGGTTACCTCACTTAAGGTAATATTTTTCTAGTTCGATCCACTTGCCTAAGAATTTCATGAATTCATCATTTTTAATAGCTGAGTAGTACTCCATTGTATAAATATACCAAATTTTATGTATTCATTCCTCTGTTGAGGTTCTTTCCAGCTTCAGATTATTATAAATAAGACTGCAATGAACATAGTGGAGCATGTGTCCTTATTACATGCTGGACCATCTTCTGGGTATGTACTCAGGATTGCTATAGCTGGGTCCACATAGCTATGTCCAATTTTCTGAGGAGAAACCAGACTGATTTCCAGAGTGGTTATAGCAGCTTGCAATCCCACCAGCAATGGAGGAGTGTTCCTCTTTCTCCACATCCTCTCCAGCATCTTCTGTCACCTGAGTTTATTATTTTAGCTATTCTGAATTGTGTGATTAGAATCTCAGAATTGTTTTCATTGGCATTTCCCTAATTACTAAGTATATTGAACATTTCTTTAGGTCTTCTCAGCCATTTGATATTCTCAGTTGAAAATTCTTTGTTTAGCTATGTACCCCTTTATTAATAGGGTTATTTGATTCTCTGAAGTCTAACTTCTTGAGTTATATATATGTGTGTGTGTATGTGTATATATATATATATTTGGATATTAGTCCTCTATGAGATGTAGGATTGGTAAAGATCTTTTCCAAATCTGATGGTTGCCATTTTGTCATATTGACAGTGTCCTTTGCCTTACAGAAGATTTGTTGATTCTTGTTCTTAGAGCATACCGTTGGTGTTATGTTCAGGAAATATTTGCCTTTGCTCATGTGGTTGAGGATCTTCCCCACGTTCTCCTTTGTAAATTTCAGAGTGTCTGGTTTTATGTGCTAGTCCTTGATCTAATTGTACTTGAGTTTTGTACAGGGAGATAAGGATGGGCCAGTTTGCATTTTTTCAACATGCTTACAACTAGTTGCCCCAGCACCATCTGTTAAAAATGCTGTCTCTTTTCCACTGAATCATTTTAGCTCCTTTGTCAAATATCAAGTGACCACAGGTATGTGGGTTCATTTCTGTGTCTTTAATTCCATTCCATTGATCTTCCTACCTCTCTCTGTACAAATACCATGCAGTTTTATCACAATAACTCTGTAATATAGCTTGATATCAGGAATGGTGAGTCCATCAGAAGTTCTTTTATTGTTGAGAATAGTTTTAGTTATACTGGGGTTTTTGTTATTCCAAATGAATTTGCAAATAACTCTTTCTAAACTCTATGAAGAACTGAGTTCAAATTTTGATGGCCATTGCATTGAATCTGTAGATTCCTTTCAGCAAGATGTTCTTCAATTTTCTTCTTCAGAGACTTGAAGTTCTTATCATACAGATATTTCACTTGTTTGGTTAGAGTCAAACCAAGGTATGTAATATTATTTGTGACTATTGTGAAGGGTATTTTTCTCTAATTTTTTTCTCAGCCTGTTTATTCTTTGAGTAGAGGAAGGCTACTGATTTCTTTGAGTTAATTTTATACCCAGCCACTTTTCTCAAGTCATTTATCAGCTTTACAAGTTCTCTGGTAGAATTTTTGGAGTCACAAGTATATAAAAATATCATCTGCAAATCATGGGATTATTTCCAGCTTCTTATATCTGTTGAGGCCTGTTTTGTGACCAATTATATGGTCAGTTTTGGAGAAGGTACCATGAGGTGCTGAGAAGAAGGTATATTCTTTTGCTTTAGGATGAAGTGTTCTACAAATATCTGTTTAATTCATTTGTTTCATATCTTCTGTTAGTTTCGCTGTGTCTCTGTTTAGTTTCTGTGTCAATGACTTGTCCATTGGTGAGAGTAGGGTGCTGACGTGTCCCACTATTATTATGTGGTGTGCAATGTATGCCTTGAGATTTAGTATAGTTCTTTTATGAATGTTTGTGCCCTTGCATTTGGAGCATACCTGTTCAGAATTGAGAGTTGATTTGGTAGATTTTTTTTCCTTTGACCAGTATGAAGTGTCCTTCCTTATCTTTTTTTTTTTTTTATAACTTTTGGTTGAAAGTTGATTTTATTCAATATTAGAATGGCTATTCTACCTTGTTTCTTGGGACAATTTGTTTGGAAAATTGTTTTCCAACCTTTTACTCTGAGGTAGTGTCTAACTTTGTCACTGAAGTACATTTTCTACATACAGCAAAATGCTGGGTCTTGTTTACATATCCAGTTTGTTAGTCTATGTCTTTTTATTGGGGAATTAAGTGCATTGATGTTAAAAGATATTAAGGAAAGGTGATTGTTGCTTTGTTAATTTTTTTGTTAGAGGTAGAATTACATTTGTGTGGTTATCCTCTTTTGGGTTTATTGAAATATTACCTTCTTGTGTATTCTAGGGTGTAGTTTTCCTCCTTATGTTGATGTTTTCCATCTCATATCCTTTGTGAAGCTGGATTTGTAGAAGGATATTGGGTAAATTTTGTTTTGTCATGGAATATCTTGTTTTCTCCATCTACTGTAATCGAGAGTTTTGCTGGGTATAGTAGCGTGTAACAGCATTTATGTTCTCTTATGTTCTGTATGACCCAGGATCTTCTAGATTTCATAGTTTCTGGTTTGAATTCTAGTGTAATTCTGATGGGTCTGCTTTTATATGTTAGTTGATCTATTCTCCGTACTGCTTTTAGTATTCTTTCTTTGTTTAGTGCATTTGGTATTTTGACTATTATGTGACAGGAGGAATTTCTATTCTGGTCCAATCTATTTAGAGTTCTGTAGGCTGCTTCTATATTCATGGGCATCTCTTTCTTTAGGTTAGGGAAGTTTTCTTCTATAATATTGCTGATAATATTTACTAGCCTTCTAAGTTGTGAATCTTTGCTCTCTTCTATACCTCCATACCTTTTATTCTAAGGTTTGTTCTTCTCATTGTGCCCTGTATTTCCTCTGTGTTTTGGGTTAAGAGCTTTTTGCTGTTTGCAGTTTTCTTTGACTGTTGTGTCAATGTTTTCTATGTTATTGTCTGCACCTAGGATTCTCTCTTCTATCTCTTGTATTCTGTTGGTGATGCTTGCATCTATGGCTTCTGATCTCTTTCCTAGGTTTTCTAACTCCAGGCTTGTCTCCCTTTGTGATCTTTTATTGTTTCTATTTCCATTTTTAGATCTTGGATGGTTTTGTTCATTTCCTTCACCTATTTGATTGTGTTTTCCTGTAATTCCTTAAGGAATTATTGTGTTTTCTTTTTTAAGGACTTCTGGTTGTTTATCTGTGTTCTCCTGTATTTCTTTAAGGGAGTTATTTATGTCCTTCTTTAAGTCCTCTATCATCAAGCCGGGCATCGTGGCACATGCCTGTAAGCCCAGCACTTGGGAGGCAGAGGCAGTTGGATTTCTGAGTTCAAGAACAGCCTGGTCTACAGATAGAGTTCAGGACAGCCAGGGCTACACAGAGAAACCCTGTCTTGAAAAACAACAACAAAAAAGTCCTTTATCATCATCATCATCATCATCATCATCATCATCATCATCAGAATTGATTTTATATCCAACCTTAGCTTTTCCTGTGTGATGGTGTATCCAGGACTTGCTATGGTGGGAGAATTGGGTTCTGATGATGCCAAGTTACCTTGGTTTCTGCTGTTTATGTTCTTATGTTTGCCTCCTGCCATCTGACTGTGCTACCTGCTCTCCCTATATCTGACTGGAGCCTGTCCTTTCTATGACCCTGGTTGTATCAGAACTCCTCAGAGCCCAGGTGTCTCTGTAGTACTGTGATTCAAGGATACTGTTATCCTGAGGTCCTGGTGTGTCAGGGCTCCTGTGCATCAACCTGACTCTGTGTCCCTGAGATCCTGGTGTGATCAAGCTCCTGGGGTTCTGGGGTCCTTGGATCCTTGTATCCTATGATCCTGGGATCCTATGATTTGGGGCATGTAAATCCACCTGGGAGTGGAGCTTCCTCTGGGTGTTACCGGACTGGCTGCAGAGTTTGTGCCCAAGGTAAACCAGCGCAGACTGGAAAGGTGCCTGTGCCACTGGTTGGACAGGGTTCCTGTGTCCCCGGATCCTGCTGGTTTCAGTTAAGTCCCGTAGTTTTAGGACACATGTCATCATCACCTCTGATTCTATGATCCTCTGGTTGTCCTTTTTAAGATGTTGGTTTATTTTAGAACATCTGTCTCCCTTAAAGGATAGCAACACTAATTCTTCTTATTTATCCTAAAAATTTTACTTTTGAACATGTAGATGTTTAATGGTTATCTCAAAATAATCTCATTTTCAGCTTAAATGTATAATATTAATTTGTCATATTAATATTTTTTCCTTATTAGTGACAGTTCTTAAAATAAATTCATTAATAATTTTAAACCTGCAAAATTAGGTTACTACATGTTTTCTGGGAGTGTTTTAATAGGTTATAAGAACATGAAGGAATTTCAGTATTAGTGCAGCTCTCTTCATTTGATTCTCAGATGAAGAGGTTAAGGCTGGGAAGGTACAGTGTGAGAATGAATCTTTAGACTAGGACACTGTGTAGTCAGATCTGTGCTAACCCTCATGGTATCATACTCTCTGCTATTTCTCATGATATAATACTGTTCTTGGGGCCTCTAGATTGATTTATCTCATCTCAAAGAAAAATAATTTTGCTTAAAATGCTCTAAAATATCAAGTGTTTGCCATCAATTCTCAGAAGTAAAATCAAAACAGGAGAACAAATTATAATTCTATAAAAAGCTGCATGAGTTCATTGGTAGAATTTTATTTTAAAATGTTATTGACATTTACTTAGACTTTGTAAGAGTTTTAAAATTAACACAGCACAAAAATTTGCAAGCATACAAAATGTAAGTTACTTTAGAGAAACATCAAGGAGGAAGTCAAAGGGAAGCCACCTGCTCAACTCAGTCTTGGCTGCTTACTCAGCTATCCACTGCCCACCTGCTCACCTAATGAGCTTGATTTCTGTCTCTCTCTTCTTACTACACTTCAAGTCTGCAAGGCTAAGTGCTACCTCTCCCACTGAAGCCAAACAAGGCAGCCCAGGTAGTAGAGCATACCTCATATACAGGCAAAACATTTTGGGATAAACCATGTTTCAGTAGTTTGGAACCCACATGAAGGCCAATCTGCATATCTGCTACATATGAACAGGGAGGTTGGTGTATGTTCTTTGGTTGGAGGTTCAGTCTTTAAGAGCTCAAACGGTCCAGGTGAGTTGACTCTGTTTTTCTTCCTTTGGAGTTCATATCCTTTCCCCAGTTCTTCCATAATAGTTTCCAAATCCATTCACTCTTTGGCTGTGTGTATCTGTAACTGTCTGAGTCAGGTGGAGTCTCTCAGAGGACAGCCATGCTAGACTCCTAGTTGCAAGCATAATAGAAAATTATTAATAAGGAATGGATTGGTGCTTGTCCATGCATGGGTCTCAATTTGGGTCAGTTATTGGTTCACCATTCTCTTAGTCTATGTTCCATCCTCCCATCCCTTCTTACTTGTACACAGGATCAACTTTGGGTTGAATGTTTTGAGGGTGGGTTGGTGTCTCTATTATTTCACTGGGGTTCCTGCCTCACTACACAAGTTGACCTCTTCAGGTTCCATATCCCCAATGTATTAAGTTACAATTAAGTCCACCCCCATTGATTCTTGGGCCTCTCCCTTTTTCCAGGTCTCTGTTTTATCATGGAGATGCCTCATACCTTCTCACCACAGTCAGTGTCAAATATCTATTCATTTTTATAGCCTCTAGTCATCTCTTTTGTCCTTCCTCACTCTTGATCCTGAACTCACAAATTCCCCTACCCATCTGACTCTCTCCTAGTTCCCTCCCTCTATTGTCCTCTTATGACGATTTTATTTCCCATTCTAGGTGAGATCCAAGCTTCTTTGCTTCGGTCTTCCATCTTGTTCACCTTCTTTAGGATTGCCAAGTATAATGTGGTACCTGTATTTCATGGCTAATATCAACATATTAATTAGTACATACTAAGCATGTCATTAAGGAACTGGGTTAGCTCACTCACGATGGTATTCTCAAGTTCCATGTATTTACCTACAAAATTCATTGATGTCTTTGTTTTTAATAGCTAAATAATACTTGATTGTGTAAATATGCCACATTTTCTTTATCTATTCTTCAGGTGAAGGGTATCTAGGTTGCTTCAACTGCTTTTGTATTGCAAAGGACACTGACAATAGGAAAAAATGGCGACCATTAGGTTGGGAAAAGATCTTTACCAATCCCACATCCAATATAGTGCTAATATCCAATATATATGAAGAACTTAAGAAGCTAGACTCCACTTCAAATAACCCTATTAAAAATGAGGTACAGAGCTAAACAAAGAATTTTCAACTGAGGAATATCGAATGGCCAAGAGAAGCATCTCAAGAAATGTTTAACATGGTTAGTTATCAGGGAAATTCAAAGCAAAACAACCCGGAGATTCCACATCACACCAGTCAGAATGTCTAAAAAAAAAAAAAAAAAAAAAAAACAACTTCAGGTGACAACAGATGCTGGCAAGGATGTGGAGAAACAGAAACAATTCTCCATTGCTGGTTGGATTACAAGCTGGTACAATGAAACTGGAAATCAGTTTGGTGGCTCCTCAGAAAGCTGAACATAGTACTCCCTGAGGACCCAGCTATACCACTCCTGGGCATATACCCAGAAGATGCTCCAACATGTAATAAGGACACATGCTTCACTATGTTCATAAAAGCCTTATTTATAATAGTCAGAAGCTGTAAAGAACTCTTCAACAGAGGAATAGATAGAGAAAATGTGGTATATTTTCCCAATGAAGTACTACTTAGGCTATTAAAAATGAATTAATGAATGTCTTAGGCAAATGGATGGAAGTAGAAAACATCATCCTTAGTGAACCAACCCAATCACAAAAGAACAGACATGGTATGAATTCACTGTTATGTAGATATTAGCCCAGAAGTTTGGAGTACTCAAGATAGAATTCACAGACCACATGAAGCTCAAGAAGAAGGAAGGCCAAAGTATGGATACTTCTGTCCTTCTTAGATGAAAAATAGTCAAGGGAGGAAATACAGACAAAGTGTGGAGCAGAGATTGAAGGAAAGGGCATCTTAAGTCTGCCCCACCTGGGGATCCATCCCATATACAGTTACCAAACCCCGATACTATTGTGGACATCAAGAAATGCTTGCTGAAAGGTGCCTGAGAGACGCTGCAAGAGCCTTGCAAATACAGAGGTGGATTCTCACAGCCAACCACTGGGATGGTCATGGGGTACCCAATGGAGGAGTTAGAGAAAGGACTGAAGGAGCTGAAAGGATTTGTAACCTCATAGGAAGAAGAACAATATCAACCAACCAGATCCCTCAGAGCTCCCAGGGACTAAGCCATCATCCATGAAGTATACATGTATCCAGTTGCATATGTAGCAGAAAATTGCCTTGTCAGGCATCAATAGGAGGAGAGGTTTTTGGTCCTATGAAGGCTTGATAGATGTTCCAGTATAAGGAATTTGAAGCCTAGGAGGTGTGAGTGGGATGGGTGGAGAAATATCCTCATAGAATCAGAGAGAGTGGGGATGGAATAGAGGGTTTCCAGGAGGGGTAGAAACTGGAAAATGGGATAACATTTGAAATATAAATAAATAAAATATCCGACAAAAAAGAATAAAACTGCTATGAACATAGTTGAGCAAGTGTCTTTGAGAAATGTTGGAGCGCCTTTTGGATACATTACCAGGAATAGTATAGCTGGATCTTTAAGTATTCAATCTCAAGTTTTCTGAGGAACCACAAATTTGTTTTCCAACATGGTCATAAAAGTTTTCACTCCAAGTAGCAATGAAGAGGTCTTCCTCTTGCTCTAAATCCTTGCTAGCATGTGTGATCTCTTGAGTTTTTAATCTTAGCCATTTTGATAGGTGTAAAACAGAGCCTCATAGTTATTTTGACTTGCATTTCCCTAATGGCTAAGGACTTTGAACCTTTTTAAGTGCTTTTTGGCCATTTGAGATTCTTCCGTTGAAAATTCTGTTTAGTTCTGCATGCTACTTTTAATTAGGTTATTTGGGTTATTGGTATCTAATGTCTTGATTTCTTTATAAATTTTGGATGTTAGCCCTCTGTTATTAGATCCTTTCTGACTCTGTGGGCTGCTAATTTCTCCTATTGATAGTGTCCTTTTCCTTACAGAAGCTTTTCATTTTCATGATGTCTCACCTATCAACTGTTGATCTATAGCCCAAACCATTAGTGTTTTGCTCAAGAATTTGTCTGCTATATCAAAGCATTCTAAGTTATTTCCCATTTTTTGATAGGGTTATTTGGTTCTTTGCGGTCTAACTTCTTGAGTTCTTTGTATATATTGGATATTAGCCCTCTGTCAGATGTGGGGTTGGTGAAGATCTTTTCCCACTTTGTTGGTTGCCGTTTTGTCCTTCTGACAGTGTCCTTTGCTTTGCAGAAACTTTGTAATTTTATGAGGTCCCATTTGTCGATTATTGATCTTAGTGTGTAAGCTATTGGTGTTCTGTTCAGGAACTTTTCCCCTGTCCCCAAGTCCTCCAGGGTCTTCCCAAGTTTCTTTTCTAATAGTTTCAGTGTGTCTGGTTTTATGTGGAGGTCCTTGATCCACTTGGAGTTGATCTTAGAGCAAGGAGATAAGAGTGGGTCAATTCGCATTCTTCTGCATGTTGACCTCCAGTTGAACCAGCACCATTTGTTGAAAAGGCTATCTTTATTCCATCGGATGGTTGTGGCTCCTTTATCAAAGATCAAGTGACCATAAGTCTGTGGGTTAATTTCTGGGTCTTCAATCCTGTTCCATTGATCTGCTTGCCTGTTGCTATACCAATACCATGCAGTTTTTAACACAATTGCTCTGTAGTACTGCTTGAGGTCAGGGATATTGATTCCCCCAGAAGTCCTTTTATTGTTGAGAATAGTTTTAGCTATCCTGGGTTTTTTGTTGCTCCAGATGAATTTGAGAATTGCTCTTTCTAGATCTATGAAGAATTGAGTTGGGATTTTGATGGGTATTGCATTGAATCTGTATATTGCTTTTGGCAAGATGGCCATTTTTACTATATTAATCGTGCCAATCCAGGAGCAAGAAATATTTTTCATCTTCTGAGGTCTTCTTCGATTTCTTTCTTCAAGGACTTGAAGTTCCTGTTGTACAGATATTTCGATTGTTTGGTTAGAGTTATGCCAAGATACTTTATGTTGTTTGTGGCTATTGTGAAGGGTGTTATTTCCCTAATTTCTTTCTCAGCCTGCTTGTCCTTTGAGTACAAGAAGGCCACTGACTTGCTTGAGTTAATTTTATAACCTGCCACTTTGCTGAAGTTGTTTATCAGCTGTAGAAGTTCTCTGGTGGAGTTTTTTGGGTCGCTTAGGTAAACTATCATATCGTCTGCAAATAATGATAGTTTCACTTCTTCCTTTCCAATTTGTATCCCTTTGACTTCCTTGTGTTGTCTAATTGCTCTTGCTAAAACTTCAAGTACTATATTGAAAAGATATGGAGAGAGAGGGCAGCCTTGTCTAGTCCCTGATTTTAGTGGGACTCTCCATTTATTTTGATGTTGGCTACTGGTTTGCTGTAGATTGCTTTTACTATGTTTAGGTATGGGCCTTGAATTCCTGCTCTTTCCAAGACTTTTAGCATGAAAGGATGCTGAATTTTGTCAAATGCTTTCTCTTTTATGAGGTAATTGTTTTCTTCCCTTCTTTTTCTTGGGTATTTGTGTTTTCTGTATATTTGAAACTTTATCCAAAATTCCATGCCACATATTCCTGTATCACACAAAATGCTTAAAATAATTCTTAATATAATTAAAATAATTTTATGCTTATAACTTTAAGGTTTCTAAGTATGTTATAGTTAAATGAAAAAATAAAATAAGGATGTGACTACTCCTAAAATATGGAGATTTTTATATTGCATATATAAGGGAGAAAGTAGGATGAGCCCACTCTGAACTTGGCTGGCAGAGTAAACCAAACAAGGAGACAAGAGATGAGAGCAAGAGTGCAAGAGAGTAGACACCAAGCAAGAGAGGAGGCTCAGGCAAAGAAAAAGCCAAAAATGAACTTTTTAGACAAAACGGCTGGGTTATATAGAGATCAGGCTCTAAGAAGGGAAGCAGGAGACCAATCCCTGGGAGGGAGAAGTTTAGGGAAGGGTTAAGGTAAGTAGTGCTGGGAGGAGCCACAGGGTCTAATTAATTCTAAGGGAGCTGCCCAGGGTCCATTTTGATATGTTAATAGGAATCTCAGTTTTTTTGTTCTGGGTTTCAAAGATCTAACAATTAGTTTTGCACAACCATTTTCCCTATAATATCTTGTAGTCTTTTATAATTTACAAATATAAATTAAATTAATACAAGTTTAAGTTGCTGATATACAATTAAACATCTGAAAGACTTGGTTTCTCTTAGTGAATTATTAACATTGGTAAATTAACTTTCATTAATGATTCTCCATATTAGCTTATAAAATCCCAGAAGATAGTAATAAGGGAAGGAATCCTATCTAGAAGAAGTATTACTTCAGATGGCTGTATTTTTAATTCTATCATTTATGATTTTAGACTTGATAATTAAATTCACTAATCTAAGATTTTCCATCACTATTTTGTAGCCCCAGCCTTGTGTCCTCACATCTTTCTTGTGAAAACATCAAACACTAATAAATGCAGAATTTGGACTGACACAATGTTAAGTGTAGGATAATGACAAAAATTTGTAGAAATAGAGTCAAAGAGAAAGCTACTTCCCCTCCTTTTATATAGTATCACATAGTTTCATAATCATGAACATTTGCCAATAACAAAAAAGAGTGCCTTGCAAAATAGATTGTGTGCATAGCAACTAACAAGAACACTGAGAACAGGCTGCAGCTATGGTCCAGGTTCTTGCTGATATTTGCAATGTCAAGGGAACATCTGGAGGTTGACTGAATCTCCCATTCATCACAAATATTTTTCCTTGTATAACCAAAATATGAAGAACAATAGATTATCTAGTCTAGTCAATTTGCACTGTGTATCTTGATTAGGCATCCCATGAGACCTCCATGAAAACAGAAGAGCGGCATCCAGTGTCAGGCTAAACAGCCTTTCATTTTGCTGCAAACAAACCAAGGGAATTCTAGGAGCTCTGTACTCTGAACTCTACTTGGTAGGTGCTTTTTATTTCTTCTTGAACTATTTTTCCCCCAAGCCATAGTCTTTCAATTAAAAAAAATCACTGTAATTAGTAGTCAGAAATGGAAAATATCCATGTTTCTTTTACTAGTTTCTGAGACTAAGACTAGACTCCCTCAGGTTATGAAACCAATGAGTTGAAAATCTCATACCTTAAGCTGGAATTTAAACTAACACATTTAGACTCCAGACTAGGGAAGGTTTCAGAGCATTGAGGTGAGTCATTTTACCTCAACCCCAACCACATAGAGTAGGAGAAGTGAGTAAGCACTATGAACATGTGATGCATATTTTGGATTTTGAAAGATTGAAAAAAAAAAGAAATCAAATGGAAATGAAAGGACATGACTGTGCTTGGATATGGGAGAGGAGAAAGTTTCTTATAGAAACGTGGGAGCATAGTCAGAGCCAGACACATACAGGAGAGTTAAGAGTGGCTATTGTTAGCATTCTGTCTAAATTCCACCCCACAATTATCTGGCAACACCCAGGTATGCTCCTCCCTACAGTTACCTAGCAACAGCCAGGTAGGACAGACCACTATAAAAGGGACCCCTCCTCCCTCTCTTGCCTCTCTCTCTCTTGCCTCTTGCCTCTTGATCTCTTTCTCCCTCTCTGACCCCATGCCCTTCTTCTCATTCTCCATGTGATCTTTGTTGTGTACATAGTGCTGCTCGAGCAAAAACACACCAAGCCAAACAGTTCCACATGAGGTCATGTGAGGTTTATTGAGGGAGAATGGGGCAAAGGTGGGAGTGAAAAGAGTAGGGGAAGAGAGAGAGACTAGAGAGGTCTTCCTTTTATATGGACAGTGATGTAGCCTCAGGTAAATGTGGGAAGTGAGCCAAGTAGATTCTTGGAATAAGGTGGCTGTTGCATTGGCAACAGATGTGCAGGTCACAGTGTTGCCAAGGTATGATATCACTGGGTTCAGAGATCCTGATACCAACATACCTCCCTACTTCTAATTATAAAGGTAATAAGGTGAGGGGGAAGCTGATGATGAAAAGGGAATGGGACCAACATGTCTCTTAAGTTGCTTCATGCTCTCTTGGGACTTCCTCAATTTTGGGGTGTAGCTGACTTTTACCATTGGGGTCCACTTTGTAAGCATCCCCATCAGGTTCCTCTGTGGAAGCAGCTCTTCTGTGGACAACAACTGGTAATCCTGTAACAAGAACTGATTAATAGTTTGGTTAGATTTTTTTTTTGTATTTGACATTGAGGGAATATAGAAACAAGATTAATGGGGCAGGGAGCAGATAATAACACCAGAAAGATGACTAGAAAAGGTATTACAAAAGGGAGTATGCCTTTCCACATAGGCTTTTCAAAAAATCCCAGAACTGGAGGTCTCATGTTCCCTGAAATTCTGTATGACTGACTGTAGCTCCTGGATTTTATTTCTCACTATCCCATATTTGTTGACTTAGAAACAGCATCTTGGAGGAATAGGCAAAGACATCTAGCCCTATCGATTCTGATGTACCACAGCTACTGAAGAATTGATCTGTTTCTGGATAGTAAGCACAGTTTTAGACATTTCTTGAAAATTGCTTTTAAGCTGGGAAGTGAATTTATCATATTGGGTCACGGAAGTCATTACCCATGGAATACTAGTACCATCACCAATGGCTATTCCTGTAGTGACCAAGAGTGGCATGACCTGAACTGCCCTCTTATGTTGTTGAGCAGGTATTATATATACAACTGGCATTGGTAGGGTCTCATTTCCCTGGATTACTCCCAGTTCAGGGAAAAGGTGTACAAACATACAAACTCCTGACCAGCTAGTGGGTAGGCAACGATATACCTGAGTACCACAAAGAATTGATCTGATTTGGACTGCAGGGTATTGTGGCAGAGATGATGTATCAAGGATTGTGGATCTTTTGCAGTCTAGGGAGCTTAACATTCCTACAGAACATGTCCCAGAGACCTTAAAACAGTTTGCCATGCCAAAGAGAGGGATAGAGGTAAGGGATGGAGTCATGGTAACATCAGAGTCAGGACACCTGACAAAACGGGCGATGGATAGCCAGTAATATTTAAAGTAACAAGGTCTGGTGATATTAACAAGTTGGTATGCTGAGATTAAGGTCTGAAGCAAAAGGCAAAATGAAAAGTTAGAGCCATTTATGAGGGGTGATGTCAAAGAAGTAAGGACCACGGACGCGTGTTTGATAACTTTTCCTACTTTTCTAATATTTAGAAGTTGGGCAATTGAGACATATTTTCTCTGGATATGGATAGTAATTTCTGGGGACCAGGATTGATTTTTATAGTAGAACTTACTGACAACTCCTGTCTCCTACCTTGAATGCCATGAGATTTGAGGTGAGACAGGTGGACCCAATGAGAGAGTCCCTTGAATTTGGCAGCTGTAGGGATCATAAGAATTACCTTAAAAGGGCCCTGCTATTTGGGAGATGGGGTGAGGGATGATGATCTGGAGGGAGTAAAAGGATTTGGTCTCCAGTGTTGACAGACAGTGGACAGGAGAGTGTGTGGCTGTAGTAGATGGTGGTCAAGAAAGTTCCATAGTAGAGAACAGAAGTAGCAAAGTAATAGGGTGAGTAGATAGTCTGGGAGGGGAGAACAATTAGGTAATAGACCAGGAGTTAGGACTGGGCATCCATACATGATTTAAAAGGCTTAAGCTGAGGAGAGGTCACCTGAGGAAAGCTCATAGCCTGAAAAGGACCAGAGGTAGGAGTTTAACAAAATCAAGGTGAAGTTCCTGTGATAGCTTAGGAAGAGTGGTTGTTAAAGTGTGGTTGGTTCTTTCTACCTTGCCTGAAGATTGAGGGTGGTAGGGAATGTGAAAATGCCATGGAATGTATAGGGCCTTAGATAGAATGTGAGAAATTTGGGAAGTAAATTCAGGACCATTGTCTGACTGGAGGGAGGCTGTGATAGTAAACCAAGGAATGATCTCAGAAGAGGAGATCAGAGACTGTCTGAGCCCTGTTGTTAGTTGTAGGAAATGCCTCCACCCACTCTGAGAAGGTGTCCACCAAGACTAGGAGGTACTTGGCACATTCGACAGCAGACATGTGGGTAAAGTCAATTTTCCAGGCCATTCCAGAAAGGGAACCTCTAGCCTGATGGGTAGGAAAAGGGGTGCTACAACCCCTTGAATTGGAATCTTTCATCTAATAGATTTTGCAAGAAGCAGTGATGGACTTTAAGAAATTTAAGTCCTCAGGAGTAGGTTGTAGGTGGGGTCTTGACAAAAGAAGACAATGCTTGGCTGTTAGGGCGAAAGATGGGACAGTGTTTGGTGAGTGTCAGAAGGTGAAGGTAGGGATGTGGACTGCAGTGTAAGGATTTCCTGAGGAGTGTGAGATGAGTCTAGTCCCCAAAGGGCCACAGCTCTAGCTGCTTTGTTGACTTGGTTGTTTCCCTTTGAGACAATAGAGTCACCCATCTGCTGGGATTTGCAGTGGAAAATGGCAATAGCTGTGGGGAGGTGGGAGGCCTTTAACATAGCCATAATGTGGTTTGCATTAGTTACTGATCCTCCTTTTGTGGTAAGTAACCTGTGATACTTCCAGATAGCATTGTGGAACAGGAGAATATGGAAAGCATATTTGGAATCTGTGAGATGTTGAGGGATTGTCCTTGTGCCATTTGAAAGGGCTATTAGTTCAGCCTGTTTATTAGTGGTGTGAATAGGAAGGGCCTGTGCCTCCACCACCTCCCTTGTGCCATAGGGAGTGGTTAGTATGAGGTCGAGGAAGAAGATTGAAAATATTAATAGGTGGGCATGATTGGAAGGTGAGAGTAGAGTCTTCTACTAGTGCTACCTGAAGAGAAAGAACTCTGGAAAATTTGTAGGCCTTTGTAAGTTAGAAGCACTGACAGGTTATGAGAAGAGAGGACGGTTATATGCAACACCAACGTTAGTTTTTCTGACTCTCAAATAAGGAGTTCAGTGGCTGCTAAAGTATGAATACAAGGTGATCACCCCTGGATGGTTAGATCTAGGTTTTTTGACAAGAATGCTACAAGTGCAAAAGAAGGTCCGGTTGATGACCTAAACCTTCAATGGCAAATCCCTTCTTTTCAGTTTTATAGAGGGAAACAGGACAAGTCAGGACAGGGAGAAGTAAGACCTTAAAGAGGGCCTGTTGGAGCCTCTTAAAGGGCTTGATAACAGGTGTGAGAAGAGGTTATGGGTGGGCCCTAAGCTATTTCATACAAGGGGCAAGAAAGGAAGGAAAATGCTAGCCATTCCTAGAAATGATAAAATCTCTTGCATTATAGAAAGAACAGTTAAAGACTGAATCAGATTTTTTCTATCTAAGGTAATAATAGCCTTGTGGGTTGGGGTAATTGTTAGTCCAAAATAGGTGACCTTAGGAGTGGACAGATGTATTTTAGAAGGTGAGACCATGTATCCTTGACTGGAAAGGAAATTTAGAAGAGTAGAGGTGTCAGCTTGGCTCTTCTCTAGATAGGGGCTACAGAGAAGGACATCATCTACATAAAGTACAATCTTAGATTAGGAGAGATAAAGAGATTAGATCAGAAGCCAGGACCTGGCCAAATAGATGGGAGCTGTCTGAGGAACCATGAGTTAGAAAGTCCAAGTAAGTTGGGTAGAAAAGTGAGTGTCAGAATCTGTCCAGTTAAAGGAAAATATGTTCTTTTACTTGGCATCAAAAGGGATAGAATAAAAAAAATGATCCTTGAGATCTAGGACTGAGAATTTTGAAGTCCCTGAAGGGATAGTAAAATGAAGTGTACAAGGGTTAGCCACAACATGATGGCAGGGGACCCCTGTAGAATTAATGCATATAACTGACATCTTGAACCAGGCAATAGGTAGTATTAGGTTTCTTCAGTGCTAGTATATGGGTGTTAAAGGGGGAAGACGTGGAGCAAAGGAGTTTTTCCATTAATAGGTCAGAAATTATCAGCTTACATCCCCTGAGGCTCTGGAAACAGATGTGAGAGAGAGAGAGAGAGAGAGAGAGAGAGAGAGAGAGAGAGAAGAGCTTGGGTGATGTCCCCAGTAGATTCCAGCAACTAGATGACAACAGGAGAATGATGTTTAGCAACAGAGGGTTCTGGATGTCCCAAATTTGGTGGTCCACTTGAGAAGATGTTAAAGAAAACAACACATTAGTGTTAGTGTGTTGACTGGCTAGAAGAAGGAGCAGAACTACTGGCAAGCTTGGGTTTAGGCAAATGTGAGGAGCAAAGGAAATAGAGGTTACCAACTTAGCTATAAGATTCCTTCCCATAAGGGGTAAGAACATATCTGCACTATCAAAATACAAATAAGTGGTGGGGTCTGGTGAGGAAGCTATGGTTGTCCTCCTACGCCACTGATAGGAAAATGAGAAGGTGAAGTGGGTCCCCAAAACTCTGTCAGGACGGAGCAACCAACTGGCCCCAGTGTTCAAGAGGAAGGAGATGGTTGCTCACATACCATGATGACTACCTGTGGCTCCCTGCTAGTGATAGGCATGGTTGGCTTGAGAGAACTCAGGCCCCTTCACTCATCTATAGCCAAGCCTAGGAGGTTGACTGCAGGGTTACCTGGGCGTGATGTCCCTCTGCACAATGTGACAGCAATCAACAACCCAACGTCCCTCATGATGTCACCTAGGACATGGTCCCCTTGGCTTATGGGGGTAGAGCAAGCCCTCGCCGAGTTACTTAGGAGACTACATCTATAGCAGGGGTCTGGTGGTCTCTGAGCCTTAGAAAGTCAGGAGTCCAGGGTAGTAGCTGGGGCTAGTAGGACAGCCCTTGCCAGCATGTGATATTTTTGTTATTGGGCTTTCTCATGGTACATTTGTAGGCCAGCATCAAGAGGCCTGTGGAGTTAAGGGCCCCATTCTCCAACCTCTAAGTTTAGCTTTTATGTTGGGGTGGTTCTGGGAAAAAAGTAGGCCATCAGAAGTGACTTACTTTCTGGGTTTTCAGGGTCCAGAATAGTGTATTGCAATAAAGCCTTTGTGAGGCATTCTAAAATTGAGATGGTTTCTCCTGTTTGTCCTGGACAACCTCTTGGAGTTTTTCAAAATTTACTGGCTTTAAGGCTGCCTTTCTTAGGCTGCCCAGAAGGCATTTAATAAATCTGTCTCTGGATAAGATATCACCTGTGGACTTGTAATTCCATGGAGGATCCTAGTCAGGCACTGCCTCATATCCAATTGGTTATGTTCCATCTGTTTGGTGAATTTCATCTGCATTCATTTTTGCCTCTTCCAAAACTCGCCTGCTTACATTAGTAAGTAAATTATTAGTAAGAATCATATGAACATCATGGAAAGTCAAGTGATGTACTGGAATCCTTAATAAAGCTGGAGGAATAAGAGGTATAGGAACCAAGTCTGGTTTCTATTTGAGAAAGCCCACACAGTGAAAAAGGATCATGTATTCTGATCAGATGATCAATCCCAGCAACTTCCCTTAAAGGAAGGAACAATGCTGGGTCAGGTCTCTCTAAAGGAGAATGAATTGAGGTTTGGCTGAGACCTTAGAATTTGTGATAGGAGGGGTAAAGTTCAGCACAAATGCAGGGTGATTGGAGGGACCAACAGCTAACACGGGAGGGGAGGATTCTGGAGAGGTCAAGCACTTAGTATGCTCTGGGGTATCTTGGAGGGGAGAAACTGAGGATGCAGATTTGGTTTTTGGTGATGTGGAAGCAGGTCTGTGGTGGAGAGGATGTGATTGTTATCTGGATCTAGGGTTTAGCATCATCTAGTGGCAGTTGAGTAGGTTTCATGGCTAAGAGAAGGTGGGTTGGGGAGCAAATGGAACACATGGAGGGATGAGAGTGAAGATAGATGACTGGGTGGATATATGGGACCTCTTTCTATTTACCCGACTGCTGGCAGTATGTATGGAGATCTCTTTTTTTTTCTGAGAATAACTTTTTTTTTTTTACTTTCTATATTCTTTGTTTGCATTCCAAATGATTTTCACTTTCCTGGTTCCCCCCTCCCCATAAGTCCCATAAACCCTCGTCCCTCCATCCGTTCTCCAATCAACACCCTCCTTCTTCTCTCTCTTGGGGTACTCCCCTACAATGCTGGATCAAGCCTTTCTAAGACCAGGGACCTCTCCTTCCTTCTTCTTGGAGATCTCTTAAAATGATCCGGTCTAGCATGCCGTTAGCTGGCTATTTGGAACTATTATCTAAAGGATATTGAATCCTGACCTTATTGCAGAGGTATATCAGTTTGTGGGGCATTAATTTTTAAAGACTTGAGATTTTCCAGGAGACATCCTAGTGGGGTACTTTGGGGTACATTCAAAGACAATTTAGTGCTCATGGGGATGTTACTGAACTATTAATACTGGTATCTTGAGAAGAATTCAGTAATGTATTCTTCTAACTGTATAGCCAAGCTAGAAATTCATGTTGTCACATGGATAAGTAGGGTCTACAGCATCCATTCCCTGGAAATCACCAGAAAGCAGTTGAACCTAGTACTAGGAATTTCAGAGTGACTGCAAGAGTTCAAGGGGTTTGTGAACTGCTTTCAAGAAGAGAAGCATCCCAAGGGTCTAAGCCTTTTTTGTTGGTCAGCCAGGAGATCAGTTGTAAGGACCAGGGCATTGAAATGCCAACCACTCAGCCCAGAATGTGATGTCCAGGCAGGCACTATCTGGGCACTTAGGGTTCCTCCCACCCTGACTGGAAAAACTCCTTGCCAATCAATATGCCAGTGTGTGGTTGCAAGCTTCCACAGTCTGGTAGCAGGAATTGTAGAACCATGTGGTCAAAGGCTAGCTCCACATGGTGGGCCATGGTGGCACAGCTCACATGGTAGAAGTCTGTGACTTAGCAGTGGACGCAGAGATTGTTTGCAGCAGTGGTGGAAATCCTCATGGTGGCTGCCAGTGAATAGATTCCACGTAGTATAGTAGTGACTGCAGGGGGTGATGGTGATGGTGGCAGTCCACATGGCATCAGTCCTACATGGTCATGCCCACGCTGCAGCAGGAGCAGCTTCACAGTCATGGGAGGTGGTGACAGCCACCTAGACTCCTCACATCCCCTGGCTAGCTATTCTCAAAAAGTCTTTGGCATCAATGTTGTATTTGTCCTGTAGCTCCGGAAAGACCACACCAGCCCAAACAGTTCCACGTGAGATTTATTGAGGGAAAGAAGGGCAAAGGTGGTGGCAAAAAGAGAAAGGGGGAGAAAGAAAGAGTTCAGAGGGATCTTCCTTTTATATGGATAGTGAGTGATGTGGCTGCATGTAAAGGTGGGAGGTCAGCCAAGTGGATTCTGGGAATATAGTGGCTGTTGCCTTGGCAATAAATGTGCAGGTCACACTGTTGCCTAGGTGTTATGCCACTGTGTTCAGATATCCTGATCTCAAAACTAATGGCCAGCCTCTACTTTTCTCCTCTACTTCTCTCTCTGCCTTTCTCTGCCTCTACTACCTTCTTAACTCCCTTCCCCATGCCCTGAATAAACTCTATGCTATACTATACCATCATGTGTCTGGTCCCTCAGGGGGAAGAGATGCCTTGGCATGGGCCTCCTGAGGCACCCCCTTCCACCATACCACAGTACACACACATAGAACATATTCTCTTTTCTTTTAAATCACTTTATCTTTTTATAAACACAACATCTGGTGCTGTGAATGCTAACAGTCATGACACTGAATCATGTGGGGAGAGAGGGAGGATGAAGGGAAGCGAGACAGGGACATGAAGCAGAGCAGCCAGGAGAACAAAGGTACAAAATAAGGGGAGCAGGTAACCCAAATGTCTGGATCATATAGGAAAGAGCCTCTGTAGGAAGCCCAGGCCAGCTCAAGGACTGAACACTTCAGGATAGAGGGAGGTGTTAACATTCATTCTAGGCTCCACCCCACAGTCACCTGGCAACAGCCATGTATGTGTGGTTTACTATAAAGGGGGATGTTTGCCCCATCCTTGCTCACATACACTCATACTCTCTCTGTTCCTTCTCTCCCTGACTGCTTTCTCCCTCTCTCTACTTTCCCCTTCCCCCCACTTGTTTCTGGCCCACCTCTCTTTTCCTCTCCTCCTTTTCTTCTTCTTCTTCTTCTTCTTCTTCTTCTTCTTCTTCTTCTTCTTCTTCTTCTTCTTCTTCTTCTTCTTCTTCATTTTCTTCCTCCTCCTCTCTGTCTCTGTCTCTCTCTTTCTCTTTCTCTCTCTCATTCTCTCTCCTCCCTTCCTCCTAACTCCCCTTCCCATGCCCTAAATAAGTTCTATTCTGCACTATACCCATCATATACCTGGTACCTCAGGGGGAAGATATGCCTCAGTATTGGCCCACAGAGGCACCCCCTTCCACCCCACTATACCTGGTTCTATCAAATATATCCTTGATTCTTTCTTTTTCTTATAAAACACAATAATACAGGCATGCATTTCACCTCATTCCTTGATTTAAAGTACTTTCACTCTCATCCCCATTCTCCTTTCCTAAAATTATTGATTTAAGTCAAATATGTTTATTTGTTTACATGGTGTCTTGATTATTATTATTATTATTATTGTTGTTATTGTTATTGTTATTATTATTATCATTATTTATAAGGAGGCTCATTTCCATATAAATCATGCCAGGCCAGCAGAGTCCCATGAGAAAATGTTTTTTATTGGATGGGGAGGTGGTGAGGAAGAGAAAATGAGGAAAAGAGGGCAAGTGGTCAGGGCATTTGACTTTTATTCGGGCTGTGAAGTAGATTCCAGGTAATAGTGTACACAAGCGAGGTGTTCCACAGGCATATCTGGTGGTTTCCATGGCAACAAAAGAAAGAGGGTCCTTGTCGCCTAAGGATGACACCATGGCTGGTTTAGAAGGATGACTGTAAAACTGTTTCTGATGCTAACAATTATAATTGTTGCTGTTGCTATTAAATCTTTTAAATAACAGAGAAAAATAAGCAAATAACAGAGAAAGACTTCTCATATTGAGTTGCTAATCTCCTGTGAATATAAAAGTAGCTTCTGCCTCAGGAATTCGACTCCTCCCTGTGCCCACTCTTGATTGATAACTGTGGCTAGGGAGAAAATGTAGTTTGTATTTTTTTAAGATGAGTACTGTCAGTGTATTTACATTCAGGAGGAAGCCAGGCACTTCTCTTGCAGAGCACTAGAGAATAGTTGTTGTGACAGGAACTGATATTTAATCTTTAGGTGTTACAGAGATAGATGAGAATAGTTTTAGCAAAAGGTATTAAATATCTGTCAAGTTATTCTATAGCTTCAGTATAGAAAAAGAAAATTCACTCCTGCTTCCTTTGCAAAAAAAGTGAAGAAATTTTAGTTTTTCCCTTAATCTTTTTGTCAAAAAGTTGTCAGAGGAACTTATTCTTTGCTTTCATAAAGCTCTAACTCTCTTAGATAGGATATTACCAGTATACAAAAATATAAAAAGGTCTTTTTACTGAATATATGCATGTAACCAAAGTTACTAAATACCACCCAAAGACTCTTCAGATCTGAGTATGGGGGCCTTCCTTGATTGGTGACATAGTACACCCTAAGGAGATAAGAAGTCAGGGAGGAGTGTCTCTAAACAAGCGTTTGATTTTCATTACATGTATGGAGTGACAAGGTCAGTCACAATTAGATAGTAGAAATATAACAGATTTCATTTTTATTATTATCCCTATAACTCCAATTCAAAGAATCGAAAGAATGTCTCCATCAATGAAAATATATTTATTATATGACAGCCTTGCAATTTTAATGCACTCCAGACAAACAGAAAAGATCTGAACCACTATTTTTATAAATAGCAAATACTAATACCTAACCCCTTTTACTATGTTGATTTATCATCAACACTATGAAGTAGGAAATGTTTATTTTGGTAAATTTATCTTATTTACTAAGTTCTATCCCTCTAGGGAGTTTGACCTTATACAACCTCTCTCTTTAAACTACATTTTCAATGAGCTCTAAGCATATTTTAACAAAATACTTAAATCTGTAAATAATTCTTCTGGGCAGTGAGAGTTAGTTAATTGTCTCTGTTTACCCTGTACCAATTACACTGTTTTAGTTTGCTTAGTCATACATACCCTGAGAAGATTTCTAGAGTCATGGCCTCATTTAGAAACTCCTACCTTTTACCAATCTGAGTTTAACACAATCTTCAGGGCATAAATAAGACTTCCAAATAGTGGCTAGATATAGTTATTTTCATAAAAGCGGAAGAAATAGAACTTTCAACATAATTTTCTAGGGAAAAGACATAAAATTAATCATAATGCAGAAATCCTCAAGAATCCAACATATAGAAACCAAAACCTAAAAGTGGGAGAGAGGATGACAACAATCACTAGTAACATAAGTAACTAAGGATACGAGCTAAACGAACCATAGTAGTAAGGTGGGCTCTGGGAGTTTGTGCAGTGTGTGTGTGTGTGTGGGGGGGATGCCCCCTACACTTCTCCTCTGAGTGGGTGGGGCTGTCCTAGGTATCCTTCTACCCTGGCACATCAAGTTTCTTTGAAGCTAGGTGCTTTCTCTCCTGCTGAGACCAAAGAAGTCCAGCTACCAGAACAAATCCCACTTATAGGCAACAGCTTTCAGAATAGCCCTCGTTCCAGTTGTTCAGTAGCCACATGAAGATCAAGCTGGACAGCTGCTACATATATATGGGGAGGCCTAGGCCCAGCCTTTGGTTGGTAGTTCAGTCTCCATGAGACCCAAGGTTCCAGGTTAGTTGACTCTGTTGGTCTTCCTGTGGAGTTGCTTTCTCCTTCTGTCTGAGCAATCCTTTCTTCTGTTTTACCATAAGAGTTTCAGATTTGTTTGCCTGTTGGTATCAGTATCTGTTTGAGTCAGCTGCTGGATGGAGCCTCTCAGAGGATAGTCATGCTAAGAGATGGTAACTTCATGTTCCATATCTCCAATACTGGGCATCACAGCTAAATTTACCCTCATTGATATTTGACGTCTCCCTTAGCCTAGGTCTCTGTCTTGTCCTGGAGATGCCTCCTACCTCTCCAACCCCATAACTCGCAGATTTCATTCATTCTCATGGCCATCTGGTCATGTTTTCTGTCCCTCCCTATACCTTATCCTGAACCCGCCCCCCTTCTCCCCCATCCCTTCTACTACCCCATTCCCTTCCTGAGTCTGCTTCTTATGACTATTTTATTCCCCATTCTGAGATCCAAGCACCCTCCCTTGAGCCTTCCTTCATGTTTAGCTTTGTTGGTCTGTGAAGTATAGCATGAGTATCTAGCATTTTATGGCTAAAGTCCACCTACAAGTTCGTACATACCATGGATGTCTCTAGGGTCTGGGCTTTAGGACTCAGGATGATATTCTTAAGTTCCATCCATTTGCCTACAAAGTTCATGTTGTCTTTGTTTTTGATAGCTGAATTGTATAGATGTATAGATGTACTACATTTTCTACATCCATTCTTCAGTTGAGGGACATTTAGGTTATTTACAGTTTCTGGCTATTATGAAGAAAACTGCTATGATCATAGTTGAGCAAGTGTCTTTATGGGATGTTAGAGCATTTTTTGTTTATATACCTGGAATTGAGGTAAAACTATTCACAGATTTCTGAGAAACTGCCAATTGAATTCCAAAGTGGTTGTACAAGTTTACATTCTCATGAGCAATGGAGGGCTGTTCCCTTGCTCCACATCCTTGCCACCATGTGATCTCTTGAGTCTTTGATCTTAGCTACTCTAATGGGTATAAGATGGAACCTCATAGTTGTTTTGATTTGCATTTCCCTGATAATGAGGGACATTGAACATTGCAAGTGTTTCTTGGCCATTCAGATTCCTACTGAGAATTTTCTGCTTAGGTCTGTACCCCACATTTTAATTTGGTTATTTGGCTTGTTGGTGTTTAATTTCTAGAATTCTTTATAAATTTTGGATATTAGCTGTAGGGTTAATAGAGTCCTGTGTCTACTCTGCCACAGGGCTGAGCTGCTTGCAGAAGTAGGACAGGGAGTTTTTACCTCACTTACCGCATGTAGTTGCTGGATGGGTGTCAGTCTATGAGAAAGCCATGGGACAAAGTTCCAGGGGTGGGGAAGTGCAGTCCGAGGTCCCAAGGACACCCAGAGCTAGCTTGGGGATACCCAGGTCTGCAATGAGGCTGGGTGGATATCTGGCTCTAACCCAGGGCAGAGGAGGAAAAGAGGAGAGCTTTGGCTGTATCCCTTGGGGATAGTCCCTGGCTTGATGGCTGCTGGCTTGGCTCAACCTTGGTCATGGCAGTGAGCATAGAGAGACCTTTGATGGCCGGCTCTTTAAGAGAAAGCCTTCTCCACTGCTCTCCCCCTGGGGGATCATGATGAAAAGAGGCAATCTATGGTTATAAGGCATTTGCTATCATGGCAGAAAGTGGATGAGTAAAACTGTAGCCCACTTCTCAGGGCAGGGCTGAGGTTGAATACCTTTTGCAGGAAGGAGTAGGAAAGCTTAATTGGCTAAATCTCTTCAGGCCTTTAGGTACCTCATTAAAATGGAGTTCTGTCTTGAGCCTACATCACCTGTGGAGGGACTTGGGGCATTCCCCTTACATAACTGATGGCCACAAATCTATGGAGTGCTGCAGCCTAGAGTCCAGGAACCAGACAAAATGCCTGCCATCCCTTTAGAGTCACTGGGGTTTCTATCTTAGCTCATCCAGGATCCAGGCTGCCTTTTACAGTCCTACAATTAGCCCTCTGTTAGATGTAGGATTGGTGAAGATCAATTCCCAACCTGAAGGCTGCCTTTGTGTCCTATTAATAGTGTCCTTTGCCTTACAAAATCTTTGCAGTTTCATAAGGTTCCATTTATCATTTTTTTTTATCTTAGAGCCTGAGCCACTGGTGTTATGTTCAGTAAATTATCTCCACTGTCAATGAACACAAGGCTAATTCCCCCTTTCTCTTCTATGATATTTAGTGTATCTGGCTTTATGTTGAGATCCTTGAACCACTTGGACTTGAGTTTTGTTCAAGGTGATAAATACGGATCTATTTGCATTCGTCTCCTTTTAGACATCCAGTTAGAAAAGCAGCATTTGTTGAAGAAGCTTTCTTTTTTCCATTGTATAGTTTGACTTCTTTGTCAAAAATCAAGTTGCCATAAAATACACCCATATAATTTTTTTGATTTCTCATAATGTCTTTGTATGTTACTTTTGCTGTCCTGCTTCATAGAGGATAAAAAAAAAGCAACAACAAAAACAAACAAACAAAAAAACTAAAATAGAAAGAAGCTGGACATGTTGCAAAATTTTTCCCAGCTGGTATAAGTTACAGAAACTGTCAAAAATTCAAACCTTACAACTTACACTATCTAAGTGGTTAGAGGGAAGTTGAGACATCAGAATAAAAGGGTGTAGGTCAGTGGCCCCAGCCTTTATAGTGTGCCAGTGACAGCCAACCATAAAATTATCTTGTTGCGATTTTTTCTTCCTTCCTTTCTGCCTCTCCTTTTCTTTCTTCTCCTTTTCTCCTTCTTTCATTCTCTCCTTCAAATCATCCATTTCTCCCTCCTACTTCATTCCTTGTCCTTTTCTTTTTCTTCCTTCTGCATCTATTCCTTATTTATTTTATTCTCTTTTTTTATTTTTCTTCTTTAAAATTTGTTTTTCAGAATTTGTAAGTATAGATCTAAAACAATGTTGTGCTTGATGGAACATTTAGGGACAGACATGGTCAGGAATTGCTCATGTCATATAAAGAAGCTTCTTGCCTGACTTGTCATTTCTGGACCCTGCTGTTCAGTCTCAGTGAGTAAAGAGCACCTGAAATTGCACAGTTTTCTGGTTCAGATCCTTTGTCTAATCACATGGGAATCTGATTAAAGCATCAAAGGTGGGGGTGTGGAGGAGTACTGACTGAACAAAAGGAGATTTTACATCTGCCAGAGCCCACATTAAGAAAGGACAACAGCTGGAACACAGCCTCGAATTGCAATATTGACAGTGTATTTAAAAAGAAAACAGCAACTCTAAGGATACATTGGCTGTATTTACCTCCTTCAGATATTTTAATTTAAAAAGTGGAAGTTATTTAAGAAATATTCAAGACAGGAAATTATTAAGGGAGTAAGTATAGGAATAAGTATACATATTTATATAAATATACTTATATAAATATACATGTGAGATATTGTTATGGCTTAAATACATATTATCTAAACAATTTATCTAATTTTAATTATTTTAATCTATAATTAGATATGATAATCATATATTATATAAAATACCATAAATTATTATGCAAATATAAAATTTGAAATTACCTAAATATATAAATAATATATATCTAAACAGTAGAAGTTTAGATAGATTAGATAATAGCATCAATTAGTTTCTGAGTATGCCAAATGCTTAGCTATTTATGAACATACATACTCAGTGATATCACATGAATATGCATCAAAAAAGATCTCTTGTTACTGGTGCTATTTTTGAAATATGGACCAAACTATAATATTAAGAACATTCTTCAGGAGTTATAAGTATTATAATCAAATGATTTGACAGTATAAAATAACCTAAATCTCTCCCTAAATTGCTTAGTAATTCTTTATGGTTTATCTCCTGGTGTTTTTATTCTTCTAGTCTTTTACTGCTTCCTCAATCAGAAAAGTATCTCCAGCATCTGCAATTAAATATAAAGAATTTGGAAGCCTTGTTAAAGACCTAGGACATTGGATAAAATCAAGCATCTCAATTACAAAAAGGCAAAAAACATTTTGCTTTGGACATTTTTGTTACCTCTTTTAGGGTCCACAGAAATCCCAAGTCCTTTGATATTCTGTCTTTTGTTTCTCCTAAAGGATGCATGAATAATGGTTAGCTTTATGTGTAATTTTACTCGATAAGCTTTAAAATCACAGTACAGAAAACATATAATTATAAAAGAAAGCAAAGCAATAATCATGCTGTGCAAAATATCAAAAGTCTGTAACCATAGAGGTTAGGGCAGCACACCTAGCTAGGATCAAATTTTCATAGTACCAAAGCTAAGCTGTTACTTTCATATGGTTCACAATAATATAAGGTTTTCTAATCCAAGAGACCTGAAAAAGATAATTACCAAAAAACATCGAGGTCTCCACAGTGAGCTGAAAAAAATTAAGTGTTTTTTTCTAAAAGTGCTGGCTGATTAATCATTAGGGAACAGTTTTCAAAATGTTTATAATCATTGAGTTTTTAATGCATTGCACAATTCAATAAATGGCTCCAATTTCCTCTTACTTGCAGTACTGTATGGTGAACATGGGACCAATTGTGTGTGTGTGTGTGTGTGTGTGTGTGTGTGTGTGTGTGCATTATTTATTCTTACAGATGGTCTCAGTGTTTCAGATAATTTTAATGTTTTCCAATTTATTTAGCAAAGCCCTTTACCTGCTGAGCCATCTTAGCTCACGGTTCCAACTTATTTAATGTGTTGAAATGTCTGATAACTTTAGGTTGTGACAGAAAATTTTTATCTTAGTATATGGAAAACATACTTAGCTGTCTCTGAAGAATTTTATTTTATTTTTTACCCTAGCTCTAAACAGTATCAATATTAAAAATTCTAGGTAACTAACTCTTAGTTTCTCTTTCATAATATCAGGGACCCTATCTAAAAGTCTTCTTATCTTTAATGTAGATACTTTTAAAATAGTTTGTGGATCAAACAAGATTGCTGTACTGAAAGACAATATACATGTCTGTACATAATGAGAATATACAAAGAATGATAGCAAAAATTCACATGAAGACATGCAGAGAAAATCTGCTGAATATTGTGGGTTGGGGTTTTTAGGTTCAACACCTAAAGCTTAGGAATGTTTAAGTAATTTATTGAAGGCTACATGCCAGTGAGAGAGCTGGGATTCCAACCCAGGCAGGCTGTCTCTATATCTCACATATTTACTATGGCTTGTGACAGCTTAGCTGTATTTGGTTTTCAGTAGATGTGAGTTTCTGTTTAACTGACTGGAGACAAACATAGCCTGCAGGTAGCATGAATTAATAAATGAAAGCATGAATGATTCTTACCAGCCAACATGTGTAGAAGAAGGGGGATACCTCATATTTTATAGGTTTCTACAAAAATCTTTTAAGTTTGTGGTCATGTTAGAATTATTAAAAAGGGGAACTGTAGTACAATCCCAAAATTCAGAGATGTTGTTTTAAAATATAATTAACTATGACTGTAGAATGTTGTGATTTTTAGGCATATTGATCTTTGAAGTTCTTCCTTACCTCCTCAAGTACATCTGTATGACCTCTGGACAGGTATGCTTTAAATAAGTATCTGTCATAATAAGCTTCCATTTTGATAAAATCATAGGCTTATTGATGTTAGGTACATTTCTAGATAGACTTCAACCAACTCATTTTCTTCTCCTTCTTTCTTCTTTCATATTCATTATTAGCCTTATCTCTTTTATGAATGTATTGCCTAACTCGAACAAGAACAAGACAGAAGAATCTACAAGGCTCACATAGCAACAAAGAAAATGCTATCATATCAAACCAGCTCCTCAGGTTAAAAAGCCATGATTCAGTATGTATGTAATTTGTATGTATGTTTTTAGGGTATTGGGTAACAAATTAGTATATTCCTCCTTATAACTGAGCAGATTATAATTAGGAATATATCAATGAACATTGGAGATCTTTTTACCTTTTGATATCTTCTTCAATTTTTTTCTTCAAAAACTTGGCATGTTTAACATATAAGTCTTTCCCTTGCTTGAATAGAGATACATCAAGATATTTTATATTATTTGAGACTTTTGTGAATAGTGTTGTTTATATAAATTTTTTCCTTTGTATGTCATTTGTATATAGAAGCACCACTGATTTTGGTGTGTGTGTGTGTGTGTGTGTGTGTGTGTGTGTGCTTGTGTCTTAATCACATCCCTACTCACTTCACTGAAAGTGGTTATTAACTTTTGAAGTTTCCTATTTATATTTTTAATGCTACATATGTACACTGTTATAGTACATGCAAAACTGATACTTTGACTTCTTCCTTTCCATTTTGTAGCTCTTATTTCTTTCAGTTGTCTTATTGCTCTAGTTAAAACTTCCATTAATATTTAGATGGAGAGTATGGACAATCTTGTCTTATTCCTGAATTTCATGAAATTGTTTTGAGTTTCTCTCCATTTAATTTAATGTTTGCCATGAACTTACTGTAATTTGTCTTTATTGTGTTTAAGTACATATTTTTATCTCTAGTTTCTCCAGAACTTTGATCAGGAAGGGGTATAAAATTTGTCAAAGGCCTTTCCTTTAACACAGTAGGTGATCATGTAGATTTTTGGTGTGTTGTTTATATAATGGATAATATTTTCTGATTTTATTGAAACATCTCTGTATATGGTTCCTTTGGCTGTATGTAGGTTTTTGCCCCATGTGCATGCCAGAAGAAGGAACAGTAGTTATAGGTTGTGAGTCACCTTATAGATGCTTGGAATTGAACCTGGGTCTTCTGTAAGAGCAGCCAGTGTTCTTCCTCAGTGAGCCATCTCTCCAGGCTTGCACTATCTCCGTAACTGCAGGATAAAGCCTACTTGATCATGGTGGATGATACATTTGATGTGCTCTTGGATCCAATTTTTGAGTATTTTGTTGAATATATTTACATCAATGTTTATGAAGAAAATTAGTAATTTTCATTTTTGTTGAGTCTGCATGTTGTTTGGTTCTCAGAGTGCCTGTTGTTTGATTCTTTGTAGTGTTCTCTTTTGTTTTCTATTTCATTGATTTCAACCCTCGACTATTTCCTGCTTTCCACTCTGCTGGAAGGTAAGCCCCAGCCAAGGTCCTCTCTGAGGGAGCCAAGTGGGGGTGGAACATTGGAGGGGACAAGATTTGATCTTACTGAGATTAATCTGCTTTCTATAAAACCATTTACCTGTCTCTAAAGCCAGAAGCTGCAGGCTTCTGGGTGAGTTAACAACCATTGCTTAAGAGCAGGGAATTAAGTAAAAGATTAATTGCTAGGACTTCTTTCTCTCTTGTACAAAATCCTTACCTTACCTCTCACTGGCCAAGTAGGAGGGAGGATTGAAGCAATAAACTTTTATTTTATTTTATTTTATTTTATTTTATTTTATTTTATTTTATTTACATTTCTTTCTTTTTTTTTGTTTTTTTGTTTTGTTTTGTTTTTTTTTTTTTTTTTTGGTTTTTGGTTTTTGGTTTTTCGAGACAGGGTTTCTCTGTGTAGTCCTGGCTGCAGGCTGGCCTCGAACTCAGAAATCCGCCTGCTTCTGCCTCCCAAGGGCTGGGATTAAAGGCGTGCACCACCACCGCCTGGCTTTTATTTACATTTCAAGTGTTATGCCCTTATCAAGTTTAACCATCTCTCAGATATCCCCTGTCCTATCCCTCCTCGCCATGCTTCTATGAGAGTGTTCCTCCACCCACTTACCCACCCATTCCTGCATCCTGACCCTCAATTCCCCTACCCTGGGGCATCTATCTAACCTTCATAAGACCAAGGACCTTTTCTCCCATTGATGTCTGACACAGCTGTTCTCTTCTACACAGGCAGCCAGAATCATGTTTTGGTTGGTGGCTTAGTCCCTGGGAGCTCTGGGGAGTCTGGTTGGTTGATACTATTGTTGCTTCTATGAGATTGCAAATCCCTTCAGCTTCTTCAATCCTTTCTCTAACTCCTCCATTGGGGACCCCATGCTTAGTTCGATCCTTGGCTGCAAGCATCCGACTCTATAAAACACTTGCAGGAACTCTCAGGAGACAGCTATATCAGGCTTCTTTCAGCAAGTCTAATTTTTTTTATTATATTTGCTCTTTATTTACATTTCAAATTATGCCCCCTTTCCTAGACCCCCCTCCACGAAAGTCCCATAAGCCCTCTTCTCTCACCCTGTTCCCCAATTAACCACTTCCTGCTTCTCTGTCCTGGTATTCCCTACACTGCTGCATTAAGCCTTTCCAGGACCAGGGGCCTCTCCTTCCTTCTTCTTGGACATCATTTGATATGTGAATTGTTTCGTGGGTATTCCAAGCTTCTGGGATAATATCCACTTATCAGTGAGTGCATACCATGTGTGTTCTTTTGTGACTGGGTGACCTCAATCAGGATGACATTCTCCAGTTCCAACCACTTGCCTAAGAATTTCATTCATTGTTTTTGATAGCTGAGTAGTATTCCATAGTGTAAATATACCACATTTTCTATATCCATTCCTCCATTGAGGGACATCTGGGTTCTTTCCAGCTTCTGGCTATTATAAATAGGGCTGCCATGAGCATAGTGGAGCATGTATCCTTATTACATGCTGGAAAATTCTCTGGGTATATGCCCAGGATATAGCAGGGTCTTCCAGTAATATCAGGCCCAGTTTTCTGAGGAACCACCAGACTGATTTCCAGAGTGGTTGTACCATCTTGCAATCCTACCAGCAGTAGAGGAGTTTTCCTCTTTCTCCACATCATCGCCAGCACCTGTTTTCTCCTGAGTTTTTGATCTTAGCCATTCTGACAGGTGTGAGGTGAAATCTCAGGGTTGTTTTAATTTGCATTTCCCTGATGACTAATAATGTTGAACATTTCTTTAGATGCTTCTCAGCCATTCATTAGTCCTCAGATGAAAATGCTTTGTTTAGCTGTGTACCCCATTTTTTAATAGGGAGTCTATCTTCTTGAGTTCTTTGTATATCTTGGATATTAGCCCTCTGTCAGATGTAGGCTTGGTGAAGATCTTTTCCCAATTTGTTGGTTGTAGTTTTGTCCTCTTGACAAAACTTTGTAATTTTACAGAAACTTTATAATTTTATGAAGTCCCATTTGTCAATTCGTGATCTTAGAGCATAAGCTATTGGTGTTCTGTTCAGGAAATTTTTCCCTGTGCCCATGTACTCAAAGTTCTTCCCCAGTTTCTTGGCTATTAGTTTCAGTGTGTCTGGTTTTATGTGGAGGTCCTTGATCCACTTGGACTTGAGCTTAGAACAAGGAGATAAGCATGGATCGATTTGCATTCTTCTGCATGCTGACCACCAGTTGAACCAGCACCATTTGTTGAAAAGGCTATCTTTTTTCAACTGGATGGTTGTAACTACTTTGTCAATGATCAAGTGACCATAGATGTGTGGGTTCATTTCTGGGTCAATTCTATTCCACTGATCTACCTGTCTGTCACCTTTCAAATACTATGCAGTTTTTAACAGTATTTCTCTGTAGTACCGCTTGAGGTCAGAGATATTGATTCCCCCAGAAGTTCTTTTACTGTTGAAAATACTTTTAGCTATTTTGTGTTTTTTGTTATTCCAGATGAATTTGAGAATTGCTCTTTCTAACTCTATGAAGAATTGACTTGGGATTTTGTTGAGGATTGCATTGAATCTATATATTGCTTTTGTCAAAATGGCGATTTTTGCTATATTACTCCTGCCAATCCAATAGCATGGAAGATTTTTCCATCTTCTGAGGTCTTCTTCAATTTCTTTCTTCAAAGACTTGAAGTTCCTGTCATTCAGATCATTCATTTGTTTGGTTTGAGCCACACTAAGATACCTTATATTGTTTGTGACTATTGTGAAAGGTATCATTTCCTAATTTCTTTCTCAAGTTATTTATCCTTTGAGTATAGGAAGGCTACTGATTTGCTTGAGTTAATTTTATATCTGGCCAGCCGGGTGGTGGTGATGCATGCCTGTGATCCCAGCACTCTGGGAGGCAGAGGCAGGCAGATTTCTGAGTTCGAGGCCAGCCTGGTCTACAGAGTGAGTTCCAGGACAGCCAGGGCTATACAGAGAAACCCTGTCTCAAAATAAAAAACAAAACAAAACAAAACAAAAAACAAAAAAAATTATATCTGGCCACTTTGCTGAAATTGTTTATCAGCTGTAGGAGTTCTCTGGTGGAGTTTTTTGAATTGCTTAAATATAATATCATATCATCTGCAAACAGTGATAATTTGACATCTTCCTGTCCAATTTGTATCTCCTTAACCTACTTTTGTTTTCTAATGATCAAGTAGGCTTCATCACAGGGATGCAGGTATGGTTAAATATATGAAATCTGTCAATGTAATACACGACATAAACAAACTCAAAGAAAAAAAAAAACACATGGTCATTTCATTAGATGCTGAAAAAGCATTTGACAAAATTCAGCATCCTTTCATGTTAAAGGTCTTGGAATGAACAGGAATTCAAGGCCCATACCAAAACATGGTAAAAGCAATATACAGCAAACCAGTAGCCAACATCAAAATAAATGGAGAGAAACTTGAAGCAATCCAACTAAAATCAGGGACTAGACAAAGCTGCCCTTGGGTATTTGGAGGATTGGGACTAATATCTACCTCTCAGTGAATGCATACCATGTGTGTTCTTTTGTGATTAGGCTGCCTCACTCAGGATGATATTTTTTAGTTCCTTCAATTTGCCTAAAACTTTTATGAATTCATCATTTATAATAGCTGAGTAGTACTCCATTTTCAAAAAATACCACATTTTCTATATCCATTCTTCTGTTGAAGGACATCTGGGTTCTTTCCAGCTTCTGGCTGTTAAAAATAAGGCTGTTGTGGACATAGTAGAACATATGTACTTATTATATATTGCAGCATCTTCTGGGAATATGCCCAGGAGTGGTATCACTGGGTCCTCAGGTAGTACTATGTCCAATTTTCTGGGGAAACTCCAGATTGATTTCCACAGTGGTTGCACGGGCTTGCAATCACACCAACATCTCCATGTCCTCACCAGCATCTGCTGTCACCTGAGTTTTTCATCTTAGCTATTTTTACTGTTGTGAGGTGGAATCTCATGTTTGTTTTGATTTGCATGTCCCTATTGACTAAGGATGATGAACATTTCTTTCAGTGTGTCTCAGCCCTTCAAGTTTCCTCAGTTGAGAATTCTCTGTTTAGCTCTGTTTTCCATTTTTTAGTTGGGTTATTTGGTTCTCTGGAGTTTAACTTCTTGAGTTCTTTGTATATAAAGGATAATAGCACTGTATCTGTAAACACCTTTTCACAGTTTGTTGGTTGTCCTTTTGTCTTATTGACAGTGTCCTTTGCCTTATAGAAACTTTCTAATTTCATGAGGTCCCATTTGTTGATTCTTGATATTAGAACATAGGATTCCTGTCTGGATTAGGAACTTTTCCCTGTGCCCAAGTGTTCGAGAATTTCCCCCACTTTCTCTTCTATTAGATTCAGTGTATATGCTTCTATGTGGAGGTCCTTGTTCAACTTGGACTTGAGCTTTGTACAAGGAGATAAGAAGGGGTCAATTTCCTTTTCTCTACATGCTGACAACAAGTTGCACGAGCACCATTTGTTAAAAATGCTATTTTTTTCTGCTGTATGGTTTTAGCTCCTTTGTCAAAGATCAAGCGACAATAGGTATGTGGGATTATTTCTGGTTCTTCAATTCTATTCCTTTTATTTACCTGCCTGTCACTGTACCAATACAATACAGTTTTTTTAAACACATACAACAGCTCTGATGTACAGCTTGGGGTCAGGGATGGTGATTCCCTCTAGAAGTATTTTGGTTGTTGATAATAGTTTTTGCTATCCAAGATTTTTGGTATTCTAAATGAATTTGACAATTGCTCTTTCTAACTCTATGAAAAATTGAGTTGGAATTTTGATGAGGATTGCATTGAATCTATAGATTGCTTTCTGTAAGATGGCAATTTTTACTATATTAACCTTGCCACTTCATGAACATGGGAGATCTTTCTATCTTCTGAAGTCTTCTTCAATTTATTTCTTCAGAGACTTGAAGTTTTTGTCATACAGTTCTTTCACTTCTTTGGTTAGAGTCACACTAAGATACTTTATATTGTTTGCAGTTATTATGAAGGGTGTTATTTCTCTATTTCTTTCTCAGCCTGTTCATCTTTTGAGTATTGGAAGGCTACTTATTTGAGTAATTTTATATTAGGCCACATTGTTGAAGTTATCAGGTTTAGTAGTTCTCTGGTAGAGTCATGGGGTAAATTCCTTCACCTGTTTGGTTGTGTTTTTCTGTAATTCTTTAAGGCATTTTTGCATTTCCTCTTTAAGGACTTCTATGTTTTTACCTGTGTTCTCATGTAGTTCTTTAATACAATTATTTATGTCCTTCTTAAAGTCCTCTGTCATCATCATGAAAAGTGATTTTAAGTCAGAGTCTTGCTCTTCTGGTATATTGATGTATCCAGGACTTGCTGTGGTGGGAGAACTGGGTTCGGATGATGTCTAGTAGCCCTGGTTTCTGTTGCTTTTTTTCTTGCCCTTGCCTTTTGCTATCTGTTTATCTCTGGGGTTATCTGTTTTTGCTGTCTCTGACAGTGGATTGTCCCTCTTGCAAGCCTCTGTTTCAGTACTCCAGGGAGATCATTTCTCTCCAGGAACTATTTAGATATGAATGGCTGTGGTGCAGGATCAACTCTAGAGTGCAGACAGAAACTAGAAGGATCCTGTCCCCAGCTGTACCTTGGTCCCTGTTACCTGATAGCTCTGGAAAGGTTCCTATTGGTCCAGGTATTTGAATAGAAGTGTTGGTCTTACCTGGGCTCACAAATATGTTGATTCTTCTGGGATACCAGCTCCCTTCCAGTGCTATTTGGGTGTGGATCCCATTAACAAAAGATCAGCTCAGCTGGCACAGATGGAAATCTGAAGGCTCCTCTCCCAGGCTTCTCCTACGTTCCTGTGCCCTGAGGGTTCCTGGGAGGTCCCTCTGAGAAGCAGTGGTGGTATTCCCTGCACTCTCAGTCTTGTTGGGAGGATAGATTTCCCCCTGTGCTCTTTGGGCATGGATCTCTGTGGCAGAGAATCAGCTCAGCTGGTGCAGATGGAAACTGGCATAATAAAGTTCTATTGATCCAAGAGAAGAAAGTCACTCATGCTGGTAAAAGGAAAAACTTTTACACAATCAAATATACAAAAACACAAAAGCATTCATATGTTCTTTTTGCGTCTGGCCATCCATTGTCTCATAGTTGTATATTTACCCACTCATTCACATACTTACATATGCATATGAAGCAAAAGCCCAAGTACCAGCACAGATAGGACTCACTTATTCAGAATGAAAATAAGCTTCAACCTTTATTGCATAGAGAAATAAAAAGCTTCTATACTTTTTTTTTATTGATAGGTAAGTTAACCTGTCCTATTGTGAGAAAAGCCTGCCTACTGATTTCTGCTCTCCCTGCAGCTCCTTCTCTTCTTAGTCTCTTCTCTCAGCCCCTGTTATATTTTGCCAAGATCTGCTCTGTCTTCTACTTCATTTTTCTTCTCTTTTTTTCCCTTCTGTTCTCCTTCTGCATTTTCTCTGTTCTCTTTCTGACCACATTATTTGCCTTCTATACTTTATTTGGCTCCCTTCTTTAGTCTCTCCTCATGTGCTCAGCTCTCAATCTCTGTAATATGTCTATCTTGTTCTCCTTTTGCCTTAATTATGCTCTCTCTTTGCTCTTCATCTGCTCAGCTCCTCCTCTCTATAAAACTTCTATTTTGCTACTACTCTTTTTCTCCATTCTTCTTCTGCTTCTAGTTGATGTCACTATTCCTAATTTTAGTACTTTCCAAGAACACATGATTACATGTTATTCCAACTACCAAAAGTAGTTCAAACATAAATTCAAATCATAAATTTAATAAGGAGATTACAACAGGGTTGTTTATAACCTGTGTTTCAATTAAGACAAGTTACCTAACTAGACAGTTAATATCTGTCATTAACTTCACAAGTTCATTGAAAGTCTAAATTATAATTCTTATGTCTAAGTTAACCTTGAAGTTTTTTATTGATAAACCCAATCAATATTTGATCTTCTGTACTTGCATCTATAATAAATCATGCATTCCTTTACAGCTTTTAGTTAGTGGTTGAATGGCCTAAAAGATTGTATTTCTAAATTATAAATGTTTGTGCCTGCTTTCTATCTCAGTGCAATTAATTTGCAACATGTGAAGATTGGCAGAGTTCTAATTATAGCTTTTATATTACAGAGAGCTCTAATTGTAGCCCTTATTATAAAGGGCTTAATACTTACTAGAATATATTTATGAATTCTTATAGAACTATCATTAGGAATTAAAACCATCTATTTGTATAGCATCACTACATATTATATCATTTGCAAATATTTTTATGTTGACTTCTTTCTTTCCAATTTGCATCTCATTGATCTCCTTTAGTTCTATTACTGATTTACCAAACATTAACTGCTATATTTAATAGATACAGAGAAGACAGCCTTATCTTTTTTTCAGAGTTTAGTGGAGTTATATCAGTTTTCTCTCCACATAACTTGATGTTGGCTGTTGTCTTGCTGTATATTACCTTTATTGTATTTAGGTATATGCCTTGTATTCCTGATTTCTCCAAGACTTTTTAAGAGGAAGGCATGATAGATTTTGCAAAATGGATTTTCCAACATCAAATGAGATTATCACATGTGTTTTTTTTCTTTCAGTTTATTTATATGGTGGAGATAATATCTATCTTTGATGTTGAAGTTCTTGTATTCAGCAGGATGAATCTTGTTTTTGCACTAATTCTGAATGGTTGTGTCATTTCATTGGGGAATTGAGTACATTGAGAGATATTAATAATCAATGATTTTTTATTCTGTTTGTTTTGATGTTGGTAGCGATAGCTTGAGTGTGTGTGTGTGTGTGTGTGTGTGTGTGTGTGTGCCTGCCCCTTTCTTTTACTTTTCATGAGTGAAATTATTTTCTATGTTTTCTTGTGGGTTGCAATTAACATTCATAGTTTCACTGATGGTATTTAATACAAGTCAAAATTTTAGGATAGGTTTTATTTTTCATCTTAGCACATCATTTTTAATTGAATATATTCTTCATTTACATTTCAAATATTATACCCTATTGTACTTTCCTCCTCCCTGAAAACCCCCAACCTATCCTCCCACCTCCTGCCTAGAAGAATATGTCCCTCTTCCCAACCCACTCCCACCTATACCCCTCCCCTAGATTTCCCCACACTGGGGCATCTTTCAAACCTTCATAGGAAAAGTGACCTCTCCTTCCACTGATGTCCAACAAGGCATTTCTCTGCCACAATTGTGGCTGGAACCATGTGTACCACTTGGTGGATGGCTTAGTCACTGGGAGCCCTAGGGGATTTGGTTGCCCAACATCATCATTCGTCCCATGGGACTGCAAACCCCTTCAGCTCCTCCAGTCCTCCCTCCAACTCCTCCATTGGAAACCTCACAGTCAGTCCAATGGTTGTCTGCTAGCATCTGCCTCTGTATCTGTAAGGCTCTGGCAGAGCCCTTCAGGAGACAGCCATAATAGGCTCCTTTCCACAAGCCTATTTCTTGTCATCCATAATAGTGTACAGGTTTGGTGACTATTTATAGGGTGAATGCCCAGATAGCACAGTCTCTGTGTGGCCTTTCCTTCAGTCCCTGCCCCACAGTTTGTCTCCAAAATTGCTCTTGTGAGTGTTTTGTTTTCTTTCTCAGAAAAACCGAAGCACTGATACTTAGGTCTTCCTTCTTCTTGAGCTTCTTATTGTCAATGAGTTGTATCTTGCTTATTCTGAGCTTTTTGGATAATATCCACTTATCAGTGAGTGCATTACATGCCTGATCTTTTGTGATTGGGTTACCTCACTCAGGATAACACTTTCTAGTTCCATTCATTTGTGTAGGAAATTCATGAATTAATTATTTTAATAGCTGAGTAGTACTTCATTGTGTAAATATACCACAATTTCTGTATTCGTTCCTCTGTTGAAGGACAACTGGGTTCATTCCAGCTTCTAGCTCTTATAAATAAGGCTGCTATGAACATAGTGGAGTATGTATCCTTATTACAAGTTGGAGCATATTCTGGGTATATGCCTAGGAGTGGTAAAGCTTCATCCTCAAGTAGTACTATGTCGAATCTGAAGAACATCCAAGCAGATTTCCAGAGTGGTTGCACCAGCTTGCAATCCCACCAGCAATGAAGGAGTGATTCTCATTCTCCAGATCCTCGCCAGCATCTGCTGTTCCCTGAGTTTTTCATCTTAACCATTCTGACTGGTGCGATGTGGAATCTCAGGATCATTTTGATTTGTATTTCCCTGATAACTAAGGATGCTGAACATTTATTTAGGTGCTACTAAGCCATTCAAGTTTCCTCAGATGAAAAATCTCTATTTAGTTCTTTACCCCATTTTTAATAAGGTTATTTTACTCTTTGGAGTTTAACTCCTTGAGTTCTTTGTATACCTTGGATATCAGCTCTCTGTTGGATGTAGGCTTGGGAAAGACCTTTTCCCAATCTGTTGCCTTTTTGTATATCTGACAGTTTCCTTTGCTTTACAGAAGCTTTACAGTTTTATGAGGTCCCATTTGTCCATTCTTATTTTTAGAGCATAAGCTATTGGTGTTCTGTTAAGGATATTTTCCCCTGTGACAATGTGTTCAAGAATCTGCCCCACTTTCTCCTCTGTAAGCTTCAGTGTATTTGGTTTTATGTGTAGGTCCTTGATCCACTTGGACTTGAGCTTTGTAAAAAGAGATACGAATGGGTCAATTTGCATTTTTCTACATGCTGATTTCCAGTTGATCCAGCACCATTTGTTAAAAATTTTGTCTTTATTCCATTGGATACTTTTAGCTCCTTTGTCAAATATCAAGTGACCATAGGTGTGTGGGTTTATTTCTGGGTCTTCAATTCTATTCCACTGATCACCTTGCCTGTCTATGTACCAAAACCACACAGTTTTTATCACTATTGCTCTGTAATAGAGCTTAAGGTCAGATGATTCCCTCAGAAGTTATTTTGTTATGAAGAACTGTTTTCGATATTCTGGGTTGTTGTTATTCCAAATGAATTTGAAGATTGCTCTTTCTATCTCTATGAAGAAATGAGTTAGAATTATGATGGGGATTGCATTGAATCTGTAGATTGCTTTTGGCAAGATAGCAATTTTTACTATATTAATCCTGCCAAGGAATGAGCATGGGACATCTTTCTATCTTCTGAGATCTTCTTTGGTTTCTTTCTTCAATGCCTTGAAGTTCTTGTCATACAGATATTCCACTTGCTAGGTTAGAGTTGTCCCAAAGTATGTCATATAATTTATAAGTATTGTGAAGGGTGTTATTTCCCTAATTTCTTTCTCAGCTTGTTTATCCTTTGAGTAGAAGAAGGCTACTGATTTGTTTGAGATAATTTTATATCCAGCCACTTTGCTGAAGTTGTTTATCAGACTTAGGAATTTTCTGGTAGAATTTTTGGGGTCACATAAGTATCAATCATATCAGCTGCAAATAATTATATTTTGGCTTTTTTCTTTCCACATTGTATAGCTTTCACCTCCTTTTGTTGTCTAATCGCTCTAGCTATAACTTCAAGTTCTATATTGAATAGATAGGGAGACAGTGGGCAGCCTTGTTTGGTCTCTGATTTTAATGGAATTGCTTCATGTTTTTCTCCCTTTAGTTTGATGTTGGCTACTGATATGCTGTATATTGCTTTAACTATATTTAGGTATGGTCCTTGAATTCCTGATCTCTCCAAGACTTTTAACATGAAAGGATACTGAATTTTGTTATATGTATTTCCAGCATCTAATGAAATAATCATGTCTTTTTTTTTGCATTTGTTTATGTTGTAGCTTACATTGATGGGTTTCCATACATTGAACCATCCTTGCATACCTGGAATGAAGCTTACTTGATAGTGAAGAATGATCATTTTGATGTATTCTTGGATTCAGTTGGCAAGGATTTCATTGAGTATTTTGCATTAATACACATAAGGCAAATTGGTCTGAAGTGGTATTTATTTTAAGTTGGTTGTATATGTTTTAAGGGGACTTCACTGACAATGGCTTAGATATGTGTCTTACCTTGATGTAGTTGTACTTTAAGGGAACTTGGCAGGCAAAGATTTGGAAAGGTTCTCATCTGGTTGTCCCTTGTGCTGACAGGTCTCACAAAACATAAAGTTTTGCCCTAAAAAAAATGGAGCATAGGAAACAGGGTACATTCTGTTGATGTTAAGTATGCTTTAAAGTGACTTGGCAGTTAAGTGGTGTTGGGGACTCTTACCTGGTTGTCCCTGGTGCCAGCAAGACTCTTGAAAGGCAGGCAAAGTTGTAATCCAAAAAATGGTTCACAAGAGATAGGTACAGCTTTTGAGTATGCTTAAAAGAGAGTTGGCAGGCAGGGGATTGCTGGTGTGGCAGGGTCTTACATGGTTGTGAATAGTCCCAGCAGACCTCATGAAAAGTTGGCACTTTATATTGGCTACAAAATGGAGTGCAGGGGACAGAGAGCCACAAACACTGAGTGTCCTGATAGTTCTCCAGTGTCCTTGTAACTTCCTAACAATGATCCATTTGGTTGTATACTGTGGATCACATACACTCAAATGTGGGTTGCAGCCAACTTGACTAAAATCCTTGCAGGTAATATCCAGGCATGGGCTTTCTTGGCATTGATCATGGACATTTTGTGTTAATTAGGAAGTCTTTGTTACTAGTCTTAGAGCCTGGCATCTACAAGAATGACTATAGGTTCTTTAGTACTCCCAAATAATCAGGTACAGAAAAAAAAAACCTTAGCAGTTTGTGTAGCAGTCCTCATTTAGCAGTAGGAAAACTGAAACCACAGATATTTGTAAATGCCAAATATTTCATATCACTTATATGTCAAAGCTCATTTCATACCTGATGTTTATGATTTGGGTCGATGACTTTTAAACTACATTCTTGACTAGGAAACAAATTGCAGAGTAGAAGTGAAAGAAATGTAGAATATTAGAAAGTATACTTAGTATAAAAATTATAATTATTTGCCTGAGGAAATGAAGCCAATGAAATACTCCATTTCTGTCTGCATTTAAGGTCATAAGCATTCTTTACAGAATGTATTAATCTCTATAGACATAGAAAGGACAACTACATTAAAGTACTCTAAAGACTTGAATTGAATGTTAATAGTTCACCAACATGGAAGGTCAGTTATTTCTAGGAACAAAATTACATATGGTTTTCTTGGAAGAGTGTTTTTAACAAATAATCAAGATCTAGATGTGTGATCTCATCCAGACCATTGTTCTCAAAGAATAGCAGCCAGTCACCTGACCACTAGTCTCCTGCAGCACAAGCAGAACCAGTTTCCAGCCTTCAGGGGAGGGGCTTGGCCTGCCTTTTTAATTTTGGAGAGATGCATTAAATGTTGAGGCTTGAGCAAGAAATCATGCCTGTCTCCATGTGTTTTCTCTTGCCACCCTGTTCTTCCTATCCCCATCTCTCCTTCCAGGGAACCCAGCATTAGCATGTAACTGCAGGTGGCTACATAATGATGCCCAATGGATTGGTCCTGAAAATGAAGAGGCAGAATGAGGTTCCTTGTCTTGGGTGGAGCTCCACAGAAAAAGAAAAAGCAACAGAGTATTAATTTAGTGCTAACAATGTCATTTTTAAAAAAAAGCTGTTGCTGCAGGGGTGCACAGACATACAGGATTAGACTGAATCAGGTAGGGTGTGACAGCAAAATGGAAAAGGGAATTAATTTAGTTAGGCATTTTGTCCACAGTCTAAGAACTGCATCAGGCAAGAGAAACAGGGCATAAAATAAAATAAAACAAAATAAAAAGAGTAAAAAGCAAAACAAAACAAAAGAAAAAAAACAGATTCTAGAAACATGTAAGAGAAAGAGAGAAGAAAAATGGATTTAATTGCATTACAATCATGCTTCCCTTTCTATGTATCATATATATTTTTTTGTCTCTGGTGTCCATGTGTATGTTTGTGTCCTATTCGTATTGTTGTGTGAATGACTGTTTGTTTCACATTAAAAAGAAAAATTGGTAAGGATTTCATCCAATTTGTACAGCAGAGGCTGATATAAAACTGCCAAGCATCAACTACAAGTAAAGCATGCCGGGGGGAAAAATACTTTTTAAAGGGTCATCAGCCTCAGGTTTTGGGAAAACTTTGATTTAACTTAGGAGATTGATGTAATCGCTTTATTCTTGTTTTTAATTGGTCTTATGGTATAAGGTTTTATATATCTTGACTATAGAGTTATAAATTATTAATTATGATGTAAAAAGGTATAATGTTATTAAGAAAAGGTTAGTTTAAAACTAATGGCTCAGGGTTGTAGCCATCTTAACCAGCGACACATGGCCTGTCATAATTCACGCTTTGTTCTTGTTTATAATTGGTCTTAAAAGTATAAGTTCTGCATGTTTTCACTATGGAGTATTGGCTTATAAATTATTATGCATAACTTAAAAGGCATAAGGCTTTGACTACTAAGAAAAAATTTTCTTTCAACACTGACACAATGGCCACAGGTTGCAACCATGCCAGATCTGTGGGTATAGATCTGGCCTTGGTGACAATAAAGATATTTGCATTTCAATGGAGGCTTGTGAGGTACTGCTTTTAGCCAGAGGCTATGCTGCCTTTGGTTTATAGGTATCACTTGCAGAGTTTCAGGCCAAGAAAAATTTTTAGTGTATTTGTGCAGGTGTGATTCAAAATAGAGTTCAGATATAGCCTTACCTTATGTGAGAAAAAATGTTTTGTCTCTGCTTCAATACACGAAGCTAGGATCTTAGATTTTTTAGAGTATATTGTTCATGGAATTTTTGTTACAGGCCTTTGCTCTTAATTGTGGGCTTTTAAATTTTTTAAGTAAACGATTTTTAAATGTAGTTAGAATAAATTAATTGACTAAGACATCACTTTAAGCTTGCCACAAGAGGATTTAAGCCTCTAATGTTTTTGAAATAAATAATGCAGCAATCAAATTGATTATTATTGATGGTTGATCTATTACATGGCAAGCATTTTTAGGCAAAATTAATAATTGTTATCCAAAAGATAAGTAGTTAAAATTTGCTTCCACACATGCTTATGTATTTCTATAAATTATACATGCATCCCATAGAGAATACATTTACTGTGGGAGTAAAGCTCATATCACATGTTTATTCTTTTGAGTTTCCCTTGCTTCAGCACAGATAACTGACTTGGGTACTGTAACTGTTATTTTTAAGATGATAAAAATCAAGCATTTAATAATAGTATATATATATATATATATATGTATATATATACATACATATATATATATATATAATGGTTTACAATTGCTTAAAATTGTTCCTTTTTTAATATTGCTAATTCTTAATTTTTACAATTGTTTATGCAAATATAATTCAAGTTAAAAAAAAGATATGTTCTTCAAATGACTGTCCTCTGGATATTTGAGAGCTGATCCAAAGGCTGGAGAGATGGCTCAGCCATTAAAGGCTAGGCCCTCATTCATAAAATATAAAAGCTCAGATCAGAGGAACCACATGGTGGCTCACAAACACCTATGATGAGATCTGATACCCTCTTCTGGCGTGTCTGAAGACAGCTACAATATACATATATATAAATACAAAAGGTGCCTGGACGAGACCCCTTAAGGCAAGGCACATGAAATTTGTGTCACAGGCAGACTATATAGAAACAATTGACCATACAAGCATGTTCTTTATATCATCAAATGGATAAAGGCTTAAAAAATAATTTTGTATTTTTGTGCACATCAAATTATAAAGATTTGTTCTTGGTGTACTCAGTTTCTACATCTACCACATAATGGTGCTAATTCTAGAGGACTTAATTAATTATATTACAGATATATGATACTCATATTTCTAATTTAGAAAATTAAAATATGTGTATATGACTAATGATTCATTTTTAGGCTTTATAGTTGCAACTGCTCTAACAAAAAGCAACTAAAAAGGTTATGTTTATTACCTATAATTACTATTTCCTGTATTATGGTATGTGCTTAGTGTTCCAACTTAAATTAAAATAGACAATGGAATTGGCCACTTAATGAATAAAAGGTATTGAATATTTGAGATGTCTTGACAATTTAATTCTTTATTATCCTCAAAGACGAGGTAATATAAAAATTTTTAAAACAATATCTTCTTTAAAAAGGAAAAGAGAGGGAAATTGTATCCCCATGCATATCATTTAAATTATGCTTGTATATTTCTAAGGAAATTATAAAATTTGGATGCCAATGAACTCTTTGCTGAGTGTATATAGCATCCTATAACTAGGCAAGCTGATACCTAGGTGAAATGGAAGAATTCACTTATTGGCATATCACATGATCCTGACTTAATATTGGGGAAGAAGGCATGACTATGATTTTTCCACAGAATGCTACAGAAGCATGCTAGCTGCCAGAGTAATTGGTGTGGTACTGAAGATAATGTTGACTATGGGCTTGCTGATTGCCCAGACAATAGTAACAGAAAAGCTATATTGAGTACAGTTTTATTGTTAAATGTTCCAGATTAAATAAACTGCCTTGCTTCAAGCTTGTAGAATTTGTGGGACAGAGAAATTGGAGACTGTTAAACTAACTTAGAAAAATTAATCTAAAGGAGAAATTATAACAACTCATTTGCCTACAGGATTATTATGGCAAAAGACTCCTCTGATATAGATTCATTTGAGGGTGTCTCCTAAACATAATATCCTGCCATATTATGAGGCAGTAGTCCAGATAATTATGCTTGGAAGGAAGCAGGCACTAACTTATTTTGGCAAAAAAACAGATATCATTATTCAGCCATTTAATGTAGATCAAGATGCTTGGCTGAAACAGTATAGCACAGATTGGTTGCTTGCTCAAATAGTATTTCAAGGAACTATAAACATTATCCTCAAGAAAACTTAATAAAGTTTTTAAATATGCATGAGGTTGTATTTCCTAATATGACATCTTTACAGTTGCTACATAATGCTCTTTTAATTTTCATGGATGGCTCTTCTAAAGGAAGAGCTAGATATCTTATCAATAATCAATAGGTGGTTATAGAAACACCTGGGATCAGCTCAGTTAGACCTGACAGCAGTATTAAATGTTTTCATACCTATAAATAGTACTTTTAATTTTTTTACAGTTATCTTGTATGTTGCATAATCTGCCCCTTTGTTAGAAACCTGTGGCACATTTAATTTTAATACGCCATCAGGATCTTTGTTTTCATAATTGCAAAACATCATTCTTGCTAGAAAAAAATCCCTTTTATATTGGCCATATACGAACTCAATCCAGTCTTCCTGCAGCTTTAGCTGAAGGCAATTATTGCATTGACAGAGCTCTAATAGGAGAAGCTTTACATTTAGAACCTGTTGAATTGCCTAGACATGATCATAATAAGTTCCATCTTTCTAGCCACACATTAAGACTCTGACATAAAATCACTAAGGAGCAAGTAAGAATGATCATGAAACAATGCCCTAACTGCCTTACCTTATCTCCAGCTCCCCATTTAGGGATTGATCCTTGTGGCCTTATGCCCAATCATATTTGGCAAATGGATGTAACTCACTATGCAGAATTTGGAAAATTAAAATATATGCATTTTTGCATTGATACTTGTTCAGAATTTCTTTTCACTTCTCTACATTTGGAAGAAGCCTCCAAAAATATAATTGATCACTGTTTACAAGCCTTTAAACTAAAGTCATTAAGATGGGCAATTAGGCCGGCCTACACTGGCAATAACTTTATATCATTTTATAAAGAAACTGATATTAAACATAAAATTGTAATTCCTTATAACCCAATGGGACAAGGAATTGTTGAGTGTGCACATTGCACTCTTAAAAATTGGATTTTTAAAACAAAGAAGGGGAAACTGTACCCTCCAAGATCACCCAAAGCACACCTTGCTTTTCTTTTATTTATTTTGAATTTCTAGCCATTTCTAATTCTTATGCCATGGTTAAATGGCTAGACCCTTTAACTAATACATAGAATGGTCCAGACCCTGTTTTAATTTGGGCAAGTTGTTCTATTTATATTTTGTCTCAAAATGAAGACAGACAATGGCTGCCAGAAAGATTGGTACGGCAGGTAAACAGAGACCCTGAATCAGCAGGTAAGTATGACTGATTCAGGATTTTTTTTTTTTTTTTTTTTTTTTTTTTTGTATTTCGAGACAGGGTTTCTCTGTGTAGTCCTGGCTGTCCTGGAACTCACTGTGTAGACCAGGCTGGCCTCAAACTCAGAAATCTGTCTGCCTCTGCCTCCCAAGTGCTGGGATTACAGGCATGTGCCACCATGCCCAGCTCAATAGTGTTCTTAAAGCCACTTCTCCCATAGGCTCCTTTTCCTCTAGCTGTTAATTTGCAAGTCAGGTTTTGTTCCTGAGCTACTAATTTACAACCGAATTAAGAGATATTCCAAGCTGTTTCTCCTCTTAATCTCTTCTGTTGTGTTTCAAGCAGGTCTCTTTCAAACACAGTTGAATGGGTCCCCAAGAAAGGTGGGCTATGGGGCCAGCCAGCTCACATTCTCAGGGCATTTACTTAACCAGTGGATCTCCAAAAAGGGAGCCACATAGAACTCAGATCTATGTGTGTTTGCTGATTGACCAAACATGGTCACCAGCAGGAGGTGCGAGCCAAAGCACTGCAAGGGAAGGATCATATTTTGTGGTTCTGAGTTCCCTGAAAGCACACCTGATTGCATAGGGGATGACATTGAAAGACTGTCCTTATAATAATAATAAGGAAGTCTGTTACCCCACCTCTGCAAAAGACATCATGTAATACTTAAGGGGACCACGGTCACTGCTTTCCCTCTCTGGCCACCATCTTTTGACAGATATTTATCTACTGTTTTTTCTTAAATTTAATGAAAAAGGAGGAATTGTGACCTCCAGCTCATTGTTCTCAAAGAATAGCAGCCAGCCACCTGACTGCCAGTCTCCTGAAGAACAAGCAGAACCAGTTTCCAGCCTTCAGGGGAGGGGCTTGGCCTGCCTTTTATATCTTTGGAGAGATGCATTAAAGGTTGAGGCTTGAGCAAGAAGTCATGCCTGTCTCCATGTGTTTTCTCTTGCCACCCTGCTTCTTATCCCCTTCTCTCCTTCCAGAGAACCTGGTATTAGCATGTGGTTACATGCTGTGGCTGTATTCATATTTGTGAGTTATTGCGAGCCTCATGCTCAGAACATGGAAAGCTCAGGTTATAGTAGAACCAAGTGTGGACAGACTCCCAACTGCTGAAGGGGCCCTTTTTTCCCCCAGGCACAGTCCATGTTATAAACACTGAGATAGCACATATACACACAGAATGGAAGAAAGTGGCCTTCTGAGAGTATATAATTTCTGACCTTCTAAGACATGCTTTCTGCTAAAGTATGAAATGCTTTGAAAAAATATGTGATAGTCAATTGCTACTGACTCATTTTTTAATTTAAATTAAATCAAATAATGAATATTAGTCATAAGATGTTGTATACAACGGATTCCTTAGCAAATATTTTCCAGCAATTCCTCTTTTTTAGAGTAGTAGAACTCTCCAAGTCTCTTAGGCTGGTATAAAGAAATGAAAAGTCAGGAACACAGAGTTAATTCTGGCTGTCTATCCTCTCTAGACAGTATATTGGATCTTACTCGAAGGGACTGCTGCCAAAGAAGCAATTTGCCAAGTGGTGCTTGTGACCTACAGAAGTGCTAAGGTGCCTGTGCCAGCAGAGATATGAGACTCAGACATGAGACTCAGAGATGAATCTCAGACAGATTCAGACACAAGGCCAAACAAACTCAGCCAATAGCTTTCTCCTCAGCACTTCTGAAATTTTTCCTGTATTAGACTCTGTCCAGTAGCAAAAGAAAGAGTTATATTTTAGGAGAATAGTTTATAAATATGAAACAGATACTCAAGTTCCCATGGATTGAAGCCATTTTATGACCAGAATTTTTTCAAACTATCTTTTTCTTGCTCTGGCCCGTTTGGCCTTGGGAAGTTTCCTAGAGTTTGAGTATTACCAAGTCAAGTATACTATTGAATGAGTGGCTTTGGAGAGCAAAACAATGTCCTGGGTTGTCCTATGAAGAACCTGACAAATGTTTTCAGAGCTAGTATATAAATGCAGACTATATCATATGAAAAATAATATTTTTCCACACTCATGAAGTACATTTTTACATTTCTTTCCGGGGACATTTTTTTTTTGTTGTTGATCTTACTCATTATACAAATATCTTGAACACAATCTAGGACTAAAGAAAAAAGAATGAAGTTTTCCTGTTCAGTTACATAGAAAATATGTCAGTGATCCTTTAGAGTCACTGTATATTCAAATAATGTTAAAGAAGATGTAGGCATAAATATGCCGTAGGAGTCATTTCAAAATAATGACACAAATTAATGGTTAAAATTATTTCTTATGAATTTCATAAACTATTATATTGATGGCTTTTTTTGTTCTGATGGAACATTATTGCATCTTACACATTTTCTTTTGCTTAATGGTTAGTTTCTGGCTTTTCCTATTATTAAAACAACTGTAATCAAAGATTCCATAAATGCTGTTTTCTTCTTTGAAGCATAATATAGCACAGAGATAATTCTTACCCAACGAAATGTACATTTTAGTGAAGATAGATAAGAGAGGAAACAGGTAGGTTCCAGTTGCTATAGAAGCTAGATTGTGTGATGGTGAATTCCTTATGGGCAGAATGTTTTATATTTTGTGTTACATGTGCATAATGATGCATTTATACATACATAATATGCTCATATATTCCAGTAATTTCCACCATTATGTATAACTACAAGTCAATGTGAAGGATGATCAGGTACAGTGATAAAACTGAGAACCAGATGATGAATAGACAATGTCCCATCTTAAAGGCTGAGTTTTGATTATGTCAGCAATGAACACATTGAAAGAATCTTAGCATAGGGAAGATGTACACAATTTTGATTAGAATGCTGTGTTTTCAAGTCTTGATAAAAAGATCGTCAGTTGCCAGTTGATGTTAGAGAGGTCTGAAATAGTTTTGATAAGTGAAAGAAATAAAAAGGACTCTGAGATCATTGTTTTATGTGCTTACAGGCTTTGCTAAGGACAATGGGTAATAAATAAATTTATTCCTAAGCATGACACTTGTAAGCACTTGAACAGATAACATCATTAAGATCAGTTGTATAAATGACTTGGATTAAGTGACAGAGGATTGTGAAATGACAGTGAGATAGAAGCTAAGAGACATATCAAAGTAATAGCAAAAGGTATAACATGGTAACAATAAATCAACACCAACACCATCCATTTCATTTTATTTTTTTTTTACTGAAAACATTAACTTAGGGAAATCTCTTGAGTTTTGTCCATGGGATTTGTGGATTGAGACCATTATTAGCAATTTGTGTGATTTTACTATAACATGGAGCTATTAGCCTGCTGTAAAAGTCATACATGCTCTATTCTTCCTATTCAGGTTTTGTGTTTTAAAGTCTTTAATTTTATCTTTCATGATCATACTAAATGATGTGTATTTTAATCACTGAAAATGATACATTTGGACAAAAAGTAGAAGATGAAGGCAATGTTCAAATAACACTCATCTACATCAATAATCAAGGTACAAATAATAGGCTTTTCATAATGTTCAAAAAAAACAACAAAACCTAGGTAGGCTGCAGCACAGTAAATTGGCTTATAGGAACAGAAGTTTAGAGGCTATGCATGAACTGGAAGCTATGTAAAACTTTTTGGCCATTATTCTGAAACAGGAAATCACCACAATGGCAAAAGGCAGAAAAAAGTGGCACAATCTCACATATATTAACAAAGTGGCTTCGGGATACTGAAACCAAGGTAGTAGTGTAGAGATAGTTACTGAAAACTGACTGGAGAGGACCTCAGCTATCTTGGAGTCTGATGGTGACTCTGGCTTCAGTGATATCCCAAATGATGCTGTGAAGTGATCAGGGCACAGGTATACTTTAGTGGATAATACAAAGAAAAATATAGAAAATTATTTCAATATTTGTACATTAGATGAGTGGTAAAATTCATTTCTATAACTGCACATTGGGCTGCAGAGATGAGCCAGCATTAAAAATGCAAATTGCAAGTTGAAGATATCTGTTTGATATCACTTAGAGAAACCTTAAATAGAATCATAGATACATGATCTGGAGTCAATGGGTGAGAGCTGTTTTATAGGCTGTGCTGTCCAATGCAATGGTCACTGGTTGCCTGCATCAGCACAGCTGAAGTGCTCAGGATTTCCACAAGCCTGACTTTAGAATCAGAAAAGTAAAGGTGAAATCATAGTTCCACATTATCTGCAGTTTGAATTTGTGAAGGTTAGTTAAAATTTCAGTGCATCATTATCATAATATCCACAGTAGTAGTGTCTTAGTGCTCAATGCAGTGAGAATTTTGGTTTCTTTAAAAAACATGAAAATATAAAAAATATATTTTCTTTTAAACCCCAGGTGTGGGATATGAGGCCACTTAAGATGTCCACAGCAGCTGACTGATTTGACTAGTGAATGGCTATGATTTGCTAGCTACCGATTGTTTCTAGAATTGTGTAAATTAGTAATTCTGAGTACTCTGCAGAGGGTATAGAAATGCTAGAGCCCAAAGAAGTGGGGAGAGTTGTTCTTTTTTTGGTAGGTTGCTGTTGGTTGGAGTTTGTTAAGTAGGCATGTGCAAAGAAGAAACAACAAGAAGAAATTAGAAATCTTGAGAGTAAAGATCAAACCTGCCTCAAGGAACTCAAAGCCCCTAATCAGAAGGAAGTAGTCTAATGATAAGGTTGCCCCATTTCCTATAGCTATTTCTATAGCTTTTTCTATCTTATCCAGTGTTAGGGGATTGAAAGGGTAGAAAAAGGTGGAAGAAAAAAGAATCCATAAATTAGTAAAAGACTTAATAAGTTGTATTGTGAAGAAATACCATGACTGTGGCACTTGTTATGCCTAAGACCATTTAATTGAGTTCTGTTTTTTTTTCCTTTTTACAGTTTCAGTTTTGTGAGATTAAGTTTATTACCAGGATTTTAAGAATCATGTTGGCACTCAGACATACTTGGTGCTTGAGAAATAGCTGAGGCAACAAAAAAAGAAAGAGACTTTGGACTTGGAATGGAATTTTTGAAACCTCAAAGCCCATACCCAGTGATACACTTCCTCCAACAAAGTCACACTTCCTAATTTGTTCAACTAGTGATACTCTCTAGTGACCAGGTATTCAAATATGTGGGTCTGTGGGAGGCATTCTTATTCAAACCACTCCAGGAAGTAAATTTAACTACCCCATTATACTTTAAAAGGAAGAAAATTTATAAACACATACACTGTATGTGAAATATGTACCTAAATTTGTTATTTTTTCCCCTTTAAGAAGCTCAAATTTTCAGCTTTTTAACTAATTTCTTCTTACTTGATGGGAAGTAGAGATATGAATAATCTTTACTTGAAAAAGTAGAATAGACTGAAGTAGCACTTTACTGAATTAAATAAGAAATGCTTGCCTTGTGCAGAATTTTGTTACTTAGTTAATAGAAAACTGAACAAACAGAAACATTAGCTTGATCACATCCTTCACTCCTGTGAAATGTATGACAGCTTCATTTTCTCTTCATTGAGATTTGGAAAGATGTAAAGCAAAATATCTAGTGTTTTGATTTCAGTTGACTGTGATGGGCATATTATTTATTGTGAATTTTCTACTAACTACTTTCTTATTTGCCATTCTTTATTACATACACATTCCCATTTACTCCATGTAGCTTTTTCCTCGAAGCCTTATTATCAGGGGATGATGAGTGAGAAAACATGCCAAGAAGTCTAGACACTGAAAGCTCAATGTATCCACATATAGAGACAGTGTTTTCAGAGTGCATTAGCCATCATGAGTTTTGTGTTTCTTTCTACATCCAGATATCAAATTAATGCACTATTTTCTATCCTAAAGGGCATTTGATATTGAAATGAATGTACGAAAAATTCAAAATAAGCCTGTATGATTCAGAACAGAACATTTATAGCTCACAAACAGCAAGAACAAAGTGAAGATCATTCATTTCATTGGTTGTGTTTTTAGCAGATCAAGTAAAATTATCAACATAAATTCCGGTTGGTTTCCTGGCTGCAGTATTGTTCAAGTATTGAGGAATCTCTTTGCACATCTGTGAAAATACTATGATGCCAGTTGACATAAATTCAAGGTTAGCAATGTATACCTTAACATGTAGAATAGACATAGAGATGTAAAGGTGTATGGGAAGGATAGGATAAAAGAAACTATCTTCCAGAGAGTTTTCTGTAATACGATTTGGTGTGGTTAGTTGCCTGCCCAGTATGTGTGTGTGTGTGTGTGTGTGTGTGTGTGTGTGTGTGTGTTATTTAGTTCCAGTTGATTTTCTGCTCAAGTTAGGAAGTACCAATCCATTCTTGGGCTTTAACACTCAGATCATTCTAAATAAAAAATTAATTTGAAATCTATTTAATCTTTATAAAATTAAAAGCACATAAAAACTTTGAGGTAAAATCAATGACGACTACTGAATTTGGAAAAATTATTTTAAAATCTGTTATTATGTTTAATCAATTAGTAAGACTAGAAGGAAAATAATAAAAATGTGGAAGATATTAATAGATAATTCTCCATAAAAGAGATTATACCTGAACATCAAGAGGTGCTTACACACAAACATATTTAAAAACCTAAAATTATACTGAGAAATTAGTTATATTTCCTGACTGATAAAAAGACAAACTTCTGACTGTCTTGAATTTCCCAGTCTATGAGGAAACTCGTGCTCTTATATATATTCCTTCGGGGATCAAAATGAACTCACACCTGATGTCTTCTGAGTTTTTAATCTTAGCCATTCTGACTGGTGTGAGGTGAAATCTCAGGGTTGTTTTAATTTGCATTTCCCTAATGACTAGTGATGTTGAACATTTTTTAAGGTGTTTCTCAGCCATCCGAATTTCTTCAGGTGAAAAGACTCTGTTTAGCTCTGTACCCCATTTTTGGATAGGGTTATTTGGTTTTCTGGGGTCTAACCTCTTGAGTTCTTTGTATACATTGGAGATTAGCCCTCTGTCGGATGTGGGGTTGGTGAAGATTTTTTCCCAATTTGTTGGTTGCCGATTTATCCTTTTGACAGTGTCTTTTGCCTTACAGAAACTTTGTAATTTTATGAGGTCCCATTTGTCTATTCTTGCTCTTAGAGCATAAGCAATTGGTGTTCTGTTCAGGAATTTTTCCCCTGAGCCAATGTCCTCAAGGGTCTTCCCCAGTTTCTTTTCTATTAGTTTTAGTGTGTCTGGTTTTATGTGGAGGTCTTTGATCCACTTGGAGTTGAGCTTAGTGCAAGGAGATAAGAGTGGATCAATTCTCATTCTTCTGCATGTTGACCTCCAGTTGAGCCAGCACCATCTGTTGAAAAGGCTATCTTTTTTCCACTGGATGTTTCAGGTGTTGGAGAGGATGTGGAGAAAGAGGAACACTCCTCCACTGCTGGTGGGAATGCAAGCTGGTACAACCACTCTGGAAATCAGTATGGCGGTTCCTCAGAAAACTGGGCGTGATACTTCCGGAGGACCCAGCCATACCACTCCTGGGAATATACCCAGAAGATTCACCAGCATGCAATAAGGATACATGCTCCACTATGTTCATAGCAGCTTTATATATAATAGCCAGAAGCTGGAAAGAACCCAGATGTCCCTCAACAGAAGAATGGATACAAAAAATGTGGTATATATACACAATGGAGTACTATACAGCCATTAGAAACAATGAATTCATGAAATTCTTAGAGAAATGGATGGAGCTGGAGAATGTCATACTAAGTGAGGTGACCCAGTCTCAAAAGAATACCCATGGTATACAGTCACTGATAAGTGGATATTAGCCTAGAAGCTTAGAACACCAAAGACACAAATCACATATCAAGTGATGTCTCACATGAAGAAAGGAGTGGACACTGGTGCTAGAATGGACCAAAACATCATTGTGGGAGAGTACAAGAACAGTAAAGTGGGAGGGGGTGGATGCGGGAGCAGGGGGAGGGAAAAGGACATGTGGGACCTTTGGGGGTGGGGAACCAGAAAAAGGGAAATAAATTGTAAATATAGAATATATACAATAAAAAAAATTAAAAAAAATGAACTCACTATTATTTAAATATGAATTTGAGACTATCTAACATAACTAATTTCCCATATTATCTAATTTATCTCATAATGGAATTTGTAGGAATTCTTGCTCAACAAAAGCATATGAGTTGATTCTTAAAAAAAAAAAGTGCAGGTTCATAAAATATTAGAAACAAAATAATCATATAAGTATATTAAATAACACAATGTAACATACATACCTTTGTAAAAATAAAATGTAAAAATAAAAAAGATCAGTAGTGAATATGCCAGCAAGGAGGCTCTGCAGGCCAGAGTGCTAAAGGTGAAAATCTAAATTAAACTTTCACCCTAGAAACTCATGGTGGAAGAAGAGAACTGACTCCCAATAGCTTCTGACTCTTACATAAATGTCATGGCATTGTACACACACACATACACACAGAAACACACACACACATGCACATGTGCATGCATGCATATTTGAGAATTATAAACAAAGACTATATATGAAGAGAGTTTTAAAATGAGCAGTGTATTTCATGGCATGTTATTTATTATTTTAATGGAAAATACATGCCTCACAAATTTGTCTTGATTCTTAGTGAAATAAGGCAGAAAAAAAAGATAACATGTATTTCTGTTTATTTGCAGAAAAACAAAAGTGATTAAAAATGAAAAGTAATGTTCCAGGCTTCCATCATAGCAAATAGAAGGGAAGAGCAAAGAGAATGAAAATATAGCTAGACAATTCTCTGATTATAATTTTTCTTTCAGGTTTGAGTTTTAACAGTATACTAATATTTCATATGCTACTAAAAGTAAATTATTAAAATACTATAAATACAAGGAACTCAACATGGAAAACAAAAAAATTAAAAAAAGAAAACAGATGAATTTGAGTGTATTATATATGAGTAAGTAGCCTCACCACATCCATAGACTTGGGAAAAGAAAATTCTGAGTTAACCTGGGAACCCACAGGCCACTCCATCCAGGGAAGCTGGGAGGTTAAATGTAGATCTTCACCTCTCCCTTAGGTCCTCTACAACCAATCTCTCAGGCTTATGCCCAGCTCTGTTACTGACCACCTATGGCAGTCTTCCTCCCCTCCCCTTTCCACCACCAAACCTTTCTGAGTAGATAACACAGATTTTCCTCTCCAAACTTCCTTATCCCTACTCATGGCTTTATTCCCAACACCCAACTCTATCAGGCATTCCCTTGGAACTCATAAACCATTCCAAGCACCTAATCAAATAGGCTAACTGAAGACCTTTCCCTCCCTTCTAAGAACAGTTCCCCAACCTCACTCATAGATCTGTAGCAATTCTGTTATGGCCTCTCTATTTCTAGGAGCCTAAGAGATCCTAGAAGAACTCCCTCTTTCTTCCCTCCTGGAAAACACCTCAGTTCATGGCCTACCCCAATTCCTAAGTGTCAGCTTCCAATACCTAGAAACAAATTTAATCTGAGCTCCCAGTATCCACCTCTCAGGATCAAGGAAGAATTTCCTAGTAGGTAATACACACAGCCAGCACACTTTCGAAAGAAACAGGGCAGCAGAATACAAGGGACAAAACATCCACCCCAAAAAAGACAAGACCAGATAACAACACCTAGAATAATATTCTTCTTTTATCCAACCATCTAAATACCAGTGTTAAAAATGTAGTCAATAATAACCAGAACAACTTGTCCCTACTAGAGCCTAGCAACTACCACAGTATGCCCTGAATAATGTAACATATCTGAAGCACAAGAAAAAGAGCTTAAAATAGCCTTTTTGAGTATGATAGCTGTCCTTAAATAGGCAATGATTAAATGCATTATAGAGCTCTATGAAAACACAAACACTGGAAGAAAATAAATAAAACAAATATATTGAAACAAGAAAGTAAAAAGAATTAATAAAGAAAACCAAACAAAGAGAAATATGAAAATGAAAAATATAAGTACTCAAACCTCAGAGTTAAACTTCTTCAACAGAGTTCCAAAATGGAAGAATCTTGATCATTGAAGACATTAAGAAGAAATGGCTACCTCAGTCAAAACAAACAAAAGGAAACAAACAAACAAGTCGTATCACAACACATGCAGGAAATATGAGGCAATCTGAAAAGATCAAATCTAAGAATAATAGGAAGAGAAGAAAGAAAGGAATCTCAGGCCCAAGGCACAAAATCTAAAGAAGATACTTACAAATGCACAAGAAACTTACAGAGCACTGAACAGGCAAGATGAGAAAGAAACAGTCCAGTCATTACATAAAAATCAAAACACTAAACACACAGAACAAAGAAAGACTATTAAACGCTGCAAGGGAAAAGAACAAGTAACATATAAAGGTAGATCTATAAGAATAACACCTGACTTCTCAGTGGCAATACAAAAAGCCAGAAGGCCTGGACAGGTGTGCTACATATTTTAAGTGACAACAGATGCCAGCTAAGACTAATATACAAAGCAACACTTTCAATCACAAAAGATGTAGAAAGTGAGAAATTATAGGACAAATCAAATTTAAGCAATATCTATCTACAAATCTAACCCTTTTGAAGGTGCTAGAAGGAAAATTTAAACATAAAGAAGCTAACAGAATAAATAAGACCATACAGCAAATCAAAAGATGGGAAATGAATACATAAACCACTACAGCAGGAATCAACATCACTGATGCTCCATCTTCCTGACTTACTGGGTCTGTATAGGTAGACAGCTGTCTCTACAATTGGCTAAGTTCTAGAAGCTGTATTAGGCTTCCTGTATTTTCAGTTAATATCACTTGTTCTTGGGTTTTTGATGGGGTTGCAAAACTACATAATCTCCTAGCCAACCCAGGCCTTTTACTTTGAGAGAAACAGATTTAAGATGATGATTTTCTCCAGAGGGGCCCTGCCAGAGCCTTACAGATACAGAAGCTGATGCTAGCAGCAAAACTTTGGACTGAGCACGGTATTCCCAATGGAGGACTTGGAAGGTGGACTGCAGGAGCTGACAGCATTTGCAGCCCCAGAGGAAGAACCCAAAGGAAGTACAACAACGATGTAGGCCAAACAGATACCCCAGGGCTCCCAGGAACTTAGTCATTAAACAAGGGGTACACATAGTTCCAGCCAAAAAAGTGGCAGAGGATTAGTTGGGCATCAGTGAGAGGAGAAGTTCTTGGTCCTATGAAGGCTCAATAGATGCCCCAGGGAAGGGAAATCAAGAGGGTGTGGGTAGGAGTTGGTAGGGTGGAGGGGCATATTCTTGGATGCTGGGGATAGGAGGATGGGTTGAGGGTTTTCAGGGAGGGGAAAAACTGGGAAAGGAATAGCATTTGAAATGTAAATAAAGAATACATTCAATAAAAAAAGAATATGGTTTTCAGATGGCATACAGTTTACAACCAAGACATGATTCAGGTGTAAAATTATAGTCTCAAGTTAGGATAGATGACAGAGGTCTTAGTTACTTAACAAATATGGTGGACTGGGTGTTAGGTCTATTTTGTATTTTATGATTTACAAAATGGTAATTGTTGTGCTCAATTTATATTTAGAGAGAAAGTCATGTTTTAATTAAACAGAAAGCGTGAAGTGTTGCCAGAACTTTCCTGTCTAACTTCATCAGTACAGAAAGGGTCTGTGATTGGACAGGGAAATAGGGGGCAGAGCTAGGAGTTGTAGAGGGGGGCCCATGATCAAGGGAGAAATGAGGTCTCCAGAAGAGGAGAGAAGAACCAAAATGGCTTCAGAAATTTTTCTGTGTAATTTCTAAAGTTTAGAAATATTGGGATAAGGCTTTTACTGTATAGGCATCTTGAAACTGTTTGTAATATCTATAAATCTAATTAACTAACTATTTAAAATTAAGAGTCATGCTTTTCTGGGTAATCAGGGTGAGTGGGCACTGGGTGGAAGCAAGATGAACTCAAAGAACTCTAGCAGAGATATGGCAAAGCCAATAGGACTGCCTGCGAGCAGGGAACAAGCAGAGGGGGACCCTGTGAGGATAGTGTTAGAAATTGTCAGGCTGGCAGATCACAGAAGCATCGTCTGGCGCATCCATGGAGAGTTGGAAGGTTCTTTTTAAATATTCCTGGCAGCATCATTGATCATTGATATCTCTCAACACAAATTGTATTAACTGCCAGATGAAAAGACATAGACTAACAAAATATCGGGAAAATAGGATTCATCCTTCTGCTGTATCTAACACCTTTATTTTTAATTTTTATTTTTTTATTTTTTTAATGTTTATTTTCTATATTCTATGTTTACATTCCAAAGGCTTTCCCCTTTCCCAGTTCCCCCCCTCCCTATGTCCCATAATTCCTCTCCCCCCCAACTATTCCCCAGTCATTCCCCCTCCCCCCACGGTTTCTCTACAAAACTGCATTCAATCTTTCCAGGCCCAGGGTCCTCTCCTTTCTTCTTGGGAATCATTTGACTTGCTAATTGTGCCTTGAGTATTTAGGGCTTCTGAGCTCATTTATATCCAATTATCAGTGATTGCATTTGATGTGTATTCTTTTGTGACTGGGTTAGCTCACTCAGGATGATATTTTCCAGGTCTAACCATTTACCTACAAATTGCATGAATTCATTATTTTTAATTGCTGAGTAGTATTCCATTGTATAAATATACCACATTTTCTGTATCCATTCCTCTTTTGAGGGATATTTGGGCTCCTTCCAATTTCTGGCTATTATAAACAAGGCTGCTATAAACATAGTGGAGAATGTGTCTTTATTGTATGCAGGGGAATCCTCTGGGTATATGCCCAGGAGTGGTATGCCAGGGTCCTCTGGAAGGGACATGCCCAATTTTCTGAGGAACAGCCACACTGATTTCCAGAGCAGTTTTACCATTTTGCAATCCCACCAACAGTGGAGGAGGGTTCCTCTTTCTCCACATCCTCGCCAGCACTTGTTGTCTCTTGAGTTTTTAAACTTAGCCATTCTGACTGGTGTGAGGTGGAATCTCAGGGTTGTTTTGATTTGCATTTCTCTGATGACTAATGATGTTGAACATCTCTTAAGGTGTTTCTCGGCCATTCGAATTTCTTCTGGTGAAAATTCTTTGTTTATCTCTGTACCCCATTTTTTGATAGGGTTATTTGGTTCTTTGGAGTCTAACTTCTTGAGTTCTTTGTATATATTGGATATTAGCCCTCTGTCGGATGTAGGGTTGGTGAAGATCTTTTCCCTCTTTGTTGGTTGCCGTTTTGTCCTTCTGACAGTGTCCTTTGCCTTGCAGAAACTTTGTAATTTTATGAGGTCCCATTTGTCGATTCTTGATCTTAGTGCATAAGCTATTAGTGTTCTGTTCAGGAACTTTCCCCCTGTGCCTATGTCCTCCAGGGTCTTCCCAAGTTTCTTTTCTAATAGTTTCAGTGTGTCTGGTTTTATGTGGAGGTCCTTGATCCACTTGGAGTTGATCTTAGTGCAAAGAGATAAGATTGGGTCAATTCGCATTCTTCTGCATGTTGACCTCCAGTTGAACCAGCATCATTTGTTGAAGAGGCTATCTTTATTCCGCTGGATGGTTGTGGCTCCTTTATCAAAGATCAAGTGACCATAAGTCTGTGGGTTAATTTCTGGGTCTTCAATCCTATTCCATTGATCCATTTGCCTGTTGCTGTACCAATACCATGCAGTTTTTAACACAATTGCTCTGTAGTACTGTTTAAGGTCAGGGATATTGATTCCCCCAGAAGTCCTTTTATTGTTGAGAATAGTTTTAGCTATCCTGGGTTTTTTGTTGCTCCAGATGAATTTGAGAATTGCTCTTTCTAGATCTATGAAGAATTGAGTTGGGATTTTGATGGGGATCGCATTGAATCTGTAGATTGCTTTTGGCAAGATTGCCATTTTTACTATATTGATCCTGCCAATCCAGGAGTAAGAAATATTTTTCCATCTTCTGAGGTCTTCTTCGATTTCTTTCTTCAAAGACTTGAAGTTCCTGTCATACAGATCTTTCGCTTGTTTGGTTAGAGTTACACCAAGGTACTTTATGTTATTTGTGGCTATTGTGAAAGGTGTTATTTCCCTAACTTCTTTTTCAGCCTGCTTGGCCTTTGAGTACAAGAAGGCTACTGATTTGAATGAGTCAATTTTATAACCAGCCACTTTGCTGAAGTTGTTTATCAGCTGTAGAATTTCTCTGGTGGAGTTTTTTTGGGTCACTTAAGTAAACTATCATATCATCTGCAAATAATGATAGTTTGATTTCTTCCTTTCCAATTTGTATCCCTTTGACTTCCTTATGTTGTCTAATTGCTTTCGCTAGAACTTCAAGTACTATATTGAAAAGATATGGAGAGAGAGGGCAGCCTTGTCTAGTCCCTGATTTTAGTGGGATTGCTTCAAGTTTCTCTCCATTTATTTTGTTTTTGGCTACTGGTTTGCTGTAGATTGCTTTTACTATGTTTAGGTATGGGCCTTGAATTCCTGCTCTTTACAACACTTTTAGCATGAAAGGATGCTGAATTTTGTCGAATGCTTTTTCAGCACCTAATGAGATGACCATGTGGTTTTTTTTCTTTTAGTTTGTTTAGGTTTACATTGATGGATTTCCTTATATTGAACCATCCCTGCATCCCTGGGATGAAGCCTACTTGATGATGGTGAATGATCGTTTTGATGTGCTCTTGGATTCGCTTGGCAAGAATTTTATTTAGTATTTTTGCATCGATATTCATAAGAGAAATTGGCCTGTAGTTCTCTTTCTTTGTTGGATCTTTTTGTGGTTAGGTATTAGCGTAATTGTGGCTTCAAAGAATGAGTTATGTCTCTATTTTGTGGAATAGTTTGAAAAGTATTGGTGTTAAGTCTTCTTTGAAGGTCTGGTAGAATGCTGCACTAAAACCATCTGGTCCCATACTTTTCTTGGTTGGGAGACTTTCTATAACCCCTTCTATTTCTTTAGGAGTTATGGGACTATTTAGCTGATCTATTTGATGCTGATTTAATTTTGGTATTTGGTATCTGAGTAGGAAATTGTCCATTTCCTCTAGATTCCCCAGTTGTTTTGAGTATAGACCTTTGTAGTAGGATCTGATGATCTTTTGAATTTCCTCAGTTTCTGTTGTTATGTCTCCCTTTTCATTTCTAATTTTGTTAATTTGTATACTGTCTCTGTGTCCTTTGGTTAGTCTGGCTAAGGGTTTATATATCTTGTTGATTTTCTCAAAGAACCAGCTCCTGGTCTTGTTGATTCTTTGTATGGTTTGCTTTGTTTCTATTTGATTGATTTCAGCCCTGAGTTTGATGATTTCTTGTCTTCTACTCCTCCTGGGTGAATTAACTTGTTTTTCTTCCAGGGCTTTAAGGTGTGCCATTAAGCTGCTAGTGTATGCTCTCTCCAGTTTCTTTTTGGATCCACGTAGAGCTATGAGTTTTCCTCTTAGCACTGCTTTCATTGTGTCCCATAGATTTGGGTAGGTTGTACCTTCATTTTCATTGAATTCTAAAAGTCTTTGATTTCTTTTATTTCTTCCTTGACCAAGGTGTCATTGAGTAGAGTATTGTTCAGTTTCCACATATATGTGGGCTTTCTGTAGTTTTTGTTGCTATTGAAGACCACTCTTATTCCATGGTGATCTGATAAGAGGCATGGGATTAGCTCGATCTTCTTGTATTTGTTGATATCTGTCTTGTGACCAATTATATGGTCTATTTTGGAGAAGGGACCATGTGGTGCTGAGAAAAAAATATATTCTTTAGCTTTAGGATGAAATGTTCGATATATATCTGTTAAATCCAATTGGTCCCGAGTTTCAATTAGTTTCACTGTGTCCCTGTTTAGTTTCTGCTTTCCTGATGGGTCCATTGAGGAGAGTGGAGTGTTGAAGTCACCCACAATTATTGTGTTCGGTGTAATGTGTGCTTTAAGCTTTAGTAAGGTTTCTTTTACGAATGAGGGTGTCCTTGCATTTGGAGCTTAGATGTTCAGTATTGAGAGCTCTTCTTGGTGGATTTTCCCTTTGGCCAGCAAGAAGTGACCTTCTGAGTCTCTTTTGATGATTTTAGGTTGGAAGTCAATTTTATCTGATATTAGAATGGCTACACCAGCTTGTTTCCTGGGACCATTTGCTTGTAAAATTGTTTTCCATCCTTTTACTCTAAGGTAGTGTTCGTCTTTAACACTGAGATGTGTTTCCTGTATGCAGCAAAATGTAGGGTCCTGTTTCCGTATCCAGTCAGTTAATCTATGTCTTTTTATTGGGGAATTGAGTCCATTGATGTTAAGAGATATTAAGGAATAGTAATTATTACCTCCAGACATTTTTGAAATTATATTTATTTATTTTATTTATTTTTTATATTCAAGAGGTTATCTTCTTTTGGGTTTGATGAGAGAAGGTTTCTATCTTGCTTCTTCCGGGGTGTAGTTTCCATCCTTGTATTGGTGTTTTCCCCCTATTATCCTTTGTAGGGCTGGATTTGTGGAAAGATATCGTGCAAATTTGGTTTTATCATGGAATACCTTGATGTCTCCATCTATGGCGATTGAGAGTTTTGCTGGGTAAAGTAGTTTTGGCTGAAGTTTGTGTTCTCTTAGAGTTTGCATGATATCTGCCCAGGATCTTCTAGCTTTCATGGTCTCAGGTGAGAAGTCTGGTGTTATTCTGATAGGTCTTCCTTTATATGTTACTTGGCCTTTTTCTCTTGCTGCCTTTAATATTCTTTCTTTGTTTAGTACATTTGGAGTTTTGATTATTATGTGACGGGATGTATTTCTGTTCTGATCCTGTCTGTTTGTGGTTCTATATGCTTCTTGTATATTCATGGGCATCTCTCTCTTTAGGTTGGGGAAGTTTTCTTCCATAATTTTGCTGAAGATATTTGCTGGCCTTTAACTTGTAAATCTTCACTCTTGTCTATACCTATAATCCTTTGGTTTTTTCTTCTCATTGTGTCCTGGATTTCCTGGATGTTTTGGGTTACAACCTTTTTGCATTTAGTATTTTTTTTTTGACTGTTGAATCAATGGTTCCTATGGTATCTTCGGCTTCTGATATTCTGTCTTCTATCTCTTGTATTCTTTTGTTGATATTTGCATCTATGGCCCCTGATTTCTTCCCAAGGTTTTCTATCTCCAATGTTGTCTCCCTCTGCGATTTCTTAGTTGTTTCTACTTCTGTTTTTAGTACCTGGATGGATATGCTCAGATCTTTCGCTTGCTTGATTGTGTTTTCATGTATTTCTTTAATAGATTTTTATGTTTCCTCTTTCATAGCTTCTACTTGTTGGCCCACGTTCTTCTGTATTTCTTTAAGTAATTTTTGTCTTTCTTCCTTATTGTCTTCTTCTTTTTGATCCATCTTCTCCTGCATTTCTTGAAGTGATTTTTGTATTTGCCTTGTAAAGGCTTCTAACTTTTGATCCATTTTCTCCTCTATTTCTTTACGAGATTTTATTATGTATTCAGCTACCAGCATCCTGACCAGTGATTTTATATCCAAGTCTTGTTTTTCTGGTGTTTTGGGGTATCCAGGGCTTCCTGTTGTTGGCGAACTGGGTTCAGATGCTGTCATGTTGCCTTGATTTCTGTTAGTGTTGTTCCTTCGTTTACCTTTGCCATCTGGTTATTTCTGGTGTTAGTTGACCTTGTTGTCACTGGCTGGTGTTTGAATCTCCCGTGAGGCTGGGCTCACCTGTTGTTTCTCTACTGGTGGTTATGCGTGATTGCTGCTCATGGGATCACGAGCTGGCTGCCACCGGCTGCCTTGGTGCATGGCCTGAGGTCGCGGGGAAGTGAGGGGAAGTGCAGCAGAGCCTCGGTGGGTGCTGCTGGGCCTGCCTGGTAGCGAGACCCTAGCAGATCCCCCCGTGCGATATCCCCAGAAGGAATCTGTCTACCTGTGCCTTTCCAGCTGTGTCCTGGTTGCAATATGGAGGCCTGCCGCTATCACTGGTCCAAGGTCCTGGGAGCTGGTTGCCTCCGGCTGCCTGGGTGCACAGCCTAAGGTCGCCGGGAAGTGCAGCAGAGCCTAGGCGGGCACCACTGGGCCTGCCTGGGGGCGAGAGCCTAGTGGATCTCCCTGCGCGGTAGCCCCAGATGGAGTCTGTGTACCTGCACCTTTCCAGCTGTATCCTGGTTGCAATATGGAGGCCTGCCGCTATCTCTGGTCTGGGGTCCTGGGCTAATTTTTTAATTAGATATATTCTTTATTTACATTTGAAATGTTGTCCCCTTTCCTGATTTCTTTTTTTAATTAGACATATTCTTTATTTACATTTCAAATGAATTTTCCTTTCCTCCCCCCCCCCAAAGTTCCATAGCCTATCTCCCCTCCTCCTGTTCCCCAATCAACCCACTCCTGCTTCACTGTCCTGGAATTTCCCTACACTGATACATTGAGCCTTCCCAGGAATAAGGGCTTTTCCTCCCTTTGATGCCCAACAAGGCTGCCTATGCATCTGGAGTCATGTGTACTCTTTGGTTGATGGTTTAGTGCCTGGGAGCATTGGGGGTACTGCATGGCTCATGCTGTTATTCCTCCTGTGGCATGGCAAACCCCTTCAGCTCCTTGGGTCCTTTCTCTAGCTCCCTCATTGGGGACCCTGTGCTCAAATCAATGGCTGGCTGAGAGTGTCACCCTCTGTATTTGTCATGCACTAGCAGAGCCTCCCAGGTGACAGCTAATGAGGCTTCAGTCAGCAAGGACTTGTGGGCATCCACAATAGTGTCTGGGTTTTGTAACTGTATATGGGATGGATTGGTCGCTAGATAGTCTTTCCCTCAATCTCTACTCCATACTTTGTCTCTGTATCTCCTTCTTTTGGTATTTTGTTCCCTCTTCTAAGAAGGACCAGAGTATCCATACTTTGTTCTTCCTTCTTCTTGAACTTCATTTGATCTATGAATTTTGTCTTGGGTATTCCAAGCTTCTGGGCTAATATCCACTTATCAGTGAGTGCATGCCATGAGTGTTTGAGATTGGGTCACCTCACTCGGGATGATATTTTCCAGTTCTACCCTTTTTCCTAAGAATTTCCTGAATTTATTGTTTTTAATAACTGAGTAGTAATCTACAGTGTAAATATACCACATTTTCTGTATCCATTCCTCCATTGAGGGACATCTGGGTTCTTTTCATCTTCTGGATATTATAAATAAGGCTGCTATGAACATAGTGGACTATGTGTCCTTATTACATGTTGGTGCATCTTCTGGGTATGTGCCCAGGAGTGATACAGCGGGGTCCTCAGGTACTGCTATGTCCAATTTTCTGAGTAACGAACAAATGAGTGGTTTTACCAGCTTGCAATCCCAACAGCAATGGAGGAATGTTATACTTTCTCCACAAACTTTCCAGCATTTGCTGTCCCCTGAGATTTTTATTTTGACCATTCTGACTGGTGTGAGGTGGAATCTCAGGGTTGTTTTGATTTGCATTTCCCTGATGATTAAGTATGTTGAACATTTCTTTGGCTATTTCTCAGCCTACCGGCATGGCTGAGAAATATTTCTTTAGCTCTGTACCCCATTTTTAACAGGCTTATTTGATTCTCTATAGTCTAACTTCTTGAGTTCTTTGTATATATTGGATATTAGCCCTCTATCAGAAGTAGGATTGATAAAGAACTTTTCCCAATCTGTTGGTTGCAGATTTGTCCTATTAACACCACCCTTTGCCTTACAGAAACTTTGCAATTTCATGAGGTCCCATTTGTCAGTCCTTGATCTTAGAGCATAAGCTATTGGTCTTCCGTTCAGGAGTTTGTTCCCTATGCATTTGTGCTCCAGGTTCTTCCCTACTTTCTCTTCTATTAGAATCAGTGTATCTGGTTTTGTGTGGAGGTCCTTTATCCACTTTGACTTGGGCTTTGTACTGGGAGAAAAGAATGGATCAATTTGCATCCTTCTACATGTTGACAGTCAATTGACTCAGCACCATTTTTTGAAAATGCTTTCTTTTTTCCACTGAATGGTTGTAGCTCCTTTGTCAAAGATTAAGTAACCATAGGTTTGTGCATTCAATTCTGTGTCTTCAATTCTATTCCATTGATCTTCCTGCCTCTATCTGTACCAATACCATACAGTTTTTATCACTATTGCTCTGTAGTAGAGCTTGAAGTCAGGGATGGTGATTCCACCAGAAGTTCTTTAATTGTTGAGAAGTTTTTGCTATCCTGGGTTTTTTGTTATTCCAAATTAATGTAGAATTGTTATTTCTAACCCTATGAAAAATTCCATGTCTTTTTTGATCACTTTCGGATGAAAGTCATTTTTATCCGATGTTAGAAGGGCTACTCCAGCTTGTTTCCTGGGACCATTTGCTTGGAAAATTGTTTTCCAGCCTTTTACTCTGAAGTAGTGTTTGTCTTTGACACCAAGGTGCATTCCCTGTATGCAGCAAAATAATAGGTCCCCTTTATGTGTCCAGTCTGTTAGTCTATGTCTTTTTATAGGGGAATTGAGTCCATTGATGTTGAGATATTAAAAAATAGTGATGCCTCCTGTTATTTTTTATGTTATTTTTATGTTTGTGTTTGCTGAAAGATTACTATCTTGCTTTTTCCTCTGGTGTAGTTGTCATCCTTATATTGGCATTTTCCATCTATTATCCTTTGTAGGCTAGAGTTTTGGAAAGATATTGTATAAATTTGGTTTTATCATGGAATATCTTGGTTTCTCCATCTATGGTGATTGAGAGTTTTGCTGTGTATAGTAGTCTGGGCTGGCATTTGTGTTCTCTTAGGTCTGTATGAAATCTGCCAAGGATCTTCTTGCTTTCATGAGCTCTGGTGAGAAATCTGGTGTAATTCTGATAGATCTTGCTTTACATGTTACTTGGCCTTTTTTCCTTACTGCTTTTAATATTTTTTCTTAGTACATTTGGTGTTTTGATTATTATGTGACAGAAGGAATTTCTATCCTGGTCCAATCTATTTGGAGATCTGTAGGCTTCTTGTATGTTCATGGGCATCTGTCTCTTTAGGTTAGGCCTTTTTTCTATAATTTTGTTGAAGATACTGGCCCTTTAAGTTGTAAATCTTCACTCATTTCTATACCTATAATCCTTAGGTCTTGTTTTCTCATTGTGTCCTGAATTTTCTGGATGTTTTGTGTTACAAGATTTTTTTTTCATTTTTCATCTTCATTGACTATTGAGTCTATGCTTTCTATGGTATCTTCAGCACCTGAGATTCTTTCTTCTCTCTCTTGTATTCTGTTGTAGATATTTGCGTCTATGACCCCTGATTTCTTTCCAAGGTTTTCTATCTCCAGAGTTGTCTCCCTTTGTGATTTCTTTATTGTTTCTACTTTCATTTTTGATTCTGGATAGTTTCATTCAGTTCCTTCACTTCTATAATTTTTAATGGACTTTTCCGTTTCCTCTTTAAGGGTATCTACCTGTTTACCCATGTTCTCTTGTATTTCTTTAAGGGATTTGTGTTTCCTTTTTAAGGGCTTCTATTTTGTGACTCCTGTTCTCCTGTATTTCTTTAAGGGAGTTATTTATGCCCTTCTCGAAGTCTGCTATAAGCATCATGAGATGTGATTTTAAATCCAGATCTTGTTTTTCTGTTATTTTGGGGTATCTAGGACTTGCTATTGTGGGAGAACTTGGCTCAGATGGTGCCATGTTGCTTTGTTTTCCATTGGTAATGTTTTTGCATTTGCCTTTTGCCATCTGTTTATCTTTGGTGTTAGCTGGTGTTGCTGTTTCTGACTGTGGCTTATCTGTCTTGCAAGCCTCTATTATCTGTCCTCCTGGGAGACCCATTCTCTCTTTGTACACAGGTATGTAGGTACTCCTGGGAGACAAGCTCTCTTGTATTTGGGTATGTAGCTCTGTGGCCCAGATCAGCTCTGGGTATGGATGGAAATCGGAAGACTCCTGTCCCAGGTTACTCCTAGGCTCTTGTGTCCTCAGGGTTTCCGGATGTTCCTATGAGCAGGAGTGGTGGCCCTACTTGTGCTTTCTGGTCTCTCTGTACTTCTGGGTGGTTAGTTATCTCCCTGTGCCTCCTGGATGTGTGATAGAGAAATATCTTGAGCTGGAGATAGAAACCAGAAGACCCGAGGGTTCCCAACATGATTCTCTGAGAAGCAGGGGAGGTCCTACCTGTGCTGTCTGGCCTCTCTGAACTCCTGGGTGCTTAGCCCTCTCCCTGTGCCACTTGGGTATGGCACACTGTGGCAGAGGATGGTCCCAAGCTGGAGATAAACAAACCTTAGCAACAAGATAGGCATTTCCTCAGTGTAAAATGATAGAAATATTTCAAGCAAATGAATCTCATAAGCAAGCTGGTACACTCCTTTTACTATCACACAACTAGACTTCACATTACAACTAACCAATAGATCTAGGAAAGGATACTACTCACATTTTTAAAATAAATAATACTACAGCTTAAATCACATATTGACCCTCACACACTGATACTAGGTGTGGTGGATTAAAAAGATATTGCTCCATACACTCATGTATTTGAATGCTAAGTGCATAGGGAGTGGCTTTGTAGCAGTAGGTGTGGCACTCTTGGAAGAATTGTGTCATTGTGAGAGTGGACTTTAAAGTCTCTTATGCTCAACTTCTACCTAGTATGTGTTCCAGTCCATCTGGATCCAGTCCTTGGCTGCCTTCCAATCAAGATGTAAAACTCTTGGCTCCTTCAGTATCATGTCTGCATGCTGCCATGCTTTCCACCATGATGATAATAGACTGAACTTCTGAATCTCTAAGCCATCCCTAATAAAATGTTTGCCTTTATAATAGTTGCCATAGTCATGATGCCTTTTCACAACAATAAAACCCTATCTAATATAGTAGGAGCCTTCAATACCACATTCTTGCCAATTGGCAAACAGTTTTTATTTTTTGTTATTTGTTTATTTATTTATTTTATTGGATATATTCTATATTTACATTTCATTTCCCTTTTTCTGATTCCCCGCCCCCCCAAAGGTCCCACAAGCCCTTTTCCCTCCCCCTGCTCCCTCATCCACCCCTTCCCAATTCCCTGTTCTGGTATCCCTACACTGATGCTTTGATCCTTTCCAACACCAGTGTCCACTCCTTTCTTCTTGTCGGACATCATTTAGTATGTGAATTGTGTTTTTGGTGTCACAAGATTCTATGCTAATATCCACTTATCAGTGAGTGCATACCATGGGTATGCACTTTTTGAGACTGGGTTACCTCACTTAGTATGATGTTCTCCATCTCCATCCATTTCTCTAAGAATTTCATGAATTCATTGTTTCTAATGGCTGAATAGTATTCCATTGTGTATATATACCACATTTTTTTTTATCCATTCCTCCGTTGAGGAACATCTGGGTTCTTTCCAGCTTCTGGCTATTATAAGTAAGGCTGCTATGAAAATAGTGGAGCATGTATCCTTATTGCATGCTGAGGAATCCTCTGGGTATATGCCCAGGAGTGGTATGGCTGCTTCCTCCGGAAGTATAGTGTTCAGTTTTCTGAGAAATCGCCAGACTGATTTCCAGAGTGGCTGTACCAGCATGAAGTCCCACCAGCAGTGGAGGAGTGTTCCTCTTTCTCCACATCCTCACCAACACCTGATGTCTCCTGAGTTTTTTTTTCATTTTTTTATTCTATATTCTTTGTTTACATTCCAAAGGCTTTCCCCTTTCCCTGTTCCCCCACCACCACCATATGTCCCATAAGTCCTCTTCCCCCCCCCAACTATTCCCCAATCACCCCTGCCCCCACCATTTCTCTGTTCTGGTACTCTCCTCCAAAACTGGATCCAATCTTTTCAGGCCCAGGGTTCTCTCCTTTCTTCTTCTTGTGAATCATTTGACTTGCTAATTGTGCCTTGAGTATTTAGGGCTTCTGGCCTCATTAATATCCACTTATCAGTGATTGCATTTCATGTGTGTTCTTTTGAGATTGGGCTAACTCGCTTAGAATGATATTTTCCAGATCTAACCATTAACCTACAAATTGCATGAATTCATTATTTTTAATTGCTGAGTAGTATCCCATTCTCTATATATACCACATTTTCTGTATCCATTCCTCCTTTGAGGGATATCTGGGTTCCTCCCAACTTCTGGCTTTTATAAACAAGGCTGCTATGAACATAGTGGAGCATGTCTCTTTATTGTATGCAGGGGAATCCTCTGGGTATATGCCCAGGAGTGGTATGCCAGGGTCCTCTGGAAGTGACATGCCCAATTTTCTGAGGAACTGCCAGACTGATTTCCAGAGTGGTTGGACCATCTTGCAATCCCACCAACCATGGAGGAATGTTCCTCTTTCTCCACATCTTCACCAGCACCTGTTGTCTCTTGAGTTTTTAATCTTAGCCATTCTGACTGGTGTGAGTTGGAATCTCAGGGTTGTTTTGATTTGCATTTCCCTTATGACTAATGATGTTGAACATCTCTTAAGGTGTTTCTCTGCCATCTGAATTTCTTCTGGTGAAAATTCTTTGTTTAGCTCTGTACCCCATTTTTGATAGGGTTATTTGATTCTTTGGGGTCTAACTTCTTGAGTTCTTTGTATATATTGGATATTAGCCCTCTGACAGATGTGGGGTTAGTGAAGATCTTTTCCCAATTTGTTGGTTGCCGTTTTGTCCTTCTGACAGTGTCCTTTGCCTTACAGAAAATTTGTAATTTTATGAGGTCCCATTTGTCAATTCTTGATCTTAGAGTATAAGCTATTGGTGTTCTGTTCAGGAACTTTTCCTCTGTACCCATGTCCTCCAGGGTCTTCCCCAGTTTCTTTTCTAATAGTTTCAGTGTGTCTGGTTTTATGTGGAGGTCCTTGATCTACTTGGAGTTGATCTTAGTACAAGGAGAAAAGAATGGGTCAATTCACATCCTTCTGCATGTTGACCTCCAGTTGAACCTGCACCATTTGTTGAAAAGGCTATCTTTTTTCCACTGGACGGTTGTAGCTCCTTTATCAAAGATCAAGTGACCATAACTCTGTGGGTTCATTTCTGGGTCTTCAATCCTATTCCATTTTTCTACTTGCCTGTTGCTGTACCAATACCATGCAGTTTTTAACACAATTGCTCTGTAGTACTGCTTGAGATCAGGGATATTGATTCCCCCAGAAATCCTTTTATTGTTGAGAATAGTTTTAGCTATCCTGTGTTTTTTGTTGCTCCAGATGAATTTGAGAATTGCTCTTTCTAGATCTATGAAGAATTGATTTGGGATTTTGATGGGGATCGCATTGAATCTGTAGATTGCTTTTGGCAAGATGGCCATTTTTACTATATTGGTCTTGCCAATCCAAAAGCACGAAATATTTTTCCATCTTCTGAGGTCTTCTTTGATTTCTTTCTTCAAAGACTTGAAGTTCCTGTCCTACAGATCTTACGCTTGTTTGGTTAGAGTCATGCCAAGGTACTTTATGTTGTTTGTGGCTATTGTGAAAGGTGTTATTTCCCTAACTTCTTTCTCAGCCTGCTTGTCCTTTGAGAACAGGAAGGCTACTGATTTGCTTGAGTTGATTTTATAACCAGCCACTTTGCTGAAGTTGTTTATCAGCTATAGAAGTTCTCTGGTGGAGTTTTTTGGGTCGCTTAAGTAAACTATCATATTGTCTGCAAATAATGACAGTTTGACTTCTTCCTTTCCAATTTGTATCGCTTTGACTTTTTTATGTTGTCCAATTGCTCTCCCTAGAACTTCAAGTACTATATTGAAAGGATATGGAGATAGAGGGCATCCTTGTCTAGTCCCTGATTTTAGTGTGATTGCTTCAAGTTTCTCTCCATTTAGTTTGATGTTGGCTACTGGTTTGCTGTAGATTGCTTTTACTATGTTTAGGTATGGGCCTTGAATTCCTGCTCTTTCCAAGACTTTTAGCATGAAAGGATGCTGAATTTTGTCAAATGCTTTTTCAGTATCTAATGAGATGACACTGGTATGAGGTGAAATCTCAGTGTTGTTTTGATTTGCATTTTTCTAGTGACTAATGATGTTGAACATTTTTTAAGGTGTTTCTCAGCCATTTGAATTTCTTCAGGTGAAAAGTCTTTGTTTAGCTCTGTACCCCATTTTTGGATGGGGTTATTTGGTTTTCTGGTGTCCAACTTCTTGAATTCTTTGTATACATTGGATATTAGCCTTCTGTCACATGTAGGGTTGGTGAAGTTCTTTTCCCAATTTGTTGGTTGCTGATTTGTCCTTTTAACAGTCTCTTTTGCCTTACAGAAACTTTGTAATTTTATGAGTTCCAATTTGTCTATTCTTGATCTTAGAGCATAAGCAATTGGTGTTCTGTTAAGGAACTTTCCCCCTGAGCAATGTTCTCAAGGGTCTTCTCCATTTTCTTTTATATTAATTTTAGTGTGTCTGTTTTTATGTGGAGGTCTTTGATCCACTTGGAGTTGAGCTTAGTACAAGGAGATAAGAGTGGTTCAATTCTCATTCTTCTGCATGTTGACCTCCAGTTGAGCCAGCACCATTTGTTGAAAAGGCTATCTTTTTTCCACTGGATGTTTTCAGCTCCTTTGTCGAAGATCAATTGGCCATATATGTGTGGGTTTACTTCTGGGACTTCAATTCTATTCCATTGATCCACATCCCTGTCACTGTACCAATACTATGCAGTTTTTAACACTACTGTTCTGTAGTATTGCTTGAGGTCTGGGACACTGATTCCCCCAGAAGTTCTTTTACTGTTGATGATAGTTTTAGCTATCCTGGGTTTTTTGTTATTCTAGATGGATTTGAGAATTGCTCTTTCTAACTCTATGAAGAACTGAGTTGGGATTTTGATGGGGATTGCATTGAATCTGTATATTGCTTTTGGCAAGATTTCCATTTTAACTATATTAATCCTACCAACCCACGAGCGTGGAAAATTTTTCCATTTTCTGAGGTCTTCTTCCATTTCCTTCTTCAGAGACCTGAAGTTTTAGACATATAAATCTTTCACTTGTTTGGTTAGAGTCACACCAAGATATTTTATATTGTTTGTGGCTATTGTGAAGGGTGTCATTTCCCTAATTTCTTTCTCAGCCTACTTATCCTTTGAGTATAGGAAGGCTATTGATTTGCTTGAGCTGATTTTATAACCAGTCACTTTGCTGAAGTTGTTTATCAGTTGTAGAAGTTCTCTGGTGGAGTTTTTTTGGGTCACTTAAGTATACTATCATATCATCTGCAAATAATGATAGTTTGACTTCTTCCTTTCCAATTTGTATCCCTTTGACTTCCTTATGTTGTTGAATTGCTCTAGCTAGTACATGAAGTACTATATTGAAGAGATATGGTGAGAGGGGGCAGCCTTGTCTAATCCCTGATTTTAGTGGGATTGCTTCAAGTTTCTCTCCATTTACTTTGATGTTGGCTACCAGTCTGCTGTAGACTGCTTTTACTATATTTAGGTAAGGGCCTTGAATTCCTGTTCTTTCCAAGTCTTTTAACATGAAAGGATACTGAATTTTGTCAAATGCTTTTTTAGCATCCAGTGAGATGACCATGTGGTTTTTTTTCTTTTAGTTTGTTTCTGTAGTGGATTACGTTGATGGATTTCTGTATATTGAACCATCCCTGCATCCCTGGGATGAAGCCAACTGGATCATGGTGAATGATCGTTTTGATGTGTTCTTGGATTCGGTGGCAAAGATTTTTATTGAGTATTTTTACATCGATGATCATAAAGGAGATTGGTCTGACGTTCTCTTTTGTAGTTGGATCTTTGTGTGATTTTGGTATCAGGGTAATTGTGGCTTCATAGAATGAGTTGGGGAGTGTTATTCATTTATTTTTACACTCCAGATTTTATTCCCCTCTCTGGTCCAACCTCAGACTTTTCCACATACCATACTTCCTCCCATACCTCCTGAATCCATGAGGATATCCCTACCTTCACCAACTAACCAGCCAGACCTCAAAACTCCCTGGAAACTCCAGTCTCTTGAGGGTTAAGTGCATCTTCTCTGACTTGACCCAGACCTAGTAGTCCTCTGCTGTATAAGTGTGCGGGGCTCATATCAGCTGATGCATGCTGCCTGTTTGGTGATTCCAGCTGACCCAATGATACTTGAAGTGTTGGTGGCAGATAGAGATGCTGTTTGGAGCCTCTGGCAGGCCCCTGTAGTTGAATCACAGAAGAGACCTTTGGGATTTTGGCGCAAAGCTTTACTGTCATTTCCAGACAACTACTCACACTTTGAAAAACAGTTCTTGGCCTACTATTGGGCCTTAGTGGAAACCCAACGTTTGACAATAGGACACCAATTTACTATGTGGCCTGAACTGCCAATCATGAGTTGGGTGTTATCAGACCCTCCAATTCATAAAGGAGGGAGTGCACAGCAGCAGTCTATTATCAAATGGAGGTGGTATATACGTGATGTGGCCAGAGCAGGTCCTGAAGGGACAAGCAAGTTCCATGAAGTTGCTCAGATACCTATGGTTTCTACTCCTGTTATAATGCCATCTGCTGCCAAGCATGCACCTATAGCCTCCTGAGGTGTTCCCTATGACTGACTGATTGAAGAAGAAAAGACTAGGACCTGGTTTACTGATGGCTCTGCATGTTATGTAGTCACCGCCCAGAAGTGGACAGCTACAGCATTACAACTTTTTTCTGGGACAACCCGGAAAGATACAGGTGAAGGAAAATCTTCACAGTGGGCAGTAAACATGGTATTACAGTTTGTTTGAAAGAAGAAATGGCCAGTTGTATGATTGTTCACTGACTCCTGGGCTGTAGCCAATGGATTGGCTGGATGGTCAGGGATGTGGAAAGATCACAATAGGAAAATTGGTGAGAAAGACATCTGGGCAAGAAGTATATGGCTAGATCTCTCCATGTGGGTAAAGGATGTAAAGATACTTGTGTCCCATGTAAATGCTCACCAAAAGGTCACTTCAGCTGAGGAGGAGTTCAATAATCAAGTGGATAATCTGACCCATTCTGTGGATAGTCAACCTCTTTCCCCAGCCATCCCAGTTATTGCCCAGTGGGCACATGAACAAAGTGGCCATGGTGGCCGAGAAGGAGGTTATGCTTGGGCTCAGCAACACGGACTTCCACTCACCAAGTCTGGTCTGGCTACAGCTGCTGCTGAATGCCAGGTCTGCCAACAGCAGAAACCAACACTGAGCCCCAGATATGGCACCATTCCTCAAGGTGACCAGCCAGCAACCTGGTGGCAGGTTGACTACATTGGACCACTTCCCCCGTGGAAAGGACAACGGATTGTTCTTACTGGAGTAGATACTTATTCTGGTTATGGATTTGCCTTTCCTGCACGTAACACTTCTGCCAAAACCACCATCTGTGGACTCACAGAATGCTTTATCTATAATCATGGCATTCCACACAGTATTGCTTCTGGCCAAGGAACTCATTTCACAGCCAGAGAAGTGCGACAGTGGGTCCATGATCATGGAATTTACTGCTCTTACCATATTCCCCATCATCCTGAAGCAGCTGGTCTGACAGAGAAATGGAATGGCCTTTTGAAGACATGGTTACAGTGCCAATTAGGTGGCAATAGCATGGAGGGCTGGGGCAGAGTTCTTCAGAAGGCAGTATATGCTTTGAATCAGCGTTCAATATATGGTACAGTTTCTCCCATAGCCAGGATCCATGGGTCCAGGAATCAAGAGGTGGTAAAGGGAATATTTCCACTCACTATCACTCCTAGTTACCCTCTAGGAAAATTTTTGCTTCCTGCCCCCACAACATTAGGTTCTGCTGGCCTAGAAGTTTTGGTTCCAGAGGGGGGTAGTGCTCCTACCAGGAACCACAACAAATATTCCATTGAACTGGAAGCTCGGATTTCCCTCTGGCCATTTTGGGCTTCTAAAGCCCTTTAACCATTGGGCTAAGAAAGGAATAACAGTGTTAGGAGGAGTGATAGATCAAGATTACAATAGGGAAATTGGGTTGCCTCTCCACAATGGAGGTAAGCAGGATTATGTCTGGAGTTCAGGAGATCCCCTAGGGCGGCTCTTAGTACTATCACGTCCTGTGATTAATGTCAATGGGAAACTACAACAGCCTAATCCAAGCAGGATTACAAAGGATGACCCATCAGGAATGAAGGTATGGGTTAATCCTCCAGGAAAAGAGTCAAAACCTGCTGAGGTGCTTGCTGAAGGTAAGGGAAATACAGAATGGGTAGCAGAGGAAGGTAGTTATAAATACCAGCTAAGGCCATGTAGCCATTTGCAGAAACGAGGGTTATAAGTAATATGAATGCGTCTATCTTATTTTCTTAAGGATACATCTGTATTTCTTCCAATTCCTTTAACATCAATTGGTATTGGGACACTAAAAGAATGTTCCCAAGGGACATTGCCCCATTGTAAATTTGCAAATGCGTTTGTACAATTTACAAAGTGTATGAGGAATAGTTATATTGAGTTAGGCATATTCATGACCTTGTTATTGTTTCATTTGGACATGGGATATTATTTGTGTCAAGTTGAAATAGGGTCGATTGTAGTGGCTATTCTGGTTGTCAACTTGACTATATCTGTAATGAACTACAATCTAGAATTGGAAGGCTCACCTAGGATCCTAATCTGGAGGCTCAGAGATATAAGTTTCTGACCTGGATCTTGGCATGGAGATCTTGAAGCATAGTGGCTATGAATTCCAGTTCAAGATCATCTGAGATTAAAGGCATAGAGACACACACCGTTAATCTGGGTCACACCCTCTGCTGGAGACCTACCGCCTTTAATCTGGGCTACACCCTCTACTGGAGACATATATAAGGACATTGGAAGAAGGAAGACTGATTCTTCCTGGCCTGCTTGGGACTGAGCAACTGCTAGATCCTTGAACTTCTATCTACAGTTGCTGCTGACAATTGTTGGGGAGTTGGACTACAGAGTGTAAGTTATTGACAAAATCCCTAACTACATAGAGACTGCCTATACGTTCTGTGACTCTAGAGAACCCAGACTAATATAGTGGCCCAGTGTTTGAGAGACCTCAGGGGTCCAGGTTAATTGAGACTGCTGAACCTTCTACAGGGTCACCCTCCTCCTCAGCTTCTTCTAGCTTTTCCCAAATTCAACCACAGGGATCAGCAGCTTCTATCCATTGGTTGGGTACAAATATTTGCATATGACTTTCAGCTTCTTGTTGGGTGTTCCAGAATCCAATCATGCTAGGTCCCTTTTGGTGAGTACTCCATAGCCTCAGTAATAGTGTCAGGTACTAGGAACTCCCCTTGAGCTGGATCCCACTTTGAACCTGTCAATGGAACTTCTTTTTCTCAGGTTCTTTTACATTTCCATCACTGCAGTTCTTTCAGACAAGAACAATTATGGGTCAGACTTTTGACTGTGGGATGGCAACCCATCACTGGATGCCCTGTCTTCTTGCTGGAAGTGGGCTCTGTAAGCTCCCTCTCCCTACTGTCGGTCATTTCATCTAAGGTCCCTCCCTTTGAATCCTGAGATTCTCTCACATCCCAGGTCTTTGGTGCATTCTGGAGCATTCCTCCAACCTACTATCTCCAGACGTTGACTATTTCCATTCATTCTTCTGGCCCTCTGGGCTTCAGTCATTTTCCCTCACCCAATACCAGATCAGGTTCCCCTCTCCCACTCTATTCCTTCATGCCGCTTTCCCTCCCAGGTTCCTCCTTGGTACCCCACTTGTTGTTGCTTTCTTCTCCCTCCCAAGTGTAACTGAGGCATCCTAACCCGGGCTCTTCAGCTTGCTGAGATTTTTTTAGTTCTGTGGACTGCATCTTGGGTATTCTGTATTTTTTTTAATTTATTTTATTTTTGGCTAACATCCAATTATTAGTGAGTACATACCATGCCTGTCCTTTTGGGTCTGAGTTTCCTCACCCATGATGATATTTTCTACTTCCATCCATTTGCCTGTAAAATAGAGGATGTCCTCATTCTTAATAGCTGAGTAGTATTCCATTGTGAAAATGAACAACATATTCTGTATCCATTCTTCTGTTATAGAACATCTGGGTTGTTTCCAGCTTCCGGCTACCACAAACAAGGCCACTATGAATATAGTGGAACACAAACCCCTTTGGCATGATGGGGCATCTTTTGAGTATATTCACAAGAATGGTATTGCTGGGTCTTCAGGTACATCTATTTCCAATTTTCTGAGGAATCTCCAGATTGATTTCCAGAGTGGTTGTACCAGTTTGCAATTTTACCAGCAAATGAAGAGTGGTCCTCTTTCTCCACATTCTCAGCAACATGTGTTGGCACCTGATCTTAACCATTCTGACTGCTGTAAGATGAGTTCTCAGGGTTCTTTTGATTTGCATTTCTCTGATCACTAAGAAATTTGAACATTTGCTTAGTGCTTTGAAGCCATTAGATATTTCACTGTTGTGAATTCTCTGCTTAGTTCTATACCACTTTTTTTTTAATTGGGTTGCTTGGCTGTTTTGGTGATTAGCTTCTTGAGTTCTTTATATATTTTGGTTATTAGCATCTATTGATGTGGGACTTGTGTAGCTTTTATCCTAATCTGTAGGTTGCCAATTTGTCTTATTGACTATGTCCTTTGCCTTACAGAAGCTTTCCAGTTTCATGAGGTCCCATTTATCATTTCTTGATTTTAGAGCATGAGCTCTTGGAGTTCTGTTTAGGAAACTTTCCCTGGTACCAATGAGTTCAAGGCTTTTTCTCACTTCCTCTTCTATTAGATTCAGTGTATCTGGTTTTATGATGACATGCTTCAGCCACTTGGACTTGAACTTTGTGCAAGGTGACAAATATGGGTCTATTTTCATTTTTCTGTGTACAGATAGCCAGTTAGATAACCACCATTTATTGAAGATGCTTTCTTTTTCCTTTATATATTTTTGGCATCTTTCTCAAAGATCGACTGTCTATAAGTGTGTTGTTATATATCTGGGTCTTCAGTTGTATTCCATTGATCAACATGTCTCGTTCTGTACCAAAACCATGCAGTTTTTATCACTATTGATCTGTAGTAAAGATTTAAGTCAGCAATGGTGACTTATTATGGGATGTTTGCTTTTCCAGATAAATTTGAGAATTCTTCTTTCTGTGCTTTTGAAAAATAATGTTGGGATTTTGATAGGGATGCATCGAATATGTAAATTACTTTTGGTAGAATGGCCATTTAGACTATATTAATTCTGTTAATCCATAAGCGTGAGGGATCTCTCCATTTCTGAAACTGTCTTCAATATCTTTCTTTAGAGTCTTAAAGTTACTGACATAGATGTCTTTCACTTGTTTGGTTAGGGTTACCCCAAGATATTTTATATTATTTGTGGTTATTGTGAAGGAAATTGTTTCCCTAATTTCTTTCTCAGCCTATTTATCATTAGTATAAAGGAAGGCTATTGATTTGAGTTAATGTTATATATGGCCACTTTGCTGAAGTGTTTTTTTCAGCTGCAGAAGTTCTCTGATAGAATTTTTGGGGTCACTTATTTATAGTATCATATTATCTTCAAATATTTATCCTTTTGTTTCTTCTTTGCCAATTTGTATCCCCTTGATCTTTTTTGTTGTCTTATTGTTTTAGCTAGCACTTTAAGTATTATATTGAATAGACATGGAGAGAGTGGGCATCCTTGTCTTGTCCTTGATTTTAGTGGGATTGCTTCAAGTATGTCTCCACTTAATTTGATATTGACTTTTGGTTTGCTGTTCTTTTATTATGTTCAGGGATAGACCTTGAATTCCTGATCTATCCAACACTTAAAATGAATGGGGTGTTGTATTTTGTCAAATGCTTTTTCTACATCTAAGGAGATGTGATTTTTGTCTTTGAGTTTGTTTACAGAGTAGATTACATTATTGGATTTTTGTATATGGAACAAACCTTCCAACCCTGGGATGAAGTCTACTTGATCATGATGATTGATGATTTTGATGTGTTATTGGATTCAGTTTGCAAGACTTTTATTGCATATTTTTGCATAGATACTCATAAGCGTTGATTGGTCTGAAGTTCTCTTTTATGGTTGGGTCCCTCTGTGTTTTAGATATCAGAGTAACTGTGGCTACATAGAACAAGCTAGGAAGTGTTTCTTCTGTTTCTATTTTACAGAATAGTTTGATGAATATTGCTAGTAGGTCTTTGAAATTCTGGTAGAATTCTGTACTAAATCCATGTGGCTCTGGGCTTTTTGGTTGAGAACATTTTAATGACTTTTCTATATCCTTGTGCAATATGGGCCTGTTTAGGTAGCTTTCCTGCTCTTGATTTAACTTTTGTATGTAGTATCTGTCTATAAAACCATTCATTTTTTCTAGATTTTTCAGTTTTGTTGAGTAGAGACTTTGAGAGTAGGATCTGCTGATTCTTTTAAACTTCATCCATTTCTGTTGTTTTGTCTCCTTTTTCTGATTTACTGATTTTCCTCTTTACTGATTTTGTTAATTTAAATACTACCTCTTGTCCCTTTAGTTAGTTTGGCTATTGATTTATCTAACTTGATAATTCTCTCAAAGAATCAGCTTTTGCTTTTGTTGATTCTTTGTATTGTTCTCTTTGTTTCTATTTGGTTGGTTTCTACCCTGAGTTTGACTAATACCATCTGCCATCTACTCTTGGGTGGGTTTGCTTCTTTTTGTTCTAGAGTTCTCATGTGCGCTGTTGTTAGTATAAGATCTCTCCAGTTTCTTTACCAGGACACTTAATGCTATGAATTATCCTCTTATCACTTCTTTCATTGTATCCCATAAGTTTGGGTGTCATGTGTCAGCATTTTCATTAAATTCTAGGAAGTCTTTAATTTCTTTCTTTATTTCTTCACTGACCAATTTATCATTGAGTAGAGAGTTGTTCAGTTTTCATGTTTGCTTTTGGTTGTTTGTACTGTTATTGAAGACCAGATTTAGGCCATGAGGTTCTAATAGGATATGCGGAATTATTTCAATCTTCTTGTATAGGTTGAGAGTTGTTTTGTGACCAATTACATGGTAGATTTTGGAGAAGATACCATGAGGTGCTATGAAGTTGTATTCCTTCATTTTAGGGTGAAATGTTCTGTAGATACCTGGTAAATCCATTTGGTTCATAACCTCTATTTAGTTTCACAGTCTCTCTGTTTAGTTTCTGTTTTAAAGCTCTATCCATTGGTGAGAGTGGGGTGTTGAAGTCTCCCACTTTTATTGTGTGAGGTTAGACATATATTTTGAGCCTTAGTAAAGTTTCTTTTATGAATGTGGGTACCATTGCATTTGGGGCAAAGATGCACAGAATTGAGCCTTTGACCTGGTGGATTTTCCCTTTGAAAATATGAAATGTCCTTCATCATAATGTTTGATAACTTTTGGTTGACAGTCTACTTTATTGGATATTAAAATGGAAACTCCAGGTTTTTTTTTCCTGGGACAATTTGCTGGGAAGATGTTTTTACATGCTTTTACTCTGAGATAGTGTCTGTCATTATTATTGAGGTATGTTTCTTGTATGCAACAAGATGCTGGATCTTGTTTGCATATCCATTCTGTTAGCATATGCCTTTTAATAGTTGTGTTGAGTCCATTAACATTAAGAGATGTTAAATACACAGGACTGTTGATTCCTGATATGTTTTTCTTTTAAGCTGGCTTTATGTATTTGTGGTTCTCTCCTTTTGGCTTTGTTGTGAGATTTTTAATATTTTGTCTTTTTTTTTCTGTAGCTACCATTCTTGTGTTGGAGTTTTCCTTCTAAAATTCTCTGTAGAGCTGGATGGGTAGATAGATTCTGTTTGAATTTGGTTTCACCTAGAATATTTTGGTTTCTCCATCTATGTTGATTGAGAGTTTTACTCATACTTATAGTAACCTGGGTAGGCATTTGTGTTCCCTTAGTGTCTTCATGACAACTGCAAGGCTCTTCTAGCTTTCATAATTTCTGTTGAGAAGTCTGCTGTAATTCTGATAAGTATAACTTTGTATGTTACTTGCCTATTTGCCTTGCAGCTTTTAATATTCTTTCTTTGTTCTGTCTGCTAAGTGTTTTTGGTTATTATGTGAGGAAAGGATTTTCTTTTCTGGTCCCATTTATTTGGTGTTCTATAGGCTTCTTATGACTTTATGACCATCTTTCCTTAGGTTGGGGAAATTTTCTTCTGGTGATTTTATTGAAGACATTTTCTCAGATCCTTTGAGTTTGGAATCTTCTTTTTCCTCAATTACAATTATTCTTAGCTTTGGTCTTTTCTTTGTGTCCTAAATTTCCTGGATGTTTAGGTTTAGGAGATTTTACATTTCAAAATTTCTTTGACAGTGGTGCAATCTCTTCTATGGTATCTTCTATATTTGAGTTTCTCTCTTCTTGTATTCTGTTGGTGATACTTATATCTCTAATTCCTGACCTCTTTCCTAGGTTTTCAATTTTCAGGTTTGCCTCCTTTTGTGTTTTCTTTTTTGTTTATACTTCCACTCTTAGGTCCTTCACCTTTTTCATTGTGTTTTCCTGTATTTCTCTAAGGGATATGCTTCCTCTTTAAGGGCTTTTACCTGTTTACCTGTGCATTCCTGTATTTATTTCAGTGAATCATTTATATCCTCCTTAAAGGACTCTATTATCTTCATGAGATAGGATTTTAGGCAAGCTTCCTTATTATCAGGTATGTTGGTATATTCAGGGCTTGCTGTGGTGGAAGACCTGGTTTCTGATGATGCCCACATATTTTGGCTTCTATTGCTTATCAATTTGAGCTTGCCTCCCTCTTGCCGTCTGGTTATCCTTGGCATTTGCTGGTCTGGGTGACTGTCTCTGGAGTCAGCCTTCTTTATACCTGTGTTCCTTCAGGTCTCCTGGTATACTTGCAGCCCTGAATCCCTGAATATATCAGGCAACTTCTGGGGCCTTCCAACTGGGGACACTTCAGAGAAGCAGTGAAGCTGCTTATCTGTTTTCTTGGCTGCAGTAGATGGTTTGCTCAGATCTTTCGCTTGCTTGTTTGTGTTTTCATGTAATTCTTTAAGAGATTTTTGTGTTTCCTCTTTCATAGCTTCTACTTGTTGACCCACATTCTTCTGTATTTCTTTAAGTGATTTTTGTATTTCCTCCTTATTGTCTTCTGTTTTTTGATCCATATTCTCCTGAGTTTCTTTCAGTGATTTTTGTGTTTGCCTTGTAAAGGCTTCTAACTTTTGATCCATTTTCTCCTGTATTTCTTTAAGAGATTTATCTATGGGTTCCACTACCAGCATCCTGACCAATGATTTTAGATCCAAATCTTATTTTTCTGGTGTCTTGGGGTGTCCAGGGTTTCCTGTTGTTGGAGAACTGGGTTCAGATGCTTTCAACCTGCCTTGATTTCTGTTAGTAATGTTCCTATGTTTTCCTTTTGCCATTTTGTTATCTCTGCTATTAGTTGGCCTTGTTGTCACTGGCTGGTGTTTAAACCTCCCATGAGGCTGGGACCACCTGTTGTTTCTCCACCGATGACCAGGCTGCAAGGTAGAGACTGCCTCTGAGAGTGCTGAGGGGACCTGAGAGAAGGCGGTTCCCAACAGAGTTGGTGCAAGCCTGAAGGGCGTGGAGAAGTCCTGCTGAATGGCTACTCTGGCCCTGGCTGTTGGGGAGAGCCTGGTGGATCCACCCAAGCGATGGTAGCCCCTGATTGAGTCTGTCTACCTGGACCACTCTAGAGGTGTCCTGGTGGCAATATGGAGACTGACTGCGACCACCACTGTAAGGGACTGCGGGTCAGGCTGCTCCCAGCTGCCTTAGTGCAAGGCCTGAGGGTGTGGAGAAGTCCCGCAGAGCCGCAGCCCTGGCCCTGGCTGGTGGTGAGAGTCTGGCAAATCCACCCGAGCGATGGTAGCTCCAGATTGAATCTGTCTACCTGAGCCTCTCTAGCAGTGTCCTGGTGGCAATATGGAGACTGAGTGCGACCATCGCTGTAAGGGACCACGGGGCAGGCTACTCCCAGCTGCCTTGGTGCAAGGCCTGAGGGTGTGGAGAAGTCCCGCAGAGCCACAGCCCTGGCCCTGGCTGGTGGCGAGAGCCTGGCAGATCCACCCGAGCGATGGTAGCCCGATTGAGTCTGTCTACCTGGGCCTCTTTAGTGGTGTCCTGATGGCAATATGAAGACCGACTGTGACCACCGCTGTAAGGGCATGGGTATTGATTTTTATACATTTATCATTTATTCTCTCTTTTTCTTCTGTGTGTGTGTGTGTGTGTGTGTGTGTGTGCATGTCTGTGTGCCTGTGTGGGTTCATGTCCCAACCCGCAAAACAATCAACAGGGTCCCCGGACCACCTAGGAGAAGGCGAGAGACAAGAAACCTGAGAGAAGGACAGCAAGACAGTATTCTGATCAAGCTGTCAAATTTTATTTTTTACACAAGGCAATTTAAAGGGAAGTAAGCAAGATGTAGGGAGAGGTAAAGGGGGAAAATCATTGTATTCAGGGAACAATCTCAGGGGGCTAGTATCATTTCTCAGGAATAGTTTCTCAGAATTGTCTCTTAGAATTTCAGGGAAAATCTGGTGATTGATGTAGGAACTTGGCAGGAGAAATTGATCATGAGGAGGTGAAGTGGAAAGGAGTTTGCTATGGTAACCTAACCACAAATGACCTTCATTTGTTCTAGCCCACTCAGGTGAGCTCTGCATGTACTACCATATAACTTACTTGGCTAATCTTTAAGCTAGTACTTTTCCTTCTAAAAGCAGGCTAGAAGAAGCAGACTAGAAATGGCTGAAAGAAAGGAGTTTTGAGATCTATGTGAGAATGGCTCCTGGCAGGTTCACATATGCCTATGGATATATTGTAGCTATGTACAGTTTTGAGCTGCCTGACATATGTGTTGCCACTGAAAATGGAACCTCACTTGAGCAATGATTCATCATTCCAACCCCTGTAATAGTTACTCTTTATTGTCACCTTGATATATTTTAGAATTACTTAGAAGACACAAGTCTGAGTGCTTCTCTGGGAGTGTTTCTATAAACATGAGGAGGAAGACCCACTCTAACTATAGGTGGCACAATCTCATTGACTATAGTCCTGGCCTGAAACAGAAAAGGAAAACATGTAAACAAACGTCCATCTCTTTCATCTCTCTTGATGACTTACGACATACTGTTAAGTGCAACCTCAAGCTCTGACTGCCACAACTTCTCCCCAGTAGGTACTGTTTACTCAATCCATGAGCTAAAGTAACCCCCTGTTGAAATAAAAAATAAAGAAAAAAATCTCTAGAGATTTTTGACCATAAACGCTAGAGATAAAACAAAAACAGATACACATAAATTGTGGACATTACTAATATGATTTCTGCCCTCCAATAGTGTAAGTCTTTCATTCAGAAATTCAGTTTAGGCAAATAATAAATACACTGTGCATAGGAAAAGCTGCATTTCTCACCATTCAATATAAAAGTCATGAATTAAAAGAAGAAAAAGAAGAAAACTGAACTAAATCCTGTGATCAGCCCAAGAGCAGTAGCACACCTAAGTTTGGAATCATTACTCCTTTCAGTGAAGGATCTACAAGCTAGAAAGAACCAAAGGTTATCTCAGCAAGCAAATGTCAGAAGTATTAGAATTTTAGGTCTATGAAGGCATTCATTAAATGAACACTTAAAGAAGTTATAATATCCTCTAGAGAGAATATCATAAAATTCTAAGTGAGAAATTCTATTATTGATATTTCAACCACTGTATTGGTAGAGAAGATCAATATGAGTAAAAAAAAATCTGCAATCAGAAAATCAACATGAAGCAACACACCTAATTTTAGCCAGGAGAGGGGGAAGAGGGAGAGAGAGACAGAGACAGAGACAGAGACAGAGACAGAGACAGAGACAGAGACAGAGACAGAGACACAGACACAGACACAGACACAGACACAGACACAGACACAGACACAGACACAGACACAGACACAGACACAGACAGAGAGATTTGTATCCTTATATACACTATGTGGTGGATTGGATAAATTGAAGCCCCATAGATTTGTGTGTTTGAATGGTACTTGGCCCACGAGAAGTGGCTCTATTATTAGGTGTGACCTTGTTGGAGTAGGTGTGGCCTTGTTGAAGTAAGTACATCACTTTTGGGGTAGATTTTCAGGTTTCCTATGCTCAAGCTCTGCCCAGGGTAGAATCAGAGCCTCCTCCTGGCCACCTGTGGAAGACAGTCTTCTGACTGCCACTGGATCAAGATGTTGAATTCTCTGCTCCTTCATTGTGTCTGCCTGCATGCCTCCATGCTACTTTCCATGATAATGATAATGGATAATTGATAAACTACTCAAAATACAAGCCAGTCCCAATTACATGTTTTCTTTTATAAGAGTTAACTTGGTCATGGTGTATTTCCACATGAATAAAATCCAGACTAAGACAGAAATTGGTACAAGGAGTTTGTTATTGCTGTGATAATCCAGATCAGGTATTTTGGTGGAGTTTGGATTTGTGGACTGTGGATTTGGAAAGAACTGTAATACTTTATGTGAGGCTTAATGGACCATTATAGTAGAATCATGGAAGACAGTGGTGCCGAAAGTCATTTCAACTGTGGGTACCTGGCTCAAGAGATTTCACAGGAGAAGAATTTTAGTGTTTTCAAAGACTGGGATATTTTGGTGATGAATGGAGGAAGTAAGTCACTGTGGGGACAGGTTTTAAGGCCTCCTATTCTCAAGCCCTGACCAGTGTGTAACATCCCTATTCTGCAGCCTGCAGATCAAGATGTATAACTTAGATACTTCAGCACCATGCCTGCCTACCTGATGCTAAGTATCCCACCATGATGATAAGGGACTAAATCTATGAATCTGTAAAACAGCCCCAATTAGTTTTGGCCTTTATAAGAGTTGTCTTGGTCATAGTGTCTATTCATAGCAATGAAACCCAAACTTGGTCATACCATAGCCTCAATTTTATCTGTATTTAGAAAAATCATGTGAAAAGTCTTTCTTTTATTAGATTTTTTTATGGTCTCAGATCAATCTCTCTGTTATTGCTATTGTGTCTGATGATTGGTCGTCAATCAGCCAACCACCTTATGGATGTCCTAGGCTACTTTTGTGCATTCTTGGTAGCATCAATTTATATACAGAAGACGCAACATGAACTAATAATTATGCATATTAGTACATATATCTACACTGTGTCTTCTGAGAATATCTAAAGCTGTTGCTTTAGATATTTCACCATTTCATCTCTTCAACAAAAATGTGATTTTAAAGTTCTGTTTACAGAGAAAAGAAACAGAAAAAACTGACACTACTATTGTCAATGCTCATTCCTTTTTGATGTACATGGGACATATTATGTAGGAAAATTTGTAAATATACAGAAATTTCCTGGGACCTGCTAAAGAGGTGTAAGAGACAACCAAGAATTTCTGTGAACAAATAAGAATGGGATTTTTAAAATAACAAAAAGTTTGGAAAATAGGACAACAAAAGACTTAATATGGACTCAATTCTAAAAAAATGAATAAAAGGGAGAAAATTAAAAAAAGATACTAATGGAGAAAATAAATTCCAAAAGGTTGAAAAGCTCTGATTAAAATTCAAAAATGAGTGTTCTTTTGTGATTGGGTTACCTCACTTACGATGAAATTCTCCAGTTCCATCCATTTGTCTAAGAATTTCATGAATTCTTTGTTTTTAATGGCTGAATAGTACTCCATTGTGTGTGTGTGTGTATACATATATATGTATATATATATATATATATATATATATATATATATATACGTGTATATACATATATATGTATATATATACATATATATGTATATATATAATTTTCTGTATCCATTCCTCCATTTAGGGACATCTGGGATCTTTCCAGCTTCTGGCTATTATAAATAGGGCTGCTAGGAACATAGTAGAGCATGTGTCCTTATTACATGCTGGGCAATCCTCTGGTTATATGCCCAGGAATGGTATAGTGAGGTCTTCCTGTAGTATCATGCCCAGTTTTCTAAGGAACCAACAGACTGATTTTCAGAGTGGTTGTATGAGTTTGCAACACCACCAGCAGTGGAGGAGTGTTCCTCTTTCTCCACATCCTCGCCAGCACCTGTTTTCTCCAGAGTATTTGATCTTAGGCATTCTGACTGGTGTGAGGTGAAATCTCAGGGTGTTTTGATTTGCATTTCCCTGATGACTAAGGATGTTGAAAATTTCTTCAGGTGCTTCTCATCCATTCAATATTCCTCAGGTAAAATTCTTTGTTTAGCTCTGTACCCCATTTTTAATGGGCTTATTTGACTCTCTGGAACCTACCTTCTTGAGTTCTTTGTATATCTTAGATATAAGCCCTGTGTCAGATGTGGGGTTGTAAAGATCTGTTCCTGGTTTATTGGTTGCCATTTTGTCCTTTTGACAATATCCTTTGCCTTACAGAAACTCAGTAATTTTATGAGGTCCCATTTGTCAATTCTTGATCTTAACCCAATCACAAAAGAACACTCATGGTATGCACTCGCTGATAAGTGGATATTAGCTGAAAACCTTGGAGTACCCAAGACACAATTCATATATCAAATAATGTCCAAGAAGAAGGAAGGAAAGGCCCCTGATCCTGGAAAGGCTCAGTGCAGCAGTGAAGGGGAATACCAGGACAGGGAAGTAGGAACAGGTGGATAGGGGAACATGGGGAGGGAAGAAGGCTTATGGGATTTTGGAGAGGGGAGATCCAGGAAAGGGGAAATCATGTGAAATGTAAATAAAGAATATATCAAATTATATATATATATATATATATATATATATATATATATGCATTTTGATTATGTTACATGAAAAGCAAAATCCAAAATCCAAATCTAAAGACTTTGTAAAAAAAAAAATGTTATTTTGAAATGATATGCGATCTGGCCACCAGGCCTCTGCTAGAGAGGCCCAGGTATACAGACTTAATCTGTGACTACCATCACTCCGGTGGAAAATTGGCCAGGCTCTCGCCACTAGACAGGGCCAGGGCAGCAGGTCAGCGGGACATCTCTACAGCCACCAGCCACACACCAAGACGACTGGGAGCAGCCTGCCCCATGGTTCTCCCAAGCCTTTGCAGCGGCAGTTGGTCTCCATCTTGCTACCAGACCACTGCTAGAGAGGCCCAGGTATATAGACTTAATCTGTGACTACTATCGCTCAGGTGGAAATCTGCCAGGCTCTCGCCACTAGCCAGTGCCAAGGCAGTGGCTCAGCAGGACATCTACACGGCCACTGACCATGCACCAAGGTGGCTGGGAGCAGCCTGCCCTGCAGTTCCCCCAAGCCCTTGCAGCGGGGGTTGGACTCCATCTTGCCACCAGGTCACTGCTAGAGAGGCCCAGGTATACAGACTTAATCTGTGACTACCATCACTCTGGTGGAAACCTGCTAGGCTCTCGTCACTAGCCAGTGCCAGGGCAGCAACTCGGTTGTGAACTGCCTTCCCTGAGGTCCTCTCAGCACTCCCAGAGGCAGTCTCTATCTTGCCACCTGGTCATTGGTAGAGAACCAACAGGCAGGCCCAGCCCCATGGGAGGCTCAAACACCAGCCTGTGACAACAAGGCCAACTAATGCCAGAGATAACCAGATGGCAAAAGGCAAATGAGGAAATGTTACTAACAAAAATCAAGGCAGCATGGCAGCATCCGAAACCAGTTCACTGACAACAGGAAGGCCTGGATACCCCCAAACACCAGAAAAACAAGATTTGGATCTAAAATCACTGGTCAGGATTCTGATAGTGGAACACATAAATAAATCTCTTAAAGAAATACAGGAAAAAAATGAATCAAAAGTTAGAAGCCCTTACAAGGTAAACACAAAAATCACTTAAAGAAATTCAGAAGAATATGGATCAAAAAATAGAAGCAAATAAGGAGAAAATACAAAAATCACTTAAAGAAATACTGGAGTACATGGGTCAACAAGTAGAAGTTTTGAAAGAGAAAACACAAAAATCTCTTAAGAATTATATGAAAACACAAACAAGCAAGCAAAAGATCTGAGCAAATGCATCGAGGATCTAAAAACAGAAGTAGAAACAACTAAGAAATCACAAAGGGAGACAAATTTGGAGATAGAAAACCTTGGAAAGAAATCAGGGGTCCATAGATGCAAATATCAACAATAGAATATAAGAGATAGAAGAAAGACTCTCAGATGCCAAAGACACCATAGGAACCATTGATTCAACAGTCAAAGAAAATACTAAATGCAAAAAGCTTGTAACCCAAAATATCCAGGAAATCCAGGACACAATGAGAAGAAAAAACCTAAGGATTATAGGTATAGATGAGAGTGAAGATTTACAATTTAAAGGGCCAGCAAACATCTTCTACAAAATAATGGAAGAAAACTTCCCCAACCTAAAGAGAGAGATGCCCATGAAGATGCAAGAAGCCTAAAGAACTCCAAACAGACTGAACCAGAACAGAAATACCTCCCGTCACATTATAATCAAAACCCCAAATGTACTAAACAAAGAAAAATATTAAAGGCAGTAAGAGAAAAAGGCCAAGTAATATATAAAGGAAGATCTATTAGAATTATACCAAACTTCTCACCTGAGAACATGAAAGCTAGAAGATCCTGGGCAGATATCATGAAGACTCTAAGAGAGCACAAATTTCTGCCAAAACTATTATACCCAGCAAAACTCTCAATCACCATAGATGGAGGAACCAAGGTATTCCATGACAAAACCAAATTTGCACGATATCTTACCACAAACCATGCCCTACAAAGGATAATAAGGGGAAAACACCAACACAAGGAGGGAAACTACACCACAGAAGAAGCAAGATAGAAACCTCCTATCATCAAACCGAAAAGAAGATAACCTCTCAAATATAAAAAATAATTTCAAAAATGTCAGGATGTAACAATTACTATTCCTTAATATCTTTTAACATCAATGGACTCGATTCCCCAATAAAAAAAGATATAGACTAACAGACTGGATACGGAAACAGGACCCTACATTTTACTGCATACAGGAAACACATCTCAGAGTCAAAGACAAACATTACCTTAGAGTAAAAGGCTGGAAGACTATTTTAAAAGCAAATGGTCTCAGGAAACAAGCCGAAGTAGCCATTCTAATATCAGATAAAATTTACTTTCAACCTAAAGTCATCAAAAGAGACTTCACTTCTTACTGGTCAAAGGGAAAATCCACCAAGAACACTCAATATTAAACATCTATGCTCCAAATGCAAAGGTACCCTCATTCATAAAAGAAACTTTACTAAAGCTTAAAGCACACATTGAACCTAACACAATAATTGTGGGTGACTTCAGCACTCGACTCTCCTCAATGGACTGATCAGGAAATTCGAAACTAAACAGGGACACAGGGAAACGAATTGAAACTTTCGACCAATTGGATTTAACATATATATAACATTTCATCCTAAAGCAAAAGAATATACCTTTTTCTCAGCACCACATGGTACCTTCTCCAATATCGATCATATAATTGGTCACATGACAGATGTCAACAAATACAAGAAGATCGAACAAATCCCATGCCTCCTATCAGATCACTATGGAGTAAGAGTGGTCTTCAATAGCAACAAAAACAACAGAAAGCCACATACACCTGGAAACTAAACATTACTCAATGACACCTTGGTCAAGGAAGAAATAAAGAAAAAAATCAGACTTTTTATAATTCAATGAAAATGAAGGTACAACCTACTCAAATCTATGGAACACAATGAAACCAGTGCTAAGAGGAAAACTCATAGCCCTGACTGCCTCCATAAAGAAACTGGAGAGAGCATACACTAGCAGCTTAACAGCACACCTGCAAGCCCTGGAACAGCAAAAGAAGCTAATTCACCCAGGAGGAGTAGAAGACAGGAAATCATCAAACTCAGGGCTGAAATCAATCAAGCAGAAACAAAGAGAACCATACAAAGAATCAACAAAATGAGGAGCTGGCTCTTTGAGAAAATTAACAAGATAGACAAATACGTAACCAGACTAACCAAAGGGCACAGAGACAGTAACCAAATTAAGAAAGTTTTCAAAAGAAAAGGGGGATATAACAATAGAAACTGAGGAAATTCAAAAGATCATCAGATCCTACTACAAAAGTCTATACTCAACACAACTGGAGAATTAGGAGAAAATGGACAATTTCCTAGACAGATCCCAAATACCAAAATTAAATAAGGATGAATTAGATCAGTTAAACAGTCACATAACCCCCAAAGAAATAGAAGGGGTTATAGAAAGCCTCCCAACCAAAAAAAGTACGGGACCAGATGGTTTTAGTGCAGAATTTGACCAGGCTTTCAAAGAAGACCTAACATCAATACTCTTCAAACTATTCCACAAAATAGAAACAGAAGGGACACTGCCCAACTCGTTCTTCGAATCCACAATTATTCTGATACCAAAACGACACAAAGATCCAACAAAGAAAGAACTACAGGACAATTTCCCTTATGAATATCGATGCAAAAGTACTAAATACAACTCTTGCAAATCGAATCCACGAGCACATCAAAATGATTATTCACCATGATCAAGTAGGCTTCATCCCAGGGATGTAGGGATGGTTCTATATATGGAAATCCTTCAATGTAATCCACTACATAAACAAACAAAGAAAAAACACATGGTCATCTCATTAGATGCTGAAAAAGCATTCGACAAAATTCAGCATCCTTTCATGCTAAAAGTTTTGGAAAGAGCAGGAATTCAAAGACCATACATAAACAAGGTAAAAGCAATGTACAACAAACCAGTAGCCAACACCAAAATAAATGGAGAGAAACTTGAATCAATCCCACTAAAATCAGGGACTACACAAGCCTGCCCTCTCATAGAACTTGAAGTTCTAGTGAGAGCAATTAGACAACATAAGGAAGTCAAAGGGATACAAATTGGAAAGGAAGAAGTCAAACTATCATTATTTACAGATGATATGTTAGTATACTTAAGTGAGTGCAAAAACTCCACCAAAGAACTTCTACAGCTGATAAACAACTTCAGCAAAGTGGGTCATTATAAAACCAACTCAAGCAAATCAGTAGCCTTCCAGTACTCAAAGGACTGAGGCTGAGCAAGAAGTTATGGAAATAACACCTTTCACAATAGCCACAAACATCATAAAGTATCTTGGTGTCACTCTAACCAAATAAGTGATAGATCTGTATAACAGGAACTTCAAGTCCTTTAAGAAAGAAATCAAAGAAAACCTCAGAAGATGGAAAAATATTTCATGCTCTTAGATTGGCAAGATCAATATAGTAAAAATGGCCATCTTGTCAAAAGCAACCTACAGATTCAATGCGATCCCCATCAAAATCCCAAATCAATTCTTCATAGATCTGGAAAGAACAATTCTCAAATTCATCTGGAGTAACACAAAACCCAGAATAGCTAAAACTATTCTCAACAATAAAAGGACTTCTGGGGGAATCAATATCCCTGACTTCAAGCAGTACTACAGAGCAATTGTGTTAAAAACTGCATGGTATTGGTACAGTGACAGGCAAGTAGATCAATAGAATAGGATTAAAGTCCCAGAAATGAACCCCCCAAGGTACGGTCACTTGATCTTTGATAAAGGAGTTACAACCATCCAGTGGAAAAAAGGTAGCCTTTTCAACAAATGGTGCAGGTTCATATGGAGGTCAACATGCAGAAGAATGTGAATTGACCCACTCTTATCTCCTTGTATTAAGATAAACTCCAAGTGGATCAAGGACCTCCACATAAAACCAGACACACTGAAACCAACAGAAAAGAAACTGGGGAAGACCCTGGAGGACATGGGCACAGGGGGAAAGTTTCTGAACAGAACACCAATAGCTTATGCTCTAAGATCAAGAATTAACAAATGGAAACTCATAAAATTACAAAGTTTCTGTAAGGCAAAGGACACTGTCAAAAGGACAAAATGGCAACCAACAAATTGGGAAAAGATCTTCACCAACCCCACATTCGACAGAGGGCTAATATCCAATATATACAAAGAACTCAAGAAGTTAGACCCCAAAGAACCAAATAACCCTATTTAAAAATGGGGTGCAGAGCTAAACAAAGAATTTTCACCAGAAGAAATTTGGATGGCTGAGAAGCACCTTAAGAGATGTTCAACATCATTAGTCAACAGGGAAATGCAAATCAAAACAACCCTGAGAGTCCACCTCACACCAGTCAGAATGGCTAAGATTAAAAACTCAGGAGACAACAGGTGCTGGAAAGGATGTGGAGAAAGAGGAACACCCCTCCATTGTTGGTTGGAGTGCAAGATGGCACAACCACTCTGGAAATCAGTCTGGCGGTTCCTCAGAAAATTGGGCATGACACTTCCAGAGGACCCTGTCGTACCACTCCTCGGCATATACCCAGAGGATTCCCCTGCATGCAATAAAGACACATGCTCCACTGTGTTCATAGCAGCCTTATTTATAATAGCCAGCAGTTGGAAGGAGTCCTGATGTCCCTCAAAGGAGGAATGGATACAGAACATGTGGTATACTTATACAATGGAATACTACTCAGCAATTAAAAATAATGAATTCATGCAATTTGTAGGCAAATGGTTGGATCTGGAAAATATCATCCTAAGTGAGTTAACCCAATCACAAAAGAATACACATGAAGTGCAATCACTGATAAGTGGATATTAATGAGCCCCAAAGCTCTGAATACTCAAGGCACAATTAGCAAGTCAAAAGATTCCCATGAGGAAGGAAGGAGAGGACCCTGGTCCTGAAAGGATTGAATCCAGTTTTGCAGGAGAGTACCAGAACAAATAGCATGGGGGTTTATTGGGGAATAGGCAGGGTGGGTTGGTAGAGAGGGCTTATTGGACATATGGTGAGGGGGGAACTGGGAAAGGGTAAAGCCTTTGGAATGTAAACAAAGAGTATAGAAAAATAAATAAAAAAAGAAATGATATGCTTCCAGTCAGCTTGGTAGCACAACTGAAGAAGTTGTTTGAGGAGGAAGGAAGGTGGCCCAGTTGCCGGCAGATTCTACTGGCCTTGAATAAGGAATAGGAGAACATAAGAAATAATGTCAGATTGGCATATTTGAAAGATTAGTTAAAATAAACACTCCTTGGCAGATACAAATTGTCAGTATGTCCTGAAGCACGTATGAGTTTCCACTTATTTATTTATTCATATCAAACAACAGATATTTAGTTCTGTACAGTTCTAAATGCTAGCAATTCAAGAGCATTTCATTGACAGAAATTCTCTGCTGTCTGGCAGATCAGAGCCCTTTTTCTCTTTCCTTATATGGCCTGCATCTACTTATTCACTGAATAAATAAAGTTATATAATTATCTTCATGTTTTGGATGTGGGAAATTAATTCTTCATTTAAGTTTATTTTAGATAAAACAGATGAATAGAATTTAAATGATATTTCTTTTGTGATACTATTAATTTGTATTATATGATAAATCAAATAAGTAGTAATATTAATTTTGGATAGAGATACAGGCTTTAATTGGCAAAGCCAAGCATAGTTTTCTAGTTTTCACACTTACTTGAATGCTTCAGTGAAAGTATTTATTTCTTCTTATTTCTATCTGTTTTTACTTATAAAACATGGGGAGAAAATTAACAAGAACACAGCAGCCAGGTGGTGGTGGTGCACACCTTTAATCCCAGCACATGGGAAGCAGAGGCAGGCAGATTTCTGAGTTGGAGGCCAGCTTGGTCGACTGAGTGAGTTCTAGGACTGTCTGTGCTACACAGAGAAACCCTGTCTCAAAAATAAATAAATAAATAAAAAATGCAGCAAGAGTCCTTAGTAACCAAAGATTGTTCTCTAAGTGTTCTCCTTGAAGGGTGCCAAGAATTCTTATCAAAATGCCCACTATTAGGTCTATATGCAAGTGACTTACAAAATAACCTGACACAACTATATAATTCCTAAAGAAGAAACCAAAGAATCTTATAAACAAGACTCAGATCCAAATGACTTAATTACACCTTTATAGAAATTTGGGACAGTTTCAATCAAAATAACGTTTGGTGGGCAAAATTTATTCTGTAAATTTTTTAACAAGGGAGAATAAATTTATATTTTTTAATTAATTTACTTTTATAAACTCATTTTGGATAACAAAGGAAGGCAAATTGTTGACTTCCAAAATTTTAAAATGTAATGAAATAAAGGATCTGAGTACCAATCAATGTAGGATAAGTTGCCACTAAAAATGTAGCAGCAAGATAACTGTGCTTCTTTCAAAGCATGCCTGAGTCAGCAAGGGATTCTATAACAAAATGCCACGAATTATTTAAATAGCAGAAAATTACTTTTTCCTTATTCTGAAGATTAGAAGTCAAACTTAAGTACTGTGACAGCCATTAGTTTTGTTTTTCCAGTTTATATAAAGTTTCCCTCACCTGCTCTTTCCTGTCGTCGCACAGAAAGGTGGGGAGTGAGAATGAAAATGGAAATGTGAAAAACTTCTCAGATTTTTTTCTGCACCAACACTAGTCCTTGCTTATTAGGTTTATCTTAAGGTTTCATTTAGTCTTAATAACTTACTGAGAGATCCTACCTCCAAATAAGACTCCAGTTTTTTAGCACAATTCAGTTGACACAGATATTCTTCCTATAACAGGTATCCATTTTAAATAATGTACTTAAAAATTAATTCTCTAGATCAGGTATCATTTTAATGATAATTCAGAGGAAAAATGAATATGTTAAATGATATTAATGAGCCTTTCAAAGGGATTTCTATAAGATTCTACAGGAATAATGAACCTTCAACAAAACATGGCAAAGTGGGAAACAGGAGTAAAACCAAATACTATATATTTTTAATGAGATAGTACTTTCATCAAATTGTAAGATAGAGGGCAATTAGATGATCAGTGGAAAGACAAGTGATAGGTATATCAATAGATAGAAAACCAAATGGATAACAATACACAGACAAATGATTGACAGATAGCTAGATCATTGCTAAGTAGATAGATATGTAGATAGACCATGACTTTTCCAGAGCATAAACAAAAGGTGCAGATTACAGGAACCAATTTATCCTCTGCTATCACCACTACTCTCTTCCCATTGAATGACAAATTCATCTTCTTACAATTTTTAAAGCTTTACAATTATATCTTATTTTATTATTTCATCATGAGCTCTATCTGCATGTACACCCACTTTCCAGAAGAGGACATGAGAAGAGGTCCCCTGAGAATTCTCTCATCCACGTTACCAAATCTGCTTCTTCAGGTCATGCTTAAAGATACATGTTTGTGGGACTTCATAGATATAGCTTCTGTGACATTACTAGGAAACAATCTCACAACATCTTCCTGTTCCGCTGAATCTTACCTATCTTCCCTCTCTTTAACATGGTCTTGTTCTCAATAAACATTCACAATTTTATTGTATGAAAGAAATTGATCTGGATTTGTGAATGAAGCAGCTTATGCTGAATTCTCCCCAAGTTTAAGAACAGTGAGTGAGTTTATGCCTTCACTCACAAATCAAGATTGATTTCATGAAAATTAGAGGCTTCATAGGAACCGAAGTTGTGGAAAGTTTGAGGAGACTTTTGACAAAACACATAAAGCTTCTTTGATACATTATAATTGTGAATGGTTATAGGGTACCATGTAGATTTTAGATAACATTTAATTAGGTAAACATATGTGTCTTTTCCAACACTTATTTATGTGTGGTGCTAATTATAAGGCTGCAGAGGAAAAGGCAGACAGCAATATATTCACTCACCCATGTTAAGTTTATAGAACTTAAGTTTGTATGAATATGATTACCTTGCAGTTTCTCTAAAAGAAAACAGTTAGTGCTTTGTTCACATACTTTTATCCTGGAAATAAGGCCATATTTTTCTTCGTGGAGAAAGATAGTTTCTATGTCTGAAAAAATGACTCAACATAGTCTGATCAATTGTTGCTGATTTTCTCTAGCTAGCTTAACAGTGATTCTCATAGGAAGTTAGTGGAGGGAATAAATAAAAGTAGGGAAATTATATGATTATATTACAATCTCAAAATTTAATATGTATGTGTATTAGAAAGCATTATACATGTATCTCTAAGGGATAGCACTCCAGACTCTAAAACAATTTATAAAGGATTTTCTCTGAGCTAAAATTGTCTTTGGAAGTGAATAAACAAAAAATTCTAACTAATTTCAACTTATTAGTGTCTTTCAGGTTTATAGAGGGGCAGAGATGGCTTGTTTTGATGTGTATTTTATCTGCATTTCCAGCACTGTGGCTTATGTATACAATATAAAATTTGTTCTGTGTACATCTATTTTCATGTGTGAGTATGCATGTATTTGAGACAATGCAGAAACATACAAATGTTATCTCTTTTGAACTTTAAAGTCAAGCTCTCTATTTGAATCTTCAACTTGCATTAAAATTTTTCTTGATATTGGAAGATGCAGGTGTAGAATAACAAAGAGGTAGACTATATGGACTGAAAAATACTGTGCTATTTATTTTTATCTGGTAATAGAATATTGAAGACAAATGTTCCAGGCCTATGGTTTTTTATCTTTCAGTATAATTTCATCTTCATTTTATCTGAGCATTAAACCAAATTAACCATGTCTTTAACATCCAGTTAAGGCAAAGTATGTTAAAAAATATCTTCTTTATAACTCCCTCACTTAGAAAAAAATGGAACTAAACTTCAGTATATAGCAAGAGATGGCATATACAGGACAGAACTCACTGCAGCTGTAATCTGTGACATGTCACATTTTGTGACAGGCTGTGAAAGAATATATTATTCAACATTTTGAAGCATTTTTTTTTACATTTGACAAACTGCATTTAAGAGAGGAGCTGTTAGGCCAAAATTATTTCAGCCTTCTGAAAGTTGTAGTGACCTAGATGTTATCTAAGGTTTCCTTGGTATTACATACCTTTCAACAACATGTCCAATATTTGGAAGTTTCACTGATTCAGGTGAATTGGAGTCTAGATCCAGTTTCTCTACCTTCCATTTTGATTAAGTTTGTATATTTTCTCAGACTGTTTGTCTTTTGTAGGAGGGATCTCACAGGCTGATGTTGCCAGCAGCATTTCACTAGGGGCAGGAGAAGCTTTCACTATAGGTGCTATTTAGAAGATGCTGTTCCTCTTGTGGAAAGAAAATATTTTAACATGACTCTTTGTGCACACACAGTCTCACATTTGAAGACAAAATTATTCTACATAAGTGTTTGTAGAATAGGTGACTTTGAAATTTATATTTCTACTAAGATATGAATGAGTCATGAGAGATTTTCTCAAGAGAAGTGAGTAGTAAAAATGGGGGGGAAAGTGAGAACAACAGCATGTCAAATGAACAAAAAAGTGCCATAAAATTAGACACAGGAATAAGTTGAGATGCTGGTAGAGGAATGTCAACCTTAATAGAAGTTTGAAATTTTTGTAGTATGGCCTTTCAACACTGGTTATGTTCAGAGTTATCATTAACTTGGTAACTGCTGATGACTGAAATTTTCATATTACTCACTGTGGTGCCTTGGAGTGTTAGCAAAAATTGTGCTAGATTGGTCTAATTATGACTATGCTAACAATCTTTCCTTCCTTCCTTCCTCTCTCTCTCTCTCTCTCTCTCTCTCTCTCTCTCTCTCTCTCTCTCTCTCTCTCTCTTGTATACTTTCTTATAAACCATTAATCATGGCTGAGGACATCATGGAAATTCTCTTTTTTGGTCTGACTTGTAGCTATCTCTCATACGCCAAGAACTAGTTCAATTAGCATGACAACTGCCTAATGACACATAATGATAGAGACCATGACTTATCTTTTCTCCTGAAAATGGCTTTGACGGAGAAGGAAAGGGAATAACAATGAGAGAAAAGCCAATTTGCTGAGTGTAACAGAAATACAACAGGATTGTTCTTACAGTACTGTCATTTAGATTGAGAAGTTACCTTCTCTCAAGTCTAAATTATTTTTCCTCCTTAAGGAGTTTCCCAGGTGAGCAATCTACTTTCTATTCCTTTTTTAAAAACTTGAAACCTGGGCATAAATTCTGAGCTAGAACTTATTTAATTCCTTTGAGGTCATTAGTGACTTTATTACTCTCTGTTCTCCTCAATAGGGAGACTCTCTCTACCCATCAGCTCTCACTGAATTGGTGTACCTTTTAAAGTTCATAGGGTTCATTCGTTAACCAGGTTTTTCCCCTTTCCTCTTTTCTTACGTTGCTGTGGACATACTCATAGTAAAACAGGACAGCTAACATTTGGATTTTGATTGTCTACTTAGCATGTAGTTTCTACATTATATAGAGCTACAGGTGATGCTAGAGTGAAGTCCTGAAATAATGGAGAGGTAGCTCAGAGACACACATATTATGGCTAGTGGAGCCAAGATAAATGAGACTAATGAGAGGACACAAAGAGACAGATAGATCTTAGCCATTTAATAAATGTTTAGAAATTATATAAAGGAGACCTGAGTAAACAGAAATTTCAAAGTAGATTTCACTCATGCTCTAAGAACCATGGCCTGTTCTCAGAAAGATATGGGGATGGAATTGGAGAGCCTTAATAGAAGAAAACAATAGGGTCACAGTTTGTTGCATGAGTAGAGATGCACACAGAGTTGAGACTATAGACAAACCTGTATGTCAAAAAGAAAAATGGTTGCCGGGGAATTTGATCCAGGTTGTGCAGTCAAAATTAAATACACATAGTTGATCGAGTCTACAATAACTTATTAGACATGGCAGAATAACCAGAAAGATTTCAAATATGTAGGCATGATAAATGTTTAAAAAGAAGGAAAGGCTAATTATTCCAATATTATTATTTTTCTATTATTTAAACATACTGCATTTTTAGTGTGCTTCACAAATGTGACCAAGACAGTGTCTATGGAAAATGAAAAGATGAGATCTGGACATGGTAAATTAGGTCTTTCGATCCTGGGGTGGGAGGTAAAGCAGAACATTTATCAAGATTGTAGTATTGGGGAGCCAGGCAGTGGTGGCGCATGCCTTTAATCCCAGCACTTAGGAGGCAGAGGCAGGCAGATCTCTGAGTTCGAGGCCAGCCTGGACTACAGAGTGAGTTATAGGGCAGCCAGGGCTACACAGAAAAACCCTGTCTTGAAAAAAAGATTGTAGTATTGGATTTGGGCATGGCAATTTGCCTTTCATTTCATTTCACAACTGGAAATCCATGCACTTTTGCTATGAGTGCTAGCAATTGCTTAATGTTGGGATTGAGAATTCTGAATAACAAGAACTGTTTTCTGAAATAAGAGAAAATTGTTCTGAAAATAGCTGCAAATATTGACAGAGTTGTTTTCACTCTTGGAGTTCTGACATTCTGATATAGATGAAGTAGCATACCATCTAGTCCAAGTTACTGGGAGTCTATGATATAAAAAGTGAATTCTTTCTAAGACAAATCTTGTTGAATTTCTTATATAAAATGCCTCTTTCTAGATGTTTATATGATCCCAATAAATATAGTTGAGGAGAAAAACAGAGATAGATGGTGGAGTCCTACCTCTGAAATAAAACAGAAAATTGAGGGCAAATGCCATGTACCTGAAAATACATTAAAACCCATGGAAATTATTAGGTGTTGACATGGAATGCTAATCTCTGTAGGTCTTTGGATTGACATACTTGAAATCATCAGCACACATGGTAGTGAGTTTTCTTGCAGAGGAAATAAAACTGGAAATATGTGACAATGTCACATTGAGTTATATATAGTTAACAAATGCAATTGTTTCCAGTGAGAGATTGAAAATAATTGGTCATTTCTTATTTTATTCCACTGCAGTTTATTAATACAAATTTTAATTAACTCTGTTGACAGTATTATTTGTCTCTTGCAGCAGCTGGCTACAAATCTAGGGCAAATTCTAGCAATAATTGTGCTGAATCTCTTCAGGGAAAAAGAGGTATAATCATTATTAAACTCACCCACGGTTTGTGTTAAAATTGTTTTTCTAAGACTGCATATTTTCACTTTTTATTCTCAACTGAAAATTGGTATACCTTAACTTTTGGAGCTAGAAAAAAAATTTGCTTTTTATTAGAACTTGAGAAATCATTTTGAAGGAAATTACAATCTTTATTTTTAATTAAATTAATTTTTTACTTATTTATTATACATCCAGCTCACTGTCCCCCTCTTGGTCAGATCCTCCCAGTCATCCCCTCCCACAATCCTTCCCCCATCCTCCTCCCCTTCTCTCCCCTTCTCTTCTGAGCAGGTGGGAATCACTAAGTAACCCCTCCCCCTCCAACACTTCAAGCCTAAAAGACTTGGCACTGCCTCTCCCACTGTAGCCACACAAGCAAGCTCAACTAGTTGAATATATTCCACTTACAGGCAACAACTTTTGGGATAGTGCCCTCTTCAGTTGTCCAGGACCAATATGAAAACCAGGCTACACATGAGCAGGAAAGCCTAGGTCTAGGCCATGTTTGTTCCATGGTTGGTGTTTTAGTCTCTGAGATCCCAAAGGATTGAGTTAGGTAACTCTGTTGGTCTTTCTGTGGAGCTCCTATTTCTTCTAGAGCCCTCAATCCTTCCTCCTACTCTTTCATGAAAGTCCTCAAGCTTCACGCATGGTTTGGCTCTGGGTGTCTGCATCTGTATGAGTTAGTTGTTGGGTGGAGCCTTTCAGAGGATAACATGTTCATGTCTGTAAATATAACAGAGTATTATTAATAGTGTTAGTGATTGGTGCTTGCCCATGGGATAGGTCTCAATTTGGACCAGATATTGATTGGCCATTCCCCTAGTCTCTGCTCTATCCCTCACCACTGCATTTCTTGTAGACAGAATAAATTTTGAGTTGAAAAATTTGTTAATGGATTAGTGTCTCTATCAATCCACTGGGGTTTCTGTCTGGATACAGGTGTTTGCCTCGTCATACCCATACCCCTAATGTCACCATAAGGTCACCTCCCATTTATTCTTTGGTGTCTCCTTTATCACAGGTCTCTGTCACATCTTGGAGAAGCCCCTCATCTTCTCACTGCCATCAGTTACAGATGTCCATTCATTTTTCATGGCTGTCTAGCCACCTCTCCTGTGCTTTCCCACACCTGATCCTGAACCCCCTTTTCCCCTAACCATCCAGCTCCCTTGCAGATCCCTCCCTCCAACTGTGTCTTAAGACTGTTTTATTCCCCCTTTAAAGTGAGATTCAAATTTCCATCCTTGGGCCTAACTTTTTGTTTAGTTTCTTTGAATCTATGGAATAAAAACTGGTACCTGTATTTTATGGCTAATATCCACTGATACATGAGTACATACCATTCATGTACTTTTTGGAGTGGGTTACCTAACTTAGGATGATATTCTCAAAGTCCATCCATTTGCCTAGAAAATTTATAATTTCTTGGTTTTTAATAACTGAATAGTATTCTATTGTAGAGATGTACCACATTTTGTTTGTTCATTCTTCAACTGATTGATATCTAGGGAGTTTCCAGTTTCTGGCTATCATGAATAACGCTGTTATGAGCATAGTTGAACAAGTATATATGAGGAATATTGGAGCATCTTTTAGTTATATGCCCAGGAGTGGTACATCTGGGTCTTGAGGTAGATCTATTTCCAGTTCCTGAGAAAATGCCAACCTAATTTCCAAAGCATTTGTACAATTTGCATATCCACAGGCAACGAAGAAGTGTTCCCCTTGTGCCAAATCTTTGTCAGCACTTACTACCTCTCGATATTTTTATCTTAGCCTTTCTGATAGGTGTTTTGACATGCATTTCTCTGATAACTAAGGACATTTAACATTTCTTTACATGCTTTTCAGCCATTTGAGATACCTCTAGTGAGAATTCTCGGTTTAGCTCTGTATCCCATTTTTTATTTGGGTTATTTGGATTGTTGATGTTTAACTTCTTGGGGTCTTTGCAAATTTTAGATATTACTTCTCTGTCAGATATAGAGTTAGTGAAGATTCCTTCCAAATCTGTAGTCTGCATATTTGCCCTATTGATGGTGTCATTTCCTTTTCAGTAGCTTTACAATTTCAGGAGGTCACATTTATCAATTGTTTATCTTAGAGCCTGAGTCATCGGTGTTCTGTTCAGGAACTTGCCTCTTGCCCCAGTTTGATCAAGGGTTTGCCACTTTCTCTTCTATGAGTTCCAGTGTATCCACTTTTATGTTGAGGTTCTTGATCCACTTGAACTTGAGTTTTGGGAAAGATTGGTAAGATTGGTAAGAGATTGGTAAGGAACAATCTTTTTTCACTCTTCTACATGTAGACATCTAACACCATTTGTTGAAGAAGTTTTCTTTTATCCATTGTATGATTTTGGATTCTTTGTAAAAGATCAACTGTCCATAGATTTATGGATTTATTTCTGGATCTTGATTCCATTCCATTGATCAACATGTTTGCCTCTGTATTAACATCATGCAGTTTGTATCACTAATCCTCTCTTGTATAGCTTGAGGTCAGGGATGGTGATTTCCCTGAAAGTTCTTTTATGGTTGAGAATTGTTTTCACTATCCTGAGTTTTCCTTTATTCCATATGAAGTTATTCATTCCATCTCTGTGAAGAATTGACTTGGAATTCAGATGTTAATTGGTAGATTGCTTTTGGCAAGATGGCCATTTTTACTAAGATAATACTGATTCATGAGCATGGGATATGATTCCATCTTCAGAGGTCTTCTTAGTTTTCTTTCTTCAAGGACTTGGTTTTTGTCATACCCAAATTTCGCTTGATTGGTTAGAATTATACCAAGATATTTTATATTTGTGGCTATTGTAAAATGTGTTGTTTCCCTTATTTCTTTCTGGGTCTGTTTATCTTCCTTAGAAAGGAAGGCTACTGATTTGTTTGAGTTAATTTACTATCCAGCCACTTGGCTGAAATTCTTCATCACTGTAGTAGTTCTCTTGTGGAATTTAGGAGGCTGCTTGTGTATACTATTATATCATGCACAAATAGTGATACCTTGAATTCTTTCTTTCCAATTTGTATCTAGTTGACTTCCTTTTGGTGTCTAAATGCTTTGAAAGAACTTTGAGTACTATATTGAATAAATAGCAAGAGAGTTCTTCTGCCAGTTTCTACTGGGATTGCTTCAATATTTTTCTCCATTTAATTTTGAGGGTGGTTGTTGGTTTCCCCTATACTGCTTTGGTCATGTTTGGGTATGGACCTTGAATTCCTGTTTTCTCCAAGACTTTTAGCATGGAGGTGCACTGTATTTTCTCAAAGGCTTTTCTAAAGCATCCATTAGAGATCCAAGCAATTTTATTCTTTGAGTTTCTTTCTATAGTAGATTACTAGATGGATTTCCATTTATCAAATCATCCCTGCTTGCCTTGGATAAAACCACCTTGATCATGGTTAATGATAATTTTGATGTATCATTGGATTTAGATTGTGAGAATTTTATGGAGCACTTTTGCATCAATATTTATAATGAAATTTTTCTGAAGTATTCTTTCTTTGTTGTATCTTTGTGTGATTTAGGAATCAGAATAATTGTGGGTTCATAGAATGAACTAGGTAGTATTCCTTCTGTTTCTATTCTATTCTAGAATAGTTTGAAGAGTAGTGATATTAAGTCTTCTTGAAGGTCTGGTAGAAGGTCTGAACTAAAACCATCTGACCCTCTGAAATTATTTTCTTGGTGGGAGTTTTTTATTAGATATTTTCTTCATTTACATTTTAAATGGTATCCCCTTTTCTGGTTTCACCTCTGAAAACCCCATCACATCCCCCTTCACCCTGCTCACCAACCAAGTCACTTCTGCTTCCCTATCGTGGAATTCCCCTATACTGGGGCATTGAAGCTTCTCAGGATCAAGGACCCCTCATCCCTTTGATGAAGTCCTTCCTCTGCTACATATGCAGTTGGAGCCATGAATCCTTTCCATGTGTACTCTTTGGTTGGTGGTTTAGTCCCTGGGAGCTCTGGGGGTATTGATTGGTTCATATTGTTGTTCATCCCTTGGGGCTGCAAGCTCTTTCAGTCCTTTCTCTAATTCTTCCATTGGAGACCTTATGCTCAGGCCAATGGTAGGCTAAGAGCATCCACCTCTGTATTTGTCAGGTACTAGCAGAGCCTCTCAGGAGACAGCTATATCAGGCTCCTGTCAGCAAGTATTTGTTGGCATCCTCAATAATGTCTGAGTTTAGTGACTGTATATGGGATGTATCCCCAGGTGGGCAGTCTCTGGATTGTCTTTCCATCAGGCTCTGCTCCACACTTTGTCTCTGTATCTCCTCCCATGGGTATTTTATTCCTCCTTCTAGTGTAAGCTGGTATAACCACTCTGGAAATCAGTTGGAGAGTTCCTCAGAAAAACTGCTTTCAGTTTGTAAGAATTTTATGGAGGATATTTGCATTGATATTCATGAGGGTAATTGATCTGAGGCTGTCTTTATTTGTTGGGCCTTTGTGTGGTTTATGTATCAGTATAACTGTGACTTTATAGAATGAATTGGGTAGGACTCCTTATGATTCTATTTTGTGGAATAGTTTGAGAAGTGTTGGTTTTAGGTCTCCTTTGATGGTAGAATTCTGTGCTAAAGCCATCTGGCACTGGCTTTTTTTGGCTTGGAGACTTTTATTGAGTGTGTCTATTTCCTTAAGGGTTATAATATAAGTAATTGTTCATTTGATCTTTATTTAACTTTGGTTTCTAAAACATCATTTTATTTAGATTTTCAGTTTTGTTCAGTATAGGCTTTTGTAGTAAGAATGCAATGTTCCACTAGGTTCATAGCAGCCCTATTTATAATAGCCAGAAGCTGGAAAGAACCCAGATGTCCCTCAGTGGAGGAATGGATACAAAAAATGTGGTATATTTACACTATAGAATACTCTGAGCTATTAAAAACAATGAATTCACTAAATTCTTAAGCAAGTAGGTGGAACTGGAGCATGTTATCCTGAGTGAGATGACCCAGTCACAAAAGAACACACATGATATGCACTCACTGATAAGTGGGTATTAGCCAAGAAGCTCGGAATACCCTAAACACAATTCACATATCAAATGATGCCCAAGAAGAAGGAAGGAGAGGCCCCTGGTCCTGCAAAGGCTCAATTCAGCAATGTAGGGAAATATCAAGACAGGGAAGTGGGTAAGGTTTGATTGGGGAACAGGGGGAGGGAAGAGGGCTTATGGGACTTTCAGGGAGGGGATACAGGAAAGGCGAAATTATTTGAAATATAAATAAAGAACATATTGAATAAAAATAAAAATTTCACTGTAGTATAAAAAAAGAAAATATTTTGAATTTCCTGTTTTTGTTGTTATGTCTCCTCTTTCATTTCTCATTTTGTTAATTTGGATAATCTCTGTGCCCTTAGTTTTGCTAAGGGTTTGTCTGTCTTGATGATTTTCTCAAAGAAACAGCTTTTGGTTTTGTTGTTTCTTTGTATTGTTCTTTCGTTTGAGTGGTTATATTTCAACTGATTTTGATTCTTTCTTACTATCTCTCCCTCCTGCTTAGGTGTATTTGCTTTTTTTTTCAGATATGGTATTCAGCTGTTAGTATATGATGTATCTAATGTTTTTGAAGATACACAGAGCTATGTCATTTCCTCTTAGCACTACTTTTATTCTGTCCCATAATTTTGGGTATGTTGTACCTTCACTTTCATAAAATTCTAGAAAGTCTTTAATTACTTGGTTTCTTTCATGACAAAGTTATCATTGAGTACAGAGTTGCTCAGCTTCTATGTCCATGGTGTTCAGATAAATTACATGATATTAATTCAATGATTTTGTATCTCTTTAGATTTGTTTTGTTTCTGATTATATGGTCATTTTTGGAGAAGGTACTATGAGATGCTGAGAAGAAGGTATATTCTTTTGTTTTAGGTTGATATGTTCTATAAATCTCTGTTAAATACATTTGTTTCATAATTTCTCTTAGATTCACTATGCTTCTGTTTAATTTCTGTTTCCATGATCTCTCAATTGGTCAGAGTGCAATACAGAATTCTCCTATTATTGTGTGAGGTTCAATGTGTGCCTTGAGCTTCAGTAATGTTTAATTTACAAATGTTGGTACCCTTGCATTTGGGGCAAAGATGTTCAGAATTGTGAGTTCAACTTGGTAAATTTTTCCTTTGATCAGTATGTACTGTCCTTTCACATCTATTTTGATAAATTTTGGTTGAAATTCTATTTTATTGGGTATTAAAATGGCTACTCCAGCTTGTTTCCTGAGACCATTTGTTTGGATTTTTTTCCAGCCTTCCACTTTGAGGTAGTGTCTGTCTTTGTAACTGAGGTGTGTTTTCTGTGTGCCGCAAAATGCTGCATCCTGTTTTCATATTTCATATACAGTCTGTTAACCTATGTCTTTTTATTGGAGAAATGAGTTCATTGATGTTAAGATATATTAAGGAATAGTGACTGTTGCTTCCTGTAATTTTTGTTCTTAAAGGTAGAATTATGTTTTTGTGATTCTTGTCTTTGGGATTGTTGTGAGAAAATTAATTTCTTTGTTTTTCTTTGTTTTTACTTTTTCTTTTTTTGGTTGTTGTTGTTGGGTATAATTTTCCTCCTTGTGTTGGAGTTTTCCTTCTATTATCCTCTGTAGAACTGGATTAGTGGAAATGTATTCTTTAAATTTCAATGTTTTTCATGGAATATCTCAGTTTCTCCATCTATGGTAATTGAGAGTTTTGCTGGGCATAATAGTATGGGCTGGCATTTTTATATTCTACGGTCTGTATGACTTCTGACCAAGTTATTCTGGCTTTAAGAGTCTCTGTTGAGACATCTCATGTGATTCTAAGAGTTCTGCCTTTATTTATTACTTGGCCTTTATGCATACTTCTTTCAATATCCATTCTTTGTTCTATGCACCTGGTGTTTTAATTATTATGTGACAGGTAGAATTTCTTTTCTGGTCCAATCTGATTGTATTCTGTAGGCTTCTTGTATGTTTATAGGAATTTTTTTCTATAATTTTTGTTGAGGATATTTACTGGCACTTTTAATTGGGAATTATTACTCTCTTTTATACCTATTATCCTGAGGTTTGGTCTTTTCATTGTATCCTGGATTTCTTAAATGTTTGGTGTCAGGAGTTTTTTGCTTTATGTATTTTCTTTGACTGTCATGTGAATGTCTTCTATGGTATCTTCTACATCCGAGATTCTCTCTTCTCTCTTCTGTATTCTGTTGGTAATGCTTGCATCTGTGACTCCTTCTCTCTTTCCTAGTGTTTTCCATCTCTAGGGTTGTCTCCCTTTATGTTTTCTTAAATGTTTCTATTTTCATTTTTAGATCCTGAACCATTTTGTTCAATTCCTTCACCCATTTGATTGTGTTTTCCTGTATTTTTTAAAGGAATTTGTGTTTCCTCTAAAAGGGCTTCTACTTGTTAATCTGTTTTTCTGTATTTTTTAGAGAGTTATTAATGTCCTTCTTAAAGTTCTCTATCATTGTGAAGTGGTATTTTATATCTGAATCTTGCTTTACATTTGTTTTGTTCTATACAGGCTTGCTGTGGTGGGATAACTGGGTTCCGGTGGTGACAGTAGCATTAATTTCTCTTATGTTCTTGGAATTGCCACTTATCATCTGGTTATCTCTGGTGCTCACCAGTTTTGTTGTTTCTGACTGGATCCTGTCACTCCTGTGCCTGTGATCTTACATGTGTGAGAACTCCTGTTGGTCAACCTATCTCTGGGTGTGGGTTGAGTTGGTGGGAATCCAGAGCACAGGCCCTGCTCTGGGGTGCAGTTGGAAACTGGAAGGAATATGAGTTTCTGACTGAGTAGGGTTGCTCCCCTTGCTCCCCAGAGGAGGTCCCAGCTAGGGCAGGTATTGGGGAGAGGGCTGGGACCTCAACTGTGGTCCTGGATATGTCAGAATTTCTGATGTTCAAGCTATATCTGGGTATGGGCTGAGTGGGTAGCAATCTAGAGCACAGGTTCTGCTCCTAGGCCTTCCTGTTTTTCTTTAATGGATTTAATAGTTTCCACTTTAAGGGCTTCTACCTCTTTGTCTGTGTTCTCCTGTATTTCTTTAAGGCAGCTATTTATGTCATACTTAAAGTTCTCTATTATCTTCATAAGATAGGATCCTAGGTCAGAATCTTGCTTTTCAGGTATGATAGGTATCCAGGGCCTGCTGAAGTGGGAGCACTGGGTTCTGATAGTGCCAAATTACATTGGCTTCAGTTGCTTATATTCTCGTGCTTGCCTCTTGCCATCTAGTTATCTCTGGTGTTACCTGGCCTGGTTGTCTCTGACTAGAGCCTGCCCCTTCTTATAAGCAGATAGAGCTCTGTGATATGCTCTAGAGCAGGACTCTTGGGAGACATTCAGTGTTTTCTCTGGTTAAAGGTGCCTCCTGTGTCTCTGGTTTCAACAGATCTCCTGAAAGACAGGAAGGCTGTGTTCCAGGTTACAGCAGACCCTCTAGTAGACAGTCAGGCTCTAAGGAGTGGAAGAGGATCAAGAGCAGGCAATCTGCCCTGGGCAGAGTTGTAGACTGAAAGGAAGATGTGTCTCTGTCAGAGCAGTTTGGTCCTATGTTTGCTGGGCTCCATGTGTGTCCCAGCTGGGGAAGTTATTGGGTCAGGGGTCTCACCCATGTCCCTGGTTATTTCAGGCCTCCTGGGATACAGGCTGTCTCTGGTAAGTGGAAGAGGGGAATTTCTTCTACTATAACTTCTGTGCTTGAGATTCTCTCTTCCATCGCTGTATTCTGTTGGTAATCTTTCATCTACTGTTCATGTTCTCCCTAGGTTTTCCATCTCAAGGATTTTCTGCTTATGTTTTCTTTATTGCTTCTATTTCCACTTTTAGCTCTTGCAAAATTTTATTTTTTCCTTCACCTGTTTAGTTGTATTTCCCTGTTTGTCTTTTAGGGATGTGTTTCCTTTTTTAAAGACCTCTATCTGTTTGATTGTATTTTCTTATATTTCTTTAATAGATTTATTAATTTCCAATTTAAAGACCTCTGTTATCTCTATAATTTTGATTTATATGTTTCTTGTGTTTTAGTTTGTCAGGGTATCCAGGGCTTTCTGTAGTGGTACAACTATGCTTTGGAGGTTTCATATTGACTTGGCTTTTATTGATTGTGTTCTTTTGAGGTCATTAGCCATTTGGATGGTCTTGGTCCCTAGATATCCTTGTTGTAGTAGGTATTGAGGGGTGGTGTAAATCTTGGTGGTCCTTATGTGACAAACTTCCTTGGCTTATATGGTTCTGGACCTGCAGTTCTGTATAGTTCAAGATCTTTAGGTCTGATGAAGGTATGTAGAGAGGTAGCAGAAGAATGGATATCTTCCTGGTGTAGCAGGCTGCTCAGGGTACATTGTAATGGCCCAGAAGACTCAGACAGCAGGGATTTTGGATGGGGAAAAGGAAAATTGCTTCTATGATTCAGGGGTTTCAGGTTTGATGGAGTTGGGGATAGAAGGAACAGGAGTATGGGGATTCCCCCTAAGAAATCAGGCTCCTCGGGGCCACAAAATTAAGTTCTAAGACCCCTTTGTCTAAGCTTTCTTACTATCTCAATGTTGGATGATACAGCATATCATCTGTTCCTAAATTCACAAACCCAGGGACTTCCTTCCTATGTAGTGAGGCAGTTTATGCATTTCTAGTCTTAAGTCTAAGAAAATAATTTAAATCACAGAAATATTTAAGAAAAGACTTGTGTGGGCATTTAAGAAAGGGCTTTATTTTCTTGTCTAGAGTAGCCTTAGATTTCTGATCCTCCGGCCTCAGCCTCCTGAGTGCTGAGATCATGGGTATATGTTTGTCTTGACTATGAAGCAATATGCTGATAAAAGCAGTTTGTGACTGTGTTTATGAATCAAACAAACTGGGAATGTTTGGAATTTGAATTAACTAATACAAGCTCATCATTAGGAAAATTAAACTATAAAGAAGCATACTTTGTGTGTGCTGGTGTTTTCTTGATGTTTGCACCGGCTGCTAAATAGGTATAGGAAACTAGGAAGGAGGATCACAGTAAAAGTTAAATGAGAATGGTTAAAAGCTGTGCCCATAAAAGTTTCCATGGTTTCAATCATGACTGTATACTATACCAGCTGAATGGATCTTAAAGACTGATGTGGATTAAATGAGTGATTCTCACCAAAACTTATAATGAAAACTCTAACCTCTAGAATGGCTACATTTGGAGATGGAATTGCTAAAGAAAGGTTAAATGTTTCATGAGAATTGAGCTCAAATCACACATGCTCAGAATCCTGTAAATAGAAATACCAGATTGTTTCATCCTGATTTTTTCTGTCTCTACATATCACCATATCAGAATCTGTAAAATAAACCCAGAATATTCAGCTGTGTGCAAGCAAGGATGACACATTTCACCACAACCAGATCAGTTGGAAATGTCATCATGAACATCTTGCCTCTAGAATGTTAAAAATAAACATTTCTTTTTTTGTCACCATATAAATGCTGTGGGATTTTGTTGTAGCAGCTACAGCAGACTAATGCAGAGACATTGTTTAATGTCTCTGAACCTTAAGTTTCTTTACTGTGAGAATGATTTTTTAAATGCCTTAACTATAAATTTAACTGATGTTACTTATATTATCATTATCTAAGTGCAATTTGCTGATTCATATATTTAGAATAGAATAAGAGAGTTACTTTAATTATTTTTAAATAAAGTGAACTGTTAAAATCTATTTTTGAGTTTATAATGTGCATAGAAGACTTTACATGAGGCTATCAGATTTAAATCTATGACAAATAAAGCAAAATGTAGATATCTGGAGTATACAAGGATAAAGCAAATAAAATTCTTCAAAGCTGAGCTTTAGCTGTTTTTTAAATGTAAGGCTCAATTGCAACCAGACAGGTATGTACAGGTATTTAGAAACTCACCAGCCACCCAGAGAAGACACCACAGTCTGATTGTAAACTATTAACATGAGATGATACCCTATTTCTAAGCAGTCCTTCTAGCAAAGTCTACAATCCCTTCCAGAACTTCACCTTTAAGTTTTGACATCACATCAACTTCATTTTTGCTTATGAATTGATATTTCAACATCATGGTGGCACAAATTCAGTCAGTCCAATAAAGTGTATGTCAGACCAATTATGTGTTATCATAGAAAAGGAAATAAGTAATTGATTTAATTATTTAATAAGTGATACAATGATTGTTAGACACAATCTCACTGAGATCAGATTTTAAACTTTCATCTATTTAACACTTCAAAGCACTCTACATCATTGAACAGAAAAACCTCCTTCCTGCATGAGGGGCCATGAACATTTGAATTCTTGAGCTAAGGAAATCCCTGCTATTCTAAGAATATTGCTCCTCATATCTTTAAGGACATCATGCATTTCTTACAAGGAAATAAAAAAGTTGAAGGTCCAGAAAGAACACTGATAACAAACCTCAGACAAACTAGCAGAACGGTCCACTTTAAAACAAAACAAAACAAAACAAAAAAAAAACAAAACAAGGCTCTTTTCTAGTCATTGAATTCCCTTTTAATTACCTACTCTGATGAATCAGAATAGAATAAGAAAGAGGAGGGAGAGCGCAATCCAGAATTTTAGTATCATCAGTAAGTTCAGTAAGTTCAGTTGGTTTGCATGTTTAACCTGAATGCTAATAAAATTAGGCTTGGTAGGAAAAAATCCAATAGAACCTGAATATAATATTTAAATATTGGAATTCATAGTCTCAAGATGCATATAAGAGAATAACAAAATATTTTAATAAGCATCATAAAAACTGATTATAAATCTTTTTTTTGTTTTTTTTTTTTGTTTTTTTTTTGTTTGTTTGGTTGGGTTTTTTTGTTTGTTTGTTTTGTTTTTCGAGACAGGGTTTCTCTGTGTAGTCCTGGCTGTCCTGGAACTCACTCTGTAGTCCCGGCTGGCCTTGAACTCAGAAATACGCCTGCCTCTGCCTCCCAAGTGCTGGGATTACAGGCGTACGCCACCACGCCCGGCTTATAAATCTTAGTAATAAAAAACTATACTCACAAGAAAGTAAACTCTATATAATACTATAATGTGTTTGATATCTTAATTAAATTATCATGAAAGGGTGTTGGATTTTGTCAAATGATTTCTCAGAATCTAATGAAATGTTCATGTGGTTTTTACCTTGAGTTTATTTATATATTGATTCTATTGATTGATTTCCATATATTGAACCATCCCTGCATCCATGGGATGAAGCCTACTTGATTATGATGGATAATTGTTCTGATGTGTTCTAGGATTCAGTTTGTAAGAATTTTATTGAGTATTTTTGAATCAATATTCATAAAGGATACTGGTCTGATGTTTTCTTTCTTTGTTGGGTCTTTGTGTGGTTTAGGTATCAGAGTAATTGTGGTTTCATAGAACAAATTAGGTAGTGGTCCTTCTGTTTCTATTTTGTGCAATAGTTTGAAGAGCATTGGTATTAGGTCTTCTTTAAAGGTCTGCACTAAACCCCTATGGTCCTGGGCTTTGTGTTTGTTTGGGGTTTGTTGTTGGTTTTTTTTTTTTTTTTTCAATTTTTGAGGTGTTTTGTTTTGTTTTGTTTTGTTTTGTTTTGTTTTGTTTAGGAGACTATTAATGACTGCTTCTATTTTTTAGGGGTTATGGGACTATTTATATTGTTTACCTAATCCTGATTTAACTTCGGTACCTGGTATCTGTCTAGAAAATTGTCCATTTCATCCATATTTTCCAGTTTTGTTAAATATAGACTTTTGTAGAAGGATCTGATGATTTTTTGGATTTCCTCAGTTTTTGTTGTTCTGTCACCCTTTTCATTTCTGATTTTGTTAATTTGGATACTGTCTCTGTGCCCTCTGGTTACTCTGGTAAATGTTTATTTATCTTGTTGATCTTTTCAAAGAACCAGCTCCTAGTTTGGTTGATCCGTTGTATAGCTCTTTTTGTTTCTACTTGGTCGATTTCAGCCCTGAGCTTGATGACTTCCTCCCATCTACTCTTCTTGTGTGTATTTGCTTCTTTTAGTTCTAGAGCTTTCAAATGTACTGTCAAGCTTCTAGTGTATGTTCTCTCCAGTTTCTTTTTGGAGCTACTTAGAGCTATGAGTTTTTGTCATAGCACTGCTTTCATTGTGTTGATACATTTAGGTATGTTGTTGGCTTCATTTTCATTAAATTCTAAAAAGTCTTTAATTTCATTATTTCTTCCTTGAACATGTTTTCATTGAGTAGAGTGTTGTTTATCTACCATGGGTATGTAGACTTTCTATTGTCTTTTGTTGTTATTGAAGACCAGCCTTAGTCCATGGCAATCTAATAGGATGCATGGGATTATATAAGTCTTCTCATATCTGTTGAGGCCTGTTTTGTCACTGATTATATGGTCAGTTTTAGAGAAGATACTGTGAGATGCTAAAATGTATATATATATATATATATATATATATATATATATATATATATATGTGTGTGTGTGTGTGTGTGTGTGTGTATTCCAGTTGGTTTATAACTTCTGTTAGTTTCACTGAGTTTCTCTTTAGTGTCTGTTTGCATGATCTGTCCATTAATGAGAGTGGCGTGTTGAAGTCTCACACTAGTATTGTGTGAGGTTAAATGTGTGTTTTGAGCTTTAGCACGGTTTCTTTTATGAATGTGGATACCCTTGAATTTGGAGCATAGATGGTAACAATTAAGAGTTCATCTGAGTATATTTTGCCTTTGATGAGTATGAAGTGTTGTTCCTTATTGTTTTTGTTAACTTTAGGTTGAAAGTCAATTTTATTCAATATTAAAATGGCTACTCCATCTTGTTTCTTTCGACCATTTGCTTGGAGAATTGGTTTCCAGCATTTTACTCTGAGGTAGTATCTCTCTTTGTCACTGAGGTGGGTTTCCTGTAAGCAGAAAAATGTTGGGTCCTGTTTATACTTCCAGTCTGTTAATCTGTCTTTTTATTGAGGAATTGAGTCCATTGATATTAAGAGATATTAAGGTAAAGCAATTGTTGCTTCCTGTTATTTTTGTTTTTAGAGCTGGAATTATCTTTCTGTGGCTATCTTCTTTTCAGTTTGTTAAAAGATTATTTTCTTAATTTTCTAGGGTGTAGTTTCCCTCCTTGTGTTGAAGTTTTCCATTTAATATCCTTTGAAGGGTTGGATTTGTGGAAATATATTGTATAAATTTGTTTTTGCCATGGAATTTCTTAGTTTCTCCATCTATGGTAATTGAAACTTTTGCTGGGTATAGTTGCCTGGGCTGGAAGATGTGTTCTCTTTCTTTCTGTATGATGTCTGCTCAGGATCTTCTGGCTTTTATTGTCTCTCGTGAGAGGTTTGGTGTAATTTTGCTAGGTCTGCCTTTATTTGTTACTTGACATTTTTCTCTTGCTGCTTTTAATATTCTTTCTTGTTTTTTGCATTTGGTGTTTGATTTTTATGTGATGATAAGAATTTCTTTTCTGGTCCAATCTATTTAGAGTTTTGTAAGCTTCTTGTATGTTCATGGAAGTTTGCTTATAAAATTTTCTTGAAAGTATTTACTGGCCCTAAAGGGAATCTTCACTCTCTTTTATACCCATTTTCTTTAGGTTTGGTCCTCTCAGTGTCCTGGATTTCCCGAATGTTTTGGGATAGGAGCTTTTGCATTTTGCATTATCTTTGACTGTTGTGTTAATGTTTTCTATGGTATCTTCTGTCCCTGAAATTCTCCTCTATCTCTTGTATTTTGTGGGTGATGCTTGTGTCTATGACTCATGATCTCTTTCCTAGGTTTTCTATCTCCAGATTGTCTCCCTTTGTGAATTTCTTATTGTTTCTGATTCTATTTTTTGATCCTGGATGGTTTTGTTCAATTCCTTCACCTGTTTAGTTGTGTTTTCTTGTAATTTTTTAATGGATTTTTGTGTTTCCTCCTTCTACGTGTTTGCCTGTGTTCTCCTTTATTTCTTTAAGGTAGTTATTTATGTCCTTCTTATAGTCCTCTATCAGCACCATGAAATGTGATTTTTAAATCCAAATCTTGTATTTCCAGTGTGCTGGGGTATCCAGGAATTGCTTTGGTGGGAGAACTAGGTTCTGATGATGCCATATAGCCTTGGTTTCTGTTGATAGAGTTCTTGCACTTGCCTTTCACCATCTGGTTATCTCTGGTGTTAGTTGGTCTTGCTGTCTCTGACTTGAGCTGGTCCCTTCTATGTGTCTGTTAACCTGTGACAGCACTCCTGGTTTATCAGCGTTCTCCAGGTACAGATGGCAATGGGAAGAATCCTGTTGCAGTTGTTCCTGTGCACTGGGGGTCCTGGTTGGTTCAGCTTTTGACAGTTATTGGAATGAATTTCGTTATCCCACCTCTGAGCCTGGGAGTGAGAACACTCCTGGGAGAACAGCCCTCTCTTGGCAGGACCTGTATACAGAGGACCATGAAACAGCCTTAGCTCCAGGGTGTAGATGGCGACTAGAGTAAGTAATTTAATTATGTAGACATACCTTATTTGGGTTTCCATCCATTTGGATACCTGCATACTCAGCGTTCCTAAAGCTTTAAGTGTGGTATAACAAGAACATAACTTGCCGCAACTACATGCTTCTTGATATAAACTTGTAGATAAGTATAATGACATAGAGAAAGTATGTGTTTAAAATGCATTGTGTGATCATGAATACCTTAGCACAGTTCTCATAAAACCACCTTTTATAGTTGTTGTCTATGGAGTGATGTCTAAGAAGAAGCAGCATTAGAAAGTGAAAATATTGTATCTGGAATCAGTGCAGCAATCTTGCTGCTGAATGTGTGTGTTGTTTTTATCATAAAGCATTTTCCAAAGACCTTTCATAGGCCCTCTGGTAGCAGAGAGAAATCTGGGGGTCATTATTCAGGGGCTGAGCAACTATTTTTGGGTTCAGGTTTTACAGCATGACTTACTTCAACTTAACTAAAAACTAAGAGGTCCTCAGTCTAGAAATTTAGAGGTTGATATCTTAGTTACATTTCAATTGTTTTGATATGACACCGAGCAAAGAAATTTAGAAACAAAAATGTTTAATTTGAGGCAGGGAGTTGAGAATCTATGGCCATCATGGTAAGGGGCATTGCAGTATTGGTGCTGGAGAAGTAGCCAAAAGATTACATCCTGTCCCATGAGCACAAGGCAGAGAGAGAGAGAGAGAGAGAGAGAGAGAGAGAGAGAGAGCACAAACTGGCATGGTATGAGCCTTCAAATCCTTAAAGCCCACCCCCAGTGACATACCTCTTTATACAAGGCCATAATCTTTCCTGAAACAGCTCCATCAACTGAAGAGCACATACTCAAAATAGAAGCCTATGATGGCCATTCTTACTCAACCCACCACAATGAAAAGGGAAAATAGGTATTTAAATTTTTCAAAATAGTTAATGCATGAAAGAATTACCCAAGAATATTTTTGTCTTAAAATAAATGAATTGGAAATATCTATAAATGTGTAGAGAAAATGCTCATCACCTGGAATACTATAGAAAATTTTCCATATATTTTGTACATTTTGAGACTTATGTATTCCTTAATTGACACATATTTTCCAATAAATACACATATGCATATATTTTACATGTATTAATACATATTTTTCATATGTTTTATCTCTTAATATATTATAAACATGTGTTTGTGTAAATATATATCTAAAATTTACTGCTATATAATTGTACCCTAATATGATCATCTATAATTTTGTCACTTTCTTAGATATCCTAAACAGTCATGTCTATAAATAATACAAATACTTTGCATTAATTCATATTTTACAAAGTATAATTATTAACTTTACAATAAATGCACATTAGTGGTTTCATAACTATTCATTTTTATTTTTTTTATTGGATATATTCTATATTTACAATTCATTTCCCTTTTTCTGGTTCCCCACCCCCCAAAGGTCCCACATGCCCTTTTCCCTCCCCCTGCTCCCTCATCCACCCCTTCCCACTTCCCTGTTCTGGTATTCCCCAGCACTGATGCTTTGATCTTTTCCAGAACCAGTGTCCACTCTTTTCTTCTTGTCAGACATCATTTGGTATGTGAATTGTGCCTTTGGTGACCCAAGATTCTAGGCTAATATCCACTTATCAGTGACTGCATACCATGGGTATTCTTTTGAGACTGGGTTACCTCACTTAGTATGATGTTCTCCAGCTCCATCCATTTCTCTAAGAATTTCATGACTTCATTGTTTGTAATGGCTGAATAGTATTCCATTGTGTATATATACCACATGTTTGTATCCATTCCTCCGTTGAGGGACATCTGGGTTCTTTCTAGCTTCTGGCTATTATATATAAGGCTGCTCTGAACATAGTGGAGCATGTATCCTTATTGCATGCTGGGGAATCTTCTGGGTATATTCCCAGGAGTGGTATGGCTGGGTCCTCCGGAAGTATCATGTCCAGTTTTCTGATGATTTCTTCCTGTCATTTTTGATGTTATTTTTGTTTTTGAGTAGTTATCTTCCTTTGAGTTTGATGGAAGAAGGTTACTATCTTGCTTTTTCTTGGGTGCAGTTTCCCTCCTTGTTTTGGAGTTTTCCTCCTATTCATAACTATTCTTAAATAAGCTTCCCTAAAATTTATGTGATTTACTCTATGGACTTTCAAAGTCATTACTTCTACAATTTAAATTTTTTTCCAATTGATTAATTTTAATTTTAGCCTATAATAACTTTTAAAGATTGTGGTTACATATGAATTTAGATATGCTTTACTATAACTAGGCAGATATTCATTTATTTAAATTGTTCATCAGACAGTTTATTTTAAATTGGTATCAACACATTTTTATTTGCTTATGAGTGTGTTTTATGAAGAAAAATGTAAAACTTATACACTTAGTTAAGTCTTTTATTGAACAATTGCAGAAAGCTTTCTTCAAAAAGTAGCAGCTATTATCATCTTCTTCAGTGCCGCAGTGACTGCACAGAGACTCTTGAGATTCTATAAATAATACAAATACTTTGCTGACATTGCTCATAGAAGAAAGCTGGAGAATAATCATTATACTCCCCCTGAGATTCCAGACACTCCATCCTGCACCTAACTTCCAGCATGTATTCTATGCTCTGGCAGTTGCATACTGTCTCATGGTCTTAGGAAGGACTAGAGTAGATAGAGTAGAAAATTAACTGAAGAAGAGGATCCACCTATGCACCTACAGAGACATATAGACAAGAATTGCAGTGCTGCTGTTGTTGGGGAGGGGCACTTATGCTACTGTAACTCTCACCCATGTTCTCTTAGCAAGGTGAGTAAACTCAAGATTCATTCAATTAGACTGGGGTGGAAACAGTTACCTTAGTCTGTGAATAGTGCCTTGTCCAGGAAGAGCAGGCATTTGTTTCTCTCAAGGAAAAGCTTCAACATGAAGCAGTTTACTTCCTTAGGCTCTGTAATGGACAGTGAATAGACAGTATGATCAAAATAGACATGTAAACAGAGCTAAGTGATCTGTTTAATAAATAGAAAACAAGAATAAAACAATAATTTATCTGATTTAAAAGGTATATCAACCAAGCAAGAAATGCTTACAATTTTGTTTCTTTGAAGCAAGAAATTTAGGTTGGTAATTCACATTGTTATTCTTCATGATATTTAAATGTTTTCTATTAGTTTATTACAAACATTTTAATTAATATGGCTTTAAAATTAAAGTAGTACTAATCTAATTATTACATAAAACAGCATACCTTTATCCTTCTTCACTGCACCATAATGTAGCAATCATATCCATCACTGTTAGTTGTTTGAAATATTGGCTTCATATCTCTATATAATATATTTAAACCTCTGCATGTGAGTATGGAGAGCAAATTGGCTCTTTACTTACAGACAAGCTTGAACTGTTTCACTCACATCCATGAAACACCTACCATTAGATATTTTTCTACTTTAGTTTTTTTCTGAATATCTATTTACACAACTATGATCTAGGGGTTTTGTGTTTTGTTGTTGTTATTGTTGCTATTGTCTTACTGTTTTTTTATTCAGCATTTCTAACCTTTTGCTATCCTTTATTTCCTGTAAAGGTCTATAGTATTTTTTCACAATAAGGTAAGCACTTTCTTACTTGAATGACAGTAGCATGTCTCAGTAGTAACAACCTTCTCCCATTATGAAAAGCAAAGTGCATGCTTGCTTGAAATCTGTGAGTTACCAAACCAAACACTCTGTTTTTACACTGATGATACAGCACATCGTGAATCTATGCACCTGTGGTACTTCCAAAGATGACTCTAAGGCCATGGCTCTCCCCACTTCTATGAAACCTGTGTATGTTTCACACACAAACACACACACACACACACACACACACACACACACACACACAGAGAGAGAGAGAGAGAGAGAGAGAGAGAGAGAGAGAGAGAGAGAAAGAGAGAGAGAGACAGGCAGAGAATACCCAAATATTCCCTACTTGAAAACATTCCCTACTTTTGAGAATGATGACCTTAATTACTGAGATGATGACTTTTTATTAAATATTATTCACCATTTACACATTTACACATCATGACAACTGTGCTTTCCTACATGCTTTTTTAATTAAAGTTAATGATTGTTTGTCAATGTGTTTGGTTACTTAGTTTTGTGTGTACATTCAACTGAAGAGTTATAAAACATTTTATTCTTTATAGTCATGTGGTGGAGAGAGAGGCTGGTTTCTTCATGCTGGATGGATTGCTCTCTTGGTCGTATATACAGTTGTCATTTTGCTACTTTCTTCCTCAACAATTTTAAAACTTTCCTTTGCCTGACTAATCTGATTAAGCCAACTTCTTGGATCTATAATAACTTTAAATTTCTAACAGTCACCAAAATAAATCTATCTTGGTAACACTATGGTTTTAACCTGATGTTAAAGCACAGTGTAGATCTATGCACTTGTGGTATTTCCCAAGATGACTCTAAGTTCATGGCTTGCCCCCTTACTCCGAAACCTGTCTTATATGCAAACTTTTGAACATATATATAGTTGACAAATAAATCTTAATATATTTATATATTTTCTATTTTGAAATTGAATAATGTATATATATATATATATATATATATATATATATATATATATACCAAAAAATTCTTCTGACTGTGACAGCACACTTGCATTCTCAGCAGGAAAAGTGAGGAATGGAGAATTCTTGTCACAGTGTTGTACCTTTTGAAAGAACTATTTGGTGTCTTAGTTTATCTCTCTATGTCTAAATATCAGGAACCATGGCATCCTCATGAATGTTTTCAATTAAGATTTCTTAGCCAGACTAAATTCACAGTATGTTCCTCAGTGAGAGAGTAGGTATTATGTAGTAAACTAGTAGTCGCACAAGTTTCCTTTGGAAATTTTTATAATACTTTGTGATTTAGTGTATTCTACACTTTCTGCACTTTGTTTCTGAGTAATAGAACTGTAATTGTTTTGTGCCTGGTAAGGGGTTAAGCAGATGGAGTGAAACCTGGGATCTCATGGCAATAGAGACATGGCCCTAACAAGGGCCAACTCTGAAGCCAGAAAGTCAATCTGTTGTTGTAAAATGTAGATGGATTGACAAAGATGCTCATTTAGTATCTCCTGTGCCTGTAGCACCTCTGCTGTCCTAGAGACTATTGCATTGACAAATTCCACAGTAGTGGCTGTCTGGGTCAAGGCAACAGCAGCTTTTGTCACCCTGGCAATGCCTGCAATGACAGCCACAATGTTGGGAGTTGTAATATAAACCACCCCCCTTCCCCCAGTGTAGGAGTTGTAAATGAGTCTGGGACATCAGAGTAATGACAAGAAAGTAAGTGGTATTTACCACAAGCATTCAGATGGCAGCTGGTTCCCTCATCAGTATAACTTGCTGAATACTCCATCCAGCAAGCAGTCAGGAGAAATTTTTCATTAAAGCAGTTATTCTTTCTCTGATAATGGAGGTATTTGGTGATCAGAAGGAAAAAGGGAGGTCAGAAACATACTGCAGTGGCTTTCCAGCCAACCTAGCTGCTGATGGTCACATTCACAGGGGTCAACTCAGACCACATATTTTCATTTCCAGTTTATGTGGAAACATGTCCCATTAAAGATAACTGTCTTTTAGGAAAGTAAGGACGACATAAATCCAGACAATTAGAGGGGCCACATAAATCCCAAATGCTCATAATGGCATCATATTGGAGTCAATATGCCTGATAGCATAAGGAGTAATATTGGAAGTATCATGTGAGGTAAACCTCTACACACCAAGTGTGAGATTAGGTGACAATATCAGGTAGGTTCTGGGGTTTTTACACATAGTGCAGGTTGGCAGTGCTCCCAAGGGTTAGGAAGTCCCAAGAAAGTGTGTATTTGGGGAACCCTTCAGCAGCAAGGCAGGGGTGGACATGATATGCTTGGTGGGTCCTTTGGGGATTTGTAAACCGTCTGGGAACCTGAAATCCCATGCCTAATATGGTGCCATAGTTTAAATTACAATGAGAGTCCCCTGTGGTCATATTATGTAGCTGGATAAAAGCCTGATGGGGAGACCTTGGAGGTAGAGCATAGAATTTCCTCTGTGGGCCAGGTGCCTTCTAATCATCATGCACTAGTGACTAAGTCCACGAAGGTTAAACCTAAACTCACACTGGAAGAGAAAACAACAGGGTAGTTTTGGGAGTTAACTGTCACAGACAAAAGAATGGGGTACTGGGGCACCAAAGCCCAGAGCTCATCAGAACCTCACATATTATTAGACAATCATTGGCAGCTCTTCTGAGGAGTGCCAAGTCTGCTGGAGGAGTGGGAATCCAGGGCCTAGTCACCACATCAGGGCCAAGATTAACAGGGAAAGCCTCATGATATGCCTGAGGAGAATGAGTCCCTCTGGGAAGAAGCAGTCCAGAAGGAGGAATGGGCATCACAGGAGCAATCACTGTAGGGGTGACCATATAAAGACAAAGTTACCCTAGATCCTGCCAGGGGTAGGCTGGGGGTATCTATGATGGGGCAGAAGCAGACGGGCTAGTGAGTAAGGTACCTGGAACAGCAGGGATAGAGGATGGTTTGGAGCCCCAGGGCCAAAGGGATAGCCTCATCCTCACTGCTGAGATCATCCTGTGTGCCTGGAGAAAGTGGGACAGGGTCATTAATGGAAAGGTGAGTATTAGCCTGATCCTGACAGTGCTTGTTACGGGGAGCCACCACTTCCTCTGGGGAAGAATTCTTAAAATTGGCGATGACTGAAAGGAGGATGGGCACAAAGAACAAGGAAGGGGTGATCCCAAACTCTACCTCTCGCTTGCAGGCAAGGAAGGGAGCACGCATCCAGAAGTCAGGGTCCCACATGCTCTCTGGTAATATCCATGGGGACAAAATAGTGGCCTCCTCGCAAAATTGGTTCTGGTCATGAGTCTTAACCTTGAGACCATACATAACCAGAAGAGTTTTCAGCTCTCTAATCTGGGATTTCTTGATGGTAGAGGGGAGGGAACCCATACGAAGCCGTGAAAGGAAACATGACAAGCAGATGTGAGCGAGATGGCAGATGTCTCGTACTAAGCAGAGGACTCCCTCAGGTGTAGCTCAAATGCCATATGCCTGTGCTGTGTCCTCAAAATGGTAAAGGCACTCGGGAGCCTATCAGCACCTATGTGAGGTATTGGGATGAATCCAAACCAAAAGTGAAAGTGAGTAGCTCCTAGAGATAAGCAAAGACAAAGAAGACAGAAAAGATAACTGCAGGCCCACCCTCAAGTCGAAACCCAAAGTAAAAATATGATGGTTGCTCCACAAAAACATATGTTGTGTGCTCACCCTCAAACCAAAAGTAAAAACATGTCACTAACTGGGATGAACTGCCAAAAAAGAAAAAAAGACAGAAATGAGGTCGGTGTGCTCACCTTGCGGACCCCACAGCATAAAACACTAAGGGGCCAACTCACCAAGTAGGTAGCCAAAGGAGTCAAGACCACAGCACTTTGATGAGGAGTAGATAAGTTCAAACCATAAGCAGCAGCAGGCAAGAAATGAGACCTCAGAAAGGAGGTTCCCAAAAGGACACAAACTACAAAGTGGTCCACAGACCACATTTTGCCCAGGACTGCCTGTGGCCCAACCCTACTTGCCCTTCGGGCCTGCAGATGAGGTGACACCGAGTCAGCAGCACAGACTTCGGGAGCAGGTGAGAACTCAGTAGAGCTCATCTGAACACTTCTGCACGTTCCTTTAATACCTTCCACTGAAGTCCCATTGGTCCCCAGCAAGCACCGCTTCCACACAGCAGTTCCAGATTGGCTGGCATTGTCTGCATCAGCAATCCTTGGTCTCTCAGGTAGTCTTCAACTAGGTCCTCCTGCAGGAGTTGCCTTTGCAGATAGATGCTCCCCCGGTCCCCAAGTATTTTTGCAAAGGTGGCCACCACCATTCCTCCTCCAGGTAATAAGAACCAACCCTCAGTTTTCTGTAAGGACAGAAAGAGCTCTTAACTGCTAAGCCATCTCTTCAAACACGGGGTTTTCTAAATAGTCCTTATTGGTGAAAACAGAGGCAGGCAGATTTCTGAGTTCGAGGCCAGCCTGGTCTACAAAGTGAGTTCCAGGACAGCCAGGGCTACACAGAGAAACCCTGTCTCGAAAAACCAAAAAGAAAGAAAAAAAAAGAAAGAAAAAGAAAAAGAAAAAAAGGAACAAATCTAAGATGACCAGTGCATATGTTAATTTCTGAATGTATGCTTAATGTGGGCCATCACCTACAGATGTATTTTGACTAGTTATATTGCCCTAACTGTGACTCACCATAAAACAAGGATTCAGTGATAACACTTGCATAAATGGCTTTGACTTTTTCAAAATCTGTAGTAGATATTCTTTGTTACATACCTGGCCTTTACTTACAAGTTAATTTGTATAATGCATATCATGTGAAATGCCATGATGTGGATAAATAGTATATACAATTTAATATGTTTTAAAAATTGTTTCTTATGACATATCACCATAGATTGTAATTAAATTTTAGTCTTTAAGTAAAGGAAATTATTTCCTATTAACTAATATATTTTCTGGTTCAAGGAACTGCTAACAGATTAGTCAAAGTTACAATATAGTGTACATTGCAAGAATAGATTCTTTTTACATGCTTCTTAAATAAATTGCATTTCTCAAGTAAGAAAAAGCAAGTTAACAATAAAAAGCAGATTTGGTTTTAGGTTTTCAGATATTAATAAACAAAAATAGAAATACAAGAAGTTTTAATTTTTCTTTATTAACAATATGTATGTGGGGTTTTTTTCTTAAGAGAAAGAGAAATTTGTTTTCTAGATCTAGATACAGAGAACATCTGCTGAGTGGCAGTCTTCCAACATAGGTAAACACTGTCAAACTAATGATTCCTTTATTGAACTTCAGTTGAAGTAATGGACATTTTTGTGAAGTTATTCACAGTGGATGCAATTCTTTCAAGGACTGGGATAATGTGGTTATAGGTAAATGTGCTTTACTGTCTGAAGGTATAATATAGGCATGGGTCTGGAGAAAGTCATCAAAAAGATATTCACATATCCATTAAGCTTCTTCCAGAATCGGGAGGAAAGGAAACTTAAGAGTCAGTTCTTCCTCACCAGCATCTGGTGTCATCTGAGTTTTTTTATCTTAGCCATTTTGACTGGTATAATTTCAGGGTTGTTTTGATTTACATTTCCCTGATGACTAAGGATGTTGAACATTATTTTTGGTGCTTCTCCACCATTTGAGTTTCCTCACCTGAGAATTCTTTGTTTAACTCTGTACCATATTTCTAATAGGGTTATTTGATTCTCTGGAGTCTAATTTCTTAAGTGCTTTGTATTTATTGGATATTAGCCCTCTATCAGATGTAGGAATTATAAAGAACTTTTCCCAATCTGTTGGTTGACATTTTGTCTTATTGATAGTGTCCTTTGCCTTACAGAAGCTTTGCAATTTTATGCGGTCCCATTTGTAAATACTTGATTTTAGAGCATAAGCCATTGATGTTCTTTTTTTTAAAAAGTTTTTTCTATATTCTTTGTTTACATTCCAAATGATTTTCCCTTTCCTGATTCCCCCTCCCCATAAGTCCCCTAAGCCCTCTTCCCTCTGCTCCTTCCCCAATCAACCCCCTCCCACTTCTCTGTCCTAGTAATCCCCTACAATGCTGCATCAAGCCTTTCCAGGACCAAGGCCTTCTCCTTCCTTCATTTTGGGAATAATTTGATACGTGAGTTGTGTCTTGGGTATTCAGAGCTTCTGAACAAGTTGGTACAACCACTCTGGAAATCATTCTGGCAGTTCCTCAGAAAATTGGGCATGACACTTCCGGAGGACCTGCTATACCACTCCTGGGCATATACCCAGAGGATTCCCCAGCATGCAATAAGGACACATGCTCCACTATGTTCATAGTAGCCTTATTTATAATAGACAGAAGCTAGAAAGAACCCAGATGTCTCTCAATGGAGGAATGGATACAGAAAATGTGGTATATTTACACAATGGAATACTACTCAGCAATTAAAAACAATTTATTCATGAAATCCTTAAGCAAATGGTTGGAACTGGAAAATGTCATTCTAAGTGAGATAACTCATTCACAAAAGAACACACATGGAATGCAGTCACTAATAAGTGGATAATAGCCATTGATGTTCTGTTCAGGAAACTTTCCCCTGTGCCCATGTGCTTGAGGCTTTTCCCCACTTTCTATTCTATGGGTTTCAGTGTATCTGGTTTTATGTGGAGTTTCTTTATCCACTATGATTTGAGCTTTGTATAAGGGGATAAGAATGGACTAATTTGCATTCTTCTACATGCTCACCACCAGTTGAATCAGCACCATTTTTTGAAAAAGCTGTCTTTTTTCCACTGGGTAGTTTTAGCTCCTTTGTCAAAGATCAATGTGGGTTCATTTCTGGTTCTTCAATTATATTCCATTGATCTACCTGCCTGACACTGTACCAGTTTATATCATTATTGCTCTGAAATACAGCTTGAGGTCAGAAATGGAGATTTCCCCAGAAGTTCTTTTATTGTTGAGAATAGTTTTTTCCTATCCTGGGATTTTTGTTATTACAAATAAATTTGCAAATTGCTCTTTCTAACTCTATAATGAATTGAGTTGGGGTTTTGATGGTGATTGAATTGACTTTGTAGATTGCTATCAGCAAGATGTTGATTTTTACTATATTAATAGTGCCAATACATGAGCATGGGAGATCTCTCCATCTCCATTGTTGGTGAGATTGCAAGCTGGTACAACCACTCTGTAAATAAGTCTGGCAGTTCCTCAGAAAATTGGACATAGTATTACCTGTGAACCCAGCTATACCACACCTGGGTCTATACTCTGGTTATATCCTCTAAGATATAACAAGGACACATGCTCTGCTATGTCCATAGCAGGCTTATTTATAATAACCAGAAGCTGCAAAGAAACCCAGATGTCCTTCAACAGAGGAATGAATACAGAAAATGTGGTAAACTTACACAATGTAGTACTATTCAGCTATTAAAAGCAATAAATTCATGAAATTCTTAGGCAAATGGATGGAACTAGAAAATATCATCCTGAGTGAAGGAACCCACTTACAAAAGAACTCACATGATATTCACTCACTGATAAGTAAATATTAGCCCAAAATCTTGGAATACCCAAGATACAAGTCACAGACCACATGAAGATCGAGAAGCCTGAAGACCAAAGTGTGGGTGATTTGTTCCTTCTTAGAAGTGGGAACAAAATACTCACAGGAGCAAATATGGAAAGAAAGTGTGGAGCAGAGACTGAAGGAAAGGCCATCCAGAGACTGCCCCATCTGGGGATCTATCCAAAGTACAGTCACCAATGCAGACACTATTTTGGATGCCAAGAGATGCATTCTGACAGGAGCCTGATATATCTGTCTCCTGAGAGGCTCTGCCAGAGCCTGACATATACAGAGGCAGATGATCACATCCAACCATTAACCTGATCATGGGGTCCCCAATGGAAAAGTTAGAGAAAGCACTGAAAAAGCTGAAGGGGTTGGCAACCCCATAGGAAGAACAACAATATCAACCAACCAGAGCTCCCACAGACTAAACCAGCAACCAAGAAGTACACATAGGAATCTATAGCTTTATTTGTATATATAGCAGAGGATTACTTTGTTGGGCATCAATGGGAGAAAAGGCCATTGGTCCCAAGAATGCTTGATGCCCCAGTGTATGGGAATGCGAGTGTGGGAACACAGGAGTGGGTTGATGAGTGTGGGCACACCCTCACAGTATCAGAAGGAGAGTGCATGGGATATGGGGTTCCTGGGGGTACAAATTGGGAAAGAGAATAACCTTTGAAATGTAAATAAATAAAATATCCAATAAAAATAAATAAAAAATTAATCAGTTCTTCCTGGGCCATTCAATAGTGTATATTAATTTAGCACGAAAGTAGTTGTGAATATATGGCAATATTTTTATAATGTTTAGAACATGATTTTGTCTCAGATCTATTGGTATAGATAAAGTTAAACACTATTGATTTGTATGGCACTTATAATATTGTTGTTCTACCACAGATAGAAAGAAGGTAAATGGACAGAGAACATTCTTAAATATCTTAAATAATCTCCCAATGAAGAGATAAACTAAAGAAGTCTGTGGTTCACAATATTTTAGCATAATTATTATTTAATATAAAATATAATGCTAAAATATTTAACATTGTTGATTTTCTGTGATAGGGGAATATATTTGAACTATCTAGGTAGACTGCAGCCAGCATTTACAAACTACAAACTGTGGCTAGTGTCTATCTGATTCAAGGTACCCAGCTCATTTCAGTAGATTTGCACTTTGCATTCTGCCTTATATTTTTTAGAAAGTGGTCAGTAGACTCAGTTTTTATTTGCCATAGGTCCTAAGTTCTGTGGATCTTTGAGGTATAAACAGCATATGTAAACCAAAGCAATTACTAGAGACAGATATGCTCACATAAACATGGAATAACACTGTGAGGTAACTCTTGTCATTTTGGTGACATTGTATAAAGCATTATCTTAGAATAACCTGATGTTTTAATTCATAAAAGCAAAATAATAACTGGAGGACTTTATTTTCTTGCTATTTCATATTCTACCTTTCTTTTCTACTACATTTATTTTTACAAGCAACAGCCATTGTTCATACTTTAAATGTGAATACATTGAATATAAGTTGGTGATTTCAGATAATTTGTGGGGTTATAATATAATTATATTTATATCCTTTTTCCTTTCTTTTTTCCAAATCTTCCCATGTTCTCACCTCCTTGCATTTTTCACATTCATAGTCTCTTCCTTTAATTGTTTATGTGTTTGTGTGGTGTATGACTGTGCATGTCTCTCTCTCTCTCTCTCTCTCTCTCTCTCTCTCTCTCTCTCTCCTTCTCTCTGTGTATGTGTGTGTGTTGATGCATAGAGCAAGACTTAAAGATTTAACTCATACTATGTTCTAAATTAGTATGTGATACATTGCTAAAATGATTATTGAGAACACCATTTAGAAAGGATATTTAACATGTTGACTCAATACACAGTATATATACTTAGAAATGATTGGATGTCTCTGTGCAAAGGTCTGTGTAAAGTACTATATTGGAAAATTGTTATTTATATACATGTTTATCTCCTTTAACTGGCATAAAAATCTATTAAATAAATTGTAATTCCTTCACCCGTCAGAATAGGGTATGATGTCTCAAAGTTTCAGGCTGTTCAGTAACTGGACAAGTATGTAACTAGTTGCCAATATTGTTTAAAAACATTTAGCTTGCTATCAAACAGAAAATTTTACTCTGTTGAATATATTGTATTTTTGTGTGGTTTTCATTGCTGCTGCCAAAATATTGACATTATTATTTAATGCTATATCCTTAAAGCTGAGTATGTGTGCTATTTTGGTCCAGGAACCTGCTTTATTTAGGCATTGTAAATATGCATCAAGCCATTTGAACTGTCAGAGAATCCACGCCATTGATCTTCTGGTTAGGCAGCAGAGAAAGAAGGGCTTTGATTTATTCAGCTTTTTTTTTCATCTTTACTGTTTGTTTTAAAAGCAAGCACATATTTATACGCATTTAATAAGCAAAAAAACCAAAGATTCAAGCTTGATTACATGATATCAGCCTGAAAAGATATCAAACAGCAGAGGTTTATTAATATTTTCTCATTAAATCACAGATGGCTTGACTCGGCACAAAGGAAAGGTCTGCAATATCTGTGTCAGATCAGACTTGGCTGAACGATGAAGTCATTCACAGTTGCCAGTGAACATTAATAATATGGCTCCCAAGAGTGGAATTGCAGTTATCTCTGTGTTCACCTGTGAAAAGTCTTACAGTTTGGGTATAGAAGATGAATGTTCAAGGAAAAGCCCCAAATCATTTCAAAATAGACAAAAGAAAAATATTGACTTTTGAGGTATCTTTATATGTTATTACTTACTTGGTAAAATCCTATCTTTCTTGAAAATGGGTAATTCATATACTGAGAAGTTAAATTAATTTCTCATTATTTCACATGTGTATCCATATACATATTTTTCTATTTGAAGGTGACTTATTGATAATACAAAGTAAATGCTTAATGCACTTAATTGAATAAATTATTGGATAATATAGAAAGGAAACAAATGTGTTTGAAACAACATTTATTGTTAATTTTCAAAGCCTTGAGATAATCAGCAAAAAAGAAATTGGTTTTAATTTTTCAAGTTATAGAAAATATGAAAATGAAGTTAGCAGTTATTCCAGAGTTTTACTTGCAATGAATTATGTATGATGTAATTGGCAAAATCTCTTCATAAATTAAATTTTATAAAGATGTGGGAAATCAAAGGGTAGTTTGAGTCCTGTGGATATTGTCCTCAGAAGAAAACACAGTTTAGCAATATGCATGCTCATTCCTCTTTCTACCCTTTTGCTAGGCAACAAATGCACTTCTGCATAGTCCAGTTATTGAGAAAGATGAGTCAAGGCTGATTGATTGCCTAATGTTCTTCAGTTCATTCTGTTCTACCCTGACTTTATGTATTTATGTCTTTGATTCCTTTTTCATTATTAATCACTGTCTATTCACTGGTCCCATTTAAGCAGTTATAAATATCTATTCAAAAAGTTATTAAGAATTTTTCCCTAGAGATAGAATGTATATAGAATAGTCAAAAGTATATTGTATAGTAGGAGACCGTACACTCTACACAACCCATGCAGTCATCCTTGTTGCAGAAAGGACTAAGCAAGCAGAACCAGGTACCTGTGATATCCTGAGTTTAAGATCTCTGGGGAATCAGGCCGCCAGGCAGTGATCTACGAACAGGAGCTGGGCACAGCAGCAATTCCTGTGTTCTAGCTGGGCATGGGTTCTCTGCCCTGTGGGAGACCCTGAACTCCCTGCAGCTACCACTGTCATCCTTGCAGCTGACTGGATTAAGGAACCAGAACCAGGTACCCATGATATCCCGAGTTTAAGATCTCTGGGGACTCAGGCCACCAGGCAGCAATCTGTGAGGAGGAGCTGGGCAGAGCAGTGGTTCCTGGGTCCCACCCAGGAGTGGGCTCTGTTCCCTGTGAAGGACCCTGCACTCCCCACAGCTGCCACCATCTTGGCTGCTGCTTGGACCAAGCAGGCAGAACCAGGTACCTGAGATATCCCAAGTTTAAGATCTCTGGGAATTCAAGCCGCCAGGCAGGGAACTGCATACAGGTTCTGAGCAGAGAGGTGGTTCATCTGTGTGCCAGCCAGGCCTGGATCTTGTGCCAATCAGGATCATCAACACTTGGAGGGGCTCCCAGCCACCATCTTTGCTCCCTGACAAAGCAGACAAGCAGCATCAGGTCCACAGAGATAACCGAATATAACATTGCTTGGAGCAAGATACACCAGGGGTCCAACATCACCCAAGAGGAGGACAGCACATCAGCAATCTGTGCCGGGAAAACCCAGTCATCCAGTGGTGGGGAAATAGCCTTATGAGCCCACAGGAGGTTCAAGCACCAGCTAGTGACTACAGGACCAACAAACACCAGAGATAACCACAGATAGCAAAAGGCAAACGTAAGAACGTTACTAACAGAAATCAAGGCAATATGGCAGCATCAGAACCCAGTTCCCTGATAGCAGTAAGTCCCAGATACCCCAACACATCAGAAAAACAAGATTCAGATCTAAAATCACTAGTCAGGATGCTGTTTGAGGAACACATAGATAAATCTCTTAAAGAAATACAGGAGAAAATGGATCAAAAGTTAGAATCCATTACAAGGCAAACACAAAAATCACTTAAAGAAATTCAGGAGAATATGGATCAAAAAATAGAAGCCAATAAGGAGGAAATACAAAAATCACTTAAAGAAATACTGGAGAACATGGGTCAACAAGTAGAAGTCATGAAAGAGGAAACACAAAAATCTCTTAAAGAATTAAATGAAAATAAAAACAAGCAAGTAGAAGATCTGGGCAAAACCATCCAGGATCTAAAAACAGAAGTAGAAACAACTAAGAAATTACAAAGGAAGACAACTTTGGTGATAGAAAACCTTGGGAAGAAATCAAGGACCATAGATGCAGATATCAACAATAGAATACAAGAGATAGAGGAATCTCAGATGACAAAGACCATAGAAACCACTGATACAACAGTCAAAGAAAATGCACAATGCAAAAAGCTTGTAACCCTAACAATCCAGGAAATCCAGGACACAATGAGAAGACCAAACCTAAGGGTTATAGGCATAGATGAGAGGGAAGATTTACAACATAAAGGGCCAGCAAATATCTTCTACAAAATTATGGAAGAAAACTTCCACAACCTAAAGAGAGGGATGCCCATGTATATACAAGAAGCCTACAGAACTCCAAACAGACTGAACCAGAACAGAAATACCTCCTGTCACATAATAATCAAAACTCCAAATGTACTAAACAAAGAAAGGCAGTAAGAGAAAAAGGCCAAGTAACATATAAAGGAAGATCTATCAGAATTATACCAGACTTCTCACCTGAGTCCATTAAAGCTAGAAGATCCTGGGCAGATATCATGCAGACTCTAAGAGAACACAAATTTCAGCCAAAACTACTATACCCAGCAAAACTCTCAATCGCCATAGATGGAGAAACCAAGGTATTCCATGACAAAACCAAATTTGCATGATATCTTTCCACAAACCCAGCCCTACAAAGGATAATGGAGGAAAACACCAACACAAAGAGGGAAACTACACCCTGGAAGAAGCAAGATAGAAACCTCCTCTCAGCAAACCCAAAAGAAGATAACCACTCAAATATAAAAAATAGCGCCCAAAATGTCAGGAAGTAATAATTACTATTCCTTAATATCTCTTAATATCAATGCACTCAATTCCCCAATAAAAAGACATAGACTAACAGACTGGGTATGGAAACAGGTTGCTACATTTTGCTGCATACAGGAAACATATCTCAGTGTCAAAGACAAACACTACCTTAGAGTAAAAGGCTGGAAAACAATTTTACAAGCAAATAGTCTCAGGAAGCAAGCCGGAGTAGCCATTCTAATATCAGATAAAATTGACTTTCAACCTAAAGACTTCAAAAGAGACATGGAAGGTCACTTCTTGCTGGTCAAAGGAAAAATCCACCAAGAAAAACTCTCAATACTGAACATCTCTGCCCCATGCTCATTCATAAAAGAAACTCTAATAGAGCTTAAAACACTCATTAAAACTAACACAATTATTGTGTGTGACATCAACACTTCTCTCTCCTCAATGGACCAATCAGGAAAACAGCAACTAAACATGGATACAGTAAAACGAACTGAAGCTTTGGACCAATTGGATTTAACAGATATATATAGAGAACATTTCATCCCAAAGCAAAAGAATATACCTTTTTCTCAGTACCGCATGGTGCCTTCTCCAAAATTGATCATATAATTGGTCACAATACAGATGACAACAAATACAAGAAGACTGAACTAATCCCATGCCTCCAATCAGATCCCTGTGGAGTAAAAGTGATCTTCAATAGCAAGAAAAACAACAGAAAGCCCACATACACATGGAAACTGAACAATTCTCTACTCAATGACACCTTGGTCAAGGAAGAAATAAAGAAACCAAAGACTTTAGAATTCAATGAAAATGAAGGTACAACCTATTCAAATCTATGGAACACAATGAAAGCAGTGCCAAGAGGAAAACTCATAGACCTGAGTGCCTCTAAAAAGAAACTGGAGAGAGAGCATACACTAGCAGCTTAACAGCACATCTGAAAGCCCTGGATCAAAAAGAAGCTAATTCACACTGGAGGAGTAGAAGACAGGAAATCATCAAACTAAGGGCTGAAATCAATCAAGTAGAAATAAAGAGAACTATACAAAGAATCGACAAAACCAGGAGCTGGTTCTTTGAAAAAATCAAAAAGATAGATAAACCCTTAGCCAGACTAACCAATGGGCACAGAGACAGTATCCAAATTAACAAAATTGGAAATGAAAAGGGGGATATAACAAGAGAAAATGAGGAAATTAAAAAAAAATCATCAGATCCTTCTAAAAAGAGCATATACTCAACACAACTGGATAATCTGCAGGAAATGGACAATTTCCTAGACAGATACCAAATATCAAAATTAAATAAGGATCAACTACATAAGCTAAACAGTCCCATAACCCCTAGAGAAATAGAAGGGGTAATAGAAAGTCTTCCAACCAAAAAAGCATGGAACCAGATGGTTTTAGTACAGAATTCTATCAGACCTTCAAAGAAGACTTAACACCAATACTCTTCAAACTATTCCACAAAATAGAAACAGAAGGAACACTGCCCAACTTGTTCTATGAAGCCACAATTATGCTGATACAAAAAGCACATAAAGATCCTACAAAGAAAGAGAACTACAGGCCAATTTCCCTTATGAATATCAATGCAAAAATACTAAATGAAATTCTTGCCAACCGAATCCAAAAGCACATCAAAATGACCATTCACCACAAACAAGTAGGCTTCATCCCAGAGATGCAGGGATGGTTCAATATATGGAAATCTATCAATGTAATCCACTACATAAACAAACTAAAAGAAAAAAACCACACTGTCATCCCATTAGATGCTGAAAAAGCATTTGAGGAAATGCTTTTTCACAAAATCTATTGTGAACACAAAAATCTATTAAAGAAATACATGAAAACACAAGCAAGCAAGCAAAAGATCTGAACACATCCATCCAGATACTAAAAACAGAAGTAGAAACAACTAAGAAATCGCAGAGGGAGACAACAATGGAGATAGAAAACCTTGGGAAGAAATCAGGGGCCATAGATGCAAATATCAACAATAGAATACAAGAGATAGAAGACAGAATCTCAGAAGCCGAAGATACCATAGGAACCATTGATTCAACAGTCAAAGAAAATACTAAATGCAAAAAGGTTGTAACCCAAAACATCCAGGAAATCCAGGAAAAATGAGAAGACCAAACCTAAGAATTATAGGTATAAACGAGAGTGAAGATTTACAAGTTAAAGGGCCAGCAAATATCTTCTATAAAATTATGGAAGAAAACTTCCACAAGCTAAGGAGAGAGATGCCCATGAATATACAAGAAGCATATAGAACCCCAAACAGACTGGACCAGAACAGAAATACATCCCGTCACATAATAATCAAAACTCCAAATGTACTAAACAAAGAAAGAATATTAAAGACAGCAAGAGAAAAAGGCCAAGTAACATATAAAGGAAGACCTATCAGAATAACACCAGAATTCTCACTGGAGACCATGAAAGCTAGAAGATCCTGGGCAGATATCATGCAAACTCTAAGAGAACACAAACTTCAGCCAAAACTACTTTACCCAGCAAAACTCTCAATCGCTATAGATGGAGACATCAAGGTATTCCATGACAAAACCAAATTTGCATGATATCTTTCCACAAATCCAGCCCTACAAAGGATAATAGGGGGAAAACACCAAGACCAGGATGGAAACTACACCTGGGAAGAAGCAAGACAGAAACCTCCTCTCATCAAACCCAAAAGAAGATAACCTCTCAAATATAAAAAATAATAAATAAATAAATAAAAATAAATAAATAAAAATAATTTCAAAAATGTCTGGAGGAAATAATTACCATTCCTTAATATCTCTTAACATCAATGGACTCAATTCCCTAATAAAAAGACATAGATTAACAGACTGGATACGGAAACAGGACCCTACATTTTGCTGCATACAGGAAACATATCTCAGTGTTAAAGACAAACACTGCCTTAGAGTAAAAGGATGGAAGACAATTTTACAAGCAAATGGTCTCAGGAAACAAGCTGGAGTAGCCATTCTAATATCAGATAAAATAGACTTCCAACCTAAAGTCATCAAAAGAGACTCAGAAAGTCACTTCTTGCTGGCCAAAGGGAAAATCCACCAAGAAGAGCTCTCAATACTGAACATTTATGCCCCAAATACACTGGCACCCTCCTTTGTAAAAGAAACCTTACTAAAGCTTAAAGCACACATTACACCTAACACAATAATTGTGGGTGACTTCAACACTCCACTCTCCTCAATGGACCAATCAGGAAAGCAGAAACGAAACAGGGACACAGGGAAACTAATTGAAACTTTGGACCAATTGGATTTAACAGATATATATCGAACATTTCATCCTAAAGCTAAAGAATATACCTTTTTCTCAGCACCGCATGGTACCTTCTCCAAAATTGATCATATAATTGGTCACAAGACAGATGTCAACAAATACAAGAAGATCAAGCTAATCCTATCAGATCACCATGGAGTAAGAGTGGTCTTCAATAGCAACAAAAACAAAAGAAAGCCCACATACACATGGAAACTGAACAATACTCTACTCAATGACACCTTGGTCAAGGAAGAAATAAAAAAAGAAATCAAAGACTTTTTAGAATTCAATGAAGGTACAACCTACCCAAATCTATGGGACACAAGGAAAGCAGTGCTAAGAGGAAAACTGATAGCCCTAAGGGCATCCAAAAAGAAACTGGAGAGAGCATACACTAGCAACTTAATGGCACACCTTAAAACCCTGGAAGAAAAAGAAGTTAATTCACCCAGGAGAAGTAGAAGGCAAGAAATTACCAAACTCAGGGCTGAAATCAATCAAGTAGAAACAAAGAGAACCATACAAAGAATCAACAAGACCAGGAGCTGGTTCTTTGTGAAAATCAACAAAATAGATAAACCCTTAGCCAGACTAACCAAATGACACAGAGACATTATACAAATTAACAAAATTAGAAATGAAAAGGGAGACATAACAACAGAAACTGAGGAAATTCAAAAGATCATCAGATCCTACTACAAAGGTCTATACTCAATACAACTGAGAATCTGGAGGAAATGGACAATTTCCTAGACAGATATCAAATACCAAAATTAAATCAGCATCAAGTAGATCAGCGAAATAGTCCCATAACCCCTAAAGAAATAGAAGGGGTTATAGAAAGCCTCCCAACCAAGAAAAGTATGGGACCAGATGGTTTTAGTGCAGAATTTTACCAGACCTTTAAAGAAAACTTAACACCAATACTTTTCAAACTATTCCACAAAATAGAGACAGAAGGGATACTGCCCAACTCATTCTTTGAAGCCACAATTACGCTAATACCTAAATCACAAAATGATCCAACAAAGAAAGAGAACTACAGGCCAATTTCTCTTATGAATATAGATGCAAAAATACTAAATAAAATTCTTGCCAACTGAATCCAAGAGCACATCAAAACGATCATTCACCATGATCAAGTAGGCTTCATCCCAGGGAAGCAGGGATGGTTCAATATACAGAAATCCATCAATGTAATCCACTACATAAACAAACTAAAAGAAAAAAAAACCACATGGTCATCTCATTAGACGCTGAAAAAGCATTCGACAGAATTCAGCATCCTTTCATGCTAAAAGTCTTAGAAAGAGCAGGAATTCAAGGCCCATACCTAAACGTAGTAAAAGCAATCTACAGCAAACCAGTAGCCAACATCAAAATAAATGGAGAGAAACTTGAAGCATTCCCACTAAAATCAGGGACTAGACAAGGCTGCCCTCTCTCTCCATATCTTTTCAATATAGTACTTGAAGTTCTAGCGAGAGCAATTAGAGAACATAAGGAAGTCAAAGGGATACAAATTAGAAAGGAAGAAGTCAAACTACCATTATTTGCAGACGACATGATAGTTTACTTAAGCGACCCAAAAAACTCCACCAGAGAATTTCTACAGCTGCTAAACAACTTCAGCAAAGTGGCTGGTTATAAAATTAACTCAAGCAAGTCAGTGGCCTTCTTGTACTCAAAGGACAAGCAGGCTGAGAAAGAAATTAGGGAAATAACACCCTTCACAATAGCCACAAACAACATAAAGTATCTTGGCGTAACTCTAACCAAACAAGCAAAAGATCTGTACGACAGGAACTTCAAGTCCTTGCAGAAAGAAATCGAAGAAGACCTCAGAAGATGGAAAAATATTTCTTGCTCCTGGATTGGCAAGATCAATATAGTAAAAATGGCCATCTTGCCAAAAGCAATATACAGATTCAATGCAATCCCCATCAAAATCCCAACTCAATTCTTCATAGATCTAGAAAGAGCAATTCTCAAATTCATCTGGAGCAACAAAAAACCCAGGATAGCTAGAACTATTCTCAACAATAAAAGGACTTCTGGGGGAATCTTTATCCCTGACCTTAAGCAGTACTCCAGAGCAATTGTGTTAAAAAACTGCATGGTATTGGTATAGCAACAGGCAAGTACATCAATGGAATAGGATTGAAGACCCAGAAATGAACCCACAGACTTATGGTCACTTGATCTTTGATAAAGGAACAACAACCATCCAGTGGAATAAAGATAGCCTTTTCAACAAATGATGCTGGTTCAACTGGAGGTCAACATGCAGAAGAATGCGAATTGACCCACACTTATCTATTTGCACTAAGATCAACTCCAAGTGGATCAAGGATATCCACATAATACCAGACACACTGAAACTATTAGAAAAGAAACTTGGGAAGACCCTGGAGGAGTTGGGCACAGGGGAAAAGTACCTGAACAGAACACCAATAGCTTACACACTAAGATCAATAATCGACAAATGGGACCTCATAAAATTACAAAGTTTCTGCAAAGCAAAGGACACTGTCAGAAGGACAAAATGGCAACCAACAAAGTGGGAAAAAACTTCACCTACCCCACATCTGACAGAGGGATAATATCCAATATATACAAAGAACTCAAGAAGTTAGACCCCAAAGAACCAAATAACCCTATCAAAAAATGGGGCACAGAGCTAAACAAAGAATTTTCACCAGAAGAAATTCGGATGGCGAGAAACACCTTAAAAGATGTTCAACATTATTAGTCATCAGGGAAATGCAAATCAAAACAACCCTGAGATTCCACCTCACACCAGTCAGAATGGCTAAGATTAAAAACTCAAGAGACAACAAGTGTTGGCGAGTATGTGGAGAAAGAGGAACACTCCTCCACTGTTGGTGGGATTGCAAAATGGTAAAACCACTCTGGAAATCAGTTTGGCGGTTCCTCAGAAAATTGGGCATGTCACTTCCAGAGGACCCTGGCATACCACTCCTGGGCATATACCCAGAGGATTCCCCTGCATACAATAAAGACACATGCTCCACTATGTTTATAGCAGCCTTGTTTATAATAGCCAGAAATTGGAAGGAGCCCAAATATCCCTCAAAGGAGGAATGGATACAGAAAATGTGGTGTATTTATACAATGGAATACTACTCAGCAATTAAAAATAATGAATTCATGCAATTTGTAGGTAAATGGTTAGACCTGGAAAATATCATCCTGAGTGAGTTAACCCAATCACAAAAGAATACACATGAAATGCAATCACTGATATGTGGATTAATGAGCCCAGAAGCCCTAACTACTCAAGACACAATTAGCAAGTCAAATGATTTCCAAGAAGAAGAAAGGAGAGGACCCCGGACCTGTAAAGATTGGATTCAGTTTTGTAAAGAAACCGAGGGGGGAGGGGGAATGATTGGGGAATAGTTGGGTGGGAGAGGAACTATGGGAAGTATGGTGGGTGGGAGCTGGGAAAGGGGAAAGACTTTGGAATGTAAACATACAATATAAAAAATAAAAATTAAAAAAAAACACATGGGGCATAGTGCTAAATAAAGAATTCTCAACTGAGGATACAGAATAGCTGAAAAGCACCTAAAGAAATATTCAACATTCTCAGTCATCAGGGAAATGCAAATCAAAACAACTCTGAGATTCCACCTCATACCAGTCAGAAAGGGTAGGATCAAAACCACAGGTGACAGCAGGTACTGGTGAATATGTAGAGAAAGAGGTACACTCCTCCATTTTTGGTGGGATTGCAAGCTGGTACAACTACTTTGGCAATCAATTTGCTGGTTTCTTCAAAAATTTTACATAGTAATTCCAGAGGTACCCAGCTATACCACTCCTGGACATATACCCAGAAGATTCTCCAACATGTAATATGGACATGTGCTCCACTATGTTCATAGCAGCCTTATTTATACTATATAGAATATGTAAACAACTCAGATGTCCCTCAACAGAAGAATGGATTTATAAAATGTGGTAAATTTACACAATGGAATACTACTCAGCTATTAAAAACAATGAACTCATGAAATTCTTCCAGCAAATGGATGAAACTAGAAAATATCATCTTTAGTGTAGTAACCCAATCACAAAAGAACACACACAATATGCATTAACTGATAATTGGATATTAGCCCAGGAACTAAGAATTCCCAAGATACAATTCACAGAGCAATTGAAGCTCAAGAAGAAGAAAGATTACAGTATGGATTCTTTAGTCCTTCTTAGAAGGGGGAACAAAACAGCCATGGGAGGAGATACATAGACAAGGTGTGGAGCAGAGCCTCATGGAAAGACCATCCAGAGACTGCCCTACCTAGGGGTCTACTGCATAAACTCGCAACAGACCCAGACAGTAATGTGGAAGTCAAGTGCTTGCTGGCAGGAGCCTGATATAGCTGTCTTCTGAGAGGCTCTGCCAGTACCCGACAAAAACATAGGTGGGTGCTCCCAGTCATACATTGTACTGAGCACAGGGTCCCCAATTGAGGAGCTAGAGAAAGGGGCCAAGGAGCTGAAGGAGCTGTCAGCTTAATAGGAGGAACAACATTATGAACCATCTAGTACTCCCAGAGCTCCCAGAGACTAAACTGCCAACCAAAGAGTACACATGGAGGGACCCATGTCTCCAGCTACATATGTTGCAGAAGGTGGCCTTGTTGGACATTACAGGGAGGAGAGGCCCTTGGCCCTGAGAAAGCTTGATACTCAATTATAAGAGAATACCAGAACAGGGAAGCAGGACAGGGTGAGTTGGCGAGCAGCGGAAGGGAAGAATGAGATAGGGTATTTTCAGAGGGGAAACCAGAAAGGGGATAATATTTGAATTGCAAATAAAGAAAATATCTAGTAAAAAATATCATGGAACATAAAAAAGTGCCTAACATAACATAATCATAACCATAAGTTTGATTGACTAACTACTAACTTGCAATTGTTAATTATCCTAAAGAGTTTGTAATAGCAACTTTCAAAAAGACTATAACTTCGTATTGCATTTTTAAATAAATTACATATGTACAATACTTATACAAGAGTTGAAACATGTATACATAATATGTTGTAGCTAAATATAAATTCTACGAAATTCCATCCTATATGCAAAATATTTGGCTTGTTAAAGCTCCTTAGTCTAAAAGTAGATTCAATAATCTACACTTTTATCTTATCATTCCTATATTTTCCCCTCCTTTTTATCTTCTCATTCCTCTCCTCCCCGTCCCCCATTCCCTAACACTGCATAGGAAAGACAGGTAAAGGAAAGAAAAGGATAGAGAAAAAGAGATCCTTGAATCCAACATCCCTTACTTGTTTCTCCCTAGCCAAAGGCATTAACAACTTGTGACTAATAACTCCCCTTAAACAGTGACAAATATCCATCATCCACTAAATGTCCAAAAGCAACCAACCCCAACTCTTGCGAATGGGATAGGATTCTCTAAAATTATTTCCTGCTTTCTGTGGATGAATTCGCTTTTGGGGGCCTTAAGAAAATTGGGATAAGGGCCAAGTCCTAAGAAAGTTAGTTATTTCATTTGCAGCCCAGTCTCTGCATGATGGAAAAGTGCAGGGCTTATCTGAAATCCTGGTTGGAACAATCTAAGAGGCCTGAACAAATAGGGTCAGCCATTTTAAAGCTTTTCTGGAAGCAAGTTTCAATGAAACAGCTATTGAGGCAGTCTAAGATTGGATCAAGCAAGCTGTTAGTATAAGTATGTCTCAGTACCTCAGCATCTTTCTCAGCATCCTTGAGGGTGAATCTTGTCAGGGCCACTTTAACTTCCTTGATGCCTAGTGGTTTTACTCTGTGAATACTTAAACTTTCAAAGGTAATATACATTTATACATTAACAACAGCCTTACTGTACTGAGTTCAGCCCAGTTAAGGCATTGATACTTTAGTGGACTGTTTTAGGCCCAAAGCATCTGACCCTTCTAAAATTTATTTTAGAAGCAGGATGCTGCTGAAACATATGCTTGGGGAGAAGATTATCATTGCATTGGTCAGCCAAGGAATTATTTCCCAGGTCAGTTCATTCACAGGAGTACAGAACTTCTTGAGGTAGTCAAGTCAATATTATCCTAGAGAGTGTATACATAGTTTGACCTCAGACCCTAAGGCAAGAAGTGTCAGTAGATAGGAAATGGAGTTAGAACACTTCCACGATCAATGACTCTTGGTCCACAGCTGGCTTGGATAAGACATAGTCAACAGGTTGATTTGGAGATGGCAAACTAAGAAGTAGAAATCAGCTGTAAACCCTAGACACAGACTCAGTATCACTGACTCTGAAAGCAGGTAAGACTGCAGCTAAGTCTCTGATTTCAAGATGCAATAACATTGCAGAACACCTTACAGTGTCCATGATTTACTGAAGAATAATATCCCAGATGCAAATAGTATATAAAAGCAAAGAGTGTTTTATTCCATAGAAGTCCAGCATGCTGGGGTTTCCAATTCCAAGTTGTAGATAGTGAAGTGAGCTCCCAGGCCCAATTTAAAGCACATTATAGGAATTTCAGGGAGGAGTAGGTGACCTCTATCATTGGTTCTGTCTCTAGGGACATTCAAGAGGCTTTGCTGAGGAAGTCTAGAAAGCACTGGGGACACATTGTCCTTGCCTCAGGCCACGTGGTAGGACAGCTTCTGAGATGTGGACTTATAGCATGTAGTTTTAAAAGGCCATGTTATCACATTTTGGGGGCCATATTCTCAGCTTGGCTCCGTAAGTGAGCAGCACCTGACAAAGCTCTGCCATTGACCGGCTGGATCTTTGACCCCTGAGATCTGCAATCACTCTCCCAACCCCTCATAGCTAGCTCCACCAAACCTCTAATGACCACCCAACAGCGGGGCCTTTCTCCTGCCCACCTGAGTCGCCATGGATAGAAAACACCAGACTGCCTTAATATTTTAAAACCAGTCAGATAACATAACCACTGGGTGAACAATCTATTCCTCTAAACTCATCAGCTATCCTATATTAGAATTCTGTTTGTGGCAGAGGCCACCAATGGTTCTAATAGCCCCCAAACCTTACATGGCCCAACGATTGGCTTCTGTTTTATTAAGAACATAATCAAGAAACAATTAGGGAACCAGATTTCAGTATCAGTCCTTCTCCTACATGGACTTGCCTGTACTTGCCCAGTTCTCGTAAACAGGGATTTAGGCCTAGTCTTCTGAACTGGCAATTAGAAGCCTGTCATGGAGTCATTCTATTTCATTCCTTTTCAATTTTGAGCAGTCTCAAACACTTGGGATATTTCTATGGACTGGTATTGTGGTTAGAAAATAATTAGTTGAAAGGTAGAAATCCATTCCTTTACAAACCTAGCTAAAGCATCAATCATGCAGGGACCATAAGTCAAGGACAACATCAATAGGATAAGAGGAACAGTCAGGGCAGAGGCAAGGAGGTGGTCAGGCAAGGAGACCAGTTGAAGAGAGACTCATACCAACTCTGAGGTTGTTCTCTTTCTATTCTGTTTTGTTGTCTCTTTCTGACTAAAGTCATGGATTCTTTGGCCACCCCTGAGTGGTCAATATAGAAACAACATTCCTCACCTATGGCTATAGAGTCTGCCCTGCTAGAGGAACAAGTCTAGGCCTCTTCTGTTCTATAAGACTACTTCTGACAGGGAGAAAAGGGAATCCTGCAGAGACATGACGGACTTTTCTACCTCCTGTATCTCTGCATCTATTGCCACCTGTAGGGCCTTGTGATTCTTATCTTGGAGTATTAGGGCTGAGATCAATATATTAGTAGCTCTGGCTAGTGTATGCCAAGCAAAGAACCTAGTAACAGTGGAGACAGCCACACTTTTAACCCAATTGTTTGGAGGTTCTAGATGGTTGAAGACATCCTCCCCAGAGCAATAAGTCACTCTAAGTACAAACTATACTATAACAAAAATCCTCAGTTACATTCACAACCAAGCCAAAAATGCATGCACTAAACCTAGAGGTACAAGCCCTCCAAGCATCCTCTGGGGACAGCATGCATCCTGCAGGAGGGATTACTGTGAGACTGCAGAAAAGAAAATGGGATGTGGGTACCTTATTGCCAATGCAGAGTCCCTGTGAGGTAGCCAATAGTTCTGTGTTAAGTCCAGGGTTAGAGAAATTAAGAACTAGAAGTCCAATCAGTCTTCTTGTCAGCCACTGAGAGCTTGATAACAAGGTTGTTGCATCACCCCATGAAGTACCCAGATAGTGAGGGGGCTCCCAGTTTATCCACCATTGCATTAACATGGGAGTGGTATATCCATATCCTGATCTTGTCTATCTTAACAGCTGTAGGTGTGGTCAGGATCATGGTGTGGGGTCCTTTTCAATGAGCTTCCAAAGTCTTTTGGTTATGTCTCTTAATCCAGACTTTGTCACCTGGTTCAAAGCAACATAGGTTAGGAGGAGGAGCAGACTAATAAACCTAGTGGGTGGCAGGCCAAAGTTGCTTCTGAACCCTATGGAGGGCTCCCAAGGATTTTAAAATTGTAAGTTCATCATATTCAGCTAAGATATCAGACTCATCATATTCAGCTAACATATAGAATCTCAAAGGGGATGAGACTTAAAGTTTAAGAGGTATTCCTAGCCCTATATAAGGCATAAGGTAGGAGGGATGCCCAGTCACTGACAATTTCAAGGGTTAATTTCCTCAAGGCCTCCTTCAGGGTCTGATTAATCTTTTCTCTTTCCCCGAACTCTGGGGTATATACACACAATATTATTTCCAATTTGTCCCCAGAACCTGTGTCAGAGATCGAATTACCTGAGAGATGAATACTGGTCCATTGTCAGACCCAAGCAAGGTAAGAAAACAATACCTCTTCTGGAATGTCTTCTGGAATGGAAGTCTTCTGGAAGCTTCTTTCCTATTATGTTGGCAGTCTCCTTTGCAGGATAGGCTTCTACCCATCTACAAAAACTAGCAAAAACTTATCCATATTTTCCTGGTTTTACTTCTGTATAATCTATAACCTAATTAGCCCCTGGCCATTGACCCTTCCTGATTCTGGTTCCTACAGGGGCTCCTTGTCATGGGCCTGAGAAGTTCACAGCCTGGCAGGTAACACAATCTGAGATTTCTTTGGCCAAATATTTTGTATCTTGCTGCTCATGGCAATTACTTCAGTTTCCTGTGACCTGGTGTGAAGCTTGATAAAGCTGATGGATGAGTTGCTTAGGAAACTTCTTAGGTAGGGTGGTGCAGCTGGCAGAGTTCAGCAACCATCCATCTTCTTCTGTAAACTCCACGGCATTTCACCTGATTTTATTTATCCTCATCAGTAGGTATGTCTGGGGGACAGCAAAGCTAACAGGATGTTGGCAGTGGAAGCTTGGGAGGCCTTCCCTTTGTCTTTAACAGCTAGCATGTTCCCCCAGGTCATTTCTAATGTCCAGAGCAATGAATTATGACCACTTTAAGAGAAAGCCATAATGTCTCCAATAAAGCACCAAAAATCTTATATTCCATCTTTATTTTTGATGGTTTTTTGTTCAGCAGTCAATAATCACTATTCTTGGTATATCAACCCATGTACAAGAGCCATATCAAATACATGTATACTGTCAGTATAGATATTACCTATGGTCCCTTTTTGCCAGTTTTAAAAACTGGGTTAGAGACTTTAGTTCAGCTTTCTGGGCTGAAGTTCCTGGCAGCAAAGCAGTTTTCCAAATAAGGTAGTTCCAAGTCCACGACCACTGTCACTGTATACCTGATTCCATTCTGGATGGATCTGCTCCCATTCACATTGTGCATCTGGCCAGGGTATTTCATTCAAGTACAGCATAATGATTTTGACATACCCCAGAACTATAGAGCAATCAGGCTAATTTGAAGCCTGTCATAGAGTTAGCCTGTCACACCAGATTCATTGTTCACTCCTACTCTGAGGTAAACAAGTCAGATAGACTTCATGAAAATGCCCCATAAGCTTAGTGCCTGGGGATCTTCTACATAAAAGATTATGTCATCAGAAACTAGAAATTTCACCCTTGGTCTTATTATTGTGCTTTTTCTTTGTGTCTCCCTCCTAACTGCTCTTGCTACAACATTTAGTATCATATTTAAAAGAATTGATAAAAATGAGCATTCTTTTACTGTTCCTAAAACAGTAAAAGAATGCTCTTAAAGGAATGTCAGTATTTTATTGTTGAGATGTCAGATGTGAGCTTGTCATATATACCTTGTGAGGTATTCAATGTTTGACACAATTTCAATATGCTGTACTCTAAAAGATCATGCATTAAATGTGTGACCCCCCCAATCTGGCAATATTAAATAGTTCAAAAGACCTTTAAGAGACAGAGTATAATGAAAATACATAGAGAGTTGCAGACCCTCCCTGCAAAGGAGTTAATGTAATAATCTACTTGACTCCTTCAACAGTGTTGTTAGAAGGTTTAACCCCTGGTCCCTGGTTTTCTATTCTGCATGTAGCTCTTCAAGTAATTTTTACAAGATGCATCTGACTTGATGAAGTTCATTCCAAATGACTAGACGAAGAGCCAAAACCATGTAGTTTGGATTTTCAGCCTCTAAAATTAGAAGTAAATATATTTTTTTCTTCATGCAATGCCAAAACTCAGGTATTCATTTATAGCAATAGAAAACAGGCTAATCCATGCTGATACACAATTTGTTGATAATAACTATTATATAAATGAGCACTGCAGTTTTTATTTTTTATTTTTGCTTTACATTTATTTGTTCTTTACCCCAGATGTTATCCAATTCCAAGTCCACCCTCTAACTGTTCCACATCCCACACCTCCTTGCCTCCTCCCTTCCACTCACTGTCTCCAAGATGTTCCAACCCACCCCCTCCTCACCAGACCTGCCTACTCCCTGGGGCCCCAAGTCTCCCAAGGATTAGGTACATCTTTGACTGAGTCCAGACCTGCCTGTCCTCTGCTGTATATATGTTGGGGGCCTCATATCAGCTGGTGTATGTTATCTGATTGGTGGCTTAGTGTGTGAGAGATCCTGGGGGTCCAGGTTAGTTGAGGCTGCTGGCCTTCCAATAGGCCTACCATCCTCCTCAGCTTCTTACAGCTTTTCTTTAATTCAACCACAGGGATCACAAGCTTCTGTCCATTGGTTGTGTATAAATATTTGTATCTGACTCTTTCAGCTGCTAGTTGGGCCTTTCAGAGGGCAGTCATGATGGACCCCTGTTTGTAAGCACAAGATAGCATGAGTAATATTGTCAGGCCTTGGGGCTTCCCCCTGAGCTGGATCTCAATTTGACCCTATCAATAGACCTCCTTTTCTTCAAGCTCTTCTCCATTTTTGTTCCTGCAGTTCTTTCAGAGAGGAACAATTCTGGTTCAGTTTTTGACTGTGGCATGGCAATCCTATTCCTCCACTTGATGCCCTGTCTTTACAGGAGTTAGACTCTACAGGTTTCCTCTCCCTCCTGGAAGGTATTTCATCTAAGGTCCCTTTTAGTCCTGAAAGTCTCTCACTTCTCAGGTCTCTGGTACATTCTAGAGGGCCCCCTGCCATCCAGGTCTGTACCTCCCTCCTCCCCCATTCTGTGATTGCTTTCTTCTCCCTCCCAAGTGGGGTTGAGGTATCCCCACTTGGGCTATTTAGCTTGTTAGCTTTCTTAAGTTCTCTGAATTGTATCTTAGGAATGCTGTACATTTTTAGCTAATATTCACTTATTAGTGAGTACATACCATATATAAACTTTTGGGGCACTGCATGTATTGTTCTACATGTATTGAAATGTTCCTGTCATTTTTTTCACCTTCATTTTATGAATGTGATGTGTAAGCCTCATAGGAATAGGTCAAATGGAATCATCCTCACACATTGGGGGAAACTCCATTTGATTATAGGGGGAATTTCTTATAAGATATTTTTGAATTTAATTTCTTTATATTCTGTTTACAAGAATGAGAGGTAGTGTCCTAGAATTTTGACTATCTTAATATCCTAATATGGTTGTAGTGTTGGATGACGTTGGCCTTGTACAATACATTTGACACACACACACACACACAAAAATCAGTTCACACTAACTTTCTTTTAAAGAGTTTGAAAGGATGTATTTAATTATTTATTTCATCCCACTAACCCTGAAAGATGTTGCATTATGTAACCCAAAAAGGGCTTGAACATATGATCCACTTGCTTCAATATCTCGGTATGTGGAATTACAAGCATTTGCTACTATATGCAGATCTAAATTTTTATTTTTAACTGAGAAAATATGATTATTTCATTAAGTAAGGAAAAAAGTATTGTAGCTACATATAAACCTGATAGCAGATTTTTAAAAAACTGGTTATTTTATTTATTTAAATTGTCTTTCTTTTTTATATTTAGATTATTTTAGATATATTTTATTTACATTTCTTTTTTTAATTTTCCATATTCTTTGTTGGTATTCCAAATGATTTTCCCTTTCCCAGTTCCTCCCTCCCCATAAGTCCCATAAGCCCTCTTCCCTCTGCCCATTCCCCAATCAATGCCCTCACAATTCTCTGTCCTAGTAAACACCTGCAATTCTGCATCAAGCCTTTCCAGGACCAGGGCCCTCTCCTTCCTTCTTCTTGGGAATTATTTGATATGTGACTTGTCTTGGGGATTCAGAGCTTCTGGGCTAATATCCACTTATCAGTGACTGCATTCCATGTGTGTTCTTTTGTTATAGGGTTACCTCACTCAGGATCATATTTTCCAGTGCCATCCATTTGTCTAAGAATTTCATGACTTCATTGTTTTTAGTGGCTTAATAGTACTCCATTGTGTGTGTGTGTGTGTGTGTGTGTGTGTGTGTGTGTATACATATGTATATATATACATATACATATACAACATTTTCTGTATCCATTCTTCTTTTTGGGCACATCTGGGTTCTTTCCAGCTTGTGGGTATTATAAAAAGGGCTACAGTCAACATAGTGGAGTGTGTGTCCTTATTACATGCTGGACAATCATCTGGATATATGCCTAGGAGTGGTATAGCAGGGTTCTCCAGGAGTACTATGCTCAGTTTTCTGAGGAACCACAAAACTGATTTCCAGAGTGATTCTTCCAGCTTGCAATCCCACCAGCAGTGGAGGAGTGTTCCTTTTTCTCCACACCCTCTCCAGCACCTGCTGCTGCCTGAGTTTTTATCCTAGTCATTCTGACCAGTGTGAGATGAAATATCAGTGATGTTTTGATTTGCATTTCCCTGATGAATAAGGATGTTGAACATTTCTTTAGGTGCTTCTCAGGTATTCCATATTTCTCAGGTAAAAATTCTTTGTTTAGCTCTATACCCCATTTTTAATAGGGTTATTTGGCTATCTGGAGTCTAACTTCTTGAGTTCTTTGCATATATTGGATATTAACCCTCTCTCAGATGCAGGGTTGGTGAAAATGTTTTCCCAGCTTGTTCGTTGCCATTTTGTCCTTTTGACAGTATCCTTTGCTTTACAGAAACTTTGTAATTTTATGAGGTCTCATTTGTCAATTCTTGATCTTAAGGCATAGGCTATTGGTGTTCTGTTCAGGAACTTTTCCCCTGTGTCCATGTGCTCAATGCTTTTCCCCACTTTCTTTTTTATAAATTTCAGTGTGTCTGGTTTTATGTGGAAGTCCTTGATCCACTTGGAGTTGAGCTTAGTACAGAGATAAGAATGGTTCGATTTGCATTCTTCTGCATGCTAGCCTCCAGTTGAGCCAGCACCATGTGATGAAAAGGCTATCTTTTTTCCTCACTGGATAGATTTAGCTCCTTTATTAAAGATCAAGTGACCATAGGTATGTGGGTTCATTTCTGGGTCTTCAATTCTATTCCATTGATCTACCTGCCTGTCACTATACCAAGACCATGCAGTTTTTAACACTACTGCTCTGTAGTTCTGCTTGAGGTTGAGTATACTGATTCCCCAAGAAGTTCTTTACTATTGAGGATAGTTTACACTATCCTGGGTTATTTGATGAGTTTGAGAATTGCTCTTTCTAACTCTATGAAGAATTAAGTTGAGATTTTCATGGGGAATGCATTGAATCTGTACATTACTTTTGGCAAAATGGCCATTTTTACTATATTAATCCTGCCAATCTGTGAGCATGGGAGATGTTTCCATCTTCTGAGGTCTTCTTCAATTGTTTTCTTCAGACACATGAAGTTCTTGTCATCCAGATCTTTCACTTGTTTGGTTAGTCACACCAAGATATTTTATATTGTTTTTGACTATTTTGAAGAGTGTCATTTATCTAATTTCTTTCTCAGCCTGTTTATTCTTTGAGTATAGGAAGGCTACTGATTTGTTTGAGTTAATTTTATATCTGGCCATTTTGCTGAAGTTGCTTATCAGCTGTTAGAGTTCTCTGGTAGAGTGTTTTGGGTCACTTAAGTATACTATCATATCATCTGAAATTGTGAAAATTTGACTACTTCCTTTGCAATTTATATCCCTTTGACCTTTTGTTGTCTAATTCCTCTAGCTAGAACTTCAAGTACTATATTGAATAGATATGGAGAGAGAGGGCAACCTTGTCTAGTCCCTGCTTTTAGCGGGATTTCTTCAAGGTTCTCTCCATTTAGTTTGTTGTAGGCTATTGGTTTGCTGTATATTGCTTTTGCTATGTTTAGATATGGGCCTTGAATTCCTGCTCTTTCCAAGACTTTCAGCATGAAAGGATGCTGAATTTTGTCACATGCATTTTTAGCATCTAATGAAATGACCATGTATTTTTTTTTCTTTGAGTTACTTTATGTAGTGGATTACATTGATGAATTCCCATATATTAAACCATCCCTGCATCCCTGGGATGAAACCTACATGATCATAGTGAATGATAGTTTTTATCTATTCTTGGATTTGATTGAGTGCATAAGTATTCATAAGGGAATTTGGTCTAAAGTTCTCTTTCTTAGTTGGATCTTTGTGTGGTTTTAGTATCAGCATAATTGTGGCTTCATAGAACAAGTTGGGTAGTATCCCTTCTGTTTTTATTTTGTGGAATAGTTTGAAGAGTATTGGTGTTAGGTCTTTTGTGAAGGTCAGTTAGAATTCCTCACTAAAACCATCTGGTCCTGTGCTTTTTTGGTTGAAAGACTTTCAATGAACACTTCAATTTCTTTAGGGGTTATGGGACTGTTTAGATGGTCTTTTTTTTAGTGCAAATAATTCTTTTTATTTTTTATTGGATATATTCCATATTTACAATTCATTTCCCTTTTTTCTGGTCTTTTTACTCCTGATTTAACTTTGTTATTTGGTATATGTCTAGGAAATTTTTCATTTCATCCAGATTTTCCAGTTGTGCTTTTATAGTAGGATCTGATGAATTTTTAAATTTCCTCCGTTTCTGTTGTTATATCTCCCTTTTCATTTCTGATTTTGTTAATTTGGATACTGTCTCTGTGCCCTCTGGCTAATCTAAGGGTTAATCTCTCTTGTTGATTTTCTCAAAGTACCTGCTCCTGGTTTTGTTGATTCTTTGTATGGTTCTTTTTGTTTCTACTTTGTTGATTTTGGCCCTGGGACAGTTGATTTCCTGACTTCTACTCCCCTTGGGTGTATTAGCTTCTTTCTGTTCCAGTGTTTTCATGTGTGCTCTTAAGCTGTTAGTTTTTGCTCTCTCCAGTTTCTTTTTGGAGGTACTCAGGGCTATGAGTTTTCCTCTTAGCACTGCTTTCATTGTGTCCCATAAGTCTGGGTATGTTCTGCCTCCATTTTCATTAAATTCTAAAATGTCTTTGAGTTCTTTCCTTATTTCTTCCTTGTCCGAGGTATTATTGAGTAGATCATTGTTCAGCTTCTATGTGTATGTGGGCTTTCTGTTGTTTGTGCTGCTATTAAAGACCATCCTTACTCCATAGTGATCTGATAGGAAGCATGGGATTATTTCAATTTTCTTATATGAACATCAGTGTCAATGACGAACACTCCCTCAGAGTAAAAGGCTGGAAAACAATTTTTCAAGCAAATGGTTCCAGGAAACAAGATGGAGTAGCAATTCCAATACAGGATAAAATTGACTTTCAACCAAAAGTCAACAAAGACAAAGAAGGACATTGCATATTTATCAAAGGAAAAATCCACCAAGAAAAACTTTCAATTCTGAACATCTATGATCCAAGTGCAAGGAGATCAACAAAACCAGGAGCAGGTACTTTGAGAAAATCAACAAGAGAGATTAACCCTTAGATTAGCCAGAGGGCACAGAGACAGTATCCAAATTAACAAAATCAGAAATGAAAAGGGAGATATAACAACAGAAACGGAGGAAATTTAAACATCTTATATGTTGATGTCTGTTTCGTGACCATTTAGATGGTCAATTTTGGAGAAGGTACCATGAGGTGCTGGGAAGTAGGTATATTCTTTTGATTTATTCTTTTGATTATATAGATATAGATATAGATATAGATATAGATATAGATATAGATATAGATATAGATATAGATAAACCATTTTGTCCTAAACTTCAATTAGTTTCTCTGTGTCTCTCTTTAGTTTATGTTTCCATAATTGGTCCATTGAGGAGAGTGGAGTGTTGAAGTCACCCAGAATTACTGTGTAAGGTGCAATATATCTTTTGAGCTTTAGTAAAGTTTCTTTTATGAATGAGGATCTCCTTGCACTTGGATCATAGATGTTCAGAATTGAAAGTTTTTCTTGGTGGATTTTTCCTTTGATAAATATGCAATGTCCTTCTTTGTCTTTGTTGACTTTTGGTTGAAAGTCAATTTTATCCTGTATTGGAATTGCTACTCCATCTTGTTTCCTGGAACCATTTGCTTGAAAAATTGTTTTCCAGCCTTTTACTCTGAGGGAGTGTTCGTCATTGACACTGATGTTCATTTCCTGTATGCAGTAAAATGCTGGGTCCTGTTTATGTATCCAATCTGTTAGTCTATGTCTTTTTAGTGGGGAATTTTGTCCATTAGTGTTGAGATATTAACAAAGAGTGATTGTTGCTTCTTGTTATTTTTGATGTTATTTTTATGTTTGAGTGGTTATCTTCTTTTGGGTTTGTTGGAACAATATTACTATCTTGCTTTTTCTAGGATTTTGTTGCCCTCCGTGTAATGGCATTTTCCATCTATTATCCTTTGTAGGGCTGGGTTTGTGGAAAAATATTGTGTAAATTTGGTTTTATCATGGAATATCTTGGTTTCCCCATCTATGGTGCTTGAGAGTTTTGTTGGGTATAGTAGTCTGAGCTGGCATTTATGTTCTCTTTGTGTCTGCATGATGAATGCCTCGGTTCTTCTAGCTTTCATGGTCTCAGGTGAGAAGTCTGGTGTAATTCTAATAGGTCTATCTTTATATGTTACTTGGATTTTTTCTCTTACTGCTTTTAATATTCTTTCTTTGTTTAGTACATTTGGTGTGTTGATTATTATGTAATGGGAGGTATTTCTGTTCTGATCCAGTCTGTTTGGAGTCCTATAGTCTTCCTTGTATGTTCACTGGCATCTCCCTTTATGTTAGGTGTTGCTACTTTGTTTCCAACCCAATTCCCTGGTAAAAGAAATCTCGACTCAATCAGTTAACAAAACAAGCTATAGGCCTATATTGGACAGACTATAAGAGATAGAAGAAAGAATCTCAGATGCTGAAGATACCATAGAAAACAATGACTCAATAGTCAAAGAAGATACAGAATGCAAAAAGCTTATAATCCAAAACATCCAGGGAATCCAGGACACAATGAGACTCCTACTACACTACTCTAATCCCATTTATATTATCCCATATAACTTGAGGTTTCTCCAGGCCATGAGCTACTCTCTCTGCAGCCTCTCTGTTAATCCCAGTAGTTCCTCTCTTTCCTCTTGATCCCGTAAGCTCCTTCCCTCAACTCTCAGCTCCTCCCCCTTCCTCCTGCCCAATCATTGGCTAAAGTCTTTATTTGAAAAGTTAAGGTAGGAAGAAGGTTCATAAAGCAACTCCTCATCTGCAGCCCCTCTGAGGAGTGGAATTAGTATCAAAATATAAGCCCAGGGTTATCTACAACAGTTAGGGAAGTTTTCTTCTATAATTTTGTTGAGGATATTTATTGGCCCTTTAAGTTATAAATCTTCCCCGTCCTCTATGCCTATAATCCTTAGGTTTGGTCTTCTCATTGTGTCCTGGATTCCCTGGTTGTTTTGGATTACAAGCTTTTTGCATTCTGTATTTTCTTTGACTATTGAGTCAATGCTTTCTATCTTTAGCATCTGAGATTCTTTCTTCTGTCTCTTATATTCTGTTGCTGATGCTTACATCTATGACTCCTGATTTCTTTCCAAGGTTTTCTATCTCCAAAGTTGTCTCCTTTGTGATTTCTTAGTTTTTTTTTTTACTTCTGTTTTTAGATCCTGCATGGTTTTGTTCAGTTCTTTCACTTGTTTGTGTTTTCCTGTAATTCTTTAAGAGATTTTTGTGTTTTCTCTTTCAGGGCTTCTGCCTGTTGACTTATGTTCTCCTCTACTTCTTTAAGGGAGTTATTTGTGTCTTTGAAGTCCTCTATCAGCATCATGAGATGTGATTTTAAATTCAGGTCTTGCTTTGCTGGTGTATCGGGGTATCCAGGACTTGCTGTTGTTGGAGGACTTGGTTCAGATGGTGCCATGTTGCCTTGGTTTCTGTTGGTGATGTTCTTGCATTTGCCTTTTGCCAGTTGGTTATCTCCGTGTTAGCTGATGTTGCTGTCTTTGATTGTGGCTTATCTGTGCTCCTAGGAGACCTGTTCTCTTTGTGTACACCGGAATGTAGGTACTCCTGTGAGACTTGTTCTCTTGTGGTTGCATTTGGGTATATAGCTCTGTGGCTCCAATAAACTCTGGGTGCAGGTGCTAATCAGAAGACTCCTGTCCCAGGCTGTTCCTAGGCTCTTGTGTCCTCAGGGTTTCTGGCTGTTTCCTGTGAGCATCAGAGGTGGTCCTACCTATGCTGTCCAGACCCTCTGCACTCCTGAATGGTTAGCTACCTCCATTCCTCAATCAGATATGGTACTTGGTGGGAGAGGGTAGTCCCATGCTGGAGACTGAAACTGGGGGTTGGGGCAGCTTCTGCCAGAGCTTTCCAGGCATGAACTTCTGAGGGTTTCCTACAGAGGGTTCTCTTTGTGTTCCTCTGGGGTGGGTGCTTCTCCCTGTGAAGACAGGGCCCTCCGCACTCCTGGGTGGTTAAGCTGCCTCTTTAAGCCACTTGAGTATGGTACACTGTGCCAGAGGATGGACCCAAGACTGAGACAGAAACTGGGGGGTGGGAGGGTGCACTCTGTATGAACTTCTGCCTTTACCTGTGCAGACCTGTTTCTCCACACTCCTGGGTCCCACACTCCTGGGGACTCTTGCTGTGCCACCTGGGTGTGGTGCACTGTGTCAGAGGATGGACGCAAGACAGAGACTGAAACTGGGGGCTGTGGGAGGGAAGCATCTTCTGCCAGAGGTTTCCAGGGGTGAACCTCTGAGCAGCAGGTGTGCTTTTACCTGTTCAGGCTGGATTCTCTGCACTCCTGGGTGATTAAGCTGCCTCTTTTCTCCAACCTTATTTACATTTTAAATGTTGTCTGCCTTCCCAGTTTCTCCTCTCAACCCCCCCACCCAGTCCCATCTCCTCTCCCCTTTTCCTTTAAGATGGTCCTCCCCCACCCACCCATTCCCTCCTCACCACTCTGACACCTCCTTATGCTGGGGTATTAAGTCTCCCAGGACCAATGGGGCTTCTCCCACATTGATGCCAGATAATGCAATCCTATGCTACATATGTAGCTACATGTGGCTGGAGCCATGGGGTCTCTCCATGTGTACTCTTTGGTAGGTGGTTTAGTCCCTAGGAGCTCTAGGTGCTCCAGTTAGTTGATATTAGTTTTCTTCCTATGGGTTTGCAATCCCTTTCAGCTTCCTCAGTACTTCCCCTAACAATTCTATTGGGGTCACCAGGATCACTCCCATGGTTGGGTGTATCTGTACTTATGTTGGTAAGGCGCTGTCAGAACCTCTCTGGGGACTGCTATACCAGACTCCTCTCAGCAAGCACTTCTTCGCATTAGCAATAGTGTCTGGGTTTAGTGTCTGCAAAAAGAATAGATCCCTAGGTAGGGTGGTGTCTGGATGGCCTTTCCTTCACACTCTGCTCCATTTTTTTGTTGTTGTTGCTGCATTTTCTTCAGATAGAAGCAATTCTAGGTTAAAATTTTTGAGATGGGTGGGTGACCTCAACTGGGTGCTGTGCCTATCTACTGGAAATGGTCTCTACAGGTCTCTGTGGTTCTATATCCCCTATGTTGAGTATTTTGGATAATGTTTTCCCTGTTGAGTCCTGGGATTGTTCTGCTACCCTGGCATTTAGGACTTTCTAGTGGTTAGCCCCAAACCCTTGAGTAGCTAAGGCATTTCAAAAATAATCTTGTGTGTGTGTGTGTGTGTGTGTGTGTGTGTGTCTTTATTTTGTAGATCCAAAGAATTCCTGGGTGGGTGGCTGGAAGCACCTGACCCACCAGGAGCATAAAGTAGTGTGGCCCAAATGCTCCACTACAATCACCCATATATGAGTGCCCACATACAGGCATATGAAAAAAAAAGGGGAGGTTTCAGATCATTTACCCATTTTAACTGGATAACATGTTTTTAATTTTTTTGAGTTACTTATATATTATAAGAAACTAACCCACTGTTAAAAGAATAATTGGTAAATACCTCCTCAGATTACGTGGGCTCTTTCTTCCCTCTACTGTTTCTTCGCTGTGTCAAAAGCTTCTAGACTTCTCTAACATTAATCAATTTTTCTGTTTACTATACCTTTGGAGTCCTTTCCAGAAAATGACTTTTCTGATCAATGTATCGAAGTCCTTCCTTTGATTTTTGGTTTGTTTCTAGTTCCTTTATGTTCGCATCTTACAGCTAGGTCTTCAATCTTTTGGGACTCAATTGTATATTTAGGAATATATTCAATATTTCTTTAGGTCAAAAATTTTTTGAATAGTTATGAGAGTAATTCCTCATGATAGTTTGAATTTCGATGGTGTAAGTTGCTATATACTCTTTTCATTTTTCCTCTCAAATAAATAATCTCTGGCTTTTCCTCACTGATCCAACAAAGGGTTTTTCTACTATAACTTTATCAAATCTCATTTTGAGAGATTTTAAATAAAATGTTTTTAATTTATTGTTCTAAATATATAAATAGGAAGTATTTAGAACATACACATCTTCTGATCGCCCATCCAATTCCTCCTCCCACATCTCTCTGACAACTTCATTTTTCTCTCTCGTTTCTCCCTTGTCTCTTGTGAGTATTTTTTTCCATTCTCAGGAAAACCAAAGGAAGACCCACACTTTGGTCTTCCTTCTTCTAGAGCTTCATGTGGTCTCTTTTAATAGCATCTTGTTTATTCTGAGCTTTTGGGCTAATACCCACTTACCAGTAAGTGCATACCATGTGTGTTCTTTTGTGAATTGGTTATCTCACTCAGGATGACACTTTCCAGTTCTGTCCATTTGCCTAAGAATTTCATGAATTCATTGATTTTAATAGTTAAATAGCATTCCATTGTGTAAATATACCACATTTTCTGTATCCATTCATCTGTTGAAGGAAATCTGGGTTCTTTTCAGCTTCTGGCTATTATAAATAAGGCTGCTATGAACACAGTGGATCATTTGCTCTCATTACATGCAGGAGCATCTTCTGGGTATATGCGCAGGAGTGGTATAACTGGGTCCTCAGGTAGTACTATGTCTAGTTTTCTGAAGAACTGCCAAACCGATTCTCAGAGTGGTTTTACCAGCTTGCAATACCACCATCAATGGAGGACTGTTCCTCTTTCTCCTCATCCTCACCAGCATCTGCTGTCCCCTGAGTGTTTCATCTTAGCCATTCTGACTGGTGTGAGGTAGAATCTCAAGATTGTTTGATTTGCATTTCCCTGATAACTAAGGATGCTGAACATTTCTTTAAGTGCTTTACAGCCATCCAAGTTTCTTCAGTTGAGAATTCTCTGTTTCCATGTGTACCCCATTTTAATAGGGTTATTTGACTCTCTGAAGTCTAATTGTATTCTTTGTATATATTGGATTTTAGCCCTGTATGGGATGTAGAATTGGTAAAGTTCTTTTCCCAATCTGTTGGTTGCAGGTTTTTTTTCCCTATTGACAGTGTCCTTCGCCTTACAGAAGCTTTACAGTTTTACGAGGTCCCACTTGTCAATTCTTGTTCTTAGAGCATAAGCCATTGGTGTTCTGTTCAGGAAATTTTCCTCTTTGCCTATGTGTTCAAGGCTTTTCCCCACTTTCTGCTCTATAAGATTCAGTGTAGCTGGTTTTATGTGAAGGTCCTTGATCCACATGCACTTGAGCATTGCACAAGAAAATAAGAGTGGGTCACTTTGCATTTTTCTATATGTTAACCTCCAGTTGATCCAACACCATTTGTTAAAAAGGCTGTCTTTTTTCTACAGGATGTTTTAGCTCCTTTGTCAAATATAAAGTGACCATGGTGTATGGGTTGATTTCTGTATCTTCCATTCTATTCCATTGATCTTGCCTATCTCTGTTCCAATACCATATTTATCACTATTGCTCTGTAGTAGAGCTTGAGGTCAGGGGTGGTGATTCCCCCAGAAGATCTTTAGTTTTGGTGAATAGTTTTCAATACCCTGAGTTTTTTGTAATTCCAAATTAATTTGCAGATTGCTCTTTCTAGATTGATGAAGAATTGATTTGGAATTTTGATGGGGATTGCATTGAATCTTTAGATTGCTTTCAGAAATATGGCCATTTTTACTACATGCCCAATCGATGAGCATGGGACATCTTTCCATCTTCTGAAATCTTCACTTTCTTTCTTCAAAGGCTTAAATTTTTGTCATACAGATCTTTTACTTGCTTGGTTAGAGTCACACCAAGGTATGCAATATTATTTGTGACTTTTGTGAAGGGTGTCAATACACTAATTTCTTTATCAGCTCTATCCATTGAGTAGAAGAAGGCTACTGATTTGTTTGAGTTAATTTTATATCCAGACGCTTTGCTGAAGATGTTTATCAGCTTTAAGAGTTCTCTGGTGGAATTTTTTTTTTGGGGGGGTGTCACTTAAGTATATTATCATATCATCTGCAAATAGTGATATTTTGACTTCTTCCTTTCCAATTTGTATACCTTTTACCTCCTTTTGTTGTCTAATTGCTCTGTCTAGGACATCAAGTACTATATTGTGGGCAGCCTTGTCTGGTCCTCCATTTTAGTGGGAGTGCTTCAAGTTTCTCTCCATTTAGGTTTGATTTTAGCTACTGGATTTTGATATATTGCTTTCACTATGTTTAGGTATGGGCCATGAATTCCTGACTTCTCTAAGTCTTATCAAGAATGGATGTTGAATTTTGTCAAATGCTTTTTCAGCATGTAAAGAAATGGTCATGTGTTGTTTTCTTTGAGTTTCTTTATGTAGTGGACTACATTGATGGATTCCTGTATATTGAACCATCCCTACATCCCTGGGATGAAGAACTACTTGATCTTGGTGAATTATCCTTCTGATGTATTCTTGGATTTGGTTGGCTAGAGTTTTCTTGAGTATTTTTGCATCAATGTTTATAAGGGAAATTTGTCTGAAGTTCTCTTTCCTTGTTTGGTCTTTGTTTGGATTAGGTGTAAACATTATTGTGGCTTCATAGAATGAATTGGGCAGTGTTCCTTGAGTTTCTATTTTGTGGAATAGTTTGAAGAGTATCTGTATTAGCTCTTCTTTGAAGATCTGATAGAATTCCCCACTAAACCCATCTTGTCCTGGGCTTTTGTTGTTGTTGTTGTTGTTGTTGTTGTTGTTGTTGTTGGGAGACTATTAACAGCTGCTTCCATTTCCTCAGAACTTATGGGACTATTTAGATGGTTTATCTGATCCTGTTTTAATGTTGGCACCTGGTATGTATCTAGAAAATTGTCCATTTTGTCCAGATTTTCCAATTTGTTGAGTATAAGCTCTTGTAGTAGGATCTGATTTTTTTTTTAATTTTCACAGTTTCTATTGTTATGTCTCCCTTTTCATTTCTGATTTTATTAATTTGGGTAGTACCTCTGTGCCCTCCAGTTTGTCTGGGTAAAGGTTTATCTGTCTTGTTGATTTTCTCAAAGAACCAGCTCCTGGTTTTGTTGATTATTTGTATGAGTTCTTTTTGTTTCTATTTCGTTGATTTTGGCCCTGAGTTTGATTGTATCCTGCCACTTAATCCTCTTGGATGTAATTGCTTCTTTTTGTTCTAGAGCCTTTGAGGTTTATTGTCAAGCTGCTATTGTTAGCTCTCTCCAGTTTCTTTTTGGAGGCACTTAAAGCTATGAGTTTTCCACTTAGCACTACTTTCATTGTGTGTCATAAGGTTTCATATGTTGTGGCTTCATTTTCATTAAATTCTAAAAAGTCATTAATTTCTTTATTTCTTCCTTGACCAAGTTATCATTGAGTAGAGCACTGTTCAAAGTTCATGTGTAGGTGTGTTTTCTGTTGTTTTTGTTTGAATTTAAAACCAGGCTGATATTGTGGTGATATGATAGGGTACATGGAATTATTTCAATATTCCTGCATCTGTTGAGGCCTGTTTTGTGACCATTTATATGGTCAATATTTGAGAAGGTACCATGAGGTGCTGAGAAGTTGGTAAATTCTTTTGCTTTAGAATGGAATGCTCTATAAATATTGGTTAGATCCATTTGGTTAATAACTTCTGTTAGTTTCACTGTTTAGTTTCTCTTTCCATGATTTGTCCATTGCTGAAAGTGACGTGTTAAAGTCTCCCACTGTTATTGCATGGGGTGCAATGTGTGCTTTGAGCTTTAGTAAAGTTTCTTAAATGAATGTGGGAGCCCTTGCATTTGGAGCATAGATGTTCAGAATTGACAGTTCATCTTGGTAGATTTTTCCTTCGACCAGTACAAAGTGTCCCTCATTTATTTATTTATTTATTTATTTATTTATTTATTTATTACAACTTTAGGTTGAAAGTAGATTTTATCCAATATAAGAATGGTCACTCCAGTTTGTTTCTTGGGACCATATGTGTGAAAAATTGTTTTCCAACCTTTGAATCTGAGGTAGTGACTTTGTCAATGAGGTGGGTTTCTTGTATGCAGCAATGTCTTTGGTCCTGTTTACATATCTAGTCTGATAGTCTGTGTCTTTTTACTGGGGATTTGAGTCAATTGATGTTAAGACATTTTAAGGAGAAGTGATGGTTCCTGTGTTTATTTTTGTTGTTAAAGTAGGAATTCTGTTTGTGTGGCTATCTTCTTTTGGGTTTGTTGAAAGAAGATTACTTTGTTGCTTCTTCTAGGTATTTTCCACACATTATTCTTTGTAGAGCTGGGTTTGTGGAAAGATATTGTATAAATTTGGTTTTGTCATGGAATGACTTGTTTTCTTCATCTATGGTCATTGAGAGTTTTGCTGGATATAGTAGCCTGGGCTGACATTTATGTTCTGTTAGGCTCTGTATGACATCTGCCCAGGATCTTCTAGCTTACATAGTTTCTTTCTGGTTAGAAGTCTTCTGTAATTCTAATAGGTTTGCTTGACCTTTTTCCCTTACTGCTTTTTCTTCTTCTTTTTTTGTGCATTTGGTGTTTTGGTTATGTGATAGGAGGAATTTCTGTTCTGTTCCAATCTATTTTGAATTCTGTTAGGCTTCTTGTATGTTCATGGGCATCTCTTTCTTTAGGTTAGGGAAGATTTCTTCTATGATTTTGTTGGAGATAATTACTGACACTTTAAGTTGGGAATCTTTACTCTCTTCTATACCTATTATCTTTAGGTTTGGTCTTATTGTGCCCTGGATTTCCTTGATGTATTCAGTTACAAGCTTTTTGCATTTTGCATTTTCTTTGACTGTTGAGTCAATGTTTTCTATGGTATCCTTATCACCTGAGATTCTTTCTTCTACCTCTTGTATTTTGTTGTTGATGATTGCATGACTCCTGATTTCTTTCCAAGGTTTTCTATCTCCAGAGTTCTCTCCCTTTGTTATATATTTATTTTTTCTACTTCCATTTTTAGATCCTGGGTGGTTTTTTCAGTTCCTTCACATGTTTGTTTGTGTTTTTCTGAAATTCTTTACAGGATTTTTGTGTTTCCTCTTAAGGGCTTCTACATGTTGACCCATGTCCTCCTGCATTTCTTTAAGAGAGTTATTTATGTCCTTCTTGAAGTCCTATATCAACATCATGCGATTTGATTTTTAAATCCAGCTCTTACTCTTCTGTTTTTTTGTGGTATCCAGTATTTGCTGTTGTGGGAGAACTGGGTTCAGATGTTGCCATGTTACCTTGGTTTCTGTTGGTAATGTTCTTGTGTTTGCCTTTCACCATCTTGTTATCTCTGGTGTTAGCTGGTATTGCTGTCTCTGACTCTGGCTTATCTGTAGGGAGTCCTGATGGACCCCCTGCAGCAGCTGTGGCACTATAGAGGTGGGAGGAGGTTCTTACCAACTGTCCTGAGTGCAGTGGTTTGTGTTGGATGTATCAGACATTGTGTCTTCTCTGTGGCAGACCCTTCAAGGGTCTGCCCCAGCAGAAAGGACAGGAGGCAGAAGGGGCAGAAGTATTGACCATGTATTTTTTATTTCTTTATCATTTTGAACTGACCTTTTCTGTGTCCTTTTACTGCTCCTCAAAAATCCATTTTTCTATGTGCAAGTGAAACTATTCTTGTTCTTTTTTGGATTCTGACAGAATAGATCTTTCTCAGTCTTTCCTTTCATGCTCTGTACATGAGGTTTTACTATTAAAGTAACTCTGTAGGTAATGTGTTCTTTAATCTTTTTATATTCTTTATGCTTATTGGAAAATGCAGTCAAAATATTTTAATTTTTTTCAATTTTCCTTATATATGTCTATGTGCTACACACATGCCTTTTGTTCCTGGAAACCAAACAAGTGTGTTAGAGCAGATGGAGTAGGAGTTATAGGTACTTGTGAGTTGCCTGTCTTAAGTGCCCTACAAATGCAGTGCACGTTCTTAACTGTTGAGCCACCTATCTACTCCCTCCTTGATTTCTTTAGGTTAATGCCTAACATTTAATGAGGACACATCTTCTATCTGTCTGTCTGTCTGTCTTCCCACCTGCCTGCCTGCCTACCTCCCTCTCATCAATTTATATATATATATATATATATATATATATATATATATATATATCCATCTCTGGTAGATATTCTTCAGTAGTACAATTTCTTTACACAACTCTAGACTTCACTATCATAGAAATCTAGTGTTGCCAGAGATAGGCATGTTGTTAGTCATTACCAAAAGGTGATCTTGATTCTTACATTTGCTACTTTGGCTGTTGCTTCCACTTTTCTGTGGTCAACTGGTCTTACTGACTGTGTTACTTTGTCGGTAAGACTACCAGCTAGACTCAGCTGTTAAGAAGGTTCTAGAGCTAATCTCTTCAATAATCTCTGAGCAGGGTTGAAGGTTGTCTTTGCTGATAGGACAGTACTATTTGTATTATATTAGGAAAACATGCATGCATGATAAAATTCACGTTTATATGGAGTATCTACTTACTAATTAAGCAGAGTGATTAGCAGAGCCAGAGACTGACTATCTTGGAAAAAGTATGTCCATGTGCTTCTGAGAGTAGGGTAGGCTTAATCATAACCTGCTTCTTATGGACATTGCTTCATAGATGTATGCAGACAGTGTCAGATTTTCCTTCTTGGATGATTTCTGTGCATTGTTGGTTTGAGAAGAATTCATATAAATAAAAGAATTCAGTTGGAACAACATTTCCACCATTACAGTTATACAAAGATAGATATGGACCTTTTATGAACTCATTGTCTTCTGAATGTAAGATCATGACTTAGATAATTTCTGAACTATAGCAGACTGATTAACCTTGCATTCATGTTCTAAGGAATTAATGATTTTGTATTTGCTAGTAAATAATTTCAAATTTGATATATATGGGGGAAAAGAGAAGTACCAGATAAATTATTCTTATTCTTCTCATATAACCACCTGAGTCTTCCTGTATGACAATGAACTATTTTAGTAGCATCTCATTTTTCAAAAAAATTTATATAAGAGATAAGACAAATAGAGTAGGCTGAAGGGTAGATAAAACATGAAGTTGTATTTTTAAAAATCTATTGTCTTAGTCATTGTTCCTTTGCTGTGAAGAGACACCATGAAGAAGGTAACTCTATAAAAGAAAATGTTTAATTATGGTCTGGCTTACAGTTTCAAAGCCTTAGTCCATTGCCACCATGGTGACAACCATAGCAGTGTGGGACCTTGGTGTGAGACGGTCTGTAGCTTGGTTGGGCAAGGCCACTCCAGAGACTCAACTCCATAATCCTGTGGTCATCCGTCATGTGTGGCCAGGCCCCAGGACCCTAGTGTTCTGACTGAACCCGACTTCTGCAGTCACCTGGCTACAGCCAGGCTTTCCCCACACATTGCTTACCTGGCTGTTGCCAGGTTATCCAGCTTACTATAAATGGAGGCTTCTTGCCCCTCCTCACTCTCTCTCTTATCCTACTCCCTTATTTCACATCTGCCTGTTTCTCTCTCTGTTTCTCCTCTTCTTTCTTTTTCCCCTTTCCATGTGGTCATGGTCTTTTCTCATCTCTATCTTTCCCTTTTCTCTTTACTTCCCTATCTCCTTTTCTCATTCTATTCTCTTAATAATAAAGTATAAAAACTATAAACTGTCTCTTTTGTTAAAGCTGCCACATAAGAGCTGGAGCAGGCCTTAGCATTTCCAGCCCCCAGAGGAAGGTTAAAGCCACCTTACAGCCAAGCTGCACACAGCCAGCCAAGCAGTTTCTCCTTAACAGGTACTCCGGAGGTCCATGCTAGAACCTTCTGAGCAGGACCTCCCTCCCCACTAGCTAGGCAGTCTCCTGCCCCATAAGCCTTTGGGTGGACATCAGCACTCCCTGGTGCTGGCACAAGGTCTTGCTGACACTTCGCTACACACCTTTGTTGGCTCTGTCTGTCAGAGTCTTCTCATATGCAGAACAGTTGCTGCTGCACTGCCCCTGTTCCCTTTTCTTTTTTTCCCCACACATGGCAGCACTCAGACAATCATGGTCTGAGTGCTGCTATGTGTGCTGGAGAAGTAGCTGAGAGTTCTACATCCTGATCCACAGTCAAAGAGAGAAACTGCACCCCTTAGACTAGCTTATTCCATCAAAGTCATACGTCCTAATACTTCTAATCCTTTCAAATAATGCTTCTTCCTGGTGACGAAGCATTCAATATATTAATCCATGAGAGCCATTCTTATTCAAACCACTACATTTGGTAAAAAGACTGCAGTTTATTCCTTTTCTCTGTTTTATTTAGGGGATATTTTAAAAGCTTTGTTTGCTAGGGAAATATTTTCTATTTAGATTCCAACTTAACTCTTCCTGGCTCTCTTTAGAATGGTAATAAGATAGTATGAAAGGGAGAGAAATTAATAAAAATTTTCCATATACTTCTAAGAATGTTTTTGTGAAGCATGAATTTTAACACACATTCCATGCATGCTTGCTCTCATATATTTTCATGTTCTTCACTATTATTTGATGAAAAGGGTTTGTTTCTTATAATCATAACTTCTTAGATGTCCTGCATAATTCACAAAGGCTATTTGATAAAGTTAAGTGTCACATCCAGCTATGTTTTACCTTAAGAGCAGCTTTCCTAATTATTATGAGCTATTAGGTTCTACTCTAATAACTACTTACCTTTCCTTGTATTTTTGTAATTTTGGAGATGGAGGTTGAATTAGAGAATTATCTAACTTGAATGGAAAACTTGAGTAATTGAAATGTTTATCAACATATATAAAAACTTTTGGGATGGACACACTAATCATATCAAGATAAAAGAAAGTAATAGAAATAATTACCAGTAATAGACTAATGTTTCTCCAACACACACATGAACTTTGATGACTTAAAAATCTCCTAATTACAGTCACAGATACAAAAAAATATTTGTATTTGTATTTGTATTTGTATTATAAAAAAATTATAAGGCTTATGTAACTACTAAAATCCACTCAAACCTAGTGATTGCTCCTGAAATAAGATTCAGTGGTGGATTTCTAAGAGAAGAAATTAGTCAGAGTAAGCTGAAATTCTCAACAAAGTTTTAATTGTAATATGAAATATTGATATTACCATTATCTGCTATACCGATATAGCAGTATGACTGCCACATACTCTAATGTTCTGGTAGTGAAAGTTGGAGAAGATTTCAAAGAGGAATTGGGATAGAATGCAAGGAGTTGTATCTACTAGAAAAAGTCACCAGTACACAGAAGTAAACCATAACTTCCTACTTAGTCCTAAAGCACATACAGCTCTTCTACACTGCATGACAACCATGAGAGACTGGAGTCCTGTTTCTCAGAAGTGTATAGGTGCTGTGCTGGACTCCATACTTGGTTATGTTTGACTGCTTGGTCCCAGGATGATGAAACTGTTTTGGAAGGATTAGGGGGTGTGGTCTTGTTGGAGGAGCTGTGTCACTGAGGTAAGTGTTACAGTTTTGAAAGACTCGCCCTATTCCCAGTGTTCTCTCTTTGACTCCTACTTATACAACAAGATATAAGCTCTCAGCTATTCTTGTTACCATGCCATTGACACACCACAATGGATCCTAATACTCTGAAAGTATAAATCTAATTTAATGCCTTTTTTTCTAATTGCTTTGGTCATGGTTTTTTGTCAAAGCAATAGAAAAGTAAATAAGACAGGTGCCATTAAGGAGTGACTGATGTCCATGAATGATTTGCAAAAAAAAAAAAAAAAAATAGTTACAAACCTGGGCCTAGATGATGAAAGAGATAAGAGAAAGTAATAGATATAGTAGTTGTTTATCCAACACACACATACACATACACCCATACCACTCACACACACACACACACACACACACACACACACACACATGCACACACACACACAAACACACAAGGCTGCTATGAATATAGTGGAGCATGTGTTCTTGTTGCCTGCAGGGGAATCCCCTGGGTATATGCCCAGGAGTGGTATGACAGGGTCCTCTATAAGTGTCATGCCCAATTTTCTGAGGAACTACCAGTCTGATTTCCATAGTGATTGTACCATCTTGCAATCCCACCAGCAGTGGAAGAGTGTTTCTTTCTCCACATCCTCACCAACACCTACTGTCTCCTGAGTTTTTAAACTTAGCCATTCTTACTGGTGTGAGGTAAAATCTCAGGGTTGTTCTGATTTGGATTTCCCTAATGACTAATGATGTTGAACATTTCTTAAGGTGCTTCTCAGCCATCTGAACATCTTCAGGTGAAAATTCTTTGTTCAGCTCTATTCACCTTTTTAATAGGATTATTTGCTTCTCTGGGGTCTAACTTCTTGATTTCTTTGTATATATTGGATATTAGCCCTCTGTCAGATGTGGGGTTAGTGAAGATCTTTTCCCAATTACTTGGTTGCTGTTTTGTCCTTCTGACAGTGTCCTTTGCCTTACAGAAACTTTATAATTTTATGAGGTCCCATTTGTCAATTCTTGATTTTAGAGCATAAGCTATTGATGTTCTGTTCAGAAACTTTCCCCCTGTGCCCATGTCCTGCAGGGTCTTCCCCAATTTCTTTTCTATTAATTTCAGTCTGTCTGGCTTTATGTGGAGGTCCTTGATCCTCTTGGAGCTGATCTTAGTACAAGGTGATAAGAGTGGGTCAATTCGCATTCTTCTGCATGTTGACCTCCAGTCAAACAAGCACCATGTGTTGAAAAGGCTCTCGTTTTTTCCCCTGGATGGTTGTAACTCCTTTATCAAAGATCAAGTGACAATAACTCTGTGGGTTTGTTTCTGGGTCTTCAATTCTATTCCATTGATCTACTTGCCTGTCACTGTACCAATACCATGCAGTTTTTAACACAATTGCTCTGTAGTACGGCTTGAGGTCAGGGATATTGTTTCCCTCAGAAGTCCATTTATTATTGAGAATAGTTTTATCTATCCTGGGTTTTTTGTTATTCCATATGAATTTGAGAATTGCTCTTTCTAGATCTATGAAGAATTGATTTGGGATTTTGATGGGGATTGCATTGACTCTGGAGATTGCTTTTGGCAAGATGGCCATTTTTACTATATTGATCCTGCCAATCCAAGAGCATGAAATATTTTTTCATCTTCTAAGGTCTTCTTTGATTTCTTTCTTAAAAGATTTGCAGTTCTTGTCATACAGATCTTTCACTTGTTTTGTTAGAGTCACGCCAAGATACTTTATATTGTTTGTGGCTATTGTGAAGGGTGTTATTCCCCTAACTTCTTTCTCAGCCTGCTTGTCCTTTGAGTACAGGAAGGCTACTGATTTTCTTGAGTTGATTTTATAACCAGCCACTTTGCTGAAGTTGTTTATCAGCTGTAGGAATTCTCTGGTGGAGTTTTTTGAGTCACTTACGTATACTATCTTATCATCCACAAATAGTGATAGTTTGACTTCTTCCTTTCCAATTTGTATCCCTTTGACCTCCTTATGTTATCCAATTACTCTGGCTAGAACTTCAAGTACCATACTGAAAAGATATGGACAGAAGGGGCAGCCTTGTCTAGTCCCTGATTTTAGTGGGATTGCTTCAAGTTTCTTTCCATTTAGTTGGATGTTGACTACTGGTTTGCTGTATATTGCTGTTACTATGTTTAGGTATGGGCCTTGAATTCCTGTTCTTTCCAATACTTTTAGCGTGAAAGGATGCTGAATTTTGTCAAATGCTTTTTCAGCATCTAATGAAATGATCATGTGGTTTTTTTCTTTGAGTTTGTTTATGTAGTGGATTGTATTGATGAAGTTCCAGATATTGAACCATCCCTGCAATACTGGGATACTGCAGTACTGAAGCCTAATTGATCATGAGGGATGATCGTTTTGATGTGTTCTTGGATTCATTTGGCAAGAATTTTATTTAGTATTTTTGCATCGATATTCATAAGGGAAATTGGCCTGACATTGTCTTTCTTTGTTGGATATTTCTGTGGTTTTAGTATCAGGGTAATTGTGGCTTCATAGAATGAGTTGTGTAGTGTTCCTTCTGTTTGCTGGAGATCTATAAATTTATAGTATAGTATATACTATATACTATACTATAGTATATAGTATAGTATATTGCATTAGAAAGCTTCTACCAACCTTGCCTAACTTTAAAGGGAGAAAAGTGTACATACTTTTGTGTGCATTTAAAATGTATAGTTAGTATGTACGAACTACATGTTTAGACAGTATTTCCTAGTTTCTCTTTTAATTTTCTATAGTTTGGAGAGTAATTTTTGTTTTTTTATGATTACATATAAGAGAGATTTGATACAATGAAAATGGTATTTGTAGAAGAGATTATAATGAAAAATTATTGCTCAAGATAACAAAAAACCTACTGTGACAGCATGAGAATTGTTTTATGTTGACTATTGTTTGTTGTCTAAATCTACTACTCCATATCCCTTAAAATGCTTTATAATTGGAATTGCTTTTGTAAAAAAATTACTTAAAGGCCATAATAACTAAGAACTTATTTATCTATAGCACTCAGTTAGGCACTTTCCAGATACTATGGACTCAACAGGTCAAATATACATATACCCATACACATATACATACACATACACATATACATATGACCTGTTGTGTGTTTGTATGTAAATATGTATATGCATACAATAATAACTAATGACAAAGTATCCATGAATTTGAAGAAGAACAAGAAGTGGTTACATGAAGGGTTTGGAGAGAGAAAAGGAAAGGAAGAAATGTGATTATATTATGTTCTGAAATTGAGGGGAAATGAGGAAGTAATAGCAATAACAATAGCATAGGAACAAACCTTGAGGGAGTTCAGCTGCCTTGAAAAATTTAAGAGATTTTCAGCAAGCAAGAAATTGATTCATATTACCCAACTTAAGCTTCTTAAAGAAAAACATAGTAGTAAAGAGCAAGTCAGTTCATTGGTGCTTAGTTTTTAAACCCTACTTTTTAATTTTAATTTATTTGCATTTCAAGTGTTATTCCCTTACCTGATTTCCCAGTCTCCTGGAGATGCCCTCTCTTATCCTTCCTTCCCTGCTTCTATGAGGGTATTCCTCTACCCACTCCCATCTCCCCAACCTTGATTCCCCTACCCCGGGGCATCTATTAAACCTTCCCCGGACCAAGGACCTCTTCTCCCATTGATGTCTGACACAGTTGTACAGTTGTCCTCTGCTACATATCCAACCGGTACTATGAGTACATGGTGGTCTAGTGTGTGGAGCTCTGTGCAGGGATGCGCAGGGTGGTGGTGGTGGTGGTTGATATTGTTGTTCTTCCTTTGGGTTTGCAAAACCCTTCAGTTCCTTCAATCCTTTCTATAACTCCTCCATTGGAAACCCTGAACTCAGTGCAATTATTGGCTGTAAGAATCCAACTCTGTGTTTGTAAGGCTCTTGGCAGGGCCTCTCAGGAGACATTCTCCTTTCAACAGGCCTTTCTTAGCATTCACAATAGTGTTGGAGTTTGGTGACAGTATCTGGGATGAATCGAATGTGTCTACATGCTTTAACCTCCCCTTTCATCTACCACCTACCAGAGGTAGTGGAAAAGGAAAGTTATTAGGATACTGGGAAAGTATACATGTTTAGAAATAATTCCGTGGAGTAAATCAAATTTGCGTTGTCAGGATATGTACCGGAAGTTCAGCTTAGAAGTGTCAGGATAACAAACCCAAATCAGCAGCTATGGTATGATCCAGGAGAAACAATCAGGCCTCCACAGAATTGGGACTAGTCAGCAGGGGTACCAGGAGAACTTCTCTGCTGTGCCTCAGTCAATGAAGTGAAGATCAGCAAAAATAAAGACATGAAACCAATGAAGTATGGCAAAGATAGCTATGCAAGCCTCTGCAACTGTCCTATGGATCCTATTTATACTTCCTCCAAACAACACATGTTGTTCCACAGGTCCTGTCTCAGTAAAATACCATGTGAGTCTGTCTTAGCAAAATTCCACGTGAGTGAGTCTCTATCAGATGACATTACTCTGCCAATCAGTCTGAGTCTGCAGAAGCCAGAATGACACCAGAGGTTTTTTTGTTGCATTTCTTTCTATGAAATAATGACAAACAATGACCATTAAGGAATAGCAAGACATACCAATACCATCCAGCAATGTCCACCATCTGTTGGGTCCTTCTTAACATTATGTGTCCTTTTCTGTGTTCGTTTTATCAAAACATCCTTTTACCTGTGTCTGCTCTAACCAAAGGGCTTTCCATTGAAACCATAACTTTCCACTTCAGTTCATGCTAACATAAATACCTTTTAAAAATATACCAATCTATAGTTTGTACAAACTAAAGTTTGAAACAATTCAACTATTATTGCCAATTCATACACACTTCTGCATGCTTGGCTACAAATGAATAAAGAGAAGAAATGAAATCATAAAATTCTAGTTGAAATTGAAGAAGCATGAAAAAGCTGATAAACACTAAGAAATGATGTAACTATTAATCCAATAATATCAATAGTTGTTTGAATTACCAAAAGTCCACTTTAAATATACAATTTACAAGTTAAGTGTTGTCTGCATACATCAAAAATAAGGCCATAAAATTCACTCTAAATACAAAACACATAAATATCCAAATAAATAGTGCAAAAGAGCGACCATTTTGACAGCAACCAAAATAAATAAAGAGTAGAACTATCAATTTTGGACATGCCTATTTCAAATATAAAGGATTATCAGGGATAATAAAGGGTATTATATAATGATGAAAGAGTTAATACTTTGAGATATGTGACAAATCTTCATACTAATATGCCTAAAAACAGAATATCAAAATACTTGATGCAAAACTGATAGAATCGCAGGAAGAAATACATGACCATAGACTGTGGAGATTTAAAACCTCTCTGTTAGACATGAAAAATATTATCAGACAGATAAGAGTAGGAATGTATTTCAATGCAACAACACTATCAATTGAAGAAGCATAAGTTACCTTGGGTAGTTACAAGTACCAACAGCAAATGAAAGGTATAAAATTCCTCAAGACACATTATTACAGAAAGAATTGTTATATTCCTAATTAACTCATGGATAAGAGGAGACATTTCTCAAGAAAAAGCAGCAATATATTAAACAAAATACTTCATTTTTCAAGTACATAGGGGATACCCAAAGTAGCAATGAAAGGGAATATATAGCATTACTACAAATATAGGTACGAGGAAAGAAAGAGAGAAAGAAAGAAAGAAAGAAAGAAAGAAAGAAAGAAAGAGAGCAGAAATCAACCAGTTGTGTTTTATAATTAGGAAACAGAATAAGTAAGAAAAGTCATAGCAAATTAGGTCCAGGAAAACAAACACACATTATATAAATGTGTGTGCATGCATGTGTGTGCATGCAATGTGTGCATGTGCATGTATGTGTGTACATGTATGTGCATGAGTATGTGCATGCATGAGCTTGTGTGTGCATGTATGCATGTGTGAATATGTAAGAATGTGTACATGTGTGTGTGCATTCATGTGCAGGAGTATGTGAATGAGTATGTGTGTGTGTATGCATGTGACTATGTGCATGAGCTTGTGTGTGTATATGTGTATGTGTGAGCATGAGTGTGTGCATATTTGTGTATTTGTGTATTATGCAAGCTCATATGTATGTTTGCCTGTGTATGTATTCATGTGAAGGGCTAAAGTTGACAGTGACTGTCCACTTTGATTGCCTCTATTTTTTTTTGTTCTTGAAATAAAATGTCTCAATGAGTTCACAGCTTGCTGACTCAGCTAATCTTAGCTACACAGCTTGCTCAGAGGCTGTTCTGTCTCTCCCTCCCCAGTGTTAAGATTACAGATGGTGCCCATGCCTGCCAGGTTTTTTAGTAGGTTATAAGGATTTGAGGCACATATGAAACAAACATTTATTCACTGAGTCATCTCTCATGGAGGTTGGAGAGATGAAAGCAATGGCCCCTGGCTGAAGTACATAAGAAAACATAAATAAATGAGAGACATAAATTATTGTTATCAGATATGCAATAGGGGCTCTAACTGCTAACCCCATGGATGTTAAAAGTGATGTTAAAGAGAAAAAAGTTTACAAATCTTTATCAAAAATTTAATAGCCTAGTTAAAATGAACCAATCCCTTGAAAGACATAGTCTGGCAAAATCATGGCAAAAGAAATAGACAAGCTAAATTTTCCTGTATTTATTAAAGAAATTTAGAAATTTAGAAAATTTAGAAAATAATATCCTAAACACTATATAATTATATTATATTATATTATATTATATTATATTTACACTATATTCTGAATTTGTCAGTTTCATTCTTCTCAGATTTAAAGATTAAATTATTTTAATTCTTCATAATATATTCCAGAAGGCAGAAGCAGAGGAAGAATATTCACTCTTTCTCTAAGGCAAATACTACTCAAGATACTGCTACAAGGAAAAAAATAAATCTCTCATAAGTATAAAAACAAACATGCCTTTTAAAGTAGCAAATCAAAAGCAATAATGCTTTAAAAATGGTAGAACATGAACAAATGGCTTTTATTTACTCAATGTACTTAGGTTTAGTTCAAGATTCAAAATTTGACTAAGTAATATATGACATGAAGAGGATAAATTAAAAATATTATATGACCATGTGACTGTCATAGTGGCACCCATTTATATGCTTGCCAGGTTAGAAACACCCAGCACATGCTTTCTATAAAACCTTGCCCCATAGACTTTCAGAGCTCCTCTCCACCAAAACCGTGTGCATGTTGGCGGTGGGCTGAGCCCAAACTAGCTTGAATAATTGCCTTGGTATGATAAATCAGATCAGCTCCTGACTGGTCTTTTGGAATTCACTAACACTTCCTTGGCACTATATGATACATTTGACAAAATCTAAATCTCATTCATGATAAAACTCACAACAGATTCAGAAAGCACTGTAGTTCTGGTCAGAGAATCTTGTCAAGAGATATATCATCTAAATTGGAATCATGTCAGACTATCACTGGCCCAGATTATAGGATGTTGATAGAGAAAGGCCTGAAAACTGCACTGTAAATCTTTTAGAACTAATAAATTCAGGAAAGTTGCTGAAAGAAAAAATCAGCTCACATACAAAAAGCAATCCATTTTGTCATATAAATGACAAAGACATCTAAACAAAAATCCCTACCTTATATATGAAATAAAAATATTGTGAGCTATCTAAAAATACATCAAGAGAACAATTTCATTTATAACAGCTACAAAAATAAGATACTGAAGAATACATGTAATAAGTGATGTGAAAGAATTCTATAATAAAAATTGGAATAGATGGAAAAAAGACATGGGGTGTCTTCCATTTATTTTGTCTTTTGCTTTAATTTTAATTGACTGGAAGAATTCTTATTGTTAAAATGTCATAGCATACAAAGCAATCAATAAATTCAATCAATGAATTCAATCCTACCAAGATAGCAAAGTCATTCTTCAAAGAATTATAAGACTATGGCATTAAGGTGATTTTAATCTTTGTATTCAGGACTCCCAAAGTAGGAAAGCCTCCAGTCCTGAGATAATCGGGTCTCAGTGATTTTTTTCCAATATTCCAGCTCCACCATGTTGTGTGTTCATATTCTTTTTCTTTCCAACAACTTCTTTAATGGAAGTTAAAATGGCTGCTGGAGGACAATATTTACCTTTGGAAAATCAAGTAGAGAAGAGACAAAACCTTCTACCATATGAATAAAATAAAAACACCTCCCAATGAATTGAAATGATACCTTTGATCATTTGACAACCATTGGAACAAAGATATCTGTCATGTACCAGATACTTAAGTTGGATTTTTGAACCAGTCACTAGCAGGGACAATAAAATTACTGATATGGTTTGAATATATTTTGTTCTTCCAAAACTCATGTAGAAATTTGCGCTTAAGGTCAAGAGAGATGATTAAGCAGGTAAGAGTGCTTATTACACAAACATGGATGTCTAAGTTGTAGCACAGCACCCCCCCTCAAAAAACTAGTTTGGCTATGTGTCCATGACAGCAGTGCTGTAGAAAGCAAAGGCAGGAGGATTTCTGGGGTTTGCTGGCCACCACCCTAGCTGTAAACTCAGTGGGAGATCCTGTCTCAAAGGAATATGACTAAGAGTGACAGAGTATGAGACCCATTGTTCTCTGTCCTCTTTGAGTGTACACATATGGTGCAAACATCCCCAAATATAAGAATCCATAAATACATACTACTGCATCACACACATACACATACAAGTGGCTGCAGAGATAGATTTAGTGGTTAGAGTTACTGCTTTGTAGAGGACCAGAGTTCAGTTCCCAGCACATTGTGTGGCTCACAAATACCAATAACCTCAATTTCAGGAAGATCCAAAGCCCCTGATCCCCCAGGGCCATGGAATTTAGTATGCATGTCCCAAATACACACAGTGCACATGACTAAAAATAAATCTATTCAAAAATGAAAAAAAAATACAAACCTGGTCTAGTGAAGTTGTCTTGGGAGGCAGTGCAGCCACTAAAATGTGCTTGTTTTATTTGTCAAAGCCTTGTTTCTGACTGACCTTGATTCTTCAAAAAAAGAAAAGAAACAGATTCCTATAAAAACTTCCTGAAATGCTATATTAAGCTCATGAAGTTTGTTACATGATCCATGTTAACTGAGTGATTCAGAATCCCTGATTACCATAAGAATCTGTTGTCATGTACATTACAGTGGTGGATGTTACCTGCTATTGCCTTGGATCAGAATCTAGATAGAGATTCCAAACCTGAAAGAAAAGAATTCTTAAGAACCAACCAAATGGAATTATAAGTTAGATATCAAAGCAGTGATTGAAGCACCCAAAAATAAAGCTTTATGTTTCCATGGAAACAAATAAAAACCCTTAGTATACACAGTGAATGTGTTTTACTTAACATGAAATTCTTACAAGTGATTTTGTAGTAACCCTTAACATAAAAACTTTTAAAAACAAAACATTTAAAGACAAATTGGAAATAAGAATAACGGGAAAAATATAAAAACAAAAAAAAGCATTGCAAAACTAAATCTCCAATGATTTCAGACTTTTTTTACAGTAGAAACTCAATATTACTGTTGCATTTTTATTGAAAACACACTTTTTGTACAACAGTTCTGATTAGAGTTTTCTTTTCCCCAGCTCCTGCTTTACCCTCCCTCCCTCCCTCCCCTCATCAAAATCCACTTCCTCTTTTTCATGAGAAAACAAACAGGCATATAAAATAATACTAATAAGAAAATTAAAAGAACAAAAATAAATAGAATAAAACTAATAAATAAAAAGGAGCCAAAGAAAAGATATAAGAAACACATATAGACACAGAGACACAAATATTCACACGTACACAAATCTCACACAAACACAAAATCAGAAAGCATAATATATAAGCAACAGACTTATGAACAAAAAGGCTCAGACAAAATTCCCCAAAAAATGGCATTGAGTTTGTTGCCTGTTGGCCATTGACTGTTGGACATGGGGCCTTCCCTAAGTGTGGTTTAGACACCCATGAGACGTCACTGGAGGAAACTATTTTTCCTTTTTGTGTAGTTATAAATTCGAGATACATAAATGCCAGTGACTTATATTTATTTCCATTCTTACCACTGGAACTCTATATGGCCCAGAACTGAGCAGTCTCTGTGCATACTGCCACAGTCTCTGTGAGTAGTCATTTTATTGCTTTGTTCCTTTAGAGGAACAGTAGTATTTGTTTTTCCTTAGGTCCATGGTTTATCTAGTCTCATGTCCTTTGCCATCTTGAAATGTGTCAGGAATAGAGCACACAACATATAATATCACAGAGCAAATGTTCTTATTCAAAAACCAAGGAATAGAGTCACAGCAAGGAAATGTCAAGAGCAAAATAAGAATGAAAAGTAGCCAAGAAAGTGGCCAACAGTCTAATTCTGTATCTGGGATTCTAGGGGTACCAGTAGGGCTCCAGTGGTTTGTCATAGCCTTGTCCTTACAATGCTGTTGCTTTGGTGCTCATCTCCTTTCTATTGGAGTGGTTTCATTTAGCCTTTTTTCATGAATGCCCTGTATTTCTGGCATGTCAAATATCCTGGGTTCTCCACTTCAACTTAAGCTTCATGTCAACAGCTGCATGCAGTTGCCTCTGAGGGCCTACTTGCAGAGAATCCAAATCTATATAACACTGCCTGGCCTCAGTGGCTCTCTGAAATCTTTTTTCCCTTTTTTTTATTTTCTATATTCTTTGTTTACATTCCAAAGGCTTTTCCCTTTCCCAGTTCCCCCCTCACCATATATGTCCCATAAGTCCTCTTCCCCTCTTCCCCCCGCATATTCCCCAATCATACCCCCCCCCAAACACACCATTTTTCTGTTCTGGTACTCTCCTACAAAACTGGATCTAGTCTTTTCTGGACCAGGGTCCTCTCCTTTCTTTTTCTTGGGAATCTTTTGTTTTGCTAATTGTGCCTTAAGTATTCAGAGCTTCTGGGCTCATTAATATCCACTTATCAGTGATTGCAAGTCATGTGTATTCTTTTGTGATTGGGTTAACTCACTTAGGATGATATTTTCCAGGCCCAACCATTTGCCTACAAATTGCATGAATTCATTATTTTTAATTGCTGAGTAGTATTCCATTGTATAAATATACCACATTTTCTGTATTCATTCCTTCATTGAGGGACATCTGGGTTCTTTCCAGCTTCTGGCTATTATAAATAAGGCTGCTATGAACATAGTGGAGCATGTGTCTCTATTGCATGCAGAGGAATCCTCTGGGTATATGCCCAGGAGTGGCATGACAGGGTCCTCTGGAAGTGTCATGCCCAATTTTCTGAGGAACCGCCAGACTGATTTCCAGAGCGGTTGTATCATCTTGCAATCCCACCAACAGTGTAGGAGTGTTCCTCTTTCTCCACATCCTTGCCAGCACCTGTTGTCTCTTGAGATTTTAATCTTAGCCATTCTGATTGGTGTGAGGTGGAATCTCAGGGTTGTTTTGATTTGCATTTCCCTGATGACTAATAATGTTGAACATCTCTTAAAGTGCTTCTAAGCCATCTGAATTTCTTCTGGTGAAAATTTTTTATTTAGCTCTGTACCCCATTTTTAATAGGGTTATTTAGTTTTTGGGGTCTAACTTCTTGAGTTCTTTGTATATATTGGATATTAGCCCTCTGTCGGATTTGGGGTTGGTAAAGATCTTTTCCCAATTTGTTGGTTACCTTTTTGTCCTTCTTGGCATGACTCTAACCAAACAAAGGAAAGATCTGTATGACAGGAATTTCAAATCCTTGAACAAAGAAATCAAAGAAGACCTCAGAAGATGGAAAAATATTTCATGCTCTTGGATTGGCAGAATCAATACAGTAAAAATGGCCATCTTGCCAAAAGCAATCTACAGATTCAATGCAATCCCCATCAAAATGCCAAATCGATTCTTCATAGATCTAGAAAGAGCAATTCTCAAATTCATTTGGAGTAATAAAAAACCCAGGATAGCTAAAACTATTCTCAACAATAAATGAACTTCTGGAGAAATCAATATCCCTGACTTCAAGCAGTACTACAGAGCAATTGTGTTAAAAAAAAAAAAAACTGCATGGTATTGGTACAGCAACAGGCAAGTAGATCAATGGAATAGAATTGAAGACCCAGAAATGAACCCACAGAGATATGGTCACTTGATCTTTGATAAAGGAGCTACGACCATCAAGTGGAAAAAAAGATAGCCTTTTCAACAAATGGTGCTGGTTCAACTGGAGTTCAACATGCAGAAGAATGCGAATTGACCCACTCTTATCTCCTTGTACTAAGATCAACTCCAAGTAGATCAAGGACCTCCACATAAAACCAGACACACTGAAACTAATAGAAAAGAAATTGGGGAAGACCCTGGAGGACATGGGCACAGGGAAAAAGTTCCTAAATAGAACACCAATACCTTATGCTCTAAGATCAAGTATTGACAAATGGGACCTCATAAAATTACAAAGTTTCTGTAAGGCTCTCTGAAATCTTAACACAAGCTTTCAACACCCCTCTACTCTTGTATCTTGCATTCTTGACATTCTGCTGCCAGCTCAAGCTGTGATTTAGATGTTTGTTCCACAGCTGTAGTGAGTGGTCTTCATGTACCAATCCTGGCTGAACTTGGGGACTACAGGAAGGCCATAAGCATTACCTTCAATTAAGGTGCTTCTCTTTCAATGATTTTGCATTATCCCATGGAGTGCATGGTGGGTAGCATTTTTGCTCTCATGTCACCTTTCCTATTGTTCTCATTCAGTCTAAGATTTTCATAATGGTACATATCTTTCTAATAATTAAAGATACATGGTTTATGATCACTCTGCATTCAACTTGAATTGCCACTCAGCCTGATTTCCATGTATTCTCTACTATCTGTTTTCTGTCAGTGAAAGTCTTGGTAAATTCAGTGACCCATGACAATGCCACATCCTAAATATTATGGTACATCAAAATTTCATCTATTAAAAATTTATTTTAGGGGCTGGGGAGATGGCTCAGTGGTTAAGAGCACTGACTGCTCTTCTGAAGGTCCTGAGTTCAAATGCCAGCAACCACATGGTGGCTCACAACCATCTATAATGAGATCTGATGCCCTCTTCTGGTGCATCTGAAGACAGCTACGGTGTACTTACATATAACAAATAAATCTTAAAAAAATTTATTTTAATACTTTTGTATTGGGGGGCTCAAGTTTCAGTATAGTCAGAATGTAGTGAGTCTTTGCTAAAACATAGTGTGAAAGAAAGCCTCAAGACCACTCACTGATAAGTGGATATTAGCCCAAAACCTCAGATAAGACAAGATAAAACACACAGAACCACAAGAAGCTCAAGAAGAAGGAAGACCAAAGTGTGGGCACTTCAGTTCTTCTGATAAAGGAAACAAAATACTCACAGGAGCAATTATGGAGACAAAGTGTGGGACAGAGACTGAAGGAAAGGCTACCCAGAGACTGCCCTACCTGGGGATTCATCCTATAAACAGTCACCAAACCCCTACACTATTATGAATGACAGGAAGTGCTTGCTGAAAAAAGCCTGTTATGGTTGTCTCTGGAGGGGCCCTGCCAGATCCTTACAGATACAGAGGCAGATGCTAGCAGCTAATCGTTGAACTGAGCATGGGGTACACAATAGAGGATTTGGAGGGAGGACTGAAGAAGCTGAAGGGGTTTGCAGCCCCATGGGAAGAACAATGATGCTGACAAACCACACTCCCCAGGGGACTCCCAGGGACTAAGCCATCAAACAAGGGGTACACATGGTTCCAGCCGCAATTGTGGCAGAGAAATGCCTTCTTCGGCATGGGTGGGAGGAGAGGTCCTTGGTTCTATGAAGGCTTGATAGATGCCCCAGCATGGGAAAATCAAGGGGGGGGGCTAGTTGGGAGTGGGATGGATGGAAGGGCATTTTCTTGGAGGCAGGGGATGGGAGGATGTGTTGGGGGATTTTCTGGTAAGGGAGGAAACTGGGAATGGATATAACATTTGAAAATGCAAATGAAGAATATATTCAATAATAAAAAGCGATTTAAAAAGAAAGAAAGAAAGAAACAAACAAAGAAAGAAAGCTTCAAGACCAATCCCAGAGAGTCCTTTGTTCTCTGAAACTTCAAGAAATCAGCCTTCATTGATCTCTATCAACCTCATGTCTATCAACTTTCTGTTCCATTAATATCTGCCTATGGCATTCTATTGTCTAAGACCCAGCCCAAAGCTCTAAACTCACCGACCACTTCCAAAAAGTTTTGAGGGCTTAAGGACCATGTAGTCAGGCTTATCACAGGTAGCAATAAAAGTATTGCTGCTAGTTTCTGTATTAGCAACCTTTGGATTTAGTTTGATGGAATATCTGACAAGAAACAACTTAGTGAAAAGCAGATTTATTTTGGCTCATAGATTACTGGAGAAGTGGTATGGTAGAAGGCTGCATTCATAACAGAGCTTGCTGCACAGCTTGTTAAAGCTTGTTTCTCTTTTGGTCCAGTTAGTGCCCACCCCTTAAAGGTCCTACAGCTCCCAAAAACACTATAACCAGGTAAGCACAAAATTTTCAAACACAGGAGTCTTTTGAGGAGTTTTTATATCTATCCATATATCTGTATTATGTGATATATACATCTTTTTTTTCTTTTATTAAATTAGATATATTCTTTATTTACATTTCAATTGTTGTCCCCTGTTCTGTTCCCCCCCCACACACACACACTGCGAAAAATCTCCTAACTCCCCCTGTTCCTCAATCTACCCACTTTTGCTTACCTCTCCTGCTATTCCCCTACACTGCATCATCAAGCCTTCTCAGGACCAAGGGTCTCCATTTTGTGGTACCTCCTCTGATCATGTTCTTCACAATAGCTATGCTAATTTACATATCTAACAACACTAAACTAGAGTACTTGCTTTTTCTCTGAGACATTGCCAACAGTTTTTTATGTTATCTTAATTGCACTGGCTTTTCTTAATTGAGGTAGTATCTCCTTGTGCTCTGCTAAGCATTTCTCTTATAGTAAAACAATTAGACATATATTGTTGTTCATTTATATTTCTTCTAGAGAATCTTCTCTTAACTGCATTTGCCCAATTATTAAATTATTTTGACACACTTTCCACTTTTACTTCATTTTGTGTTCATTTAATATTCTGTATACTAATACTGAATTTTTGAATATTTTCTCCCATTCTGTAGGTTGTATATTCACTTTTTAATTATTTTTTTCTCTAGAAGCTTCCTACTTTGAAATAAACCCATCTACCAATTTTTTGCTTTTACAAGCTTTGCTTTTGGAGTTTTATCCAAGGGCTGTTGAAATTTTCTATAAGTACTATAGTATACTTAAGTGTTTCTGTGAAGGCCTAGCAGAGTTCATTTGGTAATAATCAGTGCCCTGACATTCAGTGGCATAGACTACACCTACATTCTCATTGCTCAATCATTATGTAGTGAGTGTCTTTGCTTTTCCCTTAAAGTCTCACTTACCAAATGTATGTCTAGTTATGTCTACTGACTTTTCACATTTACTTGCTTATAATATATTTCATCTTCTCACTTTAGCCTATGTTTTTGTCTTCTCATAAGGTGCTTCTTGAATTTACCATTTGTTTTTCAATACATTTTAACCAGTTCATGCCTTTTAATGGAGAATAAGATTGTAATTGATAACAGCTTACAAGTAACGTGTCACATATGTTATTTCTAATTGACGTAGAAATGGTCTTTTCTGGAGTAGCTATTCTAATATCGAATAAAATCAACTTTCAACTGAAAGTTATCAAAAAAGATGAGGACGAACACTTCATACTCACCAAAGGAAAAATATACCAAGAAGAACTCTCAATCCTGAATAGCTATGCTCCAAAAGCAAGCGCATCCACATTCATAAAAGAAACTTTACTGAAGCTCAAAGTACACATTGTACCTCATACAATAATAGTGGGAGACTTCAACACTCCACTCTCATAAATGGACAGATCATGCAAAGAGAAACTAAACAGAGACACAGTGAACCTAACAGAAGCTATGAACCAAATGAATTTAACAGAAATCTAAAGAACATTTTATCCTAAAACAAAACAATATACATTCTTCTCAGCACCTCATGATATCTTCTCCAAAATTGGCCATATAATCTGTCACAAAACAGGCCTCAACAGATACAAGAAGACTGAAATAATCCCATGTATCCTATCAGATCATCACAGATTAAGGATGATCTTCAATAACATCAAAAACAATAGAAAGCCTACATATATGTAGAAACTGAACAATACTCAATGATAACTTGGTCAAGGAAGAAATAAAGAAATTAAAGACTTTTTAGAATTTAATGACAATGAATCCACAAAATATCCAAACCTATAGGACACAATGAAAGCAGTCCTAAGAGGAAACCTCATAGCTCTGAGTGTCTGCAAAAAGAAACTGGAGAGAGCATACATTAGCAGCTTGACAGCACAACTGAAAGCTCTAGAACAAAAAGAAGCAAATACACAGCCGGAAATAATCAAACTCATGGCTGAAATCAACCTAGTAAAAACAAAAAGAAATATACATAGAGTCTACCAAACCTAGAGCTGACTCTTTAAGAAAATCAACAAGCTAGATAAACCCTTACCAGACTAACCAGGGGTCACAAAGACAGTATCCAAATTAGCATAATCAGAGATGAAAAGAGAGACATAACAACAAATATCAAGGAAATAAAAAAATATAATAATCAGATCCTATTTAAAAAGCCTATATTCAACAAAATTGTAAAATCTGGATGAAATGGACAATTTCCTAGACACATACCAGGTACCAAAGTTAAGTGAGGATCAGATAAACTATCTAAAAAGCCCCATAACCCCTAGTGAAATAGAAGTAGTTATCAATAGTCTCCCAAATTATGAAAAGCCCAGGATGAGATGGGTTTAGTGTAGAATTCTATCAGACTTTCAAAGAAGACCTAATACCAATACTCGCCAAACTATTCCACAAAATAGAAAGAGAAGGAACCCTACACAATTCGTCCTATGAAGCCACAATTACTCTGATACCTAAATCACACAAAGACCATACAAAGAAGGAGAACTTCAGAACAATTTCCCTAATTGAATATCAATGTAAAAATAATGAATAAAATTCTTGCAAACCCAAATACAAGAACACATCATAATGATCATTTGTGATCAAGTAGGATTCATTCCAGGGATGCGGGGATGGTTCAATATAAGGAAATCTGCCAATGCAATCCACATAAAGAAACTCTTAGAAAAAACCCATGGTCATCTCATTAGATGATGAAAAAGCATCTGACAAATGCTTTTACCAGTGCCCCTTCATGATAAAAGTCTTAGAAAGGTCAGAATTTCAAGGCCCATACTTAAACATAGTAAAAGCAATATACAGCAAACCAGTAGACAACATCAAACTAAATGAAGAGAAACTCAAAGGAATCCCACTGAAATCAGGGCCAAGACAAGGTTGTCCACTCCCTCCATACCTATTCAATATAGTACTCGAAGTCCTAGTCAGAGCAATTAGACAACAAAAAGAAGTCAAAGGGATATAAATTGGAAAGGAAGAAGTCAAAATATCATTATTTGCAGATGATATGATAGTATACTTAAATGACCACCAAGATTCCACCAGACAACTCTAAAACTGACTTGATATAAAATTAACTTCAAACAAGTCAGTGGCCTTCCTCTACTCAAAGGATAAACAGGCTGATAAAGAAATTACACCCTTCACAGTAGTCACAAATAATATAAAATACCTTGATATGACTCTAACAAAACAAGTGAAAGAATTGTATGAGAACTTCAAGACTGAGGAAAGAAATAAAAGACCTCAGAAGATGGAAAGATCTCCCATGCTCACGGATTAAGATAGTAAAAATGGCCATCTTGCAAAAAAGCAATCTATAGATTCAATGCAATCCCCAGCAAAATTCCAATTCAATTCTTCATAGAGCTAGAAAGATCAATTTCCAAATTCATCTGGAATAACAAAAAATAACCAGGATAGCTAAAACTATTCTCAGCAATAAAAGAACTTCTGGAGAAATTACCATCCCTGACTTCAAATTGTACTACAGAGCAATTATGATAAAAACTGCATGGTATTGGTACAGTGACAGGCAAGTAGATAAATGGAATAGAATCGAAGACCCAGAAATGAACCCACACACCTATGGTCACAAAGGAGCTAAAATCATCCAGTGGAAAAAAGACAACATTTTCAACAAATGGTGCTGGTTCAACTGGCAGTTAGCATTTAGAAGAATGGCAATTGATGCATTCTTATCCCCTTGTACAAAGCTCAAGTCCAAGTGGATCAAAGAGCTCAACATAAAACCAGATACACTGAAACTAAGTATATTGGAGAAGATCTTTGGGTACATGGGCACAGGGGAAAAGTTCCTGAATGGAACAATGGGAGTTTCCTCAGACACCCTCCACACTACTCTTGTAATTGGCAAAGCCCTTTGACACTTAGTTGCCATAAGGGTTCTTGTGTATTTGATGTTATAATTAGCAGCATCAAGATATGAGTTTTCCACCACAGCTGTGGTGATTCCCCAGATAACAACTCTATCTACAGATGCAAAGATATAAAAATTGATGTGGTGCCTCTCTGGCACTCACCTAAACAACAATGTATGATAAGGCTAGGTGTAGGGATGGCAGTGGGAACAACTGTGGATAGGGTGACCCTGGAAACTGGTGTTCCTTTCTGTGGCTTTGGTGACAATGCCTGCCAGGACCCCATAATGATGTAGCAAAACGGTAAAGAAAATAGGAGTTTTATAAGGCCTTATGAACAAGCCATTATGGATAGAACAGCAAAAATCATCAGTACCTTCCCTTCCTTGTCTGCAGTACACAAGAGAGGTACCCGGGAAAGGTAACAGAAATCACATGTGCAGCTGCCTTCAGTCTTGGCATGGTGAGTCAACATGCAGGAAGCCATGTACATTTTCTCTAAGGGAAAGCACCCCAATTGCCTGACTTTCATGGACAGTTTACAACATATACATCTGGTGACAGCATCAGTTTTATGCAGTCCAGTAAATGCAGCAGGCTTAGGTCATTCACCACACTGTGTCAAGTTGTATATGTGGCAGCTATACCCTACTGCCAGCATACTAGAATGTTAACAGAACATAAGAGATAAGAATATAAATGTTCTCTGAATCCGTAAAGCAGTCTAAATTGAGAGAATAGCTCTTTTCTCAGGGTATGAAATCCTTCCCAAAACAAAGGCATTATGTGGCTTTCAGATTCCCATATGACTCATTGCAAGCCTGTGAGGATTGAGTCCCTGTGAGGATTTTCTGGTCCCTACTACTGACAGTATTTATACTGTCTGCTTGGTTCCTCTTTTTAACTTAACCTCTAAGAAGAGATAACCTTCCCCACATGCTGTGGTTCCAGGGCAGCAAAGGCCATTTCTTTGCTGCTGCTTACCAGCTCCTGGGTGTGGAATTCGGAATATCCCAGTCATTCCTCACCTTTTAGTTTGGTTCTTCTCTTTCTTGGAGAAGAGGAAATAAAGATTGGAAATCTCTGTTCAGCCACTTTGAATCTCAAAATTATTTGTATGGTTGAATTTTTTTTTTTTTTTGAGATAGAGTCCCACTGTGTTACTGGTTGACCTGCAACCCACTGAGATCGGCCTGCCTTTATCTCTGGATTGCTGAGGTTAAATGCATGAACCATCACACTTGGTACCAAATTAATTCTTCTAAATGAAGTCCTCAAATTCTTTGGGTTGGTGGATATTCTTTGCTCCATTTTGTGTTCTTCAGAGTTGAGTGTTCCCTCCGTGGTGGAAACATTGATGATGTATGTTTGGTTTAGTATTAAGTCTTGTCTTAGCATTTGATATTTATTTTCAAATTGCTAGTTGGGTTCCCTGGGGTTTAGGAGACAGAGTTTTCTTTAATATGAAGGAAACAGCGGAAAACAGTTCTGTATCAGGGCTACTGACCTGAGTCTGAGAGATCCATTCCCACCCAGATTGTTACAGTATGAGAAGCTGAGAACTGTGTGTGTGTGTGTGTGTGTGTGTGTGTGTGTGTGTGTGTTTTACTCTAGACTGTTGTTATTTGTTTGACCCAATGAGGGCATGTTTATATCCAGAAATCAAAATGACTGGCTATTGTCCCTCACTCTAGGATTTCATAATGTCCCATATCCAATTCTTTCTTCTTTCGAACATCTTTCTTTGTCAATAATAGCTTTAATCATGGATGCTGTGTTGTAGATTCATTCCTCATTTAGGTCAACCTGTCTGTTATAGGAATTAATACTTATCTCTGGGATCTAGAGCATATGGCTTCATCTGCCTGTAGTGAAATCATTAATTTATTAAAATGGATTTTAAACCATTTTAATAGGACTGAGCAAAAGAGGAGGCTATAATGATTTTGCCTTTGTGAACTAAGATATTTATTATCATATGTATTTTTAGAGACATCAACAATTTAAAATTAAATAGTAGTGGATATTTTTAGCTCAAAATAATAGTATTCATAGATAAGAATCAAAACAAAGTCTCTTGTTATATGCAGTTACCATAAGATATAAGGCTTGTAGTTGGATGATATATAAAAGTAGAATGTGATAGTATATAATTGTGACTTGACTAATGTGGTGATTCTTCTCTAACTAATACTATATTTATCAATCCTCACAACCATGCAAAAATCTCTCCCTCTTCTGAAGATGAACCATAAGAAACTGCTGTTTTGCAGACAAAGGAGACCATGAGCATCAGTCTCATTGTTCAGCCTCAGGTGCTGCCTTCGACATGGTGGAAAAGTTTTGATTCTTTGAAATCAACCCGTGATTTCCTTACAGTTTTCTTGATCTTTTTGAGGATCTAATTTGATAAGCGAGCTTGTAGGCACTTTTATAGGAATAAATGTCAAGGTTTGCTAGTTTATCCATTAGATAAAGAGAAGATGTAGCAGCAGGAAGTTTACTACATCATGCAGAGTCTGAAAATTAATGGAAGGCATTAGCAATAGATTGTTTCAGATCAAGTGAAACAATCTTAGGTGTCAAGGATAAAGGAAGCTCCTGCAGACACCTGAGATGTTATTCATCCTTGTATGTCTTGAGAATCCTGAAGAACCATGGTTGACTAGTCAAAATTGTATGGCAATGGTAGGTATCACTAAGTATTCACTGAACTAAAAGGCAATCATACCAATTAAACTCTTGGAATGTCACACGAGATGACAAATCTACAGAGCTTTAAGCATGTGCTAAAATTGAGAAAGATATTCATTAAAAGTTAGATTGTGACAGTCTATCAGCCTTGTGGCAGCTGAAAGTACTGTCAAGATATGCAAATTAGCCTTTGTTGCAGGAATGATTAGATAATAAATGTATTAAAATGATCCCATAGGAAAATGATGATAGCCATGTAAGCAGTGTATGCTGTTACTTAAAACTGGGCTTATGCTCAGCATAGGAAGCCTCATTTTACCATCCTATTAGCAAATCTTGAGAAGTCTTATGTACTACTATATATTTTCTCACATATACATAAAATAATGCTGATCATTTAAAAAGCAATTTTAGTATTTCCATTCCAAGTATAAGTTTAAGAAATGAGAATTTTATTACAAATTTTCAGTGGTCCTAAATCATACTCCTGGAGGTTGTAATAGACAATGGTATAAATTAAGATGTCTGTGACTATTCAGTCCCTTGTAAGCATATTTTAAATGTACCTTTCTGCATTTCTTTTATATGTGATCTATATTACTATTAGTATCATAATCTCACAAAGGATGATATTCAGTGTCTACTAGAAATCTATTCTGTTAAGGAAAAACATTTCAAAACAGACAAAAAAATGCCAGATTAAATAATTTATTACTGGTGCTACGATGAACACATATACTTAATACTCAATTTTATGTGGAACTTTAAAAAAATAGTTTTGATACAGTATCAAAATTTACACAAGTATTTTGTCAAAAGACCAATGTCCTTTGTATCGCTACTGCAGGCTCTGCTATAAGCACAAAAACTTGTTTAAATAACTTCTTCAGACTGTAGGAATACAACAATTGAAGGATGTTTCTATGTGAGAAAGTATATGTGTGCTTGTGTGTGTGTGTGTCTGTGTGTATACATATATATATATATATATATATAAAACAATTTTCTCTTAGATACTAAAACTATAACAGTTTAAAGGATGAATCTTAAATTATAACTCAACTATAATTAGGAAGGTCCTTCTATATTAAATGAACTCATATATATTTTCTGAAAATAGAGGGAACTTTTGAAAATCATAATTATACATTTTTACTATGACAAGTTTCTTCTGATTCACCTGCCAATCATAATTAATAAGTTATATAATAAGACCATTTTATTTATAGACAATGAGGAATATTGACTGTGAATCAAATCATAAGTTTAAAAGCTATCCATGAATTGTTGCATCCTACTTTATAATCTTAAACTACAGTAAAAACAGCATTCTGTCACAGGCCTCTTGAACATTCATACAGGAAACTATCATTGAATTTAGATAAACACAAAATATCATAGCATTTCCAGTACACACATTCTAATATTATACATCTATACCAATAATCAGAAAACTAGCAAAGCTATCACACATCTCAAGCAATCTGAACAAGAGAATTTAGCCTCAGTAATGGACATGCGTTAGCTTCCTAAGACATTAGATATCTGCAGTGATAGGCAAAGAAAGCTTCTGTTTTCTAGAGCAGTGCAAGACTTTAAATTTTACTTAAAGTTTATTAAGTATACTGCATGTCTAGAAATTAAATTGTAGAAATAGACAATCTCACAGCTTGAAACACCTAGAAAAATTATATTCGCTTCCTTATTATTTGACATTGATAGGTTGAATATATATGAAGGGTTGTATGGTCCAAAGACATGCCTTTAAAAACAACTCATCAAAATTAAATTATTTATTTTGAACAATTGAAAATAAATGATACTCTCTGCTAAGCACTCTAAAAAGTCCTCCTACCGTTCTAGCTGGTAAAAGATTTTGTGTTATTTTTTAGCACCTCAGAATTCAAATGAGAAACCAAATATTATCTTGCATCCAACTACTTATTCATCAGGAAGCGATTTTTCCTCAACTGCTATATATCTATGAGGGAGCTTCCCAACCCAGGTTGTATGCTCAAACACACTTCTTCATATCTTCCACACAGTAGAAAGTTCCTACAATTAGATAAAGTGAACCACCTCTATCAAAGCTACAGAGGCTCTACTGGACTCATCCAACCATGTATATTACCCAATATGTTAATCATGGTCATAAAGAGTCAAAAACATTTCAGCTGTCATGAAAGTATTAATACTAAAACGATTTTCCAAAGCTACCTTGAAACTGCTATGAACACTAAAGTTGAGACATATAGCACGTATTAGGCCGACCGGGGGAAGGTACACTGAAGGATTTAGAGGGGAGATATTAGCAAGGTACAATCACTCCATGTGATGTCGTGAGTTCTATTTTGTAGAAACTGAATTTCTTCTTCATCTTCTTTTTCTGCTGTCTCTAGTAGTGATGATGTCATGTTTGAAGGCAGTGCTTCTCACATAGGCCCTTTGTACTGGTTTCCTGACAAATGTTGTCTAATTCCAGGACACGAGCCTGCAGCATCTCCAAGTTTCCTCCATACAACCTTAAAAAAAGAGGTAAGTAAATTAGGTGTTATAATGCAGAAACAGATGTGAATTTCAGGAAGGAACTATGAGAGGTTCAAAGATGGGTGCAAAGACGAGACAGACTCTCCACATAGATGGGTTGAAACTCAAAATAAGCATGATAGTGACAGCTTTGAGATGGTGACAACTTCTTAAACAGCTTAACAGCAGCCAGGACTGGGATTTTAAAAAGACATAACATCTAACCTTAGCTATCTGAGTGGTCCTTAACCCCGAATTAACAGTAATTCCCACCTGCAGAAATTCTAAGGATGATGGCAGAAAGGAGGCACCAGTATCTGTATTTTTATTTAAAGTTCCCAAAGTAATTTCTCTGTGCATTTAGAATTAGGAGCCTGTGGCTAAAAGAGCAAATTGGCTTTTACTAGAACAATAGATACAATGTCTAATTCATCTAGAAAAGTGAGTTTGTATTCTTGAGCCACCTAAATCCTAATCTTCTAATCTTAGTTTCATAATTTTTGCAATTCTGGGAGAAGTGGTCGTCATACGACTCTGCTAATGAGCTACTAAAGAATTCTCTCATTTCCAGAAGAGAAAAACATAAACACGGGGTTAAGGAAATTTAGAAATCATTAAAATAAATACAGTTACACCTATTAAAACATGGCCCATTTTGGGAGGACATTAGAACAAAACGGTAATATCAAGAATAACATGAGTATAAAACTATGAAAGACACCAAAAATGCCAATATTCATGCACTAAGTTGAATAAACACAAGCATCTCTATACACAGTAGAACCACCTAACTTCCCTACACTATTCACTGTGAGGACATTGTTAGACTGCTGGATTTCACAAAACAATGCTCTAACATGAACACAAAACCAGTTTGTTCATTAGTAATTGAGAGACTATTTCCTTTTTATTTTGCTTTTAGTAAGAAGTAAATTTACCAGATTAAAATCACCCAGTAACTAAACTGTCATTTGGAGATTTCAGACAAACCTGAAATGACAAGGTCACTAAAAATGATATTTATGATTCTCAGAAGGCACTATATTCATCCTTAGAAGAGAACCAACAAGCCATTCATTAAACAATGTGACCAGGTACATGCACTACCATTTACAATGATGCAAGACAGCCCTGCTTTTCTTCATTTCCAATACAGTGAAACTAAGTTGTTATCACTCCAGGACAACATCCTATTACACTCAAAGGGAATTTTAGTTATGGCCTTTAAATAGCAGGAATAGAATTTTAGAGCAATGGATAGCTTTAGCTATATACAGGAAGTCAACAAAGTCTCAAATGATACCATGTGTTTTCCATTTCTTGCTCATAGATAAAACCAGTTCTACCAAGAATGTTTTGGATGCCTGGTTTTGAAGCAAGTAATATATATGAAGACTACAGAATAACTGCAGATATTTTTTAAAAACCTAGTTATTGTAATTAAACAGTACAACTGCTGTTCAGTTACTGAAATGTGGAACACAACGGGCCATACCAAGATATTGCAGTGAGGGAAAAGAAAACTCTGCTGCAGTCACAACTATGAACTAAAGCATTGACAATAGGAGTACTATATAAATAAAAAAGCAAAAGTCTATGCACACGAGTGTGATTAAGATCACCCAGAAACTAAACTGTCATTTGGAGATTTCAGACAAACGTGAAATGACAAGGTCACTAAAAATGATATTTATGATTCTCAGAAGGCACTATATTCATCCTTAGAAGAGAACCAACAAGCCAGTCATTAAACAATGTGACAGTCTATGCATAGCAGTCTTTTTGGCAAGTTGATGTTACCCGCTTATATCCTGGAGGAATATCAGAAACTGACAAGATTTTCATTACCTTGAGTTCTTGCTGAGCCTTATGAAGATTATCATGTCACATATAACTCTGTAGCGTTATAAAAGTTTATAGGTCTTCAAATAAGAGGTATTTGTAGTCTTTGTTACCTGCCAGGAAAATTATTTATTAAGCTACTGTGTAATCTGCTTTCTTCCCTATCTACCCTGCAGTCTTCTCTTGAATTTATTCTCCAGTCTTTCCTGTGTAGTTTTGATGGTTGTATAATTTATGATGGTGTCATAGATACTATTTTATATCATTTTCAAATGAGTTTTAAAACTAAGTGCTAAGGTTTGGTTTTCATTTTCCCTTTAAATTATAGGAAACAAAACCAAACATTGACAGTTAGAAATAGATACCCTATAGGAAATTAGAAAGAAATAAGAGCTGGCCCAGGTTTGCCTTCTTGTATAGTTAAAAGACCACAAGAATATAGTATTCTTTTAAAGCAAACAAAATGATCAACAAACACTAATGATGATCCCCAAGACATGTTCAGAAAGTTTTTCATAAGGAAGGAAGAGATAGGAAGGGACACAAGGGCAAAATCCAATCTTGTATTAAGCAAAATAAAGAAGGTATTTTCTATAAGATACAGTGCTTTCATTCATTATGATGAGAAGTAGGAATAGCTGATCCTCAAAGGAGATACGGTTAATATGTTTATTTCACTAAAGAGTTTGAGCACGTAACTTCATTTCCGGGTCTTAGTTCCTTCAAATATATACTGAAGGCTGGGGCTCTTGGCTAAGGTGCCACACTCAAATCACCTGTAACTGATGTTAAAGGCATAAATCCAATTAACAAGCTCCACAAATTCCTAGGATGGCACAAGAAGATTACTCCCTACCTCTCTCCCAGTACTATAATTCCCAACAACTAAATTTTCTTTGTTTTGATAGCCAATAGATGAGAAGGAACAGGAACCTTAGGTTTATAAATCAAAGCTGTACATTTATCTAAGGTAAATTGTCAAACACATGTTGAAATCTTAAGCACACATTGAAAAGCTACAATGAGTAGACATCAGAGCATGGAGAAAATGATATGCAGAACCATGACCAATTAAAACCAAAGAACAGATATGCAGCAATGAAAGGTGCTTGGAAAGTATTGCAAAATAAAAGCAGCCACAGCACAGGTAAAAAAGAGGGTTGGAAATTATCACCCCAGCACATTTAAACTGCCCATGGGACTTAAAGTTCATTTACTGGATTCCAGAAACATCTTGAAGTGGTGAATCATAGGTCTGAGAATATATGAAATTGATAAATGTAAAGTTAAAGGATATTCCTATACAAGTGTTCCATTCTGTGATATAAACATAAAATGGAGATAAAAACACAATGTAACAATACAAATTAAATTAAAACTAGGGCCTAGCCATGATTTCCTGGATTTAAGAAATTCATTGCTCTATAATTATCCATTTAGCTCTTTAAAGCTGCATGGCTGTATTCTTGATCAAACAGTATGTCAATCAATAATCACATTTACATGTTTTTAACTGAATTGTCTGGTTTCCAGGATAGATTTCTGTTCATCTATACCATTGGTAGACCTATCTATGCAATGTCTAAGTTTGAGTTGTCTCATGAAAGATAAAGACAATACTTAGTATGATATGATGGCTGTACCACGTAAATATTAGGTAGCAAAGTAATTGATTTCTGGGGTTGTTCATTGTAAGTTTTAATTCTTTTTATAATGACTTAAATTCAATATTTAAAAATGTTTATATGTCTTTCTGGAATGCAGAACTGACTGATCATTTCTGACCACATCCAGGGCTTTTCATGTAGTAGCCAACCACTAACTATATCACCAATTCCTCTGATCTTGGTGGGTTTTAGCATGAGTGAGAATATCTCTGTAATAAAACAAACTGAAAATAAAAACAAGGGCAATTGTTTTTTTTTTTCATGAAAAAAGGAAAGACATTTGGTCTTCAATTTCAAGGTAGATATTCTTAAAAGAATAACTAAGCTGTGATGAGGCTTTCAACACAGAATACACAATAAAGCACATCAAACTTACATTGCACATTTCTCTGACTATAGCTTTTTCTGTCTCACTAAGGTCATGGTCATACTCTTTACCCTGTTGACGATCTACAGTTTCCTCAACATCCAAGACCTGGATTCATTGAAAAAGAAAAGCAGATTTCACATGGAAAAAATCTGTTAGTTTATGATAATACCAACAAGGACCTCCACTTTGTCAAATCTTAAGATTTCTCCATGTTTGCATATCAGAATGAATTCAAATATGGCAAAAATCTTTTTAAGTAGTTAGTTGTTCTGAATCCCAGAAGGAATTTCACTAACTTTTTCATTCAAAGCAATCTATTATATCACTAATAGTCAATAATTCACAAATGTCTAAAATGGTTAGGTACAGCTATCTTGGTCATTAAGATATTTAATAGTCTGAACCATTTTGGATGCAGTCAAAAATTCTTGGTCTAATACAACAGTGAATATTTTTTTCATTATATGCCAAATGGTCTGAGTGATATGTAGACAAGGCCTGTATAAAAAACAGCTACATAAGATGGGCTGTGAAGTATGCAGATGGTACTATTGAGTTCACAGTTCTCACCTTGACTAGCCTAAGAAAGAGATGTGAGGATGGATCTTGAAAAGTATACTGAATTCTTACAGTGAAAATATCCACACAACACTTCAAATATTTTTCATTTGAGCAAAGTGTGTTTTAACTGTCTTTTAAACAAGTTTATTGACTTATGTTTCTCCTTTTCTAAATTGTCCCGAAATAAGTTAAATATATTACTTTTAAAATGTGAACAATTTTTAGTAACAATCTGTAGAACAGAAAGGTGCTATTTGCCACTGTTGTAGTAGTTTGAAAGCCAAAGCACTGATGTATCATAAAAAGAAGTCTTATCTTGAGCATCCTCACTGAATTGTGGCTTACTAAGTAGCTTGTTCTATGGTCACCACAGTCAAGGAGACAACCTTTAAGAGTGTGTCCAATAATTAGCACCAATGAATTGGTAGGGTCTCCATTTCAAGTTCGTGAACACTGAGACTACATTTAATAGTCTTATTCAAAGACTTATCCTCATTATCACCATCTTTTCCTTAAGAGTCTTGAAAAGCTTCATAATCATTTTCTACTCCTAAGTCATTAAAAATTTAAAGATCCTCTTGAACATCTGCCTACACATTTGATTTATAATGTAAATCAGAACACTGTCTAGTGCAAATCAGTTTATATCTACTAAATTAAATTTCAATTAATAGCAAAGCAAGCCCAGCATTCATTAAAGCATTAAGTTTTTCTTTTGTTCAAATGCATCAAAAGGGAGAAATTTAACCATTATTCTCTGGCCACATAATTTTGTTACCATTATGAAAATGTTGTGCATACTTCTGACACAGGAAGTCCCAGCAGCAAGCACATTTGATATTTAAGAAATTCTAAAGATCTCTGCTGGCTGAAGTCTTATCACCTGCGACCAAGGAAACTAATGTACTCTCCTGATCACATACCCTCTCCTTCTCCTAAGAAAAATTTTTTCAAGGAAATTAGAGCAAACTTTCATAGAAAACCTAGGGTTTCTTTCTTGATCTCACTGTAATTTGAGGCTTTATTCAGAGCATCACTGAAAAATTAGAAAATTTCCATATGCCCCATTATGTGCATTGGATTCAATGTCACATTTGACATTCAACAAAGCAGCAGGGTGAAATGGCTTTCAAACAGTTTGAGTAGTAAGGCAAGGTGGTACTTTTGGATTTTGTGCAAAAGCTAAACTGCTACAAAACTGAAGCTGATCTGTGGGCTCTTTTCCAATTCTAGAATGCTTTCAGAAGGTCAGTATGTGATTCATGCTAAAGGGCAACCAAACACTAATTCAGAAAAGAAAAATGCTTACCACTCAATGAGCCAGCACCTGCCAAAGTTAGGACAGTGCCCTGAATACTTGCTGTAGCTTTACACCCACTCCTCTCAGTTGCTGGTTACATATGTTCCTAATGAAGGAAAGATCAAGTGCACTGCCAATGGCCACCAGTGTGGTTCTCTTGCCTGCTCTCATCTGCAGTCAGTACATGTTGAAAGGATGCAAGTTCATTTTCCTATTAGCCAGAGTAAAATACCCTGAGAGCTAAATCTCCTGTTCAAGTTAAATCACAAAAACCAAAGTGTTTCCTTGAGGTTCTCATAAATATATCTGCATACCATGAACACTTAGATGATATGGTGCTGCCAACATGAGCAACTTCAGTCTGATGGTAAGTCAGAAAGTGAAATAATTTAAGTTATAAAACTTATATGCCAAAGTTGACCTTGAGTCCTCTACCTGCATTATGGCTCAGAAAGGGTTGCTAAAAACTCTTCAACGTCATAAACCTATCTAAAGAACATTATTTCATAATTAGAATTTTTTTCAGTTTTAAGGTTATTTTTATTGCCTGTATGATTTACCAATTTCTACTTTTAGGTAAACATTTAAATTATCTATTATTAATATTAGTTATAATACTTATTAATTTTATTTACTGGAAATATCATTAGTTAATGCAATAATTCATTTTTGTCCAGGTTTTCATTAAGTCATGATAAAATCTGAAGTAAAAGCCAAAACTAGAGACTATTTTTTCTCTTATGCCTATATAGAAACACTAACTGCAATGTGAAGAGTTAAGTAGAAGAAAAAGTAGGTTAGAGTATATTTCATTACTCATTGAATAATCATGTAATAACTTCAACTGCCTTCCTTCCTTTGATAATCTTACTAGTGCTATACATTGGTGACATCTACATAATAACATTTCACATATAAAATCTGTAACATCTTTCACATGGGTATGCATGCACAGCAGACTTCAACTTCAATGCAGATAGAAATGAATCACAGTGCTCAAACAAAATAACAAAAGAAGAGATTTGACCTTAAACACTCAAGCCCAGTGTTGGTTCACAAATTAAAGTCAGAGATTAAAAAGTTATACCAGCAACGGGGTTAAAAATAAAGTATGTATGGTTATAGTAAGACTGAGGACTGCCAGACTATAGCAAACAGACCACAACACAACAGAGGTTCCGCGTAAATGGTTACCTTAAGAGAATGTACCACAGGTTCAGGCTGCTGAGAAGGTGTGGTATGTCCACTGAAGCTAGCTGGAGAGTTGGGTGAACTGTTATTCCCATCAGCCCCTGATGACAACCTAAAAGAACCCTTAGTAGAAAACCAACAACTTTGTTATTAAAACAAAAGTCGTTTAAAACTATATAGGTGCCATTATACATTCAATCCCACCATCAAATGAGCAATACCCATTTTGTGTAATTTTTTTTCTACTATTGCCCCTTCAATTTTCCTAATCTGTCTTAAGCCAGTCTCAATCTATTAATAGGAATACACTTGCTACTTGAGCAATAAGAAAACAAGAGCTATCTCCATAAATGCCTGGATGCCATCTCTAATTTACTAAAGAGTACAATGCCCCCAAGCAATAGAGCCATTGAGAACATTTCAGGAATAATTTTTGAAACCTGAAGACCTGAAGAGCAGTGAATTCATGAGTCACTTTGCAGCTGGTTAAACATGCTTACTCAGCAGGTCAAATGTCATATTCCATATGTCTTAGAAAAACTCTAACACATCACATTGTTCCATTGGAAAAACTGTGTCTCTTCTCAAAAAAAAACTTTGTTAAATTTAATACTTATAATAATGGAACATTTTAAAAAGAGATTTAACTAAATTCAACATTTCCTTGAGCAAGTATTCGTTTATTAACTTCTATTAAAATGAAAACCAAAATAGGTACAATTTACATATTTGTTAATCAATGATTCTTCAACTCAGTGGGTGAGAAATGATTAATAAAACCTGTGTTAGCCACAGTCATCTCAGGGGTCTGCCGTTTTTCTGCTTATTGATTGAATAAACACTAATGGATGCACAAGGGAAAGGGGAGCTGCAATTATCATCTCTTAGAAAAGTAGCAAGGGGAATTTTCCAAAGCTGGATTTTGTAGAGTATTTCATTCTGAAGGAACCTGAGGAATTTTAATATTTACCCATCAACAAAACTACAGATTTGGCAACAACTAATAGAATCGTCAGTGATGTACTTAATTGGGCCTGTTAACATAATCTGAGTAGTATGAACATAATCAGTAGTATGCACTGAAGGTGCATTGTGAATTCATAAAGGGAGAGATAATGGTATTTTGGCACATTCAGTTACAACAGCTACAGAAAATTGTTGATACTTATAGGGTGGGGAGGGGCAGGCTACACAGAGCAGCAATTACTAGAGACCACCTATATGGCTTTATACAGCCAATGTTATTCACATACAATTTAACAACCCCTAACATTTGGAATATTAAGTCACTTCTTTTGTTGCTGTTTCTTTCTATACCCTTCAAGACTCTGGTTTCCTCCTGGCAAGCCGATAAAGGAAAGATGTATTTTTTCCTATGTTACAAGAACTGTGCAATCTAATACCTCCTGCTGGCCACTTGAATTAACCACTAGCAAGAGGAAGCAATCCAATGAGATATTCTTATACGCTTTTGGCTTCTTTCCTTGATTGCTACAAAGTCTGAGGTTAAAATCAGGTGATGAAATAGCCTGACAAATATAAACACCCCAAACCCACTTGAAAATTAGATTATTAAGTTTGGTTTTTCTTAGTTTGTAACTTAAATCAGACCAAATAAGAAGAATATGAATAATGTCAAGGGAATTGTCTGAGATTTAACATGAGTTGAAAAACAGATCTTTGCAGCCCCTAAACTTTATTAGGTTTTCTCTTTAGATTTAGGGATTCCAAAGGGATGAGTGACAAAGAAACTCTTCTTCCCTGAGTGATACTGTTCCTCTGCAGTTATCCTCCTCTGCTGGTACTATCCTAGGCCCTCTTTCAGAAAAGCTTGCTGGGGCTGGGGGTTATGCATTCAGTTCACCCCTGTTTAGAACAGTGTACTACTGTGCCATTTTTCTGCTTGGTGATATGATACACAAGACCATAAACACTTCTGTTGTGGGTGATCATCCTGCCATTTTCTTCCTTAAAGCCCCTTTTATGAAAAGTTTGTCTCTAAACCTTCTCTTCACATGTTTAACCAAAAGGCAGACACATCAGTGATTTTCTTGGTCAGAGGACCTCTGCTTTTAAAAACATTTTGTATTAACAAAGATTTTAAGCTCAATATTAAACAATGACCTAATGACCTGAGTAAACTGGCATTGTTTAAACTTAGGAAGACTACTGTCCCGATCATAGCTGCTAAGAAACAAGTAAATGCTTCTATTGGTTTCCTTTAAAATGTTTATAATAAGTTCTCACTTGGAATATTGATTAGGGAAAAATGTATCTTTCAAAACCTTAACTTTAAATTAGCTTTGAGAACCATGGACTAGCGGACTAGCAATCAACCAGAAAGATCAAGATGAACTCTCTCTCTCTCTCTCTCTCTCTCTCTCTCTCTCTCTCTCTCTCTCTCTCACACACACACACACACACTCACAAACTTACTCTTCCAATGCTTCTTTCTCTTTCTCTCTCTTCTCTCCAAAATGTTAGACAGACAGACAGACAGACAGACAGACAGACAGATAGATAGATAGATAGATAGATAGATAGATAGATAGATAGATAGACAGACTTATACATAATATTTTGGGAGAATCAAAAGTCACAAAATTCTTGGTAAAATTTAACACCAAATATACTAAATGGCTTTCTGGATTGTAATAATAGAATCCAGCATCCCATTCTGCATCATGTAACACATTAGAAGTTCAGCTTTCTAAATGATTATGAGGATATTTGGAGAATTACCTAGCTTCATTCATTATGTACTCTCAGTTGACTTATCCATTTGGACTAAACTAGTTTTATTGTGCTACCAAGTAGAATGCAGTACACCAAATAATATTAAATGTCTCTCAGAGCTTGTTTCAAGAAGATTAAGGCCTTTCATTTAAGTTATACCAGGCTGGCTCAGAAAACAAGAAATTTAAACATAGAAAACCTTAATAAAATTGGAACTATGATTCCCATATTGAGTTGCTTGTGTTCAAGCCACAGATGAAGACCTTCTGCAAATACATATGGGACACAAAAATATCCAGTCACCAGCCAGTGGATAAGGGATATATTTCTAGGCTACCCTGATGCACTTGGTGTTTACACTTTTTTCCCTGAGAGTGCTTTGACCCTCTTCTATAGTTAGGCTTGCTCAAACTTGAAATGTAGGTCAGAATAAACTAAAACAACTGGTAAGAGGTAAAGAATTCCAGTCCACACTTGCCCTCCCATGCCCTCCCCATACAACCACCTTCCTCCATGGACACACACTTAGCATCTACTCTTCCCCTCCCCAACTATAATATTTCCTCCAGCAGCAGAGGCTAACTGGTTACACACAAGCCAATGCAGACAGCTGGTTCATCTTCACTCACCGGGAGAGAGGGCAGGCATCTTCCTATTCCTCGGCACCCTTGCCACCACTGCAAGACCCGCCGGGCTCTGGGCCCCCAGCCTTTCTCCATATTTGAGCTGTTTCTAGTTGGAGGTTGACTTCTATTCTGGGTGGCCTTATATTTGGAACAATATGGTACAATCACTCAGAAAAATACTGTTTCCCAAGACTCAAAAAAGCAGACAGAATAAAAAGCTTAATGAGATGAACTGCAATGACCACAATGACAAGCTATAGCATGCACCTGTAGTTATGGGAAAATCCAAAATAACACACTCAGCAGTCTATGTGTAACCTCAGAGTGATGATGCTTACATAATAATACTGCACCCTCAAGTTATCAAAAGGAGATGATAAAAGGGAAATTAAAGAAAAGCACTTCAAGATAAATGATGTCATTTCATGGATTTTATCTATTAGGAACAAAATTATCACAAATCTTTTAGATATATAAACTGTGGAATGTCTAAACTTATCATAAATGATTAGTAATATAATTTAAAGCAATAGGTACTTTTGGTAAAGGACCTAAGTTAAAGATTTAACTGATAATATATCAAATTCTCAACAAAATGGTTGCACTGTGAAAATGATAATGTCCTAAGAGATTATCATTGCATTAAAATAACTTTTATACCCTATTTTTTAATAATGTACTCAATGTTCAAATTTGTATACTCACTAGTAGTACAGATAATATCAATGAATAAAAAGGAAAATTCTAAAAGGAATTTCTATGAAACTTAAGCTTTGTACTATAACCTATCTGTATAATTCTATTAAAGTTATCAGAAGCAAAATAAACTTATTTGAATAAGGTATCATTTTTATTCCTAAGCCTATTATGTCCCAAGCAAAACAACCAAACAAAATATCACACACTCCCACATAATAGCCAATAATCCCAGTGTAGAAATGCACAGGTTAATTCTAAGAGATCAAAACTGAGAATAAAATACTTTAGTTCTCTTTTTCAGGGATGAAGTTTGAGCCTTCAAAAATCTACTATGTATTAGATACTATCTATTAGGCCTGTCTACTAAAGTGCCAACTGTTATCCAATACCAAATGGGTAGACCTGAAAACATATATATGTGAGTAACATTCAGACTGAGTATGTTATATTTAGGAACACAGCTGGTTATACATGTATGCATAAAACAACTAATGAAAAAAGAGAGCATGGATTTAAATTAAAGCAAGGAGGGCTATATGACAGGGCTTGAACAGAAAAGGGGAGAGGGAAAATGATTTGATTATATTATAATCTTAAAAATAATGATATTTTTAAAAAGCATTTTGTTCTCATAAGTACATTCCCGAGAAGTTGGTATTTTGCTGTTGTTTTCACAGTGATCTTAGAGGTGAGACATCAGAGGAAGTAGAGCTTGGCCTTGAGTAGGAGGTAGCCATAGGTTACAGCAGTTGACTGCACTCACTCTGTGAAGGCAGAACGGCGATGCTGACCAGTTCCTATATATTCTGCTCTTTGTATGTTTCAGAAAATTGTATATCTGTGCCAGAGTTAGTGATCACATCAGTATGCAATACTGAGGTGAAATCATCCTTTAGTTCATTATTTCATCTGACCTATTTGATCATCAAAATGATTATAATCAACAATTTATAAAATCATTGATGGCTTTAAGTTTACTAGGCACCCACACTAATCAATCCTATTTCGGAGAGAATAGTTAATTAGAAATGCAAATTTTATAGTTACTTTTACAAGTCATCTGGATGTGGTGATTTCCATAACTTTTGTGTCTCTCAGACGTTAAATTTTTCAGATCCAGTTAAGTAAGTAAGTCATACAAGATTAAAATCTATTTTCATTCTCTAGTCCTATGTAGGGCCAAATCTCAATACTTGACCTTTGTAGTAAAACCTAGTACCTCACCCATGAAATCTACAACAGAATCACCACCTGAGAAGTCTGTAAGAATGAAGAGTGATTCAGAGAGTACAAACAGAATGCACAATATTTTCCTACTATGGAGATGCTCATGCAACATAAAGAGGCTGCACACTTAAGTCTTATAAAAAGATTCTTGGTAATGTGCCTCAGATTTGTTTGTACAGAATCACTAAACCCATAAACGGGAGTAATATATAAGATCCTCTTGGTTGTAGAATAAACTATTTGATGATATCACTATTTTAAAGAAAAAGCATGCCTCTGGAGAATCAGGATTCTTGATTTGCTAACATATGTCAACTCTTGTATGAGAATTTAGCACATACAAAAATGCATTCTGAGACAACAATTGTCTTTTGATCTTCATTCATACTAATGACAAATCTCATCTTTTGGCAGCTCTCTGATTATCTACCATGAATTTTTCTCAAGAAAACTTCATAAAGTAGAAGAAATCTTCAGTATCTCTACCTTTGCAATTATTTACAGCAACATGGAAAACCCAATCCTATTCACCAACTGCCCCATTAAATAATGATCTTATTCTAATAGCATTGCTGCCATTACATTTAAATGATTTTTGAATGTTAAAAATTAATGATTTTCTACATATTCTGTATAGTTTGACCTTGTGAGTCAATAAGAAAAACATTTATAATTTGAAGCAGGAAACAAAATGGCTGAAAGAACTGTACAGTAATTACTTGTTTTTATTTTCTCAAACTCTAGAAATTTCTGAAAGGACCATAGAAATTTAGAAATCTAGGAGAAATAAAACTTAGGACCTGAGAGAAAAGCAAAGTGGGCTGTCCAAGGTATATTCATGTAAGACAAGGCATCCCAAAACACCACAGATAAAATAAAGTTTCCCCTTGAAAGATTAATAGACAAATTCGTTAATAATGACTCATTCAGAATCTTAGGAATAAAGGATTGGAAAACATAAAGCAGCTTCTATTTAGGCTAGGGGTATCTTAGCTCTTCTGAGTCAGTCTGTCCAATAGACTTCTGCTTCAAAAGAGAACCATACAAAGAATCAACAAAACCAGGAGCTGGTTCTTTGAGAAAATCAACAAGATAGATAAACCCTTAGCCAGACTAACCAAAGGACACAGAGACAGTATCCAAATTAACAAAATTAGAAATGAAAAAGGAGACATAACAACAGAAACTGAGGAAATTCAAAAGATCATCAGATCCTACTACAAAGGTCTATACTCAAAACAACTGGAGAATCTGGAGGAAATGGACGATTTCCTAGACAGATATCAAATACCAAAATTAAATCAGCATCAAGTAGACCAGCTAAATAGTCCCATAACCCCTAAAGAAATAGAAGGGGTTATAGAAAGCCTCCCAACCAAAAAAAGTACGGGACCAGATGGTTTTAGTGCAGAATTCTACCAGACCTTCAAAGAAGACTTAACACCAATACTCTCCAAACTATTCCACAAAATAGAGACAGAAGGGACACTGCCCAACTCATTCTTCGAAGCCACAATTACGCTAATACGTAAACCACAAAAAGATCCAACAAAGAAAGAGAACTTCAGGCCAATTTCTCTGATGAATATAGATGCAAAAATACTAAATAAAATTCTTGCTAACCGAATCCAAGAGCACATCAAAACGATCATCCACCATGATCAAGTAGGCTTCATCCCAGGGATGCAGGGATGGTTCAATATACGGAAATCCATCAATGTAATCCACTACATAAACAAACTGAAAGAAAAAAACCACATGGTCATCTCATTAGATGCTGAAAAAGCATTCGACAAAATTCAGCATCCTTTCATGCTAAAAGTCTTGGAAAGAGCAGGAATTCAAGGCCCATACCTAAACATAGTAAAAGCAATCTACAGCAAACCAGTAGCCAACATCAAAATAAATGGAGAGAAACTTGAAGCATTCCCACTAAAATCAGGAACTAGACAAGGCTGCCCTCTCTCTCCATATCTTTTCAATATAGTACTTGAAGTTCTAGCAAGAGCAATTAGACAACATAAGGAAGTCAAAGGGATACAAATTGGAAAGGAAGAAGTGAAACTATCATTATTTGCAGACGATATGATAGTTTACCTAAGCGACCCAAAAAACTCCACCAGAGAACTTCTACAGCTGATAAACAACTTCAGCAAAGTGGCAGGTTATAAAATTAACTCAAGCAAGTCAGTGGCCTTCTTGTACTCAAAGGACAAGCAGGCAGAGAAAGAAATTAGGGAAATAACACCCTTCACAATAGCCACAAACAACATAAAGTATCTTGGCGTAACTCTAACCAAACAAGCGAAAGATCTGTACAACAGGAACTTCAAGTCCCTGAAGAAAGAAATCGAAGAAGACCTCAGAAGATGGAAAAATATTTCTTGCTCCTGGATTGGCAGGATCAATATAGTAAAAATGGCCATCTTGCCAAAAGCAATATACAGATTCAATGCAATCCCCATCAAAATCCCAACTCAATTCTTCATAGATCTAGAAAGAGCAATTCTCAAATTCATCTGGAGCAACAAAAAACCCAGGATAGCTAAAACTATTCTCAACAATAAAAGGACTTCTGGGGGAATCAATATCCCTGACTTCAAGCAGTACTACAGAGCAATTGTGTTAAAAACTGCATGGTATTGGTATAGCAACAGGCAAACAGATCAATGGAACAGGATTGAAGACCCTGAAATTAACCCACAGACTTATGGTCACTTGATCTTTGATAAAGGAGCCACAACCATCCGATGGAATAAAGATCCCTTTTCAACAAATGGTGCTGGTTCAACTGGAGGTCAACATGCAGAAGAATGCGAATTGACCCACTCTTATCTCTTTGCTCTAAGATCAACTCCAAGTGGATCAAGGACCTCCACATAAAACCAGACACACTGAAACTATTAGAAAAGAAACTTGGGAAGACCCTGGAGGACTTGGGCACAGGGGAAAAGTTCCTGAACAGAACACCAATAGCGTACGCACTAAGATCAAGAATCAACAAATGGGACCTCATAAAATTACAAAGTTTCTGCAAAGCAAAGGACACTGTCCGAAGGACAAAACGGCAACCAACAAAGTGGGAAAAGATCTTTACCAACCCCACATCCGACAGAGGGCTAATATCCAATATATACAAAGAACTCAAGAAGTTAGACCGCAAAGAAACAAATAACCCTATCAAAAAATGGGGCACAGAGCTAAACAAAGAATTTTCACCAGAAGAAATTCGGATGGCCGAGAAACACCTTAAGAGATGTTCAACATCATTAGTCATCAGGGAAATGCAAATCAAAACAACCCTGAGATTCCACCTCACACCAGTCAGAATGGCTAAGATTAAAAACTCAAGAGACAACAAGTGCTGGCAAGGATGTGGAGAAAGAGGAACACTCCTCCACTGTTGGTGGGATTGCAAAATGGTAAAACCACTCTGGAAATCAGTTTGGCGGTTCCTCAGAAAATTGGGCATGTCACTTCCAGAGGACCCTGCCATACCACTCCTGGGCATATACCCAGAGGATTCCCCTACATGCAATAAAGACACATGCTCCACTATGTTTATAGCAGCCTTGTTTATAATAGCCAGAAATTGGAAGGAGCCCAAATATCCCTCAAAGGAGGAATGGATACAGAAAATGTGGTATATTTATACAATGGAATACTACTCAGCAATTAAAAATAATGAATTCATGCAATTTGTAGGTAAATGGTTAGACCTGGAAAACATCATCCTGAGTGAGCTAACCCAATCACAAAAGAATGCACATGAAATGCAATCACTGATAAGTGGATATTAATGAGCCCAGAAGCACTAAATACTCAAGACACAAATAGCAAGTCAAATGATTCCCAAGAAGAAGAAAGGAGAGGACCCTGGGCATGTAAAGATTGCATCCAGTTTAGTAAAGAAACCGAGGGGGGAGGGGGAATGATTGGGGAATAGTTGGGGGGGAGAAGAACTATGGGAACTATGGTGGGTGGGAACTGGGAAAGGGGAAAGCCTTTGAAATGTAAACATAGAATATAGAAAGTAAAAATAACTAAAAAAAAAAAAAAGGAGGGTAAAAAAAAAAAAAGAAAAGAAGAAGAAACAAGAACCATTCTCAAATCCCCTACATAGGTGTTGTGCTGGAGTCAGCAACTACAATGTTCCAATTTGAGAGGTTAGAATTTTAGTGACTCTTAAAATGCCTCTGTACTTAAACACAAATTCAGCTCTCAATCAGCATATCAAAGCATGTAACTTCTAACCAGGACCCATTTAGCAAATAGTTGTAAATATCTGAACATCTAGAGGGTTTTCAAACATATAATAGTATACCTTTTCTTAGTATTTCTTAATGGGTTACATGTATATATTAAGAAATCAAAAGCCAATTGTGCAAAACAATTTCACTTAATCAAGATTTTTCTCAAATTCAAGTCAATACCTATTGTTAATGAATCCTTGAGGAAGTCACAAAATCATGTAAAAATATCTATTATTCTCTTAGAAGAAACATAATTCACAAATGATGATTATTCAAACTTTGATTTGTAGTATCCAAAATACAGAAAACGTTGCCTAAAAAAAATAAAGCATCCACAAAAGTTCTTCCCAATGATTCAGTTTAATTAGGGAAATGCAATTAAATATTGATGATGCTACCTGAATTTTGTACTTTACTATGGAATTCTGCAATATGGACATACCGAACTTATTATTGAATACATACTCACACATGAATGCAAAAATTGAATCTTTACTTAACCTTATTGAATTTTATTTAAATTACTTAAAAAGTAATGCTTTGCCTCTTTGTATAATTTCTACTTTTTTAAGGTTATTTTTATATTTTTTGTTTTGTTTTTTTTTATATTTTTTTTATTTTCTATATTTTTTGTTTACATTCCAAAGGCTTTCACCTTTCCCAGTTCCCCCTCACCATATGTCCTATAAGACCTATTCCCTCCACCCATTCCCCAATCACCCCCCACCCCCCATTTCTCTGTTCTGATATTCTCCTACAAAACTGGATCCATTCTTTTCAGGACCAGGGTCCTTTCCTTCCTTCTTCTTGGGAATCTTTTGATTTGCTAATTGTGCCTTGAGTATTCAGAGCTTTTGGGCTCATTGATATCCACTTATCAGTGATTGCATTTCATGTGTATTCCTTTGTGATTGGGTTAACTCACTTAGGATGATATTTTCCAGATCCAACCATTTGCCTACAAATTGCATGAATTCATTATTTTTAATTATTGAGTAGTATTCCATTGTATAAATATACCACATTTTCTGTATCCATTCCTCCTTTGAGGGACATCTGGGCTCCTTCCAACTTCTGGCTATTATAAATAAGGCTGCTATGAACATAGTGGAGCATGTATCTTCATTGTATGCAGGGGAATCCGCTTGGTATATGCCTAGGAGTGGTATGACAGGGTCCTATGGAAGTGTCATGCCCAATTTTCTGAGGAACCACCAGACTGATTTCCAGAGCAGTTGTACCGTCATGCAATACCACCAACAGTGTAGGAGTGTTCCTTTTTCTCCACATCCTCACCAGAACTTGTTGTTTCCTGAGTTTTTAATCTTAGCCATTCTGACTGGTGTGAGGTGGAATCTCAAGGTTGTTTTGATTTGCATTTCTCTGATGACTAATGACGTTGAACATCTCTTAAGGTGCTTCTCAGCCATCCGAATTTCTTCTGGTGAAAGTTCTTTGTTTAGCTCTGTACCCCATTTTTTGATAGGGTTATTTGGTTCTTTGGGGTCTAACTTCTTGAGTTCTTTGTATATATTGGATATTAGCCCTCTGTCAGATGTGGGGTTGGTGAAGATCTTTTCCCAATTTGTTGGTTGCTGTTTTGTCCTTCTGACAGTGTCCTTTGCCTTACAGAAACTTTGTAATTTTATGAGGTCCCATTTGTCAATACTTGATCTTAGAGCATAAGCTATTGGTGTTCTGTTCAAAACTTTCCCCTTTGCCCATGTCCTCCAGGGTCTTCCCCAGTTTCTTTTCTATTAGTTTCAGTGTGTCTGGATTTATGTGGAGGTCCTTGATCCACTTGGAGTTGATCTTGGTACAAGGAAATAAGAGTGGGTCAATTCGCATTCTTCTGCATGTTGACCTCCAGTTGAACCAGCACCATTTGTTGAAAAGGCTATCTTTATTCCACTGGATGGTTGCAGCTCCTTTATCAAATATCAAGTGACCATAAGTCTGTAGGTTCATATTTGGGTCTTCAATTCTATTCCATTGTTCTACTTGCCTGTCGCTGTACCAATACCATGCAGTTTTTAGCACAATTGCTCTGTAGTACTGCTTGAGGCCAGGGATATTGATTCCCCCAAAAGTCCTTTTATTGTTGGTACTAGTTTTAGCTATCCTGGGTTTTTTATTACTCCAGATGAATTTGAGAATTGCTCTTTCTAGATCTATGAAGAATTGATTTGAGATTTTGGAGGGGATTGCATTGAATCTGTAGGTTGCTTTTGGCAAGATGGCCATTTTTACTATATTGATCCTGCCAATCCAAGAGCATGGGATATTTTTCCAACTCCTGAGGTCTTCTTCGATTTTTTTCTTCAAGGATTTGAAGTTCCTGTCATACAGATCTTTCATTTGTTTGGTTAAAGTCACACCAAGATACTTTATATTGTTTGTGGCTATGGTGAAGGGTGTTATTTCTGTAATTTCTTTCTCAGACTGTTTGTCCTTTGAGTACAGGAAGGCTACTGATTTGCTTGAGTTGATTTTATAACCAGCCCCTTTGCTGACGTTGTTTATCAGCTGTAGAAGTTCTCTGGTGGAGTTCTTTGGGTCACTTATGTATACTATCATATCATCTGCACAAAGTGATAGTTTGACTTCTTCCTTTGACTTCCGTATGTTGTCTAATTGCTGTTGCTAGAACTTTAAGTACTATATTGAAAAGATATGGAGAGAGAGGGCAGCCTTGTCTAGTCCCTGATTTTAGTGGGATTGCTTCAGTTTCTCACCATTTAGCTTGATGTTGGCTACTGGTTTGCTGTATATTGCTTTTACTATATTTAGTTATGGGCCTTGAATTCCTGTTCTTTCCAGGACTTTTAGCATGAAAGGATGCTGAATTTTGTCAAATGCTTTTTCAGCATCTAATGAGATGACCATGTGGTTTTTTTTCTTTTAGTTTGTTTATGTAGTGGATTACATGGATGGATTTTCCCATATTGAACCATCCCTGCATTCCTGGGATGAAGCCTACTTGATAATGGTGAATGATTGTTTAGATAAGAAATCAAAGACTTTTTAGAATTCAATGAAAATGAAAGTATGACCTACCCAAATCTATGGGACACAATGAAAGCAGTGCTAAGAGGAAAACTCATAGCCCTGAGTGCCTCCAAAAAGAAACTGGAGAGAGCATACACTAAGCAACTTAACAGCACACCTGAAGGCCCTGGAACAAAAAGAAGAAAATTTATTCAGGAGGAGTAGAAGACAGGAAATCATCAAAATAAGGGCTGAAATCAATCAAGTAGAAACAGAGAGAACCATACAAAGAATCAAACCAAGGGGTGGTTCTTTGAGAAAATCAACAAGATAGATAAACCCTTAGCCAGACTATCCAAAGGGCACAGAGACAGTATCCAAATTAAGAAAATTGGAAATGAAAAGGGAGATATAACAGAAACAGAGGAAATTCAAAAAACCATCAGATCCTACTACAAAAGCCTATAATCAACACAACTGGAGTATCTGGATGAAATGGACAATTTCCTAGACATATACCAAATACCAAAATTATATCAGGATGAATTACATAAGCTAAACAGTCCCATAACCCCTAGAGAAATAGAAGCGTTTATAGAAAGTCTCCCAACCAAAAAAAAAAGTATGGGACCAGATGGTTTTAGTGCAGATTTCTATCAGACCTTCAAAGAAGACCTAACACCAATACTCTTCAAACTATTCCACAAAATAGAAACAGAAGGAACACTGCCCAACTCATTCTACAAAGCCACAATTATGCTGATACCTAAAGCACACAAAGATCTTGCAAAGAAAGAGAACTACAGGCCAATTCCCCTTATGAATATTGATGCAAAATACTAATCTCTACTTTTAAGAATTGCAAAACTTCTGCTGAACACCAAAAGAAGTTTAGATTACATAAAAGATGTTGAAGATCATTTTGGCAGACAATTCAGAAGATTTCATTGCATAGATAGGTAATGATATAAACCCTCTGCTTTGCATACCAAAAGCTTATTTAGACATTTTATATATCTCCCTTCCAGAAGTTGGTCAGGCAGTTCAGACCCTTCACAACAATACAAGCTATTGCCACTGCTCTTAACTTAAGCAGAACTTAAGATATTGTTGTTGACAGATGATAACCATTTTAGTGAGAAAACATGGAGAAACCAAGCTGGTAATAACTTGGCTAACTCTCATGGCACCAGAAGGTACTACTTAGTCTGCTGGTAGAGGAGAGTGATCAACAGTAGTGCTGAAATGTGAACACTACAAGAATGACCAGCTTGAAAGTTAGCACATTGCCTGAACAGTTACTGGACAGTTAGGGGGTAACCAATCATATTTCAGTTGGATTTAGGGCCCATTACATGGAGAAGAACACATGCCTGGTACTGTAAATCTGGTCAAGAACCTGGGGTTAGGTTGGCACAGGTGCCAGGGTTTAGCCTACGACTATTAGTTTTCTAAATAAACATAGCATCAATTTGCTCTATAAATGCACAACTCCCTTCATTCCTATAGATTAGTGCAGCCCTCAGTTCTCTTCAGAGAAGCTTCTTTGTGCTGTGGAAGGTATTATCATAGAAACTCATAAGTCATCAAAAGGCAAAGAATAGTTATCTGGGAAATGTTTAGCTATAAATTAAACATCTCTATTGTACTTCTTTCCTCCCAGGGTAAGGGAAATTTTGGAAGAAGGGATGAAAATACAATTATATCCAGAAATCAGGAGGATGAGGGTGAAACACTTCCTTCTGGACAGGACAAGACCAATACACTCATGAACTCATTGAAGCTATGGTTGCCTATACAGGACTTGCATAAGATCAATCCAATAAACATTCCAGTAATGAGGAGAAGAGTGTTAGGAGCTTCTGTCCCAGGCTACTGACAGTTGATGGCTACTCAAGTAGGGATAACCAGTTTTCTTTAGGAGTGTGGTACATGTAGATTGACAATTCTCCAGTAGATTATCCCACACCAACGTATATAGAGGCAAAATTAATTAAATGCAATGGTTTATTAATAAAAATAACAATAAAAATGGAACTTAGGGAGTATTCTGAAGGGCCTCTGGAGAAGTTAAAAGGAAGAGTAGAAGCAAATGATCAAATTATATCATACATTTATATATATATATGTATATATATATATATATATATGTGTGTGTGTGTGTGTGTGTGTGTGTGTGTGTGTGTGTAAAATTCTCAAAGAATTAATGAAAATGCTATAATAAAAATAAATCATTTAACTTTATTCATTTAAACATTTTTGGTAAATATGTAATATATTAAACTCAATGTAATTTTATATTCTAGTGATTTTTTTATTGAAAACATAGTAGGTCAGAATTATAAACATTATATGACATTAAATTTAGGAGGCTGCATGACTTTAAGAAAGCTATGTGATCTCTCTGGACCTCATTTCCTCATTTACAAAATATAGGCATTAGTGATAAAACTATGGATTTCATTATATGGATTTGAGAGCTGTTATGAAGCAGTATATCAGAACACTGCTATCCCATACAACTGCTATATGTTTACTCTCATTATCGTGAATGTTTTTGGTATGGTTGTCAACACATTTTATAATGTGTCAATTTACTTTCACATGTTTTTATATATAGAAATATCTCTCAACTGGGGGCAAACTTATTCCCCAGGGAGATACTTTTGGAGAAAAAATTTCTCTAGGCATTTTATTCTCTAAACTAGGCAGTATCTGTGATCACTGTGTTATGAATATGGCTAGACATCTTGTAACACAGAGGCTCATCTCCATCAGAATGAAGAATGTTGCCCAAATTGCTAAGTAACCTTGCCTTAGGGAAAGAGACCATGGAGGAAATCTGCTAAGCAACATTTATTTGATCACTCTGGAGATGGTATAGAAGTTTTATAAGGTGTCTGTGGCCCTCTGGGGCGAGCACATCACACAGGATTTGGACTTTGAGAGTGTATAGTTCATTCTCAGCATGAGAAGATGTGATCTTCCTCTCAGCTTCCTGCTCCAACTACTGGCTGCCAAGTCTCTGGCACCATTATGGAGATATCTCTCTCTCTCTCTCTCTCTCTCTCTCTCTCTCTCTCTCTCTCTCTCTCTCTCTCTCTCTCACCACAAGCTTAAATGGAGGTTTTCTCTAAACTGTTTTGATCATGGCATTTTGGCATTACAACTATAAGTAACTAATACAACCACAATAGCAGATGCCATATATAAGAAACATTTAGAGTTTGAAAATATTTAAAAAGAAAGTATATATACTTCAGTCCTCAAGCTGTCCAAGTAAAAATATATTCACAAGCAGGAACTTAATCTGAGAAATAGGTTCAAATTAAAAGTGCCTTAATATCCTACAGTATAAGCACTAAACAAAAATATACACTAAATGAGGAGACAAAAGACAATGGTCCGAAGAACAGAGTCCCATAAAAAGAGACATAGAACACTGCAGTTCCTTAAAAACAGATGTATCAGATAAAATTTGTAGTGTTTTATGGGACTCAAGAATCAAAACAGAGCTTTCTTAATATACAATGCAAACACAATAGACTATATTTTAAGCATGCTCATTAGGAAAGGAAAAAAAGCCTGTCAGCAAATAGAAGTAAAGACTCTGACACATAAAACAATATACTGCTCCTGACCAAAGCATTCTACAACATGCAGAAAGAAAACAAAAGACATCTGGACAGACATTTCAGTGATGGGTATTTGCTTTGCACACAGTCTGGACATTCAGTCTGTTTATATACATGTCTCCCCAGCAGATGAGGAGATTCATGGAAGGCTTCTCTTACTCAACTGTTCCCAGTCACTGGTTTCCTACTACATGTTTGAACTACCAAAATATTATCAGTCAATATATTAAAACTGACCAATGAAAACTCTTATTATATGTAAATACCTCATTTCATAAAACATAGACAATGAGTGTCTAAAATATGTAAGGGATTCAAGCAAGTCTTTAGCATAAAACCAAGTAACTCAATTAAAAAGAGGGCCAAGGCCGGGCGGTGTTGGTGCATGCCTTTAACCCCAGCACTTGGAAGGCAGAGGCAGATGAATTTCTAAGTTCGAGGCCAGCCTGGCCTACAGAATGAGTTCCAGGATAGCCAGGGCTATACAGAGAAACCCTGTCTCGAAAAAAAAAAAGAAAAAAGAAAAAGAAAGTAAAAAGAAAGAAAGAAAGGAAAGAAGGAAGGAAGGAAGGATGTAAGGGAGGAAGGGAGGGAATGAGGGAGGGAGGGAGGAAGGAAGGAAGGAAGGAAGAGGGCCAGGAAATACTCTCTCCTCTGAAGCCTAGGCTCTCTTTGGACTTAACTAACTCATCTATCTTAGGCTCCAGAGTGCCAGGATTACAGGTGAGAGCCACTATATGCAACCTGATTAGACAATTCTCAAAATGAAGACAAAAAATGTTGAACCAACAGGTAGATGGAAAAAATGTTAATATCCCTAAAGACTATGGAAATGTAATGACAAACATCCAAACCCAGTTAGAAAAGTAATTGTTAAAAGTACAGCAGATAACCAAGTTCTGGAAACAGGTTAATATGAATTAGAACTGATAAATGCTGGTGACCAAGCAAACCGGCTCAACTACAATGGAAAACAAACAATATGGTACCTAAAAAATAGAGCCACAGTGTGATCCAGCAATGCATAATTCCAGGAAAAAAGAAAGAAATGAGACTGAAGAAATGTCTGTCCCTCAATTTCCAACACAATACTATTAGAAATAGCTAAGATATCTAAATAACCTAACACAGACATCCAGACATACATTTAAAAATGAGTGCGCATACACACATATGTAAATAAATACTATTCATCCATGCAGAGGATAAAATTCTATCAATTTTGAAAATACAGATTTGCCTAAACTATACTATATTACACAAAATAAGCCAGGTAAAGAATGACAAAACGATGGTGTTATCTTCTTCATATGTGGAATCATAACAAGTTGATTGTGTAGTAGTGTAGTAAATGGGTTGGTTGCCAGAGATGAATGGAAGGAGAAGTGTTAAGAAGATGTTGACCAAATAATACAGTGTATCAATTAGTAGGAATAGGAATTCAAGAGATCTATTCTATAATATATTAGTAATAGTACATAAGATGTCTTGTAAAATGCTAACAAAAACATATAGCCACAAAAATAACTATGTAAGAGAATATATATTTATTAGCTAGATTTACTATTTTACTTGTGTATATATTTCCAACCATCTTTGGAAACACAGTGTTTTGTATGCCATGTAAAAACACATTTTATTTGTTTTTGGGGATTTTTGTTCACTTTCCTCATTTGCTTAATTAATTAATTTATTTATTATACTCTATATTTTATTCCCCTCCACTGCCCAACTCTTCCATATCCCATACCTTCTCCCCAGCCCCTGTCTCCATGTGGAGTCCTCATCCCCTACCCAACATTTTATTTTTTAAATATTTAACTTATTATTATTATTATTATTATTATTATTATTATTATATGCATATATGTTCATGAACATTGGTATGTATATACCACAGCACACATGGAAAGGACAGAGGAAAATCTCATGGAGTCAGTTTTCACTCCTAAAATGGGTGTCAGGGATAAAGCTGGCTTTTAGGTTTGCAAAGGTTTTACTTGATGAGTCGTCTCACTGGCCCCAAATTTTAAGTCATATTAACTAGGTAGTTGGTGTTGTTCTCAATAATTGATACTTCATAATAATCTTTGTTAGTTGTAATCTTTTATAAGATACTATCTGATTTTGTCTTCTGATCTAGTTCTTAGACAACAGATAGATTCAGCGGATCCCTGGAAAGATCATGCTGCTTGAAATGTCTCTGGGCTTGGGGTATCACATTAAGATCATGTTGTTATGGAATGGTAGGGATGAGGTGGCACACATATCTCTGCACACATGTGATTGACTTACTCCTACACATACTCCTACCAATGCAGCAGTTTCACAAAACACTGTTTATGCTAATCAAGTCCTCGTAAAACTCAATGTAGTCACTGTACTCACTGTGGAATACATACTATGTCGTTAGTTTATAAATGAAGCAGCAGAGATCTAACAAACACTGTGATCTAAGGGAGCAGTGTACCTCCTGCTGAAAATTCTCAGCCTGTGTTTGTGCTCTATTGACACTTTTCTGGGTCTCATGCTTTTTCTTGTCACAGTTCAGTCTGAGGATGTCACTCTCTTTAGTCTAATTCATCATTTCTTCCCCTCTCCTTTTTTCTCATGGACCTGGACTAGGTACCCCCAAAACGGTTCATATGTGGCAAAGTTACTCAATTTAAATGTAGTCTAAAGTGACATTTTGTGAATAAATTATATTAACAGTTACTGTTTAAGCAAAAAATTAAGGATAATCCAAAGCGTCTGTGGTAAATTTATCAATTTTAAGTGAAGCTCAAATAAATTTACTAGAGATGAGAGGCTTGTCAGAACAAAAATGAAAACTTCATCTATGTATCACTAAATCAAAATGCTTATTCCCATAAAAATCACATTGTATATGTGTGGAGGTATGGGTATAAATCATAAGCTGAAGTGATGTTTTCACTTCACAAAAGTCAGGAAGGAATGCATGCTCTCATGTATTATTCCAACTGCTGTTGGCATCTGTGGAGTGTGACACCGGGGAAATGGATAAAGGTTTTCGCTTACAGTAGAGGATACCTGAGACTGGTGACACCACTGCTCTGCTGACATTCCAGAGAAATAGAAGCAATGCAAAGACATGAGCACAGCATCATATGAGAGGCTGTGAGCCACAGACAGGGAGACAGTAAGATGCAGTCAGATTAACCTTCCAGGTCATGGGAATAAGTAAAATTATTGTGGATGAAACCATAGTTTGTAATAAGAACTAATTTCCAGACATATCTAATAATAACATGAAGAATCATTTTAATGGGGCCAATTTACTTGGGATGAAAACCTAGTAAGTTGAGTAACAAAATGGCTGGGGTGACAAATGGTTATTGTTGCCTACACTGGATAACAGCAAAATAATAAAAAGGGATGTGATGATAATGTTTTAAAGAGCAGGACTGTATGAGCCTTGATGGGGACTTGGATGGAATGTGGTTGGAAAGAACATGCAATGGCTCTCAGCTTTCTGTCTGAGTATCAGCTAATTAGTCATTCCATTAACCAGGACAGGAAATACCAAAGGAAGCAACATATCTAACTCCTCCTTCAGATTTAAATTAAGATGAAAGAGGTGAATGATGATATGAAGCCCAGAAACAGTCTTCCTTACCAATAACTTACAAATCACTTTCTCCTCTTGAGCCAGATTGACAAACAAAAGAAAATAGTTTGTAAAATATTTAAATTATAAGTGCCTTTAGCTTCATGCAATGACAAGCACATTGTTACTGATAATATAGGATTAAAGTCTGCAATGTTTGAGCAGAGGGGATAGAAATAACTATTAATCCAGATGAAGTTTTCAAACATGTAAGTAGAATTCTGAAGAGAAATAAACAAATAAATGCAAGTACTTACAATGGGATACATTTTAAAATAAAAGTTACACAGGAAAAACTCCAGGAAACGGGACTATGTTGAAGAGGATAAGACAGCAAACACTCTATCCCCAGAGCCAGAGTGACAACAGACAAAGCTCAACTATGAAGGTGTCCTCAAAAGGCAGCTGCTAAACAATAGGTAGGAAATGCAGACCACTGGATTCACACACATTCTACTTCTGTATGATGTATGTATGTGCTTAATTTTAGACTTTTATTAACCATAAAACTCTCAATGAGGAACTGAACTCTTTGGAGCAGTGATAAGATAAATTGCCTTCTGATTGGTTGATAGCAAAGAGAAAAATTGTATGGCATTGGGCTATAGATGTTATCTCTAGGTTTTATGTTTATGCAGTGTAGAGTAGGTGTGTTGGGGATGAGTACAACAAATGAAAAGGCAAAGAACTGAACAGGCAATGTGAAAACAATGGCTCATGGAGTAAAGCTTATTAACATGGCACTTGGTTGCAGAGGACAACTCAGGAATAACTGTGTTAAACTCCTCAGCAAATCTTTTAGAGCCCAGCAAAACACAGAACAGAAAAGCTATTTATGATAAATACTGTGGAGCTGAATAGAAATTTTTATGCTGCAAGGTGTGGCTACCTTTCTGGTTGGAAAAAAAAGGAAAGGCCATAAGTTTCTTCAATGTATTTTCTGATACATAAAGCTCTCCTAAAAAGTGGGAAGGCCACTGTGAAGTCAGAGGATTAACAGGAGTTGGCTTTCACTGAGACAAAACAGCCACTTGACAGGCAGTCATTCTAAAGGTCTTAGAACATCTGTATTCATCATATTCTTATAGGGTTGTTTTAAAACAAACAAAGAAAACCAAAATAAGACAAAATGATTCAATCAATGTAGCCTCTGCTATTGGTTACCAAGCACATCCACAATTGATGAGAAGAAGCCTGAACTCACAATCACACATAGTCATTACTAGGAAGAAGACCAAGATGCTGAACATATCCACCTGTGCTCTGCTACCTAACAAAAGAATCACCATTTTCAACAAATGGTGCTGGGTCAGCTGGTGGTTAGCATTTAGAAGAATGCAAATCAATCCATTCTAATCTTCTTTTACAAAGCTCAAGTTCAAGTGGATCAAAGACATCCACATAAAACTAGATACCCTGAAACTAATAGAAAAGAAAGTGGGGAAGAGCCTTGAGCATATGGTAATAGGGGGAAATTTCCTGAACAGAACAATAGCTTATCAGAGCTTCTCTAAGGCAAAGGACACTCTCAATAGGACAAAAGAGCAACCAACAGATTGGGAAAAGATCTTTACCAATCCTATATCCGAAAGAGGACTAATATAAAATATATACAAAGAAATCAAGAAGTTAGACTCCAGAGAACTAAACAACCATATTAAAAACAGAGAACAGAGCTAAACAAAGATTTCTCAACTGAGGAATATGGGATGGCTGACAAGCACCTAAATAAATGTTCAACATCCTTAATCATCAGGGAAATGCATATCAAAACAACATTGAGATTCCACCTCATACCAGTCAGAATGGTTAAGATCAAAAACTCAGGGGACAGCAGATGCTGGTGAAGATGTGGAGAAAAAGGGAAAACTTCTCCATTACTGGTGGGATTCCAAGATGGTACAGCCACTCTGGAAAACAGTTTGGCAGTTCCTCAGAAAACTGGACATAGTACTACCTGAGGACCCAGTTATCCCACTCTGGGCATACACCCAGAATATGCTCCAACATGTAATAGGAAACATGCTCCACTATGTTCACAGCATCCTAATTTATTATAGAAAGACATTGGAAAGAACCCAGATGTCCCTCTACAGATGAGTAGATACAGAAATTGTGGTACATTTACACAATGGAGTACTACTCAGCTATTAAAAACAATGAATTCAAGAAATTCTTAGGCCCATGTCCTCAAAGGTCTTCCCCAGTTTCTTTTCCATTAGTTTATTTGGAGATCCTTGATCCACTTGGAGTTGAGCTTTGTACAAGGAGATAAGAATGGATCAATTCTCATTCTTCTGCATGCTGACCTCCAATTGAACCAGCACCATTTGTTGAAAAGACTTCCTTTTTCCACTGGATGTTTTGAGATCCTTTGTCGAAGATCAAGTGACCATAGGTGTGTGGGTCTTCAATCCTATTCCATTGATCCACTTGCCTGTCACTGTAACAATACCATGCAGTTTTTAACACTATTGCTCTGTAGTACTGCTTGAGATCCTGGATACTGATTTCCTCAGAAGTTCTTTTACTGCTGAGAATAGTTTTTAGCTATCCTGGGTGTTTTGTTATTCTAGAAGAATTTGAGAATTGCTCTTTTTACCTCTATGAAGAACTGAGTTCTGATTTTGATGGGGATTGCATTGAATCTGTACATTGCTTTTGGCAAGATGGCCATTTTAACTATATTAATCCTGCCAATCCACAAGAATCGAAGATTTTTTCCATTTTCTGAGGTATTCTTCAATTTCCTTCTTCAGAGACCTGAAGTTCTTGTCATACAGATCTTTCACTTGTTTGGTTAGAGTCACATCAAGATACTTTATATTGTTTGTGGCTATTGTGAAGGGTGTCATTTCCCTAATTTCTTTCTCAGCCTGCTTATCCTTTGAGTATAGGAAGACTATTGATTTTCTAGAGTTGATTTTATAACCAGCCACTTTGTTAAAGTTGTTTATCAGCTGTAGGAGTTCTCTAGTGGAACTTTTTGGGGTCACTTAAATATACTATCATATCATCTGCAAATAGTGATAATTTGACTTCTTCCTTTTCAATTTGTATCCCTTTGGCCTCCTTATGTTGTCTAATTGCTCTAGCTAGTACCTCAAGTACTACATTGAAAAGATATGAAGAGAGGGGTAGGCACAGGGGGAAAGTTCCTGAACAGAACACCAATAGCTTATGCTCTAAGATCAAGAATTGACAAATGGGACTTCATAAAATTACACAGTTTTTGTAAGGCAAAGGACACTGTCAAAAGGACAAAACAGCAACCAACAAATTAGGAAAAGATCTTCACCAACCCTTCATCTGACAGAGGGCTAATATCCAATATATACAAAGAATTCAAGAAGTTAGACCTCAGAAAACCAAATAACCCTATTAAAAATTGGGGTACAGAGCTAAACAAAGAATTTTCACCTGAAGAACTTTGGATGGCTGAGAAGCACTTTAAGAAATGTTCAACATCATTAGTCATTAGGGAAATGCAAATCAAAACAACCTGAGATTTCACCTGACACCTGTCAGAATGGCTAATATTAAAAACTCAGGAGATAGTAGGTGTTGGTGAGGATGTGGAGAAAGAAGAACACTCCTCCACTGCTGGTAGGATTGCAAGATGGTACAAACACTGTGGAAATCTGTCTGGCAGTTCATCAGAAAACTGGGCATGACACTTCAGGGGGATCCTGCTATACCACTCCTGGGCATATACCCAGAGGATTCCCCAGCATGTAATAAGGATACATGCTCTACTATGTTCATAGCAGCCCTATTTATAATAGCCAGAAGCTGGAAAGGACTCAGATGTCCCTCAACGGAGGAATGGATACAAAAAATGTGGTATATATACACAATGGAGTACTATTCAGCCATTAGAAACAATGAAGTCTTGAAATTCTTAGACAAATGTATGGCCTGCAGAACATCAGCCTAAGTGAGGTAATCAGTCTCAAAAGAACACTCATGGTATGCACTCACTGATAAGCAGATATTAGCCTAGAAGCTTGGAATACCTGACAAAATCCAAGATACAATCCACATATCAAATAATGTCCAAGAAGAAGAAAGGAGTGGCCCCTGGTTGTGGAAAGGCTCACTGCAGCAGTGTAGGGGAATACCAGAACAAGGAAGTGGGAAGGGGTGGATTGGGGACCAGTAGCAGGATGGAAGAAGGCTTATGTGACTTTCAAGGAGGGAGGATCCAGGAAAGGGGAAATCATTTGAAATGTAAATACAGAATATATCAAATAAAAATTTCTTAGGCACATGGGTTGAACTAGAAAATATCATCCTAAGTGAGGTAACCAAATCACAAAAGAACATACAGGATATGCACTCACTGATAAGTGGATATTATCCAGAAGCTCAGAATACCCAAGATACAATTCACAGACCACATAAAGCTCAAGAAGAAGGTAGACCAAAATGTGGATACCTTGGTCCTTCTTAGAAGGAGATCAAAATACCCATAGGAGGAGATAGAGAAAGAAAGTATGTAGCAGAGACTAAAGGAAAGGCCATCCAGAGACTGCCCCACCTGGGGATCCATCCCACATATAGTTACCAAACCCAAACACTATTGTGGATGCCAAGAAGTGCTTGCTGACAGGATCCTGATATAGTTGTCTCCTGATGTGCTCTGCCAGTGCCTAAAAAATACAGAAGTGAATGCTCACAGTCAACCAATGGACTGAGTACAGGGTCCCTAATGGAGGAGCTAGAAAAAGGACCCAAAGAGCTGAAGTGATTTTGCAGCCCCTAGGAAGAACAGCAATATGAACAATGAGTACCTTCAGAGCTCCCAGAGACTAAATCACCAACTAAGGAATGCACATGGAGGGACCCATGGCTCCAGCTGCATATGTAGCAGAGGATGACCTTGTTGGACATCAATGAGAGGAGAGGCCCTGTGAAGGTTTGATGCCCCAGTGTAGGGGAGTGCCAGGAAAGGGAAGCAGGAGTGGGTGTATGGGTTAGCAGGAGGAGGGGGAATGGATGGGGGATTTCAGAGGAGAAATGAGAAAAGGGGATAAGATTTGAAATGTAAATAAAGAAAATAACTAATAAAAATAATCAGTGTATGTTTTATTTTACATGTTTTATTTTAAACTACTATGATTCTTTAAGTGAATGACATCCAAATGCAACTTTAATATGTACTAAGTGCTCAAAAAAATGGACAATTTTAGAGAGTAATGCCATGAAGTAAGGTACTCAGTGATTCTGGAGACTAAAAGTTCCAGTTTCTTCCGTTGTTCCACACTGCTTGCTTCTCTCTTCCCACCTTTGAACCATAGATTGTTACTGGACACAGTCTACAGGCCTCTGCTTCTGTCACCACAGAAGAAAAGTTTTCACTAAGGCCCATGACTTTACAATGGGCAGTGCAGGCACATATGTTTTACTGTTTCGATATTTTACTTTGCTCAAACTTCACAGAGCTCCAGAAAGGATGTTCAGTTCCTGTATATAGCATCTCCTTGTTGATGCCTGGTTTCTCCTGACTCTCTACCTGTCCATTCAAGTCTTCCTCATCTCAACAAACAGTGCTGCCCATTCTATAGCCTTACATGAAACTTCAAGGTTCATATTTGAGTCTTTCAAGCCCTCCTGATTGGAAGAGGATACTGTGCCTCCCTGGTTCCACAGTCTTCACATAGACTTTGTTCAAGATTCATTCTGGAGTCAATGGAAAACAGCAAAGCCATATGCATGCTCTTCTTCTATGCCACCTCAAATCTGCCCCCGAGTACTGTTAGCTCTATTTCAGAATATATAGTAAGGGCACTGAAGAGATAGCACAGGCTCTTTCAAAGGGCCCAAATTTAGCCTCCAGCACCTACACCACATAGCTTACTATCATCTGGATCTCCAGTTGCAGAGTATTTGACACCCCTTTCTGACCTCCACAGGAATGAGTTCTGTGGACATGTGCACATATATTTCTGCAGGTACATACTACACATAAGATAAATATTAAAAAAAGAAATATTAAAGGATACTGTGACTTCAATTCACCGCTAAATTAAAGACATCATTAAGCTTTGTCAGACTAACATACAGCTCATTCAAGAGTTCCCTATGCCTCATCTCTCCAATTCTAACTTGCTATCTGGTCACCATCACATATTGAAAATTACCCTTGTAAGATGTAAACAATGGTACTCTGCCTCAAGCCTGATTCATCTGGTAGCTTTCTACCAATTCAGACTCAGCAAAATCGTAACCCTTGACCTTAGCCATCAAATGCCACAAATGACTCTGTGGAGCTTCTTCTCTCGGTTCCATACACTGCGCACACACATTCCTGTTCCTTAGTCATGGCTTCCTTCTTCATTTAATGCTTTAGCTCTTTGGGTTCTCACTTCCAGACTCCCCATTTCCAACCTATGCTCATCACCTTTGCTCAGGTCACTTCCATGTCACTTCTGATTTTACAAAGAGGCTTCTTCTGACTCATGTATCCCCATCCCTCTCCAATTCTAAATGTTGCTTTTGTTTGCTTCAGGAAGAATTGCACATTTAAGGTGTTAACAATAACCCACCTGTCAAATGCATGAGAGACCTTGGATTTCTTCTTCAATATTATGTCCCCATTGCCTAAACAAATGCCTAAACACATTCAAGAGGTAAAAGATAGCCATACATGGTGGCACAGGCAGACTGATATCTGTGACTTTGAGGACAGTCTAACCTAAAAAGCAAGTTCCAGGACAGCCAAGGTTGGTACACAGAGAAACCCTGTTTTAAAAAACAAAAACAAAACAGAAAATTTAAGTAAAAGATGGAATGGACCATCTGTCATGACCTACTGACATTCTAGCTTCTGATTATTAAGGGATTTTGTTGTTACAGTCGTAAAAGTAAAGAGAAGCTACTAATTGTCTATTATGTATCCACTTTCCCTGAAATAACCAAATTTCCACATTTTTTCATTCTAAAAAATAAGGTCTATATGAAATTTTATGGATAAAGTACAGCACTAACAATTGAAATACAAATCGCTTCATCCTCCATACAAATCTTGACTACAGGCAAAGATGCAAACTGAGGCTCTCTAGTTTAAAAAGAGGCTGCTTTCCTGAAATTTCTGAATGACTTGAAAGGAATCAAATGTCCAAATTCCTGTGGCTATAACCTAAATAAAGATAACTTTTAAGATGCAAGCCAAGATATTAAAAAACTTGATTTAGAAACTTCCGCAAAGGGCGAAAGCGAAGGTATAAGGAAATCAATTTTGATTTGTTTTAATTTGCAGTTTTGTCATAGACGATATCTTAACTGGTAGAAACAGGTTTTCTAAGGTTGCTCAAAGGAGTCTTCTTTAAAAACGTAGAAAATACTATTCTAGTCCAAGGTTGAAATGATCAGAGACTAATGAGCTTCAGAAGGCACTGAATGGCTGACTCTCAGCATGGCGCTTGTCCCCAAAGGAGAGTGGCGAGCCCTATCAATTAGATCCTTGCAGTAGCTGTGAAGGGTGACTAACAAATGTGACTGAGAAGCACTCTGACAATGCTGAGTGCCATAGAGAGCCCTCATCACTTCCAGAGTGTCACTGGGTCATCACCCAAGCATTGCTTCTCTCATCTCTCTTTTTAAGCTTTCTTTTATTTTAATTGACAAGTGGTAATTGTATGCATTATAGGACACAGCATGAACATTATTCTGCACAACCTTTTAAAACCCTTTCTATCACAGCTTTTCTAATGTCAATCCATCTTAATGTCATAAATAGGTAGGACTCTCCTCACATTTCCATGGCACATAAATCGTGCTGCAGACAGAAACTAGCCTTTGCTCTCCCCAAAGTGCCCTGCACATTCTTCATGAGTCTTTTATCATCTTCATGAGTCTTTTATCCCCTGTCTTTTATCAGCATATGTGATTAGAGATAATGGGAATAGAAGATATCAATATGAAGGACTTGAAAAGTACAGAATTCACTTACTTTCTATCAAGGTCTGCAAGTTTCTTGTTCTTCAATAAAATGCCCTCATTTAAGGAAAATGAGAGATTGACTTCAGACTTCCTGTCCTTAGCCAGAAGTAAACATCCTCATTATTGATAAACATGGAATTAGAGTTTCACTTGTCTTTGTAAGACAGTATAGAAAATCATTTTTTCAAAGCTGTCACCCATGTGATATTTATTTCAAAGATAAGCTACCCTCATGTTATTTTCTTAGCAGTCTCTCAAAAGCAAGCAAGAATAGCCAGTATACAAAATTAATATAATCACTTACTCACTAAAATTCGGTAATAAATACATATCTGAAAATGTCCCACTCAATTGGACCATAACCTTTGAATGGTGCTTTGTTTTTTCAAGTCAAATGCTGGTGTTCAATTACTCACATTCTCCAAGTGCATTACAGCAAAGTTCAAATCCTCAAAACAGATAACTTCAATCTAGAGACATCAAGACAAGTAATTTGAACAACACCAAAACTCTTTGAAAAGAGTATGCATAATGAAGCATTTATATTATCACTTAAGTTTTCATCTCTGCGTACTCTTTAAAAGAAATGAAGATGTAGATATCACCCCAAAGCAATTGGTAAAAATTTAGTTTTGAGATTACCTGCCAGAGTGAATAAACTACTACCAAACTTAAATAAAGCCTATGGCCTATACTATAAGTAAAGTTTTATTTAAAAATAAGTAAAATAAACACAAATTCCAATAGACTCATCATCTGTATATTCTTTGTGGCTATATTTGTAATTCTTATACTTTAAATGAATACATAAATAATTGTACCACAAGTAATGACAAAAAATTTAAAAATATTTAGTGACTGGATCTTCACTTTAAAGGGTTGTGAGTTCCTATAGTTAAAGAAGCTGCTAGGTTGGTGTAATGGGAAGTTTCTGGAAACAGGCAAGAATTAAAAGAGAAACTGATTAAACCAGGAGATGAGGAATAAGACAGAATTCTTCCCTAAGGATACAACATATTGGGGGGCATAAATGCCCTTATTTCTTCCTATGAATTAAACCAATCATTGTAAGATTAATCATGAGCATAATAAAATAAAATATCAAAGTAGATAGACTGGCAACAAGGCCCAGGTCTCTCCGCTAACTCCAACCTTCGCAATGGCAGCACCTTACTTCAGATGAGACTATTAGTACTGCTTTTATAGATAAATTGCTTCATGAGAAAGGAGATGTGCCATGTAAAACACAAATGTGAGCAAGGGGGAAGGACACTAAACGAGTGCTAGCAGAAATCCTGGATGTGTAACTTGCTTCTTCCTATTACTAGAAATCTTCTCATCCACAAAAATGGAGATAATCATGGAAGCCAAGGTGAGAATTGAAATCATCAAGGTGGAGTCAAGATTGGGGCTGTAATGATAGAGTACATCATTATGATATATAATGTGATGTAATGATATCTAATGATAGAGTTAGTGCTTGAGGTTGAGCCATAAAAAATAGTGTGTATGTCTACAGTCCATCCTCTATACTAACTGCAAGCAAAGGTGGATCTATCTTAAATGATTTTGATTATTTTTAATTATGTATGATATAGAAAACCTTCCCAAGTCCATCCCATGTTAAAAAATAAAGGAATTATGTACTGTCATTTAGATAAACTAGAAGGTCTCTCCTGACCCAAAAGACTATGATTTTGAACCCAGACTTAATACCATGTAAAACTGATGCCTCAAAAGTGCAAAACAAAGAGGCAGGCAGATTTCTGAATTCGATGCCAGTCTGGTCTACAAAGTAAGTTCCTGGACAGCCAGAAACTACAAAGAGAAACCCTGTCTCAAAAAACAAGAAAATAAAACAAAAAAAAAAGCAAAAAACAAAAAATTGCAAAACAAAAATATATCTAAAATAAAAAAACCACTGCCAGACATTGCAATAAGGTATTAAAATATGGACTTTTTCAAAATAATTAAGATAATTTGAGTTTATTAAGTTAGAATTGTTTATAGTCATAAGTATTCAACCTGAACAACTTACATAAATGGAAAAATGTCTTACAATATTCCCAAGCCTGAGTCTAATGAACATTGTCAGTGTCAAGATTCTGAGCAGGAACCACTTTTAAGAGGTAATATTTGTATCCATGCCCTCCTTATCTAACTTTGCCACATTCAAAGCTCCAAAAGCTGAGCACATCTGGATTCCCTAATCAAGCAAATTCTCTGTAAGGAAAACCAACTCCAGTGAAGTGTTGTGAGCCATATCCTCACCAGCAACCATGGAGGGCCACGCCTAAATAGACCTCACTGAAGACCTTTCCTACTGGCTTAGAACCTGGGCTGGCACTCCCTGAAAATAGTATATTGAGTTTTGTGAGCATTAAGCTAGGATTGGGTAGGAAGAAATGGAGTAAAAAGTGAATGGGACTTCTTCAAAGAAAAATAACATACTTTTAAGTGCAAAGTGGCCAAATCCTTTATTTAAAACCGTTTTCTTACAGACATCACTGAAATCTCACCTGGAGCTTCTGTTGGCTTTTGTTACTCTGTACTAAATGCATCCCAAAGGAGAAGATCTGAGAACTCACTCTCCACCCCCACCTCTATTCCCACCCTCCTCCTCCAACCCCGGGTCCCAACCCCTCTGCCACCACAGCTTCCTTCAGCATACATGCTGACTATGAGGAAATGTACTGGATTCCTACATGATTTATTTATGTTTTGAACTTATGATATTTCCGTAGTTATAGATATTACATTTCCTTGCTTAATAAATAAACATTTAAATGAGAATCATTTTTTCTATCATTTCCTCATGTATCAACATGAAGACACACCTAGTGTGGGATCAGAAACAGCTGATTAGTTTTGGCGATTGAAAAGCTTCTTTCCTCATAGCCAGCAAATATGTCAGTCCAAAATGACTCCCATCTGCTTGTAAATTTATTAGTTATTTGTTATCTGTCAAAAACTAGAACTCTTACCTTGAACATGTATGGCAAACAAAAGTCAGCTCAGTCCTGAAAAGGTCACACCAAATTCCTTCATTTGCTTCATTAAATTCAAGCCAACTATATATGCCTTTCTAAACTGTATATTTTCAATCAATATTTTTACCTGAATACTAATTACATAAGTAAAACTAACAAAAATTATTACTCAATGGCTTTCAGCAGATCATGTTAATGTTAACTATTTTCTTTCTGTGTTTTCTTTTACACCTTTAAAATGTAGTAAATGTAAAGTTGTACTTATGCCTCTAAACTCTGTGATAGAAGGATGTTTTGGGTTGGCTAGTTTTTGTTATTTTTTTTAAACATATGGCTATATTCACAGAGTTTCAGTGAACAGTTCTCAGCATAAGACAACAGCAATGAAATTATTCTACTCTTTTGAGATCAAAGTAAAATTTTAAATAAACAAATTCTGAGAGAGGGTTTTATTGTTTGTAGGTCTTGATTCAGTACTCTTAATATTACAAATAACTTAGATGAGTCAATTTTGATGATATTTTGTGAAGTTAGGTGGAATAAACTTCTCACAGAAGGAAGAATTGAGCTAGGTAGATATACATGTGAAGACAAGTTAACACAGTATTCTTGACTGCTTATTATTTCTTCCCACATATGATGCCTGAAACTCTGGGATGAAGAGTAAATTTATGAATCTGTGGTCTGTCATAAATCAGAACTCAGACTAAGGGGATTTCATCAGCTTGGATATGGCGAGGAATTTTAAAGTAACATGGAAATGGATCCTTGTAGCAAGGAGAAACCACAGTCAGGATCTGAGAAGATTAGGGAAAATATCTAGAAACTTACACAAGATTTAAGGCAATGGCTGGAAACCCACATACTTGGACAAGGCCACTGTCAACCAATGGAGAGGACTGATATCACCTAGGATACCTCTTTGGGCTGTTATAGCCTGAAGAACAGTTAAGCAGATGTCTGAGTGTAGTAGTTGTCTTCTAAAACATTCCACTGTTTATCAATGCAGAAATACCCTGTAGAAGTTTTAAACTCTACAAGAACCCTTAAATAATCTAAAAGAAAACCATTTGCTTAGCTAAGCAGACTCTGAAGTAGGAAAGCAGCTCCTTGCTGCTGCTATCAGTCTGCTCTGCTCACTCATCCTGACTTCCCCAGCTCCTTCAGTCAATGGTATATGTCAACACGGAGTCAATGATGATCAAGAGAAAAGGCCACATTTGCCGTTACTCCTCAGTCTGTGAAAGCTACACTGATAAGTGGCCCATAGTGTACCTCCTACCATTTTTGTCACATTCTATATGTGGACCACACAATGTACAGAAAGCCCCATACACTGCCACTGGCTGCTATTTTGGTCTATGGCATGAATCCAATAAATCAGACCTCTTTGGGAAAATGTCTTTTTCCTCTGCACTCTCATCTTTATGAGTGTCACAGTTCAGCTGACTTTGATTTATAAATACTTCCTGTTCTGTTTCTCTCCTCAATCTAGTAATACCACAAAAAAATAAAATAAAGCTAATGTGTGATATCCTGCGTCATATCAATTAATTTGTCCTTTTCATAGTAATTTGTCTCATCTGACAACTGAATGCTGAATTCTTTGTCATTTATTTATTTATTTATTTATTTATTTACACTCCAGATTTTATACCACCCCCTACTCCTGTCTGGGAGGACTGATATCAGTCCTCTCCATTGGTTGACAGTGGCCTTGTCCAAGTATGTGGCTTTCCAGCCATTGCCTTAAATCTTGTGTAGGTTTCTAGATATTTTCCCTCTGACTCTTCCACATCCCATACCTCTTCCCTAATCCCCTGTCTCCACCAGTATGTCTCCACTCCCACCCCCATCCAACTAGACCTTGACACTCCCTGGAGCCTCTAGTCTCTTTAGGGTTAAATGCATCTTCTCTGACTGAACCCAGACCTGGCACTCTACTGTATAGGTATTGGGGGCCTCTTATCAGCTGGTTTATGCTGCCTAGTTAGTTGTCCAGTGTTTGAGATCTATGGGGGTTCCAGGTTAATTGAGACTGTTGGTCCTCCTACAGGGTTGCCTCCTCCCCAGCTTCTTCCAGCCTTTCCCTAATTCAACCACAGGGGTCAGAATCTTCTGTCCATTGATAGCAGGCAAATATATGCATCTGACCCTTTCAGCTGCCTGTTGTGTCTTCCAGAGTTCAATCATGCTAGGTCCCTTTTTTGTGAGTGCTCCATAGCCTCAGGAATAGTGTCAGGCCTTGGAACTTACCCTTGAGCTGGATGAAAATAGACCCATATTTTTCACCTTGCACAAAGCTCAAGTCCAAGTGGATCAAGGACCTCAACATAAAGCCAGATAATAGAAGAGAAAGTGAGAAAGAGCCTGGAACTCATTGACATGGGAGGAAATTTCCTAAACAGAACTCCAATAGCTCAGGCACTAAGATCAAGAATTGATAATTGGAACCTCCTGAAACTGGAAAACTTCTGTAAGGCAAAGGACATAGACAGTTAGATGAATTGGTAACCTACAGAGTGGGGAAAAATCTTCATTAGCCCCACATCTAATCGAATGCTTAAAATTTATGGTTCATTTTAAAGTAAATATTACCTATTTTATGACTATGAAGATAAGATTGATAAAACTGGTCTTCTTATACTTCTAAAATTTCCTCTATTAAAGGTCACATCTTTTTAAATGACATGCAATATTGCAAGTATTTTTATACATATAAGAGATAATACCCTAAACTGGAGTGATATTGATCATTTTTTTGGCTATTTTTATTGTTGTAAGGTTTATTTTTATTTTTCTGTCTCTAACTCTGCATGTGTATGTTTATACATACATATGTGTGCACATGTTTGCATGTGTGTGGGTATGCATGCATGCTCAAATGTGGCTATTCTGTGTAAGGAATTCTGTAAGTGTCTGAGTCAAGGAAGGCATAGAACCTTCTGGAGACAGAATTGAAGACAGTTGTTAACTGCCCACATAAGGATGGGTGGTGGGAGTTTTAGTAGGGTCCCCTAAAAGAGTAGGAAGTATTCTTAACCACTGAGGCATTCATTTCTGCAGCCCTTGTGTCTAGATTACAGGAATTTCTTTATAAAACAATGATGGCTAATTGCACTGCAATTAAAAATATAAGTCTGTGAGTAATTTTGGATTCTGCTTGAAATGTTAAATTCCCAGATTAGTTTTAAAAACTACTTCAGTGTCTCTGGTGGGATTCACTGATCCCCATGGCAGCACGTATCCCTCAGCATCATTGTCCAGGACATGCCTTAAACACCTCCCAACAGCCTACCTATTCTCAGTGCAGGCTGCTCCTTACCAGTGCCCACAATCAATTCATTTTAAATGTTATCTTTAATCTCTACTTTGAAAGATGTTTTCTTTTTTTTTCTAATTCCAGGACTTTATAATTTTTCAGAGCTGTTTATTATACTTGTTTCAATGGGGCACACAGAGCCAGGCTTCTAACTTCACAGGATCAGATATATAGAGCTGGGCAAAACCCTACTTAGACATGAAGAAAACAAGTCATTTGTGCCTAACCGGAGAGTCCACAACCATTTATCATAAATGTTTTATTTTCAAATATGTATGTCATTAAGGAAAACTAGATTCTTCCGGTTTACTATATAAAATTTCATGTAAAAATTAAAAGCTAAGAATACATGATGAAAATGCATGTAAATCAACACAGCCCAGTAGATGAATGCACTATGATAGGTATTTAATATGACATGTAACTCATGGGTGTCCCCATATTGGAATTGATGTTCACAAGAAAGAAAGAATTCTCCACCAATTACTCTGAAGGACAAAAGAGTAGAAACTTCCACATAACAGCTGAAGGACATTATCACTTCACTTTGCTGTAAGTATCCCAAAAAGCCTTACACTGTGATTGTGTGTATGTGTGTTTGTGATTGTCAATGTTTGTGTGCATATGCGTGCCTGTGTGTATGTGAAAAACAGATACTGACCCCCCCAGAGCAATTTCTACCCATAAAGAAACATGTACTTATAGCCCTACAAGATGCAAAAATATTAGCCAATCATATTGCCAGAAAATGTGACAAGGAAAAAGAAACAAAAACAACTTATAATAAATTCTACTACGGGAAACGGAAAGGGCACATTTGTCAGAGGAGCCTGCCATCTCTGCCGGTGTGCTGAGCTGCTGAGGTTTGCACACAACTGGAGATGAAGGAGCTGTTCCGAGATGTGAAGCTAGACTAACACTGTGTTGCCATGGAAGTGAGAGGCACAATTTCCTTAGCTCCTATGTACCCTTCTCAGCACTTCTGGCAATAGTGACAGGTTCATTTTCTTTGTTCAGAAACTGATTTGGAAGCAGCTCTTATCCCTTTCAAAGCTCTGAAAGACGGCATTGTGAGGCCACATTGTGACCAAATTGCACGAGAGGGTAAGTTTTCATTTCCAGCCCTAAAAATAGATACTTCTGTGGCACTAGCACAACAAAAATAGTCATGCTCACTGAAAAGGGCCCAATTGGTGGAGATCCCAGAGCCAAGTCTGCCAGAAAGGTCTGCTGAAGCCCAGCACAGAGGTGGGTGAGGACATCAGGCAGTTCTCAGAATTCATGTTGGTCCTGGACTCTCTCAAGTGGTGGGCAGGTACCCTGTGAGGCACAAAGTACACAGAGTTCTTGCCAAGCAGATGCTGGTGCCAGAACATTTGATCAAAGGGAATGGATTTCCCAGTAGAACTTGTAGCAAATAACACTTTACTTGCTTTGGACCTACAGCAAACTGCTACATTTTTAATGCTCATTGTGATACACAATTCAACCATACAGACTATACAATAATAATGATTCAAAAATGATACTTTACATCAAAACTATATAAGAAAAGCAACTGAAATCATAAAAGGGAAGCACCATGATTAACAATAAGGTCATCAACTCAGTATATCAGCCATTTAAAGACATGATTGAACAGAATTCCCCACTGTGGACCAACACATAAACAGGCATGTTGGCATTAGTACATCCCCATGAGCATCAAGTAAACAATTTGATGGCATGAGCACAGTGACTGAAATGAGGCTTGGATTTTGGGTGAAACAATTATATCTCAAATTTCAATTTGAGGAGTGTCACTGTGACCCTTTATTTCAACCAGCAACTTCAGCCCCTAGAGCAGAAAGCTTCTGTGAGTTTTAGACGTCAATTTTCTATGCAGACTTCTGGTTGTATATTACAACTTTATTATTTTAAAGTATTTTGGAGATGTTTCAGGGAGAAAAGTCCTATAAAATGCAGGGTTTCTCTTACTTGTGATGGGAAATGTTGCTTTCAATAAAAAAATAAATGTTTTCTTAGAAGAAGTGATGAAAGAATAATAATAGCTGCAGGAAAAAATAATAGATTTAGGAACATCATTACACTGAATTATAGTAGAGGTATGAGCTGATTTTGAGGTCATCCTACCCCTATCTTGGCCTGAGTCCCTTTTTAACTAGCTGTCTGTCTAGAACAGACTCCTAATCTCTGTGAACCTGATATTCTTTCACTTATAATGTGAGCCATCCTAAAGGATATATAAGTTTCTAGTCAGTTCTGAAAAATCTGTGGATTTATATCCAGAAAAAATCTTGTATTTCTATGTGGGTTTTTATCAAAACAGATGTAACACTTTTCATTCTAATATAAAATTCTTTAAACAACTATAACATGATACCACATGGAGTCTATTATTTATGTCATTTATGATGTTTTGGGTGATCCTACTTTTTTGGTTTGCTAATACAATTGTATAAATATCAGCTACATTTCTTTACACACTATGCAATCTTCCTCTGGTTCATATCACCTCAAACATGCATGTAGGGAACTGGAAGATGAGTCTGAATGTTTTTGGCATGAAATGCCTTCCTATAAATGATACATAATTTGGGGGATATTTTTAAAAGTTGTCTTATTAAAAACTGTTCACAAATTATTCAAGGATACATTTCTTAAGTTCTAGTAGATTTTGCTGATAGAGTACCAGCCTTTTAAAAAGGCAACTTCTTTTGAAATAAAATACGTGGCAATAATATTCCATTTCTTATATTTTTATTGAATATAATCTTCATTAACATTTCAAATGATAGAACATTTCCCTATTTCCCCCATCCCCCAAAACCCCAACACCTCCTCCCACCTCCTGCCTCAAAGTATATGCCCCTCTACCTGACCCACTCCCACCTGCCCCCTGCCCCCTGGGAGTACTAGGGCCTCTAGGTAGCCAACATCATTGCTCTTCCCATTGGGCTGTAAACCCCTTCAGCTCCTCTGGACCGCCCTCCAACTCCTCCACTGGGGACCCCATGCCCAGTCTAATGGTTAGCTGCTAACATCTGCCTCTGTTTGTCTAAAGGTTCTGACAGGGCCCCTCCAACCATGACATGCTGACATGCTCCTTTTGGTATGCACTTCTTCTCAACCATAATAGTGTCTGGGTTTGTACAAAGCTCAAGTCCAAGTGAATCAAGAACGTACATATACAAACAGGCACACTGAAGCTTATAGAGGAGAAACTTGGGAAGAATCTTGAATACATAGGCACAGAGGAGAATTTCCTGAATAGAACACCAATGGTTTATGCTCTAAGAACAAGACTTGACAAATGGGACCTCATAAAACTGCAAAGCTTCTGCAAGGCAAAGGACACTGTCAATAGGACAAAACAGCAACCAATAAATTTGGAAAAGACCTTTACCAATCCTACATCAGATAGAGGGCTAATATCCAATGTATACAAAAAACTCAAGAAGGTAGACTCAACAGAGTCAAAAAACCCTATTTTAAAAATGGGATACAGGGCTGGAGAAATGGCTCAGAGTTCAAGAGCACTGACTGTTCTTCCGAAGGTCCTGAGTTCAAATCCCAGCAACCACATGGTGGCTCACAACCATCCTTAATGAGATCTGACTCCCTCTTCTGGAGTGTCTGAAGACAGCTAGAGTGTACTTACATATAATAAATAAATAAACCTTTAAAAATGGGGTACAAATCTAAACAGGGAATTCTCAACTGAGGAAACTCGAATGGCTCTGAAGAACTGAAAGAAATGTTCAGCATCCTTAGTTATCAGGGAAATGCAAATCAAAACAACACTGAGATTCCACCTCACCAGTCAGAGTGTCTAAGATGAAAAACTCAGGGACAGTCGATGCTGGAGTGGGTGGGGTGAAAGAGGACCGTTCTTCCATTGTTGGTGGGTTTGCAAGGTGGCAAAACCACTCTGGAAATCAGTGTGGTGTTTCCTCAAAAAATTAGACATAATACTACCTGAGGACACAGCTATACCACTCCTAGGATGCTCCAACATGCAATAAGGACACATGTTCGACTATATTCATAGCAGCCTTATTTATAATAGTCAGAAGCTGGAAAGAAGCCAGATGTCCTTCAACAGAGGAATGGATACAGAAATTGTGGTATAAATATACAATGGAGTACTATTCATCTATTATAACCAATTCATGAAATTCTTAGACAAATGGATGGAACTAGAAAATGTCATCCTGAGCTAGGTAAACCAATCACAAAAAAACACACATGGGGTGCACTCACTGATAAGTGGATGTTAGCCCAAAAGCTCAAAATAAACAAGTTACAATTCATAGGCCACAGGAAGGTCAAGAAGAAGGAGGACTGATATGGGGGTGCTTTGGTTTTTCTGAGAAAAGGAACAAAATACTCACAGGAGAAATAAGGGAGACAAAGTGTGGAGCAGAGACTGAAGGAAAGGCCACGCAGAGACTGCCCTACCAGGGGATCCATCCTATAAACAGTCACCAAACCCGGACACTATTATGGTCGACAAGACGTTCATACCAAATATTCCATTTTCTAAATATAGAAAAAACATTATCCTTTGGATACAGATATACTATTTGGTTGAACAGTGCACATAAACATGATTTAATGTGCTGCTCCAGAAACCTGGCAGGGCACTCTTGTGACCATTGTAGTTCAAAATACTCTACCTTCCCTGGACATATACTGTTGCACAGCGGAGGTGGTGTTTCCATACCCTCTTCCTATGGGAAACTCTCTGTCACCAGTTGGAACTAAATCCATTATATTCATCTTCTTGCAACTGTTCTATATGATCAGCTCTTCATTTGCATTACAGCTCAGATGGAAAAGTATCCTGTCAATTGGGAGGCAAGGAATACCACAAAATCACACTTTACACAAACCTCACAAAAGACATTTACCTGGAGGGAAGAACCCAGGGTAATGGCTGCCACTACTTGGGTAGGAAGCAACAGAGAACTGATCAGATAAAAGCGTTTATACAGGATTTCTTAAGGTGGGAGGAGCAGATTTCCAGGGTGGGAATTGTTGAGATTTCAAGTCCTGAGATTGGGCTTTTACTCTGTAGGGTAGGGGCTGGCTGTTAGAGCAGTAAGAGTATGGTGGACAGAACCTGGTGGTAGGAGGTCATCAGAGGAGGGGCTTGGCCACTCATGTGCCCCATAGGGCACATTACATGTTTTACTTTTTGTTTGTGAACCAATAAAGCTTTGGGGAAGGAGGGTGACATTATAATTAGACTACTTTCTGTTGAATGGGGGGCATCAAAATCTTTTGCATAAAATATAACTGGAAGTTGCCAGCCTCTGACTCTATAGCTAGGGACCAGTAATCCTGTAATAGCAAGTGACTGAATAGCTAGTTAGAAGTTGACTGGGTCTGCTGTTGAGAAAAAAACTCTAGACAAGAAGTTTATGAAAGAGGGTCCAACTAGGAGGGTTAAGAAAAGGAAGAGACGGCTGGAGAGATGGTTCAGCCATTAAAGGCTAGGTTCACAACCAAAAAGAAAAGGATGAGAAGGGGGTTTAAGCAAGATAGTATCCAATTCTTCTCTGGACTGTCAATGGTCCACTGACCAGAGTCATGGAAGTACTTCTTAGATCTGGAGTTGTAGTATCTTTTATTTACTATATCCAATTAGATAACATGGATATAACATTTCTCCCTGAGGAAGAGAAAAAGACTACCTCTCTTTGCAGTTAATCTTTTTCTTGCTGACTTTGTAGCACTATGGCAACAAGTGCTATAGGAGGAAAACTAATGATAAACAGCAAGGGAAGTAGTCAGTTCTGCCACTCCAGTGATGATGCCAGTGTTTATACACGGTCTGTAAGAAAGAGTGGGACATGAACCATTCATAGAGTAATGGAATAATGTTTGAACTCTGGAAGGAAGTGGTATTTGGAGACCCTTCTAGGTTAGAAGTTGGGACAGGTGACAAGGAGAGAAGACAATAGGTTAACTTTTTTATTCTTTTGTAAAAAGTTCAGCTGTGGCCAGAGATACATTCTGCACGCAGGCATTGCTTTAACATCCTATTAAGCAAGCATTGTTTTAAAATTCATAAGCTGAATCGAATGACTAAAATGTCCTGAGGTAAATTCTGATCTCTGATCATCAAAGCAGTGGCAGAGACACAAAAACAAAACCAGTAAACACAGAACATACAAAGCTCACACACTAAAGGAAGCCAATCAGAAACAAAACATATGGTGGTCACCATCATTCTTACATCTCCCGTTTGCCACAAGACTTATGGACATACCAGAAAGCATAAACCCATCTGTACATACATAGAGACAGACAGCTCTCCAAACAACCAGGATCAGGTAGGTGGGCAATGGCTTGCTTTTTCTACGGAATTGAAAGATTTTATAGCTGGATAATGAGAGGAAGGCTATGTTTGGCTACAAGTATTTTTGGTTATCCTATACTCAGGGATGCACTTGGAATGCTGGAAAGGGAAAAGATATGTCAGATTATGTAATTTGGAGGAGGAGAAGGAAGAGGATGAGGAAGAAGTGTAGGATAAAGAGGAAGAGGGTAATGGTCAAGCAGATGAGGGGAGCAATAAATAGAGGTTCCCATTTTGGCTAGGTGGTCCCTTCCCAGAAAAGAGATGGGAGAGGTTGGTACCACAAGGAAGAAATGAGTAAGGGAGATATTCCTAAGATAGAGCTAAATGTTGGGAGTTCCATGACACTAGTAAAGCTGTCCCCATAGATTGACTATAGGGGAAGAGAAAGGAGAAATAGACCCTTAAAATTCTGTTATGACTGAGTAGGTAGCTCCATTGACCAGAAGAAAAAAGACAGACTGCCCTGATATTCCATGTCTATTGGGGGCTTCTTGTTAGATATGGCAATGGTCTGGCCAAAAGAAAGCCCAGGCATCTCTGTTCTGTATAGCCAGTTCTAGAAGGATAACTGGAGGACAATCTTAGCTTGATTTCCTCATACTACAAGGGACAAAGGGGTAGTCAATACCCCAGCGTCCTTCTTAATGACACCTAAGACATGGTCTGGGTAGTTTACAAGGGTTAAGACAGGACATGACTCAGTAACTCTTCTCACTACATTTGAAACAGAGTCCCAAACATTCTCAGGCTTTGGAAGCCTGGAAAGCTGCTATGGTTTGTTGGAAGGCCTTAGCTGGCATCCAGTGTTTTTATTTTCTGGCTTTTTCATCTCTTCCAGGGTATACCTTAAAGGCTACCATTAAGACTTCTGCCTGGTGTCATAGAGGAATAAAAATTTGAACCACCTCGTACCTCCAGAGCTCCCAGGGACTAAACCACAAACCAAAGAGTACACATGAAGGGACACATGGCTCCAGATACATATGCAGCAGAGGATGGCGTTGTTGGACATCAAAGGGAGGCGAGGCCCTTAGTCCTGAGAAGGCTAGATGCCCCAGGAGAGGGGAATGCCAGGACAGGGAAGCGGAAGTGGGTGGATTGGTAAGCAGGGGGAGGAAGATGGGTTAGAGGATATTGGGGTGGGAAGAATGAGGAAAGGGGACAACATTAGAAATGTAAATAAAGAATATATCTAATAAACAAAAAGAAAAAAGAAAAAAATGACTTCTGCCTGTGGAGTCAAGGAAAGTGTGGGTCCTTTCTTTAGACGTTATGCTTGGCCCTAATATCAGAGAAATTCTGGAAGAATTGGGTCATAAGGAGTTATTTTCCACATGGAGACTCAGGATCCAGACTGTATATATATTGTAGGAGGGCTTTTGTAAGGAAGTCTAGGAACTGAGATGAGTTTTCATTTTTTTCCTTGATGACCTCTTGGATATTTTTGTAATTTACCATTTTAAGAATGGCCTTGCAGAGACTAGTCAGAAGACAAATTATAAACTAATTGCTAGGTAGTATACCCTCTAGGGTATTGTAATTCCATTCAGGGTGTCAGTCCAGACTGACTCAGCACAGACTAGGTGGATGGCATTAGTCTGGTGGATTTCTTCTGCATGTGCCCTAGCCTGGTCCCAAACTTGCCTGTGCTTCTCCAGAAAAAACAAATGTTGGTGAGAATCATATAAACAGCATTAAAGGTAAAGTTGCACGATTAGGTAATCTGGAATTCTTTAATAAAGTTGAAAGAATTAGCAGTATAGGACCCCAAATCCTTTTTCTGTTTGAGAGAGTTTGCTTACTGAGAAAGGGGGCATGTACTTTGACCAACTCTTTTTTTTACCCTTACAATCTCCTGCAAAAGGAGAACTGTGGCTAATTTTGGTCAGGTAGGAAGAGGTAAAGGGGATCCCATAGCAGAGTAGGACTATGCAACAGGAGGACTAAGGGCTGCTGTGATCTAACATTGGGCACCTGAGGGGCTTGATTTGGACAGCCAATCACTGAGGAGGGCAAAGACTGGAGACATAAAAAGGGGACTATAGACTGAGACCTATCAAAGAAAGCTTCTTAGTATTTTTGAAAGCAGTGGAGGAATCATCTGGTTGGGCTTTATATCCAGTTGTTTTTCCTTCATTGGTTTATGCCATGTGGGAGGGAAGTCACATGACAAATTCATCTTTCCAACCCAACAAAGATGGCTCACAGCCACATGACTGCCTTCATTCTGATGGGAGGATAGCAGCTAAGATGAGAGCCAGCCATCTGTTTCCTTTAACTGTGTATAGATATTTAACTACTAACCCCAGGCTTATGAGATTAAGTTAACCCTTTGTTAAGATTTTACAGGTTTATAATCATACCCAATGTGCTTACAAATCCTGAGGCAATAATGAAACCAAAAATGTAAGAATAGCAATAGTCCACATTGGGAAGAATCTACCCCTTTATATTGTTTTGCTCTCCTTTCTCTGTCATAAAGTCAAGTGACTTGCCTGATATGGGAAAGAGATTTAGGAGGAAACCTTTAAACAAGTGGTTTGGGTCTACAGGAGGGGAGCCATACCCTGACTCCAGACCCCATTTTAATTAAAGTGGGACAGATAAAACAAGATTCTAATGACACTCATACCTAAAAGACAAAGGAATACCTGTAAAACTGAATCTAGTAAGCTGAGAATAAAGAAGGGTTAGAGATAGACAAGTTTTTAAGCTCTGGCTATAGGCATAGGATTATGCAAGAAGGAGCTGAGAGACTTACCAGCCGACAAAGGACATGTGCACATGCCAGCTGGCCTACTCCTTTGCTTTCTCCCTCTCCTGCTTGATCAGGCTCCTGGGTTTTACTTTGTAACAAACTTACAAGTACATTAAGGATAAGTTAAAAGATAGGACATTTACATCTTTGGTGGGTGGGAGAGGAGACTAGACAAAAACAAACAGAAATTGGAGTAGAGAAAAGAGAGTAGAAAAAAATTCTTTCCATTTCTCTGAAGTATTTGTAAAGATCCCAAATAATATTAGGATCTATAGTGCAATTAAGTGGCCGTTTAAATTGACTTTCTGATGGGTATTGGGGTAAAATTCAGTTATATGATAAATTTAAAGTTTTTCAAGTTTGAATGCCAGGTGAAGAGGCTAAAGATTTTTCTAAAAGGCATGCCAAGGGGGAATGAGAAGGTATGGAAGACACCATTCCCATGGATGAGAGGAGGGAGGTGCAAGGTATCCCCAGAACTCAGAGAGGGCAGACTGAGAACCAAACCATTCAGTGAGTTGTTACCACACTGAGTAAGGGTCAGGGCATCGTCTGGATAAACCTGAGAAGAGGCTCAGCATGTAGTACCAGGGCTTTTGTGAAGGTCAGAAAGCGAAGACAAAAGAAAAAAGTTCTTGGAATGGGGTAGGCATCTTATCTATATGAAAGGATCAGGAAACAGAGCCCCAAAAGGCACTAAGACCTGGGGAAGCTGGGGTAGCTCTGAAGGGTAGGCAGTAAGAGGGTGTAAATACCCCTTTAGCCTGAAGAAACTGAAAGATTGCAACTCCAAGGATGTAGGCATGGGGTCAGGTAAAAATGACATAGCATGTGGCTGGGGGTATCTCACCTCTAAGAATACCAGAGCAGTGCTGGACACTCAGTAGTCACGTGTTCAGACTCAGGTGAGTCTGTTGTGGGTGGACTAGAGATGAGGGATAGTGTCCTAATGCAGCTTAGACACAAGGGAGATCACAGACACCAGGAGAGTCTTTCTAAGTTCAGCACCAATATACTTATTACAGCTCAGATGGAATGGCAGTTGGGAGCCAAGGAATACCAAAAAAGTCTCACCACACAACAAACCTCACAAGAGATTTATTGGGAAAAAAGAACCAAGGATGGTGGATGTCTCTGCTTGGGAGAGAAGCCACAGAGAACTGAGCAGAAGACAGAAGACAGGGTTTTCATAGGGTTCCTGGGTGGGCAGAGCTTTCCAGGGAAGAGATTTCCAGGTTAGTGATTGGTGGGATTTCAAGTCCTGGCAGTTAGAGTGTTTTGTGGGTGGAGTGTTTTTCTGTTGAAGGTCATTAGTATAGGGGCCAGGTCACTAAAACTTAGCACAGCTATATGACATCAACTCAAGTCTTTACCCCCAAACTGTAAAACGCAAAATTTTGTTGCTAACAAATGAAGAGATGATTTGGACTTTGGACTTTGTTACAAAGTGTTTTATATACAGAATAAGTGTAAGTGTTTCAAAAGGAGATTTCTTCCTCTCTGACTACCATACATAGTAAGGTTAAACTCTGAATAATCAGAAATGAACATGGGTGTAGCCTCACAAGAACATGACATAATCAAGGTTCCATATGCAGCTACATTCTTATTCTCATTTATCCAAAAACAAATGGGAACTCTTAAATAACTTTAGGAACACAAATGCATTTTAATTAAGGCACAGTGAGAAATCTCTTATAAATGAAAATCAAATGTTCAATAGTAAAACTAATTTATATAAGAAAGTAAGCAAGTAACCCTAGATTGACCTTGCAAATCAGCTAACATTACAAGAGTACAACACATTTCTGCAGGGAACGTCACCAGACATTATTTATAATCATACCCAAAACATCTAAAAATAACTCGTGCATATCTTTGTGCCATGCAGCACAAGTTTCAATCTTTTGAGAGAACTCTATTATTGGATTCTCAGTTCTCTGGGATCAAATTACAATGTTTCATATTAGAGACTTGCCTTACATTTGCGGTGTGTGTCTAAGTGTGCTTATAGAGGCCTTTGCAATCAGCAGTTTTGTCATGTAACTGCCATAGTCATCGATACTCAAAAGCTAAAAACAAAGTATCTATGTAAACTGAGGTCCATTATATTTTGTCATACATTTTAAATAAAGTGTTTTGTTTTTAAATGATATGTAGATGTTTTATTAAATTAAAAAAATGTTTTTTCTATCTTTTCTATCCAGAATTTGACATGTATTAAATGACATTTTTCTTTTATAATAATATATATAATGAATACACTGCTTAAGTTCAATAAAACATGATCTTCCTCATGCCTTTTAGAGGAAAAAAAAACTTTTATTGACAGAAAAATCTCAATGCACTTAAAGCATGTCTCTGGACACATTGTCTAACACTTTAACATGAGGGTTTAAGTAATATCTCCTTACTTTAATATGCAGCTTTATGTATTTAAGCATTCATATACACAAGGCACACTGGAGAATGCATCTGTTTTCCTTCAAGATTTCTAGTTATTTTTACAGATTGAAAAACATCTTATCCTGTTTCTTTTTTACTCATTGTGTTCATGTGGGTGCATATAGGAGCATGTGCTAGTACGTGCAGGGTCAGTGCATGTAGGTGCCTGTCACATTATGTACAAGGTCTCTGTATAACCAGAAGAAGTAGGTTCTTTCCTCCCACCAAGTAAGGACCCAAGTATCAAACTAGTACCTTCAGGCCTCTACCTTTACGTACAGTCCTGCTTCTCTAATCCCACACTTAAAAACAAAACAAAACAAAACAAAAAACAGAAGAAAAAACAAGAAAACAAGCACAAAATAATCATCACTTTCTGGTCAGTTGAACTACTTTTCTAAAAAGATGTCATTTGCACTATACATGCGAGTATTTCCAAGATTGAGATGAGACCAAGTTCCTGTTGACAGTGAAACACAAATGTATTGTTTTACATTCTTATTTTTTATTTCTTCCAAGTTGACAATTGCTTGAAATATGGTAGGCACAAGAAACGGTGTTTTTAATTTTCTTGATAAAATGGTGAACATTTAATGTTTTCAATCAAGGATTCCAGTGTAGTCATACTAAAAATTCAATGTAAAAGGAAATATATTTGAAAAAAGGGAAAGGGTAAGGAATAAATTAAAGAAAACACATGCCTAGCCTTGCAGAGACATCATGTGTCAGTGTGTATGTTGGGGGTATCAAGGGGGCTTCATTTGCTCAGAAGAAAAAGGGAGGGGGATGGGGAAGGATTGTGGAAGGGGGTGACTAGGAGGGGCCAGTGAGTGGAATGTAAAGTGAACAGGTAAAAAGAAAAGGAAGAGAAGAGAGGAGAGGAGAGGAAGGAAGGGGAGGGGAGGGGAGGAGAGGGGAGGGGAGGGGAGGGGAGGAGAGGGGAGGGGAGGGGAGGAGAGGAGAAGGGAGGGGAGGGGAGGGGAGGAGAGGAGAAGGGAGGGAAGGGGAGGGGAGGGGAGGAGAGGAGAAAGAAGAGGAGAGGAGAGGAGAGGAGAGGAGAGGAGAGGAGAGGAGAGGAGAGGAGAGGAGAGGAGAGGAGAGGAGAGGAGAGAAGAGAAAAGAAAAGAAAAGAAAAGAAAAGAAAAGAAAAGAAAAGAAAAGAAAAGAAAAGAAAAGAAAAGAAAAGAAAAGGAAAAAACACATCAGTATATTATTTCACAACACAGTCTTTCTGGTACCCTGAATTTGAACATGTCCACTGAATGCGGAAGAAATTCATGGATGTGTTGCTTAAAAACCTCTTATCAGATATTAAAATGAGTTTCTGTCTTATTGTGAGACAGGGAGCTACCCTAGAACCTGTGGATTTGTTGAATTTCTCAATAAAACCTTTTCTGAAAACCACCACCTCACAAAACAACCTCATTCTTACCACTCTAACAGCTATGAAAATAAATTTACAACTGAAATATATGCCAAGTTATTTAATATCCCAGAAAAAAATATAACTATACACTCACTAGGGATAGTTAATGAAGTCCAAAAGTGAAACCTGCCACTTACTGTCATTATTTTGTTCCACTGAGAGTTCAATTTTATCAGACTTTTAGAAAGCACTAATTTAACTAAATTATGAACTTCTACAACCTTACAGACTTAATAAATTAGCAAAATTTCAACTTAAATGAGTCCCTTCCAAGAACCCGCGCCCCAGCTCACAACCATGATATAATGGGCCGTGCAATGGGTATGATAATCTTCCTCATTATAAATCTCTTCACATTCTTACTGATTGCTGTTCACACCGCTCACTGTACCACTCAGAAATCAGGATGATGGCCACCATGGAACTTCACCGGTCTATATGATGAATGACTACTTACAACATTTCTTCTATCATTTCAAGGAGAACATGCAATTGAGACTTTAGATTTCACATAGAGGTTTACAACTCGAATGACTCTGGCTACCTATGAGCTTCTGGAAGTCACCCACCTGGGGCAGCATGCGATTTTCTTCTTCCAGCTGTCTGACTCTGGCCTCCAGCTGCCTAACATAGGACAAGGTTGATTCTAAAATTAAAAAGAAAGAACTTAAATTATCCACAAGGTCTTGTTTGGTTTACTGTCAAGGATATTTTTGGCTTGATTTATTAAGTAGGACCAAGAGATTACTTAGTCAGTTCTTTAAAAAAGAAAGACAATTCTTTCCAGAGAAACTATTCACACTATACTGTTTTGAGCACAGTATTAAAGAGATTTGTAAATGAGGATGCTGAGACTTCTTCACAAATGTTGAGCATCAGAACTTCTTAGATACTTTATTTGTCCCATATACCAAACAATTTTATGATCTGATTTGTAACCAAAATCAACATCAAGGTTTCATTAATTTTCTAAAATAGAATAAATGTCAAATACAGAGTTCTTTGAACTTTCCCAACAACCATTTGAAATTTTAGAGACATTTATTCTTCTTACTAATTCATAGCTATTAACTATGATTTAGAGAATATCTATATAAAAGCTAAATATTTAACTCAGGACTGGACTTATTTGATTTCAGCTGAGGACCTAAGAATTGTTTCTTTCTTTGTAAGTTTTTGTGTCTATTCTCCTCCAATCTTTAAGTAACCAAAAGCAACAGACTTACAATTGATATTTGTTTTACATTTTACAAGGTCAGATGATGAACACTCAGAAGTGTTGTGCTTCATTTCTGTTCACACAAATTGCATTTTAGAGCTTCTTGTCATAAGAGGCATCACAGCAAGAGACACAGAGTGTGACTGATGGCGACTCTTCACTAAATGTCAATATTCAAGTGTTGCATACAGCAGTGCAGTTGCATGTCAAGCGTCACCCAGGAAAAGACAGTCACTTTTCAGGTACAGTCCCTCCAACACATAGCCAGCCCCATTTCTAGTCAACAGTACAGCAGCAGACACACTTGAGACTTCTTCATATGGAGTCTCAGAAACACAGAAAAAGAGAAAAGCATGAAATTGAAGCACATTTAATACCAAAGGCTTTAGCTACTTAAGCATTAAAGCAGTGATCTGAAATTCATCATGGAAAGCATCATTGGTTTTACCTGGGAATTGCTTAAATGAACTCATTTTCTTTTTAACTTCAAAAGCAAGAAGCTGGTATTTTATATGAGATACTAGTCTTTAGTTCACAAATAAAACAAGGTCATCTTGTTTTAAATATAGCATGTTCATGTGTACAAAGATCTGCAGATAAGCAACCCTCCATTTCATTAACTAACATATTGACACAATGACCTCAAATTTTTCATATAAGCAGCCGGAAACACAGGGGAAACTGAAGACATTTGCTATAAATATGGTTTCATCAAAGTGTAATGAAATGCTAAAGTTAAGCTATGTAGAATTTCTGAATGGAGCGAGGAGAGTAAACTGCAGAATGTAATGGCAGGATCACAGCCCTTATGTGTCTCTCTGCCTTTCTTTGCAGATCACAATGGAAGGAGGAGTGCCTGACTCAAACAGTTCTGCAAAACCAGCTGTCTCCTCTAGGAAAACATCCTTTTGTTAAAGACTTTCCAACTTAAAAATTGATCCATCATATTCTACTTAAGCTGCTGTATAGCTTCATCTGTATTGCCCTTATTGCACTCTTTGGGGCCAAGAAACTTAAAGCACTGGAGAATACTCTGTGAGAAGGATTCTAAGGTCACTAAAGAAAGTAGTTTTAAACCAGTGACCATTTCCAGTTGCTTTAGACTATCCATTGTTGTTTTATATTTTTAATATTTTTTCAGAGTATATAAATACTCTGATCACAGTTTCCCCTCTTCCAGGTCTTTCCAAATCCTTCCAACTACATACCTCCCCCTGCCCCTCCAAATAAAAACACAGCTCATGTTTTCACTAGCTCCAGAAAACACTATATATATATATATATATATATATATATATATATATATGTGTGTGTGTGTGTGTGTGTGTGTGTGTGTGTATGTATATATACACATGCATATATACATATATATATATATACACATACACATATACACATATAAACATATACACATACACATATAAACATATACACATACACATATAAACATATACACATATACACATATGAACAAATATACCTATACACCTATACCAATACATATACCTATACATATACCTATACCTATACATATACATATATACATATACAAAGTGGTAGGGAATTAAAAATTGAGTTTGAAAACTAATTTTTGAATTTCTAATTTTTATGATGAATTTGATAGAGCAAGTGCACATGCATACACTCAGATATGAAGAGATAAGAAGTACTTCTTAACAGGTAAAATACATTTCATTAATCATGTTACAATGAAGGCAAAGAGAAGTTTTGTATTTGTCTCTTTAATAATAATTGATTGTGTGACTACTTTGTGTCTAGGAAGGAGTCATTAGAAGCTCTTCCAAATACAAGCTTTCTTTTAGATTACAAGCTGGTGTCCGGGTCCAAGAAGTCGCATTTAACCTTCTCATACAATTCTCCTTAACAACCAGTAGCTATCCCACATGTGGAAAAAAATCTCCTAGGGACAAAATCAAGTAAAGTATCTAATCTCATGAGAAGTTAGAGTACTCATACTGTTGATGTTGTTTCTGTTCAATGAAGGAACAGGTAGGAAGTGAGTAGCTATACTTTCTGGTTTATATATCATATCAAAATTTGGGCCTTTTGTGTCAGGAGCTATTGGGGGGAAACTACTGAGAGAGAGAGAGAGAGAGAGAGAGAGAGAGAGAGAGAGAGAATGAGAGAGAGAGAATCTAATCTCCCAACAAGGATATTAAATAAAAATCAATCACGTCGTGTTAACCCCTTAAAATTCCATGACTTCTTTGTCCCTGAGTCATAGGTCATACAAACATGACTAGTGGTAATTAATTAACATGAGGTACAGAATATATGAGCTAGTTTTTTTTTAAACAATAAAACAATAGGATAAAGTATAAGAAATCCCATGCCTTTAAAAATCCAATAACAACCTACATCCTGGTCGCAACTGACTATAAACTGACAGAATCATTTGTAGGGTAAGAAATAAATGAAGCCATCCATTGTCAGAATTACTCCCCATCTCTACTATGACTCTTCACCCTGCTGCCTTTTCCTTTGCCCCATGTACAATGATAACAACTATAAATTCAGCTGGTCTCAGTCCCCGTAAAGAACTTGAAAAACCTAAGAGAACTATTTGACAAACATGAGCATTCTTTCTATTAGAAAGTGCTCACCACAAAATTAAAATTCAAATTGCTTGTTACTTTATGCTAAGGACTAAGACTGAGATATCAGTATGTCATTTTAGCTTTTACAATGAGGTTCCAAAAGATCATCAGACAAGTAGAATACTATAGAGTATATGTGCATGTGCAGGGTGGGGCAGAGAGAATACATGTATTATTGTAGGACTCGATCTCTAAGAAATTTCCAACCAGCTGTGAAGAAAAAGAGGTTCAAGACCATATGATAATAAGAAACTCAGTACTGGGAAATAGGAATAACGCAATCCATGTTGACTTCATTCTTTAAAAAGAGAGGCTTGACCTTAAAAATGCATCAACACAACTACGACAGGCCTGGGCACAAGTAGAGCAACAGCAAGACAGCCAAGAAAGACCCTGTGATCCTATTGTAGACAGGACAAACCAAAAGGAAGCCAACCAGTAATCAGAGGAAACTTCTGCAGAAACAGTTTCACCCACACAGGACGAGGCATGTTCTAACTCTCATCCCTAGAAACTGGTGGCTCTACCTCCACAATGACCTTTTGAGGCTCTCCTCACAGGCTTTCCCACTTTCATTCCTGCTCCTCCTGCTCCAAATCAACATTCACTCTTAATCTATTTAGGACCTAGAGGGTTTTCTGAAGAGTTAAGTCCAGTCAAATTCTTCTTTATTTTCTAATTTGATACACAAAAAATCCAAAGTCCTAATCCCATGGGGTCTCACACGATCTAACCAACCGACTTTTGTCTCCCGCCACCACTTGCTCTACCTCAGACATGGAGCCTCCTTTCTTTCCTGAGCACCACAAGTATTTTCCTGCCTCAGAGATTTTGCCGTAGTCTAAGCACTTTCCAAATATCCTCATTTCTCCATAGATATATAATTGACAATCCTTCTTTCAAGTCTTTGTGACTTCTAGTGAGACTCTGTCCTCTTCATATAACTGTGCATACTACTACTTATACCCTACCAAGAGCACTAACCTATAGTTATAACCCTGTCTTATGTCTATTTATCAAAATTCTGCATCACCTCCTATCATATAAGGTAGCACTAGAATAAAATGGTTGGACCAAAGAACTCCAAGCAATAGGGCAATATTAAACTTTAGATGGAAATGTGAGAAAGTTTCCCAGTAAATTGGTCACATTCAGCCATTTGTAACAAAAAATAGTAAAAGATATTGGTATGTCTTCTCATTTTGCTAAAGCATATGCTTGTGTGTGTAAGAAAATTTATTGTAGTCTACAAATGATGTCTTCACAAAATTTCAGATGTTGAAACTTTTCCTAGCATGATGATTTTAAGAGATGTGAGCTTGTGAGAGGTTACTGGGGCATAAGGAATAAGATTATAACTCTTGTAAAGAACAGAGCAAACTAGTAGCCAACATCAAAATAAATGGAGAGAAAATTGAAGCAATCCCACTAAAATCAGGGACTAGACAAGACTGCCCTTTCTCTCCATGTCTTTTCAATATAGTACTTGAAGTTCTAGCAAGAGCAATTAGAAAACATAAGGAAGTCAAAGGGATACAAATTGGAAAGGAAGAAGTCAAACTATCATTATTTGCAGATGATACGATAGTATACTTAAGTGACCCAAAAAACTCCACCAGAGAACTCCTACAGCCGATAAACAACTTCAGCAAAGGGGCTGGTTATAAAATCAACTCAAGCAAATCAGTATCCTTCCTGTAATCAAAGGACAAGCAGGCTGAGAAAGAAGTTAGGGAAATAACACCCTTCACAAAAGCCACAAACAATATAAAGTATCTTGGTGTGACTCTAACCAAAGAAGTGAAAGATCTGTATGACAGGAGCTTCAAGTCCTTGAAGAAAGAAATCGAAGAAGACCTCAGAAGATGGAAAAATATTTCATGCTCTTGGATTGGCAGGATCAATATAGAAAAACTGGCCATCTTGCCAAAAGCAATCTACAGATTCAAGGCAATCTCCATCAAAATCCCAAATTGATTCTTCATAGATCTAGAAAGAACAATTCTTAAATTCATCTGGAGTAACAAAAAACCCAGGATAGCTAAAACTATTGTCAACAATAAAAGGACTTCTGGGGGAATCAATATCCCTAAACTCAAGCAGTACTACAGAGCAATTGTGTTAAAAACTGCATGGTATTGGTAAAGCGACAGGGAAGTAGGTCAATGGAAAAGAACTGAACACCTAGAAATGAACCCACAGAGTTATGGTCACTACAATGATCCAGTGGAAAAAAGATAGTCTTTTCAACAAATGTTGCTGGTTCAACTGGAGGTCAACATGCAGAAGAATGCAAATTGACCCACTCCTATCTCCTTGTACTAAGATAAAATCCAAGTGGATCAAGGACCTCAACATAAAACCAGACCCACTGAAACTAACAGAAAAGAAACTAGGGAAGACCCTGGAGGTCATGGGCACAAAAGGAAAGTTTCTGAACAGAACACCAATAGCTTATGCTCTAAGATCAATAATTGACAAATGGAAAGCCGGGCGTGGTGGCACACACTTGTAATCCCAACACTTGGGAGGCAGCCGCAGGTGGATTTCTGAGTTCAATGCCAGCCTGGTCTACAGAGTGAGTTCCAGGACAGCCAGGAGTACACAGAGAAATCCTGTCTGGAAAAAACCAAAAAAAAAAAAAAAAAAAGAATTGGGAAGAATTTTATGGGACCTCATAAAATTACAAAGTTTCTATAAGGCAAAGAACACTGTCAGAAGGACAAAACAGCAACCAACAAATTGGGAAAAGATCATCACCAACCCCCCATCTGACAGAGGGCTAATATCCAATATATACAAAGAACTCAAGAAGGTAGACCCCAAAGAACCAAATAACCCTATTAAAAATGAGGTACAGAGCTAAACAAAGAATTTTCACCAGAAGAAATTCAGAAGGCTGAGAAGCACCTTAAGAGATGTTCAACATCATCAGTCATCATGGAAATGCAAATCAAAACAACCCTGAGATTCCACCTCACACCAGTCAGAATGGCTAAGATTAAAAACTCAAGAGACAACAGGTGCTGGCGAGGATGTGGAGAAAGAGGAACACTCCTCCACTGTTGATGGGATTGCAAGATGGTACAACCACTCAGAAATCAGTCTGGCGGTTCCTCAGAAAATTGGGCATGTCACTTCCAGAGGACCCTGGCATACCACTCCTGGGCATATACCCAGAGGATTCCCCTGCATACAATAAAGACACATGCTCCACTATGTTCATAGCAGCCTTATTTATAATAGCCAAAATTTGGAAGGAGCCCAGATGTCCCTCAAAGGAGGAATGGATACAGAAAATGTGGTATATTTATACAATGGAATACTACTAACCAATTAAAAAGAATGAATTCATGCAATTTGTAGGAAAGTGGTTGGATCTGGAAAATATCATCCTAAGTGAGTTAACCCAATCACAAAAGAATACACATGAAATGCAATCACTGATAAGTGGATATTAATGAGCCCAGAAGCTCTGAATACTCAAGGCACAATTAGCAAGTCAAAAGATTCCCAAGAAGAAGGAAGGAGAGGACCCTGGTCCTGAAAAGATTGGATCCAGTTTTGTAGGAGAGTACCAGAACAGAGAAATGATGAGGGTGTGGGGAATAGGCGGGGGGGGGGGGAAGAGGACTTATTGGACATATGGTGAGGGGGTAACTGGGAAAGAGGAAAGCCTTTGGAATGTAAACAAAGAATATAGAAAATAAAAAAATCAGAAAAAAAAGAAGCCTGGAGGGAAGGTACCTGCCTTTCCATAACAGGTATCACCGATGAGAAATTGTTCTTTATGGGACTCCTGAGTATCCTGCTGCCTCTGGCACTGTTCATAAGTTACCTACTCTACAGTATTCCATTTCAGCATCTATAATAAATGAACAAAAAATAGACAAACTAAGCCAGAACAAGAAATGTGAGGAGATATGAATGGAGAATAAATTACAGAAAAAAATACAACATGTAGACTTTTGTGTCTCTGAAACCTCAAAATGTAATACAAATGCCCTTCTGCTGCAAATCCACACTGGTTAGGAAGGCTTTTGTTAGAGAAGATCACTGGAAGACATTTAGCATAATCAGAACATACACTTTCAGTTGCTCCTGATCTACACTGACAGCAAAAGCAAACCCTACAGAAATCAAACACTGTATAGGGCAGGGTCCTGCTGGGTACTGAGTAGTGGGGTTGCAAACTGTCCAAGATCAGCCTGAGCAGGGCAGTAGTCAAAGGTCCTTACCAGACAGAGTGTGTCTCTTTGAGACCCGGAAAATTCATCACCTCCAAGGAAAAGAATAGCAGAGCCGGGTGTTGTCTTATTTATTTTGTTTGGAACAAAGCCTGGAGTTCCTGAATTGTTTATCTAGAATGGTTTGACAGAAAAAGCATGCTTGTTGTTTAGTAGTGCTGTAAGAACAGCCTCCTAAAATATTTGCTGGCTTCTTACATTATTATTTTCTATAAAGAAATAAGTAGCTAAATAGACATCTAAAATAACAACTTATATCTAAATTAATCAAAGATCAGAAAAAACAGTCTATATCCTATTTTATTGCTAGAAAATAACCACCAAAAATTTGTTCATTTCTTATATGCCACATTTCTGGTTAAAATATAATAGTATTTTGTTTCATCTTTGTCTTCATCCACACGCAATCCAGCTCCCTGATGCAGACAGAATGTGTCCCTCAAACCTCATGTTTTGGAAAGGTAATTCACAGAATCACACACTAATAGTTGTTGAGAGATTGGGCCTTTGGGAAGGGACTGGACAGAGTTCTCTGGAATGGCAGGTTATCAAGGAAGTGACTTTATTTTTACGGGGAGTTTTCTCTAGCATACAAACCCAATCTCACTATGCCTTATCTTTTATCTACCCAGAAATTGAGCAGTTGTCAGCAACAAGCTCTAGTATTTTCCACCCATCAGAACTCTTTCCTCTGTGAAAGAGCTACTCTCAGATCATCTCTTATAGCAACAGAAAAAGAAGCAAAATCCTGGGAGTTGGATTCTCCTTGTTGTAACTTCCACTTCTGTCTCTTTATATGTGAGTTGGAGTCGCCACCTAGTAAGATCTCACCCTGTCATTTCATTATTAGGATGACCACAATGCTTTTTGAACAGTGGTCAATAGCTAATTGTTGAGTTTGCTCTGTTCCAAAACACTCTAGGGCCTCACACATTTTTTTTGTTTCCTAGACTATTTGAAGCACTACACTCAAAATGTAATACAAGTTCCCCTAATAAAACACACTAACAAGCAATGTATCTGAAGGCTGGCTTGCTCTATTTTGATATCCTGTTCACTTTTACTTTAGTCATTTAAAGCATCTATCACACAACAGAGAGGTAGGTAGATAGCAGTTAGAATAACTAAAACACTGGCAATATGCTTAAATATAATAATATTTCAAATTCCAAAGAGCTTGTTGGCACAAGCAACATCCTTAGGTTTTCAGGGCTAAGATGTCGCTTGCTTCCTACAGCTCTGTTACTGCTGGAGTTGTTTTTCACTTTCCAGAGACAATAACTGCCTTTCCTAATGTGGGAGGAAAAAGTTGATGTCATTTTAATACACATAACAATTTTCTTTAATGTATGTGGCCTATTTATAAATGCATCTCAATAGTATTGTCAATGAATGCACAAGGACAAAAATCTGTAAAAAAAATTTTTTTAAAGAAAATAACTATAAAAATGTTATTTTCTCTTAGAATAATGAATATGCTTTTTATATATTATGTTTTTATGCATAAAGTTGTTTTTCATTGCTATTATACTTCTCAGAAAAATAAAAATATCAAATTATGTAGCAAAGGTTCACTAACTTGAACCTCATCTATTGAAAATTTATAAAGGTTTTGCAGAATTAAGCCTATCTAGATTCTTTGTTTGAGATAAAAAATAGTCATTTGTGTAAAATTTTTGTATTTAAAGTGATCAATATAAATTAATTTGCTTAAGGGGCAAACTATATGCATTGAAATATATTTTCACTTAGGTTAGTATATTTACTGGATTCTTTTTAATCATTGTGAATTAATCTACTTACTGAGTGATTACTATGCTCTTATCACTCATGTTCTTGACACACTATATTGATAGTCAACTTTCATTCTTTTTTATTTTTTATGTTTAAAAATTTTGATTATTGGTGGGCGCCTAGGGTCTGCCACACGTTCCTGCGAGCTTAGGCTGTGCACCGAGGCACCCGGAGCCACCCAGCTCCCCAGGACCCCGGACCAGCCATAGCAGCAGGCCTCCCTCCATATTGCAACCAGGACACAGCTGGAAAGGTGCAGGTACACAGACTCCATCTGGGGCTAGAGCAGGGAGATCTGCTAAGCTCTCGCCCACAGGCGGGCCCAGTGGTGGGCACCTAGGCTCTGCCACACGTCCCTGCGAGCTTAGGCCATGCACCGAGGCAGCCGGAGCAACCCAGCTCCCCAGGACACCGGACCAGCAATAGTGGCAGGCCTCCATATTGCAACCAGGACACAGCTGGAAAGGCACAGGTAGACAGATTCCATCAGGGGCTACCACGTGGGGGGATCTGCTAGGCTCTCGCTACTAGGCAGGCCCAGCAGCACCCGCCAAGGCTCTGCTACACACCCCCGCACTTCCCCAAGACCTTAGGCTGTGCACCCAGGCAGCCTAAGGCAACCAGTTCCCAGGACCTTGGACCAGTGATAGTGGCAGGCCTCCATATTGCAACCAGGACACAGCTGGAAAGGCACAGGTAGACAGATTCCATCAGGGGCTACCACGTGGGGGGATCTGCTAGGCTCTCGCTACTAGGCAGGCCCAGCAGCACCCGCCAAGGCTCTGCTACACACCCCCGCACTTCCCCAAGACCTCAGGCCGTGCACAAAGTCAGGAGGTGGCAGCCAGCTCGTGATCCCATTGAGCAGCAATCACGAATAACCACCAGTAGAGAAACAACAGATAAGCCCAGCCTCACGGGAGATTCAAACACCAGCCAGCGACAACAAGGTCAACTAACACCAGAAATAACCAGAGGGCAAAAGGTAAACAAAGGATCGTCACTAACAGAAATCAAGGCAACATGACCGCATCTGAACCCAGTTCGCCAACAACAGGAAGCCCTGGATACCCCAAAACACCAGAAAAACAAGACTTGGATATAAAATCACTGGTCAGGATGCTAGTAGCTGTACACATAGAAAAATCTCGTAAAGAAATAGAGAAAATGGATCAAAAGTTAGAAGCCTTTACAAGGCAAATACAAAAATCACTTCAAGAAATGCAGGAGAAGATGGATCAAAAAGAAGAAGACAATAAGGAAGAAAGACAAAAATCACTTAAAGAAATACAGAAGAACGTGGGCCAACAAGTAGAAGCTATAAAAGAGGAAACACAAAAATCTATTAAAGAAATACACAAAAACACAATCAAGCAAGTGAAAGATCTGAGCATATCCATCCAGGTACTAAAAACAGAAGTAGAAACAACTAAGAAATCGCAGAGGGAGACAACATTGGAGATAGAAAACCTTGGGAAGAAATCAGGGGCCATAGATGCAAATATCAACAATAGAATACAAGAGATAGAAGACAGAATATCAGAAGCCGAAGATACCATAGGAACCATTGATTCAACAGTGAAAGAAAATACTAAATGCAAAAAGGCTGTAACCCAAAGCATCCAGGAAATCCAGGACACAATGAGAAGACCAAACCTAAGGATTATAGGTATAGACGAGAGTGAAGATTTACAAATTAAAGGGCCAGCAAATATCTTCTACAAAATTATGGAAGAAAACTTCCCCAACCTAAAGTGAGAGATGCCCATGAATATACAAGAAGCCTATAGAACCCCAAACAGACTGGATCAGAACAGAAATATATCCTGTCACATAATAATCAAAACTCCAAATGTACTAAACAAAGAAAGAATATTAAAGGCAGCAAGAGAAAAAGGCCAAGTAACTTATAAAGGAAGACCTATCAGAATAACACCAGACTTCTCACCTGAGACCATGAAAGCTAGAAGATCCTGGGCAGATATAATGCAAACTCTAAGAGAACACAAACTTCAGCCAAAACTACTTTACCCAGCAAAGCTCTCAATCGCCATAGATGGAGACATCAAGGTATTCCATGACAAAACCAAATTTGCATGATATCTTTCCACAAATCCAGCCATACAAAGGATAATACGGGGAAAACACCAAGACAAGGATGGAAACTACACCCGGGAAGAAGCAAGATAGAAACCTCCTCTCATCAAACCCAAAAGAAGGTAACCTCTCAAATATAAAAAAAATAAATAAAATAAATAAATATAATTTAAAAAATGTCTGGAGGTAATAATTACTATTCCTTAATATCTCTTAACATCAATGGACTCAATTCCCCAATAAAAAGACATAGATTAACAGACTGGATACAGAAACAGGACCCTACATTTTGCTGCATACAGGAAACACATCTCAGTGTTAAAGACAAACACTGCCTTAGAGTAAAAGGCTGGAGGACAATTTTACAAGCAAATGGTCTCAGGAAACAAGCTGGAGTAGCCATTCTAATATCAGATAAAATTGACTTCCAACCTAAAATCATCAAAAGAGACTCAGAAGGTCACTTCTTGCTGGCCAAAGGGAAAATCCACCAAGAAGAGCTCTCAATACTGAACATCTATGCTCCAAATGCAAGGGCACCCTCATTCGTAAAAGAAACCTTACTAAAGCTTAAAGCACACATTACACCTAACACAATAATTGTGGGTGACTTCAACACTCCACTCTCCTCAATGGACCGATCAGGAAAGCAGAAAATAAACAGGGACACAGTGAAACTAGTTGAAACTCTGGACCAATTGGAGTTAACAGATATATATAGAACATTTCATCCTAAAGCCAAAGAATATACCTTTTTTTCAGCACCACATGGTACCTTCTCCAAAATAGACCATATAATTGGTCACAAGACAGATGTCAACAAATACAAGATCTAGCTAATCCCATGCCTCCTATCAGATCACCATGGAGTAAAAGTGGTCTTCAATAGCAACAAAAACAACAGAAAGCCCACATACACATGGAAACTGAACAATACTCTACTCAATGACACCTTGGTCAAGGAAGAAATAAAAAAAGAAATCAAAGACTTTTTGGAATTCAATGAAAATGAAGGTACAACCTACCCAAATCTATGGGACACAATGAAAGCAGTGCTAAGAGGAAAACTCATAGCTCTAAGTGCATCAAAAAAGAAACTGGAGAGAGCATACACTAGCAGCTTAACAGCACACCTTAAAGCCCTGGAAGAAAAACAAGTTAATTCACCCAGCAGGAGTAGAAGACAAGAAATCATCAAACTCAGGGCTGAAATTAATCAAAGAATCAACAAGACCAGGAGCTGGTTCTTTGAGAAAATCAACAAAATAGATAAACCCTTAGCCAGACTAACCAAAGGACACAGAGACAATATCCAAATTAACAAAATTAGAAATGAAAAGGGAGACATAACAACAGAAACTGAGGAAATTCAAAAGATCATCAGATCCTACTACAAAGGTCTATACTCAAAACTACTGGAGAATCTAGAGGAAATGGACGATTTCCTAGACAGATATCAAATACCAAAATTGAATCAGCATCAAATAGATCAGCTAAATAGTCCCATAACCCCTAAAGAAATAGAAGGGGTTATAGAAAGCCTCCCAACCAAGAAAAGTACGTGACCAGATGGTTTTAGTGCAGAATTCTACCAGACCTTCAAAGAAGACTTAACACCAATACTTTTCAAACTATTCCACAAAATAGAGACAGAAGGGATACTGCTCAACTCATTTTTTGAAGCCACAATCACGCTAATACCTAAACCACAAAAAGATCCAACAAAGAAAGAGAACTACAGGCCAATTTCTCTTATGAATATCGATGCAAAAATACTAAATAAAATTCTTGCCAACCGAATCCAAGAGCACATCAAAACGATCATTCACCATGATCAAGTAGGCTTCATCCCAGGGATACAGGGATGGTTCAACATACGGAAAGCCATCAATGTAATCCACTACATAAACAAACTAAAAGAAAAAAACCACATGGTCATCTCATTAGATGCTGAAAAAGCATTCGACAAAATTCAGCATCCTTTCATGCTAAAAGTCTTGGAAAGAGCAGGAATTCAAGGCCCATACCTAAACATAGTAAAAGCAATCTACAGCAAACCAGTAGCCAACATCAAAATAAATGGAGAGAAACGTGAAGCAATCCCACTAAAATCAGGGACTAGACAAGGCTGCCCTCTCTCTCCATATCTTTTCAATATAGTACTTGAAGTTCTAGCGAGAGCAATTAGAAAACATAAGGAAGTAAAAGGGATACAAATTGGAAAGGAAGAAGTCAAACTATCATTATGTGCAGATGATATGATAGTTTACTTAAGTGACCCAAAAAACTCCACCAGAGAACTTCTACAGCTGATAAACAACTTCAGCAAAGTGGCTGGTTATAAAATTAACTCAAGCAAATCAGTAGCCTTCTTGTACTCAAAGGACAACAGGCTGAGAAAGAAGTTAGGGAAATAACACCCTTCACAATAGCCACAAACAACATAAAGTCCCTTGGTGTAACTCTAACCAAACAAGCGAAAGATCTGTACGACAGGAACTTCAAGTCCTTGAAGAAAGAAATCGAAGAAGACCTCAGAAGATGGAAAAATATTTCTTGCTCCTGGATTGGCAGGATCAATATAGTAAAAATGGCCATCTTGCCAAAAGCAATCTACAGATTCAATGCAATCCCCATCAAAATCCCAAATCAATTCTTCATAGATCTAGAAAGAGCAATTCTCAAATTCATCTGGAGCAACAAAAAACCCAGGATAGCTAAAACTATTCTCAACAATAAAAGGACTTCTGGGGGAATCAATATCCCTGACCTCAAGCAGTACTACAGAGCAATTGTGTTAAAAACTGCATGGTATTGGTACAGCAACAGGCAGGTAGATCAATGGAATAGGATTGAAGACCCAGAAATGAACCCACAGACTTATGGTCACTTGATCTTTGATATAGGAGCCACAACCATCCAGTGGAAAAAAGATAGCCTTTTCAACAAATGGTGCTGGTTCAACTGGAGGTCAACATGCAGAAGAATGCGAATTGACCCACTCTTATCTCCTTGTACTAAGATCAACTCCAAGTGGATCAGGGACCTCCACATAAAACCAGACACACTGAATCTATTAGAAAAGAAACTTGGGAAGACCCTGGAGGACATGGGCACAGGGGTAAAGTTCCTGAACAGAACACCAATAGCTTATGCTCTAAGATCAAGAATTGACAAATGGGACCTCATAAAATTACAAAGTTTCTGTAAGGCAAAGGACACTGTCAGAAGGACAAAATGGCAACCAACAACGTGGGAAATGATCTTCACCAACCCCACATCCGACAGAGGGCTAATATCCAATATATACAAAGAACTCAAGAAGTTAGACCCCAAAGAACCAAATAACCCTATCAAAAAATGGGGTACAGAGCTAAACAAAGAATTTTCACCAGAAGAAATTCGGTTGGCCGGGAAACACCTTAAGAGATGTTCAACATCATTAGTCATCAGGGAAATGCAAATCAAAACAACCCTGAGATTCCACCTCACTCCAGTCAGAATGGCTAAGATTAAAAACTCGAGAGACAACAAGTGCTGGCGAGGATGTGGAGAAAGAGGAACACTCCTCCACTGTTGGTGGGATTGCAAAATGGTAAAACCGCTCTGGAAATCAGTGTGGCGGTTCTTCAGAAAATTGGGCATGCCACTCCCAGAGGACCCTGACATACCACTCCTGGGCATATACCCAGAGGATTCCTCTGCATACAACAAAGACACATGCTCCACTATGTTTATAGCAGCCTTGTTTATAATAGCCAGAAATTGGAAGGAGCTCAGATATCCCTCAAAAGAGGAATGGATACAGAAAATGTGGTATATTTATACAATGGAGTACTACTCAGCAATTAAAAATAATGAATTCATGCAATTTGTAGGTAAATGGTTAGATCTGGAAACTATCATCCTAAGTGGGCTAACCCAATCACAAAAGAATACACACGAAATGCAATCACTGATAAGTGGATATTAATGAGCCCAGAAGCCCTAAATACTCAAGGCACAATTAGCAAGTCAAATGACTCTCAAGAAGAAAAAAAGGAGAGGACCCTGGGCCTGTAAAGATTGGATCCAGTATTGTAGACCCAGAACAGAGAAATCGTGGGGGAGGGGGGAAAGAGTGGGGAATAGCATGGGGGGAGAGGAATTATGGGACATATGGTGGGGGGTAACTGGGAAAGGGGAAAGCCTTTGGAATGTATACAAAGAATATAGAAAATAAAAAAAAGAAAAAAAGAGAAAAAAATTTTTTTGATTATTTTTATTATCATTAACTTTTTTTATTTTCTATATTCTTTGTTTACATTCCAAATGATTTTCCCTTTCCCATTTCACCCCTCACCATAAGTCCCATAAGCCCTTGTCACTCCAACCATTCTCCAACCAACCCCCTCCTTCTTCTCTATCCTGGTACTCCCCTACATTGCTGGATCAAGCCTTTCCAGGACCAGGGACCTCTCCTTCTTTGCTTCTTGGGAATCATTTGATATGCAAATTGTATCGGGTATTCAGAGCTTCTGGGCTAATATCCATTTATCAGTGACTCAATTCCATGTGTGTTCTTTTGCAATTGGGTTACCTCACTTAGGATGATATTTTCCAGTTCCAACCATTTTCCTAAGAACTTCATGAATTCATTGTTTTTAATTG